>JAEVHH010000001.1:5373998-8060998 GCA_017607445.1 Histoplasma ohiense
CGCCACCGAAGCGAATCTACAGCCAAAATTTCAAAGGTATCTTTAGGGACGTGCTCTCTCCCTCCATTCAAGTCAACTATCATCTTGTATTAGTAATACCTATTTTCATCTTTCTTTCTCATATATCCATGCTTTCGCTTTTCCGTCCTGCAATTTTGTCAGTTTTGATTTTATCCGAGCAAGGTGCAAGGCTCGTATATCCAATTTTTTGTTCTCACTCCACCCTCTTGCAAATTCTTTGGCTTTCGCGACCAAACTCGATTTCGGTAGCTAGTTGTGCATCTCTTTGTTGCGTACTCTTTCTTGGACTTCCATATTCCCATATTCGCAATTTCGTTTCATTTGAATCCTTATTCCCACGTCGGTATGATGATACAGCCAGTTGCGTTATCTTCATTTGTCTTCCATAGAGAAGAAAGATATTATCACGCATCCGAGCAAGCAAAGGGGACGTTGAAAAATGGGCTTTGAGAAAAGTGAAAAGAAACAACACGCAAAAAGAACCTTACAAAAAGGAAGGAATGCTACTGCTCCGAATGCTTTGTTAATGTTTTAATATTGTTACCTATTAACTCAAGTCACTTTGGTATCACAGGTGGGTTTCTCGGTACTCTTCACAAGGGGCTGGTGGCTCTTGCATATTTCATACCATGGCCATAATAATTAATATTGTCACTTCCGTTTTCTATATCATCTGTTTCCAAGGTGCATATCTACATATTTTGTTTTCAATTGGGTTTTGTCTCTTATGCTTGTATATAACTGTTAACGTAGTTAGCCATCTCATGTTTACGCAGTTATTATTTAAGAAAACGATGTCCGCTCATTAGAGTTAACCAGCAACCGTTTGCGAAGGCTCTAGGTCAAATGACTACTCGATAAAATTTATTCCCAATGCTTGTTACTGCCATATCTGCTAGCTCGCTCAAGCAGATCTCTGGATAGTGGGCCTAGAGATATGAATTTTTCAAATGTGCGTCCTACCAAATCGCAGCTAAGTGGTGAATGATAACTTAACTTAGTTGGGTTGGATTTTTGTACGATCAGAGTGCTCAGACTTGATTCTATCAAATAGGTATCAAGGGACACGGAGAATAGGCTATAAGGACAAGAGAAATGTTGTAAGAAAGAGCAGGAATGGGAACTTATACAGCATGAATAAAAGATTCGAAATCTGAAACGCCGTCCACATGTTCCGTTCTGCGCCAGTGCTCGTCAGTTTATGAATTTTCCGATTGAACCGTTTGCTACATGGTAAACGAAACGATAATTAGCCACCTGATAGCATAGTAATGATTTCCCATTTTCACGCCTCCGCGGGGAGAAAAAAAGTCAAAGGACCAATTACTTACCACCAGCCAATCCATCCCCTCCTCGATTCCCTTCCCATCAATAGCAGAACATGCCACAATACTCCAATTGCGATCCCGCAGCTCACCCAACTTTAACGCCTCAGAAATTTCTCCCGCACCTTTGGCGCCTGGCTGATCCTGTTTATTGGCGAAGACGAGCAAGGCCGCATCGCGCAGTTCCTCCTCGTTCAGCATTGTGGCTAGTTCATCTGAGGCAGTCCCTAGCCGTTCGATGTCTGTGGAATCAATGACGAAGATCACGGCGGCGGTATTGGCATAGTAACATCTCCAGTAAGGGCGAATGGAGGTTTGTCCGCCCAAGTCCTGTTTTCTCAAGTCAGATCTATCTTTGGGTGGGTGGAAGGTGATGGAGGGAAGATTGGAGGGTAGCAAGCAGAGGTACAAAAACGTACCCAGACGTTGAAATTCAGGTTTTTATATGTGACGGATTCAACATTGAAGCCGATTGTTGGGATGGTTGTGACGACTTCGCCGATCTAGATAGAAGATTAGCCATGCCGGCCTCAAAAACAGTTACATTTAGAACATGGACACTCATACCTTTAATCTATAGAGTAACGTTGTTTTCCCAGCATTATCCTACACAAATAAAACCCAGAATGTGTTAATCTTTCACATGCAAAGACAATAAATGTATTCCCACATATTTCCGGTACAGCACCGGGCCGCGGGGGAAGAATTTAATAGCTTACAAGCCCCAAAATCAAAATCCGAATTTCCTTCTTTGTCCAAAACAGGCCTGACAATATTCTCGATATCGACCCACCCATGGCTGCTGACGCATAAAAATGTAATGTAGAGTAGTTAAGAACGAAATGGTAGCGGAGCACGAGGCGGAATAGGAGAATGATATTTGTCGTCTTCCAGAGACGCAGGCTCACAAGACCAACCCAGTGACAGGTCTCGAGGAAAGAATATTCGCTTTGGAACTAGAGAACGGCAGTCTATGTATCTCGGTCAAGTTGTTGTGGCCTTGGATAATTGCGGAAATTGGCTCGAACGACGGGAAGTGCTAATGGAATGACGTTGTGGAGACCCGGCAAAGTGGCTTCGAGCGGATGTTCAGAGGTGATGAGGTATTATTAAGGAAAGGGAGATTTAGGCAATACACTATGCACGGAAAATAGATGTAGCATAGATGTAAACGAGGAACTGTTGTTGTCTGAGGTTATGAACAATTATATTTAAGGTCGGTTGTTGACAAAGGGAAGTTTGGCTTGGCCGAGAGAATGCATCCGTGGATACTTTTCCACTGATTCTTCTACACACACACACACAAACACACACACACCAGAACAGGCGGCAGATTAGGAGACCGTTCTATCCCTTCAAGCTCTATTGGGACCTCTCCGGTTGCTTGTACGCCTGCGCCAGCTGTGTTCACTTCTTAGCTTCCACTCGATCGCATCGGTAAGACCGCTTCCTCTTATCCTGAGGTAACTAAATACACGTCCAGCGATAGGATTTGGGGTTTCGCCTTTGTTCGTCAACCCGCCTATCCGTCCTCTTATTCGAAGCGCTAACTTGCTACAGGCAATCCACCCACATATCAAGATGGCGGGCAAAAAATCGGGGGCCAGTGGAGAGACGCTGAAAAAAGAAGGTACCGTTCCGCTTTTGAGGTGAATTGAGAGATCATTATAGCTGCTATGGCACTGACTTTTGCGTGTTTGTTGGAATAGGACTGGCGAGATTCCACAATAACATGGGACTCACGAGTTGGCCACAAGTATCTGCTATTAATCAGAAGAATTACTACACGTAAGTATCGCCTGTATCGGCGTATAACAGTTCCATAACACTATTACACACTGAGGAAATAAGGGTTTTTGCTAATCTGTGCCCGCAATGCTGAATTATGTACAATTAGAGAGTACCTCAAGCGAGATGATCAAATCCTCGCCTACCGACTTCAGAATGAAGAGAACCGCAATCGTATGGCCAAAAACGCGAAAGATAGAGATAGATCACTCGCAATGGCAAAGGCTGAGCTTCCGTTGCCGGAGCCTGAGCCAGATGCGGATGGAGACACCACGATGGAGAACGCAAATGGGGAATCTGCGCAAGAGCTGGCGGGTTCGAAAACTATTGTTATGCATGTGGGAAGCCAGAACCTACGAATCGGCCTCGCAAGCGATGCGTTACCCAAGACGACGCCTATGGTCCTCGCACGAAAGTCTCTTGAGAATGAGGCAGAAGAGAATGGTGGTGAACCTAAGCCAAAGCGGTTGAAGCTTGATGATGGCCAGCTTATGGAACCAGAGAAGATGTTTGGTCCAGAGGTATGTTATATGCAGGTCTCTCTAGGATATCTTAGCTGTCGCTGACAAAATCCCTGTGACCAGTTCGCATCGCAATACACTATGATGTCTGCGGAACTCAAAGCGCGTATGCGGGCAAACAAAAGAAGAACACTCCCGAACTCCAAGGAAATGGTGGTCAATTATAACCGTAGAACCGTACCTGAAACTATCTCTGAGCACAATGATCCAATGCGTATAGATTGGACGGAAATTCCCTCTGATCCGAAGCAAGCCCCTGAGTACCTTACTGGGGAAGCTGCCCTGAGAATACGAGACTATTCCAACCCTCGATATAAGCTTTTTTGGCCTATCAGGCATGGATGGCTTAACGAAAATGATTATAACAACAAGACTTTATTGTTTCTAGATATCGCTCTCATCCTTGAGGATGCTATGAAAACCCAACTTAACTTGTCCGGCAAAAAGGACTGGGGCCAGTACTCGTGTGTGTTTGTTATTCCCGACCTCTACGAACGCGCCTACGTCACTCAGATTTTAGAGATGCTGATGCGAGAGTTTGGGTTTGCGCGAGTCTGTTTTGTGCAGGAGAGTCTCTCAGGGACGTTTGGGGCTGGTTACACGTCCGCCTGCGTTGTGGACATTGGTGCTCAAAAGACCTCTATATGTTGTGTTGAAGAAGGCATGTGCATTGAGAGTTCCCGTGTGAACCTCAAATATGGCGGTGCTGATGTGACAGAGTCTTTCATCAAAATGATGCTCTTTGATCACTTCCCATACGACGAAATCAACCTGAATCGTCGCTACGACTTTCTTCTGGCTGAAGAATTGAAGAGGAATGTTTGTACCATGAATGAATCCCACGTTTCCGTCCAAGTGTTTGATTTCCATCTAAGAGCCTCGGGCCAGGATACACGAAAATACACTTTCAAAGCCTACGATGAGGTCATACTTGCCCCTATGGGTTTGTTCCAACCCGAAATATTCGACGTCTCTCAGAAATTAAAAGGACGGAGGAAGCTCATCAGCCCTTCATACGACCTGTACGATGGACAGCCAAACGACCCCACCTCCACAGCTCAGTCCGACATTTTAATGGCGATTGCACCCCCCTTACCAGCGAATAACACCCAGGCAAACCTTGCCGAGATTCAATCCACACCAAGCCGCTCTCAAGCGATCAACGCTATAAGTCGGGTACAGGACCTGGACGCAACGCCTCGCTCCTCTGCTGCGAGCTCCCCAGCCCCCGATGCGATAAATACGCCGCAACAAGGTGGTCCAGGAACGCCAGCTCCGACGTTGCAAGCGCCAACTACAACCTCAGGCTCTCGCCGACCCGCCGTCGAAGAACGTGACGACGTCCTCCCCATATTCCCACTCGATAATGCTATCTTCACCGCCATCGGCGGTGTTGCCCGCGTCGACGAGCGGAAATATACTGATTTTCTAGGAAGTGTATTAGTGATTGGTGGCGGGAGTTTGGTGGCTGGTTTCCATTCTTTTCTTGAGGAGCGGATGCAATTACGTCGGCCGGAGTTAGCTTCGTATGTTTTGGTTGGCACGCCCCCGCGCGAGCTGGACCCGCAGGTTGTGGTGTGGAAGGGGGCGAGTGTGTTTGCAAAGTTGGATGCCACGAACGATAGCTGGATTAGCAGGTTGGAGTATGATAGGTTGGGCAGCCGGGTTATGACTTATAAATGTATGTGGGCTTGGTGAAAGGGGGGGCTGAATATATCATTGATGTCGAGGAATGGTCTCATCTATTATCACTATTATGCATGTTGATCGAGTTTAATGATTTTTGAGTATTGAAAATATATTTAAATATTTTTACTGCCGCGATATAGTATCCCTCGACAGCGGCTTTCTTCAAAACTCCCTTTCCTGTCGGCGGTAGCAAGCGGCAGAACGGATCCAAGATCTCGCGTTCTCCACAGCATCTACACGACTCCCCTGCCGCAAACTTCCTGATCCCGAGAGTCAGAAACCCACCTAGCTTCCGTGTGCTAACACTATTGTATCCCCGGACCTTTCTGTCTGCTGCCCGCGGCAAAAATGTCAAAGCCTAAAGATGGCTCCGGTGAGAGTTATCACCAGGAATACATCGCCTCGCTGCGGTATCGCAATGATCTGCCACCGCCCGAAATGCCGCCGAAATTCCTGGAAATCCCACACGAAGGTCTGGAGCGGTTTCTAACGCCGGGGTTTGCGTCGAACATGGCCCGGCGCGAAGAGCCAAATATTGATGTGGATGCAGAGGGTGGTATGCCAATTGACCTAGTCGGCATTCCCGGCCTGCATTTGGGTGATGAGAGTGGTATGTATGCATGCCCTTTTTGCTTCCTTTGTAATAAATTAGCATAATTTTAAAGACGGCGACTAATATTGCTTCTGTTTCTTGTTTTTAGCTATTATGGCACCTGAAAACCCTCCTCCAGTCGACCCAGCCGATCTCCCCCTCCTCATGACTCTCGACCAACTAAGAAATCCTGCCCCGAAGAACTCAAACGTTAGTTTTCTGCGGCGCACTCAGTACATTGCTGCTGGTGTTGCTGCGCGAGGAGTCGACGGAAACGTCAAAGCAGCCCCTCTCATTGCTCCCACTGCTGTGAAAGCCGCACCCGCTGCGGCGAAGCCTGCGAAACTCTCCCGTGACGATCCCCTGCACGTTAAGAAATACATTCAGAAGGGATTTGATATTGCGTACCCAGAAAGTAAACACAAGGGCGAGGATACCCCTAGTAAAATCAAGGGACTGCCAGCTACCAAAGCGGAAATCGACGCCTGGGCGCATCCAACACATCCAGATAATCCGAAACTAAAACCTGTCGGATTTTACCCCATAATCCCAGACCTGGGCGGTTTCCCGGACCCTGGCGGTTTTTTACAATTCAAATTTGACAAACCTCCCATCCAAGCAGCACAGGGACGACGGGATGAGCGCATGGATGTCGGGATCCTTGTTCCCTCAGCCCCTGAAGAGCGTGTCTGTCAAGAACATGCCAGTAAAACAGCCCTACACAAAGCCAACCCATCCCTATACCCAGACCCCGGCCCGATACCCTGGGACTACGATCTCTTCCTATCAGCGAAGGAAGGTGCTGCGCCACAGATAAAAGATAGCTTGAACGTCTCCAATCCACACCGCGACGATGCAGAAAACTACACCCACGAAGCCACGGGCCCAGACGATACCATCCTAAAATACCACCGCTACGACCGCATCCGCACCTACGCAACAAGTTCGCAAACTCTAAACCCAGAACAGAAATACAAAGACGTCGCTCTCGTCCTCTTCGACCCGGACGAAGCGATATCAGAAACAACTCTCAAATCCACCCCCATACCCCACCGCCTCAAGCAGAAAGCCGCCTACTATTATCCCATCCTAGGCAAGACGCGTCTGAAGCCCGAGCGGGCCCGTACAATCGCGCAGGCGGGCCTGGCACCGACACGACCCAAAGCCAAGGAAGACCTGGTGCATCAGATTCAGGTTGTTGTGCGGGATCCGGATGAGGCGGAGGAGTATAAACGAGCATCTCATCGAGCACAGGTAGATTCAAGGTTTGCGAAAACGTTACCTCCGCCAGCCGAGGAGGAGGGTGATGGTGAAATTGCGAGTGAGCGGGATATGGACGAGGGGAGCAAGGAGCAAGTACTCGCGGAGACGCCGGTGGTTAGAAGAGGGTTGGAAGCTGAGGATGGTGATGGAGTGGGGATGGATAGGGAGAGGAGACGGGGGAACGTTGATGATGAAGATGATGAGATGGCTGATCCATGATAGGAGAATAACATCTTAGCATTGCGCTTGTGTTTGACAGACCTTTGGATAGATATAAATGAGAATTTTGCTGTATTTCAATATCCACTTGTTTTCCGCTGCTGGTTCGTCTCCTAATAGCTTCTCTGTCGGCATTGTACTATCTTTTTTTTTTAATCTACTATTTATGTGTTGGATTGAATCGACAAAAGCATTTGAGGCCAAAGTTAGTTTAGTATGAGTAGAAAAAGGAACCATTAGAGTCATATAATGTCAGGATGCCAGAGAATTAGGACGATCAATTGATATTGGCAGAGAGGTAAGACCTAAAGCCAAAGAAAGCTGTTTACCAAATCGAGTTTTAAAATAGAATAAGCAAAAGAAATCGTTTTTCTAATGCATACTATACTTACAAATATGAAAACTGAAAAGGGACAAAGACCAGGAAGACCAGAACTATCATGCACCCAAAATACGCCTGCAGTCTCAGTCAAAAAAAAAAAAAAAAAAAAAAAAAAAAAAAAAAAAAGGCAAAATCAAGAGCCAGACAATGGATGATAACGAAAGCAAAAAACGAAGGACAAATAAACCTCCCTACAAAAAAAAACAAAAAAAAAGAGGCCCATACCACCTAAACATGTAACATACATTCATTCCATTCCTTATTTTCACCCCTTTAGACAGGTAAGGAGGAAGGGACAAACGAACAACGAAAGAAAGGGAAAAAAAAAAAAATTTGAGAAAAAGCTCAAGAAAAACTCCGCACCTGGTTATTTGTTTCCATGAAGAAAAACCAGTGAAGTTGAAACGCAATTAAAAGACGTGAACTGAAATCCAGAAATCCATGAGATGTATATTGTCCCAAGCCTAGTTGGAAACAGATTTCTTTCGCGCGGATGCATAAAAATGAAATAGAGGTATAGGAGGTGGAGAGTCGGAAATACGTAATACCTAGCATGAAGGTAGAAGGTAAGGCGCTGTGACACGAGGAGAGTGATGAAACAACAAGGGAGAAAAAAAGTGTGTGCTTCACATTGGGGCGAAGGGGGTGAAGAATGCCGAAAGCCGGGTTTGTGGGAGAGACGAACGGCAGCGTTGGATATAAGAAAGGAACAACATATACATATACATAATTCAGATGCGCTGGTTTCAGTTTCCCATCGACGTATCGGCATCAGGCTGCAGATTCGAAGCGGGGACGCCGTCAGCGCGGTCGACGTCAATGTCGCCATCTCCATCGATAGAGATGTCAACATCAATATCCGCATAGGCATCGATGTCTACGTTGCCGCCGTCCCCGTCCCCATCCCAGTCCCCACGTACGATGAGTCGCAAGACGCTCCTATCAAAGAGATCGAGAGCAAAGCGGCGGGCAGGTAGGCGGAAATGGTGGCTTTCAAGAAGGATGAGGGTCTTCTGGAAGAGGGGAATTTGGCGAAAGTATTCGGGTTTTTTGGTCCTGAGGCTGTTTAGGGGGGTAATGATTAGTGTTATTTTCTTCTCTTTTTCTTTTCTTTCTATCTTTCTGTTTTTTTGTCCTGAGAGTTGAAGTGAAGAATGGAAACATGTGTACATATATATATATATGTATGTATAATATGAAGGGGTGGCTTACGTGTTAAGATCCGACGCCGCCCTCTTCGACAAAACAGTATTGCCCATGTCAATGATCAGATCCAGGATCTTCTGGCAGACAGGATCGGAATCCGTAGCAGCGGCTTTAAATCTTTCTTTCTCGGCACGTTCTTCGTCGATATTAGGCTCATAGGAAGGGAAGGAAACCTAGTGTTCCGTTCAGCCAGGTGAGTTAGACGGGTGAACAGTGCAACGATTTCACTCAAAGAAGAAAAGGATGAAGCAAATAAGAAAAGAGAAGGGGTGAAACCGTACCGAATAAAGTCTACTCAACTGGACAGGGATACACGAGCCGAGCGATCGCCCCTTCTGGTCCACCGCCGCATCCCAGCCAGCCTCCAAGAGCATCTCCATCCCATGAAGACTCCTAGAAATCAGCCCCAACACAAAAAACGCCGTGCCCCTCATCGTCATGACCCCCGCATTCTCAGCAATCTTCCCAATCGTCCCCACAATATCCGTCTCCTCCAGAAACGGCGCGCTAAGATCCATCGAACCCACATTGCCCACTGCCCACAGACATCCCTTAACCTTCAGCAGCACCTCCGGATCCTCCTCGTCTAGCCGGAAGTCGCGGATCGTATGCGCAAACTCGTTAAAATGGCCTGACTGCTCCAGCAACTTGCAGCCCTCGTGCGTCCGTGCCAGCTCCCGGTAGAAATGGGGCGGTACGAGGCCGATGTCTTGCATCTCGACGATGTCGTCGAAGGCAAAGCTGTTGCGCCGCGGCTGGTCGACGTAGGCGCGCGTCAGCGATGCCTCGACGAGGCCGACGTAGGCGTCGTTGCGGCCGAGGAACCAGTCGTCCATTTCCTGGGTGATGTAATCCAGGCCGTCGAGGTAGTGGTATCCGACTGAGGTTGAGAGGAAACGGAGAAGTAGCGGCGCGCCAATTTCTCCTAGGTGGTCGAGCGAGGGCCGGCATTTGACCACGTATTCGAGACAGCTGCGTTGGTTGCAGGCTTCCTCGAGGATTTTCACAGCCACTTGGCATACCGCAACTTCCGGGTCGTATAGTTGTGTGACAAGCAGTTTAACAACCCACTCCCCATTTCCTATGTCTACCATCGGGGCGGGAAATGAAACGCTGCCCACGACGTATTTTCGTAGTAATTTCGTTGCGAATATGCGGATATCCTTTGATCCTGTTGTTAACGCCTTAGAAAGAATGATCCGTAGATGGCTCTCGAGGGAGAAATCCATATTCCCGAGCAACGTTTGGATAAGATCATTTCGATCCTTGAGTTCTATTATATGGTAGAACATGTTATGCATATGCCACCTCTCCATCATCTGAAGTCCGCTTGGCTCGCTGCTTAATACACCCAGTAACGCAAAGTAGCCCCCGCTCAATGTTTCGCTCATATTGTTCCGAGAAAACACAGGTGATGACGACGTCAGGCCGCTCATGCGGTCAACTTGCGCAAGACATTCAGCAATCTGCCGCAGTAACTTATTCTCCGCCAGGTATTTCGTTCCTTCGGGGGTCTGCAAAAGGGTCCGGATCAACGCGCACCCCGTCCGGACATAGCGCTGGTTCGGTTTCGTATTTCTAATCATAGAAAACCTGGATTTAAAAGGTCGATAGAATCCCATCAGACGCTTCATGAATTTCGAGCCTCGGATAGCCTCATCCAGGCGTTTTGGGTTCGTCAGCGGACCCTCAATAATGTTGTGGATCAAGTCCCATTTCCATTTCATGAAATTCACAGAACTTAGGACATGGGTGTCTAGAACGGCCGTGCGGAATTGGCCCTCGTCCATGCTAGCGCTTAGTTTGGTTTTCCCCTGTTCGGTAGTCAGCAACGAAGCGGATATATCTGTGTGCACCGTATATTTGCCGCGTGACGATTGCATCCCATCTGACCGGGTCAATGTACGGTTAATGCTTTCCATTTGATAAACGGTTGATGTCGACACATGGTAGGTCTTAGCATCCCGTGGGGTAGCGCACGGAAGCAATTGAGGGAGAACCTGAAGTTTGGCGCTCATAGATTGCGGTAGAGAGTGATGAGCGAGTTTCAGCACCTCTGTTAGCAGCAATGTGCCTTTCCTCTTCAGGGACAGGTCGGGCTCGTCTTCGATTAAGTTCGATAGAGCCTAGAAGGCGCATCAGTATCAAATTGGTTAAATAGCGAAGAATAAAAATATAGAATAGGTCAATACCGTAATCAGTCCTGCCTCAATCAGCACAGCAAGGACCAGGGCAGAGAAGTGAGTGGTGAGGTCAAAAGAATTATTTTCATGTTCGTCGAATGCACGTAAGTGTTTAGTATCAGATTCCGATCTAAGGTTCGTCACCCTGCCATACGTAGTAAGTCTCCGGCCGGCAAGGAATGACGATGACCATGACGGAGGTTTGATACGGAGAGCGTCGAATAAAAGTTCTAAGATCAGATCTCTTGCCAGAGGCTCAGGGTATTGCAGAGAATTCAGCAAGGACTGAAGGGGTTTTGCTTTGTTACGTAAGAGTGTGAGTAGGCCAGGCCAAGTTTTGAGCATGGAAGAAATGGTTTTGGCTGAAGATTTCAGCCTTGCATGGTGATTGCTATCCCCCAACGGATCTGTAAAAGCGGCGAAGACTCCTTCGAGTTCACACCCTGCTCGGAGATATATCCTGTTGCGGGGGGTGTCTAGAATGTGTATAAACCCTGCTGCCAGACTCTCCGAAGCGCCATAAACTCCCTCTCCAAGGGCATCGTTCAAAACGCCAATTCCACCGGCAAAAAAAAGGAGACCTGGGTCTTTGACCAGGATCTCCGCGAGAGTCATAATGCAAATATTTCTCAGACGATCATCGCGATGGTCAGCAATGGAGACAAGCGTCCGGACAACCCCACGAGACAGTTCTCGAACTCCATCTTTAACATCAAGAAAAGCCCTGACGAATTTCAGCGCCTGCTCGCGTTCTATGGTCGCTTTAGTTTCCTTCACAAGCGACATCATCACCATCTCGTCCGTATGGAATGATCTGATGATTTGAATAGAACGTCGATCGGCAATAGCATGTCGTGTCAATCGGTAGCCAGCAGCGACGACATCCCTGCTATCGCTCAGCAGCATTGTCTGAACACGCAAGCCAAAGACCTGCCAAGCCAAGTCATATTTTAACGTTGGATGACGCTTGAAGAGGTCCACAAGGTTATTCGCCCGTTCCACATAGTAATCCGACGGCATGTCTGTGGTCTCCAGCTCCTGCAAAGTCTCAGCTAGGACATAAGTTGGCGACTCCGTCTCTGCATCCCCACTCCCCATCCCCACGTCCCCACCCTGTGACGCACGAGAAGGAGATCGCAGGGGAGTTCCACGGAACAAGGCAGATAACCGGCCAGCGGTAGGCGAAGTTTGGGCTTGGGCCCGTAATATTTCCTCCTCAAGTTCATGTCGCAGTTGTGCGAGTTTCATATTGGACGAACTAAGCTCCGACTCAACCCTCAAGCGTTGCTCTTTCGTCTGTTTAAGATTTTTGACCAACAGGGCCTCCAGCATATTTTCCGTTCCGCTTTTGATCTTCAACTCCTTGGCAATCTTGCCGCGAAGCACAGCCTGGCGCTGCTCCGCACGAGCAAGAACATCAACTCCATCGATGGCAATTATACGGGAAGGGAATGGAGGTTCAGGGCGTGGTGTAGACGTGGTGGGACCGCGCGTCGAGCTGATACTTTTTAAATCCGAGCTAAAACTACCTGGCGGAGGTCCAGAGGGGGCGAAAGAAGCGCTCCACGGCCCAAAATTGTTGGTATTGTTGATATTATTGCTGTTGTTGTTGTTGTTGTTATTGTTATTGTTGTTGATACTGCTGCAACTGCTGCTGTTGCTGCTGGTGGCGGTCGGGGCAGGATTGCTTCCGATACGATTTCCCGAGGATTTGGAAGCGGCGTCGTGCCAGCTTCCATCGGTGGAGGCATCTTCCTGGCTTGAGAATGGGTTGCCGTCGTTCAGCACACGGCGCTGGGTTGGCGTCGCCGAGGAAGCAGGATCATAATTAGACGCCATGGGTCTCCATCTACCGTGCTGCCTAGTAGGAGCAGTACCCTACTAGTTCCCCGGTTCGCCGGTGGGAAGGACAAGCAATATAAGTTAGCATTTGGAGTTGTCAGGCATCGAGCAGTCTGTCAGCGCAAATCGTCGCGATATGATATATGGCAGCAAATGATTTCAAGTGTCGGTGGTTCACCGCGGCGGGGGAAAAGGTTGAGGGGGCGTGGGGATGAGCGCAGAGGTCGAGATCGAGCTAGGTGTTTTGATGGGAACTCCGCAGGCTGAGCATCGACCAATGGCGCGCAGCGAACGAAGACGGCAGGGCGCAGGGCGCATGGAAACAATTACAATAATGATAGAGCAAATGGTGACAGGAAGGGGAGGCAGAAAGATCAGGCTGTGTGTATCCGGAGCATGAATTGGTTCGATGTTGATGGAGGCCAAGCAAAATCACGGGGAACAGGTCTGATATCACGTGTGCATGAGTACCGCGGTAGACTCTGGCGGAGAGATTGAATAAGAGTGTTTGCTAAATTTAATCAGTTAACTAGTTAAGTAGTTAACTACTCCGTAGTCCGTTATGTGTTACTATCCAACTGTTTTGCAGGTTCGATACATGATGTGGTTGTTGGTCAATGAAAGCTGGCCTGACCGGCTATAGCGACAATGACGACACCAAGCAAAGGAAGACAGCCTTCTAGTGAGATAACAGACCGTACGCCTGGAACCGCAGATCATACAAGACCTAGATGGCAGTCTTATATATATATTATATATATATCGTTCTATCCAGAGACCCAGTGCTTACATCCAAGAAGGTCCGGCAAATCTTGATTATGTTGACAGAAAAAGTATAGAGGATTCCATGCGCCGCAATACTGATAATAATCTGTCCCTGTGAAAGCCTCCTGAGTGGTTTGCTTTGCAATTGTAAGAAGCTGGAGATTGCTTCTGCGCAGTATCAAGATCCCCATATATAATCTTTACTCTAGTGCATTAACTTGCAGCGCTTGTGGATTCTGGACTTCCTACGGCAGCCTATAGCGACAAATGTGACAAATGGGTTTTTTATACTAGTGTTACAATGTACAGTACAGTACACACACCTATCATATTCATTCTATTTGTAATTGAATAGAGCTTGTTGATTATTAGGAAGCATGCATTGCTGGATATCATCTTCAATATATATCATCACTGTGATAAGATAGCACTATAATCACTAGATTATCCATAGTGAAAAGTCAACATAACCATTTGTTAAATGGTTGTGCTCATAGTGATATATATACCCGCCCACAGCGGGTGTGGCCACTGAACCCACCACTGATACACTGCGACCGCCAGCTGCAGCATAGTGGGGAACAGATATCATCATTAGATACTATTGATAGATATCATCATCAATATATATATATATATATATATATCACCATGAGCAGTCATTGAGCACAATCATTCAATGAGTAGACGTAAGTGGAATTAAGTAATTACAGGAGAAAACATCCAAAAAAAACACATCTGACACATTTGTCACTCTTGCCCTCCGTACTTCCTCAACAATCGATGACAAGCAAGTTCAGCCACCTGCGTAACCAGCAATTCGCTGCCATTGTTGGCCCCATGCTCGCCGAGCTCCTAGCTGAGGCTATCGCCATCGCCAGAGCTCTGCTGTCCTTCCCCTATCTACTAACTACTCCGTATAAGAGATTCGTATCCACTCCCATACAACTACACGAGTGCGTCTGCGCTGACGGGTTGGCCACAGCGCTCAGTTTTTGTTTGGCAGATAACTAGTGGAAATTTAAATTTATTTAAATTTTTTAACTTCCCGCTGTCGTGTTTATTTAGCTATCGTTCCTGAAGCTTCTTTCTTCCGTCTCCCTACTGTTCGTTCTGATTGCGTATTGCCTGTATCAGGCATATAGCTACGCCCTCACACTCTCCTTGTCGTTCATTAACCTGTTCCGCTCTCCTTCATTTCTTTTGCGAATTCAATTTCCTACTGCCAATTCAATCGAACGACAAAAAGGCACAATGACCCCGAAATTGGCCGCAGCACGATATGGCAAGGATAATGTCCGCGTCTACAAGGTGCATCGCAACGAGGAAACAGGCGTCCACACCGTCGTTGAGATGACAGTATGCGTCCTGCTTGAAGGGGATATCGAGACGTCGTAAGCCTTGTCTTTCGTTCCATATCATCTATCATCTATCATCTCCTACAGAAACGGCGTAAATATAGCCCCGTTTTGCTAACGCAGCTCGCCGCTTTCATATAACAGTTACACCAAAGCCGATAACAGCGTCGTCGTCGCCACGGACTCCATGAAAAACACAATTTATATCATGGCCAAGCTACACCCGGTGACTCCGCCGGAACTCTTCGCCTCCATCCTCGGTTCCCACTTCACAACCACATACCCGCACATCCACACCGCGCACGTCGACATCGTCACCCTCCGCTGGACACGTATGACATTTGATGGAAAACCACATCCCCACTCCTTCCTCCGTGACGGTACGGAAACCCGCAACGTCTCCGCCACCATCTCCGAAGGAAACAGCGGCAGCAAAGACATCACCTCACTAACCAGTACAATCAGCCTAACATCCTCTATCTCGGGCCTCTCCGTCCTAAAATCCACAAACTCACAATTCCACAACTTCATCCGGGACGAGTACACCACGCTCCCCGAAACCTGGGACCGGGTGCTAAGCACCAACGTCGACGCCAACTGGAAGTGGCAGCCCTTCACGTCCGTCGACGCCGTGAAGCGCGCGGTACCCCAGTTCGACGAAACCTGGCGCGCCGCGCGGGACATCACGCTGCGCACCTTTGCGCAGGATAACAGCGCCAGCGTGCAGAATTCCATGTACAAGATGGCGGAGCAGATCCTGGCTGTGCAGCCGTTGCTGGAGACTGTGGAGTATTCGTTGCCGAATAACCACTATTTTGAGCTGGGTGAGTTATCTCTCTTCTAACCTTTTTTTCACCATCTTTTCTATAAATATTTTGATTTAATCAGTTAGCTAATTAAAAACGTTTCCCCCCTCCTTTCATTTTGAATTTCCTGCAGACTTGAGCTGGCACAAGGGCCTCAAGAACACGGGTAAAAACGCGGAAGTTTACGTACCGCAGTCGGGCCCGAATGGTCTTATCAAGTGCAAAGTGGGCCGGGCCGGAGGAAACCATCGGGAGACGCCGAAGTTATAGAAACGAGACCAATTTTGGCATTTCAACGTTTCGGTAGCCCAGGAGTTGGGAGAGAATGGGCGTACAATATCGGTAGAGATAAGATAAGATGTTTAGAAGCTACATACCAGTTGCTATGAGTTTTTTGCAATGTTTCTTAACCTTAGAGGTTATACACGAGGGTCTCAAGTCCCAGTGGCGATACTTAATGTTAGCCAGTAAGTTGATTTAGTTGTACAGTACAATACATTTATAAAAGGAGAGAGAGAAAGGGGACAAACTTGTTCTATCCCTATACATGAACACCTTGTATGCAGTAGGAAAGAAAAACAGTGAAACAGGAAATTGCCGGGGGGGGGGAGAATCCAATAGCAAAGCAAAGAGTAGCTAAAAAACGAAAAGGGGAATTAAGCAAAGTTTTTATTTCAATGTAATCAGGATGTTGTTTGCTTAGCCCCAGTCTCCGCTCCTTTCTCTTTCGCAAAAGCTTCTTTAATTAGCGATGAATCCGCGATGGAGTTCGTGGGGCCCAGGACGCTCTTGCCGGCCAATTTCAGGATATTCTTCTTGTACGGATGCGCATGACCTTCAAACACTGTGTAGAAATACCCATGTTAGTTCCTAACTCCAGTGCATATATGTCGAATGTCGAATATCGACCCTGACACACACACACACACACACACACATATATATATATATATGCACACAAACAGGGAGAGCAAAGTAAAGTAAAATGAAATGAACCACAGACCTTTCAGCCTCGCCAATCTCTTTTCCCTCAGCCGATTCTTCGGCAACATACCGCTGACCGCCTTCCGCAGCACCTCGCCGCCACCCCACTTCTCAAACATCTTGTCCATCGTCATCGACTTCAAGCTGCCGGGCCGCGTGTTGTGTGTGTAGTACAGCTTCTTGAATCGCTTCTTGCCCGTCGTATGCAGGTCATGGCAGCCGACGGCCACGACGTAGTCGCCGCAGTCCGTCGACGGGTCCCAGATCGGCTTGTGCTTGCCCATCAGGAATACGGCGATGGAGGACGCGAGCCGGCCCAGGCTGCGCGGGTCGCGGCTGACGTCTATATAGTGCCATGTTCGCGAGTAGGCGAGGCGGGTCTGTGGAGTGCGAAGGATTGTTAGGCAAGGGGGTATATTCATTTCTAATTTCGTTTCATTCTGGGAGTGAGTGTCATGTTGAACATAGATGGCTTACCCGTCCGACGGTCTGTGACATTGTTGCGGGAATGTGGCTATCGATGCATGGGTGAGGAGGAATGTATGGGAGTGGGAGCCCAGGGAAAGGGAGGTTGCTCCCTCAAAACAGGAATAGGGAAAAATGGACGGTTCCTGGGTTCAGTATGGAGGTAGCGTCATCAATTGGAGCTGTAATTGAAATTGTCGTGACCGGTTCGTTATTGGCTTTGCTGCTTGTTGTTTTGCGGGCATCCCATGCCTCAACTTCAAGTTTTTGATATACATCACGTGATATTATGCCCTAGCGCGGACTAAGCGAACTCGCACATCCCAGATTGGCAATTCTCCAAGCGTCAAAGCAGAAAGGGAGAGACTGCGACGACGACGACAACAACAACAGGCAATACGACAAACCACGACACACTCTGCTGCCCTCCCTCCTCTCTCGCGCCCCGGAGCCATCGTCCCCTCCACCTGACCAACAAACATGGCTACTACTCAGAGTGTGCAATGCTTCGGCAAGAAGAAGACAGGTATGGCGGAGACCCTCTGAAATGCGACAGCCCCATATAAATTTTAATGATTTCTTGTTGACATCTGGAAATCTACGTTATAGCCACTGCTGTCGCCCACTGCAAGGTACGGATTGGTTGCTGAGATATGATCCTTTCCCCGTTGTTCTTACTGGGTTTTGAGAACGAAGTTTGAGGGTGCGGAATTGAAGATTTGGATGGAGATTTGGGGGTGGATTGGGGCTACCATTACTCGGAATACCTTTGAATCAATACAGGGCATATAACTAACCGGAGTGTAATTGGGAAAATATATAGGCAGGAAAGGGTCTCATCAAAGTCAACGGCCAACCTTTGGCTCTCACCCAGCCGGAAATCCTCAGATTCAAGGTTAGATTCGCCCTCTCATCTCCCTCATTCGTCGGGCATACAAGAAGCCATCAAGAGACGGGGAAAGACATGAGGTTTTGTTGAATGGGCTACTGAGCAAAAATGCCACTGGGAAAAAAAAAAAAACTACAGGTCTACGAACCCCTCCTCATCGTCGGCCTTGACAAATTCGCCGCAGTTGATATCCGCGTCCGCGTCACCGGCGGTGGTCACACATCGCAGATCTACGCCATCAGACAAGCCATTGCCAAATCGATAGTGGCCTACTACCAGAAATACGTCGACGAGCATGCCAAGAACCAGCTCAAACAGGCTTTCGTCCAGTTCGACAGAACCCTCCTCGTCGCTGATAACAGACGCGCTGAGCCTAAGAAGTTCGGCGGCCCTGGTGCTCGTGCTCGTTACCAAAAGTCTTACCGTTAAACCGATATTGTGCGTGTGTTGTTATGTTGTTATGTGAGGGCGAAAGAGGACGAGGAAGATAAACGGGGTGGGGGAGTATGGAAAATAAGGGAATTTTTCATTACATCTATCGGTTGGGTTGGGTGGTTCTTGCCCAAACGATAGCACCTAGCGTTTGATTATGTTAAAACAAATTTGCTAGGGGAACGATAGAATAGGGCCATTTTTTTCCTTTGCCTTTTCTTTAAACCCTTTTTGCAATCCAATTTCCTTTAATTTTGTTCACACTAATGGTCTGTTTTCCTAATATGTCCTGACGTGATTGTGATATGATGTGATTATGGAAAAAGTACAATTTCGACAAAAATGGATCAGACTCAAAGAGTACCAGATCATGCATATGAACACTTTGTAATTTATGCCGTGGAGGTGCAAAGATTAGTCCTTACTGAGGATGGATATCATGCTACGGACTCACCCGCCTCCTCGTCCTCTTCCACTTCCTCTACCAAGCCTTTTTCAAGGCTATCTCCCTCTCCCAAATCAACAATAACCGGAGCATACTCCCCCATCTCATCCTCTTCATTTGCCCCGCTAATCTCCACTTCCACCTGCTCCCCATCCTCCAACTCCAACATTCCCCTTTTAACTGTCGCTCCCGGTCTAAGCTCCCAGCCATATCGCCCCTTAACCCAATTCTCCAACTTCTCCAACTCCTGCCTAACCAGTTGTCCTTCCGCCTCTACAAAATCCGTCACGGTCCGCGAGAACCCCATAAGCAATTTCCTCAACAACGCACCTCCATCATCACCATCCAGGTCAAACAATCCCCCCTCAACATCATCAAAGTGTCTCAGCTGCAAACGCAGCAGACGCAGA
The DNA here is from genome assembly GCA_017607445.1 of Histoplasma ohiense. Taxonomy (NCBI): domain Eukaryota; kingdom Fungi; phylum Ascomycota; class Eurotiomycetes; order Onygenales; family Ajellomycetaceae; genus Histoplasma; species Histoplasma ohiense. The sequence goes on from JAEVHH010000001.1 coordinate 5,393,584, forward strand.
ACTTGCACGAAGAACTTCTCCCGCATAAGCACCGCTGCTCGACAGGTCAATATCAAGCCTAGCAACCGCTTCCACTGCTCCAAGCACGAGAAGTTCATCAACGTAAGAACCATCAGGAACGTAAATTGTAGCTCGCCGAGGATCTGCGCTTCACCGGCCTCCTGACTTTCACCGCCAATGGTACCAGTTGTAGATCCAGCAATTTCCCCCACCCCAGCCGTAGCTGTAAGATTATCTGTGCCAGATACCCCTTGTCCAAATCTCCCCACCAGATCTCCCAACGCCCACGACCGATCCTGCGCCGCCTCCGTCCTCTCCCGCCCCACCGCACCAGCCCTCCACGTCCGCTTCAGATCCACAGGCAAAAAACGCAATTCTTTCTCCTGCTCGCTTGCTATGCCCGTGTCATAGGCCCTGGCTACCTCTGCAGTGGAGAGGCCCGGGATATCATCGCGATCTCGCACAGCGGAACTACCAGAGGACACGGTCCAGCGCGGTGGCTGTGACGTTAGTATATTTCCATGGTTTGTAGTAACAACGGCTGTGGCGGTTGGAGGAGTGGTAGTGGGAGTGGAGCCGAGAATGCGCGACAGAAGGGCGGGGGTGATGTGGTCGGTGAGTTGCGGCCAGTCATTTGGTGATTCCTTTGATGATTCTGATTCGAGTTCTTGTTTTTGTTGCCGGTGGTAATCTCCCACACTATTAAGCGGATGATTATTATCTTGCGCTCGTTGCCGTTGTTCTTCCGTCACTCGATCATACGCCAACAAACCCCCGCTCGCCCATATTCGTCCCAGATTCGCGCGCAGCTTCATAGCATCTCGCTTCCCCGCCTCACCGCTTTCATCTATGGGGATAAGTGCTTCAGCACCCGCATCCCATTGGCGGAGACGTATATCTATTTCCCCCGCCGCCGGGCTACTACCCCTACCATTTCCGGCACGGTGTCGAGGTATGAAAAACCACTCCCCGTTCCGTAGCGAAAAACTCTCCGTCGTGCCTGTGAATAGAAAGTGGGGTCCGGGAGGGAGGTTTTTTATACCATGGAAGTTAGGGGTGGAGGTGAAGGAGAGGAGGTCGATGCCAATGAGGGTTTTGGGAGGGAGGGAATTGAGGAGGAGGGTTGGCGTAGGGATTTGCGAGGTCATCTTGAGAGATAATCGAAGGCCGGGGTAGATCTAAATGGTAGGCATTTTCGGTTGCTATGAGAAGGAGTTGGGCGTGCGGTTACACAAGTATTTAGTGAGCGATGCGAAGCGTATATTTAAAACAATTGACGGTTCCAAGTAACTATAGAATATGTGTATGTAATCAAAACCCCCAATACTAATATTTATTAGAGGGCATCGTTCGTGCTGTGGTCGTTCAATAGTATTTACTGGCAACTAGTGGTTGTTACATCATTGGATGGTGTAGGAGGGGAAAACTTTGGCTCCGAAAAATACGCAACCAAATTCCAATTACAACCCCAGACAACAACTGGACAACGACGCAGGTAAATGGTACTCAGATGCAGGTCAATAGGACAATAGTAAATAAGAATCTCTCCATTTTATTAATAGACTGTCAAGAGACCCCTATTTCAAAAGCTGGCAAAACTGTAGTCAGCAACCCGCATTAGGGCTGCAGCAGTCGCGCCCAGCTCCAAGGGAAAATGCTGTGATATGAACAAAATCCACAAATAAAAGAAGACCAGGCGAGAATACTGCCGTTCTTCGCGTTTATTCCATCCACATATGCTAATAGATACCCAGAAGATACCCGCACAATCCATCCTTGGTCCACACGCAATCGCAACTTTTGCAACTGTGCACAGCCTGGAGAAAGTATAGTAGGTGAGACCACCACCTTGATGCCTACAGACGACGACCACGGCGACCACCCTTCCGGCGAGTGGAGTCGGAGGGGGTAGGGGTAACGTCCTCGATTCTGCCAATGCGCATGCCAGAGCGGGCAAGGGCACGGAGGGCGGACTGGGCGCCGGGGCCGGGGGTCTTGGTTCCGTTGCCTATTTACAATCGCGGTTGTCAGAATTCGCTTTCTTTCCGCCAGTTCCGTTATATTCTTATGATCTAGGAGCTCAAAACGTACCTCCAGTCGCACGGATCTTGATGTGCAGGGCGTTGATCCCCAACTCCTTGCAGCGAGCAGCAACGTCTTGGGCAGCCAACATAGCAGCGTAGGGAGAGGACTCGTCACGATCAGCCTTGACCTTCATACCACCAGTGACACGGCAGATGGTTTCGCGACCACTGAATCACCCAGAATATTAGCCCACTATCCAAAAATTGATCATTGTATGTACCAAATTTTCTCTCTGGGCAACACAACGAAAGTTCATCCTGCCAGAGAATTTTCAAATTTAACAAAACATCAGCTGAAGGTGATAATGGCACGAACCTGAGATCGGTGACATGGACGAAGGTATCGTTAAATGAGGCAAAAATACGGGCGACACCGAAAACGAGCTTTCCTGTACGCATGTTAGTCGTGTGCTAGATGGTGGACAACAAATTGAACCTACCATCTCCGGCCAGCGGGCCGAGAGAGATGTTCTCGTTAGCGGGTCGGTCAACCTTCTTCTTGGGAGGCATTTTGGGCGTGATATATTGACGGATGTGGTGGATGGTGAAGAGGGAAAAAGAAGATAAGAAATCCGCGACAGTTGAGTATTCCAAATACGGAATAAGGAGAGTGTGCCCTAAGTCCAGAATTGGGAAGTGGGCGGTTTAGGGTTTAGGGTTTGCGTGCTTTGCCTAATCCTAAACTGGCTGCGGATGACTCAACCTAGTGGGACTAGCGCCAACATCCTGCAAGCTTTAAATTGTTCTTCAGAACCGAAATTTTCTCCGTCAACCTCTTCCTTCGCAGCACCTCTGACAGAGGGACAAGTAACAAATCAGCCAGTCTGTCTCTGCTCTGTTGGATTGCTGTACAGACGGGCGGCTCTACACAGGACATTCATTCGCTCACTTCCAATTGAGTGCACATACCCAACGGGAAAATCTTGTATCTTATTCTTATGTTCAAGCACGGATTATATCTCAGTTGCGAACTCACAACAGAAGAAATTATCCTACTTCAAATTCCTCAATGATGGCAACTACAGTGGACAGAAGATCCATTGGGATCATTGGCATGGGTGACATGGGGAAGATGTATGCTCAGCGTTTAAGCCAGGCTGGTTGGAGGTAAATATCCGGACCGTCATTTTCGAAACTTTCTCTCTCTTTGAACAGTGTTTGCATATGCAGTTTAATATGGTAAGCTCTCTTCTGTTTCCTCCCGGTTATCTCCTTTTTATATGATGACTTGAGTGCATTTGGCTCGAGTATGGCCTGGGAGTCACGTCCGCCATTCTGGCGTGTGCAGCGGCTACCAGGCTGTCAATGATGTAAATTCCTCGCTACCTTACTTTTTCTTTGTCTGAAAGTACATTTCTATATCAACAGAATTGTTTCCTAATTACGATAATTGGTTGCTACAGTGTGCTAACGTTCAGTTATCACAGCTCTCATCTGCGAACTATAAATTTCCATCACCCATCCATGTTGATAGTACCGCGGCTGACACAAAAGATGTAGAATCAATGCCTGCGATAGGCCTACAAACTATGATGCATTAAAACAGGAATTCGCGTCTGTATGTGGATTACTGTACATCGCCATCAACAATAGGGCTTATTTTAAGGACTTCTAAAGCAAAATATCAATATACTCCCGAATGGGCATTTAGTCTCCAGAATTAGCGACTACATTATCTACAGCGTAGAGGCGGAAGCCATTGACAAAATTGTCGCCGAGTACGGACCATGTATGTCTATTGTCTGAGCTTTGAATCGTATTTTCCAATCTCGTGTTCCCTTTCTTTCATGCTCTATGCGGATCAATCAGCCCAGTCTGACATGCCATTGAATTGAAGCAACCAAGGTCGGCGCAATCGTGGGCGGCCAGACATCTTGCAAGGCCCCTGAGCTTGCTGCTTTTGACAAATACCTACCCGACGACGTAGAAATCATCTCATGCCATTCCCTTCATGGCCCCAATGTCAACCCCAAAGGCCACCCTCTGGTATTCAACCCACTATATCCAGATAATCATGAGCACAACGGCATGAATAACACCTGTCATTCCAGGTCCTGATCCAACATAGAGCGTCAGATGAGAGCTTAAGATTCGTCGAGAGGATCTTCTCGACCTTCCAATCCAAATATGTTTATCTCAGCGGCGAACTACACGACAGAATCACAGCAGATACCCAAGCGGTAACGCACGCCGCCTTTCTTAGCATGGGTACAGCATGGCATGCAAATAACCAGTTCCCCTGGGAAGTAGCCCGTTACGTGGGTGGTATCGAGAACGTTAAAATTAATATAACACTGCGAATATATGCAAACAAGTGGCACGTCTATGCGGGACTGGCCATATTGAACCCAGCAGCAAAGAAGCAGATCAGCCAGTATGCGCAGTCAGTGACAGACCTGTTCAAGCTGATGCTGGGCGGGCATCGGGAGGAATTGAGAGCTCGAGTGAAGACGGCCGGGGCGGCGGTGTTCAAGTCTGATACCACGCAGCATGATCTGTTATTAAGAGATGATGTACTTGATCGGTTTTCCCTGTCCAAGGGGAATTCGGAGAGGATGCCTAACAACCATTTAAGTTTGCTGGCCATTGTGGATTGTTGGTGGAAGTTAGGAATCGTTCCATACGATCATATGATCTGCTCGACGCCTGTCAGTAACTTCAAGAACATGATTTCGTTGTTGAAAAGGAGAGCTGACAGCTGTGTTTGTCTCCTTTACAGCTCTTCCGTCTATGGCTGGGAGTAACAGAATATCTCTTCAGGAACGAAGACCTCCTCAATGAGGTCCTGGATATCGCCATTGACGACAACACGTTCCGCTCTGATGACCTAGAGTTCACATTTGCTGCACGGGTGAGTTCATTTATAGTACATACGTCGAATGCGTTTTTCTCCCGCTTCTACACGTCCTGCGATACTCTCGGATTCATTTTTGTTGGGCTAGAGACAGAATCTCTCCTCATTTCTTATATTCCACTTCCTTGGAAACCCCGCGTCTGTCGCTCCGGTTTAGACATTTATTCTGAATATATCAAATATTGCCACGCCTGCTCCCTGGTTGATCCCACTGGAACACCCCAGACTCCTACCACCCGCCGTCCTTCACTTATGTTATTTTTCTCCTGTGTCTAACTTGAATGTGTGCCGGATGGTATTCAATAGGCTTGGTCCGAATGCGTCTCCTTTGGCGACTTCGCGTCATACCGCGATCGTTTCGAAAAGATACAATCATACTTCTCCCCGCGTTTCCCAGAAGCCGTCAGACTGGGTAATGAAATGATGAAGACTATTTTGGATAAAACGACCACTAAAGTCACTACGAGTTCCTCCTAAAATGAGTGAGACGACATCATGACATCATAATATAAGAAGCCAACGAGGTCGGCATAATTCCGGGAACTTTTTATTATTATCATTCTTATTTTTCTTTTTTCTCTTTTACGATGAAGAAATGAAATAAAGGGGAAATTCGGTAAACCTTTTATCCATTTACTCCCATGTCTTCACCAGGCGAAGTGCAGGATGATAGGTTTTCGGGCAGGCTATCGTTTTTATATTAATACTTATACGATTCTTTTTAAGGGATCCAATATCGTCATCTTGACATACAGTTCCACGCTTTCGGGGTTTACATCAAGTTGGGTCCTTTTTTTATATATAATTTTTGGGAAACTTTCCTAGCCGCTTCCCTTGTAGCATCTGCACAGACCACTCACTATACATTAATGGAGTAGTTATGTGGAGACTGAGATGTTCCTGCTCCGGATTAGTGTGAGAGCTCAATGTCCTCACCTCCATCCAACCTCACCTTTGGCATTATCCTTCCCACCCTCAAACCACCCATCCATTCTCCTCGTCGAGTACCCACTAGCCACTTCTCCAGAAATGTCCACATAGCTTCCCATGTGCAAAGCATTGAGAATCATGATAGAAAGTTAGGGAACACTGATCCGAGTCTTCTGCCAATGAATTGACAGATATGAATCCGCCGTTTGAGAGGATGCCTGCTCAGAAAGCATAACCAATCTCTTTCGAAAGCAGTGTGAAAGCCTCATATGAGTGCATGCCCCAAATCACCATTGACATTCTGGGCCATCAGGGGCCTTTTTATGATCAAGGATGATGAATTCAGCCTGCTTGGTATGTAGAGAGCGATACACACAGGTGCGTCTGATTGCAGAATTGGGATATCCGTTCGGGTACGAAAGTAAGGAACCGCATTGTGTTAAAAGGCCATGGAGAAGAAAGGAAAATAATGCAGTTGAGATTCTTGTTGGAAGTTGGGACAAATGTTGGATTTCAATCGGAGGTGCAGGAATAGTTATTTATCCGAATAATTTACAATTTTGAGGAATTCTTATACCTCCCTATTGATTGTATGAAATAGTTCCCAATAACCCAATGAATTTGGACCTATTTCGGATTCGTACCTCCAATTTTAATTCTACACACCCTGTAACTTATAGTTGAGAAGAAATCCTGAGTAACTAACTCTCTTCCAACGGGATTGGTGAGGCGCTGGGATGCAAAGATATTTATCTGGCTGAAGTTCCACTATTAATAACTTAGTGCATATCTCAAGCTGTTTGAAAGGGCTCAACCAACTACTAGTATCCATCTCGCGTCTCTCCCACTGGAAAGCCGGAAATCCCACAACTGCCGGCGTCGAAGCGACTCACTTGAAAACAAGACTTAACGTTCAAACAGCATTCACCAGAGGAAAATCCCAGCGAACTAAGCGCTGGATTATGGGGTTCTTGTGTTGCCCAGGATTCAGCACGTCCCAGACCCCACAAAACGTCAAATCGCCCGGTAGCATGCACGCGAGCATTCTTGCTCACGGAGGTAAAAGTGCCTGGGGTTACAAGTAAAAAGTGTCACGGTTGTACTGTTAGTTTGCAAGCGTCTTTTCGTCTGTGAGTTATCAGTGGAAGGGAGAGCAGTGCACCCTTGAATGAAATCCTGGCTGCAGGAGGAACAAGCATCCTCCAACTCGGCCAGCATACCACTGGGGGAAAGGGGCGGCGAACAAGCAACGCACAGATGCGCTCATAACAGACGGGTTTGGAGCTCATAGGCTGTTCACGTCATTAGCCATATGAACATCAATACGTATGAAGTCACACGGGCATTGTTGGATACAGGACCGCAGATGCTCTTGGGACCAGCGGTTAGCTTTCAGATGGTCCTATACATCTAACAAATTCGCTCGATGCTTCTCCGTTTTGCGATTCATTATCGTAACCCCGCAATCCTCTCTTTCTCGTTTGCATTGAGCCATATATCCTCTAGTACCTTCTGGAAAATAGATGCACACAGGAAACCGCAACTGCCGCTGGCAGGATATGCACAGAGCTTTGCAAGCCCTTGGTCACATCGAAGAGAACACACGGCATAGTCCCCTGTGTTCAAAGCCTCGAGGCAACAACGTAAATTGCCATGCCGGCTAACATTTCCCGGGGGAGTCGTACCTTTCTCCTGACTCTATACCCAGGAACGTGCAAGGTAAATGCAAATCGAAAGATGTAAGAAGCAATCCTAGGGAGATTCGTATATCTTGTTAGAACAGCCATGGCATTGCCAGATAGGAGACAGCTTGTCATTGATTTGATTAAGTTGTGCCCGTGATGGAGAGCTCTGCTGCTCTATGAATGTAGTAAGCTTATTTGTGAAGAAGAGTGTATCTAACTGCTAGCTGTGGAAGGACAGGCTGTAGAGGAGTCTGTGGAGGGTGTGATTATCAACAATTCGAGTGTATGTACGGAGTATAAATTCCTTGGATTGGTAGTCAAAGAAATCAACGGCGACTCGTACTGTGACCAGATATGACACAGGCATACCATACCACCATATTGGGAAAGAAATTTCATTCTCAGAACCCCGACGAAAGTGATATTGGCACCTCCGCTGGACGCTAAGAATACGATCCACCCCTGGGCCCGAGTTAGTGACATACACAATGGTCTTGTGTTGGCTCCAAATTGTGGACTTCTCATTTTTCCCCCGCTAAAGTGGGAGGAAATAACTCATGAGCGCGGAAAAAGGCCTGCACATCGACACAACTTCAACATGATGTTTGATGCATTTTCGTGTACTTCCATTCATGATAGCTTACGTGTTCCAGGGTGATGAGTGAGCCGATTCATTGACTCTGACGATTCTGTCCCAATCACGAAGATCAAACCCATTTTCAAATTATCAAATTCATATACTAATTTCTGCTGGTAATCTACTCCCATGGAACGCAGATTACTTTTCTTTTCCGGATAGGATTCCATTTCAAGTTCTTAAAAGGATGGACAAGTCACAAAAGATCAATGCGCCCTCGGCCACCACCATCGATGGCCCGGAAGGATCTCAAGTGTTAGTTTTCAGCGAAGCAACAACACAAGAGCAGCAAGTCAAATGCTTCAAGGTCGTAGGATCGAGTTTCGGCTGGCCTCTGCCGGAAGCGGACTATATAGAGAGGGAGAAGTACCTCACAGGGCTGCCGCTCACGCGCACAGGCGGTGCTGGAGTGCGATGGTGGTGTCTTCGAACAGAAGACTGGGGGCATGTTGTTGCGACTTGCAAAATTTTGAATCGGGATTTGCTCACCCGGACTACTGATGGAGTAACCAGAGACAGACAAGGCTATTGCATTGGGGCAGTCGCTACTGATAAGCGATATCGTCGACTGGGGCTTGCCGAATTCCTCTTGAGGGCTGTTGCGCAGTGGATGGATGGACCTGGAGAGGCTGATGCGAGTATGTTGTACTCAAGTATTGGGAAGGTATGGAAAAAGAGAAAGGGTTGTTGTAGTTACTTTTCTGACGTTTCTAAATAGTATTACACCAACAAAGGGTGGAGAATGCTCCCTGCATTCCAATCGGTTTTGTCGTCTCTGGCATCGCCGAATAGATCGGAGCTCCCACAAACGAAACCTTTGATGCTGGATGACATCCCAGCACTATGTGCTCGAGATATTGGCACCATCAAAGTTGAGTTTTCTAGTTATAAACCCGCTGCGGCTGAAATCCTCATGACCGTCCTTCCTTCTGCAAATCTTGTCAGCTGGCTACAAGAACGAGCTGCATTCATCAGTAGTAAGACCAACGGCGAAGTCCCCCGGATCAAAGGCGCCATCTGCGAAGATGCTAAGACGTGGGTGTTCTGGCATCATGACTTTCCAGATCGCGAGTTGACTATCCAAAAGGTCGTTACACCGACCAAGGCGGCGGAGGCCGAGGATAAGGAGAGCCAGAAGGAGACAACCCTGGCTTTAGCCAGCCTTTTGTTGGCAGCTTTGGACGAGACTCAGAAGTGGAAGTTGCATAAGACCGTCATGTGGAGTCCAACGCCCGAGCTGAACCGTGCTATTCACATGGTCCAGGAACACTTTGGAGTGGGCGTGACGAATGAAGAACGAATAAATAGCAATGTCCCTTCAGTAAGGTGGAAGGGAGGGGATGAGGAGAAGACAAAACAAATTGATATTTGTCACAATGAATTCTATGCTTGGAGTTGAGGAGCTCCTGACCTGGTCCACTTTATTCGCGTATCTGGTCGAAAATATTAGCTCTACAATTTGTATTTTAAAACCTTACCTGCTTATCCCACTAGAATATCTGCAAAATTTGAATAGGGCGAGCCAAATGGGCAATACGATAATAAAATATATCCGAAATGGCTCCTCCATATGTCAACCTTCTTAACAACCCTTGTTTTGAAAAAAATTTTCTCTGTTGTAGGTGAGATATTCACACCCACCCTGCTCTGCTTGAAATTGAGCTGCGGCAATGTGATTTCAACGGATGCGGCTTGGTTAGGAATGGTCGTGGCATCTGAAATATAAAAGAGCACGAGAAAAATTGACACTGGCTAGGGAGGAAGGGAGGGGGAGTGGCAGGGGGGTTGTAGCATGGTTCTACCCGCGTTGTTTTCCCACCGATTAATCACTTTTAGAGTTGAAGTAAATACCGGGTAGCGGGTCACTGTGCTCGCCATATTCTCCCGATCTGATTGATGCATGGAGTGTTTGAGAGATAATGCACTTAATTATGATGTAGAGCACAATCGATATGCAACTGAGACACTGGAATGAGTGGGGAAAGCTATGGAATCGGCCAGGTTTCCCCACATCCACCATTCCTTTTGAAAACAAAATGCGCAAGACTGGGTTGGCCATTGTCCCGGAACATCACGTTATGGGAAATTGAGGCTGTCAGAATCCACGTAGGGTCGCAAGACAGGTATTGTATGTCACTGCCCACAGTTGAGTGTCCAATTTGAGTTCGCCGGAGGATTTCCGAGAATGGCAGGCTGAAGAACTTAGAAATCATACGTATGAATTCGCATCGATAGGCATTATCGCCTTTCCTAATTTTCCCAGGACAGGGTGGTATCCCGGAAGGATATTTCGGATGCGCGTGCACTGGCCAAGGAGAAATTCTTTCCTTGCCCACAGGTTCCAGATCCCTGCGTCGTCATGCATGACCGGAGGGCTGTCTAGATATCGGCAAGGACCCGCCTCCACTCGGTGAAGCGGATCTTTTGCCATGACCACGATTTGATCAGCAAGCATAGTAGCGGTGATTGGATTCTGTGAAACAAGAGCATATGAACGTGATGACTTGTACAGCACGTCGAAATCAGTCACAGAGGCTCGATTAGAAAGTGGGTACGTGTGGTTATTGAACGTTTTCTGTCCTGATTAGTAGCCTGCAGGCAAAGAAAGGGGAAATTTGACACAGTTTCGGTGTGATCGAGAACTTCAACGTGAACCATCCGCATCTTTCAGGAGTGCAGGCCGGGCCAGATCTGCGACAAGTAACCCCAGATCACGGTTCGCAATGTTGCAAGAATAAAAATGCGGCATGTTTTTCCCAATTGGATGACAATGCAGGTATTCTGGTTATGCAGTGTAATTGACGGGTTTTTCGGCCGTACCTCCTGGACTGCGAACTGACGTGATGGTCGTCATCATCGTGGCTGTGGAAATTGGCCAAGGACAAGGTAGAGCGAGAATTGCTTAATTGCACCCTATATCGTCGCCAGATTTCATGGATGGAGATCGATGACGGGTCGATGGTATCCATAGAATCAGCCACAACGATCCCAATTGTGTCACGGACATATCTGCGCCACGGCTGCTGTTGCGTGTCTTGTTTCACAGTGCCCTGCAGGGATTTCGAGAAATATCATGGGTAGTTTCAGGCTGGGTCCAAGACAAGAGCAAGATCGTTTGCATCTTCCAGCCTTCCAGGGCCTGACACAACACCAGAAATTCCGGAGACATTTTCATCCGCTTGGTGCTTTATTTTCCCTCGGCGAACTCTTGGCCAAGTTCACTTCACCCAATACGCTGTAATGTATTGATAAAATTCCCACAGCCAAAGGAATAAGGTGGTGAAGTAGCTCCAGCGGCTTGTCTAGAACAAGCCAATGGACCGAGTCTGGTGCCCAACTTCAAGGCTGCTTCTGTTCAAGTTCCCTTTGATCCCTGGAGAGGATCAACTTAGCCCTGATGTTCGTCGACAGCAACTGAGCAAGGGAAATCAGCTTGCAACTTTCCCAAGCAACCCTACCAAGAGGAATGGGTTTACACCCCCTGCGAATACAGTCAGAAGTAAAAATAACGTCTTTGTAGGAGCTACTAATGAAACGTGAAAACGCTCCTCAAAACCGGCCAGCATCGCTGATCCCCACATTCCTCCCATGTTTTGCTTCCAGTCTCCCTGCAAGATTCCACATAGCCAACTGGTTTCAGCGTGGCTGCGCGTATCTTTGGTTCCCGTGCGATTGGCTGGGCGAGTAGAGCGTACAGTCGCTTGAATCAATGCAGTAAATGCTGGATTATGCTGTGCCAGGTCTGTCCCGTTGATGTGGGGGTTTTCGGATCTCTGCTGCGTTACCTTTTTGGCGCACTAGGAGGTTTCGCAGGGATGGTTAGTCGCACGGGAGAGGTAAATTAATTTCAAAACTGAAGCAAATATATGAACCCTGGCTTGCGCCGCAGGAACTTTGTGATTTCATATCTGGCGAAGTTTGGAGTGTGTGATAATTTTGTTTGCGTTCTTGCGGGATCGTGTTGCTGCTTACCTATAGGTGCTCACTCTCTACCCCTTTCGATGCAACTCATCAGGCTGTCAGTTTGCAATTCTCAATGAGAAGCAACTATTGACTACAATTCACCCACCTGTTCAAATTTTACTTCAAGGACCATCTTGCAACACAAACCGATGCCTTGAAACTGTTCACTTCAATCAATAGGGTGTAGATTTGTCTTCATATACACTCTCACCATGAGGCTGTTCTCTACAGTTGTCACAGCAGCGATGCTGGTCAATGGTAAGCGTCCTTTTACTTCCCATTGATGCAAGTCATAAAAGGAACAGAAAAGAAAAGATTGACCGTTTTAACAATTCCTCCCACAGCGTCAATGGCGTTCATCCAGACAGCGCAATTCCGCCCTAGCGATGAAAAGGGCATCTCTTACAGCGTCAACGTCCCACCTTCCACAGCTTCCAGGGGTCAAGGCCCCATATATTTCCAAATGGAAGCTCCCAGTGATACAACTGAATGGTTCGCCTTGGGTCAGGGAACGGGAATGGCAGGTGCCAATATCTTCGTTGCCTACATCTCATCTGACAAGAAGAACATAACTATCTCCCCGCGCCTAGGGCGCGGCCATATGCTCCCTGATTACAACCCCTCTGCCCAAGTCCGCCTCCTGGAAGGCTCGGGAATCTCTAACGGAAAAATTATCGCAAAAGTGCTCTGCGAAAGCTGTATGAGCTGGGATGGCGGCTCCATGAATCCTACGGATACAAAGAGCCCCTGGATCTGGGCCGTGAAGCGCGGCAACCCTCTCAACTCCGCCGATGTCGAAGCGTCAATTCCCTTCCACGACAACCAGGGCACGTTCACTTTTGACTTGACAGTGGACGCTAATCGCGGGGATGGCTCAAGTGGTTCAACGCCCGGCATATCCCAAAGGACCATAGACATCAAACGTGTGACACATGGTATCATCATGTCCGTCGTCTTCGTCATTCTCTTCCCAACTTTCGCCCTGACCCTATTCTTGATCCCCTACTCAAAGACAGCCACACGCATCCACGCACCCCTCCAGATCCTCACGCTCTGTGCCGCCGTCACCGGGTTTGGTGTCGGTGTCTCCTTGGGCCTTGACCTGAAGAGGGCAACCATGTACCACCCCATAATCGGGTATGTGGTTATTGGCTGGCTATTGCTTTTCCAACCACTCCTAGGATACTGGCACCATCTCAACTACGTGCGCACCCGCGGGCCTAGCGCTATGGGGCTGGTACATCGCTGGGTAGGCCGGAGCATGCTCGTGTTGGGTATCATAAATGGCGGTTTGGGATTTAAATTTAGTGGCATTGGAGAAGAAACGGTGCCTAAAGCCGGCGTTATTGTCTACGCAATCCTTGCAGGAGTCATAAGTGTGGCGTATATTATTATTTTGATGTGGGGAACTTCGAAGAAGAAGAAAAACCAGCAGCGGTTACGATCCGATGAGTCGTTCTTTGATAGTGAAAACATAAAGCTGGCAGACGGAAGGAGAAGGGGATGAATAATAATATGAATGGCCGAAGGAGGGGTTGGGACGTTGATCGTCAGATATATACATTTTCCATCCGACCTGCACCTAGATCTGACAAACCTTCCATATTTTCCTTTTTGTTTCATGCTACGAACTTATGACACATACAGGCGCTTTGCTGGGGATTTTCTACTATGATGCTTGTCTCCTTTTCTTGTTACTGTAAACTTCAAGCCTTTTCGGCAGGTTAAACTTTTATTATGGATGGTTCTGGGTTTGATCATTCTTTTGCAGAACTAGTTAAAACTTCAATTTTCTAAGCTGTATGAAATATCCATTTTCTCATCTATATCCTTCTTGCGCTTTTTCTTTTCATCTCCTTTCCATCTGATTGTTTGAGTGAGGGAGACTCTTGTATGGGGCATGTTTTATTAAAGATGTAGAAATCATCCAGGACATCACAATTTCAAGTGTTCGGCAAGATGATTTTGACCACATTAGCTGATGCAAAATGTGAACGTATGACTGTCCAGATTTGCGGTGTTCTCCCAGTAATGCTCTGCAGTTGCAGAAATTGCCACTATGTTGAATAAGTTGTTCAGAGGAAGAGCCGCTTTGGAATTTTCCCTATCAACCTGCTGCAGCAAAGAGGGCGAGGTCCCATTGTGCAAAATGAGTTGCGCAAAAGGACTCAGCGAGCGTAACCTCCAAACCTATGAATGGCTGCTGTGTCCGTGTCGACTTTGCGACAGCATTTCGTGTTCCAAACAAGGACCCAGCAGAAAACCTTCGAGCAATTCTGCTTTTCTCAAGCAAGTAAGCAGCCAGGCCAGCATCAAGCACATGCGCATGCAGATCAGATATGCGAGCTTCTCTGGCCTATATGGATGTATTTTAGCGGCTTGATGCTTAACTCAGCTTTTATGTGAGGTGTCCATCCCTCATAACTTCTTCCATGAGGGTGAGATCTCAGTATTGAGGGTTTCATTTTCCGTTTCCAGCTGGTGCAAGGGTTTTTGTTCCATGCCTCCATATTCCGAATAATCCAGAACATATTCAAATTCTGCGCTTCTCTATACACACACTGGAGCTTGTAACCTGGTTATTATTGAAACTTAATATAAATAAGCAAATAACATCCCGCGGTAGGGTTATAGGCTCTCTTCCAGTCCCCTATAGATCCCGCGGGGCATGTTGAAGAGGCAGACAGATGTTTGAGACAATCGTGGTGAATTACATTCAGCCACCCAAGTTGGAAAAAGTAGATCGTCAGTCATACGGCGGGCAAAAAATCTCAGATAAAATTTCCTGATTCATAACTCTGCGTAGATTGTGGGTATATAAAATAGTCTAGAACAACCTAGCCGCGCTCACTTAAAGGTGAAGTCAGTTAGTGTTTCTCTGCAAGACATCGCGGAATTCTGGTGGCAGTACTTTACGATGCTCAACAGTGGAGTTCGCTCTATATCCAACTTCAGTCAACCTGGACTGAGAGCCTTTCAGCATCTGACGCATGGACCGCGAGTTCTCTAGACCACAGCTTAAAATGAGCCCAGTACTATCCCAGATACAATCTGTGGTTCGAAGTCAGTTTTCCCGGAAGTCCTTGGTTTGAATGGGCTTCGTTTTTGATATGAGTAGCTAGTATCGAGCCTCTAGCAACCCCATAACGTCATCCACAGCAGTTGGAGGTAGTTAGAATTGTATCCAGCTTTGATGATGGTTGTTAGGTGCGGGCGCTAATCCTTAAGTTATTCTGAGATCTCGCCATCTGTCCTCTGGTACTGGATGGGCTAGGTTATTGTGTTTTACGAATCTCCTTAGTAAACGGTATCTTCATAACACTGTGGGTACAGGGCCATCCCAACAATATGCTCGTTTGCAGCTTCGAATGGTGCAATATTGGCTGGAGATGCCGCACTTTGAAGGTTGTCTGATTGGCATTGCCAACTATGAGCCATCACATAATGAAAGTTTTGAGACTGCCACCATAGAAGAGGAATGTTAGCTTTCCTATTAGAGATCTCGCGAGGGTCTAGCTTTTGGATCTTTTATTTTGAATGTTGGAAAAAGGGAAAACTTGACTTTTAGTTCTTTATAAGAGAGTAGTGTTGAACTTCGGGCGAGCACAGGGATCCGAAATGATATGATGCCAGACCTCGTACCGTTGCTCGAACGAAACTCTGGACCTTTTCATCTAAGACTGGGAAGTCATGCAATTCGGCTGATTCGTTTGGAGGATCCAACAAATGATAAGATCACTCTGAGCGCAAGCTCCCAGTAAACATCCGCTCAGCGCCATATATTCCCTAAGAGACTTTCAGCAATACACGCATAAGATATTAAAATTCATAAAACATGACCAGTTATATACATACATGTAGTTATTTCATAAACAGATTGTTTTGGAGCGTAACAATTGATTCTGTTTGCACCATCAGCCTATGAGAGGGCCACCAAACCTCAGCACAGTCAATGAGTGATCCAGATATATGAATGTCAAGCCGAGTAATATGTTCCTACACACAGACTGCTTCTCTAGGCTGATCTGGATCCATCTGGCGCCGGGTGTGGTTGTCCTAAGCAAGGCTAAGCACGGTGACTGATAGCTTCCCTGGACGCGCTTGGTGGTTGTGGGCAGCCTCAGCTTGGGTGATCGCTGGATGCTTAAATATTTACATCCACTCCTTCGCCTTTCGCCTTTTCTCTTCTCACTCCTTGTCCCTGGATATCGGATATCCCCGCCCCACCAACAAGAGCATCTGATTTGTGCTCTTGTGAGAAGTGTAAGTGCGCCTTGCAGCCATCATCCCGATATTTCTTTGTTGTCTCTGTTCTCTCCACAAGCTGCTGCTGTATTGGACGTTTAACCACCGCACCAAACCCCAACCAGCATCCTGTGATGTTGCTGCTCCCTCAAGTTACGCCTTTTCATTTGAATTCCGGCCTGAATGGCTTAAGCTTTTGAGACTTGTCCTATAATTTGGCCTTCGTTGCTGACCATCCCCGCCACTGTGCAACCTATTTAGATGCTCCATTCGTCACCGGGAAAGATGGACCCTCATGTTACCATCAAAAAATCACATCTGGACACGCTCCTTCGCAGGTACGATTTTGACCGATATATTCCCCTGATGTCCCCTTAAATGCTACTCAATTGGCCCTCAATTACTTGGTCAGGCTTCCGGAGTTCATGACTGGCTTCGTTGAAATGTTGTTTATTTATAACTCGACCCCTTTTATTTGTTCGTCGTTGGTGATTACATATACTGAGCACTAATGGAGACTCTTGCTGGATTCCAGGGCGGAGTTGGTGTGTATCCCATATTCACAGCTTGACGCAGTTCGTTCAGTGCCATTTGAGGCTCTAACAGGAGCCCCGTGCTTTGTGGAACTATAGCATGGCTCGTCCGCCGATTTTGATGCTTCTTTTGTTACCATCTCGAAATCAGAGCACGAGCTTCTTGTGAGTTTGTTTCTTTGTGAGTTAACCTTGTGTGATTATATAATTGCTAACCCGTTGTTGAAGCTTCGTAGATCCCGTGAATATGGTACCGTACCATTCCTGGCTTCTCGAACCTTCAGTTTTTATGCTCTCTACGCATTCCCCATATAGCGCCATACCTAACAAGTTAAATATGGTAGATAATTTGAAGCAGGCCCTGTACGACGGGGGTGTAACCGAAGAAGCTCTTGAAGTGAGAGAACTCGAGTGGCAACCGCGCAAGGTCATACCGCTTACTGAGTTATTAGACTTTGATAATCGGCCCCGGAAACTCGGAGGAGCAAGGAGAGTCACTCGAAAGTACCCTGGGCAGCAAAGCTGCAGTGGACATTAGAAATTTCCCTCGCCATCCTCTACACCAGATCTCGAATGATCCGAGTAGCAAAAATACAGCAACCAACAGCGGTTGGCCTCAGAATGGCGCGGGCAGGATCCAACGGGCTTTTAACAGCAACGGCCGTCAATCGAGTCTGGAGAACGACGTCACATCATTCCCGAGCGATGAAAAGGATGATGGGCTATTTGCTGGCAATACGCAGCCTAGGCAAGACCGGCAGCAGCCGTCAACAGAAAACCGTACCCTACTTCTAAAAGGCCTTCCTGAACGGGCGACTCACCGTGATGTTGTTTCTGTGATTCGAGGTGGCGCGCTGGTAGACGTTTTCCTACGACCAAGAGAGCGTCAGGCAAGCGTCTCATTTGCTGAGGGCAGAGCTGCTCAAGAATTTTTGGCGTTTACTAAACGACAAGACCTTTTTATCCTTGATAAGCTGGTGAGACCCGTTGACACATCACGATATCCTCTCTATATGTGTACTGACTGCTTAACGAATAGATTGAGGTCACTTGGAGTGATCGCCAGTTTTTCCTTGCTGGTCTTGTTGCTACTAAGCTGGCGAATGGAGCCTCACGTAATCTGGTAATCCGCTCGGTGCACCCAAACCTGACAGAATCCAGGATTCGTGATGACTTGGAGCATATCCATAACCTTGTGGTGATCGATATCACTTTCGATAAGGGGAATGCGTACATCTCGACAAACTCAGTTCATAATGCTTTGTTTGCTCGAACTTGCATGATGTCTCGTTTGGCGTACAAGGGCATGAAAATTGAATACTATTCAGATGAGTGCGCAGGCCCATTGCCGAAGGTGCAGTATGTTCCAAAGAAGGTTGCACCGTCTCCTCCAGTGAAGAAGGCGACTCCAATGGCCAATCGCTTTCAGATGCTTAACATGGATGGGGCAAATGACTCCGACGAAGAAGATGAACTGACGAGCACTACCTCTCTCGGTGGCAACCTAAGCTGGGCCAACTCCAGCATTGCAGTTTAGCTGCAGATTTGCTTCTTATCTAACAGCCACATCATTAATCTTATGACTAGTGGAATGAAACGGTTTGGAAGTTGTTTTCATCGATACTATGAAAGGTCAACAGACAAGCGTATCTTTCAGCTCGTGGAATGAACCCCCAGGCCCGGGGTTTATGATAATTTCTTCATTATTTACGTTTGACGCCCACAGTGCATTGAACATACCCCGCACACTTCCCCACAGTTCACGGCGAGCATGTTTGTTGAAGGTCGTTCATGAATTCATATTTGTTTAAGCTCTCCATAGATACCCCTTATATCCCACCATCCCTCTTTCGGTTGCTTCAATACTTCAATATATCTTTCTCTTATCAATTGATTCGGACGAACTGCGGTACTAGAATTTTATCTCGTCCTGTTCTACCATCAAGGATATGCCTGTGCGCGATATCTCCGTGGTCTTTTGCTCTTGCTTGTGGGGGCTTACGAAAGATCGAAATGCACAAAGTTAGGTTATGCTGTATTATCGATGGTTTGAAAAGGCTAACAGCAACTAGCATCAAATAAGAAGTATACCATTAGATGCAATCTGTACTTGAAAGACTATCCTCTCCATTCGTAGACTAAACATCGACCACGAGCTTGTTCGCGATGTTCACGTGATCAACATCTATATCTGCACAAAAACTATCAAACAGCCACAAGCGAAAAAAAAAAATCCAGGAAACCTCGAAATTCGCCCAACCCGATGTCCAACGACCAACAGAATCAGCGAAAACCCCCCCTTTATCCCCCAAACACCTAACACGGCAATCACTTTCAATTGCCAGCCAGCCATCTCACCAATCTACACTCCCAATTCCTCACTCCGTTGCCTGGCTCGCACCAAGCCATGGCTTTCGACAACAACCGCACAAACGGGCGGCACGCCAACTTACACGATGAATCCGATGTCGAAGAGGAAGCTCTGGTTAATGACTACCGCGAACAGGTGCATTTTGATGATGGTATGAGTGAGCTGGACCGGACGACTTCGCTGGGTGCTGGATCGCAGACACAGGATATACAGGCACAGTTAGTAGCTGCGGCCACGCCACTGGAGTTCCAGGCAACACTGGAGACGAAGTTTGCGAGCTACGATAATTACTGTAGCTTGTTTCATTACATATTGAATTCGGATGGGCCGGTTGATTTGGATGTTCCTACTGTAGGTTTTAAATCTTTGATTTATTAGTTCTTTTCTTTCTGAGACAGGCGGATTTTGAGTCCACGGTGTGGCATTTTGTGCAGTCTTTATGATAAATTTCCCCTAATCCCTTGGTTTTCTGAAGCTAATGTGGCCGGTGTGATGGGGGTAGTATTTCTGGGCATGGGATGTGATTGACGAATTTATATATCAATTCGAGTCGTTTTGCAGGTACCGTAACCGCGTCGCTCGCACTGGGTCAAATGAGGAAGAGGCACAGCTTTTGAAGGAGAACCCGAACACATGGGGCTGCTATTCAGTCCTCAATGTCCTATATTCGCTGATCCAAAGGTCCCAAATCAACGAACAGCTTGCAGCAATCAAGCGCAACGAAGACCCCGCAGCCGTTGCAGGAGAATATGGAAACCGGCCTCTCTACCGAATGCTGGGGTATTTTTCTATCATCGGTCTACTCCGCGTCCACTGCTTGCTTGGCGACTTCAGTCTCGCCCTCAAAACTCTCGATGATATCGAGATGAACAAAAAGGCTATGTTTGCCCGCGTTATGGCCGCCCACTTCACGACGTACTACTACGTAGGCTTCTCCTACATGATGATGCGCCGCTACGCCGACGCCATTCGCATGTTCAGTCACATCCTCGTCTATGTGTCCCGCACCAAGAACTTCCAGAAGGGCAGCAACAGCTACGATGCCATCGCCAAGAAGAACGACCAGATGTACGCCCTAATTGCCATCTGCGTCGCATTCCACCCTACCCGTCTCGATGACACCATCCACTCCGCTCTCCGCGAGAAATACGGCGAGCAATTCAACCGCCTCCAGCATGGCGGACCCGAAGCCCTCCCGCTCTTCGAAGAGCTTTTCCGCTCAGCCTGCCCCAAATTCATCAGTCCAACCCCACCTGACTTCGAAAACCCAGCCATGAACGTCGACCCCGTTGACCACCAAACGGCCATTTTCATGGACGAAGTTCGCAACACCCTATACAACCCCACCGTCAAGTCTTACCTCAAACTCTACACGACGATGGATCTGCAGAAGCTTGCGGGCTTTTTGGATGTGGAGCCGCAGCAGCTGCGCTCATGGCTACTTGTCAATAAACAGCGCAGCCGGCAGATCCGATGGTCGGATGGCGGGTTGTTGGAAGGGGAGGTTGCGAATGCAAATGACCTGGATTATGCTATCGAGGGCGATCTGATTCATATTAGTGAGGCGAAGGCAGGGAGGAGGTTGGTGGATTGGTACTTGCGAAATCTGGCAAGGACATATTAAAGAGGTTGGCAGTCGTTAGGCAATTCGGGGTATTTTTTATGAAATGATTTTTTTTTTCCTTCTTTCCTGGGAAGGGGTTGATTCGGAAATAAACATGGTTTCTCTCGTCCTGCGCTGTGGATATGATAACTACGATTGATGCACTGGACGGTCATCTTGTTCCATTTCTGCTCCCTTTGTTTAAAATATCTAATTTTTTAACTTCACCTTGTTGATACGACGCATTGATGGGAAAAGTGACAATGAAAAGTGGATGCATAGATAGCGGTTGGCATACGTTGACATCTTTGCTTCTTTTCAATTGCCAACTCTATTTAAATTTCTCTACCTCAATGGAACGAACTGGGAGCTCCCCAAAAGAAGGAGAGGGGATGGCGAGTGCAATTGAAGGTGGCTATATTTCGTATTTTTTTTTTTTTTTCTTTGTATTAATTTGCTTGACTTCCTTACTTTCCGCTGTTTGTTCTCTGGGATACAGAAAAATAGATAAAACATGATTTCTAGTGTGATGTTTTTCTTGTGTCCTATCCATTTACCCATTTCTTGTGCTGTTTCGTCTTCTTTCCCCTGAAGCTTATCATCAAGAACAACTTAACGAATTCTTTTGCCCCATTGTCCATCAGCCCTTCCTCTATTTTCTTGCATTGATCCATCTGTTGAGAGTAGTAGACAAGAATCAACGATTACAGCACCAGCAGAGCATACTGTTCGATCTCATGGGACTGCTGTTTGACCTACAGATGCTCATTTGAGACGGCAATATTATCTGATTGTTATATCCCTGACCGAGGTGAATTACCTACAGCTGGAAAAAGATATCATCCGGGCTTAGGTCTCTTTTGCTTTCCCCATCCACTAGAACTTCTCCACATATAGATAATCTTGCAAATTGGTCTCGTGCGTTTTAAACCTTTCTTCAAGAAGACATGCAGAAGTGAAATTCCTGGGCTGATATACTCCCGCGCTGACCTCAAAATCCTGTACCTTGACTATATAACTGAAATAAACAAAGTCAAGTCAATCGCCATTCCAATCAACTCTCTCAAAGCACTAGAATGGTCAGTCATGACGCATTTCCCCCTGGTTAGACCATTCGAAGCACCATGGCAATAACGCCCATATGGTCTGACGTCTACTTAGTTCATTAGTAGACCATCGGCGAGCGCAATACATCACCCTCAGGGATTGTCCATAGTATCGTAGGTTTGGCGAAGAAAATTCGAACTATGGGCCTTTTTGCTCCAGGATGACCCCCCTGAGGACCATCATGGTTTGCAGGAAACCACTTGCTTAAAATCGGGGTACGACGGGAATTTAATGTTCGCCATACATTCTTCTGGTTCCCGTCCGTCCCCTGGAGGTCCCCAACCTGCCCATCTTCCTCCCCTAGAGGGGCAAGTCCGGGGCCCGAGGGGGGGAGGGAGGAATTGAAGTGGATTAAATATATCGCCAGGAGATGTCATCCATGATAATTGTTACTTGAACTGCGTGCTCATTAGTGTGTAATAATCCATTATCTGTGTTTGTCAAAGACACATTCAGGGGATCCAGGCGGGGTGTGAAAACACATGTAGAACATGCAATGTTCTTGGGAGGTTTTACCACTGCACGAAAAACGACCAATCCTTAAGGTGGGAACCCCCATCTTATGATATATTTGCATATCTCACAGACGGTACACACTGAACTTCCCAACACCGAACAACTTTCTCAACTGCGGGTTTCGGCATCAGGATGAATTTTTCCCAATCGCGAGTGGTGTTTATTTCACCACGAGAGAGAGGGAACTCATCAGCTCAGACACAGATCGACAGATCACCCCCCTAAGATAAGGGGCTAGGATGATGTAGGGAGCACGACTTGGTATGCGCACTTTGGGGGACTGGACTCAGCCAGCGGAATGTCATCTTTAACTTTCTCTAGTTGTGTGCAGCTTGTTGGATATCCTCCTGTCCATTCCTGACTTCCTTCTGATATCCAACCACCTCCTGAGTCGAATCACCTTCGCCGTGTAAATATGCCTGACAGATCTGCATACAGAAACGTCTTCCTGCACCTTGTCTCAACAGGAGCCACTTTTGGAGGCTTATACCAGGCGGGCTCAATCACTGAGGAGATATTCCTCTGGATGCTTCAAAATGTGCTTCTTGTTGCAGAACAGCCATTAGCTGTCATACACCGAGCTTCAGGTCGGGTTGTCGCTCATACTACACATGTGCTTGAGCCTGGAGATTATGATGTCTCCTCTGCAGGTACGCTACCTTCCACGCATTTTAGATTTCACATAGTAAACATATTCCATAGGGCCCATTAAAGTAACGGATGAGGTTTCTTCTTTGCGAGTCCTGAGCTACTCCATTTCAGGCAGAGAGAATCACTTTCGGGATGGAGTCCGTTCAAGGGATGGAAAATGTGTTATTACTGGAGTAGTCAACCAATTCGCGCCATTTGGCAGATGGAATGCATTCAAGGTTGCACATGTGTTCCCTCTGCGTCATGAAAGTATATGGATCGATCAAGGCTACAGCTTTTGGGTTACAAATATGGCAAATGAGGTTGAAATGTCACAGATAAACTCCTTCCAGAATGGATTGCTGCTAAAAAGTGATGTCTTTGATTCATTTATGCTTTCAATAAACCCTGATCTGATGTAAGTGAATTGAAAATTGTCTTCTTCCCCCAGAAAACCAAATCTTGCATTGTGATACTAGCACAAATATAGGACGGATATAAAATCATATCATTTGGTCCAGATATTCTTGGGGTTGATGGAAGGATACTCGACCCAATCTGTCGCAACCCAAATGATAGTAATCGCGTGTCTGATGAAATACTGCGATGGCATTTTCGGCAAGCTGTGCTTGCTTACATGAAGGGCGCAGGGGACCCTGTTTTTGAGTCTCATTTCCCCCCTGGTACTGACATGATAGCAGATATTCGCAAGGGCCCAGCTAACAAGCAAAGATTTGAAATGGAAATGGCGTTAAGGCTACAAGCATGGAAAGGCCAGGACTAGTACACATAAAACAGCGCAACGGGGAGATATCCGGAACAAGAAGGGAAGTGGTTGATATCCAATTTAATACCCCACAGTCAGATCAACAACAAAACCAATCACTGGTCTTATCCCCATTGTCGACAGTGCTGCCTTTAGGAGTATGAACATTTCCCTTGTGGTGTAATTGTTATCGACATTTATGTATACTGTCATGTCGAGTGCTAGGCGGGTCGGAATCAGCAGCCGTGACCTCTGCCTCATATCCTTGATCGGACTCGCTGTCTACATCCATTCAGCATGGCTTGTCTAGCATATCACTGTCAGAGTTAGCTGCTGCCCAGCGGCGATCTTGCCGTGCCATCTTGGGAATTCAGGTGTCAAAAATGGGCGGACTAAGAAAGAAGGGGAAAACGGACAAAGTCTGTTATCCACTGGCAGGTTCCTCTGCAGGGCGGAAAGGTAAACAGAACAGATGGGGAGAGAATAGGTGCCGGAAAAAAAGTACATCGAGGCATGTCGCGGAGAGGACTGGACAGCAGTATATAAAGCGCGGCTTGGAGCATGAGAGCGATGAGAGGTATTCGATATATGCCGTGATAAGAAGCCTATTCCCACTAAAAGAGGATATAAATTAAAACAGCTGCTCACATATTCGACACTGATCGTCGACAGTTTGCTAGGAGACATGAAAATTAGATAATATAAATACAAAACCAGGGAGGCCGAGAAGGCAAGGTGCCTCGGGACAGAATAAGTGGGAAAGAATGGGGGGGGGTTGGGGGGGAGGGAGGAAGAGGAAGTCCAGGGTGGATATTTATCAGCTCTCGATATGGGCACTTGCATGACTGCCGCCCCTAAGTATGGAAAAAAAAAGATGAATAGGGGACGGTGAGGTCAAATGGGTGATGACACCTAGGTACTATTACCCGCGATATGACCCCTGGATAGAAAATAACTCAAACAGTGAAGCTAGCTGTGAGCGAAATTGAATATAAGAGAAGAAATTCATGTAATGGTCAGCGTGAGCGAAATGACCCACGCGAATGACAGATAAATTTTGGCACTATGCATGATTTGGCGAATCGAAACAAAACGCGGCCCAAAGTAGTTATCTATTGCATATCCATTGGAATGAAAGTCACCAAAAAATATCACCGCCAATAATAATGGCGAAACGCCTTTTTATAGTCGGTATTTTCTACCGATGCCAAAGAAACAAAGGAGTGGAGAGAAATCGTGCAAGATGTACAAAACGGACTCCGACACTCTTCGAAGGGCAGAGATATATGAAATGTCGGGTCCGGAGGGCTACGATGGAACGTCGAAACTGGTTCCGCAGCCACAGCTACTGGTAGCCCTGGGGTTGTTAGTAATTTTAAATTGGCTTCCTATGAGCTCCATTGTATAGTCAACCGTACTGCCGCTCAGAAGTTCCAAAGATGCCGAATCCATAACAACTTTCGCTCTGCCACTGGGGGTCTTTCCATCCGATAACGATTCTCCCGAATCCTCTGGCTCTGCTTCAAAAATTGTATCTTCCTCCGGGTCGATATTAGATTCTGGATCGAGGGTCATCAGGTACTGAAAACCATGGCATCCCCCACTAGATACAGTGACACGGAGATGATCTTGTACAACTCCTTCCGGGATCACTGGTAGAGTAGGTTTCTTTGACGACGGATCCGTTATTTCTCGTAGGCGCTGATAGATTAAAAAAATTAGCAACAATACAAAGAAAGAAATGCCCATCAGATCGCATCTGCAGTAACAGCTGGCAGAGAAGAGAAGGGTTAAAAAATAAAAAATAAAAACTGGCAAAAACATACAACAGCCGGGATTCGCTGGTGGTCACCCACCCAACTACTAACCGGCCGGCGAGCGGCTTAAGTATGGCTGAGCGGACGGGAAGCCCTGTTTTCCACTCCCTATGGTCGTATGTGCTTGTTTCTTGATTGCCAGCTAATTTATAGAGGAAAGCTATCGCCGGATATGGTTGATGAAAAATGAAAAAAATTCCGTACCTTCGCTGCACGCGGAGAAATATCAATTGTCAGAGGCTTCCCCTCCTCATCAGTTCGCGGATTCAATACTACCCTCGTTCCCTGTTTTGGTTGTGTCGTCGAGAATGCAGAGAGCTGCCTCGCGGTTCTTCGAAATGCTTGGCTACAGCGAGTATTTGGGCGACATGCGTACGGGTGCAAAAACGGAAGGTATGGCAGGATTGAATATGTCGTCGCGTAGTGTTGAGAAGAAACGGAGTTCGTGGCGATAGAGAGCGCACGGTGGTATTGGCGGACGAAGCTTGCGGCAGGCGATACTTGGCCGCGCGCAAGTCGACAGCATGTGAACGCAAGAATCTGCTGGTTCATGGCTGCCACGGATATGGTGAATAGCCAAGCCACGTAAAATATCCCATTAAAAATGTCTGTTAGAGCAGAAATAGGAAATACTAATGTCTGAGGGAGTAAATTGTTTTTATTCTCCCGAACACCGAAGGATGGATTACTAATGACGGCAAAATACCGGCAATGCTACGATTACCCTGTTCCCTATTGGTTGCAGAGTCACACCGCTTTCCCTAACCCTTGCATTAGTCATCTTCTGGAGCATTTCAAAAGCAACAACTCGCCCTAAACAGATGGAAAACCGATTGACAGAACCCTTCAGTTCATAAATGAGGAATAAGAACAATGGCTAACTCCATTGACATTTGGCAGATGCATGTTTTTGTGTTTTGTGTTTTTCTTTTTCAATTTTTTCAATTTTTTTTTTGTTTTTGGCGTTCTGCAAGGATTTGCTTTTCAAACCCCCACCAAAATAAACATACAGCATTCGCGAGTCGGGCTCTCAAATTGAGGCCGCTAAACAGTCCACCCGGACCAAAACTACTCCTCCGACTCGGGAAACCTCCTCAGCATATCCTCAAGTTTATCAAGAGGAGCCTCCAAAAAGCTCACCACCGACTCAAACGTCGTATTTTTGGGAGCATGCGGATGCGCACGAGTTGGCACGAACATTTTGGTCCGCTCGAACTTTTTGGCCAAAGATCTCGACTCGTCTGGCTGGATGACAGACTCCAAAGAAGCTAGGTCCTCATCCTCTTCTTCTTCAATATGTTTATTCAAACGTTCCATGATGCTATCTAGCGTCGGGCGGAACTCCGAATCCTGAGCGGACATTCTCTGGAACTTGTACAGCTGTTCCTTGATCTATTCCGTGTATGGTTGTTAACAAGTTTACAATTTTTTTTTTTCTTGAAAGAGGGACTGAATTTCTTGGGAAGGTTGAAGGATACAGGAGACAGGACAGACCTCTTGGTTCTCTCGGCGATCTTTGTCTGCCATGATCTTCCCATGGTCGATATAGCTTTCCAAAGCTGGGTAGACAACAAGCTCTTCCGCTACGGTATAACGAGCGAGTTCCCACGTAAACTGTCACCATAAAGGAACCGGAATTAGAAATGAATGTTTGCCAGTCATGTATCGTCAGCAGAACCTACCTTGTTTCCCCAACGGGTGCCCGTGTCTTCGTCTCCCGCATGGATGATCTTGTCATGATATTCCCGGAGCAACCGGTGGTCCTCCTTGATCGTGTCCGAAATCCTAACCATTTTTGAACCGAGTGATACGTAAAATTAACTGAAGATATGCAATTTGAGAATAGGACACGCCAGAGATATGCAAACCAATGGATTCTGATAGCTGTTGCAAAAATAATAATTCCCCTAAATTAGCAGAAATCGATACTAATAGGGGCGTGGTTAGGCGAAATCGTGGCAAAGTGGCGGAGATATCTGGGGTGTCGTCATTATGATGTGAGTCCCTGTTGGCGTGCCGTTTAATATATATTTAAGCTTCAATTAGATTCCCAAATCTAACCTAATGAGCGTCACCCCTTTTGTATAACTAGCTGAAAGCTTATGTACAGTACATGTACAAGTGTGAAGAAACAAAAGTAATGTTTAAAATGGCAGCCCAGGAAAAAGGGGGGATATGTGAGCACAAAAAGAAGAGTAAAGCATCATCGAACTAAGCCAAGGCTTGAAGGAATCCACGACAAAAACAACCACGCAGGAACCACAGAAATGTAATATGTTAAAAAGGTTGAATCGCTGCTAAGCACCCCGATGCATGAACTACATATCTGTCTTATTGAGGCGGAATGTTAAATTCTGTTGTGACATCATAAAACTTGGCATCGCCTTATTTACGTGATGCAAATCGCACCATCTCAACGCCAAAATTATTACTCCATTCACGTATAAAAGAATTGGTATAATTATGGGGTATACATCATCAAAGCACAAATCTATAATCAGGCCCATAGTTCTCCTCCGCAACGACTAACTGGCCGGTCTCCTCCAGCTGTTGGGCGCGTTCAGCAAGCGTTCCATATCTCCTATCAAGCTCTCGGTTCTGCTTCGCTAGCAGTGTGCGCAATAACAGCGCCAGAAAGCAATTGAAGCCCATAAAGGCTGCGCAAATGGCCTGGCCCCGCACATAGGATGGCCCGTCAGAGGCAGGGAATATGTTACTCCCCAGAAGTGGACCACATTGACCTATAAGGTTCAGGATTATGATCCCCATCCCACGCCGAGTGTCGGAGCCCTGGTTGTCTTTCACATTGAAAAGAATTCCGATGTTAGCATCTGCGGGTCACGCCATCTAAGAGGAGAGGAGAATGGCATACTAAGAACCCAGGGTAGGATATTCGCGATGCACGGAAAGACGCCACTGGCGGCCATCCACACGCCGATATATCTCGTAGAAACAGCTGAACACGTGACAAGCAATATATACCCGGTACACCCCACAATTGACAAGAATGCAATCATCAAGCCTCTTTGCTGGTAGCGATCCGCGATCCATGGAGTGAAAACACTGGTCAGGAAGGAGAGGAAATAAGGAGGCGCGGACAATCCCTGAGCGTTGATCGACGTGAATCCCATGTCTCTCAGGATTGATGGTAGAAACACAGGGAGAGACGAGTAGCTGACATTGCAGCTGAAATACATGAGCTTCATTCCGGAGTTAGCACATGGGAACGTGAGGCACCATTTTTAGAGAGAAAATTTACATACAGCTACCAGCCACGATTTGACATCCAAAAGTGTCTCCCCGATTTCCCTCCAGCTCACTCCGCCGATACGATCGACTGCACCGACTTGCCTCAGTGCTCTAGCTCTAGCAACGGCTTTCTCCTCTTCATTTAAGAATTTAGCCTTGGCTGGCGAATCAGGAAGAAAACGGAGGACAACAGGCACCATCAATATGGTGGGTATGCCCTCAACAAGGAACAAGAGCCTCCAGCTGGCGAGCTTTGTATGGGCCGACGTAATTCCATATGCCAATGTCCCGGCGAAGGTACTTGCAAGTGGAGCAGCAGAGACGAACAAGCCACATCGCAGCCCCAACTCATGACGTCGGTAGAAGCAGGAGAGAAGGAACGGGATGCCCGGGCCAAAGCCTGCCTCTGTGACGCCCAGCAGAAACCTAAGCCCCATTTCTGCCTTCCATGAGAAAACTGCCGCCTGGCAAGTCGCAATGATGCCCCTATGATCACCGACGAATGTCACCAAAAAAGCACCGTTAAAATGATCAGGGACATTCGAAAGACAAACCATCCTAACACGGTAAATGCAGCCCACTTGTGCGGAGGAACGATCTTCCACATTAACCCCTGGAACTGGAAAGCCAGGTACGAGATATAGAAGATGGTCAGAAGCCATTCGTAGCGGTTGCCGTCCAGCTGCAAGTCCTCTTCCATTCCTGCGATGCGTGCATTGCCGATATTGGATCGATCCAAAAAACTCAGTAAATCTTAATATGATTCAGGCTCCTTTAGTAAATCCCCACCAAATTATTACTATTTTTATTTTTATTTTTTTTTTTTTTTTTTTTGCCATTTTCAAACGCGGGATGGGGTATTTCTCCCTTACACAGAAACCCAAGAAGGGTTGGTACCCTCTGGTCAAGCTTTCTCACCACCCGCCTCTCAATGACCGGGTCAATCTGGCCATATGCGCTGGGCCCCGCATCCTCTCTGTGTGGTTTGGTGCTCATTATTTCTGGATCCAGAGTATCAGCGATACCACGCCGGGGTGCGAGAAGAGGTTGAGTCTCCATCAGAAAATAATCCTGGCAAGATCCTCCTCCCCGACACAGATGCAGGTATCGGAAAACGAATTCCCAAGCAACGGAGGCATTATTTCGGTAGCAACGGAGGCCGCGATCTGGCTCTCAATAAATATCTGCTGAAAAACTAGTCAGGTGGGTCTGTCTGTCTGTTCAAAGCCAAACAAGCAAAATGATAAGCAGCAGATCGTGCATTGTTCACGCGATCGACTAAAATATGCAATCCTCCGCTCGCTATTGGGCCCTACATTTGTATGTACTGTACAGATTACATAGTAGTGAGGTTGATAAGATCCTGGTACTGGCTTATTTGCTACTTATTTAAGCACATTGGCAAATGAAGCCACCAAATGCTCAACCTCCTGGATCAGCGTGAGCACGAGCTTTCCACTGTCAATGTCATCCAACATTCCCGTGGATTCGCGATAGGTAGTTCAACGGGTAGAGCTGAGAACGTTGAATTCCCGTGGAGTGACTAAAAGAGCGAAACCGTTATGCCCGGATACAGGCTTGAGGAGAGTAAATAGCCCCGGACAAACCGGGGAGGAGATTGAAGCAAATAGTTCAAACTTCCACAACTCGCTGAAAGAAAACCATTCCACATGTGAATATCTTTCCGGTTGCTTGATACACCAGGTGGAAAACCTGTTCTAGAGGTACTGTTTGGCCGTGGGTGTTGAGTTTGTACCCTAGGTACCAGATAGAAGTCTAATTATATTTCTGTTTATTTAGTTGTCCCTTGTCCGTTCGAATCTTAGCACTGGCAGGACTTCTTGAGAACGGTCGTTTCTCCCCAATGCAAACCATCCCATTACAAACGGAAGGAGTCTATTGCCATGCACCGAACAGTCCGTTTGCACAAGAAGGCCTCCGAACTTATCGGGTTGAAGCTTGACAATGTGGGAGTTCTGCCCCATGATTCGGATTTACCAGCCGCACTCCTAGTTGTATTCGCCTGTCTGCAAGCAACGTTCATCGTAGCCACCCGAGCTGAGTTCGCTGTGCTATGTATGGATCATCTTTGAAGAGAAACGTCCCGGCACACCCATCAACAGAGGGAGCGTCGAGGCAGCCTCCAAATTTCTCCGTTGGACCAGGGATGTCACAAAATACCTCAGTAATTGTGACTGGATACTAGTATCGACGAGAGATGCCTTAGAATCAATGATGAGAGCCCTGTTGAATACTGTCAGGTATACCTCATCCGCTATTCTCCGGCATACAACCAGGGTCCAGCGCAGAGATAAGCTTCGAACGATGGATCTAGTCCCCAGTACTTCGATGCGTAGTTGCAGGAGCGGGTTACAGTTACAGGCGGGCATGGTTAGAGCAAAGCCAAACATGGTCAGCACATATCAGTAGCTACAATAACACACATAACAGCTCCAAACACTAATTGTTCAACGTACACATGTACTTTGATCCGAAAGATATTGCAATATGGAGCATAAGACTATAATAGCTCTTCTCTTTCTGTCTTGGGTATATATGTGATAAGAATGCTCACAGCGGATGTTCTATGTTTAGCAACCATGAAGTGCATGCATTGTACGCCATCGTTTCTATGACGTTTATCGGAAATTTCTTGCCAGCCCCTCCATAGTGTGCGCTTCCTCCCCACCTCCCCGATGCATTCCCCGGCGCATATACTCCGTAGTTCGTCGTTCATCTCAGCCAGCCATCTGGGGAGGTGTGTGAGACGGGGAAAATGGACGCCGAGAACTACGAAAGTAAGTGATCTATAAAAAGGATGGTGACGCCACTCTAAGGAATCTCTACCGGCTAGTTATATAGATCTTCACGAGTACCTCCACACATATAGAACCATTTAATCAACTGAATCATGTCCTCTGCCCTTGTGGAAATAGACGCGCTTGAAGCGCTCGTCATCGTCGACAATGATCTTGACCTCATGTCCCCGCCTGCTCCGGGCCCTGTCAAGGTCTCTCGGCTCCTGGGTGAAATCGGCCTGACCTCTCCCTACCACGTGCATGATAGGGCGGAGGCGACGAAGGAGTTTCGCCTCGAGGACGTGTGCTGTTCTGCACACGGATTGTCTGTTCTGCTTGTAAGCTACTAACCGCACCGTCCACCGCCCACCGTCCCGCCGCCCCGGGTCTTCATGCGTTCGTAACATGGTGGGTTTCTATGGCGGTTCTACGCTAGCTGGTTTCTAATGCTACATCTGTTTTGAATTTGCCTGTCTAGACTGCCGTAAAGGGGGATGAGCGTCGGACGCTGCTTTTTGATACAGGCCCTACGGAAAAGTCCTGGGAGATGAACGCGGAACGGTTAAAACTAGATTTGTCTTCCGTGGAACGCATCCAGCTTTCTCATTGGCATCGGGATCACTCGGGTGGGTGCCTTTTCGTCTTTTTATTTATTTTATTTTTTTTTAAGGTGCCTAGAAACTAAATTGCCCAACACGCAGGCGGCATGCTCAAGGCCATCCAGATGATCAAGGAATCAAAGACCAAGAAAGGATCATCAAGCGATGATCTTGTTGTAGACCTGCATCCATCCCGGCCGGATTATCGAGGTATCCGCCTGCCCAGCGAAATCGTGTCGTTGGAAGCCGATCCAACCTTCGAGGAAATAGAACAGGCCGGCGCGAAAGTAGAGAAGCACAGTGAAGCTCATACCGTTTTGGACAACATGTTCCTTATCTCGGGAGAAATCCCGCGCGAGACGGAATATGAGACAGGGTTGAAATTTGGAGTTCGGTTCCACAAAGACAGCGGGAAGTGGGAGAGCGATGAGCTGATTAATGACGAGCGGTTTCTCGCATGTAATATCAAAGGTCTGCTATCCCTTTCCACGGGTATCGGTTGTGGTAGTTGTGCTTTGCCTTGGAATCTCCTCGCGGCTGCTAACCTTACGATATCTGCAGGGAAAGGAATCGTGGTATTTAGCGGGTGTAGCCACGCTGGCATTGTAAACGCAACAAGACATGCCGTTGACTTGGTTGGCAAAGGCAACCCGGTATACGCCGTTTTTGGAGGTTACCATTTGTCGATGAGCGAAAAGGCTCACTTGGATGCCACTGTGCAAGATCTCAAGTTGTTAGATCCCAAGGTGTTATTGCCCGGCCATTGCTCTGGGTGGAGAGTCAAATTTGAGATTGAGAAAGAAATGCCAGGCCGCTTGGTGCCATCATCTGTTGGCTTCAGGCTGGCGTTTTAGGCCGTAACTATAGATTTGCCAGAAGTTGTGTGGTTTCAATTAAATTCCATAAGACATCTACGGAATCATAGCCCCCATTGTATGTACTGTACAACTTTTTTGACTGGTGGCTCCAGTGCCAAATGTAAACCACTTAAATACTAGGAGTAAATAGATAGAATCTTGACCCCAAATGTGCACTGTTCATGTTGCTGAGACAGCCTCACCACCCCAAGATAGGGCTACCCCGAAGGGTTTCGGGTTAGAAGTAGGCTATAAGGCTCAGCTGTGTGGAAAAGGCCCAAGAAATGTGAAATATCTCAACCATTGAGAAAATGGAGAAATGTGGTTGACGGGGGAAGCTGCAGATGGGATTGACCCATGGAACTCAGGCCGAAATTTCACGCTTAAAGTCGGATCACCGACCTCATCTACCACGTAATCTGTATATATAACAGAGACAGCATCTCGAAGGTCCTAGCACGGTGATTCAATTAATGTTTAGTGAACGAACGACTTAGGCTCAGGAACCGCAAATCCCCAAACGCCAAACGGCTGCTTCAGGATACGATGCTGACCCCGCAAAGCTCCCCCGCCTTTCCATGGGAGGAAGACATGAACGCGGAGAAGAGGGAATTCGCAGCGTCGCTGGACGAAAAGGACTCTCTTACGCATTTTCGAGAACAATTCGTCATCCCAACGACGCAAGACTTGACTAGAAAAACGATCATCCCCAGTGCGAATGGTAACTAACCAGCTCCCAAAACTCCCCGCGGCTCCCCAGCAAGCGCCTACAATTTTTCTCCCTTCCAACCAGCACACGAAAAACAAGACCTTCTAACACAACCTCAAAAGAAGATAAATCCACTTATTCGCGATGCACGTATCTCTGTGGCAACTCTCTGGGTCTCCAGCCGAAGAGCACCCGCACATATGTTGATAGGTTCCTGCAAACCTGGGCCACGAAGGGTGTGCTTGGCCACTTCACGCCACATGAAGATGAACTCACGGCTCCCTTCGTCGATATGGATACAAGGGCAGCAGATTTGATGGCGCCAGTCGTGGGTGCCCTGCCGAGCGAGGTAGCCGTTATGGACACGTTAACGACGAACCTGCATCTGCTCATGGCGAGCTTCTATCGTCCAACGGCGGAGAAATATAAGATTATCTTGGAGGGGAAGGCGTTTCCTAGCGACCATGTAGGCAAAGAAAGATTGGAGGGAATTTGAAATACAATCCATTTACTTAGCAATTATATTCATGAGAGTCTAACTAACCTTTCTCTGGCAGTTCGCCGTTGAATCCCAAATCCGACACCACAACCTGGATCCCAGCAATGCTATGATCCTCATTGAGCCAGAGGACCCCCGCAATCCACTGCTCTCCACTGAAAAGATCATCTCTGTCATCAATGCGCATGCTGCAAGCACTGCCCTAATCCTTCTACCAGCCATCCAGTATTACACCGGCCAATACTTCGACATCGCAAAAATCACCGCCCACGCGCACTCGAAGAACATCGCCATTGGCTGGGACTGCGCGCATGCTGCCGGCAACGTCGAGCTGAAATTGCATGACTGGAATGTCGATTTTGCTGCGTGGTGCACCTACAAGTACTTGAATTCCGGCCCCGGTGCGATGGGCGCTCTGTTCGTACATGAACGACATGGAATCGTGGATACAAATACTTCGTCCGGGGGCCCGGGTTACAGGCCGCGCTTATCGGGATGGTGGGGAGGAGACAAGGACACTAGGTTCGAGATGGATAACAGTACGATAAATCTCTCCAACCCTTTGCACCTTTTCCATCCCCTTCCCATTGAAGAAACAAGCCCAAGTACACTAAACAAACATCAAATCAAACAATAGGATTCAAACCCCGCACCGGCGCCGCAGGCTTCCAGCTCTCCAACCCCTCCGCCC
The DNA here is from genome assembly GCA_017607445.1 of Histoplasma ohiense. Classification (NCBI taxonomy): domain Eukaryota; kingdom Fungi; phylum Ascomycota; class Eurotiomycetes; order Onygenales; family Ajellomycetaceae; genus Histoplasma; species Histoplasma ohiense. The sequence continues at coordinate 5,428,727 of JAEVHH010000001.1, forward strand.
TCGACCTCTCCGCCGTACTCGCCTCCCTCGAGATATTCTCCGCAGCCACCATGCCCGCCATACGACAGAAATCCATACAGCTAACCGCCTACTTGGAACATCTCCTGCTAAAGGCCTGTCCGCCGCAGGAATCAGGTCCCAAGCTTTTCTCCATAATCACTCCCTCCAACCCAATGTGGCGGGGCGCGCAGCTCAGCGTCCTGCTACGTGGGGATATATTAGACGGTGTCTTTTCACGGCTGCTGGATAGTGGGATTGTGGTGGATGAGCGGAAGCCGAATGTGATTCGTGTGGCGCCGGCACCGCTATATAATACCTTTGTGGATGTGTGGAACTTCGTGCAGATATTTGTGAAGGCATGCGAGGAGACAGAGAGGCAGGCTGCTGAGCAGGGGAAGTAGGTATAAAGATTATAAATGAGATTTTGTAATGAAAGGGGGATGGAGAGGTAGACACATGGATATATATATATATATCTATATATATATTTTTAAGCCTGGCTATGTATAGACTAAAAACTGGAAAGTAAAATCACAAAGGGGAATTATTATCATAAGGGAGGACTGGAAGAAAAGCCGTACTATGAAGCGTGATACATTGCTGAAAATAAAAAACGAAAAATGAAAAGAAAATGCTTGTCCCTGCTTTACATACCGTATAATCCAATATTGATGAGAGGTATCGCGTTCGCCACCAGGTGAAATGGGACTAAAGTCCAAAAACCGCAGGGAATCCAAATGCAGCCCGATGCCTGTCCCCATCCAATCCAAAATGGTCTTTCCTGCTTGTATCTCCATCACTTTCCATCCAGTTTCAAATGAGAAGTAACTCTCCCGTCGCGGCTCCACCAGCAACACCAGGCTGATATGCCTGCTGCTGGTTCTGATTAACCACATACTGGGTCTGTGGTGCACCACCCCCCCCAACGCCGTTGTTGAGGTTCAAAGCCGCCATCTGTTGGGTTCCGGTAGTAGCGAAATACTCATCTGCAGCACTAACAGCAGCGGCGAGACCACCTTTGCCAGAGGTAGTGGATGCAACAGCGTTGGGCGGGATATTACGACTCTGTTGGAACGACAAAGAGAGATCTCCAGCATGGTCTGGCGGCGGTCTTTGCAACGCGGGACTTGGAGTTAGACGCTTGGGTCTCGCGCTGCGGAAGACGTGTTGGACAGGCTTCAGGTAGACAGTTGCGAGGGTTCCGACGTTTAGACAGAGTTCTTCGAGGGAGGCAGGATTCAGCTTCTCGCTCTCTGCGGTTATAGGGGGTTTTTCGCCCATTACAATGTTTCGTGCAGCGTTGGGGTCCGTGGAAAGGAGTCTCCAGTACATATAACCTCGATCACGGAGGTCTGGGTCATCGGTTTCTTCAGTACACCATTTAAGGACCTGTGGGACAAGTTGTTGGCCTTTTGTTGGGCGTTGGATAAAGAGTTTCACCGTAGCGGTGAGAAGGGCGAGCTGCACCTCGACTGTTTCGTCATGGAAGGTTGCAAGATAATCTTGGAGGAACCCGTCCGAGTTTTCGATACGGTCAGCATATTGGCCAATGATCCAGATAACTGCGGCTTTGGCCTCGGGTTCGTCCAGCTCGTCGATATTCTGGATAATGGTGCTGATAACCCCCTCATATTGATTTGGGTATTTTCGAAATATATTTTTGATCACTACTGTGGCCTCCTGAACGATGTAGGGGATTTTTGCATTGACCAAATCGATCAGCGCTTCAATACATTGCCTCGCAGCGGATTCGATCTTGATTGCTAATTTACCAATCGCGCGAACAGCTTTGCGAACGAAATGGACGTCGATCTCAGTAGCATATCTAATTAGAGTCAATCATGTAAATAAACTATCAGCTATCAAAGTTAGAACCGGGAATCGCTTACTCTCTCAACTCTGTCAATACAACGGAAATATTTTCTTTGGTTGCTAGCATAAATATCAACTCTAGTTTCGTCACTTTGACATAAATAGGGTCATTGTATTTGCAAAAGAACACACGAATATCGTTCCGCAACACTTCGGGTCGCCTCTGCAATATCAAGATGGCATTTCGCAGTGCGAGATACTGAACCTCTGGGCCCTTGGATAGTAGGGTGACCAAGGGTGGAGAAAGCTTTCGTGAAAGTGAGGTGATCTGTTTTTCGTCGGATATATAGTTCGTCAAATAAAGGATGACGCGAATAGCGGTCAAAACAACGGCTGCATTAGAATGCGACAGACGAGGCGCGATTCTCTCGGCCAAGAGAAGCGCCTCTGCTGATTCCTGCGGCACGTAAGCCATTAATGCTTCTAAAATGTAGGTTTGGCCCCATCTGAAGTTGTTAGCGCTCGTGTATAAAAAATCTCCTATCTCTGGTTGATAAAATGCACATACTCGGAGCAATCTGGGAGGATGGAGGCTATTTTGGATGCACTCTTATAATCGATCGTAAGATGAATAGACTCGCTGCGTTCCCACAGGTCAGTCAATGCAGCCAAAGCACTCGATACGACAGTCGGGTTATCGTCCTTGAGCATTTCATTCAATCGAAGGATCAAGTCGGATTTCTCCACGAGCCGTGGGTTATGATCGTAGAGCTTTGCAACACAAAAGGCAGCTGCCTTCCTGACATACGGGTCGTCGTCTTTCAATAGGTATTTGAGAGGCTGGACTGCCGCTTCTACAAATTTGGGGACGTGAATATAAGATATCGTCCGCAAGGCAAGAGCCCGCACGAGAGGATTCGAATCTTCCATATCCTGCCAGCTCCTGTTAGTCTCCAGCCCTAACAAACGTATAGCTCTCTTTCTCGGATTCCATACATTGATCAAAATTGGCAAGGCGTCGAGAGCCACTTCTGGTCTCGATTTGGCATAGTTGACGAGAAATAAAAAACACCTGTTTCCAGCTTATCAGCTCCATATATCAACACCAAATAGGCCAAACCCCTGCCTCCAAGTTTCGTAATCTGCCTTACATTTTCTTAATTTCCAAGCTCGGAATATTCATACAGGCAATCACGTCTGGGAACAGCGCAACCATATCGTTATTGCTCATGGTCATATTAGCGACGATCTTCTTCAGCGTAATCTTCTTCGCAGAGTGGTTTCGATCCTTCTTGCCACCGCTGTTAAGTTCCTGGCGGAGCTCCGCAACTTTGCCCTGCGAACGATAGGTAGAGTGTGAGCCCGAGGACACAAATAGAGGGGTGAAGACGACCATTTGGAAAAGAAAGGTGAAATGAAATCCCAGAAATCGAGTTTCTAAGGAACTATCACAATAGGGGAAGGAACTAGGTGTGGGCGACAATGCTTATGGGTATGATCCACACTGGCCGACAAACGAAAGGTTTGGGACAACGGCAATGATAGCGCTTTCAACAAACAGTACAAGGAATTCCTGAATCGGCTCGCGACAGCGATCCGTCGAAACAGAACTTGACTGATTCATATGTGGTGGGCAACAGAGATGCACAGAGGGGGGGCAGATAAGCGAGCAGAGGGCAAAAGGAACATACCCTCGCGAACAGCTTCGCATCTCCCCCGCCCGAACTCATCTTGACTTAGTTAATCTTCAAAGCTTGCTAACGGTCTCATCCGTCAAAGCAGGGTGACTTCCGGGGAAATAACGCGATCACATGGAACGTCTTCTGTTGGTGGAAATCTGCAGGGTGGTGATCAGGGTGCCCATTTCTCAACCATGATCGTAGAAGCAGCCAATTCGAAGGAGGAAGGTGTGTGTAAGTTAGAATAAAGGACGGCGAGGTTGAGGGGATGGCTGAAGAGTGGTTGAGGTTGGTCGGGAGGTTGTCAGAGAGGTTGTTGTCAGGAGGCGGGAGGTTGACTTCGGAGAAATGAATCAACGAGAGAGCCTTTCAGCGTCGACCTCTCACCTTCCAATTAAATATTTAGCTACACAATAACTGCGACTCCCAAAACCGAACCAGCGCGCCGTCCTGCCAGTAACTGATTCCTTCAGTCAAAATACCGGAAGACATTAAGGAGAAACCCGAATTTTTATCCAAAAAATGGCTCCAGTAGCCAATCCGCCGCCTCCGCCGCGATGGGCCGTAGAAATGAACACCGCAGCACCTCCTCGACCCTCGAAAACAGCCAATATCCCCGATCCACCAGGCTATTCCGCCAACAAACTCAGCACAAAATCCGTATGCCTCTCATATTCTGTTCCTTTTAACCCACAATATATATAGAACTCAGGAACTGATCCCTCTTCCCTCCCAGCAACGCGCCTCCCCACAGCAGCAATCAGCCTCTACAACCAGCGCCGCAGCTCTCCGAAAAGCCGCCGAAACCGATGCCCTGAAGCTGAAAAAGGCCTGGGAACTCGCATTGGCGCCCACAAAGCAACTGCCCATGAATGCAATCATGATGTACATGTCCGGCAACAGCTTGCAAATCTTCAGCATTATGATGGTGTTTATGCTGTTCAAGGGTCCCATCCAGGGTTTGCTGAACACGAACAGCGCATTTGCGAAGTTTGAGGCGGAGAGCACAAAGGGCCAGATGCTGGGGGTTAAGGTAGTGTATGTCTTGATGCAGTGTGTGTTGCTGGCGCTGGGGGTTTGGAAGGTTAATGCGATGGGATTATTGCCGTGAGTATCCATCTCTCTATTCTACGATATATATTTCCTTTACCTGCTCTGCTGTCTTTGTTTTGCGGCTTGGTATGGATTGGACGTTAATTTGTATGCGCATTTAGGACGACAAGATCAGACTGGTTAGCCTGGGAAACAGAGCGCCAGCCGCTGGAACGAGCGTATTTTGCCTTTCAATGAGTTTGGGGTCTTGTATGTACAGTATATGTATGGTTGGATATGATTACAGATTAACTAAATAACGATTATGTTGTTCATATATTCTCCTATTATATATATCAATCATGTTCTGATCGTTACGCCTTGGAATATATTGCTCTCGCTCACTCCTGTTCCAATTCTTCACGATTTCGTACAGATGAGTCCGCCAGACATTATATATACGTTAATCAATGATTTTCCAAGTCGACTCTCAATTCCCTGGAACTCGGGTCATACCTATTTGATGTAATCCACGCTCCTCAGCCTGCTGATTGCGCCTCAGCGTTAAGGCGTTTCTGTTCCCTCCGCTTCGGTCCAGAGCGTATACCAACGAGCATAGCAGGGGAAGTGGCCGCGATGATAAAACCAATAAGTGTATAACACCACCCAACACCCATACCACTGATCATTGGAGAAATAACTGCCGTGGCACCGGCACCAACTAAACAACGGACCAAATTATTTGAAGCTGTCACTGTAGCCACCTTACCCGGATGCAAGTCCACGAGGAGTGTACTTACAGTATTGACAGTACCTGTAATTGCGGCCCCGGATATGAATAGAAGCACCAGCGGCGCGGCAATCGAGACGCGGAAATGTAACACCCATCCAAAAGCAACAATGGCGCACACGCTCACGAACATCAGCGGAAACATGGCCTGCAGCCGTGCGCGTTCGATGGGGAAATGACGGAGGTCCTGCTGCCTGTTGTGTACGATGGGGACGCCGAGTTCCCTGGCGATGCGGCTGTAGTTGTAGTCGAGGAGGAAGCCATTGGCAATGGAGCCTATGCACGCCCCGACGCCGAAGGGGATATAACAAAGACCGATCTGGAAGTCGTTGTACCCGTAGATGTCGTGGAAGAGGGAAGTGACGGAGACGTTGAGATCGTAGAAGGCGCCAATCATTATGGCGTTCGTTAGAAGAATGATTAGGGTGTCTTTCTCATGCAGGATGACGAGGGACTTGATGGGATTGGGGAAGCGGAGCTTTGGCCTTCTGGGAGCGTCTGTCGGTGCTTGAAAGGCAACACTGGAGTTTTCGGCTCTGCGGACCGCTTTACGGGACAGGTACGTAATGACGGACATATTCCATTTCTGAGGCGGGTGTGACCCATCCCCCACGATATGCCTCCCGGTTTCTGGGAAAAATATTGCGAACGATACAAGGAAGGCAGCACTGAATATGGCCAGGGACCAGAAATTAGCTCTCCAGCCCAGATGCTGTGTCAGCACACCGCCTACCACAGGGCCAATAGCCAGGCCCAGCAAGGCGCCAGCGTTAATCCAGCCTATATATGTTCCTCTTTGGTCCAAAGTTGCTACATCTGCAACAACTCCTGTAGCAAGGACGATTGTCGGACTGCTTCCCACTGCTTGCACGCAACGATGTATAAACAATGCAAGGTAATTGGTTTGTAATGCCAGGCCGACACTTGCGGCGACGGATATGACAAAACAGAGTAGTATGGCCGGTCGTCGACCAGCTGTATCAGCGAAATCTCCCATAAACATGGGTGCTAGGGCTTGGAATATCTGTAATAATCAAATTGGGGAAAGTGAGCATACGGAAATTAGTGGTATCTGCCCAGATTGATTGTAAAACAAAGGTCTCCGTCCAAATTGGGGGGGGTAGAGGAGGATTCGGGTGTGGTTGGAACATGTCGCCACCTACCAGATACGATGTAAGAGTCAAATTCATAAGAGAAATCGATACTGAGAGTTCTCTGACAAGAGTATTTAGGGCTGGGAGATAAATATTTGTCGAAACTGGTGAAAAAAACGCTGCCAATGTTATTGAGACTGCTATGTAGCTTCTCTGGGCGGGCGTGAATATAGAATGCACCCGCGACGAGGGTTCCGGGTCAGGTGAACCAGCAGGACGCTGAATATCCTGCTCTGCGACCTCCTCAGGTTCACAATAAGGCCCCTTCTCAGAATTTGAGATAGGGGCGGGATTGTCCGGCGTCTCAGCATCAACGACATGTCCTTCTATCTCTGGGGAAACAGGGGCATCCTCATCATTCAAACGAGTTTCCTTAGACATCAAAACGGGCAGGATATCAGTTGCCTCAAGATAAGAAAAAAGATGATGCTGATTTGGGGGTTTCTCGAAAATTACTCGTACGTATGTCAAGAATAGGACGTTACCCTTCTCTTCGCGCTATATCAGAAAGCATTTGACTCTTGAGAAAGAGCATCAAGCATTGAGCATCGAGCCATCTGGCATGGCCACCTTCTAAACCCCCACATCGCAGTGGCCTCGGTCAAGGGAGTGGCACTCCTCAAGCCCCATGGTGCTTGATAAATGCAATTACCAAGGTAAGGTTGAACCCAGCCACTTTGCACAGTACGATTGAACAGTGCAACCAATGTGGTCCTCAAGTTAGCAGCTAACGAGCTACTCACCAACTAAGAAAATTTCGCCCGAGCCCGTCTCGATAAGTTATGATTATCTATCTCCACCTGCTCAGGCTTTTCTCAATCCGCGACGTGGTAGGTAGGGCATGTTCGGTAGAGCTGTTCAACTCCGTACAAGTCCATATAGTGACAGCTATACGTCGCTGTCCAGGTCTATCCGGACGAAAATGCCTGCTGTTTGGTGGGATTTCACATGTAACAGCATATAACCTGCCAAGAATGCTGATTTAGCTTCAAGTTCCATATAATATGGTTTCATAGTGTATTTACCAAAGAAATTGAAGGATTTAAATCTTATTATTCCGTATATTAAAGAGAGTCTGTTTATTACAGAATGAGTTGCAAAAAAGTTCCGACTTGATTCAAGAGTATTCATCAACTATCATTTATATCAAAAATCATTAGTATCATATTCAAGTAACAGTAAGAATATAACCCAGAAGACAATATAACAGTACAATACCTAATACACCTTGCAGTGATAGAAGTTATCGATTGAAACATTCTTACTATTTTATCTAATATATAATTTATCAAACGGAGCTTCGAAGCTCCGTTTGATCAAAATCGATTTTGATATTACAGTGGGCAAATTTTTCGTTCAATTAGAGTTTGGAGTTTTCACGAGTTCCGCCACAGTGGAGAACTGATCTTCAATGCTAGGCTGCAATTGGGTATCCCCTATTCTCACTCCTGAATTACCCACTGCCTACCTAACTACCTACCTAACTACCTACCTGTTCGATATCTGATCGATTGCTGATGGGATATACAGAATAGAATGTTAGCTAGATAGCTAGCTACCTGTCTACCTCCCTACCTTCTAACCAACCTGGCGGCTCAATATCCAATCAATCTCTACCTACCTAGCAATGCTAGCTTACTAGATAACTACCTACCTATTTATCGACTCACCTACTTCAATGATATCTACGATGATATCTAGCGATGCTCCGTTTTACAAATGCAATTTCAGATTGCAGTAATCTTATTCGGGGGTTTCAGGGGGTTTCCCCCTGTATATATATATATCTATATATATATATAGACAGATAGATATTACTTAAACATCATCAAAAAAATCCATCTATCATCAATAAATTTATTTGCTAGATATATTATCACTTGATATCATCGATAGATAGGTGATGTTTATTCTCATAGGGATTGATTGGATATCCTGCAGGTAGGTTGGTAGGTAGGTAGCTAGCGATCTAGCTAGCAATGTCTATCCATTTAGAGATTGATCAGATATCGCGCAGGGAGGTAGCTAGATAGGTAGGAGGTAGGCAGATAATTCAGGGGTAAGAATAGAGAGTTATCTAAATCAATCTTCTCTACACCAATAAAAAACATTGAGATTCAAACCGCATATTTGCACACATTGACATCCAATCATCTCAGCCACAAAATGAAGCAACTTTTGACCCCGTCAAGCTTCGTTTGATTCTTAGAGACTTCGCTTCGCTCCGTCTAATAATATCCCCTATATCCGATCCTTTGATCCGATAACTTGAAACCTGCTAGAAGAAATATGAGATAGTCCTCCTTTATATTTCGGAAGAAAATAATCTGAACCTTTATAAAAAAGTTGTGTGGGGGAAATGTTATTGAATGCAGAGTCAAGAATAATATATACCTTTTTTGTTGTAACGGCGATAAGATATAGGCGAGGGACATCCAACAGGTCCTAGATAAAGTTCTAGATCGAGCCGGAACCCGACAGAGAACACCAGGGCGGACGCCAATAAAAGGGGGAAAAAGAGTTAAGTGAATATAGATATGTCAACGAAGTGAAAACAAGAAAATAGAGCATAAGGAAGCCAACGCAAATTTGAAATGTGAAATATCAATCAGGCTCATATGAATAATCACTAGATGGAGGAGATAAAACTTGAAAGAGAGAGAGAAAAAAGGAAATTGATATTGACAAGAAAAAGAGACCAAACCAAAGCGAGGAGAAAGAGAGGCGGTTCCCTAAAACTCGCATTTGTAGCCCTCAGCTCCGCCCTCATCAACATGCGTACGACGATGGGTGATAACGATATATCATTCTCGGCTACCTTGAGAGACAATATACGTATATATATATAAAGCAACGCCCAAATAAATCAAACATAGCTCATCTAGGAACGTACTTTCATGCAATAACGGGGAGGTGTTGTGGTGGTCTGACAACACATAAAAGAACAAAAATAAGTTAAGTCATATGCACATGTCAAGATAAAAATAAGAGAATAGATATGGAATATGGAATATGGGAAGAAGGGGGGGGAGCATTCATCATGGAACAATAAACAAAAATAAAAACCTTATTTCTTTCCCCTCCGGCTTCCCATAGTAAGGTCTCCCACCACACCCCATTTTCGCCCGTGTACAGCAGCTCCTCGTACTCAGTGCAAACCATCCCACCCAACCCAACTCCGTGGCATAACCCTCCAAACCCGACACTCCCCACTCTTCAAATCACCCAGCTTAAAACTTTCAATTTTAACCTTCTTACTCTCCCTCCCCTGCTCCCACGCCCGAATCTTCTTCTTCGTACCATCCCAATCAACAACAATACCCACATGGTCCGGTTTGCCCACGTCAGCACTGTACTTCTGATGCATCGTCCCGCGATGGCCCTGGAACCGCGCGTTGCGGAACGTGACAATGTCGCCCGCGCGGATCTCATCGACCTGCTGCACGGAGGCGTTGGCGAGATTGGCGTAGACGAGGGAGCCGTAGGCGCGGGTGCCAATCGGCGGTAGCGCGTCGGAGAGAGGGTTTAGGAGAGACAATATGAGGCCGTGCGGCGTGCCGTCGCCAACTATGCTGTTTTGCTTCGCGGTGACTGCCTCGGAGATGCGGGTTCCGAATTGCTCGTGGGCGCTTTCGAGTTGATCTTGGCGCAGGCGCTGGGGAGGGGGTTCATGGCGTTGTTCAAGGATGGCGTCGACAGGGTTTTTGGAGTTGAATTGTACGGTTACGATGGTTTGTGAGTAATCCATGAAAAGTATGTAAACTGATTTGGAGACAGTAGTGTCGCCGCCACGGTTGGTCGGAGTCGACTGTTCCATTTCGAAAAGTAGGTCGCGCCGTTTTTGGAAGACAGGCGGTGGTACGTGAGGTTGTGTCCACCAGAGGGAGCTGGCACCTAAGTCTACGTCATTTGCAATATATCCTTGGTCTGCAGAGGGCCGGGGAAGGTCCATTGATCTGCGAGCGCTTGGTGGGGATCTGAGCGCATCCATGGACTGTCTCGGCGGGTTCCACGATGGGGGAGGCCCAGGAGTAGCCCTCTCAGTAGAGAGTGGTTGTTGTTGTTGTTGTGGTGGTGGTGGTGGCCGAGAGAGAGAGGCTGAATATAAATCGTCATCGTCGTCCTCAGCGGGCGGATTCTGCATTGGGAGGTTTAACTCGACTCGCGGGGCAGTAGGAGGCAAGCCAGGGCGTTCACTAGGAGGTACGGGTGGGCGAGCACTATATCGGAATGGGTCGTAGTCCTCCCCATCATCCGCCTCATTTCCAGTTTGATCCTTAATGGGAGGCACTGGTGGAGGAGGGCCTCTAGGCATGTCTGTTGATCTTCGAGCATGTTTCGGTGGCTGAATTGGCGGTGGAGGAGGAACTGCACGAGGGGCGCTAGTGGGTGGAAGCGGAGGAGGCCGCATCTCCTGCGGGCTCCTAGGAGGCCGAGCAGAGAAATCATCGGTTACGATATCTTCATCGAAGCTTGAATCGCGCCCATGAGCCTTCAGCGCATCTTTGTGTTTGGCTCCAGACGCAATGTCCGTGTCATAATCTCCATCATACTCAGTAACTTCCTCCTCGCTGTCAAAGCCTCCTGATTTGGCAGTTGGAGTGGAGACACCCATTCTGCTGTCACTAGTAGACTTGCGGCCTGGCATGGGTGGCGGAGGCGGCGGAGGGCGAGTGTGGCCGGGCGAAGGCAAAGGCGGATTGGTAAGGGGTATTGGCGGTGGGCCACGGCTGGCACGTTTTTCAGAACGCAGCGTTGATGATTTCAAACCTCCGGATGGCTCAAGACTGAACGATGGTCTGGGGGACTCTGGGATCCCATTTCTGTCTGAAGGGTCAAAGGCATCTGAAGCCATATGTCCGGCGCCTTGAGGGGCAGAGAGTTCGTCATCAGATTCGCTACCGAGACTAGGCGAAGCAATAGGTCTTGATTGCACTGTGGACGGTCGAGCTTCGAAAAATTTATTAGTATTAGGGAAATAAGGGGAAAAAAAGTATAGACGAACAACTTACCCTCTGTTGGAACCGGGGAAGAAGGAGGCTCCATCGGAATTGGCGGTGGAATAGGCCTTGTAGTATTTGAAGGTTGTCCGGGCGCGGGCCGGTCTGCATCAAAAATTAGGTAATCATCCAGATATCAATCAATGTCTAAAATGGGAAGCATATTGTCTAAGTACCTTGAAGTGGGAGAGATGCCACCCTCTCTAAGGAGGCTGGCGGCACTTCAGCAAGGTGTTTGGGGACGTCTTCAACAGGTGGCTCCGTAGATCTCCGAAGGGGAGTTGACTGGACTTCCTGTTCTTCCTCCTCTCGTACTTCTGAACTTGGCTCGGCGGTCTTCTTGGAATGCATTCCCGGGAAACCCATCAGAGGTACGGGAGGAGCATGCATTGAAGAAGGATGATGTTGGTCTTCAGAAGGCTTCTTCTCGGAATCTGCCGCGGTTGTTTTCGGCTTTCGAAATCCGCCAGCTGGCGGCAGTCCTCCGGGAGGGCCAAACATTCCCATCATGCCCATACCTCCACTCATTTTAGCCATACGTTCACGAATCTCCATACGCCGTCGAATCTCAGGGTCTATTTCATCCTCCTCCTCCTCCTCCTCCTCCCCTTCATCCTCACCCTTCCCCTCACCCTCACCGTCTGGAGCCTGTTTGGAATGTGACGTATGCTTCTTACTCGATTCTCGATGTTTTTCGTCCATGTCCTCTCTTCCCGTAGACGCTTCATCGGCCTCTTCGGTATCTCCAGCACCAGAATTATCCGCATCGTTAGTATCACTGGTGAGCTCCCTGGAGGGTTGCGTAGGAGAGCGCGTTCTGTCCGGTGATTGGGGTGCCTCATGGGTGGAAGACGTAACGTGGGAATCCTTGGCCGTTTCCGAAGTTTCAGTCCTTTCTAACTCAGCACCATGGACAAAGCCAGCTTGTTCCGTCCTTTCCTGAGACTCCACACGCTTTTTTGGAGGTTTCTTGGGCTTCTCCTTTTTCTGAGCAGCTTCTGCATGGCGTGCCGCCTGCTCAAGTTGTTGCTTTTGTAGTAGTGCAATCCTCTCTTTTAGACTTGTAGGCTTTGGCTGGTCTTCCGTCCCATCAGGTGTATCTGCAGATATAATGGGCCGCTCCGATGGGGGCTTATCATGGCTATTACGCTCCACAATATCCGGGTCTTCTTCTCTTCTATATATCTTCTGTGGCTGCTCCATCGGCGGTGGCACATAAGCGTTTCTGCTCGGAGGAGGAGCAATGAACGGCTTCTTGATAAAAGAGGCGGATGAAGGTGGCTTATTCGGGTCGAATGGGGTAATAGGAGCAGCTGCAGGCTTATTAAATGCGGCGATACGGTCTTTAAATGAGGAACCCGTAGGTTTTTCCGCTACTGTGGGAGGCGGACCCTTCGACGCTGACTTTTGCACTGGTTGTGGAACCTCAGCGGGCTCTGGCGAACGTGGAGCAACCGGCGTAATAGAAGTGGCTTGGGCAGCTGTCACCGGTTGTGGCCCTGGAGGTAGCGGAGATTCCGCTGCTGCCTTTGGAATTTGTGCTTCTTCAAATTCTGGTTCAGCTCGTTCATTTTGGATCCTAGGGGATGCTGGTGCAGGGGCAGTAGCGAGAGTGGATTCCGTCGGAGGAGAGGTAGCAGCAACGGGAATTTCTGGTTCTTTTCTGGGCCTCGACGGCCTTGTAGGTCGAGGCGGTGCGGGAGGTTCATATCTCTCCACAAAATTCCGGGGGAAAATGCCTTCCTTCTTGGAACCCGACTCATCCACGTATTCCCCAAAATACCAGTCATCATCCTCCTCCGCAGTTACCTTGATGATCTGGTCGACTGAAAAATTAAGATCATCCTCGTGCTCGGATGTGTATTCAAACACCGCCTTGACCGTGAACGGAACACCGGACATTTGGTTGGACACTGTATTCACCTCGCGAAAAACAGCACTGAATTGGAATCGAAAAAGGAAAAAAAATAAAAAGAAAGGAATGCGAGGAGCGCGGGGCGTAGTTTCGGTTTCTCGCTGGACAAAGCAATTAAGGGGTTAGCGGGGCCGATGACTTCAGCTGTTCCCTTTTTTGAACCCAAGGCTGCAGATGGCAACAGGAACATCAACAAAGCACCAAAATAAGTTTCCGCAGAGGATGAATTATTTGATTAAGGATTCTTCGTTGCGCAGGATATGCTTAGGGGCTGAAACAGTAGAACTTCATGAAGCCTAAACCACGTCAGCAGCGAAGACAAGGTTGGCTGGCAGCTAAAATATCATCTCTAAACAAGAGTACTTAATCGGGGTCAAGACGAGGCGGGGGGGAAGGACGCTCACCAGCAGAGTTGAGAGACGGAACCGAAAGTTTACGGAATCAGAGAGGTTTATTACGCCAAAAACATTTAAGATTAGAGGAGAAAGGAACGTAGGAATGCAGGTGGTATCTGGCGGGACAGCGGGAGAGTGTCGACAGCCCACTTTGTGTACTTTACATTGATGATGGCCTTGGGGAACGAGTGGCGGCGCGGTTTGTAAGCTGTGGCTGGTGCGGGTCGTTTTAGTTGAACGTGGTTAATAAAAAGTTGAACATGGTTAATTTTTCGGGCCGGAATAACCTTCGCTGTGGTTTTGACCATAAACCATGTCAACCACCCCATTAAAATTACACACGCTAGCCATTTCACAATACATATCTCACACATCTTCAAATGCATCGGACACAGTGATTTTATCATATTTCTCAGAGCTCTATTCCTTAGATAACCTGGATTCTAACTCTAAATCACTAATTCTAACTCATAACTACTTTTCAGATGTTAAAGAGTCTCAGATGTTGAAGTAGAAGAACTAAATGAGAGCTGATTAGTAATATACAGTGATGTGTAAAACATGTTTAGTGAGTGTAAATTTTAGTGAGAAGTCATGAGCTGAGCATGGTTTCTTTTTTAGACCCACTTGTTTTAAACCATGTTCAACTTTTCATAAACCACGTTCAACTGTAACCCGGTTGAGGGCGTCCACGCCACTTTCCACCACCGACGTAGATGCCCCAAGACGAGCAGGTCGACCCCTCTGGCGATGTCTGTTTCTGTTCCTGCTTGATTGCCAGTTTTCAATGCTGACATTTCTGCCTATAGGCTACTGAAACAACAGCGGGACCTCTACAGCTATTTCCCAGGGAAACTTGAATGCAGATGATATCCAACTAGCTGCTAGCAGCATGGTTGTGTTGGATTCCTGTCCTATTCTGACGGGCAGAAAAAATTGCTCCTGTTGATATTGATACCTACACCTCGTCGTATCGACCCATCAAGAGGCTAACTGGTCGAGGAAGAGAGGGAAGAGGAAGCAAAAAAGGAGTAAAATAAGCCCACATTCCCGCAGCTGATTGATCCGCTTCTGTCTCCTACCAGCATATACAGGACAATATGTCCAACAATCTCGCGCCTCAAGAGTCCTCCAACGCGAAATCATCACTCCCCTCAATCCACGCCTCTCTCGCTAAAGAAGCCCTACCGTCCGCAAACACAAATCCCTCTCCCACAGCAACAACAACCACCTTTGCCAGGCGGAAAGCCATAACGAAACACCGCAAACCAGCTCCGGACCCCCGTCATCTAGCTATAGCCCTCCACCACGCCCGTCAGATCCAAGCCCGCAAAGACACTGAGGCTATCATCCTCTCCCGCATCGAAGAGCTCCTCTCCTTCCCCAGTTCCCCAATTGCCTTAGCATCTTCCCCGCTCCCCGAAGATGTCAAAGCTTTCAAAGAAGCCCTCATCCCTTTCCAGCCGTCCGACTATGACAATCTCATCTTAGAGCGGAACATTGACGGCCGCTGTGGCTACGCCCTTTGTGCTAATGAACATCGGAAGGAAGATCCCCGGGCGAGGTTCAGGGTTGTGTGGGGGAAGAAGGGAAGCGGGCCTGGCGGCCGCGGAAAGGAGATGAAGGTTGTCCCGAAGGAGCAGATTGAGAAGTGGTGTTCAGACGAGTGTGCGGAGCGGGCTATGTACATTCGTGTACAGTTGATTCAGCAACCGGCATGGGAGAGGACACCTGCCGCGCTGGGACAGGCACCAACGGAGCAGATTTTGCTGTTGGAGGAAGGACGGGCGAGGCGGGAGAAGAATAGGACGAAGGGGAAGGAGAGTGAAATAGGGAAAAGGGAGGTTTTGCAAGGAGATCAGGTAGAGATGGCGAATGATGTCGAGGAAGCTATGCGCCTGCTGGTGATTAGGGATAAGAGTCTGGAACCCGAGGCGATTATGGATGGAATGGGTCGGTTGGCGGTCCATGATGATGATGAACCTGGTCAGGGTGTGCTGGCTATGGAAAGGGGAGATGGAACTCCGCATCACCGCGGGTTGGATGCTGGGCGGGTTGGTGTGAATATTTTTGAGAAACAACACTCTCCGCATCTAGAAGCTGCAGTTGCCATGGTTCAACCTCCGTCCTCACGCGCGGAAGATTTACATGGTGGCTCAATCGAAGGCTTTAAGCCAACGAGGCAACTTGGTAACGCGAGGCCGGATGCGTCAAATGACGATGATAATGAAGATGATGATATCCTCCCTACAATTTAAGACGTGCCATATCGTGTTTCGCATTGAGTCGGGCATTTTGAAGGGACACTATTCTAGAGCCCACTACCAAGGGACGTTACGAGAGAGAGTGAAAGGAGGTGAAAGGAGGTCAAGGAGGCCTTGTGTTTGAATAAGGATAGCGTCTACATTTTTGAGTCTAGTACATGTCAATCGATGTATCAATTGATCACAGACCTGCCTTTTTCGTCAATTCGAACATCAATCTCACCAACTTCATGCCTCATAGGCTGAAGCAATAGTCAGACTAGAGTGGCACACGGCGTTATCCCACCCACCTTCTGACAGATGTTGGGGAAACGTCGGAAGAGAAAACGGAAGAACAAATATTGGCAATCAAGCGTCATCCGTGAAGAATCAGCGACACCTTGTCTTGAGAATAGATATATTTTATATTTCTTTTCTGGTTTTGTCGTGCGTTAACATGCAATATGAGAATTCGTAGGAAAAAAGAAAAAAAAGACTTATGGGATAGATCCATTGACGGAGGTGAATCACCACGTCGCATTTCCCCCTTTTTTCAATCCGTGCGGTCCTCGACTAAATATAGAAATAAAACGAGGGAGAAAAACGCCTTCCATTCCGTAATTGCATGCCATCTTTAGATTAAAACCATTATTAACAAACAATTCTTTCCATATAAACGGGGAGAATTTAACGAGCACCGCCAAAGCGGCGAGGGCGGCTATCGGTCGTCTGCTGGCTGACTGGAACAACGTTGACTTTGAGGGTATCGAACTAAACGAAACCAGAAAAATAGAAGTTAGAAAATAGTGCGCAAAAATTCGCAGAGTCTTTGAAAAAAACTTACACCAAGGCTCTTGAGCAGGTCCTTGGTGTCGGCATCGACATCCAGCTGTCCGCTCTCAGACTGCGAAACGTCCAAAGCAGAGATCTCGGGGACGTATTGATCCTTGCGCTCACGCTCCTCTTCCTGAAGCTTGAAGGAAATGCCACGGACGGGGCCACGCTGGATACGCTTCATCAAGTGGGTGGTATAACCGGCGATCTACGCAAAGTAAAAGTTTAGAATTCCAACCATCATCAGTTCATTGTGCGATAGCTTGGCGTAGCACACCTTGTTTCGAAGACGCTTAGAGGCAATGATAGCGATTTCATCGCAGATGCGCTTGTTGGTCTCGAAATCGAGAGTGAGCTTAGGATAGTAGCGCTCGATGATGACCTTAGCGGACTTCTTGACGGTCTATTGAGGTCGTGGTTAGCGACTAAACGGTTCCTTTAATTGTAAAAGTAAGGAATTGGATCTCTCAGCTATCCTTTCTTACCTTAGTGCGGACGCGACCCATTTTTGCGGTTGTTGATGTGTTGGTTGGGGTTCGAAAGTTGTGGGCGGGACGAGGAGAGGAAAAGAAAGCAGCTTGGAATTCTCGATGTTGGCTTAATTGTGTGCCCTATATCACGTGATCAAAGAACAGCTTTTTAGAGCTAAACACTACTGATATATAAATATATATACACCTGGATGTAGAAAGAAAGAAAAAATAAACTCCATTGCAAAGAAATCTACAGAAGGTGCTGAGAAATACGTTTAGGAATGATGCGAAAATAAAAGAACAACTCAACCTTCCGTTGTATTGTACATCTCAGAGGTTATATCTCAGATAGAACTCGACTTCGACTCTTTCGACTCTTTGAGGATGTTTAGTATGTCTTGCGGGCTGCTGCCTATGGTTTCTCCCGCCGTACCCCGATTCACAGACCTTTTCGGGGCTAACTCCTCGAACGTCCTTTGAGTGCCACGTACGTAGTCCGGTAGCGGCTCTGCTTCAGGGAGACCGCCATGAAGCGCTTTAGCAGTATCTGATGCTCGATCAATTGCAAGAGAGATTTTGCCTTCTGAGGTTACCGAGGCACGCACGGGATGGACCCAGTACTTAGCTCCTCCAGGGACATCAGGGTCAAAATCGGTGATCCCCCCAGGGCCATTGTGCTCCTTAAAAGCATGACTATTGACGTCTTCTGTGACTATACCTCCTACTCCAACTACAGCTTTGTAAGCATTTCCTCTGTGTCGGCGTTTTGGTCGAAGGATACGTGCCGGAACGGGTCGGGGATGCTTTTGTGGCCCAACAACGGGGTGGTTGACTATGTGAGCGCCCGTGCGTAGATAGGACAAGCCTGCGGAAGGATGAGTCTGAGGTGGCCCCCGGCGGCCATACTCCGCAGATGAAGCTTCGGAGGGTGCTGAACTCCAACTGCTAAGATGGATGCGGTGGCTAGGTGTCTGAGGAGGCGGAGGTAGGTCCAAAAACTTGGAAATTATAGGTCCCAAAGCTGTAGGATCGGCTCTCAAAGTTCTTAGCGCGGCCTGGAATTCCTCCTCACTGATACTTGAGGGACTTTGTAAACCGTCAAGACTTTCCCCTCCCTCCCGGGCTTTGCGTCTCGCATCGGCTAATTTCCCCTCCGCAACGAGCTGTCGAAGGGTCTTCATAAATTCTGGCTTTCGGCGGCGGATGGATGTTAGATACCGATTGAATTCAATATCTGTTTGACCAGCTAGCCACGGTCCACCAAATCTGAATCGCTTAGAATTAGGGGATGCGGCGTTGGGAGTTTGATGTGTATTATCGATTCTAGATTCGAAAACACTCTCATGATTTCCCCCACCAACCTGTATCGCAATTCCGTTGTTCTTGGGTAGAGACATTGGCAGCGAAAGTTCCTGCCATTTCGTTAGGGTCTTGACATGGTCTCCAGCAGATTCGAAATCGGTGATATGCTCAAACGTGTCAAGAGCATTGATGCGAACTACGGGCGTCGATGAACTCTGTATCGTGGACTTTGCTGGTAGTGGTCGCTTGAGACCCCAATCGCCCCTTGCTAGGGAAGAATCTGGGGTAACGATTGCAGCGCGGATAGGATAAGGAAGAGTAGCTGTATCGGATTCGGTGATTTGGCTGGAGGATGCAGTTTGGGTTGGAGGGGATAGGGTTGGGGGAAGCGCAAATAGTCGAGATTTGCGAAACAAATTCGCCGTCGGAGACAGCCTGACTGCCATTGTTGCCTCAGCGCTTTTTCAATCCGCTGACGGTTGGAGTGTCATCAAGAAGACTGGAATTGAAGATGGTATTTGAGGTGAGGATTTTCGTACGGTTGGTCTAATAAACCGCTAACGCAGAATTATATAGTATCTCTAGAGGTTTGAGCACCCTTCTCAAACCCATAAAATTAGGTCCAAGAATCGTGGAATTTATGTCTGTGATGATTTCTACAAAGATGTACCCTAAAGATTGGCTTAGTATAATATATGCTTGTATGAGAGGGATATGATTTCTGATGCTAGTATCACATCGGAAATGGAGCACCCTCAGTCACGGGATTTTAGCCTCATCGCTGGATCTCGCAACGACAACTATCTCTCACCCCAAAACTAACAGGGACTTCTTCACCTATGGAAGCACCAGTAAACTTTGATGTATATCTTCGTATAACTTACTTGCATGAGGCAAATGCCACATGCTAGTCCTCGAAATTAGTTGCCCATCATGGCGCAGGCAGCTTCAGGGACAGACGCGGCCCAGCGCATTTTCCACGAACTGAAATCCAAGAACGAAGAAACCCGCTCCCGCGCATCATACGAACTCCACGATAATGTCATCGCTGTCTCTAGAGGTTCTACTCCCATATCTATTCTTTAAACTGCGATCTTATTCACCTGAGGTGGGAGATTTGCTGACGATTCATGCGGTTTGCATCGTATATAGAGCTGCCACCGGATAAGTTCATCGAATATTACAATGCGGTCTCTCAGCGTATCGCCCAACTTGTTGTTACCGGAAATGATGCAAATGAGAAAATTGGCGGGCTTCTTGCTCTCGATAGGTTGATCGACTTTGATGGCGTCGATGCTGCTCAAAAGACCACCCGTTTCGCCAGCTACTTACGAAGTGCACTACGGAGCAACGATAACGCAGTCTTAATATATGCAGCGCGCTCACTCGGTCGTCTGGCCAAACCTGGTGGTGCTTTGACTGCGGAGTTAGTGGAAAGCGAAATTCAGTCCGCATTGGAATGGCTACAGTCCGAAAGACAAGAAAATAGGCGGTTTGCTGCGGTCCTAGTCATCCGGGAGCTTGCAAAAGGTTCACCGACTCTTCTCTACGGCTTCGTCCCACAGATATTCGAGCTTATCTGGGTGGCATTGAGAGATCCAAAAGTTCTCATTCGTGAGACCTCTGCCGAAGCCGTTAGCGAATGTTTTGAAATATTAGCAGCGAGGGACGTCCAGGTCCGTCAACAATGGTTTGGTCGAATTTACGAGGAGTCTTTGCAGGGCCTGAGGTCCAGTAATGTTGATTGGATTCATGGCTCGCTTCTCACCTTGAAAGAACTCCTCCTGAAAGGTGCTATGTTCATGAATGAGCATTATCGAAATGCCTGTGAAATAGTCCTACGCCTCAAAGACCACCGTGATCCGAAGATTCGAACACAGATCGTCCTTACCATCCCCATTCTAGCGTCATATGCGCCTCTGGAGTTTACGAATGTATATCTACATAGATTCATGATATATTTACAAGCACAATTAAAGCGGGATAAGGAGCGAAATGCTGCTTTCATTGCCATCGGAAAAATCGCGAATGCCGTGGGTAATTCTATTGGGCAGTTTCTTGATGGGATTATTGTGTACATCCGGGAAGGGTTAACAATGAAAGCGTAAGCTACAACAAACTAACTGATCTGTGTATTGGCACTCAGCTAATATTCTCTCTAGTCGTAACCGTGCAGCAGTCAATGAAGGTCCGATGTTTGAGTGCATCAGCATGTTATCACTGGCTGTCGGACAAACGCTTAGCAAATACATGGAGGCCTTACTGGACCCAATTTTCGCGTGCGGATTAAGCGAATCTCTTACGCAGGCCTTGGTAGATATGGCGCACTATATACCTCCAATCAAGGCAACAATTCAAGAAAAATTACTTGACATGCTAAGCATAGTCCTTTCTGGCTCTCCATTCCGGCCTCTTGGCTGCCCGGAAAACCGCCCACCTCCAATGCCTTCATTTGCGAAGGACTATGGAGCTTTTCTGCAGGAGCCAACCGACAGTGAAATTGCCCTTGCATTGCACACGCTTGGCAGCTTTGACTTCTCTGGTGAGTTTCAGCGACGACTGTGAACCCCTCAAATTTTTTCAACTTCGAACCTAACTTTTATAGGGCATATTTTGAACGAATTTGTTCGTGACGTTGCTATTAATTTCGTCCATAGGGACAATCCGGAAATCCGGAAAGCGTCTGCATTAACGTGTTGTCAACTTTTTGTCCACGACCCTATCATTAATCAGACTAGTAGTCACTCGATCCAAGTTGTTAGTGAAGTCATAGATACTCTCCTCTCTGTTGGAGTGGGAGATCCAGACCCCGAAATTCGGCGAATCGTCCTAGAGTCGTTAGATCAGAAATTCGACCGTCATTTAGCCAAACCTGAAAATGTTCGATGCCTTTTCCTCGCAGTGAATGACGAAGTATTTTCGGTTCGGGAAGCTGCAATCAGTATTATTGGACGTCTTTCCAGTGTTAATCCGGCATACGTTTTTCCGCCATTAAGGAAATTGTTGGTGAATTTGTTGACTGGACTCAGCTTTGCTACCACATCTCGCCAGAAAGAGGAAAGCGCGCAACTAATCAGCTTGTTTGTTGCGAATGCTACGAAACTCGTCCGATCCTATGTTGACCCCATGGTGAAAGCTTTATTTCCGAAAACAACTGATCCAAATGCTGGAGTTGCATCGACAACTTTGAAAGCCATTGGTGAACTTGCGACAGTCGGTGGTGAGGATATGAAGCAATATTTGCCGCAGCTCATGCCAATTATCCTGGAAGCACTTCAAGATTTATCATCCCAATCTAAGCGAGAAGCAGCATTACGAACACTAGGCCAACTTGCAAGTAATGCTGGCTATGTCATCGAGCCTTATATTGAATATCCAAATCTCCTCGCTGTCCTGATTAACATTATAAAAACCGAACAAACTGGTTCTCTGAGAAAGGAGACTATAAAGTTGCTTGGTATCCTCGGCGCTTTGGATCCATACAAACACCAGCAAATAATTGAATCCTCGCCCGATATCCATCACGTAAATGAAGTCCAAACGGTATCGGATGTTTCCCTTATCATGCAAGGCCTCACCCCCTCTAACGATGAGTATTATCCCACTGTCGTTATTAACACCCTCCTTCAAAATATCCTCAACGAAAGTTCTCTCTCCCAATACCACTCTGCTGTTATCGATGCTATTGTTACCATATTCAAAACCTTGGGGTTGAAATGCGTGCCATTCTTAGGGCAAATTATACCTTCTTTCCTCTCCGTTATACGAAGTACTCCCACCAGTCGGCTTGAATCTTACTTCAACCAATTAGCAATCATAGTGACCATTGTCAGACAACACATCCGAGCCTTTTTACCAGAAATCATTGAGGTCATCCGTGAATTCTGGGATTGCTCTTACCAAGTCCAAGCCACAATATTATCTCTTGTCGAGGCAATTGCAAAGTCCTTGGAAGGGGAGTTCAAGAAATACTTGGCAGGCTTGATCCCGCTTATGCTTGACACCTTAGAGAAGGATAATACGCCAAGACGGCAGCCATCAGAAAGAATTTTACACACCTTTTTGATATTTGGGCCGAGCGGGGAGGAGTATATGCATCTAATCGTTCCGGCCATTGTTCGTTTATTTGATAAAAATCAAGGTCCTCCAGGGATCCGAAAATCCGCTATTGAGACCTTGGGAAAGCTTTCCCGACAGGTCAACGTGTCCGATTTCGCTTCTCTTATGATACATCCACTGTCAAGGGTGATTGCGGGTAGTGACCGTACCCTACGGCAAACCGCCCTGGATTGTATCTGCACGCTTATATTCCAGTTAGGGCAGGACTTCAACAACTACATCCAGCTCATGAACAAAATTATTCAAACCCATCAAATAAATCATCACAACTACCAAGTTCTTGTTTCAAAATTGCAGAAGGGGGATCCACTCCCTCAAGATCTAAACCCTGACGAGCACTATGGAGCGCTTGGTGATGATGCTACGTTCGCCGATGTCGGTCAAAAGAAAATCCTAGTTAATCAGCAACATCTGAAGAATGCATGGGATGCATCTCAAAAATCGACTCGGGAGGACTGGCAAGAATGGATTCGAAGATTTAGTGTTGAGCTCCTGAAGGAGTCCCCATCCCACGCTCTTCGGGCTTGTGCTAGTTTAGCTGGAATTTACCAACCTCTTGCGAAGGATCTTTTTAATGCTGCATTCGTTTCTTGCTGGACTGAACTTTATGGCCAGTACCAAGAAGAACTTGTTCGCTCTATAGACATGGCGCTTACATCCCAGAATATTCCCCCCGAAATCCTACAGATCCTTCTTAATCTTGCAGAATTCATGGAACATGACGACAAGGCATTGCATATCGACATCCGAACCCTCGGCAAGTATGCCGGAAAATGCCACGCCTTCGCCAAAGCTCTTCATTATAAGGAATTAGAATTCGAACAAGATCAAAATTCAGGCGCAGTTGAGGCATTAATCAGCATTAATAATCAACTTCAACAATCAGATGCTGCGATTGGTATTCTTCGGAAAGCTCAGGCGTACAGAGATGTTGAGCTCAAGGAAACGTGGTTCGTCAAGCTACAACGTTGGGAGGAGGCACTGGCTGCGTATAAGAGGCGCGAACTTATCGATCCAGATTCATTCGATGTTACAATGGGAAAGATGCGTTGTCTGCATGCACTCGGTGAATGGAAAATGCTTTCTGATCTCGCTCAGGAAAAGTGGAACCAAGCCTCCAATGAACATCGAAAGGCCATGGCGCCTCTTGCTGCGGGCGCGGCCTGGGGCCGTGGCCAATGGGAGCTTATGGACTCATATATCGGAGTAATGAAAGAACAAACTCCTGACCGGTCATTTTTTGGTGCGATTCTGGCTATACATCGCAACCAATTCGATGAAGCGGCGATGTTCATTGAGAAAGCACGAAATGGCCTGGATACTGAACTTTCGGCATTGCTGGGAGAGTCTTATAACCGTGCCTATAACGTCGTTGTTCGTGTTCAAATGCTTGCAGAACTCGAAGAAATAATCACATATAAGCAGAACGCTGGTGATCCTGAGAAACAGGAGGCAATGAAAGAAACATGGAATAAACGACTCCTTGGTTGCCAGCAAAACGTCGAGGTATGGCAACGCATGCTCAAAGTAAGAGCCTTAGTCGTATGTCCTCGTGAGAATTTGGATATGTGGATCAAATTTGCGAATTTATGCCGCAAGTCAAATCGCATGGGTCTGGCAGACCGTTCTCTAAGCGCCTTAGAAAGTGGTGAGGGATCAGACCAACCGACACCACCAGAAGTTATATACGCTCGACTCAAGTATGACTGGACTGCTGGACGCCAAAAAGAGGCACTGCAGATGTTACGGGAATTCACTATTGGGTTGACTGAAGAATTCTCGCGATATAGCTCTGTTCTCATCGCTCATGGTGAGCATGCTTCTTCAGACAGGCCCGGCCTTGTCAATGGCATTACCGACCATCCTGACCTGGCCACTGCACGTCAGCATATCGGTGAAATGGGTAAATTTCGACGACTACTGGCAAAAAGCTATTTGAAGCAAGGTGAATGGCAAACAGCACTTCAAAAAGGAGATTGGACTTCAGAAGGAGTACGAGATGTCTTGAATTCGTATTCAGCAGCTACACAATATAATCTTGACTCCTACAAAGCATGGCACGCCTGGGCATTGACAAATTTTGAGGTTGTAAACGCATTGAGCGCTCAAACAAATCGGGAAACCTTCGTTCCCCATCACATTGTTCTTGAACATGTCATTCCTGCTATTCGAGGGTTTTTCCGCTCTATTTCCTTGTCGTCGACAAGTTCACTGCAAGACACTTTGAGGCTTCTCACCCTTTGGTTCAACCATGGTGGCGATGCTGAAGTAAGCGGTGTGGTCACTGAAGGATTCTCTTCAGTTAGCGTCGATACTTGGCTAGAGGTCACACCTCAGCTCATCGCACGTATCAATCAGCCGAATGCACGGGTAAGGGGATCTGTCCATAGATTACTTGCGGAAGTTGGAAAAGCCCACCCACAGGCCCTGGTTTATCCTCTGACTGTAGCAACGAAATCTAACGTTGTGAGACGGTCTCAATCTGCTACCCATATTATGGATAGTATGAGGCAACATAGCCCCAGGCTTGTTGAACAAGCGGAAATTGTCAGTCACGAGTTGATTCGTGTCGCTGTCTTATGGCACGAGCTTTGGCATGAAGGTTTAGAGGAAGCTTCTCGATTGTACTTTGGAGATCATAATGTCGAAGGGATGTTTGCGACATTGGCGCCCCTACATGATATGCTTGATAAGGGTGCTGAAACGCTTAGGGAAGTTTCCTTTGCTCAGGCATTTGGCCGTGACCTTGCAGAGGCCAAGCATTTTTGCATTCTTTACCGCGAATCAGGAGTTATAGGTGATCTCAACCAGGCCTGGGATCTATACTACACTGTCTTCCGGAAAATTGCTCGTCAGCTCCCTCAGCTGTCTACTCTAGACCTGAAATACGTCTCCCCTAAACTTAAGGACGCCGTTGACCTTGAGTTGGCTGTTCCTGGCACGTACCAGAGCGGTAAGCCTGTGATTAGAATCATGAGCTTCGATCCAGTGTCCACCGTGATGCAGACCAAGAAACGACCCCGCAAAATGACATTGAAAGGTAGCGACGGAAATTCATATATGTACGTTCTTAAGGGCCACGAGGACATCCGGCAAGATGAGCGTGTCATGCAACTTTTCGGACTTGTAAATACCCTCCTTGATCATGACAGTGAAAGCTTCAAGCGCCATCTCACAATTCAACGCTTCCCCGCTATTCCACTATCGCAGAACTCTGGCTTAATTGGGTGGGTTTGCAACACTGACACATTGCACGCTCTGATCAAAGAATACCGTGAAAGCCGACGGATTCTAGTTAATATAGAGCATCGTATTATGCTACAAATGGCCCCAGATTATGACAACTTGACGCTTATGCAAAAGGTTGAAGTATTTGGTTATGCCATGGACAACACGACCGGGAAAGATCTATACCGAGTCCTTTGGCTCAAAAGCAAGAGTTCTGAATCTTGGCTGGAGAGACGAACAAACTATACCAGGTCGCTTGGAGTTATGTCCATGGTTGGATATATTCTCGGCTTGGGCGACCGTCACCCGTCAAATCTTTTACTCGATCGCATTACCGGCAAAATCGTGCATATTGATTTCGGCGACTGCTTCGAAATTGCGATGCATCGTGAAAAATATCCTGAGCGTGTTCCATTCCGTCTTACCCGAATGCTCACCTTTGCTATGGAGGTTAGCAATATCGAGGGTAGTTATCACATCACCTGTGAGGCTGTAATGCGAGTCATCCGAGAAAACAAGGAGTCTTTGATGGCCGTATTGGAAGCGGTAAGTATCATGCTCGCACCTCTGCAACTCTTATCAAGCAACCTCAATTACTAACTCCCATCCGTAGTTCATCCACGATCCCCTCATAAACTGGCGCCTAGGCGCTCGGGAATCACCCGCTCGACCATCCTTCCCCACGGACCGCCGCCAAGCCATCGCCGACGATATAAGCGTTGAACATCCTGTGCAACCCAGCAATTTCTCCAGGCGACGCCCATCGATTCTTGAAGGAGGCATCCTTGACGCGCAGCAGGGCGTGCCCAATGAAGCACGGGAAGTGCAGAATGCACGAGCTCTCCAGGTTCTTTCGCGAGTGAAGGAGAAGTTAACGGGACGCGATTTCAAATCGACAGAGGAGCTGAACGTTTCCGACCAGGTGGATAAGTTGTTAGTCCAAGCTACGAGTGTGGAAAATCTTTGCCAACATTACATTGGGTGGTGTAGCTTTTGGTGATTTTGTCTTTTTTCTTATTTCTCGTCTATGCGGATTAACGCAGAAGGTACGTGCCTACGGGGGTGCGGGCGACGCTTGCAGAATTTTTTCTGTTCCCTCTCTGTTTTTTTTTCAATTCCATTATCTGTTGTAACGCAGCATGTTTGAATGTTTGCATTTTCTTTTTTCTCATAAATTTGCTGTGATATATCATTTATTTGCCTGAATTCGACATTTCATCAAGTCGACTCCGACGGTTCTACTGTACTTAGCTTGACAATGATACCCCTTTTTCCAAGATTGACCAAGCAATGATGATGATCAAGGCATAATCCATTATACGCCCATATATGCCTAACGAGAGTGATAGAATGCAATTATTATGATGTATGAGGAAGAGTTGAGGATGTGGTGTTCCCTGAAGGGGTTCCCTTTGCAGTTAAAGGTGGGAACAATTTTCCAAAAATACAATGCATGGCACTAGGAAGGAATAAATAAATGAAAAGTGTATACTAAGAAAAAAATTACAATATATATATTTATACTGGTAATTCACGTAAATATGCAATGATACAACGGACCTTCCTCATCCATAATACATGCAATTTAATCCGCAGCAGCAGCAGCGGCCTTCTTCCCCTTCTTCTTCACGCCAGCCGTCTCGACCAGGTCCACAAACCCATCACCCCGCAACCACGCAAAAATCTTCCTCAAACCCGCTCCATCAACCGCACCGGGATTCTTCTCCAACAGCACCCCAATAAGCGCCCACGACGCAACAAAGACGAATAGATCACCTCCCTTCCCGCCACGCCATACTCCGCGCTTCGTCCCAACTTTCCAAGCAGAGTCAACCGCAATACGGAAGAAATAGAGGAACATGGACCGATTACCATTGCCAGCAAAGGCAAATGGTAACCCAGCCAGTGCTCCACTGAGGTAAAAGCGCTGTGTGGGTAACAACGAACGAGGTAGGAAGGAGTTGAACAGGCACAAACTGCCCCACGCTGTCCCTAAGGCTGTGGAAAGGATGGCGGTTCTGGAGAGGATTTTCATGCAGACACCGTAGATGGCGAGAATTGGCTGGTGGATGAAAGTTTTGAATTTCAAGAGGGAGAGGATTAAATATACCTTTGTGAGGAAGCGCGCGAGGAGGGGGATTGAGAGGAGGTATTGGTGGAGGGAGGCGGTTAGACACGAGGGGGATTTAGAGTGGAGGAGTGCACAGGATAAAGAAGAGATTGAGGGGTGTGCGGAGGATGTTACGGCGGATATGGATTGCAGGGAATCCGGAAGGGTTTTTGGATTTGATGGGTGGAGGATTGGGGAGATGAAGGCACTGTTATAAAGATAGGATTTAGGTTAAAAAAAAAAAAAAAGGAACTTTTCAATTTGATGGGCATAGACGGGGGGACTCACGGCCATTTCAATTCGGAAATTTTAGCTAGAGCATCCACAGTTTCATATTGGTCTATCCAGTGGCGGCGGTCCGAAGGGTAGCTCCCTGGTCGAGAGGGAATGTGGCCTGGAGTAAAATTGAGAATAAAGTCACCGAACCACTAAAACGAACCGTCAGCCTTCTTGTTTTCACCGATCAACATAAAGGGATATTGATATCTAGATTCCCGAGTATACCTTCGGCTCGGCCTCGCGATCAAAAACAAACGCGTGGAACAGTTGGGCCAAGGAGACCGGCATCAACAACCAACTTCCAAACCACCACGGCCGGTCCTTGAACCATCCATTGGCGTCCAATTCATTAAACAAAAATTCCAAGCTTCGGGTTGACATGTAAATAGCTAGCGTGAGGCGAAGTTGGCTTTGTGGGTAAGCACCCAGAGCAAAGCCTGCCAGGCTGGAACCAATCGCAGGCGCATATTTAGATGTCAAGGCTCGAGAGATTCGAGGATTACGTTCACGGAATGGGCGAGCATCATCCATTCGTAGGTTTGCGCGCAATCGGGAAAAAAAACGGCGCAAGAGGCGGTGCAAGAGGAGAGTTAGAGATAGGGCAGCCGATAGTCGAAATGCTGGAGAATGGCGGAGGGTACCTTTCGCAGGTTTACTGTCGTTTTTCGGCAAAAGATCAGTTCACTTTCATCCTGCCAGTTCACAACTGATTGTAGTAAGAGACCTACACGGCGTTTTGCGTCTTCCTCGATGCCAGCTTTTGTGATATATAAACGAAGAGTTTCATGCCAGCTCCGGTGGCCAGGAGGACACGGAGCGAAGCGCGGAGAGCAGCCTCATTGTATTTGTTCTGAGATTTGGCAACTTCTCTAAACGCGGCTGGCTCCAGGATTCGATCCTGAACGCCAGGAGGTAGCCACTTGATGAGCTTCTCGTGTAGTGATTTGTACTCTGATGCGGAGAGCGATATGCGCAGAGCGTTACAGATGATGGGATGGGGGGGTTTCGGTGAGCCTAGAGGAGGCAAGGATTTAGGAGGAGAAGTCATCACTGGTATTATTGTGCCACTGGCTACGACTCTTCTGAGTGCAGACTGAATGACGGGGTTTGCAGCTAGGGTGATGAGAATTCCCAGGAGTCGCGGACAGGTTACTTTCAAGATATCCAGGGTTGACGGCGATGGAGCAAAACAACCTCGGCTTGGCTGGAAATCTTGGCGCATACGGCCAGATTTATCGCCAGTATCCAAACCAGCATGATGCACAATAGCCACTAAGAAAAGAATGAAACAATAGATGATTTGATGTCCGTACATATTAAGAATTCTCAGATATTGCACACATTAATATTACTAGTAAGTTTCAATCCATTTCTCAGAGCCACTGCATACTAGTTAGTATCTTTGCTCTTGCTACTCCGTACATACCACCGAGTTACATGAAAAAAATCCATTTAGAGCGCGAATCCATCTTTCTGATCATCAAGAGAGCAACTCCCATTGCCGAAGACATCAATGATTTTGACAAGTAAATCTCAATGCAAGACAACGACCGGCTCAAGCGCACAACCGAGTTGCTTTGCCGCTAGGGCGGACCTAGCACTCTTGGCGCCTTATCGATAAAGGGCGGAATTCCGCTCCGCTCTCCGCCAAGGACATCGGATTGGATTTCATGCTGGGTAGTTCCGTTATCGGGGAGCCAAAGGAAACATAGTCTCAATGTTCAACTGTCAAAACCCTCATGCACTGAGAGGAGCCCCTTGGGGTAGCAGGCTTGGGAGACTTGGTGGCGTGGTAGATTGGATGTTCGCCGTCTGTGTGGCATACTAGAGCGACGGTGAACATGCCAGCACAATTATTCTGTCGTCGTTCAACTAGCACTCACGCCCCGCGGCTGTATACGCCAGTCGCTATTTTCTCTTGCTGGAAGGAAAGCATGAATATATCAATCCCTCTCAAGGTATGTTTTCTGGCACAGGCTTTATCCATGATATATTCTTGAACCTTTCCGGAGTATACTGCGATTCGGCATGCGGAGCGTATGTAACAGAAAGCAAAACAGGTGCCAAGACTAGGGGAACATATAAAAGTTTAACCCATGATTCCAATGTCAGGACTCCGCTTTTCGTCGTCTCTTTCGAATGTGTGGCGGCAACTTACTGTCCATGCAAGGAATAACGGGGAACGTGCCTTTTTGATGTGACAATCCTTGGCCCCCTGCCCTTCGCAAGGCGTGCCATGCAAGTCTCCATCATCTGTCATGGGGGATACTGCTCAGTGTCTCTGCTTCTGTTACTTCGGCGGTCATTGAAACAGGAGTCGAGTGAGAGCTAAATAATGTAGCTCTTGGTATATGTGGGGTTGATTGAGTGGCCGGTTGTGTTTTACAACTTAAATGCAAGGGCCCATGAGTTGGTTACTTGGGGATATATGATTGTTAATTGATTGTTGATAGCTCGACAATTGATGTGAGCGTATATAGAGCATCTACCAAATATTGATGTTTTGCAGGGGAAAAAAAGGCTTCCTCACTCAACTCATACTACTGATCACTGCTGTTTCTTCATTTAAAAAGGAAGGTAAGCGTTTCATTTTGTGAATCATTAAGCTCAATGACTGTTTTGTGAAAAATAACCATATGTTCAAATGATCCATTGCATCTCAGTAGTTGAGCGTGTTACAAGCTAGATGTAAGGCTACATACACATCTCAATTCAGATGTATTTTACAGTCAATGATAGTTGAATAAAATATTCATGTGTTACTAACTAGTACATATAACTAGTGGACAGGTGATGTATTATAAATTAAGTGCAAGTAAAACGTAAAATTGTAGGTTTGTATTGATATCTCTCAAGTCCATGAGGAGAAGTTAAGCTAAAATCGTTGTGTAACAACGGTCTGGAAATCATCTCCTTCGCTGCTGCAGCTAGTGAAAGATTTTCGAGATGACTCACACAACCCCAGACCACTCGTCAAATAAATCCTCGGGAATACGAGGATATATAAATATCGAGCCGGCAAGCCTCAAAATGTTCTCCGTTCTCTCCTCTCCAAACAAGTGAACAAAAACGAAGCCTGTGCTCCTGGAAGCTCCAAGTCCGACGACTACCTGCTCCCAGAATGGCGAATCCAACCAATGCAGAAGCCCTCAAGGCCTGGGAGTTGAATGCCAGCTTCTGGGACCAGCATATGGGCTACGAAGGCAACGATTATTACAGAATCGTGGAACTCCCTTCGCTTGAGCGCATGGCAGCCGTGAAACCCGGCGATAGGGCGTTGGACCTTGCGACAGGAAACGGGCTTGTCGCGCGCTGGCTAGCGTCGAAGGGTGCTCGTGTTATTGCAACAGATGGCAGCCAGGCCATGATCGATCATGCAAAACACAGAAGCACAAATGCTAATGGAGAAAATATCAACTCCATATCGTACCAGATTTTGGATGCCACGAGCACACAGAGCTTCGAAAATTTCATCACAAAGGAGACAGCGGAAGTAGGACTGGGTTTTTTTTTCATGATATTGCCCTAAAGCCCACCCATGCCTACAATCCGTCTCGTTCATCCGTCAACTAGAGGCAGTGAACTAATAGGAATTCTTCTTTACTTCTCTGCATGGGATAGGAGGGCCCATTCGATATCGTCGTAATGAACATGGCCATCATGGATATCGCTACTCTTGAACCATTAGCAGCTGCTCTACCAAAACTACTGAAGCAAAATACTGGACGGTAGGTGATTGTTTTTCCTAGGAGACTTATCTTTAAGCGAGGAGGGAGTGATGTGTGGAGCTCCATTCGAGATTTTTTTTTTTTTTTTGTTGCTTTCTCTGGAGTGCCTTGTATGTGACTCCGGCTTCTAGATTTGTTGCAACGCTCCTCCATCCCCTCATCACCGCTGGATCCACGCGCGTGCTCGAATACGGGGATAGCCGGGAAACAGGACGCGAGGAGGAGCATGTCAGCCTAAAGATAACCACATACCTCCATTCTCCCGCTCCGATGAAGGCGGAAGCGATGAAAGGCCAGCCTTTTTATCAGGTATATATTGCATGTTGCATGTTGTGTTATTTGACTTGACGGAATGAAAACCATATTATCATATGCTTCTATCATACATGCATCCGTCTCATTTTCGCTAATCATCATACTCCGTTGAATTCTAAAAGTACACGTTCCACCGCCCCATACACGAGGTTTTATCCCCTTTTCTCCGTTCAGGATTAGTTCTGGACGCGTTCGAGGAACCGAATTTCGATCAGGAATACAACAATAGCAGGCAGATTGATCCAAGATCTCTGCGGTATGTCACCGAAATTCCCAAAATCCTCGCATTTAGGATGAGGACCATTGGCTACTGACCATTGACACCCGTGGGAACTGCCCCATTGTTCCTATGTTCTTTTCCGCACTGGACATCCTGCGACAAACGGAAATCAGAAGTCCGGTTAGTGAGCATGGGAAACAGTTCTGTTCAGCTGATCCTCTTTTTTGAGTTTTCTGTTGTTGGGTATTGTTTAGAGAGTGGACGAACACAGCGCGTTGCTCTCTGCGTGTGCCTTGTTCTTATCTTTCCCCCTTCTAGAGGAGGGTTTGTTCTAAGACAAAGACGTTTCAAAAATAAAAGCTAGCCAAAAACAAAATGGCTGCGCATGAAGATCCATTAGAGGTGTGGTAAGACTTGTGGAGAAGTTTTCTGTGAAAATCATCAACCAAACAGCCTCACCATATATCTTAATAAGTTCGACCAAACTGGGTTCTAATAAATTTCATTCAACTCTCCAACTTCAACCTTGGGCAATGGGTATTTATATCCTTGATAAAAATAACCATATACCTCACGGAGCGCTGGAATGTCCGGGACCTTGTCAGGTCCACGTTTAGGGGGCACTGAGGACTAGAAACTCAGGCGGCGGTGGGAGAGCAAAAGAACTTGAACTTCATCCCCCATTGTAACTCACAGTGACACAAGCTCAAGGCCATGGCCATGGCCATGGCCATGGCACATAGGTAGACCCTTTAACGAGACGTTCCAACTACCGATCAAGCAAGCACGGTGGTCCTTGGTTGGTCCATGGATTTGCTGTTTTGGACTCTGTCATCGTTCACCGTCGTGTACCTGTGGCAGGGGCTGACGATATCAGATATGATAGAGATATTCAACTTCAAGCGATAGCAACATAGCTCAGTGAAAATTTGAACAGTCCCGTAAGGTCTTAACCCATTCATACCTTGGGTTGTGTGGGAGGCGGAGTGGGCAGAGAGGTCAGAGAGGTCTGATGTAGGAGCTCATTCAATCTAGGTTTGGGGAGATGGAAAAGGCAATAATAGTAATACTATCAATGATTTTCTTCCAGTTTGCATCCATCCTCTGGCAACTTTGCAACGGGCATTCCCTGTACTCCAAAATACCCAAGTTGTTGACCCCTTTTACATCAATTATATGAACCACCCTAGTTCCTACAAAAAACAAAAAGGGCGAAACCACAATATCCAAAGTTACACTTAAATTGAGTGTAGTAACACCATTCATAGGTCCCAAGCAAGGGTTACCAAATGATAAATACTATCTAACCATCCAAACTGAAAAGCCACCGCCCGCCCCTTCGCTGCCCCAGCAAAGACCGAGGGATAAGAATAAAACCCAAAGAACAAAATGACAGAAACTAGACAGCTTTGCTGGTACGGGCTATCTTACTAGTATGTACCACAGAAACTCACCGATAGCAAGACAAGAACACTACCGAACGGATGAAGCGACGGCAAAGATAGCCTGACCAAAAATAGGAAAGAAAAATAATAGAAAGAGAGAGAAGGCGAAATATGCGTACGGCTGACATAGGGCTGTCTAACGAATAGGGAAACAGGAAGGGGCTGGATTGGACTGTCTTTCTCATCCATTCTGTCTGGAATACAATTGGATACGGGATAGGAAGTTTGGGGTGGAAAGAAAAGAGAAATATCTGTCAGATCCATAGTAACCTTT
Source organism: Histoplasma ohiense (assembly GCA_017607445.1). NCBI lineage: Eukaryota > Fungi > Ascomycota > Eurotiomycetes > Onygenales > Ajellomycetaceae > Histoplasma > Histoplasma ohiense. Next base: position 5,463,074 of record JAEVHH010000001.1, read on the forward strand.
GAAGGTATTATCTCAGAAAACGGTAGAAAGCATAAAAACAAGAGCCACAGAAGCAGGGTATATTTGTAGCTTTGTAGTTGTGGCACCACAACCTCACAGCCTGAGAATAAAACAATGAAGGGAAGAAGGTGACGCCAAGTAGAAAGCAAGGGTGTGACATATTAAGCACCGAATGTTACACTGCCTGGAGCTCCAGGGGACCTCTCCTTTTTGGCTTGATCTCAATTACCTCAGGCGCGTCAAGGCCCACCCAGGTTTTGCGAATTGATGGGCTGCTGTTCGGGATACCCACGATATCCAGAATCTCCTCTCGCCAACCGATTGGGTCGGTTGCTTGAATTGTCAGTTGAGAGTTGCTGCCAGAAGAGGCCTCATTCTTTTTGACAGTCCGGACAGCCCGAATCCGACGCCGTTCGCGCTCAAATATAATGTCCTCCGCCATGCTCACAGTAAGGACTCCCTTAACTATCATGGCATTAAAAAGTTTCCTCAATATTTTGAACGGAACGGCCAAGAATATCGCTGACATGACCCGTTCCTCTCTCCTAAATTTGCAGCTGTTTGCATCAGCAAAACTACCAAATGTCAATGTGGATACCTCTCTGATATAGCGCCTGGACGGCGTTCTCCCAGAAGAGAGCCTGTCAAGCAACTCTTGTGAGTGCGCGTCAGGATCAAGTTGAAAATTTCGAGGAAAATTTTCAATGATGAAGCCAATCGCCTCATCAAGAATCCGCGGCGCCCATACATCCTTCAACTCCCAATTCAGTGTGTAGGGACGTCCGTGGAGATTATGTCCGTTCATAAAATCGCTCTCCGCAACCCTTTCACTGCCGTTGGGTAAAGATGTAGCTGGCCCACGATTCACAACAAGGCTACTAACTGACGAAATCATAAAATCCGAAAATGAAATCCCAAATTGAAAAATAACTTCCAAGTTATCCCAGGAGATCGCGTTTGTAGCAAGGCGGACTGCTCGACGAAGAATTTTACTCTCTGCCACGAAAGCAGCTGATGCAACGTAACATAGAGCAAATTTCATTTTTTCAACCCCATAACGCGTTTTACAGCACTGGTCCTGATGTTCGCCATTGCTGTTGTCAACGGCTTGTGTGAGGTCATTGTCTAGCTGCTCCTCATCTAGCAATGGAAAGCCATAGAAATGCTGCAGCGCCATACCGAGTGCGAAAGGATGAGAGAAACAGGGTGCACCTTTTACGTGTATCTCCCTTGAGCATGTAACACCATGCATGCTTTTCATCAACTCCTTGAGATGCGGACTCCTTGAAGCAACCAACGAGTGAAGAGGAAAAGACATGGGTGGGAAATTTTCCGCAGCGGAATTCAGGATCAGTCGACAATCTGCATACTCCCCGGACCTAAACGCTTCGAGAATATAAGTCACAACTGGCTCCAATTCCCCGTCGAAATCGTGCTGGGGCTTGTAGATTTTACGAGAAATAATTGGTCCAGTACATAGCTGGGTTCCTTGCTGGCGTTCTTGCACAGAATTCAGTGAACTACTGACACTTCGAGTTTCTGTTTCTCTGGTTGAATTTCCCTCTGCCTTTGATACCCTTTCACACTGTTGATATAGAGAAATGCTGCTTTCAATAGTCTGTGGGTTATTTTCCTTATTGAAAGGACTGATCAGTGTATATTGGGGGCACCCTACTGTTGGTCTATATTGCGGTACGGTTGGTGGGTTATGTGCATCGTTGGGGATCGGAAAACCGTGCATGTACGGCTGGTACATTCTCTCACCGCTCTCAAATTTTGCTCCTGAAGGATGCATAAATTGGCTCGGATCTTCCCAAGCGGGAGGACGGCAATATTGAGACGCTTGATAGGATGGAGGGTTAGGAGGAGTTTGCCGTTGTAGTCCCTGATAGCCCGAACAGGTCTCCGATGGGAGGGAAGAGGTGGAATCAGAGTAGCCGCCAAAATAAATCCCGTGGCTCTGAATTACATAGGGATCAGGGGTTCTGGCTTGGAGCATCGATCTGGCCGGGGCTCCCATTGAAATTCCGCCAACTGGCATGGAGATATTTTGAGAGCTGTGGTTGGTGGAGCTGTTGGAGTGGTAAGCATGATCTGAATGGTGCGACTCAAAGCTATCCATGTGAGACATATTCTCTGCATTTCGAAGCACTGTTAGCAATCATAACAGAAACACACAGGCTCCAATCAGCATCCCAATATGGTTACAAACCCACCAGTGTCCCCCGTGTATTGGCCGTTAAAGCCTCCCTCGCCAGTTTGGCAATGTCTTGACGATCGAAAAAGATGGGTGCTGTCGACAATAAAGGGCTCGTAATGGCATCCCTGGAACGATTCGCGATTGGGATCAATCAGATTGGTAGCACCAAACTTCCCCTCTCTTGCATTAATAGATGCTGCCAGCTCTTCCATAGACTTCCTTTGTTCTTCTGCTTGCTTCTTTGCCTTCTTTTTATTCCTATTCTTGCTGCTCTTGTATTGCTTTCTTCTCGAGGCTTGCTTCTTAACCAAACTTTCAGTATCCAATGTAGATTTGTTCTCATCCCCTGTCACCATGTCCGCGAGAGTTGGTTTGTGTGGCTCAGCGGCCATTCTAGAACCATGTATGGATGAGCGGGGAAGTTGTTGAGATGACTCCTTAACATCCGGTCCCATCCTGCATTCCATACTCCTTGGTAGGTTCAGAAACTAATAGCAGTAAACAAATAAGGCTCCAAGCGAGATCAAATAACACAATGAATGAACTATTCCACAAAGGGGCTAAACGCCAAACAAAATATGGTGTGTAAGTAGCTCACACAGCTTTCTGCTACGTTTTCTGAGCTGCGATAGCAAATCCAATATGATAAAGATAAAGAGAAACGGGTTCCTTGGAGAAAAAGGGAGAATGAAAGATAGCACGAAGCCTAGAGAGAGCATCTGTAGGACTGGTTGTTCTGAGTGAGCGTGAAGAAAATATAAATTGCCACCTAAGCCGAAGGAAAAGAATAAGACAGTAGGACTAGTACCAGAGAGAGAGGAGAGATGTCCTACCGAAGGAGATAATGGTAGAGATTGAGGTGCGGTCCCACTGCCCGCAACAAGCAATATTGAGGTTTCCCAGGGGATTGCCCGATTGGGAGGAATATGTCAGGTAGTCCGGAGTTACAAATATTCCGCCATCTTCTAGAATGATGTTGTTGAGAGATGGCTGACTTACTGAGGTGCGATTGAGGTACGATCCAATAGGGATAATAGGACGAGAATGAATCGTACGAGGAATGTGTGGTGATTATATCCAACCGATATTACGCATGACGCTGTGCCCACAGAGGTTAAGGGGTAATGTACTGTACGAAAGCGGTACCTGATAGATGTCGTCTGTCTCTCCAACCCTATCAAACCAGCCCAAGTCCTTTTCGTCCGCCCCTTTACTTACCTTACTGAGAATCCTAGATGTTATCAGTGAAAGGGGGAAGACTGAAAAAATGGCATGGAAACGTGGGGAGCACAGGAAGTCGAAAAGGCATGAGTAATTTCAGATAGGTCGAGCGGTGAAGCGCCGTGTCGTGAATAAATCGTATACGCAAAACCAGTTGATAATCATCGCTTCCATTCATCTAACGCATGTTAAAGTGAGAGAGGAAACTGGGAAGATATCTCGGTGGGTTCGCTTCACCTGAATAAAACGGTCCCTATTTTTCCGCGTCTCTCTCCTTCTCTTTCAAAATAGACAAGTCCTTGTATCTATTTTCCTTTCCCGTTTTCTTTCCCCCCCCCCTTTTTTTTGGTATTCATGATCCCCCTGCCAGTGGGAGAACTAAACGTGAATATATCAAGAAGAACAAAGAAAAAGTAAGGAATGCAACGGACAAAAAATATCGAGGGGACTAGATAAGAATCTTGTACGTACATAGATATATATCCAACCCCACAAACCGCCAAACCATACGGCGAAAGCTTTCAGCTTAAACGACCGGAAAAGCCAAAAGTGATAGGGAAAGGGAAAAAAAAGGTCACATGAAAAAAACCAATGGGTTGAAGACTTGGAAGCATATATTTTTTTCTCCTGTGAAAAGAAAAAAAGAAAGAAAATATTGTACTGTACAATCAAGAAAAGGCCTGTAGAGCATTGTATATAGCACATGAGGAATAGACAAGAAAAGGTCTACGGACGATTAAAGGAGGAAAGATGGCAACAAAATGGTATATCCAGAGGGAGTAGTTCCCTCAGCTTCCCCCTTTCCCCCCAAAAAATGAAAACGTGACATCAATATCGCAAGACATAAAATCAAAATAAATGGTACGCCGTGGAGTGTTGGGTAACTTTGAGGTTTTCTAAAAGAAAAAAAAGAAAAAGCAAGAGAAAAAGAATGAATGAAAAACAACAAAAATGTGTCCCATGTCATAAAGAAATTCAACAAGTAAACGACAATGTTATCAAAACATGCCACCTTCCATGGGGACCTTCTTCGGGACTTGCGGTAAAGCCGGTGAGCTATTATTCAAAAGTTGCTGCCGGGCTTTGGCATTTAGGTTTCCACCTTCGCTTGATATTTTCCGTAATTTTTGCCGCGGCCGTGGCCTTTTCTCCTCATCAGAAAATACGCTTTGATGATTTTGATGATGAAAATTATGATGCTTTTGTTCATCCATTGGGCTTGTGGGGTTTGAAGAAGGTATGGCTGGTTGGTCGTGTCTGTCGGAGCCTTTAAACGCATTTATCAACGTTTGCGTTGTTGTTTGCCGTCGACGTCGTGGGTTCATGGGTGGTATTGGCGGGGTTGATCCGTTGGAGAGACTGGCTCCTGGCGGGAGACCAACTGTGGGCACGTTGGATGTTGAGGAGACAAATGTTGGTTCGGATATCTTAGATTTGTCTATCACTCGTTTATGTGAGCTGCCAAGGCCTTGATTCCGTTGGCTACTGATGTTCATGGGGGGCAGGAGAATGGGAGTCTGGTTGGAAGAGTGTACAGGGGAAGTTTCGTAAAGAGGTGGTGTTGCATTGGCGGAATATGGAGTCATCGGAGAGGGACGTGGGGCATTCCCAGTGAAATCGGGTTGATGGGTTTGAGTAGGGAGAGGAGGGTTAGGCTCGTAGTAGCCCTGTGCAGCTGAGCGACTATTACTCCGGAACCTACCAGAGGCCACAGATGCAGATCGCTCAGAAGACCTAGGGTCGCTGACCTCCTCTGATGGCCGGGAGGAAAAGGAAATAGGTACTGAAGCCTTGGAGGGCTTAGATTCCTCACCTTGAACTTCGGAATGTCCGATAGTATGTTCCCCTACAGGTCCAAGATCATCATGATAGCGAGGTTGGCTTTTTGACCGACCCGACACATCCGAGCCAGATCGAGTCCTACCAGAGCTCCGATGGGACGATGGAGATGGTTCACCAGTAAACGACTCTCTGGATCCATCGTTGCTTACCCTTCCCATCGTGCTTGCTTGGGGCTGCCAAGGCCGATTGTGATTCCGAGGTCCAAAATGGGGTGATCCTGAACGAGATTCTCTCCCACGGTTACGGAAGGTCCTCTCCTCATCCTCAAGCCACGGGTCGTTCGTGGCAAGCATTGGTGACGATGAGTTGAGAGAATTGTCCATGCCAAGCATTTTCATCGCTTTTGACTGGGGTGCATCAGTACGACCGGGCACAGGGTTTCTGCCAGCTTTGTTCTTCAGCATAGCGAAGGCGTTACCGTGTTTTGATGCGTAATCTGGGAAACGATAGCCAGAAGATGGACTGCTCGATCGGCTTTCGCTCTCTGCGACGCTTCGTAGTTTCTCTCGCACCTTTCTTCGTCGTTCAGCTAACTCATTCGCAAGCTCTTCACGCTCATTCTGCGTTTCTGAGCTCCCGCACCTTTGATGGCCTGGCTTGCGTTCCTCTTGCCACGGCGCAGTTCGATTTATCGGGTCCCTAGGTGACTGATCGCGCATTTTGTTGGAGGGTGGGATACCTGATATATCCTGGGGGTTGACCGGCGACGGTGCCTGTGCCTGCGACTGCGTACGTAAAGCTGTGGCCTGCCCTAGGATTTGCTTCGCTCTCATTGACATAGAGGAGAAGTCAGCTTGCCCTGCCTGCACCGTGGGTTCCTTGTCAGATGTCGGACTGATAGGCTTATATAGGTCATCGTACTCCCAGGGATTACTGTGAACGCTGGTAGCGTGGTCGGAGTCTCTAGCAGCTTTAACAGCAGGATTGAGCTCTCGTGCGATATCTTTGATTTTGGAGACCTCCAGCGAAGGCGGCTGGTAGATCGAATTGTCGCTGTCTTGTCGGAGATGTGTACGAACCAGACCACTTAAACCTAACCCAGAGGGACCAAGCGTTGGTGAATCGGGGGCCTCACCAACAATCTCCTCGGAACCTTCATTCTCCTCTATTGTATTGAGATCATGGGTTTCTGAATATCGTAATTCCGGAGTACCAGTGTGAGAGCCTTTGTTGAGAGAGCTCCGCGAGGAGTCTCCAGAGTTGCTCCTGGATCTGAAGGCGGGATGGATATTTTCGAGTGACTGAACCGCTGAAAGCATGGTATTCAACGCCGGTTCTCGTTCATCTTCGCTTCCGTTATCTCCGCTCAAAAAGGTTCCGTTATTTGGTTTTGAAGGCGATGGTGATGGTCTACGACTGCTGTTTGCAGTAGACCTTTCTCGGCTGTGTCGAGGCTCGTCTGGGGGATTATTGTACTGTGATACTAAAGTATCTACCTTCGGTCGATGTGTTGAATTGGAAACTTCGCGCGAACGTGCAGGGTATTCCATATCAGGGGCAGCGGGTGATGGAGTACGGCGTCGCAAAGGAGGAGTATCTCTACCCTCGTACATCTGAAGCTGCCGTTGCGTAAATTTGGTGTCATCATATTGTGTGGCTGGTTTATTGAAAAGGCCCATAGCCGTAGCTTTCCCACGATCCTCTGGTTGGAGTGCAGCCTCTAATGACCTTTGTTCCTCAGATTCACTCAGGGGAGGGCTCAGTGGTGGCGAGGCGCCAAAACCCAGGTTTCCAGTAGGTTTCTCCGGTTCGCCCTTATTTGAGCTATCAACTGCTTCCCCAATCACGGTTGAAGCAGATGGAGGGGGGCTTGTAGGGCGGAAACCTGCAGAAGCATATACTGGCGAGCGATGTTGGAATTTGTCATTTAAACTAGTTGAGCTCTTTGACGCAGATCGATTTATTGGCGAAATGTCATTAGCACCAGCTCGCTGGCGGCTAAGGTTTTCGAGTCTCGAAATGGCGGAGGATTGTTGGGTGTTGATTTCAATGCCTTGGCCGTACCGTCGAGTCTTCGTAGGATTGCGCTCCATTCCAGTTGACGTGGGACTGGGTTTTGTGGGAGAAAACACTGACACTGACTTAGAAGTGACTGGAGAATTTGTCCCCTGTCCCGAGTTGCGCTGACCAGAATCAACTGAAGTATTCGAGGTTGAAGTACGATTGACAGATGGCCGAGAAGCCAGGGAACCCTCATCTTCCGTATCATGTCTAATCTGCTGGATATCCAATTCAAGTTCCAACTGTTGTTCTTTCTCTTTGGCCCTCAGCTTTTGGAAGGCAGATAGCGTAACATCATCCTCATACACCGCTTTACCCCCCATCCCACCGCCGGCCCCTGAAGCTTCTGAGGCCGACCCACTTCTTGGCGTCGTCGACGCAACCGGTATTTTATAAACTTTTTGTCGCCCACCAAACAAATTGTTCCCTTCACCGGGCCGGGATCTGCTCATAATGCTACCGCCAGGAGAAAAGTCGCCATCATCAGTAGCGTAGCCCTCCCCAGAGGCGTATGAACCACGGCCAATCGCAAAAGATGGCCTAGCTGAACTTCCATGAAGCGAGGATACTTCTGCGATGTCGCCGAGCGGGTTACTAAGTTGGCCAAAGACATTCAGTCTCGACGCTCTCTTTGGAAAGAGTACGCTGTCATCATTGGCCTTCCCAATTTTAGAATTCGGATCGTCCTGCTCCCGTAACATGCTAAATCGCGCAGAGAGATTTGGCATAAGTAAACTTGTTCTGAAATCGTCTGATGATGGGAGGACTGAAGAAAGGTCCAGCTCTGTTGTCGTCTCTGCTTGCGGTTTCTTCGCCCGTTTGAACGTTTTGGATGTAAATAGCGGCAGCGGTTGGCCCTCTTTTTCGTCCTGCCCACTTTGGGCTTCCTTGGCCTTCTTGCGGGTTCTGAATCGATTCATGTTTTTAAGGATCTAGCCTTTGTTCGTGGGAGGTAAATGGAGGCCTATCGAAGGCAAAATTGATGATGGTACGGTCGAGATCGGTCAACAAAATAAGGAGTGGCAGGGTAGAGTTGAAAAAAGGAATGTACTGTATGTGTTCCCCTGATGTGTTGTACCCCGGCTGTGACAGGTGGAGGGGATGCGGAAAGGGAGGGCGATCAACAGAGTTCCTGACTCGAAAAGTTCAACACCTCAGTGAAGCCTATGTGGATGTGAATGCTGAAGTGTTAGTTTCCAAGAGCCACCTAGAACGGTATTTTTGGATGCAAGTCATCCGGTCATGTAGAATGCATACAAATGTGTATGCAGAATTGCAGGGCAGTCGAACATGGGCAAAAATGAATCGTAAAAGTATGCACTGAACGTACGTGTTACAAGGACCTGCCCTTTAATTCCCCGGCGAAAAGAATCAATTCAAATAAAATGCGACCAGTGCAAACTTCATCCCCTTGGTTGTCACGATCTGACGGACACAGCAAAATCAAGCGTCGAGGTGCGGCGGGAGGGAGTGATCGTGGTGTGGTTGCGGCGTCCCACCCTGCAGTGTCTGAAGAAGATACGACCAATCTGCTTTCTCAACTCTGTACTGGTTGGCAAGTCTAAGACAGTTAAGGTCGCAACTTGAAAAGGGCTTGGATAAAACTGAAGAACTGAATGGCGGAAGGGAACAAATCAGAAAGGAAAGGAATGTACGAGTCGAAAAGAAAAAAGGAAGCCAGCGAAAGGGTGAGGAGAGTGGTCGCTGTAGGAGGTCCCAAGTAGGACAGACGAGAAGAGAGGCTACAAAGTCTGTCGATATTTAAATTGCAAAGTTGGAACAAATGAGGGGAATTGGCGACAGGAAGCACGAATGGCAGCTAGTAAGTCGAATGTCAACGTCTGACTCGTTCGGCTGATGTTTAGTAGAGGGATGTTTTGAGAATAAGACAACGGATGGAGGGAGCAAAAGAGCGAACAGGACGAGCAGGACGAGCAGGCCGAGCAGGACGAGCAGGATGAACAGGATGAACAGGATGAATGCTTGTTACATACAAACACGTCTCCCTCGTCCCATTCAGGAATTCCAGAATTGATTACGGGGGTTTCGCAGCCGGCGACTTAGGATCGTGCTCACAGATTCGATCGGTTGCTAGCCATGAAGTTTTCCAACGATTTGGGATGAAAATAGTGCCCTCGATCAACCTAGTGACGCCTCGTTCTCAATGTTTCTTGTCTCTCGTCTTTGGACGAGTCCTCTGGCATCGGCTTGGGGAAGAAATTTCCACGAGTACTCTGGCTCCACATAGGCTGTGAATTATTTACCACCGTTTGTTTAGTCGTGGGTTAGCGGCCGCGCGAGGAGTCCCGAATACACTGTTGGCACAAACGATAGCTAAGATGATAAAATTTATACTTGATCGCTATCGTTTCTCCCACAAAACACAGGGCGATCACCGTCGAACGTGCTCTTATTCTTATTATTATAAGGATGGGTTGCGTGGAGACACTGCAGTACACTCGTGGAGCTCCAAAAACAAAGCCAATATCAGGCAGGCAGACCTTCAGAGAAACGCCAGAAAGGGAACAGTACTCCGTATGTGACTGCTGGAGTGTCAGTCAGGGGTCAACTGCAAGCAGGACTGGGCGTGCTGCGTCCATCGCCGTTCTCATTCTCGAGCCATCCCTGCTCGCCAGGTGCGTGGCTGCAGCCCACCGCACACGCCAGCGCTGAAATATCGGAGAAGAGAGAATATGATACGGCTACTCCGTATGCAGGCACGATTTCACCCTGCAGAATTAGATACCGCTAACGCCAATGTTTCCACAGCTTCGAAACCGTTGTTGGTCAATCAACAACGACAAATCCGAGAAGGGCTGACGGGTTTGTTCTCCCGTTTCAAGGCTATCAGCGCCCAGGAATTCCCGCTGTTCTGATCTGGCGTCCCGCGGTTTTCCTGGTGCTGGAGCTGTATTCTTATTATTAACTCAACTCCTGTGGCCCAAAATACTCGTATCTATCCAAACCGCATGGACACCGGGCAGGATTTCCATCACCTTTTTTTTTGTAAAAAAAAAAAAAAATAAAATAAAAATTGTACGCTGCGTACCTTCAGCATTTATCCGTAGAAGGAGACAATATATTTTATTCTTGTGGGCTGCCTGAAAGATGATCGAAGGTCGACTCATAAATATGGCGGGTCCCACATATGGTGGGGTCACAGTCTGGGCCTGTGAAGCGGAAACCGAGTTTCGAAACAACAGCGGGCAAGAGATGATTAAACAAAATATCCATGGATACGCAGTTCGATATTGTGGAACTCATTTTTAATTTTATGGTTGATCCGATGAGAAGACCGCGATCAAAAAAAAAAAAAAAAAGGCCTTTTTGTTCTTCTCTAACGCGAAACGCAGCAAATACTGTCCAGTGTACTCTTTCCTGTCGTTCATCGATACAACCGAATGAATTGAGCGAGGGAGACAAACAGTTGCAATGTAACCAATGATTTCGAACGGAGGCGTCCAACTCATCAAAAATTGAAACATGCAAGAAATTATGCGAACGACGGATGCCTGACGAAGTTTCATCTCTCGCTAACAGCGTGTATATATAGAGCCATAGAGATACTTATTAGCCGCCACATTTCATTATCCAGGACTTCTGCAGCCCGCTTAGTTGCGAGTTCATCATTGTCAGTGAGACTCGAGACCCTATTTCGGCTGCCACTTATGATCCACAACAACGATAATACAATGGCGCGCAGGCAATGGTCAAAGGATGGAACGAGGTCTCACAGCATTGCTCCTTTTCGTGGCTGTGAATGATATTGCCTTTTAAGACGGACAACTATATAATACGAACGAGCGACATATCAAATAGACCCTGATCGATGTTAACCATTGAATGGATTTTCAGCAGCTCGCCTATCCTTTGGTGAAAATTACAAAAGAACTTTCGCCGAATGTTTTGGTCTTTCCAAGCTGCCTTTTCGCTTCAAAATGGCTTGCCCGCGCCTGGCTGAGCTAGCATGTATCGATCGTACTAGCGCCAGAGGAACCAGAGAGACGGGCCGCTTAGTTTCAGGCACAGAAAGTCAAAAAGGTGCGTTCCTTTTGGGTATTTTACAAGAAACCCAGCAGGCATCAAATAATAATGATTTATTTGGGACTCCCTTCTTGGTTGGATTTTTCGCAGCGCAGAGCAGACAGCGTCGGTGAGGTGTGAGCTATTTTTTATTTTTTTTTTTTTTTTTCAATAACTACGCACGATCCCAAACGCAAAAAAAAAACTCTAGGATAGATAGGACATGGGAGGCTGGTAACTTCCCAAGTTCTTCCCCTGACTCTTCGCCTCCTGATCATAATGACGAAACGCAAAGGAATGAACGCTGTCCGTATCACGATAAAGATCTTACCTACATACATGCACAGGCACCTTCCGACTGCATACATCCCCAGTCTGAAACTGGTGGCGGTCAGCTCCTCCAGAACATCACCAAAAAAAGAAAGAAAGAAAGAAAGGCCTGCACGATGACAATCAGGTCAGCCAGCGGTGATAACAAGAAAAATAATAATAAAAAAAAAAAAAGTTGGCCGTATTCCTCTCAATCCCATCTTCCGACCCTCGCCGGATTTACAAGGGTGGGTAGAAGCAACAAAATCCACCTCCAAAAGGGTCGGGCATTTTTGCCATGGACAAGAAGACGTCCCATCCGCTAGGTCCCCCTTGCGAGGCACAGTTTCAGCGTTCAGGGGGCCCCAGTTGCCAGGATTGGCAGGTGAATTTGTTCCAGGCCCTTGGTGGTAATCGCTGCTCCCCTGCTCCCCTGCCCCCCATGCCGAAATCACCTCACTCCATGGAGATGGCATAATTTTATTAATTTTCCGTTCCTGGATTTCACTATTCACTATTCCACGATGTTTCTAGGCTGGCTGGGGGCAAAAGAGCGCAGCTACCACCAGTGCCAAATGGTAAACTAACTACAGGGGACGAACCACCCAATCCAATCCCTCCAAAGATAGCTAGTTATTTAACAAATATTGATAATTCCTCATGATCCATGAAGGATCTTCTTCTATTTTTATTTCTTTTTTTTTTTTTTTTTTTTTTTTCCCGCTGTTGAGTTGAACAAAGTTGGCGGGTGGATCAGATTAGCCCCATGTGCCTTTGGAGAAAATGAGCTAACATTGAGCCTAGCGACAATCTTCGCCGATACTTTTGTGAGTTTATGAGCGTTCATGATTGGCCTGTTCACTATTTTACATCAAGCTAATCCGTACGCAGCGTACACAGCATTTCATTTTCATTTTCATTCTTCCTGACAGCTCTTGACACCTTTGGTCTACACTCTATATGAATTCCCCTTCTTTTTATCTCTCTTGAGTCTTGAGAGGTATATAGGCTAGTAAACGGTATGAAGATCGAATAGTACAAAAAAAAAAATTATAATAATAATAATAATGAAGTGTCAAGAGAAGTATATAATGTTGACTACTTAGAAGAAGGAAGAGTAGCTAACTTAATTACTTTAAGAAAGGAATCAAAAGACAGCAAATCGTATATAACTATATTTAGTTTATACAGGTGTGGGAGAGGAGAGCACTCTGAGTCTGAGGATATAAAGATATATAATCTGATATGATGATGATAGTCTCTCATTTTTATTGGAAGCTGTTTCTAGCAATTCAATTAAATGACAGAAGAACATGCTTCATGTGGTGTATCTGTGTGCATGTCCTACCCTCAATTGCCAAGGTAGTCCATATGCAACCAACATAACTATCCATCATCCATCACAGCAATACGGAAGTAAGTAAGAACGGTTTCGCCCCTGCAAGGTCAAGGCAAATATTAAAAAAAAAAAAAAAAAAAAAAAAAAAAGCAAAAAAAAGAAAAGAAAGCATGAACAGACATGGGTGATGGCAACCTGACAACCTGGCATCGTGTCGAGTTCGTGTTATTCCTGGACCTTATTTTCCCTTGTTTTTGCTCATCGCCAGAAAATAATATAACAGCCGAGTAATAATCGTAAATCCGTCGGGAAGCGCGTAACGCTATAAAATGGCCGCTATGCGTTCCCAGTAAATCATGGGAAAAAATAGGACATTTCCAACTAGTCAACAATAATAGATATATTTGGAGAAACCCCGTTTTCCTCCCCCAGCTCTCAGCCACAGAATCTTCTTATCTGGATTGTGAGTGGGGCTCCTGAGGTGGGGGAAATGGGGAAATGGGGCATACGGGTTTTTCGGACTGACAAACACTCATGCATGTACGGAGTATTCCAGGAACCAATTGTGCTCGATCAATGGACGAAAATATTTGACAGGAAAGAAAACGAGGGGGATGCAAAAAATTGAGTCCTGCAGTTCAAAACAAAATATGATAAATTTTCGGCCAGGAGATCCTTTTCTCAATATTATATATCATTATTGAATTTGGTAGGTAACTCACCGGCTTCCTCAAGTGAACCGAGATGCAGATTGATCTTCAATGTCCTGCAAGATCAATAATAATCCAATAATCCACCCAGATCAATCAGTAATGTATTTCAGACGGTGAGGTGAGTCTAGTCTTGGGGGGAACTCATGGAAAATACTTGTTTGCCTCTTTGAGACTACCTTTGACAGTATGCTTCACGCATTCATTGTTGAAATTCAATGCTCCACCTACTCCCCCTGCCCCCCCCCCACAGTTAATTAAGTAAGGCTTTCGGACTTGGATGTCTAGAACAATAGAACAAGAGCGGGGTGCTCTCGGGATTTTTCTGTCCAGGCAGCGGTTGTCAGCCTTCCAAGTTTTAGATGACTTGCATTCAAGTTCTCATTGCGACGCACTGTACTCCGTACAACCCGAGAATATAATAGATATATATATTCATATATATAACGGAGAAGGGCGTTCAGGGAATCACCAGATATCCAAAGACTTATTCCCCATCTCTCATCGAATTTAGGTCTTTTGCTCATCAAGATCAAGAATCGGACCGGTTCCCTAACAAGCACGACCAACACGCCGCCGATAGCCGCAACTGTGAGCATTTGGGTGCTGCTGTCCACTCTCTTCAAATAAACACCTCGCGGAGTACCTTTATAGTCAATCCAACAACTTTATAGGGCTTTACAGGAGATTAACAATCGCGGAACCGAAACACAATTCCTTCCTTGTCCATGTGGCCGAGCACTACAAACCTATCTCGCTCGTCTTTTAGGTGACGTGCGTTGATGGTCGATTTGTGTGTATGTCCGATGGGTACCCGGGAAGCCATGAGGCCGGGTTTAACTAACTATTCCTTTGGGTATGATTAATCGATCCCGGATTGCTTGGACGCAGCCGATTCTCCACGACACAATCTCTTAGTACTCAGAAGCAATGTATCGTAAGAAATAGAATAATGCGGACTCATCATTGGTCATTCGCGGAGGAGGTCTCTTTCTCTCTCTCTCTCTCTCTCTCTCTCTCTTGCGATTTGTCACAATGATACAAGTATCTAACGTCCGCTCTATGACGCCATAGCCCGGGTCCCCGCAAACCCCAGGATTCTTCCGAGACCTTTTCTATTTTTATATATTCAAGAAGAGAGAGAGAGAGAGAGAGAGATATAAATATATATATATATATATCTATAATCTTGTGACTCCTCTCGAATCAGGACAATTCTGCCGACCAACCTACTCAACATAGTCATACCATATACTAGCTAACTAGTTAACCATTTCGATTAGCATATCTTGTCCCCCGTTCACTAACTACCAAAATACTCCCAAAATATGTCGAATCCCCGTGTCCTACTCCTCGGCGGACATGGCAAGATAGCCCGCCTCTTAACCCCTCTCCTCCTCAACCGCTCCTGGGACGTAACCAGCGTGATCCGCAACCCAGATCATACCAGCGACATCCTGAAATTGGGCCAGGGCAAGAAGGGCAAGGTCGAGGTGCTGGTCTCCAGTCTCGACGATGTGAAGAGTGTCGATGATGCGAAGGCCATCGTAGACCGCGCAAAGCCGGACTATGTTGTTTGGGCGGCTGGTATGTCTGTTTCTTTATTCTATATATATATATATATATATATTAGTATATATATCTAATTGCACTCGCCAAAATTCTCAATCCGTTTCGTTCACCACTCATCAATTCCATTTCCCCAATACATGGTATAAATGACACAAATAGCCCGTCGTGTTAGCTATATGCATACAAGCACAAAGCACATACACATACACACACACACACACACACACACACACACACACATATATATATATATAGCCACATACAGCTAACACAACACAACACAACACAAACCCTTCCTTCCACCAGGCGCCGGCGGCAAAGGCGGACCTCTCCGCACCTACACCATAGACCGCGACACAGCCAAATACTTCATAACAGCAACCTTCACAAACCCCTCCATCACCAAGGTGCTCCTGATCTCCCACATCGGCAGCCGCCGCAAGCAGCCCCCCTGGCTCTCCGCAGACACCTGGGCCCGCTTCGAGCACATCAACCAAGACGTCCTGCCGGACTATTACCAGGCCAAACTGGCTGCGGACGAGTACTTCACCGTCATGGCGCGCAGGCGCGCAGCCATGGATGACGAAGCGGAGGCGCGGGGCGGGGCTGCTGGGGAGGGGGAGGGGGAGGGGGAGGGGCCCAGGAAGCGGTTCCAGGCGATATTGCTGCGGCCGGGCCCGTTGATGGATGCGCCCGCGACTTGGAAGGTGGAGTTGGGGAAGACGAAAGAGGTGGTGTTGGAGGGCGGGGTGCCGGCGAATGTGAGCCGGGAGGACGTGGCGATTGTGGCGGACCGGCTGCTGGCGCGCGACGATACGCGGGGTTGGTTAGATTTGCTGGGCGGGGACGATGAGATTGAGGAGGCAGTGGAAAGAGCTGTGAGGGATCGAGTGGATGCGGTTGAGGGGGAGGATGTGGATAAGATGTGTGAAGGGATTACGTTGTGATACTTTCTTTCTTTGGTGGATCGAAGGGGTCGGTAAGGGTGAGCTAGTGTGGTGTGTTTCAGTCGCTTCTGCAGTTCTGTCCCTGAAGTGTTTATTATCTGTTGGTTTGTTTTTACTTTCCATCGGTTAAAATCTGCTCTCTATGAATACGTCTCTCTACCCCCTAGATGGTTACAGGTATCGGTAGTAGCTATATAACTGATCATATTATCGCCGTTGGATAGTTGGTTGACCCGGCGTTGAACAGAATATCTCTGGCAAATCGTTATTAATATCAGCTACGTCATGGCTTACACATAAGAGAAAATTGTCGTATATAAATAAAAATCGGATTATGGACGGCCCGCACCCCTGGCCCCCTGATATGCGTGGTAAGAAAAAAAAAAAAAAAAACTGCAGAAAAATGCATCACATCATCTCGAACATGCACGAAAACATACATATATATATATATAATGTAGAGACGCCACACGCCTCAGCCATGCTTCAATTTCTTCCCGGTTTTTATTTCCTCCATTTTGACATCCCAATCTGCCCGGCCGATTCCATTTCGCCTTGGATAAGAGGAAGATAATGCCACACTGGGAACGCTTCAGGAAAAACAGTGATAATTGGAGATGCAGAAGGGGGGGAAAATGCACTAAAAGCAATGTATTGATACCTTCCTTTCTTTTTCTTCATTGCTTTAAGCCTTTCTTTAGCTTAAGCCCATATGTGCATCATCGCCCAAGCCCCAGCCCCTTTCCGTCCTTTCAGCTGCTCCACCAGGCCGATTCCCAAAGCTGTCCACAGCATTCTCCGCTTCCTCAATTTCCTGATCACGGATGCTCCGGCTGAGGCTCTCGCCGTCTGCATCGGCCAAGGTCATGCTGTTAGCACCAGGCCTACTACGTCGTCGGGAGGTAAAACTGTTCCTACTACTACAACTGCCAGCGCCACCAGCATTGTCAAAACTGTTTGCGTATGAGGAGTGGGAGTTGTTGTAGGAGGTAGAGATGGATGTGGGACGAACGTTGGTGATGTTACTACTCGACGGCCATGGGACTTTCATCGCGGTTGAGCCTGCACTTGCGTTTGCACTTGCGCCTGTGCCTGTGGCAATGGCGGCTGAGCCTGATTCGCTATTGTGTACACTGGAGGTTGAGCCTGGCGAGGAGGCTAGGGCCCTTGAGAGCTCGCTGCTGCCGAACCAACGCCGCTTGCGGACCTTGCAGGAGTCACATGGCGGACAATTGTTTCTTTCCGTCTCTAAGAGGTTATCTTCGTACTGAGGTTTGATTGACTGTGATGAAGAGGATGATGGGCGTTTCTCTGGAGTGGGAGAGGGTGGAGGAGAGACTTCTGTGCTGGGAGATACTTCCACGAGCTCAGCATCCCGACACCATTTCCGCCGCCTTGTGTACCTGCCCCAGCCGTCTTGGCCACGGCGGCCATCGTTCCACTATTGCTCGACAATTTAGTAATCATACGAATACATAACTTATACAAGGATTCAAAATAGGATAAAAACCTATTGCTATATAAGTGGGCTGGTAATAATACGGAATAGATTCTTACCTTGTTATCGTAGTATATCCAGCCCTCATCCTCGCCAGGACCATTCCCGCTAGTGTTTTGAATTGATTTCGAGGACTTTTTGGTAGGAACATCGGACGGGCTGTTGTCGATCCGCCATTCACTTCCAGGCACCCATCTCCATCTCGCACTTCCGCCTTCTACTTCAGGCAGTTCAAAGTCGTCCTTTTGTGGAACAGGATTGAGATGCTCATCCGTCCATGCGGCACGCTCATATGTGAAGAGTGAATAAGTCCAACCAATGCCCAACCAACGACGTTGATTTTCATAGAGGATGAAAGTGAAACGGACGCCGGATGAATCAGCTCGCCGTTTTTTCATTGAAATATTAGCTGCTGAAGTATTCTTATCCTGTTTGCGGCGGAAAGGGTTTAATGAGAAAAGAGGAGACTTTTTTCTAGCGTCGGAGTCTTTGTCGCTCGGATGAGAGTCGGAAGAAAATTGAAGTCCTGTTATAATGGAACATAAGCGACGGATATTTAATGAGCGCCAGAGTATGACACGGGATATGCGTGCTGGTTTAGAGTGCCATGTGAGAATGACTGTGCCTATCGAGAGTATGACACGTCGAGGAGTGATGAGGCGGAAGGGTGGTAAAGTTAGAAGGATCCAAATAGGGGTTACGAGAACTATTCGCATTGTCAATGATATCAACGCTGGCCTAGTTGTTGCGGAAGTAGCTGTCCGCTGGGTGGAAAGGAAGTCCGTCAGTTCGAGCAAAGGTTCTAGCAAGATATTGCACCTGGTCGTGAATGTTCTCAGGGTTTCTACAATTTCATCCAAGCTCTTCTGATGCTTGGAGGCACCATCCCCTTCCCCGAGCCCTCTATGCTTTTCTCCAGTAAGGCCGGTAGATGATAATGGAGAATATCGTCGCGAATACATAGCCAGAATTAATCCCAGCACAACCAGAATAGGCCCCGCCCAGAGTAGTATCACATCTCCGTATAAAACAGTTGCCCAGAAGCCAGCAACCAGAAGGAAACTCTCCCAAGGATCCCCGCTAGACCATGAAAGCAAACCCGCCAGCCGGTTTAATGGGAGCAGGAAAGGATGGGAGTAGGCCAGTGCGCGAGTGATTGGGGGAGGGGTTGCGACGAGAAGAGGTGATTTCCTGTGGACTATTACCGTTGAACGCTGTCTCGAAGCTAGGGATGATCCTGAAATATTGGTGGGAGAGAAGGCAGCGACTGTGGGTGGAAGTGCCGTAGTGGTGGCCAAGGAGGCCGCCGGGGCGCCATCATCGTGTGGATAGGTAGTCGGGGACATGGAATCTACCCAAGGTGTTTCTGTATAGAAAGTTAGAAAACGGAATACGAGATCTGCACACAAGCGTGCGTGCGCACACCTTTACATATAAATATGCTCAGAAAAGCGCAGAAGGGTGCGGGGACAACTATTACCGATTGCTGCCATACAACCAAGAACCCGTTAACCACCTGCCCAGACGGTCATTCTGGGGTGTCACAAGTCACACTTTTGAACAACGCACGGCACAACCTTTAGTTTATAGCGCTATCCCAGTATCGACGAGCGAGGCCTGAGGCCGCGGGAGATGTAGAGGAGATGTGGAGGAGTTGGCAGTTGAGCCGGCAGACTTGGTATTTATATATATCGAGGAATTTCGTGATCGCCCAAGCTGCTTCCCTGCTTATCCCCAGTTTCTTGATTCAGTAAGGTATGTACAGATTAGCTTGGGCGGAGATCCATGGATGCTTGGCTGACTGTCACGTGCAGTTTCCCGCGGCGCATGTGACGTCAAGCTGCTAGGTAGAATGATGGGGCAGCCGATGTTCAGAGTAAAGATTTCAGAGGGTGTTGATATGTAATGGATGGAAGTGAAAGGAGCAATGATGAAAGGGCTAACCCTAGACCCTGGTCAGCACTGGAGGCAGTACCCGCCGGATGGAAATTCTTAACGGTTCTCGTGGATGGGAATCCCTGAAAATGTACGGCATCTCAGGAGAATTCATAGAACCCACGAATTCTTTGGCATTATCTATAGAAATACTAGTCTTAAAGGGTCATTGCACCTTGGGGAAACCTAGCTCCGCTGTCCCAAGCGCTCTGCATAATCTACCAAAAATAATAGGACTTCCTATACGGAAATCGTTCATACAGGTCTGCCAGCACTGGAACAACGCAAGGGACTTGGAATGAAACTCTTAAATTTCTTTATGAGGATATGTGCCTCAGGAAACACCACAAATCATTAAATCCAGGGCGTTGTTCCGCAAACTTCAGGACATGCCATTTTATTTTATCTCCTCCTTGAGAACTGGTGTTGTTGATGCCAAAAGGCAGATTGGTTTCCGATCCACTAAGCTTAAAGTAGCAAGGTTTTTCCCAACTTGACACTAAACCGGATCGGGCCCGAAAATATCCTCCGACCAGAAATTCTTCGACGGGGCAAACGACGAAATTATCATTTTGTTGAACACGGCCATTAACGCCCTTGGACCCTCATTCCTAATCTGCCATCTATCGGGGAGCCGAGGCTGGAACAGCTATTCTCATATTTTGAGTATCTCTCTGAAGAAATTGGGATGGTATGTTGAATTCTTCTTACAACTTCAATGTGTCTTCCCCTCACAGCCAGACCCATAAGTTTACTAACAATTATGGCTGCCTCCAGGCACACCGGATCGTAACCCAGATAGTCCTCACGGGCGGTCGGGTCTTTGGAAGAGCCTTTGCGGAAGCATATAAGCAAGCCTCGGCCGCGTCGAAATATGCAGCGCAAAAGGGCAACGGAACCGCGGCCAACAACTTCGCCTCCTCGGGTCTTACGCTCGATGAAGCCTGCAAGATCCTGAATGTGAAGCCTCCAATGAGCGGCGAGGCAAACATGGAACACACAATGGAACGTTTCAAGAAGCTGTTTGACGCAAATGATCCGAAGAAGGGAGGGAGCTTTTACCTGCAGAGCAAAATCCTACGGGCCCGCGAGCGGATCGAGATGGAGGTGCGAGATGCCGAGCGCAAGGCTGCCATGGAGAAAGAAGTGAAGGAAGGGTGGAAACCGAAGGTGTATAAGGATCGGTGACCTTTGGCACAACCACACATCCTCGCCCGCCTCGTTAGGTTCGACATGACGAGGAATAATGCTAGGCTATCTAGCTGTCCGATGAACGCCTCGTCAGATCAAATCAAGCGACCTGCTTGGGGTATATGCACGCGGCTATGGCGTCGCCCCGCAAAATATTTTTCTGTTGATATATATCGCTACTACTTCTGGTTTTTTACTGCATAGCACAGGCGTCCTTGGTTCTCTTTCTTCTTGAAGCCTTAGGGGCCTCGTCTCAACCTCTGTCCGACTTATCACCTTTTTTTTTCCTCGGCCGGCATTTACTCCGATGCACGATACCGCATTTGTATTTTTTGGATTTTTTTTGGATTTTTTTCTTCCTGCGACCATCATATCTTCCCTCTGCTCTCCCAGTGTCACGTGTGAATAATCGAAGCAACGACAAAGCACCGCACCCATGTCTGTTTTGAATGCTACTCAAGGCGCTTGCTCGACGACTGTTACCACATTGTGGTAGAGGAGTATGGGAGGGTATAGCGCGTACCTTTGTATACGATATTTAACTTCCCCCCCCGTACGTTGTGGGTTATCTCATGGACGAACCATGAGAACGGAGGATTCTGTCCACCTTATTGGCCTGCCGTCCGTACGTTTCCAATTCGTTTGTCTCCACTCTTACTCTTATTTGTTATGATAGACACTTTATATCTGGCGGCTGGCGTTTCATGTATAATACACACTGTCTTTTGGGATTTTTGCGTATATTGGCGATAGTAGGGTGTGTAAAAAAGGAAAAAATAAAAATAAAATAAAAAATAAAATAAAAAAAGGAGAAGAAGGAGAAGCAGACAGCACAAGGGATGGAAGGGGGGTGGAGTGGCCCAAAAAATCGAGAAGCGCACATTCAGGGGGTGCCTCTTGTCCACAGTATGAGCACGGCGATGTATACATACCACTGATACCAGTATTGGAAACCATTGTTTGTAATTATAAAATTAAGCCAATCTGATCTACTACGCTTTCGATACGAAAATATAGTTTTATTACTTTGTTACCTTGGGAGCTGGGCTAGGTACTAAATAAATAAAAATCTCCCATGGCTCAATCCTAATTTAATTTATTTTAGTTTGATTTTTTTTTTTTTTTTTTGACCTGTGTCACCTCCTGCATCTGACCTTTCAATAAACAAACCAAGTACAACCACCTGCCGCGCATTAACAGCAATCATTCATTGATCTAGACCTGTCTCGGATAATCACAGGCATATGAACACATACCACATATTGACGACTAGCGAAACGCTCATGTTAAAGTCAGAAAGCCGCTCATCAGTCCAAGTTGTTATCCAGATTTCTGTATGTTAGTACAAACTTCCCCCAACTTGCTTCTCTAATTCCTAATCGTAGGGCAATGAGTTGGTGCTTCGAAACGGAGCGGAATGCTAGGGGTTGTGGGACAATGAGTGAAATTGTTGGTTCCTATCTAACTAATTATTAATAACAGCGGTCGCTCCGTATAAAAACTACAAGTCAAAGCATAAAGAAAAGAGAAGAAAGGATGACAGGTACACAATTTGGATGTGGGAAGCCAGCTCTGTCATACTCATCAGATAATCTGATAACGAAACATGAGCGACCCAATTAAGGCAAGAAACCGAAAGACAAAAAGAAGAAATTTAATATTAAAAGAGAGGAGCGTTTAGCGACAGAAACACAGCCCGGGACAACAATAATCTACCAGCGAAAATGAGTGAAAGTGATAAAACAATATCTAATATTGATTTTGTTTCAAAGCACTAATCGCATGGTTCTCAGCCAGTACTTGAATAGAAAGCAATCGGAAAGGATTCTGCGAGTAAATACCGGGAATAAGGCTTCGAAATCGTCACAGAGAAGCACCACCAATCCCAATCTCAGAGATGTGCTCCTCCATTCGAACGAAGATATGGGTTGACTGCTGGGTTGACTGGGTTTCCTGATATTATATGTATGGCATTGTTACTCCGGCGTCTCAACGTCCTCCGTCGCCTGAATCGTTCGTTCCTGTTCTGATCCCATTGTTCGGTTCGGCTCCTCCCCCTGCCGGGGAGACGCAAGAGGCTCGTCCACGGAACACTTACATTCCGGGCATCTGCTGGCGGAGAGATAACGCCAGGCGAATGTCACGAAGTACCAGAAGTGCCGGGATGTCGCTGGATTTCGCCTGTCCTCCCAGTAACGCCATCTGGTTGGCCGAACATTACGGCATTTCTTGCAGAAACGCCAGTATGTCCCATGGGAATTTTTGACTAAGTCGGGAGCATTAGCACTGACAGGTTGCCCACTTCTGAACAAGGGTAGAGATATACCATTTGCCCGTTCGGTCCTGGATATCAGAGTAGCATCTGCGGGCGTATCCTCAGGCAAGGATACATTAGCAGCATTGTCTGGGCCAGTAGCGTTATTGGGCGTAGTTGGAGCCGTAGCAGTGCCATTAGGTGCAGATTGAACGACCGCAGTATCAGCCATGATTCCTGCTAACGGGTAATGGTCTGATATTATGCTCAAGAGCGCAAACGATCACTTCTTTGCTACGACGCGAATGCCCTTGTCGAGAACAGTGCGGGAACTTTGCAAATGTACTTCCTCTGCACCTTCCAATTAATGTATGTATAGGGGTTGCAGCCTGTTTCTTCTGCTCTTAGTATTATTCGACTCGACCCCCATCACGCGTTGCACTATATCCCTCCCAAGTCTCAAGGGTATAACTTACCTAGGAGCAGTCACAGCGCCATGAATGTCGAAAAGAGCTGGATAATTGGGGGGCCGCTGCCACAACAGCAGCTCTGTGCAATGAAGGAACGAACAACACGCAGACAACGATATTACAAGCTACAAAAGACAGTATGGGGATCAAACGAGTGTTCTATGGGGCTGTGGATGTTGTTTGTTTTCCTGCGAGGATTGATGTCTGAGAATGGGCAGATAAACAACTGTTCGTGCACCGATGCATCGCGCTTTCCCCATATTCATTTCTGCTTTTCTGAAGCTGCTGAGGCAGGAATAGGCTCTTGAAAAGGAAAGAGAGAGATAAAGAAAAAGAAATGGGGCAAGCATATCCCTTTCGAGTCGTTCCGCCCGCCGGATATTGCGAAACAGGATGTTATTGGAAGGTCCAGAGAGAACAAAATTTAATAAGACATGAGGTTGTATTTTGAATAGAGAAGGCGCTTCATATTCTAGATGCATAAGTGGTCTTGCCCTTAGCCTGGCTGTCCACCAAGGGGTGGAAAGGTGGAAACCGCGGTTGAGAAATCATGTATACGTTCTGCTGTACCATATGAGAATCAGGATGCTACGATCATGCTGCATGTCACTTGCATGAAAGGAGTGCTACATTTATCATGCATTGTCCGTTGAATAAGGACGGTGGTTATGCGAGGGGATGATTTTATTGATGTAGAGGAGATTTCTGGATATTTGATTGATCTACGGAGTATATGCTGTCCACTTTTATTTATGCAGTGGAGACTTAACTTCAACACTAGCAACCCCCTATTCTTACCCCTGAATTCTCTGTCTGCCTGCCTACCTGCCTATCTATCTACTGACCTGCTTGAATGAATGATATCCACTGATGGTATCTAGCGATGATGAATATAACAATTTCCATCATTATATTATTCTCTAATTTATGTATGATTACTCTATAATTTTTAAACTCACTGAGTCAGCAGCATTTCAGAGAAGATAGCTAGTTATAAGAAACTTATACTAAGATATCAGTACGAAATCGAGGCAGACAATCAATGTTAGACTGAAACAGATAATTGCTCAAAGACAAGACATGACATTGCAGAATCAAGATAATATAACATCATCAGCATTGTATCAGATTTGATCTATCTATAATACTATGTGTATAGCACTAGCAGCTGGTCCAACCTTCCAGGGGCCAGTGAATCATTCTGATATACATAATCTCATCTCTATGTTCTACTGCCTTGATATCTGATTCTTCTATCTGAATCCCTTTTGATATAACACTGTATTACCTGATATAACCCTATCCTTGTAGAGTCCTAAGGACCTCCCCTAGATAAGCAGCGAGATCATCGACCCGCCGCTTACAATTTCTCCTTCTCTCTCTTTTCTCTTCTCTTCTCTGCACTATGTCTTGTTACTAGACCTCTTAGTTTGTTTGTATATTAATATCAAGCACCTTCTATTATTTAATTCAAACCCATAGAGAGATCCTCACACTCTCACCGCTCTTGGAAAAATATGAGACTATGTGGCTGCCATGAACATTCTCCCAAGCTCAATGCAATAAATAATGAAGCCAGTTCAGAAGATGAAAATCTCATGATGGGAAGAACAGTCACAGAACAGTCCTCCTCAAGCCAGGGAAAATTATTCCTCAGAAAAAGGCAATTTGAGCCAGACTGCCTTCCTGTTTCTATGCCATCTTCCCATGATCTGACAAGCACAACTGAATCCAGATCTATCCTAGTTCAGCTTCCCACCGAGATCCAATCACCGCATTCTCAATTTCTTTGGATATGGAAGATGTCTTTCTTCTGGGCCTTAGCTGTCGGGGACTATGGACCCTCGTGAAACCCGTAATTGCAAAACATTTTGCGGGCTACTTGGGCGTTTTGGCGGGAATTCCGGTCATTTCGGTATTGTGGGAGTTTTTGATCAGCTTGAGCGTTGCCGTTTGATGTGCGGCGATGCTTAACCGCGAAGATTGACTGCGGCCTCGTCCTTTTTGCGCGCCAATGAAAAATGATAAGCGATGATATTAGGGACGGAGGAGTCTACAAATGAATGTGCGTAGATAGAGCTAACGGCCAAGCATAACTACACGTGAGACACAGACAAATATGCAAACCGCAGGCCGTCTACGTAAAGGTGATCTGGATTGGAATAAACTGGCCGCGTCATTTCCGACTGCGACAACATCTTGCATCAGACCCCTCTGAGCTCCCACAGCCTATCTTAAGCCTCCGAGAATTGCTTCCTTCGGTTGATCAACTGCCTTAGTTAGCTAAAGATCAGGTAAAAGCTAAGATTTAGATCTCTTACCAGCTTTTGTTGCTTCCAGTTAACAATGGCACTAATTGACCTGGGCAGATAAACAAGTCCCCTTGGAGCCGACTTGAAACCATGTTTGTCTTTCATCTCCTTGAGGGTTATCGGCTGTTTGAGCTCGTAGACGGTGACCATCTCGTACGCGAAGTCGTAGCCATCCCAGTCCTTGTGTTTGCTGTTGAATTCAGCATTACCCAGTCCATCTTCGTCCAGAGGACGATCGCCGGGTTTTCGAGTTCGAGCGGGCTTAGTTTCACAGACATAGGTGATGCTGGACTGCGGAGCAGTCCTATAGAACCAGATTCTTTTAACACTAGGCTTGAGGCAATATTTCCTGAACTCATAATTCTTCCTTCCGTCGGTAATCTGGGTCATGTAGGGGTCTTGCATGGGTAAAATAACGTCGCTAGTGGCGCGTTCGCACGGAGCCTTGTTCATATGTGGCATCAGAAAGCCATAATGTTGTCTACATCAAATGTAGGTAAGGCTAGCATGAAAGATGAAAGGGAGCCCGAAATTTCAGGCCGAACCGAACTAACCTGCAAAACAAAGAACTGCACAAGCACTCTCTTTCCTCTCACCAACCACATCCACAACGCACACGTCCATCATCAGTGCTACAAGAGCTGCAACAGTCTTAGCCGCCCCAGTTCTTCGACAATTCATTTACGGAGTGTGTTGCATACCGCCTGAAGAAGTGGCACGGGTTCGAAACAGAAACGGCGGTTTATTTCGGGGCCAGTAAAGGCCGCACAATTGTCGCCTGTGTGTGGTATGTAAGGATGGGCATTGCAGTCAGATGGAGCGTGATGGATTTTGTCAAAGCAATGCGTGGTCTCTCCATCTACTAGCTCGTAAATTAGGCAGTCAAGGTCTTTTGGCTGCAGTTGGGTTGCTCGTCTAGAATCGGAAATGGGGGAACATGGGGGATTTACGAGGCAACTTATATTGTTTCCCGAGCCATGTCCCGTATGTAAGAGTTGGTGGCTTCTGGCCTAGAATAAAACTTAAATCCCTTCTCGAACCATACTGCTGAGATGTTAGACTATTTTGGGACATGAAGTTGGTGGCATTAGTAAATGCGAATTTTGGTGCCAAATGTAATTCCACCTTGCAAAATGCCTCTCTGGTCCGGGCCTTCATGAAAAAGTAACTCAAGTAGTGAGATACAGGCAAGAAGATTTGTTCTCGCGATAGTTACAACATGTATGGTCACTTTTGATCTTGATATTATGGAGGCGTATGCACTATCTATAAAAAATTAGCTGCTCCTGGCCGGGTGAAAACATAAAATAAACTAAAAAAATAAAAAGTAATCACAAGAATAATGGAAACAAATAAAACAGAACAAAACAAAATGCGGCATATGACACTTCGCATATTGAAATTGAAGATATCGTAATAAGGATGAAAAAATGATGAGGGAATCAGATAACCAAGCATAACTATCATTCATTCATCAATTGACTAACCTAAGATATACAAGCTGATAAAGAAACGCATTTTCACTTATCAACTGGCTCCAATGGAGATGTAAGCAATATAGCCTCCATGTCTTTAACATCGACATCCTTTTCGACTTCCTCTATCATAAACGCTGGTTTTGCAGCCGGCTCATCCATGTCGCCGTGGTTGTCAGGGGGGGTATTTACAAACCCTTTCTCGGGACTCTCCCAGGTATAATTCACCCAGTCCGGCCCGAGGATTTCGCGAATCCCTTCGGCCAGCTTTAATATGCGCTGGCGTCTGTCTCGGGACCACTTGCGGTCGGCGATATCACCGGATGGGGTAAGAGCGCTGGGAGTCTTAGACGCGGCAGTGGATGATGAAGGACTAGAGGCACCAGTTGCCACCATTGTTCCCTTGGAGAAATATTCCACCTCCTCGGAGGGGAGAGCATCGTCCTTGTCTCCTTTGTCCTCCAGGCCATCGATAATACTCCGCCACACACGAAGAGTTTCATCCAGCTCATCAATATTGCTCACACCCATGACGCTGACCCCTAGTCTCCGTCCGACACCATGTGTAACAGCAGGGATGAATACCGGATCTGCATCCGGGAAACGCGCAAGCGGTGGCCCCAGGACACCAACAGGTGAGCCCTCACGTAACCATGACTCGAGAGCATACCGTATAGCGACAACTTCAATTTTTTCGCCCTGGTGCGCTACCCACTCACTTGCCGCAAGTATAGCATTTCGTAGCCCATCAGGCGCAGGATGGAAATCACCCATACTCCCAATTGGGACACCTTTGCGCCTCAGCAGGCCCATTCCTAGTGGGGAGGCATTGGGAACCACGTCGACTCCCGCAGCAACAAGGCGCGATAGGCCCTCCACAGCAAGTTTTGTGTTTTGCAATGTAAAATTAGCATACGACATCACGGCATCCAGCGGTTCACCAGTCTCTTCCAAAACCATCTCTGCCAGCGAACACAAAACGTCCACAGGGTATCCTGATATCCCGATATAACGGATTGACCCCTCCGCATCCCGTATTCTGCGCAACTCCACAACCGCGCCTAAAACCTCCGCCGGAGAAACAAACTCGACATCATGACAGTATACGACGTCTAGGTAGGATGTATCAAGCCGAGATAAGCTGCGTTTTATACTTTTTCGTATCCATGCCGGAGAGTAGTTGAAGGACTGTGCAGCGATGCGACCAACCTTGGTGAGCAGACGGTAGGTGCATCGCGGAAAATTGGAACGCACGAAGGAGGCGGATAGAGCACGACCCAGCAATTCCTCCGCTGGCCCGTAGTAAGGTGATGTGTCAAAAGCCCTGATGCCGGCAGACAATGCGCGGTGGACTATCGCAGTCGTAGCGAGGGCATATGGGTCAGCATTGTATTGTGAGTTAAAGGTCGCGGTTCCGAAAATGAGGGGCGGTAAATCCGCTGAGAGCGGCACAGAAGGTTGTCCCATGCCCCCTCAGTTAATTGGTACTACTAGTATCTGCCAGACAACAGGAACAATGAATAAGAGACGAAAGGCCGTCAGGCTATAGTGTCTGGTTAGAGAATACTTGTAATCATAGAGGAGGGGTAAATCTTAAGCCTGCTGCTGCATTGTAAAAATGGGCTTGAATTATGGAGCGTGTGAAGCAAAAGGCCAAGCAGCGAGGGAAAACCTCAACTGACCCTCCTCGCCTTGGAAGGGAACGGAGGAAAAAGAGTGCGATATGCCAAAGTCCATTTTGCCCTGCCTTTGTCCTATTCTGTCCTATTTTGACCTATTTTGCCTTTTTTCTCGGGAAGACCGAGTCTCAAATCTTGTATTTTCAAGTCTAAATATCAGATTCTATTGATTACTATAGATCTTGACCATCACTTACTGTTTCAATTTAATTTCAGTTATATTCATATTTAATCTTCTTATATCCTAGCACCGATTTTCGAGAAAGTGTTTGATATTAAATTAACCCCAAAAAACTATCCAAAAACTTTAGATCAAGTCGCTGGTCTCGAACATGTGGGCTGAAATTGAAGAGCGAAGAAGACCCTTGGGATGGATCAGGAAATGGGCCTCAAGAAGGGCGAGAAAAAGCTGAAGGCCTGAGGACAAAACAACGACGCAACAGTATGGGTCTCTAATCACAGATCGCAGTGTTCCACCGAAGATGTGCGGATTAGTTATATTAATGTCATGCAATGTAGTTAGTTATTCGATATTTTTATATGAAAATTGGTGGTTCTTGGCTGTGTGTAACGAGGCTCCCTCCCCGCCCCTCAGGCCATGCAGCGATCACATTTGTTTCAGATTTACATAGTTCTTTAATGTTGTGTGACAGGTCTGATAAAATCCCCGATCGAAATGCGAGAGGCGGTTCTCTGTGCCGCTTGTCGAAGCAAATTTCAAGCAGGCGAGTTCCAAGGGTTCCAAGATTGATGCAGGATTTGCCTGCAGCGTAAAAACGAAAGAAGGACTCCGGAGCAATGCATCCTAAATTAGTTGCCCAACTGGTTGGCTGCCCCCTAAAACTTTGTCGAAGCCTCTCCTGAATAGTTCCAACCAGCTAACGTTTTAGCTTGTGAGTGAGCTAGCCCCGCTGATCCCAACATACTAGCTTGAGCTCGGCCCTCGAAAAAGCTCGTCTTCCATCAAGGAAAACAGGATGTAGCTGTGATTTGCAACATCCCGGCGCATATACAGACTGCGTACGGAGTAATTGAAAGACCAACACTCTCCGGATAATTGAATGGAACAATGAATAGAAAAACAGCGGTCAATGGGTTCAATAGCAATACTTATTTCTGACGCCGCACATCGCAAGCACGAGTATGACGTTTAGGAGTACAGAAACGTTCGCACTCAGTGCAGATCTTCGCCCGGCGCGTGGTGGCCGTTTGGCGATTTGCATTTTGTAATTTTGAATTTTTCCTTTGCCTTCGTCTTTCGAGAGGCGAGCTGAGAGAAGCGGCATGTTCAGAAGTGGATGCAAGTCATATATTCCTGCGGTGAGATCTCCCCCGCCCTCCAAATCCTCCTATTTATATTCCTTCGATGCCCTAAGTAGAGTCCACGTTGTTGAGAATTAGCTGTGCTTAGTCTATCTCTGCTCTTTTGACACTATCATAGGTATGATTTCTTCCCACCTTCTCGGTTTTACCACACGTATTCTTTCCCAGCCCGTCTGATTAACCTACCACAGTTGAATCTCATCGCCCAATTCCAACCACCCTGCCGGCTACAGAATCAGAAGACACGCGAATATGAAGCTTACCTGGGTATTTACTGTCCTCTTCGCGGGCATTGTGACAGCGAGTCCGATCATAGGTGAAGAAATGAGCCAAGCTAGACGGGATAATGCGGTGCGTTTTCAACAGTACTGAATTGTGGCTCTTTCGATATCCCGCCTGCGTGAAATATTCGGGGCAGGCGAGAGATACTGTGATCTTGGTGCTAAAGGTGAAATAGATGGCGCTCGATAACCGTTGCCAAAGCAAGGAGACGCAGTGCGGAAGTGGGAAGGATTGTGCTGATGGATGCTTCTGTGATGCTGTGGTGAGTTAATAGTAGATCATTATCCTTCATTTCTCCCCCGTCTCGCCCCACGGAAGGGTGGAATAGAGATTCGGGAACGGTTACCACAGGGGATAAGAGGAATAGTGATGAAATGAAAGAGGAGAACGAAATAGCGAGGTCTCGAGCTAATGTTTTATTTTTTTTAATTAAAAAAACAATAGAGAAATATTTGTGTCAACAAGTAAACGGGTTGGGGCGAAAGAAAAAGGGTGTCCTGTCAGCGACGACAGCAACTTCATTCTGAGGCACCATAGCGGTTAGTGATGTCTGGTCCTGTGAATTCTTCAACAGTTAGGAGGAGAATTCAAAACTCGGGATATGGGATGAGGAATTGGCGATTAAATCGAGGCTTGTGGCAGATTTTCGTTTCGTTTCGGTTTTTTTTTTTTTTTTTTTTTTTTTTTTTTTTTTGGCCCAGTGTACTATTTACTATCCATGATCATTCATTCTTATGTCCTCAGATCAGCTCGTTAGAAAAAGATAATAGTAACAAGAATAATAAGAATAGAAATAACAATGTAAGATCTCAAGACAAACCAGCAATACAAAAGCGTAGTCGGCTTCTTTTCAAGGACAAGATTGCTATTGTGAAAAAGCAGGAGTGCTGAGGAAAATTAGCCTGGGACAAGTAGCCTTTCAGAGAACGGTTGCATTCACTAAGCACTCCTCTCCATATGCCTGCATCTAGCAGGCTATATGGTGAGAAGGAAGGTAGGGAGGTTGGCGAGTCCCGGGGGACGAACTGGGAGGTGGGGGGGGGAGAAAGTGGACGACCGTGACAAAGGGTACTTAGCCTTTATTATTGCATTGTGCCGGAATTCTTTGGGTGGATTGCTTCATGACGTTAATCGTGATATTTGATTTACTTTGTTGATTTCTGGGAGGAAAAACGTCAAATGGTTTACTCGATCCAATTAATCCAAGTAGGCCGTGGCATTTTCCAATGGAAGAGGAGCGGGAGAGGAAAGTTGGAAGACAATGCACGAAGAGAATGCCCGTAGGACCGGATGCTTGTTCTATATTTGTTAATTATTCTTAACGTTATGGTAGGATTTTCGGGCCCTGTTCGATTGTCAGTTGATTGAAGCTAGGCGGGAACCTAGTACCTTGCGAAGACGAGCTGGAGAATGGAGAAACGATGGCGTGGTAAGGAATGATTACCACAATGCGATATGTGGAGCAGGGCCGTGAGCCAAAATAAAATATGTCATGTTAATTGGGTGTAACAGTGAAAGGAATCCGTCCGGTGCGCTACAGCACAGAACCACGATGAGTAGCAAAATCAAGTCAATCCTCCGTCCTGCCGGTACCATTTGCCTGTAGTTAATATTTATGGGTATCATGCTAGTATAATCATACAGAAGCGCCGTTTGAGCTGGAAAGACGAGAAGGCAAAAGAAAATAAAGGCGAAGGATAGAGAAAAGGGAATCAATAAGTCATAAAGGCCTACATAAATGGGCGCAAGGCGCCCGCGGAAATCCCGAGAAGGATTGGAAGCCATCGAACGAAGTCAAAGCTGAAGACAAGATGTCCAGTGTGCATGAGACGTTGATTCGATGTCAACGGGACACAGAACAAATTGGCCTGTAGGCAGCCGGCTTAGTCGGCTGCATATATTCACTGTAGAAGTGCCTTTTCCCTTCGGCATAAGTCGCGGTCCATTTCTGCAATTGAGGAATACCCTCCAATTTTCACAGCAGCTTCGAGGTTCACAAACTTCGGAACCTTTAAGGTAGGTCGAAGCTTCCTAAGTCGATTGGCACGATCTAATGCCGCGGACTGCTTTTTAGATAGCTTGGGAGCTTGTGATGAATCATCATTGTGCTCGTTACCTTTCGCAGTCACAATCGGTGGTTCTTCCGGCGGAGGTGGCGGAGGAACTTCTGGAGCCTCTGGAGGAGGGCTGTCGGGAGGAGGAGGCTGGAAGAAGTGCGTAAATCGAGGATCATTTTCACATAAGCTGGCAAGATGTGCGCGCTGACGATCGTATGATTCATAGTTAGCGCCAACAACTAAGCCCAGAAAACTACTCATGTCTTTCCGTGGTGAAAAAGCTGCGTGCACTAGTTCTTGCTTAAGAGTTTGATAGGCATCCGCAAAAGCCCTGAAGATCAATGGGATCTCCTTTGTTCCTCCAGAGATATCATTATGAGGATTGTTTGGGTCCAAAATTGCAAGTCGCTGCTGCTTGTTGGCTTGATAAACGCCAAGGAGTTTCTGTGGCGGAGGGAGGGGTTAGCTTTTATAAACTTCAAAAAGGAGGATTAGTTGATACCTTATCGAAATAGCCCGGCGGATCAAATTGTATGCCAACCGTCCTGGAATCAAATTTATTACCATAAAAATCGAAGAAGTCCATGAGAACACCACCCAGGTTAGGCTCTGCGCCACTGTAGGGGAGGTGCTGGAGGAGGCTAGTGACTAAACAAATGATTGAAAATCCACCCAAACCACCAGTTGCTACCTCGTTGAGGCCGCGTAGTAGCAGAAATTGCTTTACCACGGAGACAATAACAGGCATAGCGGGAAATTGGGATTTCCAAACCTGAAATGTTTTGTTCGCTGCTATGCCAGTGGAGTTGTCGAATGACAAATCCACTTTCAAGCCTGTAAGCCTGTCTACGAATTTTATAATAGGGACCTTAGCATGAGCAATGGCTTCAACGGATCCGGGCACAGCGATGTCGAGATCTTTCAGATATGCAGCAAACGAGTGTATTTCACGCGGCCGTTGACAAAGGACTTTGCGATCTTGTCTAACAAACTGTCTTGAGCACAAGACAAGATCCATATCTGCGGTCGGAAGATAGAGCCCAGAGGCGAAGGAGCCAAAAGCACAAAGCTGGGAGCCATAATGTCTTCTTTCAAAGTGGCGCTGAAGCCGTTCGACCAAGTCATTCCTAATCGAATGCTCGAAAGACTTGGGCTTAACCCAGTGGTAAAAGCTGAGTATTTCGTTGTGCAACCTGCGCAGACGAGGGGTTAGCACTGTAATGCTAACCGTGGCGTTGATATAGCTTACCTAGATCCTAGGTGGAGAGTGGAAGGACCTGAGGAATCCATCCAAGGAGTTGGGTTCTGGTCTTCGAACGGTTTCCATTTAAGAAGGATGGATCCATCAGAGTTAAAGAACTTCCCTTGAGCCCCACCGCGCCTGGGCTGCTCGATAATTTCATCGTCACGGGTTCGCTTTCTGCTACCAAGGGCCGGGTCGCTATCCCGATTCATCAAGCTTTTTGGGCCTCGAGGTGCTTTTCCAGGGGGTTCATCCATCTCGATGTCATCCGTGCCGAAGGATATAAAATCATCATTCAAAACGACGGCGTTGTGCTCTTCAGGTTTGGGTTGTGGGGACGATTGTATTCTTGCCTTGCGGATCAACTTTACAAAGTCTTTCCTCTTCACTGGGTTCTCATCTGATGGAGGTAAAACGGTGTATGGGTCTGGGTTCGACCATTTGGGGGCGTTTGCGGCGAGCCCGGTGTTAGACTCGATAGCTTGCTTTTTTCGCGGTGGTTTGGCCGCTTCATCTGTAGAAGAAACCTCCATCTCCGCTTCATCGCTATCGGTTAACTCTTCTAGAGACATAAACTTTCTTGTTTTTTGATCTTCGTTTTGCGGGTAACATAATAATTCAGGTGTCGTTTCCCTTGGTGACATCAATAATAATGGTCTCGCGGAAGTCTTGGGGAACCGAGATCGAAAGGTGAATTCAGGCTGTTCACGGGGTCTTCCTCCTTGCCTGTTCCCGCGAAACTCGAACTGTGGAGGCATGGTGGGGGTTTCCTCGTAATCGGCAGTACCCCAAGTTCCTTTGCAATGCGCAACTACAGAGTGTGTCGATGGTCGGAGGAAGTTGGAGTTGTCGAGGATTTTGGTTTGAGTGAGGTGGCAGTTTCGTGAGAAGGCGGTGAAGAAATTTATTCATGTCAGAGTTACTACTTTAGGAATTCATATGGTATAATATACTAAATTTTGAAATGAAATAATACAATAAATATAGTTATAACAAGTTATTAAATTTTACAAAATGTTAGCCAAAAACAAAATATATATTATATTTTTATTTCAAAATTGATGGTGGAAGGTTGGCACATTGTAACTATCTGGCGGGTCAAAGGGCACCAGCGGCATAGTATATGTGGTCAGCAATTCAAGGAGGGATGGCCTGATAGGGGTACGTCTATTAATTTTTCTTAAATCGGTGATTGTGTGTGAGCCTATTTCTCCCAATTTCCCCAGTTGACAGCGTGGCACAAGGATGATTAAGTGTTGTGCTATAATTCAGTTGTTGACAAGACTGAGTTACGCGAGGGTCTAGTTTGAGCCGTATCCTGATTTCTGGACGCCGAGGCATGCTGTGCGGGGCTCCAAGCATTGCTGAAAGCTATACGATTTTCGAATATGATGACCGTTTCAAGTTTTGGGTTCACAAACGAAAATTGTATATATCGAAGTTGCAATTGAGGCTCTCCGTTTTCTCTGGCGAACATCATCAAGGTTGATAGAAAATGGGCGGAATCCATGCGTGAAAGTTCACGCTTTGATAA
The DNA here is from genome assembly GCA_017607445.1 of Histoplasma ohiense. Taxonomy (NCBI): domain Eukaryota; kingdom Fungi; phylum Ascomycota; class Eurotiomycetes; order Onygenales; family Ajellomycetaceae; genus Histoplasma; species Histoplasma ohiense. The sequence goes on from JAEVHH010000001.1 coordinate 5,498,491, forward strand.
CTAACCATCCATACGACGAACTAAGGCCTAAGGGCTGCCAATATTACGAGGAATTTGGCAGGCAACAGTCTTTATCATTTTCCGTGCAATCAAAAAAAGGATCTCCGAGGTTAGTTCTGGGCTAACTCGCTTAGCAGTTGCCGAAGGAATGATGTCGATTTTGTGGATAGTTCGATATGGAGATTGATGTAGAGTCTTTATCATTCCAACCCGCTGCGATTGGCACCAATTCTTGAAGTTGGAGACTGCTAACAGGTCACCTTTTCCGATTATTGCATTGTCGTGAAGCGAGAAATTACCCCATATTTCTTGAAACCAGCACAAGGGAGACTACCGGGACTCAATTTCTCTGTTTGTGGGACAGATGTCGTCCCAAAATTCCGGAAGATTGCCGAAAATGGGAAGTTTCCGTCGTTAGAGAGAGGACTGCTTGAGAAGCATTTTCGTTATTTTAAGGTTTTCTAGATCATGAATAGGGTGTTATTCCTCAGGAGCATGACGTCGTTTTCCTGTGGATTCTTTATCCTATGTGTTGCTGAGGCTGTGATGTTAGGGATACATAGAAACAAATACGAGCTCATATCCCCACTTACATCCACTAAACTCAATCCCTTGAGAGAGTTCCGAAAGGCTATTTCTTAGAACACTCAAGTCCGCAACATGACGTTTCTTTCAGGCAGAAGAATTTTAAGGAAGCACTACCTCGATAGTGGGGAAAGGAAAGTGGATCCGGACTGTGGTGATATAACCAGCACTCAATCTCCTTCAACACATTGAACCAGCTCTCCTGCACTGAAAAAAGATAACCATATAATTGCGTCCACATATTGACATCTTCCGAAATCAAATGGCGTCCCCAAAACTTGTCACTGTTTTTGGTGCTACAGGTAGACTTTGAACTTTTACCCTATTTCGCTCTTTTTTTTCGAATCAATATCCGGACAATTCTAATCTTGTTTTCCATAGGCAACCAAGGCGGCTCTGTTGTCCGATCCCTTCTTCGCAATAGTGCGGCATTCCGTGTCCGAGGAATCACCCGTAACCCGACCTCCCCTAAGGCCAAGGAATTGGTTAGGGCTGGCGTTGAGGTTGTTGGCGCAGATGGATTTAAGAAGGGGGAGTTAGTGAAAGCATTCAAAGATAGCTGGGCAGTATTCGCTAATACGAATTCTGACGATTCGGTGAGAGCTGCGCGGAATCCAATGATCCATTCAGATTGAGGGTATGGTAACAATTAAATCACTAGGCTTTTGATGATCCAAACGGTCCTACGGAATTGGACCTTGGTCGCGTCATTGTTGATGCTGCAAACGAAGTTGGCGTGGAACATTTCGTGTACAGCTCCGCAGGCCATATCTATGAAATCACTAAAGGGGCTGTCAAATTGGATATGATGGACTGTTAGTGTCAATTTTCCGTGTTCCAATTTTGTTCTATATTGCCACTTACTAACCTTAACCATCCGTATAGGCAAAAATAAAATCGAACAGCTTGCTCGAAATAGCCCCAATATCAAAAGTGTAACAGCTGTGTGCGCGGGCTGGTACTTCGAAAACTTTATGTCCCCGTTCATTGCAGAGGTGTTCGGCGGATTCGCCCTTGAGACGGACTCAGAAGGCTATGTCACTCTCTCGCAGCCTTTGGTTGGTGGCCCGGGCTTGGTTCCATTTATTTCAATCGAGGAAGACTTCGGAGATCTTGTCCACGGTGTTCTGCTGGACCCAGAAACCTGGGGCGGAAAAACCATCCAAGGAATTAGTCACTTAGCCACCTTTCCCGAGATTACTGAGTCTTTCACCAAAGGTATGGTTCTGTCCGTGATATGAAAACGTGTTGTACATATATATATGCTAACCAGAACCTCCTGATTTCGGGGTTGCTTAGTTACGGGCAAAAAATCCCGCTACGTTCCCATAGAAACCGAACAATTCCCCACCATGGGCGGCATCAGGGCACTCGAAAGTATTAGGGACATGTATGTATTTACACAATGGGCTGATGGTCGATATTTCGCGAATATGGAGTTTGATGTTGAGCAGGCGAAGGCCCTTAAAAAATCAGTTCAAGACGTGGTTGCTGCAGGAGATCCTAAGCCATTAATGAGCTCTGAACAATTTTTTGCTAAGATGTTCAGCGGAAACAAACCTGAGTAAATGATACCAGTCGGTTATTAGTTTGTTTGTTGCGAAGACAGCATAAATTCGAGGATTTGGATTGCAGTGCATTTTGTACTTGCTTTCTTGTCAGATTTCAACACAGTCTCTGCTGTTTCGACGAGAGGTCGAACGCCGCCCTACCCAGGACCTTGTCGCAAATGTTAGCAAACTGTAAGCCAGGCATTCTGGAAGGTGTAATATCTCCGAGAAATGTTGTTAGGAGGGGAATAAAATCGATACCGTGGGGATCTGCTCCACCTATTTAATTGCTCCTTTGAGTTCTAAATCTATTCTGGAAACTCTGTATTAATATCGCTGTCATTTCCACTACCGAGTATCGGATACAACGCGCAATGAAAGCTCCTGCGACGCTATGATGCTGTTCAATACTAGGGTTGGTTAACCGTGTATGGGCTGCCTTTTGGGATCCTTAAGCGTATTTTGGCGCCACTTTCAAGAGAGACACAGAAGGCTTTCCTCCATCCCACAAGCTAGCAATAATATTTATCCAAGGGGTTAATAATTAGAACTCAGGGAAGGTCAAAACGAAGCGCGCCCTGTGAGGATTAGCTCGGGGATACCTTGCACACGCCTAGTAGTATAAGTATATCTCAATCCCTCCATTAGGAGGAAATATAGCCTTGGGCGAATTGGCTTCATTGACTGTTTACTTTTTTGAAATCATGTCCATGAGGTTGAAAGGCCACTCAGCTAGTCGGGAGCGCTGAGCAGGGGGCAAGGGGTGAAAGGCGCTCTAAGCGCCACCTAACACTTCATATTGACTTCTTTTCAATGAAGTAGTTTTCGCAATGGCAAATCAAGTGCGTTGTCTATCCTAGCAGCGCACTCGCACTCACGGAGAAGGGATGTAACGGGAATTAATTTCTCCTTATTTGGCATATTTGTTTTTAGAGCAACCCAGCACGGTCATCCTGCCAATGACGTGTATCTTCAAGGGGAGCAAACTCCTTTCTAGAATGAATGCAGCATTGCGGTACATCATCCTTCTACTCGGCGTGCCGAATCAAGGAAAAATGGCGACACGGATTTCGTGTCCGTGCGATGGCGCCTCTCCCGAACCGCGACACTGGGCTGGTTATGAGATTCGGCGATGCGCAGTCCATCCGTGCTTCCACTCTTCCTCTGCGACACCTGTCATCGGACAACTGGGTTACTATGCTCATCCTCCTATGTCCCTCTGAAACAAAGCACGCAATCATCGCCTGATATCAACGGGCTTGTCTTATCGAATACGCTCGGCCTATGGCTTCGAGCTGCTGGTTCTGTGGAACGTGTGGTGCATATTTCTTTCTCTAGCTCAAGGAAACTGGAGGGTTCGAGCGAAAATTCATAGGAGCGAGGAAATATGGAAAACAGCGAACTTCAGACGGAGTCCATAACGCATCTGTGTTTAGCCAGCGCGGTCGACAGAAACAGCTTCAGTCTGCCAGTGCCAGACGCAGCAGTTCTTTGGAGAGGAACAGAAGGCTACACATGTTCCACAGGAGCTACCCGCACTGTTTTCCAGCAATCGCTGCTAACCGGATGTGACACCATATATCAAACGACGATCCGCAGGAGTGCTCAATCCCTACGTCCTCCTCGGCCAAGTTTTGGTGGCAAGTTGCGAGGGCAAAGGCGTCAAGTTTTCATAACCGCTCTGGATCAACAACATCCCACCTCGCCACGTCCTCTTGGTCTGACATTTTTGGTTCCCGACCATTCCTCCACCTCGCCCTCAACAGCAGCAGTAGCAGCTACTCTCAATGGCGTAAAGTGATGGCTGTGCAACAACGGGACAAAATATCCTTCCGCCCTTTGTGTCTGCAACTCCTGCTGGCGGGCATCTGGCTTCCCGATTCGCAGCTGGGCATACATTTCACGGCCAGCTATTTTCAAAAGATTGAACGGCTCGAACTTTAACCTACGATGACTTGGGAACTCTGAAACGATATCAAAACTCTCCTAGCGTCTATGTCTATAGAAATTTTTGTGGGGTTTGCGGCGCTACTGTTTTCCGGCATTGTGATATGAGGTCGGGTATGAGTGTCAGGCCGTTGAGGCGGAGACTGGTGCACGGGCTGCATTGGGAGCTGGGACGGATTAGCTTCCAGGAGTATGCAGTGAGATACTTGAAATGGGACTTTAGTAGTAGGCGGGGGTCCGGAAGATGGATGTGATGCGAAGGCAGAAAATCACCAGATATATCGAAGAGGTTTTTAGATGTCATTGTATGACGCATCATTGTCCTGTTTGAGGTGAAGTTCTCTTATGATTGTGCTTGGAGAATAAAGTTTATTGCTCTTACGTGGGCCAACAGCGACAGATTTCATGCTCATGTCCGTACACCCACACTCACACAAAGAACCCAAGTTTCAAAAAAAAAAATCTCCTGTAAGCCTGCGGGTTCCAAGTTGCCGCCAAAAAAAAGCGGCCAATGGAGATGTAGAGAACGACAGCTAGAAAAGAAAATCAAATCACGCGTCGAAGGAGCCCCAACTCATCATCATGGAAGGACATTCGCCAGGAGAGGAATGCACTAATCCTGTAAAACACAAGTCCCGATACATTCCGCGAGTCGGAACAATTTCCTCTTATTTTATCCCGACTTAGTTCATATCATCGCCTCAGGCAGGCAGAATCCCCTGATTGGCGGGCGCCGACATATAATCTGCTCACTCTCTATGCAAGCAAGGTCTTGGAGTGTGGGAGCTAGAGATGGTATTAGGCGTGACTTGTTTATTGTTTGATCCTTTCTACTATTGAGTCACTGTTCTTCTTCGGACAAAGGTATGTGACTAGGTTAATTTTATGGGCCAACAAAAAAGTTTACTAGCGGATTTGCCCCGCGTTGTCTGAGTCTATTTCTCCCCCTCCGTGCACATGTCACGCATATAAATAAAGCCCTGGTTCCAGTTTTGTTTCGGGGCAATTTCTTTTTGTTCTCTTCCTCCAGCGACCCCCAAGAAAACCTTTCACGGAAATTCGATCATCTACCTAATACTATACCAAATATCATCCAGAGCTCTATCAATTACCCCGCATTAATTTCATCATGGGTATGCGAATCCCCCGCTTGTCATCTTGCTCGCTCTCTGCCTAGTAGAGCTTTTGCATTACCTCATATTCAACAACGTACTGACATGTCTGCGCTGAAAATTAGGCGAATGTGGCTGCGCTTGTGGCTCTTCCTGCCAGTGTCCCTCTGGTCAATGCAGTTGCGTAAGTGATACTCTCCGCTGGGCGTACTCGTATGATGTGCGGGCGTTTTATCTGACGATTAAACATTTAGAAATAAACATGCCCTTGTAATGCCCAGCCAGGCATATCTTCCTCTTTCGTTCGATTCCAGAACCCCTGATTGATTGAGGGAGCAGGTTGTTATTATTCGACTCACAAATGACGTGGGAAGTAGCGTTTTCCTGTTACCAGGCCTCTGTGAACGGTATACGTCAATAATCGTCATTTATTTTTCTGCTATGGAAGGGGGTGATTAGTATCTGCGGACAATATGGCTGGTGTTTTTATAGGGAGGCTATTTACCGTAGTTCCGTAATGAAGAGACTTGAAACTTTCTGTTTGTTATTCTGTATGCGTTATATAAGTATGCCCGCCTGCAAATTTTGTGGTGCTGAAGCCCTCACCTTGCTCACCCACTCTCAACTCTTTTAAATCATCAAGGGAACCTTCAGATCACTGTCCACTCGTTAAGGCTGAAGATGGAATGATACCTGGTATTAGATTTAATCCTTGTTCTACCAGCTGTTCAAGCTTCTGCTTATGTTCTCAACGTTTCTAGGCGTTCATTTTTCGCTAGTAGACATTTGAATCAAGTATCTATTTCCACACGGGTGTCAACGAAGGTCTCCTTGGTTTTGGCCAACAACTGATGTTCGGACGGCCGCGTCATTTTGGAAAGCCCTATTTGTACAGTACTTCCATGCGAAAGTGTTATATCTCGAGAGCATTTGTGTCGTCCCAGGCTGTACTATCCATGAAACGAATGCACTTCATTCCCATGTTCATGCATCTTCTTGTAGGATGGGGTTTTTAATAAAAAGCGTTGTTTCCCCCATCACGTCCATGATCCCTCTACATTCCTTTGATTACGCTGCGTAAGTGTTCGTTGGCTGGGAGCGTGAATCGGTGACTTGATTGTGGGGCCAGCTCCAGCAAGGTCGAATAATAGTGCCAAATATATATTTGTGAAGTGATTCCGTCAGTCAAGAACAAATCCCGCGAGTTAATTGCTGTACGGGATGAGCACAGAACCGAAACAACTCTATAATTCGGCCACAAACCTTCAATTATCCACTCTATACGGTAGATTAGGGAAGCGGTGAGTTTGTGTCGAGCAAGATGATCAGTGAAAACATGAGATTTCTGGGCTAGATTGGATGGATGGCAATGCACGTCCCCCGTCAAGCTTCACACGTATTTCGAAGCTCAATCTCGTGATAATGGATTCTCTTTCAGATAAAGAGCCTCAGGAACGGAGCCGTGCCCGCCATTTAGTGCTGGATATGCCCTGTCTCCATGAGCCTCTCTTACTAGAGGAGGCCAAAGATTGACTCTCTCCAGTAGTGTTGGAATTAAACGGACCTATGCATTGTGAAAATGAATGGGCTGGATCTGGACCTGTTTCTGGACATATAAAGAGGGTGGAAGAACGTCGTTTCTGCGAAAACGTCCCCAATCCAAAGCACCCACCCTTGAAAATATCTCCCTGCCAGACTCACATACCTGAACCCCTCTCGAATCAGCCACACTTTCATCCAACATGAGCGCCGCGTATTTCGAACGCAAATCCTAGGTGAGTTCATGGCACCCTTCTGAGGACGTGTATCGAATGCTAACAATTTGATCATAAAACAAACGCCAAATTTCTCTATGGCCCGAGAAGTAATTTGAGATCGTAACTGGACTTGTGTTCCCGGTAATGTACGGAAACATTAAAGCAAGCAACGCGATTCTTGTAGAGATGGACGCGGGGGCTGGAGGTTTCCGAACGCTCCTTGTCGGTGACCCTAAGGAGCTTATCAATGACTCTATGGAGGAGCTGCATAGTGAAATCATGAAGATCTATGAGAAGCTATCTGTGGGTTTGGATGAAAATGCTATCATAGAGGCCGGAGAAACGGTTATTGAAGGGGCGTTAGAATAGCGAAACATAATGCATATTCTACAGTACCTAAATGCAATATGAACATCCAGATAGTTTTTTATTGCCATGCATAATTCACAAAACAGGGGCAGTAGTCTTCAATATGGTAATGAGAAGGATGATTTTGGAGTACTTTACGCCGACCATTCTTGACATTCGCATGACAAATTCCAGCACTGTTAGCCAAGCAAAATGCAATACTTCAGGACATTGCCATGGCAATCTGTTTCCTGGCCCACCAAATTTTCGGGAAACTCCCTTCAATCAAGCCATGAGAGAGTCAAACGACCTTCAGGACCGTAGGCGATTCTTCACAACGAATCACCTACCAACAGCCAGAGAATCGAATCGGAGCAGAGAAGTGGACTCAAATGCGCCACGTATGCAATAGGGTGTTTGAGTGGATAACGAACGATGGGAGGCTCATAGACAGAACGGGGGTATTGAGATCCCCCACCACATCATCAGAAATATAGAGAATTCCCCGGAAAAATCAATGCAGAGGGTTTCCTCTGCATTAAGTTTTGTATCAATCTACCGGCCACAGATTGCGAAGACAAGTGGGCCTTTTCAGAGCGTGCAAGTTGCGTTTGTTTCTAGTTTCAAGTTTTCCACTGCGGTCAACAACAAGCAGTGTTTGTAAGGCCACTGGGCAAAAGAGCTCAATCACCACCAGCACCATGCTGGTAGAGGGGACGAATCAATCCAAACCCCCAATAGTGTTGACCTCCTTGAGGAGGGAAACGCTGATTACATAAGAATCACTCTCTCAATGAAATTTTTGATATATTTACATCATTGGACACAAAACAACATCCTCTACCCAGCAGGTATCAGCTAGGCCTTCCACACGCGGCCGTGGATGGTCGGGAAAAAAGAGAGGTGCTTATCTTTGTTTGCCTTAACAGACCCTGACATCTCAACCAATATTGCCAGTTGTTTCTTCTTTTCAAAAGACAAATTTCCGACGGCCTGATCCACCTCCTTGGCAAGCCCAATCAGCAATATGGAGATAGAGGCCCAAACATGAATCACATGGACCACCTGTGAAGTATTGTATTTGTGGAAAACGCTCTTGATTGTTCTGGCTCAGCCTTGTTAACAGCAGTGGGGGTTGAGATGGCTAATTGCCATGCCACCATGCCGGAAGTCTGTTGAACATGGAGAATCGTCAGTCCAACCGAAGGGCGCTAACCCAGGCGGATGCTTGTCAAGGCCAATGAACATGTTTTGGTGTCTGGTTCATCCTCTTATTCTGTAGGTCGCCGTGTCGAGGACAGTGCACAATCTCTCAAAAATGGAGTTGGAAGCTAGCTGGGGTGGCATGGGGAATCGTACAAAGCTCTTTCAACAAAATGTGCGAAATGAGAAATGAAACTTGCTCTTGAGCGGCAGCTGGCAAATTGAAACCCCACATATCAGCTTTTTCCGGTTTTAGGTTTTGATCCTCTCTTCCTGGAGACACGCAATTTGACCACCTCCTCTCCAATAGCTGCAGGAGGTAGCTGGGAGCCTTGCATCATGGTTCAAGGGTCACCCAACCGTTTTCCACATTACCCATGCTAACTCTGTTTCTCACACCTTGAATTTCTGATACAAAATGCATGACAAGGACTTGTCCTTCCACAATCTGCATCCAAATCCCTCTTTGTCCAGTCAACGCCTTGTCGGATCCGCACACGTGCTATCAGAAGACGAACCATGGAACTGCGGGGGAGGGTCCGTGATGGGGGAGAAAGAACATAAATAGGGCTTCATGTCCCCTTCTTCCTCATGAGATTCTCTCTTCCATTTTCAAGGATAGCTCGTTGACCATCATACATCCAAACGCAACTTAAATATCTTACCGAATTTTCAAACAAACTCACCACCCAAACCCACCCATCCAAAAATGTCTCCCTGCAACTGCAACTGCTGCTCTGGTGACTGCAACGCCTGCGGCTGCGGCAGCTGCAGTGTAAGTTAATATAAACAGTATCTACGTTTGTGTATACTCACCTGACTTTTACAACAGCACTAAGCAGCTCCCGATGAGCTAAATTCTCTCTCTTCCACTTTTCTCCTGCCTTATATAACGTCTTTCCCCGCCGCTGAGAAGGTCTCTTAACGTATCCGAAGTCTCCTTGATCGATACGTCCATTCAAATCCCTCATTCCTTAGGACGAGACTGGCATTATATTTCCTAACGTTTCCCCCGCGTCTACCCTAACTTGGATTCGTTATCAAGCGAGTTGGAAGAAAAAAATTTTCAAACCACGGAGGAAAGAGAATCAATTGCCTCAGGCTCTCGGAACCAGCATGTCCTGTTTTCTTTTATATTTTCAATTCGACATTGGTTGTTGTGTATCTTGAGCTTGCCCGGCCCTTTTTTCAAAAAGGGCGAGCAAATTCTAAGGGGGCGTGCCTGTGTGCTGGTGTGCATGCGTCTGGGCTGTGTTGGGTGTTGAGATGTAGCGAATATTCGAAGACATACTTTCATTAAAGCAATGACATCTCCACCATTATTCAGAATACAACCTTAATCCCCATTCCGTACTAGGAAACATAGATGCAAATCAGCCGATTTTAGAATACCATGAGGTCACAAATGCCTTCCTCGAATGTGATGCAGCCCTATGTCGTACCTCCGTGTCATACATGTCATGTTCTCTTCCGTTCTCGCATCGGATAATAGATATGGACATCTTCCCACTGGTGCGGGGGTCCAAGCACACGGGTTTTGCGGAATGAGACGCCTCTTTCACCAAGCAAAGGGACACGACAGGACGGTTGGTCAGTTGACCCCGCATTGTTAGCTTTGAGAATCTTCTTCCTTTTTTTTTTTTTTTTAATATCATTTTTTCCATATAAAATGATTCAGTAGGTCAGAATGTGAATCTTGCCGATCAAGACTAATGTCGCGAGAAGACATCAGTCAAATTGAGGATTTCAACTAAAGTGATTGTAGAAGAGATCAATGTTCTGGAGGTTTGAGCATATAGGAGTTTTTCTTTCTCTTTTCTTTTCTTTCTGAGGAAGGGTTGAAACTGGTAATGGCTCTTGTTCATGTTACTGTATTATGGCGGGCTAGCTTGTGTATTAGTTGTGGATTCTCTACCGTCATTTCGATGTAGTGTACAAGGTATCCGCACGAGCATTCAAGTCAGGAGCAGCGAAGCATGTGTAAATGGAATGATGACACATCAAAGATAAGAGCGACGAGAAACCAGCATAAAATGACACTACCAGGCTGCACAGGGAAATAGATAATCTTGCTGTGAAGGAATTCAAGTCTGCTAGAAACAAGAAGAATAAAGAAATAAAGAATAAAGGTGGAAGTAAGCATGTAAGCCCGTCTAGTTTGCAACAATCCTGTGTAACTAACCAAATATTATCAAATTATTCTGCGGTTCGTTTGTTCCCTCACAGCTCGTCTTTGCGATCATCACGGACGGCATTGCCGTTCTTGGAAACTTCTTCACAGGCAGCCGGGGTCGTCACAAACATACTATACACGCATTTTTCGTCTTCCGTAACCTTCAAGATCTCATCCTGCTCCCCACATTCCAAAACAATCTTGGTTGAACGTGCGGGGCCATTCCAGCATGTTTGTCCGTTGGTGTATTCCAGTGCTATCTTCTTTTGAGGGACGACCTTCCCATTTGAGTCCTGCTCATCCACAGTAATTGTAGTAAACGCAGAAAAGGTGCCCATTGTTGTGGTGGATCCGCCTTTCTTGGGTATTTGTTTCGTTTTCTCCATCCAACAGAGTTCATAGGTATATTCACCAGAGTCCTTAGATATGCACGAGCCCTTCAGCGAGCGAAATACGGAATCACTTCCATAGTCTTTGTGAAGGTCTAATTTTTGATCCTCCAACTCAGAGCGAATTCTATTCAAAGATGATTCTTCAGTAGAAAGTGCATTCCGAGCTTCCGTCACTGCTCTGGACTCTGTGGTGCCTAAGTCGCCGCTGTTATCCGCAAGGATGCCATTTGATATTAAAAACGAGCGGAGTTGGAGTACTTTATCTTCGAAGTAGTTAATCAATGAATCGGGGAGGTAGGCGGCGACTTTGTAAACTGTGGAATGTGTATTAGCATCTTCCAGCAGCAATATGGCTAACAAAAATTTTGGATAAGAAGATAAAATAAACTTACGAAGACCGATTTCAGATTCTACATCTTGTTCATTTTCCCAATGATCCCAGTCAATGCCTGAATTTTCACTGTCCGGTTTGCAAATTTCATCCAAATCTCGATCTAGCGTTTCATCGCCATCGCTACCTGTATCGCCACGCGCAGCATAATCTTCCCAGGCCCGGACAGCACGCTTTACGCCTTCGTCGTTGAAATTTGGGTTGTATTCCTCCTTGAATTTTGATAGTATGGCCTCGAGTTGACTAACTTTCACCAAATTCTCATCCCTTTCCCGGCGAACCTGCACCAATGCCCCTCGCAACTCTTCGACCCTCTCCTTGGCTAGTCCAGCAAGAACATTAACTTTGCCCTTATTTTGGCCCTTCACCACTTTGCCCCTTTCGTTGGCCCGGACTGTTTCGAGAGCTTGTTCTAGGTTCTGCACCTTCAACTCTGAGGCCACAACTTCCACTTCAAGATCCGAGATGCGGTCTTCCACCTCCTTTCGTAATTTAGCCGCAGCTTTCACAAGCTCTGCCCTCTTCTTCACCGCCGTGGTAAGGGATTTATGCCTCTTTTCTTCATTCTTTCGCCATTCTTTTCCAATCTCCTTGCACCTGTTCTCACATTTTAAGCCACCAACCCGGGCCCATTCATCGCTACCGTCGCAGCACATCTCATAGTCGCAAACGCCATCATTGACTCGCTGGAACGATATGACTGATGGTCTATGACCTTTATTAACACAGTAGAATCCGGGGAGAACCGGAGTACGGTTAACCTTATCATCCTTAAAGTCAGAAGGAGAAAACTGTGATACATAGGCGCATGCCGAGGTGCCCGGTTCGTCGCTGCCATCAGGACAGTCGCAGTAATCATCGTTCACTGCGGAGAATGGAATTTGAACGGAGGGATTAGAAATACAGGTGAAAGTGGAAGAGTCTTTGTAATATTTACTAACTAATGTCCAGGGTGATATTGATTTAATGTCAGCTAGCTAGTTGCAAAATAGACCATTGCGAAGAACCAAGGAAGCAGTTTGTCAAGAGAAATGGGCTTTAAATCAGCATTTTTGTATACACTTACACTCCGGACCTACACCCCGAGGACGTATAGAGGGATCACTTCCCACCACACCAATGGAAGAACATATGGTCGCACCCAAAGCAACGAAAATCCTGCTGGAATGTTTCATGATGGAGACATTGGGTCTACTGTGAAGCCTGCCTGCTCACTGTTCCACTTTCTCATTCTCTAACCTTGGGTTTAGGAGCTGGATCAACGTTGGCCTATCACACGCAGCCTTGGCCGCTGAGTAACTAATTTCACGGAACTTAAAAACTATTAGCCGGTTTAGCTATCAATCACCACTTTTGCCGTCCATCACCAACTCAACACTCCATTGAAACTGCCACTGCTTCATTCCTAATACAGAATAATACCAAACTAAAAACATGGGTAATGATGGCGGAAGGTAAGCTCATCCGTGGGTCGTGATGGAATGGCGTATTCTAACTCACATATAGTATTCCAAGGCGATGCGAACTTGTGAAGTCCGCAACACGCAATCCCACCACTGCCGAGCTTAAAGAAACCCTACGCGAACACTTAGAGCATTACTGGTCGACTTGCCCTCTCTCGCATAAGCAGCTGCTTGCGCCTATTGTATCTGATTCCAGCGGAACTCTCTATAACAAGGACGCGATACTAAAGTTTCTCCTGCCGGCAGATGACGCGGAAGATATCAGCTCGAAAGCCGACTGCGAAGAGATATTGAAAGGAAGAGTCAAAGGGCTTCGCGATATTGTGGAAGTAAAGTTCGAGATCGATGATGATGGGAACGGTAAAAAACGCAGGGTCTGTCCTATCACTCGTAAAGAGCTGGGTCCAAACGTGAAGTCGGTCTACCTAGTTCCCTGTGGCCATGCGTTCTCAGAAGAAGCGATCCGAGAAATGAAATCCGACAAATGCTTACAGGTTGGTATATCTGTCATCTCTCATTTTTGTGCTATGTTGTGTGGTTCTTGGTCACTGACCTATGAAATGTTATAGTGTAACGAGTCGTACCTTCTCCAAAACATTATCCCAATTCTCCCGTCGCAGGACGCTGAAAAGAAGCGCTTGATATCTCGTGTACAAGATTTGAATAGCCAGGGCTTGACACACTCGCTTAAGAAGGCTCCTGGCTCCAACAAGAAACGAAAGAAAAACGGGAGTAGCGCTGAATCCACTGCTTCTACAACTACCGGTTCTGAACCAGCTTCTGCTCTCGATACCGGAACAGCTACCTCCAAACATCAATCTGCACCCAGCAGTAGACCTGATAGTGTGACATCCACTCCAGCGCCTTCAGGAATTAAGAATGCTGCAACAGCGCGACTGACAGCTCGTGTGCTTGAGGAGGAGAGGGAACGCAATAAACGACGGAAAATGATAGGTGACAACGAAACAATACGAAGTCTCTTCTCGTCCGATTCAACGAGAGAGCGAAGCAAGGACTCTGATTTCATGACCAGAGGCTATTCGATACCAACGTCGGCGAAAAGATGAGACTTTGAAACGTTTGGTAGCTCCATCATGGGTTCCTCCCTGTTCACAAGCATGCTATACCCTGCACTAGCAGCTTCTCTAGGGTTCTCGCTAGCGACCCACCTGCCGTTATATTTAGGCTGAGGTTTTCGGAGAGTTCCTTGTCCTAAACTACCTTCAACATGTCGGATGCAAAGACTTGCGAAACTCATGCCATCCCTGGTTGATAATCTGTAGCAAGCCCACAATTTGCGCACAAGGCTTTTATGTGCTTCTATCCATCAGATCCACACACATTACAAGGAATTGGCCACACGGGTATGCGAATATGGCTGTGACCAGGTTAGGATAGATGTCCTATATGTGTGTGAGGTCGATGTTAGATGCCGCAAGTCTTCTGGTGATGACATGAAGGTAACTTCTGGGGGCTGGTCGAATAGTTACTCTTGGCAGTTGCAAAGTTGGAACTAGCCAGAAAATATTCTCCTTCCGCGTCTCCCTGACGGCCATGTTTGCGACCTTTTTTTTTTTTTTTTTTTTCCTTTACAGGTTGTCGTTGACTTTCGACGGGGTTTTTAAAGGGTAGAACTCATGTAATGGATAAGAAGACGTTATTGGGGATTTTATTTTACGTCGAAAGGAAGCTGTGGATGTTTCCTATACTTTATCGAAATAGGAACCCCTGGGACCTAGTTAGTTATTCGATTTCATATACTTCGGAATGACAATCTTAAATGCAGTGAGAAATTACTCCTAGGACGCAAGATGGCGTTTTCACTCTTGTCATGAACCATACTCTATCTGTGGTTAAAGCGAGCATGCAATACCTATATTTATACAAAATGATATCACAAAAAAATTGGCCAGAAAAAAAAAAATACGCACACACACACACACACACACAAAGTTCCGAACCTTGATAAATAGCAAAATCCAAAAGCAAATAATCTACAACCGCGTGCCATGCGCCACGGGGGAAAAGGGTACACCATCCTGCCTCCTCTTTGCAGCACAGCACAGCACTGTAAAAGGCTTCCCCAACCCGCATCCTCACTTCCCTCATGTCCGCACCCGACCAGTAACCGGCAATCCCCGCCTCGTTAACTCCTCCTCGATAAGCTTCCACCGCCCAATCTCCTTCTCCTTGTCGATCGGCGTATATCGCCTCTCCATGATCTTAACATTGGGCAGGCTGGTCAGACGTTCATCCTTAAGAAGGTGCTCTGCTAGCTTCTTCGGCTTCGGCTTGGACACTTGAGTGAGGAAGCTGAGGAGTCGTGATGGCTTGGTTATTTTGGCGAGTTGCGGATCCGGGATGCGGTAGCCAGTTAATTGGCTGACTCGTTTGAGGTACTATTGTTGTGTGGTTTTGTTAGAGCTAGGTCGTCTGTGTTTTAGGTGGAGAGGACGAGGAAGGAAAATGGAGAAGAAGGGGAGAGAGGAAAATCTTTCATGTGAGGCCCAATGTATGAATTTCTTTGGATGGAGATGAACGAGCTTACAGCAAATTTAAATTCTGAGTCTGTAAGAGGGATGCGGAGGAAGTCGAGATTCTTTGGGCGATAAGTTGTTGGCCCAATGGTATCCACCTCGTCCTGTTCGGCCGCAGCAAGTTGTGCTTCCTCCTCGGGCGTAATATCTTGTGTCTCACTAGATTCTGCAACAACGGTGGTTTCTTCGGCTTCTGCCTCGGCGCTACCTTCTATCGGTTCATAAAGTTGCGCAAACCATTCGTAGATAGCAGTCTTCGCTTCCTCGCCGTGGAAAGTCAGGGATGGAGTGGTTGAATCGTTCATCTTCACCTCCGCCTGGTTAATAATGGAGAGGATAGCTTCTTCGTAACCAAGGATATTGCAACCGTCCGCGAGAGGCTTCCTCATGTCTTTCAAGATGAGCAATTCGACCATGGCTTGATGGAGGATTTGGTAAAATTTGGTGCGGGACGTAGCTTTCTCGAGAGCCATAAATCTGCACGAGCGGTCAGACTATTATCTGGCTCATGCTTGTGGAAGGGATATTCAGAAGAATTGGGAAAATGTAGGGTTCCATGTATATTATTGAACGCAGCCACATAATTAGGAAACCGCTCAATAAAGATGGTAAAACGTACGGTTCGAAATAATCCTCAGCTCTGGGAGGATTTTCCCACCATTGCTCCGCACCAACCTGTCTTAAACCTTCCCAGGTATCCGCACTCTTATATTCCCCATGGGCTTTCTCTTCCGCAGTAGCAACGCGCATTCCTTGGTCCTCCTCTCCCATTTCAGATTCGAGGAGAGGGTCAGCCTGCGACAATTCCACTGGCGGGTCGACATGGTCGAGCTGGCTTTCACTTCCGTATGGATCCTTCACTCCCGGAGGCTTGTCCGTTCCCCATATCTTCCTGCGCAGCTTCTCGGTCACGGGCAAGTCGCCGTTATCGTTGCTTTGGCTGCTATTGGATGGGTGGTACTGGCGGAATTGGAATTGGTTGACGGATCGGAGAGCCTGGGGAAGGCATTGACGCCTACAGGTTGAACAAACGTATAATGCACTAGATATTCGAGCGGGTGCCGTTTCCAATGGAGCTAGCAGACGTACTGGCAGCGACATTGTTGGCGTTTCGTTGACTTCGTCGTTGAAACGATTTTTTTTTTCTTTCCATCCTTTTTCCGCTAGCAAAAGACCAAGGTTAAAGGTTATTATCACGTGATTACCATCAACGAAGGGATGAGGAATATGTGGGATGGTTAATCTTCTCATTGTGCGATCGCTAGCTAACTATATAGGGGTAATCACGTGCGGTGGAGGGCCGCCTGGGCAACTAGTGCCCAACACCCCCCCACGCGCCAACGTGCGTGATGTGTTCCTACGAATCTTCCATGCTAGCTATCTCAACTTGGATCATCCCAAAATCATGCTACATATAGAAATTTAATCATTCTCACTGTTATCAGTGAAAAGTTCTAGTAAATCAATAAAATGCCTAAATGCCACTGTGCTCAGAGGTTTGGTTAATCCATCTGCCATCATATCCTCAGTGAGAACATGTTTAATAGAAATAACACTTTCATTCAATTGTGTGTGAGAATAGTGGAAGTGAGTGTTGATATACTTGCTGTGCACTGTGATCACAGCAATGATAGCTAGATCAATCAAATCTTTATTATCTGCTCTGATAGACAAGAGATTCTTTGCTGTAATAAATTCTAGTTCTATCATTATATTGTGCAATCACATTGCTTCACATACTGCTTTGCTAAGTGCCATGTATTCTGCCTCATTTGAACTTAAAGAAACACAAGATTGTTTGAACAAACATCATGAAATTGATGCATCTGCTAATTTGAATATGAAGTCTGAAGTAGATTTGTGTTTGCTGTTCAACAGTTCTACTCAATTCAAATCTGTATAATCTATCAGCAGATATGATGCATTGAAGAATTCATTGATTTTGTTCTTGAGATCTTTGTATAAAATGTCAAGATCACTTATTTCTTTTAGATATTGTATGATGTGAAGAAGAGTTCTTCATATCTTAGATGTAGACACAGTATTCTTCTACACTAGTAGAGATACTATTTGTGCAATATCTGAGTGTAATTTGACTGTCAGATACTGCAAGCACTCTACTTTATGTTGATATTGTTCTTTGATGAATCCTTCTTCTTATTCTGACACAGAGGTATTGTCTATCTTCAATCCTTCAAATATTGATGTAGAAATAGAGATGGCATCATCTAGACAGAAATCTTGCACTAAACAATCAATATAGTGTCTCAATGTCAATTTTATAGCATTATCAGAGCAATATTCAACTTCCATATCTAAGTATTTCAAAGATTCTTTTAAATCCTTAATTTCTAATTTATTGATGAGGATGTTAACTAGCCAATCAGCATCTGCTGAATCTTCTGCTATAATATGAAGATCATC
Source organism: Histoplasma ohiense (assembly GCA_017607445.1). Lineage (NCBI taxonomy): Eukaryota > Fungi > Ascomycota > Eurotiomycetes > Onygenales > Ajellomycetaceae > Histoplasma > Histoplasma ohiense. The sequence goes on from JAEVHH010000001.1 coordinate 5,516,373, forward strand.
CACATAGATCATTATATAAAGATGATTGTGTGATGTGTGACATCATAGAGCAGAGTCATATGAGCTAGATTTGAAATCATTCTCATGAAGTAATGCTGTAAGAAAATCATATCAAATCTTAGCAGCAGAGTTCAATCTGTATAGAGAGTCTTCAACAGCACAAATCATTATATGTGAAGTTCTCATCTCAAATTCAGTAGATTGCTGTATATAAATTGTTTTATCAAGTTGACTGTGTAGATAGATCATTATTATATCAATCTGATGCAAGATTCAATCTCACTTCACTGCTATTACAAACATTATATGATTAGTAGCATTATTAACAACAGATGCATATGTTTCTTTGTATGTATTTTTCTTTAATCAATTACCACACACTATTCATTGAGATTTTTGTAATATTTCATCAGAATCTGTGTTGGGATTCTGGGGGTGATTTTTTTTGACATAAATTCAGCAGCCAGAGGCCACTGACTCATCAGAAGAGACATCAGAATATGAAATCATTGTTCAGATATTTTTTCATTTCAAATCTACAATCTTATATTTCATTGATTTCTGTTAATATTTGTCAATTCCTTCAGATCTACTAACAGCATTCTTATATTCTTTCAGAATGAAATCAGTGAGAAGAGAAGAAATATAGATGACAAACACTTTCACTGATCTTACTCAATCAGCATCAGCTAATTCAGAAACAGCAGTATCATCAACAAGATAAATTGCTGAACTTGCAGCTTCAGATGTCATCTGATTAGTGTCATTCTGTGAGATTGTAGATTCTTTTGTAGATTCTTTTGTAGAGAAAACAATATCACTGATAACAATTATTTTATCAGTTGTAGAACTTCAGAGATGATAGATTGAGTTATTATAAAACTCTATAAGTTTATAGATTTCTGCTCTCACAGACAGTTTGTCAGTTGATTTTTGAGATTCATGAAGATGTGTATAAACATCAACACCTAGCTTTCTAAAATGACAAAATTGAGATAGAGTGTTGGTTAGCACTGAGAAGAGGATTGTATAAGAGCATTGTATAGACACTTCATTGACATTGATAATAGATCAGTATTTCTCATTATATAGAGTGGTGAAAGTTGATGTGTTGTTGATAATTGCAATCACTGTTTCAAGAACATCTGCTCAGAACTTCTTTGATATATTCATGTCTAAAAGCACTGCTCTTGCATATGTCATTATCATGCAGATTTCTCTCTCAGAAACACCATCTTAATGAGAAGATTGTGATATAGTAGATTCTCAGATAATATCATCTTTGATCATCATTGTTGTCATCTTATTAGATTGAAAGACACCATCAATATCAGTTCTAACTAGCACTGATAGCATGAAGCCAAGATTTTTCATGAATTGAACTCAGTGAGTGTAAATTTCAATGACTTGATCTTTGATATGTAAAAAATAAATTCATCTGTAATGGGTGGCATCATTGATGATTAGTATATAATATTTGATCCCTTGACAAGATTCTATAGAGTAATCAGACATGTCATTCAGTGTACAATCATCATCAGTGAGATCAATATGAATGCATTGCATTGCCTGCAACACTCATGACATTGAGATTTGTGAGAACTTGTGTGTCATGTCTGCTTTGACACAGCTGTCACAGAAGAAGTCTGTTTTAGATTCTTTGATACAGATGCTGAATGATGAGTTCTTCACTAGTGCAATGATCACATCAGTGTGAATATGCTCTAGAGTGACATGTCATTTCATGAGTGTTCTTATAAGAGGATTGTGATCACTAGATTGATTGTCAGATTTCTCTGTGATTGTCAACATTGCATCTCTGTAATTGTAAGATTTGATCATAAAATGAATGATCTGAAATGAGTGATGAATGTCTATTTGAAATTCTTGTTCTATAATCTTGTAGACTGATTCTTTGAATGTGTGAACAGCAGTGAAGTTGGCATCATTCAGAGTTTTTATTGTAAAATAAGAAGGAATGATGTCAGATAGTTGATATCTGAAACCTTGATCTTCTAACTTGGCAAAGAATAGAAGATTGATCATGAAATTGAGAATTCAGTGAATATGATCAACTGAAATATTCTCTTTTTCTGATTCAAAAAGAATATCATCTATCTTCTCAACTCATTCTACTTCATCATTCATAGACTGGCCGGTGGGACCATGAATTTCACATTTGATTTGATTTGATTTGGTCCCAGTCCATTTCTTGGCGTGATTTCCAGTGGGACCAGAATCAGAATGGGAGTGTAAAGAGATCAAAATTTTCAGAAATGAAGTGTAAAAGAATCAGATTTAGATCTAACATGACTATTATGAAATCAACAAAATTTATTATTTCATGCAAAGTGACTGACTATGAAAAACAAGAATGTGATCTGAAACTGATCATGATTTTAGCTCAAGTTTGGTCCTGTTCTGATGATTATATAATACATGACAATTGGTAACAATTATTGGTAACACTCACAATACATGACAATTGGTAACAATTATTGGTAACACTCACAAGCTCATTAATACTATATACAATCACACTCAATTTTTTCCTCCACTATATCATTGGAAGAGAATTCTGTCACAATAGAATTCTTATCAACAATTTCTTTTTCTTTTCCATGCTTAATCATCATCAATTTCTTTACAGTTTCTCCTTGCAATTGACTATGACAATAGTGACAAATATCTCAACTTGAGTTAAACTTTCTCTCCATACCAACTCCTGTCAATGGAATTGTCAGAATATCACATGCCATCATTGTCACTGTTGAGTACTGACTACTGATCATCCTCCACAGATCTAAAATAGATTTTTCTTTGATATTAACAGAATCATCATATAGATAGCAGTCAAATTCAGTGTTGCAAGAATTTTGTTTGCTCAGATTTTCAGCAGCAATCAACAAGTGCAAATTCTTAATCAATAAATATTAGTAACAGATTAATATCAATATCTCAGTGAGTATTATAAAAAACAAAGTTACTAATCAAAGAATCATGCTCTATTGACTCTTCAATTTATGTATTATTCTGTTCATATTGTCAATAGTTGTTGTTGTAGTATGTCTGAGCTATATCAACATAGATTTGTCGTTCTTCCGCTGTTCAATCCCCGGAAGTATATGCATTGATTCAATGAGAGGAATCAAGTACAGCAGCAACAGCATAGTAATCAGCAAATGATTGATTGATTCTCATATAATACTCTGCAAGTTTGTCTCAAGCTCTTTCAATTGCTGCAGAAATAGGCTGGCCGGTGGGACCATGAATTTCATGTTTGGTTTGGTTTGGTTTGGTCCCAGTCCATTTCTTGGCGTGATTTTCAGTGGGACCAGGATCAGAATGGGAGTGTAAAGTGACTAGAATTATTAGAACATGAGTGAAATGGGACTAATAAATCTTGATATTTCATGTAAAGTGACTGACTATCAAAAATAAGAACATGATCTGGGACTGACTATGATTTTGACTGAGGTTTGGTCCCGTTCTGATGATTATATAATACATATCTTAGATATCAATCTGATGATATGATTGGTGGAGATATCACCTCTATCTAGTGCTGTCAACCAATTTGCCCCTGCCAACCTATCTACTGCTGCTAATCTATCGCCGCTGCTAAGCTATCCCTCGCTGCTAAGCTATCCCTCGCTGCTAAGCTATCCCTCGCTGCTAAGCTATCGCTGCCAACCTATCTATTGCTGCAAGCTATCCCTTACTGCTAAGCTATCGCTGCCAACCTATCTATTGCTGCAAGCTATCCCTCGCTGCTAAGCTATCGCTGCCAACCTATCTATCGCTGCCAACCTATCTATCGCTGCCAATTTATCTACCACTGCCAATCTATCTATCGCTGCTAATCTATCGCTGCTGTCAATCTATCTATCGCTGCTAATCTATGTATCGCTGCTAATCTATCGCTGCTGCCAATCTATCCCTCACTGCTAAGCTATCCCTCGCTGCTAAGCTATCACAGCCAATCTACCGCGGCGAATCTATCTATCACTATCATTACTAGTTCAAAATAGAACTAGAGCATAAATACACTAAACTTCTTTTGATAGGTAATGATTTTTGGTAACACTCATAGCATTATATCATCTATATAGGGTAAATCATGGTCCCATTTGGTCCCATTTTAACAAAATGGGACCAAATGGGACCAGAATCAGTAATTTATAAGAAGAACATGACCTGGGACTAGATTTATAATATAAACAGTGTAAAGTGACTAATTTAATAAACACTATATGGGACCAGGACTAAGAAATTTGATAATGGGACTGGAGAAATATTTAGTCCCAGTTCCATGCATGGTCACACGGCCAGTCTATGCAGAAATAACTCTATTTCAGAATTGCTCTTCTCATACACAAATCATCTGAGTTTTCAAATGAGTAAATAAACTGTTGTATATTCATCAAGAAGCTTGCATCATTGATGTTACTGTAATAGACACAGCCTTTGTTGTTTTGTAAAAGATAAACAACAGTTCAACAACATATTTTAACTGTGCTCACTCTGTATCAGAAAGTTTCAGAGCATGAATCTTCTCTCACTCAGAATTCTGAACTCAATGATTCACAGCATCTTTTAGTCAAAATGCTCAAACTGTCATCTCATAGATAGAACTCCATCATGTTCAAACATCTTGTATCATATTAAGAGAAGGAACTGAGCTGTGTATGGCTTGAATATTGTGGAATTGTTGTTGTTGTTTGGGAGAAGTACTGATTGCATTGACAATGTGATGAATCTAAAAAAGATAATAAGATAGTTAGCAAATTGATCAATTTTCACTGAAGCATTATCAAATATCATTACCTTGCAAAGAGTTGATGAGAATGTGATGTGAGTAACAATTTCAACATCATTCTCATCAAAACAACTGGTCAATTCTGTGTTTTCAGATTCAATATTCAGATCTTTAATCAATGCTTGAACAACAAGCTGAATAACATGTGCAATACAGAGAATATATCCACATTTATCATTTCATCTATACAATATCAGTTTTTGTTTCAGACTCTGCATCATGATCAAGTTGTTTGCTGCATTGTCTGTCATGATTGTGAGAAGATCTGACAAAATATCTCAGTAATCATTTTTAATAATTGTCATGAGAACATCAGTCATATATTCATCTGTATGACTGCTCTTCAATTGTTCAAAGTCAATCAATTTCTCTTTATAATTTCAATTCTCATCAATGAAATAACAAACTGCACTCAAAAAGAATAGATTGTTGGTGCTTGTTCATGCATTCACTGTCAGTGATATCTTCTGTTGTTTCTTCAACAGAAGTCCAAGTTGTTGTATATCATTGTTGTAATGTGTATCAAGGGAAGAGCAGAGACTGGATTGATGAGGAATTTGAATATATGAATTAAACATTTGAAGTAAAGTTTGAAATTCCAAGTTTTCAACAGCACACAGTGGAAGATTCAAGAATATACATAGATATAGAAGTTGTTCTCAAAAGTTGTCTGATGAAAGAGTTGGAATTGAAAGATCAGCATCAGTTTGTTGTCATTTTCACATGTTTTCCTGCAAAATAGTACATAAGCATTATCAAATATTGTTATCATTAATGAGAGTAGATGATATAAGTATCAGTTCATGAAGAATATTCTGATGTTTTCCTCTAAACTGTAGACAATCAGCAGATTTCAAATGTTGTGTGATTTCTTCTGATTCATGTCCACTTCAGAATGGATGTTTTTGTATGGAGTTGCAATGATTACAGCAGAGAAATGGCTCTTCAGTGATCTTCACAGCAACTTGTTGAAAGTTTTTCCATAGATCTTCTCATTGTCTATGCTGACTTTTCCATAGATTGCATTGTTTTTCATCACTAAGAAAAAAGAAAGTGTGCATCCATCAGACTTGAAAGAGCTCATCTTGCAAGGACTTGTAAACAATATAAATTGTTTGATCCACTCTTATTTCTATAAGATCTTGAATCTCCATTAAAGAAGGTGATGAATTCCCTGATTCAGCAATTACTGAAGTTGCCATGATGAATATAAATGATGAGAAATTATGTGTGGAATGAATTCTGAGGATAATAAAGTTAAGAAATTTGTTGAGTTTTTTTTTACTCCCTTTTCATTAACCCACTCTAATTGGTTAGAACACTAGTAGAATATATTTATAAACAACAACAAAATTATGATAAAATAGAAAAGAATGATAATTAAAATATTAAAGATATTATTAAAGTTTATACAAAAAGTTGATTCATTAGATATATTATCTATCTCTAATATATCACAATTCCGCAGTATGAATTTATCACCTTTCATTGTTTACCAATACTATATGTAAAGTCACACACACCTTACAGTATACATACACATATATATATATATATATATCATGAGCATAATATCACTACAATAATATATTCTCACAACAAAGAATTGCATAATGTAAAATATCAAATAAAAAATTTGTAATCTCTGACAGATAATAATACAATTAATTTAACAAAAATATTAAAAAACAAACATGTAAAAAAAAAAATTTTTTCTTAGATCATTTTCTCTTCTTCTTCAATTTTCTTCTTCTTCTTCTTCTTCTTCTTCTTCTTCTTCTTCTTCTCTTTCTCTTTCTTTTCATTCTTCACAATTCAATTCTTCTCTTTCTTCTTCTCTCTCTTCTTCTTCTTCTCATTCAAGGAAACAACCACCTCAAAACCCTTCTCAGCTATCTTCTCAGATGAGGGAGAATTCTCCTCTCTTTTCATCAAATTCACTTGAGCTTCAAAGTTCTGCATCTTCTGATCTGCTGTCTCAGATTCTACTTCTGCAGCAAGTAAATTAGCATGCTCAGAAAGCAATGCTGTCTTCTCAATGTTCTGAATCATTGAGTGCATACAAGATCTAAACAAGACTTCAATGCTCTGATTCTCTTCAGAAGCCTGCTAATCAATTAGACAACAGAATCATTATCAAAAAACATTATCAATGAATATATTCAAAATACAATCTATCAGCTTGAGCTTCTTTATCTTGCAGACAAACACATCTTCAATCTTCTTCTGACAGCACTTTTTCACAGTCATCATCTTCTCAGTTCTCTTTCTCTTCATCTTAGTCTCAAATCATTCTCATGAGCACTTCTGATTTCAGTGCTGCTGCATGAGCAACTCCACTGCTTTCTTCTTCAACTTCTCACACATTGAGCCATCAGCATCATTCCTTTCATAATATTAGTCAAATTTCAGCAGAAGTATTACTCAAAATCATTATCAATCTACTTCATTACAGAGTTTTTTCAAGACAATATGACATGTTTTGCAATCAGCCTCTTCACACTTGAAGAATTCTTTCTCTTCCCTCTCAAGATGATGACAGCACTTGCATGCCTTGATGATACACAGAGCCATCAAATGTTCCTTGAAAAGAGGAACAGATATGTTTTCAGCAGAAGAGAGAGAGAGAAACACATTCTAATTATAATGATAGAGATTTCTAGAGAAAATAATATATTCTTTTTATAAGTTACTATCCATGCAGAAATGTGATGGGAAGAACAGAGATATATCAAAGAATTCAAGAAGAAAGAAAATCTACTTCTATATGTTATGAGAAATTACATATCTCATAGCAACACTGTTTGCATTTTTGTGCTACTTGTTGATATCATGTACTGCATGCACTCTGCAAGTTATATTATGGCTGAATGCAGATGAGATGTTTCTTTGTTGCTATAGAGATTATTTGTATATGCAATCTCTCAGTTTAACATTCACACATATTTTTCTTTTTCTTTGTTCTTTCTCTCTTCTCTCTCTAACCCATCATAATTCCACAGCAGTATGTTAACTATTAAAAGCAATATGAATATCTCAATGTTTTCTGTGAATGAATACTGATTGATTAATTGATTCTATCTAGCAAATTCATCATCACAAGTCTCTGTTCTTTCTTCTCTGAAATCTACACATCTATTCCCTGCGCTCATTCTCTCTCACTTCTCAATTTCTTCCCCCTCACTTCTTGATTCCTTCTCCCCCTCTCCAATAAAAAAAATGGCCTGTGATAAGAGTATTTCTCATCAGAGAGCAATGTCAACAACTGCTGCTTTCCACAAGACAGCATATGAGCAGTGAGTAGCAGAGTGAGAAGCAGTCTGAGCTCATCATCATGAGCAGCATTTCAATGCTCACTGTGCTGTGTGGAAGGTGTGCAACCCCCACTCTCATATGAAAAAAGTGAATAAGTAGAGTATGAAATTCAAAGTAACACTTTTTGATAACACTAGATACTGATATGAAAGTAGAAACTATTCATGAAATCTGTTATTATCAGAAGTCTGAGAATCTTATTTTCCTCAAGACTGCATTTGCACATTTTGTTCAAGAGATTGATGAGAGAAAGTATCACTTTCAGCATTCTGCTCTTGATACTCTTCAAGTTGCTGTGGAGACAATGTTGGTCACACTTTTTGAGTGTATGATATCATGTGAAAACAGATGTAACAATATCTCACTAATCATTTCATAGATGATCTTAAGATTATGATTCATTGTGAGCAGATGACTCTCACTGTGAGGGATATTAGATTGATGATGAAGATCATTGAAGGATTGAGTAGTAATTTTTTTGACAATTATAGATTGAAAAAATGAGTTTTGTTTTATTTTTATTTTTTTTTTTTCATTATTTTTTTTTTTGCTGAAGATTTTTGTTTTTTTTTTTTTTTATAATATTCTCAGTTGTTGTTTTTGTTTTTGTTTTTTAATTTTCAAAATGTCTACAAGCATATAATGATATTTCTGTTGTGACATCAAAAAGATAACAATATTTGGTAACACTCACATCATAATTAGCTACCATTCAGCATAAAGATATATGTATTATGTAATTATGGGTAAGTCATGGTTCTGTTTGATCTCATTTTGTAAAATGGGACCAAACAGGACTGTGACTCAGAAATCAAGGTAAGAACAGTATTCAGAATCTAAATATTTCTCATAAACAGTGAAATGAGATCAGAGCTATAATACAAACAGTGTAAAGTGACTGGTTTGAAAAACAATATATAGAACCAGGACCAAAATATATGAGAATGAAATCAATGCTAAAATTGGTCATGGTCTCATGCATGATCACACGGCCAGTCTAATCATCCACAGTGGTAATTTGTAAATCACTCTGAAATGACTTCAAATGCATCAATGAGTGCCTTTCATCTGTCATATTGAAGCTTGCACAGATGTTGAGATACCAAGGTTTGAATGTTGTAGTAAATGATGCAGATAAAGCAATTGCTGTATTAGCACTAAATTACAAGATGAAAAGATCTGATACTTTGATATCAGTAGATTTATCATCATTCTTATTCTTCTTCTTATCTTTTCTCTTCTTTTTGATATCTTCTGTATTGTCAGTGCTTTTGTTATCTTTGTTGTCCCTTCTCCATCACTCAGATGTCTTGTCAGAGTTCAGATGATAGTATATAGCTTTTGTATGCTCTGAAATTCTGCAGTATCTGCACTTTGCAGTTGCAGTGGAAGTTGTGTTGTTGTTATTATTGATGATCATGTTAATCTTTGAAGATTTAGAGTGTTCAGAATCCTCTGACTTGTTCATACAGTGAGTGATTTGCTTTGTAAGATTATTAATATCTAGATTGACAATCAGACTCTGATCTGTTCTATAGAATGTATCAAGACAAGATTTGATATAGAATCTCTGATAATTTCAGAGATCAATTATAAAGAAATTATGAAGATAGTTCTCACTGCAGTCCTCTGTGAATTCTCACATGTGAGTGGATAGATAGTGATATCAGCAAATGTACATCAGATAATCACCATTCTTAACATGCAGATGAGTAAATTCTTTGAGAATGCTAATTCTCTTCTTCTCAAGAAACATTATATATACTACACTTATCTTGTTTCATAGAGCTGCTGTGTTGTCAGATTGTATGGATTCCATCATTAAACAGACAGAATCTATCAAGGATTGCAACATCTGATGAAAAAGTAATTTTGAACATATCACTCAGTATTGTTGATTGAGTGAAGATAAACCCTCAGATGATTTCTGCTGATTTTTATTTAGAATATTTGCATCATCAATCACCTCTGCATCCAACAATATTGCTATCTTCCACATTTGATAGTTGATGTCATTGAATATAGTAACAGACTTCATATTCAACAAGATCTGTGCTTTCTTCTGATATTCACAAGCCAGAAGATTCAGATCTTCTACTGATATAGAATTCAAAGAGAATGAAGAAGATGATTGTATATACACTGTCATCAGTCACTTACAGAGTGCAATGAGATCTGTCACAGTTATAGTCATCATATCATTGAAATTCAGAGTAGACATTGATATAGAACTGAGTGTGCTATTTTCAGATTCTTCACATTCTGACATCTTATCTGTATTGTATGCTGAGTCAGAGATTGTAGTATCTTTCTCTGTCATCATATATTCAGTTTGATCATCCTCTGCTTCTGAGTCAGATTCTTGCTCAACAATAGAGGAGAAGAATTGAAGAACTCTTGATTGTGAATATAGTGTCTTCTTACATTCTGATATGAGGATTGCAGATAATTGAGAATCACTCATAATCAATCTGATTTAGAGAGGTTCTGAATGAAAATAAATAAGTTTTTGATCTCTTCAAGATTGTAATGAAATCTCTGCAGCAGTCTCAACAGTAATTCTGTCAATTACATCACTTTTGTAGACAAAGAGTTCTCTTTTCAGGGGAATATTGTCCAACTCATCCAATATAATGTCAGTTGCAGTGTATTCTAATTAAAATGTCTTGTTTTATTTAAAAATCTGCTATTCAGGCCATAACCTGTGGGATGGTTAATCTTCTCATTGTGCGATCGCTAGCTAACTATATAGGGGTAATCACGTGCGGTGGAGGGCCGCCTGGGCAACTAGTGCCCAACAGAATAATCTGAAAAAATAAGTAGTAAAATAGTCATTTTAATACGGTGATTGGAAAATATATAAGCGAGGTGTGTCGTTTGACAGCTTTACGCCAAACCAACTCTTTGCAGCACAATCCATCCATATCTAACACACAAGGAACGGATTCCAATTCGATTCTGGTATCTCTCAAAAAGGGGCCCCAGATGTAAGTCCACCTCGAGTCGACAGACACAGGAGAGCATTGAAATAGCATAACCCAAAATAGACACAAACATGACAAGCATATTCCAATATTCCAATATCGTCAAAACTCTATTCCCGGACAAACACACTTGCCATTCCCATTCCCGTTCCAATACACATGCTCACAACTCCAACCTGCTCTCCCTGCCTCTCCATCTCTGGGAGCAGAGTTGCAAGTTGCCTCGCACCAGTTGCCCCCAACGGGTGTCCCAAGGCAATTGCCCCACCCTTGGGGTTAACCTTGCTTTCATCAATTCCCAGTTTTCGAATACAGTAGATGGCTTGGCTTGCGAACGCCTCGTTGATTTCCCAGATTCCAACATCGGAGATCGACAGGCCGGTGTGTGATAGAACCTTGGGAATAGCAACGGAAGGGCCAATACCCATCTCATCGGGAGCACAACCGGCTACTTGCGTGGATACCCATTTTCCGACGATACTGGACGTGAGGCCAAGTTCTGTTGCTGTGGAGCGTCGCATGAGCAACGTGGCAGCCGCACCATCACTGACCTGAGAACTATTTCCAGCGGTGCTTGATCCTGTTGCCGAGAACGCTGGTTTAAGAGTAGCTAGTTTCTCAAGGGAGATCGACGCCCTGACGCCGTCATCTTTAGTGACCGTAATTTCCGTCGCTGGCCCATCAGGCTGACCCTCAGGGAACGTTTTAGTTGTAATGGGTATAATTTCGGCATCGAACAGTCCCTTCTCCTGTGCCGTCGCAGCTTTTCTATGGGACTCTGCAGAAAACAAGTCTTGATCCTTGCGCGTGATACCGTACCGCTCCGCAACATTCTCAGATGTGATGCCCATCGGCATGATGCAGTCTCTCGCATCCTTGGAGGGCGAGTCGCGCAGTTCCGGCCACAGAACCGTAGGAAGGGCCCGCGAACCATAATTGCGCGTCATGGATTCCATGCCCCCGCCAATTCCAACAGATATCGCACCCACGGAGATCGAATGTGAAATGGCGGTGATAGCTGCCAACCCAGAGCTGCACTGCCTGCTGACGGTATGGAAAGGTACCGTAGGCGGGAAACCGGCATGAATCTGAGCCATTCGCGCGGCCTTCGTGCCACCCAACTCTTGTAGAACGCTTCCAATGGCCACATCACCGATCAAGGCCGGGTCCAGCTGCGGGTTCGCCGCGAGTGTCGCGCGCAGAACATGAGATATCAGTTCTTCGGGGTAGGCATCTTTGAATCCGCCTTTGTTAGCCCGAGTGACTGCTGTTCGCAGTGAAGAGAGGATGACGACATCGGACGGAGACTTTTGGAGAATTTGCCGTAGGCCTTTCTGAGCAGTCCCTGACATGATAGCTGTGGCTTTGTGTCACAACTTGCAGTCAAAGGAAAAAAGCTTCTCTCACGCCGGTGATATGAAGTTTAGGTGGCAGCCTGGAAGAAGAGGTCAAGGGGGAAAAAAAAGTCAGATATGGTCCGCTGAGAAAAAAAAAACAGTTCGACACATCCAGCTTTGCAGATCGGGTCCAACTGTTTTTCCCACCTAGCTGCCGACAGCGGCTAAACGCTCAAACGAGAGTGGACACTCCCGTGCTCCGGCAAGCTGAGCAGAAATCGTTAATGTTAATGGTTGATGGACGGGGCGAAGAAGCCATTGTTCAAGGACCTCAACGACTCAATAAGTATGCTCACTCACACTGGTTGCCATCCTTCCACCATGCCCTCGTTGGTCATGGTTGGTGTCAACCGTGTCAAGGGCGATATCGAACTCTGCGAAATGTTGGGCAATGGAGCAGCCACGTGAGCTTGGCTCGGGTGGAGAATTGGCGTTCGGCTCAGATCTCGGCAACCGCTTTGTATATTCAGCGACTCCGGCAATCGATCATTACTGGCTTTTGCCGGCATGGAAGAAACCTTTTCACATCTAGCCCGAGACGTAGACAAGTTGATAGAATAATGCAATAGTCGTCCGTTATCTTCTGATTCTCTAGCCGCTTATAGCTTCTGCAGTTATAGAGGGCAGGAAGAGGGCAGAGGCAGGGAGCGCGGTAAGACTCTGTATACAGTTTCTTTGTCAGTTTCAGTTTTCAGATTCTCATCAGCCTTCGACACAAGTCTCCTTTACTTTATCACCTCAAACATAATCGCATTCAAAGCTTGCTCGATCCCCCACCTGCCATGGGGATCCTCACCACGCTCTGCCTCTCGAGCCGCCTTTCTGTCTGCCAGCATTCGAATACGAGATATCCACTATTGCTCGAGATAGGGGGGTTCCATGCCAAGCTCGCTCGAGAAATGTACCGCGCTTCGAATGCGTCCGCTCTTCAGAGCAGAGCGGTTCTCCAGCTCGCGGGATTTCCGTCATCCTGGCGAACAGCCTCACTGCCGGCCTACTATTTGTGTAATGCATCTGGACGCTCGGCTACATGTCATGGTAGCCTACCTAGGTAGCCCACCTGTACTGACTGACTCCGCGGCCATGCTAAACCTGTATTTTCTACCTTTTACTCGCATTCATATGGCTATATTTGCATGCAAGCGAACCTTTTCTTTCTTTCTTTCTTTTTTTGTTCAGCCTTCCCGAGGCCCCAGGGGTGGCTATGCAGGCGGATCACAAGGCCAGGAAGCATCGTGGACACACATCCATGACTAGTGCGGAACTTACCATCTTGCCTCCGTTATCACTTATTCTGGGCTGTGAAACTCCATTCTAAATATATCAATCAAGCAGGGGGGGGGGGATGTTTTCTTTCATCGTACCCTTGTCAGAGCTGATAGAAACTGTCTATATATATAAGATGCAACCGTGCTCTTGAAGAGTTGGCTTATCGATCGTCTTTACATCCATCCTCTTCTCCATCATCATCATCATCAGAGGAGGAGAAGGAGGAGGAGAACTCGCCTGACCTAATTCTTTCTGCCGGTGTGTTTTGATATCAAAACCTCATATCAACCGTCAACTTAATACCCTTTTTTCTTTCTTTTTATATCTCAACCTGGTTTTTGCCTCTCCAAGTCAAAACCAACCACACAATACAATACATACATGTCCGTGCAATACGCAACCGATTGAGGACCCCAAAACGAAACACAACAACGCCATAGAGAAAGCTCAGCAACGCGCAAAACGCACTCCTCTGTTACAGAAAAAAAGAAAAAGATAATCAATCAACAATGTGCTTCTCCTCCTCGGACAGAGAGTACAGAACCCCGGCACCCCGTCCGGTCCACTACTACCCTAGGCCAGGTCAACGCTTCGCGTCAACATATTATTACCCGCCCACCACCAAGAAGCAGAAGACGAAGTGGGGCAGAGGTATCGACGGTGGTTATGATGGGGGTGGTGACGGCGGCGGCGGCGGCGGCCATGGCGGTTGTGGTGGTGGTGATGGCGGCGGTGACGGCGGCGGTGGTGGTGATGGAGGAGGATGCTGAGTTTCTTGGTTCGATGTGAGTGGATGCAAAGGGGACAGAGTCGATGGAGTCGATGGAGCCGATGGAGCCGATGGAGCCGATCTATCCTTGAAGGCGAGTTGTTGTGTGTGTGTGTGTGTGTGTGTGTGTGTGTGTGTGTGTGAGGTCGTTTTGGTTTGGGTTGTAATGATTTGATGATGATGACGATGGGATTTTATGCTATTTGCTACGTGGTTATGGTTATGGTTATGGTTACGGGATGTAAAGGAGGTATAATGGTTATATGGAATCATGGTATATCGGAGTTATTATTATTATTATTATTATTATTATTATTATTATTATTTGTTTGTTTACTGTTGGCTAGAGCCGTATCCTCCGTCGCAGAAGCTCTGTAGACTATGATCTGGGGAAAAGGGGGGCCGGTTGATTGCGCACCTGGGGGCTTTGACTCGAAATTTCGTTTGTCAGTTTATCTGAAGGGGCTATATTCTCTTACTTGTCCTTCGTTTCTATTGGCATTTCCCTGTTATTATCATTCCAAATGTTATTTATTATCATCAAATGTTTTAATCCGGTTTTCTTTAAAGAATTTTAAAATTTTTACAGTCAAGTAGCTGGAGTGCATGTAGATGAGAAAACTTATATATATATATATATATACCCTTGTCGTTAAGAGTGTTGAAAATAATACCGAGTGAAGAGGAGAAAGAATCCTACTAGGTTTGATTCAAGGCGGCTGATACTTTCAATTCACTCATGTTCACTCATGACACAGCATATTTATGCTGCCAGCTAGGTCTATTTGTAAAATAAATCCTCTGTGATCAGGTGTAAACCACCAGTGAAAGTCATCGCATTCACAGAAATCAAAAACCGTCATGTAATATACACATCAGTTATATGTCTCATGAGAAGCAGGGACCAAAAGTGATCCATATACAAAAACAGTCATCATTGCCTCAAGGGTTGGGGATAGGCGGCTGAAGAATCAAAAATCAAAATCCATAACAAAACTCAACTAACTTCATAAATCTCATAAATCATGCTAGAGATGGGTAGAAAAACTATAATGTACAGTACAATACATTGAAAAGTAGGAAGCCTTTTTTTATTAGAAAGAAGGAAAGAAAGCAAAAGAAATATAAAAATAAAGAAAGAAAGAAAAAAGGCAAGAAAATTTCAGATCACCCGCGAATAATATGGCTATAATGTCCGGGTACACGCCTCTGGCACTTATCACAATCGGCACGGTAACCCATGGCAATACTCATTTTGTTCGGGCCGCTGGATTTCTTCCTCTGAGGGGTGGTTGTATCGCTATTTTCCGAGGATGCAATATCGTATGCTGATTGTCGGCTCCAGGTATGTAGGGATGGGTTATCATCGATGTGGCACCTCTGCTTTTGATCGGGGACGGGTTTTTTAGTATATTCGCTGAAGGTAGAATTTCCAGAAGTGTCATTAGCAGCAGATGTGATATTGTGATTTAGGCTGTGGTGCGGTGTCAAAGAGCGTTGCAGCGGTTCTGAGGTAGATGTGTCTGCGGGCTCTTTCTCCCAGGGGTGAGTGAAGGATGAAGATTTTCGGAGATTGTTGGCAGTGGCTAAAGTTGTTCTTTCAAAATGCCGGTCTATCTGGGAGAAAGTGGTCATTGGGGAAATTTCACCTTCACTGATCGGGCTTGGGAGTCTCCGGGGACGCCACCGGTCTTCTCCATCTGATAACACAACTAAGGATCTGGTAGACGAAGCGATAGAAGTGGCAACATTGATGCTATCAGAAATGGTGGTGGATGGAGGCACGAATCTGGAAGTATCATTTGCAGTACCGGAGTCCTCTCTCATAGCGTTGAGGCTCATATTTGCAGTGAAATGACCATAGATGGGTGTTGCAGTGCGGCCACCGCTGATATTGAGAGATTGGACAATCAAACGATGCGGGATTGGTGATGACATCACGCTCCCGGACCAACTGGGTGTCAACTCCGCTGCTGAACATGGAGCGATGGTGTTCGAGGAGGAACGGGGTAGGTCGGTCATCTCGACGTCGGAGTCGTTGTCGTGACATGGCTGCACTCTGATCGAAAGATATGTCATGTCATCTTTCTTCCCCGTCTGGTATCGAGGCACCATAGCAACATCTGAAGTTGCTCCATTGTCGTCATCATCTGAAGATTCGGTGGGTGTATCAAAGAATTGGTGGGTTTGAGAAAACAGAGTGCTATGTTTTGACGTGGGAGAGGTTCGAAAAGGTAGTGGTCGAGGCTTCTACAGGAGGGATAGCATTAGAAATTTGAAGAGCAAATAGCAGCGTTCGAAATGAACAATCCTCTGTTCTGTTGAAAAGACGGGAGCAAATGCTGGCTGCATCCAGAATATACAAACCTTCCGATCCCAATGCCAATCCAAATCCGCCCTTTCAAAAGAATCTTCCCGTTGGCGCTTGACAGATATACACGACATTATTCCCACCTCCTGAACGAGACACTACCATGAAGTCCGGGAGAATGGAGAACAATGGATGAGAGAGACGGAGTCTCACCAGAATCTGTTTGTAGTCGACCATATAAGAGGGAAAGGGAGGAAGGAAATCAATTCAAATAGATATTGGGATACGAGTGGGCGGGACAAACGACGACAAGCCAGGCAGAAATGAGCGCTACATGATGCGAGGTTTCAGCGAGTATGATACTGCTCCTGTCTGATCCTTCGAGATCGTTGTTTGAAGACGTGTGGGGTTGGAGGCCGACGATGGAGCTCGGGGTTCGTTCAGTGTCATGCTCGTGCTTAGTAACTAACGAGCCAAGTTGCCCTGAGAACGCCTGGGCCAATCACCGTGCAATGCTGGCCCAAAATATGTGGTTGAACTGGATTGGCCGGCAACGGATAAATATTGATCCGTGAGTTTCCTCTTCAGGGTTGTTTTGGTTTAACTGCTTTCGAATTAGTGCATGAAATTTCCAGCGCCCAGACCTTTTTTGACGGAACAGAGAAGCAAAGAACAACAGCAAGTGCTGATTGTGGAGGGCGCAATTGGTCCTGTGGTGTCAAACACTAGCAAATGTTCTGACCAAGGCATCGTTCTCCCGTGGGAATTGTGTCTGTCCTCTGTTGGGTACACAGGGTCTTGCTGATCGATGCCTAGCAGTAACCTTGGAACTCCGAATCCCGTCAGTCGTATCCCGAATGTGCGAATCAAAGCTGCGAAGATACTCCGCAAAATGGCAAAGTACGGAGCACTCAATTATATAACTGGACTGGACTGGCGTTGCATGCGAAATGAGTAATTATCAAGCTCTTTGGACTTGTATTCGGGGAAAAGTTTCATCCGGATAAAATCCTTCCGAGGGGATGACGATCTCGATCTCGCCCCTTGACCCTTCAAGAGGCTGAAGATTGGGTGATCGGCTCGAATTTTGACCCGCATTGACCATTTGACTTCAATACCCAGCACCGGTGATGTCGTACGTCTCTGCAGACTGCAGGGCTTGGGAGTTTGAGTCGTTGGCATCGACAACATTATGATCCAAGTAGATTACTGACGCACTCGCGATAAGACACCATCCTCCTGTTCTTGTCATATGAACTGCAGAGTCTGGATGGACGGATTCACTCAGTCCTACATACCCATAAAACATTATTCATAAACCGCTCTGGGGATCTTAGGTTTTTGAGGAGTGGACACAACATGGGGAATCATAATCAAGAAATTAAATCAACTTCATAAGTTTTCCAAGTTGATTTCTTTTCCAAAAATCAAATCTGCCAAAATCTTGTAGCCACCTAAATCTAAGTAAAATTTTCTAGACATGATGGCGGAAGCACGGAATGCGATTGACCCGTATTCGATTATTTGCAACACCCCATTTCTCACTTTGTATTACCCACTCGGAGAGGGAGAGTTGGACAAGATAGCACAAAATGACTGCAGCATTGACTCTACTGCGTAAACCATCAGTAACAACTAACCACACAGCTAGGCCTTCCAAACCGGGGGGGGTGTTGAGAAGTCCAATTTTGAGAAGAAGTTTAGGATGCCCCGAGCCGAAAAACAAATAGTCGTACCCGAAGATCAAAAATGCAGGACAAGGGCCATAGCATCCATTTACCGCCCAAAGTTGGGCGCTAGCTCTCTGGACGACTACTAGATGGCCATAGCTCAAAAGAAGGACGGCTGCAAGCAGGGGCCCTGGCCACCAAAAGCCCCCAGGATATTCCTATTTTTGGCCGGACGACGGGCAGGCACAAACTCGCCAGCAGATCGCGAATCTGTGGGCACCAGAGATTCTCAAACTTGAGCTGTGGAGCCAATTGGCATCGCTGAATGATGAAGAGGTCTCTCTTGGCTTCAGGGAAGCCACTGAATGGCATGGGTCGAATGATCCCTGGCGTCATCTGCATTCTCATACTATTGTTTCCACCCCTCAGGACCCTCATCTCGCAATCTAACACATCCCAAATTCTGAATTCGCCTGGTTCTTAAAACTTACAGCTGGCTCTTCGTGAAGGCTGACCTGAAGAGGGTGCCACTTGGCTGTGGATTCCGCAGCTGTCCGCGAGCAGCAGAAAATGGAGGAATGACGCACGTCGGGTGCAATGACACTATGTCAGCGGGCTGTAATACTGCCGTTGAAAGAAAGACAACTGCCTGATAACCAGATTGCAGTTGTAACGCTCCATCATCTACCAGATATTATCACACCTCGTATGTCCTGGATAGCGGATAGCTCAAGGGGCGGGCGACAGCCCTGGAGAGCTCCAGAGCTTCGGGTGCCCTAATCACGTGCGCAAGCTAGAATTTGTTATCGCACATGAAAACCTGGCGCTGAGTCATTGAGCCCGTTATCAAGCATCCGGCCCAAAGTCTCTGAGTAACAAACAACACTGCGTCAAGAGAACAGGGACGACAAAAAAAGAAACAAAGCTCAATTTTGTGTCTTACTATTTGCTTCTTAAATACCGCGCCGCCCTGCAAACTGGCTGTGTTTTCTTTTTGTGCACCCTGTTTGATTACTTCTCCAAGATAGTTTAAAAACCCGTTTCGGCTGACCCCTCCCTTCCGCCCCCTGCAAAGACTGATTTTTTACCTCTCTGTGACCCATTCGCACACCCTCACAATGCCGCTGGTAAAGGCTTCTGTTGAAGTCAACGAAGATACCAGGAGTGAGTTCGGTTTTGTATCTTATACTGTTAACTTATAAAATCCCATCAAGAACTGATCGACATGTTAGTCCTGGGATACGATCCTCTCCTCTCTCCTCAATTCCTCCAGACAGAAATCCGCGCTGTAAGTCACACCTGTCTCGAATTGCGAGGATAGCATACAATATCTATGGCGAACAAAAGGGGCATAGACAATTGAAGATTAGACAATTTTCTAACTCTCTACACAGCCAAAACTAGCTATTGAAACAGTTCAATCCGGCCGCAACCAGGCGATTGAAATCATTGAACAGCGCGATGACCGTCTCCTCGTTGTATGCGGGCCCTGCTCGATCCACGACCCAGATACCGCCCTAGAATATGCTAGACGACTGAAAAGCCTCTCTGACAAGCTGAAGTCGGATCTCTGTATCATCATGCGCGCCTATTTAGAGAAGCCCCGCACCACCGTCGGGTGGAAGGGCTTGATCAACGACCCAGACATCGATGAATCTTACAACATCAACAAGGGCTTACGCATCTCGAGAAAGCTCTATGCCGACTTGAACGGCATGGGCATGCCCATCGCCAGCGAAATGCTGGACACAATCTCCCCTCAATTCCTTGCAGACCTGATTTCCCTGGGCGCCATTGGCGCCCGAACAACTGAGTCGCAACTCCACCGGGAACTTGCGTCGGGCCTCAGTTTCCCCATTGGCTACAAGAACGGCACGGATGGCAACCTAGGTGTTGCCATCGATGCCATTGGTGCCGCTGCAAATCCACACCATTTCCTCGGCGTCACGAAGCAAGGATTAGCTGCCATCACCAAGACATGCGGTAACGAGCATGGCTTTGTGATACTCCGCGGCGGCACGAAGGGGACTAACTATGATGCGGAGAGCATTAAGGCGGCGCGCCAAGACCTGCGCCAGAAGAAGCAGCGCGAGATCGTCATGGTCGACTGCTCGCATGGGAACTCGAAAAAGAACCACCTCAACCAGCCCATTGTCGCTCAATGTGTTGGCGACCAGCTGCGGAATGGCGAGGAGGCTATCATTGGTGTGATGATCGAGTCAAATATTTATGAAGGGAACCAGAAGGTGCCGCCGGAAGGTCCGTCGGGCCTCGCCAAGGGTGTCAGCATTACCGATGCTTGCATCAATTGGGAAATGACCGTTGAAGTGCTGGAGCAGCTTGCTGAAAGCGTACGCGTTCGCAGGGCCCTTAGAGCTGCGAAGCAAAATGGCGTCTCGAGTAATGGGGAGATTGTCAATGGGCATACCAATGGGTCTGCTTGAAGTGTTTTTTTCTCCCTGCCTTTTCTTTTTTTCACTTTTCTCTTCTTTTTCAATTTTCTTTTGACCGCCTCTAGAAGAAAAGCACAAAGTAGAAACCACTTGCCCCTTACTTTTTTTAATACTAAATTCATCTCTTTTTTCAATTTCCGTTGAATCCAACCGAATCGGTTAAAGCATGGCGATACGAAGCAAGAATCTTTGGTACTGTACAAAGGAAACATATTTTCGTCATATTTCAGCTTATGAAATTTTAACCAAAATCCTTTGTCCCGCGAAAACAAAGATTTTTCACCTTTCATCAACAATCCCGAAGTTTTTCCTTTCCCTTTCTCTTGGAAACCTTTCCCCCTTCCTCCTCTCTAACTCTAACCTCCTCCTCCACTCCAAACCACTCCAAACCCCTTTACAAAGCACAACTGAATGTCTTCTCATTTCCAAACTGAAACATACGATGAGAATTTCTTTTAGGATTTTAGATAAATCAGAATCAGATTGGTAGATCAGGGGTCGTCATTTATTGATACTCCAAAATTCAGATATATTCATTCATTCAGCAATACTCGGCTCGACCCTTAAAGAATTAACGTGACATCATTGTTGTTGGAAGTGAAGAGAAGAGAACAAGCCTGCTTCTCATGGATGTCCACCAAAGTCGTCAGATATCGGACATGTGTTCGTATGCAACTGATAACATAGCACTGGCTGGCTGGGCTCGATTCGTGGCCCCTTTCCGTGATCAGCATATATATATATATATATATATATATATATGAACAGTTACAGCTTCATCCTTCATATCGGTGACCTTGTTGCCTAGATTGAGGATATTTCACTAAACCCTCCTGGGTTAAACAGAAAATGACCAGCAACGAGTATATGCATATATATGCATGTCTAGAATTGGAAATGATGCGGATGAAGGGCCGGAAATTTGTTGCATTGAATCATCATTTAATTACATACCCCCCCCAAAACCAACACCCCCCTCCCCCCAAAAAAAGAAAAACCTCGAGAAAGAGAAAAACAATTCAAGGCCAAATAACTCCTACTCTGAATCAATAACCAACAATAAACCTCCGGGTAAAATTAGATGACGGATCCAACTACATTATTCCTCGCCGAAAACAAAATGATATATACTCATCAAGCAACTCCTAATTCAACATTGCATGTGCAAGCAAGAAACCGATACGAGAGGCCCAGTGAAAAGCGATACCCATCTATACAAGCCGATTTAACACCGGATTCTTGGTAGCTTTATTTCCTTGGCGAAAGTGCCTGGAATGATAGGTAGCCACGTTGGGCCTGCATCTGAATAATACCGATAGCGCATGTTTCCAACCATTCTCTCAAAAACCTCGTGCGTAATGAGGTTGCGGTCGACAAAATCTGACAAAACCGTGGCTCTGCAGAGGCAATGGTTAGCAAAATAAGCAAGTGGTAGGTGCCACAGACTGCTGGGAAACTGAAGGGAAGAAAATATGGGATGAAAAGTTGAACCTACATCCAATACCGGCATCCATCACTATTCGCCGGGAACGTATACAACTCACGCTCGCGCAGGATGATGGCATCCATGAAATTTGTAATTTTAGCATTGGCAGAAACGGGCCAGTCCCAAGCCAAGACTGTAGAGTCCGGCTCATCGTAAGAGTGTTTGGACCAGACCAGATTCCCTGTGCGGTTGTTAGCTGTGGCTTTCATGTTCATTTGCGTAGCGCCACCGTTCGGCGTGCGTAGGTATATGGACCAGTGGTTGAAACCGGTTGAAGAAACTTGATGGGCGACAATCCGGATGCCGATGACTGGGGTGTTATCGGTCAAGGGGTCGTAGGCGGTTCTAATTGCCATGGCTGTTGGTCGCTTCCTTCACTGCTATTCCCCTTCGTCTCGTTCTTCTTCGTTCTGTTTTCTCTTGGAGTTTAGGATCAAGGCTATGTCACGATGGAGGTGGACACGTTCAAGGGTGTTATTGTGAATGATATATAAGATCGAGAAGATATGCAAGCACGGCTTGGAGAAATGATATGGATGGCTTCACCACGGCTCTTATATAGCAAATGAAGGATTAACTTCCAGCCAGTAAGTTATCCTGACCCTTGAGAATCTGTCACTCGGTGAATCTGTTTGTAAACGTAAAGAATATTATCATTGTCGTTCTGCACGGGAATCTCCATGTTAGTAAGGTCTCCGGTTATCAAACGGAATTCCTTCCATCAGACAAAAAGAAAGCCCGTCGAAGTAGGTTCTCTCTTATATCAACATCAAAGCATCAAAGGAAATTAGCATGTGAAGGTGCGTATGTTTAAAGCTGATGCTAGATTCCTGAGTATTTATGAGCTTAAACCAAAATCGCAGACACTGGAGAATTTCTAATTAGCATTTTCCGCCTTTCAAAATCGACGATGTTTCGTGTGGAAAATCTGACGCCACCGAGAAACAAGGGATTATTTCTTGACCCCTGTATCGGGGGATTTTGGGAAAAGTTCGCATAGCAAACAAATTCAAATTTCACAACCCCTTTGTTGGCTTTACTTTTCAGAAACAATGGGTTATTCCGCAAAAATCCAAGCAGGTCACTTGATATGCCATCGCCGGTTAGTGAACTACCAACGCAAAATCGTTTGCTACTTTATTACCCCCAAGTAGCTATCAGGCAGGCTCTGAGTCGGTAGACGGTAAAGACGAAACCCAGCTGTATTGGTCCTTGGATAGTGAATATCCTTTTTTGATAAATTAACAGCTATACTTCGCATAGAAGCGTTCTCGCGGACCGCATCTTCCCGAAAGTATTGAATATATTAACGTTCCACCCGATTTAATTGACAAAACCAGGAGGAAAAATCCAGGAACGAAAATACGAACTTGGAAAGAGGTAGGAGATTAAAAGTGGGTTTGCTGGGTCGATTCGACCAATCCACCATCGCACCAGAAGTTGCTATTGCTGGAGAAAAATCACATTTCCTGGAATGAAACGAGTCCACTTTTCACTTCTTTTAGCTACATGGATAGACGCCTGGGCGGCCATCCACATCCCGCAGACAGGTGACAGACAGCACATCGCAAGCACGAAAATCCTTCGTTAGGAATCGCAAGGATCTCTTTCAAAAAGACGAGCAGAGGCAATTCCGTTGCAGCTCGGCCAATATGAAATGGTGAGAAGTGCGAAGAGTTCAATTGTTCCATGTGTGTTTGAAAACCTGATCGAATGGATATTATCAATCAATTAATTTTTAACAAGCGGACGATAAGAGGTAGGAATCCCGTATTTCGTACGACGCAGCCGTGTTTTGACGATACAGTCGCAAGGAGGCGGATCCAACCCGCACTATGGTGTTCAACGATGTGGGTGGGGCTGCGTGTTTGTTATCAATTGCCTCCTTCAAGAAGCACTGTTTGGCTGGCACGGACTTCTGCTGGATACCCAAGCATCAATCTTTGCAAAGATCTTCCAAGAGTTGCAGCATTTGCAGCCGCAGAGCCTTCAGCTCACCCGGTTTGAGAAGATCACTTGAATGAGACTCCGAAACCTGATCACATGACGAATCAACTAATTCGTCCCGGATAGTAAAAAAGGGTATACCCAAGGCGCGAAGTTCAGCGTTTAGAGACTTCGACATTGTTGTCAGGGCCTTGTAAACCTTTTTATCGTATGTGCAAAGTTCGATTTTGTCATCTTGAGGGGTCTATGCAGAAGCAAAAACATATCAGCATGGCCATGCCCCTCAGATATAACAGTTCATAAATTTAGATGCAAAATGGAAATGGTCACGATGTTTTTCATCAGGTGTAGGTGGGGAATGCACCTACGGGACCATCCGAGTCTTTCGCAACAAATCCACCAACCGAACGTCTGGGAACGAGAGTTATCAAAACCGTTCGCAAAGGCATCACTTCAATAAAACAGCGGAGATTAGAATTCCTCGGCTTACAAGACCTCATCAATCTGTCTCTTCTTTGCTTCCCGGCCTGCCTGCTTTGATAGCAATGCCTGTCTGCCCTCCCACCACTGTCTCTCATGGTCGTGTTGCGTGCGGATCAGTCTCTTGATCTTGGACTGGGTGGCTTCATTCTGTGCCACGGTTTTCATGACATATTTCAATGCCGCAGGCCAGGTGGTTATAGTGGACGGGTCAGGTAGGTTGGGTGGTTGATTTAGCTCCAATGTATGCTGTTCCAAGGGAGCATGTCTAGAGGTTGAAGTTGGTCTAGTATACGAATTACTATTCGAGCTCTCAACTGGAGGGTTATGAATTCGAGATTGGTCCTGAACACCTGGTGAATATGCTGATAGCGTCCTCAGCACAGACGTGAGATCCGGGACAGGGCTGTGTGATGGAGCTGCCATTAGGTCTGGTTGGGGGTGTTTTGACGAGAAGGCCGGCACCATTCGCCAATGGTTCCTCAGTATCCAAAAACTCAATACCTGTCTGTACTATTATAGTATCTTTGCTTTTGTGCTCTGTTGATGGTGTTGCGAAGTTAGTATCGAGAGGTTCAATGGCTATCTTGCGCTAGTCCTGATTTAGTTTGAGTCTTGGCTGACTCGAGCCTCCGAGTTCGAAAAATTTCCCAACCTTGAAGCTACCCGACGAAGCCTCCACATTCCAACTCAACCCCGGACAGCTACAATCCTACCCCTTTATTACTTTCTAGCCAGTAGTATACACTCCGCCGTGGTTCATATTGCCAGTGACATCTTAATAACACTCTGTACCCCGCCCCGAAAGGCCAATTGGCCTCCCTCCCTTCCCGCAACTATGTCCCGGTCCGCGGCAGATGCAACCCGCTTCACAGCGACAGGTCCCTATGCCTCCTCGAAAATGTCAATAGTAAATACCGGAACCTTAAAATGGACAGGCGCAAAGTCCAGCACGTCCAAGACGACCGGACCGTTCGCCGGCCCCGAAGGCTCCAAACAAGAGACTCCTAAGCAAAAGGTTGAGCGGCTACGTGCTGAGGCTCGGGCCGCGCGGTATTCGAAAGCGTTTACCCCGATGGATCGGATTATGTCCAAAGGGCGGATATGGGCCGACCGTGCGCACAAAATTACAGTTTATACCCTTATAACTGCGTCCGGTACAGTCCATTTCCTCGGTCCCTGATCATCTAATTTACCTGTTCCCAAGTTGTATCGTGATTTCACTAGGATTGGAATATGGGAAATAGCATTTATCATCCTGGATTCGCTGTTATCCTTCCGGTGTTTCCTATTCTTGGGTATAGTGCTTACTAGATGGTTTATCCTTTGAAATTTAGGTATCGCTGCTGCTCTCACAATCTACTCAGCAACATCTTTGATAATCTACAATCGCCGCCAACGGCAACTGTGGATTGATAAGGAATTACAAAAGCTCTTAGATGCAAGAAAGGCATATGTCGCGGGCAATCCCACGCCAGATCAACTTCTATTGTTGGAAAAGGAGAAACAGGCGGAGGAGGAAAAGAGACTAAATGAAGAGCTGAAAAAGCAAACAATGTTTTACAAGGGAAAGGCATGGTTATTTGGAGGATTGAAAAATGAAGACAGCCCAAGTGCTGGGTTCAAAGGCGCCGACGAAATTGCCGATTCGAGACCGAGCGTGCTGGACGCTGTGAATGCCAGCAGAGTCGAAAACGCTGCACCATTCGAACGAGGGCCGAACCCTGGTGGCCAATTAGAACCGAAAACACATGAAATATCGAACGAATCGAAAAGGAGTTGGGCGAGCTGGATAACGGGACGATAAATACCAATGGGAAGCTGCCATATCTTTGCAACTTTCTAGTTTCCGAGAGTGATATATCAAGAGGCCCATTTTCTTCAACTTGACATTTCCATTTTTTTTATTGGCATGTGTGCTATATGTGTTTCCCTTGGCCTTCTCATTCTTCCTGGCCTCGTTGACTCGGAATCTTACTGTACATATTATTTTATTAGCATTGCTTTGTGGCCATTTTTAGGCGTCCTTTGGCGTATACATATCGCTATTTTCCCCTCACTATGTATGATCATCTCTCTGTCTCACCCATCTCCCTTGGAATACATACATGAAGAGTTGCAGAAACTTGAATTTATCATGTCGATTATCCATGCTTGGGGTCATCTTTGATATCATGGTGAGAAGGTATGTATACTACAGGCCTCGCGATTCATCATCCGTCAACTAAACTCGCATCCATTTGGAAATGTCCACGGTTATTTCTCATCTTGAGTTCTTGAGCATATGTCTCGATTCAGCGAAACCGTTGACTCGATATGCATGCACCACCGCCACAAAATGGAGGCGAGAATAGACCTCTTCTTTTGCCCCATGCTATCAACTTGTCCAAAGCCGAGCAGCATAATTTCCTGATCAATTTGTCATTCCAAAGTTCAAGAAGCCATATCAACATCTCAAGGACGCAGTGACCCCGAAGACTGGAAGTGATCCGACAATAAATGGATGGAGAAATCTAAATTTATCTTCATGTAGCATCGCAATATGAATGTGTGTGTCTTGAAATGTCACTGTGCTAGGTAGCGAACCAGATTATCAATAATAATATTGAGACACTGGTTTGTTCTTTAATCCATGGAATCTGCCTTGTACATGTACATGACTAGAAGATATTTGTAGCTGGTGTGGGTGGAACTCTTCCGAGTGAGGGAGGATGTCAACCGCATCTGCCATGTCCTCAGTCATCTCAGGAACAAGGAGCTTCTCGACGTCAACCCACTCCTGCTGAAGTTCTTCAATCCAGATTGCTCTCGCTGGGTCATCATCCTCCATTATCACCATATCCCTAGAATGAATATTGCCATGGCTATCCACAACAAGAAAGATCTCACAGAACTTTCTATGCCGGAGTTGCTCCTCGGAAACTGTCTCTGATAAGTTGATATCTAAGAAGTCTCTGTCGGATAAAGATATCTGCAACTATTCTTCAGTTTCCTGTCCAAATCTGGGGTCGTTAAAAAAATATCTGTCTCCGTCTTCGAAAATAGGCTCCAAAATTGGCTGTAGCCTTGGTTGCAACCAGGCGGTTGGGTTTGGGCCTGCAGGGTTGATCATGGGCATAAATTTAGCCAGAAAACATTCAGCATGGCTCCTGTCACTATGGGCACTAACTAATCTGTGCTCATACATACGTCGCATAGGTCCATGCGTGTGATCTTGAACTTGGTCCGCGCCTGGTCCATGATCAGCTAATTATTCTGATTTACCTTAAGATGGTTTTAAAGCAGTGGGTCCAGAATCAGCTGTATTCTACCCCCTTCTCAAGCGGTGCAAGTTGTGTCAACATCCAATTCCTCAATGCCAGGTTTCTACCGTCATTCAGTAGCTCACCAGGGCTATTGATTGCAAAGCTTCAACAAATTTTTATACCTATATTTCGTTCTATACAAGTTCAAAGTATAGAAGAAGACGGAAGACAACACCCTGGACTGGGGACACTTATTATAAGCAAAAGATCTATCCCCCCCGCCTCATAGCGAGTACTTTTAACACATGGAGACTTTTCAGCAAGAGTTACACACCCCGATACTCTCCGACGGGTGTAGTCTGTATCGAGTATGCATATGCAGCGTACACAGATACCATGTGCCTCTCTCACAAGGGCCAACGGCTCCGCTTCTTTGTACACCCAGCGAGGATGGCAACGAGCTGACCAAAACCAGAAAGTCAGACTTCGATGATGGATTGAATAGCGCCAGGCCCAGAATGGAGGCTGTCAAGAAAAAAAAAAAAAAAAAAAAAAAAAAAAAAAAGGCCGAATGGTTGGCGATTTTCTTTTCGTTTATTTTCTTTCTAAAATTAAATACATATTTTGAAAGGGCTGGGCAAAAGAACTTGGCCAAAGTTAGTGCAACGCCCTCGACGACAAACCTCGGTTATCTCAGAGACGTCGATGAATGGGATGAGGGGTGGGTAAAGATAATCGCATGGCCAATTTCCTCGCTAACGAAAAGAGAATGCACTTCGAGGCAACCGAGTAGTAGATGCTCAAAGCCGTCCTCAGGCTAAATAAACCCCGTGGAGATGAATGAGTAAGTCTGTCCACAGTATTCGTATTCGGGTTCTGGTTCTGGTTCTAGGTGAACGTCGTTATCAAAAAAGTTGAAACGTGGGCAGACAAGATGCAGATAAGAGTTTAGTCCCTTTTCTATCTTCTTTAAGACCTTGCAACCCTATGGTATTGTAATTAGTAATTCTATATTTTTCTTATATAGATGTAAATACATACTGGTCATTGTCAGTCATTTCGAAGAATACGCGGATAAGTGCTGCTGAAAAGTCGGTGTTGGTCTAGGTTATGGGCACCCTCAAGACGATATATCGATTCTCTTAGGTTTTTTTTTTTTTTATTTATTTATTTTTTTTTTGGTTTGCTTTCATTTGAAGATTCAACCAAAGACTCTTTGGCGCTAGACAAAGAAATGGAATTGAATTTTCACACAAGATCATTTTCGAAACGAAAGTTCAGTGGTGTATTCATATATTTTTAACTAGTTAAGGGACTCGAGAGGACCTAAACCCTAGACTTGATAAAGGCTGACATCACCTTCCTGTCCAAAATGCAGGGTAGCGCTTAGTAGCTATTAGCGGCTTCGGCGGCTGCTTGGCTTGACAAGGGTTAATTTTAACCCGTGTGGATGGTAACAGACGTTTGGCTGGCCGGATTGGATGCCTTCTCTGCATCCAGGTACTCTGCATAGCTGCTGTGTAACCAACTCATCGAAGCAAACAAGCAAAGAGCATATCCCGATCTCATTCCTTGACACGGAGGATCTATTGACAAAACGAGATAAAAATCTCTCTCGGTTCCTGGTGGCTTAGGATGTTGACTGGCAGAACGAGGATATTGTATCAAATAGAGTACTCTCCATTCACTTGGACTTTCTTTCCCACTGAACTCGGAGACCACATGTCCCCTCATCGGGCGATGCTAGTGGAGGTCAGCTGAAGAACTCGGAGATTTCGATTTTGGCATTGCGGGCTGACTTTGCTCCATCGGACCGTAGCAAATCCCTGGTTGATCGCTTCGGTGGCGAACTCTATGAACACAAACGCGGGGTGTTTACGAGAAATGATGACGGTTGCTGGAGGGCGGCGACCTTGAGCACAACTACGCGCGGTGGCGCTGTCTGGAACGGACAGCCCAGAATTAAGTTGCGGCAACTGGCGGAATCCTTTGTTCGCACTGCAAGTTTATCTGTATCCTGAGTGTTACATATGCGTGGTGTATACACATGAGATACTCCTACCCCATACCAGACACATACCAACGCATATACTCGTGGACAGCAATCAATGTGACACCCAGGTTGTGGATTGTCGGTTGGATGCAATCGGCTCATCGCCGAGTGTTATGGTGTGAGCCAATCTATGCACTGCCCACTGTTACCTTGGGACAGCCATGAAACATGGCAAAAGGTCGCTAACGGCTGCCGTAACAGATTAACATCCTACCATAACGGCTTCAAGTTCTTCGAAACCGTTGCTTGTCCACATATAATGACATCCCGACTGAATGCGCTGTGTGGACACCGGGGTATGCGGATATCTTCCCCGCATGCGCATGCGATTCATCCCCATCGACACCGGCAAAACGACATAGAACCTAGGCATTTTGACTCTCTGACGGGGCAGCCGGCCAGTCCGTTGACTTAGCAGCGAACTCGAGATCTATCCAGCAAGCATCCTGGCTCTGGTTTGACCTGCCAATGTCTCCTTGGCCTTAGGTACTGGCAGACACCTCTCTGGGCTCCCAAATTCCCGGAAATAGAGCATGAATTCCACATTCTTTTCTTGTCATTTGTTGCTTTGACACCAAAAAAAAATAAAAATAAAAATAAAAATAAAAATAAAAATTCACACTGTGAAGCCCGCTTTGTGGGAACGCTATAAGTATTTCCCTAGAGAGCTACCTCCTCCCTGCTGTCATCCATGCAGCAAGGCCACGGTAACTCTTCTAGGGCGTCGCCTTGGTTGATATTGATTAAAAACAAAGTAAAGTGAGTGAGTGAGTGAATATTGATCCACATCATACTCTACATCAATGTCCATCCCTTTCTTTGCCTTTGCCCCCGTTGATTCCCCTGGTCTATTCGTTTTTTTGCGGATACATGCACATGCACTGTTAATTGCATGGACGTTAGAAATATGGCCGCTTACACAGCTCCTTCCACAGTACATATATAGTTGCGTACTCGCCCCTTGATCGGGGTGTCAGTCAAACACCCGATTCGGTGGACGAAATATACAAGTGTGTGTTCAGTTTTTCGCTACATCATCTGCAATGTTGTCCTTGATACACGTCGTGGTGGGAGCCTTTGGCTGCTTTTTCCTATACCAAGTATATCTCTACTTCACTGTCGGTGCCGCACGTCGAAAACTAGTCAAGGAGCATGCATGTAGGCCGCCTCCTGCGTACCCACACAAAGATCCCATTTTCGGTTTGGATCTCACCATGAAACTCAGGGGACATAAGCAAAAGAACATCCTCCTCCAAGAATCCGTAAAACGCTACCGGATCTTTGGAAACACCTTTTCACTGATCGGTGTCGGAATACCTAGTAAGTCCTCCTGCCACAACTTAGGATGCAGGCATATTCCTCACGATTTGTTTGGGCCAGCAAACAACTAACTACTTTTTGTTCCAAGCTATCTCTACTTGCGAGCCTGAGAATATTAAATGCGTGTTATCTCTTAAGTTTTCTGATTATGAAATCAACGCCCTTAGGAAAACAGCCTTCCATGGTGTTTTTGGTCAAGGGATATTCACCACAGATGGTCCTCAGTGGGAACACTCAAGAACTATGCTCCGGCCAAATTTCAACCGTGCTCAGGTCGCCGAACTGGCTATTTTTGAAGCACATATACAGAACCTTATCCAGGTGGTCCCCACCGATGGATCTACCGTTGACCTCCAGCCGCTGTTCTTTGATCTTACTGCAGACACCGCAACTGAGTTTTTGTTCGGAGAATCAGCCAACACTCTTCATAAGAACTTCAAACCCTCTACTGAAGAAAATTTCGCTGAAGCCTTCACCTACTGTACGACAGAAATTGGCAACTCCCTAAGGGTGGGCCTCCTCGACAGATATTTCAAGACCGACAAGCGCTTTGAAAGGGATCGGAAACTGATTCACGACTTTGCGGACCGGTATGTGAAGAAGGCGCTTGAGAATCACGCGAATGAAAAATACGGAAGCGGCCCTCTTCCCGAAAAGGGCCGCTACGTATTCCTGCAAGAACTAGCGAAACAGACTCAGGATCCCATTGCTCTTCGTTCCGAAACCCTAAACATCTTGCTTGCCGGTCGCGACACCACCGCCAGTCTCTTAGCGAATGTCTGGAACATAATCCCCAAACGCCCAGACGTGCTGAAGAAACTCCGTGCAGAGGTCGACCAACTCGGTGGGAGAAAGCCCACGTTCGAAGAACTTAAAAATATGAAATATCTTAAATACGTGCTTAACGAATGTGAGCTTGCGCAGAAACCTGAATGAACCAACACACCGCAGCTCCCTTAGCGAAATACTGGTTTACTAACAACCCAATTTTTGGTGGCATTCCAGGTCTCCGACTCTGGCCCGTTGTCCCAAACAACGCACGTGCGGCCATTCGCGATACCATCCTCCCACTTGGTGGTGGACCGGACGGCAAATCACCGGTCTTTGTCAAAAAGGGAACGACGCTCGCTTACAGCGTCTACGCCATGCACAGACGCCAGGACATCTACGGGCCCGACGCTGCTGAATTCCGACCTGAGCGATGGGAAACTATCAGACCTGGCTGGGAGTATTTGCCATTTAATGGTGGACCGAGGATTTGTCTTGGCCGTAAGTATCCTCTCGCATTTCTTTTCCTTTGCGCCACCACCCGGCCCTGGCTATTCGTTTTGAATCCCCCCGGCCCCCACCACAAACAAAAAAAAGAAAAAGAAAACACTTTCTAACCACAAAGTACATCCAATTCGGATACATGCAAATAAAATACAGAACAATTCGCCCTCACAGAAGCTTCGTACACTACAGTTCGGCTCATGCAACATTTCCGCACGATTGAATCGCGCGACCCAGAACCGTGGACTGAATGGGTCACCATCACATGTGCTAGCCACCATGGTGCTAAAGTTTCGCTGAAGCCATGAACCCCGAATCGATTCCGTGCCCTTGACACTTAGGTTGTGGGTGAAGGGACTTAGTTTATTGAATGACTTAACGTTGATTAGTGAATTTTCTTACTCTTATCTCTCCCTCTCCCCCATTTCCAGTTTTCGCTTTTCGTTTCCTATTTTGCTTCTTGTGAAAATTATATATTCCGTGGTTCGTGGTTGCAGTCTACAATTCTGTTGTTTGTGTATGTTAGCTGTACATCAAAGTAGGGTTGTGGTTTGAAAAGGGGGCGGCGGTTTGAATTTATGACATGGTCTCCTTTGATATATCTTTATTGAAGCTTGAATGCATGCATATTTGTTCTTTTCTCCCTTTGTAGATTAAACATGTTAGTTCAACGTTGCCGGTAGCCTTACTATGTAAGAATATCTTCTTGAAGATCAACAATTGAGGTGCACATTGGGATGCAGCTAGTAAGTTAGGGGCTTAGTGTGGAATTTGGCTTGACAGCTAGATTCAAAAGAAAATTGCCCTACTACGCGTACTTACTTAGCAGAGCTTTAATCTCAAACGATTTCATACCTTCAAAATCATCCGCCAGGGTATATAAACAATAGGAATAGAATGGCCCGGCATGGCCGTCAAATGTCCACCTGACGGCATCTCTGACAGGGGTGTCTGGTCCTGAATCCTTCCCGGCGGATGAGCGCAGCCAGGCCAAACACAGATTCTCCAACATCATCAACCATTTCAGGGCAGAGAGAGGCGCGTCAGGTTTCTTTCAGCCCTCCATCCCCTGCTCCACTATACTTACGAGCATTCAGGTCTCTGAACGATCGCAAGACGCCTTCCTCCGTGCCCTTTTTTTTTTTTTTTTTTTTTTTTGTTTTCAATTTTATAGACCTAGATGTCGCGGAGACGATGTCAATTGACTTCGACAGCGATGGAAACCAGCCGGGTGAGAAGCTGGCCAGCTTCACGGTCTTCCTGCTGGATAACTCTTTTCCATACCCCGTTGGTCATCCGAATATCAGTGCTTCGAGGCGCTAGCCTTGTCCGTGACCACCATCGTTGTGTGATATCACGGAATATTTGATCGGAGGGAGGCAGTAGTTCGGGCTGACGGGCTGACATCAGGGCCGCGGTTGCGCAAGATGACAAGATGATGAAGGAAACCCGCTTCGGGGACAATCATTGATGTTCCTTCCGTGAGGTAGCCCATATGCTTCCGCATTCTCTAACAACAGAGACAGGCTCTAACGATGAATTGGTAAGTTATTATCCGGCCAGTTTTTTTTTTTTTTTTTTTTTAAGGGGTTGGAATTGGTCCCTAAATTTAATATACCGCTAGTCCTGTGTACAGTTGAATAGAGGACATCTCCTGCTTTTGAGAGAGAGAGAGAGAGAGAGAGAGAGTGTGTGTGTGTGTGTGAAAACAATCACAGATGATATAAACAACTCTCTCTCTCTCTCTCTCCATGTGTGTGTATATACTATTACCTACCTGCCTACCTGCCTACCTGCCTATATACTATATTGATCCCTTATACCTTCCCTTATACCTGCATAAAAAATAAAAATAAATAAAAATGAAAAGACCCAAAATTCCAAAAAGGCGGCGAGACGGGGGGAGAAGCGATATATATATATATATATATACATGTATGTATATATAAAATATAAACCACAAAAAAGCCAAAAGCCCAAAAAAAAAAAAAAAAAAAGGAGGAAAAGATCCATTAGTATATGTTAAAACTATATACATAGGTGGTATGAGGTATAGAAAATTTAAAAAAAAAAAAAAAATTAAATAAATGAAAAACACTAAGAACTAAGAAGAACCCTTCATTCGGCTATGGAAGTGGTTCTGACAATGGGCGTGTGGGCGGGTGGGTGGATAGGGTATTGATTGATGTGATCTTAATAGTTTTTACCATTTAACATTTTTCAGAGGTAGGTGATTTTTTTTATTATCTTTCCCCCCCAAGTGCTAAAATGGGAAAAAAGAAAGGGGAGATAGTATGTAGGTATGTGTAACTATGTGCGGATGTGTATTGTGTATGTGTGTATGTGTGTAGTATACGACGTTGCAAGGGTATTCTGATCTCTTCCTATTCCTCTCCAGTAAAAACAAAATGCGACAAGACCTTCTAATTAATAGAACAAACAAACAAACAAACAAACAAATAATATAATATAATAACAACAACAATGAAGGCAATATAAAATCAAAAACCATCAAAGAATGAAAAAAAAAAAAAAAAAGAATTGGAAAAATCAAAAAATCAAGGTGCTATTGCTCCGAAACTGCCACCGCCACTGCCACCGCTGCACCGAAAAGGGCGCTCTCATTCGCTCTCTCGAGAGTGATGGATGGCGACGTTACTACTGAGGTCATCACTTTCTGAGAGGGTGATGTCGCGCCAGACTCCGGTGGTGGGGAGATGGGGCGAGAGGGCCATGATGGATCGCGTTCTAGCGTCAGATCGTTGAGGTATTGTTGGCACTGATCGTAGAAGCCGGGGTATTTGTTGATGACGGAGCCATCACAGGCAATCGTTACATTTTGTGTGCTGTAGTCGATTGTTGGCGCGATAGTAGTGCTGATTGTTGTGGCGGTGGCGGTAGTAGTAGTTGTGGCGGTAGTGGCGGTAGTGGCGGTAGTGGCGGTGTTGTTGGTTGGATTCTTGTTCAGGTCGTCTGACAACTCCGGATTGTCATTGCCATGGTTGTTGTCATTAGGTGAAGAGGAGGATATGACGGAATCTGGAGTTGACGGGAGAGGGGCCGCTTCGCTCGAGTTTCGCAGACACCACAGCGCATGGATGGATGCGGCAAGATAGGCGGATGCTCTCCGTGTGACGAAAGTGCATACTTGTTGAAGGAATTGGAGGTCCGCCGGAGAGGGAGCAGCGACAAAGGAGTGGTGTTTTTGGAGATACGCGGATGAAGAAGTCAGCGAGGGGCTGGTGTCATCTTGAATGTGCGCGGCGATGCTGGTGTCGAATGTGTATGGGGATCGCATAGATTCCGGAAGGGAACCGCCAAACAAGCCTCCCTTCTTGACCGCTTCGACAATGATGAGACGAACGATCTCGCCGAGATATCGTCCTGTGCACATGTATTCCAGCGGCTGGTAATCAGGCCTCAGATGTGTCTGGTTCAGAATATCATCCCATCTGGTGGTCGGCAAAACCCCACCACCGCCAAACATGCTGAGCTCTGTGTTGACGATGACGTGATCCGCCTGAGCAAACCATTCAGCTGGTCGGGTTCCAAACTTGTCGATCCCTATCGCATGGACCGGGTAGTGGATGGCGGCATTGGTACCAGTACCCAATATCAGGGAAACTCGCGTGGAAGGGTCCTCGTATGCCCGCGAGAGGAGGGTGGAAGAGCTATCATTCACGATCGCGTCGATCCGAACATTAAGATTCCGCTCCCTGCAGGCCTCTGTGATCAACTCGCTCAAGTCGTCACCCACCGTTCCGTTGGAACACCGGAATCCTTTCCCCATGGCAATGACACGCCCACTACGTATCGAAGTCTGGTCAATTGGGAACGACCACGATAGTCCTATTGGAAGGGGCATCGAGTCCATGCCATACTTCTCCTCGCCGCGGCTCAACATCTCTTCGATCTTCTCCGCCATCCATGCGAAGAACGCCTTGCCCTCGAGCAACTTCACGGTCTCGTCGATCATCGACGAGACCATACGGACAATCCTCATCTTCCCACCTCCCGAAAGTTCCACGAGCGCGACTCGAAACGTTGATCCTCCGAGGTCCATGGCAAGGTATGTGCCGCTCTCCTTGCCCGTGGGTAGGGTATGGTTGAACGACGGTAGCATACAGACCGGACTAGTCTTGGCGCATATGTCGATCTGCGCGCGGATCTTCTTCGACATGGACAGCAGGTTGGACACGTTCAGGTGGCCTGTGAACAGGCGCTCGACCTCTTGCGATAAGTCATCCAGCGTCCGTCGACGCCGTTTGGAGGAATTGGACAATGAATCCTGCCTCGAGTCGGATGATTCCCCTAGCTGCGAAGGAAACATCATCATGCGCTTCAGGAGCGTCATGATGTTGCGGAAGAAGGCCCGCATGCGGCGGTTCACCCTTGCGATTGTGCCTGCCATTGCGAGATGAAATGGGTATAGTGGTAGGCTCTCAAAATGGCAGTCCTGTGGGCTGAGGGGAGTGAGGCGGCGTTGTTGTTGTTGGTGTTGTTGTTGTGGTTGTTGAAGATGATAGATGGCTGATCAGGTGGCGCGGCGTGTATATGATTTTATTTATATACAGGTCAAGAAAAAGCTGTATAAAGGAAAGGATTTCTGAAACGCCACGATGAAACGCTCAGATACAGCTCATAGATAAAACAAAACAGTTTTTAATCACTCAGCCACATTTTCTGCCCTCGGGACCAGCGTATGAAATTTTGGTAGCTGTAAGTAGATAGATAATATATGAATGAACGGCTGTTGTGGTGGTGAGAGGTGGACGACAGCCCAACCGTGGATGATTGTTTATGCTTTTGAGAGTGACTCAAGCAACAAACAACAACACTTGCGCAACGCGGAGGACGAGTGAATCGGGGCGCGGGGCGCGGGGGGAGAGGGGAGGGAAGAGGGGTTGTAGTATTATTAAATGAGAGCGGCGAGAAACGCGGGACAAGTTACGAGAAGCTCCAACTTATGCGTAAGCCGTCGCGGTGGTGGTTTATCAATCAAACCAGGGGGAAGACGGAGAGACTCGCAGATATATAACTTGTCGCAACGCCAGAACGAAACCACAGAGGGTCCAGATGTATCTGCAACCATCCAGCGGCAGCCTTTCGGGCGGGAGAAACTAGGTACCTGATACTTCGCGGAAAGGAAAAATCCCGGACAGTCCCTTTTCAAGCTTTCGCGAATGATTTGCGCAGGGACCTGAGTTACGTCTCTGTGTCCTGTTTTTGGAGAGAAAGAAGAGGGAAAAGAAAGAAAATTGAAAAATGAGAAAACAAAACAATAAAAAAACATACACACGAAAAAAGGGCAACAGCAATTAAAGCCAGCAACCTCCGTCGAGTGCGACAGTGTGAAGTCGGATTTCGTGGACGGTCCAAAGAAGGACCGAAAGGCAGCGTTGCAGGCGCTACTATGATGTCTTTCTCTCTCTGTGTCAACCCTCTAGTTCCTCTTGCGTTTCGAGTAAGAGTTAATATTATGATGGAGGCCAGTCTTTCTCGCTCAGTCGCTCGCTGACTCTCTTCCGGAATTCACCTTTCCTGCTTGGCGCTGGGCCTGTTTCTGTTTCGATGTCGCCCTTTCGTCTCCTCCGTGCTGCGGATGTAATTGTTGCACCCCCTCCCCCCCGCGCGCAGGAACAAAATGAACAACCCCCAACAATACAAGATGACTTTTGGCTGGGCAATCCCTTGAGCGCCGGGATGCTCGCCGGAGTATCCACCCTCAAGGTGATCGGGAGGCGGGAGGGTTACTGAATTGGGTCACGTAGAGTCTCAGATCGCATGGAACAAGGAAAAGAACGTGGGCCAGTTACGCAAAAATAAAAAACAAAAGAAAGGATCGGGGGAAATCAAAAAAAGTAAAAAAGTAAAAAGTAAAAATAAAAAATAAAAAGCAGAAGAAAATTGAAAAATAGAAAAAAAGAAACCAAAAATAGAAAATTGAAAAATCGAGAATAGGAATAAAGAATACGGAGTACAAAAAATCGAGTGAGTTCTCACACACACACACACACACACACACATACACACACACCCCTCACTGAAGAAGATTGACGAGTGGAAGGCCAGGTTTAAGTTCGGCAAACCCGGAGGGTCGTGTTGTGCTGTGTCTGGCAGCTGGCGGCGAGCGAGCGAGCGAGTGGTACCTGGGAGTGAAACGATGCACGCTCCCCCAGGCAGATGGAGGCGGGGCAGGGAAGAACAGGCCTGGCAGCTTGGAGGAAGGGTAGTGGCCAGGCGAACGTGTTTCAACGAGGGTCCGTCGAGGGATCGCAGCTTCGCAGGGCAGTTGGTGAGCAGCTGGTGAGCAGCTGTTGCGCAGGCTAGTCAGCTAGCTAGCTCGCTCGCTCGTGGGGGAGGATGACAGCGAATTCAAGTTCTCATCGTCGATTGGGAAGAGGAAACATGGCAGTAGAGTCAACCCACAAGCAGCTGTCTCCGCGCCACTTGCCGCTGGCCGTGGATCTGCTGCCATGGAGTGGCTGTGGCCAAGCGCAACAGAGTCCTGCGGCGGCGGCGGGGTGGAGTGGAGTTGAGTTAGAGTCGAAGCAAAGGTAACATCCAGAGTGGAAATCAAGGTTGACTTCCGGCCGAAATTGTAGCGAGAGCTGGAGCTGGTTGCTTGGAAGCTGGTTGCTGGACCCAAGTGTCCAATGTCCTCCAATGTCCTCCAATGTCCAATGTCCAATGTCCAATGTCCAATGTCAGTGTCAGTGCCGCAGTGTCCAAGGCCAGATTCACGCCCGCAAGCCTGGCGCTGATCGCGTGCCTGCTGGGGGGCAGTTGCCGGGACTTGTTGCTGCTGCACAATGCCCAGTCCCCAGCGTGCACACCGGCCCCGCCACAGCCGCTGCAGCCCCCGGGCGATGACACCCCTGTGGGGGGGGGGGATGATGGGGGCACGCCCTGCTGTAACCCTGGCCGGGTATCCAGGTATTCCAGGTATTCCAGGCGTTTCAGGCGTTCAGGCGTTTCAGTTGGCCATCCGTGGATACGTCCCAAAAACAGGCTGGTACGCGGTATTCGCAAGACCACTAGGGGTATCGATCGGACACCAGCGTATCAACCAGCGTCCCTCGCCGTATCGCGGTCTCTGGCATCGCCCTCGAGGGTCAGTAATATCGCACAGACCAAGGGCCTGGAAGCTTGTGTATTGTGTATTGTTTCCCAAATGCTTGAACCACTGCTTACTAAGGCGGTTTTCGGCTCCAGTTAGTTATCCTTATCCTCTCCTTCTCTCCAGGTCTTTACTACCACTACTCTCATCTCTCCTTCTCGTCAATCAATCAATGAGGCCAGCATTGATCTCAGATTCTCTTCTTCCCTCTTCTCCACTGGCCATTTCGTTCAAAGGCTAACTAAAGAGAGCCGAGCCTCCCCCTTTTTCCGCCTCTAATATAACTAACTTAGTTAACGAGTTACGATGAAAAAGTTCCTGCTGATGTAACGTTGCTCCCTGCCAACCCTCCTGGGCGTGAGTTGTGTGCAACCCTGCTGTGTGACCGCTCGTCACTGGTCAGTCAAGTCGCCCTTTTTAATTTCGGCGGTTGACGCTGACCTCGCCAGAGTGGCCACTCCCACTGCACTTGCACTCTTTTCTTCTCTGCGATGTGCGTGCTTGGCGTGGAGTGGTGGTTAGTTCGTAGGTCTAAAATCTTTGTTTGAGTTCATGGCAATGGATTTTCTTTTTTTTTTTCTTTTTCTTTTTTTCTTTTTCTTTTTTTCTTTTTCCATTCTTCTTGCTTTTTATTTTTATTGGCGCAATTGAAACAAAAAAAAAAAGATATTTTCATAG
The DNA here is from genome assembly GCA_017607445.1 of Histoplasma ohiense. NCBI lineage: Eukaryota > Fungi > Ascomycota > Eurotiomycetes > Onygenales > Ajellomycetaceae > Histoplasma > Histoplasma ohiense. The sequence goes on from JAEVHH010000001.1 coordinate 5,556,961, forward strand.
AGTTTAATTAAACCAGGATTGAAGAATCAAATTACCATCTCAAAGGAAGATCCAAGATCTCATCAGAACCCTATTCAACATCATCAACTGGCCAGCACGACTACTTAACTTCTGTCGAACCACCTAATCCTCATACCCCGGCGTCCTTCTCGGGGGAGCCTTCCGGGGTTCTTACCGTTAAACTGACATCCAAGCTTTCAGGATTCGATGTTATTGCTTCTTTGCATATGCAGCATCTATACTACTATAATCAGTCGATCACTCACCCAACTATGTATTTGTTCAGCAATGCCATTATCAGCACAATGTACGGAGTAGACAACTTTTCTTTCTTTTCTTTTCTTTTTTTTTTTTTTAAAAAATCAAAATTTAAGTCGTCTTCATTAAGCCCTTTAGTGGTTAAGTATAGTTATTCAACTTGATTAGTTAGGCGTTGACAATTAACTATCTATTTTCTGTAGTTAACTAACTATTCAAACATACATCCTATCTTCCTTATTTAGAGTTGTTTATTGGTTTAATATCCAATGCCATTTTCTTTCTCATAAGGACCTGTTATACAGTGAGCTTATACTACACTTTGTATGTACTGTACATACAAAAAATATGCAATTGCCATGCAGTTGATACTAATAACATTGAGAGAGGCCTTGATTTTTTTTTCCCCTTCAAGGTTCTAATCTTGTAGAGCTACCAACGCAAGCAAGCGTCTCTTAGTGTGAGTTGACTGTAGTCCATAGTTCCATCGTTCCCCCTTTTCTATCTTCAGAGGATAAATTAGATTCAGGTGATTCTTGGCCAAAGATTCATACATACTAACTGATAGTTAACTATTAGTTAACTGTCCACTTATTCTCAATGGTTTTCCCTTCCAACCTTTCAGGGGGAGTTTTATTGTGCTTTGAATGGATATAGTTAATATATTCACACCACCAAAGGTCCTTGCTGTAAAATAACTCCTCTGAGATTCCCCATTATTTTCAAATTTTTCTTTTCCTTTGAATCAAGCGAGCACACAAAGCCTGGCAGTGCCCGGTCATCGCCTGAGCTGTCAATACTGGAACTATCCAATAATCCCTGCCTTCATTGGTGGTTGGAGGTTATGCGGCTTCACGTCTAACTTTACAGGCCTCAGCTCCTGGCACAAGATCGATTCTATCCTCACCAGGCTGCGGCTGGTGGTCTGTCTCGCCTCAAGACAGCAGTCACAGCAACAGAAACAGCAGGAGGGGAAAGCAAACTACCCGATTTTAGCCCTCTCGAGACATTTTCCAACTGTATCTCCCGGTTTCCACCGCTGGTTCGACGCCTCATATATCCCGATAACCTTTTCTTGTCTTGTCTTGTCTTGGTGGGTAGGTGATTCTCTCGTCTCACCTCGCCGACTACTGTGGCATCCCTCATGGACCGACCTAGAGAGATATGCGTAGCCGTCCTGGAGACAGGAAGATGCATGCATCTTAGGCAAGGCAAGGCATGGTTGGTTTGACAAACACCTTTTCTGACCCTCCGACGACCTTTCCCGAAGGCAGATTTTTCAGTTGTCCTGGCTTGTCCGGATTACCAATGCCAAAGTCTTAACTCTTGGGGGCCATATATATATATATATATATATATGTATGTATATTCGAATCTGGCTGCCTGAGCGAAGCAGGCAAGCAAGCAAGGGCGTCCGTCTTCACCCGTTCATTTTTCCCGCGATGAAAAGCCAAAAACCACACTCCCATTGCACATCCGTTTTCTGACATCGCATGGAAATTTCTCTCATGTTTTTATCTTTTTCTGTGATCGGAATGCCAGCTCCAAGGTCAAAGGTCAAGGTCGAAGCTAGAAGCATGGCTTCTCCTGAAATTCCGATTTACTTGCTTGAAATGCGCAATTGGACTGTGAATCCTCCCCCCTCCCTCCCCCTCAGAAGCAGGTTGTCGGTCCTGATCTGAGATTGCAACCCAGTGCAATGTGGACCAAGATATCAATCATATCATGGCTTTGCCCCCCCCCTAAGCAAATGATACGGCATATAAAGAGCTCGGAAGTGAGACAAAGGACTTCGTCGTGGGATGGAGTTACTTACCATATTGTCAATAGGGGCCTCAGGCCTGAGAGAGGAACTTATGCTGGCCACCCCCTTTTCCTCCTTTGGGATTATTTATTTATTTATTTATTTATTTGATCCCGTCATTCTGGAGAAGAGATTCACAGTGCCAGCAAATTCGTTATTCAATCACTATTCCAATTTGTCGGTGATGGCATATCACTTGTTGGAATCATATTCGTGCGTTGTGACATGACCTACTATATATCTCCTCCTTCTGCTGCTTGTTTCTTGACCCTGTGAGCTCCTTCAGTGAGCTGGAGGTACAACAGCTGATTTCCCTTTTTTTCAACAATCTCTCATTTCATGTCAAATGCTGTTGGGCTCTCACTCACCTACCCACACACACACACTTCCCCCAGAGACAGCGAACGTTAGAAAGGACTTTGCGTGCCCTCCTCCCTCCCGCCGCTCTCCATCCAATCCAATCTCTGTTGACCTTATCACTAAGGTTACAAGAGTTTTTTTTTTTTTTTCCCCTTAATCCCCAGTGTCTCAAATTTGCACGGAGATGATGGCCCATTTGCCAAAGCGGCAAGGCCACTGAGTGAGTGGGTGAGTTTGGCATTCGCTCTACGAACTCAGTCAGAAAGCTGCTCATGGACATCTAGATTCTAATCGGAAGCCCCTGAGGCTGCTGCCTTCTACCAACACCATTGCAGTCTTGTTTTCTTTTCGTTTGTTTTTTCTTTTTTTCTTTCTTTCTTTCTTTCTTTCTTTCTTTTTTTTTTTTGCTCTCCTGCAGAAATTTCGCAAAGGGTGTTACTTTCCTCCCAGCAGTGGTCGAATCAGACAAGCTGAAGAGAAAGAAGTCAAAACCTCAACGCATTTTCGTTATATCTATTTTAAATATCAACCACTTTTATTAGCCCCCTTCTTTTCCCGTCAACCTTTTTGGCCAAACAACGAGCAGCAACAGCCGCGAAGTGTGATGGGGGCGTTTATATGAGATGGAGGCGAGAGAGACTCCACCATTTTCACCATGACATCAAGATACCGCAGATTTCTGCCAAAAATGCCTGGTTATAGGGTACGCGGCGGATTTCATTTGAGAACGGTTTTTACCGTTCCTCTTTCCCCCCTGTCCTTTGTTTATTTTTGGAACATGCAGGAAAAGCCACCATGACCAACCACTATAAGCCGGAACTTTACGAAGTAGTTTTAACTGGACCTATTATGTTCCCGCCCGAGACAGCTTTGAAACGGCTGGAGGGCGCGTCAAGTTAGCTCAACTGGCTGACTGGCTGGCAGTTTCGAAACGTCTGGAGGCTAGGCTAGCCAAGCTTCCCAGCTTCTATGTGATCGGCGCAAGGAGGAAAAAAAAAAAAAAAAAAAAAAGAAACGAAGAGAGAAGGAGAAGGAGAAGGAGAAGCGAAAGAAGGCCATTTGTGTTTTCTTTTTTTCGGGGTGTTTTTTTTTTTTTTTTTTTTTTTTTTTTCGGTTTCGTTTCCCCCCACCCCCAACATCTACGCTTGAATGGGAGTTTGGAAAGAATATTCCTTGTTTTTCCCCCCTTCTACATCCGCCCAGTGGAATAGTGGAATCAATCAAAGACTTTCATCCAACTTTCTTGGGGATGGAGCGGCTTCTCTCCCCCACAGACAGACTGCTGCTTGCTGCTCTTTTAAGTTTCATTTCTCAGTTCTGTCCGGGAACCGCTCGCTTGCCCGGATCCAATATTCACTATATTACTATTACCATTATTACTTTTATATATTACTGTTATTACAGGAAGTTATAGAAAAAAAAAGGCACAAAAAAAGGGTCACCTTTGCTGAAAGGCAGGGAGGGAGTTTCTTTTCTTTTTTTTTTTTTCTTTCTTTTTTTTTTCTTTTTTTCCCTCTCTTTTAGAAAAGTAATGACGTGTATATATATATATATATATATATATAACTATATATACATATAACAAAAATATAATATCTCGATAAAAATAAAAAATCCAAGGGTGGGGCGGCGGGGGAAGTAAAGTAAAGTAAAGGGCCCCGCGGGAGTTCATTATGATATAAACACCCATATAGTTGACACAAAACACAAATACCACCATAACATGCAAGCCATTGGACCGGATTCTACGCTGTTGATGAAACATCATCGTTCATTCATTGATTCACTGATTCATTCATTTGTTCATTTGTTCATTTTTTCCAAAAAACAAAAAAAAAATTATTTATTTATTTTTTTTTTTTTTTAAATCTTTTCTCTGGTTTCAATTGGCCTGTTCAACAGGCTTTTATGTAACATATGGATAAGATAAAATATTATATCATCTATCTTGACTCCACGGGCCGGGGAAATCCAGAATAGAGGAGAGAAGAGGGGCGAGAAAGAAGGAATATCCGGAAAGGAAAAGATTGAACGTGCTTCTAAATTTTGAGCTCTTTTTGACTGGCTCGCCCCGGTGGTTGAGGTGTTTTTGTACCCTATCAAAATCCCAAGTGCTTTGGAGTACTAAGATTTCATGAGCCTTGGGGCACTTTGTACCGCAAAAATCTGACCAGGAGAAGGTGGTGGGATTGGGGGTGGTTAGGGTGGGGCCGTTAAGGGGGGCACCGGAGGGGTGGAGTTTGGGTGTTGTTGCTCTCCAAGCAGAAGGACAGACAATGTTATTTTCTCACCTCCTTGCTCATCGAATCTAAGTTGAGAGGAGCTTAGTAAGTTAGGGGCAGTAGTAGTAATACTTCTGTAGCGTGTATACGGATAAGTGATGTGTGTATATTTCTTATATACTGAATCTGATACTGGTTGTTGTCTTGTTGCGAAATCTAACCCAGAGGGTGTCCAAAAAGGGGGGAACGGGTGAGGGCTCAATGTCAGAAGCGGATATATAGAAGAAGGGACGAACAAAACAATACATCATTAGCGCAAGGGACGAGAAAAAGGAGGAGAGGGGGAAACCGTTAGATAAAATATACAAAGACAAATTCGAAGGGAGGCGAGATAGAAAGGTCAACATTACAAAATCATATACATAGGTATCCAGAATAAATAAATTAGTAAATAAAATGGGAAGAGAAACGGAGAAACAAAAAAATGTTTACAGTAGACGGGAAAGGAAAAAAGAAAATAAAAAGAAAAGAAAAAAAAATAAAAAAGCCCTACTACAGCAAAAGGACCCTAATACTTTTTTCCAACCCTTACCCAAAGGAAAAGGAAAAAAAAAAAAAAGACATTATGTTTTCCCTCCCAAAGCAGAGAGAACGGATGTGTGATGTCATTCTTTGTGAGCCTTGTGGGAAATCCAAAGTAGATAGAATTGAGGGAAAGATAAAAATGCGCTCGTAGATATTCATTCCATGCCAAAAAGAAGATATATATATAGCGTAAAAAGGGTCATATGCATGTAGATACGCCCTTTCAGCTCCCCTCGATGAAATATGTCCTACTACGACTCCTCGCGGCTATCGCCTTAGGATCATCCGGTAGGTGCGTATGGTGCACAACGTGCGGTCGATAAACAGCGTCGACAGGGGCTTGCCAGTCATCCAGGCCGAGCGGGAAGTACTCGTAGAGAAGATCGGCGGTTTCACTGGGATTGAGGATCTGAGATGCTAAGAGGGGCGGCTGGAGTTGATGTTGCATTTGGTTTAGGGTGGTTACGTTGCTTGAGGAATTGTGATTGTGTGTTAGAGGTTGGCGCTTTGGTTGGGCTGTAGTGCTCTTTTGTAACTTCTCGGAGGGTGAGCCGTCGATGTCCCGCCATCTATGGATGCCTGCGTTTGTCGGCATGGACATGGCAGGGGGTGTGCAGTTGGAGTCGCCAGCAGAATTGGTAGGGCTGGAGTCCTCGTCAATGAACGAGAGGTTGATTGGGCGTCCCGTGACACTGATCCGTCGCCGCTTTTCGCGATGCTGATGGACGTCTGGACTGGAGTTCGCATATGAAGTGGCGGCATCATTTACGGCACCGTTGGTGAATGTGGGTGTGGGGAGAGGCGCGGAGGGAACAGTTGCAGTCTGTGTCCATTCCGGGTAGGACGATGATGGCAGCTGCTGCTTCCTGGCATCTTGATCCTGGGGAGATTTGCTCCGTTTCGTTCCTGTCCCCTGTTGAGAGGAAGGAGCCTCGATCGTCGCCGCGCGGTTGGCGTTTGCCTGGGCATGCTTTCGTGAGGATGCGGCACTACCGCTAAGGGGAAGATCCTTGCGCGACTGGAAATTTCTGGGGCTACGGCCGCGCACGATTACAGGCCCAGAATGAGCCTCGCAAATAGAAATCTTAGCACCTGTCGACAACGTTGCGACAATCTTCAATCTCACAACAAAATGTTGCTGCAATTCCTTCCTCCGGCCATTATTCGCAGTGGCGATACGGAACTGCAGCCTCTTCCACGCAATGGAGAAAGTAGCATAATCCGAGTCTATATCCTGACCTGCCATGATATCCAAAGGAATCGAAGGGGGCTCCTTTTCCGTCTTGTCTTCCGGCTGACCTGTGGCATTGGCTGCAGGCGTTTTCCAGGGAACAGAAATGATTTTCACGGGATTACCCTCGACTGATTCGGTTGCCGATACTGTGAGCTCCTGCGCAAGTATAGGGATCCGATCGCCCTGCTCTGTCATGATATATCTCATTGTACGTGGCAGTGTCACTGAGCCTGTGATTTGGAAAAGATTCCGCCTGTAGCATGTTAATTCAGCCATCGGGGGCGGACCACTTGGTTTGGTCGTGGGAGAAGTGGTCCATGGCGATTCGGCAAGAAAAAACATGCCATGAAGCTGGGCGGCCATGGAGATGGAAGTTCGACGTAGCGAATAATCGAGCAGAGTAAAATTGTATATGGGTATAGAAAAGCTGAGCAGTTTGTGATTATGGTCGATGGAGGAGTCTTGTTGGGATTGCTGATCCGACGGAAGCGTTTCGAATGGGGCTATCATCTCGGGGAAAGGGTCGTCAAAGTGGGTATTGGAAAATCGTCGTAGAGAATGCGCAGGAATCTGAGGCTGCGCATAACCAATGTCGTCACCGCTACCCAAGTACAGAGTGGTCAGTCAAGGCGCCAGCAGGGATTGAAGATGGGGTTGTTCATTAGCAAGTGGGACAATACCTAACAAATGTTTCATGGTCGTACGCCGAATGGGAGTCTGGCATATCCAGAGAAGGCATGGCATTGAGGTAGTCCGTATTTTGCATATTGGCCATAGACAGCGGGCTGCCTAGGTAAGGGACGGCCATGGTGTCGAAGCTCTCCATGTTCGGGATATCGGATAGGTGGGCTCGATGGGCAAGTCGCAACGCAGCAGTGTGAGGACCGCTGATGATTGTAGGAGTCGAGAAATCAAACCCGCATCCACAGCGGAATGGGAGGGAGATGCCAAAGAAAACAGAGGGAGGGGGGATGAAGGGAGAGAAAAGGTGGCGGCAACAAGGGGAGGGGTGGAGATGGATGGAGCGACTTCTTCCCTGTCATGCAGCGGCTTCGAGAGTGCGAGGCTTGCCAGGGCAGGTTGATGTGTGGTTCTCTGATAGTCGAAGGGGAGAGAGAGGGGGAGAGAGAGAGAGAGAGAGAGAGAGAGAGTGTGTGTGTGTGTGTATGGGGTCCAAGGCGAAAGAAGCGGAGACGGGGAGGTGGATATTGATTCCAAGCGGCCTGCAGGAGATTGCTGAGTTGGGATGTTCATCCACTCAAGGGCGACAGCGTGGGGAAGATGGGGGCGGGGATGGCTTGTGAGCAGCTCGGCGGAAAACAAAAGTACCAGCTCCTCCTCCGCAAAGTGCCTGTGGACCTGAGGTTCGAAAACGGGCGACCTAGGACACACAACGACGATTATTCACTTTGGGCTGTCGGCGTTCTGTGTTAGATTTTGTCGTGCTGAGCCATTGGGTTGATGTTTTATACCGAGCAAACGAGGAAGACAGCGAAGCAAACAACAACAACCTTCGGGGCCAACAACGAGTTTGGGTGGAAGGGAGAGAAGAAACAGAGTGCCGCGAGCTTGGATGATGGCAATAAGAACAATAATAACCAGGAAGAGTAATAATAGTAATCATCGAAGCAGAATAAGATCATACGGGGTATTTGCCCCCCCCCCCCCTTGGGACCATCTCGACTTAGTGCGATACACAGCAGCTAATCGTGCCCGCGATACAGATTACAGCTAGATGCAGTTAGGGACGCAGTTTGGGACGTTTACAAGCTCCCGGTCTCCTCCAGCCGAAGGCAGATCTAACAGCAATTTCTCTGCCGCTTGGATGTTTGATATCATTACCAATCTCGATACCAGACACATACATGCCCAACGAATACCACAACCCGATAGATAGATGCTCGACGGGGCCCCCATCCATACATCAATTCAGTCAATCCCCTTGAATCCCCGGATGGGAGGCAAATTGGCGCTGGCAAAAGGCCCGAACCACTTCCCGTCGCCAACCCTTGCAACTTCGGCATGCAGGTGCTGGCGGCTTGCTTGGGCTAGGGGCCAAAGGTCAGGCGCGGGCATCCCAACAACGGCCATTGCTTACGGCGGTATTTGCTGTGTATCGTCGCCTGGACTGGTCGCAGGAACCCCACTCACCCGCTGGCCTTACGGGTGAAAACATCGTCGACTCTTCCGCTTGGTTAGCTCGCCAATCGTTGCCCCGAGGCTTGGTGGGCCCTTTCCGCCCATTTCTCCGGTTGACTGGAGACTGGGTGAGAGCGAGTATCATCAGGTCCCACTTCGACGGACGCAACAAAAGTATAAAAAAAAAAAAAAAAAAAAAAAAAAAAAAAGAGCGAATTACGCTTGCTTGAATGTTCCATCCCGGACCTGGAGACCACAAGAGCCGAAAGCCAAAGGAGCATTGCTAGCTGGTTCAAGGGTTTTACCAACTGTTAGAGCGAAGTCGTCTGCTTACTAGAGGAATTGTGGCTTGAAACCAGAGATGCGGAGGGGGCCAAGGCCAAGATCTTGTCAGCATCGACGGAATTGTTGAGGATAAGTTCAATAACTAACTCAGGTCTAAGAAGAATAATAAAGTTTTGCTGAGTTGAATTCACAAGCCCTCCGCCTGGCTCCGGCAGATATCATCCACAATGCTGATTTTCACCTTTGCACATGGAGATTTGTGGGCGGTGATGGGGTTTTTTTCTCTCTCTGAAAACCCCTTTGAGCTCATTTCATCTCAACTGCGCTAGGCCTGCAGAGGGATTAGGCTCGCTATCTTCTCCCCCCGTCTCAACTAGAACAGCCGCATCTTGCGACGAACATGCGGCATTCATTCCTCAGTTCGAAAACCAACAAGGCACGGCCGTTTCATGCACTGCCGTCCATTTTATATATACATCCAGAGAATGAGTGCTCTTGTTTTTGCATTGACAATGTCAGCATGGTCGTGTTTCACGGAGAAAGGACCAACGAGCTCTCTGCACAAACTTACAAGTAACTACTGGGACACACACACACACGCACACACACCAACGACCATCACAGGAATAAATGAAAATGTATTGTGTGTCACACAGGGCTAGCTCACAAATAATAAGCTCTGTTTCGCAAGGTACAAGCCCTGCATGCCTGTTCGTTATTAGAACTGTTATTGTTAGTTTCCTCTCTACTATTGGGTGCTTAGAGTCAGCAGGGCCCCATGCCTGACAGCCTGGAGGTGGAGGAGGACTGGAGGAGGCGAAGTGGAGATTCCATGAGGGGGAAGCCTGCGAGGTGGGAATGAGAAGGAGAGTCGCGATGGAGCAACCCACGCCTCTCCACAGTGTCTGCATCCAATCAGCAGGGTAGACTCCATCCCGGTGAATTTCCGGCCCCCATGAATCATAATGATGGGGAAAGCTCAAGGGTCAGGCATCGAGTTTCAACCTCAGGAGAAATTCATCCCCCCAACCAACGAATCCTCGCAGAAAATGTTCCAACGGTCCAAAAGTCCCCGGCCAAAGCCATGGAAGTTTCTGTTCAGATTCCATAACTCTAGTATGGATTGATTTGGCTCATAAATCCGACAATATCGCTCGACTTACAAAGTTGTCACTCCGCTTCCTCTGAAGGGATGAGAGATTTCAGATTTCAAAATTCACCTGATACTTCTCGAAACAACAGATTTACTTCCAAGGTTGCTCCCTCATTCCTTGGAGAAGCCGCCAGCAGACGAGATGCATGCTTGTGAAACGAGGAAAAACTTAATATACACACTTTGCTCGCCTTTCGTTAGCATGAATACAAACAGAGAAAGAAAGGCATTGACATCATCGGTGCATGAATTCATTTTATTACGCAGTAAGCGAGCTATAATTATTCCTTGCTCAACGGGGAAGAATCGACAGGGCAAAAACAAAAACAAAATAAAAATAAAAATAAAAATCGAAGAAAACTGAAAACCGCTCGAATCTCAAACTTCGACACTGTTGTTGGACGTACTGTACATACAAAACGAACTCTCCTCCCTGGATCTCGTCTTGTCGTGGTGGCCGCGGATTGGGACCCTAAGCACAACCCTCAGAGGGCATTTTGCGCGCATCAATCCGAGACTCCGATCAAACCTCACCGCTGAAAAGGAGGGAAGAAAAATAAAAAATTTATAGTATGAAAAATAAAATGAAAGGACCAAGTCAAGCCAAAAATAACCAGAAAAAGAAAAAGTTGATTTGCTTATTCGAGGAACATCCAGCGTAGAAACTTTATTCGTCGCTAACAAATGCATGAATTGTTTCATTTTCTTTTCTTTTTCTTTTGCTTTTCTTTCTTTCTTTTTTTTTTTCCCCATCTGCTTGTCTTGTTTTGTTCTCTTGTTCTGATTTTTTCTCCCTCGCGCCAAGTTGGTGTGTCTGCATAGTTGTTCCATTGCGTCATTCTTAAAAACTCTTCCCTTCGGCCGGAATAATGGGATTGTCCATTCATGTAGCTTTTTGTCTATCTTTCCTTCTCCTTCTCCGTTTCCGCCTCCCTTTCATCCCTTTTTCAATCGCGATGAACTGGCTCCCTCAGCGATGGTTGGAAGCTTTCTTTCTCGCTTCCGGACCCTCGTTCCCCTGCGCGAAAAACCGCGTTCTTCGCGCACAAGCAAGGGGAAAGGGCAAGCAGCGGGGGTGTGCGGGTATGTTCGGCAGAGAAGCTCACCCAAAAAAAAAGGAAGAAGAAGCCCCTGCCGCTAGCTCAGTTTTCCTCAGTTGGCTACATGGGAATAGGAATAGGAAAACTACGGGTCCATGGTTGAGCTATACGATAATGGACGGAGGTGAAAGTTTACCCCGCGCCTGACTGACGGCCGATTTGCCTCTGTTTCTTTTTCTCTGTTTCTTTTTCTCTGTTTCTTTTTCTTTTTCTTTTCTTTTTCTCTTATTCCAAACCGTTTCAATTCAATGGAAGGGACTGGTCGCCGCTCCGATCCTTCGAGAACATAAAGTAGTGTGTGGCTTGGTGGACTAGCGGCGGGGTACTTGAGGTTCGAACTCTTTTCCTTCCTTCCCTGGAGGAGGAGGGCGGCCAGTATGGAGATCCATTTGCTTTCATGAACACCAGGGGATGCATACAAGGGTTATGCGGAGATAAATGGATGTCGCGCATCAACCAATTACGGGCTAAGGTTCTAAGAAGAAGAAGAAGTTGAAAGAGAAAGGAACGAACATACAGGCACACCCAAACTGGAAAACTGACAGGGGAAATGTTTTTGATATTTAAGAGTTAATCTGGTAAGTGCATGTCATACGTAAGGGAAAAGGAAAATGTATGAGCCTCTCCGGAACAGGGACTTTGCTCGTTGTGGATTCTGTCCATGCACAGAAGAATCCTTTACCATTCCTGTCGGGAAAACCTCGAGTGTCCCTCCCTTTCCCGACGGAAAGGTTATTGAGGTCTCAGGTCACTGAGATTTCGATTGACATCATAGTGTAAACTAAAAATAGTTAGTCGTGCTAATGTGAACTTGGAAGCTGGGAAATTTCCATGCGCTTGGGGATTCAATGGTGGGTTTGTCCCCCACGTTGTGGGGTCTGTTTGGATCATAGGGGTCGGTCGTTGTGAAAGCAAACTTCGCAGCTGTTGTATTGGCTCCTGTCCTCAATGACTCAATGATTGGGGCAATTGTTAGTGGGTGGGAGTTGATTATTTTTTTAAACCATGTCATATAATTGTTCCTGGCAAATCAATAATAATAGAAGAAAGTGTCAGAATCGGTGCAGGGTCCTGTTGAGTGGCTAGAGTGGAACATTGAGGGGCTTTCTATTTAATTGATGTGCTAGCGTTTGCGGGGAACGATGCGGAAGGATTGCATTTCAAGTCTTAAAACACGGTAGGCAGTTAATATCTGGTCGACTTGGAAAGGTTGGTTGAGGCATACGGGAGCGAGCGGGCCGTTGGAGCACATCACCACTACCTTCGGATACAGATTTAAGAAAAGCAGGATATGTACGTTTCCACAGGCCGAGTTGATCATATGAGGACTGTAGATGTAAACTAGCTCACAGTGCCATTGTAGGTATCCATGTTTTTAATGTCATACCGTGAGTAGATTCCGCAGGATGAAGATATAAAATGGACATGCTGGCGGCCTTATCAATTCAGGCGCCAGAACATTCTAGTGTCATCCTCAAAATCATTGCGATCTCCGTTGAAAGAAGAATTCGCCATTCTCAGTGGATCATCTTGGGGGAAATTATTGATTTTTGGCAAACACATATGTGGGGCCATTCGAAAGGATATCCTTAGTCCACCGTGGGTTTCGCTGGCAAGAAAATCTTAGCGGTTCACCTTCAATAATGCTGATATACTTGTGCAAATTTCGTTAGTCTTCGGTCTCAGGGACGTGTTCAGAGTGAGAGCTCGGGCGCCGGAACTTTGGAGTGCCTAAGGGGTAAATGATTTCTAGATTTTGGATACGCTTGGATCTTCCAATTCCGGGAATCATTCGTTTATTTTTTAGTTAGCTATATGTGCGGGATAAGAAGCCATTTTTAGGTGGTCCCTTGGCTGTTCTTCTCAAGCTCAGAATGGTATTGTCGCTCCGTGCTACGCCACGGTTCAAATCTTCAGTCGTGAGAATAGATAGGTCTCAACTGGCCTTGACCCCTTAGTTTGCTATACTTGGGCTATATTAGCCTTCATATGGAGAATCCCGGAAGTCGGAATTTTGCGTCTGGAGAAGCGCATACATGTCACTCACGAGAACAGAAGCGACAGGGGTTAGCGAATCTTCTTTGCGGATTTGTAGAGCCAATTGTCAGGGGTCTTTTCTCCGCATCTCTTCCAAGAGCCTCGGAAAGGCTAGATGCTGCAATAAACATGGTCAGCATGCTGCCCAGCTGCTCGCACCCTTGCTGTCTCCTCATCCCCCTGCCACCTACCCCTGCTCTAAATAGCCCGTAGGCCGCCGATTTTCCTCAGGCTACCCTGTCAACGAAATCAGCAGGTAACCGATGCCTTGAGTTCGCCATCATATTCTCCCACACCCAGGGCTGCCTTCAATAACCGAGAGTGGATATAGAGAACGTAAATTTTACGGAAGGTCAGCTGCCAACATGCGGGAAGTGCTTGAGAACGGCTTGGTGGTAGTGATAAAAATGTGTCCATGTGGCGACCCGTCACCGAACAGGGGTCTTGCTGGTCCTGTCCCTCAAGATGTTAGGTATCCCCGGATTCCCCTCCGTTGCTTCAAACTCACAGAGCGGAAGGGTAGCGCTCATCTGCCATTGCTCGACATGAATGTCAATCTGGCATTTAGAAAACAGAGAATAACAAGTTAGTACCGACCCGTCTTCAGCAGCCAGGTCAAGAGTGCTTCCCGGAAATTTCCGTTTCACCTTCTTTCTTCCTTCAAACAACGTACTTGTGCGCGGGGAGAGTCCGATTTGTTTGATGTGTCTTTTGGTAACAAATTCTTTCCCCTTTTTGATGTGAGGATTTTCAGTCACGTGGCTGGGATATGGGAACAGCAACCCATTTGCTCAACTTCAAATGACTTTGGTATCTCATAGTGGTTTAAAAATTAATTGAAGAAAGAATATGGGAAGGAAGGGATAAGTAGGGAAGGGGGGAAAAACATATGTCGATATGCGCCTTCGATATTGCCGGAATGGTGGTTGCCATCCTTGCCTGTCTCCAAATCAAACAGTTGCTTCCCCGATATAGGGACACGAAGACAACTAATATGCCTGTAACCAACGCTTCATCTAGAACGGCTATTCACTTACCCAAGCTCACATTGGCCTAGAGATTGTTTGGTTCTTTCTTCTTCTTCTTCTTCTTCTTCTTCTTCTTCTTAACTAATCAATCTCACCACAGGTCCAATTCGAATCGGATTAGACATCGTGTCTCTCGCCCGCTGTATTGGCTTGAAGGTGTTCATGGACGGTATATCCTCGATCGAATAAGGTGGCAGGCGATTTATCTTAAAACAGTCCTTCATTGAATTTTCAATACCAAAAGTAACCTGTTACAGCAAATCCGGGTGATGGTGGTGAGGTGGTTGATTGCTGCATGCATGGGAAAATCAAGTACCGTTATACTGAGCGGCGGTTGTTGAAAAACTGCAACGACAGCGGTGGAGATAATCTCTCAATCCTCAGCTACACTATTTCTCGTTGTAGATCCTCGAGGTATTTCGAGTAATATCTGCCACACGCCCGGCTCCTTTATCCCCTTCGAAGGGCTATGGCACCACGACATCTCTTCCTTTGAAATGCAGGCTTTCAGGAAAATATCTTCAGAGAAACAACGCCAACAAACGTCGAGGGCCCTCCCGCGATGTACGTTACCTGGCGCTATGCGAAGGCTTTAACACTTTAACTCTGATGACCATCTCAATTGTCCTGGGTGCCATCCAGCGAAAACGGTTTCGGCCTTCATCATTCAACAACTATACATATGTCAATTAGGCAGTGCTCCGAGTGTTCTTCGCATTCTCGTAGGAATTTATGGTCCATCTGTGCCGCAAGGAGAGTCGTTGTATGAGTAAGAAAAATTTAAAAAACTGTTGGTTTGTCTTTCCAGGTTGATGGGCAACGAGAAAGAAATGGAGATACCATTCATGCCCCCAGGTGCAGAGTCTTCACTGCTGAGATATAGGCCGAAACAGAGGTCAACCATTCAGTCGTGCGGACTTCGATGTGCTGCCAATTTAGAGTGTAACCACTAATTTGTTCCTGGCATAGCTTATCAGGACAGATAACAAAGGATTTGGGTCTTCCATTTTTCAATTTGTCGGAGGCAGACTGAACCAGGGGGCTTGAAAAAGCACTTTCTTTCTATCGCAGACCTTCGTTGGTTTGTTGGCACGTATTCAATGACAGCTTCCATTAATGGAAGCTTACAAGATCATAAAAAAGCCCTGCATACGCGACAACATATATGGAATATCAGTCTGGACAGACCTCACATAATCATGATGGCAGAAGCTGTGGAGAGAGCCAAGATTGGCGCAGTAGGCATCAGGCCCCTAAACTAGCCAGCCCCAAATATTTTGGTGGCCTGTTAACCGGAATGCAACAGATTTACCAGATAATTGCTTGCTTGTGCAAGGAGTTTTGTTCCACGCCGTACCGTTTACTCATTCTATTGACCCGCGCGAGCTCGGAGATTTTGTCGAGAACCTTGGCATGTTAAATACGCCCTTGACGGTCCTTGCATGTCAAGAGCTGACACTTTTTCGCAATTTCCCAAGCTCTTAGCCCGATCGATTGCTTTTGGTTCCCCCACTTTCCTCCGAAAATACGTCATTGCATCGATCCCGTAGTTGAGCTTAAAAGGACAGTTGCGTAAGATAACGCTGCTGGGATTTGCGTATCGTGAACTGCACACCTGTATTCAAGACGAGGTTTTTCAAAGTTTGGTGGGATGATAAAGCGCAATGTGTCGGGACATGAAGGAGCAATAAATCTGCATTCAGCTACCGTCGCGTCAGGCATCTGTATTAGCAACCATTTCACCTGGTGCTCTCGTTAAACAAGCCATTTGAGGACAGCGGTGAGCCAGGCAATGCCGTTGCATATTTCCCGCGCATCCGTATAGTAGACCCATTAAAGCCGGGATATATGGTCGCCGTTAGGACATTCTCGTGGTCCGACCAGAGGCAATTGACCCGAATTTTTCAGGACGAGATCCACAACAATGAGCGCTAAGGCGCGCGAATTGAGTTTTCATCATGATTTGTGGTCCGGGAAATAGATTCCCTGGATGTTGTAGCTTGGGTTAAGGATTTGAGGACCCTTGCTATGTTGTCAAGGGTGAGCTGCGAGCGGAACGCGTAATGAATGATCTTCAGCAAGGAAGGTAGCTGGGTGCAGGAAGGCACTTGGACTCGCAGATCCCAGAATTTTGCATAGATTGAATGGCGAGGATGCCAAATGGCCCTCACGGCCATATCTTGAGCAGCGGAATTCGGTGTCATTGGGACATATGTTCCTTGGATGTTTCACTAAACCATGTACATGTACATGTACTGTACATTGCAACCCAATCTGGCAGTATAACGAACCTGGCCAGAGCCGTCCAATTTGACTTCCAGATATGAGATGTGGTTATGAGCATAACAACAAGACGTCCGGTTTCTCAGGAACCCTTGACCCTCAAACGTCTTTTATCGCAAGACCGACTCGAAAGATAGCCATTTGACCACAGAATCAGCGACCCCATCGCACGAGACTAACTTCGGCAAGCGAGAAAAGAGACTGGCTTTTTACTGCTTTCAGTATCAAAGACCAGGATGTTCGACGACCCTATGGAGCGCGGGAGTGGTATCGGAAGCAACTACGCTGTAAAAAATTGCCGATGTGGATATAGACTAAATGATAGAATCTGTTTCTTTGGCTCGGCTTATTGGACAGGTAATTGTGAGTGAAAGAAGAAGGGTGTTATTTGTTATTCCCTCGGATAGTCATGTCTGATGTAATAATGCACTACGGTGCTGATTAAGCAACCAATGAGCCAACCAGCCCTAGTTACCTAGTTAAATCTGAATCAACACATCTAAAGATACTTATAATTCATAGCAGCCGAAGGATATATCATCAAAAACCTTGCATTCATGGCTGCCTTCCTTCATATACTCGTATACCTAAAATGGTAATTACGATCCTTGTAGGGCCAATGTCAACAGGGTATAGAGTTCCCTCCACCAAAAACAAAGTCTCGGAATTAATCCAAGGAGAAAGACAAGTCCCGCGAGCATAACAAGAATAGGGCCGCTAAAATTAAATGTGAAATCATAACAAAAAAAAGGGGGCTGGATGTGACCACGAACAACGAGACACTGGTGATGAGGTAGGTAGGTTATGGTACCCGAACGAGAGGAATAGAGGTTAGTTATTATATCTTTTCATCCAGGAACGCTGGACCCCAAACCAACACAAGCCACGATTAACTGGTGAATAAGCAACACATGGTAGAGGGCGTTAAAGCATTAATTAAGGGTCGCAGTTGGGAAGAACGGCTCTCGGGGTGGTTGTGGTGATGGGGTAGTTGAGAGATGTGGATGAGAAAAAATACTATTTTTTATGAAGTAAAAAGCATCTCATCTCACCGGCCGAAAGTGCGCTACAAAAAGATAGGATAGATCTGCTCTGCAATGTTTTATTGAATGAGGAAGGGTTGGTGGCGAATAGGTATGATGCATGATAATTTAAATAATAAGGACACACCTGAGAAAATATTTTGCTCAATGCAAAATTTTCAGCAGTTTGAAGGGAATAGGAATGAAAATGAAAGTAAAAACAGGGAAAAAAAGCGTGGAGTCGAAGATTGAATTGAATCTACAATCTAACAGCGGTTAGGACGACCGATATTCGTATCCAGGGGGCTGAAGGTTTCTATAACTTGGTGATACATATACCAGAGCAAAGATATTTCGTAGATAGTAAAAGGTGCATCGAGGGAAAAGGATCGATCTAGCCGGCGTTGAGAAATGAAATAGCCGGCCATGCCATATATTTCATGAGCTTTCTCATGAGGCAGCCATCATACTCCAGGTGGAAGCATCACAGGTGACTTCCTCGAAACTATGCAGGACTGAAAATCCCATGGCAGAGAGACTATCGTAGTTCCCATCAGCGTCGACCTGTTTTTGCCGAAAGATGCCTTTAGGTTAGCTAGTATTCTTGGGGGCGGCATTTCCAAACGAGTTCTGTATTGAATGGGATGGTCGCAGTTGATGACAGAAGAAAAAACAACGGAGTGAAACGGTAAGAAGGGTAATCATTTCTACTTACGCAATCCAGTATAGCCGCTCTAGCCCCTTGCTTGCGAATTTGCTTGATTCCCAACAAGATCAATCCCTGTACCAGTGTTGCATACTCCCCTACAGAAGGAGAGATCACAGGACAAGAAATCCCTCCCGCAATTGTGCGAGTGTCCTTAAGCGCCGGCATGGATTCCGCAAGTGCGGCCGTGGAATTATACACAACGACACTACCCAGTATCGTCCCATCTTCCCGGCGTTTAGCGCGAATAATCCCGCTACCCGGAGCACCGCCAAGCCCCCTTTTGTAGATCTCCATGACCCCAACACGCGAAGTAGTTTTCACATGATCAAGGACAGAATCCGCAAACTCCCACCCATAAACGAGATCGTAGTCGACTTCCGAGCTCTGTAGAACTTTCGTCAATCCTTCCGGCGGTGACCAGTCTTCGAGATTTCGTAACATCATGCTGCATACAGAACGTGACAGGGCTGTGTTCCATCCCAGATTGGCAAACCACTGCCGAAGCCTTTTGCGCTCGGCGGGGTTTCCTGTAGGGATTCCGTGGTATATGCCTGGTAAACGTGAGCCGAGCTGGAAGCTACGGATGCCTGGCCGTTGAATCAGTGTCCGAATTGCGCGGTTATGGAGGGAATGGCCGATGGACATTCGTCGGCGGGAAGGGTCGACAATGAGTGCACCGATCACGCCCGTCCCTGTGGATTTGAAGTAATACGTAGAGCAAAATCCATAGAGCGCCTGTGTGCTGCTATTTCGAACAACAAAGTGAGACTCTTCCACGTCGCTGTTGCGGAGAAGGAAGGTGGTGGAGGTAACGCTAGCAAGTTCGGATCTTTGGCACTGGGTACCATCTTCTCGGACAATATCTAGGAGAGTATCTAAGGCATGTGCATCCCGATCCTCATTCCAGTTCTCCACTAGCCAATGTTGCCTCGACTGTTGGAGTCTCTGGTTGCGACTAAGTGAGCCAGGCAGTGAGCCCGAAGGTGTTAGCTCTCCGTAGAGAATTTTTACCAAGGATTGCAAGGCTGTTTCGGTAAAGTCGTAGGTGCAAATATACGTCCCAATTGATGGATCTGTGGCGAAATCGTAGGGCGAGCTGACAGCTACAACGATTACGGGTTTCGCGCGGCGCTCGCCGTTGGGAGAAAATTGAGAATTGCACATTAGCGATACGTGTTTCGTGAATCCATTTTGGTACAAGTTTCTGTTGGCGTCGGCCGTTACAACTATGACAGCGCTTGCGCGATCGATTAAATTTTCATGGACTGGTCGGACGCCGTTGGCAGTGTAGGAGGTGTGTAAAACACGCCCGTTCCTCTGCCGAGCTAACGATCGCCCAAACTCCTTGAAAACACTTTCGCCGCTCATGACAGAAGCACTACGCTCCCATGAAGCGGCATCCGCTGATAGGCCTGCCCGACTTGCTTCGGTGGTCATCGATAGTAGCATTGCAGATGCTGGTAACGGCTTTATCAATGGTGTGAGGAGTAGAAGTTCCTCATCCGGTTCGAGAACGCTGGATAACGGGATGTTATTGTGCTTGTCTCTAACAACGGTGAGCGAGCTGCTATACGCTCGAGTGGATAGGCTAGTGTGGGACGGCTGCATTTTCGATAAAAGGCTGATTCCTGGTGGATTCAAAGCTTTTTCCCACGAAGTGCATCGCGACTTCATGTCTAGAACTCTTCGTAGTGACTCACGTATGCGGCTTTTGCTAATGATGCCATTTTCTACTCCTAGTTTCAATCCATTGATAGCCTCCTGTTGTACAGAGAAGGATCGACACAACAGGATCAGGTCGCAACCAGCCTTCATGGCCATAACGGTTCCACCGCCAACGCCTATATTGTAGCTGAGTGCTTCCATCTCAAGGCATTCCGAAACGACCACACCGTCGAATTTTAGGTCCTTCCGCAGGAGTTCGTCAACAACCTGTTCTGACAAACAAGCATGCATGACAGTCATTCCAGCTGATGCCATGGAACATCCTCCTACCATCATTGAATCTATGCCATGCGTTATCGCATTCCGATAAGGAACCAGTGCGCTCACACTTAGTTGCTCAATAGTATCCGTGATGATGGGAACATCAGACTGGGAACCCATATAATCGAGATTACCATATGAGGGGAAATGCTTCCCGCAAGTCACCAAGCCTGCCTCTTGATAGCCTTTCATGAACTCAATGCCGTACGCGGACACCTCTTGCGGGTCATCTCCTACGCTTCGAACGCCTAGGGGCTGGTTTCTGGCATTCGTCAATGCATCAAGTACGGGACCAAGGATCCAGTTGATACCAACGGCGCTGAGTTCTTGGGCAGTGGCCTTGCAGACTTCTCTTGCTAGAGATTTCGATCCTGTCGCAGCCATCCCCATGGCGCTGGGGAACTGCCGTATGTAAATCTCGTCGAATAAGGTGTTAACGCCGCCATTTTCCTGATCGAGGCAAATCAGTAACGGGACCGGATGGCCAGCATCCCGGGCGATGGTTTGTAGTTCATAGACAAGTTTAGTGGTTTCTTCCGCCGCTGCATTGAGATATCAGCCGATGTCATTTTAATATATATATACATATATATAATTATATGAGGTTTTTCAAGGCATCCAACCCCAAGTGGTTAAGACAACTGAGACCAACCACGCTAATCTCTCCTCAACACAAAAACTCAGAAGTGGGAAGGAGCCAAGTGTATGGTAATGAATGACTAGAGATTGTGGCTGAATATGAAGAAAGGGGGAAGGGAAGGGAAGGGATATGCACATTTCAAGTTCTTAGCGGTGAGTATGACAGAACCCAGATGATAGTCCTCTATCAGCGAGCGGATTTCCGAATTAACGCTAGTTCCATCGAAGCCCATGACAAAGAGCTGGCCCATCTGCCTATAGTCGAACTCGCGCATTGTAGCAAGGTATCCCGTTAGCCCAAGCACGTTGTCTTCATTTCAAGCTGTGATGCACAGCAACGGAGAGTTAAGATTAGATGAAGAGGATACTCGAGGAAGAAGCATAGGACGTCAGAGGAGTAGCAATAACGGGCCACACGACCTACTTAGAGTAAGGTTTTACCCTAGCAGAACATCTTCCCGTTGAATTGCAAGGGTTACATATATGAGGAGAAGGAGAGTGCGGGCATAGCTGGCTCACCTCCATCATGTATGCATCTAGAGACGTCAAACAACAAATCAATCAATCTTTTTGCATACAGAGGAGTGGAGAGCTCTTGTGCAAGTGGGGGCAACCAGAGACAAAACACGCTGCCTACCTGTCGAAGCTCTCCCAGTCAGGGGAGAGCTCGGTATTCATGGCGCCCCCAGGATCCATCGGCAACACACAGAGCCCACGGGATCTGCTACCACCCTTCCTCCCCCTCGCAAAATTCTAGCGGAACAAGAACGGATGATTGTCCAGGAGGAAGTTACGGGCTCGTCAAAGGTTGAAGGCAGGTCGAATATTTGCCGAGAAATCGCAAGCAGTCGCAACGTCGGATTAGTACGAATAGCGCGGGCAGAGGCTGGACCGGAGACGAGGTCAGCTATCACCACAGCAGAGGGCAGCTCGGTGGGGTTGGTTGAGAAGCAGCGGGGTGGATCGGAGGTGATCGAGGGACTGCTGTCACAGTCACAATCATCGACGCGCTGAGTCGCAGTGCGGTTGAAGTTGCAGTTGATGTGTGGTGGCGCCCACGGCCCAAAACAGAGAGACCTTTTCGTTGTCTCAACCGATTCGGCTTGAGCAAATCTGGAAGAGCCGCAGCCAGGATGGGGTCTCGTTCTCGTTCTCTCGATTAGTCAACCAGAGCTCGCGATGCTGATCGCAAATGGATTATTTAGCGCTTCGAGGTCATGGAGCTGTCGGTTCGGCTGCGGAGGAGATGGTTGATTCGGTGGTCACCAAACGGACCGGGCGGACTAGCCGCGCCCAGAGTTCGACAACCAAAGCGCGCGCAGATGGATCTTGGACAGCTCCAACAAGGAACCGGCGGGGAGCTCCAATTTCGCTACCCTGGAAGCCAGAATACAGCTTGAGTCTTGAGAGCTAGCTAATATAAAGACGCTTCTTTACGAAGCATGTGTCTACAGCCTATACAGGTCAAGGGTTGGTGGAAACCAGGTATTGCGCGGCCGAGCGTTTATGCAGGCTTGTTGCTAGCCCTCGATGCACGCAACCGGCTACAAAGGATTCCAGAGCCTCAGCTCGCATCTGCAAAACGGCAATGAGAAGAAGATATAAAATTACGCCGAAAGGAGTGTGCAGCATTCCATCTCCTGCTGGAAGAAAGGACTAAGCGCGCTGCCGAAAGCTTTATTTACAGATTTAAACTTGGAACAGATCCCCCACGTATTCTCGAAAATGACAGGGAATCTTTGGCGGAGACGGTGAGCCAATCATGCAACAAATAAAAAAAAAATTATAATAATAAAGAAAGAAAGGAAATACAAGTGAGAGAAGGAAGCAAAGAAAATATCGAAAAGGGAAGCCAAACCCTTGAGAGCATCTACACAAAACGCAGGCCTAGGCCAAGGCTAAGAAACTGTGACCGTTACATTGTGCCATCTGGGGCGAACCGGGGCCCAACCGGGGCCAGCTTGGAGCAGAAGAGAGCCCGCAGACCATGTCTTTGCATCTACATTCTGCCAATGGGAGCCCAGGAACGTCGCCGAGACTTAGTTGGGCGATGCGGCTTTTGATATGTGTGCAACGGATGCGAAATCAGATGATGGCAAATGATAGTGAGCTCAGTTCCATTGCACACAGTGAATCGCTTTCGTTATGGTGGAGGGGGATCCATGATTATTACTCGATCTCAAAGTGGGCTCTTTGCATGGGGACGGGGACCTCATCTCTGTAAGGACTGGCCATCCATCCGTAAGCGATGGACTGAAGGGCTCTGCTATGTCACCTATTAATGCTACTCCTCTGCTACAACATACGTGCCCGCAGTTTTCGGCGGGCGAGAGAGCATTCGAGCCATCACTCCCTCAGTAGTGATGGAGTTTTCCTGTTTGGGAGCCACTATGCATCTTGCGGGTCAAGGTCTTCAAAAGTTACCGGTGATGATGTCGCCAACTTGGCTTCTGCCAAATAGGCTGTGACCTTTGACCAGATTTATAGGCGGCAAAAAGAGTTTTTTCAACCTATTAAACCAGTGAATCTGGTCCCGCCCCGCTGGTTGATACTAAATATTCTACGACAACTTTCTACGACCGGTTGCTTCTCTTCTGTTCATGAGACCCGAGTCGATGACGATTTTTTGAAACTCAAATCTTCATACCTCCAACCTCATTTCCATTTTTTGACATATATTCAACCTACATATATTCAACCTACATACACCGTCTCCCCAGCCCCTTAGCTTCTCATCAGGCATAATGTAAGAGAACACACAGTTCTCTGCCCTTTGCCGGTATAGATATCTTGGAACGTCTGGACTAACATACCAGTGCACAGGAGAGTGATAATTAGGAAAGATCCGCAGAGAGTCTCCGAATATGTTGCGGACTACATTATCAGTATGTCCTATGCTGCATACCATAAGCCCTCCTTCTTTACCTTGGCTAGATACGTCCATCTGTCATCCTCACCCGATTCTTGTACAGAATTTTTGGTTTTGAGAAAACCCCCAGAAGAATATATCATGTTCCATCCTTCTTTCCCGTCGCAGTTGCCTCTCATTCCTTCCCCATAGGTCCTTGTTAACTGATGCGTTCGCTGTCTCTACGTAGGCCGTATCAAACAATTTGCTCCGTCAGAAGATAGGCCCTTTGTCCTTGGTTTACCCACCGGAAGCAGTCCACAGACCGTCTACCGCATCCTCGTCCAGCGGTATAAAGCTGGCGAGATTTCCTTCAAACATGTCATCACTTTCAACATGGTAGATTAAACCTCATTCCCCACTTTCGCCTTGGCGGATCTCAAAGGACCCGGGGCAGGAGCGGCATTCCTAAAACTCCCAGAGATCAAGGAAGAGGCCGCGAAGAAGACGACAAAAGTGGTTGTTAACATTTTCTCTTCCCCACAGGACGAGTATGTGGGGCTTCCCCGCGATCACCCTGAAAGCTACCACAGCTTCATGTACAAACACCTCTTCTCGCATGTCGATATCCCCCCAAAAAACATAAATATCCTAAACGGCAACGCTCCCGACCCGATCAAAGAATGTGCCGACTACGAGGCCAAAATCCTGCAAGTGGGTGGCATAGATCTATTCCTCGGCGGCGTCGGCGCAGACGGGCACATCGCCTTCAACGAGCCAGGAAGCAGCCTCCGCTCGCGCACGCGTGTCAAGACACTCGCCTACGACACCCTCTTAGCCAACTCGCGCTTTTTCAATAATGACATCTCGCAAGTACCCCGCCAGGCGATGACGGTGGGGATCCAGACGATCTTGGACTCACGCGAGGTGGTGATTGTCGTGACGGGCGCGCATAAGGCTACAGCGCTGCAGAAGGGTATAGAGAGCGGCGTCAATCACATGTGGACGCTTTCAGCGCTCCAACTACATCCCCATCCGCTGATTGTTGTGGATGAGGACGCGACGTTAGAGTTGAAGGTGAAGACTGTCAAGGTATGTTCCATAGGAGCAAAATATGCATCCACTCCAGACAAGTCAAATGCACTCCCTTTCTGGTTGCTGGCAAGTACCACTTTCACTAAATCAATAATATTCCCGATTTCAGTACTTCGTCAGCATTGAGCAAGCCGGCACCGATGCGCGGACCCAGGGACCGCCCTTGGTCCATCGCACAAAGCAATATAGACCTCCAGTTATGACTCCACCTCACTCCCCGGGCGCGAACGATGCCTTAACCCCCGTCAAGGATAGCAAGCTCACGATCGACACATCCGGCTTCCACCCACGAACTGCAAATGGCGGCGGGGAAGAAGAGCTGGACGAGTTGACCCCAGATAGCATGTCATCACGCCTTAAAGATTCTTCAATTGCGGGGCTAGATGCGACGATCGCGGGCGATTTGGTTTTTGATAGGATGGGGTCAAGAATTGATGAAGTATGAAACCGCGGTGGTGAGAGACCATATTTATGAGAAAAGCAGGATGTGGAAACGCCATCCTTTTAGCGTCGCATTCGTGGAAAAACTTCAACCCGTTCGTCCTGACTTGATGCCATGCTTGGATTCCGCATACGCCGTATCTTTATCATCTCTGAATTTTTTTTTGAAAAAAAAAAGTTGTTTTCAATTTTACATTTTGTTTCCGGGCCAAAACTTCTTCCAAGTCCTAACCCCTACCGTTTTTCTCTTCGCATTTCCTCCTGCATTATTATTTATTTCATTTTTTTATTTTTATTTTTGGTTTTGGTTTTGTTTTTGTTTAAACTACTAAAGAGCCATTTTCCCGAATTTTCCTTCTTTGTTTCTCTATACCCGATTTCTTTCTTGACCTGTGAGTTCCGGGTCAAAGTTCCTTCGCTTCTCAGGGGTCCACTCTTTGGCTACTCAACATGTTTCTCCATTCTATGTGCATTTATCGCATGTATGACTATTTTGCTTGCACTGAGTCTTGTACGTTTTACAAACCGAAAATATTGGTTCGTGTATAGATAATGCTACTAGCTCGAGTATACAATGTCAGACTGTAGTAGTTATTCGGCGGAGATTCGTGTCCCTCCTGTTCACAAACAAAAAGGGAGGGTGTTAATGAAGGCCTTTCAGTTTTATACATACAAATTTACACCTGCAGTCAACCTTGGGTCTCAGTCGGAACTGCCACTGTACTTCTTCCTATCTTACAATTTCGTAAATGCGGTCGTAATCCCACCACTCATGTCAACCAGTGTGCTCTTATTTCTCACCCATGCCTCAATCCCTCTCCGCCCATTTTCAACTCCGACACCGCTTTGCTTCCAGCCTCCAACACTCATCTCCGCCGGGCTTTCTCCCCACGAATTGATCCACGTAATCCCCGCCTCCAGCTGCGCAATAACTTTATGCGCCATATTGAGATTCGGCGTAAAGACACCCGCCGCCAGGCCCATTGGCGTTTCGTTGGCCCTCCTCACAGCCTCCTCGACCGTGTCGTACGTAAGGATAGACATGACAGGACCGAAGATCTCCTCCTGGACAATCTTCATGTCGTCCGTGCAGTCTGTGAAAACCGTCGGCGCAACCCAGTAGCCCTTCCGCAGATGTTCGGGAACACGCGGCTGCTCAAGACCGCCGTAGAGGAGCTTGGCTCTATCCTGCTCGATGCCATGGCGGATGTAGCTGGTGACTTTCTCGAAATGGACGGCCGATACGAGGGGACCGAAGTTGGTGCTGGGGTCCATGGGGTCTCCCGCACGGACATACTTCATCTTATCCAGCAAGCTGGTTTCGAAGGCCGATTTGAGACTTCTGGGAACGAAGACGCGGGTGCCGTTCGTGCATACCTGGCCCGTACTGAAGAAGTTGGCCATCATAGAGCCGTCAACTGCGTTCTCAATGTCCGCGTCTGGAAGGATTATTAGCGGGCTTTTCCCGCCGAGTTCCATCGTTACATATTTCATGGCACCGGCAGCGGAGCCGGCGACCTTCTTCCCTGTCGACACTTGGCCCGTGAAGGAGACTTTGGCGATGGTGGGGTGAGCGGTGAGGTATGCACCCACCTCCCCAGCGCCGTAGACGACATTGAAGACGCCAGGGGGTAGGCCAGCTTCTGTGTATATTTGTGCGAGAATTAGGCCATGAAGAGGAGTGTATTCGCTGGGTTTATAGACCATGGTGTTCCCAGCAGCGAGACAGGGGCCGGATTTCCATAAAGCGCTAGAGAACAACAGCAGAAAGAAAGGAAAAGAAAGGCTAAATTAGAATATTTTGAATTGTTTTCAAACGGGTTGTTGTCTGCTTAGTCTTCTCCTTACATTTGAATAGGATAATTCCACGCGCCAATTCCAGCACAGACACCCAAGGCCTCTTTCTTCGTATATACCCAGGCATCGTCCCGTAGCTGGGTAGTTTCACCGTTCAACCCTCCTCCGCCAACGAGGTTTGCAAAATATTCAAGCACATCCGCCCCAGTAACGACGTCTACCGTGCTTGTCTCCGAGAATGGCTTGCCCGTATCTTGTGTTTCGACCTTGGCGATCTCATCATTTCGAGCGCGGAGTATTTGCGCTGCACGCAGGAGTACCCTGGTTCTTAAAGCAGGCGGAGTCTGGGACCAGGAAGGGAAAGCCCTTCTGGCTGAATCGATGGCCGCATCGATGTCCCTATTTGACGAAACTTCCACATCTGCGAGAACTGAGGCGTTGGAGGGGTCAATGGACTGGAAATGCTTGCCAGAGCTTGACTGCTGGACTTTTCCGTCGAAGTATAGACGTTGTGAAGTGTAGTGAGAGGAGGACATCTTTTCAGAGGGGACTCCTAACACAGGTCGCTCTGAGATTCTAAAAGTATGTTAGCTTAATGGGAAGATCTTCAAGTTGTTTTGTGTTTTCTTCCGCTCGTTACAGCAACCATACAATGGGCACTGAAATTGATATGGCGATAGGTCGTGATAGTCACGTGAAATGACGTAGACGATTGTGCTTTTGGAGGGGGAATCGGATGCCATCTGTGTGTGACAGGACAGTGTTTGGGGAAGAATAAATAAATAAAATAATAAAACAATAAAATATCATAATGAAAAAAAGACAATCAAGTATATTGAGAAGAGGCCAATTTCTTCGCTCATCACTTTATCCTGAGTGAAATGAGGCTCGATTTAACACCTGCAGTTTCGTCTCAATGGAACCTCACTAATGATTCAGGAGTGTTCAGTGAAAGGATGTTAAGAAATTAGCTCCATCATTGAATCGTAGTACTCCTTTCTACTGTCTTTTTATATCGTCTAAGTACTAGTATATCTTATCTGTATATGTGTGCGTAGCATGCTTGTCGAAGAGTCTCTGCCGCTTAAGGATGCATCCCGCTCTCTAATCTCTCTGTGATCTATATATATCTAGTCACTACACGATGCAGATGTGTTTTGCTGTAGGTGAGCATGAAATCTATCTTTTATTTTCGGTCTTTCTGTCTTCTCAATTCCTTATCGCTGAGTACATTAACAGCTGCTCCGTGACAATCTGCAGTGTCTCATTGTTGCTTTTAACCCGGTAGTGGGCTAGCTCATCACATGTTTTCCCTTGTTAGTGGATGAACAGTTTCCCACATCCTTCTTCTTAAGTAAGGTTTCGGAGGAAATAAAAATAAAAATAATAATAAATTTATTGTTCAAAGAATGATTCAATTTGGGACCTAAATATGTGGTGTTATATACTGACCAATTCGTGCATTGCAGAAATTGAACAAGATTATAATATAGGTTGCAAAGGCCGTGTCTGCGAGAAAGAGAAGCAAATGAGAGCTGAGGAATGTCATAACAGAGGTAGTAAAAGCATTAACGTTTATAATAAATCCAAGGAGGTGTGGTGGGTATTAGCATGATGGCATCATTGCGGACATGGCACGGTGCCTAGGGAGTGGTCTCCTTATTCCGCTTCTCGACAATACATGGCCAGTTATGCGGAACCACAGTAAAGTAAGCCTTCCACGTCCATTCTTGCTTTGGGTCAACTTGTCGGATGTTATAGTCTCGCACGAGCGCTGCGCAAATTTTGTACAACTCGATTCGCGCTAGGTGCTGCCCAGGACAGGAGGCATAGCCCATCCCCCACTGTTTTGGGTAAGCGATGTATGTTAGTTGGGGAGATTTTGTCATGGATGCCAGATGGGGAATACTGAGTTACTTACGGGAATATAATATTTCGTAAGACGCGCCGCATCCTCACCCAGCCACCTATCGGGGTTGAATTCACCAGCATCCGGCCCCCAAATCTCCTTCGAATAATGCATAACCCAGATGCTAACAGAGACAACGGTTCCCTGGGGGATAGTTCGGTCACCAATTGTCAAGCCGCCCTCGGGTGCAATGCGCGGTAGGCCCATTGGCGCCGGTCCGAATATGCGAAGCGTCTCTTTAATACACGCTTGCAAAAAAGGCAACTTCTGCGCTTCCATGTAGCTGATGACAGGGTCCTTAAGGCCGGCGGCGTCGATCTCCGCCCTCGCGCGGTCCCAGGCATTTGGATGGCGGATCATATAGTACACGAATGCCTGCAGCCCAGAGGAGACAGTTTCATTGCCAGCCGCGACAGCGTTAAATGCGGCGCTATGGATCTCATGCAGCTTCATGCGGTCTGGGTGCTGATTGAGCATACGGAACCAGTGGGCGACAGCATCTATTCGCGCATCAGGGTTCTTCTGGCGCTCCTTGATAGCCGTCATGGCTGTGTCAATAAGGTGGCCCCATGGCGTGATATTCAGCCAGGTGATGACTGGGTTGCTGAGGAAGAGAACATGGAACCAGCGGAAGTAGCCAGCAACAGAGACGTAGGCCGTCTGCGGCGTAGCGTTGGCAATAGTGTTGTTGATATCGCGACCCTCGCGTAAGAAACCAAATTGTTTAGAGAATACAGCGTCGCCTACGATGTCTGAGGTTGCGAAGGTAAAATATTTACCCAGATCGATTGGCTCGCCGGAGGAAGCAAACTTGTCCAGCCATCCCAGCAGGAGCTTGATGGTTTCGCTGACGCTGGGCTCGTTTATGAGTAGGTTGGAGAGGGTGTAGGCAGGCGCAAGATGCTTGGACAACTCCAATTTTACTTTGGGGTCCGTAGCGGACATGGGGTTCTCGAAACGGCCATCTGGGAAGGCTATGATCTTGTACCATTTGTCCTTATGAAGCATCGTTCCCAAGATCTTTCTGACGGCATCGGGATGGCTGACGCTGACCTCATTGGGCGCCACACGAACAAAATGTCCTATTTTGGTGCCGCTTCGATTAACAACACAATGTTGTATAAGGACAGTTACCAGAAAAGTTAAAGATCAAGTACACATACCATGTTGATTGTGTAACCGAATGAGTTCCAGATTTTGGTCCCCCTTGAGGATACGATGGATATGCCATAGCCGAGTGAAGCTGGCCGCAAACGGTCCCGGAATGTCACTGATCGGGGAAAGGTAACGACGCCAGATACAGAGCGTCAGAACAGCAACAGTAAACAGGCCAGCAAGCTGTGGCCCGCCCAAGCCCGAGAACTCCTTCAACCCTGCCATAAGCTCCAGATATTGCATTAGGGTCTGTTTCAAATTTATGGGCTTGAAAAACTCAGGAATCACAGCATCAAGAATCGCTGTCATTTACCCGCAGAAACTTCGCGACTCGCCGTTGAAGATTGTTGTTAAGTCCCATATGGGGTTCATGGCAACTCCATCCTGGGAATTGTGATAAATCTCCTCGTGCAAAATTAGTTCGCATTCTTCAGAGGACAGTTTTGCGCCGTCCAGGTGGCGGCCGCATTAGTGCCCCTTGAGCCGTGGTGGCCGGCTTCCCTCCCCAAGCGAGGCTTCTCTTGAGGGGCAAGCATCCCGTCGAAGGTGATTGATCTTGTTCCCTTTTTTAGTCTGTCAAACAGGCTCTCCCGTGAATATTTTTTGCACAATGGTATTGGCGGCAAGCCACATGGCCCATGAGACGGGTCATTCGAAACCCCCAACCGTTGATAGGAGAGTTTTGGTGGCTGCCCCACGCTACAGGCCAATTGGAAATACGCCCTTCGTCCCGAACCTGAGCTATGCGCTTAAATATGCCCTTTTCTCGTGCTAAAGCTCGTTCCCAGCCGTTGATAGACCAAAATTTCTGGGACGCAAAGAAATGGCGTGCATTAATTGGCCAGACGTCGAATCCCGCTCTGTCGCCGGACTTCTTCCCGGGAGTGTGGAGCAGTGGATCCGCCATTGTGGATGCGACGGGACCCAACGAAAAGCGTTCGTCCTGCTCCGCATCGGTGACAGCAATCATTGGCACTTCTACTTTTAGTCAGACGTCAGCCCAATCAGTCCAACACTGACTGGCTGAAGGAATCAATCCTCTCGCCGATATGCGAGGGATAACCAAAAACACATAAAAACTTGAAGGCTTTCGAATCATCGTGCTCGTTCAGCTGGGAAGCACAAAAGCAGCAGTCTAACGTACTGCTCGGGGGAGTTTCCAGACTCGGCCGTTTTCTTAGCGGCTTGGTGGGTTGGATCAACCCGGAAGCTGAAACATCAAACTGCTGGAGCCCACTAGCGAAGCCGGCAATGGTAAGGGATGGGTGCAGAATCGTATCTCTTCCTGGTGGGCCGCGAAGAGAGTTAGGGCATCTGAGCTCATGAAGGGACTAAAAACAAAAAGACCGACTGCTTCAAAAGGGGCGCCATAGCCTAGCCATCCCATTGTATATCGCACGTATTTCGCCCACTATGTTCTCGGAAGCGAGGTGTGTTTTTGCTAGATTCACCTGTCAGACGAACGAGAGACAACTTAATGTGGGTCCACAAACGGTCGTCAAGGGTTTAAAATCTTAGACCTGTAAATTTTCAATGCATCCGCTTGGGGAGTTGGGGATGATTCCGCAGTACCGTGAACCCGTATATATCTTTCCACGAATACTGTCCTTCAATCTGGAGCTAAAATACACTGATAACACAGTCGGTGTTTTTCATGATCCGTTTATATGGGTTCCCGTTATACTGAGGGAAGGGGTTTCGACAATGCTTGGAATATCCGCCTGACAAGCAGCTTTTTCGAAGCAGAGAGCATCCCGTTAGCGGGGTCTCGTATACACAGTCGAGATCACCCAGGTCAACGCTGACAGGGACAGGCCGTCAATGCGCTAAAGAGGCCAAGCAGTGGAGTTCTGGTCCGGGATTCCATTCACATCCCGCTCGCCGGCCGAAGTCTTCAGGAATGATGGCAATATTCCAAACACCATAAAAAGGACCAGACCGCGATCAAAAATTCAAAATGTGATGGATTGCCTTATGGCTATCCAAATTCCCGTTTTGATCGACAGTCAATCCCTGCGCGGGTTGGCTCTGCCACAGTAGCCAAAAGCCTCTGCTGCTATCCACTTTGGTCGCGCCACCTGTAGTATCGAGACGGGAAGGCTTTTCTGTTCTTCCTGTCTATGCAGTGTTCCCCCTATCATCCCTCGTTTTACTCAGAGAACAGCCCTGATGAAGGTTTTGCAGCTGCCTATATATAGGGAACCGTCCTAGAAAAAGCGGATTCGTGCTCAACGACCGCGGGCAGTCGTGTTTCCCTTCCTTTTTTTTTTTCCCACCCATTTCTAGATGTGGCTTCCAAACCTCACTATCAAGAAAGCGTCTGTTGAAACAAATTGAAGCGTTTGCAACGCATTTTGTCAACATGGAGGGCCTTCCACCGCCGTCCAAAGCACCACCTTTCCCTATCGTAACGGCTGATCAGAGGTCAGTTCTGGGAGTTGCAATTGCCTTCGCCATCATTCCGGCACTGGCGGTTATGTTGCGTATGCTTGCTCGACACCTTGCGAACAGATCGTTGGATGAAAGTGACTATTGTATTATCGTCGCATGTGTGAGTTTGTGGTCCGATTCGTCTCATTAGTTATATCCTTGCCATCTCCCACTAACCGAATGGCAGATATTTGCGGTAGCTTTGGAGTCCGTCAGTATCACTGGTAGGTAGTTGGGCAAAAAACCACCACCCTTACAGCACCCAACATCCACGCCTCGATGTATGGCACGGCAGCTGTAGGAGCCACTTTCTGACGTGCACGACCTGTAGGCGTCATCCAGTGTGGCATCGGATATGGACACACAGTACAAGTGATCCAGGAATACGGACTCGAACCCATCACAAAGCTTCTAAAGGTAAGGAATTCTTGAAGAAAGCTTATAATTCCGTTGAACACCATTCGTTTAATATTCCATATGACTAACACATCTGCATCCAGCTACTCATCCCGCTCCAATTCCTCTGGGTTCTCAGTCTAAGTTTCTGCAAAGTTTCCATCCTCATGCTTTACGCCAAGGTATTCCCTGTAGGGACCGTTATCTGGGTAGGCAGAGGCGCCATGGTGTTCATCGCTGCATGGGCAATCGCGACCATTGTCGCAGGCTGTGTCATTTGCCGTCCCTTCGCCTTTAACTGGGATCAGACAATCCCCGGTGGAAAATGTGGTGACCAGGTCCTCTCCTTCACCATTACCGGTGTCTTTAACCTTGTCACCGACATCTTGGTGTTGTGCCTCCCCTTACCATTCCTGGCTAAACTGCAGATGCAGTTGTATAAAAAGCTGGTCCTGATTGGCGTGTTCAGCATTGGTCTTCTGTATGCTTCCCGCTTCCCGCTTCCCGCTTCCCCCCCAAGAGCCAACCAGTTCGAATGGAATGGGGTTATTTTGCAGCAAAACGTTACTTACCATCTGTTCAACCCCACAGAACCTGCGTCGTCAGTGCTGTCCGCATCCACACACTCTCCTCCATGGACTTCGCAGATATTACCTACTCCATTCCCCCAGCAAACATCTTCTCCGGCCTCGAACCCAGCGTAGCTGTCACCCTATCCTGCATCCCGCTCTTACGGCCTCTGTTACGGCGCCCCAAGTATGGTTCCGGCAGCAACACAAGCTACCCTGCTAATTCCACGGGCGCGTCGAAAAATAGCGGGCCCGGTGGTGGCGGCGGCTTCGAACAACTGAATGATAACAGCTCGCAGTATCAGCTGCGGCCGGTTGCGGGCAAACATTTCGCTGCGGTTAGTTCCTCGAAGAAGCCTGCGTCCAGCGGGCATGACAGTAGCGATCTAGAGAGCAATGAGGTGGGCGGCATTACTGTCCACGAACATTGGCACGTGGCGACTGAAAGATAAGCAAGCAAGCCTTGGGCTGGAATTCAAGTGGGCAAAACAAGTCAGCGTTGTTTTTTTTCTTTATTTTTTTTAAAAAAAAAAGAAAATGAAGAAAGAAAAGAAAATAGAAATAACAAAAGGTGGCCTCAACATGATATGACATTTGTCTTCATTTTTAGCTTCTGAGATGATTTTCTGCTTCGCATTGGTTGTATTGAATGCACCTTTTTGTTTTTGTATTCTTCATTGAGATGGCTAGAACAGTGCCTTCTTGTATTGTTCTATAGAACAGAAATATATGTTATTAACAGGCGTTTTGGGAATAGAGGCCAGGAATAACAGGAATATTTGATCGTCATAAAGTAACCAGCCCAAAGTCTTCGGTCTCTAATATTTGAAGAAACGTAGAGAGTGGTTTTTTTTTCTTTCTTTTTTCGTTTTGGTGGGTCTTGAAGGTCCTTCTATGCGGGTTGGTTTCATAAAATTGAAATGTCCTATTTGGATGGATATGATTGATGATGGCCCAGCGAGGGTCACTTCGAAAACACACTTCTCTTCTTTTTTAAAAAAAGATGGATTCGGCTCCTGGTGTTATCTTAAAATTGGAATCTCATCAATTCATGTAGATATATGAAAATGAAAAAAAAATAAAAAATAAAAAATAAAATAAAATAAAAAAATAAAAAAAACTTTTCAATGACTAGATCAATCAACTCCTGATCCAACTCACCTTTTCACCGGCAGCGGCAAGGGACGATTCCGCCCACAGACAAACCACATTTATTTTGATCCTCGAAATCGGTGAGGGTTCTATCGCTGAAGTTGAACTGTTCCCTCTAGCATGGTTCCTGGTGCCGCCATCGATGCCATCATGCAGCGCCGAGTCACTGTCCAACCAACAAAAGGCAGACTAGGGATCCATCCGCCTTCCCAGTTAGGCTTTAGGGCTGGTTGGCGCCGAGACGGGGTTCGACGAAGTCACCAAGGGAGCTCGAATTATTGGCTGAGCGTGCAGTCAGAGGGTTGGGGAATTGGATTCAGTAGACCGTAACCAGAGGGCGAGGGTTGAGACACCAAAAAAAAAAAAAAAAAAAAAAGCAACCCGCAAGCTGATCGGTCCGGGTGCGGAGAACTTGCTTGGTTCCAGCACTCAAATCCCGGCAGAACCGATGCTGGATGCTGGACCATTGAGGCAGTCCGCCTTCCCACCGCATCTACAATCAATTGTTGGCGACAGGAAACGCCGCAGCTTCGATTTACATGCGTTTGCTGCCGTTTGAGGATAGACTGCGTGCCTGTATATTTCTTCGTTTGAACCCACCTTGTTGTTGTCATTGATGGACAGGGTAGAGTTCCGCTCCCCGGCTTGTCATTGACAGATCGCCCACCTTGGATGACATCTTTGCCGGTGTCAACATCGACTCAGTGGGGCACTGCAAACACTGTTCGTTTTTTGCTTGTTGCTTTGACCTTGGTTTCTCTTCGCTTTTTCTCCCTCCCTCCCTGTTTCCAGCACTCGAGCATCGAAACCGTTCAACAACGCTTCCGTCGTCTCCGTGCCTGAAAAACCTGTTCAACACGAGTCCAAAAGGTAGAGTAGGGTTATATATATATATATATATATATATATTGGAAGAACATAGAACAAAGAAAAGATGGCAACTACAGATCATCTGTCTGCAGCTGATGTCGACAGCTACGACTATGTTATCGTCGGTGGAGGAACAGCTGGCTGTGTCATCGCCAGCAGGCTGGCAGAATATCTCCCACGCATGAGGATCCTCGTCATCGAAGCGGGGCCCAGCGACTACAAGGACGACAGAATCCTGATCCTCAAGGACTGGCTCAGCTTGCTAGGCTCTCAGGAGTTCGACTATGACTACGGAACGGTAGAACAACCGATGGGTATGTCTATATCTGTTTTCGATCCAGCAATTTTGGCCCGCGTTTCCTCCCCGAGCCTTCAGGTTGCCATCACGATTATATGAAACCGTTTTCCCTCCGTGAGCTCCTTTCTCTATCAATGTCGTTCACTACCTACATTATTTCCTTCTCACCTTCTTCCTTGTGCTATCTATAGGCAATAGTTATATCCGTCATTCCCGCGCCAAGGTCCTTGGTGGCTGCTCCAGCCATAACACCCTCATTTCGTTCCGGATTTTCGAGTATGACTGCAAGCTTTGGGAAAGTATGGGCTGCAAAGGCTGGGACTTTGAAACCTTCACCCGCCTTGCGGACAACCTGCGGAACACCATCCAGCCCGTGCACCTCCGACACCGCAACCAGCTTTGCAAGGATTGGGTAGAATCTTGCTCCTCCGCTCTCAATATCCCGGTGATCGAAGACTTCAACAAGGAAATTCGTGAAAAGGGCAAATTAACAGAGTGCGTGGGCTTCTTCTCTATTGCATACAACCCTGAGGATGGCCGCAGGAGCAGTGCGAGTGTCGCCTACATCCATCCCGTCATCCGCGGAGACGAGAAGCGTCCCAATTTGACCATCTTAACGAACGCTTGGGTCTCGCGCGTCAATGTAAAAGATGATACCGTGACAGGAGTCAATCTGACTCTCAAATCCGGAGAAAAACTCACCGTCAATGCCAAGCGGGAGACCATCCTGTGTGCTGGATCAGTCGATACCCCACGCCTTCTACTTTTATCTGGCATTGGGCCTCAGGAACAACTCTCCTCCCTATCCATTCCTGTCGTCAAGGATATCCCAGGCGTCGGTGAGAACCTCCTCGACCACCCGGAAACCATCATAATCTGGGAACTCAACAAACCCGTGCCTCCAAACCAAACAACAATGGACTCCGATGCCGGCGTCTTCCTCCGCCGCGAGGCCCCCAACGCCGCCGGCTTCGACGGCGACGCCGCAGACGTAATGATGCACTGCTACCAAATCCCCTTCTGCGTCAACACCTCCCGGCTTGGCTACGACATCCCCATGAACGCCTTCTGCATGACTCCCAACATCCCCCGTCCCCGCTCCCGCGGGCGCCTCTACCTCACCTCCGCCGACCCAGCCGTGAAACCAGCCCTCGACTTCCGCTACTTCACCGACCCAGAAGGTTACGACGCCGCCACGATCGTCGCCGGCTTCAAAGCCGCCCGCAAAGTCGCGCAGCAAGCTCCCTTCAAGGACTGGATAAAGCGTGAAGTCGCGCCGGGCCCTGACCTCACGACCGACGAGGAATTGAGCGAGTATGGGCGGCGTGCGGCACATACCGTCTACCACCCAGCGGGCACGACGAAAATGGGGGATGTGGTGAACGATCCGTATGCGGTTGTTGATTCGCAGTTGAAAGTGAAGGGATTGCGAAGACTGCGTATTGCGGATGCGGGCGTGTTTCCGACCATGCCTACCGTTAACCCGATGGTGACGGTGTTGGCGATTGCGGAGCGGGCGGCGGAGCTTATTGCTGAGGAGGTTGGGTGGAGGAGGGAGACGGCTAGGCTGTAAATTACTTTTTTTTTTTTACTTTGCTTTGTTTTGATGCTTTCCTTTTCTTTTTTTTTAAAGAAAATATAGAAAATTCAATATATGTATGTATACAAATCCGCAGCGCCTGATCTCTCTCTACATACGGACGTCAAGCTGTTTCATCATTCTGGTTTTGTTTGGTATGGGTGGCTGGGGAGATCTTTTTTTTTACCCACGTTTTCTTTACAAGTATGTACAGTACGTACATGTACAGTACAAGCATGCAACGCTCGCTACGACCGGCTACATAAGCATAAACATAGTGCATCTACTCAGATGTGGTGTTGGAGAACAACACGAATATAGCAGAATATAAATAATTGAAGAGTATTAATTCATGTTACTGCTAGATATTGCGAGATATTGATATCACCTATCGACATTGCCGTGCAGGAATAGGGTTATGTAGCTGGTTATAAGATGTGGGACGTCTAAGTGGTTGTATTAGCATGTCGGCAGCTGAGGCATATATGTGCGGTGCGCTAGTCCGTGATAGGCAGCCTAGGGCCAACATAAGAAGCTAGCAGGTCACGTTACTTGCCATAAAAGAGATCATTATCAGCATTGATATTTTGTTTACTGACAGGAATGCTAGCCGCCCCTAAGATTAATATCTTATTAGACAATCGGCCAACATGAACCTAAGACACCTTCGAAAAGGAATAGGGGCTGGTTGTACATCGTCAAATCATCAACCGTCGACTGTTGAGCGCGCCTTTCCATACTTTTGCAACCAAACCATTATTCCCCCCTTTTTCAACCACATATACATTCTGACTTAGCCCAATTTTGCCCGTGACACCAACCTTTCCAGCCTTGGATAGTAGTTAGTTACATCAACAATACATGCGCTGTGTTTATGAATGCAGCTCCTCTGATATGTGGTCAGACAGTCGTTGCCCACACCTGCAGGCCTTTTCTTGCCAACCTCCATCCCACGAACCCTCCCGAACGCTCACCGAACACCTAGCGGTTAAGTATCATTCCCCTTGCCCACACTGAATTTCCTTTTAAATCCTAAGCAGACAAAAGCAAGCAAACTGGCACAAAATGCAGGTACTTTGTGCAAGTACACCACCGCCGGCTCCATTGATACCACAGGCAGAGAGCCACAGTAACTCAAACTGGTTCGATTCTAGTTCCAAATCAACTGCAACTATTGGCTCCTACTACTGCCCTGAAACCAGTTTATATTGCTATATACCCTTTCTCCCTCTTTTTTTTTTTGCGTCTGTCTCAAAGAGCTCGACGGGAACGTACATTAGCCTGTGCACAGTACACACCCGGCACAGATGGGGTGGTACTCTTGTGCACTTGGGCATTTGTTCCTGGATCCCCATTCCGTATCTGGAAGTGGCTGGAGCAGCCAGTGAGCGAAATATCAGATATTTATTATTTTTCGAATTGCGATTGACGTTTTGCACCACTTCGACTGACTCTATACTGGAGGGTTTTGAATAGGGGAGTGCGACGACGTCGTCTCTTCGTCTTCTCGAGGTGGTGGCAGAGTTGCACGCAGCATGGCTCGTGGACCCTTGACGGAGGCGAGGGAGTTTCAGGATTCCACACCCCCTATCCAAGTATGTCACGGCCATATGCTGTTGACAAGAAGCATCCATACGTGAACAGAGACCGGAAAAATCTATATAAGACTCTTCGCCCACCTCCCAACTGCTCTTTTCTTCTCGTCCCCAGGCCCACAGCAAAGCAAAGCATCCTGTCCTTAACAATATCAAGTCTACAATACCTGACTCTCATTCATATCGCTCTTCCCCCCCGCCCAAAAACAACAAGCAAATCACCAAATACCCTTTCCACTCTTTCCGCCAGCATTATCCCTCCCCTCCAATCTCTACAATCTCCCGCAAAACAGGTCACTACACCACAACGACATCCAAAATGCAGCTCCAACTTTTCCTCTCCGCTTTTGCTTTCATCAGCACCGTCGTCAGCGCCGTCGCTGTCCCACCCCACAGGGGTGAAGACGGTGCCCCGCTCGTCGTCCGCGCGGATGGCAGCGGCAACTGTAACTCCGTCCCGCAGTGTTGCCAGAACACCCACTCCAGCCAAGACAAGTCCGTCATCCAGGGACTGAAGATCTTTGGTCTGGATAAGGAAGCGCAGAAGTCGAAGGGCAGCGTTGGGACTAAGTGTACGTTATCTCTTTGCCTTCTTTTATTTATATTTTAATCATTGAAAGGAGGAAAGTTGGCAATACGGCGAAAGAAATAAAAGCTGACTGGCTGGATGTGTTTGTTTTGTTGACTAAATTTAGGCGAGCCGATGGAGGGCGTCTTGAACCTCGGACTGCTTAACGGTTGCAAGGGTACCGCCGTATGTTGCAATAATAATAAGTTTGTGAGTGATCCCGTTTCCTAGCCATATATATATATATATGTGCCTCCTCCCCTAGAAGCCATATCATGCGATATTATACCATAGAATGGACTAAACCAACAACACACTCGGAAACAGAACGGCCTTGTCTCCCTTGGATGTATCCCCATCACGCTCAATCTCTAGACGAGAATGCGGTCCTGCGGTCGAAGACAGGAAGCGTCTGCGTCAGGAGTTAGGACTCCCATCCAGTCCATCGGCTGGACATTTTTTTCTCCTTCTCCCAACGCCTACTGCTCCCTGTTTTCCACATCGGATTTGATTTGACGGGAATTGACTTGACCTGATTACTTGATTGTTTCAATTTTTTTAATTTTTTTTTTTTTTTCAAATTAAATTTCACGAAGATGGGAAAAGGGATAAAACGAGCGTTTGTATGTGTGAGTGTGTGACAGAGAGATCGGTCTATTTTTATTTTCCCGCCTGAAACACTTCTATTTGTTTCTCCCCCCCCCTTTTTCTTTATTCATCTTAACATTCTTAATTTAAATCCTTTTTATTTCAGGTTTGTGTGTTTGGACGGGCAATGTCAACTTACCTCCCTCGCGCACTCCCTGTACCCCTTAATATTCGATTTGCATCGAGTAGAAAGGGCTATGGCGGGGGAACTGGAATATTTAGGTTTTGAAACAATTACTTAGCTTTAGCTTTGCTATATTATATTAGTTTATTACTAATTGTTTTTAATTCCGCATGCGGGTTTCTTTCTTTCTTGCTTTCTCTCTCTCTCTCTCTCTCTCTATTTTTTGGTTTTTACTCGATACAGGTTGCCAATTACAAATATCATACACATTGGGAACTGGTCTGCTGCATACCATGCATGCTCCGAGCGCGCACAGGGCAACGACACACCCCCTACCCAATCCCCATCGAACTCCACAAGCCTAGATAAAGAAAAATATCTACCCGCATAAGGACATAGGCCTGTGAGGAGGAGGGGGGGGAGATAGAAAACACACTACTGATTATATCTCCCACCAGAAGCTGATACTGCCATGCTGCTGTCTATTCTGTCTATCTGTCTGTCTATCTATCTTCCTGCCACATGCCAGAGCTCCATTCCATTCTTGGAAGTTATCCCTATCCCCTGCCGGGACTATCGCTGGGGGAAAACTCCAGTTGGCGCGCCTGAAGTTGGGGATGGATGCGTTGTCTTCTTCTTCTTCTTCTTCTTCTTCTTCTTCTTCTCCTTACGTTTCGAAATGATTGACGAGACCTGGCTCCCCCGTATTCCCACTGGAAACTGCACCTACGCGTGTATTTGGGCAATTCGAGGTGGGCGGACTGGATTACGGTCCCCCTCTCCCCCTCTCTCTCTCTCTCTCTCTCTCTCTCTCTCTCTCTCTCTCTCTCTATATATATATATATACATGTCCATCCATTCCCTTGGAGACAATGTGTATGTGTACACGTCTGTGGAGGGAACATTGCCTAAGGATATCTGGAGCTCTGGAGCTTACACGATCGAAATTACATGCGTCATAACCCTTTTTCATTTTTTCCCAGGGTATTCAGCGAAAGGGAGGGAGAAGGGGAAAGGAGGGAATACACATACATTATGTACAGTCCATATATCATCGTCTCCTTTCGGCAGAAGAAGAGGAGCCGGGATCGATCAGTGAAGGGGCAACTAAACGAGAACAAACGCATTAGCCAGCCACCCCCCCCCTTTGCATATCCGTGATCGATAGTAATATCCTCGTGGCTTTTATGATATTTTTAATCCGCGCCCCTACCACGATCGGCGGAGCAAGGGGCGATGGGCTCGTGGGATTTAGACGGTTATTTTTATTTTTATTTTATTTTTTTTTTTTGTTTTTTGCATATATATTAGCTATGTTATGCCTGGGGGAGACCCTATATGTATGGCCGACTTTTGCCTATCTACTACGTCTTTCTTTTGTGGCCCCTGGCAAAGGCTCACGCTCCTACGAAGGACGCACAGATAGTTGTTCAGGTGAGCTAAATACTCGTAGGCAAGAGAGGAATGCTATTCAATCCGATTATGCAAGGAGTAAAAAAGTAAAAAAAAGTTAAAAGGTTAAACAAGGTTACTTGTACTTGTACAGTACATAGATGGATAGATACATGATACATGAAATTCAAAATGCTGGCGCTCTATCTCTAAAAAAAATCTCTATCAAACTAGATATAGCTAGCTGCGTATCGTACGTTATTCAATCTGTGAGGTCGACTAATCGTGGCAATGTAGTTATATGTGACAAAAAATTGAAAAAAAAAAAAACTTTGAAAAGAGAAAAGAAGGGGTTTCCGAAAACATCCGATACAGAAGAACAGAACGTCTCTTTCCGCGCCCGCGGGTAGAGTCTCAATATTTTTTCCAACGGGGCGATAAAATGAAATAAAACAAAACATGGGGGGAAGGGGTAGACGGGGGAGGGAGGGTGCAAATCAACAAACCATCCTTCACGCCTCCCACTGCGCATCCTTCACGCAATCAAAAACCCGCGCGCCAAACTTCCAGACCTGATCCACCGTCAACGTCCCCTCCGCATCCTCGCCCAGGACCACCAGATCCGCATCCGCCCCCGGGACCAACACGCCCTTCACGCCCTCCAATCCCAGCATCCGCGCCGGCGTCTCCGTCACCGCCCTGACGGCCTCCACCACCCCGGTCCCCGCCCACCGCCGGAAATTATTCACGCACTCGATCAGCGTGGCGGAGGAGCCGGCGATCTTGCCCTCCGCCGAGCCCTCCAGCGTCAGCAGCGCGCCGCGCTTGATGATGCGCTCGCCGTTCGTCCACTCGTACACGCCGTCGGGCATGCCGCACAGCTTCATCGCGTCGGTCACCAGCACCATGCCGGCCGGGTGCGCGTGGTACGCGATCTGCACGCTGGTCGGGTGCAGGTGGATGCCGTCGGCGATCAGGCCGTAGAAGGGCCGCGTGGCCTGCTGCGACTGCTGCGCCAGCAGGCCGAAGATGCCCGGGTGCCGGTGGTAGAAGGGCCGCATGGCGTTGAAGAGGTGCGTGATCATGGTCGCGCCGGCGGCGAGGGCGTCGAGGGCCTGCTCATAGGTGGCGTCAGAGTGCCCGATGGAGTAGACGATGTTGTGGGCGACGAGGGTGGGGATGAGGGTGTTCATGATGCCGACTTCGGGGGCGGCGGTGATCATTTTTATGTTTGCGGTGGGGTTGCTGCGGGTGATGGAGGTGGAGGTGGAGGAGGCGGAGGAGGAGGCGGACGTGGATGTGGATGTGGATGTGGATGTGGTGGTGGGGGGTGGTGGTGGGGGTGATCGGGGCGGAGGAGGGAACGTCTTGCGAGGCGATGAGGTTGTCGGCGCCGTAGCAGTCTATTAGGTCCTGGAAGCCGGTGTTGGCGGCGAGGAGGACGCTGGGGCTGTGGATGCCATTTTTGCCAGGG
Source organism: Histoplasma ohiense (assembly GCA_017607445.1). NCBI lineage: Eukaryota > Fungi > Ascomycota > Eurotiomycetes > Onygenales > Ajellomycetaceae > Histoplasma > Histoplasma ohiense. Next base: position 5,600,145 of record JAEVHH010000001.1, read on the forward strand.
CTGAGGAAGGGCCCTTCGACGTGCGCGCCGAGAGATTCCGCTCCGTCCTCTGCGCGGCGGGGTCCGCCGGAGGGGCCTAGCGATGGCAGGACCTGTGGGTTTAACCATTTAGCTTTTCTATCATGTCCTTTCCCTTCTTTCTTCCTCTCTTTCTTCCTCTCTTCCTTCTCCCCTCTCTCATTCCCTTCCCCTCCCCCCCTTCTCATTCCTCCACCGATACATACCTTCTTATACACCCAGCTCTCCTGACTCGTCACCGTCGGCAGATATGACGTAACCCCCGTCCTCACCAGCGCTAGATTCACCTTGCGAAACCCGGCATCATACTCCTCCTTCGTCGGCTGCGGCACAGAGAAATCGAACCCCCTCGCGCCGTTGAGCTGCACATCGATGAAGCCCGGGGCCAGGATTCGCCCGCCCAGATCGACGGTCTGGTCGGGGCAGAGCTGGAACTCGTAGAAGGCCTGCTGGTCCTGGAGGATCTTGCCAGTTGCGGAATCGACCCAGAGATCCTGCTCGACGAGATGGCCATTGAGCGGGAGGCGGCAGTTTGTGAACTTTGTGATGCGCGGCGTGGGTACGGGGGTGTCGGGATGTTGGGCTATGGAGGGCATGGTGATGGGGGTCTTTTTTTTTCTTTTCTTCTTCTCTTCTTCTTCTTCTTTTTTTTTTTTTTTTGTTTCCTCCTTCTCCTTCTTTCTTTCTTCCTCCTTTTGTTTAGTGTGTTTCCTTCTTCTATATTGATAAGAGTTGGTGAGAATGAGGATATTAGCTATTGTATAGATTAACTGAAATAGAGTGTGAGCTGGAAGCTTTTCGAAAAGAATTTCTTGGTAGAATCGAAAATTTATTTTTAGTCATATATATAGAAACAATAAAAAAAAACATACCCAACGCCACACAGCAGCAGCAGCAGCAGCAGCAAGAAAGAAGAAGAGGGATTGATTGCTGTATTCACTGGGACAGGTGGGGGGGGCAAGTAAATATCAATACCAATTGCTGATGGGGAGACTTGAAGACTTGATAACTCTGTCCGTAAGCTGATGGAGCGCAGATGACGGTGATGACGGCGATGGCAATCAAAAAGAATAAATGCCCGTAGCCCTACACGGATGCAGGTTAGGATGTTTGCTCCAAAGCGAGAAGAGACACTCTACTCTTGGTTTCTGGCCAGGCCATCTACGCAGGAATCACATCACATCAACCCCCCTCGATATCTAGGTAATTCCTCCCCACACCTGATTCATACATAGTTAGTTGGTTAGTTAGTAGCGAGATTAACCTACATCGCTGCTCTACTGTGCAACCGCTCTAATGTTGTCTTCAGCAACCTGCTTTCGCCAAGAGGTGTGTGTGTGAGAGAGAGAGAGAGAGAGAGAGAGAGAGTAGTTTAGGATAATAGGACCCATGTAACGGCACGATGGCTAAGGAGAGTAGCCGATTTGACCGGAGAAAATGAGCAGGACACAACTCTCTCTCCCTCCCTCCCTCTCTCCCTCTCTCTCTCTCTCTCTCTCTCTCACTCACTCTCTCGGCGACAAGACAGGGCTGGATGAAGAATAAGAGAATGGACGGGTACAGCACGATGTAGCGATGCATGGGCGCGGCGGCGATGTAGCCCTCTGAGAGCAACCATGGTCCGGGTGTCCCGGGTCTGCCGGGCCACCAGGTTGAAGTGATATGTATGATTCTGTTTTGATATTTGTAAAAAAAAAAAATAATAATAATAATTATATATTTTTTTAATTAGTTATTTATTTATTTATTTTCAATGCGAGAAGAGAATGATACCGCGACATGGACATGACATGGACAATGACATCACAGTCGTGGGGGAGTGTATTTTGCCATGACAAGCCCCGTACCGCGCCGTGTAACTTACGTATGGTATCACAGATACGGACAGACGAGGACGGTCACGACAATACATCCGCCCCATACGCCGTTGCTGTATCCTGTATTCTGTATTCCGCACCCATGAACATCGGCGGCGAAGTGGATTATCTCCAGAAGAAGAAGAGAAGGAAGCTCTTTGGTGGACATGCACGGTTGCTCCCCTAACCCTGAAACTCGAGCTAGCGAAAGGAACTAGCTTATCTTGCTAGCTCTCGGTCTTTGCAATCGTGCAGTACGACTGATGATGGGCCGATGACACACTTGCTGCTTGGGCTTCCATGATGGGCTTGGCTTCTTCATCCCATGGATACCTCGTACCATGTCGACTTCACTAACATCCTAGGAGTGGGTGGGGGAAACCTTGCGCGACGGGCTTGGCCACACGGAGAAAAAAAAAAAAAAAAAAAAAAAAACCAGGGAAGGAAACGAGCTTGAGCAATTCGCCAGATCCAGAGAGATAGATAGCTGTGTACGGAGTAGATAATGAGAGAGACAGATAAGCGAAGAGCAAGCAAACAAGGAGGAGGAGGAGGAGGAGGAGGAGGAAGAGAAAGAGAAAGGGATGTAACACCACAACAAGCACAACATGCAACTTGCAACCTGCCCCAATTTTGTCGTTTGATTCAGTTGATTGATTTTTATGTTTACTGTTTACTGGCCGACAATCCCAGGCGTTGTATACAAACTGCAGAGACGTTATCATGCCCATCCCCCATTCGCCAATTGGATACTAGTAACAGTAATAACTATTACAAGGGGGAAGAAAAATAAAGGGGCGTCCTGAGCAGAAATTGAGGAAGCGCGCATTTATTGGGAGCACGGCAGTCTCTCTCTCTCTCTCGTAAAGTGCCCCAACAATAGCTTAACTAACAAGTTTGCTTAGTTATGACGATATGAAATCATTAATCATTCGACCCCCCGAAGCAAAATCTCCAAGGAAATAAGAATCTCACTCTCCGGGGTTCGCCGTGGGGGTTGGTTGGGGGGTTATCCTTTTGATGAAAGGCATGCAACAAAAAGCGATCGGGAGACCGACACTTTTTCCTCTCCTCGATATCAAATACAAATACAAAATACAATACAGACTACCATACTACAAGACAAAATAGAAAATGAAAAGAGAGAGAGAGAGAGAGAGAGAGAGAGAGTCACGCCAATCAAATCAAATCACACATGTTCCAGCATCACGCATCGTTATATATGCCACAGTACCACCTTGTTGCGCCCCAAAAACCTGCAGAAGCGCATCAAAGTTCCGGCTCCACCGCAGCGTTGCACTGGGCGGTTGCTCGTTGCGCTGCTTAGCTTGCTTAGCTTGCTTAGCTTGCTTAGCCTGCTTAGCCTGCATTGCTTTGCTCTCGTACCTCGCCTTGCCTATGAGGGCCGTTTCTTGTGGGGAATCCACACAGCGTTTTCTTTTCTTTTTCTTCCTCGTTTCTTTTTTGAGTTGTAGGGCGCCATGCTGGGGTTACATCATTCCTTCTGCGTGGCGTGGGGGGCTTGGGGACTAGTGTTTAGGGGCGAGGAGAGCAGCAACCAACTGACTAACTCAAGGTGGGTTGAGACCTCGACATCATCCATTCTTATTTATGACATTATTTTTGTTTTTTCATAGGTTGGGTTGGGTTGGGTTGGGTTGGGTTGGGTTCGGTTTGGCCGCCACATTGGATGGAATATGGAAAGGAATATGGATGGTGAAGGGGATGGATGGATGGAACACACACTTGTTTTGGGTTGAGCATCGGCTTGAACCTCAAAGTTTGATCAGAGTTTCGGTCGTTTATTTTTGGCACAGAAACTTCACCCTCGGTTTCAAGATCCAGGAGAGGAAGGAGAATGGAGGCGACGTAGATGTACAGGTACAGGTAGAGGTACAGGTAGAGGTACAGGTAGAGGTACATGGACAGGGTACATGGACAGCTACGTGTGGTGGACTGCACCGTGTCTCCAAGCGACGATGGTAGAAGGTACTTCATTCTCGCTGGGGTCCCCAGGTTGTAGTTTGTTTTGTTAGTGTGGGGAAAGGTATAGCACATATGGAGACAACGAGAAGCGAACGAGCAGGACCTTATTTCGTCTCTTTGCAGCGAAGGAGCGCGAGACAGCGAGCAGTGCGTGGGTAGCAGACTTTGCCAGGCTGGATTGTGTTCATATACAGATCGGACAGAATAGAATATATCGAGATCTATACATATACTGATGTACTGGACATGTACACAGTAAGTACCAGTGACTCCACGGGTTCTCCATACTTATAACAACGTCATGGCTGGGGATAGCACGTCTGCGATCCATCTCCACTGTCGCGCCGCTTATTTTATCTGAATTTCTTGCATGAAAGAAGAAGCAAAAGATCGAAAGACTCCAGCCAGCGACGTTTTTAATTTCCGCCGTGGCGTCCCCTCGCCAATCGAAACCTGGCCGATACATGGCTGATGTAAGCCCGCCGCCGCCTCCTGGCCCCAGACGCGCCAATCGTTGGCTGTTTGTTTGTTTTTTTTGTTGTTTTATTTTTATTTTAACCTTTGGCTTTTGAGAGTTTTGAGGAACAAAGTGCCCGGCGAGCTAACCCACTTCCACGAGTGGCTTTGTGGCCTGCGATCCTTAATCTGACCACCACTTCTCTTTGCGATGTGTACTAGTTGAGCCTGTCAATGCTGTCATGGGAGCCAGATCGTAGTCGTAGTGTCGGGTAAGCTACGGAGTACAACAGACTCGATCCTCATTCTGGCTAGCTCTGGCCAGCAAGCTTCGTGTCCGGGGTGCTTTCTGACCATCTTTCCATGGTCACTGGCCATCATCCCCCAAGTGTCCCGATCCCCTGCTTCATTTCCCGGCTAGAACTTAGGGCCGCTGCTTTTCTCCAGGTTTTTTTTTTTTTTTTCCCTCTCGTTACTCTTTTTTTTTTCCCGATCCTGTGATTAAAACTACCCCTGCCAGCCCTCGAATCGCCATCCTCGGACCACAGAGGAAGGATATCCGCGTACTGTCCGTAGAGGGGGAGAGAGAGAGAGAGAGAGCGCGCAGCTCGAGATTATTCCATAGCAATAGTGTACAGTACATCCCTCCGTAGCGTGATTATACTGCTTGCCTGCACCAATCTCCATCCAGGAAATTGACTCCTCCGCGCGCCGTTTGATCTCGCCTGCCTGGGCACGTCCTGGGTACTTGCGACTTCTTTGTACTTTACTGTACATGTATGTACTGTACATCATCAACGACTGACCGCTGGTGCTGCTGCAACGAGCTGCGAGTCTGCGAGTCTGCGACCTGCGACTGCTACGGACTCCACAGCTAGCTGGCTAGCTTGTGGCCTGTTACTTCGTGGGCCATCTTCCATCGCTACCCCGTCGCCTGCTTTGGTGGTTCAGAGCTCATTCTGGATGTATGTAGCGTATGAGTCCCCTCTGACCTTGATCCATCCCAGTGGTACCGCTAAGGAGTGGCTAAGGACTGCGACTCCCGGCTTGCTCTAGCGTTCTCCACAGCTATCTCGCGCTAGTTTTACTCTCGCTCTGCTCTCTCTTTTTTCTCGCGCTCGCGTTGCTTGTGTCCGTGTGTCCTGTCTGCTTCTGATCTGTGTGCATCCCCATCCCCATCCCCATCCCCATCCCCATCGCCATCCCCATCCCCATCGCCATCGCCATCGCCATCGTCATCCCTTAACCCCCCCCCTTGCCTCCGTTTCCCCATCCTTCCCCTAGTTCTCCAATCTCATCCTCCTGGTCTCCCCAGGTCTCTCGAGCCACCAGCCATCCGCCATCCGCCATCCGCGGGCCCTTACTCCAATCGTCCCCAGCTCTTTGTTTCTTTTTTCCTTTTTCCATTTTCTCCATTTTCTCCATTTTCTCCATTTTCTCCCATTTTCTCCCCCTGCTTCACCCTGCTTCACCCTGCTTCGCTGGCTGTCTGTCGCGTGCTAGCTAGTGGGTTCCCCAGGTGCCCGCTCCATATCATCCTCTGCGACTCTGCGACTCTGCGACTCTGTGACTCTGTGACTCTGTGACTCTGCTAAAACTGACGCCAGCCAACGCCAGCAACCACGCCAACGGCCCTCCACTGCGACCCTTTGCATTTGCCTCTCGTCTTGGCCAAGCGGTTGGCTTCTCACGCTCTGTCTCGTTCTGTCTCGCCCTCACGCGCTCACCTTATCCCCAGCTTACTCTTCTCTCTTTTTTTTTTCCCCCTTTCGTTGGTTATTTACTTTTTCCGTTTTAAATTAGTCTCGAATGTAATTTCGTGGGGACTCAGATCGCTCGCTTGCCTGATTTGCCTGCTTATCTTCCTCCTCCCCTCCCCCCATCCCGCGGACGTTATTATATCTTGCCCCTCCGACGCTCATCTCTAAACCTGGTTTTTTGTTTTTTGTTTTTTTTTTTTCTTCTTCTTTTTCGTGCGCGCTCTTTCTCTCCGCTTCCTCCATCCAAACAAACCCTCTTTCCCCACGAAGCGGCTGTCAAAGCTTCCTGCGGAGGTCACAATCGCGTGCTGTGTGTGCGATTTGGTGCCGTCGATCCATTTTTTTAATCTTTGCTTTCTTTTAAACCTTTGCTTCTCTCTCTTGGATTGGATCTTGAATAATTCTTCACTCAATCCTCGTGTGCGTGTGTGTGTGTGTGTGTATATGGACTAGGTAGGTCGGATCGATTGTGTTTTAATCTTGGTCCCGCTCTTCTGCGCCTTGAATTCTTTGGATTCAAATACCCTCCTCACTCACTGTGATCAACCACACATCTCAACACCGGAGTGTATTGTTTTCTTTCTTTCTTTCTTTTTAACATTTGACTACGCTTTCGTGCCGCAGCTTGTGCACTTACAACTATCCTCTCTTTCTTGCTCACTATCCCCAAGCCCTACTCTCCCTTGTTAGGCCATTGTGCTCTCCTTTCCTCCTTTCCTCCTTGCACCCCTGCTGCATCCAACACCTTATTTTATTTTAAATTTTCATTTTCTCAATTCATTAGTTAGACGCGTGGTTGAAATTGGAGTCTCCATAGTCCCACTACTGAGATTACTCCCTACCACTTATCACCCCCTCCCCCGGTCTCCTCCCCACGCAGATTGCAGGCATCGATCGAGGCAAATAAGGTGTTTATTTTATATATCCCGGTGCTCACCTGCATCATCGCTGACATGCTGTCATAAATTGCCCCTTCCAATCATTTGCTCGTTTGGGCGTCGCATGTATTCCCCTCTTTCTAGATAAGAGCTCTTTCTGTCTTTTCTTTGTACTTTTCTTTTACCTTTTCTTCTTGCTTTCCTTTTCGTTATCCTTTTCCAAGCGTGGGAAGCGGTCGAGTGGTCCATTGCTAACACTCGATGATCGCAGGTCTTCAAAGGGGCTACTATATATCCTGATATACACAACACCCTTCTTGACACCTTAGTTTCTTGTCGTTGCTCCGTTTCGACTCAATTCCCACCACCACTATGTCTTCGCACGGTGAGAAACAATTGGATCCCCACAGCGAGAAACCGGTCGATGAGGAAATCGTCCGGTCCGCCCCGGAAGTCACAGGAAAGCCATGGATGTACAAGCGTCCTAAGATCGGATCGTTCGTCCTTCCATACTATGCCTCCCCTGCTTCGCAGCTGCTCCTCGTCTCCTTCGTCTGCTTCCTCTGCCCTGGTATGTTCAACGCCCTGAACGGTCTGGGTGGAGGTGGCCAGCAAAGCGAACATGCCGTCAACGTCGGAAACACCGCTCTCTACAGTACCTTTGCCGTCGTCGGTTTCGCTGCCGGTTCGATTGCCAATCGTATTGGTCTCCGCTGGACCCTTCTCTTCGGTGGCTTTGGTTACTTCCTCTACGTCGGATCTATGTTGTCGTACAACCACAACAAAAACATAGGCTTCCTCACTTTTGCCGGTGCGCTGTTGGGTGCTTGTGCTGGTTGCCTGTGGTGCGCCCAGGGTGCTGTTATGATGAGCTATCCGGATGAGAAGTCTAAGGGCAAATACATTTCCTGGTTCTGGATCATTTTCAACTTGGGTGGTGTCATTGGAGGCTTGGTAAGGTTTCTTTTTCTTTCTCTGTTATGCCGTGGTTTTTCATCTTCGTGATTGAATTAATCGTGGTGATCCATAGGTTCCTTTGTTCCAAACCCTGAACGTCAAAGAAGGCAGAGCCGTTGGTGACGGAACCTACATCGCCTTCATGATTCTCATGTTCATCGGTTTCGTTCTCTGCTTCTTCCTGGTTGAGTCCAAATACGTCCGTCGTGAGGACGGCTCGCAGGTCATTGTCATGAAGAACCCATCCTGGTGGTCCGAAATCAGGGGCCTTGGCGAGGTTCTGATCTCCGACTGGTACATCGTCGCCCTCTTTCCCATGTTCATTGCCAGTAACTTTTTCTACGCCTACCACTTCAACAGCGTCAACAGCGCCAAGTTCAACATCCGCACCCGCGCCCTGAACAGCTGCCTCTACTACCTCGCCCAGATGTTTGGCGCGTTCATCTTTGGATACATGTTGGATACGCCCTCCCTTCGCCGCACCACTCGTGCTCGTCTTGGCTTGGGTGTCCTTTTCATCTTCACCTTGGCCGTCTGGGGTGGTGGTTATGCCTGGCAACGCGGGTATACTCGCGAGGAGACCGCCCCTACGGATTCGCCCCGTATCGATTTCAAGGACTCCGACTACATTGGTGGTATGTTCCTGTATATCTTCTACGGTGTTTACGACGCTGCGTACCAAACCTGCGTTTACTGGTGAGTTGTTTACCCCTATCCCCTTCTTGTTTACATCGTCACTTTGATTTCAGAAAGGAATATCAAAAAAGGCGAAAGTCAAAAAAAGTGAGAAAATAGATTTGCTGATGTATTTCTTTTTGAAACTTACAGGTTCATGGGTGCCTTGAGTAACAACAGCCGTAAGCTTGCCAACTTTGCTGGTTTCTACAAAGGTCTCCAATCCGCCGGTGGAGCCGCTACCTGGCAGTAAGTTCCCAACCCTTCCCGTTGCATGTTTCTCATATTCCTCCCACACAATCTCTCTCCCCTCTCTCTCTCTCTCTCTCTCTCTCTCTCTCTCTCTCTCTCTCTCTCTCTGTGTGTGTGTGTGTGTGTGTGTGTATGTATGTATGTAACCAGACCATCGAACCCCAACTAACCATTCTCCTCAAAAACTCCACAGAATCGACGACCACAAGGTCCCCTTCATGACCATCTTCGCGATCAACTGGGGCCTCCTTTGCGGCAGCATGGTGATCGCCCTGCCCGTCATCCTCTTCAAAATCAAAGACACCGTCGACATCGAGGAAGATCTCAAGTTCTCCGATGAGACGCTGGAGGAAGTCGCACCTACGGCGATGCGGGAGGGCCGTGGTTTCTCCTCCGGTGCGGATCTTAATTAACACCTTACCACCTAAACCCAACACCTAACACTTAATAATTTTTGCTTCCTTTTTTTTTCTTTTATGATTTTTTGTCTACGTTTAAATACCCGGATGGCGAGGAGGATGTCGGAAGATGTGGTGTGGAGTGAAGTGTGTGTAGCGGGCGGTGGAGTGGTGTTGAACGGGGCGTGGGATTGGAATGGATCGTGATGTAATTGGGACTTGTAAGGTTTGTTGATAGATGTGATGTGGTTGTGTGTGCGTGGGTTTTGAGTTTTCTTTTCTTTGTCGTTTTGAAGAGGATTTTCGATGGTGGTGGCAGATGATGTACAGGACAGACAACGGGGCAGTTATTTTGATCTTGATGTTGACGCGATGTGATGTCGATGCCTATATGCCATGCAATGCAATGCAATGCAATGCGAATCTGTGTGCCCAGTGCCCATTGCCCAGTGATCAGTGAATGCCTCCCCCCTTCTTCATCATCAGCCAGTCAGCCAGTCAGCCAGTCAGTCCAACAACCAACCAGCCAACATGGGCTGTGTTGGTTAGAATTGGGGTTTAGATTGTGGTTTAGTGGTGGTGAGAGATGAAAGCGCAATGTGGAAGGAACCTTGGGGTTGGGAACTTAAGACTCTTCTCTCTTCTCTTCTCTTCTCCTTTACTCTTCTCTTCTTTTTGTTTTGTTTTTTTTTTTTTCCCCCTTTCGAATATGGTATCTTCTTCTCTTTCCCCTCCCTCTGAACTATGATGATGTCGACGTTGATGTTGATGGTGATGTTACAATTTTTTGTTTTTGTTTTTTTTTTTTTTCCCTCTGATCGTTGAAAGCAAAGGTTGGAAGATCCCAGCTAGCTAGTGATGATATTAATATCAGAGTTGTACAGATCACAGAGCTGGCTGTTCAATTGAATTGAATCCATCCATGGACCATGGATTTGATGGGGTGCACATGATATCACATGAGGTCACATTACAGTATTTTTAAGTTGGTTTTTCTATAAGAAAGAGAGAGATATTTACAAAAAAAAAAAAAAAAAAAAAAAAAAAAAACAATGTCCATTTGGTAATAGTTTGGATGGCGTTGAAAAAAAAAAAACAATCTTTGTGTTGTTTTCGGGTAGGTAGGGTAGGGAGGGAGCAAGGCCACTCACTCACTCCACTCACTGCCTGTTAACACATATCTATCGAAGAAAAATTGTAAAATGGAACAGGCCGAGTTCTCAAGGACTGAGAGTGAGAGGATATGTAAACATGGTCGCAACCTCATTCCACGAATAAATTGGGGGGGGTTTAGCTGCGCTATATGGCCTATACTAGTTAGTTAGTAACTATGCATAGACCGAATCCTACGGTAAATCTCATCCAGCATTCAACGCAAACAGTTCCTCTGAACCGGGAGCCCGGAATCGCCGATCGTGCTCATTTCCCCTCGCCCCTTGCTATTAGGAAGACTGAGACTGAGTAATGAATGGGGGATGGGGTTCTTCGGCAAAGATCATGTCTTGAAAGAAGCAAAAAAAAAAAAAAAAAAAAAGAATATGCGGCCAGGTATCCACCGTCGGGGTCAGCAGAGTCAGTTGGAGTCAGTCCGAGACGAGTTGGCTCACTGGAGTGATCTCGCGTCCTGGTGCAATATGATATTCCAGTACAGACTGGATATATAACAGGGGTGAGGGGGGTAGATTCTGCCTTTGTCTCTAGCAATAGAGGAGAGGAAGATGCAGGGTGAATAACAAAACGTTTTTGATAACCCGTGCCACAACAATCTGCTGTGGAAAACTTCAATTTGAACCTGGCTGATGAAGGCATACGAACTTGGCGTTGCAGCCTGGGACTCAGCAGCAGATAGAATTCTTAAGAATTGATAAAATTTTATGGGAAATCTTTTTTTTTTTTTTTTTTTTTTTTTTTTTCACGTTGGCAGGAGAGAAAAAGGGGAAATGGACAGGGGCAGCTTGAAACTAATAGGCAACCGAAGGCGTTTGTTTCTTTTATTAAGTGTATCATTTTCTTTAGTAAAAAGATCAATCATCATGGCTCGCCGAGTTTTCCGGGGTGAAAAAAAGAAGAGACGAGGGAGGAATGAAGAAATCATAGAGTAATATAATAAATCAAATGACATACAAATGAAGCATACATATACACACACTCACTCACTCACTCACTCAGACATATAAAAAAGAAGAAGAGAAAAAAAAAAAAACCAAGCCGTGTAAACACCCATGTCTAATTTGATCTTTCGTAATAAAAATAGGAAAAGAGGAAAAAATGCGGAAAACAGTCTTAAAGCTTGTGTCGTTACATTAAAGATTGTGGATTGTTGGCATATCAGGACATGAGTAACATACACTAGGTCAAATCGATGCATTGAAGCCCATACCAATTGGCATGCTGATTGCTCTTAGTTGAAATGACTCGGATCCGTTAGGAGACATGGGGCTCGCAGCGTTTGCGCCTACATTCTCCACGAATGCATGCTTCGAGCTCCTGTCGGACGTAGCGACCTGTTCCCCAGCTTTGTCGTCGGAGTCCAACGGGTTCTGGCCATGATGAGAGTCCATTTGCATGTTATTATTATTGTCTGTACCCATGTTGTGGTTGTTGGTGTTCCCAGGAAAGTCTTGCATCCAGTCGATGTGATCAAGGCTGAATCTGCTGCTGTTGTCGGTTGACATGCTCGAAATTGTGGGGTCAATGCCATTAATGACATCTTCGCTAGCATAGTAGTTCGCACCTGTATCATCGAAATTTATCAATGCGTCTAGGTCGTTCTGGTTGATGTCTGCATCGTGGGCAAGATTCATGAACTCTGCAAGGTTCGAGTCACTATTCTCAGCACCGTTGATATGGGCTTCGTCCGAGAAAAAATCCGGGGGAATGTTGTTAATGCTTCCGTTTTCACTTCCCACGGATTGGGGTGGAGTTGAAGTGTAAAAAGTATCCGGTTTCTTCACCTGTGCGAAGTGAACATTGGGCGTAACTGAAGGATATGTGAAGTCCGGAATTTTATCCGTTATGCTGTCTGGAGGCGGGGTCAAGGTATCGACATGTCCGGTTGAGAAACGAATTGCGCCTGGCTGAACCGGTCGCCCTTGAGGAACCTGAGTAGTAACTTGAATACCGGCTTTCCGAATGGCCGCCTCAAGGAAGGAAGTTGCGAAGTCTGCAGAGGCGTAAATTTCTCTCAGTCTTTGCAAGATCTGCATACACTGATAAAAGCGATGCAAACTGGCGGATCGAACATTGAGGTCATTAGATTTGATATCAAGGAGGTGGATGATGACGGCAGGGAGCAGAACGGTGACTCCAGTGGTTGGGAGGTAACGTGTCAGGTCCATCGTATGCAAGCGTTGGGCAATATCTGTGATTTCAATTGCAGCAGAGCGGACTTTGCTGCGGGACAGATCTTGAAGCCCAGTTTCAACCGTTGGGAATGGCGTAGGTGGAAGAAATTGTGGACGATGTAATGCACTAGAGGTTGTGAGGTATATCATCCTCAGCAATGCCCGATGGATATGAAGGACTTCTTCCCCATTAGCAAAGCTGGGTGATGAAGGGCGTCGATACTGAGCCGCTTCCGGGAGATCAGCCAGCCAGGCCTCCAGTTCCTGATCACATTTTCGGACTTCACATGTTTCCGATGTAGTCTTTTTTGGGACCAACATCATTGTAGTCTCTGTCGTGCCTCCAAACTTGTGTCCAAGAATAGAATATTGCGCGCGAAGGACATGACTTATGCAAAGACATAGTTTGGATTTCTCCACGAACATGGATGCAAGCTGTCTTTGCTGATCAATGTTATGGACCAATTCACAATCTCCAACAATTTGTAGAGCTTCCGCGGAGAGAGGCTGGATATCAAAATCGTCCAACGTGAGCATAGGAACATTGCAGTCTTCGTCTTTGATCCGCGTGGGTCGTCGCATCCCAAGGGCGATAAGACGGTCACGGGTGTAGGTACTCCACCAAACACGCTTCCAAAGTTTCTGGCGTCGAGAATCCATATAGGAGGTAGATGGATCTCGATGGAGGCCAATGGTATGTCCAAGGGATAAGCTCACACCCATCCAATGCCAAGTATCTTTCTGGTCATCCGGCATTTCATACCAGTGAGTCATCAGCAAAAGGGATTGGACCAAGGATATCCGATCAACTTCATAATCGAAATCATATAAAAGCTAGAAGTTGAAATATAGGTTAGTGAGAATTCCAGACAACAAAACAAATATAAATTCTCCATACCCTAGCCCGTTGAAAGAAAGCTTTCCTGGCCTCCTTTCTTGATTCGTATCCTGCCTCTATCAGGTGCTTCATAGAAATGAAGGCCGTCCCGGCAAACATAGTTGCTTGAAACAGAAGAAGGCTCATGCGAAGAGAACCATCATTCCGCGCCATAGTCCGTAAAAAATCATCCAATTCTAACAACGGCATGTACGGATGGACGAATTGCAGGTAGCTTTTCATAAGTTCATTGCGAAGTCCCTGACTCGGAATTGTCAAAGCACCCTTAGCTTCAAGGTACGCAATATCGTCAGACTGAAACTTCGCTGGAAGAGGACGAATAAAGTTTGGCAGCCAGCCTTTAGCTTGCTGGGAGATTTTTGGGGAAATTGGGCCTGCAAAATCAACATCAAGTAGTTGCTGAACAGCAGAGGTCATATTGCGCAGGGAGCGAGCAACTGGACGGGCCGAAATGCTTGATATTCTGCGTTGTCGATGTTCATGCTTGATCCGGCTGCCTTGCGTTTGATCTACAAGCAACATTAGTAAAATGGCAAGGTCAGATCTAGGAAGGTAATAAAAGACGAACATAGCAGGTGCGGAACGTGGTGGCCGTGGTCGAAATCCACCGAGAATTGGTTTGGGGACAACGGAGCTAGCGGATCAGGAATGGGTGCGCTGATATGATCATCATTATTGGTGTTGAAGGCAAATGCGGAATCATTGGCGGATTGTACTTGTGGCGGCTTTGAGGCACTTCCCTCAGTTCGGGATTTCCTGAGAGCCGATCTCTATAAGCTTTCATTCAAGGTATACACAGAGGTTATGGTCTTGGGCAAGCAAACTGACTTTCTGCGCTTGCTCTCTGTGACGACGCATTTAACTGCGTCCAATCTGCAATTGGTACACGGAGAACCATTTTCTACCACATCACATCGGACCTTGCGCGCCCTGCAACAGCAGCAAGCCTTCGATGCTCGTCGTTTTATCGGGCGTGATGTCGTCTGAATGCTTGCAGCAGCGGCTTTCCGCTTATTCTGCCGCTGGGGTTCCACAGCCTCAATAGAGACCATCGCGAGGAAATTTGCAAAATGTACAATCGGCAGAGTAGTATGCAGGAGATGGTAACTTTTCAGAAGCTAGCAATCGGCCTCCAAAATCAACTCATTTATGAAGGAAAAATCTGAAAGCAAAAAGGAACCGCGAATGTGAATAGGATACGATATGATCCAATATAACGCTCCCCAATAACCCAAAACGCGAAAGGTGGAGAGTTCCTAACTAACGCAAAATTGATTTGTAAGGGAGAAGATGCCAAAATACACGAAAAGGGGAGAGGTCGGGAGGGGGATGAGCTCTTATGTAGGCCAGAGCATTCCGGTGTAAAGCTTGCTCGTTCTCCAAGCTGAATCCACAGCTCTTTGCCATTGTCGCCTTCCCCATATCAGATATGGGGCTCGCGGGCTTCATTGTATGCGCAGTGGACCTGTGGAGAACCTTCCAAGGTTGTTCTGGGGTTGCGGCGGGGCGCCAAAACCACGAGCTCCTGGAACAATTGACGACTGCTCAAGCTCGTAAACGGGGTCACGAAATGACGAAACAGCGCGCGCCTTTTTGGGCATTCCTCGACGCTAGACTGGGTTGACAATGGGACCAAGAATTTCCCAGAATTCCTGCAACAGGAGAGAAAAGGAGTTGAACCACCAATCACTAAGTCCAGACAGAGTCAACCCCACATGAACCGCCGAGAGCCCGCCTCCGAGTACGCAGCAAGTCCGCTTACTGTAACTGGTTAGTGGTTAGTTTCGCCGCGTAGTTGGCAGAGAAAAGAATTTTCCTGCCAAGATCTTGCATGTCTTTTTGCCGAAGTTCTGGTCCGGCATCTCAAGGATGCGTTCTCATGATCTAAAAGTTCACATTACCTGGGAAAGCTCAAGCGATGGCCAACCATGACTGGCTCTGACGTGAACTAGTAATAATGTGCAAATGCACGACCTACCGTGTATGAACTTTTAAGTAATGTAAAGACCGTTTGAGTTTGCGCCCAATATTCTATTTTTTATCATTGCCATGCCTCAGAATTGCGCTCGAGTGATGAAATGCCGAGAGCCGGACCGTTTGCGCCAACCTACGCACTGGGCAGCCGGATGATGGTATGGATTTCCCATTCATGTTTATAGTGGCAATGTTCATATTTTGATCATTGATTTTGCCCGCCGGTTTGCCATCCAATAAACTTTGGTGGAAATCGATAATTCCTAGTAATGTTCGCAGGAAATTGCCAAGCTGGGAAACTTGCCTCGGGCTGGTTGTTCGGGTGTTCGGTGCCCTCCAAGGTTACGGGTCAGGGACAAACTGTCAACCTTGGTTCTCAGGACATAGAGAACTAAGTTTTCAGTGGGCCATGCATTATTAATTATATGTACGGTTTTCTTGCCCTTCGCGAATATCAGACATCTCAAGATTCAGATCGGAATGTCTCTTCTTCCGAGAGGGTGAATTTTTTTATAACCGCAAATCATTTATCATTCCTCATACGCGCTACTATTTGCTCAATCATTGTAATTTCATAGAGAGTTGAGTATAGCAGGACTGCTTGACATTGATGATTGTTTTCGACCTATAAAGTGGTTTTGCTGTCGCAGCTCCTTGTCATAGAACCACATTTCGAGTTTATGGCGGTCAGGTGGCCAGATTGTGGAACGAAACAAGTTGTTGTGCAACCTTGACACTTGCGACACAAAGTTTGAATCGAAGCGCTTTCCATCCAGCCCGGGGTTCGAACCACTGCACTGAAGGCCGAGGTTGCTCGTTTGCCTTTCACAACGTGAATTGGGGCGGATATCCCTTTATCGACAGACATCCCCAGCAATGTGCTGTACTTGGAAGGATTTTTTCCGAGACGTTCATCCAGACCCCGTTGATCCGAGCCATCATGCTCAGCGACGGAGGTTTTTTGGCTAGCCTGTTGTGGGGATCCATCGCTGCCACGCGACTGGCCTTCGATTACGAGGGGCGAACCCGATGAAGAAAGCGGGGAGAGGCAACATTGTAGGCGCACGAAGAATGACAAAAAACAACACTCGCAACTAATAATATTAGCGGCATGCCCTAGGTATGCAGGGCTCGGTGGCAGCTGTCACTCTCCTCACTCTTCAAGAACTCCCTCTCTGCTGAAAGGTTAGATAGAAGTTCTGCGCATGTTGAGAGAAGTTGCCCGCCTGGGCATACCTCGGGCCCCCCGTGATCTGCATACCCTAATTGCCTCTTCTCGAAGTAGCTAGCCCCGTAGAGACTGCCCAACAAGCAACCAACACAGCAATCGAGGAAGGCCTCTCACCAACTGCTTCAGCGTGCTGTGGAGGAAGTTCGAGGGAATTTTCTCCACCAAGCTAAGATTGGTTACATGCCTCCCTTGTGCTGTCTCTAGTGCCCCAGCCACGCGATCCTTATGGAGCATTGACCCAGTATTCGTGAAGTTTAAAATAGCTCCATGTGTCTTGACCACTAAGTCTTTTGGACAGGGCCACCTTATTTTCTGGTGAATTATTTTCTGTCACTATTTTCACTTTATTGTTTTCAATACTCTCGGATTTCTTTCATCCCGCTCAAAGTTCAAGCTGTTGACAAAATTTGGTAGAACTCGGTAACGAAGCCGGTTCCTTGAAGGTTAAAATGAAGGAAAAATTCTGACTTTTTCTAGAATTGCGGAGTTCATTCGATCTCGACCGATGAGTGGAAGCGTCCCTAGCCCTATTTTATCTGATGGAACCCTTTTCTCCAAATTTTCTTTTGCAAAAAGCCCCTCCCGAGTGCGTGGCGCATTCCGCTCGTCCAAAAAATGGTCAAGAATTTCTGAGCCATCCCCCCAGAAATGAGACGCTGGCCTTCATGTCATCAGCATTATTATCATTCTTAACTAAAACCCAAGCCTCAAAACCGGGGAGAACTTCGCAAAACGTGCTCCGCAATTGTCGGAAATCGTCCGTTCCGCACGCCGCGGTATTCGCCGCAAGCGCACCCTGAACGCGCTAACACTCGGGTTTGCAAGTTATGATTTGCTCGGGTGTCCATAGACAGTGGAAAAGAAGCAGCTCTCTAAAATAGTCTCATTTATTTGGGCACGCCGGGGTAGTGCAGGATTGTAGCGGGAAAAAAAAAAAAGAAAGGCCAGATTCTGACAACTCCCCTCCGCATTGACGGATTTATCGCCCTGTGTCAACCAAGAACGGCATGCCGCTGATCTAGAATCCATGCTCCTCAACCCCTATTTTATACGAGTGCCAAACAATCGAACTTCCTCTATTGGAAATGTGCACGACGGGGATTCCCTAGCGGCTAGTCCAAGGGAATGTTAGTTGGTGCGCAACGGAGCCTATGCTTACGCTCACAGCTATTTTTTGATTATATTTTCCGTATATATTTTTTGTTTACATATTACCCATCGGAAGGATAAAAACTTGTACCATTTTCTCCGGACTGGAGCAGACGCCTATTGATTCGCCAGCGATTCTCGATCAAGGTGGGATCAGGAGAACGGTAGAGGAACTATTGCCCAAGAGAAGAATACAATAATATCTGTCATGATAATGAACATTGAGGGGAACGATGCGGGGGAACTGACGGATGGATTGCGGAGACAGTCGGGGATAGCAACAGTTCCGTTGGGGAATTTCTCGGCCGAGGTGCTTTAGCAAACTGTTCCCCGATATCGCTCTTTGCTTTCTGGGCGGTCTTTTTTTTTTTTCCCACCTTGTTCGCCCTCCCTGTCTCTGGCCTATTACGGATGCTGACAAGCATGTTTCGCTCATAGATGCTGATTTACGACATATAAGACGACTAAACTAGATATCTAGCTGTCGATTAAGTAGATGTTGTCCGGGACAATGAAATGATCAGTCAATCTATGGCTGAGCAACCAGGGGCCTCCTGATGACAGTTGCATCGCAGAATCTTCAGAATATTCTGCCACTGCACACTTCTACAGCAACCTTTCTCGTTAAGGAGTGGATTAGGCCATTGTATGGCATTATTGCGTGATACAAAATATCAAACATTGTTGAATGCGGGTTGCTCAATATATTGGGTCATGAGTGTGGCCCGAATTTGATATTCCTATTCACTTCGTATAGATCCTGAATTCAGATTGCCCTATAATGTCATGGAGCTCATGATACCCTCCCCCAAAAATAACCCATCAACTCATCTTTCCACACACCGTGTCAACTTGAAAGGGATGACAAGATGAAAGGTTTTCAGCTCTGGCAGGGGGTATCAATTAATTTGCCTTGAGCAAACGAATACGATAAAGGAGAACATGTCGGAAAAGACGTTGCCAAAGGATACCTGTGGTGTCCTGCGGTCCCAGTTCGCAAATCTCCCACATTCTAATAGAAATAAGCTATCTATCGCAAGATATTCCTGCCGGCTTCCAGTTCACCTATTCCCTTGCGTAATCGTGCGCGTCTCCGTTTCAATTTTAGATCTTCTCCGGCGACGTCGTCAGGCTGTTCTGTGCACAAGTTTGGATAGGAGCTGGAGAGAACTATTTAAGCTGGGTCTGTGGGTCGGTAACGACATAGGAACCACCGCTTGCACGTGCATGCTGTCCACGAAGCGCTTCCGAGCCATTTTGTGGTATTATTTCAAGATGTCATTCATGTAGGTCGGAATCGGTATGTCTGGCATTGCTCGTATGGTTATGTTGTGCGATGCCCTCGATCCGAACAGTTGGTACAAGTTTGCGATCTGTAATCGTTCGTTTTTGCCGGTCAACTTCTATTCACTTCTGGAAACTTGCAGTCAATGATAGTATATCACATCAACACGAAACTTTGGAAATGGGAAAGCCGCATCTCGTTCCAATGTTGTCGGTGAAACAGCGACTTGAGTCTTATGAGCGTACCACCCCTTTCCACGTGCGTATGGAATTTTTACCCGTGGCAGAGACTGCTGGTATATCTCGACCAGCGACCCTTGAGAATGGATAATAAACGTTCGCTGACTACCCTATCTTTGTAAAAGCATTTCATCACTTCCGCGATAAACGCATGGGCGGCATATTTTATGTCGCTGATGGAACCGAGTTAAAAGAACGTCCTATTTGGTGGGACTATTTCTTCATGATCGCTGACAGAGATGTGCAAATTTCGAAACCTCCCAGTTGCGGAACGTCTTTTTCAGCGAGGCGAAGTGTGCGGTTGGAAAACGAGCTGAAAAGATGTTGGAAGGGCGAGCTTGTCGTCAAAGCCTTCAGGGTCCTTATCCTGCTCGCCCTTGTCGCGAATGCTTCCGCTGCCAACTTCATATCGATCCTCAACCTTAACATTCCCAAAATATTTCGCAGCCCTTCTATAATAACACTCCTTCTCACTTTTCCCTCGTCTTTTCCATGCTTAACAGTAACAAAGTTATACCGATGTCCCTAACGCTCCATATCCTCTGAAATAAAGTCGTTTCTGCTTACCAAAAAGTGGAAAATTTTTCGTAGAGGAATCTCAATCAAATATATACATTGCTTCCAAAATCGGAAGCCAAGTCATGAAATGATATATATTGAAGCTCGGTGATCATGCCCAGAAGATATTTCCGTCGGGTCTCTGCTGAGTCTCGCTCAAGACCGAGGGACTCTAGCGCATTGTTCTTGAGGGCATGCGTCTGCCGTGACTGCAAGCCGCTGCCCTGGATATTGATGGGGGTTGTGAGTTGGTCGATGTAACTTATGCGGTAACGTTTAAGGGGTTGATGCGGGGCTTGGGGTTAGTTAGGGTTAGGGTTAGATCAATGGCCCCATTCCCGGCGGTATTTCTGCTGCCTAGCCCCTAACCTTTCGGAGAGCCGGCGAGTTCCCATTTGACCCTGGCACCTCTTTCATCAATATATGGAAGCCTGACTAAATGGCCAAAATAGATGGTTGTTGACTTGCATGACGCTGGCGTCTTTGGGCACGATTCGATAGGCGTTTGCGAATGTATACGAGCGTGATAAACGACGCAGGCAGCAAAATTAACGGTAAAAAGCAACAATTCAGCGATTAAATATTCACTCATCTGCCCGTGGCAGCACTTCCCCAGCGTGCCTGCCGAAGAGTACCTTGTTTCAACATATAATTTATCTCGTCCATTCATCGCACTATAAAAACAAAAATGAAAATCGCCATAATAGGAGCAGGCATTGGCGGTTGCGCCGCCTATCTTTCCTTGAAAAATCGCCTCCCAAAACCATTATCTCCATCCCAAGATCACAAGTATACCATCTATGAAGCCTACGATACACCCCGGAACTTTGAATCGCCGCATTCGCTGGGAGAAACCCATTCTGCCTCCCTTGTTGTGGGTGGAGGTCTTGGTGTAGGCCCCAATGGGTTAAGGGTCCTCCGACGACTGGATGAGGAACTTTTCCACGACGTTGTGCGGGCCGGGTACCCCTATGCTGCAATGAAGTTTATGAACTCCTATGGCTTCACAATGATGCGGATGTCTAGTCGCTGCGGTTCTGATCCGGAGATTAATTCTGTTTCCATGAGCAGACATGCGATCTGGAGGACTCTACGGAGTCGCATTCCGGATGGAGTTATTGTGACCAAACGTGTCGCGGAGGTCGTATCCAATACGAATGGACCAAATACAATCAAATTCGCGGATGGGAGCGCAGACGTGGAGGCGGATCTTGTAATTGGCGCGGATGGCTTGAGGAGCGTAGCGAAGAGGGCCCTGTTTCCTGGCGAAACTCAGGATCCGTACCCTCCACATTACCAGTTGAGTTTTTAGGCCTCCCCACATCTAACATCCATCTAATATTCTTTTTCCATAGAGGAATTGTTGGTATTGGTGGCTTTGTGCCCCTGGCCGACGTCAGGCCAGATGTCGAAGCAGGCGCCATGACTATTGTGTTTGGAGGGAACGGTTTCTTTGGCTATGCTCCCTCAGACACCAGTCCTGAAGCTCCTAACCGACACATACCGCAAGGAGTAATGCCTCCTGGAAAGACCGTTATGTGGTGGTCCACATACGAGATTGACGAATGCCCCAACCCCAAGACCATCGATAAAGAAGCCGTGAAGCAAGACCTGCAGAAGCGGCATGGTAACTGGCGAAACCCCGTAATCCAGAAGATTATCAGCAGTGTCAATGTCGAAACGATGTATCCTGTGTGGACGACCCCTGACTTGCCAACATGGGAGCGTGACGGGGTTGTGTTGATTGGAGATGCGGCGCACACATTACCCCCAACTTCTGGACAGGGAACGTCGCAGGCACTGGAGGATGTAGAGTGTTTCACGATGTTATTGGCCCATTATTTGAAGAAAGCATACGATGGCAAATCTCCAGAGGAGCCAGCGGCGGTAACGGAAGCGGAGACGGGCGCGATTTCGCAGACTTCGAAAAAGTATATGGAAATCCGCCAGCCGCGGGTTAAGGATATTCTCACGAAGTCGAAAAGAATGGAGAGTAAGAAGAGAAACTTGAACATCTTCGAGGAATGGCTGTTGTATCTCGTGTTTTTTATCATGGGTGAGCTCTTATCATATCAGCCGGCTTTCAAACACGACAAAATTTGGCTAACACCCCATCCTGCGATGACAGGCCGCCTACCAACCCTACCTTGGATAAGAAATCCATTTGCCTATGACATCGCGGAAGAAGTGAGTCATGTCATTGAGTTGGAGAAACAAAAGGAGCCGAAAAAGGACTCGAAGTAAGACCAAATCAAACTGCTCTCGTGGATCAGCAACATAACCATAACCCATGCACCTCGTTGGTCTTCTCTGATCCGTTCGCCTTTGCTCCTCCATAATATCTTGTTCTTAATTCATATTATACACCCTCGAGATTTAAATTCTCATTTGCTATTGGATAATACTTCTCTGGATAATAATCTATGTTTTTTCTTGTCTCGGTGTAGTTATTAGTTATTTGTCGGATAAATTGAACTCTCTATCCTGACAATGTAAATAACATTCCCCGGGCTGATCTACTCTCACATAACGAGCACCTATAAGAAAAAGAAAAAGAAAAAAAAACATAAAATGTTGAAGCGTCTCTGATAGACATAATTTTGTCGGGTATTCAGTTACAGACCCATAGAAAACCTCCAGCCACCAAAACCCCTCATAACAAAATATCCATCACATCACAAAATGAAGAATGAAACAGGAATTGATGAAGAGAAAGGAAAATGGAACGGGCACGGGCCATAACATATCTTCCTTGATATTCACATAAACAGGGCAAATAAAACGACATCACAAAATCAATCACCATCTCTCGTTAAAACAAAGGAAATCATGAACCATAAACATAAACATAAAGAACTAATAAAATATGAAACCAAAAAGAAAAGAAAAGAAAAGAATATGCCAATTACATCCCTCCACGATCTTCCAATCCAAGCAACACGACTTTGGATAAAAATGTTCAAAGAGCACCTGCACCTCTCCCCATCCTCTCAATCGAGCTCATAATCCCACTCCTCCCCGCCCCAGCCGCAGGAATACCTCCGGGCTTCCCACTCCCACTGTTTCCCCTCGAGTGATGAGGAGGCGGCATTCCAAACCTAGGAACCCTTGGCGTTGGACCTCCAGATGGCTGTGCAGCTGCGGCCATGTTACGTGGCCGAACTGCAGATGAGGAAGATGAAGGAGCTTGGATACGGCCTATATTACTAGTACTGGGGCCAGAGTAATTCTCATTTCCTGGTTTTTGGATTGAATTTTCGATGCTGCTATCCGATCGTGTGGTGGGTGGTTCGTCTTTGGAAAGCGAACGCTGGCGTGACATGGGTGGTTCGGGAAGTTTTCGTCCAGGCTGCTGCTGTTGCAGTTGTCGCTGTAGTTCATCCTGTTCGTTTTGGACCATTTGGTCTTCCTCGGCTTGTTCCTCATCTTGGTGATGGTGTTGCTGCTGGTGTTGATATTGCTGGATTGCAAGCCACTCATCAACAGCCGCAACGAGTTCCCCCTTTTCTGCACGTTCCTGCTTCAGTTCAGATCGAAGGGTTTCACAATCACCCTTAATGGATATGATCTCTTGCTCTAGTCCTTTAACACGAGCTTCAAGAACCCGCTTCTCTGCTTCCAGAGATTCGGTCTCTCGAATAAATGTAGCCTCTCCGCAGAATCCTTCTTCCCCACCAGAATTGTTAGAGTCCTTTTCTGCCCTCAAGCGTTCATTCTCCTCCAATGCTTCCTTCAGTTTCCTTTCTGTTTCTCTAACGCGTTTCTCCCATCGTGCTTCATAACTCTTTTTGAGAGCCGCAACTTTAGTCTCATGCTTTCCTTTGTAAAGTGCATGCAATTCCCGAGCAACCTTCTCGACAGCATCTTGGACTTCTTTCGCAGTTTCTTCGGCAGATTTCCTATCATCCTCGCTAGGAGGGGAATTTGCTGCATTTCTCGCGGCAGAAAGCTGGCTCTCCAGTTCCACAACTCTACCTTCCAATTTCTCCTTGCACTTTTCCCCTTCCTCAATTTTCCTATTCAACCTCTCACGTTCACGCTCGGCATCAACAATTTCATCCCTGACGCCCCGTAACACTGTTTCCATCTCTTTACCCCTTCGATCCCATTCTTGCTGTTCGGCTTCTCTCCGAGCCGACTCATTTCTCAGCTCCTCTGATACTTCGCCGACTCTTCGTTCCGCGTCCGAAACTGACTCTTTCAAACACTTAACTTCAGCATCTCTTCCACTAAGTGTTGCCTTTAGTGATGATATTTCCGAAAGGAACGAAGACTTCAACGACTCTAACTCTCTAGGAGTAATACTAGGAATAGAGCGAGGAGTAGGAGCAGGGGGAATATCTAAGTCCAGGAGGGAGAATTTGGACGGGGAGCGCAGTCCGGAAGCTGTGGATTTTGCTGGGGAAAATCGAGACTGTCGACGAGATGGAGAGTGGTACCCGCCCTGTGCTGCGTATGAGGCGCGGGAAAACGCATGGATCTGGTCTGTAATTTCGGTATAACTCATATGGCTGTCACGACGAGGGTAATTTCGGCCAGGTGTCTGTGTACCTCCATCTTGCTCCGGAAAAATACCTCTCCTCTTGACTGTATTGGGAGTTTCAGCCATGTCCTCCGGACATCTAGCGACGCGCACATTTTTCTGAGGGCTCACGGAGCATTCTCTCATCCTCTTCATTGGTGAGTCTCGTCTCAGTTGATCAAAAGTAGTCATGTCGATATTGGGGATAGCGGAGAAAGTGCTCAGGCGTGTATCATCCTGATCATACGAGGTGTAACGATCGCTCCCACCATCATTGTCCACCATCGCCACATTATCGGCCAAGCCACCTTGGTAGATAGTGCTCATGCTTTCGTTATTTGTCTCCTGTGTTGTGATGTTGGATAGCTCCCCGTAGTTAGTCCGGTTGCACCGACGGTCGAGCATACTAGTGTCGGCTTCTGTCTCGTGTGACTCTTGATTGGCACCCTCAATAGGCGGATGTGTATCGTCATCGCCACCAACTATATCCTCTTTAATGGCAGGAAGCTCGGCATCTCCATGTAAATCCTCTTCCTTCGCTTCCTCAACACTATGCATGAGCTCCCGACTATCTAATTTCTCTTCTTGCAGTTCATCCATACGAAAATTACCGGATTCCGCTGTTCGAAAGAGATGCGTGGATTCACTAAAAACGGTTGGTTGAAATGGCGAGTTTAGAGCGCTGTCGTTCCTGGCACTAGAAAGCATATCCCCACCACGACCACCAGCATCACCCAATTCAAAACGGGCGGGAGAATCATCGTATACCGAAGGGAACCTATTTTCATCATTGTAAAGTGGCCTTTTCATTGGAGTAGTACTGTCGGCATTTTCGATCGTTGTGGGTTTAACAGTTGGGGAGCCTTGCATTCGCGGGGTACTTGCGCCGGGAGAAAACAGAGGGCGAGAATTTCGTTTTGAAGGCGTCAGGATGGATAGAGGGCTGTCCATTGTTTCCGCCATATCTTGGGAGCAAATCTTCGAGGGCCAGTCTGCACCTCGTGTTGATATTTTTCGTTTTTTGCTTGCTCGAACCTAGCGTCGTCAGTAAAGTTGACTTGAGCGAAGGCATGTGAAGGCAAATATTACAAAAACCGAGTTCCCCTTAAACTCTAAATTGTATATGATTGTTCCACGGATTCAATGAGGAGGGGAAACTGTGTGGTTGTTTCGCATGATCCAGCCAAAAAGTTGATGGTGATAGATATTTCGTGGAGCGTATTCGGTGGTGGTTGCTGTGGCATTTGTGCTGGAGAGCAACGAAGTAAACAAAGCTAAACTACTTATGATCTAGCACGATTTTTATGGGTTTGGGAACGTGAAATATCCACAAAATATCGAAATGTTAATGTGTGATGCCTATAACGGACTCCTCAATCAAGCTACCTTTATGGTAGATCATAATTAACACTTGGTGGGATACCTTGAAGGACTGGTATAAAATGCAAAATGGTTATAGAATATGATGACGCGTCAAGATCTATCGGTGCTCGCAGCATCCACCCAGTTGTTAGAATTAAATTGCAAGTTATATCGATGAGATAGTTAACTATTGAAATGAAATCATATTATTTCGGTTCCAAAATTTACTCCAAAGCAATGATGCAAAAGTTAGGGTTTTTTCTGGCAAATGGGGAGTATCAAATCAAGCTGTAAGAATAGAAAGGACAAGGATGAAAAAATAAATATAATACATATAACCGTTAACGTAAAATATTCATTAACACACTCTTTTAGAACACTAATAACACTAGATATCGTTTAATCCATCACCTGCAAGTGGTAGTTAGCGCCGCCGGTGAAAGATAAATAACCCTACCACTTTCTATGTCATAGTGTGGAAAGACATGTTAATGGTAAATCAACGAAAAGGTGTTGTGAGAGAGAGTATATATGGGGTAGAGGGAAGTGTAATTAAGGCAAAGGGACGTTCCCGCTAAGTGTTATCATGTACAGTAACATGGATAACTTCTGGGATTAATGGTACCTCCTCTTCCCCTTGATGAGGATGGTGAAGAAAGACAGATGGCGCCGTAACCGACACCGCCGTGTGTTTTTTCCCATGCATGAAGTATAACTGACAAGCTCCCACAATAGCAACCATTGCACTACCCCACCATGCGAGGCCAGTGAACTCGATTCGCGAGCCAATGCTATAAATATACCCGGCTATCGGTGGGGCGATTGTTCGACAAGCGGCACCGGCGGAAGCGGCGAGGCCGTTGATTTTACCTATTACGGAATGTGATGGGCAGGCTTGTTTGATGAGGATTAACAGGACTGGATAGGCCAGGATAGAGAAGAAGTTGCGGATAGTCAAGCAGGTGTAGATCCCGGGGAAGAGCAATTTTTGGGGGAGAGATGTCAGGAAGGGGACGATGAAGTATGCGATTGGATGTAAAACGGTGACGAGCACGAAGACGTTCCAAACCCCAAGCCATTCTGCTAAGAGTGGAAAGACTATGGCTTGGATTAGAAGCGCGATTACACCGTTAACAGCCATGATCAGTCCGACTGTTTGGACTGAAAGACCTAGGCCGCCGGGGATCTTCAGAACATATTTCCTGAGTATGGAGGCTGTTCCGGTTCTATCATCTTGGAGGAATATCGGGAGTAGATGATCGTAAGTCATGGAATGATAGGTGAATATCCCCAATGCAATCACAAGCATGGTTACGCGGTACGTGAAAACTTTTGTTTTTTTGGCGGTAGAACCTTCGTACGACTTGCCGTCCGGTTTAACATCCCATTCTTCGTCCTGGTGCATGTCGACGTCATTAAAGGTCCCGTATGACTTTACTCGTAGATCAGCTGAGGCGTGAGCAGTAGAGCCTGCTGTAGCAACTGCACTCAGCGGTGCCCCAAATTCGTCAAAATCGTGTGGATGCTGGACAGCAGCAGCGCCCCTCAGGAGGTCAGGATGAGTCTCTTCCAAGAGCATATACCCAGCAATAATACTCATAAGCTGCAGAAAAGCGCAAATAACATTAGGAAGAAGATAAGGGAATGTCCCAAAAATCCCAGAACGCGAGAATACGCCCGGGAAGGAGTCGGCGGGTCTTGCGAAGTAGCCTCCAATGGCTGCAATGATGGTTAATCAGTATTCAAACATCCAAGCCCAAGAAGAAATCGTATTATTGGGGTATAAAACCTACCAGGACCGATAATAGTACCAATAGACCAGACAAATGGCATAACAGCATAAGCACGGGCTGTGGGAGAACATAGTTAGCCGTAGGACAACATATTTTAAGAGTGAATACACTTGAAATAAAACAAATGGCAGAAAAGTCTTACGTTCATGTTCTGGCCTCTTTACCAATTCCCCTACCATCGTCTGGATAACGCCCATATTCCCATTCAAAATGCCACCGAGGACCCTCCCAAATAGTGCTACCCAGAAACTAGTGGAAAACCCGACTATAAGAAGGGAAAGCGTGGTACCTACGCAACCGAAGAGCAGGATTGGCTTGCGGCCAACTCTATCAGAGAGGCCACCCCAGAACATTCCTGTCAAGCTCTCCGACAGAGAAAAAGCAGAAATAAGAATCCCTGCGTAAAATGAGGCATTGCTCGGGAGGCCTAAGTCAAAGTCTCTAACCATAATCCACGAGTAAGGGAAGATGGACGTTAAGGCGATGGGCTCGGCCAGGCGGCATAATGCTAGGACAAAAGTGTCAGTGCGCACGATGGAAAACAACAAAAGCGATGAACCCCACACACAGATGGGAGCTACACTTACCCAGGATAAAGAGTTGAATTGTAGGAAAGGCTGCATCGGGGGAATCGTGCTGAATCACAGCGAGTGTAGTGGTAGTATTTGCCGCGTCGGTGACGGAGATGGAGGCGTTTGGTCTTGCCTGACGCGTTAATTTCATATTCTTGAGGGATTAACTTGATCCTTACGGCTACCCGTTCCACACGAATCCAGCACTCTTGTCTAACTTCGAATTCCGGTTAATCCTTGCGATGGGAAGAGGGGGAACACATCGGGGTCTCGCTCTGAAGTTCTCTTCTTAAAGTCTCGAGTTGGGCCTCAGGTCCCCACGATACTTCGAACAATGCGGGAACAAGAGGGTGTGGAGCGATTTTTGTTGACCACAAAATAAACTCAGAGTGAAGCAATCTGTCACAGGGTTTTTTTAAGCTTTCTTTGGTCCGTACCAAAGTTGCCAGTCGAACGATACAAGGACAAGTACCAGGTACTTGTCAAGCATGGTCCATTCGCCCGCATATCCATATCGTGAGAGAGGAAATGAAGTACTGGTACTTTGAAAGTTAGCCAATGGTTCAACGAAGGTTCTGGTCAACGCCACCGACAAAAATTTCGAGTTAGGGAGGTTTCATCCTGACGAAAAATGGTAATACATAGAAACGTTGCGATAAACTAGGAATTGAATTAATTGAACACCGACTGTTTCAGCCTATGGTGGTGTAGGTCTTGAAAGTCCTCTAGACACAGCGCAATATCAACTTTGTCCCCAACCAAGAACGATGTCCAAACCAGGTTCTCGAGTAAAATCTTGAGGGCTTGGGTTTTACCAGGAAAGCCGATTCAATAAAAACTGACTAAAAAAGAGTGTAAAATATCTGTAGTGAAATTCCTGGTCATTTCTCAAGAAGTAAACCCCTAACCTTTTGCTAGATAGGTATACGATGAAATGGGTTTCCAAAACACGGCACCAAAAAAAAAAAAAAAAAAAAAAAACATTAAAAACCCTGAAGAAATAAAATTTCATACTGAAAAAAGCCAACCTAACATGGTATTCCAAAACCAAAAATTCCAATATAAATCGCGTATATGGTTTGTTTTCTGCCATTTATTGAGCTTGACTCGGAACTGGGAGATACGATCTTCGCTCTTTTACGGCCTGCCAAATGGGAATAACAAGTTAGCACCCGCTGGAGTAAAGGAAACGTTTTTCTTTGCGCTTAGTATTCTCAGAGAAAGGGGGAAACACCTACTAATACCCATTTCTCTACCCATGGCTGTATTGCCGCCCATACCAATAGTCCCGCCGTTGCTATAATGAAAATGAAAACGACAGCTTTGTCCTTGTTGGAGTCGCGCTCTAAAGAAACTAGTCAGGGCCATCGCCGCTTTTGCATAGATCGACGTATGTCGTATCCAAAGTAAGAATATTGCGATAAGCTTATTCCCCCGGAGGAGTTTAAACTTGTGACCACGGGAAGGATGAAAACATTCGCAGCACTTACGGAAGCAAGACGCGAGAACATCCTCCTCCTTCGCCCCCTTACACTTGGGAAGCCCATACTCGAGGCAAAATCGGCGATTGCAATCGTTACAGTTTAGTGCCCTGTATTTCTTGTCGCCCTTCTCTAGATCATTTTTGTTGCCTTCAGAATCTTGGTCATCTCGAGGCAGGAAAAACGACCTGACAGACGCTGGGGAGATAGCTTCCGCTTTGGGGAGTCCAAGTTGGATGATTGTGCTGTTGGAGAAACAGGTACATTTGCAGAATGAAGTATGCGCTATTTGCTCAGAGGTGGTAGAGGTAGCAAGTTAGTATTGAAGAACAGTCGATGGAAGAGGTAAAAGAGCCAAGATAGGGAGTTACATACTGGATGAAGAAACAAGGGAAGTGAGAGACACAGTAAAAAGCCAAAGAATAAAGAATGTACTTCGTGGTATCATGATGGCGATGTATGGTATGTTCATGTTATATCGATCAGTTGATGTGATGTTATTAGAGCCCAGTGGCTTGGCGATTCATCATGTGATATGCCTTGGGCTCTCGGCAATCGTCCTTAGCCGATCCCGACTTCGGGATTGATCACCACGCCAATGGTTCTACCTAAGGTTCGCAAATAGGTCAGGGAATTGTAGTTTATAGAAGATGGGAGCAAAGCCGGCATGACGTGGAAGGAATATAATAATAAATAGGTGAAAAGCATTCAATTCTATTTTCTCGATGGGAAATGCCAGTGCGAATATACTCTGGGCATGTGGACTCCTCGCCATAAAAATGCCAACAGTAAATATAGAAATAACAACTCATATGTATGGGGAAATTGAAATTGAGCGAGATGAAACTTGAGAATAGAAAAAAGGGTGGAATTATGAACTTGTCGGCCCTGTCCCATCCATTCATTCTACTTCCCCCTGATCCCTTTCTGCCTGTTCTCCCTCTGCCTCTTCATTTTCGACGCCTCCCGCCGCCTCCTCTTCCACGCCCGATTATTCTCTCCCCGATTTTCCCAAAACCACTTTGCAAATTCGCTCTCATTCTTTTCCTCTTCCTTATCCTTCCCGGTAGGGGCAGCATAAGCAGTCTCGGCTGATTTTGAGGGAGTAGCTGAACCAACTTCAGCTCCATCACCGTTCCCGTATTGATGAATATCATAATCACCCCAAAATCTACTCTTGTTGGGCGCAGTAGTGTCTGGTGTAGGTGCGCCGCTTCGTACTGTTCTTGACATAAGGTCATGTTTCGTAAAAGGGGTTTGCGGCTCTCCTGCATCGGGGGAGAAGTGATTGTGGCCATTCTCCATGGTGGTAATGGCGTGGTCACCCCTTTCTTGTTCAATATCATCATTATCGCCATCTCCTTCGCCAAAGAAGCTGAATTGAGTGTTTATTTCTAAGGGTGTTTCCAAATCTTTGGGCCCGCGTCGTTTGGCGGGGCGTTTGAAAAGCGCTTCCAGGGGATGAACTTCTGTGGCCATTGCCGGTGGCTGGCTCAGGTTGGAGTCTTGGGCTGGGTGACTTACTTTCCTAGTGACGGCTGGGTTCGTGGAGTCTTTGCTGGGAGTTACGAGGATGGATCGTCGGGTAATGGATTTTAGGGTGTTATTTGGTTGTTTGATTTGTGCGTCACTTTCGCTCTGCACATCTTCTTCATCCCCTGCACCATTTTCTGAAGAGGAAGATGTCACCGCTGAGTCGCTTACACTAGAAGAAGAGGTGGACGAGAATGTAGCACCTGTTTTATCGCTTTCGTCTGAATCGCTGTCCTCTTCCTCAGAAGAATTTTCACTTGAAGACCCACTAGAAGAAGTTTCATCATTGTCCGCTTCACCGGAAGTCAGTGCCCGCGGGGTAGCCCTGTCCGCTAGGTCCTCCTTACTTTCCCGGATTTTTTTTGACTCCATTGGTGTTTGTTTCACTCTAGGTCTCTCTTTAATAACAGGCTCCTCTTTCACGTTGCCTGCACCATCCAACCAGCCCTTGCCATCCAAATACTCGCTGGTGAGGCTGGCTTCTGAAGGCTTCTCACCAGTTCTGAAAAAACTCGGGATTGTAGTTAAATTCTCAAACTCATGCACAACCACCTCTCCATTTTTCGGGTGCTTGCTTCGCTTCTTCTCTGACGATTTATTCTTCTCTTTGGTGATATCAGCCCGATTTGGAGGCACTGTAACCCTGAACAGACATTCAGGCTTCTCGATATATTTCGAGGGCCGAGACTTGTGCTTTCCTTTTTCATCCGGTTTGCGACTGCGCTTGGTGTGGCCTGCGGGCTCTGTCCAACCACGCTTTACATGTCGACCTTGAGGCAATTCAAACCCACCGACAATATTATCTGTACTCTTCCGCTTTTTGGAAGCCTTGTCTAGTCTAGACTGAGGCGAGGTGGAACTGGGAGCTGAGAGGGTTTCACTGTCTGGCAGCGGGCATTTGGAGGGACGGGCTTCGTGAATTTTGAGTTTCTTCCCCTTCAAGATGGTCCCATTCAGCTTCTTCACTACTTTCTCCGCCTCCATTTTCGACAGGTTGACAAATCCGTAGCTGTTCTCGGGGAAGGTTTGCGCAGAGTGGAAGGAAATATCAGTCGCAGCTTCAACTGCCGCTAAACGGAGGATAGATTGGAGCAACTCTGGCGTTAGCGGAGAGATATGAAGACGAGTCGTACAGGCGCTTGCCATTGCGACTTCATGCTTGTATTTGTGCTGCCGATACCACTGCCGCCGCTGTGTTCTTGTGGCATTACTTCTTGTTGAAGCTGTGGATAGACCTTGCTGAGCGGCTAAAATAATGAAATAATGAAATAAATAAGACGCCTTGTATTGTAACTTACGCCTTGGCATCCGCTGTTCTGGCGGTGGGTATTAAATTACCCAATCGGGACGCCAGGCGGCGGCAGAATAACAAGGTTGAGGCAAGCACCAAACTCTCAGCCATGAACCACTTCCAACATTGGCATGCCCACCACTAGCACCGCCGAGTTATCCGGAGGATCTGGGTGCGACAACGCTGGAGTTTCCATCGTGTGTGTTTCCTATATTGCTGCGGTTGATGCAGCTCTCCTCATTGCTGTCACTGTGTGTCTGTGCAGCGTTGCCGGGTTCGCCGTTCTCGCAAGTTCAGCCGTATGTCACATCCCGGTGCAGGCAAATCTAGAGCTCGTCTCATGACCTAAGCCCAACCCGTATCACGTCTCCCCGAGCTTACCATCTTTTCTTTCACATTCCCTTGTTAATGCTGAAGAATTTGTCGTTCACATGGCCGGATTTTTATCCTTAATGTTCCAGCCATCGACTGGTCTGATTACCCCTCCAGTCACCCATTTCTAGGCCCCCGATCGACGACGTGAGCTATCTCTCAGTGAAAAGTCATTACACTGCCCTCTCAGCCTGATTGGATACATCCTGTCGAAGCCGCATCCTCTACTTCAACTTACTCTAAATACCCTCTTCATTGTTCCGCTATGGGAAATACTGCTACCAAAGAGGCAAGGCCCCCGGTGGGAACATCCGGGCGAATTGGCCATGGACGGGGTCCATCCGGTGGTGCTGTTGCGCTCGGAGGCCTTGGCCGTTTTCATAATCAGTCGGAGAGTTCACAGCCTGGGGGTTCATCGAGGCATTTTCGTGGGAGTCGACCGGATCTTTCCTTTCTAGGGATCGGACCAGCGGTCGATAGAGACTCTTTCGTTGAACGAAAGGAAACAAAACAGGAGAGGGATGCTAGGCGACTAGCAAGAGAACTTGCCGCAAGGATTAAGGAACGAGAACGGAGCATGAAGGATGAGCACGTGGATGGTGGCTATTTGGTGACACAAGGGGTTTATACTGGTGTTGAGGATTTCAATAAGGCAGTTGTGCGTCAATTAATGGTATGTGCTTTTTTGGCAACATTTTGCGTCCTGTTTGTTCCGTTTAAATATATATATATTTACAGCTATATCCGTCCGACTAACTTTCCATATAGATTGAGCGAAGGCTTGCCCCGTTTTGGAAGGGTTTAGAAGAGTTTTCGGACTCGTGGACGGAGCACCAACTTATGGCTGCCGCTAGAGGGCTTCCGATTCCCGCTCCTGACGAGATACCCCCTGAATTAGAATATAAACTCACTCCACCTCGGCTACCAGAGGATCAGGACTTACCCGACCAAAATCTTAACAACTTGACAGTTCCCATCACATCCAGGTCTCAGTCGTATAATTCCGATCTATCTTCCACTACCCATCCAGTATCTCCTTCCATTTCCCTTCAACCTCAACTTTCCCCTGGCATTTCTGGTTCGCCAGGTGCACATCTTTTTCGTGGACGGGCTAAAACTTTAGTATCCTTGACTGCATCGTCTAAACATAGTTCACCAGGGGAAATGTCCCCTCGAGAGCTACAGCTACCCAGAGATCCGTTTGTTAACGGGCAACCTATTGAGGCGTACCTCTATAAAAACCCAATTGAATGTCCGATATGCTTCCTTTACTATCCCCCATATCTCAATAGAACCAGATGCTGTGATCAATTGATCTGCTCGGAATGTTTTGTTCAAATCAAACGCGCCGATCCGCACCTCCCTGAACACGAACAGCGGGATCCAAACTCACCATCCCCTGACCGACCAGACGAACAATTGATCTCCGAGCCAGCAGGCTGCCCTTTTTGCGTACAGCCGGATTTTGGTGTTTCCTATACACCACCCCCTTTCCGACGGGGTCTTAGCTATATCCCCAGCAACAGCTTGGACAAGACTCTCCTCTCTCCAGCGTCCTCCACATCATCCCTCGTGTCTGGGAATACTAATAATCATTCGATAACCACTCGACGCCGCGCCACTTCTCTATCTGCAAATTCTCCAGCTGTTATTACGACCGACAAAATTCGGCCCGATTGGGCTCACAAACTCCAAACAGCACGGGCACAAGCTGCTAGGAGATCCGCTGCTGCAACTGCGTTGCATGCAGCTGCGTATATCAATGCAATGAACAATCCCATTGAAACTAGAGGTATGGGAAGCAGCAGTAGACGTATGTTGCGACGAACAACTGGTCATGGGTCGGATAACTCAACTAACCAAACCGGCTCTGTTGCTCTCTTGGCGGAGCGACGAGCCATTGCTGCAGACCGTGAAAATGGTTCCCCTGCGGAAAGCACGTCAAATTTAGCGCCTGCACGTGCAAGCTCCAGACGAAATCGGATGGACGAACTTGAAGAGATGATGATGATGGAAGCCATAAGACTGAGCCTCGTCTCTGAAGAAGAAAGGCGCAAAAAGGAAGAAAAGGAGGCCAAAAAAGAGGCCAAACGGCGAGAGAGGGAAGCTAAAAAGGCAGAAAAATTAGCGAGGAAAAACGGCCTTTACAGCAATAACCCTAGCTCGGTCGCTCTGGACGCTACTGGAAGTAACACAGTTGTTAGAACTGGCCGTGAGCTTTCGCCCTCTGTTTCTGTTCTTGAGCCATCGAGCGACAAAGGAAAGGCCGTTGATCGTCCGGGGTCCTTATCCGAACCTCCACATACTGACACCCAATTACCCGGTCTCCCAAAGCTAAGTTTAAAAACTTCTGATGAAGATCTTTCTTCCATCTTCGGTCCTTCATCAGCTGCAGCAGCAAAGCGATCGCATCTCCGACATATTTCGAGCTCCTCGTCCTCCAATTCATCATTGGTGGGATCTTCATGTGGGGAACTCATAGGTTCTAGCATCACACCCAATTCTAACTCGGCCATTGAGCCCGTATTGAATTTCAGGAGCCTCGATGCCGTGATTGACGACGAAAATACAAATGGCAGCCGTCACGAACATCTTGAGGGAGCGACAAAATTGAAAAAGACCCAGCAGCCATCCAATGACAATGCAATTTCCCCTCGCCCTAGTCGAGATCTAGGACTGGGAGTAGAGCCGGGAAGCGTCCAGCAGGCCACTTTGCCTCCACAAGGAGATTCAAACATTAATAAGGACGAAAATGACATTCGCGACAAAGAGCTGCAGTCGCA
This sequence comes from Histoplasma ohiense, assembly GCA_017607445.1. Classification (NCBI taxonomy): domain Eukaryota; kingdom Fungi; phylum Ascomycota; class Eurotiomycetes; order Onygenales; family Ajellomycetaceae; genus Histoplasma; species Histoplasma ohiense. The sequence goes on from JAEVHH010000001.1 coordinate 5,635,768, forward strand.
TACTGTGGAAATCGTGCATGGGGGCAATACGAACTTGGAGACGGTTGGCTAGACAGTCCTCATATTTAACTCTGAAGATAGATGTTGTGACGACAATTTATTGTCTCTCATTCTTCCTAGTCTCTGCTCTTTTCAAACCTCCTCACCATCCCACCTTCACTCTTGATCACACCCTTTTCTTACTGGATTTCCAACCCCTACATCTCATTCTCCCATCCCTCCATTTCACAAGCCCCATTTTATGTTACTTTTACGGTAATGTCCGAAACAAACAACTTATTCGTCCATTTATGTAAATCGCGAAACTGTTGCCTCCCCCCTCCCACCCCTTCTTTTTGTTTAGTTTCATTTCATTACTTTTCCTCATAAGCCACGTCTTTTTCACGATGTCTACGAAAGTTGTTGGTCAGGTTTGCGTGTCTTTTTTGTTTTTGGTCCATGCAGCAATTCCCCATTGGTACCATTGTCCATTGCTTTCGTCTGTTGATTTTCAGGTTCTAGGCGGCAACATCCCGATATAGTGGCTATGGTGTCGCCTGTTTCAGTTTTTTCACACCTTTAAAATCGTGTTACTCGGCTTGTTCTTCTCTTTCTATTTTGCTATCTTGTACATATACATATCTAGACACTGGCTACTATTCTCGTATGAAAACCCAAACTTGTTTCTTATAGCCTCTGCTGATTTCTGCTTGAAACGGATTTGTTACTACCCTTGCTAGTCGTCAATATGTAGTTATGCCGATCGACTGTAACTACTTAGCGCACTATACTAGATATCCTAACTCTCATCACCTCATGATTGAGGGAAATTCTTCCCTTACGCACAATTTTTGGCGTAAAGGCCAATGATCTTATTCACTCTTCTTGGTTGTGATTTTGAATGAATGTTGAAATCAATATCTAATTCTCTCCTCTATAAAAGGTATTGGTGCCGATTCCCAACATGGACGGACATGGGAAAGACTTTCGATTCGGCTATGGGCTCGATCCGGACATAGGACTTCGGCAAGGCTAGCGTTGACATTATCGCAGCAACAAGGCCCTCACAATTAGAATAATAGTGGCATTTAGACGAGCCCTGAAAACTTGAAGGCCGACCAAGTTGGCCGCCATTTCGTCCAGTTGGGGCCTAGTCGTGGGATCCTATCAATAAGCTCCCAGGGGTCAACTTCCAAGTCTATAATTCTTGGGGGGAGACGATGCTGGAGGCAAGGGGTTATCACTTCAGGGGGGTATATGCGCAATTGAAATGATTCACGGATGCACTAGCAGAGATGGGCTTTAGGGAAGAGTGTCCTCCTGAAGAAGAAGATCATAACGAAGAAAAAGGTTGACAGCTCGCAGTAGCCATAGGGCAATATACCGCGCCATTGAAATGGGTGTTCCTCGAGGCTGATGAATCGTTTTATTTGTGAGGTTTCATGTTTATATTTCCAGGTTCCAGGTTAATGCGTTGAGTGTGCTGGGCAATTTTATGGAACGGAAGTATTTTCCTTTCCATCTTTCGCTGATCGAAAAGCTGATTGTTCGCGTATTTACCTCCTTTGCATAGTCGAATCAAAAGCTTGCGGGTCGTATTGACACCTATATAATGACCTTAAATATTGGAGAAGGTGGTTGCAATCAGGTTCATATTTCCTTACCGACCACGACATGCCCTACCTTGAAATTAACATGACTGCCCCTAGTGCAAGTTATTTATTTATTTAATCCTTAATACAAGGACTGGGAACCTTTGAAAGAATGATCATGAAACAGGCCAACCAAATCCAGACAACACGGTGGAGTCTCCTACATAATAATAATAATAATAATAATAACAATGACAATAGCAATAATATGCAACTATTGCGAGGGTCATATGTAAGATTCAACTCCAGCCAGGTTGCCAGCATGTTGTCGTGATTTGTCCATGCTGCTGCTGTTGTTGTTGTTGTCTCTGATTGATATCCAGTTTGTTGAGGGTCAATTGAATAGTTAAATATTTACTTCCTAACAAGGGCTCGTCAGCGACGAGTCTCCGCTCCGTTGCCCGTTCCCGCAACCTCGAACTAGCCGCATCAACCTGCACAGAGACAACCAGCGCCAGAGCATGCAGACAGGCATTGGCAGATAGGAATCTGCATGGTGGGCGGATGGGCTGATGAACTCTGGGACTGACTGTTGCCTATCTACACACGCTGATTGGCTTCCCTCTTCCATGTTCGTGTCCACTCTCTCCACTTGGAGATTCGAGAGATTTGACAACGAACGACTCATCTCAAAAACCAGCCGTCAATAACAACCGGAATCTGGTGTATGACTGCACTACGGAGAACGGAAGATCAATTGGCATTCCGCCGGCCAGTCTAGCGCCTGCCTCTCGAACCCCATGCCCTCCAAATTCACGTAACGAAGTGCACCTTGCCCGATATCCACCATAGTTCAACCTAATCTCTTGACAACACCAACTCTGAGCAAAGAACATCACGGATATATCCGCTGCACCTCTTTATTTACAAATAAAAAGTCAACTCGACGTCCTCTTAGAATAATGGCCCCCGATCTGAATTCTGTTCCTCCTTCTCCACGCCCGCGGGGCCCTTCCAGAGCACTGTCAACGGGCGTGCTGCAACCTACTGCTACCAGCTCAACATCCGCTCAAGCCTCTCCTTCAGTGTCTCGACGTGTCTCGCAAGTCATGGGTCCGCCTCCAGTTCCACATTTTCCCACGTCACCCGGCCTTGCGTCTGGCGATAATACTGGAGTGGGGGTTGGTCCAGGTATGGGTTATTCTCTGCTTTTCTTTCACTGCCATATACCCTTCTCCCGTGTTCTACTGTGTGCTAACCATAGCAATTCGTTTCTTCACAGGGCCAATCCGACATCCTCGACCCCTTACTGTTGCCGATCTACATTTGGAGCTAGAGAAGGAGCAGGAAGCAGTGGTACGGAATTAACTCCTCCCCCTTCTCCTGAAGAGTGATGACTTGACTGACGAATATCAAAAATCAGGTAAACCGTCTCACGCGAGAACTTACCCTCCTCCGCCAGCAGACAGCCTCAGTAGCATCCACGGCATCCTCGACGTCTACCAATCTTAATGACTCCTCAGATCCACAACATCCCACTGCGTCACGCCGCAATCGATCATCTTCGAACATTAGTTCCAGAAGCGTTGCGGGAGCGGCATCAGGGGTGATAGCAGGCGGGGTGACAAGCATTGCCCCCTCTCGTGAAAGGGAAGCGCCATCCTCCTCTTCACGCCCATCCCTTGACATTCCCCGGGGAAGTCTCAGTCGCGAGGCGTCCGTAACATCACGTCATCAGTCCGGAAACGCTTCACCATTGCTTTCCTCGCCAAACCAACACCAGGCAGACTATTCATCGCACCACCACCACATGTCCAACCAAACCACTGCATATCCCCCTTCCCACCGCACATCCATGACCTCGCACACAGTCCCACTCCCACCTTCCCAACTCTCCACCACTTCAGCAGACCGCGCACGATCCGGCTCCACGTCCTCTTCTGTTTTATCAAGGTACGAAGAAGCAGCTTACCATCGAGCAGAACTCGAAGCCGTGAAGCGGGAAAATGACATTCTCCGCCGACGAATTCGAGAACTTGAAGCCAATTTGAAAGATTATCGTCAAACACCTGCTCCATCGCCGCCTCCACAACAGCAGCGCACGACGGAGGACGACCACACTGCCACAACCACGTCTAGTCTTGCGACTGAATTAAGGGAGGCATCGATTGCTGACGATCGCGTTATCAGGCGGTGAAGCATTAGGTTCCTTAAAGAACAAATGGTCTTGGACTTCTCGAGATATAAGGATGTAGCTACCTGCTGATGCACCGCCGTTAACTTCCTTCCTTCCTTTCTTTCTTTTTCTTTTTCTTTTTCTTTTTTTTTCCATGGGATGAAATTTCTCATCTTCTTCTAATGGCCCCAAGTCCCCAAGTTTTAACCGTAACCACCATATCACTATTATTTCACGACACATGAGACCACATTGTTTTACACTATTTTTATATTTTCTTTTAAAATCCATCGTCTTTCCCTTTCTTTCATAATTTCCTTTTCCCCTCTTCTTTTTGTCAACCCATGACGAATAAAGTGTTACTTTTTATTTTGATCAACCACAGTGCCGGGGTTAATGTAAACAAGCTCAAATACAAGGATAGCTGAAGTGCACATCGTTTTTACAACAATTAAAAGAACTATCTGATCTCGTTTTCATTCCATTTTGAGGCTTCCGTAAATCGCCTGATTTTCACATGCAAACATCCAGCGCACCCTGGTGTGGCTTGAGAGCCGGAATAGCCACGGCAGCAACGACGTCACATGTGGCGCAGTCACGGTTCAACCCCTCGATGACGACGCGGAACAACATCCAAGGCTGAATGTTGCGATGTGCAAACAAACCCCATCCTCTCGCACAGCTCTATATCTACCTGTAGAGTGTCTCCCTGGTCTTGCTTTGCGCTAGAGCTGTCTTCAATACAACTTCAACCCACCCAATAACGAATCCTACTCTACCACTGTTCAGTGTTCACCCCCACATAGGGCGATCATACCCATACTGCTAGTACTGTTATATTCAAGCTCTCTTCAACGATGTCCTCCCACACCACCGTCCACGTCGCGGATATCTCACCCAAGACGAGTGAGAAGGAAGTAAGAGATTTCTTCAGTTTCTGGTATGTATTACTGTCTTTATCCTTCCCTGTTCATGCTATTCTATAAATGCAGCTACCGACAGTTATATTCCAGTGGAAAAATAACCTCTCTATCAATTACCCCTAGCTCAGGCGAGCAAGACGCTCCACAGTCAGCAACAGTAACATTTGAGAAAGAAGCGTGAGCTCCCCACCTTCCAAGCCCGACATACACATTTCTGGAAATCAAAACTATCAAATACTAAACAGGTATGCTCCAGCGCTGCCAAAACCGCCCTTCTGCTCGACAATACCCAACTTGGTCCGTCCTCCGTCAAGGTAACAGCAGCCGCATCCATCGATGAGCTAGCCGGCCCCAAAGTCCACGCGGAATCCCCTGAATCCAAAAACGACACCGCGGGCATCCACGACATTGAACAAGAAGACAAGCCCCGCTCTCGCATAATCGCCGAATACCTCGCGCACGGCTACGTGATCAGCGACCATGCGATCCAACAAGCCATCTTCCTCGACAAGAAGCACGGCTTCTCCACGCGTTTCCGGAACGCGCTGGACAACTTCAACGCCAAGTTCCACGCCACTGATAAGGCCAAGGACATCGATAGTAGCTACGGCATCTCCGATAAGGCTGCAAGTGGCCTGCGCGGACTGAGTTCGTACTTTGAGAAGGCCCTGGGCACACCGACTGGGCAGAAGGTGAGGGATTTCTATCTGCAGAGTGATAAGCAGGTGAGGGATATCCATAATGAGGCGAGAAGGCTGGCGGATTTGAAGAGTGGGAAGGCGGAAGAGGCGGAGGGGGTTGAGGGGAAGGAAAAAGCAGAGGCAAGTCATGATGTCCACTCTGAGGAGACGGAGAAGAGAGCGACATGAAATGCCGTTGGAGGATAATGAATCGGTAAAGGGAAGATGATATGATTAGGTCGGACAGTAATATACTGAGAGGGGTTATTGCTCTTTTTTTTCCCTTTATGTCGTTTTGATGGCTTTTAGGCTTCCCAGTGTCATTGTCCCTGGAATGGCAGCGTCGACAACGATTATGATATGGTATGATAACCTGAAATTCTCATCGCCTGAATTTGTGATATTTGCTTAAGTTTTTTTGAGTTGTTTTTGCTCTGCAAGCTCTTTTTGATGTATCCGTCTATCCCTGTAGCTCGCACCGTTTTCAAATCTTTAACAAATAGGTCCTATGCTATTATTGCAGAACTAAATTGTTTCAAAAATTGGAATTTCTCTGGAAAAATATAGGAGATGTATCCGGTCCCCACGATCACGCTCACTCATTTCCATGTTTACCAATTCATCAAAACCAAAACAACGAATCCATAACAAGTAGGGAAAATAATAATAATAAATAAATAAACAAGAACACCCATCAACCCACCCCTTTCCATCATCACATCACCCAATATGCACCTAAACAAACAAAGCCCAACCAAACCTACCTCCCCTTCATCCCCACAGGCCCCTTCTTCGCCGTCTTTGTCGCCGATTCCTCCTCAAGCGCATGCACTGGGTTACTCTGCAAATGCACATTCCCCTCCGCATCAACCATTGCCCCTGGAACGCGGATACCACACCCGCCACCGTGATGTCCACCAGTCCGTTCACTGCTGCTCGCAAGGTTCCTCAGAGGTTGTTCCGAATCTGTAGCTGTCTGCTCGGCTTTTCCGGTCCAGCCAGGGATGTCGGATTCTTGAGGTCCGGTTTGGCGGGAAGGGGAAGGTGATTGGCGGCCAGCGTGACGGGAGGACATATTTGTGGATATTTTTTGGGTTGGGGGGGGAGGAGGGTTGGAGAGTATGTGGCTGCTCTATAGATATATATATATATATATATATCCCACGTTTTAGTGTTTGTTCCCGTTCGTTTTTTGGCCCCCCTCTCGTACAGCACAGTAATGAGATGTGATGAGATCGGCCGGTGAAGTCTTTCTTTGGTATATTCGGGTCTCACCCTATGTTCGTTAATCCATTTGGCACACGTTACGTACAACCCACGTATAAATATCAAGTTCCAAGGGGGGGGATTGTTTTGAGTTTGCTCGCAAAACTTGGACAAAAAAACATCATGATGACGTCTGCTCCCCTCCGCCGACTAACAACACGCAATCCCCTAACGAAATTTGATTCCCTATTGTTCTGCTCTATGAGATCAATGGTAAGTAGAGAGGATTTTTGCCTGTTTTTAGGTGTGAGCGGAATAGTATCGCTTTGGCAGAACTTTCCTTAATTGTTCGTTCATTCGTCGTCAGACAAGGGGGACATCTCCCTTCGTAGTGGTCATTTTCCTGTGGTTACAAGTTGGTTGGACATCCGCGTTCCTTCTCCATGAATTCCTTAGCCCACTTAGGAGATGCTAGGACGTGAGCGTGTTATATTGAAATTTACATATTTTTTTGTACCTCGCAGGCTTTTTCTTTAAGTGGTTATATTTTGTGCATATGCACACCCTGGAGCAAAGTGTAAGAATCAAGTTTTCATTCCACATATGTGGTTTGATGTATATTAATTTTATATCGTTCTTATATATACCCGCCCTCTTGTCTAGTTTTACGTTAGATTGCATTGCGCCAGAGATTTCCAGAGAATGATTTAAAAAGCAAGTTGAAATTGGGTGGGAAGGAGAAATGTGCTTAACTAATGCATTGCCGCCTCCCGAGGTCGGTATATATAGTAATAGGAGTCTAGGTCAATGGACGCGTTGATATCAGAGTTTGGAGGAGTGAGATGAAGATAGGCTAGACAACAACCTATAGCTCCCAGTGTGGAACATGGCTTTCATAATACACAGAGAATAATCTCAGTGATAATTAACCGGTCCCGTGAGTGGAGAGGTTGGTGGGTTGGTGCAAGGCCAATGAAATGGAGTTGTATCGCTGGGGTTTCCTGGGTAGACGTGGGAATGAAAACTATCTAATGAAAATCAGTGTAGAATAGAATACGAAAGAGTAAGAGGGACTAAAAAGAACGATGGGGCGAAGAGGATGAAGGACTAAGCGCTTGAAGGACGAGCGATGGAGTGAAAAAAAAAAAAAATGAAATTAGGAAGAGAAAATGAAAATGAAAAACAAATCGTGAGAATAGAAAAGCTGTCTTTCTGGAATCGAAGAGTAGACCCACAAACTAGAATCGGTGACATTTGAATTGAGATAGAAGGGAGAAAACCAAGGGAGTGTTCGTAAAACAAAGGGGGATATATCTGCCCACTTTGAAAAACTCATGTTGGTGCCCAGGGGAGTGGAGGATATGTGTGGTATGTAGGTAGATGACGCTAATAAAGTAGGGGGGATTGATATGAATAAAAATTAAAGAAGCTTTTGTCGTCTTTTATGTCATTCTCATTTTATTGCCTTTTTTGTCTTTTCGTCTCTGTTTTTTGCTTTTTGCTGTAGCTGGCTAGAAAGATTACGAACCACCATTTGCCTGTGCTGCTGCTGCTGCTGCTGCCGCAGCATTTGCATTCTCAAAAGCTAATGCCTGCGCATCGGCTTCGTTGACAACGGTCTGAATAATTTGTTGCTCTTCGGAATTAAGGATTTTGGTCAGGTTTTCGTAAAGGGCCGGTTGCTCTTGTTGTAGATCTGAAGGGCAACATGTCAGTATCTCACAGAATCAACGAGGAAAAGCGAAAAAAAGCTGAAGTGAACTCACTCATCAAAACGTTCTTGAATAAGCTATATGGCTCAATTTTATCCAATGGACTCTCAAGCAAACTCTTTTCGTCAAGGTCATCGTCCTCATTGCCGGGCATCGCTGAGTATTTCATAGCCTGTGAAGTGAATCTTAGCAGCCGCTGAAATAAGTATCTTTAATCCATAACATGTTAAGATCTTACTTCTTGGTTTAAGAACTCAACATAAGATTGACTCTCGTCGTCAAGGTCTCCATCAGGACCCTCATCTTCATCTTGTGCTGTCCACTCCACTTCGCCACTCCAATCATTATTCGAGTCGTCATCATCGTCCCCTTCATAATAACTTAAATCGACATTAGAAGTAGCTTCTTCGCGGTCTGGAATTTGGTCAGCATCGAGTCTACGTTTAACCGAGGAGAGGTTTCATGGTGAACATACGCTTCAAGGCCGCTGGAAGGGTCTGGAAAAGCTTGCTAATCCCCTGTAGGAGGCGGGGCCAGCCTGGCTGTACGCTTGCAGGCACATCATTTCCTCGCAAGGTCAATAGTGCGCTGATGGCAACGATGCAAAGCTTCTTGTCATGGACCCTGGTAAACATGTCCATATTCGAAAACCAAGTACTGAAGAATTTGTTGGTCCATTCTTTGGACTCCAGGAATTGGAGCGATAGCAAGGGGTTATAGTAAATGGCATTGATAACCATCTCCATGAGGTGAATCCGGTAAGACTTGGCATGCGTTTCATTCGAATTCAATACCGCCATCGCTAATGAGATGAATGTTGGGATATATTGATCGACTTGGCCTCGAAGGTTAAGCATGAGAGCCTCTGCAAGTTTGCACCCACAGATTCTATCAACTCCTCCAACTTTCTCGTCATGGAAAATGTCTTCCACCATACCAACGAGAGCTTGAAGGTAAGCGGGGTTTTGCGTCAAAGTAAAGGAGCCAAAGGTTACAAAATTGTCTAAAGCTGGCAACATATCTATAAATAGCAACATTAGCTTCGCAAGTCATTTAGTTTATGGAAATCATTAACTAGCCTTCAAGATACAACTCCGCTCCGGATTTGAAAGTCTTGTGCATGAGGACAAATGCTTGCCACATCGTTGGAGAGATAGACTTGGCGGCGAAAGTGCAAGAATCGATGATCTCAAAGACTTCGGTATACAAATCTGTACGGGTTGCAGTTAGCGTTGGGTCAATGAATAGGGATACAAGCAATCCTACCATAGAGTTTATTGTCAAGGGTAATTGTAATGACAGGCATTAAAATGGTTTCGAGGTGCAGAAGAACATCTGGTGTGCTTTCCAGAGTTAAAATGAGAGTTCCTATGGTTTGGAGTACTCCCAATGCAGTGATGCTCTTGTCATCTAGGAAATCGCCGTAAATGTCTTCATCGCCTTTCGAGGTATTTTTTCGTTCATCAAGCATATCTCCGATAATACGCAAGTAGGTGTCTCTCAGTTGCTCGCACAGAGCCACAGCAAAAGGAGTGAGTTCTGCCGAGAAGGCTTCAACGAAGTCTTCCATGACGCTTGCAAGCGGATCCAAATCCACTTCATTAGAGAGCTTGAGGAGCTGTTGCATGATTTGTGGGATACTAGTTTGCATCGAGGTCCGAATAACATCATGGCGAATAAGCGGTTGGAGGGCAAGGGCAGCTTCCACTCTCACTGGAAGTTCAGGGTCGGCCAATGCATCCAAAATATTTCTATAAACTACCATGAGGTTGTTGGTGTCATTGAAGTCTAGCTCATTGAACTTTTCCAAAGTGTCGCAAGCCCGTGCGCGGAGATAGCCATGGGGGCTTTTAAATTCTGGGAAAACGTGGCGGACGAAAAAGTACTCGACTTGGTCAGCAATAGGGCTCTTCTTGCCTAAAATTACGGAAGCCAATGTGCCAATCATGCGAAGGGCGCCCTCCTTTTCGCGAGGAAGTTTTTGGTCATCTGGAGACGATTCGTACTTGCTCACAACCCCGTTTATGAAACTCAAGATAGAAAATGTCTGCTTCTTCCGGCTTTGTGTCAGCGCTACGAGGAAGTTTGTAGCTGCGACATCTGGTGCAGAAACCTCTTCATATATATTCAACTTCCGGTGCAAATACTCGGAAGGGTCTGTCTCAAAAAGCTCAATATCTTCATCAGACTGGCAGAGTACTGGGAAAATCAGGTGTTGAATGAGATTATCCATATGAGGTTTCAGATGGTCCCATGTAATTTTTGGCTTGACACAGTCTTGCAGAAAGACCAAAGTATAAGAAAGTGCAGGCTTGCTTAGCCATTGTCCGTTGACCCATTTATCGATTTCCCCCAGGTAACCCTTCAGAATCTCGGGGGCAAAGGTCGAGATGAAAATCTTGGCATACTGGGTGTATCTGTTCGAGCTGGATTTGCCGATAAGATTAGGGTTGCCGTAACTATGAGTATATCGCAACTGGTTAGATCGTCTTTCCTTTCAAAATATAAATTGCTCCATGAACGTACCGAACGAATAGACGGTTCAAATTGGCATAAGAGCATTTTTTGGCTTTCCACCAATGGTTAAGGTCCCGCTCATCTACATCTTCTAGCAGGGAACTCGCGGGAGGGATTTTTCCAATGACTCTCAAGAACAAAGTGCACCAATCGACCGTTGCTTGATGGGTCATCAGGAAATTTGGCATTTCAAACTGTAGTGAACCGAAAAATTTCCGCGTCAGTAAAAACCATCTAAGATCCCGAGGCCCATAGCGCTCTTGGAAATGAAAGTTTTCATCACCCACATAGGTAGCGTTCTTATACGCCTTGACAACTGTCCGCAGCATCTCCCCCGCTTCGATGCTTTCCTCATTGATAAGCCGGGACCCAATATCCAGTAATCGCGGAAACGAGACTTCCACCACTTTCTCAAAATCCCCCCTCTTGTCGCTCGCCTTGAATCTGTAAACACGACATATTGCCAGCAGACACTGCAAACCCGCGAAGACTGAGTTTGCGTCGTTGGTATTGAGTAACTGGACAGTCACGTCCATATAGTCAGGCCATCTTGAAGGGAAATCGTATTGGAGGACCTTGGATAGGATAGGGGCCAACTGAGATCGAACGGCGGGCGGGGAGGAGGCGAGTAAAGGGATAATACGAGCTCGGAATGGAGCCCGGTCTTCATCTGGAATGGCTTTGTGAATGGATTGTTCTTCGGCAGGAGCCCATCCTCGAGTGACCCGATTTTTCAGATATACCACCGCTAAAGTTGGAAAAAAAAAACAGGAGATTTGAGTCAGCAATACACAAGACACAATAGCCTATACCTATGGCTAACCAAGCGGACGAGAAGACGTTATGTGTTTCGAGGAAAATAAATATAAACATGGCGGGGTTGTTTTCTTACTCGATAGTCGAACTCCATTGTCCTGCTCCGCCTGTAAAATATCCAACAGCGCATTGACGAATCCAGGCTGCTCCTCAGCCTAATATAATGGCACAAAAGAGTTAGCGGGATTATCGACACACATATTCAGAAATTGAATAACATACGAATTTCAGGTCCGCCTCTGCCTGTTGTCGAGTATCCGCATTGGTGTTGAGGGTCGCTTGGATACGGTCTCGGAGGCCTGCGACATCCATCTCGTGCTTATAACAACCCCCCAGCACCAGGCCAGAGGAGGGGCAGATCTAGAATATAAAACAAGGCAGGTTGTTGCCTCGGTCCAAGCAGCGCGACGTAGCGTGGGTGATTGGGCGTGTAGGAGGATATGGTGATGGGTAGTGTTTTGTGGAGAGGGAAGTTGGGCAGAAAAGATGAGAAAGCACAGATCGGTCGGTGGGGTTTACAGTTTTAAAATGGAGGTTAGCATGGATGCTTGAACCTTTTTTTTTTTCCTATCCACAACCACCTCTTATTTTTTTAATTTTTTTTATCTGGCGCTAATTCGTAAAAACAATAATAAAAGAAAAAGATAATTCGTCCAAATACAGTGAAAGCTATGGATCGAAAAAGGCGAGGATACAACCATCTCATTCGATTATCTACTTTATACCCCAAAGACACTGGCAGACTCCAATATAAAAATATGGATAGCTGGCTTCTTCCGGCGTCACACACCAATTGTTAGTATGAATCCTATTGGCAAACACATTCCCGCACACAGCACGATTCACAACAATACCAACTGTTCAAGGATAAACTTTGACGATGCATCAGTTGGCCAGTATCAATGGTCATTCTTTTACATGTAAAGGGACGCGGCGAATATTACGTCGCGCTTGATCAGCTCTTGTGCCTGTTCCGTCTTGTTATAGAGCGTTGGATCGCCCACTAGCTTAGCAGCACTCTTTACCTCCCGACAGGTTTCGTCTAACCGTGTGATAACACGTACAATCGTTCCTTCCATCACATCTGTCAAATCTGTGATTCGGTTGAATGACATTCCCCGCGCCCATTCGTACACCACCTCGACAAGGCTGAATCGGGGCTTGCTCACGAAGTCATTGGAGTCATCACTCGATAGGATGACCTGGTGCTGGATTTGAAAGTCATTTACCCTCTCCGATATCTTGATTATGGCCTCTTTGCCCTTTTCAAGTCGCGGCGTGAGTGTCGGTACGCTCTCCGTCTTTTCTTGGAAGACGAAAGCTGACAGCAGAGCAACGATCTCTTCTGGCTCGTATTCTGCAAACACATTTTCCAGAATTAATTCTGTCAGGACGAGCTCGTCGGCTGAATGAATCTAGATATAGATAATGTCAATTTTTTGAGATTGAAAATGATTTCACGTGGATGGCACAATAACCTACCTCACAGGCAACTTTCCCCTTCAATTGGACTCGACAAGCCTCATCAACGAAGCCAAGATCCTTCAAGACCAAAATACGCTGCTCGTAGTCGGGTAACAGTTGCAAGTTTTGATCCGACATTAATTGCTTTAACTGTGAGATGTTTTCTTTAACCTGCCATTCGTCATGTTGCATTTCAAACTGCCCAAGCATCAGCATTGCCCCAATAAAATTAATGTTAGTCAAGGAGAACAACGCTTTTTTAAACCTACATGTTTCAGAAATTGTGGGCATCGCAAACAATTGCTGGATTCGACGATGACAACCTGTGCCTGTCGCTGATTTAAGATCTCGACTACTTGAAGATCTTTGACTCGGTCCCACGCCAATTCGTCCCACGACCTGCTCTTCCACGAGGTACATAACGGCGCAAGGTCTTTCTGTGCAACTTTCAACGATTCTACAACGGGTTAACAACAGGCCAAAAGAAAAAGAAAAAACAATCGAATCAGAGCAATTAATGCAGTTATTAAAAAGGTGGGTTCCCGTTTACCTTTCTTAATATTCAAATACCATGTTGGACCACCTATTTTTAAAACAGTCGAAGTTACGCATTCAAGGTCTTCAAGCGGGATCTTGTATGTCTTCAGCACCATCTCGTTGGGTTCCGTCGACAGTGGCGAAAATAAATGCCGAAACGCTGGCAAATATGGAAGGATATCACTTGGATGCCGGATACCACTGATCGGGCCAAATTCGAACACCTCTAGGTTAAGGTTCGGCCCAGGAGCCATACCTTCGCGAGCAAGAATACCAACTGTCCTGACACCGTTCTGTAGGAAAGTAGCCAATATTAGCAAATCTCATTAATTAGAATCCAACGCGTAATTCGTCACCTTTTTAAAGACGACCACTGTCTTGGCTAAAAATAATCGTCGTCCCACAGGTGATGCAAGGAGCTTAATATGAAGTTTGGCAGTGAGGCGCGAATACTCCACGGCAGCATTGTGGCAAGCTTCCATGTCGATATCACATATGGAGCATGGCTCCCGTTTTATTTTCTCTAAACTGGCCTCAGATAGTTGCACTTGTTTCTGGTGCTCCGGCAGGAGCGCTTGCGTTGCATTTTCACTGAAGCTTCGCTTGATCATTTCTTCAATCTTCAAGGCTTCTACTCGCAGGAGGCTCAATATCATATTATATGTAAGTCGGAATTGAGATCGAAGCTTAGTCGGATCGCCTAGAATCATACGTCGCAGAGTGCCAGCGGGCGGCGCCTCATCCCTACCAGACGTAACAATGATCACTGATCCCACTGTGTCAAGACCACGGCGACCTGCTCTCCCTGCCATTTGAGTATATTCACCAGGGAGAAGGTCTCTAAAGGACCTTCCGTCATGTTTTCGGAAGCCAGAAAATACAACAGTCCTGGTTGGCAGATTCAGACCCATCGCAAAAGTTTCCGTCGCAAACAGCACTTTCACCAAGGTCTTTGCGAATAATATCTCAACGATTTCCTTAATGATAGGTAAGAGGCCACCATGGTGAACCCCGATACCCCTACTCAGCAGCTCCCTAACCCGACGAATTTGTGGAAGGACTCTATCTTCTGCCTTCAGCCTTGCCAGCGACTTTTCAATAATCATATGGATAGAACTCTTTTCTGCTGCCGTGCAAAAATCTTGGTTAGACAAGGAATCCGCATTTTCCTCGCATCTCTTCTTGGAAAATACAAAAACACACGCGGGTAACAAGTTTTCTTTTCGCAAATGTTGCACCAGATGGACCCAGACATTTCTGTCTTGTGCAACGGTCGTTCGCCCACCGCCTCGGCCTGTTCTGGCGATATTGCCGGTTCTATGAGGTGCAGGTTGGCCTCTGCCCCGCTGCTGTGTACCGCCTCGTTGTTGTTGTTGGACGCCTCCACGTTGAGTGCCACCACGCTGGGGCCCACCTCGTTGGTTACCACGTTGGGGCTGCCCACCACGACCTCTATCTCCATGACCACCTCTGTTATTATTGGACTGGGCGTCCGCCGCTTTCTGAGTACGAAGTTTGTCCCGCCCGGATAGAATGTCATCTACCTTCTTCCATCCTTTCTCGATAAAGTTTTTGTTTGAGTCGACAATTTTGTGCATGCTCTTATCCGCCCAGAGGTAATGCTCCAATGGGACAGGGCGTTTGGGGGTTGAAATGACATAGATGTCCTTCTTCTTAGTCCTGCCTACCCAGGAGGCAAATTCGTATGTGTTTGGTACCGTAGCGGACAGAAGAATTAGAGTAACATGTTCTGGTAGCATGATAATGACTTCTTCCCAAACCACGCCTCTTTCCAGGTCATTTACGTAGTGCACTTCGTCGAAAATGACAAACTCTACATCCCGAATAAGATCAGCGCCGCGGTAAAGCATGCTCCTCAGAATTTCCGTCGTCATGATCAAGCAGCTCGCCTCGGGGTTAATCTGGACGTCTCCGGTCAGAATTCCCACATCCTCAAATGTATTTCTGAAGTCGCGAAACTTCTGATTACTCAAGGCTTTAATCGGTGATGTGTAAATGGCTTTTGTCATGTGCTTGGCTGCGAGTGCGATCGCATACTCTGCCACAACTGTTTTTCCAGCAGATGTATGAGCGGCAACGAAAACAGAATCTCCGTTTTCCAGGTGGTAGAGTGCCTCCTTTTGGAAAGTATCCAGCTCGAAGGGCCATTCCCTCGCCATATCCGGTACCAAGTCGTAAAAATTCGTAATCTCCTTGTTGATGTCCACCACATGAGCCCACTCTTTACCCCCTTTCTTTGAAGTGGACGTGAGGAGCTGATTCCTTGGTTCCAAAGCTGGGTATTCAACTGGTAATAGAGAATCAATATCTTGCTCCTCTTCGTCACTGGATATGCCCTCTTGGGGTTGTTCATCGGTCCGGATGTTTCTTTCTACACCAAGGGAGAGCCTCTCCTCCGTCAGTTCGTTAACACCTTCCCCCTCCCGCTGTAATGTATTTTCAACATCTCGAGCATCGCCTTCATCATCCTTGCGTTTGGTTTTCTCGAACTTCGACCCCCTGGAAAATCCCGGAGGAACTTCCAACAGACCACCCTCCACGCCAAAATTAATGATTCTGTCAAGTCCCGATGCATTTCCTCCAGCAGAATTCTGATGCACATCACTTTGAGCTTCAGACTCAAGTTCAGCAATGGCTTCCACGCCCTCCAGCCCGCCAGGTGCAAACGGAAAGAATCCGGCAGCACCGCGGACGAAATCAGCACGCCCTGCTGGTCGCCTTAGCAGCGACGTAGAGTTTTTCGCAGTAGCGCTTCTCGCAGGAACAGTTACCTCGTGATAGCCAGTAACCTTGCCTTCCAGCCCTTCCCGGGTAAACCGGATGATTGTACGGGTTTGTGGTGGTGCCAGGTCCATGAGGTTCGTGTAATCCAGAGGAACTTCCCATCGCCTAGATTAAACTCATCAAAATTTGCGCGTTAAAAAAAAAAAAAAGAAAAGAAAAGAAAAAAAAAAACCTTTTGCGAGAAGGGCACATACTGTTGCAACTTATTCAACCATGGGATACTAAACCGAGGAGAAGGGTTCAAAAAATCTCGCTCGAGCTCAGCTTTCAGCTCCTCATCAGATTGGACTTCGCGCCTTCGACGCTGCGATCGGAAGCCTGCCTCGATTTCCTTCTCCCCATCTGCTAAATCTTCATTTTCTTCTCTCGCTATCCAGGCGTCTAGAGTGTCATCGTTGGACAAATTATCCGCTGCGGCGTAAAGCCGCTGGACAGCATCGAGTAAATCTCGGTCTTCCGCCATATTTGTTAATGGCGAATGACGCATCAGATGGTATTAAAGGAAACCGTAATCAGCTCCCAGTATCATAGCAAGCCAGCCTATGGCAAACTGCTCTCTGCTTCTCAACTTATCATGTCTGTGACGCGGAGCTCAAAAGAGTGACATTCCAACCTTTTCCCTGCCGCTTTCGGAAAGCGGGCATTACCTGGGCAAGATTACGGGACAACGGAGATGCCAAATTATGCCGCGGTCAAGTCTTCAAGATTTACTGTAAATCCATTTTGTTTCCCGTGTAACAGTGAGTGAAATGAGACGCTAAACTGTCTGGCGTTTAATTAACAAACAAGCGCGCTTGGCGCAGCGGTAAAACCTTAATATCACCTCATGGTTTCCCGATCTTGTGATATAAATTCAAGTTAAAAAGAAAAGGGCGGTAGCTATTATTTCAAGAATATCAATGGAGGCGTAAGCCCAATGAGTTGCCGTCCAAATAAACGCCTATCCACTATGCTGAAGATCGCAATTTTTTTTTGGAGGGCGGCAACTTGAAAGCTGCATCGTGTCTGAACTAAGGAAAGGGATACTTCATGGCGATATCAACTGAGTGAATAAGCTTGTTATTCAGAATGCTCTAACGAAAGTACATATTCCCCGAGTGGAGAGAGGGAAACGTAACGTATTGAAAGAGTGACTATACGACAAGACACAACAAGGAATGTCCAGAGATAACAATATACAAAAGAGAGTGAAAAAGGGACCAAGGAAAACAAGCCACCTCAAAGCGATTTCCGCAATACAAGAGGGACAGTACCGAACCCCAAATATTGAGGATCAACGGCTATCTTGTAGCTTGCTCCTGAGGCGAGAAGCAGTTGAAACATGACAATCAGGGATTAATCCTATCCTGTATCCGAGGGTAAACACGTAACAGGGCCTCCCACAGATCTGGGTGCTGGGTCACAAGAACTTCTGGATCCAACCCCATCGCCATAAACGTTGTGTCCACCCCACTGACTACTGGTGTCATATACACTTTGCAAATCTGAAACCCGCAGAGGAACGCGTATGCCATGATAGCGGGTGTGAATCTCCCAGTTCTGTTGAAATCCGGTGTCGTGTATCCCAACTCGACATACGCTACAAATGCACAAAGGTACGCAACAAACAGAGATCCCAGGGTTATAGTAGTTGCAGCAATACTATCGTTGACGAGCGCATCGATACCGTGGTGTTCCATCATTTGCCACGTATATTTAGCGGCTAACCCATAGGGTTTCCCGTACAGTACCACATGGGAAAATGCATATCGATTGAAAACGCTGGTCACTCGTCGAAGCGAGCTCATTATTCCTTTCGCAACATGTGTTGTGGCCCTCCCGACGATAGTTTGATCAGCAACCACTTCCTGTCCGGAGATGCTGCACAGCTGGCGCAGAATGTCAACCACACCGACGACCAGGCTTCCAAGGCATATGCTACCAAAGGAATAAGTGATCGCGCGTCTTGAAGCACTTCTCAATGGCCTCATTGGCATCTCCTTTGAGTTACCGCCATAGAAATACCATGAGCCATACGCTCCAGCGACAGTAGCATGCATAGTATTCTTGATCCACTCGGTGATCCAATAGGCGGAAAGGACAGAAAACGTCATCAGCGTCTTCGTCGCAATGGATTTGCATCTGTAGTTATAACAAAGAGGGTTTGGTTTCGTTTCGTCTGGATCGAATGCAATATAAGTCGTGACGAGCGTCACGAAAAGCAACGCAGCGAATCCGACTGTGAGCATACTTCCCATAATGCAGATCATATTCACCGATCCATGGCGTCTTATCACAGCGGCCGACGATCGAAGCAAGATTGTAGTGAATGGGATTCGTGGTATCCAGTTCACGAAGTATATAACCGCGAAAAGCCCAAGCCCAGTAAATACACCCCCGATAGCCCATTGGCGCCTATAAAGATAAACAGCACCAGTGCCGAAACTCGCACTCACATTCAATAACCCAGTGACCCAAACCAATTTATCCGTAAAAAATAAGAAGATCAAAAAGTATACTACTGAGGCGGAAACGGCGAGAGGAAGCACAGCGCTCAAAAGCAGGACGACATTCAAATCTAGTGCGATGCTATTCGATGGGTCATTGACGATGTGTCCGTCGAAGTCGACGCCTTTCGCGTATCTGTCAGTCACGAAGGAGGAGAGAGCAACAAATGCTAACACATTCAACAAAAACTAACGAGAAGAAAAATGTTATTTTTTAACGTTAGTAGAAACTCGCAGACCAAGGTATAGATACGAAAGAAAAGGCCAAATTTTTTAAAAAAAATAAAAAAAAAAAAAAAAAAAAAAAAAAAAAAAAAAAAATAAAAAAAACCTACCAGTAGGCTGGCCCATATGTCAAAATACTCTTTTTTGTATAGCTTGAAAGCCTCTTTGAAGGTCGTTTCGGGTGGTCCATCACTATCCTTCTTCTTCCGTCGAAAGAGTCGGGACAAATTGATCTCCTGGAAGGTCACCGTAAGATTGCCCATGGAAAATTTTAAGGCGGGCCATGAGATATTTATGTTTTTCTTCTTTTTACCACCACCGGCGCCTTCACCGGCGCCGTCACCTGCAACAGCATCACGAGGTTGTTCATCAGGATTGTTTGCACTGGCGTTGTCCTCTTGGGCTGAGGGCTGAGACATTGTTTAGAACATGTATAACAGACTGGTAGGTAAGAAATATCACAGAGGTACAAAATGAGAGGGGTAGAATGTCATGGATGTCTGTCCACACCAGACATCAAGAAAGCGTGCAAGAGGAGTGTGATGAAGTGTTGGAGTCAAATTCCGTAAGGGTCCCCGCAGCCACATCGAGTCGAAGCTGCCATTTCGGCTGTAGACAATAACATATAATCGATGTATTCGGAAATTCCAGCATCTGTAGTCATGATCGGTTGTTCCTTCCCCAATCCACCTCCTATTCCAAGCGCTGAGACGGCAATCTGCTCGATTGTTGGAAAGAAAAGAGCCGTTGCGCAAAAAGTTCAAGGCTAACAAAGCAGCGTGACAACGGGAGCACGGCAGAAGGGCGTGCCAGTCGATAAGAAAATGCCCGGGGAATTCCCATCATCGTCGAAGGAAGGCATAGCTGGAGAACTAGCTAAGGTTGTTATTTATGCCACCGGCACACCGCAGGCTGCAACAGCTGCATAAACCATTGAATGTAAAGGTATAATCCATATTTTTTGTTAACAGAACGGTATTGGGATCCCTTCAACAGAAGGTGACGGACAAACCAAGCAATTTCATAATAACTTGCCATGGTCAGGAATAAACAGCCAAGGACATTTCCGTGGTCGTTGAGTTGCAGACCTCGTTTTTGTCGCCTTGCGAAGCATGTGGAACAGGTTGTCCGTCGTTGGAAGCGCAGAACAACAATAGATGTTTATTGCCGAATATTGTGGACGGGGCCTGAATACGAGTATATAACTATACCAGCAGATAGCTCTAGAGAAGCATATGCAACGGACTGAGAGGAAGAGCGTCAAACCCTCCAAAGCCTAGAACTCCATGCGATTTGACAAGAAGATGGATATCACCGTCCGTCATGTATCATTGCTGACGCAAGGAGTGCTTGATATTCCCCTCCCAAATTTTACTAGAAATTGACATGGTTCTTCGATTGATTATGCTGTTAGAATGTTCAAGCATATGAAATAAACAATTGACTTCAGGTATATAAATTTTTCCTGGAGAGAGGGTTTGATGGATGAATATTTTGGTGTAAATACACAGGTGGTGAACCACCACTGAAAAGTCACCTTGTGCAGCGAATTTCCCTTTCCAACATTCTCACGCCAGTCTTTACATTACACAGGGAGTTTGCCGTCAAGATGATAGTATATGAATAAGGGCAAAAAACAGTCATGAATTGAAGGCAGATGGGTTGGACAATAGATTGAAAAATGGAAGCAAAAATTACGAGAACAGGCGTGCAGAAAAGGAGGTAGAAAAACACCCCATGCAAGGAAGAATCAAGCGATGTAACAGGAAAAAGAATTGAAGATAAATACCAACATTAATTATCACCAAGGTAATGAGGATGGAATAAACAATTAAGGAATATAAAATGGCAAAAAAAAAAATACAATATATGTTTGTTCTTCGCATTGCACTGCAACCTGCACAAGTTCGTTGGCTGGGCGCTCAAATCTGTACCATCAACTCTCAATTTACAAGAGAAGCGAAGAAAAATAAAACATAAAAGGAAAAGGAGGAAATCAAAAGACAAAATTTGAAAAATAAATTAAAAAGAAAGAAGAAAGAAAGAAAGAAAAATTAGAATCCGAAGTCCATAAATATATAAAATCCGCTGTTAATCAGAGATAAGTCAGTTTGTTGTAACTTGCTTTGCTCCAGCTGCTTTGCCCTCTAAAAAAAGGAAAAAAAGAAACAAAATAGAATAGAAAAATAAGAATAAAAGAGCAATGGAAGAAGGAGGGACATATAACAAAGACATCCAAAATATATTCATGAAAGCCTGGTAAAACACCCAGCTCCAAATCCATCCCTTTGCGTCAATTCAGTTACTTCGATCGAACGATACATTCCATCCCCATCCCGCTAGAATATTGCGCCCGCTCGCTTCAAGTACAAAATAAAAGCGAAAGAAAGGGGGGGGAAAACAAAGAAATAGAAACAACAACTAGTGGAGCAATGAGGGAAGAAAACAAGATGGAGAAACTAAAAATAAATGAAATTAAAAATTTCAGATTAGCTCAAAATTATAATAGTCACAGAAGGAAGGAACAATGATGGACAAGCAAAGATGCTGGCTTTTCAGCGTCATTGACGGGGTCGCTTTGCGTAATTGATTGGCATTTCGGCTTTTCCTTCGATGGCGAGTTCATAAAATTCCGTTTGGATAATGGTAAATTAAGATCTTTGGAAAGGACGAAGAGGCCATGGGAGGAACAAGTGGCAACATCGATAGAAAGAAGACCCAGTCCTTGCTTGGATGGGCGAAATTGGAGCTTATTTGTTCCTTCTGATCGATTGCTGTTTTAGTTTTGCTTCTTGATTTCAAACCTTTCTTCACCTGCATGCAAAACCAGGAAATGTTTTTCGATCTTGGACGTTGAGCTCGAGCTGGAAGATACCTTCCACAGTTCCGATAAACCTAATAAAATGATAAAAGACTCGGATTAGCTTTTCAAGTATGCTGATTTCGTGTTATATATAAATCCTTTGAATCAATATTTGGGAAACTAACAAGGTCCGCCCATCAGCACCCCATCCAATACCTGCAGTTCCCAATCCCCGTTCCCTCTCGCGACTAGTCGACCCATATCTCCCATCATCACCAAGCGCCATGCGAGCCCAACGCGGTGCTCGAAGCTGGCCAACTTCGATGCGACGGCGATAATGGCTGAACGGCGCACCCACACCTGTCCGCCGACTCTCCTCAATTACCGCTTGCCGCCGTAGCCGGCTTCGCTCCTCGGGGGTTGAGCCTATTGTTTGCCCCTCTTGCCGTTCTACGGCGTGATCCAGGCGGTCCGCTCTTCGTGGAATGGATCTTGTACGGTGTAGGCGGATTTGCTGGGCTTGGGTGGATAGCGGTGAGGCTGGGTTTTCAGGGGAACGGTTAAATAGAACTCGGGATCGTGGTAGTTGTCGGCTACTTGTAGGGCCATTCGCGTTTCCATTGCCATTTGGCTGTTCGTTGTTAGTAGATTGTGCTGCGACGCTTCGACCCGTGGCACTTGAACCGTCAGCATCTGAGGGGTAGTCCGAAGGCTGCAAACGTGCTGGAGACTGGGTCCATCTTAATGAGATAGCTGAAGGATTAATTCCATGGGCAGGTAGCAAAGTAGATGACAGCCGCTCGCCTTGCGGCTGCGCAATTGATATGGAAGGACGTGACGTCGGCGGTTGAACTGTCGCTCGCACTCGCTCCAACTGGCGATCTCCACCATACTCAACGCGTAAAACGGCGTCAGCCAACCCCGGAGACGATGCGCGAGGAGAGCGGTTGCCAGTGCGAGCTTCCATGAGCGATTCAGGACTTAAACGTCTCGGAATTCGCGAGGATAATATCCCATCGTCCCATTCTGAGGCATTCACGGAATCGATAATGTGTCTCTCTCTATACCCCATTTCCCGCAACAACTCTTCACGTGATAATTCTGTTTCCGAATCACCACTCTGTTGGTCCCTCTGCAATGAGGTAGCTTCAATGACGTTTGCTCGATGGTTCAGTCCCTCATGCTCAAGGAAGCGTTCGGCACCATCAGAGTCCGATGACGACTCCTGATCATCTCTGCCTATGTGAGTTCGAACGAATTGCAGTCCTGGTTCGTCTAGATCAAGGGATAGAATCTGACGCCGGGAAAATGCCTGGCGAATGTCTGCTACCCCAGCTCGCCCATAATCTTCCACCCAAACAAGGAGATCCCAAGGTCTAGGAGAGAACGACATGGACCGAACTGCGCCACCTTCAAAATAAGATCGAGATGACTGGAACACACAAACAATATGTTCTCGCCCACCCACGTCTTCGGGATCCGTGTTCAAAATGCTTTGGACGTCGAAGACTGTGATGATTCCGGCTTGTGACCCAACTGCACAAAGATGGCTAGATGGAGAAAATGCAATTGTGAAGCAACAACAGTCATCATACTCAGGATCTGTGTCCAGTTCTACGGAGCGGATCAACGGCCAGTTCCAACCCATTAGCATTTTGTCGCTATTCCGAACAGGGACTCTGTTTTCGGGGGATTGCTCAATTCGGTAGAAGTAGATATGGTTGGCGTCACCAACGGCAGCGAGAAGGTTCGAATCGGGCGAGATAATGGCATAATTCATGCAAATCGGATGGCGAATGCTCTGGATCATTTCCGAGCGTGTAAGGGAATAAATTCTCACTGTTGTGTCATTATTACTAGAGGAATCCATCCCTTGTTAGCCAAAGAGATAAGTAGTCGGAAAAGACACTTGCTGGTAAGCAATATACCTGAGAACTGCGACATCTTCATTCGCATAATTATTATTAAGAGCTGGTAGGCGATGAAGCGTCACAGAATTGACAATGCTCCCTCCAAACTCATGTATTTTTATATCTAGAAACCTCTCAGCGTTTGGCCTCTGCAAAAATTGAGGAGTTGGTAGAGTCTCACTAGCACTTGATGGTGGATATCGGGGCCGAGAAGGATCTAGGTCAACTGGTAATGGACTATCTACGTCTGTACGTGGAGGAAGCATGCCAGGCGGAGCCCCGGAAGTCATTTCGCCAATCTTGATAAAAGCACAATCCCCGTGCTCTGAACCCCCGATCCCAATCCAACCCAGACCAGCAGTCAGGCATCTTGGTGAGAACGGCACGACCGCAATTTTCTCACGCTTTCTCGTAGGGATGTG
This sequence comes from Histoplasma ohiense, assembly GCA_017607445.1. Classification (NCBI taxonomy): domain Eukaryota; kingdom Fungi; phylum Ascomycota; class Eurotiomycetes; order Onygenales; family Ajellomycetaceae; genus Histoplasma; species Histoplasma ohiense. Next base: position 5,660,021 of record JAEVHH010000001.1, read on the forward strand.
GAAGACATATATCTGCCTCTCTACCGCGACATATATTCGATCTGGATCAGCCGTGCTAATGTAGTGGCGAAGTTGGTGGTGACTACGTAAAGCGCAGTTAGCCTTCATTCTGCCCAGATGATAACAAGCAAGCTAGGTATCACGAACGCATTAGGGATCCGGATAGGGAAGAATTTTCGGTGGTTTTGAAGGACGAGACATTCAGTTGGTCGGTAGCTATGTGGAAAGTTCGGTTAGGTCAGTCTTGACGCCTTTTCCATTTCAAGCTCCATACGAGCAACTCTGGTACTCACAGAAGTGCAGAGTCGAGCGTCATGGTGGCCAGGAGAGCAAGTCCGTTAGGGTCATTGTATCAAAAAGCCTATAGTAAAATATGAAGTACCGACAGCATTAGGCTGAAGACGGAGTCCGACAGGTGGTGATGCTGGAGGCGCATTGAAGGGTTGGAGGAGGTTGTTTGTTACCTGTCTCGATGACGGCAGAGCGGAGAGCTAGAGGTTGGGCGTGGTGGGGTACCAGCACACACAGCTAGTATCGGGAAGTACATGTGGCTACTAGGCTACTAGTAACTACACAATTACATCACTAGACTTAGCTAAGGCTTAACGTATGCCAGGCAATATATCCATGTACAGTACAACTCGCCATTCACCTTACCCTCATCAGTCTTCATTGCCGCTGTGCTGCGCGCTTCAGCCAGGCGGCAACGCCTTCTGACATAAGACGGTAAGGCTACTTACTGGGGCAAAGAGGTGATTGGCAATTTACAAAGCTGGTGGGAGGTTTTACCACTACGCCAAGAGGATCAATCCTTGAGATAGCCAGCCACCTATTCCTCAAGATTTATATATATGCATGATTCACAAAAAAGACATCATCCTCCGGACTGCTGGAAGGCTCCTCTTCGTTAACAACCTCATCAACATCTTCTGCACATCTTCATTACTTTGCCTATTGTGCGAATATTTCTACTTGCCATGTAAGTAATGGCCGATGACGAGATTCAGAGGCTTGCCCCAGATTTTAGAGGATGGGAAACGACGTCGACAAGACGCGGTGCAGGCTCAACAGCAGTCGGAGCAAGCTCCATGGGCATTGGAAGAACAGATACATCGTCCCTTAAATACTTTTTGAATATCTTGATGCCTGCCAAACTTATCCCTCAGCCTGAGTGTGTGGTTGCTAGGGAGGAAAGTTTGCTGCATCAGATGTGTAGAAATTACAGTCTCTGAATTGAGTCTATGGTAAATATTGAGTTGAGTGATCAAACCCTCAATTCAAGTGAAGGTCTACTTGCAATGTGTCTTTGAAAACCCCATTTGCACCATCACAAAATGTACCCTGCAGGATTATTTTTGAAGTTTCCACTAGGATTGCTGATGCGACTATGTTCGTGAGAATTTTTTTGGTCTACCTTTGGCAAAGATTCACCTCTTCGTGGTACAATAGCGTTGATAGTGTGGTCAGTATTTAGCTCACTAAAGATATTTAAATTTGATAACTCGAATTGGGTTTAGTTAATACTTTGAGAATCTGTTTAGTAATGAGAATGCAAGTAGAGATTTTTGAATCCAGGTATGAGCTTATTTTAAATTAGTTAGAGCTGAGAAAGAAAGAGAAGAAAAAAAGAAAGAAAGAGAAGAAAAAAAGAAAAAAAGAAATAAGAAGAATATATACTTATAATATATACAGTGCCATGTCATAAGTATTGACAACCCCCCCACTACTTTTCTGCCACAAAAAAAGGCTATGATTGTGGTCAAAGAAATAGTGGTAGCGAGGAGGCATAAAGCAATGGTAGCGAAGACATATAAGGAAATAGTTGAGCTCTGTAGTTTTGAATAGAATGCTTTCATCGTCTTACTCTACAACTCTGGCAATATGTGTTTCATAGTATTCATATAACCATTAATCCATTTTCATAAAGTGCATACTTCAATAGTTCTCTTTAATTCATTCCCGACATATAGTCACTAAACTAATACAGCTGCAGATAGAAGTTATGACAGATACGTATCCCCGCAGCCAAGCCCACCGTCGCACCCCAACTACCCAGCTAGAGTATACTCTGTTTCCTCGCTTCTAGTCTACCGTTGTATTTCAATTGAAAATGCCGCAGTATTCGTTTAATCAGACCCCTCAGTTTCAGCTGCTGGAACAGGGTAGAACCAGTGTCGGGCAGGAGCAACAGCATCCCCGGCGGCGACATTGTCTACCGGCTGCTGTAATAATAATTAGTTGATTGTTCAACAGTATCAAAATTCAAGCAGATAGTACTAATATACATACGCCAACGGGGGTAGCAGAGATCATAGAGGCCATGATGAGAGCAGCTAAGGTATAAAAGGTCTTCATTTTGAGTTTGATCGGATTTTAATTTCAAAATATTTTTTTGAGAAAGAAGGCGTTATCTTATGAATTGTAAATATTTGTTGATTTTCAATAGATGTTGAGAGGGTGAATATCTGTGTTATTAAGTAGTTTTATACAAACCTATTCGATTTGAGAGTAATCGATCAATGACTACTATGATGTAATAATTGATTTTTTGATTTTGCTGACAATTCCCCAATGTCAAGTTGAGGTCAGCATGCTGATGGTTCATTGAAGTCAGCAAGTTCGTCGATCGCAGAACCCGAATTTAAGCTCAGACAACCGATTCTTTCCCCAGTTATTATGTTACATTTAAGAGAGACCCAACATATGCTTGCATGATAAATGTCATAATTATTTAAAACCAAAGACGATCAGGCCCATTCCGTGTGTGGGGTGATAACTGATCGTCTCAGGTCAGCAACAGATGGATGACAAGTACTCCGGAGATGAGATCTCAAGTCGAGTTATTGAAGTAGAGGAAGTGTGACTTAACTCAAAATAGGCAACACGAGATCATGAGTTTAAGCACTCTAGATATAATCATATATATTTTCTGTATTAATATGTGGATAAATCAGAGTGTCTCTTTAAAAGAAACTGAATATCATTGAGCTTCTAATCATAGACAGTTTGAGAATCAATCATTCACTGCTTTAACTGGTTCTGAAGTGTGAAAGTAAACGAAATATTGACATATTCTATAAACCCATTCCGCTGTAGGTGCAGCAATCGATTACGGTGCCGAAACTTACGCAGTAGCGCGTCGAAGCGTGGACTAGAAAAAATAAGAATAATTTCCAGTTAAAAAAGCAATAGTAAATCAAGGAAAATCAAGAATATATCATCTTACTCTAGTTTCACAGAGAACCTCTTTGAGAACCTGGTGTGCAGCGGCTTTTATAACGTCAGCAATCAGCAAACCGTTCTCCAGCACAGTAACCCTCTCATACTTATCGATAGCCTTGAGCAGCCCAAGAGATATTGAAAAAGCCATCTTCTTGCTAAAGGTGTCTTTGATAGACATTCTCAAGTCCTCTGTCTTCTCCACCCACTCGAAGGGAAAGGAACCTTGCAGGTAGTAGGCGAGGTAAAGATCAAAGGCTCGCCATGAGCAAACCAACCTTCCCCGGTGATCAAATGAATTCCTGTCCCATGACGGGCTATCAATAAAATAATCTCTACTCCTCTGTTAGTCTAATGGTGCTGCATGAACATGGGCATGTAGTTGTTGTTGTTTGTTGATACAGGTTACATACAGTTGAACGGGTGTCAAAAAAAGCTTTCTCAAATTTTTGCCAAGACGTTGTGTCCCCTGTTCAACCTGGTCAGGTGATTTTATCCAGGGAGAGCACCGCCGAAGGTTTTTCCGACCGAAAATTTAACACCCCGTTCCCCGGCACGTGACTCGCCGCCTCTTTCCACTCTTCCACCACTTTCGACGCATCGCCCAAAGTAGACTAGCGCCACAGCCGCTTTTTTTCTCTGTTCAAATTTTTCAAGTTTTCATCGTTATGAATCTTCTCATTCTCCCCAAATTCCCATTTCCTCTCACTCCGCCTTTGTGTTTACCTCCCTTCTCTTTTCGCGTGTAATACTATTGTCTCTATCTTCTCCCCTTGTATTTTATTTTCTCTCCCTTAAAATAATAATTTTGATTATCCTCTCATAATGCTTGCATCCCGGTTCTCTCGTGCGGTATGTGTTTTGTCGTCACTTGTGCTTGAGCTCAACTTGATATAAGAATGTCAGACTGATTCGAATACATTCAATTAGCTTCCTCGCACTGTTCCTTCTTTTGCCCGTTCCTCCACCTACAAACTTCCCACTACATCCTTTCGGAGATGGAACTCGACAGAAGCGGGAGAGGAGAAGGTAAAGGGCCAAGTCATTGGTATTGATTTGGGTACGTATTACTCGGGTTGAGCGCTGCCATATTCTATTCTCGCATTTAGTCAATCATGTATATCGCCAATTATGGCCGGCTTCTGTTCTAAACTAACTGATATGTTGACTAGGTACTACCAACTCTGCTGTGGCTGTCATGGAGGGAAAGACTCCAAGAATCATTGAAAACGCTGAAGGTCAGAATTCTATTTTTCCCACTCCAGATGATCCCTCAGCTGGGAAAAAAGGAAACTGACCTCTCTTTCTTTCAGGCGCACGAACAACTCCCTCTGTTGTTGCTTTCTCCAAGGATGGCGAGCGACTCGTTGGAATTGCTGCCAAGCGCCAAGCTGTCGTTAACCCTGAGAACACCCTCTTCGCCACGAAGCGTCTGATCGGACGCAAATTCATTGATCCGGAGTGCCAGCGAGACTTGAAAGAAGTTCCTTACAAGATTGTTCAACACAGCAATGGCGACGCTTGGGTTGAGGCTCAGGGCCAAAAATACTCGCCCTCCCAAATCGGTGGTTTTGTCCTTCAGAAGATGAAAGAGACTGCCGAGTCATATCTTGGCAGACCTGTAAAGAATGGTGTCGTTACTGTTCCTGCCTACTTCAATGATTCCCAACGTCAAGCTACCAAGGATGCTGGTCAAATTGCCGGTCTCAATGTGCTTCGCGTTGTCAACGAGCCCACTGCTGCTGCCCTCGCATATGGTCTTGAGCGTGAGGCAGATCGCGTTGTCGCAGTCTACGATCTTGGTGGAGGTACTTTCGATATCTCCATCCTCGAAATCCAAAAGGGCGTGTTCGAAGTCAAGTCCACCAACGGTGATACCCATCTCGGTGGTGAGGACTTCGATATCAGCCTAGTTCGCCACATTGTCAACCAGTTCAAGAAAGAGTCCGGCCTTGATCTTTCAGGTGACCGTATGGCTATCCAGCGTATCCGTGAGGCTGCTGAGAAAGCTAAGATTGAACTGTCGTCTGCTCTCCAAACCGAAATCAACCTCCCATTCATCACGGCTGATGCTTCTGGTGCCAAACACATCAACTCGAAAATGACTCGTGCCCAGCTCGAAGCTCTTGTCGACCCGCTGATTTCCCGAACTGTCGAACCTGTGCGAAAGGCATTGAAAGATGCCAACCTCCAGGCCAAGGACATCCAGGAGGTCATCCTCGTTGGTGGTATGACGCGTATGCCCAAAGTTACTGAATCCGTCAAGAGCATCTTCGGCCGTGAGCCTGCCAAGTCGGTCAACCCAGACGAGGCTGTTGCGATTGGTGCTGCCATTCAGGGTGCTGTCCTCGCTGGTGAGGTCACTGATGTTCTCCTCCTTGATGTTACCCCCCTCTCCCTTGGTATCGAGACACTTGGAGGTGTTTTCACCCGCTTGATCAACCGTAACACTACTATCCCAACCAAAAAGTCCCAGACTTTTTCCACTGCTGCTGATTTCCAGACTGCTGTCGAGATCAAGGTCTACCAGGGTGAGCGTGAGCTTGTCCGCGACAACAAGCTCCTTGGAAACTTCCAACTTGTTGGAATCCCCCCTGCTCATCGTGGCATCCCTCAAATCGAAGTCACCTTCGACATTGACGCTGACTCCATCGTCCACGTCCACGCCAAGGACAAGGCAACTAATAAAGATCAGTCCATCACAATCGCTTCCGGCTCTGGCCTCTCTGATTCCGAGATTCAGAACATGGTTGACGATGCTGAGAAATACGGTGCCCAGGACAAGGAGCGCAAAGCTGCTATTGAAGCTGCCAACCGCGCTGACAGCGTCTTGAATGATACCGAGAAGGCTCTCAAGGAATTCGAGGACAAACTTGACAAATCTGAAGCAGACCAGATCAGGGAGAAGATCGCGGCCCTTCGTGAGGTTGTTGCCAATAGCCAATCAGGCGAAGGCTCCATCTCTGCTGAGGAGATGAAGGCCAAGGTTGACGAGCTCCAGAACGCCAGTCTTACCCTCTTCGACAAGATGCACAAGGCTCGTTCCGAGGAGGGCCAGCAGCAACAACAACAATCGACCGAGAACCAGCAGGGTGGCGAGGGCGAGAAGAAGCCATGAAAATTTGACCGTTAAATCTTGACATTTTCAATCAAAACAAGGATTCGATTTAACTCTGGTTTTTTCCCTCTTTCGTCAAATGAACCTATTTCCTTTGTCATTTAGATTCCTTTTATTTTGTTTATTGTTTTTTTTTTTTGGTGAATGTTCACACAAACCCTGTTGTTTTGTCATTTTTTCGTTCCATTTTAGTTTTCCCTGTACACATACCAGCCTGTTCATTTCATTTTAATGCGCCCCATACTTGGTGTTGGAGTTTATCTTACGTGTCATCTGCTTTATTTCCGCATAAGCAACCATCGTCATTCTTATCCTGGTCTCAGGGGAATGTTTTATTACTTTTTGTTCACGGTCACCAAGGGATTAGGGGGAAGGCGAGAAAGTTCCCTTTTATGATGATTTTTTTTTCTTAATTTCTCTTTTCTTTTGTCAACTGGGCGGGAAGCGCGGCGGTGGGTAAAACTCAAGGCAGAAAAAGTGTTACGTGTTTTTTCTGAATGTCGAACAAAAAAGCGAGCCGGAACACGGGGAGGAAGGAGAAAGGTATTTTGGTTTTGTTGGCTGGTTGAACCCGTCTAACCCAACCGAGTCGAAGTCGACCCAACCATTTTTCCGCAGGTACATGTTATTTTATAGCAGACCGCAGCATTTGGGTGAGAATTCTATGGTTGGATTGGTTTGGGTTGCAGTAGACGAGGTCGTGGAAGCGTGGTTTTCTTTACACCTCCCACCTCCCCTCCCTCAACTCTCCTTGAAACCCACCCTCCTCTATTCCGTTGTTCAAGATTAGAATATTACCATTCTCCTCTCTTATAGTATTTTATTATCAGTTGGCTTTCATATACCTATTTAGTTCCGTAAATGATTTTCTCCTTCGCGTTGCTGCCTCCCTACCCTTCTTTTCGTCACCCTCTTATATTCTTGTTTCCCAGTGTCAAGCCGTTTTCCGTTACCACACTGGTTTAACATGCGGGACAGTCATGGGTCCAACTATCCTTATACCTCTATCCCCATTCCCCCAGATACAACCTGTTCGCATTATCCCCCTTAAAATTCAGAGGATGGCCGCAAATGCGCTGGTGTTATGGTACCTGTACAGCAAGTAGTACAATTGAAACTCTGGAAGGTTTCTGCGAGGTTCAATTTCTGCAAGCATATCGTTCACTGCTATTGACAATTTTGCATCTCGGATTCTAGCACAAGGTCCCATTCACGGAACTCCTGATTTCTGACTTAAAATACCCCAGTGATTCACTCTCTCCTGTGCGAATGAATTGGTTCCAAGCCCCTTAAACGCGTACATATCTAGACCAAAAAAAAAAAAAAAAAAAAAAAAATCAGTGGATGGGCTTCCTCGTCACATTCACACCAGCCAAGCTCAACGCTTTTCATTTACAAACTGCCCCTGCCACGTTCACCCTTTCGCTTTGGCAGCTATTTTCATACCAATTGTTTCGAGATATCAAAGCCCTACGCGAATGCATAGCTGCTAAAAACGGGGCAATGGCCGGTTTCCATTCTGACCTCCCCCAATTGACCTTTTCACATCCACCACCCCAGAGAGAAATCAGTCATTCGTCACCATTCCTTCTCGTTACAGATCACTTTTCTTACCCCCTCCGAAATCAATGCTAGAATCAACATCCGGCTTTCCCCAGAAAAAAGCAATCAAAAAGGGCTAAATCCAAAAATAAGGAAAAATGACATCAACCGCCCTGGCCAGCATAAATCGCGCATCAAGAAATACCTCCAGCGTAAGGTCGATTTATACGTAGAGCGCAGCGAAGTCTTACGCGAACGCAAGGCTGCCGACACGGCTGTAGCTGAGAAGCGCAAACGGGAGGATGAGGCCTTTAAGGCGGAGGTTGGGAGGGCGAATGTGAAGCAGCGGGTACGTTCACACGTTTGACCTTTGACTCTTATTTTGGTTCTCATTTTATCATTTTTCCTCTTTCCTCTTTCTGTTTTTATTTTTCCTTGTTCATTTATCACTTCAATTCAAATTTCCTTTCATTTTGCCTGGGAACCATTTAGTGAAAACAAACTGACGTATTCGTTTCAATTATAACTATCGACTTGGGAGGGTTGACGAAGGGGGAAATGTCGTTGATGGCTGATCAGGCCTCTACGACTGCAAGGGCTCAGAGAAAGAAGGAGAAAAGGAGGATGAAGGAGATGAAGCGGCGGATTAGGAGGATTGCATGGGAAGGGAGAAAAATGCAGACGGCAACAATGTCTACTTGTTGTTGGTATGTTATCCAGGTGAAGGCTGTGGCTGTCGGGTTCGTCTGGCCCCTCTTATTTTCAAGTTGACAAGCCCCCTATTTCAATTTGCGTGGCATAGGAGAAGAAGTGATTCCCCTGCATATACTTTGTTTTAATTTATTCAGTGTGCTGACGGTCTCCTTCCTCCTCGCGTAGCCGTGAACAAAGAAGCCATGGATGCCTGTCCTGTCACCACCATAGAGATGCCATTGAAAAGCCCTTGTCGACAGCAGGATGGTCAGATACAAGGGAGCATCTTTTGGTATCCCATGTTAAGCTAGAGTTAGTAAAGAAAGAAGAGGGAGTGGATGACGAGGGGAAAAATGTTTCTTTGACGGTGATTTACTCGACACCGTCTCAAATATTCAAAACTAGCACCTGAGTGCTCCAGATACACAACTTAGTAGTCAGCAGATAGATAGACGTTTTCATAGAAAATTTACAGAAGACAGATGGACGACAGTCTTGCGGAAAGACTAAAGTTCTCCGCTCATAACTAGCTAGGTAAAGCTCTGCCTCAGCTTGAGCGGGGAAAGCCGACTCTCAAACTGCAGCCGCTGACATCATAAAGATGAACCGATTGAAATTCTATTTAACCCTGCAAATGACAACCGCTTAGAGACACTTCCATTTCCTTCAGATATTATATGTGGAAAAACATCATCATGTCGTCCCCTCCGACTCCAACACCCAACCCCCTCATCGACCTCCCTGAAATCCTCCTCCTTTGCAGAGAAAAGGAAAACATAGTTGCCTTCCAGGACGCCCTCCGCAAGTACTGGCCTGCGGTCACCTTCTTCTCCCCTTCTTCATCCACCACCACCTCCCCCCAACCGACCCAACAAGCCGAGCAAAAGATCAAAATAGTCCCCCTCAATGAACGCCTTAACACCGTCCCACATACCCAACCCTTCGACCTGGTCGTTTCCCCCGCCAATTCCTATGGCCGTCTTGACGGCGCCTTCGACGACGCCATCTCCCGCACCTTCTGTCTGCCCGACCACCCGTACCTCACCTTAACGCGTGCTGCGCAGAAAACGCTCTACGAGCGCTGGCGCGGTTATGCGCCGCCGGGCACCTGCACGCTGGTACCGTTTCCGGAGGAGATAGTGAATGCGGGAAAGGCGCTGGGGGGCTGTAGGTGGGTGGCTCTGTGTCCGACGATGCGTATGCCGGAGAATGTGGTGTGGGATCGGGAGGTTGTTTATAAGTGTGTGTGGTCGTTGATGGGGGAGGTAGAGAGGTGGAATCGAGAGGTCAGAGAGGAAGGGGATGGCGGGGAGGAGAGGGGGGAGAAAGCCAGGAGGAGGAGGATTGATAGGATCTTAATGCCCCCGTTGGCGGTTGGGGTAGGGAAGGTCAGTAAGGAGAGGTGGGCGGGTCAGGCTGTGTTGGCTATGAAGCATTTTGTGGATGCGTTGGAGAGGCCGGAGAGGTGGGGGAGGCTGGACTGGGAGGAACTTAGGAAGGATTCATTTGAGGTTGAAACGACGTGGAAGCCTGAGGAGAGGAGAAAGTAGGAGGCAAGGGGTAATTAATTATGCCGTAGCTGTGAGAGGGACGTAGTTTTTATTCGTAAATTTAGAAAGACGGAGGCGGTAATGATCCAAGTATGGAAGCCTGAAGACTTCTGATCGAGTTGAACCATTTCCTGAATTAGATTATTCCACCAGTTACATAGGTTGTACCCGCCGGTATGAAAACATATACAAGGGATGATTTGATGTACTTTTTTCTCGCCAGCGCTTACAGACACTTGAAATTCGCTGCGAGGAGGGCGAAACGTTCCACAAGAGATTCACGGCGTACGAATGTCAGAAGGAATAAATCATATCGCCAGGAACATGACGAGTTGTTGTGATTCTCGTGCATTTAACTAATTACAGAAAATCCCCTGGTTTTGGTGATAAGGAAAATCTGGTGCCCGGTGTAGCCATTGCGGAGAACTCTGTTCGCATCTGTTTTTGTCTCACAAATGGATCAGTCGAGATAAAAACTTTTTTATCAGGTTTTAGAAAGAAGTTAATTGCCAAAGGATGGCACATGCAATAAGGCCATCGAACGAATCATAGTGAGATAGCCAGATCTTTCCAAACCCCCCCGATATATTATAGCTACACATAAAACTGTTACATATCCCCACTTACCTCCTTTCACTATACTTACTATTCAATACACTTGTTTAGGTACGTTGGCGTACATAGGTAATACCAAATTGCCCTACTCCCTTAAAACCAGCACATGAACCGCATAGCCTGACCCAGCCTTCAAACCCACGCCGAAGCCTTCCTCCTCTCCTTTTCCAACTCCCTTCTCAAGAACTTCATCACAAACCCTCCACACCCAAAAGTCCTCCAGTGACGCCTTTAGCCACGATTCAAATACATCTGGCGCCCGCAGTTGCTGCGCGATAATGCATATAGTTGGCCTCCTTTTCATGGAAATAGTTGGAGGCGCTGAAAGCAGCGTCAGTGGGGATGCGCCATTAGAAAGAGGCGTAGGCGCATAGCCAGGGCGCAGACGACAGATTTGTGCACAGGTCTGCACGAATGGGTCGATTAGCGAATCGTTGTAAATGCAGTCGCAGGAGAGGAGGAGGTCGAAGCCGGGATCTTCTTCTTCTTTTTCTTCTTCTCCTTCTTCTCCTCTCCCCCCTTTGGTTGTTATGACTTTGGTTGATGATGAGGAGGAGGAGGGCAGGATGACTTGTTTGAGGGTGGAAGGTGAGTCGAGCTCCCAGTCCAGCGCGATGAAGGTTACGTTCCCCGTGTTGGTGGCCGGGACAGGTCGGGATGGGGATGCGGAGCGTTTTGCATTCGAAGATTGGGTTGTTGGCGATTTACGGGAGCCGCGCCGCGACTGGCGATGATGGTTATCATTACGCCGCAAGGTTGTGGCACTAACTTTGGTTGTAGTGTTTTCTTTGAGGTTTTCTTTTAGTAATTTATGGACGTATTCTTGGTCTGTGGCTATGTAATGGCCGATAGATGGGGCGAGGGTGAGGGCGATAAGCCCCGAGATTCCACAGCCGAGCTCGACGACTGTAGAGTCCTGGTTTAAGATTGATGATGTCCAGAGGATATTTTGTTTGGAGGAGAGCCATTCTGCGATTAAGGGGGTGATTTTCCATAACACTGAAATCGGAGGGGATTGGAAGTTTATTTCGGCTACGTTAGAAAACGTTGATGTTTTTTTGCAAAGACGTAGACCACCAAAAGGTAAAATCAGTATAGAATAAAATGGCTTTATAAAACACATACCTGCGCCTGTAGTTCCGCCTGAACGGGATGAGGAGAGGATAGTTGGCGATTGGCGAATTTGAAAATCACGGCCATGGATGATGAAGTCGACGGTGTTGGCGCGCGAATCGACAAATCCAAGATTCTGTGAGGGGAATTCCTGCGAGTACAGGTAAAAGGCTTCTACGGTTTCCTCTCAAATAAAGAGCGTAGATCTTTTGTTCAGTATTCTGCTGCGAATGTCGAAGTATCCCATGGATGTACATGTACAGTACCTTCCTCAGCATCCTTGACCTCAGGGCCAATCAACTTTAAGAATTCCTCGAAGTCCATCATCGATTGATTGTAGATGGCAAATGTCACTCCATGTATATAAAGCGGATAGTCATTTTCATATTCCTTTTGGTTTGCATCTGGATGTGTCAGGAACGTTAGCTAGGTGCCCTCCTTTTCTTGATATTCCGAGTCCTCTGATTCTGATAATGGTAGCGCCGTGAGTAATAAAAAGGAAGGGAAGCACCATGTTCTTGTAGACAACATCCGCGGAAGCACATAAATGTTCAAGTAAAGACATTTAGCCAGGTGAGCTCGTCTCCTCTTACTTTTCGGCAGCTAGCAAGGGAAGCATGGACTGGGTTAGGCGAGATGATTTTTTTTATCCCTTGTTTGATATCCACTCTGATAGCGCGCCTCCTGTAGCAGTACTAGTACTATAATGAATTTGGTATAGGTTGATCATGGGCCATGGTTGTATGTAATCTGTAGATGTGAAAAGGATTACCCTCGGCGGTAATGGATTTCAACAATAAGATCTTGGTGCCAAGCATTACCAGGTCCGTGGAGCTCAACTCGGGTAGAATTTATTCATTGGTTATATCCGGTTAACTATCAAAAACTTGAACGTTGGTTGAAAAAACTAGATCTCATCACGGCTAAAATCACCTTACTATTCCATGACTGGCATTGAGGACGGGACATATCGACCACACGTCAGCCGTGTGAACACGTTCTTGGAAAAATTGTACAGATCTGTACAGAATACTGTACTTAGCAAATGCTCGGCACACCACTTTCTCGGCCACCTGGTACCAGCCACGCTAATTTAGTATGAGAAATTACCTGCTTGTGTTTGTCTTGTTGTCTTGGAGGTACTCTCTCCTACTTAATTGGCGATGTGGTACTCCGTACGGAGGACCCTACCAAAAGCATTGCGCCGGCAAAAAGACAACTAGACAGCACTATACCTTGGTGGAAATTCACAACTGTATTTTATACTGAATGTCCAGTTCTTGATTGTTCCATTGTATGATCCTCTCCTCATCCACCACCATTCAATATGTAATCTATCTGCCTATCAATCCAATCCACCTCTCATTCAACATGCAATCCACCTATCAATCTATCTTCTATTCAATGTGTAATCTGCCTGCCAATCTGGCTCCCATTTAACATGGTATCCACCTGCCACCCACCACATAGCCAGATGAGTATTCTATTAGGGTTAACCCTAACCCTAAGATTAGATGCTGGAGATGAAAATTGGGGGAAAAAAAAAAAAAATCAATTTCATAAAAATAGAGTGTGGGGTGATCTGAAGCTAAATAAATGGAATTACTCATTAAAACACAGTGGCGCTCCTTAGCTGTATAAATTGAATCTGAGCGGCGCAATACTTTTGGTAGGGTCCTCAGTACTCTGGGCAAAGTGCCCGAGAAAGTGAAATAAGGAAGGAAAGGGCCTAAACCGTATCCAAGCCCTGCCAAGTTCTAACCGACGTTGATGTTCACTATGTGCCGTGGTTAGGACATTTGACTTTGAATTTCTACCCACTTTCACATTCAAGTCGAACCCGGCAATATTTGACTGTGTCGTATGAATATAGATTTCAAATAATCCATAATTATGTTAAGTTTCAGTTTCATTCGAGCTCATGGTGATGCTTGTAATGTGTATAAATTACCAAAAAATACCTTGTTGTTTTCGGCAATAATGGCTTTTTCGCCGTCAGTCACAACAAATTTGAGCACTTTTGCGTAGAATTTGGTGCTTTTGTGGTGGCTCAAGCTTGGTATTCACGCAGTAGTGGAAAGACGTTGCGTGAGAGGGACTCTTGGCCAAGAAAGAGCCATCGATCTTGTGGTAGTTCAAAGCGCTGGCTCAAGATCATCAAGGAGTTTAATTTTCTGGTTCCACTTTGACGCCCAGACCCGTATAAAGTTCGTATGATGGGCCTGGGCGCATCAGCCAGCTCTGACCACAGGGAGCATTGCAAGGCACTTTTTGAATACACATTCCATGCGATTGAAAACTTGCGAAATATTTGGTACCTAAATTTCTAGTACGATTCATGGCCGAGGTTCATGTCATGTAGATGAGAGCAGTATGAAATGCAGAGGAGCACTTTCAAAGCAAGATTAATGACATGACAGTGATTGACAGTCAATCCAAGCCACCGTTTCTTCATTTACCTCAACTCACTGCCAGCAGTTGCTGATCAGTTCAAGCCAAAGCACCATACCGTCACTCGATCGTTCAAAGCCCCCGATGAAAGATGGTATTCAAGTGAAAATATGAGAATATACTCTGAATAATAATAAATTACAACATACAATACTTGCCAGCCACCTCACCGTCACAACTGGGGGTTCTTCCTTTCACCTGTCCCACTGGAACTCTCTAAAAATAAAGATGAATGATTTGTTTCATGTTTGAGAAACACCATCATTGTTCATGTGTATCCTATGCAGGAACTTTTTTTGGCCCCCCTCGCTGTCACTCATTCCATGTGCGTTTTGATGTCACTCTGGTAGTGCAGGTACGTGTACCGTACATGCCTGTGTTCCTTCGTTACGCCTTGATGTCTGGAATATTCTGTACAGATGCCGCTGCGAAAAGTTTTGTCTCATGCTAAGAATTTACCTTGAAATATCCTTACTAGTGTATTGTATCTCCAGGCCACACCACCTGGAATTTAGAGACTGAGCTAGTGGGTAGGCTAGGGGTGTTGGCCTCTATAAGCCCCCTGGGACTCCCTCTCCTTTTCATTAAGAGATGCAACACAACACTTAATGCCGGTATCAGCATTTCAGCTTAAAGTATTAGCGCAAGTCAAAACTTTTCGCAGGAGCATCTGTATGGCACAGAAGTATCTGTTCCCGATGCGGCCTAGGCGTCGCCTCAAGAAAAAGTTCTTGCTCAAAACCGCAAGATTCGATCCACCAACGACGAGACTTGCAGAGAAAGGACTCAAAGCGGCCTGGGCGAAGTCTCTGTCCTGTCCATAGGATGCTCCTATTCGTCCAGATACAGGGAACAATGCCATGCCGTAATCCAGACAAAATTAGTCTGGGTCTCCGCATAAGCCACAGGCCACTGCGGCCAAATGCAGTCTGGATTCTTGCAAAAGCACCAGGACAGAGCCGCCAAGACCAAAGCTGTTGAGTTCAGTCAAAACTCGACGGGGCCCAAGGGTTCGGGAGTGGGTTCTGCACTAGGAGGTGGTGGACCTGGGAAATGATGCGAGTTCATGTTTTGATGAAAATATTATTAATTCTGGACACACACTGACAACAGAGCCAAGAGTACTTCAAACTCATCTGAATTGCACCCTCCAATATCAGACATGAGCTAGCTCCTGAGCAGCTCTCTTCAACCCCAGAGTTCTCTGTCAACTAGCTACCATGCTAGTGCTTGTACAGAGTAGCTAAGAACCCTTTGTTATCTCAATCACAGCTCCTCCTTAAGCCAATGATATGAGTTGCCTTGATCCACAGATCACAAATAAATCCATATGATTATTTCAAGAGGTTGGTCTTTTTTGTGCCTTCTAGTGGGTAACAAGAGTTTCCGAGGTTGAAGCTGGTTGCCGAGCATAACTCATGGAACATGGGCCAAAGCTCCACAAGATGTAGGAAGAAGAGCAGGACGCCAGGTGCTGTGTGGATCGCAAGCAAAATCAAAGAGGTAAATGCTGCTTTCAGCAATTCTTGGTGCCCCGAGTATTTGTTGTCGCCCAGGATTATTTCTGCTCGGCTTCAAACCAGGCTTCTGCCCAGCAACTCCGTGTACATTAATCATCCACTTGAAGCAAGCAGTCACGTATCCCGCTGTGTCTAGATCTAAATATATATCCTATCTGGGTGGCCCAGTCACTCTCATAAATATCCCAACAGAATCTTAAATTCATGGATTCGTAAATAGCATTTTGAGCGCGATATTCTGAGTCACGGGACCAAGTATCTTTTTGTGTTTTCCTCGGCAAAATGCTGAGGCGCGGTACATGTACAGTACCTTCATTTTGCGGTATACTGAGTTTGGCAGGCTAGTAAGCCCAATACCACAGATACGGCCGGCGCCGAGCATCTGCTATTACTTTGGCGAACCCAGCCTTGGAACCATCAGGAACTCCCACGGCCGTTCTGGCTGTGCTGGCGGGATTGGCTACCTTGGCTACCTTGGCTACGCTCGACAAATCTCCACCACCGCCTTCGTCCCACCTCCGTCCTTTTAATCCTTTCACTCTCCTCTTCTTTCTTCGATCCTCTTCTCGTTTTCTTCTCTGCCCCCCCCTCTACCCCAAGCTGAAACGACTGATTTCTCGGTGCAGTGCCTCGAAGTCAGAGCTCATACTCTTCCTGGCTGCCTACGAACCTCTCCCATTTCGAATCCAAACCCTGCTGCCTGACAGACGTCCAGGGCCAACTCAGTCATCATGGTCAAAAAGGATTCTTTTCTCTTTCCTCGTATGACCAAGAAACCTCCCTTTGCTGTTGAAGCTCCGGGTGTCGAAAAGGTTGAAGGGGAAACCATTCCCCGTAGAAATCCTGCTGCTAAGGATGGCCTCATCAGCACTCCTCACCCGGATATCTCAACCCTCTATGATAACCTCACATGGAGCACGAAGACGCACGGAAATGCCAAAGCGGTCGGATCGCGCCGGATAGTTAAGACCCATGTCGAGAATAAGAAATTCAAGAAGATTGTGGATGGAGTGGAGAAAGAGGTCGATAAAGCATGGACCTTCTTCGAGCTCAGCGGTTATACTTACCTTAGCTTTATCGAATTCGAGAAGCTTGCACTGCAGCTGGGCGCTGGTCTCAGGAATCTTGGGCTCGAGAAAAATAGCAGGCTCCACCTGTTTGCTGCTACGAGGTGAGCCATCCGGCACCAGCATCGTAGCCCTGCTAGCTCCATCCTCCTGTGTTTCCTTAGCTACCTCGCATATTATGCTAACTCTACTCGTTTTCCTTGATGTAGCGCGCATTGGTTGGCAATGGCACATGGTATTTAACTCCGATGGCACCTCATTCACACATTTATGAGCCTCTCCTAACATCTCCTAGGCGCTTCATCTCAATCAATGACGTCGGTGACCGCCTATGACTCCTTGGGAGAGGATGGTTTGAATCATTCCCTGGTCCAGACACATAGCAGCGCCATTTTCCTGGACCCTGCCCTCATCCCCACTCTTACTCGCATCTTGAAGGATGCCACGGATATTAAACACGTCATCTACGACACGGCAACTGAGGTCAAGCAAGAACATATTGATAGCCTGAAGTCTGGCTTCCCTCATATCAACATATTGAACTTTGAAGATCTCCGAAAGCTTGGCGAAGAAAATCCCGTAGATCCGGTACCACCAACCCCGGAAGATCTGTGTAAGTACCCAACATGGTATATTGTTGCTGGTTCATTTACTAATTAAATGTGTAACTTCTTCAAGGTACGATTATGTATACATCAGGATCAACCGGACCGCCGAAAGGTGTGGCTTTGAAGCATCGCATGGTTATCGCGGGGAGTATGTCAATAATTTCTTTGAATCCCTCGCTCAGTAAACCTAACCTGCTAACCCCAATTATACAGTGGCCGGGGCAAATACTAATGTCGGGCATGTTCTGGGCCCAACCGACACTCTCCTGACCTATCTTCCGCAATCGCATATCCTCGAGTTTATATTCGAGAATCTTTGCCTTTTTTGGGGTGGGACTATGGGTTACGGAAGCCCCAAGACACTTTCGGACGCGTCCGTACGTAACTGCAAGGGCGATATTCGTGAATTGAAACCTACCGTCCTGGTTGGTGTACCGGCCGTGTGGGAAACCGTAAAGAAGGGAATTATCGGCAATGTAAACAAGGGTGGCGCGCTTGTCAAGGGACTTTTCTGGGGAGGTCTTGGTGCCAAAAACTTCTTGATGTCTACTGGCCTCCCGGGATCAGGCGTCTTGGACGCAATCATTTTCAAGAAGGTCAAGGAAGCGACTGGAGGTCGACTCAGAGTTGCCTTGACCGGTGGCGGGCCGATTTCCAAGGACACACAATTATTCCTTTCCATGGCTCTATGTCCAGTGATTAATGGATATGGCTTAACTGAAACCAGTGCTATGGGTAGCTTGTGCGATCCTTTGGCATGGACCATTGACACCGTTGGTGATATCCCGTCATCGATCGAAATCAAACTTGTTGATTTTCCAGAGGCAGGTTATTACTCGAAGAACACCCCACCCCAGGGTGAGATTTGGATTCGTGGCCCTAGCGTTATGGAAGGATACTACGAAAACGAAGAAGAGACCAAATCGGTTATGACGGAAGATGGTTGGTTTATGACCGGCGATATTGGCGAGTTTGACAAAAACGGCCATCTGAAGATTGTCGACAGGAAGAAGAACCTGGTTAAGACGCTGAATGGCGAATACATTGCACTTGAAAAGCTAGAGTCGATATATCGTTCCGCAGCTGTCGTCGCCAACATCTTGATTCACGCCGCGACAGATCAAGTTAAGCCGATTGCGGTTATCGTCCCCGCCGAACCTGCTCTCCTCGCGCTCGCGAAGGCGAATGGAATCGAAGGAGAAAGTATCGAGGCTCTAGTTAATGACAAGAAATTGAACTCCATTGTCCTCAAAGAGTTACAAAATGCGGGTCGTGCTGGGCGTCTTAAGCCTTTTGAAATCATCGAGGGAGTCGTCCTCTCTGATGAAGAGTGGACACCACAAAACGTACTAATGTTCCCCATCATTTATAATTCCCCCTCTTCCCTCACACCCGCTTTTCCCACCTGTGTCTTAACCTTATCACTGCTAACTCTCTATTAATCAATCTAGGGCTACATCACCGCTGCTCAGAAACTCCAACGAAGGAAAATTGCAAGACATTTCCAGAAGGAAATAGACCGTGCCTACGGGAAGAAATGACTTGAGAGACTTTAGCTACCTCCCCAGTTACTTCGGCACTCTTACTCTTTATCAATCTATGTCCTAGAACGATGCTATGCGCCAGCCAGTCGGGGACAACAGGATTACTATGTTTATCACCAGTTATATCACCCTTTGCTATAAATAACATATTATTCCCCCCGCAGCCTACCCCAGTGCTCCCTTCCACATTCCTACCTCCTTGGAAAATCTCCGGTAATGAATGCCACTTATCGACATGTGAACGAACTTCTTCGATTGGTCAATCTAGCACGGTCCAATCCACCCGTGGCTTCCAGGACATGGATTTACAAATCCCTTCCTCGTCCTCTACCAGTGGCGATTTCCATTCTCCTTTTCCTTCATTTTTTTTCTCCCCCCTCTTTTTGCTTTTGGCCTCCGTTATGTACGTTCTGTTTTTCGTTGCTCAGTATTGTCGCCTATATAAACCTCGACCCAATGCCTTTTCCCACTTCCTGCACTGAACATTTCCCTCGAGCGGACAACCTTACCTTTATACATGGATGTACCTATTCTCAATGCACGCGTGAAATTACCCCATATTGTTCCTTGCACGTTCACGCCTTGCCTTTCATGTTTTCCTGGTTTGGTTTGCTTTAAGTTGTGAACTTTGTTCCGGAATTTTCGTTGGTTCCCTTTTTTTCTTCCTCTTTTCCTGCTTTGCTTGCCTACTTCACTTGCGTTTGGAAATGTGAAAATTGTTTTAAACATTGATCAGTAACTCTGTATTTTATGATCTCCTTTCCCCAGTTTTGATGAGTTTTATTTGATTTTTTTGTAACCTTGATTATTGACTCTTTTTTTATCTACGTATACCTCGTTCACTTTAGTTTGTTATTTGTTTCCCTAAAGTATTTATGTAGCCGGATCAATATATATACCTGTTTATATAGGCATTTACGTCTTAAACGTAGGTGGATTTGTGTGAGCACATTACGTATCAATGGACAATATTCTTCAAAAAATCCACATGCAAGTAGGAGTACTTTATTGTTTAGACCAAATGGCATATATATTCATTCAGTCATATATTGAGGAATATCAGTATAAGAACCTCCGGGCAATAGGAGTAACGAAATGGACGCTAAACCTTTCCTGGAAAAATGCCAAGACATGATGGCATGGCATGGGCAAACATCAAAGTCTCAAAAAGTCCAGCACCACCACCAACCACACAACAAGGTCATCGGTTCCCTTTTTTACAAATAATGTCGCTGTGGTCGTATGTCCAGTCCCTCTCCCTCCCTTTGTGTGTGCTCCAATTTCCGCAAATCAAATTTCAATTGAATTCCATACAGGAAGAAAACTAAGCAATCCACCAGAGTTGCTTAATTCGTATACAGCAATGTGCATTATATAACGACGGAGATGAAGCAAAAAAAAAAAAAAAAAAAAAAAAAAAAAAAAGTCACAACAAACAATTACTAACTCACTAAAATGCCCCCCGCGCTTTCTAGGTCCTACCGCAACCTTTCTCCGCGCACTCGCTTCCTCTTCGGAGCTGGCCTGATGGCCTACGCTGCAGTTGGGATGTGGTGGTCTCCTAAAATTGAGGTGGCTTTGGGAATGGTGCCGAGCAAGGAGGAGCAGGCGGACTTGGACAGGAAATTGAGTGTTAAGATTTCGACTGTCGAGCGGTGAATGATGAGTGGATGGATGGGATGGGATGGGATGGGGGAATAATGAGGGAGGAAGGGAGAGAAAAGTGCTGCATGTGAGGCGGGGAGGTTATGGGAAATGGGAAGGGCTATTGGCATTGAGTTGGGGAAGAGGCATGAACTATGCTAGATGATTTACGGGTTTAATGTTACTGTGGTGTGACCAAGGTCTGGAAGAGACCGGTGAGGAACTGGGAGGGGGAGGTTTTGGCGAGAAAAAGAAGAGATTAAAGCGTATACGCTGTGGGTATGATGAGTGCGTGAGGGTGAGAATGTTGTGTACATGTGGGTAATTCCATCATCGGCCGAACATTGACGTGGTACATTAATACGTGCTGGCTTCTGAAAAGGAATAGGAGGAGGTTGGAAGACGCCTGCGTATACCGACGATCATGAAATAGGTACGATGGGAGCGAAATGGGCCCTGGATAAAGATGTGTGACCAGATGATCGACTTCTGAGAAGTCTCTTTTTTGCAATTTCAACTTTTCATCCTTTCTTGCCTTTGGACTTCAACTTATCTTGGGGAGAAACGGATCTCGGACAGGCAGGGAGATCTCAGGGGCTGCAGTCGTGGAACCGAATCGAGAGCTCGGGGCCGATTTTGGCCTCGATTACACAAAATAGTGGAGTTGGACACCATTGCAATGGCATATCAAATTGCTCTAGTCCAGCCCTCCCCGTCATGATGAGAATGCGCTACACTAACACGGGTTTCGGACTAGATTGTATTCCTTTCGATGGAAGTCCGAGTCAAGGGGAGGTGGAGAGAGAAATTGACGATCAGTTCCTTTGAGACTTGCAGCGGCAAGTTCGAGTTTGAGTAAAATTGGTTTGCCCTTTTTTCGTTGTCGAAGTGCTTGTTCAATTTTCTTTCAAACGCTATTCGACTACTTTTCCTTTTTTGAATGGCTTCTTCTCTGTTCCGTTGGCTATCCAACACTCCTCTATCGTCAAATCAAATCTCAATGCAGACAAGTGCATATTTTTGTTCATTGCCGACGCTGTACACATTGAGATGTACTACTCCCCATCGATGGCATTGGATGTGTTTCGAAAAAGACCTGCTGCCGTGATTATTGTGATGGACTAGATCAGTTCACGGCGATTGGAAAAGCCATGAGCATAATCTGCCTCTCGACAGGACGATGGCGCGGAGCGAGCAAGGGTGGAGAATTTGAACAGTTGTTCATGCTGGTTTCCATCGACCTTTACAGCTCCCCTGCACGCCCAGACAGCTAGTTTCGTGCTCCCTACCTGCTGACGCCCTGACTCCACTTCGATACTCGGATTATCACAGTTGTATATGCCAAAGAGAATGGCATTCTGCTCCTACAAAGTAATTCAAAGCAAACCAGTTCGTCCTAGGATCCCCAAGTGCATGGATGTTACGAATCTTCCGGACGGCTTGCTGTTTTTCACCGTGCTGCTCTCCCCTCTCTCCGACCTTATAGTTGGCAATGCTCCTCCAACCAGCTTACCCGACACTTGTCGCCATCACGGCGTCTCCTGCGGGATGCTCGTGTGTGTACGCGTACGCAATACTCTTGAGACAAAATTAAAGAAACTTAAGATCTACCATCTGTCATTTGTCACTTTGGTCCAGGCTCAGCCACTATATTCTTCGAAATCTGAATATACTAAAGCTACATCTGCGTCTCTTGATATTCCGACTTAGAGTCAGTCTGCATTGCTGCAGCCACTGATGTGCATCAATATCGATCCATCGGCCAAATCAAATATACCGTCAGCGGTTTGAGCTGCTTTGAGAATCATGCTTCAAACTTCTGACAGTTCCCGATTGAGCACTGGCGCCTGACGAGTTTATGTCTCAGGCCACCATCCATCTCGTTTGGCTTTTGCCTCCACTATCATTCGCCTTCCCTCGTCAAAAGTTACGCTGTCTGCGAATATCAATTGGCTTTGAATTTCTGCTCTAGGAGGCTGTTCTACTCAGCTTAAAGCCAGAATGAGTAAGTTTCGCATCTTTTCGCACTCAGCTTGATTTTGTTGCGTTTATGGTCACTGAAAATAAAGGGCTTGGATTTGTAAATCAGTCATTGGAAATCCATAAGATGGAAGCAGAACAAGGGTGGACCAGCCTCTGGCCCACGACACACCCCTTTACACCTGTATGCTGTGTCTCCAGCTATTGACGGGTATGGATTTTTGCGATGAGAGTTGGTATTGTAATACCAAGCACGGAGCCTGTGTACCCATTGACTGCCACGGTGTTTTATATCGGCCCTATTATTTCGATAGAGGTCGGTCCGGGGTGTATATAACCAGAAAAGGCAATATACCTAAACAGGATGGGTACCTAGGTTATCGGTTAGCTACTTGGTTTTTTTTTTTTTTTTTTTTTTTTTTTTATTGTTCCTTTCTACTTTCCAGCAATGAAGGAAGGAGGAGGAAGCAGTTTATATACTTATTTCAATTCTCTATAATAGATGCCATGTGTCACCGTCATTTACATATTTCTTCTCCGTCTAGATAGCTCGGAATAGGGCACAATAATCACGTGGCTTCACTGTCCAGCAATTTGGCAACAGTGATGGAAAGATGCTGGTAAAAGCACAGAAGAAATCAAGAAAATACGTGGAAAGTATGGCACCGTACACTATTACATTTCATCTAGTAAATGAAATGTAATGACATTTGAACTCAAATTAACGGTCACCAATCTCTTACGATCTGTCTCGTGTTAAAAGGGTTATACTGACGACCAGCTGCCTGCATGGCTAACACACATGGGGCACATTTTTCCCGATACATAGCCACTGACAACTTCCCGTCTTCGTAGTTCGAATCTCTAGAAGTGTTAAAACAAACCTCCGGCGAGACACTCCTTTCCCCAATTCGTTCTTCCCTCGTGCCTTTCCCAATGCGCAACCCTCAGATCAATACGTCCCACCATGAACGCCATACATATTTATTTTTTTCGTGTAACATTCCCTTCTCTTTTCTTATTTTTCTGGTCCCAGTCTGCCGAAATCTTGGAGAGGCATTCCAAAACAATGTAAGAAGAAAACATAAGCTACTAAGAAAGTCGCTTTGCTGCGGTTACTCAATGCGATTCGACCTAGTTATCCAAACTAGGAAGCCTAACTAAGAAGCACTTTTGATCCATATGCAAAACAATACAACATGTATGACACAAGCAAAATTTAGCGCGAATGAAAAACATGCGCTAGGGAGCATCAACAGAGCAAGGCAGGTGAGAAATTGGTTGCACCATGATGTGATCCAGCCATTCAGACAGCTTGCTTTGTGTTCGATGGCACCATGTTCAGCACCCACTCTATGACTTGCCCCTATGCGAAGTCTCGGCCTTGGATGAGAAAGGAAGGACATTTAGACGGGATCAGGGTCGTTTAAAAATGGCTGATAGTGATAAAAACAGATGAATTGATTGACATTAAGAATAAATATAATCATATAGGAAAATTTTAAAAAGCCCCAGAATAAAATGGGAAAGGCGAAAAGTGAGAACTCCAGAAGTAAGACAAGCTAAATTGATGTTAAACAGCAAATCTTTCAATTGCGCTGCGGTCCCGAATGAAGATTGTTTGAAACTCTTAGCAAAAGGAAATCGTTAAGCGTTGATGATATAGAGAAATAGTCAGGAAAACTGGCGCAGAATGCGCAAAGTCCAAAACGATGGAGCATTTGTCGTTAAGCAATCAACTACCACATTTCAAGAACAGAGACTCTGGGGACTTTGGATCGGGTCGAGGCGGCCGTAAGAATTATCTCCGGAACGACTGGCATAGGATCCACCAAATCTGGGACCTGAAGCGTTATTCAAATAACTGGTAATACCGTGCCGTTTGAGATATTGACTTGAGCCATCGTGCTCATTTTGTAAGGCCGGGATCATTGGATCGAAGGCTGTGTTGTACGTACTATCGTGATCCTCCTGTGTCTTTACGGTGGCGTCGTCATCGTAGCTTGGAATATGTAGGCGTAAGTTAGACGGTTCGATGCATATTTTTCTTGAATCTGGTGAAGCAGTTGTAAACGTTGGGTCACCATAAGGGCCTGCGGTTGTGGTGTCCTTGATCGTCTCTAACGGATCCATCGAACCGTTCATCATGGTATAGCTGTTATAATCAGGCGACGACGACGACGACGATATAAGAGGGCTTGTGGTTAAAGGGGAGTGGTCTGTAGATGATAGCCGGTGGTAGTTATACGAAGCAGGAGGGCGGTGACTACCACTGTAGTGTGACATTAATGAAAGATGGGCGCGTGGGCCATGGCCTATTCCTGGAGGTAAGCAACCTCCTCCGTTGCCATCTCCTGAGCTTCCAGTACCGCCATCTGGCCCCATACTTGCTGAGCTGTCTCGCCGACCATCTTTATAATGACCCGGTGACCGACCACGAACCACCATCGGATGGGATAATCTTTTAGCGATCAAGACCCACTGAAGATCAACACCATTTGGCATGGGGATTTCTGCGTAGAGCTCCACAACCAGATTGTAATACTGTTGTTGCGCACGGCGTTTGCCATTGTTTGCTGTTGCTTTTTGAAACTGGATACGTTCAAATGTATGGGAAGAGGGTGGCTGTGATACCTGCGGAGCTGCTCCGAAGGTTTGTCCATAATCTAATGGTAGACTTGAAGTGTGTGGTGGCGCGGCGAACGATATGTGATTGCCCCCAAGCGACGGTGGATGGACCATAGCGAGAGACGGTGGATGCTGCGGGTGCAAAGTTATCCTTCCCGGCTTCTTTTCTGACTGTTTGTCTCGTTTTGGCGTATGTTGGACAAGTTCTCGGGTTTCATTCTCTTGGGCATTCACGACCGCAGATATTGACATTGCAAACGACCGAACGCTCTGCGGGTTGCTGTTGGGAAGTTGGACATATAGTGGAGAATTTGGAGTCCAGGGGCGTAGCGAGAACGAGCAGGATACAGAAAAGTAGTTTCGACGATAGCATGTCCATTTGTCATCCACCTGAAAGAACCCCTTATGTATCTTCGCTTGGATTTCCGGATTGATTGTTTGGTGGCTATTTGTAAAAACGGAATGAAGCACGTTTGTTTCGTTGAATGGGGGAGCTTCTGGGCTTGATTGAGAAGTCCGAGATGAGGTGTCCATCAGATGGTTGTAAATCGAGGAACTATTTGCGTGGACGCCCATTGTTCGTGTAGAAGGGTATTGGGAATAACGTGATATATCGTTCATAGTCTGGTGCGGAGTGCCGTATGAGTTCCGGTTTATGGAGTATGATATCGAATACGGATCGGTCCTTGTCATCAACCCGGTTGACACTGGAACCACAGTGCCCTGTGATTGCAAGGGTGGTGACATACCCGACGGAGGCTGGCTGGAGAGCAGAGGCGTTAGAACTGGCAAAATGGTACCATAAAAGCAGAGGTAAATTGGGTGGAAGTTGGGAGGATAAACTTACAGCGCAGGTACCCGTTGGACTCTCAAGTCTCCCATTCTATCGTTCCACCGCAAGTTTGTAGGATGGGAGTAGGACGATTGCGTCGAATACCCTTCGGTTGAAGTCGCCGTATTCGGTATAGAATTTGATAGTGATGTATAAGCATATGAAGTCGTAGCTGAGCTGGGGCTTGTTGAGGATGATCCACGGGACGGTTCAATCGGGCTCATGAGTAGCCCAGATGCAGCATTAAAGCTGGAATAAGAGGAATCCAACATTAGCAAACCGACACAAGTTCAACAGTGTAAATTAATTACAACAGTGAGATTAACAAAAAATAGCACAATGAGGCACTGAAATAAAGCACTAACTACAGCACCGTCAGCGAAATAAATTCCAGAGCAGTCCTGTGACCTGGGTTACCGGGGGTGGGGAATGAGCTGTCAACACCCCGTGGCCATGCATCAGAGCAATAATGCGGTGATAAGGAAGCTGGATGGGCTTTCTAACTAAGAAAGACAATAGTTCGAAGCGGCATGAAACACAAGGTCAAAAAGCTAGCAGTCAAATTGCCAAACACCGAGAGAGGTGGGAATGCAAGGGCAGTCGAAATTAAAAGGAGGATGGGCACCTACGGTACATCTTGTACCGCAGAATGTCGTGCGGCGTACCTAAAGCCGTTGGTGACGGGTACAGAACCCAGGTGTCCTAATTGATGTCTTAGTGAATCGGTTCTCTGGAGGCCAGTTTCGGGGTTTTCGGTCGGGAAAGAAGTTGTGGTAGGGAACGTACGTTCGTTTGCGATGTACTCGGTCTCAGAAGGCACAGGATAGTCAATCTGAAAAGAATTCTCAAGCAGTGTGGCTGCACAAATCCAGGTTAGATTGGAGTTTTAAGATTTAATATGGTAGCAGGCAGAAAATAACACATTCTTAATCGATAGAGCAAATACGGATGAAGTACAGTGTTGCAAAGGGTACGCTCGGATGTAGCTAGGTTGCACAAGCATGCATTGGTTGGAAAATCGGTCAGGAAGAATCAAAGCAAGGAGGGGAAGGCGGTAGAGTGAAAGAGTAATGCAGGAATCAAAGAAGTAAATGGGTAAAAGCGGAAAATAAATAGTAATGGGAAAATAAAGAAAAAGGAAATAAATAGCACTGAGGGAAAACGTGGACGATCTTCCGCTGACAGCGGGTGGTGGTCTAAATAATCCAAACAATGTATCTTTGAAGTCGTACCAGATGAAAATAAGCTTACTATTATTCATTTGTCAGGTCAAATTCCGCCGACAATCAGCAGAGGACGCGCTGCTGGATTGGGTGGCTCGACTTCGGGAGAAGTCCCAAGAAAAAGGAACCGGAGAATACGCTCCAAAACTGCAGGAAGGCGTTTAGACCAGACAAACCTTGTGGTAGTCGGGCGACGCTGGAAATGTCGATAGTAATGATTGGCTGGTCTCAATCCTGCTCGATGGACACTCCTAAGGGCAGATCGGGCCCTTGTTGCGAGTGAGAATTCAATAAGCTTTTCCGGGATTGAATAAAAGAAATACGGATATGATAAGGCCAACAGGAGACGCTTCATGCGACCAATCTCAAAATAGTAAAGGCGTAGATAAAGCGGAAATATGGGGAAGCGATCGCAACCTTTAACTAGACTTCTTGATCGACGTTTGTTGGTCGCGAATGACAATAACTGCGCAAAGATTTTGCATATCGGGGTTTATAGCCATTTACCTCGACACAATGAGCTTGTAGTTGCGTAAATATCCTGCCGATTTTGTCGAATTTTATGTATAAACAGGAGGAAATGAAGAAATGTCTGCGATTCACGGAAAGCGAGTATGTTGCGTCGGAGAAGAACTGGAATTGATGACACGGGCGTTGGGGAAAATATACGGAGAAAGATGTTAAGAAGTGATTTGTGAAAAAGGGTAGGGTTTGCAGAGGTATAACAAGTTATTTCCAGCTTCAGAAATCAGTTCGACACTGCGAATGGGCTGGGCAAGGTGCTTAGATGATCGACCGCTAAGACTCAATGCGAAGGTGGACGGATTAGAAAAAGAAAAAAAAGCGCAAAATACAACAGATAATAGAAACGGTAATGGATAAGGGCAAACCAAGACAGGGACAACCTGTAGTTGTCAGCTGCGCTCGCTTCACTTGAGAATGAAATCGAGGAGATAAAATGTATAACGACAGTGAGCGGCATAAAGAAGCTTTAATAAAACTTCATTTTTAACGGGAACACTCCACGAAAAATGGTGTTCCACAAGCGGGCGAGGACGCCGAACAGCCCTTGGACAGACAAGCTGTTCAGCTAGATGTAGTGGGAGCAGCTCATTGGATCAGATGGAAGGTTTGAAGAAATAATATCTAGGGTAGGCATCGGCAAATTTTTCTTCTCTTCTCCACTTCCATGCAAAATTGAAAATTAAAAGTCTGCTTGATTTTCATTGCTTGATTTTTGCTTTTTCCTTCCTTGCCGCTTCTTCTTGGTAATTTATTTTCTGAGCCCCCAGTTTGTCGATCGAGGAGATGAGAGGGTAGAACTTTTGGACTTGCGCCGGCAGCTGATAGCCCTATCGTATTTTGGCCGGCTTGCGCAAGTTTGACGGCCGCCAATGAACGTTGCGGCGAGCACGATGATATGACCCTCTGGACCATTCCCCGAACGATCCTGGGTCCAGGGTAGTCTAGACAGCATGGATTGTACGGCCGCTTCTTTCGAGAGCTTTGTCTATTTGGCATCCGCAATTTTCGTTCTATTGAGAGACTCCCGAGTTCCAGAAGGCTTGCGGATGAGTGGAAGTTAAGGTCGTAAGGACACGCACAAAGCACAGATGGCAGCAACGGGAGATGGTTATTATTAGCCCTCATTTACCTCCAACCAGTGCCAACCACTAGAATTCTTCGAGTCACCATTCATATTCCCTGCCTCACAGGACTGCTGCCAAATTATTTCATTTTCGTTCATGCCTTGGTCATAATCGAATTTTTCATTTTTCCTCCTGCGTCAGCACATGTCCTAGTAACCCTATAATAGGGCGACTTCATTGTATCTTTCTCTTTATAAGCACTGCTTCATTCTCGCTGCTTTTGGGCTCCACGCTTGCGAGCACAAAGCTTTAACAGCAGCTAGAACCGTATCCAACCCTACTTATAACATTAATACGACGGGGTTTCTGTAGATTCGTAAATTCACTTGGGGAGATCATTGATCATTGTCATTTCAACAGTAAATAAACAACGAAATCTGACCGTCTGGCGACGATTTTAGTCAAGAATGGTTTAATGAATTAACCGCAGTGGCTCCATTCCTGATTGCAATCAACTCCAATTTCGGCTGTGCCCCGAAGAGAGAACAGACCGCGCAAGAACAAATCAGATAAAGAATCGTAGAGGACACTCCACTGAAAGGGCGGTAGGGGACAGGAAGCGATTTCTTGGCGTCCAAGTATCTTTCCCGGCTGGGAGGGGGAGGGGGGAAGAGTGTAAGCAATATTCTCTGACCCAGAGAGGAAATTCAGAATAAAAGAATAAAGATGGAAACTCTGGTTGGATGGCATTGGCAGTCTGAAGCAGTACAATGCGACATAGGTCTCAAGAACGATCCGAAAATAATCACACTCCGGCGGTGTTGGTTTTGGAGTGACTTAGAAGTGCATTCTTCAAACTTGCTTTCTACGCTTTGATTTCGCCAATAAGTACTGACAGTATTTCGAATGTTAGCACTGCGTATGCTGTGCGCATGAATGCGCTTGTCCCGTCACATGGCATATTTATCAATTTCATAAAACATGATCGATTGCCATGCCTTAAAAAAGAAAAAAGCCCGACCCAGTATCGAGATGGGACGGAGCAGCCACGAGCACTGTAGCTTTACCCTATGGGCTATTATGTATGTATCTTGTGGCGGGAAGGGATCTGAGCCAACAGGGAGATACCGGCGCCAAATATTGAAGAATGGGAAAGACATAAGGGGTACAAACAATTGATAGCCCTGCCTCTGATTGGTAGGGAATTGTGAGAGGCAGAAAATAATTGAATTGGATGCTGGGTGCGGGAACAAGGGCTGCAGTGAACAATGTTTTGCATGATACACCGACAAAACAAGCACAAGGGAGTGGAAGGGTGGAGCGGGTGGAATGCAGATTGCCCCCATGTCAGAGTCGACTGGTCGATACCAATTTAGGGGCCCATTCCACTGGAATATGTGGTGTAAATTCATGCACAGTCTGAAAAGGGGAAACCCTGAATGATTGGCCTGCAGGAATTCTGGACATGAGGCTTGACGGCTCCGTGGTCCCATATGCAACAAACTACCATGTCAGGGTGGCTGTACCAACTTACCGCGATTTCTGCTCCATTCGGGGCAGGTCCCTCACCTGAGAAGGGCTGTTTTCCCCTTATGACCCCACTCACCGGCAAGTCATTCTTGACCAGTCAGGAATGACTGCTGAAACAAAGACATCGTTGACCGAGAGTTGTAAGAAAAAGAAAAGAAAATATTGGCCGGAGAAAAAAGTTGAGGCTTGAAAGGAACCGTCCAAGTTAAGTACATGGCCCGTGCGCATGATGTGCAACGCTAAGCCTATAATAACATGGCGTTGCTACTAGCATAATATTACTTTCGAAAAATATACTTATGTACGGGAAATATTCTCCAATTTGCAGTGTAAGTAATGATATTACGGTAAGATGCTGTATATCGTAACGTTTTCTCATCGTTTAGTGTGAGGCTGAGAGTTGGCCCGCACATGACTTGCATCTCAACGACCTTCATTACACCCTGATTGCATTTGCCTGGTTGTGTCCGACATCACCGACACGGTCTACTTCACTTCTTCAGAACGCCCTGATTAAAGCCCTTTCAGATACTTCATCAGAGACTCCATCTGTTGCCGTTTTACCCGGAAATTCCCCTCTCTTTGCAGGAAACCCGTAATGCCCACACACCGAAGCAGCCTGTGAAACGAAAGAAACCAAATAAAAACAAATTCTTTGCAAATCCTGGGGCCGTACTGCTAAAGCCGGATTTTGATACTATTTATATACGATAAGCCTGCCTAATATTGTGGATGTTATCCTTCAAATACATTAGAACCCCTTTCTTATCAGAGTTACACCTTACCCCTGCTTTTACACCTCGCTTTAGAGAAGAATGGTAAATCCGGCAGCAAATATTATATCCCTCTACAATACTGACTGGGTGTGTTTACGTTTTCGTTTTCACACTGACTCCCGTGCCACGCTGGTTGTAGGACAACAGGGGCAGCAGGGTTTTTGGCATGTTACTCGTCGTTGGGAGGTTCTTGATTGAAGCATTGGTTGTTCTCCATGCCATGGCTTCGCCCAGCACTCGATGCAGTGAGGAGCTATCTATGTTTTACCAAGTGGATAATTTATCCCCCTCCGTTTCTATCTATGAGAAATATGTTCTCTGAGGTACATGTACAAAGGATGTCGTTCTTGATTATACGATATGCTTTTCTCTATTGGTCTTCTGATGGAGTTGCTAATCACCTCAAACCTTTCCAAAGTATGCCCCTGGAGTGATAGAGAGAATTGGAATCAAGTCAGGGCTAGTTGAGCCAACTCACATCGGGAACTTCGCATTGTGATCACTGGATGCGCCTGGCCAATAATGCAGCATTTGATATGCCATATACCCGAGACAGCCGGCATATTCCGTTGCCATGAGCATTATCCAAATAATATCTAGGAAATCGAGATGCCTGTGCAAGAATTAGAGGCCAACAAAAATGCAATTACACTACTGTGTGTATGGCCAGAAATCCTGAGAAATCGCGGATATGCCTGACCTGGAGACCTGAAACTTGACTTTTAACAACGCTCTTATGTTACTGTTGTCTCTATGTAAACGAATCCTGCCGAAGCATTTGAATCACGTTTAGCCTGGTTCTCATTTTAATGGGTCACCTCAACATGGGTTGGGAATGAGAAAATGAATCATGAGTTCGATCCGGTATTTATTTCTTTACTCTGTGGATTATCCCTGGAGATTCCCAGTGTACCAATATCCACACATTTCTTATCTTTCGCCGTTAAATATTCGACTCAGATGTGTTGGTAAAAACACTGGGATTAGGAGCTCCACGGAAGAATCTATTAGGTATGTTGGTGCTTCCTGGCTGTATATGCTTGGTACCAGTATCCACCAGCGGGGTCTCCAACACTCCTTTCGACTTGTTTCGCATGTGACTCCGATCTGGTCTGACGTTCATAAATTCTAGTGGCCGTTTCAAACCATCGTCTTCCTTAGGTTTTCTTGTCCGTACTACATGAGCTATATAGTGGGATAGTCAGGGTAACCATGTGCCATTCCTGTAATTGGATTCGATGGCAGACACCTTTTGTTTCTTGAAAACCTGCAAACAGAGTAGCAATTGGCTACTTTAGAAAAACCCAAAAGCTTCTGAAGTGCGGTTGAGAGCTAACCTTTATCAACCTAGAGGCACGTAACACCACAGTCTCGCAACTGCCGACCGAGTACTATTGGCAATGAATATCCCCTTGCCAGAGTTCAACGTTTGAATAGTGAATCACTGATCGCCATCCACTTTTCTTTTCCTTGATCCTCTTCTGCCGCAAACCTGGAGCCTAGAGCTCAGGGTACTTTGAATTGGTGACACTACACACAAACCCTGAGATCATCCGTTGGTTTTCTTGAAGTCGATTATAATTTTTGATATCACTTTGCTTGGTGAGGTTGACAGCGTTAGGCTTGCAACTGTCAAGTCGACTTGACTTAAGAGCAATGTCTAGATTCCCAGCCATAACATGCCTAGCCTCTGGATTGATTTTGTCCAGGATAAGTCGATTGTATTGCTGTCTGTCGTCAATTAAACAGTGGCGTTAATACGGGTATGTGGGTCGCCCCTTTCTATCATTCTGTGGGTTTGTCAAACTTGTTTATGCCGCTACCGCAGTAACAGTGTCTTTTTGACCAACATCCGGCAAGACCACCAACCACGTGAAGTTTGCACCGCCTGCGAACTTGTTACACATTCTAATGGGTTGTCCACATCATTTCTGTTGGATCTCCAGTTTAAAAGATTCCAATTTCAGACCAACTCAAGATGCGAGAGGAAACACTTTATCATCCACTATCATGAGCTATGCCTTGGCTCATCGTCAACGAACCATTGAGCCCTAGCGTGTCAGTCGCGACTGCTCGGGTGAACCACCCCAGCTCTCAGCCAACGGTGCAATAAATGATATACACAAGCTGGGCCATCCAACAGCCGGCCTCCCAGAAATCCAACGTTGTGCATGTATAACGCCTGTTTTAAGGTTGGAACCCTTTGTCCGGATAGAAGACCTTCTGTCCCCTTATTTTGCTACCCTGACCACCTCAACGAGCATGAAACGGGAGCACAATGTGATAACAAGCATGCTTGAGCTCCGAGCAGCAGCCAAACAGAAAGCCTTTGGGAAGTGCATATGAAAATACTGTGGTTTCTAGATATCTGGCTCGCTCCAGAACGCTGCCCAACCATTTTTATCATGGATGAGACATTTCCGTATTTCTTTGCCGCCAAATTTAGCCCAATATCAACTTTGGTTACCGGGCGAAGTATCCGTTGATACTGAACTAACGCCGTAACTTCTACATTTCTAATGTTTTGGTATCGGCATTTGCTAATAGAGGTAATCATATGTCCGATGAATGGAGAAGTATAGGAATCGTTGTTAACTCCTTGTTAGATGCGTTGCTACGTTTATTGATCGTCCCCACGGGGAATCGAATCGCCAAAATCCTGGATTGGAAACTAATCAAGCTCGAGGCGATCTAAAAGTGTACGACTTCATCCAACCCCTACCCGTAAAAAAAGAAAGAAAAATTCTTGTTAAAAAATAACAAGCCAAGGGGGCTCGCAAAATAAAAATAATAAAGTACAAATAGATGGGTACACAGGAAGATACCACGAACTGCTCTCATCCCCAAACAAGGGATAGCCGTAGATTATTCTTCACACTTCCATTTTCTTGGAGTGTCGAATCGCCTGTTATTACCATTCATGAATCTGCCGATCATATGACACAGAGCAGAAGGATTGCCGAAGAAAAGTTAAACAAATGAAAATGTCGATTTAAAAACCGTTTTGGTATTTAGCTGGGAATAAAATAGAAATATTAAAATACAGGGTCATGCCTTTCTCCACAGCGAAAATCAAATCGCCCACGCACGCGCATACTCAGGAACCCAAAAGGTTGGTGATTTGAAGCTGGACTCCTTCAGGCCTCCCAGACTCAGCCCTTGACCTGTCCTCCCCTCCCACCCCTCCCAAACAGTTTCAGCAATCGATCCATCGAAACCCCCACCTTGAGCCCTTTTAAGTTTTGACCTCGACTGGGTTCTAGTCGATCCTGTAGATCACCTGGCAGTTAACAGGCCAGTAGGTTAACGATCTTCGAGCGCCTCTTACCTCATACTCTATCCTACCTTTGCAACTCAGCACGTTCTCCTCAATAAATTGGAATCCCGCCCTTTGGCTGAGGGCGTCCTCTATTTGAGATCTGAGCGGGTTTGGCCTCGGCGGACGAATACTAATAAAGGAAGAGGCCCGAAAGGAAACGAGACGAAATGAATGGAGCAAAATTATGGTAATTACCCTGGTTGGGATAAGGGCAAGGCACAATGAAAGACAAAGCTAGGCTAACTCACTCACTAGCTAACTGGCGGTGGCTGGCGCTAGGACTGACGGACTGCCCGATCCTATGCAGTCAATCCGTGATTGATACAAGCAAGCAAATTCTTCGTTTCCTGCTTTTGGCTAGACAAGAGTGGAGAATAGCTTGAAAACCAGTCGCTCCGTCTTCTAGTCATCTTTCTGTGTCATTTTCTTTGTCTCCCATATTTACTCCTGAGGTACTAGGCGGAAGGGGCAGTATCCGCACTGACGACGAAAGACATGGATGTACAGGTACAGGACATGTAGGTGTCTGCACCGAATACCGGCACGGAACCTGGAGCTAATTATCGGAATTACTTCATCTCACATATTCGAGAAAAATAAGAACGGAACCAAAGATCGGTTCAGTTACGTACCTACATAGATCCCGAATGAAAATACCTAGGTAGGTATAGACTCCGCGATGTACAGTACCCCCTTCCCCAGGAGCCTCGGTGGTCAGGGCTTTGGTGGCTCCCGCTAACTCCTCCTCCCGCATTTACTCATCAATCATAATGGCTTATCATAGGAGGGTGGTGATGCTAAAATGGTATGCGGCTGTTTATCGCAAAGAAGGGGATTTTCTCAGCTTCTTCCATGCCGTCGTTGGTCAAGAGATTGACTAGTCCCGGGGCTTCCGAATGGATGGGAGGTAGGGTCCGGAATCCAACATTTTGTGGATTTTCATGAGAGGGAGAAGGAAACCAAAGATTACGTGGTAGGAAAAGAAAAAGGAAAAGGGTGATCTGCTGAAATCGACGAAATTGATGTGAAGCTGTACATGCACGGTATATGGACTGTACAGTACATTGTGCCTGGGAACAAGAACAGCGGTGACCTTGAGTTAGATGCAAAAAGCCAGGGATTGGGTCTCGGGTTGTCCCTTGCCCACGTCACTGGGAATCCGCTAATCTAACCGCAAACTGCGCCCTCCATCCATCTATCCAAGTTCCAAGCAAGGTATTTCGTACGTAGACACCGCATTTCCGCCCGCTTTGCAAAAAGAAAATAGGTCAAGGTTTGTACCGAGGTAAGTTTTATTAGGTACCTGGGCAGGCGCATGGGTGGTTTTGTTTTATTTCAACTCGAGTGTATATTTGTACATATCGACCATACGTACCAGTTATGAACTTCGAGAACCAAGATAGCAAATCATCAGACCCTCGAAGACGAGTGATAATCGAAGACGTGAAATCAAATCAAAAGTGCCCCAGACACCGTACGTTTGTGGGTAGATGTCCGATCTCGTGCATAGATTTAAGAGACGAATGTTCTTTAAAACTCTCCGCCCCCAGAACCTAACAAACATTGCTTAAATTCGGGATTCGGTTTCATCTTGATGCCAGGGCGGCGGCGGCGCCCGGATGACATATACAGTGACTCTCCCAGTTTGTTATTTTCTTGGAGTGTTGGCGCAAAGGCGATGCCGGCTTGCTTTTGTTAGTTGGCTGTCCTCTCTGCCGGATGTCGGGGGCGGGCTGTGAAGTCATGTCGTGGTGTGCCCGCCAATGTAACTGTATGGAGATATTGCAATGTACGGGTGCGCGTATAGAACTAGTCAGCCCTTCTTCTTGGGTGTTCTTTTCTTTTTCTGATATATGCATGTACCATGTAAACTAACTGTCCATCCTAACGCGCGCGCCTCGCCGGGTTTTGACAAAAGGAATATTTTGACAGGGATATGTGTCATTCATTTGCCGTCGGTTTGGCCTACAGCCTGAGCAGCGAGTGAGTGTTATAATGGACCCTTTCGAGTGAGTTGATGAACAAAAGCTGGAGAATGAGGTAAACAGAACACAGAATCATTTGCAATTCTTCAGGTTCCACATTTGCTGTTTGCCTCCAGAGATCCCACTTTGCATGCGTCTGCTATTTACCAAGATTTGCTATTCTCAAACAAACCCACGTCCGCATTCTTGTTTCTTTGTTGGTTGGGTTCTATTACTGAGATGAGATAAGGCGAGGGCTTTATAAGGTAAATAATATTTCTGAATTGACGGAAGCAGATAAAGTACTTTCCGTCCCCACTCAGCCGTAATATCGCAAATATAGGTGTCCATCGCAGAGTAAGATTGATATCCGTGGGTATACAGGAAAATAAGCATAAAAGAGCAAAAAGAACAAGCAATAAAGAGGATATATGAGCCCTGAGCAGGATAAAATGAGGCCATAGCTGGATAACAGCAGCAAACAAATATACCGTAAAAACTGTCAAGTGCGTGGTGCTGATAGAGGGGTTTGTCTGTATGATACGTTGGGGGAAACAAAATGGGATATCACACGAAAGGAGAAAGCTCGAAGAATGAGGCAGATATGACAGAAGATACTTCAAAATCCTGAAAACGCCAACATCGAGAAATAGATACGTGAGATAGAATAACCAGTAGAAGAGTTGAGGATTGAAGTGAGAACGCAAAAACGAAAAGAAGGTGCAAAGACTAGCCGTAAAGCATGGACGACATTTAGCAGATTCTTCTCCTCCCTTTTTTTTCTTTTTTTAATTGTTGTTGTTGCGGGCAATTTTCACTATCCCCCGGGTCATTCGCAAAGAGTGCTGGGTCAACAGGAGAGGCAATCAGAAGGGTCACCAACTTGTTATAGACTCAAACGGTAATGCAGCCGATGCAATGTGATGTGTCTGTTGGCGGGATGTTGTGAGACTTTGAAGAGCGCGTGTTATTACAGCCCTTTGTTGTTCCCCCAGCGGTGGAAGGGGAAAAATAAGAGCATTCATAGGCTGGAAATACCGTGCTTGTTAATAATAATGAAATATATGGGACCCGAGAGTATGATACTTGGCTGGCTGTTCTGCGCGCCTAGATGCATGTGTGCATTGGGCGTTCCTCTATCTGCTGGCCAACAGAACCCGGCTACCCAGTGGCCTGGACCAAGTAAATTGGCATTGCAATGTATCTGTGTTTGTTTATGATGGGGAGAGGAGAAGAGATGGAGGAAGCGGCGAAGCATATTTGAGGTAGCGCGTTGGTTGGGGGCGCAAAAAGCAAATATGCAGAAATGTCCGAAAGGAATGCGGAAGAAGAATCGAACGAAGAAATGGAGAAAGATGGGTCGCAAACATTATTTGCTTGTTGCCGATGATTGCTGCAAGGAGATAAATCCGGGTAGATAGGGCGAAAGGGGCTCACACATATTCGTAACACCTTGAGATGTATGGGACCTTGACTAAATGACGTGGTCGGGGCGGTAGCAGCAGGAACTCTTGTCATTTCATGTGGTATTTGAATTTTGCAAGCGGGAATATATGAAAAGAGCAAACACGATGCGCTAAAGGCAACAGCAACAGCAACGGCACCAAAAGGATGAGAAACCACCCTATCCCCTATCGGATCCGTGGGGAGGAAGGGGTTAGACGAGGGTTCTAATCCTGGGTGATAAAGCGCGCTAACTCTGGGGTCGTATGAACAGAGGGAGAAATTAGGACAACCAAATAGACACATTATGTTGTGGCCATCTACATATTTTCAAAGAATCAATCGAAGTAACCGTAAATGCATTCATTCAACAATCATCACAGAGTATACTTGGGGAAAATTTTCTTTACCGAAACCATATCAATTTGAAAACACCACATTAGCCGGAAATAGATCAGTTAAATTACGTAGTCTTCTTCGCAAACTCCACACGTAAGATCAGATGCCGATAACCAACTACATATCGCATTAGCAGAGGAATTATCCGTTTGGTAATA
This sequence comes from Histoplasma ohiense, assembly GCA_017607445.1. NCBI lineage: Eukaryota > Fungi > Ascomycota > Eurotiomycetes > Onygenales > Ajellomycetaceae > Histoplasma > Histoplasma ohiense. Next base: position 5,698,546 of record JAEVHH010000001.1, read on the forward strand.
CACAGCAGATAAAACTTACAGCCGTCCATTTTCTCGCATGCGCGAGCGGCATCACTTCTATCTTGGAATGAAATGAAGGCGAAGCCTTTCGCCATATTAGTTTCCCGATCCTTTGCCAGAAAGACTCTTGTGACGCGACCGAATCTTTCAAACATGTCCCGAATTTCTTGTTCTTCGGCCAGCTCGCTCACCTTCGCAAAGTCAGCCTACAATAACAGGGAAATGTTGCTCTTTGCATGAACTTACGTTTGTAACGCGAAGAGTTGCCAGATCGTCCCGCTCATATTTTCCGCCCATGCGCTCTCCAGCTGAAGCACCACCTTTGCGTAGATGGGGCGGCACGTAACTGCTGCCACCAGCACCCAGGGCGCCAGTTGGCCGCTCTTCACCCACATCGTCGCCGGTGCCCGCACCAGATTCTTCAACTGGCGCCATCGTATCCTTGAACGGACATCTGGCAGTGAAATGCTCCCCGGAACAAATTCGGCACTTGACTTTCTTGTCCTTTAGTTGGTCCTTGATGCTTCCCTTCTCAGGGCCTGCTTTCTCTGCTTCTTTCGCTTGTGCTTTCCAGTTTACACTAGGTCTGAAGATAATATTTTCACCAACGGAGGTAGTATCGAACGAGGGACCAGCCGGATGGCCCTTTTCAAGCCCAAACTTTGGCCATCCTCGCCGTTCTGCGACTCTGGGGTTCACGTGTTCCTTGACCACAGTTGTTCGAATTCGGCGGCTGGTTTTTACTTTCTTGCCGTCGTCGTTAAATCGATAAGAAATAACAGTCTTGGTACCGTCTTTATTAGTGATTACTTGTTGGGGTGGGAGGGATTGAGCTTCGTCGAACTCCTCGTCGTCCGCCCAGTCAGCACGACTGTAGTTTGTTAGTTGAGGATTTTTTTGACCGCTAGGGATAAGAAAAATATCAAGAAAAAACGTACTTAGCAAGTTTCGACATGGTTAAAGAGTCTGTTACTATGTAGGAAGTAGCTCCGGTTTGCTTGTTTGGAGCTGCGATTGTCCTGATTTTAATGTGCAATTATCCAGAACTCATAGTAATGGGTGGATCCCGGATCTATGTCGGCCCGGAGGATAGTGATGCTACACTAACTGTATTTGGACGGTTTGCCCTAAAATCATGTGATATCAGAAATTCCAACTGGAAGGATTTTTCTCAGACATGGCTCTCAATCTTGTAAATGACCGATTACTGTGTATTGATCGCCTTTCCTCTGATATTAGAGAGCACAAATCAGGTAGCCAATCATCTGGTAAAACCTGGAAACAAATAGACACTGGATTGTATTGATATCCGGTCCCTCCTATGCTCAGTTTGGCATCCGATATTTTCACCTTTATCACTGCTAGTGATAGTCAAGACTGTTGATGGATTTTTTGCCTCGTCTGAGAAATGAGATGAGTTGCAAATTATCAATTGGGCCCGGCATACATTCTCATAATATTAAACCTCCCCTTTGACCCCAATATAACAAGGAACAAAAGGCGATTTATGCCTCCAGACCATGAAAGCGCCCGGGAGAAACAGTCCATCTACTCTCGTTTTCTTCAATGGGAAATTATTGAAGAAAATGTCGCGTCATTTTTGAGACTCCAATCTCATTCAGCGAAGGAAATACAGTATATTTTGACGGGAGACCCGTCAAACATCCCACAGTCGATTGAGAATTGTACTGTTTATATCCTGACATGTACAGTACAATCGCCTCAGATGTTTTATCATTATCATTTCCAATGATGAAATCCTACCCCCTGTTTTAATTACGGATATGATGGCTCATATTCCCACTCCAAATCTCTATCCTGCCAGCAGCCTTGACTCTATCTACATCCCTTGTCAGCCTGGTTCATTCTTTTACAGCAATATACTGGCCGCAGTATTAATATGCCTCTGAGAGTCATTTTTTTGGAGCTTATAGCGCCATCGAAAGCTTGATAATTATCTACAATGCAGGTTCATGAATAGACATACTTCTATTGCCAAAACATTATCATCGATGAGAGATTGTATTCTCCCAAACTTCCTCCCACGAACAGCACTATTTTGCACTATCAATCCAAAGAAGCTCCAGTAGCTTGAAAAGGCCTCAAGATATAAAAGAAGGAAAACAGGAAAAGAAAAAAAAAACAAAAAAAGAAAAAAAAGCTAACTACGGTACAAAATTATAATTCTCCCAGATTTTCGCCTCAATTGTGTTCACATCGCTAGGCCTAATTTCCTTACCTCCAGCGTCTTAGCAGGGTTCATGTGAAACTTTTCATTCAATTACTGGGAGCTGAGAGAGACATACTATTTGACCTTACGGCTTCGTTTTTCCCTTAAGTTTATCGAACGCTCATATGGACAACATATGATACTAAATAAGCTGGCCTGACAGATGTTTGAAACTGCCAGGCCACTGACAGTTCTAAAGCACTCCCACTTATTTTGCGTCAAATGTGTTTAACGACAAATTAAAAATTGCATCCTATTATCTACATCAGGTCCGCATCAGAGGCTTGTGAAAGGCAGATTATTAAATTTTCCAGGTCCAAGAAAGCTATACTAATGTACGAAACGCCCGTTTCTTGTCCTGATATACATTAGTATATTGTGGCCAATATGTGGGGAGTGGATCTTGAGCTCTTTTACTGCCCAGGGGCTGTCGGAGACGTCCCTACTAGAGGCGTCGAGAGGCCATGATATAGTTGTTCGATGGATAATGGTGTGGGCTACGGTGGCAACCCACATAATGTGCAAATACCTTCGGTTGCGGCGTTCATCTGGATTCTGGCGCACGACGACCTCATCTCCCAGAAGTACCACAATGAAGACGGCTGAGGAGAGGGTTTCTGTATGTATGTATGGAGTTTGCAGGCCCAGTTGCTGAGTAGCTTTATCATGTTATCAGATCAATGCTCCTCGGAACGAAGTTGCAATTGAAAACCGATCGACGAAATAATTCCAGTACAAGCTTTGATGAATAAGAAGGAACCACATGGCCCGTTTGATCCCATGCTCGCGCTCGCGCACAACCACCCACATCGAATGGGATCATTGCTCAATACAATGCCTTTTCATTGAATGAATTAGGCAGATTGCAGCTGATAGCGCGGCTACCAGCCTCACCACTGACACAATGGCAAATGTAACCGTGGCCGCCATATACCAGCGCCAGCTGAGCACATGAATTCAAGCAAGTTTCCGGTATCATTGGTATACCATTTTTCCCGTCTATCGCATAGTCTCCTGTCATTCGAAACGCGTCTATAACAGGCGGAGAGGTCTAATTCACAGGAACTTCTAGTACTTACTGCATTGTTTGGCCGTGCTAAAAATCCAATATAAAACATGGGCGGGAATGAATCAAAGACAACAGGAGGCCATATCATATAATATCTAGAGTCCCAACCTGGCAGAAACGCAAGGACCATTGATATTGCGCAGCCAATCCTTGCTCGCTTCTCTACACTTGATGTTAACTTGCTCATTGATAGCCGCGGCGTTGGGATCGTTGATCGAGCAGGTTCTTGACACCCACCAAACATCTTCAAGCGTTTGACCTGTTCATTTGTATCTCTTGAAGTTTTTTCGACGATGAGCCTCGCGAATGCAGAGCTGTATCAATCTCCATACGACTTTTCCCAAAACTCTTCCAACGAGCGGTATATTTGTCAAAATGCTGCGTCCAGGTCTGAAGGAAATATGAGATTGATGTTTCTGTATCCTCAATTGTGTTGACAGTTTTCTGTCTGTCCATTATAGCTCGGAAATACCGTTACCATTGGGATAATTAGTGTGAGACCACTATCAGTTATAAGAGCGATGCAAAGCTGGACGATTGAGGCTAGGCAGGAATTTAATCGAAAAGCTCCTCCCTGAAGTGGGTTTAAGAAGTTAGTGCTTCATAACTCTTAAAAATGCGAAATCTTATCACAGTGAGGACACCGCACGAAAGCCAAATCGACTCCTTGCAAAGTCTTGATCTACCCGTTGCCTAGACCAGGATGTGAGGAAGAGATCAGATCTAGATTAAAACACCACTCCTGCTTGGATGCGTGCCGCGGAATGGGAAATCTTGATGCCATTCGACCCTACCAACCCAAAGCCGTAGCGTTTCTCAAACGTATCGGTGCCAGAGTATTTGGCAACGACATAAATCATTTGGAGGCTATGAAGCTTGTCTACAATGAAGGTGTGGGGCCATTTTTGCTTGCATTCTCTCGTGTTAAATCATATTACAGCCGCTATCAAAATCTTGGCAGCGGTGCAATTAGGCGCACACTAAGTGAGATGATCGGCGGCTAATCTCTAAACTAATACTAACCTAGTAAGCACCTAATATCTCAAATTTCCCAAGAAGGTATATTGAACCAAGAAAAAAAAAAGAGGTATCAACTATGGACTGTAATCTGAATATTGAGTACTGCAAAAAGAGACATCCAAAGTACGAGCCTCATCAGGGAAATATTACCCGCAAAAGAAACAGGGATGGTGGAGGGACAGCAAAGAACAAGATAAATTTACCTCCGTAAGATGGAGATAATACAAACGAAAAGCGGAACAATATGCGGCGTGGTCTTCTCCTCTGCTCCTCTGATTGGCTAACTTATTTTTATTCTTTACCGTCCGTTCTCATATCATTTTTGGGAGGGAACGCTTGACATCTCCGCCGAATCCACCACCAAAATCAGCACCTATTTGGTAAACGAGGTTTCATCATACAAAAGTTATTATTTTCCTTTCATTATTCCTTTTGAGTGAGAGGTTAGATATCTATCAGGTATAAATTGATGATAAATCCAATAATCAGTGCTCTAACGTACTTCACTTCACCACTTTCTCCGCCACTTTATATCACCACACCAATTTAGTATGAGTGTAAGAGAGAGGAATTAATGGCTCATACTAAAACTAGCGCCGTGAAAAAGTCGCCGATAAAGCGATGAAGTGCGTTAGTGACTGCAATAGGGCCCGCACCAGGATCAGGTTAGCTAAAAAATCGAGCTCTGAGAAATATGATAAAATCACTTTGTGTCCAATGCATTTGAAGATGAGACATGACTAGTGTATGTAGTTTTAATGGGGGGATTGACATGGTCACATGGTTTATGGTCAAAATCACGCCGAAGGTTATTCCGGCCCGAAAAATTAACCATGTTCAACTGTTATGCCCGCTAGCTAGTTAGTTAGCTACTCCGTATACAAGTGATCATCCAGACCCGAATGAGGCCGCGGTTTATAATCCTTCGTTTATGTGAACCAATTATACTCGCAACCCTGCCATTCTTCCCGTATCAAACATAGTTCTCCCCGTCATCAACAATGACCTCATCTATCCCCGCGCTCAGCGAGAAAGTTAAAAGTCTTCTCCCCGAAGATCTTCGAGAAGACCGATGGTATCTAATCACAGTAAGTTGCCTACGTCTTGCAGTGAACAGGGAAGAATAAATAGAGGGGATCGATGAAGACATCAGATACAAGCACATTACAATTTAGGACAAAGGAATTGCAGGCACACAAGCTCTAATGACTAATGAAAGGCCGCCGCTCTAGTAGCTTCCGGCAAGCCGACCGAACTAGGGGAGCTTTACCAGTACATATTAGCCACGGAATATCCCAATCTAACCCTGGAACAAGAGCGCAGAATAGCTCGCCGGTTCAGCGATCTGCTCATGAAAGCATGGACACTTGTCGGCATCCCGAGTGTGCTGATGGCTGTCTCATCGCTAGCGAAGGTGGAGAGATTCGTATCAGCGAGTAATACGGGGTTGGAGGACAAGAGGTATGTTAATTATTTTTCGATGATATCTTACGTTACATTTTTTTCAATTTTTTCATTTTACTTTTATTTGGAATTCTTGTTTTGACTACTTCTATATTGTCTTGATTCTGTACCTCAGTACATGTAACGATGGGATGCTGATAGTTGGGGAATTAATTTACATCAAAATATAAAATTGAAAGGGGTGGCGACTAAATTAAATTCACTGGACAGGATAAACATTGACTTCGAGAAAGGCATCACGGAACGCGGCACAGAGTTTATTCAGCTTCTATACAAACAGAATCTCGAACCCATTTTCGATACCTGGGGGTCCTACAAGGAGGAATTCGTGTGGCTGGAAAAAAGTGTGATCTACGGACTCTTTTTGGCTGATCAGACGGTACTATCTGAGGTGGAAACGCTATTAGTCACGCTACCCTCGATAATGTGCCAGGGTTGGCCAGGTCCGGCACTATGGCATCTCCGGGGCCTGAGAAGAGTTGGTCGGAGCACGGAAGATGTCGAGAAGGTGCAGCAGGCCGTGGAGGCTGTTGCCATTTGGTCTGGGAAGTCGATTGAAGGTTGGCCAAGGGTCACAGATATTAAGGATGAGATCTAGTAATTATTCTGGAACTTTTGGCGGTTTTCTTTGGATTCTTCTTTCAAGATGCATTTGGGATCATGCGCGATTTCAGTTACATATACATATTTGGGCTAGACATCGGCAAAGCGATGCCGATATCCCATAAAATACAGTCGGGAATGTGCTCCGCCATATGTATCTGAGTGTGCGTATGTGTCTTGCGTTCCATCATGACTCCATGCTTAGATGATGCGGTTTCCTGTTGTTAAATTCAGCTAGGACATCACATTTGAGTTCATCTAGCCAGCAAATGACATGGCTTTTTCGGCCTTCAGACAAATGTTTCATACGGCCACCAAAACGGCGCGACAACCCCGCTAACGCCATTGTATTCCAAATATTTTCGTTGCAGCTTTCTTCGCTGCATTTTTATTTGCCCCTGCGTTTTCAAGATAAAGTCGTTGATGACCTGTACTCAGTTAGGGAAAATTAATTATTTTCCTCGAATGACACCGGCATACCTTTAACGTCCAACGCCAGAATATTGTATTCAAATTCATTTGTTTGCGGGTTCTTTATCAGATGTACGCTCACGGTTCCATCGTTGCGTGGGCCACTGACCTAAAAATAATCAAGTGCCGTTAGTTGGTGTACTTCGCAGAGTGAAATAGTAAAACAATACCCACATTGAAGTTCATTCTCATATGCTCCCGACCAACTCGGTCCTTTTCCACGGTGGTTCTAGCACAGTAGTTAGCCAATATGATGCAGTAGATATTCTGGTTGGAGCTCCACTCACGCGATAGGCCTATTTCTCGTCCACTTATTCCACGTAGTCTCGCCATAGGCCCGTATCTTGTTGCTATCCCCAAGTAGCTCGATACATCTCTGATCCTCCTTAATTCGGTCGACAGCTCGATTGAAATTCCGAGTTTTGCTGTCTGGCGCAAAAACTTCCTGGTAAAGCAGAGTAAAAACAGCACCCTAAACTAAATATCAGCACAATGCCCTGATCACTTATATCTTACACGGCTGAAGGATGCGCACAGTCATGGCAGCCCCAATAACAATGATAAGGAAATTTGCAGATTGCTGAGTTGCTCGAGCTGCCTTCTCTCTTCTAGAGAGCTCCCCCCACCGTACTCGGCCATCGTCGCTGGCGACAGTTATTTGTTTTCTGGACTGCTGGGGATTTGATGACGAGGATGCTCCCCCAAAGCTGTTCTGAGTTGCATAATACCGGGAAAGCGCCTCCCATGGTTTGAATGTGTGCTTTTTAGCGGGGTTCGCGGCAGAGAGGCTCCGGAGAACTGACCGGGCCCGGAACACAGAAGTCATGGTTAGGGTTGATTAAAGCCCCAGCACCTGCACCGGAGCAAGCAATGGGGAGTATCGCGACGAGTTCGACAATACCAGATCGGCCATAAGCTCTCCCACGTTCACAAAATGAATTTTTGTTCGCCAGCCCGTTCATATTCCCTTCCTTGCTTCCATGTTGTTCATTGTAAACTGGGGAAGCGTTTTAGATCACATGATTTATTAGTCATGTAGTTTGGCGCGCGCTTGTATGCGCTTGCTGATAACCCTATTTTCTGGTTTGGAACCACGCTGGCCGATTATCGCCGCCGACCACAACGTCCTCTCTCCCCTAGACACCGAAGACCTTCGTTGATCTCCCGCCGCAGTGTCTCTTTTAACGAGGCCGTTTTGTGCCGCTATCCACAATGAGTGCAACAAAGACACAGACCCAGAAAGTTTTCGAAAAACTGAAATCCAAACCGGCAAATAAAGTGAGTACACCGCCGAACCCCCCTTTCTTTGCCATTCACGACTCATATTGGCTGGTGCAGATATGTTTTGACTGTGGCACCAACAATCCCACCTGGTCTTCGGTTCCGTTTGGTATTTATCTGTGTTTGGACTGCTCGTCTAACCACCGAAACCTCGGCGTTCACATTTCCTTTGTTCGCTCTACCAGCCTCGATCGTGCGTCTACAAACCAGGCCCTTTTTCTAGTATGGAATTTGATGCATGCATGTTCTAACATTGGATATAGAGTGGCAATGGGAACAATTACGAATTATGAAAGTGGGAGGGAATGAGTCCGCAACGAAATATTTCCGGTCACATGGAGGGACTGCGGCTTTGGCCAGCAAGGACCCCAAAGTTAAATACACGTCCGCTGCAGCAGTGAAATATAAAGAAGAGCTGAAACGAAGAGCACAGCTGGATGCGCAAGAGTATGTTTATTCTAACATGTATATGTTGCCTTGAAGTTAACTCTGTCCTAATGAATTATGCGAGCTCTAGGTTTCCCAACGAAGTTGTCATCATTGATGCTGGGCCAGCATCTCAATCTGACGGAACCTCCACACCCGCAGGCGAAGGCGAAGATGACTTCTTCTCATCGTGGGATAAGCCAACCATCAGTCGACCAAGCAACCCTCCTTCGCGGACAGCTACCCCACCTGTAGTCAGCCGCACCGATTCCCCGTTCCTCAACGCAGGCGCTAACGGTAATGGAGTTTCCCGACCGAAATCCCCCCTCTCCGGCTCAGATGACAAATCCCCAGTGTCAGACCCACCCGTGGCTGTTCGGTCAAATCCCGCAGTTCGCAAGACCGCGGCAGTTGGCTCCAAGAAGGGCAGTGTATTGGGGTCAAAAAAGGCTCCGAAGTTGGGCGCCAAAAAACTTATCAGCTCCGATGCAATTGACTTCGAGGAAGCGGAAAAGAGAGCAAAAGAAGAGGCGGAGCGTATTGCCAAGCTGGGATACGATCCCGAAGCGGAGAGGGCCGCAGCTGAGGCGAAAAAATCCGGATCTTCAGCCTCCAAAATAGCCGCCCCAACACCCGTCAGCCCCACCCGGGGTAGCTTTGGAGCCACCCGAAGCCACGAAAGAAGCTCCAGTGAAATCGAACGTCTTGGAATGGGTTTGGGCCGCCTGGGATTTGGTCAAGTTGGAGCGGCAGCAAAAGCTCCTGTCCCTAAGAAGCTGGGATTTGGAGCCACTGCCGCGTCCAAGGCTGCTGATGGTAAGTGGTCATCGAGATCGATTGGGAAACTTGCATCCATGTATTAACGACTTGCCCTTTTCGCCTGTTTAGACGAGGAACTAGAATATGCCAGACAGAAATTTGGCAGCCAGAAAGGGATCTCCTCGGACGAGTTCTTTGGTCGCGATCAATTTGACCCAGCCACCCAGGCCGAAGCCAAGAGCCGTCTCGCAAATTTTGAAGGTGCCACTTCTATATCCAGCAATGCGTATTTCGGCCGTCCCGAAAATGACCAACCATCTACCGACGAGTATGGCAATTATGACGATCTGGAAAGCGCAGCGAGAGACTTCGTGCGACGATTTGGAATTACGGCAGGCGATGACTTAGAGAATCTGACACAGTTTCTTGGTGAGGGTGCGGCTAAGTTACAAGGCAAGTTTCTTTATACCCTTTATTTATTCATTTCGTATCTCTTTCTTTACTTTTCTACTTGTCCCCACTTCCTCTTGTACAGCTAGATTTTGAGCCAGCTAACTCTTATTTGTAGGAGCCATTCGAACCTATCTCAACAGTTAGATTTACGGATCTGCATTGTTCGGTTCTCTCTTCTTTTTTTCCCCCTGTTTTCCCTTGTGAAAGCATACGAAGATACTTTCCCTTTTTGTTTCCCTGTAGTCATCGATTTACACAACATTTTTCTCAACTCTTTCCTCTATTTTCTTTGATTTGTTTGTTTGATGGTGGGATTCCGGCGGATAGTGCATAAAGAAAAGAGGACACCGGCCCATTCAGCGAGAAAGCGGGATGCGGGGACGAAAACAAAGATGATAGCCCCGACGACGTCTGGCTACTACAGGAGTTGAAATGCATTAAACTAATCTTGTGAGAGTAGAATACCAAATTTGTGTTTTTGTTTTGCTTTGTTATGCTTCGCTTTTATTTTATTTTAATTTATTTTTATATTATTGTTAGCTTTTAATTTATTGGAGGTTAGCTGCATTCAAAATTCTCACTTTTAACAAGTTGAATCCATCTTACTATATATAAAATACATGTATAACCGGGAGACATAACCACCTCGGAAATTCAATTCTGTCAAATGGCAGCCGAAAGGGGGAATGTATAAAAAAGTACAAATGAATCAAAAGCCAATATAAAATAAAACAAGAGACTGCGGCTATTCATCCGAAAGACTCCCTTGGCTCTCAATCACCATTCCTATAAATTGCATCTGCCATTTTCACCACCTGGCTCATCTCATCGGTATCATGAACCCTCACGATGTCCGCTCCACCTGCAATTGAAGCAGTAACAGTCGCCGCTGTACCCCAAAGTCTCTCGCTCGGCTTCTTAACACCCGTAACGCGCCCGATGAACGCTTTCCGGCTCGTGCCCAACAACCACGGCAAATAACGTAATCCGTCAAATCTCTCCCGTAGCGACTGAAGATTCCTCAGCAGCTCTAGATTCTGCTCTTTGACCTTCGCAAAGCCAATTCCAGGGTCCAGAATGATCCGCCACCGCCGCACACCGGCGTTCTCCACAACTCTTATTCGCTCCATTAGTTCATTGGCAACGCCGTCAACAACCCCGCTGCCCGTGCCAGTGCCAGTGCCACTACCATGACCAGGCTTATATGCGCTATAGTCGGTAAGTTTCATCATTGTCTGTGGCGTGCCGCGCATGTGCATAAGGATCACCGTCTTCTGGAGTTTCGCCATAGTAGCAGGCATGTTAGGGTCCAGGGAGCCCCCAGACACATCATTGATGATATCTGCTCCTGCATTAACCGCCGCCTCCGCGACTGCAGCACGGTACGTGTCGATGCTAATGGCGACGCTGTTGGCTTCAGGGAGGGAGCGGATAAGTCTTATAGCAGGAAGAACTCGAGAGAGTTCCACTTCTTCGGTTACAGGGTCGCAGTCGGGGCGGGTGCTCTCGCCGCCTACATCGATTATAGTAGCGCCATCACGGATGAACGTGCGGATGGTCTCAGTGAAGGATGCGAGGTCTGTGGGAGAGTGTTTTCCACCATCGGAGAAGGAGTCTGGAGTTACATTCAGGGTGGCCATAAGGTGTGTTTTGCGTTTGGGGTCGGAAGCACAGAGGGGTGGTAATTGTGGGGATAGCGGGGTTACGGCAACCGGGGCGGGATTTGAAGGGGGAAGAGAGTCGAGATATGATTGATATGGGCGAGTTTTGTCTGAAAGAGGATGGGATTCTCCAGGTATTAGCCTATTCTTGTGTCAGTAGGATACGACTCCGCTACTCTCATGAATCGGGGGGAAAGGTTGAATCGCACTGGCAAAGTGGCCGCAAGACAAATTCCCGCTCTAACATGAGCTTGTGAGGTATTTCCAATCGGGGGTTAGAGAATTTCAAATTATTGTACAACAAGATATCAAGATCTATGTTACGGGGTCCCTTGTCTATAATTTTGCGTCTTCCCATACCAGTCTCAATTGACTGGAGCGTGTTTAGTAAGGCCATAGGACCCAGTGCGGTCTCAATCTAGAGGAGGTGTTAGAACAGCCAATTCAAGCCATAAAAACAAACCCAAAAAACATGGCAAAAGCTAACCTCGCAGACACCGTTGAAAAACGACTCTTGATCTGTGACATACATAGGGGCTGTCTCGAAGAGGCTACTGGTTCGTATGATTTTGATGCCACGAGCTTCCATTTCCCGACAGGCTTCCTCGATTGCAGCAATGCGGTCGCCCATATTGCTTCCCAAAGCGATAAACGCGCGACATGGCGACACACTAGGTACGCTTGCAGATGCGCTAGCTCCGGGTGTTGAGGAGTTGGAGTAATTTCGCTGGTGGTTCATAAGGGGAAAACCGTGTTCTCTAGAACACTTTTCACTTTGAAGTTGATGTTCACTTGCTACACTTTGCCGCATCAATTGGTCGCAGAGACTCAGCGAAGGACGGTATAGCGAGAAAGAGCGCCTAGAATCAAGTACTCTTCCCAACGGAGAAGATGTCTTGACGCAATGATACCTGATGGAGGTAGAGCTAATGCGAAGGCTTGCATTGCTCAGAGAACAGAATGCTGAAACAGGTGATTGACGACCACGACTGACGAGGAGAACAGATTCTCTTTATCCTACAATTAGCTAATTGAGCCGGATGCAAAGTTCACTTTTTAAAACAAAGCAAGATCACCTTCACCTTCGCGTGGTCCCTATTCCAGCGGCGACTAACAACTGGCTGTGAATTCTAACATGAAGCTTCTGGGGCGACAAACCAGGACGACAGATGCCAGCAATGTTGCCAACACAGTGTAAAAGTGCCTGCTTTTCCATATCAATCACCAAGAATGACAGACACAACAGACGCAGGAGAAGCTTCACTGGCGCATTCTGTTGTGAGCAACAAACAACAACAACAACCTGTTCCATAGTTAGCCAGATGCGGTTCGATTAGTCATCATATCAAGGTTCGCAGCATAGAGCATGGAGATGACAGCGTCTATGGAGTATTTTACAATTTGAAACACATTCCGCCGGAGCATTTTGCTCCATTCATGCGTATTTTTGACCAATGAATCAGGTTCGAAAATACTCCGATGAAGTTCAGCTGTTCCTCAAGCAGTGGAAATATGGCACTATGTACTGTACTTGTGGACGGAGGCACAGCTTAATAGGTAGCTGCATCGCCCTATGACGATGGATGCCAGACCACTATTTGACAGTTAAACAGCGGGTTGAACTTTGGGGTGTCCTCATCACTTGATATTTTAGCGCCCCAGGCCACTATCTGTATCTTTGAGCACAGGATAAATGTTTGAGAGGGGTTTCGGTGTCAACTTCCATTCCTTGCATTGTTTCTCCATGATTGATCCTACGTCTATTTGCCCTACGATATGTCTTTTCCAGCCGTCTTCCATTTATCCCTTCCAGCGTTGTAAGTACTTAGGAACGATACGGCCAGCCATCAGTAACTAATCAGGCGCTGCCCGTTTTATTTAGCTGGATCAGCCTACAGCCAACATTTTCTGACTCGTGGCATGACCCACTGGACTATTTTCCCAGGGAGCCTGGGGTAGTAGATAAGAAACTTGTTCGCTGTTGAATGTTTAACTCAACTCTGTTTCCATTTTTTCCCCCAAATATGATTAACAGGAAGTCTTCCTATGCAAAGCACAGGAGAATGCCAGGTGGAATTAGACCCGTGATATCTACTATGTTATGTTGGCTGCGGGTGGCAGACCCGCTCCAACCCAAAAAAAAAAATATCAAGAACAATAGCAGAGCAATCTATTGTTCTTAAAAGGCTTTTCTTAAGAACGCTAGCATCCTCTTTCTATTCTTGTCTCTCTCACTTCTTTCAACAGATCACTTTACTTTCGGTGATTTTGAACGGACCTGTGACCTGTGAACCTAGCAAATCATGCAGTTGGAGAACTGGATCGACTGGCATTCTCGGCAGTTCTGTGGCCTATATATACATAACCTCTGATGATCTCCGCCGATATCTCGATCAACGTCACTTCACGCAAGTTCCATCCAATTCTCCGCAGGTTAAACAACTCCAGTAACGCCAGAAAAACAAGAAAAGCTAGGAGGAAAATATCAAAAACACCCGAAAACCCATAATACCACCTGGTGGACCATCCGTCCGACAACGCCCGGGGCGACCCTGGACAAAAAGACAAAGATATATGGAGTTGAAATGTCGTGTATGAGTTGGGTATGTTCATGGAGTCGGTTAATCTTCAAATCGTTATATACATGTTCACGTCGGCTGATATAATTAATATACAAACTCCTGTGGTTTGGTCGTTGATCATTTTTTCACGTTCCAAAAAAAAAAAAAAAAAAGAAAGAAAGAAAGAAAGAAAGAAAAAATCACGCTGATATCGGCTATAATTCACATTAGCAATGCAACCGTGGAGCAACTTTCTCAACCACTGGAACGGTGTCGATGAAGGTGTGGGCAAATTGAACGAATCGATAAACATCGGCAAAGTTGGACATGAGCCCAAGCGAGATGCGGATACCCCCGCCAGAGGGTAGTCCCATATCATCCAAGAAGTCGTCCCAGGCTTTCTTGTGACCACTATGCATCTCCATTTCTGCCTCGCCATTGAACGCGTTGACAAGAACCTTCTGGGTGAGACGGAGGGCAGCTTCTCCGGCACCAGGATTGCAGAAACAGCCCGTGCGCAAGGAAATATTAACAGCAGACGAAAGTTTCTCGACGATACGCTCATCGACCACTTCACCCGTGGGTGTTATGAAATTGAATGTTATGGTTCCGCCGCGTCGATGTGTGTTGGGCGCTCCGTAGAGCTTGACGACCGCAACACCGTTAGAGTGGCGGAGGGCAAGCATCTCTTTTATCACCCAATCTGTTAAACACACAACGCGCTCATGGATAGTCTCCATTCCAATTCTCGCTAGATGGTTGAGGCCGATGTGCACGGCTGGGAGATTCAGGTAGTTGATTGTACCATCCTCAAAAGCTTCGTGGCCCTCCAAGAGGACGTGTCCGTCGGCCTGAACAGAGCTACCCCAGACAGTGCCGCCAGCAAACCATGGCCTTTTCAAATGTGTCAATGCCTCCCTGCGAGCAATTAGGCACCCCGCACCGGTCGGATATCCAAACATCTTGTAGAATGATATGGGTACAAAATCAGGATGCCAGCGAGAGAGGTCCAAACGGTTAGTCGGAACAAAAGCAGCAGCATCGAGCATAACATGGCACCCCTGTTCGTGGGCCTTGTCAATCCACTCGAGTGGATGTTGGATACCTGAGAAGTTTGACTGGGCAGGATAGATAAATAGGCGGGAGTTGCTAATTTTCTCATCTTTGGGAAGAAGAGCGTTTTCGACCACTGCCTCGTCGGCGCGCAGCTCATCCGACGACACTGGAATATATGAGATGGTGGCACCTTTGGATCGAGCATATTCACGAATCCCATGAGCAGAATTATGGTTGTCCCATAGCAACATGACTTCTGCACCTGGGCAGAAGGGATATGATTCACCCACCAATTTCATAGCGGCAGATGCGTTATGTGTGAAGACAACGGCATACTCGTCAGGGGATGCATTGAAGAAAGATAAGACCCGTGCTCGAGCCTGCTCGTCCAGCTCCGTGATGGCGCTAGAAGTTGGGTTGAGGGAGTGCGGGTTCCCAAAAATATTTCGGGCGAGGAGCTCATGATGTGCTCGCAGCTGAGAGTCTGCATAAAGTCCTCCACCTGTATAGTCCAAATAGATGTGGCCCTCTCCGTCAAGAGTGGGATAATCTGTTGCACGCAGGTGATCTATTTTGGAAGTGTCGTCGAATGTTGAATTTGATTTTCGGAAGAGACGTTCTGCCTTTTCGAGGGATTTTTGTTTTTTCTTCTTTATCAGAGTCTTGAACCTCTTCTTCGGAGATAGCCTGGAGGGCGATGGTAAAGAGTGAGAAGGAGGAGCCAAGATCTTCTTCGCCCGCCTTCGGACCACATCGCCCAACTCGTTCGTATGACTGGCAACAATGCTGGTACAAGAACCCATATCTAGGAACTATGAACGAGGACGAGGTATGGAAATAGTGAGGTGGAAGAAAAGCGAAAAAAAATTGAAGGAAAAATTTTTTTTCAGGAGATGAATCGGCTTGACATTTAATATGTTTATCAAGCTGACGTGCTTACAGCTCGGAACCCCGGATAATTCTTAAGAAACATACCAGAAATGACAGTTCCCTGCGTCTATACATCCTTCTTTATAGAATCCACGGCCAGCAGACACCATCCACAGAACTTAAACACAAGGATGATTGTCATGCACATCAGTCCAATCTGTCCTCACAGGCCAGCGGTCACTGGGTCTTCTGGTTGGATAATTCCCAGATAAACTCAACGAAGCTTACCTTGACCATACTACCACCCCGTAAAATACACCCCTCCCATGCACACCGCAGGTTTATTGACCATTGATTGATTCGCTGCTTGCATAGGTGGTGCTGCGTTCTCCATCCCGCATTACCGTAGTTGCATCATTCCGTGTCCTCCACCCCCTTCAACGGAGGGGTAGTGCGGAATTGTCGATTGCGTGTGAAAATCCCCTCCAATTGATTCAGTGCTAAGCGACTCGAAACCCTTGCCCTCTTCTGCGCCGCTACAATCCTGGAATACCACTACCGGGCAGGTGCAGTCCCTGGCTCTGTTTTGGGTTCATTGTTATCTCATCCTGGCACCTGGCCTGGTCATCGCACAAATCCTAGAGGATGAAATTGCCACGAACAGGAATTCCTGGCCCATTTTCCCGCAGGAGAGATGTTCATTAGCCCTGGAGGTCGAAGGGTTGAGCCTTGAGGCTCGTTACTAGAATCGACCTAAACAACTTAAGCTAGTTAGCTCTCGTTAGCCTAGGTGGTTCGCCCCGGAAGATCATTCCGGCTTCCCATGTTTTCACCTGTGCAGCTGCGGCCTGCACTGGTCATGAACCACAATGTGTCATCAGTTCGATCGTCCTGTATGCTACGGACAGCTGTTGGAAGGTGGGACTGACCGACCATAGGAGTGACTACTCCGTACCTACCGACACACAGTACTCCGTGCATCACGCACCAATACCTAGGTAGCGAGCAGTTCCGCGTGTTAGAGGCTTGGCAAGCAATTTTGGCGGAGACCTCGAGCAATTTGCTTCCGGTGGCCAGGCCGGCTTGTCAATAGTAATATACAAGTTTAGCAAATCTATTTTACCCCGAAGTCTCTTCTCAATTTTCGCCGATTCTCACCGGAACCAAAATCTTGACAATATCACTCTCATGCCATTCTGCCCCATTGATAAAATCCGATGCGATGAAATAAAGCCGTGGAAATGGCTTACTTTAAGTAAATGATAGTGATGTATGACTTATTTCCAATCAGCAGGCGTTTAGAATCCATGAAAGCGTTGAAAACTGCTTTTGAACCCTGTTAACCATAGCAAAACTTAAAAGCAAATTGAACGTGTAATGCTAGCTAGCTACCTAGTTAGCTTCGATTCTTCTATGACGTGAGAAATTTCGTAACGATTTTCTGGAAATCTTCAACGATAATGAAGTTATTCCCCAGCCTGTAAATTTATCTATTTATCTATCTATTTGTTTATTTTTTGCCTGTAATCGATTATTTTGCTTTCTGGTTGGGCAGGTCGTGAAGCCGCAGTTTTTATATACATACATATACAGTTCCTACCTTCAAAACTCTGGATACGTCCCTGAAAGGCAACCTCTCTTCAGCACCACATTTACAATACAGCAATGTTCAAAGTGAGACAATGAGTAACTTCTCATTCAGTTTTGTTTCATACTTTTATGCGCATTTCAATCTAACAACTGCTGTCTGAAGATATGTAACTTTTATGAATGCAAAGTTAACAACACACGGTTAAACATCGCTTAAAATCACACGGTCAGGCTTCAAGCAACTAGCTGAAAACTCAAATACTGAGTACTAGTAAATTAAACTCGCTAAATGCTAGGAATTTTGGACACGTTCAAATATAATTCCTTTTAACTGTTACTATCCGAAGAAGAAGGCGTTGATGCAAACGATTGTGGAGCATCAAAAAAATTACTCCGTAGAGCTGATAGCTTTACCCAGCTCTCCTCCTGCTTAAGTTACTAGTACTATAGGATGGGGAAGATTTGACGTCTCGTAATATTTCTGGCCAGTGGCCCAGTGCACACGGGCAGGAATTGGGCATGGTTTTTGTTGCTTTTTTTTTTTTTTCTCTCTTGTTCTCAATCTACATCTCGTATTCGATGAGTTGGTGACTGACATGGGTACTAGTACTCGCCTGTCCTGGCCATCTACAATACTGTACATGTATGTACAGTACATGCAATCAGCATACTGGCAAACAGCAAATAACAACCCATATCGAACATGCAAGCCTGGTGCATCTCTTTTTTGGGGCTTGCCCACCGCTCCCTTTCCCCTCATCTCCTCCATCCGCATGCTACATGCTGGCCCTGCTAGGCCCGCCTAGCCCGCTGCGCATTGATCCACATCCCACACACAGCCATCCCCGAGTTTTGCTCAACCATGGCCTTGGAATCAAGATCGAGGAGATCCTGCTTGTCATAAGTGGCTGAACATCGGTCAAAACTCAGCTTCGTTCACCATCAAAATGGGGGTGTTAGCGCAACTAGTGACCTAAAACTATCCGGGCCAACCGACAGTACAGATCAGCAACCTTTTCCTCTTGATTACGTTTTCATCCGTCTACTGAAACTAAACCCCACCATCACTGTCCAGTGAGGATTGAGATATCACACGTGGGAACGTCGTCTTTTATTTATTTATTTTTTTTTATTTTTTGATGAGTGCGGCTGTGGGAATCTGTGATCGACCATCACGACCCTGCCAAGGAATAATTCTGCTGAGGTCGGTTTGTCTGGGTGTTTGGGAAGAGAGAAGTCCACCGCTTGGGTTGACATCTTCCAACTGAAAACCTTTGGTTAGGAGTCTGGTAGGAGTCGTAGTGTGGAAAGCGGATGATTATTTTGGCACTCCGTCTTTCTTAACCTGCGGCTTCTTGTGTTAAGCAATTGACTTTCCATCATCCGTCGCTTTGATGTGTTTGATCTCTTCAAACCGCTGTTCTGGTCTCCTCAGGGTTGATCGGCACTCGGGAAGCATGAGGCAAACTCCCCTTCCATGAACTAAGAGGATCAAATGTGAGATTCCTGTCATGAGGTACAGTCTGGGATGGTTGAAAATGTGAAGGCTGCGGTTTAATCCAGCTGAAATGGAGGCAGTGTCGAACTTCCATGCTGATGACCATGTATCTTCACATCCGGATATTTTTAATCCCCCAACCGTCCGAGTGACCAGCTAATTCGAAGGCATCCAAGCCTCCTTCTCTATGTCAATGTACAGGTACATGTACATGTACATGTACATAGGTTACATGTACAAACCTGATACCGAATGCAGTGGCTCGTCACGCTACCCATTTTATGAGCTACTATCTTAGCTCGATGGCCACGAAGATACCAAAGACCAACCCACGAAGGGAAAAGGGTCCAGATCTTCTGTGACATATCTCAATCTCTACTCGCAGATCATGGCTGCGTTGTCAGCCATTCGCGCCATGGCCGTTGTTGTGTACAGGTTGAACCACGGTTCATCCATTTTCTGCCAAATCTCTCTCGTTCTTTTTCTTTCTTTCTTTCTATTTTAATTTTAGCTGCTTCGAATAAAAGGTTGGACAGGCCACAAGGATGGAATCAATATTTTATTTCGTGTCTGGTCTATTGAATCCCTCAATCATCCCTTACTTCCCATGACCTTCGGTACAATGCATTTTGGTTCCTATTCCAGTAAGTCCCTTTGCCTTCCTTGCCATTTATTTTATAGACCTTCCCGTCCGCTTTCTTTTCGCTTTATAGTTCCAACCGTTGGGCGATATTTGCCAAAGGTGGTGAACAATAAGGACAGGACGGCATACCCGTAGATCTATGTTATCTAGCCTGGCTCGAGATTTTTCGACCCGAGTTTAGTTCAAAGCACACACGGACACAACCTAATCCAAACAACGCACGCTGCTGGGTGTTCCTCATTTGGTTCTTTTGAACTTCTTGGGTCCTTGAATAAGGATGCATAAATAGGAGAATTAAATGCATGAACAGGAGAAGTTGATGTAGCAGATAAAGCGAATGAACGTTCATCCTGCGGCGTATTGATGTAACTGGGTCCTCCAGGCAAAAATCTCAAAAATAACTAGCTAAAACCCCTTGAAGAACCTGCTGCATTCCTCTGATCGCAGTTGACCCGCTAACCGGGGCGCTTCATTGAAAAAAGGGATCATCTTTGCAACAACACCTTGCTACAGAGTACATAAATGGGATTGATGTGCCCACAGCGCAGCTGTCCTCTCCTCACCTGAGGGAGCCCGTTTTTGTTGTTTTCTTTTCTTTTTGTTATGCCTCTCCCAAAAAAAAAAAAAAAAAAAAAAAAAAAAAAAAATTAAATGAAATGAAAGACGTAGATTCAAACCACCGCCATTATCTATTGAAATCCATTTCGTTATTGAGTCAAAAGATCGACCCACTTTTGCTGGTGACTCATTCTTTGTCCTGTACCTCTAAATCAGAATTCCCAAGCGAAAAAAAGGTCAATTCTCACCAAGCATCACACAGAAAAAACCGTTTCCAGTCATACAGGTCATACACGGTTATTGATGTGTGACCAGGATAATTCCTTTTGCCAGGATTACCCTTGCATGTCTTGCACTGGCCACTCATTCATTATTGGTTTCGAAGCTTTCACTTTTGAGTCCTATGAACACAACCCAGAAGCTGTGGGCTGCGGGCAAAGTATCTAGAGGCGATATAAGCGAGTGAACGACAAGAAACAAAGATCAAGATCCAAAAGAAACACCTGACCAAAAGTAGAAAGTGAACGGGATTTGGTTTGGAGATCGATCCTGTTTAACAGTCTCGCCGCTGCTCGCAGGTGACTTTCAAAGGCTCATGGATGAGAGAATTAGAGGAGAGTAAGGGAGAGAATTCATATAGTGGCGGGAGAGGGATGGAGTTCGCTGGGTAACGAACGATTCACCTCCTTCTGGCTAGCATGGTCGATTTAGGAAGCTAAAAGTTGTGAGGTCTGGATGCATGAGGGGTGCCTTGCAAGCTTTAAACCCGTGAAACAACTGTGGCCAATTGTGGGCCTTTATTGATATAGCTTGCGAACGCGCACACCCCGCACAAAACACCATCATTGACGTCGTGTACGGCGGCTCCGAATCTGTGGTTTTTTGCCACATTCTCATTGCTCAGAAAATCGGAAACAGTCCGTACACTAAATCCATAGTTTGACTTTGTTTTCCCAATTATCAGGAGAAGCTGGCAAAGATGGAGGAGGAGTCGACCTCTCCGTTTCCAGGATTTCCAACCACTTAGGATGCTAAGGATGAAGGCTGCCAACGCCAGGCCTTGATTCCAAGCAGTTCCCCCACTTGAGCAAAATACTCCCCTCCAAAACAGGAAGGATACATTGTATGGAGCCTGGCGGAGCCTGTAAGCAGTCACCAGTCACATTCCCACCCGAAGCCGGTGCTGGCTTACTCCATCTGGCTTGCGACTTGGAGCTGCTGGGGATGTGGGCCAGCCAGACATGATGAGGCACCGTTCCGTAATAACACAGGCCCTTACGTCGGAGTGCACAGACTGACAGGGAGTGCAGTAGTCTGCTTGGTAGATGCGTTGGCGCAAACTACCTGGCGGTATCGAGACGATACGATCCATGCCATCGCGGGGAAGAAGGTTCAGAAAAGGTTATTTGTGGCTGGGGTGGGGAAAGATAATGTCAGCTGGTCGGATGCCTGGATAATCCGTGCCGAGATAAATGCGATGAGAAATCACATGATTATAAACCCCTAATAGCATTATATAAGCAGAATCAGGGTCGAACTATTCCATATTCGATCTAGCGGTATCGGTATCGTCAAATACACATCGAATACGGACTAGAGGTGTATTTTAGCGGAATTTCCTCCACAAGCGCGGGTATTTGCGGTACGGGTGCGTTTGGCGAATCGAGCCGCATCGCCAAAACATTGGTCTCTCCGCATGGAAGTCGATTCCTCTTGAGGATACTTCATTCGAATTCGATCGGTTAATGCGCAGAGGGAGTTAGCTCAGGCGTCCACGAGTTAATGGGATTAATTGAACTCGAAGTTATGCCAGCCAAACAAGAAACAGGCAACTCGATACTGCCTTTTTTCCGGGCCGACAAACACCCAAACACTGCCACATCTACCGAGGCATCTCCAGCTCGTGCCTGAACAACCTCCAATAAATATCCGCGTGCTGGGCTTCCCACTTCCATCGTCCGCTATCACATACCTGTCTCCCGAAATCCTCTGTATGATCTTTGTACAATATCTACTTGATTCATCCGTCCAGAAAGTTATCTTGCCATCCCAAAGTCCTCCTCACAGTAGACAAAATGGCTTCCCCTCGTGAGTTCCCCGAAAATCACATGCATATTTCGTCTGTCAAAGAGATGACTTCTCTGCTAACCGCTTTATTTTTGCTTGCTGGCAGAACAACTTCGCACCACGGCAACTGATCTTCTGGGGATCAAGCATCCAGTCCTCTTGGCTGGTATGAACGTTGCTGCCGGTCCCAAACTCGCTGCCGCAGTCACAAATGCCGGAGGTCTCGGTGTCATCGGAGGTGTTGGCTACACTCCGGATATGTTGCGAGAGCAGATTGCTGAGCTGAAGAGATACTTGAATGATAAGAATGCTCCTTTCGGTGTTGATCTATTGCTTCCTCAGGTTGGAGGAAATGCGCGAAAGACCAAGTGTGTAATCCTGCTACCTCTCAAATCAACACAGGCTGCCCAAAGCTATTTATGATTCCTAGACACGCACAAATATATATATATATATATAAGCATACTAATTTGATCAATCTAAATATAGCTACGATTACACCAAGGGCAAGCTCGGTGAGCTGATCGATATCATCATCGAGAGTGGAGCGCGCCTCTTTGTCTGCGCTATCGGTGTCCCACCCAAGGCTGTCGTCGAGAAGCTCCATGCCAACGGAGTTCTCTACATGAACATGATCGGCCACCCCAAGCACGTCCAGAAAGCCATCGACATCGGCGCTGATTTGATTTGCGCTCAAGGTGGCGAGGGCGGTGGGCATACCGGAGATGTCCCTACCTCCATCCTTATCCCCACCGTTGCCAAGCTCTGCGCAAAACACATTAGCCCTTTCACCAAGCAACCAGTCCAGTGCATTGCCGCCGGAGGCATCTTCAGTGGTCAATCTGTGGCCTCAGCTCTGATGCTTGGCGCTTCTGCCGTCTGGGTTGGTACCCGTTTCATCCTTGCAGATGAGGCCGGTGCCCCCGAATCTCACCAAGAGGCTGTCCGCACCTCCGGCTTTGATGATAATATCCGCACCGTCATTTTCACCGTATGCTATTCCCCCCCCCCCCTCCCTCAACCCGTTCTCCTTGCGTTACTTTCGTTTCCTAGGTGCATTTCGCCTAGGGATATTTTTCCAGCTTCCTATTTTGCTAATTCATCGTCCTTTTGTGATGTTTACAGGGACGACCCTTGCGCGTTCGTAACAACGCCTATATCCGGAACTGGGAAGAAAACCGCGCCGAAGAAATTAAAGAGCTCACTAGCAAGGGTATTATCCCCGTTGAGCATGACTTTGAAAACCTCCCCGACGATACCGATGACGACATGATTGAGAACGCCCGTCCGTTCCTCATGGGTAAGGTTGCTGCCGTCGTTAACGAGAAGAAGCCTGCCAAGGCTATTGTTGATGAGCTTGTTGGGGATGCTGTGAAATGGCTGCAGAAGGGAAACAAGATGATTGCTAAGTTGTAGATATCCCTATTTTGGTGTTCTAGGTTTATATGTTATTTGTTGTTAATATCCCCTTCTTGGCTCCCCATTCATTTCCTTTTTTCACTTTTTTTTATTTCTACTTTTATCTTTTACCAATTTTCAATTTGTTCAGAGAATGGCCTGAGACAAGGAAAGAATACTGGGTGGCTGGCGAGATGTTTGAATGTTTTGCAATGTTCAGCCCTGCGAACGGGTGAGAGAATTGAGGCTTCAGAAGTTCTGTCATATGTCAACTTGATGATAGTTGTGTGTCCTTCTGTGACCAGATATCTATGTGTCTTCAGCCGGCGTGTTGCACCGTAATTCAGTGACCCCATTTCATCGAATATTTGTATTGTTTTAGAGTCCGAGAACCCCACCACATTTCTCCTACCTATACCCTACCTTCCCCCTCCTCTCAGCTTTTGATGAAAATCATCTGAGTGGCAGATATCTAACTTTACACCTAGGTGAAACTATATCGATGTTCTCCTCCTGTGACTGATATTTTGAAATTTTGAAGGAATTGGAGAGAGTGGACACAGACACACGTTTTCTCCCCTCACTCTGTTACTCATTTTCTCCTTTCTTTTTCATCCAACTCTCCAATGCCCCTTGGTCGCAGTTAACATTCTCAATACGGTGGTCCGATCCAATCAATGCAGCCTTCAGAGCAAACCCTCCAGCACTCTTTGCGGCACCCTCTGTTTCGAGCCCACGGTAGAACATAATTCAGTCACCGTTGCCCCCGATTTTAGCCAGAGAATATTTTTTTTCGGTACAGCTCCAATGCTAGCATCATGTGCACTCCATTGAACCACATTCCCAATCCCGCATCTGGCTAATTTCCACATTCATCAGGCCTCCCTCACATAGCTCGCTTCTAGTTGAATGGTTCCAAAACCTTGACGGAAATTCCTTCGGCGTGGGGTTTAAAATACCATTACATATCTCTCTTCTCTTCAAACTTCCCACGTCCCAACCCTTGAGCCAACCCTAATCGTAACCCTAATTTGACAACACCCCCTAATCTGGCGTTGGCAGTTGGAGGTTTGCATTAACACGTGGTTGTACCTACACGCCGGGTCGCCTTTTTGATATAACGGTGCTCAACCTTTTAACCCCATGTTCTGGGCGATGTGGAGTAAAAAGAGTGCTTCTTCAAACGTTGGTTTCCAAAAGAGTTTGGGAGATCGTGGGGTGCTAGTTCAACAGAATGGCCCCCAGGGTACGATATCAATTTCCCTTCTTCCGAGACCTCTTCACCAACACTCCCTATTCACTAAACCCCTTATTCACACTATATAAACATGGAATCCATTCCCCATCATAGTTTGACTCCAGATTAGTCAAGCTCTCGCCAGGGTTGCTGAGGAACGAAAAGAAAAAGGAATACTTCCAACCTTATATCTCGATTATGAAGCTTCTGCGCCCCACTATATCTCTCGGGTTGTTTGGGATTGCGGTACAATGCGCTGTAGTAACAGTAGGTCCATATACCTAAACCCCATAGTCATAGATAGGATATGCTGATTGAGCGTTTTCATTTTTAATTTTTATCTTTTTTTGTCTTTTAGAACACAAAGAGCCAGGAGGGTACATTAGATATCATTCGTGGACTGAAGCAGGATCCTGAGGGATTCACCGATATCGGCGCAGACGGAATCGCACGATCCCTCGATGGACAAGGGAACGTTATTGATTTCAGAAGACTGACCAACGATCAGTTGATCAAACTTGCACAAACGACGTCTGTGGATGCTGATGAACTCGAGGACAACATCGCAGCTTGGCAGGATGCCGATGGTTGGAAAGTGCCCCTCACACAGGCTTTGAATCCCCCTAGTAAAGCGGAGGACATAAAAAACCATGAGAGCATGGCAAAGAGTATTGATACGCGACCGGCTGCCATGGCAGCCATGCAATTGAGGGCTGAAATTTGGTGCTACGCAATAACCTGCACGACGAATATAGAGTGCGTAAGAATTCAATGTACTGGTTGTTCTACACGGCGTTACCAACGCAGGTACTGCTACCCGTGAATGCCTAGTGAAGCAAGAGAGCCGTTGCTGGAAGGGCTGTCTTGCTACAATTAGCCGTCCGGTGGGGGTGGATATACAGTAAATCAGGCGAAGCAGGGGCAGAAATGAGGAGCACTCCTTTTCAGTCTAGGTTTTCTCAGGTTTTCTCCACATCTATGAACAAATTTAAAGAATACTGGTACTTGCTTTTTTGTATTTAATTTAACAATGTGTTTAAATTAGTATATATATCTGATCTCTCAGATGTCAAAAAATAACAGTTGTTATTTTACTAGGTTTAAAATACATAAAATAAAGGTTTCTTCTTCTATATAATAACAAATTTTTGTTCTGTAGGGCTGTCTGGATTATCCCGAGCATGGAGAGGAGCGTCGAGCCCATGAATTAGCCAAACGATAGAGCAACATATAAAATCTAGTTACCCTTGCCAGGACGAAACGGGATAGAAGTTAAGTACTATTACTGCTTTCAATGTAGAATACAAGGATTCAGTTCAGGAGAGGAGATACTAAGAGATTCCCTTCAGCCAGTTTTTACAAATGAAAGAATATGGGCAGGCAGGCAGGCAGGCAGGCAGGTAAGTACTAGTGCTAGTACTAGTATCTATGAATGATGACGGGACGAATCAGTTAAACTTTATAGAATTAACCTTAACTGGGTGTCATCACCCCCGCGTTCCTAGTTTAAGCGGAAAGGCCTCTTTTCTCGCTTTCTGAGAAGAATATAATCATGCGCCAGAGTTTCTTGACCAGAATTTCCGCTTCCTCGTCCAGAGCCTTGGTTGTGAGAAAGTATATCATTAGCATTGCAAGAATTTTGTCACAAGAGAATAATGAAACTTTGGCACTAAGGGAGTAGAAAAGAAAAGGGGGGGAGAGGGGATTCTTACCTCTTCCAACAGTTCGACTAGCTCCTGAGGATGCCCTCGTTTCCGGATATGCTCCTCAACCACGTCGACCAGCATCTGCTCCTGGACACCAAGGTACTCCATAATTTTCTTCTCGACAAATGGCTTAAGTTGCTCTCCCCGAACGGATTCATCCACAAACTCCCAATTAACTTCCCAGTTCCAAAGGCCATCTTTGTCCGATGGGATATCGGCAGCAAGCTGCCTTGCTGCCTGGGCGCGCTCTTCATCCGTAAGACCGGCCGACTCAGCCGCTGTATCAAATTTAATAGACGTAAGTGGCCGTCTCGTGGCGGCTCCCGTATCCTCCTCATCCTCGAGGAGGCCCTCGACTTCTGCCACAGTTCTCCGCGCCGTAGCTTGGGCCTTCTGTGCTGCCGCACCGAGAGACAGCTTAAAGCGTTGTGGCTCTCTTGGGGCTTGGGTCCGGGATTCCAACTCTTCGGCTTGCCGGGCAAGGAAGTCATCCGCCATGCCACGAGCTTGTTCTTCTTGTTGCTGGGTCCGGGCATTCTCACGCTCTTCCGCAGCACGATCCGCTTCATCCATGCTCACCTCTCTATTTCTAAATACAGCTCTATTTCGTATCCAGACGCCACGATCAGCGTAGTACTCTTCGACTTTTCGGCTAGCTTCGAGGTCATCATTCCATTCACGCAGGCGTTTAGCCATAATTTGCTTTTCCTCCTCTAGGCGGATATCTTCTTCCTTGTCACGATTTTTCTCTCGCTCCACGGCTGCTGTTCTGCTGCGTTCCCGATTCAGCCACCGCCTTTCTTGATCTAAATATTGCTTTTCCGCTTCAACAGCTTTCTTTTCCTTACGCCTTCTTTCAAGCTCTTCATCGCTTGCATCAGTATCCTCGTCTTCATTGGCACCATTTATTCCACTCCCGTTCACAAATGATACTCCCTTCTGGTAGTCCCTTGGAATTTGATGACCAAATCCTTTCGGAGCCGAAGGCGCCTTTGGAACACCCTTGTCCCTGGGTCCTAGAGGGATGCCATTCGCACCTCCTGCAGGGCCACTTGGTGCGGTTGGGGGAGGCGAAGCTAAC
The DNA here is from genome assembly GCA_017607445.1 of Histoplasma ohiense. NCBI lineage: Eukaryota > Fungi > Ascomycota > Eurotiomycetes > Onygenales > Ajellomycetaceae > Histoplasma > Histoplasma ohiense. The sequence continues at coordinate 5,726,248 of JAEVHH010000001.1, forward strand.
CTGTTTGGCCTGGGAGCACTAGCCCTAGCCCTTTCTAAAGACTCTAGTTCTTCCTCTCTCTTCAGTCTTTCAAGGTCGCGACGGTTGCTTCTTTCACGGAAGGCTGCGATTTCTTTTGCAACGGTTTCTCTCATTTCAGCAGGGATATCTGACAACTCATCCTCAACGTTAATAGGAATCGTAACAATCTCAGCAGGGTTCCCATCCTTCTGTCCGTCTACATCTTTCATGGGCGTATCGCCCTCGCCGTCAACCGCGTTTGAAGTGTCGTCCGGTTTTGCGGGGGCTGGTGGGTTGGTAAGCTCGGCAAGGACCTTTGCTAGAGCCGTTTTGGCCCCATCCAACCGTGCTTGCTCGGCTTCGGGGTCTCGCTGGGTAGTGGACTCGAACTGCTCGAGGTATTTGAGAGAGCTGTCGTCGAAAACCACCTATTAAACGTTAGTTAGTTCAATATAATAGTAATAGAAGAAGCTTTAAAACCATACCAGTAACTTGCTCTTTTCAACCTCTTCCTCATCCCCTTCATCCTCTCTCACTGGAGTCGGCTTCTTCACGGGCACTTCAATATCCTTTAGCACTTCCACTGCAGTGCTTAGGCTTTCAGGGTCCTCGTACTCTGCAAAGCCAAACGTGCAGGGTTTATCATCAGCATCCGTAGCGCGAATCCAGCGCTTCAAATTTCCCGCCGTTCGAAGTATCCGTTCTATGGCTTCGTCACTGCTAACTCCCTCCGTTATGCCACCAACAAATATAGTCCGCACAACCTCCTCTTTCGTAGGGGGTTGCAGTTGTAATATAGCGTCGCGTAAATTCTGGCGCTGTGACTCCAAGGAGTGTTGCCCCTGGCCGCCGCGTCTCCCGCCAGACTCTCCTCCACGTTCCCGGCCACTTTCCACAGGAGCAGCTGATTTAGATGCGCCAGAGGTACCAAGGCGGATAACGGGGGCGGAGAAATTAATATTCGGCATGTTTGCGGGGGGTTGAAAGTTCGGAGGGAATCCACCTGGTCGACCAGGTTGCTGCGTATTCGACTGCTGCATGGCAGGTGGAGGACCGGTCCCAGGTGCTGACAATCCTGGAGGAGGCGCTGGAGATTGCAGTCAATATTCACGTACGGTATGAGGAGTGGGGTAGACGGGGTTTTCATACGCATGCCCGACGGTGCTCCAGGGAACGCAGTAAACTCCGGCGGTCTACCAAACGGTGCTTGTGCTAAGAAGGTTATCAGCATCAGTTGGAATCCGCGAAGCTCTAAGAAGACATGGGCATGCGTGCTAGAGTGGAGACTTACTCTGGTACGGGTTGTACATGTTGTGCTGAAGAGGTTCTCGACAAACTAATAGCTTTCAAAGTAGCTTTGAGGGACGACAAGGTCTACCTAGAGCGGTCAATAGCAGTCAAGCGGGACTACTGTAACGCACAATGAGATGCGCGAGTTCCTTCAAACGTTGCTGTCTCCAAATTCGGCTTTTTGAGTTTGTTACATGAGATGTTTGGTTGGTCTGTGCTGGTGGATCGGATCACGTGGTTTTGCACCATCGCGTCCAAGCACCAAACACGGGACCGGGTTACGATAGTCAGTCAAATGAAACTACGCTGTATGCTGCACTTGATGTTTCTTAAGCCCTAACCCTCTCACTGGTTAATCCCCTCATCCCAACCACCACCAAGAGTTGGTGAGGGGTACTCCGTAGTTAACCTTTAGTTAGTTAGAGGTGAGTGTTGAGAGTGGATCAACAAATTGTCTAACTATGGGTGTATTTTAGATGAGGTGATAGTACCTTGGCAGAGCTGAATCCTCTGGGCCGTGCAACCGTAACCTGGGAACATCATCGCCGTGATTGATCTGGATGGACCTTTCTGCCTCATGGAATATCTTGCTCTGTGAGTACCTTCGCTTCTGGCTAATCGAGCTTTGTTGTGATAGTGATCGTTGATTGACAATATTCGGCTTGCGGCTTGCCTCCACAGGAGTCAAATTCCTTGGACGACCACTTATTTCACCTCGTTATGCAGATCCTTTAAATTAATACCAGACAAGCTCATCCGGGTATTCACCAGCGTTGATAAGCCATTGTCACGATCAAGAATGGCATGTGGTTTGAGCACCGATTTGGCATATGGATGGTCATGTCAGTCAGCAGAAGCCGGCAGCTATCCATGGATGTAACTTCCAGCCAGCTTCGCACAACAGACTCTAGACGTTAGATCAAGCTTCTTCGGCTGTTTACCTGTTTGATACCTCGTCTTAAACATGCCTTTCTAGCCTAGCGTCTACGGAGTATTGAGTATGACTATGCCTTCCCGAACTTCCTCCGCCCCAAATTTCGAGAGCAAGTTGCTGATCAGGTTCTCGTTGAACGTGGTAAGAAATGGAGAATCCTTCAACATTGTTTGAACTTGACAAGACGTACAGTACATACATAGAGTTTAGCTCCTTTTCTAAGAATCTTGCAATCCTTTGACCTTTGACAATGTAATTACTTCATTACTCGCATAGATGCAACTATATGCTAATCATTGAAAGTGACTTGAAGAATATCTAGTTGATAGACTCTGCTAGTGATGAGCACTTTTGTCTGGGGCGGCGGGTGCTAGGTAGTTACCGTGGTTTGAATTTGTAATGTGATCCTAACTATGATGAAGGCTAATTTTCCAAAACCAAGTTCAACAAGGTGCCCATCGCTGATATGTTTCCGGCAACAAGGTAGGAAATGCTGACAATGCGATAATGCGCTAAATTTGAAGTTCGAAACACCGATCCGTTTGCAAACAAATGAAGCACGTTTCAGACCAAGCTAACATTAGGCGAATTGAAAAAGATGATAGAGTGAGTCGGTACTAGCAGTTATGCAAGGTTAAACGGATCATGAATCCTACACCCACAGATCAAATAGGGTTCCACGCCTCCAGCGCAGAGAGATATTGAATTGTGGAAATCCAACTCAATAGTTCCAAAAATACGAAATGCAGAACTATGCAAGCCAGTGCCTATTCAGCTAAGCGCAATCGAGTTGGCGCTTTTTATCTCCTGGCTGACTTCTATCGCTTGGCCCCTTGATTATTTCCATTTGGTCGATCGGCCAATCGAACTTTGGCGCGCTATAACATACGAAAGTGTGGCCCCATTGGTTCCTACAAGGTTAGAAGATCTCTTGTCCTGTGCTGAGGAAATTGCGTTCCTTTGCCCTGGGAATCTATGATTGGGCGCGACAACCTCCCGCGTGCGGACTAGTAGGGACAAGTCACTAGTTGTTCTGGTTTATACGACGGTGGTCCGAGCGCGTTTGTTGAGACTTTTATTCTATGCCTGCAGCTCTGGAATGAATTTTTTCATTGAACTAGAGTCCCGCGTCTCTCGCAGTATGGCGACTGTTTTTGATCGAAAGATGCAAATTCTTTCAGCCCACTAAAAAAATGTAAGCAGACGTATTGCTGTCTGCGAAGGGCCGAGCCGTTTATCTGCAATATCCCCGCCATGACATCCCACCCTGGAATATTATTTCGGCATGAACTTTCAAGAATCCCTGACTATTGGCTTCTGTCAGCGGTCAAATTATTTCCACCTTTTCAAGGTTGTGGTGGGCTTTCTTTTGTGACATTCCGCATGAAGGCTAGGTGAATGGAGCGATGCCCCTTATATTGGAAAGGCTCCCCAATTTCTCCTTATTTCCCTTGGCTCCTCCCAACCCATTCATTTTTATCTCACTCCTTTTTGCCTTCAACTAAAGGATATATCTATATCCCGTCGCTCGTTAAAGCACTTGTTGTCATTCATTATTTATTCACGTCGAAGCCAGAGGAAAACACTGGAAGTTATTTTCTTGATCACGCCCGACAATGCGCACTCAAATTTTTGCGGCTGCCGCATTACTTGCGAGCAGCGCTGCGGCCACCAACACATGGGCGCGCATCGACACTTCTCCTGCTGATAGCTTCCGCTTCCTGAGAGCCCGCCAAGGTGGAGAATCATTTAAGCCAGACCAAACTAAGGGTTCTGGCGAAACCTGCGAAGATGCTTTCGGCGCTGGCTACGTCCAATGTGGAACAACAGGCAAAGTTTGCTTCAATCCCAATATCGGGCAATCATGCTGCGATGGATGTATGTCGCCTCTCACTATAACGTATCGCGAGCGAGAATATCAGCTAACTTGATCCACCCAGATTCCTGCCCAAGCGGTTCTGGCTGCCTCACTAATGGCTACTGCTGCCCAGATGTATGTTTTTTCCTGACATTTCGACTCACTCGCATCTCAATCAATATACTAGGAGAATCATTCCCATAACAAGATTGGAACTAACCCGTTCCTTGTAGGACCTTGGGCCGAAAGCTTGTCTTGAGAAATTAGGCATGAGCAACCTGCCCCCTTTTCTTCCCTCCGCCACTGCCATACCATCTGCGTCTACCCCCGCCAACAACCCCTCAGAGTCGCCGTCTGAGCCTCCTGCGGAGACCGCTTCCGAGACCCCATCCGAGTATCCCATCACACCTTCGGCTACTCCCTCTGCGGCTCCCACTGCCGCTACTGTAACCCCGATCTACCCAACTGCCTCCCCATCTCGATCTGTCTGCACCGCAGCTAACACCGCATCTAACAACCAAATTTATCCAACGGGCACTCTCCCAGGTCAACCTTCATCGGTGAGTCCACCGGTGTACGGTCATGGGGCCATCTCAGCGGAGGTCGCCACTGGCGCCGTTGCTGTTCTCGGATTCCTCAGCTTCATTCAAAATCTGTTGTAAACCATTTGGTATCACATAAGTACACGTCCCTTCTCTGTGCTCCTCCACCCAGGACTACGCGTTCTGCATATAGTAGGATTCTCATCAGCAAACTTGCTTGTGATGTTTGCTTTGAATATGCCCCGAGGAAATCCCCCATCTGGAATATATCATGGCTCTTATATATGGAGATTCCCCGGGATATCAATTCTGTCCTGGCCTTTTCTGGTGCGTGCGCGTGCATATTCTTGGCCGCCATGGATTTGTACTTTGTCTGATTCCCGGTTTACATTCTTTTTTTTTTCAACGAAATAAATCTCGCTGCGGGCTCAGCAATTGGCGGATGTGCTATTGTATTTTAGATACTCTCTGAATCTGAATAACTATGTTTAGAGCACGCAGCAGCACTCCAATAACACTCTAGCCAAAAAAAAAAAAAGTCGGAATGTTTCCCGTAGTCCAAACTAATGATGAATTCGATTAAAACGCCATGAAAAAGTTCTCCACATATCATCCATACCATATCACCGCCTCCATCGAATCAAAGTCAAGTACACTTCCATTTCGCGGAACAGAGTGGGGTGGGGGAGATTTATTATTGAGAGCTGATCCGCACAGGCCGGAAGGGAAGGGAAAGAGAATCTGTCCTACGCAAACAGTTGCATCATCTTCTTCATCGACGGGGTTTTGCCCTGCCACGGCCCGGCCGGCCCATCTTCCCCCAGCGGCTTTTTAAATTGAATTGGAATCTCATTTTCGATGATCGTAACACTTTCATCGGCCTTTCTCATCCATATCCGACCTGGTGATTAACGGGGGGCTGTTGTACTGTACATAAGCCCCAACTGTTAATATAACTAGTTACCACGTCCGCCGAAGACTAATAATAAGTTGTCACTCTAGATCGGAGTCTAGAAGGTGCTAGCTAGAGTGCAATTTGCTTATTGATGTTTCTTTATATCGTTAAAAAAGTTGATCGACACGAATCGACTTGCCTGCTATCTGGGGACTATGAGAGAGGGTCAGAAGAAACTCGAAACGGCCACTTATTTATATCGCTCGAAAGCAAACCTATAAGTTACTGGCTCATTACTCTGAACCTGCAGAGAATGTTTTGAGACAAAAAAATGAAAATGAAATCTAAATGCCCCCTTCAAAAGGAGAGAACGGTAAGAACCGGATGCTTCAGGTGGCCTCGAAATAAACGAACCAGCTACGGGTACAGAGAAGGGGTTGCACAATCGCCTCACAAACGACGGCAGCAACAAAGAGCCATCCGCCAGCAACATCGAAGTTGTCCCGGACAGCGCACAATAGGAAGTCTCCTACAACCACCCAGACAACGCGCACAAGGGAGCCCACGTAGATCGCAAGGTGCCTCAAGCAATGTCGAGATAGCCAACAGACCAGCCACATACCGCAAGTTCCAAGTCTGAAAGTCCAGCGCACTCGGCTTGATCCTGCCGCTCAACCTTCAACTCACGATCTACAATGTAACCAACGGCGCCCACTTCCCTTCCTTCGTCATGACGGATATGCATTGGGTAGATGTCTTACCCGTGCTCCCGCCACTATTTAGCATTTATCCAGTATCGAGCGCTTGCGTCCCAGAGCCTGTGAAGGGATATTGGGGGCCGGACTGTGAATTTCTGCCCGAGGGGGTGGCAGGGTTTCACTAGTATGAAGGCTCATCTTGATGTTGTAGAAAATGGAGACGTAAGACTCCCATCGAGGAGGTGGAGAATCACCAGCAGTGGGTGGAGCAGACAATATAAGATGAGGGAAGCGATACCGGTTGAGCCCGTAGTACCAGGTTCTTCCACCACCACCACCAACCCCTCCGCAATGGAGTTTGTATGGAAAGGGTCCATGGGAATCCTTGATCTTTTGGACGATACGGCACAGAGGTGTATGGGGAATCTGAAACTAGAGATGCGAGACAGCAACACGATCTTGGCTACGTGGAAGCAACGAGGGGACGACCGTATCATGGGGTCGTTTACAATATTTGAGGTCGCAAAAGACCTGACTCCTTTTGAGGTTATTGTTGGCTCGGGTATTGATGTTGTGATGGCAGAACGGGTCTCCGGAGTTACTTTCTTCGGTGGAATTGGGAAATAGTTGTATCATCGAGTTTTCTATTCCTTCGCTTGAACTGGAAGCACCTTGTTTTGGTAAAATGGCCTGTCATCCTCGCGACAATCCCAAACCGTTGACAGAAACCTTCCACCCCGTATAATGTTTCCAGACTGCCTGTAGAATTCCGTTCCTATTTTGCGCCACTGACTCACCAAGTCTGGTCACCAAAATCATCGATTGAGAGAAATATGTGGACACTGACGCCTGATTTGCAGATCAGCGAGGAAGAGAGAAGAATATAGATGGCCTCAGGATTTAAGGCGACGCTGGGTGAAGCCCCTCACTGTCTATCGAGGCATATACATGGATAGATAATCCTTGTCCCCACAAATGCTACCATCTTTGGTATTGGGTATATGGAGTAGATATTCTTCACTTAGAAATCCCGAAATGAGACCTCTTGTTGGTCCCCTCCTTCTCATAGTGACAGGTCAAAATTGCTTGCAAGTAGATGTGGGGCTCATTTTATTTTGCCTCAACAATGAGACGGACTTAACGGCAAGGATGTGAAAGCACACTGATGATTCAATGCACCACGCATGCATACAGACTGAAATATTAGCCCCCGGATAAGAAACAGTGGGACATTTCTCACAATAATCAAGTGGATTTCTCTTGACAGCCTCCCCAGTGGGCCAATCTCCATACATGCTCTGGACAGTGACCTGAGATATTTACCCGGAAAGGCAGGCCCGCAAAGGGAATTCTGAGGGAACTCTGGCGCCCTTCTTGCGATTTTATCCTGGGTGAGAGAAATTTTCATTTTCTTTCGCCTTGGTAACTTCAAGACAAAAGCGTATTCATGTTGTCTGAGGATCGCCAGTAAGACAATTCGCTGAGCCTTGGAAGTCTTTCTGTTATAACACGGTGAAGATTCAAAACATCAGCTGTAGCTCCTAGTGTATCAAGAGTCGAATGGAAGTGGGCAGCATGTTTGTTAATCATCCTGCATCAGCGATTACGCTAATCAAGATTTCCTTCCTGGGCGCGAAGGATCACCGCGGAACACCCGGCTCAGAGCCCAATTGCCCATGCCAACAGCACGCGGCGTAGGAATCCGTATCTATTTAAGCAGACATTGTTGCCGTTGGTGGTGAGGAAGGGAGGAGAGACGCAAGTATTGCAACTAGTGGTTGTTGTGCAGGAGCTTGACGGAACCACAAACAACCCCGCCATCATTGCATCATTTGTCACCCGTCCCACCGTAGCAGTATCAGAGCCGCCGCTGCCCCACCAGAACTTTTTCTTCCTCAACCTGTTGACAACACTTATACCCAGCGCAGAGATTGAGCGGATTCTCCCTCATTTTCATTTCCGTCTTTGCGCACTTCAATTGCTGGAGGCAGTTCAGTTTCTGCATCTCCATCCTGACCCGCACCCCGCCAACACGTTACCTCTGTAACAACACTCACCTACAAAACATTCAGCAATGACGAGCTTTTCAGAGGCAAGCAATCTCAATGCGTGGAAAGCTCTTCAGGAGCATTACACTACCACAGGCCGCAATATTGCTCTAAAGGACCTCTTCCAGAAGAATCCCGACCGCTTCCAGAAGTTCTCCTTCTCCTTCAATAACACCGCGGACAAATCCGAGATTCTCTTCGATTTCTCCAAAAATCTTGTCACAGATGAGTCCCTCGCCCTACTGATAAACCTTGCCAAAGAGGCTAGCGTGGAAAAGCTTCGTGACCAGATGTTCAATGGCGAGCCCATTAATTTCACGGAGAATCGGGCAGTGTACCACGTTGCCCTGCGCAATGTGGCCAACGAACCCATGCAGGTCAATGGGAAGAGCGTCGTGGAAGAAGTCAATTCCGTCCTGGACCATATGAAAGAGTTCTCTGAGCAGGTGAGAAGCGGCAAATGGACTGGGTATACCGGAAAGAAGATCAAGACCATCATCAATATTGGGATTGGGGGGTCGGATCTGTAAGTGCCAAAATACGGGTTTAATTGCAATCCTGTGAAAATCCCCTGCATTTAAAAGTCACACATATTCTGACTCTGCTATAGAGGTCCTGTCATGGTAACGGAGGCGTTGAAGCCCTATGCTGATCGGGATCTGACAGTCCATTTTGTTTCAAACATTGATGGCACTCATGCCGCTGAAGCCTTGAGGAACTCCGACCCAGAGACTACTCTCTTCCTAATCGCTTCAAAGACATTCACCACAGCGGAAACAATCACCAATGCCAACACCGCCAAGAATTGGTTCCTGAAAACCGCAAAGGATCCTGGTCACATTGCGAAACATTTCGTGGCACTCTCCACGAACGAACCGGAAGTCACAAAATTTGGCATCGATAAGAAGAACATGTTCGGCTTCGAATCATGGGTTGGAGGCCGATATTCCGTTTGGAGTGCAATTGGCCTGTCAATCGCTCTCTACATCGGTTTCGATAACTTCCACGAGTTTCTCGCAGGCGCTTATGCCATGGATAAACATTTCCGGGAAACCCCCCTCGAGAAGAATATACCTGTTATCGGAGGACTGCTGAGTGTCTGGTACAGTGACTTTTTCGGGTCCCAAACCCACCTGGTTTCCCCGTTTGATCAATACCTGCATCGCTTCCCCGCCTACCTTCAACAACTTTCCATGGAGAGCAATGGCAAAGCCATCACCCGCAGCGGAGATTATGTCAAATACACCACGGGGGCCATCCTATTTGGCGAACCTGCCACCAACGCGCAACACAGCTTCTACCAGCTCCTTCACCAGGGCACGAAGCTCATTCCCACAGACTTTATCCTTGCAGCGCAATCGCATAACCCCGTCGAGGCCGGCAAGCACCAGACCATGCTTGCATCTAATTTCCTCGCCCAAGCCGAAGCTCTAATGGTAGGCAAAACACCCGAAGAAGTCAAGGCAGAAGGCGCCGCAGAGAACCTCGTCCCACACAAGACGTTCCTAGGAAACAGGCCAACGACTTCCATCCTCGCGCAGAAGATCACGCCTGGTACTCTCGGTGCGCTCATTGCTTATTACGAACATGTCACTTTCACCGAGGGTGCAGTGTGGAACATCAACTCGTTTGACCAGTGGGGCGTGGAACTTGGGAAGGTTCTGGCAAAAAATATTCAGAAGGAGCTGGAGACTCCCGGCGCTGGAGCTAATCATGATGGTTCGACTAGCGGATTGATCGCTGCGTACAAGAAGAAGGCCTCGCTTCTGTAGATGAGACGGCGCGGCGTGGTGGTATCCATGGAGCAAATGGAATATATACCGATGTGAGGTCTGGGATAGATTCAAAAACCGAGGCATTATTGGCAATTTGACACATGGGAAGTTATTCTTTGATGGCGGAGAGAACGATCGCGACGTGGAAAATGTTCATCTCACCAGTTATTTTGACATTCCATGTATCCTTTTAACCACAGCGTGGATGGAGGTTCAAAGCTCTATTGCGCCTATAACTTAGTTGACGTTAGTAGTAAATGGTAATAAATATAAAACCCAAAATAATAAAGCATATATATACATACCCCTATCCCACCATCCCTCTCGAAGATCCGCGGTTGGGTGTCAAAACGATCCAAGACCCGTGTGCATTTACAGCCAATCAAATGGGATAGCTGCGCTTCCTGGCCATAGTCTGGCCCAGCGCCGTGGTTGACACAGTTGCATTATTCTCCATAATAAAGCCCGCTCTCCAACCTTATCCCGCAAGTGTCTATAATGTCGTCGCAGCCGCCAGGAATTTCCTCCCTTTGCCGAAAATGTATCCTTCCTCTGTTCCTGGTGAACAATGTGCTTGGAAACAGCGGCGGGTTAGCGGCGGCGGAATCAAGCTCAGGCTATGCGCATGGTCAGATTGTGCCAATTAGTTGTTTGAACAGGGACATGTAAGTTTCTTTTCTTTCACCCATTTACCAAATCGGTACGGGTTGGTCTAGCTATGTTAGGACTGCTTTTGCTAATGGTTGTTGGTCATGTAGAGAAACAGGAGAACATGTATGTGTCGAGAGAAATCCACCCAGACAGATGAAGAGTACATTTTTCCGGCCAGAATGATTTTCAGGGATCAAATTGATATAATATAACTACATATATACCTTTAGGCTGACGCACTCGCGAAACAACCTTCTAGACCACCGACTCAACCGGAAAACTCCAATACATCCCCTTCCCAACCTGCAACGAGACATCCGCCCCGCTCTCTTTCCGCTACGGCATCTCCGAAACAATAACCTGCACCATTCTCTCTCTCCCCGACCCTCTCTATCATCTGCTTGAATACTACGTCCACGCCGACGTTCCATTAACATGTCGCGTACCTACTTTCCCGCTCGTTGCCTCCTCTGCACCTGGAGGCACCACCAAATCTCCAGACCGCAAGCCGCGCAACGACAAAACTGGAAGTGAAGGCGGCAACGGTAGCGAGGAGGAAATTTCCAGGAATAATGGCCTATCGTCATCCGCTTCGCAGCCGCCCTTTACGCCCTTGACAATTGCGCTGCAGGGGACCCTGCAACTATCCCACCTACACATCTGGACGGACATGAATGTGCTCATGCACCAGTCTGCGCGGTTATCTACCGTGGGCTCTGGCTCTAGTTCAAAGAAGTCGAAGAAGTCAAAGAAGGGCAAAACGAAGGGGGAGGGGAAGAAAAGAGATCGTGAGCATAATAAGGAGATGGACGCAATCTTGATGTCCCCGCGGGGACAGATTGTGGCCGGATCAGCATACTCAATGCCGATGGTTGTGGACGCTACCACTGCGGATGACTACGATGTGGAGGATTGGGATGCATATGACAAGCAGCGGAGGAAGGAGAGAGACATGTTGATGGAACCCTGGGCGGCAGAGGGGGGAACGAAGGTCATTCGTGGCGAGCCGCTTGTGTTCACGTTCCGTGTTGGATGGGTTTCTAGCGGTGATGTACTCGGGCTGGTCCATGCGGAAGAGTCGCTGTCGAAGTCGACGGCGCTGATGGCTGCTGGTGGTGGGTTGCTTATGCGGTTGGTGTCTATTTGCTTTTGGGTTGGAGTTGGACTCGGTTTGGCTGTAGTTGTGGAGAGGGTGAGGTATAGAAGGGGTATAGTGAGTGTGTATAAAGGGGACGGGATTTTGGGTCATACGCCCTTTTTTGGTCGGTTTAGTCCAGATGTCGGAGGGAATGGAGGGGTGAGGTTCGGGGGTAATAGGGGGAAGACGAATGGGTATGGATTGGGGTTGAATGGATATGGCCATGGGAATGGGAATGGAGGGGGATATGGAGGGTATGGAGGGTACACTACGGGGAAAAAGGACTGAAATCGATTGTGTTTTATTACTTCTCTTTTCGCTCTAAATTTGTTCAATTTTCAGGGTTTCAGGCGTTAGATTTGTGATTGTGGTTTTGACATCGACATACAATAGACTTTGATCTTTTCAGCATTTGAATATGATGAATGACGAAGATATCCACCACAATTACAACTTGCATTTACAAGCCATCGGTAGTATATATCAACGAGGACGATTTAACTGGTACCCAAACTTATGTCAAGCACAACGCAAAGTCTCATATACACCATGGAATGAAACAAGGGAAATGCAGTTGAATGTTCAAAAAATGATAGTAGTACATGAGAGAAAGTATGCCTATACACGCCTATCTAAGATGCCTCCGATCCGATCCTATCGTATCCTAGCCTCTATAAAACACACAGCAAACCCATGTATCCAAAGAACGGAAGGGGGAAAGGCCATCGGCTTTTTTTCCATCGTTCACTGCCATAAAAAAATACTGCTTTGCCCATACCCCACCCCCCATACCCCCATACCCTCTACCAGCCCTGCTTCCTCAATTTCTCACATCTCCTAACCGTGTGCTGAAACGACATCTTAAACAACTTCTGCCACCTCTCCATCCTCAACTGTTTCTTTAATTGGCCCCTCCTAACATGAAACCGCTGCTTCATCATCATCGACTTGACCTTATTCCGCCTAACCCTGGTTTCCATCATCTGAAATGCCGTCGCTACATCAACGCCCGCTTTCGGGTCTACTGTGACAGTACGTCCCAGTTCCGGACCCAGCCGCATGTTGACAGTGGGCACTCGAAACTTTTGCGACTGGCCCACTGCCTCGCGCACCTGTCTGTACATGGCTGCATCTTGCGATGTGCGTGGTTGGAAAGGATTGTTGGCTTGTCGCGGCTGGTTAGAGCGCGGGATGAAGTTATTCAGTATATCGGTCACTTTGGCGAGGTTGTCGTCTTTGTTACTGGTGCTGGCGTTGCTGTTGCGGGGAGTCGGGCTTTTAGATGGTCCCTTCAATAAATCTCCTGGGGACCAAGGTTTGACTGGCTGGTTTTGTCGAAGGCGTGGTTGTGGTTGCAATTGTGATTGTTGCTGTGGAGAACCTGATTCGCCTTCTGGCCCTGGTTTGGAGGAAGGAGGAGGTTGCTCGGAAGAATTAAGGGGTGCTGAGGTGTTAATTGGTCTTGCGATGGCGGCAATTGATGCTGGAGAGCGGGATAGGGGGTATTGTCGGAGGATGGAGCGGCGAGAGGACGAGAGGAGATTTATGGACCGGACGATACGGACCTCCATGGTTGTGAAATTCTAATGTAGTATGCAAAATATATACATTATATGTCAATTTGAAGTGAATTGAAAATGTGAGAAGGTTGGCCGAGGGCTCTGCCGTTGCGAGCTGGGAGCTTGTCTGCCGATGTTAAGGATTTGAGAAGTGCGTCGGCCAGAAACTCACGTGACGTCAACCTCCAACATTTTAATGTACACACCAGAGCTCATGTTGAGAACAGTTAAGTCAAATGCCCTCGTTCTGCTAGATTTCTTCCTCGTCCTTATTCTTTCATTGCGATAGACATATCTGTCATATATTTCATCTTTATCGACATCCCCAATTTCTTTTCGCGACAAATGTCAGGAATCACAGTCGCAACCCTCCCCCGAATGAGCCGCGAGACCCTCGCGGCCATGCTCCTTGCTCCCACCAACCCCAATCAGCTCGCAATAGTAGATGTTCGGGATTCAGGTAAGTGCTGTTCCAGCCACATTTTCTGTCTTATCCCACAATAAATCCTCTGCAAAAGAGAGGAATGTACCCCTCCCATCTACCCCGCCGATACCCCTCCCTCTCCCTCTCTAACAGCCTTGTTCAGATCACATCGGCGGCCACATTTCTACCTCGACCTGGCACCCGAGCTCCACTCTCAGCAAGCACATGCCAGATCTCATCAACAAGCTACGCGGCAAGGAGAAAGTCGTCTTCCACTGCGCGCTGAGCCAGGAGCGCGGACCTTCCGCGGCACTCAAGTACATCCGAGAACGAGAACAAGTACTCGGGAAGGAAGAGAGTGCCAAACAAGCCGTTTTTGTGCTAGAGGGCGGCTTCGTCCAGTGGCAGAAAATGTATGGGGAGGATAAAAGGTTGACGCAGGCATATGTTAAGGATATCTGGGAGGAGGATTGAAGGGGGCCTATAAAAAGGTTAGGAGGTATCTTGTATGGAAGGGGTTTTTTTTAACCGCAATAAATGGCTTTGATATATGGTGTTTTTTAAGGTTCAATTCTGGGTTTCATGGGATATCTGGTCTGGTGTCTTGATTTTGATATAAACATGGATTTGGCTTGTGCCCGTCTAGACTGGCTGAGGACCGTCATGTACGGAACATCGGTCCAGAATAGACGATGGACGATGATAGATGGTTTAGAGAGAACAGGCACGAAAAGCGGACTATCCTCGTTTCTAGTGTTTCCCAGGATATGTTGTAAACCTCTCAGGGGTATCATTTACCATTGCGGCTTTGGCTACTGGATAGAGACTCTGATAGGTAGATTTTGTACAATTTAACGCATAGATATTCTTGTCGCAATTGTTAACTGGAAGAGGTGAAGCTATTCCCTCGTAAAACAGAATTATTTAATATTATAACATACCAATTCTTCCACCCCTATTTCATCAAAAGACCAGAGACCTAACAGTTTCTAACTCCATTTACATACATCAAGGACATATTATACAAACAAACTAACGTCTAAAAATACAAATAAACCCTTTAAAGAGATTCCCTCTACCCCAAAACACTCCCCCCAAACCCTACCGGTCTCCGTTTGCCCCCACTCTCCGGCACAATAGCCAAAGCTTTATACAATCTTCCCATCCCCCCACCGCCCCTCTCCACCAACCGCTTCCATCCACTCTCAATCCGTTTTCTCTTTTCCTCATCCCCCTCCCCTTCCGTCCTTCTTAGCAACTGCGCCGCCCTCTCCGATATTCCCAACGCCTCCAAAAATGGCCCCTGTTCCATCGGTCCATACACCTCCACGCCAGGACTAGCATCAATAGCCGCCTCCGCTAGCGCTGTGAAATCGACATCAGCGCTAATGTCAACCTCCCCGGGTGCGACTAAGGGGGAAACGAGCCGGTGTTTCCGGATGCCGCGCAGGGAGTTTATGGGGATTGTTGAGGTGGTGCCGTAGTCAAGGATTAGAGCAGCGCCGGAAGGAACTTTGTTCTTTGGCGTGCCCGTGACTCCGGGGGAAGGCGCGGAGACGAGCCCACCTCCTCCTCCTATCCGCCTTGCGATGTCTTGGACGTAGGCTTGGCTTTCCGGGCTGATCTCGATTGTGGACCCTGGAGTGGATTTCAGGGCTTTGTACCGCGAAGACATTTCGGGGAGGACGAGCGACGATGGTGTAGATGCTTTGGCGAGTGAGAGACGGAATTCGGGCTCCTGGCCGCTTTTCACTTCTGGGGTTTCAGGGTTAGGGGAGACGACGAGTTCTCTCCATTCAATGGTATGGGAGGAGGAAATGGGTGGTTGATGGAGGGTGGTGGGACCAGTGGGCGTATAAATAGTGGTTTGGGATGCGGCGGGTGTTTGGATAGATTGGAATGCATGTATGGGCAATGCATCAAAGAATTCGTGGGCGAAAATGAAAGGGGTTTTGTCCGATTCTAGGCGGACGATGGGTGGAAGGAGTGAGTTAGTTATGAATTTATACATCTATAGCCATATATGGAGTCGAGAAGGAGTTGAGAGGGGAAGTATTCTTACCATTCGGGAGGAGCTTGATATGCTCTGTCCAAATGACCGGAACACCCAAGTGTATACTCGTGCTCTTATACCCAACCTCAACCTCCTCCATAGGCGTATCTCCACAGAGCAATTTCCGCTGAACCTCCCGTAGCACCGGACTGGTTTCTACCAGATAAACAGCCTCGATCGCGGACGCGAAGTTCTTGAAATTGCGAAAGGACTGCTGTCATTAGCAATCGCCCACTACCAAACTGGCCCCTAGATCTCCTGCAGAAGAACCCAAGCAGAAAAATAAAAAAAAAACCCCACCCTCAACATATCCCCCATGAGCGTCCCCTTGCCTGGTCCAAACTCAATAATCTGCACCCCACCACTCTTACTCCCTTGTCCCATCCACTCCGTAACAGTCCACACGCCCAACAGCTCGCCAAATATTTGCGAAATCTCTGGCGACGTCACAAAATCCCCCTTGGCGCCGAAAAGCGCCGTGTCTTCATCCTCCTGGCCGCGGGAGGTGTAATATCCGCCATCGGGCGAGGTGAGGCATTGGCGCATATATGCAGCGATGGATACGGGGCCGGTGACCTGCGGATTTTCAGAACCTGTCAGCGTGAAATGCACAACTTCAAAAAAGAAAAAAGAAACGTAGAAGATAAAATTATACTATTTCCGGAGGCAATACACACATTTATGGCCTCAGCAATGGATTTCGCCAGTGGTGTAGACCATTGACGCGGAACGGAGCTGCCAGCGGAGGTAGAAGACCATCGTGCGGCAGTATGAGGATACGGAGGAGCCAGTCGAGGATAATAACGGGGCCCCTTTCCTAGGCGCATTATGAGCAGGCGAGCGGACCCATTGCTCATTTTAGATGCGGCAAGATTGCTTTCCCGTAAGGGAATATATGTACTAGTATATATATTTTTTAGGTGGGAGGACGGAAGAGACTCGGAGTTCGTAGCTCGGAGGCCCAGACACGGAAGATGCAGTAGCCATCGCGAAACCTGACACCGCAACAAATGGCAATTACATACTTCCGTTCGAAAACACAGAGAATGAATACACTATGATTTCCCCTTTATTGATTAATTGTGAACTATGTTTTACCTTTACAATCAGTGCGAAAAACCAGTGCAAGCGAAACGCCAGTAATTCTATCGCGAAGGCGGAAAAGTAAAATAATGAAATAAAATTACAACCACAAGAGACAGGACAACAGAGTTTTCAAGCAAAATATCCCCAAAAATCCCAGCATTTACTCTAAAAACCCAGTTGATTGAAAACGTATCTTAAAAAGTCCTTTCTCCTTTTCCATGCAAGAAATAAAACAGAATGAAACCTAATCTATGAACCTATGACCAAACCGAGAAAACGAAGCTCAATCGCAAATATCACCTCCCGCCCTTTTATTAATCCGTTTGAGTCTTCATAACCAGAGGATATACCCACGCAATTTTTTCATGCCCTGGAAAAGAAATAATAGTCCCCTAATACCACGACGAAAGCGTAGACCAGCAGATTATTATCAGGTACAAACCGTTTCTGGCAACTGATAGCAAGCCAGGTCTCTACCTCCCGCGTCTCCCGCGGTAGCGTGACTCTCGACTCGGTTCATCAATAATCATTTGGTCACTGTAGAGTCCTGAATTGTCATTCCCCATGTTTCGGTTCCTCCCCGATCCATTAGCACTCCCTCGCTGACCTCCGCTTGGATGATCACTGTTTGAACGGGCTCCATGATGTTGTGGCGGCGGATATAGATCATCGAACCCGTAGCGGCCGTCTTGTACATGAGGATCAGCGTGTCGTAGCTCACGACGCTCACGGTCTGCTTGTTCGCGCAGGCTGTCGAAATTGGAATGTGATCGGCGATGGCGGAGTCTCGCTTCGGAGAGTATCTGTGCAGGTAGTGGTTCCGGTTTTATTCGAAGATGGAGGATCCTTCCATCCGCCTTGAAAGATATATTTGTCAGTCGTCCCAGTGCGAATAGAGCTGGTTCAACGCAGGGATACTTGCTCGTACCTTTTGATTATCAAAGCGGGCGACTACGCTCTCAGCATGACTCCTCTCCTCAAAAATCATCTCAGCGGTCACCTCTGGGTGAGTGGACACGATCCTGCAACCCAGCATAGCACCTCTTACGGGTTCCAATGCCGACTCAATATCTGCAGCAGTGGTGCCGGGCGCAAAGTTACTTCCTAGTACAACGCAAGGTCCAGACGCGCTTCCTTTGATGCTGATTCCTGGGCCCCGGTCCTGGACAGGTGCTCGATCATTGTTTTGTGTAATGAGATCGGAGGACATGCGGTTCTGTCCGGCGGGACGGGTGGACACAGCGGCGCCAGGGTTTCTCGTCGACGCGGCTGCAGCTGACCTCTGTGCATCGTATATTAGCAAAAGGGTTGTCGAATGGATGGTTTTAATGTAAAGACAATACCTTTACAACACCCAGTCTGCTTGCAAGGCTACCCGGCACAGCAGATACTCTGTTGGCCAACGAGCCCGCACCCGCGCCGCCCACACCAGACCCCGAAGCCGGAGCCGGAGCACTTAAACGTCTTTTCGCATCGAAGAATTTATCAGTCAAAGCCTGTTTCCTCCGACGCGTGCGGGCTAGAGGGTTGACAAGGAAAATCTGTTAGTTAACAAATACATTGTCTCCACTCCAAACAAAGAGGGTTTCAACAGGATAAATAAAAGGCAGGTGCATCATTTACCAGCCTGGATAATCTCATTGAATGAGACGGCTTCCTTGGCCGCGGCCATCGCAGCGGGTAGCTGTTATATAGAACTGGTGTTCCAAAATAAAAGCGGAGGTGTTGGGCTGAGTGAAGAGACTAGTCAACCGATTTGCGACAGTATTTTCTGACAAATATTTGGTCAAGCCTTTGGAGGCGCGTCTTGTAGTTCAAGCAATTCTTCAAGGCTGGGCTTTGGTGGATGAAAGGAGCAGAACCAGAGAAGCCGGATCTAAACCGTATTTGTCTAGGGGGACCGGTGCCATCCAAAAACCTATTTAAGGGGCTGGGATTCCCCGAGATGTGAGCAGACGTTCCTGTGTCTCATCGCGAATCGTGGATAATATACTCCGTACAGGCCACGACATTTGCTCGAGATGCCTCCGGACTAACCCTAGAGTTCTCCCGCAATCCGCGGGATAACCATTTACAATTTGTATTTATAGTGAAATGTAGTGTGGTATGGCAGGGTACCGCGGCATGCATACCAATTTGTGCTGGTGGCGAGGTACCAGGCCATGTGCGCTCTCCTCTTTCCTAATCGAGCACGTCCTGCTCGTCCTGACCGCGGGCCTTGAGCCTCATCGTCGTCGTTTCATCTCTTTCTCTTTCTCTTCCGCTGTTCTTTATATCACATCGACTGTGTCTGCTGTTCCTTCAGGAACCGCTTTGTGTCCTGTCTCTCTCGCCTGATACCCAGAACTATAAAGGGGCTCGCAGATAACCAGCTCCTTGAATACCACATTCGGTGCCTGCGCATCTACAGCTTTCCTTGTTGTCTCCTATTTCCGTCTATTGGCTTCGTGCGTGCACGAACAGATGGTGGTTTAATTGACCTATCTTATTCCCTCCAGTTTTGCCACCCATATCAAGGGGAATATCATCTATGGCTTCCATTTGGAAGCGACTGACACTCAACCCTGAAGGTCGATTTGGTGAAGACGCGTCCAGAACGCAGCCCTCCTCGCTGAGGTCGC
The DNA here is from genome assembly GCA_017607445.1 of Histoplasma ohiense. NCBI lineage: Eukaryota > Fungi > Ascomycota > Eurotiomycetes > Onygenales > Ajellomycetaceae > Histoplasma > Histoplasma ohiense. The sequence goes on from JAEVHH010000001.1 coordinate 5,745,820, forward strand.
GACGTGTTAAAAATGACCTCCATCGTCGTCGAAGCTTAGCTGGTCTCTTTACTACTTCGTCTCCGTCAAAGGAACCGTAAGTGTCCCCTCAGACATCATCTCGATGTCTCCTTCTGATGTCTGGCTCGCAGGGACCAAGACATAACCACCATTACATGCCAAGAAAGGATCCATTATCCTCTGTACAACCCTCTTGATCCTAGACATGATTTAGATGCCCTTGCCTATGAGGGTAACGATAAGGGGTTTTGGGCTAGCTATGGCCGGTCCATAAGAGCACGGTTTCAGGGTTCCACCAAGCCCGGAACTGTATCTCCAAACACCCAAAATCAAAAACCTCGCAGAAGCATTAGGTCCAGCTTCGCGTCGTTCACTGGCTCATCAAGACTCCTGAAGCGCCTCTCTCGTTCAGAAATCCCTTCCAGCCCTCTTTTGAACTCGATTCGGGAGCCCCTAGACGCGAGTCAAATTGAGCCCGAAGACAAAGCAAGCCATCTGCTGCCGGACAGGGCCGTCGGCTCCCAAACCTCGTTCTTGCCCGAAGTCCTGGATGTCCCGCGGCAATACTATTTACCGTCACTTCCATCAATGTCATCAGGCCTGATGTCCCCATTAGAATTGGAAGCTTGTACTGCTGGAAGGTATGCGAAACAGGACACACCCTACGTTCAAAACTATGAATCTGCGCTCCACAAATTCACTCGACCAGTCCAACCCTTCAATATTCTACAGAATGCAGTGACTTCCATGCCTGGTGGCCAATCCGCAGTTCAGCGGCGCCAAGGATATACAAATAATTCAAAACCCAGTGAGCTTTTAGAGGCACACATTCCTTGCATCCAAGATGATATATTATGCACTAACGGGATTTCGGCTGCAGAATCAGAGAGGGCGAGCCTACCGATCCCAATCACGTCAAAACGCCCACCGTTTAACCGTCAGCAAGCTCGCGTGTATCGGAAAGATAATTCAAACTTGTCAACTTCCCGGCGTAAACAAATGCAGTCACACCCAGCTGCCCTTGACAGCCGAAAGCTGGAGAAGACCCAAATACCAAAAGATTTAGCCAATGGTGCGAGGCCTCAGTCGCTTTTAAACCTTGGAGAGCAATGGCTAGAAACTCGAATGCAGCCACCACGTGCAGTCAGTCCTGAAATTTCAGAGCCTAGCACCATCACAGATTCTGAATTTGGGACGGAAATGTACCGCACATGCGCCCCGCATCGTTATGCTTCGACTACAGAGAGTGATGCGGTTCTCAGCTCCTGGCTATCTTCATTATCTAGCATTTGTCACCCGCGCGACAATACTGATATTTCTGGAAGCACTCTGTGTCGGTCCCAACCTCCTTCAACAAGGCACCCAAGTGACTTATATTCTACATCAGTTTTACGGCGGCCATATGGACATGCTCAAGCTTCCTCTAGATCGGAGACACTGCAGTGCAGTGAGCTGGGGATTAGCGATGCGGACACAAACAAACACAAAAACGCATTCGATTCTAAATCCAATTCTCCGCAGCAAGGAATAGCTCCTGAATTTGCGAGACAGGAAAAATTTAGTAATCTCAATTCTGTAAGAAATACCCGGCCAGATGTTGGCGGGCCTTATGAAGTGCCGAATGCCCCCCTTAACCTAGGTATCAAATCAACAGATTCCCCAAGTCAGTTATCAAATTCTCTCAGAAAACAGTTCTGTGAGAGTGATCTTACAGCCGGATTTCACAAAGGAGGCTTCTGGCCTGGTTCAATTGATTCACGTATTGGAAATGACCACCTCAAACAATTTCACAAAGAAAATAGGCCTAATCCCCTGGTCTTAGATGGACACGACTTAGAAGGTCATGGTAATGTTCAGTTTGGTGGAGAAAACCAAATCATATCAGCTACTCACCCTGGAGAAAATCAAGCTCCTGGTTACAGTGGAAATACGCGAGCACGAAGCGATTCTCAGGATGCTACAAACGGGAAAATTATCCCCATCTTCGAAACGACTTACGGCCTTTGCATAGACACTTCAACAAATTGCGGCCCTACGTCAAGGGGGAAATCGGGAAGTCAGATTCGTCCCGACCAGGGTTCCAAATCCTCCTGTGGTCGCAAGAATGGATCAAGCAGTGGCAGTGGTTCCGGCTCTGGTGACTCAGGCCAGAGTGATCCACTGACCAATAGCACGGCCGGGACAAGCATTGTTGACTTTGCAAAGGACCATAACTTGACTACAAAGACTAAAGCGGAGGAACGTACCACTAGCCCACAAATGAACATTATGGCTCTCCCATCAAAAGCTGATGATGGAGCATTGTCTAAATGCTGATGGCTACAGGTGCTATAGCCGGGGATATATCACTTCATGCTCTCAACTACCACAGCTAATGCCTGCCTGCGAATTTCGCATGCGGTAATTCTATTCCCCTTTCTATTTTCTTTTTTTTTCGACTTTTCTTCTTTTTACTTGCTTTCACACTTATCATGTTTCTTTTGCACTTATCATGATGCGGACACATCCATGAGTCATCCAGTAACTACTCTGTTTTCTTCAGCTTTAACTTGTGCTTTACTCTTTCTATACTTACTCTTAATATTCTATATTGTTAATTCCTCTAGCGAGCGAGAGAACGAGCGAACGAATGGCCCAGCAAATTGCCCTCCAGGGACAAGTGGATCCTACAAAGCTGCAATTTCTTTATGAACACAATTATGATGGCGTCTGTATCTTTGTCTGTGTCAGTGTGCCTGTCTGTACGCATGGTATGCATGCTCGCAACATGCTCATGCGATTAGTTAATATTTGCTACCTCACGTAGTTTATATATATATATATATATTCCTATGCGATGAGAAGTCGACTTTGCCAAGTAGATTGATTCATGTACTCCCAACTTTCACACTTCATATATATACACTAAAAAGGAGGCCCGGTAAAGCAGACTTTTGTTAACCTGAAACTTTGAACCCCGTGCATAGCTGCTGCACAATAAAAAGTAAAAAGTATATTGTGTACGACAATTGGGAAAGGAAAGTTTCCTTCAGAAAAGAGAGAGAGAGAGAGAGAGATTAGAGAGATTACACAATATAAAATCAATTAAAATAACCCCGAAGTGATTTGAGTACGTTAGTTAGCTAGTTAGACATATTTAAGAAGATGAAAAAGCAGGAACAGAAGCAAGCACAGTGAAAAAAAAAAAAAAAAAAAAAAAAAAAAAAAAAAAAAATGAAAATGAAAATAAAAAAATTCAATACCTAACAATGAAGGGAAAAAAGACAGAGGAGGGAAGGGGGAAGAAAGGAAATAGAAAAAATGAGCAAAAAAAAAAAAAAAAAAAAAAGAAGCGAAAACAAATAGAGTTAGTTACTTGAACGGGGGAAAAAAAGAGTTGAAAACAAAAAGTATCACGGAATTACAGACATGGACATGGACATGGACATGGACTTGAGAGATAACATTTGGAGAGACACATACAGACGCAGATTGGACATGAATAGATAGAAAAAAGTTATGTATTTTAATCAACCAACTGATTGATTCAAGAGAAAAGCGAAGGGGGGAAAAACTGTAGTGGAGAGAAAAGAGAACTTAAGAAACATCACCGTGCAAATGCATAGCACGCAGTCAGTGCAGATGATCAAGGAAGAAAGGAGAAAAAAAAGGAAAGGAATAGGAAAAAAGAAACGGTTAGAAAGACAAGAAAATGGGGAGTGAAAAAATAACAATAAATAAAAAAATATAATAAAAGAAAAACAACGCACACAACTTTCCGGGTATTCTTTCATTCTTTTGCCCTTTTGCTCTCCTTTCCCACAGTTGAAAAGAGATATTAGGAAAGGGAAGAAAAGGTAAACACACATAAAAAGAAAATAACAGGGTTTTTCCACCACCGCACCTTCGACTCTCACCATTTCCACCAAACCAAATCTGTTCGTCGCCGCCAAATGATTTGGACTTTCATAGAATGAAAAAAAAAAAAAAAATTTTTTTTTGAGGTTCTTCATACCCAGTCTCCTCACATCTCCTCTCTCGCTCTATATTTCTACTATATCCCATGGAAAAGTCCCACCCATGATTTTGATTCTCATGCTCTTCCAGCTTTTGTCCGTTTTGTCGCCCGCCCAAGAAACAATGTATATCACGCCGTGAACGGGTTTTCTTTCTTTTGCTTTCGTGAAACCAGGAAAAAGTATTACAAGGTTGTATCGTCTATGAAATTGGTTTTTTGAAGGGGTTGAGAGACGCCGGCGGCGCATTGGTTGAAAGAGATTGACTTCCCCAGGTAAAGGGAGGGAGAGTCAAGATAGGGTAGCGGTCCCCAAAGATACGCCTTAATTTAAAAAAGGAAAAAAAAAATTAAGATGTACTTCGACCTTCCTGCTCCTTTGCTGGGGGTTTTGACACCTCAATGGCTGGTTGGGACTTGACCATGGGAGGGGAGGAGGGATTCGATGGCGGCGATGTAGCCAGGTTATCTTCATTATTCAAGGCGGCAAGAGCACTGGAGTAGGGAAAAGAAGAGACGGAGAGGGAACAAATTAGCCATTCCAGTCCATATATGGTATGTAGGAAAAGCCCTAGATGTGGATCGTGCTGTATTTCTTGGGGGGCTTGGGGGTCTGCAATCCTCACCTGAATGCATTTACTGAGGATGCAGCCTCCTTGTCGTCCTTTTTATCCTTACCGCCTGGTGGAGTACCAGTACGGCTGCTTGCGCCGCTGTCTTCGCCACCACGGACAAGGTTGCCGCCAGGTCCAAGATTTTTACGGCCGCTGCTGCTCCGGGAACCAAACATGCTGGAAGGTCCAAAGGACATCGGTTGGTTCGTGTTCCTGGTGGTCTTCAGTCGGCGGAGATCGTCGCTGCCAACCTTGCTTGATGCAAAGTCGGGAGGCGGAGCTTGACTTCCGTAACCACCAGAGAAGTTCCGTGAATCTCCTCGGCCCATTGGCATCCGACCACTTCTGCTGGCTTGTTGGCGCAGGCGTTCCATTTCTTGTTCTTGCTGAGCACGGGCAGCCTATAAAAGACAGGTTAGCGGGTGGAACCTTTTTTGACCCAATAAAATATCATACTGGTGATTACTGACAGCTTCTCTAATCTCAACGATTGTCTTGGGACCCTTATCGCCATCTTTCGACATCCACCCAGCTTTACGTAAATCGACAATGTCCTGAAAACTATTAGCATCCGACTCCATAAGAGAAGGAGAAATGAATCTTCCCCGGGATTGCGAAACATACCATAAGCATGAACTTAAGACGGCTGGCAAGGCCAGGAGTTTCCATCATCATGCTGATCCGCACGAAGTATGCATCCATCATACCATGACCCTTCTCAGAGTTGTCAAGGCTGTATCCGATCGTTCGTAGCAGACTCGTCAAGCTCTCCACTTCGGCTTCCTCAGGAATACCCTCATAATCAACCAATTTCTTCACACACTGGTGCATGATTCTCTCAGTTAACATGCCGAGTTTGTACAATTCACCAATAAACTTAACCAAGCCAAGACCTCGCCGCTTGGCGGCAGCTGCAGCATAATATTCATCAGACATCATCGCAGCCTCCTCGGTGACACCTTCAGGCTTTTCGGGGAGATTTATTTTCCAACCCCGCTCGAATTCTTCTTGGCAGCGATTGAGAAGGTATTTTCGGAACAAACTGCCACCAGTGACAACATTGCCTTGTTTATCCCTGATATTTTCGTCCTTGATTTCAGGGCTCATGGAATCTAGCATACGTTTGCAGAATTTAGCGTACATTGGAGCCCAGTGGGCTTCATCTGTGGCCTTCTCGAAGGTAAGTTGGATTACTTGTCGGAGTGTACGCCCATCTGATTCATCTTTGGACTGTCCCACAATTTCAAGTATCTGATCAGAAATACGATCGAACTTCTCGGGTGTCATCTTGTTCAAATTAGCTTTAACCTTCCGTTGCACAACATCCGGTGGCATGTGTCCATCGCCACCAAGAGCAGGGCCAGAGAGGCTCTGTCCAATGCTGCGTGGTTTCCATCCAGTCTGAGACGGAACCAGTGGCTTTATGTCCAAGTTAGCAGTGAGTGGCATGGTCTTGTTATTGGTTTCTTCCTCCTTCCTCGACACTTTATCCCGCTTGCTTCCTGAGCGCTGGCCTCGGTGACTGCCAGCGCGTGGGGATGGCATCTGCTGCATAGTCGATGAACTAGAACGGCTCATAGGCGAACTTCCAAGAGGAAGGCCACCGGGGCCACGAGAAAAGTGACCAAAAGGATTTGCCATAGATGGTCCATGGCCTCCAGTTGCCATAGGGAACCCATCCCGACCAATACCTGCAGGGGGCAACGTTTGCGAACGTCCGGGAGTTTGGGCAAATTTACCCATGACGGCGTTGGGGAAAGAAGCTTGGATTCCTGGACGAGAGGCGGCTCGTCCGCTACCTATGATTGGAGTTCGAGCGGATCCGGGGCGCGAAGAACTATCTATACTATCTCCAACAGTCTCCCGAACACGGCTGTCCCAATCGATTGATGGTTTCTCTTTGAAAACGGACTGGAATTGGAGTAGGAATTCTTTGTTATACTTAAATTTACGGTCGACTGGAGCGTTTGCGTTCAGAGCAGGATTAGGAGAGACGATTGCGGGAGGGTAGGTGATCTTGCTAGGATCCTCGAGGAATCGGGCGGTCTGTAGGGACTTCATTGCTGCGCTTGGCTGGGGTGGCTCGACAGTTTTCGTAGTTTCCAGCTTCAATGCAGCAGGCTTGTCCCGCTTTCCGCCGCTAGCAGGTTTGGAGGGCGGGCCCATGGAGATATCTGATACGGGTGTGGCAGCTCCGCTTTCGGCAGGGGTTCGAATGATGGGGCTCTCGGTTGCGGAAGGGGGAGATTGAGCGCCCTTATTTTTGAGGGAAGCAAACAAATCTGTCCGCTCTTTCTTGGCACCCTCCTCCTCGCCCTGTTCGAGTTTGCGGATTCGAGCTTCTTCCGCAGCCTCCGCTTCTTGTTCAGCTTTCTTAAGGTTGGCGATGTAAGCCTCATGGTCTTCTTTCTCTTTGAGAGCTTTCTCTTCCTGCTGTTTCCTCTTCTTTTCTGCATACGCTTTCTCAGCTGCAGCTTCTTTCTCAGCTAACTCCTTTTCCAATGCGTCCCAATCAATCTCATCTTCGGCTGATGCAGCTTCAACAGGAGCCTTTGGAGCTTCCGGTTTGACTTCTTTGGCCGCTGCTTCTTGTCGCTCTTGTTCCTTTTCCTTCTCCGTTGCAGCAGCCTTCTCGGCCTCCTCAGCAGCCTTCTTTCCCTCTGCCTCCTTACGAGCCTTGGCTTCAGCTTCTTCCTTCTCCTTCCGTTGCATCTCAGCTTTTTCAGCTTCTTCCCTCTTACGAGCTTCAGCTTCAGCCCTGACCTTTTGAGCGATAGCGTCTTGGAAGGACTGCTTTTTCTCCTCTCCTGTCATGGACTTCGAGTCTGACCTTTCATGTTCAGCACGGCTTCCAGTACGAGGAGGCGGGGTCGAAGCTGGTGTATTACCACCTAGCTTGACAGGCGAAGGCGTTGTCCGAGGTTGGGATGTCGATTGTTTGAGAAAGTTCATCTCCTTACCGCTATCGGGATCCTTAATGACAACAGAACTCTTCTTGGTTGGTACTACAAACTGAGATTTTTGCACTGGACTGCTAGTGGATCGAGTCGCATTGAAAGAAGGCCCTTGTGTCATTGGTACGGATTGTTGGGCCGGTCCTAGACTTGAGCCTGGCCGATCCGGGCCCGAAACCTGCGAGGGAGATCGTGAAAGTGGGGTTGCTTGTGGAGGTGGATGGCCTTGGTTGCTATATTGGGCCTGCATATAAGGGGCTTGGGGTGGGTGCGGTACATTCATAGCGGCGCGAGGCGACGGGGGGGCTATGTACTGGAACTGGCCTTGAGGCATATTATATGGCGACGGTTGGTAATAATAATTAGGATCATAGCCCTGAGCAACGAATCCCTGAGATTTAATCATTGTCAGATACTGTTCAAAATGACCACTCTCTGGTGACAGTGTCGGGGGTTGGGGGTACTGAAATTGGGCTTGGGGAGTAAAGTGTCGTTGAGCATTTTGATGTTTAAAACGGGGGCCATTGTGTTTATGGGATAAAGAAGAACGACGATTAGAATATTTAGGGGGGTAAGAAGATTGTTGCTTTACTTGTTGAGGGCCCATATGAGTAGGGTATCCGCCAAAATGCTGGGCCTGCATTTGCGTGTTCGCCATGGGAACTTGGGACATTGGGGGGGTCGCGGGGTTCACGTTGGAAAGGGCAGGGCTTCGGGCAGCCTGACGGGGCGAATGTGGGAAGGGACCTAGCGATCGCTGGTTATGGCCATGGAATCCCATATTGGGCCCGCCCCGTGGTTGGTTGGGGGTCGACCTGTACGTCGGGCCTGGAGAGTTATATCCCATTGGTTGATGGGGTTGTCCGTAGCTTCTTCCTCGACCACTATGACCGTAGCCACCGCGTCCTGGAGGACCTCCTGGCATACCATGATTTCCCATGTCTCCATGTGCGGAGTGTGTTGATTCACGTCGAAAGTGGGAAGACTGGGCATTTGGACCCATAGGGCCCTGAGGAACAGGTCGCATATTCGGCCGCTGAATACGCAGTGTCAGTATAAATCCTTGTTTGAACGGGGCAGATCTTGTTCAAATAGATATAAAAGCAAACAATGAAATCGATCGATCTTACGTTCATATCACCCGGTTCGCTACCAAAGCTGCCAAAGTTAAGATTATTACCTGGCCCTTGTAGCGACGATGGTGGCCGTCCGCCACTCGCTATAGGTTGAGGAATGGGGGAGGGAGATGTCTGTGGGGAAGTTGTGCGAGGATTCATAGATGGATTGACACCTAGAGTAGACTGGGGTTGGTTTGGAAGCGATGCAGGATTGTTCATAGGAGCCCCCTGGGAGTCCATTGAACCGAATCGCAGATTATTTGCGCGGCCTGAAGCGCCAGCCGGGCCTCCATTCGGGATTAAATTAGGATTGATAGTGACAGAAGTTTTCCTGTCGTGTAAAGACGGGTTTGGAGCGGTGTTTCCGTTGACGATGGTCAAGCCACCGGCGACCTGGGGTGCTGGATGCTGCATGTGTTTTCCGTTCAGAGAGACAGAAGGCGACTTTCCATGCTGAGGCGCTTGAGTAGGCGCACTTCCGCCAATCGTTGAAGTTGCCGCTTCGACGGTAACGGTCTGCAAAGAAGATTTCTTTGTCGCGTTAGCAACCTTAGAGAGCATGGGAATGAATGGTGTTCAAGAAGGGGGTGCAATTCTGCAAAATCCATTTCACTTCCACACTTTTTCTTTTCTTCTTCGTTGTCCTTTTGCTTTGATTTTCAACTCACCGATTGAATGGGAGAGTGACCCTGCGAGACGGCCGAACTGCTGGTACTCTGTCCCTGTGGTTGAAGGCCTGATGTCTGTGAGATCGATGTCATTACACGGTAGTCTGCGCAAAGAGTCGCCGGAACAAGGTGAAATAAATGAAAATTATTAGGCGCAAGAAACGTTCAAGAAACAAGCCGGGAAGATATGGCGCCCAGCAGATTCCAGATCCGGCTCGAGACGAGGGGGGGAAATAAAAACAGCTGTTAAAATAGCAAATCGTAAAAACTGCGCGATGGAGCAAAGACGATGCAACAAAGTCGATGAAGGCTAAAAAAAAATAGATATTGCCTTGTCGTAGGAACGTGTCAACCAACAGAGGATATGGTTTGGCACACAAAACCTAACCCACACAAAGCGAGCGGAGAGTCAGTCTTCTTCTTTCTTTGACTAAAGAATGCCCAGAGCATCCGCGCACACGGATTGACGAAAAAATCACGAGTCGCAATACCACTGAGCATCCTTTGAATCGACCTGCAACGGCAAAAGCTGAGGCACAGAAGAGAAAGAGCAAGTACCTGGTGAGATGGATCAGCGAGACACCCGAATAAAGGAGTGGCTGTAAAAATCCGCACACCACCACCGCAAAGCGGAAGACGGGATTTTCAAAAAAGCGACGGATGGAACAGAGGAGACTGAACTATCCGCGATCGTCCTGCTTCAGAAAAAGAAGAGGATCCGCCGGTAAATCAAAATTTGATGTGTTGTGATGATGAGGAGGGGGTTGAAGGGTGGCAAGAGGAAGAGGAAGAGGAAGAAGAAGAAGAGAAGACCAGACTTGAGGTCGTTGCCAGAAACGAGAAGGTTGGAATTTTTTTTTTTCGTGGTCTGGTATCAAGGATGTACGGTCACGGTATTGGACAATACAGCCGCTCGGGTCTGTGAGGTGAAACGACCCAAGGCCAGCCGCTGCCCACGCCAGAGAATGGGCCCAGAAAGGGCATCTAAGCCGCATCCGTGGCGTCATAACAGGGCCCGTACCAATACGCTTCGTACTGTACTCTCATTACACGTTTTCACAGCGGCCCGAAGGGGGATCCAAGTCCGGATACAAGGTCATTACCTGTATATCGTATTGTCGATTGTCACAGACCAATGAGAACAATACAACAAAAAAGGCAGCATTATTACTGAGAGATTCTGTATTGATTCAATTCTTATTGGCAGTAATCCGTATATCATTATTTGTTAGTCCTGTGAATGGGAAAAGCCCCATAAAGAAAGCTGCCTATTTTATTGTTTTTGCGCCTATTGTTTTAGGCCCACAAGTGGCATGAATGTTCTGATTATGAGGCTGGAATTTTGACGAAATTTTGAAATTCCTGAACGTATTTGGCATCAACTTCGTCATGATTAACTACTAGGTATTGTTGTTTATTGAAATTTCTCCGATGATTCTGATATCATACTGCCTAGGTCCCAACCACATTCGATGCATTACTAGCACATGAAGCTCATAAAAGCGTTTCTTCAAATCCGCATATCGGCCTTCATAGAATTGCTACATATAACATACATATAACTACCAGTACCAGTATCTGTCTCGAATTTCCGATACTTGCCTTGCTATCATATTATATCTCCTGTCCAAGCTTTCAAAAAGCACTGGCAAAAAAGCAAAAATGGTCAAACTTATAAGCAAGCTAACCAAACTCCTATACGGAAGGAAGGCAAGGGAGTTAAATAAACCATTATCCTATTTTGTATTGTGTCTGTTTGAGGGAAGGAAAATAGGGCTTCATTATTTATTTCCCCGATTTCTCCCCTCCTGGCAAGGAGGACAGTAGTTTCGCCGACCATCAAGCCTACCATCGGCTCTCCGTCTGGGAAAATAATGAACATTGGCTTCTCCCATTTGTCTCCAGCAGCAGGAATCATATGACTGCACATTCTGTGGCTTCCAAATGAGGGCGCGACGATGATGCTTGAAAAGACGCGTTTTCCCCCTTGAGAATCTTCGAGAGGAGGGGTGGGCTTGAAATGAGGCGTGGGAACTGGGCGCCTTCAACTTAGAGAGCTTTGACATGATCCAAACAATCACGAACAGGGGTTACCTGATAGGGATGTTGAAAAGAATAGCGGAGGTCCCCGATATACGGCAATCGTGAACGGAGGAGAGAAAATGTGAGCAACAGCTGTTATATTTATCCTATCGTTGGCTATGAAGCAACAGCTCTACCTGACAAGATGATGAAATTCATATATATATCTAGATATAGGTTTTCCTATCCGATGATCTTCTCAATTAGTTCTCCCGGGATATCCCTACACTTCCACAAATATTTGCACAGCTAAATTGAAAACAGAGGCATGTGTTTTAAAGTTCCGGAATTTTCACTAGTCGGCGGAGAGCTCTCGAGGAAAGTGGGTCGGCAGACTTCATATTAGTTATGGAAAGATTTTGTGTTTGATTGTCATGGATATATTATAAAACCACCGGAGACTTCCACCAGCTTCACTCTTGGGTCCCAAATAAATTGCAAAACAGGAATATGTTTGCCGAGCTTGAACGCTATATGCCACGCATTGCAAGGGAGAAGTAGGGAGGGAGATTGCCCGTCCGTAGCTTTATATCAAGTCTTGTATGACAACCTCTCAAGAGCAGAAAATATAATCACGTTTCCGAAAGGAAATAAGTTAACTCGGGGGCGATGCGAATTCTTCTCATGAGGGCTCTCTGTTCCACTTTATCTCAGTGCCGAATTATCCACTGGTTTCAGCAACACAGTTATCTGTCTTCCTAAGCAGATGGTGATGAGGGATGCCAATAGCTAACTAGTTAGTAGATAAACGTCCCTCCCCATCAGCTATTTATTGGCTTAACTTCTTTTCGCTTTTCTTTTTCACACAAGCAACAGAGAACACCGCCACACTTCACCCATTTTCGATTGGGATGAGCACAAGCGGATTCATTTCCGCCATTACACCCTATTCACAAACATATCCACGCCGTGCCCGCAGCCACCGATGGATATAACGATTTCACACATGGCTTCTGAAGTAGATGGTATGGGTGGATGAAGGGGCGCTTATCCGGGTGGCCAATATCAAATAGGGGGGAGGGGAATATCAGTTCGCTTGGGGGGTAGTAGCAACTTGAAGCAAGATAGAAGAAAGATAGAATGTAACAATTTTTTTTTTTTTTTTTTTTTTTGAAAATATCGGTGCCTTTATATACTTATTCTCGAAGATTCAAATATCTCAAAATTTCGCGTCTCCAACTATCTCACCACCAGAGCAGATTACTCCAGCTATCAATAAGAGTGCCTGCGGATGAGCCACTGTTGTCCTCAATGCTTGCCGGCGGGAGTTCCCAGCGCTTATTTAGTGCAACCCTGTAACTATATAAGACCTAATATTGACCAAGAGATGCCGCAGACTATGCCTTCAATAAACATGTTTACTATCAAACTGTTAAAACACCATGCTCATAGAAATACCCTGGACTGGATTGGGCCCACCTTACGGATTGATCCTTTGGTGCAAGCAAAAAACCCCCCCATGTTATTTTGTTCCATCCACAATGGCAATCATGATATGGTTTGAACTTGTAATAATGTTGAAGGTCCCAAGTTGCACGCATGACAATATAAGGTCAAGACATCCCAAATGGCAATTCTCTGCTTGTTTCCTTTTCCTGTCTAATGTACGGTTTCATGCATTCACCTCCCATTTCCCGCTATTATCCCAGGCTAAGTTTGTAGGGTAAGTGTACAGTACATTCAGGGTATTATCACCAGCTTTTGGGAGCATGCCCTTCCGGGGGAGAGAATGCTAGTAAACTTACGATAAGCGGGAATACTTATGGTGAAGGAAGGAGTCTTATATCAGGTACCATGGCACATTGCTGGCATTCTCTACCTCCTGCTCCTATAAAGTTCAAAGATAGAAAAGGGGCGGGAGAAAAGTATTAAGAAATGAGGTGATGGGTAGAAAGGAGATTGATCAATCCACCCATCATCACAGTTACAAAAGCAAGTTAATAAAAGGTGGGAAAATCCCAAATTGTTCTTACATTGTTTTCATAAAATTAACCAAAAATTTTCTTTTTCCCCCTTCGTTTTCCCAGGTAAAAACAGAATAGACACTACCTCCCGTTAAGAGGCTCCAAAGGGAAGAAAAATCATGCGGGCAAAAGAGAAAATAAAGTGAAGTAGTTTTTTAACTTTGAGAATATTTTCCCTTTTCAATTTCGATACATTTTTTTTCTTAATAATAAAGAAGAAGAAGGGCAGCAGCAGCAGCAGCAGCAATCAACCAAGTAACAGGCTTCGATTTTTGGCAGACTTGGGACTTGGGACATTGAATTTTGATTTGAAATAGGGTGTGAGGAGGGAAAATATTTTGCTTTTGGTCTGTCTGTCTGAATGTAGGTATGTATGTATATTCGTTTGATGGGCGGGAGGTTTGTAAGATGACAGCTTGAGAGGTTTATCTGGGGCATACTCTATGAAAATCAACCAACCAATCAATCAGATCGTCCAGGTCGTAGAAATGGGAGGAAGAAAATTTGGATACGTAGAGAAGGAGATGATTGGGGGAAAATTGTTATGAAAAATCATGTAGTTACAAGCTGTTTTCTCGTAATTTTGATTTTGGTTTTTTTTTCTTTCTTTTTATTGATTAAGATATATAAAAATAAAATGGAAAGAAAGAAAGCTTCACACCCTTCCTAAAAGTAAAAACAATAGCTGCAACAACTGCAACGACAACAACGAAAACCTAGCATCTCTTTTAATAACAGAAAATAAACACACACTAAAGGTAGAAAGCAAACGCAAATCCCCATACCTTAGAAGCACTTGCGGTGGACGATGGAAGGTCCGGACTCGTCGTACTCCTGCTTCGAGATCCACATTTGCTGGAAGGTCGAGAGGGAGGCCAGAATGGAACCACCGATCCAGACGGAGTATTTACGTTCAGGCGGGGCAATAATCTTAACCTTCATCGACGAGGGTGCGAGAGCGGTAATCTCCTTCTGCATACGGTCAGAGATACCGGGGTACATGGTGGTGCCGCCAGACTAGATCAGTTAGTTAGTATTATTGCTAGCGATATATGTAATAAGGTATATATTTATATAACTCACCATGACGATGTTGCCGTAGAGATCCTTTCGGACATCAACGTCGCACTTCATGATGGCATTGTACGTAGTGGCGTGGATGCCGCCGCTTTCAAGGCCTAGGACACTGGGTTGGAAGAGGGCCTCTGGAGCGCGGAATCGCTCGTTACCAATGGTGATAACCTGGCCGTCAGGGAGCTCGTAGGACTTCTCCAAGCTGGAGGATTGAGAGGCAGTCTGTATCTCCTGTTGGAAGTCGAGCGCGACGTAGCAGAGCTTCTCCTTGATATCGCGGACGATTTCACGCTCAGCAGTGGTAGAGAAAGAATAACCACGCTCAGCCAGGATCTTCATGAGGTAGTTGGTCAAATCACGGCCAGCCATGTCGATACGAGAAATAGCGTGCGGAAGAGCGAAACCCTCGTAGATTGGAACGACGTGGGTCACACCATCACCGGAGTCGAGAACGATACCAGTGGTACGACCGGAGGCGTAAAGAGAAAGGACGGCCTGGATGGAGACGTAGAAGGCAGGGGCGTTGAAAGTTTCGAAGACGATCTGGGTCATCTTCTCACGGTTCGATTTGGGATTGATAGGAGCCTCGGTCAACAGAACAGGGTGTTCCTCAGGAGCGACACGGAGTTCGTTGTAGAAGGTGTGATGCCAGATCTTTTCCATATCATCCCAGTTCGTGACGACACCGTGCTCAATGGGGTATCTAAGGGTAAGGATACCACGCTTGGATTGTGCTTCATCACCAACATAGGAGTCCTTCTGGCCCATACCAATCATAATACTGCGACGGGGGTTAGTTTCCTTTGTTCCCATATTTCATTCGCTTTCACAAGAATTGGTAGGATCCGCGGGGGGGAGGGGGGGGAATAATATTACCCATGATGGCGAGGACGGCCGACAATCGAAGCTATTAAGTGTCAGCAAGGAAATAATTACAAACGTAACAAAACCATAGGGTAAGGACTTGGGTGGAAAAGACTTACGGAAGACAGCTCGCGGAGCATCATCGCCAGCGAAACCGGCCTTGCACATACCGGATCTACAGTCAAGGTTTCTCAGTCAGCATTGTAGAACCAGATCCTCTCGCCCGCCTAAAATTGGAAAGCAAACATAATTTCCTCAAGCCCACAATCCATCCCCTCCGCAAGACACGGGAGAGGGAGCAAGCTGTGTCAAGTAACAACAAGGTTGAGGGGGGGGAGGCAGCATTTCGATATTGTGGACTGGATAAGGGGATTTCATTTGTGTGGTGCGTAGTGCGCAGTAGTGCGTGCAAACTAGACGTGGACACAGCAACACGGAGGAGGAGAGTTGAATCCGGGAGGGAGGGACAGGGAGGAAATGGAACACATACCCATTGTCGATAACGAGGGCAGCGACTTCTTCTATACGGGTTCGAGAGAGAGAATATTAGAGGTTTCCTTTAAAGAGGGGAGATCAGGGAGAGGCGAGGAAAAGCGAGGAGGGGAAACTGGAGGGTTGACCAAGCGTGAAACTTACCCTCCATTGTGGGCTACTTAACGAGGTGGCAAAGGAGACAATATAAAGCAAGTAGAAACAGGATACGTTTGGCGAGAGAGGAATGACACGGGAGAAGATGAGGATAGGCGATGTGGATGGGAGATGGGAGATGAGAAGAGGATGTTGGAGATGTTGGGATTTATGAAGTTGAAGATGAGAGGCGATGGAGAGGTGGAAAGTGGCTGGGGGAGGATGTGGTACTGCGCGGTAATATTACGGAACAGAAGGGACTGGTATGTATGTGGTGCCCTAAACACGGCTGCCTTTGGGTGAGACGACGAGGAGGGAACGCGGCCTCAGGGGAGGTCATTGACGAATCTATGCAGGGAATGCCAGTGCCTACTTCTATCCCTCCAGGCATACACATCTGTACATGGTTTTATTATTTATTATTTTTGCATTTTATAATCTCCGGATTGTGTGGACTGTGTCTGTGTTATAATGCGCTGCCCAAGTGGTATCCGTACAGTTATGATTTTATTACGGTATCGTCCCGGAGGAAGCGCCGCGGGGTCAAAATGGAACATCCAGGGTACTTCTGTCCCCATACAATATCGGTGAGGATGCCTTGTATCAGCTGTGTCAACATCCCCTCTCGCTCACCAGTCGAGATTTATCACCAGCTGAACAACGGATGAACAATCGATCTGACAGAGACGCCGGCTTGTTGAGTTCAGCCCAACGAAGCCACCGTTTCTTCCCGCACTCAGTTGACTCCTTATCACCAGCGAGATCTCATCCCATCATCACGCAGGTTGCCCTCTCCAAACATTACCACAAGGCAACCGCCAAACAAGGCCGCGCGTTGTGTGCGGCGGCGAAAAATGAATAACCCAAAACCTTATGGAAATGCGGGAACCTAATCTTCTCTCGAAAGGCTCGTTGGAAAACACAGGACTTCTCCGCTCTCCCTGAACATGAACTGCAGTGTTACTAGGATGATATCCAACATGTTGTGTTTACGCGACGCTTCCTTAAACACATCCATCCAATGACCAGTGACTGGGTGCAACCTCCCTTGCATCATCTTTTCTGCTATCCATCCAGAATAAGGATATTTTTATACATGCCAACATTGTCAAAATTACGCCAATGCTCTGGTTAAATCACCCACATCTGGCTGTCCTCGCAACCGGTTCTTGGAGCTGTCAGAGCTCTCAACAAGGAGAAACAAATGGCAAGTCTGATATCACAACAGGCATTATTTAAGTCTTCTGGGAATATCTTCGAGCGATACCAGTTATCTCGGGCATGCCATAACATGGACGCCAACTTGATTGAATAGGACGAAATGCGTGGACGGGAAAACGCAGTCAGCCAGTCAGCCAGCCAGCAAGCAAGCCAACAAGCGGTCAATTTAACCAGAAACAACATTGCTGCTCGCTTCTTCATCAACTAACGATCGTGCATCGGGCGGCTGATTGAAATTAGCTGCCTCTACGTAACCGCCTCTCCCCTGCCATGTCTGATTCCTAAATCACCTTATCGGGAGAATCGAATCGAAAGCCGATTGTTTCATAATGGTAGGAATCCGAAGTCCGATGTTCTGGTAAACCCTTACATGTCCCCTCAAAAAGAAAAAAAAAAAAAAAAACTCAATGCCGAAAACATGTCTGGTAGGACTGGGTACAACTTAAATACAATGATAGCGAATATTTTATCTCGGCAAAAGCGCAGTGCTTCCTGAACGAATTGCTACCAGAGAGCAAGCGGCATGTAGAAGCTAAGATATGGTCCTCGTGCGCCTGCACGCCATCATTCGAAATCATTTGCACATATACTGAGGATGACAGTGGATGCTGATCGAACCACTAAGGACTTATATATATGGCATGCATACCTAGAGTTGTATCTTATTTGATAGACCTTAAATGGAGATGATACATCTAGGGAGCGGAAGAGAAGTTAATCAATAAGTTTTTGTATTCATTTACACATTCTGCTTCCCAAATTTCACCGATTAAGTGCCTAAGAAAATAAATAAGAAACCGACCACCATAAATCCCGCCCCGCCAACAGCATATTTTCGGTTGGCGATGCTGCGGCGGAATACCTTGGGAGCTTCTGACAGGCTTGGCATCAGAATTACTTTTCTTTGAGCTCCCTTTGGACAACTAGTAAATAACTTGCAGTGAACGGAGCGGAATTCGTAAAATATATGATTCCAACTAAACATCTCATCTCACACTCCATTTTACAGCGTAGGGCGGAAGACACAATAACAATAACAATAAATCAAAAAGGGCGGGGTGAGGGCAGAAGCGCCAAACTCCATTCTTCCCCCCGCTCCCTATTCCGCCTTCCTCTCCGCTCAACTCCCCCACAAAACCAAATCTACCCATACTCACATACACAATGGACTCCTCAATGAACAACCTCCTAAAATGGAGTATCGAAAACTCCGCGCCAACGACAACGTCAACCGATGGCACGACGCCAGCTCCTGCCCCGCGCTCCCTCTCTCCCACAGCACTCCATCGCCTCCTCCTAAACGCACCTTCGGACGCCGAACTCATGAAAAACGCCATGGCCGCCATCCGCTCCCCCACCACCACGCTAGATGACAAGCTCATCGCCTTTGATAACTTCGAGCAACTGGTCGAGAACCTCGATAACGCGAACAACCTCGGCGTGCTGGGCCTGTGGGAGCCGTTGGTGCAGGAGCTCGAGGCGGCGGAGGCGGGGCGGCGGATGATGGGGGCGTGGTGCATCGGGACCGCTGTGCAGAATAATGCTGGGGCGCAGGAGATGGTATGTTTGCTTCTTCTTTCTTTCTTTTCTTTTCTTTTTTTTTTCTTTCCTTTTTTTTTGCTTGCTCATACTTTCTTCATCAACGCTGTTCCTTCCTCTTCTTCTTTTTTATCTTTTGTATACATATATATAGACTGACGAATCGACCTCCGCATACAGCTCCTCTCCAAATCCCCCACTGCCCTTTCAACCCTTTTCGCCCTCTCGCAGAACGATCCGGACACTTCCGTGCGACGTAAAGCCATCTACGCCCTCTCATCCGCCATCCGCAATCACCAGCCCGCCATGGATGTATTACTAGGGCATATACCTAATGATGCAAGGGAAGAGATGGGAGAGCACGTTGACGCGAGCGACATGGAGGGGGTGGATAAGTTGGTTAGCTGGTTGAGACGTGCTTTGACCTAACCCGGTGGAAAATACATTTCGGCATGAACTGTACTCCCTCTTCTTTGTTTTGGGCTCTATGCTTTAATGGCTAGGATATATATATATATGATGGCGTTTTGCGAGGATAAAAATGGGCCTCGTTCGCATTTATTTTACTCTCTGGCACGTCCGAAGCAAGGTGTTTGATTGTGTTATATGAAGACTTAATACGGTATTGCCAAATAGGCTCGCTTCATACATTGAATAATGTCCGATTTATTATGAGATAACTAAAGGATAACGATAACGAAATAGGATCGGTGCTCTCAGCCAGGTGAAAACAGATCTCAGTAGAGAGCCCCAAAAGGAAAAGAAGGGCGAAAAAGACAATAATGAATCGTAGACGCCGAGAACAAGCCAAACTTGCAAAAGTATAAAACAGGGGGCGCCAATTCAATCGGTTCCAAAATAACGACAATTAGATACAACGGGCAGCAGAAAATAAAAAGAAAGGGTAGCTGGATTACGAGAAAGAATTTAATCGCGATCAATATATTTTTGTGCCATCTAAATCGGATCTGCAGCCTTCTGATGACCATGAAAACCGGCCTACAACGTCAGGTTGTACGTATAATCTTCTTCCATGTTCTGTGATACCCATAGAACAGCAGAGCTAAAGCCGGGATTAATACCACGCATCAGCATATACCCATGTTCCAGTAGGGGAAGGGGGAAGCCCACCTCATCATGATCATGGCATTGCAAAGCACATTAGCAATCCCAAAATATACCGTTTGCAGCGGATAATCCTTCAGAACGTATTTAAGAACCAGGACAGTCTAGCAAAAATAGCGCATGTTAGCCATATCTCTCAAATTTTCCATCCAGGCCCCAACCCACTCAATGTCTCTATATTTGTCAATTTGCAAAGGGGAAATAAACAAGTAAAAAAATATAACATACTACACTCCCCGCCAACCCCCCCGCCAACAACGCAAAGCCTAAGAATAACACAAAGCGCGCTTTCCAGGCAACTCCGCTCCCGGGAAAACTGTACGTATCTGCGCTCAGCCGCGACTTCTCAATGGAGTTGATCACCAGCATCCCCAGCGCGGAGCAGATGCCTGGGATCCAGTCGACGAACTTTACGTGGACGAAGCCGCCGTTTCTGGAGCTGCGGGAGAAAGCGGCGGCATCGATGAGGAAGAAGAAGCCGATAGAGAACTGGTTTGGACGGGCAAGAGACGAGTCCCTTCGTTAGCTGGCGGACGAAACAGTAAAGATGAGAGGTATGAGGGGGTCTGAAGGGCTGGTTGAGGAAAGATACGTACCAGAGAGCCGGAAGCGTAGATTCCAGCCGTGCGCGCGTTGGAACTACTTAGCCATCGCGGTTTGGTAAAGCGGAAAAGGCGGCTATCCGAGTCGTCCATTGCGGAAGGGAAAATATTACAGGATTTCTGATAGTTGACGTAGTCAAGATACAGCGATGGGTAGGTCAATATTTTCAGTTTGTTAAAGAGTGTAAAGGGAAAGATTGGCCACAGTATATAGATCCGCCCTGGTATCTAATTTGAATTTTGGTTCAAGCAGGAAGCCGCTGTTACAACACTGTAGTCTGTAGATGTTTTGTGTTGGATATCTCATTCACTTTGCCCCCAACCGCCGAGCAGCGACGTCAGAAGGAGCTTTAGTCATGTGATTTGGCGTTTGCAGCGCCAAGATCTGATTCTATATTTATCTAAGATTGCCCAGAGAGCGGCATGAAGATATGCACAATTTCGTACGCAATAAATCTAAAATGAAATTTCACATCGATCCCTAGGTTACAACTTACAGAGGCTGGGAGTCCTAAATGGTTTTCCAAGTTCCGAGCATCAAGCCCCTAAATACGTTCCAAACCATCCAAAGGGGATCCTATTCTTACATTGCAAAGAGCGTACAAGCAGCGTGCCACACCTCTTCGTAATCTAGTCATTGAAAAGAAGACATGGCTCTTCAAAACGCGGTGTCTCTTTCCGCCATGCATACTATGTCTCACAAAACAACCTCAACAACCCATCCACAAGATCCGTAGCTTTGTCTCTCTCTAAAATCGGCACACTCGCTGCCGTCACTTCATGAGACGCCTTGATTAGTCCATCTTCTCCCACAACCACTGAATTCCCAGCAGCGGTTGACCCGTTAGGAACGTCCTTCAAATACCGCCTTAGGGCGAACGACGCCGCGCGATACGTAGCATGATACATAGCTTTGAATTCATCGTCATCATCTATTTCGGGGGAAGCAGCGGCAGGTATAAAGATAGCTGTTGATGGTCTCGAGTGCGACTGAGATTCCTTCGGAATAATCGCCGGCTTCATCGGGGGAACAACTAGGGAATCAGCATCCGCCGTCTCTGTTTGCGAGGATCGTTTCGATTGACCAGTGGCGGGAACTGGATTGCTCGTCCGCGAATTTCGATAGAACCCATATAGACGCATGCATGTTAGAATAGTTCGTGTTAATAGTGCCTTGTTTGTGGCTATGATTTCAATGGGAGACGCGGAGGTTAGCTGTGGTTGGGATTTCTGCGTATCTTGCTGTTGCTGTTGCTGTGGTGGAAGAGTCGCAGGCGTGCTTGTTCGACTCGAGACATTCGCCGTTTGTGGTAGTGCACCGATGTTCGAAGTGGAATTGCGTGGTGTAGCAGGTGAAGGTTGCTTGGGTACCTTCATAATCCTGCTGATGGACAGCGTTCGAGGTTTATGTGCAATGACCTTGCTAGATATGGTATTATCATTAAAAGAAGACATATCCGAAGACTCCTTCTTAATCTTCATATTTGCAGAATTCGGCAGTTGATGGGCTGCTGCCGCCGCCACTGACGACAACCTGCGTGACATGAGCTGCGCAACCGCCTCGCCGCCTTTCCGTCGAATCTTTTTATGGTGTTCAGTCGCCGCGTCGAAAATGCTGGCCATCCGCTTCCGTTTGGGACATGGAGATCGATGTTCGGGGAAGAATTCAGCAAATTGCTCGTTACAGTGATCGTTATTATTGTCATTGTCATTACCGTCGTCATTATAGGCGAAAGGGCCTGGCTTCGGGGTAAGTGGGGGAGATGGTAAAGCTTCAGCCTTCGTAATGAGTCCCGAACAAAGCATGACAGCGTAAATACGTAATTCCCTTTCCGGAGTGCTGGCTTCATTGTCATTCGAGGCTCCCAAGTTGTCGTTGGGGAAAGCAGGGGGTGGCAATGTGGGAGATGGTGACCGCTTTGAATGCGGGGAAGGAAAACAAAGCTCCCCATAAACAAGGATATCCGTCACATCATTGTCAGAGCCACTGGCAGCGCTAGGACATCGTTGCGGTTCTTCAACTGCCAAAAGCATCCCTGTTGGGCATTGTATCGGCAGCGAGCCATCCAGGACACCGTCCTTGTCCTCGTGCTCATCATAGACACCCCTTAACAGTCTGCATTTCCACCATTCTATCATTTCGAAGTCTTTGACGTAAACCTTGAGAGCGGGGCCTAATCGTGCGTAATAAGGAATAAGGGAGGGTTTCACAAAGGCGCGAAGGGAGAGCTGGGCATCCTTGCGCAGTGGGCATTGACCCGTCAAAGGTGGTTCGACTAGTAGTGAGATGCCTGGCAGATAAGCGTGGTTAATTTATCAATTCTGTAGAGAGAAAATGAAATTTGATTTTGAACATCACACATACCTTTCCCTTGGGATATGTCCCCAACGCCAGTGATTGGACCTGACCAGACCTCCATTTGTGGGCAACTGTAGTATCTTATCGCGTGTCTCACTGCATACGAAGGCAATTGGGTGGAGTTGATTTTATATGAAGCATCATTCCTATGGATAGTTATATCAGTTTATTCCATATCTCCCATATATCGGGATGACCCAAAGTCACACAGCTTGTGGACTTTGAAAATTTGTTGAAGTTGACCTAAATAACTTTGCGACATTCGACCGCGACGAGATGGAATGACGTTGACTGATGTAGACGCGATATCACGTGGTTACGTAAGCTCACCCAGCCAAGACAGATGTTGACGAGAGGGATTGATATTATACAGTACATATATAAAGTTAAATGCAAACGGACAAATGATCGAGTAATTAGACAATTGTACATAATAAGGCTGCTATGGATGTTTCATGTGAATCCAGGGCAAGGGTTATTCTGCTGAACCACATCTGGGCGCAGCCCCGAGACAAGTATATTCAAGTTGGTATTAGCATCCATATAACAGCTCGAATATGATCTGCCAGCCTTGCAATATAATCTTAGCACCAGGAAGAAAAGTACCGCATGCACACATGCTCGAAGAAAATGACAATAGCAAAGAGAACCAGCAGTAACCAAGACCCTCAGTCAGAACAATATCATGAGACGCAGGAGACAGAAGAAAAGCGCAAAAATTAAAATAGCCAAATCACCGGCTCCTGGACACGTAGGGCAGATAGGACGTGAAAAGGTCAATATGGAGGAAGCTAATAATACCGAGACAATAGCGGTAGAACAGGCGGCGGCAACGAGGGGAACCAACAAAAAGTTAGAGTCATGATTCTAATTATTTCTTAGAATTCCTCCTGCTCTTGGAAAAACATCGAGAAACTGATGATGGTGCCGTATATCAACAGACCGCCTAGGATCGACATGACCATCGCGGACATCTGGATGGCGCCGCTATGTGCCAGGAGAGCTGGGAGAGCTATTATTTGTATTGAAACAAATAAGTTTTCAGTAAGCAGGTGTTTTGCATACAGTCAAGTTTTTATAGGGGTCAAAGCGGAGGGTGGTTGAGAATGTCTGCCGCTGGAAGCACTCTATGAAGGGAAGTCGTAGATATTAAGGGAAGAAATCGACCCACCAACACCCATCACAACCAGGAATCCAGTACACCACCTCCCAAAGTCAACCACAGCGCTCCCCGCGCTCTCCATGAAATCATCTGGGTTGGCACAGCGGCCGCATATCCAGTTCGGTAGCGGGGCTATCACATATGTGGCAACGACGAGGAGGGGGAGGAAGTTATGCCACAGAGCGGCGGATAGGATGACGAGGAGGAAGCCGATTGCGAGGATCTGTTTGTGATTCGGAAGGGGAGGAGCGGTTAGAGATCTGGAGCTTATCAAATGGAAGTGAGGAGAAGAGGGCGTCGTACGAAAGAGAGGGATATGATGGTTTTTAGCCCTGCCGTCATGATGTCTGCGAGGATGAGGGTGGGAGGGGGATGCGGGAGGAGGTGGAAGTGGTGGATGATGTCAAACCCGATCCAGCTTCAATAAAAGCATTAATGGAGCATCCCACAGCCAGGGGAGGGAATGCGAGTATCGTTAGAAGTAAATAGCGAGCTTCTGGAGCAATATCTAGGTTGCGGCAGAGAAGGTCAAGTGCGGTTGTTTATACTTTGGGGCGGGCAACTAAGCGCTGGCGGTTGGTACGTACGAAACAGTGGCACTGCTGCTGTATTGTAAATAACATTTATACAGTACCATAAATATTTACATCTTAATTTTCCATACTCCCACTTCCAATACTATAGGATGGAATGACGACTAGTTAAGGTTAAGGGCCCTGAGAAAGATGAAATCCAGAGCCCTGATAGGGGTAGAATAGGTAGAATAGCCAAATATGTTATTGACGAAAATTCCCGTAGCTTTAAAATGATGTTTTACAAAAACACCACAGAAAGGTATTTGTATAGATTCCTGGTTTCTCCAGCTAGTAGAGGAAGATACCTCAAAATATGTATCTATTTCTTAAGACTACATAGCATGCCTGCAATGAGTTGAACGGGGTTAGATTTGATTTGTTACACGCCTACCAATTTCAAGTTGTGGTCGCGCATATGGCAAGGGCGATTTTTATGTCTGTGCGATTTCAGTTGCTTGGAAGTAAGACTTCTATTCAAGATCGTAATCGTCCTGCACGGAGAATGCATCTTCTCGGAATTTAGAGGCCAAGGAGGGATGGCCCTGTAAATTACTTGATTCTCTCCAGAGGGATTGATTGAGAATAGCTTGATTCCGATCATGAGTATATTGGCATAGGAAGGGATGGCCGGAAGTGTCAAAGGAGGATTGCAAATCGTGCACCCTTCCGATATTAGAAACTCTGGGATTGCTGTGAGAAGAGTTGAAACGAATGCCTAACATGATACTGCTGTTGGAGACTTCCGCAGTTTGTCACTTTCCAGAGTTGAGAGACTGTCATCAATTACATAAGCCAATTATTATCGGCCTAACTCGATTTGGACTGAAGCTCTCCAAGTCCCGCGTCACTTTGGCTCTGCCTGGGAGACATGATTTACTCCCTCCGCTACGCAGCAACATCTAATTACAAGAGGATATCTCTGGTATAGCTGTTTTACTCCTCTGATACCAATCCATCAGCTGCCAGTATCTATTCGCCATGTTTAGAAATAACTACGATAACGACTCGGTGACTTTGTAAGTCGCCAGACACCCAACGGCTATTTACCACCATTCGATAGACCCAATCCACTAACCAGACAATGGATACTACAGTTCACCGCAGGGCCGAATCTTCCAAGTTGAATATGCTCAAGAAGCCGTAAAGCAGGGCTCAGTAGTCGTCGGAATCGTCAGCAAAACACATGCCGTCCTAGTGGCTCTGAAGGTAGGAAGGGTAATCCAATCAACAAATCACCCTGGACACCCAGCACTAACCTATACATGTTTGTATCTACATAGCGCAACGCCGAAGAACTCTCCTCCTACCAAAAGAAGATAATCCCCATAGACCAGCACCTAGGCATTGCCATCGCCGGCCTGGCCTCTGACGCCCGCGTCCTCTCAAACTACATGAAACAGCAATCCCTCGCCTCAAAAATGACCTACGGCAGACCTATCCCGCTCGAACGCATCGTCAGCCAAGTCGGCGAGCGTGCCCAGACAAACACCCAACTCTACGGCAAACGGCCCTACGGCGTCGGCCTTCTGGTGGCCGGCATCGACGACGCGGGCCCCCATCTATACGAATTCCAACCGTCCGGGATGACGCAGGAGATGGTTGCTTGTGCCATTGGGGCACGAAGTCAGATGGCGCGGACGTACTTAGAGCGCCACTTGGAAAAATTCAATGATTGTGGGCGGGAGGAGTTGATTCAGCATGGGCTGAGGGCGTTGAAGGAGAGCTTGTCTCAAGATAAGGAGCTGACGGTTGATAATACGACGGTCGGGATTGTCGGGACTGGGACTGGCGTGGGAAAGGGGAAGGTTGAGGCATTTAGGTTATATGAGGGTTTGGAGGTTTCTGGGTTTCTAGAGAGTGCGAATACTGACGGGCAACAGGCGGAGGCGGAGGCGGAGGGAGCAGAGGGGCAGTCGATGGAGGTTGATTCATGATTCATGATGATGATGGATGAGACTGGTTCTTGATTTCTTTTACTTGAATGCGATGTCTATTTTTGATACTCCATGTTTTCCAGTCATGCTCTGTTTATCGGAATAGATTACGTTTTCTATCACTTCCCCCCTCTACCCCGAAACAACGCCATAAAAATTCAACATTCTAATCTAATAATAATAAAAGAGCGCAAACCGGGGGAACGCAAGGAGTCCCCATCACATCTTCCCTTCCCTCATGCCTCAGCTATCCCTTAATTGGACGTCCAATTCAGCGAATACCTCTCCTCGCTAAGCCTATACCCTCTCAACGCCCCCAGAACCTCCTC
Organism: Histoplasma ohiense; assembly: GCA_017607445.1. Lineage (NCBI taxonomy): Eukaryota > Fungi > Ascomycota > Eurotiomycetes > Onygenales > Ajellomycetaceae > Histoplasma > Histoplasma ohiense. The sequence goes on from JAEVHH010000001.1 coordinate 5,772,625, forward strand.
TACGCTGTGACACTCAACCAGAATCCCCTTGTTCGCATGGCTCACAAACCCAGACTCCACACTCTTCTCCACCCACTGCAACAACCCATCCCAATACCCATCAATATTCAGCAGCACAATCCCACAATTGTGAATCCCAAGCTGATTCCACGTAACCATCTCCATCGCCTCCTCCAGTGTCCCAAATCCGCCCGCAAGAACAACAAAGCCGCTCCCCGGACCCCCCTCAATCACCTTTTGCGCCATCGTTCGCTTGCGCGTATGCATATCCGGCACCAGCGTCGTGAGTCCATACTCCGACTCCCCCATCGACGACCCCGCCTCCGCCCCGCCCTGCGCATTGTCATCGCTCATCAGAATAACCCGCTCCGGCGCCTTTCCCCCATCTCTAGCCGTAAGCGATGTCCGATAGCCGTTCTCGATCTTGACGAGGGCGGTGGGAATCACGCCGTGGACAGCCTTGGGACCCGACAGAGAGACAAGGGTACGTGCGAGCTCACCCATGATGCCGCCCGTGCCGCCGCCGTAGACGAGGGTGATGTTTTCTTTGTGGAAGATGTGGGCGAGGGCGCGGGCGGCGGCGAGGTGGGCCGGGGAGTTGCCGCTGTATGCGCCGCAGCTGAAGGATGGCGGTTAGTGTGTCATATACAGAGAGGATTCTGGGGAGATGAAGAGGGTGATAGATGACGATAAGGTATACTTACAAGACGCAGATTACAGTGGGCTTATCCGCATTGGGCCGTGCAGTGGTGGCCGCAGTTGTAGCCATGTTGGGCGAGATATATTTAGCAATTCTCGATATCGATACGAGCTTGTGCCTTTACGCGTCGCGAGTGGATGGATATGCGAATAGTTCTTCTGTTCTTCTCAAAACTCAAAACCCGGTATCTATGAACTACGAGAACCTGAGTTAAGTAAAGGGTGCCGATGGTGAGTGTAGGGAGAAGTAAGTATAGAGGGGCAAATTCCCAACCGGTTTCAAGCGGGAACACGGAAGTTCGTCGCGGACGTGCGCCGCGGCGGATAGCTAAAATTATTCTCCTGAAACGGACATATTGCAGTAAATGCTAATGTACTTTACAACTTGGCCAACAATATTGGTGTGTCCCTCCGTATGCGCCATAAGTTGCTAACTCCTTTTATCTCCTCCCCCCCCCACATGTACCCCACAATTTGAGTGTATCGAAAAATAAAATTAGAACACAGCCAATCGTCAAGTGCAAATATCCAATCCATAGTAATCATGAAACACCAGCACCAGGCCCCGTGGCCGAAGAAACCACCGCAGTCGATAATATCTTACTCTTCCTCCTCTTAGTCCTCTCCTTCATCCCACCCGGCGTAGTAGGACTCTTCTCCCCTCCTTTCCCCGTCTTCCCTGCCCCAATCGTAGCCGGATCTGTCTTAATAGCTGATAGTGCTGTTATTGTTCCGGTTGCCGCTGGTGTGCCCGGTTTGCTCATACTGCCTCCTACACCAGTAGATGGAGCAGGAGTGGGAGCTTTGGATGCCTTGCTATTCACAGGCTGGCGCATTCCTACAACCAGCGGCTCCGTGGATGTTTTCCCGATGATGAAAGACCCTGGCTCACCCAGTAAAGGCGCGTCGTCCATGTATTCATCGCCGTAGCGGGAGAGGAGGTTGAAGGCTTCGATGAGGCTGCGGGAATCTTGCATTGTAGAGGATGATGAGGTTAGGGGAGATACGGACGTAGAGGCGGATGGCCGCTCTGCTGTTGATGATAGGGCGCTTGCGTCCTTGGATTGTAAGAGGGAGTCGGGCATGGGAGTGTCGGCGACGCTCTGCTGGTCGGATTGTTGCACACCTGGGCGCGATGATTCGAGGGCTTTAGGAACGGGCGGCATGTACGTGTGGCCGTATGAAGGGGAGAAGATGGGTAACGGGGACGCGGCAGAGAGGGCTTTTGTCAGGGATGTGACTGTTGACAGCTGCGGAGTTAGGTGTTGTTAGTACTATCGCGTATAAGGAGAAGATAGATACGATAGCTTTTCCGTAGTTGAATGCATACTATCCGACTTCCCACAATCTTCAACACCGACGGTGCCATATACACCGAATCCCCCACGACAAAATATGTTGCGAGAATCTGAATCTCATCATCACCACCCGCAGGCCCTGATCCCAGCCCCGCCCGCTTCTTTCGCATTTGTTTCCGGATCACCCACACATTCGACGGCTCCTGCTGAACCCGTTGCTGTTGAATCCCGCCCGCCGCCGCAGCCTCCTGCAACGGATCATGCACGACCATGAACTCCAACCCTTGCATGCCCTTCAGTCGGCCCTCAAAGGCCTCGCGCGTCTCGAGGAAGTGGCGGAAATTCTCATTATAGGAGGCTTGGACGGCGAGGGAGGCATTGTTTGAAGTTTTGTCGAAGAAGGGCGATTCAGCGAAGTAGAAGAGGACTGTTTGGCATATTAGTCTTTAGCGCCCCAGTTTTTAGAGATACAGCGACCTGGATATGTATATACCCACTGTTGTTTGAATGGAGGTAGCCGCCCATCATCTGTACATGTTGCGGAGATCGCCAGGTGATTTCCTCCAGTGGGACTTCAGGCTGCGCGGCCATGGTGAGGGTGACATGGGGATTTTAAAGAGGAGAAGTGAGGGGAGAGCTGGAAAACTAGAATATATCGAGTAGAGCCATGGAACGGGCTGACAATTGTTTCTCGCTCATCGAATCCAAAATCCATGCACGATAGTTCCGGTTAGTTAGTGACTAGTGTATCAAATTTCGTCATCTCCGTGTTCAGGAAAATTACATCCAGATCTACATGATCCACATGCTATTTCTTCGGCCCAAAGTGGAATAACCAAAAGTAAAAAAATAGAACGCTATGCATAGAGTGAAGAGTCATATCAGGAGCTCTTTGATGATAAGGCCAGACGTTGGGGCAAGGGATATTATTTGTGCGGCAATTGTAAAGAAGTAATCACTGAAGCGGCTTAGAAGGAGAAGATGAACGCCCACCCAGCCATCGCCAGCACAAATGTAAATAGAAAAGAACAAAATCAATAAATCGGCCCACGCCTGCTCTACGTGTACGGCGTGTCTTAAACTGCCTCCGCCAACACCTTGTCGAAGTGATATTCGACCTAGCGAGAATCACGACTTGTGCGAGTATCCATTCCGTTTCGATATTATTTCAGAAATTCATCAAATAAAAAACAAGTGAAGGAAAGAGAATAACAAATCAAGAGAGAAAAAATACATCGTTGACCCCTTCAAAACTGCGATCAAGTCAGCCCCGGCAGATCAGCCCCTAACCCCCCGGCTTCAATAAAACGGCATAGTCCGCTGTAACTTATCGACCTCTTTAAGACACACAATAGCCGCAATCCACGGGAAACTGAGTAGCCTGTGCTTTTTACCTTGTTTATCCGCCCCATAACCATGTCCCAATTGATCCTGGTGTTGTTGTTGTTTCAACTTATGATAGTGACGAGCAACAGACGAATCATGCTTAGGTCCAGAGGCAGTCCGTGACGAGTGGTTATCCTTCTTCTCTTCTTCGACAGCGATGTAAAGGCAGGCTATGGAACGCTCGAGTGATTCCACACCGCCGGCTTCACGGTCTTGGATCATGGCGGTGACGAATTGGACGAGGTCCTCATATTCTAATTTTTACGTACGGGTTAGTTATGGAATCTTATAAGGGATGGCAGTGTATGCAATATAGGAAGCTAAGATTAATTAAGCATGGAAACGTGCAGGTTATGCATGGAAATGAACTTACCCTCCCTCATCTGCTTCGACGAGTCCTTCTGCCGCTGGTTGAGTTTTTGTCCATGGCCCAGGATAGTGCCAACGAACACTTCGTACTCGGTGATGGAGCTCTTCCACGGAGTGGAGGAGTACCGAGCCATGATTTCCAAGAGGTTATCTTCGTAACTAAAATAGGCAGAACAGATAAAGCTGTCAGCGAAAAGGGAGAAAAGGAGAGACAGAGAAGAAAAGGGAACAGCGATCCCAAATCACCTACATTTGTCGAATATCTAGCGCATGCTCAATATGGTGATCCCATAAAAACCCCTCTGCTTCCCTTTGCACAAACTCCCAGACGCCTCGGAGCACACTAGGAGCACCCGTCGCCGACGGCAACTCCATGACACTTTGCCGATGTTGAAGGAACTTCACCTCATCAATGGACCGGTATAGCTTGCCCAGAATATTTTCACTTTTGTAGAATCTTACAGGCGGGCGTTCGTCGTCATCTTCATCGCCACCATCTTGCACTGTATCCATATCTCCTTCCAGTAGAGACAGATTTTCTGCAATGCGGATGCGGGGACTGGGAGCCTGGAAATCTGGACGGCAGCTAGGGAATTTGGGGATACGTGCTAGATCAACCTGTTATTTCGTATAAAATATGGGTCAGTATATAACCTAGACAAATGTCGTGAAGCCTCTCCAATATGCATTGAAGGGAATGTTGATATGGAACGTACTGGAACCCCAGTCTTTGAGAAATCAACGGCGGTAGAATGTAGCTCAGCAAGCAATAAGCATTCCGGATCAAAGGTCCCAAGAGGCCGTCGATCGGCAAGCGCCTGATGAATTGTAGCAATTCTCCCCAGCTGATCTTGTTGCATGAACGTCACGAAAAAATCTATAATATCCTCTCTAACGACTGCGCGGCCGAGCACTTTTTCCAGGACACGGGGATACTCTGCCGGTCGAGCGATTCGCTTTGGAAGTAATGTATTATCGAATATGACGTTATACAGATCGCCGTCTAGATCACCGCCGCTCAGCATGCTGGGGAGATCGCGATGGCCGTGCTGGCTGAAAGCGATACAGTTGTGGAGTTGGCGCAAAGGAGAATCGGCGGGGACATCGACAGCCCTTGCGATTTGGACGTCCCCGGGATGCATGGCCGGCGAGCGAGTCACAATGACCCTAGGATTCACAAGCACCTCCCTGACTCCTTTATCGGACAAACTTGTGCAGAATACCTCCCCTTCCTTGAGGATCCCAGTCTCATCCATGATACCGAAGAGTGTCACAGCATTGGGCACTCGGATTCGAGCACGATATTTTAAATCTCGCAGCTTGATCAGAACAGCAAGCTCCATCACTCGACGTAGGAATTCGTCGTTTGAGTGACGTAGCCCCAAGCCTTCCAGGATATTGATAAGCCACGGTAGCCCTACTGACTTTGCTATATTTGTGTCTTCTAAAAACCTAGCAGCCTTTTCCGTCGAAGTCGCCGTAGCACGGAGTCGTGAAATCTCATCTGCCTGCAACCTCAAAAACACACTGTCGTCAACGCCAAGATCCTCGAGAATCTTGATCAGCTGGGCATTGAGGAAGAAAGGTAGCGACTTTAGTCCTGATCCACATATTTCGATATTGAAAGCCTTGTAGGATTCTGGCACATGGAATTTGATCATGGATGGTCTCAGAACCAGCGATTTACCCTTTTTTCTGCTATCAAGAGATATCATTCCTTTAGCACCTGCATTTAAAAAAGCCAGTTAGAAGAGGAGAAAAAGAGGAATATACACTATAAACAAATTTCAAAGGTTCGATGTGACATGGAAAGGGAAATAAATACCCGCAAGCCTAATTTGAAAGACAGTAGGTTTCACCTCGGTCCGTAGCGAATGGTCCTTCCAGATCATATACATCACAGAAGGTGATATCGTACCGACGCCATCACTAAAGACCCGTCCGTTCCGTTCCACATCTTTTCCTACTGAAATATACTTCTCGGATATCGGGATGGAAGTCAGGGTATCAGAGAATGTCTGTCCAATTCTCGCAGCCTGCTTTGCTGGAGATTGTATATGATCAAACCTCCCCAGGTTCTGAATGATAGTCGTGGCATTGTATAGAATTCTATCCTTATAAAACGGGGCGACGAACCAGCACGTTTGAGAGCGCAGTGACGAATGAGAAAAGCCAAGAAACTCAAATTTACGACCGGCTATGTTGATTCCTGATTTCAAGACCGTTTTGAAACGAGATTCAAAAATCATATCGATAGATGCGCGAGGGTCATATCGGACAGGGTCACCGGTTTCGTCCACAAATTCAACCCGGAGGAAATGATCAACGTGGCTAGAATAGTGGCGCAAAACTCGATTCTTTGTTTCCGCGTGAGGCCCATCAAGGTAGGTACCGCAGGGGGTAATCTGAGCACGGTGGATCGAGATGTGATTGGGGTGCATGGGGCGGTTGGAGCGGGTCATCTCGCGCTCGCGGGCGGTGCTTTCAAGGGCATTTTTGAACACTTCCACCAGCGCGGGCACGTCAACCTCTGAGGCTTCCACGTCTGGGGATGGCCATTTCACGTCGGACGAGAGTCTCATCAACGCTCGAATGACAATATCCAGATCTTCAATGACTAGCGTGGCTCGGACACGGGATGCAAATGAGATCGCTTTGGCGGGAGATATGTCACCGTTCCACACTAGCTTTTGTAATTGGAACCTGACCCGATATGGCATATTCTCCTGAGATAAGAAAGCCATGAACCTCTGCATTAAGGTGGAGTAAGGCACATCGTACTTTGCCCGATGGTCGACCCATCTAGCAATGTCAGGGATATGGCGCTCGTTGGCAAGATCCTGAACGACAACGAGATCATCCGAACTTTTCAGGAGAAATCTGTAGACAAAACAAGTACCGGCGAGAGCCTCGTGTTCACCACCGAAATGGCCAACCCTAGTTTTTAGGGGACGCCCTCGCGTCCACTTTTGCTGGATTTGAAACATATCACGAAGTCCAGCAGCCAACACATCTGTTGGATCAGTCTTGTATAATCTCGGAGCAGTATCAGCGGTGATAGTAATAGAGGGGGCGTTGGTCGTGCCCGTGTAGATCGATCCGAGGATATTAGAGTAGGTGAACTCTAAGTGATAGATCACATCTTGCGCCGTCTCTAGTGCAACCCGAACAGCGGTTTTACCAAACGCGATCTTGCCATTCTTCCCACAGCGATAACACTCAATAAACACTGGATTGCCCTCGTGATAGTCCCACATACCACAGGACATGGCGGTGATGGAAAAGCTCTTGAGTCGTTTAACAGGCGGCGCTTGATGATGGTTCTGGACGTTGTTGGATATTCCTCCACGCGCAAGCCTAGTTTCTTCCTCATTCCTTAATGAGCGAAGTAGAAACTCGTCTGGAGTATTGCGGCCCTGTTCTATGACGATGACCTGCCCAAACATCCTCAGTTGTTGTCTAGGAGGTCTTCGCGCCCTCCCCGGGCCACTGCTCCGACCGTATGTAGCAAGCAGCTTCAAGGCCTTACTAAGATCGCTAATAGTCAAAATGGCATTGCGGTTGGGGAGCTTGCGGCAATGGAAACAGTGGATGCCAAAGGGTACAAGTACAGGTCTGAATTGTCGCGTCAAGTGGTTGTTCTGCACCTGATCTGGGACATTTCGACAGATGATCTCCATCGCGCAGGAACAGGTAGGAGTTGAGGTATTCGGACAAAGGGAACTTCTATCCTATTTGCGATATGTCCTCAAAGAGAGAGATAAAAGCCGCTTTAATTGGGGAACAAGGGAAACATGGTACTGTAGAGAGTGACAAGAGGAGGTCGAGTCGAAACACATGAGAATGGAGGGAAACCAACAACAAAGAAAAGAGCAGCGTCAACACCAATATAGTAAAATGCAAGAGAAATAGACAACCACATATGGAGCCTTGAGGCCTCCAACAAGAACCTAAGATGCCCAACCCCGTGCTGGGATTTCCTCTGAAAAACTACCCAAGCCTGCAGCTACTGTTGGGCTGCATGCTTGGACCAAACGGAGCGTCAAGGATACTGTGGGTTAATGATTGAGAGAGCGTGCAACTAAAAAAGATTGGAATAATAAAGAATAAAACAGAATGGGTGGCCAGAAAGTTCTCTAGAAAGAGTCCTCGAGAGCAGAAACGAACACCGTTGATGATGGTTTTGTGCCAACGCTGAAGTGCCGGCTCTAAAATGCACCCACATTTGGACTCAAACGCCTATTACTAATACGCTGTCGTCAATGAAGTCGTTTTTATAACCCGACAGGTCACAGGCTCCCTTGTAGAGCATATCATGTCCATGCGGCCTACGGAGATTGGTAGTCTATGCAAAGGCACAGTACAAACGGCGGAGAATGATTGCACGCATAGGCAGTTCAATGCAAACTTGAACATATTTCGATTATGGTGATGGTGGTGAACACGGACGAAGTACTACGTATCTAATCCACGGCCAATTGACCAACTCGAATCACAATAGCAGCTTGAGGACCAGCGAAGTGGGAATCCATCCCTTCTATAGTATTCCAATGGGGGTTGTGATACTAATAAGTGCAAGGAATGTAAAACCCCAACGTGTTGAAACGCTTCGACTGTAGAATTTTTTTTTTTTTTTTTAGAAAACTAAATAGAACACACCCAATCCAAAGAAGAAGAAAAGAAAAGAAAAGAAAAGAAAAGAAAGGAAAAGAAAAAGAAACATGCATAACTCGTTATTCATGCGATGTCATATGGTTTGCCTAATGATGAAGAAGTAGGAGGAATATCAGTCGGTTGATCAACCATATAATCGAGAAGAAGGAAGAACAGTTTTTTGAAAATGTTGTACAGTGGGTAGTTTCCAAAGCCATCCATCTTGCTTAACCAGTTGTGTCACTGAACTCCACTGACAAGCGTCGTGGGGCTACTCTGGTTGGCAAGCGCCAAAGAATCATCGTCCTCGCCCTGAATCGTTGTTATGGCGTTCACCTCCAGCAGCGCTTGCGGGACAATCAGTGAGTTTATTCTGCGTCACTGGAAACTCTCAGCAGTATTTCCATTCATATCCCCACCGCCATCCGCATTTCCATCGGCCTCTGCTGAACCGTGGAATATTCCCAGTACCGTATCCAGCTTTGTGATCATCTCATCCCATTCCCCCTCTGGTGTACTCAGTGCTGTGACTGCTCCTCCAGCTCCAATGCGCCACACCTCGTCCTTAGTCGCCGGGTTAATCCAGCAGTAGGCCGTGCGGATGATGACAGAGAAACATGACCGACCCCCAGCGTCAAAGTAGCCCATGACCCCCGAGTAGATGCCTCGTTTCTCCCCTTCAATCTTCCGTAACAGTTCACAGGACCGTTTCTTCGGCGCACCGGTCATGGACCCGGGGGGTAGACATTGCCGAAGAGCGCAGTAATCATGTGGGTTGGCCTTTTCTTGTAACTGAATAGGGTCCCGCGTCTTCCCAGCTGGCGGAAGAGACTGTGGAATACCCTTAACATGGGTGACCAGCTGGTAGACCCGAGGATGATCTTCCACTTCCAGCAATTTATGAACAGTGACGCCACCAGAGTTGCACACATTGAACAAGTCATGTCGCACCAGGTCTGCAATCATCAAGTTCTCGCCCATCTCTTTCGGTGTGTTTAAAATTTCCCTGGCCTTTTCCAACGTCATGTCTTCGCTTTTCTTGACTGTACCCTTCATCGGCTTCATGTCGATTTGGCAATTCCTGTCATATTCAAGGAAGCATTCAGGGCTCCTGCTTATTATTGCGGCATTCCCGATTCTCGCGAACGCCCCATAAGCTGCCGGTGTATATTTCCGAAGTCGCTTGTACAAGATCCAGGGGCGGATGTTTTCCTCCAGAAAGTATTGGCACGGGCGAAGGACCACAGTCGTTTGATCCGTCAGGCAAAGTTCGTACGACTCGCCGTCACGAATATATTCCTGGCATTTTGCGATTTTCTCCTTGTAGACCTGTTCGTCAGGCTTGATGATTTTAGATCCTCTGACCATTATTTCCCCCAGTTGTTCATCGGAATATTTCATTCGTGAGACGTTGTTGCTATCCCCCGCAATATGATTGGAAGTAGCTGTGAGATTAAAGGCGATATCGTCCCCTGATTTTTTATCCGCGAGTCCAAGAAGCCGATTCACGGTAATATCAATCCATTCACCCGGCTGCTCATCAAACTCTCGTATTGACTGAACGTAAATTTTTTGTGTTTCCTGGTCGACCACAATGCTTCGTTCAACCCATAGGAGACCTACGTCCCTGGTGCCGTCGTTGACCGTAGTTATCGGAGCAGCCTCTTTATCCAGGTCCGCAAGGCCCATTTCGTAAGAGAAATAACCCATAAAACCGCCCCAGAAAGGTAGAGAACTGCATCCTGTCAGAACTTTCTTTTTAGAGAGGACGCGAGTCAAAAGTTCCCAAACATGGGAATGTTCATGGCAGTATTCCTTGGTTGACATTGAACCGCATAGGTGAGAGATAGTGCTTTTCCGTGTGGAAAGCGAGTACTCGAGTGTCCATGAGCTAGGACTGAGAACGGAAATAATGTTGTATCTCGCGTTTGAATCTAGAACGACACATGGTGATTTTGGGATATCGACAACTTCGCATATTTCCTCAATTGTCAGGGAGCCACGGTCGAGAGTTCGATATGATGACGTGCTTATTGACGAACTGCACCACTCGAGGATCTCATCACTCTTGGTCTCGAGAGGTACATCGCTTACAGCGAGAGGGTCATGAGTTTCCACCAACCCCCTGTTAAGCCTGCGAAACTGGCGGTTATGCTCAAGCACAAACGTCCACCAGTTCTTGATCATCTTACGAGAGGCTGGATCAGACTTGCACGATTCAGGGTGGAACTGAACACCCCAGAAAGGTTTGCTGCGATGGCGGACAGCCATCAGGTTGGCTTCACCAGGCGTCGCACTATCACGGAACCACGCGAGAGGTATCAGATCCGGACATTTTGTACTTGCAACCCAACATAGCTCACTGTCAGCGACATCCCCGGACGCTTCCACCTCATGCCCCAAATCCACTTGCAATGAGTGATACAGTGTAACCTCAAAACTCGCCGGCAAGCTATCAAAGATATCCGTTCCGGAATGCGTAAACGAAACCACTTTACCATGGCGAGGTTCGGGGAGCTTGCGGATGGATGCACCAAATTTCACGCAGAGACTTTGAAATCCAAGACAGACACCGAAAACAGGAATATTATCCAGCTCCCATATGTCACTCATAATGCCCACATCCTTCGGATTTGTTGCAGTCCCCGGCCCGGGGCTAGCGACAATCGCATCGAATCCGCTAAGAAAGGCTTCCTTGTCCGCTGGCCACTTGCTATCAATCTTCACAATCGTAACCACAACATCTAACGTGCATTCGATCAAATCAACGATATTACCAGTAAACGAGTCGTATGCATCAATATATAAAATATGCCCCGCACTTTTCATTCTGGAACGGCTACACGTCATGGCTTCGGATTAAGAGGGGGTTACGGGGGAAACATGCGATGGCAAAATGATAGTGAGATCAGTCAAATGCAAGATTACAACCGCCCAAAAAAGGCCAATTCGCAACATACCCCGTCTCCTTCCGGAAAGAGTGAGAGAACAAGACCAATTGTATCCGATATGGGTAAGAGCTCGTTTGCCCTCGTTGTCTGGTCCAGGAGCTGACCACTCTAGATTCGAAACATCTGAGACCCTGTGTATCTGCTCCGATAGCCCAGTTGCTAAAAATGGAGTGGACAGTCCGCAATATAAATTGAAAACGCACAGGGAGCCTGGTCGGATGAGCTCTAGCAGTGCAATGAGAAAAATTAAAAATAGTTGATTTGAAGTAAAAGCGCTGGGCCAACTCCTGTCAAAAAAAAAAAAAAATAAAAAAATAAAAAAATAAAAAAAAAATAAAAAAAAAAGGTTTCCATGGATCCCTGCTGATGCCACGTGACCACACCTATGCCAACCCTTCCATCGCAAGAAATATAATCTCTATAGTACAGTACATAAGAAAGGCGCTGAATCTGGGAGAAAAAAGTTGGAAACTCAAATTGCCTCCACCGCAGGGCATGGATAGAGTTTAGCCCCTGTCCTAATTTTTTTTGTTTTTTTTTCTTGCTAACCACATGCAACAAGGTGTCTGTACAGGCAAAGAAAACAGCATGGACCCTGGGATGGATAATACACTGCAGCAGCACTTTGAATGGATCGTAATTTTACTATTATATTCAACGAAGCTGGTGTGGTTTTTTATTTCGTTTTGATGTTGGGATTTAGTAGCGGGGAGCTGGCAGTTTCGGCCAAATTTTATGGTTTTCCACAGCTAAAAGTGCTGAAAGACCCAGTCTTTCCTCTGTCGAATTATCACCATTAACACAAGTCCTATACATACATGCTACCATGCATTCCAGAAAAGAGCCATCATTTGTAACTCCACGGTGTCCAACGCCTTTAAATGGGTCTATACATATCTATATGCATTGACTGATGCCTGATTGTAATGCGCCGCGACAAAATATCTAATCTACAACAACAATGACAACGAGAAGGTGAAAGCAACCGAAATTATCATTTGCCGGTAGCAGCGGGAGAAGAGACGCTTGGGGTAACCGCCGCAGTAGTCGAGGACGCCGTGTACTCCACTATCTTCCTAGCAACCCTGGGGAAATATTGCCCCACGAAACCCTCGCTGATAACCAGTTACGAGTTAGCAAAAGAGACCTATACATTTTTATCTCATAAATAGCAAAGTCGAACTGAATTCACAAATGGAAAGCGGGAGAGAGGAAATAAATAGGATGAACTTACGTATAAAAACTATGATCTGAGCTATGGTCCTCAACCAAATTATGAGCCAGCTCATGACAAAAAATTACCCACCAGTACACCAACGGCTCATCGCGACACCCCGGCCCTCCACTCGACATCCGCGGCTGATGCAGCAGCTGGAAGTAGAGGTAGTTGCAAAAAATGCTGCCCTGGCTGTTAAACGCAATCGTCTGGCCAGCCGGATCGTAAAATATGTTGACACTGTCTAGCCGGAGTGAAAACACACTAGCGCAATCTGTCAAGATCGAGGCGAAGGCGTTAAGGCCGTTCGAATTCGCAGCTAGGAACGTAGAGCGATTGTCGACTGTTTTCGCCACGAATATCCGGATGTTAGAGGTAGAATCGGTCACAAATACAAGGTCGTGGCTGGGTCTCTCGTCGCAGTATGATTTGGTCTCCACGACTTTATTCTGCTCGCCACGGCTGTAGAGCGTTGATGATCCGTGCGGTCGACATGCTTGGATGGCAGACATCAGGTTTGATTGGAGTGCATGGGGCGAAGTCACTGGTTGTGGATTGGGATTCTTTGTCGAATCTGGTTCGTTAGTAGTGTACGGTGGTGGAGGGGCGTCAGACGAGGAACTATGTTGGTGTCTTCTGTCGCGGAGACCTTGCATGGCGGATTGCACGGGACTATTTGATCGCGCGAAATCCTCTAATCCGAATCGACGAGTCAGGTCAGAGAAAAGTCCTCTTCCGCTCTTTGGGCGGGTAGGTGTTGCTTCTGAAGATGCTGCGTTATGGCCCGGCTTCCTTTCATGAGGCGGGGACGAACTGGGAAAATCTCCAGGCATCAACTGCTGTTCGTGGTGATCCTGTGACTGTTCAGATTGCTGGCCTTTTCTCCAAGCAACTTCATTTTCTTGGATTTGTTTTAACTCTTCTTCCAACTGCTGCTGCCGTTTGATTTCCTCCATCCGAGCTTCAGCAGCCTTTTGGCGAAGGATACGCTCGACATTATAGCCTCGAGAACGCAGCTCGAGGAGGTCGGTTTTGAGCAACATCTCCAAGGTGAGTGTTAAGTGTAATTTCGGTCTATGGAGAATGAGATGAACAAGTGCCTGACTGACTTGGTATAAATTTGGTCGACCAGCAGCCATCGATAATACCCAGCCGGTCTGGGTTTGCATGACAACAGCGCTCCGTTGTTCAACATGTGAAGCATGATGGCCCTTAAGGGTCCGTCTCAAGGAGATAGACTGCACAACTTGAACTGAAAGATTTCGCTCCAGCCACTTGGTATCATGTTTGATCATATCGCGGGGCAGGTCGTGGAGAAATAAGCGAGACCGCTCATAAATTTGCTTCCGCAATTTTACTGCAACGCGCTGATCGGGTGCCAGACTGCCACACCGAGCTTGCTCCTCCACAAGCTCGCTCAAGCACGGTGTGCCTAGGGCAACATACAGATGTTCAAGCAGCTCCTCTTGCGGTGCAGCAAGTATATTTTGCTTAAACAAGCTAAAACTGGAATAGTCATCGATGATAATAGCATCATGAGCTTTTACTAGCTGCCACTCCTTAATGGCTTGCGTATCATCTTCATAAGTTTCATCGTCAATATCTATTAATTTTTCGTCCGGTTTGCGAGAAGCAGTCGGTTTGGAAGGCAATTCTCTGCTCGCGAGTAGAAATGGTGCTGTTTTCATCTCCCTGAACAAATCTCTGTTCTTCTTTAACAATGGAATGCTTTCGGCAAGACTCCGCAAGAGATTCAAATATTTTTCAGGGGTTTGAAGCTTTGCAGATATCATAGCGGGTTCCTTGACCAACATGCTCGCAACTTCAGTCTTGGTCGGTTCCCGCTTGGAGCCACACGCAAGGAGAAACAGATTGGCTTCTTGTCCAAAGTCAACAAAATCAAATATGTTTCCGTAGTCTTCGCTTTCGCCGAGATAACAATCTCGTGGTGCAATATGAGTGACTGGTGAAGACTTGTCCTTCGGGAACAAGTTGGAATTGGACGTCTTTCGGATTACAGGGACTATGTGTGCTTGACCAATACGCTCTGATCGAGGTGAATTGATCTCTCCTAGACGTTTGGCGAAATATTCAAATAAAATTCTGGCCTCCTTTTTCGAGGGAGGGGGGTTGCTAACAAGAATATCAATACAGGCACTGAGCGACGGATGCTGGCTGACACCAAATTTTGAGGCATGGGGCCAAAGATCTCTTCTTAGGAGATCAAATCCGAATAGGGTAGCTCCTTCATCGGTGAAACAATGCTTCGGTGTGCTGAGTTTGTTTTGTCCTTCAAGTGGAAGATATGGCATGTTAACCGTGGATGCATCGAAATTGACATATCCATTGGAAATATGGTGGGTTATATAATACGCCATCGCCTTATCTCGGAGTTTGGCTTTGTCTGCCGTGGCTGCCCAAGCCATAAGTTGTAATACCTCTTGAGCTGCTGGAAAACTCTTGAGTCCCAGCAGCGACAAAAACCGCCCCTCGGGGCTACTTGGTGAATACTTTCCCGGCCAATAAAGTATCGGCAATTCAAGAGCCCTCAATGACTCATCCGGCACATAAAGCTCGCAAACTTTATATCGTATACCATCCAAGTTAGGATTTTCATTGGCTACAGCGGTGCATATTTTTGCTTGTTTCAGTTTTTGAATATCTTCTGGTGGAATATCGTCTCTAACGGAAGTCAGGTACTTGATCAAATCTACGTGACTCCACATCTTGAGGGTTGGGGTTTTCTCGTCGGTCGATTTATCATCCTTGTTCAGTAGTCTTTCAAAAATCACGTTAAGTTCAACGGTCTTCCGAACACCTAAAGCGCCGAGGAATTTCTCCTTGACGTTGTTTAGCCCTGTTACGACAGGTAAATCGTCAAATAGTCTTACAGACGGGAAATATGCTTCAGGTGGCCGTTTCATCCCAGACTTGGTTGGGATGATTGTAGTATTTCGCAGAAGACCAGTGAGAGTACCCTTTGTGGATATATCTAAGCTATCCCATTGTTTAGATAGCACAGGGAGCACCTGGATAGCAAATGAGGCGGCCTGTGTAATATCTTGGTCTGGACGAAGCAAGCTTCTATTTTTCGCATTTTCTACCAGCCATGTAATCCAAGTAGAAATCTGCAGTTCTTTCCATTGCAAGGCCTCCAGAGAATACCTTGGCAAATTCTTCGTGTATTTGAAAGGCATGACGGACAGTGGCATTGGCAATTCCGCAGGAATTTTATTCGGGTTCACGAAGCTATTCACATCACTGAGAACAATAACATGGGAGGAAACGCCGCCAGGAGATTCGTCATTTGCCACTGCCACTCGTAGTAAGGATCGAACAGTCGAAATGTCAATGTCACCGGCGGAAGCTTTTTTGGTAACCCAAGACAGGAATTCTTCCAATTGTTTTGAGGTCAGAGGATGAGACTCCAACTCTTTGATAATATCTGAGACGTTAATGTCGGTGACAAGGCCGAAATCCGCCAAGCGCTTCACAAAATCCTTTGCCCCTGTCATAAGCTCGTCTGGTATTACCGGTATGGAACCCATGAAGCTGAGATCCTTGTGTGCAATTCGCACCTGGTGACACGGAAGGATCCCAGAAGTAGATAATACTTCAATCGTTGCATTTTTGCTACAGGTCCAGAATGAATCTTCGATTACCTGGCCAACCTTCGATGTTGGAGTTGATTCACGGAAGACAAACTGGTTGAAAGTATGCACTGCCTCCGGTAATAGATGGGTTATGTCCTCCATCTGAATGTTCGACCGGCCAAGCTGGTTTACTCTAGCCTGAATCCGGTTATTGAGAGACGACATCTCAGCGGAGAAGGCGATCCTGCAAACAATTCCTGCAGCTCTCAATAGTTCTAGGTTCCAAGTGCGAACCCACCAGGCATTGAGATCAATGCTTTCTCTCTCCACTGTCGGGATTATCGACGGTGCAGAGATATGTGCATTTAAGCCTGTAGTCTGGTGCGTGGGGAAGCCAATAAAGATTCTACCAGACCTTGAAGGCAGAACGGAGGCAAAGATATCTGCATTCTTTGAGCTGTTGTTTTCTCCAGGTTCCCGGGAGCTATACGATGTCGTTAAAATTGCAAGGGTGGTCATCTTAGGTGGGGGTTTTTTTGTCGCGCGCTCAAGCTCACGAGCAAACGACGAAACGATGGAGGTGTTGATAGTGGCAGTGTTGATGTGAAGGAATACAGATGATGTTCTCGTGGAGATAAGGTCTTCCTGAGCTCCTTGATTGCTCGCCCTCCCTGGGTTGAAGGTTTTGGCAGAGTGGCCAGTCGAGGAAGAGCCAGTCAGGCGGGAGAAAAAGGATTTCAAAGACGATGTAGGGTCATAATGTCTGGAGCTGTCGAATCGAGACGTGTTGTTTGGGGCTTTCCACAACACTGCTTCCATCCATGTTGCATCCATCTGAGCAACTTCCTGTATCACGCCGGATACTGTCATATGACCCTCACCAGTTTTGGTCTCAACATCTCTGGGTATTTTGATTTTAACACTTGGGGCAACTTTTTTAGAAAGATGCAGCAGTTTCCAGCCATCAAGCCAAAGCTCCACAGACTTCAGCCCAACAAATGTTAGGGCACTGGCGAGAAACTGGCATAAAGGCAAAAGAGCTGGGACTGGAGATGTAGTATTTCTATAATCCAAAACGAAGTTCGTATTTGGGTTTGAATCTGATTCCCCTAATTTTAGCCGACGGGTGAACAGGGCATTCTCCTTCCAGTAAAACGCGATAGCCTCCGAGCCTGAGGATACGAATGGCTCTTCGCAATCAGAAAATACACTGTAAAATCCGACTCCAAACGCCCCAATCTTGGTTTCGTCCGGATTCCCCTCGGCGATCCGCTTAAGCCGAGCCCAGTCGTTTGGGGAGAAGGGAGTTCCATTGTTGGTAAGTATCAAACGTTTGAGGGTGTGGTGAGATATGACATGTTTTAGAGAAGTCGGCGGATCAGCCTCAGTAGGGGCTGGGACACTTGTTGAAGGGATGGTCTCGAACTTGATAGTAACGCTTGAGGCGCAGGCGTCAGCTGCGTTTTGGAGTAGTTCTCGAAGGACGGTCCTGGAGGAACAGAATCAGTCAGCATGTTGCATGAGGAAAGCAAGGTTACGCGGAGAGGTTAAACACTCTGCATACCATTCACCAGAGTATCGAGCCAACACCTTATCTATGAGTGCGCGGGTGTTCACAGTTACTGCCTCCTCGTCGTTCCCGGAGCCCAAAGTCCGCGCCTTCAAGGCATTGAAATCGATATCTGACATGGTGACAAAAGCGAGTGCACGATTAGAGTATAAGAGTGGAGCGAGAGTTCAAGAATAAACCTTGTATTAAGCGACTCCAGGTAGCTAAGATTAGCTGTGTACTTTCATTTGAGTTGCAAAATAACGGCGAGTATAAGCTCCGATATCATGCAAGGGGTGTCAAGGCCGTCATACGAAAATGACGTTGATGGATGTTGTTGACTGAATTGCCAGAAGTCAGAGGGGTAAGCCCAGGGCGAAAGAGGTGAATAAAGGAACTCCGGTATGGCCCTGGCGCCCCAACCAGCGTATTATTCCAAAGACGCGAGCCTCCCTGCCCCAAAAGTTGTTTGAAGAAGCAAATCCGAAAGAAACGGAACTGCCCCAAGCCTACAGAGTTGGTCTGCGGAGGAAGCTGTATTTCACGTGACAAAGCACAAGAGCCGCTTGCAGAAGGCACCTCATGTATTTGTATAGCTATTCACTCGGCGACCATTGGACTCTCGGCGCGTTATCTGCCACCTGCAAATTGACCCCGTGCACCATCTATGACTTTTAGCTCCTGTTTGTTGCGACCATCTCAGGGAGCGGTCTTGTGCGCATCACGGACTGCCTCCTCTGCCCCTTATTCCAGATGTCAGCATGGCAGTTGACCCCCTTTCTCCTGTGGCGCCGGCGCGTTTACGAGCTCTACTGCTACCAGTGGGAAATATCAAGCGATCCCGCTTTTTAAACCTTGTCAAGCGGCTTCAGGATCAAAATGTCGTTCGGTTGGGGGATGTTAGCCCTGATTGCCGCGCCAATAGAAGTATGCGCAGTGGTTTGACCTTTATTTTATTTCTGTAAATTATTGGCCTTGCTCTTACAGATCTCTAATCGCTGGCTGTAATCCAGATGCGTTCTCACCAATGGCCTTTCCGACGGGCATGATAGTTTACGACCTATCCATATCTGTTCCTCCAATTTCCCACCTAGACCTGTATCCGTTCGAAATATTCCGAGAACCCCTTGTTATAATAGCTATTGCGGACGGAACGGAGTTACCTGGCCCGCCTGAAGGGACGGGAATATACTCACAAACTCAGTCAAATGGAACCAAGTCGTGTAATTATCCCACCGTAGAGGGGCTCCAGCTACTCCAGCAAGAGTTAAATACACTCAAGGACAGCCATCCTAAATCACTAGTTCAACAGCTACTAGTATTCGACTATGCTGCTGTGTCGAAGCTTGTTACAGGCCCTGACACGGTGATATGGGTTCCCCGCCCTGAAGCCGCTCGATCAACAACGGTGAAAACAGTGATGTGTGATATCACTTCGCGACTACTCGGGGAACTATCCGGACTTGCGGAAAAGATTCAAGAATGGCCAACAGTTGAATCCCCAAAGGCCTCATCTTGGGGTCCACGACGAACGCCCGAAGTCCGTCCACCAGTGTCTGAAAAGTTACAACATAGAATGACTATGCCTGCGCAATTGCCAGGTGCTAACGGAACTTCCATCAATACCTCTGATACCAATTTCCAGCCGGCGGAGCATGATTCCCCAACCACTTTTGATGAAATCACCCGATCCATTCAGGTTTCCAACCGTGTGACATCCTCCATTAAAGCGTCTTCGAAACCTGGTTCAAAGGAACATAGCCGTGAACGAATGTCAGCACAAGGACTTGTGTTTGTAGCTGCAAGTGAGAGAAGCAAAAGTCGAGTTAAAGGCCGTTTGAGCATAGTCATGGGCGCCTTGTTTCTTCAAGCTGGTCGGTGGCCTGATTCACTCAAGGAACTGGCTGAGGGCGCGACAATAGCGCGGGCAAACAGCGATTATATTTGGCATGCAAAAGCTCTGGAGTCAATTCTACAATGTCTACTAATGTTAGGGTGGGCTGGTATGGACTTTAAGGTATGATTTTACAAACCCCGTTACGCCGTAGAAAAATTCCTGGTCAGAAATAACCGCAAACTAACAGTAGTCCCATCTTTTCAGATTCCACAAATTTGCTATCCAACAGCAGATAAATTTTCAAAATCTGTTTCCCAAACACCATCTCTGAGCCACACTGAACTCTATAGTATCGGCCAATCGAATCCCGAGAACCGCAGAGTTTCACTTCAGAACCTAGCAAATCTTCTTCCCGATCTCGCAAACAATATCCTGAATCTTTACACTCGAGCAGCAAATATTACAGATGAGCCAGTCCCACAACTTGTATTTTCAGAAACCGTGATTCGACTTGCACGTATTCTCGCTACTGTTTATATTCGCGATGGTTCTCTTGATGATAGCGCACTGGGAAATATCGTCATGAATGACTCGTTGAAGTTTGTCCGTTCCCAAGAACGCCCTCGAGGTACCGTGTCACTCCGAAAGTCAGATATAGCTAGCTTCTTGTTCCGTGCTTTACCGGCTTCGCTAGGTACCGATGTTCCAATTACTGATTCCACTCCGATTTTGGTTGGTATGTCGTCCGTGCTCTCCTCACTAGGTTTAGATCGGAAAAATGCGTTTGTGTTGCAACTTTTATTTTCTATCTTAATTCCAGGGTTGGTCCAGGCACGGAAAATTGGCGCTGCTGAAGTTGGAATCCATCCCGCTGCGGGCTTATCCGCTCTCAGCTATTCGGCTTTTGAAATGAATGCCTTGGATGCTGGCCCGGGAAATATGGAAGACAGCATCAGGATTTTGCTGGCTTTGGTGGGTAAGATCTACGGCGTCCCGGGCATAATGATTTGCACCGACAATGGACAAGATCTTTCCAGGCATAACTCAACTGCGAAAAGTGAAACTATACCTGAATATGACTCCGTTGATTCAATAGTTGACAGAGCATTTCGTCATTCGGTAATGAATGGGTTTGGGGACCACACATTGAAAGTCGAAATTCTTAAGGCATGCATTAATCTTTGCGAAGCACTGCCTGACTTCCAAGGTGTCCTGCAATTTACAGTTGACCTTCTTCAAACAGTCAAAGGCACCCCCATGCTTCTTCCAGACAGCTATCTCGGACTACCTTTCATACCCTTACAGGAGCAGGTACGCTTGTTTAACAACGTGAAACGAACCGTTGCGGCTGCAAAGAAGCTTGGCGATTCTAATCTAGAGGCTGAATATTGGGATGACTTCATGGTGCGAGGTGTGGAACTTGTCAATCCCTCTGACTTCAAATCGCCCGTCAGACGGTCAAGAACGGACTTCGGGTTTGCCAATGTCGAGGAGCGCCTGGAGAAAAAGAATCCGTTTATATACAGCACTTTCTCCAAGGCTACCACAAAACGCTCGGAAGATCTCTTGATTGCTGAGGAACCTGCTACCTTCAAGGTCACTCTTCAAAACCCCTTCGAGTTCGATGTGGAAATCGAGAGTTTGCGGATAGATGGGACTGGCGTTCCTTTCGAAGCAGCAGCCACCCATGGACTATGGCTTGCACCATTCACTACTCAGGAATATTACATCTCTGGCGTTGCAGCAACCGAAGGTACGCTGGAAATAAGGGGATGTACAGTCAAGGTCAAATTTTGCCGTGAAAGAATATTTCCTATCTTCAAAAACTTCTGGAAGCCGCAGAAGGAACAGAAAATAAAACGAACAGGACTGGCCGCAAAGGAACCCTTCTCAGAACGTCCCTTGTCTTGGAGCTCAAATGCATCACGTAGTAGATTAGGGGCAAGCAGGAAAGGTCCAGAGCCGGATATCGTGTTTATTAAAGTTATCCAAAAGCAGCCAACAGTCATCATCTACTCAACATCGCTCTCGCAATCGGCTATCATGTTGCTGGAAGGGGAGACACGATCATTCGATATTACGCTTCAGAACATTTCGACTTGCCCGTTGGATTTCATTTCATTTAGCTTTGAGGACTCTTCAACACCCCAACTCCAATCAGCTCTCAACAATAAAGAAAACCTGCCCACCGATATATACGAATTAGAGTTACGGCTCTCTACAAACCCAGCCATGACATGGCGGCGTGACAAGCTCCACGATTATGAGCTCTCGATCGCTCCGGGAGAAACTGCAACTTTCACGATTGACATATATGGAAAGCCAGGCCTTGATAATGCCATACTCAAGATTGACTATGCGAACGTTTGTACCTCGTTAGCAGATCTCCCGGAAACATTTTACTGCAGACAGATTTCCTTACCATTAACTGTCACCGTTAATGCAGGCGTTGACGTCACAAGATGTGATGTGCTACCATTTACCAGTGATTTTGCATGTGATAATAATAACCTGCAGCAAAGCGAAGATTCACGCACATCACTTGGCGACAAGAAAGCCATTAAATCAATAGAGTCCTCGTCAACACCACGATCCATCACCCAATTTCGAGAAGCACAATTTTCACAGACATTCTCCCGCATTGGGCTCAGTTCCTTCGGATTCGACCATTGCTTGTTACTTCTTGATTTGCGCAACGCCTGGCCCAATCCTCTAACAGTCTCGCTATTTGTAAACGAAAATATTTCGGACGGAGCGAAAAGTCCTGATGATAAACTGAAACACAATCCTGTTGGCATCCACGAGATCTTCGACGAACTTCAGCCAGGCCATATCTCCCGGTTTCTACTGGTCGTTCCCCGTGTCTACCTAGAGAACGCGCAAAAGCCCATCCCATCATTAAACGTCGGCAACAAGCGTCAATTTGTAATCAGTGCAAATAAACTCGATTACGAAGCAGAGTCTTCCGCGAGGGAATGCTTTTGGTTTCGAGAGGAACTTCTCAAGCACTTGCGCGGGTCGTGGAAAGACGTGGCGACTGGTCGTGGGGGGGTCATTGATCTGCGAGCCATCCGACTGAACGCACGGATGGTTGACGCTCTCCGAATTGATGATGCCGATGTCGCTTTCTCTTTGCGCCCGTACACAGGAGACAGCAGTAACGATAAGACAATCGAAAACGGCATCGATAGCGTCTCCCAAACCGGCCACTCCAAATTCACTGTGAAAACAAACACCTTCCTCACACTCTCGGCCACAATTATAAACCGTTCGTCCAAACCAATTCACCCACTCCTCCGCCTCCAGCCCAGCCTGCGCCATACCCCACATGCCATCGCTCTCGATCTCTCCAAACGGCTCGCGTGGTCTGGGATGCTACAACGCGCCCTGCCCATTCTCGAACCGCACCAGACCACGGAGGTAACTCTGGGTGTTACGGCTTTGTGTCATGGAGAATATGAAATCGGTGCAAGCGTTGAGGAAATCCGACGCTTGAATCCCTCTCCACCAGAGGTCGCTATTGGCCAAGGAGCTACGGAAAAGTTGAGGGATTCCGCTGCCACTGTGTCAGATCCATATTTCGATAATTTCTTTATTGCAAATACCCCGAAGCGCAGACGAATATGGCATTCGCGGGTGCCATGTGTGATATCCGCTCGCGATTGAACATAATATGTATGTTTTGGCGGATCTACTTTTGGCTATTACTTTGCAGGTCGCTTAATCCTTCCTGTCTGACTTGTTATATTGTTTTCCAAGCCCATACTGTATACACTGCGTTGAGTCATTCGCCTCGCCCCTCAGATCTAGCGATCCATTTTACATATTTCCGAACCCAAGGCCTATGCTCCTGGCACCCTACATATATAACCTGAGCATCACCTTGTTCTTTTGTTGGTTCTTTTCTTCTCTTTTTTTGGCCTACCTGATCTGATTTATGTGTGCGTAGAAATGTATATTCGAACACTCCCGGTTCATGATAATGAATATAAATGCCAGCGGGTTACGAACTTCAGGACGGGGATGAATATGACGAGCCCTTTACATCGTTTTATTTTCCTTTGTTAGAATAATAATTATTTCGAAATTTCTAACTCACCCTCCAAACTATTCATATCCCCGATTCCATTCCCCGAAGAATAAGCTCCCTTGTCAACTTCTCTTCTCTTTGCCAATTATTCACTAGCACAAGCTATCTCGAGAAGCAGAATCTCCTTAGCTATCCAAATACATCCATCCAACAAACTTCCGCCCCGTTCCAGCCACGGTGTCTGCTGCATGCATAAATCCCGAATACGAACAGAATTTGACTTTCGCAAAATGCCGAGGTTTATTTTTTCAACTCTTGCCCGAAGAAATACAACGACAAAAAAATGCAGTAACATCCCATTCGTGTTGCTTGTGGCTGCAGACATCGAGTCACCCGCCAGCTTGCCGCTGCCAAAGCTGCCTCCGATTTGCTGCTGGCGCAGTCTGTCTCTCGCTAGCCCAAGCCCGACCAGCGATCCTGAGCAACAATAGAACCATGGAACCATGGCGCTATCCAGATTGCTTTCCGAGCTGGTCGGGGCTCGTTTTAAGCTCTATAAAATGGCTTGTCTTTTCTTGTTCCTGTCGTTTCCCCTTCGAAATTTAATGTAATTCAAATATAATAATACTCCAAGAGCATCATACTGCCTCCGCGTGCGTTGTTTGTCGTTCATATTTATATCCAGCGGAAGCAGAATCCCCAAGTACCTACGCTTTCGCCCAGTATCTATCTCTTCTTTGCCAATGGGCTATCTCTCCTCCCTTTTACCCAGCGGAAAGGTTTCCTTCCACTATGCGCCAAACGTTCTCCAGCTAGCACTTAAACGCTCAGCATCCCTCGCCACTCCATCCACCTCACCCATTCAAGAAGACACAAAAGAAGACACACAAGATGAAAAGGACCAAGACCAACCCTACATCTCCCTCGCAGAACTTTGCGAAACCTCCACCCCGAACAAATGCCAGTTAAACCCACTCCTCTTCAACGGTCACCTCCAAACAGCTTACACAGCCGTTAAAAGTAACGACATCCCCGTGTACTACAAACGTTGGACCTTCCAGTCCAACAGTGCAGCTTACAGGGGCACCTTCGATGTCGACTTCGTCGTCCCGCCCTATGAAATCTCGCTAACCGAAGATACGAACCGTGGGGCCCAGGAGACGATAAGCAAGTCACCCAAGAATGCCGCTCCGCCTCCCCATCTCCTCCCGCCCCGCACGACCTTCTTCACAGAAGAGGAGTTCGCCTCCCTCCCCTCCACCACAGACACGACTCCTATGCTGGTGGTCTTGCACGGCTTATCCGGCGGTTCGCATGAGATCTACCTCCGCCATGTGATTGCGCCGCTGTTCGAGGCTGGGTGGGCAGCATGCGTGCTGAATTTCCGCGGGTGCGGCAAGTCGCGCATTACGAGTCCGATTCTCTACAATGCGCGCGCGACATGGGATGTGCGGCAGCTTGTGGGGTGGGTGAAAGAGGCGTTTCCGCAAAGGAGGCTGTTTGGGATTGGGTTTTCGTTGGGGGCGAATGTTTTGACGAATGTAGGTTTTCGTTTTCTCCTGTTTTATTAATGCTAACTTTTCTTTTCTCCTCCAGTATCTCGGTGAAGAGGGCGCATCCTGCCCTCTCTCAGCCGCCGTCATCTGCTCCAGTCCCTGGAATCTAGAAGTCAGCTCATTAGCGCTGAAGCGATCATGGATGGGAATGGAAGTGTACTCCAAGACTATGGGCAGTAATATGAAAAACCTGTTTGAACAGTAAGATTTATCGCATTTGGAGCTTACGTGGAGGTCATCTCGTGAGGTGAGAAAGAATGTACAAAAACTAACGATCGAAACTCCAATTTTAACATATAGGCATGTCCACGAAATTTCCAAACATCCGGCTGTCAACGTTGAGAGAGTTCTAAATATTAAATATCTTCATGAATTTGATAGGTGCGTGTACATTCACTTACTTCCATCGCGGGACTCCTCAAATATTATATATCCCTATCTCCCATGGACAGTGCAATAGGCAATGGAGAGAAGAAAGTCACTATTTGGTTTTGACCAAAAGCTAAATATATCTCAAACAGAGAACTTCAAGGACCCGTATGGGGTTACCCTACAGAAACCGCTTATTATCGTGACGCTTCCTCCGTCGACTCTATATTCGCCATAAAGGTTCCATTCTTCGCCATCCAGGCAGAGGATGACCCTGTAAGTATACTTATCCATATATATCCAGTACGGCTCATTTTCTAACATGTGAGCACCACAGATCGCTGTTGGTGAAGCGTTACCATATGAGGAGATCAAGCAGACGCCGTATGGTGTCATGTGCACGACGTCCTGGGGCGGACATTTATCTTGGTTCGAATATGGGGGCACCAGGTGGTTTACGAAGCCGGTATGTCCAAACAAACATAACAACGTGTCCCATACTTACATAGAACCAAATATGACAGATAACAACCTTTCTGACCAAAATGGCAACTGAAATCGATCTCGATGCACCCTACAATATTGAAGGTGCTGATGCCCACGAGATAAATCGAAAGACTCAACAGCAAGACACTTATGTCGACCCTATGCCGAAATTCTTTGCCATGCGTCGGAAGATGGACTTGCCGATCGTGAATTTCATGGGGGTCGAAAGGGATGATTAACTGGCGCAATATTTTGGATTTGCTGCCTTGCGAATAGGTAATCTGTATTATATGATGAATGATATTTTCCCCTCGATATTCTAGATTTAAGACACATATTTTGATAATAGAGTAGAATTGAAACGCATGGTTAATTCCATGCCACTCTGTACATATCGAAAGGAGAACCATGCTCTTAAAAACCCACGCAAGTACTTAAGTCAATCAAAATTAAGAAAGCAAAAGAAAAGAAATGGTATCATGATTAGCATCGTCCCTTCCAGTAAATAAGATACTTTTCCGTGGACTCCATTGTCAACCTATACCACAACATATAGTTCAGTCCCTCCTTTTATGTGAACGACACCCGCTTCCGATTGGGCTTCGACCTCGATGTTTTCGAGGATGAGAACTCCTTAGCTTCTCCTGATGACGGATTTTTCCCATCACCCTTACCCTCACCAGAATCAGGCCGCCTTTTCTTGCGGAGAGAATCTTTCACTTTTTCCTATTTGGCAACGACCGTTAGAATCAAAATAAATGCAGATGTAAATATGGTGAAAACATAACACTAGAAGAAAATGAATACATAAATCATGCGAAGTTAACATACCAACTTCTCCTTCTTCTCCATCTGCCTAGCTTCTGCTTCCTTCCTCCTCGCTTCACGGATCTCTTCCATCTGCCTCGCCTTCATCATCTTCGACTCAATCTGGCCTTCTTTCTCTGCATTCACTATGGCTAGGATAGTCATCATACTTTCCTATAGTATAACAATGGAGAAAAAAGGGGGGAAACCCTCCATCAGCCCACTTATCCGCCCACAGGATTCCATTCCCATATCCTTCTCAACGCAAATTCACTCAACCCCGATTAAAACATACCTGATCATCCACAAACACTTTCCCCTTCTTCATCCCCTTAGGCTTCGTCACGCCTACAGGCGTAATCATATTCAGCTGCGGCAGATCCAGCTCCTTCTCGGTGTATATGCGCTTCTTCCTCTTTTTTAGATTCTCCGGGGCGGTGCGAGGTTTGGCCGTTACTTCCTTAGGCAGGGGACGGCGGATGGAAGATTTTGACTTTGGCTTAGAGACGCGGGAGCTAGAAGCGAGGGGTTTGGATTTGGATTTGGATTTGGAGGAAGAGGACGACTTGTTTGAGGGCTTGGAGGTGGATTTGGATGAGGAGCCTCTGTTTGGCGCCATTGTGAAAAGGGTAAGCACGGGTTTGCACTTAACTGTGGGGGAGTATGCGAATTTTGTACAGCAGAGGGTTGGTGGACGGGTCCGGAGTCAAGAAGTGTTAGGTAGCGGTAGCGGATGGAACTCCGGATATTGTATTTAGTACATTTATTACTATATTCTTGAAAACAACTCGTCTCTCATTTCGAGTCGTGGTTCATAGAACGTACAGTACAAAAAATTCATGGCAATATTTATCATGAAGGCGGTGAGCCCCCCAGTAGCCGTCACGGCATCTCAATTAGAGATCCGAGCTCCATGTAACAGTGAACGCATTCACCACATCTATCGCGCCCGCGATCCACGTCCGGTTCCTTATAGACAGACACATACCGTCCACGATGGTACTCAATCCTACTTATCTAGCGCAGCGGACGCGGTCCTGTATGTTTTACTTCCATCCCGAGATCATCTTCCACAGCGCATATCCCCACACCCATCCTTGTTACTGATCTATAGTCCGGCTGATGAGAGAAACCAGCTATCAACTGGCAAGATGCGAGACGGAGAGTTTTGAAATCATATCGAGAGTGGTTACGAGCGGTTAGTGCGAGTTTTTTTCTTTTCTTCGTGGACGTTCGACGAGCAGGTCTAATCGTCATGAGGCGTCCGCCCCGGATATTCGAATTGCACAAGTCTCCCCCTCGAGAGAACTCCTATTTTGAGCTGATTGAAGTATGCAATGTATCATGAAATGGCTGACCTAACTTTATTTCTTTAATTCTAGTCGCCTGAGATCCAAAACATGTATTCCCTCAATCTTCCCGTCTCTGCTATCCGCACAAAGATCCGCCAGGAGTTTGAACGTCATCGATACGTGAACCAATTACCAGTTGTGGATGTATTGGTAGCCAAGAGCAATTCTGAGTACCAGGTATGATGAATGGCGCTTCCGCCCCTTAGTAAAGGAATCTGGACGAAATTTCCTTATCCAGTCTTGGTTGACCTCGCTGGAAGGCGGCAATATTTGCCTCATATCCTGCGTATCTCTTGAATTATATAACGATAGCTAATGGCCGAATCCCGTTTACGCGATAACACAATTCAAATAGGAAACACTCAACTATTGGAAGCAACTCTCACATGTGATGAAATACTTCCGCGTCGAAGAGGACCCCACTGCAAAGCTGCCGAAGAACTTTATGTCTGGCTTCCTGGAGGTGAGTTTTGTTGAGGGAGGAAGTGATGAGATACTGCTTTGGGCGAGGCTTGCTAATGTGATAAATATCCTAGGGCCGTAATTAACTGGTTATTTTGTATTTTTTCTTTTTCTTTTTATTTTTTGCTTCGTCGGCTTACTGTCTGTTGCTGGGGATGCTAAATAGAGATGTATATAGATTACTTAATTTAACAAAATGGGAATTTTTTTCCACTCCACTTGATATAAGCACTCTTGTAGTGCAGGTTTTATTCTTGGCCCTGGTCAAAGCTGGTGGACTTGCTGGAGGGTGGCCTACAAGGGGCCCAAACACCTTTTTTACCCGAAGGAAAGAAACTGTTGAACCCATCCAGAATCGATCATTATATAAGGAATGAAAATCTTGACGAAACCAACTAAGACAAATGATCAAAAAAAAAAAAAAAAAAAAAAAAGCATATATAGGAAAATCAACAAAAATCGATAAAGTGATAAGCAAACTCTACACGCCACTGCAGGCTGTTCTATCCTCTTTTTTCCATATTGACCCATGATGTTTAACATAACGGAAAATATACAATCGAGAGTAATAAAAAAACCAAACAATTATGTTTTGGAACAAAATAGTTATAATAATGTACAATTCACTATTTTAAATCATTGGCTCTGAATCTCTCCAAAAGCGTTCTTTGCCTCAATGAAAGTCTCCGTTACCGTGTCGCACAGGTTCATGAGGTCATCGAGTCCTTTTTCTAGGACAGAAAAGACGTTTGTAGTGTCTATTTATATATTCGTCAGTTATTTAATCCGCGAGAATGACCCCCGTATATTGCAGATGCGTCCATGCGCATGATAAAAGGAAGTAGAGCATAAAGAATGGACGCAGAGGTCCATATACACATACCAAATGTCTGAATGCGCAAGTTCATTTTAGCTTCTGACGGATGTGGCATTGTGTATCCGCAGAATTCGACTTCGGGACTGCAGAATGAGTGAGATTAGAAGCTTGAGTCGGTGGCTGCTCTATAACAAGCTATGTGCGAATCCAATGGGCTCGCTCCACTGATTACTTGTGGCCACGAGAGGCCAAAAATTAAGCAGAGGTAAAATGGATAACATCCATGGCTCACGGTTTGAAGCACACCGTGTAGGGCATGGAAATGATCTTAATGATTCCCGCGTGTCTGCCTTGGCGACGTATTTTCACTGGAATAATCCTGTGATTCTAGATGGTAGAAGTTTTGTTTTCGGATACTCACTTTTTCATGATCACATATCTCAGTGCGTTACCAAGTGTATGGTCTTCTTTATCGAACTGAAATGATGCGGCTGTCTCTTCGGCCCCAGGTAACTGAAAGTAATGTTAGCAGGAGCTCAAAGAAGAAAAGAAGCACAAGGCGCCATGGGATGAGAATATGAAGTATCAAAAACAAGGCAAATTAAACGTAATAATATATATATCCACTTGAGAGAGTTCAAATATCGGACAGGCTTAGTAGCACATTGGGAATAACCAAACTCAACCAAATAGCAAACTAGGGGAGATAACAAACCATTACTTACAATGCTAATTCGCAGTCCATCAAGTTCGATCATATCATCCTCGTCCTCCATTTGCTCTTGCTCTTGAGATAGTGGCGCAACGTCCGGCATAGGTTCATCTTGGGAGTGGGCAGAAGCCGGCATCTTAATGTTTGAATCTTGGCTATACGGACGTTGGATATATCGGGTTTATAGAAATTTCAGCAGGTCAAGGAATGCTTGCGAAATGCCTTTCCCTCTTGTGTCTGAGTCGTTCCTATACTAGTAGGACAACCACATATGCCCTCCAGGGTATTCTGTCTCAAATGCCTTCTTGGACAGCCCCTCCCGCCAGCAATGTTGACTCCTCGGGCAAGGATAGATTTTGGTATAATGCCGCCGCGATTTTTCCTTTATGAAATAGAATCAAAATCCAGAAATTTTAAGAGGCTCAGGTTGGAGATAATTTAAAGTTCGTAACTGATCCTGTTTCGGACTAGTGTCATGATATCCTTCTGGTCGGATGATGTCATAATTAGAGAAGAGAATAAAAGTCAATTCGCCAGATAAAAATTGTGTGAGGGCTTTTCTCAATGATGAGGAAGAAATACACTGTGTTATCCGCCCTCAGCACGGCTCATTCTACAGGCCGCAAGCCAATTGGTTACATTCAAGAAACAAACGGATTCTATTCACCTACAAGACAGTGTCCCGTCCGCACTAACGGCTCCGAAGCCTGCAAATTCCACACTTTTCAAATACATCCATGGCGCATGCCACAAGGAGAGCTGACGTAGTGCGTGGAACCCACTCACAATAAACCAACAATACCACTGACCAAGACATATACCGAGACCGAGGCTCCTTCCAAGGCATGGATAATATAACACATCCGAGGTGGACGCTAGTGTGTAACACGCCTAACTGTGAACAGCGCGTGAAATGGATAGTCGAAGAAGCTAGGGGTTCGAGAAATGAAAAAGAAATAGACATAGACATAGAAATAATAAATACATATCGAATCTCTATTCGCCTTTTATCCCTTTAATCCCCGTTTCCCTCCAATCCTTGTCACATGCTGTGGAAACGGGGGGAGAGCTATTAGAACCCCCTGCTAGAGTTAAGGCAAAAAGTTAATAAAATAGAGGGGAATTCTTGCCCGTAGTTTTGTTTTTTTTGGAATCACAGTGCAGGAAAAGCAAGCAAGTCGTACATACTGGATATAATATATTCCACAGTAACTGACGCTTCGAATTCATAAACCGTTGCTTCAGCGGAGCCTCGCCTAAGCTTGCGTGACTTGGCTTAAAGTGGGAGTGTTGGGAGCGGTGTCCGAATAAGAGCGAACATAATGGATTTCCGCACTCGAACCACACGTCATGGACGATGGTTGATGCGCAGCTAGGATTCCGGTATTCAGCGAATCCGCTAGATCTGTTTGGCAGTAAACAAACGTAACGGGATCAATCAAGCCATTGACTCGATAAAGGACATCTATCATGGATTTGCTAACAGGGACCGTGTGCGTTGCTAAGTGGATGCTGAGGTTATCAAGTATGCGACGTTAACTAATGCCTGCCAGGGGGCTTTCGATAGCTTTCGACCGTATAATGTCAAATCAGAATAGAGACTCTTGAATCCTTCCAGGTTTGAGTGTGCTTAGCACGTCCGAAATGACCTCCTCTCTGTCGGTCTGTTAGTCGCTTTAGGGTTTTCCGTGAAAATTGATCCCAAACGCCTTCTATTCATGCACTATATCACATCATCGTACAAGAAGAAAGTCGTTCCCTTACATTGGGGTAGTGATGAAATCAAATTGGGCTGTTTGTTGACTCGTCACCCCAAAATCTTCGGCGGGGCATAGGAATCGATTCCAAAATATGATGGCCAGTCCCAATGCCTAACTGTAAATGCTCAATGCTTAGCCAGAACGCCGGAACACATACATCAATCGTCTCTCCACTTGACAAAAACGTCATCAGTCCTAAACCGCTGCGTACATGTCGAATCCTCCAGCTTAGTCCGAAATCCACTTTTATACGCGAGTAAGCCTGCTTGAGCAATCATTATACCGTTGTCAATGCAAAATCGTTCGTCAGTCGCATAAACGCTTCCGCCCCGGTCACGAGCCATGATTCCCATCATTTCCTGTAAACGCTCATTGCAACCAACACCACCAACAATTAAAACTTCTTTCGAGCCGACATGCGCCATAGCGCGTTCCGTAATTTCAACGAGCATTGCAAACACTGTCTCCTGAAGAGAGAAGCAGAGATCTGCGCGTGTAGGAAGGTCATCATTCGTGGCGTCATCCAGGGCTTCTACCGCTTTCTCGGCGGCATCCTTATTGGATTGATCTCCCGCACCCAACCCAAGGGATATAGCCAATGCATCCACAGATGCCAATATGCCCGAGAAAGAGCAATCCATCCCTTTGACTGTATAGGGCAGGTCTACCAATTTCCGACCCTTTTTCGCTAGCTGTTCAATATTGTATCCAGGTGCTGGGTCGTTGGAAATATGGAGTGTGCGAGCGAATCTGTCAAGACAGTTTCCAACAGCGATGTCGAGCGTTTCCCCAAATATCCGATATCGTTGGGATGAATAGGCTATGACTTGGGTATTCCCCCCCGAAACGTAGAGCACAATTGGATTAGGAGCTCCCGTGATATAACGTCCCATTTCGATATCTACTGTCTAATTAGAAAAGGTGCGTTGTGTATTTATTTTTCAAGTAATCCCCGAAATTTAGGGGTTTAAAAAAGCCAGTTGAAGCATGCTCCCGCTCAAATTTGTGAAATCAAGAAATCGCGCAAAAGGGTCAAAAAACGCAGAAACGTACGTCCAACACAATGGTTTACTCCAACCAATTCTTTCCCCCATAGTAAGCTTAACATCCTCGCGGCGACTGCTACACTCTGTAAAGGGGCGCCCATCCCGGGGCCTTTTGTGTAACATATACAGTCCACATCGTTCACTGTAACTTGAGCTTCTTTCAAAGCACGCTTCACAAGATTCACAACCCATGCGCGGTGATGCTTGGCCGTGTCCTTGGGCAAAAACCCCTCACCCGGGGGAGAAACGAAGGTATGGCGGATGTTGGAAAGGACTTGCGCCGCACCACCATCGTCAGGATGTAGGATCAGCCCAACTCCCAGTTTGTTAGCTGAGCCCTCAAGGCCTATAGCAATCATGGTGACCAATCCCTGGCATTTAAAGCGCTAATTAAAGCTGCGAATTGAGACACCACAGTCATGGCAATGTGTCGAGTCAACTTTTATGTTGAGGTGCAACTATATAAAGTGGGGTAAGAACAATCGGAAGCACGTGATGTTCCTTGACGGAATAATTGACAACGGTTTATCCGAGCAGACTCCCTTCTTCGTCCACAACGAATAACACTGAGGAGTTTTGGAAACTATTATATCTGCAGGCTAAGTGTGATAGCTTTCATCCTCTTCATCTTGTACTCTCCCGTATCGTTTTTGTCCTTATATTTCTTAGTTAGCCTATTTCCACGCTCAAAATTCGCACACAATGTCGGATTCCAGTCATTTTGGAGAGTGCGATAGGTTTTCGCAGTTGTCAGACGAATTCATGTCCTGGTTAAAACAGAGACCTGGAGTCAAAGTGAGTCCGAAGATTAAAATTGCAGATCTAAGGTCTGAAGGTGCCGGAAGAGGTATTGGTATGTTTGTTCAGCTTTTAACCCTTTTAAAACAGTTAATTGTTGCCTTTATTTGCTGATGGTTCTTCTGGTTATCCAGTGGCTCATGACGATATAGGCGAAGATGAAGAGCTTTTTGCAATCCCACAAAACCTAGTGCTTAGTTTTCAAAATTCGAGACTAAAAGATCTATTAGATATCAATGAGAGAGATTTTGGCCCATGGCTTTGTCTCATTGTTGTAATGATATACGAGTATGTCCAAGGTGGGGCATCGACGTGGTCACGATACTTCCAACTGCTTCCCACAAATTTCGACACCCTGATGTTTTGGACGGATGAAGAACTCCGGGAATTGAGTGGCAGCGCTGTGTTAAACAAGATCGGTAGATCAGATGCAGAAGCAAATATTCTTCGCAATATTCTTCCTCTCGTTTCTGGAAATCCCTCCCTTTTTCCACCAATGAGCGGTGTGGCATCCTACGACTCGCCAGAGGGCAAGGCGGCACTACTCTCTCTTGCTCATCGCATGGGCTCATTGATAATGGCTTACGCCTTTGATATTGAAAAAGGAGAAAACGACGGGAGGGAGGGCCAAGATGGTTATGTAACTGACGACGAGGAAGAGCTATCCAAAGGAATGGTCCCTTTGGCCGATCTCTTGAATGCGGATGCAGATCGAAATAATGTGAGTATTTTTGCTCTTGACAGCATCATACCTACATACAAGTGCTAACTTTGAGAAAAGGCACGACTATTCCAGGAAGATTGCTATCTCTCTATGAGATCAATAAAACCCATTCGAAAAGGGGAGGAAATCTTCAACGATTATGGCGAACTACCTCGCGCAGACTTGCTGAGGCGGTATGGTTACGTCACTGACAATTATGCCCAGTACGACGAAGTCGAAATCCCGATGCGAACCATTTGCTATGCCGCCGGGATTCCATCCGCAATCCCTGGCCCAGAGCATCCACGTGTATGTCTCCGCTCCACCGAACTTTGTATACTCAAGTACATGACTGATTTTGCTGTAGCTGGAATTCTTAGAAAATATGGGAGTGTTCGACGATGGCTACAGCATTCCTCGACTCAACCTCAATACACCACTCATGGAAGTGCTCCCTGATGAGCTATTGATCGCTCTCAATGTCCTAACAACGCCACCCGATCAATTCAACCAGCTAAAAATGAAGAATAAGGCTCCCAAACCTAGCCTAGGGGTAACGGAAGCTACTTTACTTGCAACCGCGGTGCAACAGACACTGGGTGATTACACCACAACGCTCGAAGAGGATAAAGATCTTTTAAGTTCAATTTCCAATATCCAGGAATCGACTGACAGCACAGCATCGGCGAGGCGATTCAAGATGGCGCTGCAAGTCCGAATCGGGGAAAAACAAATATTATCACAAGTTCTTACCGCTCTTGGAGATTTCGATGCGCATCAAGGTCAAGTATTTGACAACTCCAAGAGGAGTGCGGAAATCGTTACGCCTTCGGGCGAGAAGCGAAGGAAGCTATAAGTCGATGGAAATTAACATAGAGAGACAAGACAAGATTATCTAAAAAGGAAAGACCAAAAGAACGGAGATTTCGAGCTTTTTTTACAATCTTTCTATTTTTTTGTGGATTTTAGCTAATTTTAGCAGTAACTATTATACATGGCTATTAACGATACCCTTTTGGACTATGTGCACTAACATATATAGAGGTTGGGGAGGAAGACTCAACTTTCTTCAGGCCACGGCAGATTTATATCGCCTGGCTGGATGCAAGGTGGAATGAGTTTGTGTATTCAGTATGACAAGGGAAAAGAGTCAAGGTAAAAAAAAGCACGAAAGTCCAGGATCCCTCCCAAAAGGTGATTTGTGTGAGTGAGAATTTCAATATGAAACCTGACCAACTCCTCTCTAGATATTTCGACGACGAAACGCGATTCGAAACACAGAAAACCTGAGAAACCGAACCATTCACAAACGCCGACCATGCTAAACGGGTAAATGGGAGAAAAAACACATCAAGACGGAGTTTGAGCTGCCGGCCCCTTCAGTACTACGTTGTTCGTCCCGTTGTGGGAATTATTTGGCCCCGCCATCACAGTGGTTTCGCCCTGTAAGCGCCGTTGGGCTTGCACATGGGCTTGAAACTGGGCTTGCGCTGCCGCCTGGTCCCTCGACTTGGCTGACAGATACGCTCGATGTTGCATGATCTGGATGTCAAACTGATCCATTTCATATATCGGATCCATGTCCTCATCGTCTTGATCATACTTGAACCGCTCGAGTTTTATCGGATCAGCCTCCGACTTATTTCGGAATGGAAGGTTGCGGCGGTCGATCATCATCCGCCCACCCCGTCCTATGCGACGCCGGAAGGATGGCATGTTTCTACTAGACTCTTCGTCTGAAGGGATACACTGTTGAACCGTCCTCGCGAATTTGGTCAGCGCATCGAAACGGCTAACCTCTTCCAAGGCGTCTCGAGAATGATCCGAGGACTCCGAAGCTGGAGGCGTGGGGAGATATTCTGTGGTTATTGCTGGGCGGAACTCAGCATCGAAGCTATGGTCTGAAGTTGGAGTAAGTGGTGCTGTCGTCCAATCAACGTATCCCTCATTCCATTTAGAATGTTTCGCAATGTTTTGCTTGATTTCACGCAGAACTTCGCTCTCTTTATCTGCTTGTACATCTTCCAGCAGCACCAAGTCCTCTCCTGGCTGTCCACTAGGTCGGGGGGGCATGCGAAGCTGTGTGGCGACTGGACGACTGCTAGCTGGTACTTCTGGCGGCCGTTTCTTTGGCTGCTGTGATGGGACATTAGCAAGAGGGATCTCAGGTCGTATGCGAAACACGATTCTTACCCTTTGGTTGACAAGGTCATCATCATCGTCCTTGATACCAAGTTTTCTTTTCATCTCCTTTACTTCAGCCCGTTGGACAAACACTTGTCGCTCAGCGACAAGCAACTCTTTCCTTGCTAGTTCGCGTTGTCGTACCATGGCGACCAACTCCCGAGCTTCTTCCAGCTCCTTTCTCAGTCGCCGCAGCTTCTCGGCACTCTGGGCATCCCTACCACGGGTCTTGCGAATTTGTCGCACTTCCCTTCTACGGAAGCACACATAGGGATCTCCATCGTCTGTTTCCTGACCAGTCTCAAACTGCGAAGTTCGCGTCAGCGCTGGATATCTACATTTAATGCATGATTTGCAGTACTTACTTTGAGCCCAGTCTGTAGGGGTCGATTTCCACATTTGGTTCTCCTGGATTTCCAATGTTCATATATATCCCTGGCAAACCTCCTTGCATTTTCGTCTACGAGCCCGTCAAAGCAATGTTCCATTTCGGAATATGAGAGTACTGGAGGGCTGTCGACCGATGCAAATGGTTGCTTTGTTTGGGCAGTCTCCTCGAAGAAGGCCATGAACTCTTCGAATTGATCCTCAGTACATTGCGTGGAAGCACCCTTCTTCTGGTTCATAATCTTGAGAGCAACATCGTCCTCTTCGACTAAGTTATAACTACACCCACTACAATCTTCCACCGTTGACGAAAAGCGGATGTACGTCGCAGGCTGTGAGAATGTGGGCTTGTACAGAGTATCATATTTGATAGAGCTTGTTACAGTTTCGGGGGTAGGTATATGCGCCTGTGCAATGTTCCCGCGGGCAGCAGCGTTTATTGCAGCTTGGAGATGGTATTCCTACAGAAATACAGAAAGGAAGAGCTGTCAGCGCAATTTCCAACACTTTTCGCCAGGGGGTCTATTTTTCATCATTATGATTCCTCCCTCGGGTATTGAAGTTTTTTTTATAAAAAAAAAAAAAAAAAAAAAAAAAAAAAAAAAAAAAACACGTGACCTGGTAACCAGGCAACGCCGAAAAACCGAACAACACCAATAGGGAATATGACTTACGGTCTCCTCAGCCTTCTCAACACCAGTATCAATGGCCTGTAGAGTAGTTTGGAGGTCATCTTCGATGATATCAACTTGATCTTCACGGAATATAGGGATAGGTTGCTTGGAGGTGAGTTTCTTTGGACGCGTGGAGCGCATCATTCCCCCAAGCCGGGACATCACTCTGGGGCGAAAATATCCGGGCTGTCATAAGCAACCCTCCCTAAAAGTGGTATCAATCGATAGGCCAGGTCATGCAAAGTCGCGTAGAAGTATTTTCAGGACGATCGAGGGATGTTGTGGTGAGATAAAGCGGTTGGCGGTATGGTGGCGAAACAGTGAATTCTTGAGTTGACGTTGCCTTGACCCTAACAACAGGCCTGTTTTGAGCATCCGACAACCTCAGGGGCCCGCTTAAGTTCCCGAATGCGGCTAGTGCGGGGAGGGCCAATATCAAAATGCCTCATCAACGCTAGCCGGCCTATTCGGGTTTAGCGCGTGTTTCGTCATCTTCGATTTGTTGGAAGCGGAAAATGGCTTCTAACAGCAGAACTAGAGGAAGGA
The DNA here is from genome assembly GCA_017607445.1 of Histoplasma ohiense. Lineage (NCBI taxonomy): Eukaryota > Fungi > Ascomycota > Eurotiomycetes > Onygenales > Ajellomycetaceae > Histoplasma > Histoplasma ohiense. The sequence goes on from JAEVHH010000001.1 coordinate 5,810,865, forward strand.
TATCTAAACGACATATCTCGATATCACGGTATTCAAATGCCATTGCTCAGATAATAGCGGGCTTCTCATTCTTTTCCCTTCTTATTAGGATACCCATGATTTAGATTTCATATTCCCTTGCAATTGCCCCCTTCCACGTATATTCCTTACTTCCCTCCTCCAACTATCATCATGGCCGCAGAACCTAATAACGCAGCGATGTATGACGCAAGGCGCAGAGAGCAGAACTCGGGTTCAGAGGTTTTAGAAAACATAGTATCAGCTTCCAATTGTGCGTAAAAAAAAGTGCCGTTGCAGACTCGATCTCCATATTCTATCCCCGCATACAGTTAACCCTTGATTTTCTTGATGCCGCCAGTCAATCGAGATGAGGTCGATAGACTACGGAAACGGTTTATGAAGCTGGATAAGGGAAGTCTCCACTCTTGATATGTTGCTTACTTTGGGTGTGCGACGGCCGGCGCCGCAGACCACAAAGGTCGTCTCATACGTGCTAATACGCTTGAGTGTAATACAGGATAACTCCGGCACAATTGAGCGTGATGAATTCCTCTCTCTTCCTCAAGTCTCCTCGAACCCTCTTGCGACACGGTGAATCTCCCCCCCTCTTCACATCCTCCCCCAACGCCCCACTCGATCCAAAAGCTTCGAATCAACGAGAATATCCCCTTCATCTCTGTCAATTGTGAGCACTCACTTATCCGCCCAATCATACACTCAGAATGATTGCCATATTCGACGAAGACGGAGGCGGCGACGTGGACTTCCAAGAGTTTGTCTCGGGACTATCAGCCTTCAGCTCGAAGGGGAATAAAGAGGAAAAGCTGCGCTTTGCCTTTAAAGTCTACGATATCGACCGCGACGGCTACATTTCGAACGGAGAGCTGTTCATTGTCTTGAAGATGATGGTCGGGAGCAACTTGAAGGATATGCAGCTGCAGCAGATTGTGGATAAGACGATTATGGAGGCCGATAAAGATGGCGATGGAAAGATTAGTTTTGAGGAATTTACGCGCATGGTGGAAAATACGGATGTCAGCATGAGCATGACTTTGGGTATGTTTTGAATCTTCTCTTTGCTTAGGGAACGATTGGTCCCGTGGCGTTGTTTCTCCCCGAGCCGTTTCGCATTTTTGATTCAACCTTGCTAACTCTTTGAAACCACAACAACAGATCAATTCTAATCATACTTTTGCTATCATGACTTCGTTCTTGTTCTTATCCTGATTCCCTCCTGCTGGTCTGATTAGCACCCATTTACAATTACTATTTCTGACTTCCCTCTGCATTTTTATTTTACTTTTTTATTTTAATTTTTGTTTCATTCTCAAACCGCTATGCAATACCAGAAACTTGTGATGTAGGAATGGGGGGGTAACTGTTCGAACAGCCAAAGAATTTACAACCATCTTAGCTTGCAACTAACCGCCTACCGCAATACAGTGACCCTCGATGGGTGAGTTGCTGAACATCTACAGTTGGAACCAACTTGATTGAAACCCTTTACATTTCGTTTCTGCATCACCTGGCGCAAGTTTACTAGGTCCATCAGGACCGTACAGGCGCTCTTCACCTTGTCTAGCTCGTTACATTCCACAACATCGGTTGATCCGAGAGTTATGGCGAAGAAAGGGTTTTCATTTTACTGGGAACATGTACAAGTTAATCAACAAACGTCATATTAAACATATATTGAAGCCAGCAGTATTTTGACACCCAGTTTATGGAATACCATCGTTACCTCATAGATATAGTCTGTTCCAGCCACCTAAAATTGTTTGAAAACAAAAGGAGAAAGAGGGGCGGCCACTCGAATGAATGGAGGAGGATAGGGGAAAGGAAAAAAAGAGCGAATGGCCACCAGTTTCCCCCCTCTGTCTGATTGATAGCGATATCAAAACCATTCATTGTTCGTCTATATGTAGTTTCCTGCCTACGGATTTCATATAACCAAGAAAAAAAAGACTCTTGAGTACTTCCATGTCAGATGGAGCTCAGCGTTTGATTCACCAACCAGGATCCTCGTCGCTGTGGCTTGCAGTGCCTGCACCCTTTCGCCAAGTTTCTGTCTGCCGCCGAGATCAGAAATCCCAAAATAATCAAAAGCCGGGATTTAAACTTCACCTCCGAGTAAACGGCAGGAGTGCATAAGTCTCTGGCCATCTCGTCGTCCTGTGTCAAGTTCTGATCCAAACCAAAAATTGAGTCCAATCAACCCATTTCATTAGTGTGCGAATTCCGCAAACCCGTAATGGTCGATCGATTCCCACATAATCGATGCGAACTATAAGAGGCGCTGGACCAAGAACATTCCACCGAGTCCGAGTCCGACTTTGGGGAACGGTCGGTTTCCATGGCGTCATCTGCTGTCAGACTTACTCTGGCCGCCACAGATGTGTCAAACACCCCTAGCGAAAGAATCTCCCTAGGGCCGTTAGCAGCATGGGGTGAGCCCCCTTTCGTCCCGGGGGAAGGGTACAGCCGAGACCCCCAAGTCACTTTTCCTCACTGGGTGCTTCAGCGAGGCACCACATCAGGACAAGCTTGTCAGTTTGGTTTAGCTGGACGAGTCAAGCAACTTTTGCTTCTGCTCTGTTGATAATTGAACAGCCGCGAAAGGCTTTGGATCCTCACATGGTGTGATGCTGAGAACCGCGCGCCATGATTAGCGCAGGAAATTGATTCTTGCTCTCCACTATCGAGCCACCAACAGCGACAATTGCTGCGGTGCAGCGGTCAGCGTCCTGGCTAACCAGCGGCCGCATCCTCTGCTTCTCACCTTTAAGGTTTCCCCGATGCCAGGCATGGGCGAACATCGCTGAAACTTCTGATTCACCAGGATACCTGTACCCACCATAGCACTAAAGAGACCATAGTTCGGTGACTTTCAGCATACTAACGCCAGATGGAACGGGGCCTCTGTATGGCAGGTTTACGCTGTAAATTGCTGTTTTGCCACGTTGGTTTGGTGATGCTTCCGCCATATTTTTCAACCGTCTTTGCTTTTCCTCTCAACTCGGTATTTCTGTCATCGAGGACCTGGATCAGAAGGCAGGCATTCCATATTCATATATATATATATATTTAGGCTGCATATATATGCGTAGCGAAATCTCCTTCCTTTCTCGATGCCGAATTCATCACGAATCACACCAGTTTTAGCATCGCGGGACATTGACGTCCAAGCATCCTAAAGAGAGAAATACATATATCAGACCAATTCTACGCAGATGTCGTCGGCAAACGAATTACCCCCTATCTCGATTGATTCTGAGGTGTGTTCTGTGTGTGGTGGACTCCCCTCTTTCAACTGCCTTGCCTCGTATTTTGTCTCCTTTATATCATGTGCGAGCATCATTCTGACGAATATCCCTAGTGTGATACCTGCGGTGACCCCATCTTTGAAGACGACCTGTCAGTAGATGCTGCGCAAATAACGACATATTTTACATCACAAAGTAAATGCCTTGAGGGCGTTGCTGATTTCCTTGATTTTGTGCTGTGAAAGCTCGTCGTTTGCACAATCTTTAGCTTCAACTACTGTCAACGAGACCTATGAAAATGGTATGTTTTCTTCTGATGTAATGTTTCTCTATGGAATAGGAGAGACACAATGCCATGTCAACAGAATGTTTACCATACCTTTTCCGTCACAGGAAGAAGATATCATTCCTTTAGAGAAGGCGGTAAGTACCATTTTTCTGTTGTTGCGTGTTTAACGTTCGCATATTGAAAATTGCGTAACTCGATAACTTTCCTAATTGAAAACCGTTTCGCCAGCATACGTCTTTCCGAATGACGAGGTTAGTCGAGCCCATCTCCCACATTTATTATGGACACTTCGCTCCAGGTTATAGGCACTGCTTCTCTGACGGACAGCACATTCACTTCCAACAGAAGGAGAGCAACAGACTGGATATTGTCCATTATATGACAGTTGCACTCTGCGACGAGAAGCTTCACCTTGCACCCATTGGCTCAAGCCCCCAGAACATCCTTGATATTGGAGCTGGGACCGGCATTTGGTGCTGTCAAATGGGTACGTTTTAAAATCCTATATCTTGATGACCTCCCTTATATTTGTTCTACAATCTCAAAAGTGCTCAAAAAATCTCCCAGGTGATGATTATCCGTCTGCACAGGTATGGCTATGACGTACCGGCAGCAAACGCTATTGTTTCTGGCCGACTAGACCAGCTAGGAAACTAATAATCCCACGATCATCATACTCATCAGATATTAGGCGTGGACCTAAGCGCAATACGGAACACAAAGTTGGTAGCTGGCCTTTCCCCCACCCTAGGAACAGAAAGCGATCGCACATTCACGAAACAAAGTAGAGTTTTTTTTAACCTCCACCGTGTTGAAGACATGTCACTCCAGAAAACGTGAGATTCGAAATCGACGACATCGAAAGCGACTGGACTTTTATAGACTCGTTCGACTACATCCACTGCCGTTACATGTACGCTGCAATACGGGATTGGCCAAAGCTGGTTGAAAGGTGCTTTAAGTGAGAACAAGTCTTTTCGTCTCTTAACTGGATGCTCACTCCTTCCACAAGCATCCATACTGATATACATATAATTATTTATGTATATGCATATGTGGGAGGACATATACTGATCTCAGACCTTTTCCTTTCAGCCACCTGACACCCGGCTGCTGGGCGGAATTCCAAGACTTCGATGTTCCTTGGTATTCTGACGATGGAACGTACGACACCGAATCATCACTTGGTCGATGGTACAAATTATTCTATAAAGCCACCCGCCAACATGGTCGAGAGCTGTCGCCTGGCCCTAAACTTGAAGGGTGGGTGCGCGGTGCTGGCTTCACCGATGTGGTTGTTAAGAAGCTGCGGGTTCCTGTTGGGAGGTGGCCAAAAGATCCGAAATTGGTGTGTACATATCCTTTCTTCCACACCCTAGCCTGGTATAATCGGAAAGAAAATGGGAAGGAACTCAATGCAACGCCACTTACCAGTAGGCTAATAAACAGGGACACAGAAAACGGTCGGGACCTGGAATCTCCTGCAAGTCATCGAGGGCATGGAAGGGTTTTCCATGGCCCTCTTCTCGCGTGTGTTAGGATGGTCTCCTGATGCCATCCAGGCCTTCGTTGCTGAGGTAGTGAAAGATCTCCGCAATCCGAAAATGCATGCACAGTTCGACTTGTAAGTGCACATACCTTCCCTTCTTTACTCATCTTCCGAGTAGTGCAGCCGCCCCCAAAACCACAAGTCCTGCGAAAAAACCAACCTAGTCATGTGTATGGCTAATTAGCCGTTGATCAGGTACATTGTTTACGGGCGAAAACCTGAAACGAACAAATGAAAATGATCTATCACCGCGACTAGGGAAAATTCGAATATCCCTTTGGAAAAGAAACGTAAGTTAACTATAAATGGCAGAAAATAAAATGAGATCGAATTTGAGAAATCATTGAACAATCTTAACTATCTTGAAGCACACCTCCCTCTAGTTTATTTTTGCCGTCCGGTTCGAGTTCCGGAAGAAAAATGTCCAAGGGGCCGGGGGGGTTTACGAAAGGAGTATCCGTTCACCCTTCGTTATTCTTCGATTAGGGTTTTTTTTTTTTTTTTTTTTTTTTTTTTTTTTTTTTTTTTTTCAAGGGAAATGGAAAGAATTATAACCCCACATATACGAATAAATATATCAAGCCCAGCACGATGTCTACTAGGTGTAAGGGTGAAATATTTTCACTGTCAGCCAGCATCTGCGCTTCTGGTTATCCTGCATGAGGATTGGTAGAACAGAGCTCGTTCGTATGTTCGTATATTAGCTCACAACAACCGCAATAGAAATGTGTATACGTTTTCCAACTCTCTGCTCTCTGGCCTGTAGTCATTGAGACGCGGTAAATGTAGACCGATCCTCAATGCAGATTCGCAGACAAAGAAAGGGGAGGCAAAAATGACCTATGGCGCTGGTGATTGATTGGCTTGAAGTTTTAAGCTGTAACTATGCAGTTAGAAATACCAAAGCGAGGAGTAGAAACCAAAGGGAAAAACGAACAGTACAACGGATTGTTTTGCAGCGCGGATACACGTTTGAAAAGATGAGGGGGAGGGGGAGATTGTAAACCATAGATCTAAATACCAACACCTCGGAACGCTATCAGAAATGACAAATTCAATGTCCATGTCCATGTACATGTACATACATACATACATGCCAGATCCAGCTTAGGATGCCTGCCTAAATCGAAATGCAACACGGAGGGGCCAGTAACTATGCGATACGACCCCTATCCCTTGTGTGCGATTTTGTGATAACCATCGTCCATCTCCCTGGATTTCTGAAGACTCTATCGATAGAGGCAAGCCCGGCGTTCTAAGCTATCTAAACAGACAATTTCAGTAGCGAGCAGTAAACAGAGACTCACGCCCAGCTTCCAAGAAGCAATTCGAGCCGAGCCACGGGAAATAAAGCATATAAATTATGATATTGGCGCCAGTTTCGAGAAAGTAGGGGTATATGTATGCAATTGGCAAAAGTTGGGAAAAAACTGGGAGCTGAAAACGGAGGCAAATAAACAATGTACTGTACAACGTGCAGCTCATCGGTTGTGGGAAGATGTAACCACCTGGGCGAGAACGACCGAGAAAGGAAACACATGATTGAGAACAAAAGAAAAGGAACTTCAAGACAGTATTAAAATGTATCAAAACCAGATTGCAAGCCATGCCAATTCCGTTACCTGATCTATACAGTAATTCCCTCTAAGCGTGAAACTGTGAAATATGCATGAAAATTGGTTGCGGCATTCCACCAAAAACAGAAAAGAGAAAATGAAAGTAGAACAAAAAGCAGCCTACGGCGCCGTATGCGGATTGTGCAACTCAAATAAAGGGGCAATATACATCTAGTATGTAAGGAAAAATTAATGGTAAAATACAAACCACCGCCACAACTGGAATTTCACATCCTCAAGAGGTTGCAATCAAGTACATAAAAGGAGCGTAAGTAGATGGTGAATAGCGATAACTCGCCGGCAAGAAGTATTAGCCTTTAATGGTGGGTAATCAAACTAAGTATATGGACGGCACTCTGCGGATTTCTTGGGTCCGGTATCCTAACGATTGCAGTGCTTGCTCATTAATCAACCTGCAAGTTTCGCCTCATGCAGATGTAGATGGAGAACCAATCGGCGTGCGTTCATTCATGTAGGTATCTGCGATGATCGGGTAATGTGGACCGGCCCACTGCGGATCGAGAAAAGGAGCAAACGTAACATGAATAGGCTCCATCGTCATGAGGTACTGTATAACACGAAAAAGGTGCGTCGAAAAAAGAGAACCGTGGTAGTCGTCAGACGAGAGGTGAAAGGAAAACTGGGATTGATCATCGTGGAGCTACGGAAGTAGTTGTTCTGGAGGAACTTCCTGCCGCAGGAGTGTTCTCGTTTCCTTCGAGGAGGTCAAGACATTGGCCAAGGACTAGGATAGGCAATCAGATCAGTTGAGAGACCCCCGAATGTGGCAAAGCTGGCCGAAGCGCGGCAGCGTGGCGTGTGTTAGGTTCAACTACCCACCGCTTAATATTTCTTCCTCCCATACACCCATCTGGTAATCTACCAGCCCATGCTGCTCCATTCGATCACATAAGCGAACCAGTTCTCTTCCCATCTTGTTTAGGGTCTCTTCTGTGAGAAGGCTTGGTGGGCTAGTACCAGATCGGGACTCTAACATCTCCTGAGTCATATCCTTTTGTTTCTGGCATACCGCAAGCCAGCAAATATTAAACTCATTCCACATTTTTAATCGATCCGAGTGCAATTCTTCCTCGTCGCGAGCGAGCCCTGAAATCAGCTATTAGCTCGAAAGGCATTGCACCGCCCAGGTGCCACATGAATCAACGAGGGAGAAAATCAGAATCTACGGATCGTACATACCAAGTTCGGTCGCATTCCCCAGAAGCCACTCTGATATCTCCAACAATGATTGACTTGCATCTAGCAATCTGCCGGATCGGGTATTTTCGAATGTGTCTCTGAGGGCTCGTTGGTATTGGATATAAGCATCATCGAAACCAGATGATTGACGAGGAAATTCCGAATGTTCGAGGCCATCAGAAACTGTGGAAGCGGGGAGGCCAGCCATAACTTCGGGCAATGCCGATGCCGTAGATGCACGCGGAAGAGCAGCCGGCTGTGAATACGGCGTCGTCTGAGCTTGGGAAGCAGCTAAGTACTTATCAGATACTCCTGCAACTGCTGGTCCTCCCTCTTGGAAATACTGTGGAACACCAAATTGAGTTGCTAGCACTTCGATAGCGGCAGAATGTCGTGGTTGGTAGTGTGACACCCCTTCATACTGAGCCTCTGGCTGGACTTGAGGGGTGATATCATAAACCATATCCCCCTCATATTGTGATAACCGCTGCTGCTGTTGGTTAGGATGCTGGTTTCTGGCAGAAGTAGAGGCAAAGTTCGACTGGTATTGTATCCCTCCACTCTGCAAAGTCCCGCCCTGTAGCGGCGGTGTATTGTAAGGCAGTGATTCTGTATATCCATAACTACCATAGACCGAGACTGAAGAAGTCCGGTCTTGAGATATTACTCCATCAGTACCAGGTCCTCCAGCTGGTTCCGGCTGTTGCTGTTGTCTAAAGCGCTCCGAAGAGCTTCCCGACAAATTGCGAATAGGATATGGCCCCGCGCCAGAGCCTGTTTGGTAGCTAGAAGGGTCATACTTCTTTCGTTGTTGCCTATTGCCATCCATCCCCTTGATGTCGTCTGAAAGGATCCCGCCCCGCGGCGGATCGAGGTAAGATGGCCGATGCGCCGGAGGCGAGAAAAGGGGATAGCGTCGATTCACAGATTTTCGATTTCTGTCACCCGTTTCCAAGCCAATACTTACTCTGTACGACAAAAGAGCGTTTCGCGCTTTGTGGGGCCTTGTTGGAAGGATCTAGGCTATTTGGTTAACAAACAACCGTAGTGTTAGAACAACATGTTGAAGAGAGACCGTCCTCACTTAACCGCAACGAAGTTGAATCTGGGTGCTGCAACAGTGGATTGGGTCCGATTAAGTTTAGTGGTTCACTTCGCAAGAGGGAGTGTGGTTTGGGTACTTTTGCACCCCCCAAAACCGATATATTGAAAAATGCGGGCTTGTAGAAATAATTAGTGGAGAAGTGCAGCGATGCCGATTAAGTGCCACTCTACTTCGCGCTAAGTTCGGAAATAGGAAGGACAAATACGGATAGATAAATGGATTTGATCAACGGTCAACGGGATGCTGCGATCAAACTGAAGCTAGCTCGGTCGACAGAAAACTCTGAGGAAATAAGCAGGGGCTACCCTTGCTAACAAGCCAGCTGGCAGCGCCCGAGTCGCATAGGGCTTGCATCTGGAGAAACACCAAAAATAGGCGGGGGCTATCCTAACTCAGGCGTTCGAGGACGAGAATGGCCGCGCGCAGAATTGGAATATTCGGCCCTGGGGCACTCCTCACGGCTATATGGGAGCAAAGAGTGCCTTATAGCAAACGTCTAGAAGACCTAGTCACCCAGTTTTCTGCTGAATAGCGAAGACGTAGGGCACTCAAGAGATGAATGGAACGCGCGGACGTAACTTCGACGAGATATACATAATTTGTTAGTCAGGAGATGTAGCGATTGTAAAATTCCGGTTCTGTTGTTACAGCAAGTTATGACCGATTACCATCGTATCTGCTCAGCACAGCGTTTTAGTTTACCACCTGATTTCTTCAATTCTTCAGGTCCTTGCACCCGGCCCCTATGCTCGCGTGTTCTGACTTGACTGTAAATACTGCCTGGTATTGCAGCATTAATAATTAATGACGGCTGGGGTTGACTTATGACATGACAGTCAAAAGGTAAATAAGGTTTAGCCAGGAGCATCCAGGCTTACACAGTGCTCACGGATGGTGTCCAGGACGATAGCACACTTGCTGACCCCTTGCTTGGTTAATTGCCTAGCCAAGGACAGCAATGAGTGTCTTAACAATAACGTTGGCTATTTCGGGTTTTCTACTTCACTGGGGCTGGATACTCTCGAGCGACTGGAATGCCGAACAAGACTTTGGTGCTCCAGCTTCCAGCATCCTGAGAAGACAAAATAAAAATGGTTAATATAAAATTTCTCAACAAGATGCTTCTCGAGCATTGCCCAAAATGAGGTTACGCCCTGACACATACTGTTGTAAAATGTGCCTCGGCCCTATCGTTCAAGCCAAGAGCGAGGTAATTCTGTTAGTTTTTGCGTGATTTTCTCATTAGTTTAGACTTACTCAAAACCTAGTTTGATCGGAGCAGGCATCAAGCGAAGATCAAGGACCTGTCATAGCAGGGACATCATGGTTGCCCACTTGGCCTTCTGGAATATTATCCTGTGTATATGGGATATTGTGGACGGCAGCATCTCATACTAGTGGAAAATATATCTTAGTATGCATGTTTCAGGGTGCACAAGAGACTTCCGCATCGAAACACCCGTGGGAGCTTTGGGGTTTGTTCATCATCCTTTGAGCAACCTACGGCCCGCTTGCTGTTGATAGATATGAAATTTTTCTCTTCGCCAAATATTTGGCAATAAACCTTCCTAATATTTTTCATGCCTGCCAATGTTGCTAGAAAACCCGATGCCTGTCGTAGAATTAGCGGAAGGGACGATCGGGAGTGAGATTTGCAAGAAGCATTGGGCACGAGCAATGGGACCTGTGGGAATCCAGACAATGGAGAACGAACACCAGTCACCAGTGCCGAAAGTGAATGACTGTAGCCTTCCAGAAACATGCTGATCCCTGAACACGAGAAGGGGTTCCGTTCCTAGCGTGCTTGGCTGGCATGTTACACCCTGATTGGAATAATCGTCGAGACTCCGATTGGAAGCATGACAGCAGGTAACTAGCTTGAATTAGCAACTATGTACGCTGTACGGAGTACTCCGTATGCAATGGCAAAATCACTCGGGATACAACCTGCACTTAATTTAAATAAAGTCTGCCTGATGCATTAGGCCTGGAGTGTGAGACCCGCACCGAGCACGAACCGTTGCATGAAAGCCGACTTGATCCTGTGGCTCCAGCCTAGATTACCGGTTGCCTCAGCCATTGACATGCAGGAGGTCTACAGTCCGTGGTTTGGCTAGAGGAGGTTGGAGCATGGCTTGGATGTTGTTGGGGCTGACTAATCTGGCGCAGCCGCTGGTTGCCATTCCCGCCGAGCCACCTGCACTAGTATAATATCTATGATACTGCATCTTGAGGGCGACTACTAGTATATACTATCATTGTCTACCAGATCATATATCGGGTGCTTCAGAAAAGTGAATCGCAAGAGGCGTAACCAGACCTCATCACCTGTTATGTGGATACCGATTATGTCGATTCGCAAACAAGATACTTCTTTGCGGGTTCATTAGTGGAAGACTGGCCTCAATTTGTCACCTAAAGGTTATCTGGGCTTGATGGGCGTGCTGTGGTCGCAAACGGACTCGATCGCTGGCTGGAATTTGTCCGCTAAAATGTCAGTATATCCTGCCCAATATTCTTGCCAGGGAATCTATTCTGATTTTGGATTGGGTTTCCTTTCCCCTGCGTTGAAGGACTAAACGCAGTATAAGTGGTCTCCATAATTATATTTTCAAGAAAGGAGAACATTTTGGCATTCAATGTATGGTCTGTCAATAATAGCGGCAAGGATACCTACCCCATGGAATCCGATGTCTCAGACGGGCTGGGCAAATGGGATCCTCTTCACGACGGTTGAAATATCCGAGCATCGAAAACGGGTGAAGGAAAATGCTAACTAATAATATTGATGGGCTCCACCCTAGCTTGGTTCCTAATAAATCAGCCCTGTAATTCGAATTTGAGCGGTAGGCCCTGGAGTAATGCAAGCCGTGATGATTTTCTTTTCAAACAGGAGAATCTGGGGTTCAGGGATGCGGCAGATCTCGATGGCTCCCCAATGCAACACCATTTCCAACACCATTTCATTTTAACACCTTGGACCTCGAATTCATGAAGCATTATTACTCGCGAGTTTCAAGCCACTGCCTGAGTTACTCGCTACCTGGACCGTCACCCAGCATCTCTGTATATCGATTCTCCAATGCCGGAAAGTTCGAGAACAAAGGGGCCATTTCCGAGAGAACCTTTGGGGGGACATTGCTCTTGACATGGTAGTTAGTTAGCCTTGGATCGGCCACAATCTATAAATTTGCATTTTCCCTGTACTCTAACTTTATATCTCAGCAGCAGCGACAAACAACCTGAGCTTGAATGGACGCCACCACTGGAAACGGGTGTTTGGATTGTTCCTCTCGTATTCACCTACATTTTCGAAAGCACTTGGATTTCACAACGATCTTACTTTGGCATGCATCGTATTGGATTTAGTTTCGCGAAATCTACTCTATCAAGAAGGACCGCCGACAGCTGAACCTGGAATAGAATTTGCCTGCTCTGAGAACGGATAGCACAAAATTTGATGAATTGAAAGAATAGGGGGTTGTGAAGATTACATGCTAGAGCCAGTTGATGCAACAACCTTGTCATTGTCTCGGGACAGTGTGACGCTTGATTTCCTCAAGGTTGCTGAGCATAAGCCGTCCAAGCTATTGTTGGAAGTACCCCATCATTATCTCCCTCTGGCAAATGTTACCATCCATCACAAAACCCGCCATTTCCTCTGCATCATTGGTTCGTCTTCTAATAATGCCGGAGATCATGTCGTTGCAATGGTGGACCAGAGTTTGATGCCGTCACATGATCGACCCTCCAAATTCTGTTAGGCCACTGGGGCAAAAGAGCTCTCTCACACCAGCGCCGTGTTGGTAGTAGAGGGGACGAACCAATCCAAAACCCCCCAACAAATTCTTCCAGAAAGGAAAAAGGGGTCGCTAAGCCAATCAATGTCAGGTCAGACCTTAGCCGGCTCAGCTGCGTACGGAGAACCCGCTGTAAAGTTTCTGCAGCTTTGTTCTCTTAGCGGCGGCCGTCATCGACTAGCGCGCTCTTTTCTCGCCCACTGGAGTCCTCACCTTGGCTGCTGCCCGCTAGTACGTCAGATCGTCTTCTGAGACGCTGAGGGCAATTTCAAAAAGTTTCACAGCCAGGCTGCAAAAACTTGAAATCGGGTTTGTTAACTAGTTACGGAGTAGTGGTAAGCAGACTTATTAAACCCCTGCACATGGGGCTTCTCCTGACTTATCTCTTTATAGTAAAGTCACTAGCTGCTGTGATCTCCTCTCAAGGATGAGAAGCCACGTTGATAAGGCGGTGAGATGCATATCATCTACCGGATTTTCAGAGCTAACTTCATGAAGAAGACTAATAATGAAGAAGAGTGGTTTCAGCCCAATGAAAATACGGTACAAGTGGAGGGGATCTCGTTTCACGCATACGAAAATATTAACCTCTTAAAAATTGTTTTCCACAATCAATCTCGGTTTCTGACACCCTTGCTCAAACTCTCATATTTCTTCATCTACACCGGTATTTTGATAGCGATGAAAACTTGCAAGCAACGAGGAAATTACGACTAACCACACAGCGCCATCCAATGCTCGTCGGCTGGACGATCCGACCAATCCCGGAAGTTACACCGTATATCCAAAACAATGAATAAGTTACACAGAAAAAAAGTGGCAGCACTTGTCCGCTCCCAGGGTTTCACCACCTGATTTCTCCATTTTATTTATTTCTTTTGAAGGGCGTCTGGCCTGCATCAGGCACCGAAAGAATTCCGTTCTGCAATCTGTCAGGGGAAATTAGTGTTTACTTCCTCCGAGATTCGTCGCAACATCTGCCAGCAAAACATTGATTGGCCAGTCGATGTTCAGACACCTCTATGACGGGAGTCCCACATCTCAACCACAAAGCGGAGTACAGGAATCAAGGAAGGCCTCTCTTTCAAGCCGCGAGGGCACTTTCCATAGCGTTGTCTAGCACAATCGAGGGGTTTCGGAGCGCCAATTTTGATGCAAGCTTGGCCAATGTGTCAGAAGCGAAAGATAGGAGTGCATGAATTAATTTAAAGGCTGTTTAACTCGGCTATTTCTGCCATCTGGCCCAACACGCGATGGTAAAGTACACTTTGAATTTCAAATACTGGACATTTTCTACTATTACTCAGGCATGTACTCCGTACAGTACAGCCCATGCATCCACTGACATTTTGAGCCGTCTTGGGCTTTAACTGTATGGTGTTCAACCGTTATTGCTCCGTTTTGACCCATCTTTATGTCGGGAGGTATTCACGTTGAGAGGGCTATTCACTGGGCAGCACATACGTGACTGAAATAGGTATAAGCCTCGCTCTATGTTTAGTTACTATTACATGCAATGTCGTCTACGCGAATACACATGGGTACAAGGGATGATCAGATATCAGAAATACACTGGGTGAAGTTGACAATTGACAATGGACTGATACCTCGCACCAAGGGGAGGTCTTTTAGGATTTGTGATCGGAATCCGATGTTCAGACTTGAAAGTATGTTCCCCTGGCTTCCAGGCAATCGATTTAGCACACTCAGTCTTTGTGAATGACGACGACGTAGCTATTTTCGGGCCCGAGGAAGTACGGGGGGACCTTTGAGTTTAAGGGCTTTGGTTGATAATCCGTTGGCATCCAGAAACGAAACGCGCCTCCATACCGCCTCATTCACTTTGATTTTTTCCAGTTTCGATTATATCCATGGATATAGCTGGCAGCATAGTAAATGTTTGAGGGAATAGTGGACTACAGCTTGGGCTGCGGTTTTGTTAGAGATGCCGGCTCGGGAGGTTGGATTCTCATCGATAGAGGTCTCAGCACGGGGAGCGGGATTGAAGTAACAAAGTCAATGTTTACCTTTTTGACGAGTTTCACGTTGACCGTGTCGGATTCAAAGTCGTGGTGCTGCTGTAGTAGGATATGTCGATTGAACGACAGGTCCAGTATCCTTATATATAAAACTTGGATCTGTATGAATAAGGAGTTTTGGAAAGCGAGATGCCATTCAATATGGCGAAGTCCCAGTCACAATCGCAACCCCTTCCCCAATAGCGCATTAGATCATCGTTTTATTGAAGTTGCCAGTGCGAACCAGGCTCAAAGAGAACGTAGTGAAATGCAATAGAAACCGCGCCGCCGAACTCTTCTGGGTTTAAAACGGACAACACTGATCTAGCTTACATGAAATAAAAAAGTATGTTTACGGAGGTTAGTTTGCGTAGAGAAATATGTGTTTGTCGGATTCATTTTGTCTATCCGAGCTCATCTCACACTCCCAAAAACGATTTCCATCCCAAGTGCCAAGAATATATCAAGTAGGTTGAATAGACATTTACATTCCGAAACATTCATCTGTCTGATCAAATTAACATAGAGGAAGTGCTCTCTCATGCCCTGTCTGGGAAAACGAACCCATCCCCACACTAGCATGTATTGCGAAGCTATTGTGGAGTTTATTTCACGGAAAGTAACCGAGTTCCATGAGGAGGTGACATTTTGGCGACTAGCCAAGATTCGTTCGTCCGTCCGAGAGCGGGCCTCTGTGGATAATGTGGCTTTATGCATCGTCAGAGGACGATTGTGGCATTGATTCTGATCTAAGAAAGGCCCGGTGGCAGTAAACAGGTTGCAATCCATCGGGCAAATTTTTGTTCCCATCCTGTCGATAGGGTACAGATGCCGGGTTGACGGCAGAGTATACATACCGCGTGGCGGTTGGTGTGCGATATTCTTTCTGTGAAGCGGGATGTGTACGCATCAGCCGATACCGAAATGGATGTGAACTCAAGCCGAATGCGCGATGTCGCGGGCATGTTCAATTTGTATTTCTCTTGTCGGTTGGTAGGATGAACTGAGACGAAAAAATAGGCTTCGGTAAAAATGTAGGAGAAATGTAGGCGACGAAGTTAGGATTCCACGGAGCCCATGCTGGGTTGGCTGCTCTCCCACCACCCGACCCTAGATGGAACCAAAATATGGCGACCGGAATATGCATGAGGTATCGAGAGAGAACAATGACTAGCATACTCCAAGCATGATGCTCGGCACCTCAAAGAAAAGAGACTCGGAGGGATTAAAAGACTCGGGGATATGTAGGAATATAAGGGAGACATTGGGGTGAGTCTGAAGACTCTTGAGGGTTTCATGACAAGATGTGGAATGGGCGAGAGGTTCTTCAAGATAAAGGATGTAGAGAAAGAAGCGCCGTGGTTCTGACGCCGTCGATTTTAGGACCAGAATATTGACATTTATGCTCAAAGAGTTTGTGAGTCCGCCCGGTTGCTTGTATATCTGTTGTTGTGGGAATCTCCAAACGAGGCAGATACAGGTTCCAATTGTAATTCAAAAAGATATACATCGAGACAGGCGGATACCAATTCGGAAGGATAGGGCAGACATGGAATGAAACATCTTCGACTTGGGCTTGGTAACTCTTCTTCTTGAATGTAGAAGTTGGTTTGTAAGTTGGTTAAGGATGGAAAAATGTTGGTACATATTGTGGGTTGATCTTTGCATTTTCAATTCGGATCATGCGTGAGGATAAAAGGAAGTGGCTGCAGAGGAGAAGTGAGGTATTCAAACCCTTTCTGGAATTTTCTGTGAGAGAATCACAGTGGCATTGCGTAATCGAAATCTAAATTCTAGGAATAGCTAGCTATTCCCAATATTCCTGGGAGGGCTGTTCCCTTTGTTTTGGAATCCTCTCGTCACATCATCCCATGTATGATATTATAGTCATCGAGGAAAACAAGAACATTTGTTGATTCCACGGTTAAGTGGTGGGTTTGGAAATGAAATTATTCTCTATTACTCTCCGAAGCCGTCAACAAGCCGCGCGTAGGTGGATAAGAAACGAAAAAAAGTTATATGGAAAATGTTTGATATACAGGTTCGCGCTAAGGGAAAAGGGGGGGAAGGGGGGTAAAAGTATGAGTCTAATACAGGAGAAAAGAGAAGTGGAAAATGCGCGACAAACGGTAACGATTCCTTCACCGTCTGACCCAGGCGGGCATCTTTCTGGCTTTCAAATGACCATGCTTCTTCCTCTCGACTTGTCGAGGATCCGTCGAGATACAACCGGCTAAATGGAAAGAAAGCAGTCAGCGGAAGGGATTCTAGCCCATACAGCCGTACAAGGATGGTTAGGTAATGTATCAACATACCTTTCCTCAGGATTGGCTTCATCGATGGCTCATGAACCAATAGAGCCTTCCCCAGAGCAACGGTAATAGCTTCTGCTTGACCCGTAACACCACCACCTCGCGTGACAGCAAAAACGTTATATTTGTCCAACCGATTCGTCGCCCTTAAAGGCCAGAGAGCACTCTCCCTGTCGTGGACGCGAGGGAAGACCTGGACAATGTTTTTGCCATTGATTAGCACTTTCCCTTCGCCCTCAACCAACCACACTGTCGCATGCGATGTTTTTCGTCTGCCAACGCCTCTAGCCCTGCCCATCTCATCGAGCTTCTTGGGGACAATTTTCTGCTGGTAGGGATCGCCAGGTCGTGTGAAAGTTTTGAGGATATCTTTCACTTCCTGGGGCACCTTGTCCGGTTGGATCTGGTTTAATCTGGAAAGAATCTTCTGGAGCTGGCGATATTTGGCAGCAGGCACCTCCTCATTTATTGCATTTTTGTAATCTGAATGTTTAAGAAATGCCGTCCGTGGTGCTTCACCTGCAGGGACAGTAGGTAGCATGAAGTATTTACTGTGTATCTGTTCCAGCTTCAACACATGGTCGATAAATTTCGGAGTTCCGGTAAAATAGGCAGGCGAAGCAGGGAGAATACGTTGGGGGGTAGTTTTCAGTTTCGTCGTGTCAATTGGAGGAGCAGCGGTGATTTCAACTTGTTGCTCGGGTGATGTCGATAATGAGCGTCTTTGAGACTGCGGATGTGTCGTGGTCGCGGATAGACATGTTGTGCGGGAGAGGTGAGCTTCCCGTCGAAAGCTATTCTGCGCGGATCTGAGAGCGCGAGCAACACAGCTCGGCCCTTGCCATGCCATTGTAAAGGATCGGCCTGTGAGAAATTATATTAAATTGTTATTTGACGCTATCCTCCTCCTCGTTGTTATTCTCTTCTTGGATTTTTTCAATCATTGAAAGGAGAGTATATCACGTGCTTACCAGCCGCGAATTTAGTTTCTCCGCTCCGAAGGCGGGCCCAAACAGGCAATTTTTTCAACACGAAAACTTTAAACTTTTCTCTCCACAACCAACACCAACATCCTCGTCTCCTCCCTCCCACTGCAGAACATTTCAATCCTTCTGTGGTTTCCAAGATGGCTTTCGGCACAATTTACGGGTTCCCTGTAAGTATTATCCCTGAGTCAGGCGTGCTCTCCTGGCATCTACCCTTGTGTTTTGTTGCTTGCTGAAGCAAGGAGGGGCTGTTGAGACCACAACTGAGCACCACAACTGAGCACCACTAACAAGTCTTCGCCTCAAGGACAATCCTCGCACCACTGCGTGCCGGATAGCAGCCAAGGCTAACAACCTCGACGTCAAACTCGTTGATAAGACATCTGTTAAGCCTGCTGAGTATGAGAAGTTCAATGCTCTCAACAAGATCCCCACTTTCGTGGGCGCCAATGACTACGTCTTGACTGAGTGCATTGCCATTGCTATTTACCGTTTGTATCCCCCGCTCCCCACTTGTTGCGATTGTATAGATTCCTTCCCGAGTATACGTGCATACATACACACAAACATATTTTATATGATGAGTCATATTATCATTCAGTTATCCCTGACAGAATTGTTTTGCTGTTGACTACTTTGAACTCTGATCCCACTTGTATTTTTTTCTTGTCTTTTTTTTAAAAAAGAAAAACAATGTGCAGCCTTTGTCCCTTTGGACTGAGATGCCTATGTCCCTCGGATTCGTATCCATGACTGACGTTTCAAATTACTGTAGTCGCATCCCAAAATGAGAAGACCACCCTTCTAGGCAAGACGAAGCAGGACTATGCTTCGATCCTTCGCTGGATGTCGTTCGCCAACAGCGAACTTGTCCCTACTCTTGGTGGTTGGTTCCGTCCTCTTGTTGGACGTGACCCATACAACAAGGCCTCCGTTGAGACTAGTTCCAAGGCTGCTCTAAAGGCCTTTGCCCTTCTCGAGAAGCACCTTACCACTAACACCTATCTGGTTGGCGAACGTCTCACTCTAGCTGACCTCTTTGCCGCCTCGATGGCTTCTCGTGGCTTTGAATTTGTTCTTGGCAAGACCTGGCGCTTGGATAACCCAGCTGTCACTAGATGGTATGAGACCGTAGTTAACCAGGACGTTTACAAGGCTGTTGTCCCCAATCCAACTTTTGTTGAGGAGGGCTTGAAGAACGTTCCCCCCAAGAAAGTAGAGAAAGCCCAACCTCCGCCGCCTGCTGAAGAGGAGCCGAAACCGGCTCCAAAGCCTAAACACCCTCTGGACGCCCTCGGCAAACCAACCATGATCCTTGATGATTGGAAGCGCAAGTACTCCAACGAGGACACCCGATCAGTAGCTATGCCATGGTTCTGGGAGCACTACAAACCAGACGAATATTCCTTGTGGAAGATTGAGTATAAGTACCCTAAGGAGCTCAAGTTGACCTTTATGTCGAGCAACTTAGTTGGTTAGTCCAATGCGCTCATTTAGGTTTTAGTTCATCATCACTAACATCCCCCGTTATAGGCGGTTTCTTTACCCGTCTCGAGGCCTCCCGCAAGTACGTCTTCGGCGCTGTCTCTGTTTACGGAAAGAACAATGACAACGCAATCATGGGTGCCTTTCTCATCCGCGGCCAAGAGGCTGCCCCTGCTTTCGACGTCGCTCCTGACTGGGAAAGCTACACTTTCACCAAGCTGGATTCCAACAACCCAGAGGACCGCAAGTTTGTCGAGGACCAGTGGGCCCAAGACGTTTCCATCACTATTAATGGCACGGAATACCCCAATGCTGATGGTCGTGTCTGCAAATAAAGAGTGAGCGGATTGATTATTAAGTCGATTACGTTCTGTCACGATGCTCTGCACAGCGCCTCTATAATTTTCTTCTCCCCTTTCTGCAACGCGAGGAGCATCGGTTGAAGATGCTACGACGAAGTAATATGATAATGATTCGACTCAATGAAGTTAAAAGAACCTGATTACAAATTTCGAAAGGCCTGTTCATATCAATTGATCTTTCTCATCAAGCTCTATACGTGGAATGATTTTATTCTTGCCACAATATAATCCTGAATGTGTCCCTAGCCACCAATGTAGAAAAGAGGATATCACACCCGCCACCTATTTATTACCTTATCCAGGGAGCGGCAACGCAATAAAACTGTAACCCTGAGAAAGGAAAAAAAGTAAACTATTCCACCCCCCTCCGCCCCCACGGCATTTCCTTCCTTTCCTTCCCGGCAACCTTCTTCCGCCTCCTCTCCAACGCCCTCTGTTTCTCCTTTCCACTCATCTCCGTGAACCGCTTCGCAATGACCTCCCTCTTCACTTCCCCCTTCTTCAAAAAGTATGGCTTACTCTTCTTCCCCTCGCGAATCAACTCCTTTTCTCTTCGCCGATGCTGCACCAACACCTCCCTCTCCATCTCCTTCCGCTCAAACGCTAGCTGCCGATCACTCATGGACGTAATCTCTCGCTTGAGACGCACGATCTCATCATCGTCACGCTCTGTCTTCTTTTTCTTGGTTTGTAATGCCGAGACCTGCTTGCGTAGCTCCGCGATTTCATCTGTGCGATAGCGGTTGAGGAAGGCGTAGTTTTTGCGCGCGTGGATGTCAGCGTTAGCAGCTGTGGATGGGTCGCCGTTGGTGCTGTGGCTTAGGACGACAGAGTCGAAGCGCGGGTCGCGGGGTTTGGGGGCAGCGAGCGGTTCGATGATGGTGCGTTTGCGGGAAACGGCGTGGCGGGATGATTGGATTGTGGGGGCGTGTTTAGAGGTTCGGTGGGTGAGTTTTTGAGGAGGTTTTTTGGCATTGGAGGCCAGGTGTTTTTGGAATTCGGATAGTCCTTGGCCCTGATCATGTTCTTTGTTGGAGGAGGTAGAGGGAGTTGGAGACTGTCTGCTGAGAACTTTTGTCCTTTTCGGTGTGATGTCCGTTGTTGAGGTGGTACGTCGTTTTCGCTTTCCTAGGGCTGCTTGAGCTTTGGCGAGTGCGCCGAAGGAGATTGTGTTTAGCGAGGGGTTTATGTCAGAGATCTCTGTATGTCCATCATACTCCGTATCATCATCATCATCATCGGTCTCACGCTGTTCACCGTTATCTTGCTCTGTGTCTTCATTAGATTCCCTTTCGTCTAACGCCTCATTTGAAACTGATTCGTCCGAGAAATCCTCAAAATCATCTTCTCCTAGTCGAGCTCTTACCCGCTGGTTGAGCGTACTTGAAATCGGCATTCTGGGTATTTCGGGATATATACAGCAGATAGATATTTGCTGTGTCGAATTGTGTTAAATTATTCTGCCCTAATATCAAAAGCGGTGAAAAGTAAATTCAGAAAGTTGTCATGTGATTATATTAACTCCTCGAAAGAAGAATTGCAGGTCAATGTGATATAATTTATGATTTACAGCTAATTCTTTAGAAAGGCTATTTGATCTTTTTTGTAGAATTAAGTTCTGTATAGTCCTATCCGTCTCCTATTCTCTCTTGTCAAATTTCATATATGATAGTCCCATTGCGACCTTTGCTCTCCCAAGTACCCGTACCTAAGCCATCACGGACGACGACAAGCACGCCAGGCCGCTATATGGTGAGTATTTATACAATTATTCTACCCGCCTTTGTCTATGGCGCTTTTCAGTCATCCTCTTTGTCTAACTTTTCTCCCGGTCCCATAGCCCTCTGCTGCCACGATACACCCTCACACCCCGATTCAACAACCCACGAATACTAGTATGAATGCTCCAAACCCCACATTGGCGCGCGAGGACGACCAACGCATTAGATCAAGCTCACGGAGACCTTATGATTTCAAGTGGGCGGCACATGAGCAGAGCGGCAGTGAATTGGCACAGCCCTACGAACCGGCATCTTCAAGGTACCAGGGAACGCGAGAGCGTGATGGAGCCTTAGATGCTGGTATGCCCACATACCATTCCCTTGCAGTGCAGGAATCCCTGCAGGAACGGGGGTACGTCCCTGTACCTCAATTTGTATATGCGCAGACGGCGTCGATGTAAATATTTACTTTGCCTTATCTTGCGAACCATTGCAAACGTTTTGTTAATTGTGACACTCAGACCAGTTACGGGCGCATCACAACCACTACCATGGGTATTACCAACTCATTCCCATCATCAATATCAACAGCAGCAATATCAAAACCAATACCGAATCCAATACCAATCCCCACCCTTCCAACACCGTCTATATGCCTCCCCATTCACAATCCCATTCACACCTATAAACCGCTCAACAATTGCTGCTCCCCGCGCACTCACATTTCATCAACTACTACAACACCACCACTACCACAATCATTTCAATTCCGGCCCACTCCAATCCCACAGCTCCGACCCCAAGCCGCGCCCACAAACCTCCACCAGTCCCCGCTCAGTCACACCTCCAACCGCCGCCAGTGCAACAACCGCCTACATTACCCAATCCTCCTCGCAACCAACCATAACGACGGGCACCCGCCCTCTCCTCATAATCCTCGATCTAAACGGCACTCTGATCCATCGCATAGGCCGGCGGCCACTCCGTTTCAAGACACGCCCAGGCCTATACAACTTTATCAACGAGCTCTTCGAGAACTATACTGTGATGGTATGGACGAGCTCACGGCCACAGACGGTGCGAGAGGTACTGGAGAGGGCATTCGTGGCGGAGGAGAGGGAGAAATTCGTCGCCGTCTGGGCGCGGGATACGCTGGGGTTGAATGCAAAGCAGTATGCAGAGAAGGTGCAGGTTTACAAGAGGCTGGATAAAGTGTGGGGCCACGAGGGAATCGCAAAGTCCTACCCTGCAACAATTGAAAATGAGAGCAATGGAAACGACGAGGGTAATGCTACTACTACTACGTCTACCACCACGGCTACTCCTGCTATGAGCGGCGGCGACGTCGGTGTCGGGATGAAGAAGCAGAAGAAGAAAAAGAAGAAAGGAAAAGACAGGAGGAACCAAGAGCCATCTGGCGACACACCCTGGAACCAAACAAACACCCTCCTCATCGATGACAGCGCCCTCAAAGCCCTCGCGCAGCCGTACAACATCATCGAAATCCCCGAATTCGCAAACGAGCACCCACCCGCGCATGAGGAGAAGGTACTTGACACCGTCCTACGGCAACTACGCGTGCTATCGCGCCATGCGGATGTTAGTTGCAAGGTGCGTGAGTGGGCGGAGCTGAGGAGAGGTTTGCAACGGCAACATCAACGGCAGGCGGGGGAAAGTGGAGGAAATTCCCAAGAGGATGGGAATGGGCATGGGAATGTGGAAGCGCATCTGCCGAAATCGCATTCTCGAGAGGATATCGAGAGGTTCTGGGATGTGCAGTTGGCGAGGGATGAGGAGGCTATTAGACGGATGGATGGACGGAGGGAGGGGGACGAGGAGGAGGAGGAGGAGGAAGGCGGCGCTGGTAATCTGCATACTGTGGAGACCGATGTTGAGACCGCAGCTATATCGATACCCCATCGTCAAGGGGGGGAGGAGGGTTCTCAAGGGCGAATCCAGAAGAGTCGTGGCGAAGAGCGAACGCCGTCGCCGACGCAGCGCGGGCATTCACGCATCCTCTTGACCGAAAGTCGTCTTCAAATCCACACGGACAACGAAGAAGCAGGAGTCCTCGTCGAAAAGAAGAACCATGTAAAGAAGCAGAAGAAGGCTGCACGGCGCGATGTGACAGCTACTACAGATGCCATTACTCTTACTGGCGAGGAGAGTATATGTGGAGGAGAGCGGGACGGAGATAGCGAGACGGATGGTGGTGTTGCATTGGGCTTGAGTTGAAACGAATTAAGGACTGCGTCGCGTTCCGAAAGCTGAGTAGCCGGCCGGCTACGTGAGCTTTGGCGCGTATGAAACTGGGAAGTTATAATTATGACGCTATTTTTTGCGTTGGGCGTTGGATTTACGGGCTGCATTTTTGCATTGGGGCATTGGGGGCCAGAGGTGAAGTTTCTTTTTCCTTCTGACCTACCCTACCTACCCTCTTTTGGGTATTTCTTTCTCTTTTGTATAATAGAAATAACTCTAGAACCTCCGTGTACTTTCCCCTCTACGCTGATACCCTGTAGCATAATGAGGAGCCGAATATAATTGGATTTGGTTTTCAAACATCATCTATACGGCGCACACATCCTACAGGCATGGATATACCTACTTATCTTCTTAGCCGGCTCATTTTCAAATGATTGTCCCCTTTGTCAATGCCAAAAAAGAAGAAAGGAAGTAAGAATACGAAAGATCACTACGCAAAATGCCGTGTAAAAGTGAGTGGTGAAGAGAGAAAGAAGGACATCATAGCTGGTATAGATGACCGCACTCTGCATAAAAAGAATCCTATATGCACCTTGTCTCTTTATCCTACTACTCATGCTCATGTACAGAGTAGAGTATATTTAACAATATTCTCAAGCCTGGAAAGTATTACCACCTGAATCTATAAATGAATCATATGCCCAGATGTTTTAAAACCTTTTTAGACCTAGTAAAAATTTGCTGAGTCCTGTATATACCCTTCTCATTAGATATTAAATAGACACGATGGTTTGTCAAAAACAAATCCAGGGGCTAGAAAGGATTGATAATGAATAATGAGGAACGGAACAATTATCTACTGAGAAGTCAAAATCAAAGAATCAATGAGCTTTAACTGGATGATATGTAGAAAATCAGGCATAACAGTATCCAGATGAACAATTGAACAGGTTAAAATACTGAGATGAAAAGGGATATGAGTAGTCGGTAGATACATAGAAAGAGATGAAAGTAAATTCAAAATCGAAAAGCGAAGAGAAAACACTATTCACAGAAAAGATATATAAAAAAGTTGTCTGATTCACAGAAACTTTAAGAAAAGAAATGACAAAAAGGTGCACCAGACACCTTTCAGCCGACAACAAAATACCAAAATAAGAATCAAAAAGCCCATCTAGGAAAAATGAAATAACTGAAAGTTAAGTAACAAAACATAAATGTGAGATATCAACAAAGATATGAGTAGAATAGACTCCAGCCAACCTTTCCACTGACACAACAATTGGATAGTATCAGTTCAAAAGTTTGGATATGAATGCAACATTTGAGAACAAGAGACAGATGAAGCAATGGAGTATCTTGATAGGGGGTATGTATGAAACCTGGAAGATGAAAAAAATTTGGAAGGAATAAAACAAGCGTAAATGAAAAAAATGAGAAGTTGTGGGTGGGCAATATATAAAAAGGTGAGAGCGCAAAGGAATATAAAGAGAATAAAACCCCAAGGATGAAAAGAGGAGGATATGATAAAAAAGCAAGACATAACCGAAACATCAACAGCATTATCAAAAATGGAAAGCAAAATTCGGAAGATTGGGGCATTACAACGATCATGTCTTTGAAATCCAAGCTATCGATATCGATACCAATACCCATACCAGCATATCCACGCAAATAGTAGATGGATCGCATAGTACAGCATATGGTAGAAATGAATAGCAAAGACAAGATCATGCCCCAATCCTTCCACTAGTGGCAACGAAAGCCAAAAAAAAAAAAAAAAAAAAAATTCAAGAACGAGAATCAAAAAGAAAATACCAAGGCGAAACACAAAAGGGGTCAGGTACCATGAAAACCGAAACCGAAACCGAAACCGGAAAAGAGATATGGATGGAAATAGGAAGTGAAAGAGGAACGAGGACGGAAACGGCATCGATCAAAGCAGAAGATCAATCAATCAACAATGAAGTTGAAGAACAGAGAAAACATCAAAAAGTGAGCAGCAAACAGCACATCCGTCCTCGCTCCATCCATCCCAGTGCCCACAATCTATTCCAATCCCCACATTCCTACGAATGAAACAAATCCCATGCCCGTGCGCACAAACCCAAAAACTCTTCTTTCTTCCTCCTCTGCGTCTCCGGCGAATCTCTTCCTGCCCCAAATGGACCCCCTCCATACCCAAACGTACCGCCAGTCCCTGAACCTGCACCGGCGCCACCACCTGTAGGATAGCCAGCACCGCCGCCAGGACTCCCCCCTTGGCCTCCAGCAGTTCCACGAGATGCAGCGGATGTGGGGCCAGGGACAGGTGCAGGCGCGCCGCGGAACCTCGTATCTGGCGGCCCGGAACCTAGCGGTGGACTGCCGTTATCGCGCTCATATTCGTTGCGCGTGCGGCGGCGGCCGGCGGTTGAGTGAGGGTATTGCTGCTGTTGTTGCTGATGCTGATTGTGGAGGTGATGGTGATGATGATAGTGGAGCGAGCTGGAGGTGTGTTGTTGCTGGATGCCATTTGTATTGGTGCTGGGGAGCGGTGGGGAGACAGGTTGGTGACGTTGGTTGGTAGTACTGCTTTGCTTATTATTGGTGACCGTTGAGTTTGTGTTACTGTTGTAGTGGACAATTCGCGGAAGGAGATCTTCGCGGCCACCAGCGAGTTCATGCACGGCTTCTTCGGCGGAGCGGTATTCACGGGGACGTTTTGTGGTTGATGCGCTGCCACCGGTGGTGGTGGTAGTGGTGGAAGATGTGCAGGAGGACGTAGGGTGGTTTACAGGAAGGGAGGGAGAGGGCAAGGGTCCTATATTGTTATTATTGTTGTTGTTGCTGCTTGTATTAGAATTACTGTTAGGTTGGTAGAAGCCGCCATTGTTACTGTTGTTTGGATTGTTGCTACGTCTGTGCGTGGTGTTATTCCTGTCATCGCGATCCCATTCACGGTGATCGCGTTCCTGATTGCGGGGGACGAGGGTATCAGAGCCGAAAACGTCGGCAATGGGTGGGAGGCGATTGTTTGTCTGATTTGCTGGGGCCACATGGTGGATGGGGGAGTTCATACGATGGTCTGAAGGGTGGTTCATAAGATGGCGGGTGATGGGGTGTGGGTTGTGGCGGCCTGTGAAGGTCTGGTTTAGCGGGGCGGACTGGATGACTCGTTCATTGGCGAATTGCGAGGCTGATGGGGGAACAATCGACAAACCCGGTGGAGGGCGTTTCTTGGACGAAGACGGGGTTTTGAGAGAACCGAACAGATTTGATTCTGAGGGTTTGATGCCATCGGGACCATCGCCCTTGGCTGTTTTCTGCAGACGAGATTCGATTATCGATCTCTGTTGGTCTCTGACAGAGATGCTACGTTGAAGCTGCTCGTGGATGATCGGGTCTTGGGTCTGGAAGCCGGGAGATAGGCAAGCTAAGCCAACATCATGCATAGCAGTCAATCCACCTTCCCTTGCAGTCAAAGGACCGCGCGCTGCGGAGGAACCGGATTGTGCAGAGAGGGTGCTGGAGGAGAGATCAAGTTTGCGTGGACGATGACGGGAGCTGGAGTGGAGGCTGGGAGAGGTTGAGGGTTCCTTTTTGACTGATATTTTGGACGACCCAGCGCCCCCGCTTCGAGAACTATAAGAGACAAGATATTTAGCTTCCAGAGGAACGTTATAACGTGTGAGTGAGAAGATAGAAAAACCTACATGTTTGGCGAGCGTTTACTATCAGGGGGGGTGGTTTTGCCAGAGGGGCGATCCGTGGTAGCCCGTAACGGTGTGGAAGTGGTAGCAGGATGAGAGGAGGAAGACATGGGAGGAGCAGGAGCAGGATAGGAGTTGGAGGAGGACGATGAGGCGGAGGAGTCGTTGACACGGCCAAGGGCAGTGAGACGATCTCGGTCTCGGTCTCGGTCTCTGTCGCGATCGCGGTCACCGTCGCGGTCACGGTTGTGGTCACGGTTGTGGTCACGGTTGTGGTCAACCATTGGGGGGAGGGGAGCAGCGGTAGGTGGAGCAACCGCGGTGGACATATCTAGTCTGGTGCGACGGAGAAATATATCTGGTGGTTGGAGGCGAGAATGGAGGAGGATGTGTGTATTGAGTCCGTCGTGTAGCCTCACTCGACCTCACACAAAACGATATATGATTCCACGATGATTACTTATCCAAGAAGGGAGCGACAGACTGGTGAATAATGACAAATAAATGAATGAATAATGACTTCTTATCCCCCTTCCTCGATTCCTCCTCGTATATTGGCCTTGGGTTTCCCACGGGCTTCAAATCGAGTAAATGAACGAAACGAATGTTGGTGCGGACTGTGATGCAGTTAGCCGCCAGCTCGTGTGAAGGGAAGGGGTGACGAAAAGAAGAGGTGTGTGGAAGGGGGTTCAAACCAGGTCACCAACAATCAGGCAGTCAGACACATCCAGGCTGACAGGCCAGATGCTTGTTGTTGCTGGGGGGGTGAGAGACGAGGGAGCGGGTTGGCGGGTTGGTTGGTGGTTGGTTGGTTGGCCGGTGGCTGGCCGGTGGTTGGTGGTTGGTGGGCGATGGTTGAGAGGTCGCTAAGTAGGTGGCGGGGGGGTTGGGAGGAGGACGAGCAGGACGAGCACTCGCAGCAAACGCCGTCCAGGAGACGCCTAGATAAGAGAGGGAGAGGGAGCGGGAGAGGGAGCGGGAGAGGGAGAAAGGATGTTGAGGATAGAAGAAAGGAAGAGGAGGAGCAGGAAGGATGAGGCGGAAGGGAGAGGCGGCTCTTTGTCTGCACATCCCTCGTTTCTGCTCCTGGCCTCAACGTCCATCTCCTCCTCCTCCTCCGCCGCCGAGCGTTTCAACCCGCGACAGAACACAGGCGACGCTGTTTCAGCCAGCTGCCAATCACACTCCCCGCACCGTGATTGATTGTCTCAGAGATCGGGTCGGTGCTTGACTGCTTGTTTTGTTTTCCGTTCCACTCTGCCCATCTCATCCGGACATCCGCTCACAAAACTACCGTCTGTATCTACAGATATAAATATATCAACAATATCCAGGCGGGCCTCCGCCGCATATCACCCAAATTGGTTATCTTAGATAAAAGTAAGTAATGGCTTCTCTGCCATCTGGTCAACCCACGCCATGCACACACACATTTTATACCCACTTGCTCTGTAACCGCCCTAGCCTGCTAGCACAAACGATGGTCGCAGGCCCGCGGCCAGTAAAAATCAAAATCCACTCCCTAGTCCACTTGCGAAATATTTTCCCAGCTCGGCCCTTCAGGCCCCTCAGGTCTAGCCACGCAGGGACTTCATGACTCCCGTGGAGAATATAACGTGTAGCTACTGTGTTTCATGTCATCCTCCTCGTTCGTGGGACAAGATGGAACTCACCCTGAAGAGACATCGTGTTCGCCAATATTACCCTTTCGTAACTAGGGAATCAAACAATATCAAAATCAACTGAACGGGAAACGGGGGCGTTAGCAGACATGCGTTTTGGGGTGCTCTTGCTTCAATCCCACAACCAACAAACCGTTTACTTTGATTCTTCGTTTCTTCAGGGCTCATCGTTTCTGACACCTCTAGCAAAACACGGCACAAACCTAATGAAACGAACGTTGAACGAACTCAAAACAAAATATTATGAAACAAAGAACGAAATATCTTGCGAGTGTCTCACCAAAGGAAGGAAAGAAAGAAAGAAAGAAAAAATCCCCACCGAACATAAACTCAAATTCAGCGAAGAACATGTTTACATCTCAATGCCCGAATGCCTTCAAGGGAGCGAAATCCATGCTAAAGCGTCGAATAATTCTTCCAACCCAGGAGACATATTTATCATAAATATCTTCATCTATCTCCCTTCTACACGTAATCTGGTTTCAAACTCTTCAGCCAAACTGCACAGTCACGCTGATAACAAGGAACCTTCTTAGAAAACGGACGATCCCCTGTAAGGCAAAGCTCGAGACAAGCAATGATTTATATGACCTGGGCAGCATTCCTTGGAGATCACGCTAACAAGGAACCGTTGCGACTGTCAAAACCATCCATGGTCATCATTCGATATTTCAGGCCACTCAGATTGTCAAATGGCAGCTTCAATCTCTGTTTGAACACTCAGTGCGCTCAGATACTAACATATAAAACACACACGCCAGCAAACGCAAGCAATTCATATGCTGCTATCCCCCAAGAAGATTATCAGGGTCTAGGGGCTTGGGCCGACCATTGTAAATCTTGGCTGTCAAATTGGGTTGCTTTCTGCCCGCTGAGATCAGACCATCAGACGCCCGGAGATTTCCATGTTTTTCTTTCTAGCCTGTGCAAGGGGGGTTTTGTTCCCCGCCTCTGAATTCGAAATCGAACCCAAGGAGGCAAGACGGGTGGGACGCCAAAATTGATTGATACTTACTTATCCATGTCCTGTGCAATTGTGTTCTTGCTAGCAAATATCCCCGTCTACTTCTCCATACGAAGTTAGTGATTGATGCTATTGATTTCTGATACGTCCTAGCTAATAAAGATTAAATTTTGTTTGAGGGTGCTAATCTGCAACTCTGCCAAGCCATTTCCACCCACACAGGAGCACACAAATGGGTTACAGGGTTCGGTTTTTTTTTTTTTTTTTTTTTTTTTTTTTGGGGGCACAATTTTGAGCGCTAACATACTCATCGAGTTTACACCAGCGGAGGATATTATTCTTGTCACAGACTTCCCGGAATTACGAGTGCACTCTGTGTTGAAGATGATGAGGATTCAAGATGGGTTAGAGTTGGATAGAATTGGGGTTAGTCACTGCCAAGCGGCACCCCTGTCAGCACTGCCTCACTAGGCTTGGCCCCTGGTCACGGGGGCCTTCATGGGTAAGAAGTGGCCCAAAATGGGACCTTGCCAGCGGCAGGATTCGAACCTACAGCACATCTAACAGTGCTACCTTGGGTAACAGTCTTACCAACTGCGCCACGCGGGCAAATCTATCAGAAGTCAGTCAGTAAACAAAAATGAAGAAGATGATGATAACTGCTGAATATATTTATTCCACTCAGAGATTAAAAAACAGATCTATCTCAGCTTGATCAGTGTCATTCAAGAAATTGTCACCAAGACAAACCTGTTTATTATTCTGGATTTTCTCAACTGATGAAGCACAACATTTCAATGATGACTTGAGAGCTGCAATCAGTGATGTAATCATCAAAATCTCATCAATCATCATTTCAGCTGAAGTCTCAGAAGAACTGTCTCATTGAATCTTCTGAATCTTCACAGTAAAGAATCTAACCACCACAGTCACAGTGCTCTGCAAAATGTTAACATTCAAAGCATTCATATCAGTGACAATTAAATCCTCAGCAGCATTGATAACTGTCTGAGTCAATTCAATGACATCTGCTGACATCTAATAGAAAGTTAATATTATATACTGTAAAAACATCTGTTTTGAATAATAACTTATCAGAATGCAGATGTGCTTTGTCACTGAGCAGTGCTTGCATTTTTTGTATTAACTCTCAGCAGACTTACAATGATGATGGGGGGACATTGTCAAATGTTGAATACAATGACAGCAATATGCTGCTGTATTTCTTTCTAACACTTCAACAGAATTATCTGCTTTCTCATCTTTGTCTATATTATCAGCTGACTCAAACAACATATCAAGATCTTGACCCAGTAAGAATGACATCAATGTAATAGCAGAATGCAAAAATGCACTTTCTGAAATGCTGCTATGATTGAATGCCACACTCTGCTGTGACAATAGATTATCAGAGTTCATATAGAATTCTAGAATCTCATCTGCATTCTTGTAGATCTGCATGTCAAGTACAAACCTTGCAATGACAGTTTGATATATGACAAATCTCTCATCCAGAACTTTGTTGAAGAGCAGTATCTTATGAAATTCATCAATCAAAGATTGATCAGTTTCATAAAAGCACTCAGACATCTATAACTCATTAGTACTCTTAACAACCTCAGTTTAAGAAAACTTACAGCAGCACAACTTCTATTTGATATATGGCAGATGTGACAGCATATTCATTCATTGTTCACAAAGCAAGGATATACTGAAGGGTTCTGCAATCTCTTCAGACAACCCAAGCAAATGCTCTCAATGACAGACAGCATATCATCCTTCATAGACTTCAAATCAGCAATGGAAACAGCTGATTCTGACATTCTATCATAACTTTAATTAGTATCAAGACCTTATTCAAAGGAGGAGGAAAAGCAAAAGCAACAAGAAAGAAAGACAGATGTTGAAGATTGAAATCAATATTGCAATGATAGTCAAAGAAATTGCAACAACACAAAACTCAACCCAAAATGGAAAACACAACCACACAATCAAAACTTCGAATTTCACAATAAAAATTGCATAGAAAGATACAGTGTACTTTGTTTGATAAATTGATGTATTCTTTTTTAATAAAAAATTGTTAGTGGTGATGTTGATGATGATATTTGATGGAGTGCAATTTTTGGTGTAGAAGTCAAAGAAAAGAGGTCAGAAGTTGTGCCTAAATCATGATTGAACTGCAATGACATCAGAGATGAAAAAACATTCTCTCAAAACAGCAACACTTCAGAATTAATCTCAACAATTAATTCAGTCTGATTCTGCAAACTCTATACAATATTAACCACACAGCACATGTTATGAACTTCACACATTGCAGTAAGAAGCCCTGAGAACCAGGTCTTTGAAGAAGAGAGATAATTGTAATAGATGCAATGGAGATATCTATATTAGGAAATAGCTATATGGTGATAGAAGAACACAGAACACATCAGAATTAATGAGGAGGGACATAGCACACAGCACTATAGACGGCTGTAGTGTGTGGTGATCGCCTATATAATGCTCGCTGATATCCATAGATATTAGAAGATCAGTGATTAGCTTTGAATAATAGAGATTGCTACCTTCTTAACATTCTACATGCGTACTTCACACTACTCTCATAATTATATCTACAACCATCTCTTACATGCAATTTCTTGAAGTCTTTGAGTTCTAACTTTTCTAACACTTTTTTGATATTCATTATGCTAGCAGTGAACACTTGGATGTTCTTCTTCTCATATACTTGATGAGTTAGTAGTTTGTACACTTCTGCTGATATCTGAGTGAGATCAGTGGTTCTATTGATGTTCTTCTTATAAACACAGTCATCTTCTGAGAAAATAAGACAGTGGTTGTGTATGTCCAACAAGGTTTCAAATTCTGTGAGTCATGATAGATCAAGCATTAGATTGTACTCAAGATTTTGTATTTCATATGCATATACATTCTTTTTCTTGTGTTCTTCTACATTGACATTAAATCTTATCATGTTGTAGAAGGTGGATCCTCTGAGGCTGTCAAATTCACTGAGTTTATATAATTTGAAAAAGAAAATATGCTGGAGCTTATGCTTCTCAATCAGCTGGGTGTCTATAAAAGTGTAATGAAGAAAACCACTGTCTATCATTGCTTGTATATTGACTAGACTATTTACAATGACAGAGATCATAATTGTGTCTGTTTGTATTTTCTATTTGAATCTTCAGCTAGCTTTCTGCTTCTTGAGCTCTTGTCTATGTTTTAGAGCAAGAGCTTGTCTTTTCTCTGTTCTTGTCTATCTGTAAGTGACACAGTGTTTACACATGTGGGGGGTTTACTTGAAATGATTGCATTCAGACATTGATTTGTGAAGTACTCTGATTTGTTGCAGTGTATGCAGACTTCTCTGATGATTTGATCAGTGATGTTCTTTTCTGAGATGTTGGGGACTCTTGGATGGCTTGTGTTTACATATGGAACTCAGTTCATTGATTCTGATTTGAAGATGAGGGATGCTGCAGAGTGGTTCAGAGCATACACATTTGTTCAGCAGAATTCTCTGCAATTTTGAAGTGTATGAAACTGAGACAGATTGTTGTTCAACAGATGAAGATCAGTGCAGAATTCACTGTATATTGAGAGCTTCAGATACTCTATACTTCAGTTATGCAATTGAAAGTTCAAGTTTTTGAACAATATATTGATTTTGATGATGTTATTTCAGTCTTGCCCATCTGCTTCTAGAAGTTTGTGATTGAATTCAGAAAGATAAGTTATCAACATGACATTCATCTGACAAGTCTGATTTAGCCAGTTCAACATTTTGGCTTGAAGTGTAGAATTGAGAAAGAAAGAGTTGAGTTGTTGAAAGACTAACTCTGACATACACTGATGATTCTGACAATGACTCATTCAGAGTTGAAATTTTGCTAATGTGTCATCATTCAATCTGCTATGAATATACCACACTTGATTGGATAGTGAGTCTATTGCTTGTTCATTGATGTCCAATTTGATGTTTGCTTTTGACTTCCATGCAAGGTAGAGTGCTAGGTGTGAGGTGTAGTGACAGTGTGAAGAGTAACAGTAGAAGATAGTTTATAGCATAACAGAGATAATAGTAATATATTGTAGAGTGTAATATAGTAGTGTAATGTAGTGTAGCTAATCACTAAGAAAGAAAAGAAAGAGAAAGAAGATGTGCGAAATACATACATTGATATATATATACATATAGAAATAGCGGTAGCAAGAGTATAATGGAAAGAGGTAAGAATAAGTGAAGATAATAAGAAAATAATAAACAAGTGAGTGCATTACAATTGCCCCTCTTTTTTATAAGAGCTGCCCTCAGCGATTGTATAGATTGCTTACTGATAGATAATTGCATTCCCATATTGTAAGTTCCACTTGTTGATAGCAGTGTATTGATTGCATCCTCTAGATAGCTTGTATATGTGTTGTTATTGATTTTCTAATGAGGTGGAATTGGTGGATTCTTTGGTTGTCAGAGGTTGTGTGTAGAGAAGCAAAAAGAATTTCTTTCTTCTTGAAGATTTCTCTTCTCTTTTAACTTGATCATCATCAAAGCTCCTTGCCCTTCTGCTGTGATTTCTCATTCTCAAAAAAATTTTTTTTTTTTTTTTTAAATTTTTATATCATCATTCTTTCTCTTCTCTCTTTTTTATATTGAAATGAGCTTTCTTGATTATCTTAATTTTAAGTAAGTTGTTTCTTGGGCACTTATCACATATTATTGTTGATGTTCCTTGTCAGTGGTGTTATTAGTGTGGTCATGTGTGCCACTAGCTTGTTTCCATATAGCATCATTTGCTGTTCACTTGTTATATTGCTCTAGCTCTAATCACATGACACACAACAGTTGAATTCTATGTGAACATTGTGTCTCTAGACTTGAGAATATTGATTTTTGATGTGTGTTGAAGTCAAATGCTCAGAAGCATTGTGAGACTTGTGTCTCTGCAGAAAAATTCTGCAAATTCATGAGTAATTCTCTTTAATTCTTATTTCCTTTTTCTTTTTCTTCAAATTTGCTTTTGAATAGTGATATACTGATAATGATGCTAGGTGTGTGATACGCCTCTTCTGAGGTGCATCATATGTGGGTGAGTATTTATCTTCATGAAGGTGGCAGCTGAGAAGAATATGGCCAATCACAAAAGTCATCTTCATTATTTGATAAAACAATTGAACACATCTTGCCTGGCAATGCTGTCTGCTTGAGACAGAGCAGAGATGAATGCTCTATGATTTCAGTGCTGAGCAGCAGCTGAGTCTGCAGAGATGCAGATTTTGAAGGCTATGATTGTATCTGATTCTTTCAGAGCAGAGATATTAGAGGAAGAGAAGAATATGAAGAAGAGGGTTTTGAGAATGATGAGCTCTGAGAGCTCTGTGATGAAGAAGTTGACTGAGAAGAGGTCAGCTGAGAAGGGGTTGAAGAAGTTGACTGAAGAGTCAACAGAGAAGATCATGAAGACAGTGGAATATGAGAGGTATGAGCCTCATGATGTGGAGATGTGAAAGGAGATCATGAGGGGAGAGGCCTTCTTTCAGCAGGTGTGTCGGTGAGTGAGGGGATTGATGAAGAAGAATAGAGAGGAGAAAGCAAATGTTCTGTGAAAGAGGCATTTGTCAGTGTCTTTGCATCTGAAATGAGGCCTGATGCTTCATGAGTACCAGAGGCAGTATAAGAAGAGGATGGCAGAGAGAGAATGAGAGGAATGATGAAGAGAGAAATGAAAGTGAGAGATGAAGAATGTTGAGATGAGAATGAATGAACTGAAGATCTTTAGACTTTTCTTAGAATCTATTTTCTTTGTCTTTTCCTTGTCTGTATTTTTTATTTTTTGTATTTATTATACTCAAATTGAATTTTTTTCCTTTTTTCCTTTTCTCTGATAAAATTCTTTTAAAAAAAATACATTTGATTGGAGTTTGAGTGAGATTTGTACTTCTAGTGTTTTTCAATTTAGAATTTGCACTTCTGACATCTTTCAACTTGAAGTTCACACTTTTGATGTTTGAAAGTATGTTGATTTTGTATTTGTCATTCATTTTCTTGTTTGAGGAAGATTTCAAATGCCTGAGTGTTCAATATGTTTTCTTTCAATTTCTATATATCATCACTAGAATTTCAACCTGTCCATCTCACAAGATATTTTGAAGATTTGTTTTTTCATTATTGTTTTTCAAGAATTTCTTCAATTTGATATTCTTCTTCATCATCAACAAGTTTCAGTTCTGATTCTGATAGAGCTTCATTTCTGCAGTTGTATGGCTTCAATAAAGATATGTGAAATACAGAATGAATGTTTCTATATGAAGATAGCAGTTCTAATTTATACACTTGTTTTTCAATGATATTTAGAATCTTGAAGAGTTCAACATATTTATGATTGAGTTTGCAAACTGAATGCAGCAATCAGAGATTTTTTGTATTGAGTATGATATAGTCATCTATTTTAAATTGTTGAGGTTTATGTTTTGCATTGTAATAGATTTTCTGTGCTTGTCACATCTTTTGTAGATTCTCAATGAGTTTATGACATGTTTTCTTGATATGTTTCATGCAGCTAGCAGCATGTATGGTGACTGATTGTAGTGATTTGCTGATATTAATTTTCAAATCAGATCAATATCTCATTAAGACTTCTGCAGATGCCATTTCAGTAGAGACATGTTGAAAGATATTGTAAACAAACTGCATCAGCAGTAGTCAGCATGCTCAGTCATCTTGATAATAGTTGGTAAAGCATCAAAGATAATGTTCCAAGATTTGATTTTGTTGTTCTGTTTGATCATCTGTTTGAGAGTGAAAGGCTGTTGAAAGTTTCCAGCATGCATCTAGCATATAACAAAAGATGGATCAATAATGGCTTGTAAACAGCAAACTTCAATCAGATATATGATTTTTGAGTACTCTGTAAATTGTATAGAACTTGGTATAAACAATTTCTGCTAGTTCATCAGCAGTAATGTTTTTGATGTAAGGAATATAGATTGTAAATTTGATATATATATTCACAATCACTAAAATTGCATCATAGATTTGATGGAGAAATGTAGAGGCTGGCAAGCCTGTAATAAAATCCATAGTAATGAACTCAAAAGGATTTGATGATAAGAAGATTGTACCCAATTCTTCATATTGTCTGTGTCATTTTGATTTTACTCTTTGATAAGTATCATAAGTGAATATATAATCTTTGATATTTCTGACTAGCTCATGTCAATAGTATTTGTTCTGAATGCTGTCTATGAACTTTTTTATATCAAAATGACTCTTCTGCAGATCATCATGATTTGCACTGATAATTTCATCAATGAGTGTCTTTTGTTGAGAGATATACATGTGACCATCAGCATGCAATATATCATTCTTGGAAATTGTTCATAGTATATTTTCAGTGACAGTTATATTCTTCTCTTTTATCTTTTCTCTTTGCTCAGCAGCAAAAGAATCAATCTTCTGTGCTTTACTCAGAAATGAGATGAAGAATTTGAGCATTTCTGTATATGCTGAGTTCTCAAGAATAGTCTTATTGACTGCAATTCAGGGCATATATTGCTCAACACACATTGAAGAAGAAGAGTTTACATGAGAGATAGAAGATGTCAATGTATGAAGCACTTTTCACTCATTAAAAGAAGCATTTTGCTCATTAGAGATTCATGCACAGACTACATCAGAAGAAATATCATTTTGAAAAGAAGTATCAGTTTCTCAGTCTAGTCTAACTTCATGTTTCAGCTTCTGTTGCAGAGTAGATAATATAGTTTGATCATTATAGATCTCACTGTAGTCTGCACAACAACTGAGCTCATCAGCTGAATTCTTTGATTCAGAGTGATGCAGTAATATAAAATCATAAGCAGATAAAGCTTTCACTCATCTGATCTGACATCTGTTCAGTTTCTTAGTCATCATAAAGTACTGCAGATTGGTATGATCAGATCAGACTTGAATTGAATACTGACTTCTCTTCAGATAGTGTCTTCAATTCTTAAATGCTGCTACAATAGTCAAGAGTTCTTTATCATGAGTATCATAATGCATTTCCACATCAATCAACTTTCTTGATCAGAAGACAACTGAATGTTAGTACTCATCATTCTACAACTGTGACAGAATAGCAGTGACTGCAAAAGTAAATGCATCAGATTTGATCTGAATATACTGAACTGAGTCAAAATGAGCTAATAGAGAAGCATATATAAAGCATGATTTGAGCTCATTGAAAGTGCTTTGAGCATCTTCTGTTCACATAAAAGTGGCTTTTCTTTCTCTCTTCTTGCTCTCTTTTGTAAGTTCAAATAATGGGGCTGCAATAGAGGAGAAAGACTTAATAAATTACTGATAGAAATTAGCAAAACTCAAGAAGAATTGAACCTCTTTAATTGATTTAGATGTAGATCATTCCACAATAGTGAAGACTCTGTCTGACTTCATCTCAACATCATTTGTATCTATGACAAACCTCAGAAATGAGACTTTGTCCACTTCAAATTTATATTTAGAGAGTTTTGCAAATAGATTTGCATGCTTGAGATGTTCTAGCATCTTAGTAACATACACTTTATATTTCTGCTTTGAATTGAAGAATATGAGAATGTCGTCCAAATAGACAACACAACATATATTCAACAAATCAGACAAGGCATTGTTAATGTATGCTTGAAATGTCACTGAAGCATTAGCTAGTCCAAATGATATAACTATATATTCAAAATATTCATATCTTATTCTAAAGGCTGTCTTTCAACAGTCTTTTGTCACTATAAGTATGCAGTGATAAACATCTCAAAGGTTCAGCTTAGTGAACATCTTGACTTTAGAAAGTCTATCAAGTAATTCACTTATTAGAGATAGAGGATATCAGTTCTTGATGATGATTCAATTTAATTCTCAATAGTCTACACAAAGACAGAGTCCATCATCTTTTTTGAGAATAAAGAGAATCAATGCATCAGCCAGACTACTGAATGATTGTATCCATTCTTTATCTAATGCATTTTTTAAATATTCTCTTAGAGTGGCTAACTCAGTTTCAGAGAGATTGTATATTGATATAAATGAAGATTGTGCATCAGACTCAAGATCTATACAGTGTTTCATCTCTTCTGATCTTTTTGTGCTTATAGCAGCTTCTTCTGAGAAGATATGTGTGTATGATATGATATAATTGAGTAGATCAATCAGCAAGTCTGAATACACAGTTGAGAATATATATGAAGCATGCTTTGAGTCTTTTGAATGTTCTGTAGATAATACTACAAGCATTTCTACTCTAGCTTCTGTGAGAACTTCAGCTAAGACATCTTATTCAGAAATAATTTGAGACTGTTGTTCATCTTCAGAGCTTCTAAAGAAGAATTGTCCATCTGATCAATCTATAAGAGGATTTGTTTGTCTTAGTCAAGGAAATTCTAATACAAGATTATAGTTCTTCATCTTCATCATATGAAAGAAATGAGATGTCTGCTGTGTATTACTTTTGTGATCAGTGACAGTAGTTGCAATGTTATACTTTTCAAAGAAGTATATTATGCATCTATCAATTGACTTGATTATTTTGATTTTGCAGTGAGCAGCTTCTAGATTGTGATTCTTTGCTCAAAATTCATCAACACAGTTCACTTCTGACTCAGAGTCTACTAGTGCAAGCATTTTTTGCAGACTTTTAGATGTAGCAAGTTCCACTGTGACAGTGAAGTTTAAGATGTTTTTGTATCAACTTTCCACATTTATAACTGTCATTGTAAGCTGAATGATATATCTTAAGCATTTTTTGAGTTCTTCAAGTTCTTCATGTCTTTCACATTGAGTTTCAAGTCAGACTTGGTGTTTTTGAATTTGTCTTTGAGTTATTTGAAACATGAATCAATGGTATGTTCTGATCACTTGCAATAACAGCAATATTTCAATTGAATGGAGTCATTGAACTTTGTAGTGTCATTTCATTTGTGTTTATTTTGTGATCTATTATCAGCATTATTTCTGTTGTTAAAGTTTTGAGTGAGGTTTTTGAAATTTGACTTCTCTTTAAGCTTCTTCTGTCTCTCTGACAGATTCAATTCTGTCATTGCAAGTTTATGTAGAGTGGCATTATAGCTTAACTCTTCCAATTTGATTGCATATTTGTTGAATTCTCAGTGAATGGAAGATAGAACTTTCATATAGAGATGTGATTTCTGATGATATTCACTATAAGAATGCTGCAGATGCTCTTCAATTGATTGTAAGTGTGAAACAAATTGTTGAACTATCTGATCTTTTTGTTACTCTGTTTTTCAGTACTGTCTATCAATATCTTGAAAACTTCTATCTGAATTGATGACTTGATATTGCATCCAACTAACAAATTCTTCCCATGGTGGCAAAGTTCATATATCATGTGTATGTTGATATCAATGTTGTTGCATCTTGAAATTGAAATGAGTAACAGCTTTGATGATCTTTTGATGATTGTGTTTGTTGTAGTAATCAAGATCACTGGCATGGAAAGTGATAGCAGCTGTAACAAAGTTTTTGAATTCTTTCATACTTTAATCTCAGAACTTTTTCACATCTCTTCAAGAAGAATGACTGCTCATACTGAGATCTCAAAGTTCTAATTGTCAAAGTGATACTCAACTACATCTTCCACTGACAGTAGTTACAGCACTTTTTACTAAAATGTTGAGTATTTGTAGTGTGGCTTCTGATGATCTGAGAATACTGATGATGTTATTATAGTTATCATTTATATTAGTTGCATCTCTACTGTGGTTTGAATGTGCTTCTAGCATATTTTGAGTGGCTGGAGTTGTTTCATTCAATTTTTGTAGTAAAGTGTTGCACTGCTGTTGAAGTTCTCACAATTCTTTCTCAGTCTGTAATTTTTTGATTCTTCTGATCACAGCTATCTTCTCAGTCTCAATTGCACTGAGATCTTCAGAAGAGATATCCTCTTCTGAACTATACTCAGAGTCTGATTTCATAGAAGAAGATGATACTTGTTGCACACTTTCAGTGACAGAAGTGCATATTTTGCAGTTTTCTTTCATAATGTTTGCTGCTTTGAGTTCAGTGGTAGCATGAGTACAGTGGATGCTGTGAGTAGAGGTTATGACTATTACTCAACAGACTATCTCTCAAAGATTGAGTGATTAGAAACTGTGAGATATAGTGACAGTGTGAAGAGTAACAGTAGAAGATAGTTTATAGTGTAACAGAGATAATAGTAATATATTGTAGAGTGTAATATGATAGTATAATGTAGTGTAGCTAATTGCTAAGAAAGAAAAGAAAGAGAAAGAAGATGTGTGAAATACATACATTGATATATATATACATATAGAAATAGCAGTAGCGAGAGTATAATGAAAAGAGGTAAGAATAAGCGAAGATAATAAGGAAATAATAAACAAGTGAGTGCATTACATTAGATCTTTCTTGTATTTGTTGAGAATTGAAAGCTTCTCTCTTGAGGACTTTTTGTAAAATGTGGATGTAGAAGGAATGATGAATGTGAAAGTGCTCATCTCAGCAAATCATCATTGCAATTCAGTTATCTGTAGCATCTGCTGCTGAAGAATGCTTTATAGATCTAAGTTATCATCCATCACATTCAGATGCAGCAGGTGTTTGTAGAATTGTTTATAGTTCATTTCAATATCTAAGAACATGTAATAATAATATAAAAAAAAAGGAAAAGAAATACTTGTAGATATTTGATTCTCTTACAGACACTATTTACAGTGTTGCAGTGCTAAGCTTGATCAAACTTCTTTGTGAATGCTATTCACAGTGTTATAATTTGTAGGCACTTGAGCCTTGTAGAATATGATTGATTGTGTTTCAGATGCTTAGACATGATGATCTATATAACTAATGATGAGAACACTCAGACCCATGAGAGATCTCTTATAATAACTAGACACTTAAGTCTGTAAACAACACACTCAGATGTAAGAACTGATAACAATGCACTTGAATGTAAGAACTAATAATGAGACACTCAGATCTTAAACACAGAAGAATCAATTTGTAATGTAATGAGTGTACTTTGATTAATGATCTAGCACTATTCTAATACAGATTATGAATTGATTAAGAAAAGAAAGAGAAAAGAAATCAGAAGAAAAGATTATACAAAGAAGATTCTTATAGAGGAAAGTTTGAAATGAAAGAATATCAGAAGTCACTCCACAGTGAAGCAT
This sequence comes from Histoplasma ohiense, assembly GCA_017607445.1. NCBI lineage: Eukaryota > Fungi > Ascomycota > Eurotiomycetes > Onygenales > Ajellomycetaceae > Histoplasma > Histoplasma ohiense. The sequence goes on from JAEVHH010000001.1 coordinate 5,853,309, forward strand.
GGAGTGGAAGAACATTAAGAAGTATACATAAGAATCATTAGAAACTACACAAATGTGGAGTGTGGGATGAAGGAATCATTGAGAGCTATGCAGAAAAATCATTAGAGACTATATGAGCATGGAACACAGAGTGAGAGAATGTTAGAAGCTACACAGAAGAATCATTAGAGACTATACAAGTGCAGAGCATGGAGCAGAAGAATGTTAAGAGCTACACAGAAGAATTGTTAGAAACTACACAAGCATGGAGCACAGAGCAGAAGAACATTGAGGGTTACACAAGGTCACAACAGCCAGAAATGAGCAGGTGCAGGAGGGGAGTTGGTTGCGTAAGTTAATTACTAACAGGTGCTAACCCATCACACTGTCATTTCTGGTTGAGATCAAAACCCAGCTTGCTCAAAGCTGTGTTGACGAGGTTCTTCAAGGCCAGCTCAGAATGAATTCTGGACTCTTTCTTGGTAGAGGAGTTGGTAGAGATGCTTATGTTTGATGTATCTTCTTCATCTTCATCTTCCACCTGACCGGTTGCCACTGCGGCCGAAAGATGGTTGATAAGTAACAACAGCAGATTCATGTCCATAAAAGTCAGCTTTGCTAAGTGTAAGGAAGAGAAAAAGTCATAGCTCTACAAGGCAGAAGCCTGTCGTGGCATATACAGTACAAATGAGTAGCTGCTTTGTAAGAATATTTCCGTCATCTCATTAAACAGTCTTCCACCAGTGAGGAGGAGTTTTTCGGCTTGGTAGTAAGCTTATATCTGGTAATGGCAGATTCTCCGGATCAGGCGGCTCATGCGTGATAACAGCCACTGTAAGATACTGTCGGAACTGGATAAGTCCGAATATTGCCTCAATTACTGAATATCAACAAAATGAATTGAATTGCTTATTCTAATTCTGATAATTACATGACATTTAGGCAGTATTTAGGGCCTGTTCGGTGCGTCTGTGTGTACTCGTTCTTTTTGTACGGATCTCCACTTTTTTTAAAAAGTACGGCTCAATATGACAACTGTTCGGTGGGCAGAGCGGCTGTACTAATATTACAGCTTCTTTTTGCAAAGTACAGATGAAAAAGGCCAGATGTTTGGTGGATTGAGCAGCTGTACTCGCATGTTTCACCAAGATCATATGAATAAGCAGTATTTAACTTCAATGGTGTGTGACAGCGTAGAATAGTGTAGAATAGTGTAGAATAGCATTCATAGTGGAGGTAGTTAACTAATATTGGTTAGAAAGAAGCTCACAAAAATGTGTTCTTTTTGAACTGAGTCCAGAGTCAGTTCAAAAAGAACATGTTTTTGTGAGCTTCTTTCTCCATCATAATAATACAGGAGATTGTCAGTGAAGATCAGCATGGAAAATAGTCAGCAGCAGAATGATGAGGTGAACAAGCAGATTCTACAAACTGCAATTCGACAGTATATTGGTCCTCATCAACAATTGCTTGCCAAAATAGCCATGAATCTGATGATGAGGACCTCTTTGATGTCACAGAAAAGAGTATTATATGAAAGATCTCCCATCGGTGCTCTGTATACTGCTCAGCTGCTGAATCCAAATACCCACCCTTAAATTGTATTAATAAAATATAGACAAAATCAACCATGGATTTGGGAGAATATGATCTCAACACATCCGCGTTGAATGTGGAATTAAAAAGCAAGCATGGAGCGATCAACGCCGGCTTGCTACTAATTAATTGGTAAATACGCTATTTTTAATGAGATCCACTATTGCGTTCAAAAAGTACGGACGCACCGAACAGGCCCTTATAGGGAAGAGTATGCTTGCTTACATGATCAAGATATTGTTGAGTAATAGTTGATCATTGGTAAGTTTAAAACATGGTGACATTTCATGTTATTCCAGAATCTTCGATAATATAACTTACCAAGTTCTTGATCCGACAGGTACACGAGTTGTACGCTATCAAACATCTATCCATTATGGGCTTTATACAACTGGTTCGATCAGTACAATAGATTCGATCGATGCAATCAGTGCAAACGGTACAATCGATTCAATCGGTACAATCAGTTCAACCAGTTCAATCGGTTCAATCAGTACAAACAGTACAATCAGTTCAATTGGTTCAATCAGTTCAATTGGTTCAATCAGTTCAATTGGTACAAACAGTTCAACCAGCACATTTGACTCATCTATTTCAATTAGTTGTGGTGTAATCAGTACAGTCTGTATGTCTAACTCAGTTGATGTGTTCTCAGCTGTCAGTATGATATCTATACATACTCTGTTTTATCTTTCTTCACTGATTTTGATCTCTATTGACTTAAACACTTTTTTTTTCTTTTCTTGCTGCTCTCTCTGTCTTTCTTTATTCTTTTTTTCTCATGATCTTCTTCAGTGCTCTCTTCTCTCTTTCTTCAGATTTGTATTGAATTATATGACTGCAAGATGTTATAGATGACACAGTCTTTCTCTCACTCTTTTTATTATTTTTCTTTTCAGAATATTTTCTTTTCTCTTTTTCTTCATCTATTTTATCTATCTTTCTTCTGTTGTTAGAAGTGCAGATAGCTTTCTGATCAGCTGAGAGAATTATCTCTCTTCATTCACTATAAAGCTTTTCAAACACAGCAGCAGCAGTTCTCTTGAGAATCACACTATAGCTTCATCATGAATGATCATACATTGAATCAGAAATGAATGCACAGCTCAGTAAAATCCTTTTCAATGAGCTGAGTCTTTTCAAGAGTTGTCATCTGAATTCTGTTTTCTCTCTCTCTGTGTACATAGAAATCTCTTCAGTGTAGCACATCTCCATGTCCTTCAGAAGGCTTCTGAAACACAGACACTGCCTGTGTTTTCTCTGAGATGTTAAACCAATACAAACAAACAAACAAACAAACGAATGGAATGGCAATGCTACTGGGGATAACCCTTGCTCGGAAAGCTACGCCGGAGATGAGCCATTCGCGGGAGTCGAAGCCCACCAATTAGCACAATGAATGAAAGACCAAACAGAACGGCATAACATTAAATTCATTGCCTACATGGACCTTCACTCATACTCTCAGCAAATACTCTATCCATACTCATATTCCTGTCTGCCTCGCCCATCCAACTTGGAGAATCTTGAAGAACTAGCCATGGGTATTGCGAAGGCAATTCACCTAACCAACAGAGAATCCTACACCATAAGCTCTGCCTGCGCAGAACTCACGGCGTCCCAAAAGAAAGACAGATCTGACACGTTTCCCCACATGGAAAGTACGGGAGGCAGTGCACTAGACTGGTTATATAATGACCTCAGTGTCAGATACTCCTACCAGCTCAAGCTGCACGATAAAGGCAGTTATATTAAGAAGTTATGTTAAGAACTGTGATGAAATTAAAGATCAAATAGAAAAAAGATATGATTCAACCCACTAGTTTACATTTATTATACTAAATAAATCACAGCAATCTGTAACATTTACTGAGCAGGCAATGCCTGCAGTCTGCACCATATCTTAGACATTCATGATTGAACGTACACCATTGCGTCTCGCATTGAACTGCGCGGCTCAACATTTTTAAATCACGACGCGAAAATTCTTTAAATGATTTTTGCTTAGAGTTCAATGGGGTGATTGTTTTATGTATTTGACTGATGCTATTATCAAAAGATTTTAAAGCTGCTTTATCTGAGATATGTAAGCTTTGCAGTTGATTGCTCACTTCAAAGACTTGTAAATTTGTTTTTTGATTATTCTTATTTGTCAATCATAATTTGAAAATAGATATTGAAATTTAATTGCTCAAAGAAGAAATAATTAAAATTGACACTTACTAAAGTATTTTGTGCTATCACATTCAAACTAGTAAAAGAGAATATTATAGCAATACAATAAAATAATGAAATCATTTTAATAAGCTTATAACAATTTTAAACTGATATTTTTTCATAAATTTTAAATTTAATGTAAATAAAAAATTAAATCAATAAATTAATCATCTTATTTACATTTTATACTTATATATTCTTATTTTAGTTTAATATATATCTACTTGAAGTTATACTTTTCCATTTGTCCGTAGTTATACAGCAAACTTTTTAACTTTACTTCAACTATTGTATATTATTTATGATGAATTAGTAGTATTTGTTAGTTAATTAGCTTACACAATTAATCTTTAATACTTCTTTGTGATGAATTAATATTCATTAATAGTCAAGTTGTGCAATCAACCTTCTTACTGCTTATTCGCCTTCTCATGTGCTCACACGTGCCCACGGAATGCTTATACTCTTCTCATGATTCCGCTCCACAATCGCGTAGTCTCTAATGATTCCTTCATATAATCTTTGATGTAGAGTAGCTGCTAGGACCATGAATTACATATTTAGTTTGGTTTGATTGGATCCCAGTCCATCTCTTGGTGTGATTTCAGTGAGATCATGATTAAAATGAGAGTATAAAGTGACTAGAATTATTAAAACATAGACTGGCCGTGTGATCATGCATGGGACCAGGATCAAATTTTTCCTCAGTTCCATTCTCAAATATCTTAGTTCTGGTCTCATATAGTGTTTATCAAATCAGTCACTTTACATGATTTATATTATAATTCTAGTTCCAGATCATGTTTTAGTTCTAAATTATCAGTCCTGGTCCCATTTGATCCCATTTTACAAAATGGGACCAAACAGGACCATGATTTACCCTATATAGATTGGCAGCGATAGACAGATTAGCAGCGATAGATAGATTGACAGCGGTAGATAAATTGACAGCGATAGATAGATTGGCAGTGATAGATAGCTTAGCAGCGAGGGATAACTTAGTAGCGAGGGATAGATTAGCAGCGATAGATAGCTTAGCAGTGAGGAATAGCTTAACAAGATTGACAGCAGTAGCTGGTAGATAGAGATAATATCTCCACCAATCATATCATCAGATTGATATCTAGATATGTATTATATAATCATCAGAATGGGATCAAATCTCAGTCAAAATCATAATCAGTTCCAGATCATATTCTTACTTTTGATGATCAGTCATTTTACATAAAATATCAAGATTTATTAGTTTCATTTCACTCATATTTTAATAATTCTAGTTATTTTACACTTCTATTCTGATTCTGATTTCACTGGAAATCACACCAAGAAATGGACTGAGATCAAATCAAATCAAATCAAATATGTAATTCATAGTCCCATCAATTAGTCTATTAAAACATGAGTGAAATGAAACTAATAAATTTTAATATTTTAAATAAAATAACTAATTATCAAAAATAAAAATATAATCTGATTATGATTTTGACTGAAATTTGATTTCATTCTGATAATTATATAATACAGTGCTTTGTAATAAGTTTGAAACTATTGTGACTTTTCATCAAAATTCACTAATTCAAAAGTAGTTTAATTTGTAGTAATTAGTTGTAGTTATAGTATCATATAATATTCAAATACATTCATTTACCTCTGTTTTTCCACTCATCTATACTGTTTTTTATTCTCTCATTTATTTTTCTATCTTCTTTCTCACATATTTTTTTTATTGAGTGGAAATCTTTGATTTTCAGATGTAATTTAATTAATTAAAATTAGTTCTGCAATAAACAATGCAACTACTAACCTACTTTTAAGCCAGTGGATTTTGATATAAAATCACAATGGTTTCAAACTTATTGCAAAGCACTGTACATATCTAGATATCAATCTGATAATATAATTGATGGAGATATTACCTCTATCTACCACTGTCAATCTATCTACCACTGCCAATCTAACTACCACTGTCATATAAATCATGTAAAGTGACTGATTTGATAAACACTATTTGAGACCAGAACTAAGATATTTGAGAATGAGACTGAGGAAAAATTTGGTTCTGATTCCATGCATGGTCACATGGTCAGTTCATCAATGAAAGAAGAATGTTGAAAGAAGTTTCATTCTGATCAGTTAGTTAACTAGATTAAATAGATTATAAAAATTACACTAAAACATATAAATACAGCTGATCTCTCATATGGTTCAGTAGCTTCCGTATATTTAATACACTAATAAACACACTAAAAATTACACTAATTGTGGCCTCGCGGCGAGGGGATAGTGTATTAGTTATACTTTTTAAATGAATGATTGTAATCTAAATCAAGATTTAAAAGGTCTCTATATTGAAAAAAAAAAAATTATAATATTCATTTTTGGTATATATATTAATAAAAATGTATGAGAAGATAAATGTTCATTTTTGTTTTATCCTCGGACCTCACTCTCTTTTGTTGTCAAGAAATCCATTTGATTAGGGTTAGATGACCTCATATCCCCCGATTGTGCCCCAATGGCGCGGCGGGCGACGGGCGAGGATCTGGTGCCAGGGCTCAGTCAAGCTACGGCAGCCTATAGTGACAAATGTGACAAATGGGTTTTTTATACTAGTGTTACAATGTATTGTACATGTACACACATCTATCATATTCATAATTGAATAGAGCTTCTTGATTATTAGAAAGCAATGCATAGCTAGATATCAGCTTCAATATATATCATCACTGTGATAGATAGCACTATAAATACTAGATTATCCATAGTCCATAGTGAAAAGCCAACATAACCATTTGTTAAATGGTTGTGCTCATATTCATATATACCCATGGGTGCGGTGGCGTGGCCACTGAACCCACCACTGATACACTGCGATCGCCAGCCGCAGCATAGTGGGGATCCACATCACTAGATATCATCATTAGATATCATCGTCAATATATATATATATATACTGTGGTTTCCACACTCTGGCTGGTGGTTGCAGTGTATAGATAATGGGTTGGGTGGCCACGCCCACTGTGGGCCGGGCCACACCACCCACATCCATAGGTAAAATATATATATATATATCTCATTGATATATATCATTGCTAGATATCATCATGAATATCATCACTAAATATAATGAGCTAGCACTATGATAACTAGATTATTCATAATAAAAAAGTCAATATAACCTTTTGTTGAATCATTGTGCTCATAGTGACATATATATATATATATATATATATATATTGATGATGATGTCTAGTGTGATAATCTCTACAATGATGTAAATTCACTGTTTTAAAATGTACTTAGAGAATTCAAGGTGCATTGCTTTCTAGTATAAATTTCTATCAATATGTGTCTGTAAGTGGAATTATATAGGTAATTACAGTGGAAAACATCAAAAAACCCCATTTGACACATTTGTCACTATAGGCTGCCGTACATGCCTTTCCACCATTGTACCCTGTCGTTGATTTTCACCCGGAGAAATTGCCCCACACCGGGTGTGAGTTACGCCGTAGTTAACATGTATACTACAAACGAAACTGAAACTACCATCCTGAATCGAGAGGGAAACTACAAGGAGGTTTATTTACCCAGGCATGAGCATTCAAGATATATCTAGGTAACCTCTGATCAAAAAGATCACTCACAATTGACAGCTGCTGCTGTCGGTTCAAAAAGGTTTTGTATCGGTCTGAAAAATTATTGACATAAAGGATATTCTTTGCTATGGATGAGGCAAACCAATCACTGGGGGTTGAAATTATCACCATCGCAGGCACTCAACGATCCTTTAGTCTGTACACTCGGGACATGTTTATAGTTTAAATTCCTAGCGACATAAAACCGTTAATGGCGATGTCTGTCGTATTCAATGATAGAACAGCCCTCCGTACATTCAGCATGGTGTTGTAAACCCCTTCCTCAATTCGATACCCGGCCGCCCGAAATTATCCTTATTGACTTCTGTGAACCGAAATAGGTGCCAAACTATAACATCTAGTCCAAACGCTATGGAAAACCAAAAAAAAAAAAAAAAAAAAAAAAAAAAGACCGCAAACCGCCCATGATATAACCCGCCCGGGGTGGCGATTCCTAGATATTCAAAGGTAACTATCCCGGATATCCAAGGTCACCGCTCCCTCATCCTGGGGTTTTCCGAGAAATATTAACATTAAAATTCAACCCAATTGTTTGACTCATGTTATAACACTGTCTAGCCTGGGGCTCACATTTGCTTTGGCGAGGAGAATGGAGGACATCGGATCTTATATTAGGTTGGCGTTCGACCGGTGGGACAGAGCAAGTAGCCCCCGAGAATACTGCCTCCCAAGAAGCGATCGGGATACAGGGGAATTCAAAATTGGTGGTGTGGAACTGTAGAAACTGAGTTAGATTGCCCCATTGAATTCTTTGAAGCTAGGCAAAGTAGTCATGTTGGGACACTATCTAGAGGAGATAGCAGACATCCATTTCTGTTCATCACTTCTATATGCAAAAGATATAAATCGTCAGTATGTCGGAAAACAGTGAATCGGGGAAGAAGGGATGCAGGAGTGAAAGCCACATACGAGTCAAATTGCAGCAGCATCCCCAGTACTGGAATGAGCTGCTTCTGGTAGTTCTTGTCCCTCTGCTCTAGGAACTGCAACAGAACATTCTTAAGGTACACGTAGTCAACCCCAACCACATCTGAGCCCTGAAGAGTTGCACTCCTACCCTGAGAATGAGGCGATACGAGTCCACCACTACGTGGTTGTTGCATATCAGAATCTAGTGATGACCGTGGTGATCGGCTAGAACCCGTATTGCTCGACTCGAACCCATACCGTTTGCTAGCTTTGGACACCTTTCCATCCTCTGTCAATGTCCTATTTGATTTGCGAAGTTTATCAAGCCGCCGGTTCGTTGCCTCGATGGAGCGGCGCAGTTCTGCATTCTCTTTCTCCAGCTCCCGTATCTGCCTCTCACCCTCGTCGAGGGTGTCTCGCAGGTGCGTCATCGTCGCATGAACGTCGCTAAGTTCCCGTTTCGATCGCTCTGTTTCCACTTCAAGTTCACCCTGCCGCCGTTTCCACTCTTTCTGCGCATACTCTAGCTCTTCTTTGTCCTGTTCCACTCGCCGCAACGTACGCTCCATATCGCGAGTTCTCGTCCTAAGCTCTTCGATCTCTCTCGTCCGTTTGCGTCCAACGAGGCTAGCTTCGTCTTCTGCCCGATCACGTTCTTCAATGGCTACTTCTAAGCGCTCCTTAAATTCACGAACCTTAGCATCTGTCCTCATCTCAATGTCTGATAGCAGCCGTCGCATTGTTTCACACTCTCGAGTGCGCTCAGAGAAGAGGCGGTGAGCATCAGCGACTTCCTCCTCAAGACTGACGCAACGTTCACGAGCTTCTTTAACTTGCATGGCCATCTCGGACGCTTGGTCGCGCATGCTGTTCATCAAGCTTTGTGCACTAGCGTGCTGTGCAGTTTTCAATTGGAGTTCATCTCGTAAGCTTTCGATGTCTCTGTTAAGCTGTTCCGTGTGCTCCTCAACTTCCAGCAATCTCATTCGCGATGACTTTAGCTCTTCCTGTGTCTTCGCAAGGGTTTTTGCTGTCCTCTCATTCGTCTCTATGGCCTCTTGCTTTTTCCCTTCAGAGTAGCGTAGATCGGATTGCGCAACCTCCAATGCTTGCTCTGCCTTAACTCGGCTAGCAATACCTTGAGTGACCCTTTGGTTCAGAGATTTTATTTCTGCTTCCTGCTCTCCAATCTTACCTCTTAAGTTTTTCATTTCAGATCGAAGGTCTTCATGGCGCCTCTCCAAACGCTTTAGGTCGTTGGTTTTGTTCCTAAGGTCCTCTTTGGATGTTTTAAGTTCGGCTGATTCAGCCCGAAGATTCCTCAATTCAGGTTGAACTTTTTCGAGAGTTTCTCTTAAGATTATCAAATCCTTGAACCGTGACGCGGCGAGTTGCTGAGCAGCGGAAAGGTCTGTTTGCAATTCCGTAGATTTTATCTTCAGCTCCTCAAATTCGACCGCCAGATCTTTGTGAGCATCCTCATTTTGACGGGAGCTAGAAGATACTTGTGTTCGTAGATCATGCAATTCCTTTTCTAATTCCCGGATGGTGTGGCCAAGGGTTTTCTTTTCTATTAAGAGTTCTTTAACTTTCTCTCTGGCCTCGACACAACTCTGTCCAATATCACGAAGCCCATCACGTAAAGAATCAATCTCTTCTCGTAGTTCTTCTTCACCCTTAAGCTTAGAATCAAGTCTGCTAATGGCGGCTTCCTTCCCTGCGAGTTGTATTGTAAGATCCTCGATCATTTTCTCGAGTTCAGCGATGCCGTTGGAGGTTTTGGGTGAAGAAGGGGATTCCGTCTTTGGAACTATCGGAGGCTGAGGGGCTTCATCTACACCGTCTTTTCCATCCTTCTTCTTCTTCCTCTTGCTTTTCTTCTTCCCCCCACCAGCCACAGCAATGGTATTCTGACTTGCGACACTAGGCTGAGTGTTGCTCACGATCAAACTAATCCGGAATTCTTCGAAATCGGCAGTTTTGCCATCTAATATACGTTGCTTAGCGGTCTGCCATGCGTCATTGTCTTTGAGGCTTTCGTCAACAAAATCAACAATCCTTTGGGTTCCCTTCGCCTCAGAGTCTTTAGCAGCAACATCAGCCTTCAAAGAAAATATAGTACTTTCCGCATCTTTCAGCTGCGACTTCAAAGTTGTAACAATGCCCTGTAATATATTTAGTCGTCTTTCGCCAGACTTTTTTTCCTGCTCTCCCACGGCTGCGTCGACACTTTGTTCGGCTTTCTTCTCACTAGCCTGGATCAATTTTTCAGATCTGTTACCCAACTGCGTTTTCAACTCCTCTATAGTAGCACTTGATCTCTCCACGTCCGTCTCAGCCACCGAAAGTTGAACTTTAAGAGTAGATATCTGATCTTCAAATATACTCCGTTGATTCTCCAAATCCAACCGAAATCGATCATTTCCCTCTCTCAATACAGTTAGCTCTCGGGTGGCCGATTCCAAGTTTTGCGCCATACCCTCCGTCGACTCACGAGCAACAGACAAATCCCCTTTGAGGGTTTTCACCTCTACTTTCAAAGTCTCGACCTCCAGCTGTCTTTTCTCCAATTCTGATTGTAAACGGGGTATCTCATTATCAAATGAAAAAAACTCTTCACTTTCTTCAACGGGAGGAGGGGAGGTGACAGATCTCGCCCTCGGAGAAAAGAGTGAGATCCCAGGAATAGACGCTATTGAGAGTGTTGGGGATTTCTGCGCATATTCCAACGAGCTGGCTTCTGCAGACGCAGATGTGGGTTCGATCGTGGGTGGAGCCTTTCCACTTACTTTCTCGCCTTGCGTAGGGCCTGTTCCATGCGAGAAAATAAGGGTAACTGGCTCTTCTTGAGAATCACGAGAAGATTTCTCAGCTTCTGTGAACTTTTTCTTATACTCATCCCTCTCAGCTGTAACGCGTTTAAGCTCGTCTAAGACAATGTCGCCTTTTAAATGGATCTGGTTGAGGTACTCTATCAAAGCTCGAGGGTCGTTTATAGACGTTAGAGGAGTATTCTCGCGCAGTGTTGCTTCAAAAGGTTCGATGGACAGTACTCGTGCCTGGGCAATTCGGTACGCCTTTAATAATTCTATAGAGGGAAGTTTAGCCCAAGCAAGAAAAACACTGGCAATTCACACCAACCTTGATATCTCCCTTCTAACTTGTCAAGCCTCCGTAACTTCACCCTCACTTCGGTTGAGAGATCCATCTGTGGAGGTTCTTCCAGTGCGGCAGTGGCCCCCCGTCCGAAATCTATTCTACTTTCCTTCGTCCTCCCCCTGCCACTTTCCTGGTCAGTAGCGATTCCAGCACTTCCGCCTCGTCCAGTCTCAGTCATTTGAACAGGAGTGATGTTTTTAGTTGATGAATCATCATCTCCTACAATAAAATCCGGATCGAATTCAGCAGTATCGCGGCGCTTCGCGGTAGCGCTGTTTTGTCGTTTTAATCTTGTAGAACGGGAATCCGCTTGTGCATGCGTTCCCAGGACGTTCGAGTTGGATCGGGAATGGGAATTGGACTCTTGGGCTGCTTTCTGGCGGGCTTGCTCCTCTGCTATGCGAGAATCAATGGCACCCTTAATCCGCTATTTGGTCGAATGTGATCAGAACAGGTGTTGTCTTTCGGTGTGGGGATTTTTGATGGTCACATTATATGGAACTTACCTGGAACATTGCCGTCGTAAATTGCGGAGTTTATATATCGATCAGAGGCGGGCGATGCGTGAGGATTCTGAATTCGAAACCTTCGAGAAAGCAAGAGGAGCTTGCAGCCTGTGGCTGAGTAAGCGCAAATTGGTCGTCAGAGACCAGGATGGAGTTGGACTGGCCCATAGCACAAGCTCTAAATGAACATGGGGATAGCTGCGAAACAGATAAAGACATGCAAATATTTCTTAGATCGGTTCCCACCTTACGGATTGATCCTTTGGTGCAGTGGTAAAAATACTCATCAAAAATGCATGTTTTACAATTATAAGCCTAGATGCACCTGGTGTGCAAATATATCACACATCAAAAGATCATAAGTTCAAATCACCTCAACATCAAAAAATTGCATTTATTGTGGAATTTAATCTCAGTTATAACAGCTTCATAGTAATCTCAGCTAACTACTGTTAGTTATATATATATATATTGATTAGATCTGCAAAAAATTAACATAGTCAGGAAGGGAGGAAAAGAGGAAGCCCACAGAAATATGGCCTTCCATAGAAACACTACGGCGGACGTTATCAGATTCAAGGTACGGGCGTCACCATACCTTCAAAGCCAGCTTCATTCCCACAAAACTTCCACCCCAAATCCTCACCAGAATAGGCGGGATTTTAACATCATCAAACTTCTCTGAGTCATGTGCTAACTTCCTAGGCAAACGCTTTATCCAATTCAACCACTCCTGCTCTGGCAAAACGCTATGTCTCCGAATTTTAACCCCGCTGTTGGGTCCGTAGGTGCTCCACACACGCATCCATATTCCCAAATAGAGACGCCAGCTTCTGATACTCGGAAGAGCAGTAGATGCATCTATTGTTTCATGTCCACCAGTACGCAGTCGGTAAAACTTCTCATGTGCTCCTATTGTTTCGAGAAGGATGCTCAGCAGTAACCGATACCTATCCCTTGGTGAACACGGACTCCCTTATCAAATGAGCGGGATCGTTAGTCCTGGCTTTTTGGCGCACGAGGAATTACTCGCGTAACTGCTTGTGTGAGAGAAACTATCAGAAGATGTGGTCATGGGCCCTCCGAAGTTGTAGTTCGTAGGTTTCCAGAAAAGGCCTCCGAGAAGATTCTCTACGGCCGTTGACCGGCTGGTATGACTCTTCCTGCGCCGCTATATTTTTTTCCAGCCCTACCTGTAAAACGCGGAATCTTCGGTTCTCTTTGTTGGCTTAACCACGAGGGCCAGTCTAGTTTTCTGCGATGGAGGTAATTGTGCTGGAAGGCACACACCTGGGCGGGGATGGCGATCTTCCCAGTTCCGGCAAGAGGGGAGGTTTCACTCTCGACGCGGAATGCAGGTGTGAAGAAGGTAAAGCATGTTCGATAGTGGAGAGGATTGCAGCATCATAACTAGGGTTCTCGATGAAATTCTAAGCGTACTCCTCGCCTACGTGCTCCGCTGGTTAGTTTGCGAGTCGTATTGTGCCTCTGGGTGATCCTGCTCGAACCCTAGAGGTCTTCGTTCGGTAGGAAAACTACGGGGACCCAGCGCCTGTGGAGCTGTTAAGCTAAGCCTATATAACAGCTCACCACTAGACTCCCTTATTGTCGGAATTGGGGATTGAGTCTCATTGTTTCTGTGGTTGGAAATTGGGCTCCCGCGGTACAGACGCCAAATTCCGTCCAACGCTTCGCTTTCGTTGGTTGGGAGCTCAGCGGTCACTTTCGGCAAGTAGTGCGATGAATTCCTGTGGGCGAAAACTCCAAAGCTTCTTTTCGTGGATATTGGGCTGACGACCTTGCCTGCAGTAGACAGACTCTCCGATTTCATACGCAATGACAAGCTTGTGGCAGTATGACTGCTCGCAACTCTGGAAAATACGCTTCCGGTCGTAGAAAGCGGTGAAAATTCCTGATCAGTCAAGTCCCCATTTGCAGGCATTTCCACAGTTCCAGGTGGGAGTGACGCAGAGTTCAACCCTCTAGACATTTGAACGCCGGGGGCTAGACGTTCACCCAGCCGACCCAAGCAGAGTATGGAGTCGACACGACCGCCGTCCGAAGAAGTCTGAAAGCTGCCATAGTCGAGTTCGAGATTGTCCATAAATGCCTGCTGCAGGCCGACCAGGAGGGTCGCCTGCAAGTTGATCAAAATAGATTTCATCTCTTCCTGAGAAGTTTTGTCCCCGTACACATACTGTTGACCAATGCGGTTGACGCCGCAATCATACTGGCCCTGGACTATGGGGGGTCCAAGGGCAAGCGAGATTTCCAAGCCCACCAGGGCATCCTCAGATAATGGTCGCTTGTTGGACCGCTTAATGCGCTCTACCAATTTTGTAGCATTCAGATAAGTAGTCACAACTAGATTAGGCTTGTCAGCATCAAAATAAATTGGTTGGATCGATCAACTCGAAGACAACAAATAGCAAAGGAGCGAGTTTGTAGTTGAGATATAGCGTGAGGAGTGCAGGAGAAAGAAATAACGGGATCCTATACTTTCAGATATGCAATCCACTAGAAGAGTTCCCTCGGGCCTCAACATCACTTGCCGTACCATCACATCTCTTGCCATGTCTTGCTTACGGGTCAAATTGCGTGACCGCTACGGGTTGATGAAGCGGGGTGCCCTCCCAAAAAAACGCGGTTTGAGATCTCCGTCTTGTAGAAGAAAGCACCCTCGATGGGAATGTAGAAGGAGAAAACAATGGAAAAGAGCACGCAGCAGACCCAGCGGTGGACGAAAAATCTTGGAGGACTATTGTGAAAGCGTAAAAAACATGCCGCAAATACGTCGCGCAAAACACCAACTTGCCACAAGTTCAGGCGGGTTGGTGCCTCAACTAATTCTCAATCGAAGCCAACTACTCCGTAGTGCAGGCGGATTATTGCAAGCGAATTAGAGTGCAGGACAACAGGTGAACTCAACAGTCAGAAACTTGTGGGTTAACAGTAGCTCTTATTTCGTTCTTCTTGTAGCTGCACCAACAAGGGGTGGAAACAGGGAGAAGCCAAAATCATTTCATTCCGCAACTTAGATAACTACTCCGTCGTGGTGGAGATGGGTTAATGTTTGGCAGCCTGGTTCTACAAGGAAGCTTACTTCCTAGTAGTTCTTGACTATCCCTTTTGGTTAACTTAATGCTGCTGTCCCTTTGTGGGAGGTTCATTAGTTCTTGATTTTCATTGTTATTCATTCTCACACAAACTTACTAGTATTTATTTATATTCCCTACTATGCATTGTTATTAGTTGTAAGGTTCATCAAAACCACTGGAAAAGAATGACCCACAGGAGTACACGCAATCCCTGACCCCTGATTGTGTGGTCAGAGGTGTGGCACATATGTCCTTGCTAACCTCTATAGATTTAAATGGGAAATCTCAATACTGGAGCTCAAATGAATCCAGTCCTTACAGCATAAATTATGAGGCCTTGATGTGTAAGTGATCAGTCAGTCAGTCATTAGCAGATCATGAATCTCTACAACCTCTATCAACTGTTTAGAGCCCTTTTACATACTTTATGAAATAAATTCTGGTGCATGCAAGGGTGTATGGGCCACCCAACGCTGCATTTAAACTGATATAAATTTGATACATATATATATCAACCACAATTATTATAATAAATTTACAAGTGATAAATTTAAAATCTCTTATTGAATATATATCTTTTACGATGTTTACTTTTCTATCAGACTATATTATAATATGTATTATATAGTTATGTAAAAATTAAGTAACTAACTAGTTATATATTGTGATGATAATACAGTAATCTAAATATCAATCTGTATATGTAATTTATGAGTAAAAACACAAGATAATACGGACTGTAGCTCAACAGTATACTGATAATTTTAAAATTTAAACTGTTTATTTATTAATATATATATTTGAAAGGGTAAATTACATATCATATACTATTCCAATACAGTGGGTGTTGAGATATCAATAGATGACCATCATAGATTTTATATGGAAAATCGGGGCCGTTGAGTGGAAGCGGGCGTTGGGTGGTTGACTGCGTTATAAGCTGAAATCTCATTACCTACTGAGTATATCATTAAGCTCTTGCTTGAACCAGTCGGCAATGTTAGGGGTGCGCCCTGGACCCCATTACACCAAATGGTGTGTTAAAAAAATTTTTTTTTCCCCTTCTCTCTTCCTTTTGGTTCATTTTAGCTTATCTTTATGTGCCGATAAAACCCAATCGGATCTTCATCGGCTTCAGTGGATGAGGAGTGAACGCATCATTCTGCCCAACAAGCTGGACCTTTGATCCACACGCTGTGTAAAACTAAAAGAAAATAAATAAAGATCATGGGGAAGCAATGCAGCCATCGAATACAAATATATCAAATATATAAACGGAAGAACAAGAAAAGGAGAGAGATGGTCTAGACAAAACACCGCCCATGACATATGATCCACAACCGCATCCCTAACCAGTCCCACAAACCCATTCATGATTATAAACTAATTATCGTCTCGAGAAACTCGCAGTGCTCCATAAAAACGCGGACACGCCTCCCTCTAATCAACCATGAGCGAAAAGCAAAAAAAAAAAAAAAAAAAAAAAAAAAAAAAAAAGGACGAAAAAATGCCAGAGAGCAAAGGAGTTTAAGACAGCTGAAAAAGAAGAATAACAAATAAATAACACAAATAACATAAAAAGGAAAGGAAAGGAAAAAAAAAAAGAAAAGATACATGCAATACATAGCTTATAGAAATACAAATGAAACATGACGAAAATTGATGAAACACAGCGAAAAGAGGGGTGGAAATATTGCACATTCGAATCCGGAAGACTCCCGGTGTAAATGTACGGTTGAATTTGGGAAGGTGAGTGGGGAACCTGCGTTTTCCGGTTTTAACGGGCCGGCGTTAAAACGGTATGGTGGAGGATAAGGGAAGCGGGAGGGTGGTATATTTCCATCTTTTGATGCACTAATAAAGATGGTTGAAAGAAAGCTGCAGCAAGGGGAGGAATAGAAGGAACAGAGTACAGCCTTGAGTTAATGGGTTGGAAAGAGTGCTTAAAAAAATAAGAAAAAATAAAATATCAATAACAATAATTACCACCAAGTCCTCAGCAGCACCTCGCCTGCCGAGTCTGAGTCGACCCGACCGGTACGTCGACAAGTTCCTCGCTCAGCACCAGACCAGGGGGAAACCCGAGCCAACTCCGTCTTTTATCTGCTATCCCGCCGCGCAAGCTACTGTTCCCATCAGGAACGGCTCCGGGAGTGTGCGAGGGCACTCTCTCCGAGCCGCCCGACCCGCCCCGATGGGCTTCGTCGGCGTCTACCATTTTATTCCGCTGCTCGACAAGCTTGCGGGTGATGACACGGAAGACCTCCTCGATCCCCTCGCCGTCCTTGGCGCTGATCTCGTGGCAGCAGTCCCAACCAATATCCTGGCCCCAGAAGCCGCTACTTCGCTTGCTCTCTGCACCTGGGTTGTAGATTGGGTTTGAGGTTCCGAAGGCGGAGCTGCTGGCGATGCCCAGGCCGGAGCTGGGAGGTGGGGTGGACGCTTGGGACGGGTAAAGTTGTTCCGCAACGTACGCGATGGTGCGTTCAAAGGGGACCTGGCGTAGGTTAGGGTCATCCGCTACGATATCCGACTTGGTGCCCACGACGTGGATGACGATGGGGGAGTCTTCACCCAGGTTCTGTTTCAGCTCAACTAGCCAGCCGGTCATTTCCTGGAAGCTACTCTCGTCTGTGATGTCGTAACATAGCAGGCCGGCGTTAGCCCCTCGGTAATAGAGGCGGGAGATACTGCGGAAACGTTCCTGGCCGGCGGTGTCCCAGATCTGCAGACGGACGAGAGTATCCGAGGTTGTGTCGAGGACGCGTTTAGTGACGAAGGAGGCGCCGACCGTGGAAGTGGTTGTAGCCGGATTAAAGGCATTTCTCACATAACGTTGGACGAGGGATGTCTTCCCAACACCTATGAAATAAGGAAAGAGATGTGAACAGAGAGAAACTATGTTTGGTACAAACGCATACTTTATTCAGGAGATTACCTTGGGCACCCAGGACAACGATCTTCGCCTCGAGACTGGAGCTCATAGCGAAGGCGGAATGCAGCAGAATGTGTGCATGGCCTACGAGAGTGTGGTGAGAGTGAGTTTATCTGAGGATATACAACTGCGTTGAAAGGGTTCGAGTCGGACGAGATTCTACTTGGGAAACAAAGAAACTCCGCGTCAAGGGATAATGAAGTGAATAAGTGTCTTCTTCACGGTGTGGTATCTGTGGTGAGTAACTGACATCTACCGAGCGGAGCAGAGGGGAAGAGACAGGAGTCATGTAGAGCAGGCAGATACGTTGAGGGAATGATCTCAGTAGTGGAAGCAAGGCTGAGACGGCGAGCGTGACCGTCCAGAACCAGGTCAGCAGAGGCCGCTCGCCCAACACGTGAAGGAGTCCGGATTAGTGACGACGGTGGTAGTGGGGAGTGTGTGTCAATCAGTCACTCAGCATTTATCCGCGTATTTGTCCATCCGGACATGCCTATGCGCGGGCCGTCAATCTGGATGTCTTGGATGTCGAGATGGATCTGATGGATCTGATGGTTACACGCAGAGGTAAAGGATAAACGTTTCTCCTTGGGGTGCATTTCTCCGAACCAACCTCGGTAGGTTGACTAGTGGTAATCTATCCTGCAAGGTGATTTGGCGATAGATTACCACTAACTAGTTTAAATATGTTGGGCACTAGTTGCCCAGGCGGCCCTCCACCGCACGTGATTACCCCTATATAGTTAGCTAGCGATCGCATAATGAGAAGATTAACCATCCCACAAAATATGACGTCGTTACCTAAGCACTGGCAGAAAACCACTAGATATAGGTTCGCACACGCGCGGATCTGTTCCTGCAGCTTTTTTCCCTCACGTAGTGAACCGCTTTTTCGGTCTGTGTACGGATTTATTAAATATATTATATCCTGCATGCCAAGGCCCCCTTTATCAAGGGTGCCGGGGTGATATCCCTGAACAATGATATCCGCGCCTCGTATACAAAGATCGCACAGTTTCTTGGTCCTCCGGCTTCCTAAACTCGAGGCATGCGTTCCGCTTGCCCCCGTCCAGACCTCAACGGAGCGAAGAGTAGACAGGTAGATGCGAGCGAATCACTCCCATTACGCTCCTTGCTCAGCTAGTCCTCATCTAAATTGTAGGGGCACTAATTCCCCGGGTTACATCAAGGACTTTCAGCCCTGCTAGCGGCCCCCGAGTCGGGATTTCCAGCCACCCTGCTGGTGGCCGCGTAGAGGTTTGGGTGATAATGTATGGAGTACCTCAGACAAACCGACACGAGCTTTGGATTTCCCGTTTTTCTCTCTTATATATTCTTCGCGGCTATAGCAAATCGTCCCTGCCTGCCGACAAACGTCCAAACTACGCTGCTCTAACCGATCCTAGTCAATCCAGGAGATTTTGTCCATAGATTGTTTCATTGTGGCTTCAAGTGTGGCTTCAAGTGTGGCTTCCTCTATATCGTGAGGAAGGACATCAGTATCCAAACTCCCTATATGCAAGTTAATGCATTGATGTATCTTGATGCCGTAGTTCTGCCAGTCATGGAGGTAGAAAAAACCCGGAGTCCTTCGTCTTGTAGGTGTTCGCGCAAGCCGATCAATAAACCGCAGCGTGTTGGCGATGTCCACCCCAATACGGGAAATAGTTTTCGGCGTTTGCATTGACGCTCCAGAAGGTAAATTCGCGGCAATTTCTCGCCATTTGGCCCAATCATCCAGAGTGACAAGATGATAAAAAGGCTCGTATGCGTCCCATAGGACCCCGTGGATCTTGGTAAGCGGTCTATTTAAAGAAACATAGTAGGATGAGGGAGCTGCTCGGCGTTCAAAATGGCGTAGTTGTGGTGATATCCTGAGGTCTCTCGCCATACATGCAAGTTAGAAGCACATTCAGCAGAGTGCCTTCAAGGGATTTCAATGTGGAAACGCTCTCCGCAAAATGCCAGTTGATCGGAAAATTTGGGTCATAGCACCATCAAAGTGAATCTCCGATTCATATTCTTGGATATTAGTGCGCCATTCTTTCGAGATGTTCTCATTTTGAAGAATGTCATCAGGAAACGCTTTCCATGCCTCGCAGAACCAGATATATATACTCTCCCAAATCTCCATATCAAAAAATGAGCCCTTATTCTCCACAATTATCATAAACGAACTGGATCCTGCGGAGTCCCAAAGAGTCTTGCTTGCCCTGAAGTTCGCGCCAAATTCCACGTAGAAGGAAGTGGATGTGTTGGGTGAAATGGTAACCCCTTCATGTGCAGGCGATCTATAAAATATCTATTTTCAGAAAACTTCATTGGGTTTCTTCCAAGGGGGTGGGCAAGTCAGGGTCAGGTCGTTTCATTCTCAATACGGACCTTGAGGCTGATCGCCATGATCAAGAGGGTTGATAGAAACGGATAGCCATTGATCCCCGTAATTCAACTCTTGTCTTCATCCGAGGCCTACTGTGGATCTAACCAACTCTGGTTTGGTGGCCTCGCTAGTGATCCATGGACGTCGACGTCGTTACTTTTACCCGGGAGGTTTCCGTATCATGTCGAGGCTACTCTCCAAGAACCCGCCCCCACCTCGAACAAGGAGTCGAGGAGAAAGCCGAAAAGAGAGAAAAGAGAAGGAAATTGACATACATCACAGACCGAGCGCAACCTCTGCGCTTAGCCTCTTTTGCTGAGGTCCCTTTTCAAGGGCCGGGGATGGCATCGCCGGCGAAAAGTGCTCCAGAAGAACAACCGGTGGCTCGGGTGCCCTCCGTTGCTGGCAAGAACAAGACTCGGGCCAAACAGTCCTGTATTCCCTGCAGGACTCGCAAGGTCAAGGTGGGAGGGCACGACAGAATCTCACGTCCAGCGCTAAACCCAGCTGATCCGGTGGAATACTACACAGTGCGATCGAATAAAACCATGTCACTCCTGTTGTGTTCGCGGGCTTCCTTCCGAGTGTGAATATGTTGCGAGCAATGAAGATCGATTCCTCATCACCCAGGCTGACGCCGTTGCGAGCCTGAGAAAAGAGGTTGGGATGCTCAAACAACAGCTGGCAGCTCTTGGCCATGTTCCCCGCTCAGAGCTTGATGCAGCAGACAAAGACCTTAGTCAGACCTCAAAAAAGCCATCTCTGAAGAGGCCTCAACCGTCCCCTTCTGACCACGAACACTCGCTGGCCAATTCCGTCCCGTACGAAAAACATGCGACCTTAATGAGAATATTCGAAACTATCGCTACTGCACCTGAAGATATTGTCGCCAAGACAGTTGCCCAGATCAGAAAAGGCACTTTGCTGGATGACAGTTCCGCACCTATATCGTGCCCATCGAAACATCCCTTCTCTCATGTGGAATCTCAATCATCCTCCCCAGAATCTTCGTTTAGTGATACTCAAAGCAGAGGTATGTGCTTCCCCTGAACCTAGAGTTAGAATCCTGCCAGCAATTACTTTTCATGGCTGATGCCAATAGCCTGCAGCGCAAGTAGATGACGAAGAATATAGACAATTCAAAAAGCACAATCCCGGACTAAAACGTGAATCCGTCGACAGAGCCTCTACTGGTGAGTTCTCAACGAGCCATCCACCGAATACCCCCGGCTCCCTGGTAGTGCGTAGGAAATCAGAGTGCGGGGATGCTTGTTTAAATACACTAAATACACCCGAGAGCAACAAGGCTACGAATGGTAGTCAGCCTTCTCACGAACCTGAAGTTCCTAGTCAAGGTATGGCAATCTGCTAAATTGATTGCGACACGTTGTTGCTCACAGTCTCCCAAAAGGACACCATGCTTCGCGAAACCGGGGACGGAACGCATGTTCCATGATGACGACTGTTTCTCCCAAAAATTTCTTGATGGAAGGTTTTCTTAACCACTTCCTAGATGATTTCAGCCCAAACGTCGACGGCAAAACCATCGGAACGTCCCAAACCATTCGCGCCGCTGCTGGCATTAGAATGTTTTCGCCCGTTCTCTCCGATGCCTTTAAAGCGGTTGCCCTTACTTACTTTGGCCACGAGGTCGCTGACCAACGAATCGAACGGACAGGGTCACAAATCCATGTTTCTGTGCTACGGAAATTGCAAGAAGCTATTAACAACATGCACCAGAGCAATTCCCAGGGTATTCTACTAACGGTCTGCCTTCTCATGTGTTTCGAAGTATGGATTTCCTTTCTTCCCCTATTTCCTTCATGATCATTTTCACCTGTCTCTAACATATGAACACGTTGGATAGACTTTTCGGCGCACGACAAGCGAGTCTCTGGTGAGTCATGCCTACGGCGCGCTGAAACTTCTAGAATACCGAGGTCCGCAGAGCCACATGTTCGGGATAGACCATTATTGCTTCGCAGAACTTCGACCGTACTGGGTAAGTTGCGGACGTTTGTGTTTACAGCCGCTTTTCTTATATAGAGTGGCCAATTAAACTATATATAGGTAGCTATAACCCTAATCATCCGAAAACCGACATTTCTTGCCAAAGAAGAATGGAAAACTATACCTTTCTCAGCAGGTTCGTCTTCAAAGGACATGATGCACCATCTTCTAGACCAAGTGGTGGACATTCCTTCATACCTCGCGCAATTCGACCGGTTTATGGAGGGCATTAATTCAGGCTGCCTAAGTAACTCTGAAGTAGCAGCTACTCAAAGGATGTTATGGTCCTGGGTTAGCGATCTTGATCAGAGGTTACGCCAATGGAAGAAAGATTGGTTTGATTCAGTACCCTCCCGCCAACCCACCGAGGTGACAAAGCAAGGCGACGACCCATTTCCGGTATTTCGCTGCCGCGACCCTACCACAATGGATCTAATCACACCGACAACATTCGTGTATCCAGACCTACGGATCGCCCACACGATCTGCGTGTACTACGCGTCACACCTCGTCCTTTCGGCATCTGATACCAGACCGTCGGCATCCCTGCAACCCAGCCAACAATACGAGTTCGCATGCAACATTTGCCGTAGCATGGAGTACTTCATACGCAAGGCCCCAGGCAACCTCGTTAACCGGATGGCGTTTCCTTTACGTGTTGCCTTCGACGTGGTGATGGAGTCGAGCGTGGAACGACAATTTATCATCGGCATATTTCGGTTGGTGAATGACCGGAACAAGCTCAAGCTCTGGGGCACCACAATCCCGGAAATATCGTCAAAGAAACGACTTCGATAACCACACCTATTCTATGTTTCATCTTTTCTGGCTTGAAATAGCATGGCGTTTGGGGAGGCTGTCTTCTTGGGTAGGGGAGGAGGGGAAGGGGTTATTCTTGTTATGGGTTATTGGGGTGGCATTGGTTTGCTCTCTTGGATTTGATTTTTATTTAGTTACTTGTTGTATGTACCTTTCGTTGTATGTATCTGAACATGTAGATTAATTTATTCAGATGGATTTTCTTTTGACAAATAAAAAGTATGTTGAGTCTTCATTTTTTGTTTTTTTTTTTAGGTAATTGGTTAGTTACATAGTTACGTGTTTGATAGGTGAGGAACAAACCATGGGCTTTCTTTTCGAGCATAACCTACTTACCCTTTCAAAAACGTCGATGACGTATGAGAATAGCTCACTACTACAAAATCCACAAATTTCAAACATGCTGACTCAACTGTTATTAAATCCTCATTTTTTCGACATCTCACTTCGGATGTGCATCAATGCATCAGTGAAGTGGAAAGCCAGGCACGAGCCAGGCCAGACATAAGACATAAGATACAATAAGTTAACACACCACGGCAGCGGTTGGCACTGCACAGTTCCAATGCCCAAGATATCATGCGGCTTGCGGGGAACGCACGCTGCCATTCGAAGTTGCAGCTTCAAACACAAGGCAAGCTTGCTAGTTGCACATACCGTAATCTGTGACTAACTTACATGGTCGTAACGGTCGTGTAAATGCCCCGGCAGGCCTAGAGCCTGCGATCCCTGCGCCGTCCCATGCCGAAACAGGCATGCCGGCAGCAGCTGCTACTCGGGTTGCACAGTCATAAATCGGAGGGGAAATGTAGGCCACTCACTAGCCGGCTCAAACAAAGGAAGCGAAATGCAGGGAAGGTCTGTTGTGCAGATACGGATGGTTCTGGAGCTTTTCGTCTCTCTTATTTGTCCACGTGGATAACGAACGCCCTGTTGGAACGGGAGCTGGAAGGTGAGCAGGTTAGAAGCTCTGGGAATCGAGGGGACAGATGGATAGGTGGGTGACTCCGCTTGCATATATGCATGGCATATTTGCTTGCGAATATGATATTCTCTGTTGTCTGGGGGACTGACCAGCTGTTTGAATTTTGCGATAACTGGCTATTATGCCGTTGTAGAAAGACTGCTGCCGGTGATTGGCGGAAGGAAAGTGAGGCCTGTGTGGGAGTAGTGTTGGAAATCAAGTTTATGCGTGAAGTTCTAAGCAGGGCAATGCAGTGAATGAAGTTTTCAAAATCCCATTCTATCAAACACAATCTTCCATTCTTCTAATAGTGAAATTGGTGGTGAGGACGTTCTGATGCCAGTGAAAGAAAATAAAAGTATGGCAACAAAAGAAAAGAAAATAAAGAAAACCAAGTTACGTCCATACTATCATACAAGTTTCAAGTCCTCAAGAAGCACGTTGCGCCGCCGGATTGCTCCTCTCATGATGCTTGTCCAGTTCTAAAATAATCCCAGGCTCAGTTCCAATTCCATGCATGTGGGAGCTCGCTCGTCTATACCAGTAGTTAAATATTCCAAAAACCAAAAGTTCCAAATAAATAAAGGCGGAAAAGAAAACCATGGCGAAAAACAAAAATGGGGACCTCTCGGTTGGCAGAGGGGGTTGGTTTCTTAGCCGCCATTAATAAAGGAAACAGGAACAACACGCTAAGCAGCAAAATGCTCAAAGAAGAACAAAGCAAAAGGAGTGATCCAGTGAAGGCGAAATCAAATAGCTACATGTGTGCAGCTTACGTTACTAGGGCCGGCTCTCCTTCTCCTGTCAAGCTACACGTCCGCACGGCTGATGAACTCAAAATCGTCATCATCAGCCATGTATCCGTCGCCATGGCTACTTGAGGGTTCTTCGCTGCCGACAAACTCGTATTCGCGAGCCAGCTTCTCAGTCTCTTGCGTTTCGAACTTCTTCACGGCATTCGCGAGGGCGTTGCTGAGGACATCACTCCCCTGGCTGGGGCCTGTGGGTGCATCGAAGGAGTAGAAGACATTCGGATCATTTGCAGCCTCGCAGTCATCGGGCCCGTTGTCGGAATCGGCAGAGGAGTCTGAGTGGGTGTGGTCGTCGTATAATACTTGGTCGACGACGTAGCTGAAGTAGGCCCGTTTATCGGCAAACCTCTTGTTGATTTCCGTCTGGTTGAGGTCCCGAAGGGTCTTGCAAGCCCTGTAAGTTGGATTTCGTTAGTCAAGGGTTCGTTTAGACATTGTCGTCGCAGGTAAAAGAGGAAAGAGAGAGAGAGAGAGAAGCAGCTCTTTTATCTGTAGGGGGGATTGAGATGGGCCTGCTTACTTGCTGCTCTGAGATGGCATGGGACGGATCCGGGTATAGCCAGGATTCCGAATTTCGTGTCCCAGTGGAGTACATTTGGAGCCTCGGAAACCTAAAGCCCACTTTTCGTTATGATCGCGAACACGTTTGGACTGGGTAGCAGCACGGCGAAGGTCAGATTCCGGAAGAGAGAAGACCTGAGAAGTCATGATGAGATCCGCGACTGGAGAGTTCGATGCAGATGGCAGACAGATGGCGAAGTGTATGCGTAGAAACTCGTATAAAGTGGATGCAGCAAACGACAGAACAAAGAAGGATATGACCAAGGATAAAAGAAGGATCTCAGATTCACCGGTGACTATGAGAGTGTGTATAGAAGAAGTGTGAGTTCCGAGGCGCTAGTTCACCAGGAGGATTCAACAGTTGTGTTTTGAGAACAAACGAATGGTGACACAGTGGTTGTAGTGCGCGGTGTATGAAGCTAGGTACCAAGCAGGTGGAGATTGAGAATAAAGAAACTGAGCAGGGAGGGGAAAAGAAGGCAGAGCCACCAGGGCAGAGGTATGTATATATATATATACATGATATCTACATATTGGAGGAGGAGGCAGATGCCCCAGATTAAGTCACCCGACTGACATAAGCCGGGGAGTCACACATTTAGCACGGCGCCAGTCCTATCCAGGTCTAGTGCGTGGCGTACCCTGGCGCTGGTGGCGGGTGCTGGTCCCTGGCCGGTTTGTTGATGTCATCGCCGACGAAGATGCAAAGTGTCGACTGCGGACTAGTGACTGTGTCGCGACAAGTCAACTGTGTGGACGGCGAGAACTCTGTGGAGACATGGAATCCAAATAAACCTGAAGTTATGGGGCGTGGACCCAAGTTTTAGACGTCGAGACCCCCAAGGACCCCCCAAAACTCTCTGGGCCTGGTTAACTGGGGTGTCAGCCTTAATTCTCCAGATTTGTCCCACATTCTATACATGTATTTCATTCTTTGATTACAATGTAGCAGTACATGTGCTTTTTGGTGAAACTTATTCAACCTGTACAGAGTAGTTGCCCAACCTTGTCCTGTCTGGAGGAAAAGCGAGATGACTCAACCCGGTGGCTGTGACTATCCCTCATCTGCTCCCCGCTGCAATATCTGCGCCGCGTCCGAAACCAACCATGCCCATCTCTAAATCTCCAATCTCGCAAAATCTCCCTGCCAAGCTAAACCTGGTGGGGTAGCATGGCGCTAGATTCTACTAGACTCTCCTGTCTAAATTCCGTGATGACTCCAGCAGATTGCGCTTGCCCACCTCCAGCGCCAAGGCGTTGATGGGTTCTCGCGTGTTCTAGTCATTCGCCAACAATGCAGGCTGAAGAATCATACTATCTGCCTATCTTTGTCTAGCAGGCTGGCGAATAACCGACGTAAACGTGAATCATGAAACTGTTGTCATTGATCTTCTCTCACGTTCAGCTCGCAAGCTCATTGGGGTTCTTCTTCCTGGGGATTAGGGTTACCCGGAGAAAAATAAAATAAAATAAAATAAAATAAAGTAAAAACCAAAAAGAACACATGGCTGTCGTCATTTTCAAGCAAAATCAGGCCATCCCTCGGATTTATCCTGCTAAAGCTACCTTGTAACTCGTCAGACCATCTTCATATCGGAATGTCCAAAGTCTGACGCCTGTTGCTGTGTCTTAATCTGAAAACGGGATTTTGTTCAGACATGCCAGGATACAAATGAGGACCGTTAGTCTTGAGTTATTAATACCATCCATTCCAGACAGTCAGACATCTGTCTGTCGCGTCTGAGACAACTCCCGCATCATCCCCGTTTTCTTGTTTCCAGCGGGATTAACCACGGGCTTCCAAACGGCCCGGGAACAACGCAAGTCGCCCAGCTCAACTTTGGAGGGCGTTGGGATTCCAGGCCCTCCGATTATCCATCTTCATGTCTACTCTCGACTGCCTCCTGCTTCCTCCGCTTCCTCGTCGGATGCATCACCAAGCTCCTCCCGAGGTAGTCGATCCGGGAACCATCCAAACCGGCCAAGTTCAACTGCATACTCGCCCATGCTATCCACATGCACATCCACCCCTTCCTCTGCGAGTGCGGCCGCCTGTCTCGCGGCAGAACCAGGGCCACTTTGCCCAGACTTTTTTAGCCATGTGAGACAGCAAATATCGCATTGCTCAGCGATAAATACGGCATTTTTTTTTGTTTTTCCTAAGAAGTAAAGCAATAAAAATTCATGCATGCTTACCGATGGGGTATTATCCCCCTCGCATTTAGGACGCGCTGCCACGGCACGTTCTGGTCGTGATAGAAATGGGTGGTCCCCGGACTGTTGGTTGGGAGATATTTGAGGCACATGCCGACTTGTCGCGCTCGTTGGGCTGGAGAGGGTGTCAGTATTCCGTAGAAATACTAGTATTTAAAGTAGTAGTCTTTTTATTATCATCATTATTATCATAAAATTTTCCGGAGGGACACGCTTCTGTCTAACTGCCCGTGCAACCACCCGCGGCATAAAAGAATTAAATATGATGATGTAAATAAAGGAAAGATGGTTCATCTTACGTTGTCCAAGGAGCCATGCAATGTGGCCATAGGAGCTCACTTTGCCACGAGGAATCTGTTGCACCGCATCATAGACGGCATTGTACCACCACTCCGCCTCATCGGAGCGTGCCATGACGGGGAGTTCCAAGTCACAGAGAGTGTTTGACGCCAGACACAGACTGGAGTTGGTAGGAGAATAATAATTTTATGTCGGATAATCTATGTTCCGTCTATATCCTCAACTCAAAGGTCACAGCAAATTAGAGCTCCACAGCAACATCTACAATAATACTATCCACATCCACGCTCACAATGTCCCTCGCTGCCTATCTGGCTAAAAACTACCTTACAGCAGACACACCTTCAGCCTCTGACCAACCCAAAAAGAAGCGAAAGAAGAATAAACGCTCAGACCAAGACACCGGAACCGCCGGTCTGATAATCGCAGACGACGACCCTCCAGATCTCCGCGCCTCCTGCACAAAGCCCAAAAGACACGGCTCTGGGCGTGCAAACGACGGTGAAGATGAAGACTCACCCTACACAATCGCTGAAATCGGCTATTCGGCCGAATTCCGCAAATCGAAGAAATCCAACTGGAAGACGGTCGGAGGGCCTGTGGCGCCGTCCAATGCGGAACAGGCAGCTGCAGACGCCATATTAGCGTCCGCTGCCGCGGAGCGAGCCGCCCAGGCACAAGAGAATGAGGAGAAACCCGTTATTGCCGAGGGAGGGGATGTGGACGGCGATGGCGGGCTTCGGATGGAATCTGGTGCCAGGGCTGGGTTGCAGACGGCGGCTGAGACAGAGGCAATGGTAGCTGCCCAACAACGCAAACGGGAGCGAGAATCACACGCGATGAAGAAATCGAGCAAGGCGGGCGGGAATGCTGGTGGCGGGCTTGAGTCTGAGACCATCTACCGCGACGCGAGCGGGCGGATAATCAACGTGGCGATGAAGAGGGCAGAGGCACGGCGGGCGGCCGAGGAAGCTGTGGCGGCCGAAGCGGCGGCGAAGGACGCGTTGACGGGCGACGTGCAGCGGCGTGAGAGGGAGGCCCGGCGGGAGGCAGTGCGGGAGGCCAAATATATGCCTCTGGCGAGGACGGCGGAGGATGAGGAAATGAATGCGGAGCTAAAGGCTAGGGTGAGGTGGAATGACCCCGCTGCGGAGTTTTTGACCTCGACGAAAAGTACCGGTTCAGCTGGTGCTGGTGCAGCCGTCGGTGGGCGGAAGGGGGCGAAGAAAGTGTATACAGGGCCTGCTGCGCCGAATCGGTATGGGATACGACCTGGCCATAGGTGGGACGGGGTGGATCGGGGGAATGGATTTGAGCGGCAGTGGTTTGAGGCTCGGAATAAGGTAAAGATGCGGGAAGGCTTGGAGTATGCTTGGGCGATGGATGATTAAATTTTCTTTGCTCTTAATACCTTGTTCTTTTCTTACTTGTTGTATTTTGTACCTGGTTTTGCCTCTTCGCGAGGCCGGACTCGTTGAGCGCATAGGGAAGGAGTTTGATGATACACGGCATAATTTATTAGGTTATACCCATTATCGAAATGTACAGAGTCATAGTGAAAGGAAGTCAATTCTCCTTCTCCTCTATTCTGCTGTTCCCTCCCTGTATCCAGTACTAGTGATATGGGCATCTTGAATTGAAACGAGGAGCTTATAAGTTTGAGTATTTATTCTCTACTCGGTCGTCACTGGCTCAATCTCATCGCAACAAATCGCCATGAAAAAGGAATTGTCCATGAAAACCAAGCAGGGAGAGCAAAGAACATAACTTCAATTGAAAGGATGTAACAACACCTGGATGTACAGATGTAGAGATGTATAATAAGGGTAAAATGTCCTCTTTTGCCTCTAGTCCATCATCCACCGCCGAACCTCCTGTTACCTCTCTACCCATGTTCCAAAAAATGTATCTCACTCGACCCAACCTTATACATCTCCGGATGGACAAAATGTAGTACAAATAATCAACAACAGGGACTCTAACGCAACCAGCAACGCATATATCCACA
This sequence comes from Histoplasma ohiense, assembly GCA_017607445.1. Lineage (NCBI taxonomy): Eukaryota > Fungi > Ascomycota > Eurotiomycetes > Onygenales > Ajellomycetaceae > Histoplasma > Histoplasma ohiense. Next base: position 5,883,435 of record JAEVHH010000001.1, read on the forward strand.
AGGAACGAGCCGTAGATGATAGAAACTCCCGAAACAGTGAACGCGTTGGAGCATCGAGGAGTAATACGCATGCTAAACAAGTGGGTCGAGATGTGGAGGTTCGAGCCTGATTGCAATTCGAAAGATGCGAAGTGTAGGGAACAAGCGGAGACGAATGAGCAATCAGCACGGGGAGAGAAAAGTAGTATAGAGGGGGAAGTGAAGGGGCTAAGGCCGTAGGAAGGGAATTGGAGCTTGGACGTTGGTTCGTTAAATATCTAACTCGACCAATATAGCTCCTACATACGGACATATAAATTTGGGAAGTTGGTATGTAAATGGATGCATTCTGGGTGACAAGGTGAATGAATAAATGTAGATAGGCGGTATGTAGGATGTTCTACTCCGCTCCCATCCCTCCCACTTCTCTCCTCCCCTCCCCTCCCCTTTTCCCCCCTTGCTCCCAAATATATCCTAGAGACTTTCCACCGGACACATATAATGCAACAATAAAGGACATCTATCATTCTATCAATCCATGAAATCAGTAAATGAAATAATTCTGTCACTCCTTTCATCCATAAGGCAGTCAGCGACATGTCAGGTCGGCCAGTTATTCGATTGAAATTGAAATCCAGCAGATTCAAAAGGATTCTCAAAAATAGACGGGAGGGGGAGAATGATAATAAGAAACGCCAAATAGAGAGCGATTGCGGGAGCAGGATAAAATATAAAATGGTTGATGGATGATGACATCGCGAGATGGTGGGATGCCGAGGGTAGGCAAACCACGGAAGAAGTAATAAGAAAACAGATGTGAGATGGCGTGATATGAAATGACGTGGTAAAAGATTCTGCAGAAGAGAAGGAAGGCAACCTAACAACCACCAACAACCGGCAACCAAACGGATAGCATAGCAATCAAGGACAGTCATTCCAAAATCAGGGAGATAAAAAATGGAAGGGGGCTAGACGACCACGGGGAGGAGGGGAGGGAATATCAGAGTAGACCGTGGCATGCCAAAAGAAAAGAAGGCTGTGAAAACCAAAATAATGAAAGAAGACCAAAGACTGGAAAATACGTAAAAAGCATTTAGCTGAACCGTTAAAGGCCGTTGGGATGACTTGGGAGGAGGGGACATGGCATTAAATTTTCCAACTCTTCGTCTCTTCCAGTTTCCATTCGAATCTCCTTGTCCCCACCCGTCAGTCTGGTATCCGCCTCTTCTTTCCTGTATCCGCAAGCCCAATATATATTCATTGTTATATTCTCGTTTTCCATTTGTCGCTGTACTGCATTTTTGGTCCTCATAGACCATTATATTTTTTCTTCTTAACTTCGTGCGCCCAGCCTTCTATGCCTTCCCCACGACTCCCAACAGGGATATTCAGACGAACTAGCTCCATGCCCTTGGTACCGTCCAGATAGGGATGGCTAGACATACCTCCGGCATTTGCTCTGCGCTCAGGTAACAGCTCAAGCATCGGGAGGAGGAAGTCAGAGATAGCCTTGCTCTCTTCGGGGGAGAAGTGGTATTTCTCCCTCAGAACGTCTGGGAGCGCCCAGTGGCGGAGTCGGTGGATTTTAAGCAATTGGCCCTTGCGGTTGAAAATTTCCTGACTCCATTTGCCAGAAAGGCATAGGGATTTGGGGAAGGGGCCGAGAAGCTCGATGATTTGGGCGATGTGGTCGTCGTCCTTTTCATATTTGGCGCCTGATTGTGGGTCGAAGAGGTAGTCACCTGTGATGAGTTCGAATACCTATTTGACTGTCAGCAAAGGGAAATCTCTAGATATGCATATTGGGGATTAAAACAGTATGGACATACCATTGCTGCCATACTCCATACGTCAGTGCTGGCACCCCATTTGGCGCCAAGTATAACTTCTGGAGAGCGGTATTGCCTGGTCTGGATGTCATCCGTGAAGTGATGTCCGACCCAACATGCATTCCCGAGATCTGCAATTTTTACTGAAATTATATCGAATTCCATGTCTTCGGCATTTGATGTTTCTGGTGCAGAGCTCTTATCCAGGGATATACCGGAGACCTCCCGTTCCAAAATATCCCTAAAAACATGGTTAGGGAGTGGAAACAAATAAAGACAAAACAAGGCAGAAAAGAAAAGTGCGCATTGAATAAATCGCAATGGGCAAATGAAACATACGCTGTTTTTTCCCTCTGCTTCTGCTTTCCATCATCCAGCGCCTCCTGATCTTTAATTCCCAACCGATCCTTCATCGAGAGATGGGGTGAACTCGGTGCAGCTGCAACATAGTAACAGTTAACTAGGGCACGTAAAATCTAAACCAACAGGTAGACATATGCTGACCTGGTGAATTACTTAAAATTTGGTTGAGGCTGCTGTGGGCGCTTTGGTTCGCGGCGTGGGTGCGAAAAGGGTCGCCGCCGCTGAAGCTGGCATTAAGCGGACTTGGCAGTGGTTGACTGCCTGTAATCAAGGTTCTTCTCCGTCGTCGCCCATTGCGATTATCTTCCTTGTTTTCCTTCTTAGGCTCTTCTTCCTTCACAAACGTTTTCACAATCTGCTCGACGTCGCCAATCTCGATCAAAACGTTCTCTGGTTTCAGATCGGTATGGATGATACCACAGTCGCGATGCAGGTAATCCAGACCCAGGAGGACCTGTTTCGTGATCTGTTTGACCAGAGGCATTGGGATGCCACGATGATTCCAGCGCTTAATCAGCCCGAGAAGATTTTCCCCCAGCACCTCAAACACCATACAGACATGAACGCCATTGGGTCCGCGATGCTCAAACGAATCCAAGAGGCTAACAACATGTTTCCGGCCCGGGTGGTTCGGGTTAGCCTGGACGATTTTATTAAGAAGTTTAATCTCATCAATAGCCGTTTCAGTGTAATGGGCAGCCGATCGCACAACTTTCAAGGCAACGTGTTTGCCATTTGTGGTATCGCGTGACAGCCAGACGGTGGAGAAATGGCCCCAGCCTAGCTTGCGAACGACGATGTAGCGGCCATTATTATATGATTCGCCGGGGCAGACGGGATGGTAACCTCCCTTGCAGTAGTCTTCTGAGTCTTCTTCGTCGGCCGTTATTTCGGAAGGGTCTTCGGTAGAGGAGGAGGAGGAGGAGCGGGAGAGGGGGGAGCCGTAGTTAACTTTGAGTGAATGAGTATTGATAGTAGGCCTGCAAAGAGATTTTAGTCAAGATATGCATATAAATAAATATATTGATATAGAATGGTATAGTGATATACACTAACCCTTGATGTTTAGCGGCCGGCGTCGGCATGGTGGAGGCTGGAATGGACTCAACAGTCACGACTGATGGAATCGAATCGTTGGTGACGATGGGCCTGAGATCAGTGCCCTTCCTTCGTTTCTTGCCAGCGTTGTTCCCGTTGGTAGCGTCGTTCGAGTTGGCCGCGCTGCTGGCCATTTGTTTTGCCTTGATGATTGCAGCTCTCTTTATATCATCCCCATTCATCGTCTACTTGTGAGGGAAGGTTTGGGGGGCCAGGTTGCGAGCCGGAAGCGAGTAATCTCAGCTATGGCCCGTCCCTCCTGGTGGCGGTTTAGGGAATATGGGTAAAAGCGTTGGTAGTATGGTTGGTATTGGGGGATTGGAGGTTGATGGTCCAGATGTATTATTGCACGAGGGGCAAGGCAAGGTGTGTGGTGTCCAGCGGGCAGGCAGGCTAGCTGGCTGTTGGAGGGACCCAAGAGGCAAAATCGGAAAAAGCAAAAGAGCCCTAAGGGGCACGACGGCTAGGAGTCAAAGTCAGCTCAGCGGAGCAACGACGGAATGGTGCAGAAGGGTACTAGGATCTAACACGGTGTTAGGATATGCGGATGGATGGAGCGAGGACGAGGGTGAGGATACGATGGGGTGGGTTTGGAGGGGGGGTTGAAAGCAGCGACAACAGCCAATGATGCCCGCTAACCACCACGATGCTGTCAGCGTTATTTACTCGAGTTCTTGCCTACGATGAAGAAAAAGAGGCGATTAAAGAATCCATCCAACCTCTTGAGCACAAGGAGGCGAGGAGGGAATGAAGACGATGAGCTGACAGTAATTGACTGTTGAGAGCAGACTCGGTGCTGAGGGTTAAACAGCAATGATGTAGCGAGGTACTGTCTACCTTGGCGGAGCACTGTCCACGGTAGGCATTGCGGGGTACCTGGTACTTAGGGAGAGCGCTTGAGAGAGAAAGGCAAAGGAGGTTAAAATGGATGAATGATAAATAAATAAAATAAATAATAAAAAGTTCATTAGTGGGTAGTCGTGAGAAGTTAAAACATAAATATGTCCGAACATATATAATAGCTTTCCTATAACTACTCTCTACAAAATAGAAATCTGGATGATACCAGCTCTCATCTCTCAGTGATGCACACCACATAAGCGGTCCTCTTTGATGAGGCTCTCTCCACGGCGAATTTGCCCAGCTCAGCTCGCAATCCTATTTATTCCTTGTCGCCCTCGTTAGTGGCATTCGGCTGCAAGCCCTCCAGATCCTCATCCATATCCAGCAAAGAGACGCAGGCGCTAAGGCGTAAAGGATAAAAGTAAAGAATAGTGTGATCTATCGTTCCTCTATCCCCGTGCGCACTTGTCTATCATAGCCCTCATCACGGGGAAGGTGGGCTAAAGGGACACATGATGATAGTACGGAAAACCCTGTGCTCAGTACTCCGTACGTAGTGCTCTGCACGGAGTCCACGTTAATGTATCCCTGCCTGTGGCGGCAATCCTCGATTCTCATTCTGGTGAAAGAGGATTGCGAGTAAAAAGCCGATGTATTCCGTAGATTGAACAGGATAGATATCCCAGCGTCCTCTTTCCCCACCTCCCTCCCTCCCTCCCTCGCTCGCTCCATGAACTATTGACGTATGCATTTCTGCAGATTGGGGGAAAGTCTCAATTGAGTCCATGTCCATTTCAACCCTAAATCATCTCCCAACCCTCTGCTTTCACTTTGACTGGTAGAACACGTTTGATACAAGGAACTTCATGTCCTCTATTCTCTGTTGCGCAACCTTAAAGTCTGATCCGAGGACTTCATGTCAAATGAGATATTCGAAACAAACATATTCGTGTATCATAAAGCTAGCTCTTGAGGAGGAATCGCGAGAACAGGGGCAGACCTCTTGGACGTCCCTTTGATATCACGTTCGTGCTGCTGAGGATCGCACCGGCATTTAAGAATGGCTTCCCCATTGTTTGAATTTCTGCGATTTAGTCGACTGTACTCCGTAGCATATTCAAAGCTGCCGATAGGGATTTTTGGTGCTTTCCATCTGGGCGAATGCATTCGCAAGGGGAAGCGTGTCTCCCCCGATTATTGAAGAGCAATTGAGATGGCTTGTTTTGGCTTTATTCGTATGCCACATAATGTTCATTGCACTGGAAGGTTTTTCTATTTTTGCAACAGTATTTATTCGGTAGCATGTCCAGTCGAATTCTGGAAATCTCACCTCTTCCATCGCCTATTCAGTAAATATTTCCAAGATAGCCGTCGTTGGACGGCGGCTTGTTGTGACATAGTCGTTATGCGCTGTGGATCTTGGAGCTTGACTTGGAGTTCTTTTTCTTTTCTCTCTCTTTTCTCCTCCTTTCCTTTCCTTTCTTTTCGAGGACGCATGTGTTTCCGAAGGGTTTAAATATAGAAGTTCATCATTAAATATATAAGCTAAGTTTGAGATTTGTCGGGTCTGACCTCGGAGTTATTATTGAATAGCTTGAACCAAATAATTTTTCCTCCCAGTGCAGAAGAGAGTCAGTCACAATGGTCCTATCCGACAAAATACCCGAAGCATGCCATTGTAAACGGCCATCGCCATAGCTGCTGAAACCCCACGGATCTCCCCGCTGCATTATTTAATGAGCCCCTTTGATCCCCCGCCGCTTGCAGCCCACCTCCTCGCCTCCCCTCTCCTATTCGTCCTCCGCCCGCTACACGCTCTTCTCCTCAAACTCCGCCCGGCCCCATGCACCCGCACCCCCTCCCAACGCCCCATCCGCGTCGTTTGCATTTCTGACACTCACGAACATCACTTGCCTAGCGTGCCGGATGGAGACCTGCTGATTCACGCGGGGGATTTGACGAACAGCGGGACGCGGGCGGATATTCAGTTGGCGGTGGATTGGCTGAAGACGCTACCGCATGCTCAGAAGGTGGTTGTGGCTGGGAACCATGACGGGTGGTTAGATACGGCCGTTCGGGGCTTTATTTCCTCATGCAATGCGGAGGATGGGGCTGGTGATGGCGACGCGCAGGCTATCGATTGGGGCTCTATCCATTACCTGCAGAATAGCAGCTTGACCCTCACTTTTCCGTCTCCCGCTTCCGCTGACAGTGGCAGATCTAGCCACCCTACGAAAAGTGCCAATGCCCCATCTCGGACGCTGACGATTCACGGCGCCCCGCAAATCCCACAGCTGGACCCTTCACCGGATTCAGTGCACGGCTTCCAATATCCCCCCTCCCTTGATCCCACTACCACTACTACTGCTGTTGCTGCTGCTGCCACATCTGGGATCAGCGACTTCCACGCTTACCCATATCCCACCCCCATCCCCCACAACACCGATATCTTAGTCACCCACACGCCTCCCGCCTACCATCTCGACAATTACCCCTACTCCGTCGGCTGTCCCTATGTTCTCCGCGCAATCTGGCGTGTCCGCCCGCTTTTACATGTCTGCGGCCACGTGCATGTGGGCCGCGGCGTGGACAGGGCTTACTACGACCGTGTGCAGGAGGCATGGGAGGCGCTATGTGCGGTGCGGTCGGAGCAGGGGCTATTATGGGAGCGTGGGAGCGGAATTGGGAGCTTTGTGAGAGGGGGCGGGTGGTGGAGAGATTTGTGCGGGGTCGGTGGGGTGTGGGGCATGGCGTGGAGGGTTGTTTGGGAAGGTCTTAAGGCGGTAGTTGTGGGGAGGCTGTGGGGCAGTGTTGGTGAGGGCGGGCGGGCTATGGGGTTGGGGTTGGGACGGGAAGGGTGGATAGTTAATGCCGCTTGTTTTGATGGGAGTGGGAAGGTATTAAGGGGGGCAACTGTGATTGAGATATAGGGAACTATATATAGGAAGAATTAGGGCGGGAGAATCGGGAAGGCGGGAGGAAGACTAGATGAGCTTGATATATACAACTCCACCAAAAATGACGGAGCATGTGCAGGTATTTACAACTCGCAAAATGAAATATATGGGCAACGATGGTATAAGAATCCAAGGTTCAACACCAGCATCATCATGACCATAAATATATCCCAGACCGAATTTCAAAACTATAAAAACTAAAACATAAAATCACAGCCTCGACTTTGCCGCCGGCGCCGGCAGTCTATCTGTTGGTAACCCGAGCGGATCATAAACCCCCAACCCCAGCGAATCCACCGGATTTGGCACAGTCTTCACCGCTAGGCCCCTGGCATCAACCAAGTCTGGGCACAACTGGCCAATATTCGAACATCCGATCAGCCGCATATTCATAACCATCTCATCTTTCAACAGCTGCATAGCCCGCTCGACGCCAGGCACTCCATACGCGCTCATCGCATACAGGAACGGCCGCCCGATACCCACCCCCTTCGCACCCAGGCATAGCGCTTTAAGGATATCCGTCCCACGCCGCACGCCACCGTCAATATACACCTCGATGCGACTTTGCCACCCACGCCTGCGTAGCTCAGGCATGACCTCCGCCAGCAGTTCGATGGCCGAAGGCGCAAATTCCAGCTGCCTGCCACCATGGTTCGACAGCACAACAGCGGGGATCCCCATGTGCACCGCGCGGAGGACGTCATCGACCCGCTGCACACCCTTGAGGACAATGGGCATGTCTGTGATGGATTGGAACCAGGGGATATCTTTCCAGCTCAGCGATGGGTCAATGAAGGAGGAGATTGCGCGGGCGGCACCCTGCGAGCGATCCATGGAGGAGTTTGATTTCCCATCTGCTGCTTGCACCGCGGACCCGCGGTCTGAGAACTTAGAGCGCATGTCTTTCTCACGGCGACCGAGCTGGGGTGCGTCGACGGTGATGAAGAGCGCTTTGCAGCCACGTTGTTGGGCGTGCTGGACGATGCGCTTGGTGATGGTGCGGTCCTTGTTGACGTATAGTTGCAGCCATTGGACCTGGTCTGGGCCGCGAGCGTCAACGATCTCGTCGAAGGAACAGGAAGCCAGGGTGGGGATCATTTGGATGACATTGTGGGTGTTTGCGGCGCGGGTGAGACAGACTTCACCTTCCGGATGACCAAGTTTTCCCAGGGCGGTGGCGGTGACGTAGAAGGGGACGGAAGTAGGAGAGCCCAACATTGTGGTGGAGATGTCCACGTTTTGGACGTCGACAAGGATGCGCGGGCGGAACCAGACTTTGTGGAAGGCGGAGTGGTTTTCACGGAGGGTCTAGTTCAGGGATGTATTAACTCTCTCTCTCTCTCTCTCTCTCTCTCTTATATTGAATATGAATATATGGAAAGAGAGAAACGTACCATTTCATCATCTGCGCCACTGGAGTAATAAGCCCAAGCTGTCTTCTTCATAATGCGACGGGCCACAGCTTCAAAATCTAGGAGGTTATAACACTGCTCTAACGGAGGCATGTGCTGGATTCGGAATTGGCGCTCTTCCTCCTCGGGATCGACAGCTTTATCCTCGTGCATGACGGTGTCCATAGCTACTGGGCCCAGATGTTTCGAAGAGTCGAGGTATTTGTCGAGGGTGTCGGGGGGATGGATGGGCTCGAATTCGTCGGTTGCATCTTTCCCGGCATACTTTAGAATGATATCCTGGCCGCCGGGGTGTTCTTTATTGGTATTAGCATGGACTGTACATGTACAAAAAAATGCGTAAAATAAATTAGTAAGGCGGATCGGGTGGGTTGGTTTTGTTGCTATATACCAGGGAGGAATTCCGTGACATCGAATGCTTTTCCATGGACGATGATCCAACATGAGTTCTTGGAGTTGTGTTTTTGTATCTCTGGGCCTGTAAGAAGTTTTCCCCCGACCTCTTCGTCCGACGGCATTGCAGAGAGGTGGATGACTGGGGCGTGGGAAGATGCGGATCTAGGATGAGAGTTGCTGGAAGGTTGATGAAGATGCTGGCAGTACTGATATCCGAGAATTTGACGAAACGAAAGCCAGGAGATTCACTAATTTAAGGAGTCAAAGAAAGTAGTGAGATGTTCTCGTGCGAGATATTTAGGCTCAGGAGTAAATAGAATGTCCGCTGGGCAGATGTGGAGAAAGGGTACTTTGACTCAACTATTTACCAGACTTGAGGGATTGAACTTGTTCGATGACAATCAACGTATGTATCGCTATCATGATGATATAGTCGGTCTCCTTTCAACATACAGTATTGCTCCCGCTTGATCCACCGAGGCAAAATGCGCGCAACTGCTTTCTCGGCCGACTTGACTCCCAGAAATCCATTCCCCATCGATCCCCATCCTTCTGTGGTCTTAACAGTCCCTGGACGATCAGAACTGACGGGCAGCCGATCCTTGATGCTGTTTGTATATAATTCTTTTTTTGAGTTACTCAGTGCTTTCACTTTCACCATTAACCCACTCTAAGTACTGTGGGATATCGGTAGGCTTTGGACACGCGATGGGGAACGATGAGCCAGCCCGTGACGCCAGTTTTCCCGAACTTAAGGCTACCCTGCACTCATCACTGGTATTTCAGGAGATTGTGAAGTCCTGAGGCTCAGAAAAAGGAGGTTTGTATTCGGTTGAAATGGGTGTTATTTACTTCTTTCGAAACCCAAGGCTAAACGATCTTTGAAAAGGCTTGCTGATATGCAATCCTCAAGCCATCGGATCGCGTTGAACTGTTATTCCCAATTGCTGGCAATTTTTCCTCTGGGACATATTCGCAAGTAGCGGGGGAGAAGCTGTGGAATGAAAACTGGAGAGAAACGTTCCACCATTACTATAATATGAGTTGCACGCTCCCAACGTTTCTTAACATGTTAAAACCCAATGCTGTAATGAAGCTTTTTGATACCAAGTTCTTTGCGGAGAGTCCGAGTGTTTTGGAAAAGTAATTCAGATTGCGAAACCAGCGGTACAGTTTCCAAGGAGGATAGGAGGATTAGGATGTAACATTGGCCCGAGGACCAATTGTACAGTATATCAACCAGCTCCCTGAAGATCTAATGAGCAAAGTTGTAGGGTGATGTTGGTCATGTTGGGAGTTGTGCCTTTCGAGCATCTTGGAATTGCAGATAGATTACGGAAAATATACTTTCATCTGGCCCCTGACGTCTGATATAAGTATGTTCAAGTCGTTATAAGCCCGTCCACGAACATAAGTTATTTACACCTGCGATTAAAGATATAATAGCGTAGCACAGAAAGGCCACCTAACAAGATTTTCTTTCATATAGTTAGGAGTTCCTGCACAACTCCTGGAGCTCCGTCGCTAGGCCCGACTAGGCAATTGTACTCTACATGTACGGAGTATGTATGTACATGTACAGTACATACATTACATACAAATATTGGTTGTCGGGCCAGCCATCAACAAACAAGCTTTCGGCGTTTTGACAAAATCCTTTCGTTTGTGATCTTCAGACGACAATCACTTTATCAACCACCAGGCCCCAACAATCGTCTCTCTGCCTTTGAGGCCAACCACGATGGATAGACGAATACATGAAACACCTATGGACTTTGAATGGCAGAACCGTGCTCCTGGAGAAACCAAATCCCCGTTCTACCAGCTGGCATTGGAGCACCAAAATCGAAACAAGGACAAGAAACGTGAGTTTCTTGATGTCAATATATATACCTTCGGATTTGCGCGTAATTTCTCTTTTACTAACTTATTTTGTTTGGCGCTACTGAAGGTCCCTATAGCATTTTCGATTCACCTGCAAAATCGTCGACCCCGGCCCTGCGCGAGCCGTCCTCTCAGTCTTTCCTTTTCTCCCAACCTCCCGCTAAGTCCTCCACCATACCTCGCAACTCTCCATTTATGACCCCGCGTCAGAAGGCAGACATCGACTTTTCATCCGATCCAGAAAACATTTCGTCTCCAGAGAACGCGGATAACGATGAGACACCGGAAAAGATAGGAAAGGCAGACAGAAGGAATTCTCTTTTTAATTTCTTCGGACGGTTCGCACCCAGCCCCGGGCGGGGTGAGATCCCGAAGACCAAATACTCAAACGTCCTTGTTACGAGAGTCCATAAAAAGCGACGTCGCGACCGTGAAATCAATCGGAAGCGACAAAAGACCAGAGACGACAGCGACAGCGACGAACGCACCCGCAGCGCAAATGTCGAGACGGCCCCACAAAATGGCCCGCAAGGCTCTCGGGGACTTGAGTTTGCGTTCTTTTCTCGCCTCTTCACTTTCCTTGAATCACATCCGCACATACCTCGCATTCTTTCATACTACGCTCAATTTATATTCAACCTTGTCCTCACTTTCTTGACGCTTTACATCATTGTCACATTCCTGCTTGCGATTCAAGCAGACATCGACCGGGAGAGTGAGAAGGTCTCTGCCGATATTCTTGCTGATATGGCTGTTTGCGCGAAGAACTATATGGAAAACCGGTGCGGTGGCGAGGACGGGCGGAGACTACCTGCACTGGAAGCAATATGCGAGAACTGGGAGAGATGCATGAACCGCGACCCTGCCAAAGTGGGAAGAGCCAAAGTCTCTGCACAGACTCTAGCAGAAATCTTCAACGGTTTTATAGAGCCAATTAGTTTTAAAACTATGGTAAGTAACATTTTATGTCCCGCTACCAGTTACCTTCTGCTTTTGCTAAATGGGAGTGCGCAGTTTTTCTTTGTCGCTTCGATAGCTTCATGTTTCGCCGTTTCGAATTTGACCTTTTCCTTTTTTCGCAACAAATCAAACAATCCCCCGTCTCCGATGTCTCATCCATACATGCCCTACCCATCCCAACCAATTCACCAACAGCAGTCGCACATCTCATATTCCTCCCAACATCCGTCATTCGGACATGGTCATTATTACGATCCCACATTCAGCCGTCTGTTTAGTCAGGATGTAAATATAAGCCATCGAAAAACAAGTAAAATGCAGGATGACTGGCAGCCGAGGCAACTTGCTCTTCATTCTGCTTCCGAAACCGGGGAAGGCGATCATCCCAAAACACCAAGTCCCGTCAAACGTGAGAGAACTTATACTTGAACTCCTTGCTGTTACTTTCTTCATTTTTTTGCCAGGCTTTCGTCCACCCTTTTCTCACTATTTTCCCATGCAATTAAACAACCTAAGTTTCTCGAGTCTTGTTTTATATCAAGTTTATAGCCACCCAACTTCCCTTTCACCTTGTCGATCTTCTTCAATGGCTGGACCCGGATCTTATGCGGCAGGGTTTTTCATTTTTGCCCCCCTTGATTTCCTTTAAACTCTCAGCGCTGGACGTATTGCTAGTTGTGCTATTTTGATACAGTCTCTTTTAATTTTCTTCCATAAGACATAGTAATTTGTTTAGACTAATCAATTTACACGCATTCAATGAAAACGGGACTTTTCCGGGGTGCCATCACAGAGCCCTTCCCACGCGCGCATCTCTGTTTTGGCATGAAGCTCCCACTCTGGTCATAATTCATACTCCTGTTGCAATTTCCGCCAGTGTAACCTAACCCTCTTTGGCTTTTGAAAGGATTGGCCCATTAAACGTCGCCAAGGAGAAGCATATACGCTTTTAGTTCTCTGCACACTGCACAATATGTGAGGGACAAATAAGGTATGTGTGTTTAGGCTTTTCAGAAAGGCTACTTCCTTCAGCAATCATGCCGTTTCCAGGCCTGCAATACTGAGCAGGTATCCCCATCCTTTGCAGGGGTGTGTCGGAACGGGACGTTTATGTGGGGCCGTAATTATTCATTCCCTCGGGTGCTGGAGTTTCGCATTCTGATGGTATGATGGCGGGATTGGACCGGGGTGGCTACTAGCGTTGGACCTATGTTGACAGAGTTCTGAGACCGGAGTAACCTAGATTATCTCCATATCTCCATCCAATACTGAATTTAGCGTGCAATCCATTCGACTGGAGATTAAGACTGAGCTTTTGGTTTTAAAAATTTTTTTTTTTTTTTGAGTTTTCTTTAGCTAAGGATGATATCGGCCATTCATGGTCAATATCTGCTGTGGAAGCCCGCGATGATGCATTTCCCCTATATTTCTGACAATGGCTTGTAATAATATTGTTATATGAAAAGAAAATTAGTATAATGAGCGATAGGGATGCCAACACATGATAACAAAATAAAATAAATAAATAAAAAAAAAAAAAAAATAGCTGGCTAGCTAGATAGATAGGTTAAAAAAAAGAAAAGAAACCAAACCAAACCAAACCAAACCAAAAAATATGTGCAGGAGGAATTTACGCCTATTAGTTTCTATGCCATTGCCACTCAACGCCTTTCCATTGGATTTATTCCTGCGGATGCTGAGCTTCTTTATTCCAAGTTGTTTTTGGCCCAGTAAACCATTTCCTCGCGGAGAGGAAATAATACAACAGGCAACTTCCCCAAACCGTCCCATTGACAGCGACAGTGTAATTCATCAATTTTGCTATAGAATTCGAGCGTCAGCCTCAGATGCCTCAAGCGTAAAAAAAAAAAAAAAAAAAAAAAAAAAGGAGGGAGAAATTTAGAAAGAAATTAATGAAGGGAATGGCCAGCTTACGGGGCGGAGATGGTCCTCGTAAAGGGAACATGCAGAGTGAAATTTCAAATATCAGGTATAGAAGTGCCACAATAGCAATTGGCCTGCTGTAAAGTTCCCCCGTATAAAACGAACCGGGCTTGAATTTATGTTTTCCCCAAACAATGCGGGAGAAAATAGGTATAGCCCATGCCACAGCATTTCCTGAAGGACCTAACGAAAACAGGGCTTTGGCAGCGGTAGTGTTGACTAAACAAATGAGGCCGAGGATCATCGCTGAGAATGCGCAGCCCCAGACTGTTCGTATTGGCTGGGAGCGATAATGAATTCGCGTCCCAAGCACTCTGAAGAAGCTGGAAAAGGGAAGTCCGCCGTCTCGGGAGAACGCCCAACTTTGCCGTGACGCAGCGACAAGCTATAGATATATATATTAGCGATGAGATTTTCGTCGTTTGGACCGCATGCCATACCAAGCTCAAACCCATGCAGTACTGAAGACACGCCATGAACACCATGAATCCGACAGCCCCGCTCTTTCCTAGAGCATCATAATAGATCTATTTGCAATGGATCAGCAACAGATAGTACGTTATCAATTGTCGGTGGAACAAACCTGAGCCATCGGCTGCCCCAAAGGGCTGCGTATCAAAGCTTCGACGTTTGGATCCATTGAAAGGGCAATCACGCAAACCGTGATGAACCCCAAAAACCAGCATCCAGAAATGGATCCCAGAATGCCTCGAGGAACCGCTTTTGAGGCATTCTTCGCCTCTTCACTCATATGAACACATGAATCGATACCCCCAATGGTCCAGATCGGAGATAACCAAGCAAGCATGAAGGCCCAGCCGGCTGGCCACGCCGTATGATTTTCCTGGTGGGTAAAGACATAGCTTGCAGAGTTCAGCCCTTTTGCGGATCTGGATTTACCAATTGGCAATGCAACTATTGTAGCTATGGCCATTGTGACATTACCCACAATGACAGCCATTTGAATCTTGTTCATGTATTTGGAAGCAAAGGTGGCCACAACTGCATGGGCGATTACACATCCTGTAAAAACCCCATATACTACGGGTGCAGAAGCGGTCCATTTACCATCGGAGACAATGGAGGGGATAGACAAGAGCATCAGAGCGAATCCATCTGACACCAGGTCAGTGGGAGCCAAATATACAGGAGGTTGAGCTGGTAGATAGTATTCATACAGTCGACTGAACATGTTCCCCCAATAAGTCCAATTGCATTGCTATATCCGACGAGAAAGCTCAATGGCCTTCTAAACTTCTCCGGTGCGAAATAGTGCGTCCACCAGTATAAACCACCAGATGTGGGGAGCGATGATGCAAGGTCAGACTGAAGGGGGAGTTATAATCGGTTTGAAGATGGGTATTCGCAGTACGATGAAGCGTAGAGCACACGAGCACACTTACTATTGCAAGTCCAACAACAAAAATGAAGCCACACGCAATAAACCAGCCCTGGAAAACGACAGAACAAAATCGTTAGCCAAGGAATATTCATTCTCGTGACATACTTTTTCTGCGACGCACCCAAACCATACCCACAGGCCCAGCAGGGAGTGAGAGAGGTAATGTGGCCGCGATTGATGGCAAAAGGCCCATGATGCTAAATGCAATCGAAAAGATCTGAAGAGAGGAGTAACGACGTTCAAGTTCCTGTTTATATCCCATTGTGGCTAATTAAGAGCCGGCATGTCAGTTTGGTAGCAGGAAAGGAGGAAGCCAGGCATCACACTGACCAAGGATGTCCTCATCAAACGACTCTGCAAGTTCAGAGTCACCGAAAATTGTCAAGTCTTCATCAGATCCCTGAAGCTCCTTCTCTAGCGACTGAAGCTGCGTGTCTTTCATGATGGTGGCGTTGACTCTCACGGGAGAATAGAATCGGCAATATAATAAGCCAGAAGAAAGGGGGGTAAGGACAGTGGGCGATTCATGATCGAAAACGATTAGAAGTGTTGCGAGATCAGGAGGAGCAGCAGAAGAACCATTTAATAGAGCTGCGAGAGTGCGGCAGTAAACCCAGACCGCTGGACAGTGCTTCTCTGACGTGGAATATCCGGTAAGGCATGGTTTGCTGGATACAGGGGGTGGCCACTGAAAAGGTAGGTGTTGGCTAGCTATCATGCAATGTTCGCATCTATAAAAAGAGGAGTATAGCCGGTGTTTATTTCTGGTGAGCCACTAAGGTCGAATCAACCACATACCTCTACCTTGTAGTAGGGTTGGTTGACTGTCTGGCGGAATATTTCGTTTGAAAATATCTCCGATGGATAAGTTTGAGAGTCATCATTGCGGAAATCCAGTATCCACAATGCCCCCAAACAGCCATCACCCATCATTTTCTTTGATTACAGCTGCGTTGGCCGGCAAACCGAGAGATTGTCACAAAAGCCAATTCTCACAGCTAATTTGCCTTTTGAGACATCATCTGGTGAGAGGTCAGATGTGGCAGAAGATCTTCCGCTGTGAAAAGTTTAGACGAATTCTTCAATGGAGGATAACGAGCTGTAATAGTCTTCACTAGAGGTCAAGGTCAAAGCCTACAGAAGACATTTTAGATTATTCTTCTTCCAGACACGGCATACATTTTTTCAGAGTTAAACAAAACTCAACTCACTGCGGCATCTACCTCTTGGGAAAATAGCCGGGAGGATCAGGGGTTAACATCCATCTGCCGAATACCAGCCGCTCTGTAGCCAGTGTCGGACATAAACAGACAGGGGTTGGAAATACGTTTCGTCTATACTGAGAACGGTTCTTTGAGGTGCTCAAATGGCAGCCTTCAGTCAACGAATCCCGGTCATGAATGGCGTTGATTCCCCTTGCCAAGTAAGTTCTGCAGTTATTTAAAGGCAAAGAAACTGGAGACATGACTGGCCGTCATAGCAAGGGTAGCTCTCATGGCAGGGATAAGCTTGCTATATACTATCTATGGTTGCGAACTCGGTTGAAGTTTCAAAGATTGCGAACTCACGAACGTGCAGAACCAGGCGCACCCTGGAAACTCGCCGAGATGAACCAAGCCGGGGAACGGCTCGACCAAGCGTCGCGTAACTCGGCTGACCGCGCTACGACGGACGGGGATGCTGCTGGCTCGGTTCAAAAAAAAAAAAAAAAAAAAAAGGAGTATCTGAACGGGAATTCAAAGAGCACCTTGAAGGGCGCTGGTTCGGATTTTTGCCAATAAATTCTGAGGCCCTGACTCGGTTCAAAGTTCGTTGCGGTTGAAGCATTGGAGGAGCCATGCTCAACTGACAACACCCCGTCTAATATAACATTCACACACTCACAGCAGAAGCATAGGGTTGGGGGAGGGGGGAAGGGGGGAAGGGGGTTGGATTAAGGGGGTTAGTTAGCGGCTAGGGCTTGACGGAGCAACCATAGGGCCCACAGCAGGAAAGGGGTGAAGGATGCAATTGTCGCACTAGAATGGTCTCGGCTGAGGCTGATGGGGCTCAAACAACGCCAAGCTTTAGCCTCAAAAGGACCCTTTGCCAAGACCTAAGAAAGCTTAAAGGGGAGCCAGGCCATATATGGATTAGCGGCCGTGCTTGGCTGACTCGGTCTCTTTACCGAGTCGGCTATCACTCCTCCATGGAACTTCTATGCAGTAGTTAACTATGCACCACTTGTTTGATATTGTATTGAAAATATCACCGATTCGTGATTCGTAGTGAGTTAGCGAACGTGGGGAAGCAGAGAAGCCGATTTCGTTAATAGATGACTGTCGACTATATTAGTTATTAGATTTTAACTAGAGTTTGACTAGTTACTAGCACTGGGGGGATGTAAATATAACAATATATAAAAGTAGTACGAAACATTTGACTACTCGTTGAATGTATTAATAAAACTGCTGGATATATATATACATCGCTAGTCGCCGTAAGTCCACGACCGATTTTTGATCGGAAGCAGTTTGGCGAAGAGTTCTTATGAACAAAAGTCCCCTTCCGGAACTCCGGTGGAAATCCGGTGGGGGGTCCGGATGTCTACTTTTGTTGACTAGCACGCCAACTGCGAATGAAAAATAGAAAATGACTTTTTTGCTAATGCAGCCAAGCTCTTGACTGTCTCTTGGAGAGAGGGATTATCATTGAAACGTTGGCGCACGTGCCGTAACCAAATAAAGCCTGATCCACCCCTCTCTCAAGTTGTTCCGGTAGGCGGTGATGCCCGTTCAAGTCGGAATGATAACCGCAGTTGATGCTATTCTTGTCCCCACCACCCGCAGCATTATGAAATTGTCCAACTTTCCTAGACTTTGCATTACCAGCTTTGATCGGTGCCAGTGATTCCCCCCGGTCTCTCGGATGCGATCCAGATGAAGACAGATAGAGACCCAGAGTCGATCTTATATGCTAGTATGATTTGCCCATATCGACCTCTAGGTTTTGCCATAACACCAAATCTATATGTGACGTTGCTCCCCTTGCGCGCCGAAACATAAATCCCCGAAGCGGCTTAATAGGTGGGGCAAGGATTTCTCGTTTATTCGTCAACCGACGTCCGCATTCATGGATCCCGACGGCGGGGTAACATTTTCTGGGCTGTCTCATCTTCATATCCCAGTTTAATCAACTAGGCTCGCGGTATGCGTGTTATTCGGCGGCAGCAGCGAGACTAAGCACTGGTGCTGGCCAGGAATTTCACTGTTTGTTTCAAAGTTGCCGGTAATGGAGACCTTCGCATTCCATTCCAAGCATGTTGGAAAATGTCCGTACGCCACCAGTTTCTTTCCTTTCCCTTGCTTTTCTTTTTTCTATTCTTTACACTGAGCTATAGGTCCTAGGTCCTGAGACCCATGATGCCCTTCAGAGCGAATGGATTCTCGGCAGGCTGCTCCCCCGGGACACTGAAATGGAGATAAACTGTGTGGAAATGGCTACAGACACGCTCGATTCTATTCCCCCTCTTTTCAGCGACAGTAGCATCACGATTTCGATGTTGTTCAGCCTCATGTCAGTTATCGTTCACTTTAACTATCGCACAATGGTCGACCACTTCGTCTCGGTCCTTGATTCGTCCTCAGGGTTTTGGACACATCAACGCAACTTATCAACAGAAGCTCGATCAACAGCCTCATCAAGGGTGAGAGCTTTGCAGACGAATTTGAAACGGCTCAAAATTATCCTATTCGTCCCTTCTTGCTAATTCGGATATAAGTCAGTGGGTTAGAGAGTTGGAAAGTTTCGACGCGCAAGCGGTACGGTTTCAGAGACGAGGTTATTTAAAGCCATGCCGGACACTACTAAGTATACCTGAGGCGTGCATCGGATGGTTTCCATGCCGAGACTCGGCATCGTTTCCCCTGGCTGACTAATGCGGGGAATGTCTGCCTTTCACCCCCCTTAGCTTAGGCGAAGAAAAGAAAGGAACTAAAACAAAAATATTTTACTGTGTAGATATATCCCTACTATCAAGTTAATTATATCTTTGCTTTTCCCACTCAATACTATAACGACAAGTCCGAATTGCTATCGCCGTGTCTCCCTCCGCGGACAAGCGTCAATCCCGATGGCCGACCAACCCGCTATCAGGTTTGCGACTGAGGAGGGTGAGCCCAAGCATATCCCTTAATACATGAAACATGTTCATGAAAGCCAATTGGGTTCCTCCTAACTTCTCATCCAACAAACCCAGACATCCCCACAATCCTGCAATTCATCCAAGGGCTCGCCGCCTACGAAAACGCCTCGCACGAAGTCGAAGCAACCGTCGACTCCCTCCGCGCAACTCTCTCCTTCCCTTCCTCCCCTCCCAAATGCTCAGGCACTTATACCCTCCTCGTCAGCCCGCCAGCCAGCCCCACTGACCCCACCCCGTCGCCTGCCGGCATGGCCATGTTTTTCTACAACTACTCGACCTGGCGCTCGGCACCGGGGATCTATCTCGAAGACCTATTCGTGCAGCCAGAACAGCGGGGCAAATGGTACGGACTTGCTCTGCTGCGGCGATTGGCGGCAGAGGTATGCAAGGTTGGCGGGAAGCGATTGGAGTGGAGTGTGCTGCGGTGGAACGAGCCGAGCATCAAGTTCTATCAGAGCGAGAGTGTAGGGGCGAAGGGGATGGAGGAGTGGATGAAGATGATGGTGGATGGGGAGGCGCTGACGAAGCTGGCGGCGGCGGATAGGTCCTTGGGCGAATAGTTGATTGATGTTTCAAATAGGCGTTTGCTTGCATAGTTGCCTGAAGCTCAACCTATGGCGCGGTTAGAATAATTTTCGGGGTGCTCTTCTGGAGTGTTTTGGAGTTCCCTCTGAAGCAAGTATATAGATTCTTTCTTGTAAATACCCCCTGGTTTTCTCCATGTCCATCACCTTCTGATCTAATACATTTAATTTCCAAGGTCACTGCTCCCTGGCGACGCTGATTTACGGCTACTGTTACCAGTCGAAGGGCAACCGCCCTTGGAATTCGGTAGCTAGCCCACAGAGCGGAACTTGATGTCTAGGTCAGGGTCAGGTACAGGTTACTCGTTTTTCCAGCTATTCAGTTCTTCACTCGGACCCGTTTGATAGGGCTCAACTCCCCGTAGCCCTAACCCGGTCCATACTGGGCTAGCTCGATCGGATGCGCTGATGACGTAGCTGGCGATCTGGAGCTTTGTCACTGCGCTAAGCTCGAAACCGGGGAATTTGTTGGCAGAGCTTCGACGTCCAGCTATCCACTAACCACCAGCAGATAACAGCTATTTCCCACGATAAATACACACCCTGCTATGAACTTCCCTCAGTAGCCGGATCGCTGTGCCTTATACGCTAGCCCCCAGTAGTTGCTAGCCATGGGCGCCGACATCACCCATCAAATCACTTTGGCGGAGAATTTTGAGGTGGATTATGTTGTCCTTTACCGCTTCTCCAGCATTGGTTCGTGCTGATATTCCCAGTCCGTAGAACTGAGAATTCCATAGCTGACAGGTGTAGATAAAAATGAGGCGAAGGAGCAGTTCAAGAATCTCATCCGGGCTCTCTCGGATGTGGGGCTACAGACAGAGGTACGCCCGGGGATAGACCAGAGCCTTCTTATCTTTGTAAAGGCGCAGGAGAAATACTTGGGCAAAGCTCTGTATCGATCCAGGTACGGCCCCCCGTTCACGTGTGCCAATCAGTTCATTCACTCTTTGTCATTTCTACTTCTTTTGTTTTTTTTTTTTTTTTTTTTTTTTTTTTTTTTTAAAAAAAAAAACTTATCTCTTGTTTATTTTTATTTTATTTCTATTTTTAACTTGTCCGCATATAGGGTACGAGACTGGCTGCATGGTGTGCGCAATTCACAGCCAGATCCCGATGCAAAAGGCTCATGTGTCCCCGAGACTGATGCAGAACGACTCCTCATAGTCTACAATATGATCACTGCGCCCTCCAACGAGGGTGGTGCAGGAATCACTCCCAAGCAAGGCGAGTGGGATAATGTAGACTCAATCTTCCCGCTGCACGACAAGCTCCTGAACAAGACCTGGATAAAAGCCTGGACGAGCAAAACATTCCTCACCGCGGATGACCTTGACCAGATCCGGAACCACCATGGTGAAAAGATCGGCTTCTACTTCGCCTTCCTGCAGTCGTATTTCTCATTTCTCATCTTCCCCGCAAGCTTTGGTGTTGCGTGTTGGGTCCTACTGGGCAATTTCTCAATCGTTTATGCAATCGTGAACTGTCTGTCATGCGTCGTGTTTACTGAAATGTGGAAGCGGCAGGAAAGCGACTTGCGGATTCGCTGGCAGGTGAAAAACGTTTCCGAAATCCACACGAAACGACGGGAGTTTAAGTACCTTTCAAAATCTATTGATCCCGCAACTGGCGAGGAGTCATTTGTATTCCCGTCAACCACGCGGTTGGGCAGGCAGCTTTTGCAGGCGCCGTTTGCGATTGCCGCAGTTCTTGCATTGGGCACTCTGATAGCCACTTGTTTTGCGATTGAGATATTCATTTCCGAGGTCTACACAGGGCCCTTCAAGTCATACTTGGTGTTCATTCCCACGATTTTGCTCTCTCTATTTGTCCCGACGATCTCCGCCGTTTTAACCAGTATCGCCAAACGACTTACCGATTACGAAAACTATGAAACGCAGGACAGCTATGACCTAGCTCTAACTCACAAAATCTTCGTTCTCAACTTTATCACATCCTACCTCCCGGTTTTCCTTACTGCCTTCGTCTACGTGCCATTCGGCAAGGTAATAGTGCCGTACCTCGACTTATTCAATCTAACCGGGAACCCATTCGCACAAACTTCGGAGAAAGACCAGCTACAAACGTCCGCAACCCCCTTCCAAATCAACCCATCCCGACTACGCAAGCAGGTTATTTATTTCACCGTCACGGCTCAGATAGTTAACCAGGGCCTCGAGATCGTCCTTCCGTATGCCAAACGCAAGCTCACCCGGAAGTACCAAAAATACACGGAAGAAAACGCCAAATCCAAAAAGAACAGTGGCTCGTCCACCCCTGGGCCTGGCACGGCTGCTATACCAGAAGACGCACCCGGCGAATCCGACTTCCTCACCCGGGTCCGCGACGAGGCAACGCTCACCGAATACGACGTCACCACCGACTTCCGCGAAATGTGCGTTCAATTCGGCTACCTCTCTCTCTTCTCCGTCGTCTGGCCGCTCGTGCCGCTCTCCTTCCTGATAAATAACTGGATCGAGCTGCGCTCCGACTTCGTCAAGATCTGTCTCGAGTGCCGGCGGCCCGTCCCCTTGCGGTCCGACAGCATCGGGTCCTGGGTGCAGTCGATCGAGTTCCTCGCATGGCTAGGCAGCATCACGAACGCGGCTCTGGTGTATCTGTTCTCCAACGACGGCGTGGGGCCGGACGGCAGTCCCTCGCAGATCACCGGGTGGGTGTTGCTGCTAGTCATATTTTTCGCGGAGCATATATACCTCGTCATGCGGCTGGTGGTGCAGGTGGGGATATCGAAAATCGAGACACCGGCAACGCGCCAGGAGCGTCTGGCGCGGTATCTAGTGCGGAAACAGTATTTCGACGCAACGCTGGCGCGGGAGAGGCGGAAGGAGAAGGCACAGGGTTCTCACTGCGGGGGGCCAGAGGAGACGAGGATCACGCGGGAATCGCTCGAGGAGGATGCGCGACGAATGAGCCAGCACGACTCATCAGCGGCAGATGTGTTCTGGGGCCGACAGCGAGGGGCGTGGGAGGCGAGTGTTGTTGGCGAGGGGATCATTGATGCAGAGTCGAGCACAGGGAAAGAGGAGAAGAAGGCACAATAGTATAGTTGTTGGAACTGAAGGTGTGGTTGAGAGCAGAAGCGTAATCTCGGAGGGTGAATGGTGTGCCGGTTGGTTTTTGTTTTCTTTTTGTTTTTATCATCATCATTTTATCACTGATAGCAACATGCGGCAGAAACATTGGTATGTATCTGTCTTTGCAATGCTTCCATATGTTCCCCTTTCGTTACAGGGTTTGCCCTAACTTTTCCCCTGCCGTTTGATTCCCGCTTAGCCCCCCTTTCCCCCTATTTAGCTGCCAATGACGATTTCGATTCTACGCACAATCTAAAAACGGAGAAATCCAATTCCATTCAATATCCGTGGAGGATAAAAAAAAAAAAATAAGATAGATAATACATATATCCCGCGGTCCAGTTCCCGGCCAAATAGTATTATTGTTCGTTCTCCAGTGTAACCATAAAAAAAAAAAAACCTTCGTCTTCGTTAGCATGTCTTGGTTTCGATCCAAGGTCCTCCGGGTTATGAGCCCGGCGCGCTTCCGCTGCGCCAACATGCTTGGCCTTCGCTGGAGTGGCGCATTTGGTTCGTATTAGCCACTAACCTTTTGTCTTAGTCAGCTGAGTCATCCACTGATCTAGACTGGGCCAAACCCCTTTGGAGGAAGTTGACCCTCGAAAAAGCAGCTCAGGTATGTTACCACGGGGCGAGAGAGAGAGGGGGCGGACCAACTACCGAATCCAATCTCAGACTTCCCAGATCGGGGATCCGCGCCAACACCTTTTAATTACAGCTAGGAAGTACCACGCAGCGTTGGTAGGAGAAGAAGATGAGAAGTCGGGGGAAATAAAGCCCATCATTTGCTCATGCTCTACTCCGTAGTTAGAATAGGCAATAGATATGATATAACTACATCTGTACGGGTATAAACGAAACCCTCAGCGATAGCTGCCAACTAACTCTCAGAAAAGATCGTGTTACACGCGAGTTTCGTTGCGCTCTGGCTACTCTTTCGGCTATATTTCTAGCCTAACTCGGCGTAGATTTAAACCGCATCCAGATATTCCCGGTCGAACACCAATGCGATGGTGTTACTCCTCTCCGGGAGATCCGAGTTAGTTCGTCATTGTCAGACTCTGGCTGCTGAGTAAGCGCCAAGATCTCGATCGGGGCCCGCCTTAATAATCCATGATTCATCCGCTGCTGACTGATCCAGTTTCTTCTTCTCCATCTATAACTTGCAAAATCTCGAGGCTTCAACGAGAGCGACAGCGAGGGTTTGATGTTCAGATATCGCGTTATTCCCTTCTTCGGCCTTTAGGATCCTGTGATTGCCACTCGCCGACTGACAAAGTCCACGACAGCGACAAGGGGCAGAGACATTCCTCTACTTCGCCGTGACCCCGTACCGTACCCCGTTGCTGCTGACTACTCCCCGCCGCCGCCGATTAAATAACTCCTTACTCATCTTCTCATCATCCATTCGCCACCAAGTTTCCCATCCAAGCGCATCTTGAGCTATCTCATTCTCAGGTAGATTATGAGCTCGCAGCACGCGCTAGCTCCAGCGCCTCATCCCCAAATGCAAGACCTCAAAAACCAAGTCCAGGTGGGAGTTCTCTCGCTTCCCTTCCCTTCCCTTCCCTTCCACCTATTACAATATTTATGAGGACCGTTTTATTAATTCAATTGCCCTCAACAGGACCATGCCGATCAGGGTGAGATTCCATCCCAATTCCTACGCGTAGATCCATATCTACCTCCAAGTACGCTGTCACTCACTGCTGTCATACAGTCCTCCACGACCAGCTCCTGGCTGCTCAGGCGCAGCATCTCCATCAATCCCACCCCCACCCTCACACTCACGCTCACCACGCCCCTCCTCCGCCCCGTCCAACGCCCGGCGCATCAGCCGCCTCGGTGCGCGACCCAAACAATACCAATAACGCCAATACAGCCAACATCACCATCGACCCAGCAATTGCTGGAGCTTCCGCGATGATCCATTCGCCACCAACTACAGTGGCAACCACAGCCCAGGGACATGCGCCTGATCTCCCCATGGAAGACCACGCCGACGGGCGCAAAACCTACGGCAAACGCGAATTATCCACCTCCAAACGTGCCGCGCAGAACCGGGCTGCTCAGGTATGTGGTCTCATTCCCCACCCTCCCCTATAGTATATATCATGCTCTTGACAAAAATTCCCGACGCGACCACTGACACGTCATGCCAATATCCACACAGAGAGCCTTCCGCCAACGCAAAGAAGGCTACATCCGCAAACTCGAAGAACAAGTAAAAGACTATGAAATCCTCGTCGAAAATTACAAAGCCATCCAGGCCGAGAACTACCAGCTGCGCGAGTATATCATCTCTCTCCAATCGCGCCTCATCGACTCGCAGAACGAAGTCCCCGAGCTTCCGGGAAACATCGACCTGTCGCAACCGCGGAATGACCCCCCTGCACCCGCCATCAATTCCTCGACCACTGCCGGAGTCACTGCAGGGAACGCCGCTGAGACCGCCGGTGGCGGTGGTGGGGCCAGCGCAGGCGACCAGGCGGAGGTCAGCGCATTGAATCGCATTGCCGTCGCGGGACTGGGGATGCGGAAGCATCAGCATGAGGAGGCAGCGTTCTTGGGGAACAACGGCGAATCCTCTGGTAATCATGCCAATGTCGGTGCGGGTGTGAATAACGGCAATGTGAATGTGAATGCGGAGGCGGATTCTCCCTCGAAAAGGATGCGGTTCGATGGGTTGCCGGATGTTGAGATCGGGGTTGGGGTGGGTATTGGGGATGGCGTCAAGGGAGAGGTCGCGTCGTGACGGTGACCGCGCTCCCACGGTGAAAGGGAACGAAAAGCGGTATCTGTATTTTTTCCTTTTTTTTTTTTTTTTTTTTTTTTTTTTTTTGGTCATGGTTTCCTTACTGCAAGTGGCTGAATTATATTAGCCAAGGGAGAGTAAGTTGAGGGGAAGCACAATGTCCGACGGGAAGGGAAATCGAAAAATGAATAAAAGTTGCTCAGAAACAGGGAAAACCCCCAATACCCCTCCCCTTATGACTGATTCGTCCTGTTATACACTGTTATACCAGACAGCAAGTTCCGAAAATCCCCATCCCCATCCCCCTCCACGTCTCCCCCCTTATGACATGCCCTGTTATTCCCTCCTGGCGTTCGGAGGCTATTTTTCCGTTCACTTCATCTGCTCTGATTTACTCTGTGAGAACCCAGTCCGGTCGCGTTCTGTTCACTCTCCATCCGTATCAAAATCTTCTCAAGTTGCTCCTATCCTCACCCCCCATCTCCTGCTGATACGACCGCCATAAAAATGGCCATTTTCCGTTTCTCATCGTTGTCATTTTTCTAACTTCCTTGTTCTTATTGTTCTTATTTATTATATTATCTCCTTTTCCTTTAATTTTATCTGACAGTACCTTAGCCCTGTTCCTGGGATCTGTTCCCGTTAAACCCTCTCCTCCCCTACTTACCTAGTATCCCCGTCCTATGTAATTCCGCCGTCTCGGTAGTTTATCTTTCTGTTCTGAAATGTTCTCTTCTCTCTGCTATAAAGTTTTCCGTTTCGTTTCAATTTCCCCTATCCTGTCTCACTGTCTCAGGCATGTGTGTATCTGTGTACCTATGTATCTAGTATCGGGGCTAACCAGCCCGCGTCTCCTCCTCCAGCTCTCAACTCCAGCGCTGGCTCCTACGTTGAGCTCCCGAGTGCGCGAGAGGGCGGGTTCGCGCGTCTGCTGTGGCGTTTAGTGGAAATATATCCTTTTGTTCCTGTCATACTTTCTCGACCGATTCTCTGGCTTTGGCTTTATTCAGCTATTTATTTTTTCCTTTATTTATCTTGCTCTCTCTCGCTCTCTTCCCCCCCCCCCCTTTATTTCAATCGCCATCTAACGATTATTCAACTTACCTTAAGCCTGTGAGATTCGAAACCCCCGTTCAGTGGTATTTGAGTTTCATTCCGTGAAGGAGTGTTTTTACGTAGTAAACAGGTGATGTGATATAAAAGGCACATCGCGGTGCAAGGTTGGATGGACTGAGGGGGGAAACAAGTACTTGTTTTCATTACTTTTGATTTCTCTCTTCTGTCCTTCCGTGGCCGTCAAACCCCATTTTTTGTTCTCTGGTTTGACTGTTTGAGAGAGTACTGCTGCTAGGCAGGGAAACGGACTCAGAGATGACAACAACGTAGAAGTATCATTACATTTCATTCATATAGTTACCACCGTTGTGTTTAAAGCTACATTCCATTCCATTCCATTGATTGCATCCCATCCCCATACTCCAAATACCATCCAATACGCAAAATAAACGACTAAGTCCACGCGTTCCAAGCATTCCCCAAATTGTGCTCCTATCACATCCACACGGTTAGCTTCTCAACTATAACAACCATCAAACTCACAAAGCAAACGCAACACCCGGAATGTGATAAAACATTACCTTAATATACTCCCCTCCCTTCTCCAACCATTCCTGCCGACTGACTGACGCACTCTGAAACTCACTGCCACTAGCCCACTCCGCCGCACCCTTCCACGCATCCAATACCGCATTCCCCGCTCTCCTGACTTTCAGGACCGACCCCATCTCCACCGGCAGCAGCGACCGGAACTCTGTCGCAAACCTCTCGTCAAACCCCTTGAACAGCGAATTGCCGCCCGTAATAAATACATCCCTCAGCAGCCGCGCCCGCTCCTGACCCGATGAAAATCGCTGCTGGTTAACAATATCCGCCGCAATCTCCACAAGACCCGCCTGATCCAGTCCCGCAATCGCCGACGGCTGAAATACGGTTTCGGGAACCCGGATGCGCTCCACGTTGAGATGGAGCTGGTGCGCCTCGCGCGTGCTCTCCGGGTCAAACGGCCAGGGACCCCGCAGGAACATGTGGATCAGGCTCTTGGTCCAGTCCGACTGCGCGTCCAGAGTGTGGTTTTCCGTGAAGAGCGGGTCGTGCTCCAGGAGCTGCTGTTCAATCGCGCGGAGTTGGGTGGGGATGTCGATTTCGTCGTTTCCGTCATCGTCGGAGGTGGCACCTGCTGCGTCTGGTCCTGTGGCGACGGTGCGGTAGACGCGCCAGTCGTCGTCATTGGCGCCAAAGGTGTCGTCGTCGGTGCCGCGCCGGCGCTTCTTGGTGGGCGTGTCGGAGGCGAGGTTTGCGAGGGTTTTCATGCGCATTTGGCTTGCGAGTGATTTGCGGTTGCCTAGGTCGGCCTTCAGGCGTTCTTTTTCTTTCAGTTTTTGGAGGAGGGCCTATAGAGTTTGATTGTCACTAAACGGTTTCTTGTATAAACATGCGGAGTAAGGGCACTAAATACCTCGCGAGCCTGCCTCCGCTCTTCGATCCACTGGTCAAAATTGTTTTCCCGCTTCTCATTATCCAACCGCTCTTCCTCGGCCAGACGGGCCTTTTCCATTTCCTTTTCTGCCTTGGCACGTTGTCTTGCTTCGATGTTCGATTTCATGAGTCGCTGGTGACGCTTCTCTTTTAAGCCGGCCTCGTCCAACTCTTCGTCAGGAACATCTAGCAACGGGAAGGTAGCTTCCTCTTGTTCTTCAGTCTCCTCATTTCCTAGGTCTTTGCTGCGAGATTTTTTGATGGATCTCTCGAGATCACGTATCGTGCGTTCCAAATGCGCTTCATCCTTCATATCTTCCGCCTCTAGGATACGCTTTACTTCCTTCTTCGTTTCAGACGCGAGTCCTTGCTGTAGGTCTTTGTAATATTCCAGCTCCTGTTCCTTTTTCATCAGCTTCTCCAATCGTATCTTCGCAGCTTGTTCTTGCAGTCGTCTGCCGCTTTCTTTTTTCCTCTCTGCAATTCTGGCTAGCTCTTCTTCCGTCTTCTCGACGACAACGTGTTCCGTAAACGGGTATTGGATGACACGGTTCCTGTCCTCCAACCCTGTCCAATCAAGATAACTCGATAGCTCCCGATCGTAGTCAGTCGAAACATAACAATGCTCATGGACCAATTGCGTTATTTGGTGCTCCGTCATGCGGTCCGGGAATGTAGGGTATTTCAATTTCAATAGCTTCATCATGAAGTCGGCCGCTTGTTGGCCACCCCAGTTCAACCGTGAGGAATTCGACAAGAGCGCCTTAGAATTGAGAACGGGGATGACATGCGTGGAAGCGTGGGATGAGGAAATCACGAGCCCGTCCGTCCCGCGGTTGTATCGGTATGAGAAGAGGGAGTCAATACCGTAGGCAACTGCGGGGGCAGAATAACATTCGAACAGAATCTCATTCATCACTAGTGCTCGTCAGCCGACATATGACAAGTATATCTATGCCAAAGGAAGGGGGACAGGGGGCATACTTCTCCTCGTGTAGCCCAGATTAGCAATAGGTTCTGTTAGAACGATTGGCCTATCAACACCGCCATTCGCCCCGTCTACCCCCAGCTTCAGGAATATATAATCCAGCACGCCTTCCATGACGTCCCAGTTGCCAATGACGCTTGATCCCGGGTCGAAAGCATTCCGCACCTGGCCGCGCGTGGTCGCGTCGACGTAGGCATCGTATCCCACAAAATGGCACGTCCGGTTGAACTTGCGATCGCGATACTTGGCCATGACCGGCGGGATGATGAATCGAGGGGATTTGTCAAAGGACCATCCTGCCTTAACCAGGTAGGAGCCTGGCCAGGGAAACGCAATATATATATATCAGTAAAGTAGTTGGGCTAGATTGTACATATGGCATATATGGCAGTAAAAGTGAGATATGCGCACCATTGTCAATCACGATGGCGCTGGAGCTCGTTGCCTGTCGACTCTGTTCATAGCCCTCTGGCTGAGGGGGCATGTAGCCCTTGAACGGCGGCTCTTGGACAGGATAAAGCTTAGGTGGCGGCTTTGGGTCATTTTTCTGAAAAATATCAGCCGCCGTTCGAGGGGCGGCAAGTATGCGGGTAGAAGTTATCGTCATTGAGACCGGGATGGATGAGGCGACGGAGGGGATATGCGGAGGATGAGAGCTGTCCGGCGGAGATCAACCTAGCTTGCAGAAGAGAGATGGGGGCGCATTGTCATAGATAGGTTCCTAGGAATTGAGCTGGTAGGGTTTACAATCGGCAGTAGTTAGATTTAACGGTGGCGGCTGGGGTAGTTTGACGTGAAGCCGAATGGATAAAAAAATACAGTTGAAGTTGGTTTCTTGCTTTTTGTTGGCAGAACCACCATTGAAATAAATATTTAAATTATACGGCGACGCTCTGAAATATTCAAGTCAAACGTATCCAACAGCAATTTCGATATTTCAATATATCATATGTCATATTCAATAAATAACTAAGCATTATACATATATGCCATATGAATTACCCCATAGATGCTATATACACTCGGCGCCCGTTTCCAGTTAAATTTATACCCCACAGGGGAAATATATTTATGCCGTGACTAGGAATGAGAATCACTCAGCCAAAAAAAAAAAAAAAAAAAAAGAGAAAAGAAAAAGAAAACAAATCTCATCCTTCCCAACTCCATAAAGTCATTGCCTCATTTATAGATTCACATAATTTCATTTCGCCATAGTGAAACCGAACCAGAGTATAAAATACTCCATAACTTCCAACGACATAGGTTATACCGGGTCCTTCAACTCCTCCGTAGCTGCACACACAGAAGAGCAAGCATTAGCAAACGCAGAAGTAGCCAACTAATCGTAGCTGTGATATCTTCCAGAAAGCGAAGCCGCAGGACGGAAAACACACACCTTCGAGATGAAAAAGCACATTGGACTGGTAGTTCTTAAACATCTGCGCGACCAGCTCGACGTTCATGTTCTGCACGTTGACTTCCTGCTCATTCACAGGCATTAGCATAACCCCTTTCTATTTCATAGACGGATATATATATGAATAGATATACGCACCTGCAGATTCTTATTCAATACCATGATCGCTTCGTTGAGTTTCTCCTGGAGCGTTTTTGTTATTATTAGGATACATCATCATATACCCCCATACAGTCCGGCCGTAAAGAGACAGTGTGACGTATGAAGGAGACATAGAAACGTACGACATTAGAGATGATGCGGGAGAGTAGAAGACTTTGCTGGTGTTCGTGGGGGCTCTCCTGGATTGCGGTTAGCATCTGTATGCATGCAACTCCAAGGTATTGTAGCTGGGAGAGGTTTTACCATGGTGGCAATGGTCTGTGTTCTATAGAGAGATGTCCTCCAACCAGAAGAGAGAAGGACTCTCGTTGCAGTCTCTTACTGAGTGGCCTTATTCCAATTCCCTCCTCCGTTGATAGTCCTCTGCTCGATTCTCGCTTGTTGGTCGACTTGTTGATAAGCCCTGCTTTTATCCGAATGTTTGCAACCCTGACAAACACCCAACAGCTCAAGCAATCGCATCTCCATATCTGCAATTCTTTCCTTTCAACATTCACATCTTCTTCTTCAATCTTTGATTGTTTCCACCATATAACTATACACGACTCTACCCTAGTCCGTTCATCTAATCCCAACCTACACCCACAACCATGCTGCCACGCCCCTCTGCCGCCGACGATTCCCACCAGAAACTCCTTGACGAACTCGACATGGCCCGTGTCCCACGACCCTTCCGCAACCCTCACTGGAAACCCTCGGCCCGCCGTAACAAAAACGTAAAACAGATCCTCTCCGAAACCTCGCGAAAGGAAGCATCAGTTCTCGCCAGCCAAAATAACTCTGGTGCCTCAACCCCGTTCGCCGCCCCATCGAGCACCACCGCCGCCGCCGCAACACCTGCTACGGAGAACGGTACTGGTGACGGCACTCCCGTGACACCAGCCACTGCGATAGGTGCAGGTGTAAATGCGGGTGCGGCATCACGACCACCCAACATTGCCCAGGCGGCCCAGAGTCTCTCAACCCTGGTGCTGGAGAAGAATTTCCGCACCCTAGCGCAAATGGGAGGTGTGATGGCGAATGGAATGGGGCCTGCGGTAACATACACGAACATTGAGTCAGCGCCCTCGCTGCACCCGTCGTCGCAGAAGAGATACTGTGATATCACGGGCCTGCCGGCGCCGTATACGGATCCGAAGACGCGATTACGGTATCATGATAAGGAGGTTTTTGCGGTTGTGAGGTCGTTGGGACAGGGGGTTGCTGAGAGTTATTTGGAGGTGCGCGGGGCGCATGTTGTGTTGAAGTAGGGGGTTTATGGTATTAATGGATACTTTTTTCTTATCTGAATGGGACGCATGGTTCTTCAATTTCACTATGGATGGGACCAAAGGTACGTGGTGATTGTCTAGTGTTATCAAAACAGACAAGGGTAATATTCGATTCTTCCTGATTATACTGATCTTATTTATATATTTTAGAGAGAGCAAATTCTTCTCCATCAAGAGGAAATCCGAACGGAATAAAAATCAGATGTTAGGCCAACAAAGTCAAGCCCCACGCAGCCCACCCCACCTCTTTCGAGCTGGGGTTCAAAATTGTGGCGCTCCGGCTTAATCGTGACCTTTAGTTTTGATCTCCGCCTGCACATATAAATGATAATAAATGCAGAAAATCCGACGCGTTACCGCCGTCCCATGGGGGATGGCAGTTACAGTGGCATAGACTCAACTGTGGCCGTGGCGGGCTCGGTTGGGGATGGTAAAGGGGATGGAAAATGAGGAGTGTCTTTGGTAAGGATGAAGGGGAAACAGCAATGGGTTTGTAGGAGATGTATACTTTATGATGTAAGAGTAGACAAGATGTGAATATTTAAATTAGCCAATTGTTTGTGAGTGCGGATAGCATCTGCCAACCACTTATTTTCAGTCAACAAATGAAGAAAGACATTTCATTTTCAGATTTCACATTTCTAGGGACGAGATTAAGGCAAGAGTGAAATCGGTTCAATGGCATATGGTCTTTGTCATTCCGTAGTCCATTCCACCGGGCGACTGTTGTTTTGACACGGATAGGAGTAAGTAACGAAATGAAAAAATTGCACAAGTTTGTTGTGTACTATTCGGCGCTGTTGCTAGGCGCGGCTATTTTCGGCGCCATGACCAATCATTTGCTGGAAAATAGCCCAGTTGGTTTAGCCGCAGCCGCGCTGCGATTAATTCTAGAAACCAAATAACAGAAGAAATAAAATAAATAATCCCGAAAATAATTCAACAGCTTCTAGTTGCTATACAATCCAATACCCTCGCTTCCCATGTTCGTTGCTTTGATGTTTTAATACTGATTTCGCCATATGAACCGCATTCAGTAGGTTATCGTCGCAAACGCAGTCTGATACTTTCAATGAATACAACCTTTTCACTGCACGCAAAAACTGTCTCTCCTTTATTCAGCGTTTCCTAGCAGTCAATGATTCATATACTTCCGGTCCCCTGTCGTCTTATTGCTCACAATTCTCAGAGATCAATGCGAAGCCACGCGCCTATCTGTATGACTACCCATCCCCGCGCGCGCACCGAAAGTCCCCGGTACACCATTCGAGTCCAATAAACTTCCGAGTCCAATCCCGACCTCCTCTGTCTCTTATTCTATCCTCGGTTCTTCTTTATACCATATATTGCCATCATTAGCTCAAAGGGTGCTATGCGCCGGAAGAAGAGCTGAGAATACGCTCTACTATAACTATCTATCCTCTCACGGGCGGCGGGAAAGAAAAGGGATAGTAGCCCTTCCGAAGGGAAAATATAAAAATATAACAGCCAATATGCCGACGATGTGGTTATCAGATATGCAGAGTGAGTTCTCTTATGATTAGATTCTTTTGCCTTGTATTTGATATCCTGGAGCGACTGGGTTCTGCTTCGCTTCTGGGAGTTTTCTTCGTTTCTTCTCGTTTTACTATTCTTTAGTGATACACATTTATTAATAGCAATGTCTTCAACGTAGAGTTTGGGGTGGTGTTTTGTTCTGGCGGTATGTGGAGCATATCTATGATTCCCCTTCCTTTCTTCCCACCAGTCGCAACCAACTCCGACTGGCGATTACAGACGAACCGTCACTATCAACCTCTTGGAGCAACAAATGAACACACATAGAGAGAAAAAAGAAATTTTTTATCCACTCCGTCTGAGACCTCCTTTTAATATATAGGGGCGTTATTCCTCTTTTTGGGCATTATGATGTTTTTTGATCGATCGCTGTATGCTCCTTTCCCCAAACCCACTCCCGCACAACGACAAAAGACTTCACTAACTATTTACTCTTCCAGCCTCGCCATGGGAAACGTACGTTCCGACAACTAACACAAGCCCTTCCGGAACTAAAAATTAAGCACCCGCAACACATACATCTAACCAACCCCTCACAGATTCTCTTCCTAATCGGTCTCCCCTTGATCCTCGGCCCGTCCAAAACCCTCTCCTTCTTTGCTCGCCGCCAAAAACTCACAGGAACCATAACGTTCGTGCTAGGAATCCTGCTAATCCTCTTCCGCTGGCCGCTGACGGGATTCTGCGTCGAATTATACGGTCTCTTCGTACTTTTTGGGGACTTTTTGGTTACGTTGAGTGGGTTTGTGGGGTCTGTACCTGTGGTGGGACCGCCGTTGAAGAGACTGTTAGTGTTCATTGGGACGGCCGGAGGGAGGAGAGGGAGAGGTGGAGAATTGCCTGTTTGATATTGCTTTAATGATGATGGATATTAACAGGCTCAGGAGTGTTGCTGCGGTTAAGTGTTTGATATCCGTGTTTATTTTAAGTTTTTCTTCTTCTTTCGGCGCAACTCTTGAGTTTTCTGTACATTGGAAATACAGGCAGGATTTTGAACATTTTGAAGCGATTTTAAGAAATGCAACCTCTGAAGAATGAAAGGTAAAGCAAAAGCCGAACTACAGGCGCTTCCGTGCCCTGATTAAACCAAAGATGCGTCATGGTTTGCACCTGTTGGAGAGCCCAGGTTGATGTCTGCTCCAGTGCGAGCCGCGCAAGGATACCATAGAATATTGCGGGATATCTGGCGGGTACTTTATTGTTGTGATGAAGTTACATGGACATCCCCTGACCTGAATAGCTATTGAATAACCCAAGCTTTGGGCTGTAGCACAAAACGTACTGCATTAGAGCTTTATTAATGGCTCTGTTATCGATGGCCGGGGTTTTCGCCCTGTGTTGACTGGTGCTGGAAGAGAGGTCATCAGGATAGAGCGTTCGCTTCGCCGATTTGCAATAATATAACTTCCATGTCACAGAACATCCCGTGGTTGTCCCAGCGCATCCCAATCCAGCTGTTGAGGAAATAGAAACTGTCTATGGTGGTTGGTAAGTACATAAATCAAGGTGAGATGAATGTCACTGATGGCCCGTTTAGATCGTTTACGATGCAAGAAGAGAAAGGACGAGAATGTGGTGGGAATGTTGTTTATGATTTGTATATCCGTTCAAATCCATGGCGACTCGCAAGCGAATATTTTGGTGCCAAAGCTAAGCAAGCCAAAGCCAATGAAACAGGGAGCCAATGTGGCAATGGGCAAATATTTGCTTTTCTTGAAACAATCAACAATCTGTTAAGTGGCTGGAGGAAATGCTCCACACTGTCCGAAGAGGAAAACTATCATTCACACAGCATCATGGACTGATCGATCAATCCATGGATGTAACTGGAAAAATGTACGAGAATATGGACAACAGTCACCAACAGGCAACAGCTCACAATTAGAGTCTGCTGTATTTGTACAGCTGGATGGATAGGGTTACCATTTCTTGCAGACTCCGTCTCCCCTTGTCACCGCCAAGGAAACACTTTCTTGATAACTGTTTTGCCCTTTGGTGCTTTGAGATCGGGTAGATATGTATGTACAACGAATACCATTGATTTGGAAAATTGTTACCCTCATTGCCATTTTCAAAAGAACATCATAAAGTGAAAGAATGATGAAAAATGATTGATACCGAAAACATACAAGTTGGTATATGAGAGAATGCTTCCTGCCTTTTAAGTTTAACGTATATAACAGGGAACATGTCATATATATTCTCATACATCCAATGTAAACGGGGGAGAGCAGACCGGGAGGAGATAATGATATAAAGACAGAAGAACAAGGAAATGAAACAATAAAAGTGCTTTAATCAATTCGTTCGATTCGTATTTGATCGTAACGATGACGACCGTTATGTGTGTATTTATTTAATTTGTTCGATTAATTTCTCGCCTTTTCTTCCTGGGACTGCTCCATTCCGTTCTTTCTCTGGTATGTTTCAAGTTATCACTATCGAACCTGGTAAACCTGCCAAAATGTCCTCTCAACCCTGAGCGTTTTCAGCATTGATCAGATATCTAGCCCAACCGTCCACATATTCGTTGACGTTGTTCGTGAAGACATCGGACGGGTGGTGCACGATAAAGAGAGCAGAGGAGGTCTTATATATGACGATTCCTTCCTTTTGCTATTAATTGGTGGAAAGCATAGAAACAAAGGAGGAGGTTAGTTAGCATTAATTCCTTGGATATGAGTATAGGTTGAATTTTCAGACTCCTACGCGCATCTCAGGTCAAAAAAGAAACGGGAAAAGGGGGACGAGTGGACAACCTTCCGGCCGATGAGGCAATCTGGGTTCTTATCTGCTCTTACGAAGAAGTACTTCTCGCCAGCGAAGGAAAATCCGTTCGTTTGTACTTCCTTGGGTTCATCATCTTTGGTATCGGCGAAAGAATTAAGGATGAAAGCGATTTCATTGGGCAAGGCCTGATATCGAGATCTAATCAATATTTTTTCTTACTTGGAAATAGTTTCAAAAACAGGTAGCTGGGTTGATTTCCGGCTCTGGTCCTTTTCGCTTTGTCATATATAAACGAGAGCAAGGGAGAGTTTGATGGGAAATCTTGTGCATACCGTGAAACCTGGAGAGCTGGCACAGGGCGAGTTGGCATACTGTGGATCTGTGCTGTAGATGGCCGCTTTGTCGATTCCGGAGTATTGCATTAGGCTTTGTATAACGATCGAGTATTAGCATTATTGGCAGCTTTGCGGTAGACACAATGGTAAGGGATTTCTATCTTGCAAGACGGAGGTTGAAAAGTGCCCAAGAAAGCTAGGAAGGGGGTAAAGTTAGATACCCTTTGTGGTAGTCTAATCGGTGCAAAAAGTGGTCAGTTTTCAAGGACACTTAGGACATATGTCTAGACAGTTTGCTGTACCGCACTCAGACAAACGAGTGACTTACCTGCCCAGCCAACTGGTTTCTGAGCAGATGGATCGGCCATTTTGTTGAAACAATATAGAAATAATAAACAACGGATCTATAGAAATGGGGAATCGGCTTGCTGAGAAAGGGTCTGACGGATGCGTAGATTAGCAGGCGTCAATGGATTAGACATCAATGGATGGCCTGAGCCAGTAGGGAATTGGAACACACCTGTAGACAGCCCGCTAGTGTTAAGGGACTTAGCAGTCAAGAAAAAGGAATGGAGGACTGCAAGATGAGAGGAGTGATATGGAAGATAATATAGCCGGGAAGAGGAGAACAAAAAGATGTTTGAGGTTGCAAAAATTGGAAGACGACATAAATAAACATGGAGAGTGACACAGTTGAGCGTGGTTCCAAATTTGGGCCCACCTTTTTAGCAGAAGAGTTAGTCATTTTCATCCCATCTAAAACGTACTCATACTACTCAAACTACGTCCTTCATATTTTACTAGTTATACAGTCCTGCCACTCCAACACATGGCTAGTGATGGGTTCGGGCAGGAATATCGTTCACTAGCATGTACAGATCTAAGAAATACGAAAAATAACCATTATAGAGAATGGGAGGTGGTTGAGAAGGTGAGAGATACTGTTCAATCGTCCGAAGTTTTAGTGGCCGTGGCAGTCCGGAATCCACGCCGAAGGTTTTTCCGGTTGAAATCGGAACCACGTTCAACTTTCTGCCATCCGCGGGGAGAGGGGCAGCATTACCTAATCCAGGGAGGTTGAACTACCCCGCCATTGCCCACAGAGAGACGCTTTTATATGCATTCCACATCAACAACTACCATGCGGCAGGTATCCTATCACTGTGGTCTGATACTGTATAACTATGACACACTTGCGGACTATAGCCAATGCTGATACATGCACCTCCGTGGTGTATATGCACAGTTCATACTGTACACGCCGCTGGAAACGTCATGAGGGATCTGTCCCAGGTCGATATAAATATAGCCACATAGCCGGCTGTTTCCCCTCGAGAATGCAGCCTGCGGGGAACACATTGCAAGGGCAGAACGGGCATTGCTTAAAATCCCAGTTGAGGGGCAACATGGTTTAACGTCAGCCCTGGTTCTCACACCAGATCTGCGGGCATCCGCTCCATAGGTTTGCATATTGACGATCAAATGAGGCGTCCGCTGGCCATGTTGGCGAGATAGAGTTTGGCGATACGAATCCTACTTACCCCGAGAGCTCTGTCGATATACAAAGCAACATAGCGATTAGTTAGTGGTATTATTCCCAGGTTTAGCAAGGATTGTCATCTTTCATCAGCTGCTGGGCGTCAATGTGATAATGGCAGGGCATCTTGTTGTCCCATGTCCGTGATGTTCATGATGTTCATGAATCAAAGGGAAGTTTTAATTCCTGCATAGCCGATTCATCCATTCTACTTTGGCATGTCATTCTCCACGCCTCCCATGAAGAGAGAAAAAAAAAACAAAGACGGATTTATATTGCATTCTGGAGGGATGCGCTAGTCTACTAATCTCAGTGTCTGGGTTGTCACGAAAACCCAGTCCGAAGCGCTTCGTGAAGTATGTCCATGGTTTAGCATGCATGAGGCCCCCTATTTTGTGCTACGGGAGAGAAAAAAGAGAGAGAAAGTATTCCCCTAAAGAGGGATTAACTAGGTAATAGGAATGGCCTTTCGATTTCATTTAATCCTTGGTGGGATACAGTACTTCCTCAAACTGGTGAGCGCAACAATGATCAGCAAACTTGGTGTCACTGCCAGTCTAACTCCAAAATCGCTAGTCAAGTGTCAACAACTTTTGTTTGAAGAAGAGACGCTAGGAAGCCAATAAGCAAATCCTGGCCTTGAAGCAAAACAACAACGAATCAAAATTATGAACTAACTATAAATAAATGTTGGACTAGCGTGATTGGCTGCGAGCCCGCCATCTCTTTCGGAGTCTCAACCAGTGCGCTTGAACACACGAGTTTTGTGGCGGGGCACCGGTTGCCCAACAGCTAAAATGAGTTGAAGGTGCTCATGCGGGATGCCTGTGAGCGAATATCTTGTTGATTCCAAAGATCCCGACATACATTGTACCAGAGGAGGCTGAATGGGTGTCGTTGAAGTTACCCGAAATGGACGGCATCCACTCCCAACGACACAAAAAAAGAGAGTCGCTCTGGGGATTCCGACTCCCATTGCCGTTGCCATTGCCATTGCTTGCGGGCCTTCTTTAAATTATTTCAGTGGTTAAGATCTCCCTATTTGTGTACCAGGCCACGAAGAAACCAGCCTCCTTCAACACCATCACGATGGATGGTGGACCCACCTCCGTCTCCAGGGACGCGCCTCAGTGCTCGAAAACCCAGGTCATCTACCTAGGGATATGTGGCATTCCTGGTTCACCCTTTTATATGAATGATTCCTACACTTTCCGGTTTACAGTGGATTGCCCAAGTGCCCTCTGTAATCTTCCAGCCGGAGAGGCTGTCGATCATGACGCAGAAAGCCAGTTCGTCCAAAATGTGATATCTCTCTACAACCAGGAGATTTTCTCTGCACGCGAGTGGAGATGCCAAATTTGTGGAAAACCTGCAAAAGAACTATACCATGCCATGGTACCATTTCTTAGCTCTGGACGCGGATCATTGGCCTCCTTTCAACCATTTATTGCCCTTCAGCCATCGAGCGCCTTTCAGCCATCGGTGTGGGACTCTGTCATCCCGATTTGTGTTGCTGCTGGAATGTGTGATCGCAAAGCAGAGGAGGTAGCCAAGGGCTTCTTCACAAATGCACTTCCTGGAACCTTCCTGCACCCTGAATACGCCTGTGAGTGGTGTGGGATTGTCAGGAATACCAAGCGGTGTACTGGCTGTAAGAGAATTTGGTAAGCTGAGTTCGCCGTTGCCAAATTTCTTTTCTGTTTATCACTCTGG
Source organism: Histoplasma ohiense (assembly GCA_017607445.1). NCBI lineage: Eukaryota > Fungi > Ascomycota > Eurotiomycetes > Onygenales > Ajellomycetaceae > Histoplasma > Histoplasma ohiense. The sequence goes on from JAEVHH010000001.1 coordinate 5,923,367, forward strand.
AGAAGAAAATTTTGGCTGAGGTGAATGCTGTGAAATGAAGGTATTGCTCAAAGGGATGCCAATCATTACACTGGCCAAATCACAAGAGGAGCTGTCGTCAGGCACAGAAAGAACGTGCCAAAAAGGAGAACAAAAAGTGCTTGTGAACATGCGGATGTCAGAATATCTTCACAGAAACACGGGAGAAAAGGGCATGGGGGAAAGTCGAGTCATTTCAGCGAGATGTGAAGGTGTCCATGGAAGATTCAAGGTGGGCCAGGTTGAACTTTGTGAGAATGCAATAAACAGTTATATCATTGTACTACTATCATTTTTTTAGAAAGAGTCTGTAGTTGAGACAGCACTTGTATGATACAAAGGTGGCTGCAACAAGGATTTATGTATTACTAGCTGTGGGTTATAACAGCTGTCGTCGAGTTTCCCGCCATGCCAACGGCTTTATTATCTTTATCATTAATTTCCTTCTGCTCTCTTTCATTCATCGTGTTGGCCAAGGATCCAGGGGATTGTTTTCATAGCTGCTGGAAAACAAATGAGTTTTAGGTCCTGAGCCGTCTTCCTTTCGGTGGCCTGCCTGTTCTTCTATGATATCGGGACCAGACTGTGGACTATTTGTTGTCGAGGGCCATCACCTTCTGGAAGACAAACTCGGGGCTCGGGAACCCTGCAGAGCACTATGTGCGGCATATTCTTCTCCTTGAACACGGGGGAGTACATGCTACCTGCCAAGGAAACAACTCAGTTACTACAAAACAGAGGTTCTGACAGTCTCAGAAAGCACACTACTCTGCTGCAATATCTAGATGGAGTCAGACATAGCCCAGAAGGCATTTTCTCTTCACTGTACTTAACTTATATTTCAACAGTACTTACTCTTCAAGATGACCATCTTCAGGCTCGGTAACTTATAGACTCCAGCAGCCAGTCAGTCCTATGCTGAAATGAAGAAGCATGGAAAATTCATGATAATTCAGTTCAGAGTAATGACACAAAGTATGTTTTTCAGTTGCTGTTAAAAGCTATACAGCCATTGAAATCTCTAAATAATTTGCTGGCATCCCAAAACACAGAGAATCAATATTTAGTCAATGTCAACGCCAGTGTATTCATGCAAGTCGTAGTCTTGTCATCGCAACCTAAGGTGCACGTCAGTTGGAGCGATATCAGTTAAAAAAAGGAGAAGGCAGGGGGAATTTGAATATACATATCTCATGTTGATATGCAATCAAAACCGCAGGAATTTTTACCATGCCTGCCGCCCTGGCCATACCAATCCCGTCTGTAGCTCGAGGACTACTTAACCGATCGTCCTCCATTGAAACTATCGGGTATTATCTCCTCTCCCCTCGTCGCAACATTCATTTTCTCGTATAGTAGAAGAATCGAAACAGGGGATGTGTGTTGGCGGCTTCCCAGATACGTGTATTTCTTTAATGCCACCCACACCCACCCCCTTTGCTATTGGAACCCAGAGCGCAGGAATTGGGTATTTAACTTTTATGTTTCTATTAGTTATGCTAATTGCCAGAACCTCCTTTCCTTTGGGTTCTCGTTATGCAACAGGTATATACTATACATTATCCAGCATCAAGAAACTCCTCATTAACTCCATTCCTCTATGGAATAATCAGTCACCACTAAAGTCCGAAATTTCCCCAGAGCAAAGGGATGTCTATCGGGGCTTCCTGGCCGTTTGGGGATGGAGTATTCTGTTGCACCATTGACAAAAACATTTCGGGTGTCAAAACAAAATCTTTCTGTCCTAAAGACTGCCATTGCCCTGGGATATCATCATCGATACTCTCCATAGTAGCCGAATCCAGCGGCGCCCATAAAGAAGGGGTATCAGATACCGCGCGGGAATCTGGATTCGGATTCGCTGACTGCTTCGCCCAAAACGCTCTGGCGAATAACTGAGCAGCCACCCGGGCCCCCGACGCAGCCATGTCACTGAACTCGGCCAGCATTTGAAGGCGATTAATGGCCATCTCGGCCGCTTGCATCGCCCGTTTACGGGACAATTTAACCTTCATTCCCAGAATGTCGGTGTTCTCGTCTGCTTGGTCAAATGGGAAATCTGCATGCGTGCAAAGACAGAGTAAAAGTACGGCAGCCTCGAAGGTGTTGAAGATGATAGCGCCAAAGCGCGTGTATGAGCCGCCAAACATTAAATGGAGGGCGGTCACGGCCTCGAGCTCTTTCAGTGCAGCGAGGCCGAGCCTTAGCTTTTGCGATTGCAGGAGTACGCGCTTGTAAGGCGGTAGACTTGCGACATCGTTAGGTTTGAGTAATAGAAGGGGTCGGAAATTCCAACAGACCGAGTCGAAAATAGCGATGTAGAAAAGCTGCCTTTGCATGGGTAGCTTGGGGAGAGCCTCGTCCCATGTCATATCTGGTTTGTCTATAGCGAAAGCCGCGTGTACGCTAGGGAGATATTCGGCGCAAAGTCTCTCGTATCTGTGCTCACTCTCTGTTGGATCGTACTTGGAGTTCTGCTTTAAATTTAGACTTCGACAGAATAGGGCCAGTTGAACTTCCATGAGCCGCTCGGTGAATATATCGGGAGCACTACCATCTATGTTAGATGGCGAATCGCCAATATCAGCGATTAAGCGCAACTTGGGTAATATCTCCACGACTGAATTGTCCGGCAAGAACGGAATCCTATCCAGCTGTCTGGCTAAATGGCTATTATTAAAAATCTGTCAGCCAGTCCGCTCAGTCATGAAGATCTTGAGGCATACCTGTCCAAAGCATAAAGGCTGCAGAAGGTCCTCCGTCGAACCTCTTTTTCCAGCTCTTGGGCACCATTTTCTTGTAATAAGGGGGGTGACCTTCTGCAACCAGTGGCCTCTCTGTGAATACCAGCTTTTTGAGCGGCTCGACTAGCAGAAGCCACACCTTCCCAGAATGGAGCTGTCCCCCCTTCACACGATAGTTTTAGAGCAGCGAATAGAAGATGCTGCACACGGAACAGGGAATCTTTCCCGTCAAGCATTTCACAGGCTTTGGCAATATTTTCTCCGATATCACAGCAAGTGTCGCGAATATCTTCCAGTGATCGGCCGTGGATCTGGTCGACAATGTACGACGGCGACGGCAGGAACTGTGTCGCGTAGCAACAAATGCGAACAATGAGAGTTGCAAATTCGACATCAGACACTGCCATTGGATTGTCCCGCTTTGCCCACCATTGCTGATAATCGGCTAAGAAGCTGGGAGCATGGATAACTTGCTTCATCCTAGACAGACCAAGAAAGAGGGAGGGATTAAAATTAGAATAAAATAGATCTGAGCAGTCTTTCCAAGAAGCTCGCCCTCATCAACCTTACCAATTCAACTCACTGACAAAGTACTGCACGAGGAAATCTACAATCTGGCGATCGGGCATACGCCCAACCTCATGTTGGATGGTACCCCATATAGACCGCGAAGAGGGATCGATTAGTTCCGTTTCATCCTCATCAGGCAATTCTAACTAAATAAGACATCGAATGAGCTTTCAAACATCAACCCTAACCTGGATAATAATAATACTCAATAAAAGATTTGAAAATAGAACTCAATTACATTCCGCAGCAAAGCCATCGTGTTGGAATTGCTGTCTTCGAAGTAACCAAACGACTTGGCTAGGGCAGAATGCCGACTGGACGAGCTGCCGTTAGATCCATGCTCATGCTCATGTCGTGTTGGCATAGTCTTCGAGTGGCTTGCACCCTGGGCCAGTTTCTGGACTTGAGCCTCCCGTCCAGGTGCTGTCCCACCACTATAGATGCACCCTTCTGCCCGCCGGCGGCGGCTACAGTGGTTGCATGGATACTGGCGGTTACAATAGAAGGAATCGATCAGCGCCCGCTCGTCTGCGACTATAGAGGGTCGTCTTTTAAACATACTTTTTGCTTTCGCGTGTAACAGGGGTAACAGGCTTGAATGCGACGCTTTCGTTCCTGTTACATGGTGAGAGGGTGGATGGAGTAGATAGATGGTAGGGAAACGAGAATGTTGATGACCTGCTAGAAACCAAAACCAACGCCAATGATCAGGCTTGGGAGAAAAACGCTACGGTTTGTTAGCTGGCTGACATCGAAGTGATGAAGCTAGGCTTGTCATGCTGGTTGTTTCTTAATGCCTATCTCCGCTTCAGCTCTATCTTAGATCCCAACATCGATGGCGATCTTGCATAGCATTTTATCATAATTATTGCAGCATATTATCATTATTTACAGTTACTTGCTTCACACTCTATAGGTTTCTTTTTTTCTATTGTCTTTAGCTCCGATCTAGTTCATTCCATAGTATGGGACAAATCAAAACTGCTGCACAATCTAGGAACCGCCAGTTTCTCAGAACGTCCTTCCGCCCGATCGTGGCCCAGTCCACACATAAAAAATTATTTGAGGCTTTACATTCACCCTTCTAACCCTTCCAACCGCATCTATCCAAATAGTCTTTCCCGCTTCAAGATTAAAGAGGCAATAGTACCTAGCGCTCCGGCGACAAGCGGAATAATGAAGGCTCGTGCCATCGCAGAGGTGATGGCGCCAATAGCCCCCGTCCGTAGCTCACTATTCAGTCTGCCAAATAATGTGCTCTGAGACCCCGCAACAATGCCATGAATATCTTCCTGACTGAACCCCTGATCAGCCAAAACACGATTTAGATTGCGGACAGCAGTTGACTGAAAAACCTGGTTGGCAAGAACAATGCTCAGGACTGTGGCGCCGATCTGTGCAACATTTTGCAAGTTGATGGCACTGAGTGAGTCAGTTGGTGCTACCTTTAAGTTACTGACAGAGTATCCCAGCTGAATGGTGATTCCAGTTCCAACTCCCATCAGAATACTGAAGCCATAGATCTGTGGGGTGGGTGTTGACGGTGAAAGGTAAGCCACGAACATCGCACTGGATATAGTCATCAAGATGTCTGACACTAGACACATTGGCATATAGTATTTGACCCGAGGGAGGGCCCACCCTGTCGTCAGGTTGACAGTAATGGTGAGCACAAGATAGGGAAGCAGTCGAACCGCAGCCATGAGAGAAGTATCATTCCGTGTGAACTGGAGGTAGATGGGGATGTAGAACATGGTGAAGAACATGCAGGTATTGGCGCAGGTGGTAATGACATAGAACAACACTTGAGTTCGCGACCTGAGCAGATGGCAGGGGAATGATCGTGTCTCAGGTGTTGTGAAAATGCAAAAACCCTGTTGCAGAGCATAAAGACAAGGAGGACACCCCAAACCACAACCATTGCGATAGCGCGACCATCGCTCCACGGCCAGAGACCACCGGCGAAGATAAACCCAATAGCGAAAGTCGCCCACATTCCTGCGCTCAGAATAAACCCAACATAGTCCAAACTTTTCAATCGCTCTCCGAGCGGTTTCCCAGAAGCCGGGTGAACGGGTGGAAGGTAAGACAGGTAGACAGGGCCTGTGACTGCACCAATGATGAGGTTGATATAGAATCCCCATCTCCAAGTCGCAGCGGAGTCCGAGAACCCACCTCCAACCACCGGTCCCAGAATCGCCCCAAACCCCCAAACAAAACCAATCCCAGAAATATACACTGCACGCTCATGTCGAGTTGTCATGGCAGAGAAGTAGTTTAGGCCGCCCAGATAAATACCTGTCCCTCCAGCTCCAGCAATCACACGCCCAATGATTAAAGCTTGCATGCTCGGTGCACCGCCGCAGAGAGCGGAACCTGCCTGAAACAACACAATCCCTACAATATAGAGCCATTTCATGTTGAAGGAGGTGAATAGGAAGCCGTAGGGAAGGATGACAGCGACCGATCCGAGAGGGAATCCGGCGCCGATCCAAGCAAGCTGTTCGACCTCGTGGAAACTGCGAATGACTGCCCCCTGCACGTCTGCAGCGATGGTCGTGTCGAGTCCATACATCAAGGCCGACAGATAAAGAGCAGCACAGATCAGAGACCAGCGAAAACCGGTGATTTTGCGAGCATCGTCATCTGTGGGTGTGTCTGTACCAGTCAACGTATCTTTTTCGTCATTTGAGGGTTGAGTGCGGTGATCTTCAATTTCTTGGCAGGGGCCTATGATTTTCGAGAGTCTGGGACTTTGTGGTATCTGCTTTGGCGCTTTCGCTCATGCTTGAGGCGGAAAGGGAGGACTTTGCGAAGGCCATCTGAGTGTATTGATAGACTGGTTGTCGACAATGGGATACTCCTATATATCAAGTGCGCGCATATGCTCGCAGCAACAATAATGTCACTCATTTTTCAGGAGTTCCAAGAGTTGCAATGCGCAGGATAGCAGTAATATATAGTAACATATCCTCCCATGGAAGCTCACTAACACCTTGATAGAATTGAAATATGGAGATCAACATCGTCTACCGGCTATTCGGAACAAATAGCCGGTCAAATCAGTATGCAAATCCATGGAGATATGTATATATGTACAGTTCATACATATGTATAAGAATTGAATGGACATCATTGCCCGTTCGGCGTGCTGGGGCTCGCCCGACAATCGTCGGCCGAAGATCTCCAGACCCTCCCCGAAGCCGATTTCATTTTTGCGAAGACAGGCCCTAGATGAATCAGAACCAGGACTAAACAAGGCTCAGTCAAGAGAGTTAGCTCTTGAAGTCCGCGGATATGACGTGTAGTCTACTTCGTCGCGGCCTTGTTGAAGTAGGTTGAAATTGATGCGGTTTTGGTTACTCTTTCTTTGCTGTTGCTTGAAAGTTCAAGAGGTTGAGCTAGATACAATGGCGCTAGTATGAATGAGGCTAGGTTGGTATCCTTCCCCTTCCCTGTACTAATTCGAGCATCCATTTACAGCGGACATAGTTACATACTGAATACCCTACCAAGATCAGCAACAATTAGTATATATTTAATATAAGATTCATCACTTTTCATTATGTGCAATTATTTTCATTTAAAAACACAAGTCCCCCATACAGCTGCGAGGAAACAAAACCCCATCATTAATATATTACCCAAGAGACTAGCACAGATTAAAATGAGAAAAAAAAAAAAAGGGAACCCCCTCACGCCTTCCACGCTCGACTCTTCTCCCTCTCCACATACTCCTTCCAGCTCGTCGGCTTCTGCTCCAAAATCGCAAGACTCTCGCCCAAGCTGGCCCCGCCATAGTACCCCGGACCCTCCAGCAGCTGGTGGTTTTCCAAAAACTCCTGCGCCGCGAAAGGTGGCATGAAAGACTTATATTGCTCAGGGGTAATCTGGACCGCCTTGGCGGGATATCCAGTTACTTCTGTGAATTCTGAGACAATGCGGCTTGGGGTGTAGTAGTCTGTTGCTTCGTAGATGTCTTTGCCGAGGGTTGCAGGGTATTTCTTCATTGCAGCCGTTACATATTTGCCTAGGTTTGGTGTTAGTTCCGATGTGGTCTTATATGGTCGGTTTCTTTCTCTTTTTTCTTTCTACTGTTTTCCTTTCCTCTTTTTATGATAATAAAAATAATAAATAATAAAAGTAACTCACCAGTATCACCAGCAGCATCGAGCAGTGGAAACTGCGCGTTCTCACTAACTGGCAAACTCAACGTAAACACCCCATCCTCCCCCTTCCGTAACATCTTCTCAAAATTACTCATAAAGTACCCCGGCAACACAAAGGTGGCCGGCAACCCAATGCTCCTGACATACTTCTCAACATTCGCCTTGCTGTCAAAGTGGCTCACATTCGGCAAGCGGCCCTGAGTAACATCGGTGACATTGACAAGTGACGAGAAGATGAAATGGGAAACCCCAGCAGATTTGGCAGCATCAGCAACATTTTTGCCCTGGGAATATTCAACCTCTGGCTTGGCGGATTCCCAGAAGTTGGTGACGAGAAAGACAGTGTGAGCGTTGGCGAGCGCAGGGGCGAGGGAGGAGAGGGAGCTCATGTCCGCCTGGAGTTAGGGTTTTTTGTGTCAGATCAGATTTTCCTAAAATAGGAGACTGACTTCAGAGCAGAATAATGGATATGATGGAGCAATGTGGGAGGTGAAAAATTGATATCTGTAGAGCTTCCTTAAAAACATACACTCATGATCTCAACCCCCTGGTTAGCCAACTCCTGGGCGGATGGCTTGGAGGGATCGCGGGTGATGCCCCGAATTTTGAACTCCTTGGATAGAGTGGGATGGGCGAGGACGGCTTTGATAACGGAGCCACCCTGATTGCCTGTGGCCCCAAACACGGTGATGAGCTTCGACATTGTGTGGACAAGCTACAGAGGGATATTTGTTGGATTGAAATTGGAGAGGAGGTGCCGCTGTTAGGCTTCTGGTCTGATGATTTTGAAACAATGGGGCTTGCTGGTACTGCTTCGGACTGATTCTATTCAATTGCGGTTTTAGGATTGATTAGAGAACTTGATCCGAGGGGGAATTTGGCGGCTATATATATGCGTATTTCATATTCTTAGTTGTGGCATTCGCAGCAAGCTCTCAGCCTAAATCCCAGGTTGGGGCACATTTGCACCCTTTGGCTGTCTGACAGTTACATCATCACCCGTCGTAGGGCCAGGCTTGATTAACTTTGCGGCCGAAATCCTGCTTGTTTGGTGGTGGCATGGAATATTGTAATCCAATAACAACAGAGGCTGCTGAAGAATACGAACCATACTGAGCCACTGACTGCACTTCAAGCATCGGACGGAAGTGTCTTGCACAAGGGCCGATATAGGTCAGCGGATTGTCCCGGGATGCATGCCCCATCCTGGCATTGATTGTGAAGGATTTTGCAATGGTGGAGGAATAATGATAAATAATCTAGCGATGGCCGAAGGCCGAAGGAAGGCCGAGGCCGACTTGGCAGCATCGGGCCAAGCCTGGATCATGGTGGGGAAATAGACATCAACAAGCATTAAAGCATCTTCTTTTCTTCTGCAATGTTGAAATCAGCCAACTATCGCACCTCATAATACCGGTAAAACTTTGTCAGCATTCAATGGAAGAATCCAGCAGCTAGTTTTCTGGGAGGCATTTTGTGTTTAGGAAAGCCTGCCACAATATCACGGGCTCCGGTTTCCCGTCGATTTGGTCTAAGATCTAAGAGAGCAGTGTGATAAGATCGCGAAAGAACAAAGTGCAGGCATGCGAGGTTATCACCCTCATGGTCCATCAGTTTGTCCTTACATCAGTGGTATCTTTCGACGAAACTCCGCTGGTTGCCTCCCAGTGTGACATCGCGGTAGAATTCATATGATATATCAAGTCTCACCTGAACACGATCAAATGTTACCTACCTGCCTATGCCGCAGGATGGGGTTATTCTGCCATGAGTGTTCAGAACTAAACTAGGCCAGTATGTGCGAGGGTTTGGTATTCTTCAGTAACTATATATTTTCTCATAGAGTTGGCGGTACCTTCCAATGATATTATTTTTGCGGCGCTTCATCCTACAGGGCCTGCTACGTTTCGTGGAACTGATTGCCTGGGCATAAATGATGAGCTTCATGTATGGAAGCATCACTGATGGGGGAAATATTTGGAGATATTGATGTCATGAGCATCTGGTTCTCTGCTCCACCAAGCCCCTATCGCTTCTCCCCCTCCCATACCTAGTATCCCGTGTCAAGTCCCCATATTTAAACCCCTTCAAACCACTTATGCGCCAACGCCTCGCGAGCTGTAATCCTCTTTGCTGGATCGAAATTTGTCATGGAGCAAATGAGACTTTTAAAATCTTCATCGGCGCCCTTCCAAAGTGAAAATGGTTTGCGCGGGTTTTCTTTATCGAAACCATCCCGAATGATCTTAAAAACCTGGACCCAGAGGTTCTCATCACCCAGATAGTTCAAAAACGCAGCTATCCCGTCTGCATCCGCAAAGTATGAGATTTGGCGCTCAATCACAATAGATAACGGGTCTACGCCTTCGTCCAACTCCTCCCCCACTGCGAGGATAACGCGTTTATGCACCACGTAAATGCACTAAAATTGTTAGTGGAAAAGCCCCCTTGGCCGCAAAAACTAATAGCTGTCGAGACTCACCACAAGCGCAAAGGAGAAGATATCAGAAGGCTTATTCACAGGCCCTTTGGCGTGGGCTTCAGGGCTTCTCCACATTGGGTTCCCGGCCTGTTTTCCAATCATCGCTGATCCAGGAGGGATGTATGCGGAATCTTCCAAATCACCAAGTTGCACTCGTTCAATGAGGATACCATCCTTCCGGGCCTGCCAGTCAACAAAAAAATTGTCGGCCTTAATATCTACTAGGAGTAAGTGATCACCATCATAAGAAGGGAGGGGGTGTAGGGTTACCTACCGTTATGGACAATGTCCTGATCATGGAGTTCTGCAATTCCACAAAGAGCGTCTTTGAGTATCCTTTTTGTTGTTTCAAGAGGCAAGTCCTTCTGGACAAGATGCAGGAGGTGGTCTGCCAGATACTCAAAAACAAACACTGACTTCTTGGGAATTGTATCTTGACAGAGACGGACGTGGTTAGCGCTACCACGAAGCCTATTATTTACATCCTCGAGGTCTTCAAAATTAACCGGGTGAATGTATTTCAATACGTACTTACGGCCACCCGCACTGAGGAAGCAGTGAGTAAGCAAAGCTATTATCATAATTATACAAGGGGAAATAGCTTCAATCTACCTGGCAAGGCCAACCCAGCGAGGGGGAAAGGTTTCTTCTTGAAGAACTCGTTCAATTTTATAATTGCGACCAGACTCGCCGATATACTCACGAGAGTCTACGTGGGCAGTCGACATTGTGCCTGTCTTGCGATAGAGGGTGGCTTTCGGCAAAGCCGGTTTGCAGCCCGGAAGATTCAGCACAAATAGGTTTGAATGTATGCATCGGTTCCCGTAAGAGCGGAGCGGGAGACAAGAAAGGTTACCAAGTGGCGGCATGAAGGCGAATTAATAGAGAATGGCTTTGCAATTGAGTCTCTAGTTGACATCAGGAATTTGGGGATTCTCCGCCTCTTGCTTGAACCGATCGCAGGAGCAAGGTGTACCCTGACTGATTGGTGTTGGTCTAACAAGGTTTCCTTCACATTTTCCACTTGGAACTAAAGTAGCGGAAATCAATTCAAACCCAGAGACGAATGTCGGGAGTAGTGGGGAGAGATGGGGAGGAGAGGATACCTAGGGATGCCTCCAAAGAGACGAAAGGGATTGCCTACCAAGGAAGCCTCATCAAGAAGCGAAGAGGGTCAAAACTCTCAGGAAAAAGGGAAAGCGTTTCGGAGATCGAAGGATCCAATTACAACGTACAACCGATAATTGACTGCCCTTAGAATGACACCACTGGCAGCCAGAATGTTGATAAAAAGATTGTCCTTGCAATAGGAAGCGGGTAATAATTGATCCGGGAAGCATTAGTAGATTAGCGCCCAGTCCACTCGGATTTCATAGTTACAGATTCACCCAGTCAAGCTTACATCGGAGGCGCACTTCACGACGAAGTTCAATGGTGTGCAGTATATCCCTTGCCGTGCTAGTGTAAAAGCCGATATTTTCTGCAATGTTCGACGCTCAATCGCTTCCCAGGCGGCGGCAAAAAGCAAAGCTTTCACCTGAATCTCTGTCATCAATTTTGGTGACTCCTAGATATTTCTCGCATCCCCCTTGCTCATATAGCCGGAGCAGCATATTTGCATCGTGTCTCTGCTCCTCAGTTGTTCCTGCTCAGTTACTGCGATGCAGCTCAGCTGATCGAGAGCGCCAAAACAAACTGTGTGACTTTGTGAGGTGAGCTCGACACGGTTTGCAATAAAGCAGTCATTCATCATTATTGAATTTATGAGTTCAGGCCTTGCTATTGTCAGAACTTTCTTGCCTACAGAAGGATTCTCTCTTCCATACCTCGCCTTTTCATTATAAATCATAAGCCCTCTTGAATCTACAGTATCTCCCTTGAGGTGACCTGCTAGTTTTCTCACCCAGTAACAGCTTAGCATGGTATAGACAGAAGCAACATGTCCATTGCAACCCAAAAGTGCATACAACCTTGAAGCGCAGCTGGGGCCTCAAGGATCCCCAATCCTTTTTCAGTTTTGCCATGACACCTCCTTTCACCGCATCAAACTTCACCCACCTGCTTCGTCGATTAGGTGGTGTTCTCTTGCCGATTATGCGCTTTACCCACATTCCTCGTAGAGCATACCGCATCAGTGGCAAGGACGAGATCTTGGGTGGCAGGGCGAACAAGTTTCTTCCTATTCGCCACAGAGCATGCGAAGGATTGCTTGGGCGTGATGAAATGAAATCCACTCAGATTGATAGAAAAGCGCGTCTGGCACACGCTGCCATTTGCACATTTAGTGACCTGCATGTGCGCACGACTGGACATGACTTCAACGAATGCCGCATATGCCAGCGCGGAAGATGTTATCCACGAAACTGGCGCTCAACTGCTGGGGACGGAAGGAATGCATTTCCCAGCGCACATGCGGTATACGGGCAATTGAGAGTTCGATATCTGAGGGTTCATATGAGTAGTGAGGAATGGGGCCCACCGCTCGTTGAGAAGAATTTGTACGCAATGGGTAATGGAAGAAACCATCCAGAGCCGGAAGGAATGCAACAGGGGATATAAACCGCCGGGCTTGCCCAGCAGCAAGCGCGAAAAGGAAATGACGTGCGAGAAAAGCAAAATACGACAGCTTGAATGCGAAAAATTCTGAGCTCTCCGCGCTAATTTCGCATTTTTAAACTTTTCATTAGGTTTTGGGATCCAATCAAACCATCGATAATCGAGTTCTAACTTCTATAAGCTTCAATATTCTGTGGAATAAGAAGTTAAAATCTACAACGAGAGGCTTATTTAATTGGTCTATTTCAATGCATTGAAATATCTAAACCCATACTCCGAATCACAATCTATTGAGTATTGAGAAGGGGTTGTATCTGCCACGACCAAGCGCGCCACTATAACACCGGGCCAAGCTACCGAGAGAAGATATTGGGGGATGGTTAATCCTCTATGATTATGGCGGAAGCTTGATAATCTCATCTCTGACGGAGAACTGATACGTGGTATGCTAAAATATCGCATCCGCCGCCTCTAGCCGCCATGCTGGCGCTGGCGTCCATTCCCTTCAACACTATTTTGTTGCTTTTGGGGAAATCGATATGAAGGAGACGAACCCAGTATTTCAGTTTTCACCCTGGGGTTTGGCCAAAGATATCAACTGTCGGGATGTTTGTTAGTATCCTGGTGCTCATCCCAGCGAATATTCCTCCGGGTGGTTTCCCTCCCGGCAATAGCAGAGTTGAGTATAGTTGTCTTCTATTAAGAGCGAGCGGAAGATACGGGAAGAGTTGCTGCAGGTTTTGGAGGTTCTGAAGAAGTGGGCTACGAGGAATTTCGCAGGAGGATTGAGGAACGGGGAACGGGCGTCTATTCTCGCGTGGATTGCCGGTGTGGGGGAAATGCTTGATGAAGAACGGAAGCTGGAGGAGATAGAGATGCAGAGGCGGTCGAGCTTCATCTGGGCCAATGGGGAATGGTATAGTTGTCACAACTCAGAGCCCAGGATCTTGGTCATTTTTCTTTCCGGTGATTCATTGTTCAAGATACACCTTCTATCTCCATTCCTCAAAAGTAATATGACAAATGGGGGCGGGGGTCAATTTTTGGGACAGGAAACACAGATGATGAAGGGCTTTACAAACATTGGAACAGGAAGCCTCCACTGAATGGGCGCAATATAAGTATAGGAGGTATAGGAGTTGGCACCCCTGATGCCCCTTAATACCATGCGATCTGTCCCTTCTAGACAGTTACAACCAGCCAACCCATTCTACGCCATATTACGTTTATATTGTTTTTATAGATGACTTGATCCCTTCAGTCCTATTGTGCTAGTATCCAACAACATCCTGAGTTTGTAATAATGCGGTAACTTAAGGCGTAATAAGCTACGACTTCAGCATTAGTTCCTGGAGCTAGTCCGTACTGTGTGCAGAGTTACTTAGGATAGAGGACAGCAATGAATAAACCATTCACTTGCAGATCAGAGATGTCTTTAAGGCTTCGGCATAGCCGGCTATTTGGAGCATTTCATTCCCCCGCAGTTCGAAACATAACCACCTACAGACATCCTAGTACGCCTGACAGAAAACCTCTCCAGTGTCGATGACGCTATCTATATAGATAGACATTAAGGTTGAACAAAACAGGTTGGGGAAAACACGGACACCGTTGTCGCACAACTCCCGCTGTTTCGTCTGACAAGGTAGGTTGTCTGAAACGACGGCTCAGAGCAATAGCAGTAACACTGAGTGAGTATTCCGATGGACGGGGGTATGGATGACCATATAAATATATATCTACTGAGTTAGTGCTTCAAACCAGCGGCGTCACCACACCCACCAGCTGACCAGTTCTCACATGGTACAGTACGCCTTTCTTCCTCTCCGCTATTTAGCTGTCTCGGACATATATTTGCGATCTGAAATCGACGAGCGAGGGAGGAAGCCGGCGTTGGGCTATTCCCCGCTGCTGTTTTTGCTGCTGACCCGCACGGGAACATTACAAACAAACTCACGGCACGCACTGTTTACTATCCACTGCATTTATCATCATGATGACCATCAGCATTGATTGGGTTTCAACGGCAGCCTGGGGATACCGGAGCGTTGTGTACTACTATACATGATTACATGAGGTATTGCTTGTATCCGGCCAGTCTGCAGTCCATGTATACAGTCGAGCTGGTTTCCACTGGTTGCGCGAAAAAGCAAAACTGGCTTCAGTCGGAGACTGCTTTGTTGAGTGCAGATGCAGATGGCTCGTTGGCCAGAGTCGGAGAGTTTGAGCTGCTAGTTACCAGTTAGATCGTGGTCTGATAGGCACGGACGACAGTTGGGGAGCTTAATGCGGTGCGGGGTATGGATGTATCTATGACTGAAGCTGTAGGAGGTGATATGATGACACTTGCAGTAGCTTGTGATAGGTGATTGTTAACTAGTTACTAGTTAATCCTTTGTCAGGAAGCGTTCAAAAGGAACGGGATGCATTGATTGCTGAGAGATTGTGTCGGGACAATGGCGAGACGAGACCAGCGACAACCAGAACACTGGCAGCCTCCACAGCTCCGCAGACCGTATCCCAGTAGCTGGGTAGCTAGCTAGATCTCCATGCCATCCTCTCTTCTATACTGGCCACAGCTTGCTGGATGCCGCGGTGTTGGTTTAAAGTTCCGGCCAAGCCAGCTAAAAAACGCCCTTTGCCCCTCGATAGCTTGGATATTCAAGCACTGGATAGATCACTGGATAGCTGGATAGCTGGATAGCTGGATAACGCCAGACTGCGCTGCCGACCTTGCCGAGTCTGGTCTCGAGACTCTCGAGAGCTCCCAGAGCTATATCAAACCGACAGACTGACCTGGCTGGACCTGGCTGGGCTGGACTGGCGGCAAACAAAGCCCAAATATCAGATCACTAACTTAACTACTGATCTCATGACAGCCAGCATGATCGATCGACTCTGCTGGCTCCAAGTTCTGCTCCTGCGAGTGGTCCTGCAGCAATGCCGAATATCCGCCAGCTATTGTGTATCGGATCTCTCCCCCGGTGGCAATCCTCGACATTGCTGTTCAAGTTCCTATTCCCCTAATGTACTCCGTACAGTAAGCTCCCCTTCACAGCTGGTCGGATGCACGTCAAACCAGCGTCATGCCAGCCATCCCAGCCAATGACGTCGGCCGCCCGCCTCAGCCAAACCCGCGCATATCTTGGGACGTAGGTATCTGTCTCCTGTATCCCTTCACGCCCCGGCCGCTGTTCTGGATTCTGGGTACATCGGCAGCGATATCTGTGGATGGCGGTTTGGCTTTCGCCGGCTCGCCCGGTTACGCATCGAACCTTCACCTCAGGCCGTGTGAGCACTTGACCCCAACCGGCATGCTGTGGCTTTTGCTTCCAAATCCCCTCAGGCTCTATGACGTGATGCATTGCATAGGGTTTGGGATTTTTCTTTTTTCTTTTTCTTTTTGTTCTCTGCTGTCGAATTTTGCGCTACAGACTTGCGGTGGTGCGGCGGGCGCGAGAGGGGGGGGGATATAAAGAGTTTGCCCGCCTCCCTGGTCCAGCGAGTACCTGGTTTTCTATTTTATTCTTATCGGTTGATATATACATATGTGTGTATATGCGAGTATACTATATATCTGTGGTTCTTTGCATATATACCTTTACCCTATCTAATCTTGGAATAACCCCTGATTCCAGCGCAGGACATCAGAGACCCAGAGACGGTTTATATTTATTATTTAATTGCGATTTATCATAACCATTCTCATATACCCAAGTCCAACATCCACCTCTGCTTTCATCTCCTTGATACCTGCAACAGCGGCAAGCGACAATGGCTCTCCTCGACACCGCCATGCGCGGCCTGCTCTTCTGCACCCGCCTGCTCCAGTGGTGCAGCGCCGTGATCGTCATGGGCATCGTGGCCTTCTTCCTCCACAAGGGGCCGAAGGGCCAACATCTGAAATACGAGATCGTTATCGTGCGTTGTATATATCCATCTCTAGAATATTGATCGAGGTACTAACAGAACCCAGGCTGTATTATCCGTTGCCTTCTTCCTGCCCGGTCTGCTGTCCGCCTTCATCCCCGCCGTGGGCAAGATCGCGTTCCCGATTGATATCATCTTCTCCTATCTGTATGTGTCTGCTTTTCTCCTTTTATACACTCTCATTTCTACAACGACAGAATAGCAATCGTGAACCCGGCTAACAACCGTCACCAGCTGGTTAACCTCCTTTATCTTCACGGCGCAAGACTACAACCTGGGCGTCTGTGGTCTCAACGCGCCCCCCGGCGGCCGCTGCTCGCTCAAGCATGCTCTCGAGGCCTTCACCTTCCTGGCATTGTATGATAGTCCCTGTTCCCATCCAGCTCCCTTTCCCCCTTTCCCCTATACGAGCATAGTTAACGTATATTTTAACTTCAGCTTCGGCTGCCTCGCCTCCGCGATGCTCGAGATCTATAACCTGTGGGCATACCACAAGTCGCGCTCTGTGACGGCGCATCCCACGAAGGAGGTGCCGCGGCAGTCGGCGGAGACGGAGGGGACGGCGGCAGTGTAGTTTTTTTTTTTTTTTTTTCCTTTAATTTTTGTGTATCCCGGTTTGAATTGAATTGAATACGAAATATGATATGAAAATGATTTATGAACAATGTATGCGGTTACGGTGTGCGTGAGTGGGGTGGCCGGTGGTCTATAGGTGAAAGGGCTAGTGGTAATATTCTGCTCTTGATTTATTTATATCCCGCCTGGGCTCTGGTTTTGGTTTTCCTTGATGTTGACAAGGGTTGTGGATGGATGGATCTCTGGCAATGGCTTGACGGGCCATTTACAGTATCTATGCGAATGCGAGGTGAAGGACGGGTGGGACGGATCTAGGCTGTCTCCTATTCTTGTTGCATTGTGTACTTTGTCTTGATACCTAACTAATTCCTCCAAATCCCCAATCTGACTCGTTTACAACTTACTTGTTGAACTAGTACCTTTTTGCAAAGAGAGATTTCTGCAGTTGGAAATTGGAATCGATATCGACGCGGAGTCCGTTTTGGAAATCTGCGTAGGTTGCGCCGTGATAAGTTGTCATGCCACTGGTCCGCATGTTTGTTCACCCGAGTCAGAGGAGGGCAGGGAGAGGAAAGACTATTTCCTCTCATCCGTTCTCTGGCTTTTTTTCCCTTTCACATTTCTTCGTGTTGTGGTACAGTTGCGGCGGCAACATATACTGTGAGACCGTGAACATGTCATCCCGTACTGAAGGCGAGATTTAGTCCTCGACCTCACCATCTTCATTTCCCTCGTCAGTCCGGAAAGCCGTATATCTCCGTTAAATACATGCTGGCTGAACAAACCCGTTCGGGGTTCAATATGTCAAGTTCACTGAGTGGCGCTGATGCCTCGATCCAGAGGGCTTTCGTGCTCTCGATAGTTATATCGACATGAACATACTACCAGCATGGTGCTGGTGGTGATCGAGCTCTTTTGCCTCAGTGGCCTAACAGAATATATAAAAAATCAAGGGCAAGTCACAGTTAACGATTGAATTCAACCTGTACATCCATTCGAAGGCCCTTTAAAACAAAACACTTTCCCCGTCCTTTGGACAATCGCTTTCTAAAAAGGAGACCTCTTATCCAAATCACACAGTTACATACCAATGTGAAAAAAAGTAAAAATAAAAACAAAAATGACATTGAAATTGAAACTGAAAAAGACAAGATTAAAAAGACATAAAACGTCCCCCCTCCCGCCCCCCCTCCCCCCCACGCTCCCTTTACAACAACAAAGAAGCCCCACCCAAAATAAACCCCAGAAACACAGCCGTTAAAATAGCAGCCCCAATCTGATCGCCCACAGTGATCGGCCTCGTAGCAATCTCCTGCAGTAAATCGCCCCTGATGAACCCCGCGCCCACCTCACCCTTGCTCGTCCCGTTCGTCTTCGTCGACACAGGCAGCGGCGCGCGCCGGACCAGCAGCCCCTGAATCACCTCGAGCGCCGCCATCAGCTGCCCCAGCCCTGCGCTGCCCTCGAAGAGGCCGACATTCCACTTCTGCGAGCACTGCGCGCCGTTGGTGCCGATGGTGCAGGCGCTGGCGGCGCCGGCGGCAGAGGCGCGCAGGATGGGCAGGAGCCGCGCCGTCGTGAAGGGGCAAATTTGCATCGTGGCGGCCATCCAGCGCGCGAGGTAGGCTTTGAAGGAGAGCTGGTCGGTTGTGCATTTGTTGTGGGCTTCGCAGGTGGGTTCGTAGAGGACGTTGGAGCCTTTGTGGATGAAGATGTGGAGGGCGTTGATGATGTTTTGCAGGCGGGTTTCCATATCTCGCTGCCGTTGGTCTGTTTGGAGGGGCGAAGGGGAGGGGGGGGAAAGAGGGGAGGTTAGCTGTCGCTTTTTCTAGACAATAGATGGCAGATGGGTTGGGTGGAAAGGGTATGAGGCGGGATTTGACACTAACGAATTGATACATATGAGCTGCGCCTAGCATAAATATGCCCGCATTGTACGTCCATCGGTTGCGATTAAGCTGCGAGCAGTTCTTCAAGTCATCCGTGCCATCCAGGAAATAATAGTCGGGCGTAATCAGACCAATGCGCTGCACCCACTCCCACGTCTTTTCCGCCCAAACTGCATACGTATGGTTGTTCGTATAGGTCGCCAGCCGTGCCGCGATGTTGAAGAAGCACCCGTTCGAGATGGTATTCTTGTAGTTGAAGCCTTTGTTGAAGCGGAAGATCTGCCATTTAAGGCCCCCGCCGCACGTCTCCATGTCCCAGCGCGCTGCCTGTGAGTTAAAGGTGCCCTGCACCAGGGTGAGCCACTGCGGCTGGTCGGGCGGCGGGTCGGTGAATCTCCGCTCTGCGGCGGCCATGGCGGCTAGAGCCCAGAAGCATTGGTCGTCGTTGCCCTCGACTCTCGTCTGGTTGGCCGGCATGAAGTTCTGGGTCTCGCTGGCCTGGTGCAGCATGGCTTGTATGATGATATTGTTGTATGTCGAGTCGCCGGTGTAGAACCAGTAGTCGATCAAGGAACCGAACATCGGCCCAGCCTCCCACCAGTAGTATGGCGGGGGAAGGTATCCGGGGATACCTCCAGGTCGATCGCCGGTGTAGTAGTGTCTCACCCCTTCTGCGAGGACTCGAGCTGTCATTACGACGGAGTCTAGTTGATGTCGTGTGTGTGGTGTGAGTGGATGTGGATGCTCTTGGACTACAGATATATTCGAAGGGGTCCAAAGGGGAGGGGGGGTTTTAATACCATCATTGTCGAGGTCCACATCAATGCCATGTATGGGAAGGGCGAGCAGCAGCAGGTGGAGGAAAGTCGAGATAATTGACATTGACTGCCGTGACCCAGCTGGAGACGGTGGCCAAGATGGGTACGCTTGTACCTGCATCCTAGAGATACAATTGAGGTAAGATGCCGCCAACCAAAGGGCGGCTGTTTCGTACACAACGGCTGAGAGGTCGCGGCAAAGACGACAAGGAATTTATACCAGCATTGTCTCTCAGTCCAATGCGTGGATTGCGTGTGGCATGCATCATATCGGCAATGCAGATGGCTGGCCGTTTGAATGAAGAATATCAAAGCTCAGACAAAGCAGCCATGGATGGGCTGTTCGAAAGACGTTTCATATCTATATTTCTCATACCCCATCCATCCATGGATAACAAAGGGTCCCAGCCAACAAAAATAAGCCTTTCTAAACATCGCCCAACCTCTTTGGGCAGCGTTAGTGTGCTGTGGTTGGGTCTGCGATATCCTGCTGGGTGGAGTAGTGGCCATTAGTTACTCGGGGCAAGGAAAATGGTAAAAGTTGGGGATCATTCATGAGCATTGAGTTATGCTGAACGGCAAGCCAAAGGAGTAGTAAAAATGCCATACCGCGCATTTATGTGCAAGAAGGTATATTCCACAGGAATGACAACGGTAATCTCATCATCTAGTTGCGAGGCGCCCTGAGCGTCTTCTAATTAGACCATAGAGACAATGCTTGGGCGACGAGCAGGCAAGGTACATTTTTTCATTTCTCATAGTGAAGAATGATTTATTGTATATTCATATTTTATGTTGCCTTTTTACATCATTGATTATTTATTTATTTCTTTCTTTCTTTCCTCTAGCGTTTCTCTCTTTAAAACATAAATCAAGCATCCATGGCAATCACCAATCTACTCAAAAACGAAAATACGCAATCTGAAAAAGTAGAACAGAAGCTGGAAAAATTAAAAAAAAAAAAAAAAGGAAGGAAATAACAATCACCCCTTTAAATCTACTCTGTAAAATGACAGTCGTCAAGCGGCGCGTATGCCCCCCACCCTTCCTCCTCCGCCATCCGAAGTACCCCGTTGTGATCCTCCCCGGGCCGCCCACTAAGCGTATCCACAAGCTCCTTCAGCCCCATCCAAAAATCATTCTTCGGCCTCCGACGCACCCAGTCCGTATCCGTCTCCTCCAGTCCGCCCCTCCCCGAAGCATCGGGCCCCATCGGCCCAAACACAACCTCACTCCCCTTAATCCCGATAACGACGCTGGACATCGGATCCGCCGCAATGGACTCCCCACTGCGCCCAAAGAACGTCTCCATGTGCTCGATGCATTTTATCGCCATGCGCAGCGCCCGCACGCGGTCCATCGGCGATGGTTTCCCGCCCTGTTGGAAGTGGCCGGGAACGGCGGCCCGGGACTCGAAGCGCCCACGCGCTTCCTCTTTGATCATGTCGGCAATTACCTGGGTGGTGTAGGTGGCCGAGGCGCGCTCGTTGCGGAGGATGATCTTCCCCGCATGGCTGGCGCCGCGATCTGTCGCAAAGTTGTGACGTAGGTATTCGATGTCTCGCGAGAGCATTTTGATGTCGATTCCCTCCTCGGGGATGTAGACGGCGTACGCTCCGACGGCAAGGCCGGCCATGACAGCTATGTAACCTGAGCGGCCGCCTTGGGTTTCAATGACGAAGACCCGTCGGCGGGAAGAGGAGGCGGATTGGCGAATTACGTCGCAGAAGTTGATGAGCGTGTTGAGACAGGTGTCGCTACCGAGGGAATATTCAGTACCCGGGACGTTGTTGGAGATGGTCGCCGGGAGGATGACGAGAGGAATTCGGAAAGCGGGATACTGATCACGAGCTTTGCGGAGCTGGCTTACTGCCGTGAAGGCTTCGAAACCACCGATGACGAAAAGGGCATCGAACTTGTACAGCTCGAAGCATTCGGCGGTCTTGGGCATGTCTTCGGAGGGGAGGCCGCGGTTTGTGCCGATTTCGGAACCGCCTTCATTTACCCATGAGTCTGACTCGAGCCATGAAACTTCCCGGACGGAACCCAGCGGCTTATCCGCGTGGTGCCGGCATAAGCCTGGAAAACCATTGTATATCGCAATTGGCGTGTGACCTCGGGCGATACAATAGGCGACAGCTGCGCGTGTTGCGGGATTCATTCCACCAGCAGGTGCACCAACATGGATAATTGCGATTCGCATACGCTGAGTCGAGGATTTCATGTTAGCGAAATAAAAAAATCAAGTGAAATAAATAATATCTTTAAATAAAACTAGTACAGAACGAAACAAAAAATAAGAATTCAATGTAGACATTTAAATTAAACGTACTTTATTTTCTGGTAACTGCAACTTGGGATGGTGAGGAGTTGCCGTATTGATATACGCCCTGTGATAGGCTTTGAATTCCGCGTCTCGCATATCCAAGGCCGTCGCAAAATCTTTGTCCTTGATGGCCTGGGTCACTTGCTTCGTGACGCGAACAGCTTCGACAAGGGATGTCGGCTCGATTTTGTTTTCTCTGATGGTTATGATAGGTGAGGGAGACCCGGGTTTAGCTTCCAAAACTGCTTTGACAGCTTCTATCCCCTGAAGTGTGCCCAGCCACCGATCATAGGCGCATGCGGGCCCTCCTCGCTGTGTGTGGCCGAGAACGGTGACCCGAGTATCAAGCTTCAGTCTGTTGCTCAGAAGGTCCTTCACTGATCCAGATGTTATCTTATTAAGGTTACTATCCTGAGCACCTTCAGCAACGATAACGATGGTCCGGCGTTTGCCCCGTTTTCGATTCTATATATTCAAATGAGAAATTAGTTAGCAAGGTATGTATGCATGCGCATTGCACCAGCACCTGCACAATTTATACCTGAGTGATAATTTCACACATGTCTCCTTCCCAACCATCTCGTGGCGGCCTCTCCGGAATGAACAACCAGTCCGCCCCTGTGCTGATGGCCGACATCATAGCCAGCCACCCGCAATGTCGTCCCATCACTTCAATCACAAATCCGCGCTGATGGGAAGCTGCGGTATCGAATACCTCATCAACAGCCTCGCATATGCGGTGGAGTGATGAATAACAGCCAACAGTGGCATCCGTTGTTGACATATCGTTGTCAATTGAACCCACAACACCCACGATATTGAGGCAATGGTACGGCTTCACCTCGTCCGGGGTCAACTCCCCCTTCTCCACCAGCTCGGCCAATAAGCCAGGCCACTCTCCCCGGAAGAGATCCGCACCGGTCAAACTGCCATCTCCACCACAGACGACGAGCGCATCGATTCCACGCACAACCAGATTTTTAGCAGCACGCATGCGCCCCTCTCGTGTCATGAAGCTCATGCTGCGAGCAGAGCCAATTAGAGTACCCCCCCGCGACAACCAGCCGCGCACATCTTCCCAGTACATCCGCCGGATCAACTCCCCGCCCTGCACAAGGCCTTCATAGCCTTCGTGGATAGCGTAGGCCTCACAACCACAGTGGGTAGACATGCGGACGACCGCGCGGACCACACCATTCATCCCAGGGGCATCCCCGCCACTTGTGAGCACAGCGATACGGCGACGCTTGGATGCCATGGTTTTGAGTAGCCGATAAAGTAATGAAGGGTATCGGATTGCCAGGCAATAATAGGTTATTTACTTGCAGCGGCTAACAGTTTACTTATGCCTTATGCCAGGTAGCTATATATCAACGATCCCCAGTCTCGATCAAAGCAGGAGGGGTAGGGGGCAGGGGGGTTAGTTGTGATGCAACTCCAAGAAATTGAGCCAGCAAATTCCTCTAATTCCAAAATGTATACCGGGTCAGCGCAAACACAGCAATCTAGGCATGTACAAGAGACACAATTGCAGAAAACCACCGACTGTAGTGTTGATTGAACAAGTTGTCGTCGAACTAATCTGGCATCTGGTCCTGCCCGAAAAAGTCAATGAGGGCGTCATGATGACTAAACAGAAGCTCTGGGCGATCATGAGGGTCCACTAAACTTTATTTAGGTTAGCGCACGGACGATCCAAGGTCGTCTCGAAGGTCTGTGCGCGGCTGATCAAGGGTGGAAATGTTTGATATCATTCACAATCGTCTTACTGCCTCCCTGAAAAAGAGTAAAATAAGTACAAACAGATAATAAAATAAAACCCAAAAAAGTGGAAAAAAAAAAAAATGAACCAAAGGCAAAAGAGAATCATCGGTTCAAACAATATCCAAAATAAATACCAAATATTTGTCAAAGAAAATCACAGAGTGGGGGAGAAAAACAAAGAAAAACAAAAGGCAACACACAAATTGCCCTGCATCACAGTTAAGTAAGTTGTTGGCGCATTTCAAATCAACCACTTCTGCAATTCTCTCGCGTGTCTCTATTCGTTGATACACTGTACGTCACCGCATTCCTCAGACCTGCTTCAGCTTCTGGATATGAGCTGATTTTCCCGCTGAAAAAGGCGTACGGTCAACGGGTTAAATTCAATAATAAGACTGGAGATTTAATCATGTGGAGAAAGAAGGCTCTTGCTAGCTCGCCTACGTATTCTGAAAACTCCTACCCAACCAGGCACGGGCCATGGATCTACGAGCTCCCGAAGCCCTAACAGTCCTCACACCATTGTGTAGTTGAAAAGCCAGAGCAAGAAGATCAAGTAATTCATTCAACGACGTGTGAAGAGCCCGGCCAATCAATTGACTAAGGGGCTGTGAATCCACTATACACAATGCAGCAATTCTAGCTAAGGAACACGAAAAGAGCTTGATGTATTTCTGCTGGAGTGTGCCGATGCTCGCTGATGCAAAAGGAGATGCTGCAGAGGGTGGCTTTCGGAATGCTAGTAGCTATTGAAGAACACGATGAGGATAATTGTGTTGAGGGACTCTTATGCAGCTAATTAACTTCTCTGTACTAGAACCGGGATCACAGGCCGCACCCTCTGCATGGCTTTGATAATAACCATGCACGAAGACACTATTAGAACACTACCCTTTCTCAAAGCCATAGACCAGGATAAATAAATAACCTTGTCAGCACAAAAGCAATTCTACTGAAAATATCTTGGCCTAAGACTCATCAGAAAGGTATTGCCCAGAAATCTCATCTTCGGTTGTGTTCTCATCATCCGATGGGTGGATAGTATCCCCCTCTACCCACCGATCCAATTGTCTCTTTTGCTTAGTTGACACTACAAATCGTTCCTCGAAAACCGCTCGCACCGCAGTCCGCGTGCTCTGTCTGAAGGTACCGGAATGTGAGACAACGAATAGCACGGCGTTGTAAACCTTGGCAGAATCTCTCTCTCCATCACTGAATTCGCCACGTATTATCAGGAATAAAAGTCGAAATGCTGCGTCTCGTGCTCTGGATTTATTACCCCTCCCGGCTCGATAACACTCATACTCGAGTTCGTAATCGGTTTTGCAGGCCCTCAAATCGGCAAAAATATCATTAACTGATTGCCCTGCCAGTACGTCGACCCCTAGGAAATCATATGTCTCACAGAGAATATGATACTGGGCGATACCGCCTCTCAAAGAGCGAAAACATTGCCGGTAGCCGGACTCCAAACCCTTGAGAGCGACGTCAAACAAAGGAATATCCTGGTGGATGAGATTTGTGCTTTGCGGCTGGGCAAGACGTTGAGAGCTAACGAAGGTCGAGAAATATGGCATCCTCGAGATGTCAATGTTGTAGAAAGCATCCCCGATTTTGATTGTTGTTTTTTGAGCCTCCGATTCAGGCGCCTGGGTCGACTCCATTTTGTTGTCGAATTTCGAATAAAGATCATCCGGCAACATCCTGCTTCCACTCCTCATCCAAACTCCAAGGCTATCGCTTCGGCCGTCATATTTGATAACGGCGTTCCCGCCATTTTCTCTCACCGCTCTAATGATTTCCTTAATCAGTATTACCAACGCCCGAAGATCACTAGAATGCCCCTCTTCCCACTTAGCCAGCTCGCGAGTGACATCTTCGACTTTTGGTGGTCCAAATACGCCATCTCTGTGGTAGGCACGCACGAGATTGGGTGTTTGCGACACCCATAGCTGTGGAAGGACTTCTCCCATTCTGATATGCCTATGGAACACACGTGTTTTGATTTCAAGAGTTGACTGGATTGGTACCCGTTTGCCTTGCTCTTTGATAGCTAGTTTGGACCCGGTGGAACGAGAGCGGCTTTCGGTTGGCGAAAGAGACAGGGTTTTCATCGAGCTCAGCAAATCCCCATCGCCCGATTCCAAGCTGGATGGTTGAGGTTTTGGAAGTCCATCAACAAACGCGTCGGCTTCGTAGCGTACTATTATTTTCAAATCGCCGAAGTTGTATGAGATGATCCCATGATGTCCCGTACTACCGGAGACCTGAGTAGTGGTGAATGCCTTCTCAAACTCATGGCCATAACCCCTGAAATCGTTTGGTCCGATGAACGTATATGTCTCGGTTTCCACCCGACAAAAAATGGCTGTATTGTTCCTCACCTCAACATCGATAGCAAAAGGTTCGCGTCCATTTTTGGAAAGACTTGGATTGATGAATGATAGAAGTTTGCGAACATTGTTTCGATCGGTTATTAGGTCAACTGGGTTTATGTTGTATGAAGGATTTTCGATGTACAACGAGCGAAAGAGTGGCTCTAACGGACTTTCAGGATGGCGAACCGCGTTTTGAGCGATATAAATGAGTCCAGAGTCTTTGGCCACCTTCTTGTCGGTCTTGGATGGAGACCACAGAGGAGGGCAGCCTGGGACGGCAATAGTGGGGATAGGCGATTCGATCCAGCTATAAGAAGACAACGGCTCGACATTCGTGATGGTTGGCCCTATTTCGTCAGCATTTGTCAAAGCCGGACGAGGAATGGCTGCGGTGCGGATAGGCGCCATCTTTGCCTTGGTTTCTCAGTTGGTTCGTGAGAAGGGAAAGAAAATTCAGATTTGCTTGTTTTATTTCATCACAATTCACATGTTTGGTGGCAACACATATGATGTTATCACACACAGTTCTACTGGTAGTGAATCATCAACACAGAGCCCTGGAGTGAATTATTCATCCTATCTTCATGTACCTTCATGTACATTGTACCTCCAGTATCTCCTTGTATCTCCATGTATGTCTGCTCCTCTAAAGCAAATCTGTCAAACTCCAGGCAATGATGATATTTTTTTCTTGCATGTAGCATGGAAGAGTTATCCTTGAGTGTTCCAAATGAGACCAGACCCGTATTTAAAATCCATGAAGACTTCTCCCCCAATCTGCAAAGTCTCACTCGCACCTTGCAAATATATGGAATAATTTCCTTTGCAATCAGATTTGAAAGTGCTGACATCGACTGGCTTCATGCTCTGGAAAAGTGGGGAAGTAGAACAGAGCCTTCTGGCTTTCTGGCTGCTCTACAGACTATTGGGATGGATGGGATCCAATCCTAACCCATTTCCCATGGATTCCGCCCGTGTGCCCATGGAGGTCCCGTTTCATGGCTGTTAACCAGCAAGGGCTGGAAATTACGGCATTCATTGAGCGCGTAACTGACGTTGAAGGGCTATACCATGAAGGCCCACAGAGCATAAACAGTCGCAGGCATAAACGGCCACAGGGCCTGAGATGCTATACGGCCGGAGAATGACCAGTCTAGATGTGTACATCTCTATGTAGGCCGGCTGGCAGGGAAGTCAAATCAAGAATAAATCATGGTTGTTAGTTACATTAAAGTTTCTTGGTGAACACCTTTGACTAACTTAGTTAGCGCAAAGCTCTTACTTCACTCTGGATGATGCAATCTCTGATTCTTTTTTCTTAATAGACAAGCCGCAATCGCTCGCTTGCGCTCGCTTATCCAGCTTGAAAACACGCCGTTTGATCCCTCGGGCGAACGTAATGAGATATCCAATGGCTGCATGTGACTCATATACATGAATTCCATGTAATCTACAGCTGTCAATAGAGAACAATCACATAGATGAAAAAGATGAATAACACTGTAGTAGTGTTGTAGAGTTAATGTAGAAGCACTAAGTGAGATGTAATTAAATGCCAGACAGCTCATGTAGAGAACATAGTGATTACAATCAAATAGCAAGAAATTGAAATGTGACAATTTACATCTATCAACCCTCAAAATGTCTGTAATACAATCAAAGCAGCCAAAATGGCTGAATGTAAGTAGAGAACTGTCAAAAGATGAAGAGAAATGACTCAGAAATGATGAAATTACAGTTAATAATAGTGCAGAGCAAGCTCAGCAGCTCACACTGTTCATCAATCTGCTCTTGCTTCACTCTCAGCAGTCTCAGCAGTTTCAGCAACCTCAGCAGCTCATCAGTCTGTCTACATCTATCTCTCAACAACCACATCAGCAGCTCATCAATGTATGAACATCAGAATATAGACTACAGCTGCTGATAGAACAAATTATCAAAGATGACAGCAGAATTATTGCACAACTACAAGAGATGAGATTCAAGAGAGATATAGTACTATATAAAAAGAATTTTAAACTTCAGCTAAAAAGAGTAACAAACATAGAATCAGCACTTGCTCACAGCTGTGACATCAAAGTCAACTCATCATACAGTTTGTGTGAGAAGAATCACAGTTCATTTGTTGAATGTATTATGATCTTCAGTATATTGAAGAAGATCTGTGTGAATTGTCACTACAATTCACTAAGCAAACACTGCAGCTTGCAGTCTGATAAGTAATGGATTGTCTCTATATAGCATGCAAATACATTAGCAAAATGTATATGAAAAACATATATACTGACATGGAAATAACAGAGAATCAGCAGTCCACTGACTCTGCAGCTGCAGAGAAGAATGAAAAGAGAAAAGAAAAAAGAAAAAAGCAGACTGTCAGTGTGAAACTGAGTCAGACAGCTGAGTCATTCAGTTCAGCAAAAAAGAAACAGATGTCATTTGTGATTCTGAAGAATGAAGAAGAGAATAATGAGATGAGTGACAGTGAAATCATGAAGCTAAAGTTGTTGCAGCTGCAGATGAAGATGTATCAGCTTCATAATATGAAGAAAGAAATGAAACAGTTGTGTAGAGAATGAAATGAGATCATGAATCTATTGCAGATGACTCAGCTCAGTTAACAGAATATCTTCACAGACATTACAGCTCTGATTAAAAAACTTGAAAAATAGAGAATGACATAAGTGAGCTGTATGAGTCATATGAGATGTGGAATGAGTCTGATGAAATGTTATTGCTTTTTTCTTTTTTTTTAATAGTTAGTGTCAATTTTTGCAATGACAGTTTTTTTTATATATTCAAATATCTCTATTTTAACATCTGAAGATGGCATTCTGTAGACAAAGAAGAAAAAACAGTAGTAGCAGAAGAATTAATTGAGAAACTGTAGAATCTCTGAATATATTTTATTTAATGTACATCTCTCATCATTCTTATTCAGCAGAACAGTCAACTGACTGACATCTGTAGTTCAAGAGAGTACAACATACAGCTGATCATGTGAGAATACAGAGTTTCTGAGATTAATATCAACTGTAGAAAGAGACTGCCTCTGAAACTTGTTGATTGTCATTGCAAAACATGAACAGACTGAAAACTGACAGTGAGTCATATCAAATGAAATCTCAACAGATCAAGCATGTAGATCAATTCATAACAATATATAAACTGAACTTTTATACATACTGAATATGATCTTCATTTCAAGTAAATGAATTGTCATTCACTGAACAACCATTCTTGTGCCATTGCAGAGCCCTTCAGACAGTCAGAGATTACACAGAAGTATGACAGAAGTGCTTACTTTCAATCTCAGTATAAACAGTGACAGAGCTGAATAGTTAATGACAGTCAGATATTTATAGAAGAACTTCTCACAGCTCAGAGTCAGATCATCTGTATAAACCACATCTGCAGTATAGAATGTATGAACATTCTCTGACATGACTGTCATAATCTGTTCATTAATGCAGAACATATTCTGATTTAATACAGTAAGAATGATACAGCTTTCAAAGTAATCAGAGTAGATCACTGCAGTTCTAAATTCAGCTGTAGAAAACACTCTCTCACATAGCACATCAATGTCAGCAGTCTGATGAATATAGAGTGGAAGATTAATACAGTCAATACAGTCTGAATTATATAACATTTGATCAAGTCAATTCACAAACATCACATTATCATTATCAACAGCCAGTCTCATATTCCTTGTCAAGTGCAGTACAGTTAACTATCATCATATATGTGAATGCTGCAGACAAGCTGCAACAACTACAGCATGGCTGCTATACAGCACAACAGACAGAGTCTGTGCAAAATCATCATTAAATATAACAGAAACATCATCAAAAAGCTCATCTGACAAATGTAAATCTTAAAAAAGACAGTCAACAATCTTCATACAATAACAGTGCTGCATGAGAGTCTCATCTCAAATAATCAAATCTACAGTCTGCAGCAGACAGTCTAGTTCACTCTGAATGATAATCTTGAACACAGAATCTGCATCTAATTCAATTGAAATAATAAAACATGAGTGAGCTGTTCTGTCATGTGGTAAAAGAACAGCTGCAATGTCAGAAAAAGTTATACAAAAAACAGTCTTTTCATCTGCATATAGACAGCTATAGAGAGCTCTGTAAAGAAATGTTTTGTCAGTGTCATCTGAATTCTGTATAAAATAGTGAGACAGTCATAATTCTATTGCAGTCAGAATTGAATCATATATATGATGTTGATCATCATTCAACTGCATCTGCAGAGCATCTGCAGTGATGATTTTCTCTATAAGATTATAATTCTGCTCCTCAAAAAGTAGTCAGTTTTCAATAAGATTATCTTATACAAAGCTGTATGTAGACAGATTGAAGTCTTCAAGTGTTCTGTCAAACTCATACAGAAACTGCTGAATAAGAAACAGATTATAGTCATAATATGAATGTTCTACAGAAGCATTGCTCATACAGTCTGAATTCATCTAATACAGTCAATGTAAAAGATCATCACAGAGAGTATGACAGAAATATACTCAGAGAGCAGATGAATCTACAACATTTTCATGAATCAATGCAGTGGTGAATACTGACCACATGTGGTGAGCAGTTGTAAATACAACAGCAGATTCAAATGTAATGATTCACTCATTATCATCATACAGAAGATCAAGCATCTGATATGCTGTATGAAATATAGAGTGACAAACACCATCCACTGTTTGAAGAATCTCAAAGCTTGAGGAATCATGTATGTTAATAAGAAACAGCTGTAAGAAGAACATCTCATCATTATACAGACTGAGATGAGACAGATAATCAACTGATCTTCTCTTCACATAATTCTTTCATCTTCAGTTATGTTTGTTTCAAATCAAATGATGGGGAAATTCTTGATAGAGATACTGAACATCTGAATGCAAATGATTGTAGACAAAGAATGTCATGAACTTAGATATATTATTTGTCAAATATTCAGTCATACATTCATAATCTTCACATTTGAATTCAGAAAAGTAAATCATCTGACAGTCTGATAGATGAATAAACAACATCTCAACTGATGAAAACTTCTGATGCATACAGAACACAAATATACATCATACAATCTCAGTTGAGCTGATATAACACTCATACAGTTGAATATCAATCTCATTATTGAAGTCAATAATACAGAGAGTGATGCAGTCTGAGCTCTTGTAGACATATTTGTTGATATATTTAATAGCTTCAACAGAGATGCAGACCTCAATATTTATATGAGCTTTATACATACAGATGAGATAGAGATTGTATGAAACAACTCATCAATTGTCAATTACAATTTCACTGTTGTTGACAGTATATTTGAAGAAGATAGACAGATCATACTGCTGTCTGTACAGAGAATAATCATTCTCTTCAACAGCTGTAGTACTCTGAAAAGCCTTGAAGAAACATTTCATACATCTATCATTCTTGTGGCAGAGACTCATCACATCAGCATTACATGAATTATGAATCATGAATTTACAGATCAATTCATTCAATTCATCTATATTCTCAGCAGTGCTTGACAGCTCTGCAGATATAATCTCATCAATCATCTCAGATCATAAAAATCACTCAGAGTTCTCTAGTCAGATCAACAGATGCATATGAGACAGTTCATGTTTTTGATATTCAATTGTTTATACTCTAGTCAACATCAGCTCAAACAGCTACTCAGATTTGAGAATATCAAGAAAATGAAAAATCTTCATTGCAAAAACACATACAATCAAATCTGAGTGATTCACTGCAGTCTGATCAGAGAGCAACTCACAGATAATCTTCTTTCATTCAGAGTTAGCTGTAAACATAATGAAAAGAGTTGAACATTTGTAGTTGAAGACAATCATCATAGAATTCTGAAATAGTTTATGCATAAAACATTCACTGTCTGTATGAGAAGTAGATAATATCACACAGTAGTCAAGCTGCTCACAGTCTGTATCATCTGTCTGTATAGCATTATATAGATCATCATATTGATTGACATGGATTTCTGATTGATGAGTGCAGACTCAGTTCAGCTGTTGTTCATCAATGTTAGTATAGATATCACTAAATACTGCTGAAACAGATGTTCAGCCTGGAAAAGAGGAGCATCAACATCATCTTATTGAAAAAGATGATATGCATGCCATATATGCAGAGTCAGACTACAGCTGCTATGCTCATCTTCATCATCAATAACATCATCATCAACATTATCATCAAAGCTGTTGCAGACAGATGGAAGATCTACAAGCATATTCATATCAACATATCAGCTGTGATCTTCAGAAGGAAAAAGTAGAATATAATGCAGTGAAAGATATAATGAACTGCAAGAGTCAATACATATGAGACTCAAGTCAGCACTGAGTTGTTATAGTGTCAGAAGAATGACACAGAGATGATGAGTGCTGCTGAAAGTATTCTGTATAACAACTGCAACCTCTGAGACAGTAGACAGATTCTTACAGTGATGATCATTGCCTGCCTTCAGCTGTAGAACAGAGTTCAAATCAACATATATGACAGAACTGCTCTGTAGTATCTCTCATGCAGACTGATAAAGTTGAATAAAAGAGTTAATCTTAGAAATGTTAGCAGTCAACAATATAACAGAAGAACATAGAAAAGCAAATGAATAAACAGCAAGCAACACAGTATGAATACAATTAAACACATTAAAATATATGACAGAGTTCACATCATTTACAATACTTGCATCAAACTGTGGATTGTGAATTCACACTTGTGCAAAACAGACATTCTCATCTGACTCAGACTCTAACAGTTCTTACAGATGATAGAGTTTTCTCTGTATTTGAAATGATATCAGATTATCAGTAGTCAGATGATCAAGATGTGAATTCTGCTTGTATTTAAGAGATGTAAATATCAGAACAGAGTTGTAGTTTTGAATATATCTATAAAAATGCTTTGTATTGATTGTATCATCATTAAACAGTTCATATAGCTCTGATGAGAGTTCTCTGACAGATGACAATCTCACAGCATCTCTTGTACAGTATGTGGAAAACACTGAAAGAGTCTTTGACAATCTATATACATATTCATCAATTCAATGCTTAGCTCTGCAGGCAGAGCAGTAGACATTTATTTGATCAAAATTAAATGATTGACAGTGATGAGTGTAGAAGTGGAAGCTGCAGAGGACAGATCAGCAGCTGTGAATAATTGAAGAATTAATAATTGATTCAGAGATAGTTGAGCTGATTTGAATGTCAAAATCATTGAGAGCTGGCTGAATCAGTGAATCTGTATATATATGATCAGCAGACTCATCTACTGCAGAAACTGCAGCAGCAGCTGTCAAATGACAGTGTTTGACATTGTGAGCACATTTATGATTGAGAGCTCAGCAGTCAGTACAGATCTTGAAGATATGAATAACAGTACAGAACAGATGAGATGAATGATTTTCACAGTATACATCACAATGTGACAGCTCAACTTGCTGTGAGTTGATGTGAGATGTAGTGACAGTGTGAAGAGTAACAGTAGAAGATAGTTTATAGTGTAGTGAAGATAATAGTAATATATTGTAGAGTGTAATATAGTAGTGTAATGTAGTGTAGCTAATTGCTAAGGAAGAAAAGAAAGAGAAAGAAGATGTGCGAAATACATACATCAATATATATATACATATAGAAATAGTGGTAGCAAGAGTATAATGGAAAGAGGTAAGAATAAGTGAAGATAATAAGGAAATAATAAATGAGTGCATTACAATTGCCCCCCTTTTTTATAAGAGCTGCCCTCAGTGATTGTATAGATTGCTTGCTAGTAGATAATCGCATTCTCATAGTGTATCGATTGTGTCCCCTAGATAGCTTGTATACACATTGTTATCGATTTCCTAATGAGGTGGAATTGGTGGATTCTTTGGTTGTCAGAGATTGCATGCAGAGAAGCAAAAAGAATTTCTTTCCTCTTGAAGATTTCTCTTCTCTTTTAACTTGATCATCATCAAAGCTCCTTGCCTTTCTGCCGCGATTTTTCATCTTCAAAAAAATTTTTAAATTTTTTAAATTTTTTATATTGTTGTCCTCTCTCCCCCCCTCTTTTATTGAAATGGGCTCCCTCAGTTATCCTGATTTTAAGTAAGTTGTTCCTTGGGCGCTTATCGCATATTATTGTTGGTGTTCCTTGCCAGTGGTGTTATTAGTGTGGTCATGTGTGCCACTAGCTCATTTTCATATAGCACCATTCACTGTTCACTTGTTATATTGCTCTAGCTCTAATCACATGACACACAACAGTTGGATTCCATGCAAATGTTGTGTCTCTAGACTTGGAAATGTTGATTTTTGATGTGTGCTGGGGTCAAATGCTCAGAAGTGTTGTGAGACTTGTGTCTCTGCAGAGAAATTCTGCAAATCTGTGAGTAATCCTCTTTAATTCTTGTTTTCTTTTTCTTTTTCTTCAGCAATGTTGATATACTGATAATGATGCTAGATGCATGATACACCTCTTCTGAGGTGCATCATGCACAGATGAGTGTTTATCTTCGCGGGGGTGGTGGCTGAGAAGGACATGGCCAGTCACAAAAGTTGTCTTTGTTGTTTAGTTAAATGATTGGACACATCTCATCTGATGATGCTGTCTGCTCAGAGCAGAGCAGAGATGAATGCTCTATAATCTCAGCATCAAGCAGTGGCTGAGTCTGCAGAGGTGCAGGTTTTGAAGACTGTGATTGTATCTGATCCTTCCAGAGCAGAGGCATTAGAGGAAGAGGAGGGTGTGAAGAAGAATATGAGAATTTTGAAAATGATGAGCTTCAGAGACTCTGTGATGAAGGGGTTGATTGAGAAGAGATTGATGGGGGAGGAGTTGGCTGAAGAGTCAATGAAAAAGATTGTGAAGACACTGATGACTGCAGCAGTGTCTGTGATGCCTGCTTTCTTTGTCAATTTGTCACTGATGTCAGTGGAGCAGAGGGAGAGAGTGCTCTGAATGGTGAAGAAGTAAGAGAAAAAGATGAGAGAAAATGTCTTTCTTCATCAGATATGCTGAAGAATGAGTAGATTGATGAGAGAAAGAAGATGTGAGAAGATAAATGTCTTGTGAAATAGATATTTGTCTATACCTCTGCACTCAAAATGGATGTCTGTAATATATGAGTACCAGAAGAAGTATTGGATGAGGGTGGCAGAGAGAAGAGATGAGAGAGATGATGAAAGAAAGAAGAGAAAGTGAGAGATGAGAAATGAGATGAAAATGAATGAACTGAGAGTTTTTAAACTTTTCTTAGAACCTGTTTTCTTTGTTTTTTCCTTGCTTGTATGTTTTATTTTTTGTATTTATTATACCCAAATTGAATTTTTTCCTTTTTTCTCTTTTCTCTGATAAAATCCTTCTAAAAAGAATGCATTTGATTGGAGTTTGGGTGAGATTTGTGCTTCTAGTGTTTTTCAATTTAAGATTTGCACTTCTGGCATCTTTCAACTTGATGTTTGCACTTTTGACATTTGAAAGTATGTTGATTTTGTATTTGTTGTTCATTTTCTTGTTCAAGAAAGATTTCAAATATCTGAGTGTTCAATATGTTTTCTTTCAGTTCTCATATATCACCACTAGAATCTCAATCTATTCATTTCACAAGATATTCTGAAGGTTTGTTTTTTTGTTGTTGTTTTTCAAGAATTTTTTCAACTTGATATTCTTCTTTGCTGTCAACAAGTTTCAGTTCTGATTCTGATAGAGCTCCATTTCTGCAGTTGTATGACTTCAATAAAGATATGTGGAATACAGAATGAATGCTTCTATATGAAGATAGCAGTTCTAGTTTGTATATTTGTTTTCTGATGATATTCAGAATCTTGAAGAGTCCAACATATTTATGATCAAGTTTGCAAATCAGGTGCAGCAATCAGAGATTTTTTGCATTGAGTATGATATAGTCATCTATTTTAAATTGTTGAAGCTTATGTTTTGCATTGTAATAAATTTTCTGTGCTTGTTGCATCTTTTGTAGATTCTTGATGAGTTTATGATGTGTTTCCTTGATATGTTTCACACAGCTAGCAGCATGTATGGCGACCGGTTGTGGTGGTTTGCTGATATTAATTTTCAAATCAGATCAATATCCCATTAGGGCTTCCGCAGGTGCCATTTCAGTAGAGATATGTTGAGAGATATTGTAAACAAACTGTGCTAGCAGTAGCCAGCATGCTCAGTCATCTTGATGATAGTTGGTAAAGCATCAGAGATAATGTTTCAAGATTTGATTTTGTTGTTCCATTTGACCATCTGTTTGAGAATGAAAGGCTGTTGAAAGTTTCCAGCATGCATCTAGCATATAACAAAAGATGGACCAATAATGGCTTGTAAACAGCAAACCTCAATCAGATATATGATTTTTGGGTACTCCATAAATTGTATAGAACTTGATATAAACAATTTCCACTAGTTCATCAGCAGTAATGTTTTTGATGCAAGGAATATAGATTGTAAACTTGATATATATATTCACAATCACTAAAATTGCATCATAGATTTGGTGGAGAAATGTAGAGGCTGGCAAGTCTGTAATAAAATCCATAGTAATGGATTCAAAAGAAGTTGATGATAAGAGAATTGTATTCAATTCTCCATATTGCCTGTGCTGTTTTGGCTTTACTCTTTGACAAGTATCACAAATGGATATATAATCTTTGATATTTCTGACTAGCCCATGTCAATAGTATTTGTTCTGAATGCTGTCTATGAACTTTTTTATACCAAAGTGACCCCTCTGCAGATCATCATGGTTTGCACTGATAATTTCATCAATGAGTGTCTTTTGTTGAGGGACATACATACAACCATCAGCATGCAATATATCATTCTCAGAAATTGTCTATAGCATATTTTCAGTGACAGTCATATTCTTCTCTTTTATCTTCTTTCTTTGCTCAGCAGCAAAAGAATCAATTTTCTGTGCTTTACTCAGAAATGAGATGAAGGATTCAGACATTTCTGTATATACTGAGTCTTCAAGAATAGTCTTATTGACTGCAATCCAGAGCATATATTGCTCAACACACAATGAAGAGAAAGAGTTTACACAAGAGATAGAAGATGTCAATGTATGAAGCACTTTTCACTCATTAAAAGAAGCATTTTGCTCATTAGAGACCCATGCACAGACTACATCAGAAGAAATATCATTTTGAAAAGAAGTATCAGCTTTTCAGCCTAGTCTAACTTCATATTTCAGCTTCTGTTACAGAGTAGATAATATAGTTTGACCATTATAGACCTCACTGTAGTCTGCACAATGACTGAGCTCATCAGCTGAATTCTTTGATTCAGAGTGGTGCAGTAATACAAAATCATAAGCAGATAAAGCTTCCACTCATCTGATCTGATGTCTGTTCAGTTTCTTAGTTGTCATAAAGTACTGCAGATTGGCATGATCAGATCAGACTTGAATTGAATACTGACTTCTCTTCAGATAGTGTCTTCAATTCTTAAATGCTGCTACAATAGTCAAAAGTTCTTTATCATGAGTATCATAATGTGTTTCTGCATCAATCAACTTTCTTGATCAGAAGGCAACTGAATGTCAGTGCTCATCATCCTGCAACTGTGACAGAATAGCAGTGACTGCAAAAGTGAACACATCAGATTCAATCTGAATACACTGAGCTGGGTCAAAATGAGCTAATAGAGAAGCACACATAAAGTGTGATTTGAGCTCATTGAAAGTGCTTTGAGCATCTTCTGTTCATATAAAAGTGACTTTTCTTTCCCTCTTCTTGCTCTCTTTTGTAAGTTCAAATAATGAAGCTGCAATAGAGGAGAAAGACTTAATAAATCATCAATAGAAATTAGCAAAGCTCAAGAAGAATTGAACCTCTTTAATTGATTTAGATGTAGATCATTCCACAATAGTGGAGACTCTGTCTGACTTCATCTTGATATCATTTGTATCTATAACAAACCTCAGAAATGAGACTTTGTCCACTTCAAATTCACATTTAGAGAGTTTTGCAAATAGATTCACACACTCAAGATGTTCTAGCACCTTAGTAACATGCACTTTATGTTTCTGCTTTGAATTGGAGAATATGAGAATGTCGTCCAAATAGACAACACAACATATATCCAACAAATCAGACAAGGCATTGTTAATGTATGCTTGAAATGTCACTGTAGCATTAGCTAGTCCAAATGACATAACTACATATTCAAAATGTTCATATCTTATTCTAAAGGCTGTCTTTCAATGGTCTTTTGTCACTATAAGTATGCGGTGATAGGCATCTCAAAGGTCCAGCTTAGTGAATACCTTGACTTTTGAAAGTCTATCAAATAATTCACTTATTAGAGATAGAGGATATTGATTCTTGATGGTGATTCAATTTAACCCTCAATAGTTGTGACGGGTTAGCACCCGTTAGTAATCAACTTACGCAACCAACTCCCCTCCTGCACCCGCTCGTTCCTGGCCGTTGTGACCTCGCGTAACCCTCGATGTTCTTCCGCTCCATGCTCCGCGCTCGCGTAGTTTCTAACGATTCTTCCGCGTAGCTCCTTACATTCTCCCGCTCTGTGTTCCGCGCTCGCGTAGTCTCTAACGATTCTTCCGTGTAGCCCTCAATGATTCCCCCGCCCCACATTCCGCGCTCGCATAGCTTCTAACAATTCTTACACATATCTCTTAATGTTCTTCCACTCCGCACTCCACTGTGGAGCGGCTTCTGATATTCTTCCACCCTGAACTTTCCTCTATAAGAACCCCCTTCATACAACCTTTTCTTCTGATTTCTTTTCTCTTTCTTTCCTTAATCAATTCGTAATCTGTAATTAGGATAGTACCAAATTGTTAATCAAAGTACACCTGTTACATTATGAATTGATTCTTCTGCATTTAAGGCCCGAGTGCCTCATTATTAGTTCTTACACCCGAGTGCGTTGTTACCAGTTCTTACGCCCGAGTGCGTCGTTTACAGGCCTGAGTGCCTAGTCATTACAAGAGATCCCTCATGGGCCTGAGTGCTCTTATCATTAGTTATATAGGCTGTCGTGCCTAAGCATCCAAAACACAATTGACTGTGTTCTACAAGGCCCGAGTGCCTACGAACTGTAATGCTGCGAATAGTGTTCACAAAGAAGCTTGACCAAGCTTAGCACTGCAACACTGTGAATAGTGCCTGCGAGAGGACCGAGTATTCCTTTTCTTTTTTTTTTTTTATTATTATATGTCCTTAGATATCGAAATGAACTACAAGCAATCCTACAAACACCCGCTGCACCCGAACGCGGCGGACGATAACTTAGACCTACGAAGCATCCTCCAGCAGCAGGCGCTACAGATGGCTGAATTGCAACAATGACTTGCTGAGATGAGCACTTCTGTGTTCACTGTTCCTCCTACGCCCGCACCTCACAAAAAGCCCTCAAGAGAGAAGCTCTCAATCCTCAACAAAT
Source organism: Histoplasma ohiense (assembly GCA_017607445.1). NCBI lineage: Eukaryota > Fungi > Ascomycota > Eurotiomycetes > Onygenales > Ajellomycetaceae > Histoplasma > Histoplasma ohiense. The sequence goes on from JAEVHH010000001.1 coordinate 5,963,032, forward strand.
ACAAGGGAGACCTAGCGCTCTACCTCGCGTGGAAGTCAAAAGCAAACGCCAAATTGGACATCGATGGACAAGCAATAGGCTCGCTATCCAATCAAGTGTGGTATATCCATAGCAGATTGGATGGCGATGTGTTAGCAAAATTCCAACCCTGGATGAGCCATTGCCAGGACCACCAGTGTATGCCAGAGCTAGTCTTCCAACAACTCAACTCCCTCTTCCTCAATCCTACACTTCAAGCCAAGGCATTAGACTGGCTTAATCAGACTCACCAGATGGATGTCGCATTGGCAACTTACCTTTCTGAATTCAATCGCAAGCTCCTAGAAGCAGGTGGGCAAGACTGGGATGACACTGTCAAGATCAACATGTTGTTCAAGAACTTGAACTTCCAATTGCATAACCAAAGCATAGAGCATCCAAAGCTCTCAACATACAGTGAATTCTGCACTGATCTTCACCTGTTGAACAACAACCTGTCTCAGTTCCGCGCGCTCCAAAATCGCAGAGGATTCCACCAAACAAATGTGTACACTCTGAACCACTCTGCAGCGCCCCCCACCTCCGAACCAGAACCAATGGACTGGGTCCCACATGTAAACACAAGTCACCCAAGGGTCCCCAATGTCTCAGGGAAGGATGCCGCCAACTGAATCACCAGAGGAGTCTGCATACACTGTGACAAGCCAGGGCACTTCGCAAACCAATGTCCGAATGTGATCACCCCGAGTAAACCCCCCACACGCGTAAACGCTGCGTCGCCCGCGGATAGGCAAGAACAGGGAAAAGACAAGCTCTCACCCTAAAACATGGATGAGAGCTCAAGGAGCAGAAAGCTAGCTGGAGATTCAAGCAGAAGATGCAAGCAGACACAATCATGATCCCTGTCATTGTAAATAGCTTAGTCAACATATGAGCAATGATAGACAGTGGTTTCCTTCACTACACTCTTATAGACACCCAGCTGGTCGAGAAGCATAAGCTCCAGCATATCCCCTTTCCCAAACCATGTAAGCTCAGTGGATTTGACGGCCCCAGAGGATCCACCTCCTACAACATGGTAAGATTTAATGTTGACATAGGAGGACACAAGAAAAAGAACATATACACATACAAAATACAAGGCCTTGAGTACGATCTAATACTCGGCCTATCATGGCTCACAGAATTTGGAACCTTGTTGGACGCACGCAACTGCTGCCTTATTTTCCCAGGAGGCGACTGTGTTTACAAGAAGGATGTCGATAGAACCACTGATCTCACCCAGATATCAGCAGAAGTGTACAAACTACTAACCTGCCAAGCGCATGAGAAGAAGAACGTCCAAGTGTTCACTGCTAGCATGGCAGATATCAAAAAAGCATTAGAAAAGCTAGAACCCAAAGACCCCAAGAAACCACACAAGGAACTACTCAAATCATACAAAGACTTCGCAGACATGTTCGACAAAAAAGAAGCTGAAAAGCTTCCTCCTCACCGAGGACCCAGTATAGATCATACAATTGAGCTCATCAAGGAGGATGGTAAGGACCTGCAACCACCCTGGGGTCCTCTCTACAGCATGTCGCACAACAAGCTCCTCATCCTACAAAAAACACTCAATGGACTATTGGACAAAGGCTTCATTCATGTTAGCAACTCACCCGCCGCAGCACCTATACTGTTCACGAAGAAACCAGGAGAAGGCTTACAATTCTGCATTGACTACCAAGGACTCAACAAGATTACGCGGAAGGACTGATACCCTCTCCCACTCATCAACAAAACACTCAAACAAGTAGGAAAAGCAAAATGGTTTACAAAGCTTGACATCTCTGCAGCCTTCTATAAGATAAGGATTAATGAAGGTGACGAATGGCTAACCACTTTTCGTACACATTACAGATTATACAAATGGACAGTGACCCCTTTTGGATTAGCAAACGCCCTGAGCACATTCCAGAAATACATTAACTGGGCCCTATGAGACCTGCTCAATGAGATCGCCTCAGTGTACATGGACGATATCCTGATCTTCACTGATGGACTGCTCACTGAGCACTGCAAGCACATACGACAAGTGCTTGACCACCTACAAAAAGCCAGACTGCAAGTGGACATTGACAAATGTGACTTTGAGACCAAGTCTACAACCTACCTAGGATTCATCATTGAAGCTGAAAAAGGCGTACGCATGGATCCTAAGAAGGTGGAAGCAATCCTCAACTGGGAGGCACCAGTCTCAGTAAAAGGGACTAGAAGCTTCCTAGAATTTGCCAACTTCTATCGAAGGTTCATCAAAGACTTCTCTGATATCATATGACCACTGACGGACCTGATCTGGAAAGACACTGTGTTCCAATGGACTGACGAAGCGGACGCAGCATTCAAAAAGCTGAAGCGTATGTTCACAAGCACCTCAATGCTGCAATCATTCAATCTGAATAAGCATACAATTCTCGAAACGGACGCCTCAGATTACATAGTAGATGGGGCACTGATGCAATATGATAACAAAGGTGTCCTACAACCCTGTGCCTTCACCTTGAAAAAGATGTCACCTGCTGAATGCAACTATGAGATCTATGACAAGGAGCTTCTAGTGATCATACAATGCCTTGAAGAATGGGAGTCTGAACTTATGAGTGTCGAAAAGTTTGAGATTGTTACCAATCATAAGAACTTAGAGTACTTCACAACCACTCATAAGCTCACTGAAAGGCATATGCGTTGGTCATTGTTCCTTAGCCATTTTTCATTCACAATTCGTTATCGACCTGGAGTAGAGAACACCCTTGCGGATGCCCTGTCCCACCGAGAACAAGATATGCCATCTGATGACTTGGATGACAGATGGAAACACCAAGAGCATTGATTAATTGACCCTGCAATCATAGAAAGTCCTACGCAATCAGATGAACCCCACATACATGTCAATCAGTCCCGAGCTCAAGAACCCTCGCTCGAAGAACAATGGAAGCTAGCAGCAGAAGCAGATGAATCCTGGCAACAAGTCATCAAAGCTGTACAAAACAGAGCACCTCAATTCCCCGCAAGTGTATACTCAAGAACAGATATCTCAGCATGTTCAATCAATGATGACAACTGCTTACACTTTCAAGATAGGCGATGGATCCCTGATTCAGAACCTCTATGAACACAGATCATGCAAGAAATTCATGACTCATCAATGACCGGGCACCCAGGATGCAAAATCATGTACAACATTGTCACCCAAGAATTCTACTGGCCAGATATGTCGAAAGACATACACCAGTTCGTACGCAACTGTGATTGCTGCAGCTCAGTGATAGCATGATGTGAACACCAAAAAGGGATGCTGAAGCTCCTACCTGTCCCCAACTGAACTTGGTGTGATATAGCTATCAATTTTGCAGTTTCCTTACCCAAGAGTGGAGGTTCTATGAACATCCTAGTCATTGTCGACCAACTCAGCAAGGGCGTAATACTACAGCCCTGTGACAAGATGGACACCGAAGTAGTTGCAGATGCCTTCATCAGAAGCCCATTCTATCATATGCACAGCCTGCTCTCATCCATTGTGTCAGATAGAGGCAGTCAATTCATCAGCGCACTCTGGGCCCATGTATGCCAATTATTAAGAATCGAATGAAAGTTATCAACAGTGTACCACCCAGAGACTGATGGAGCTACCAAGAGAATGATACAAATGGTAAAGAACATCCTCCATAAGTTCTGCAATTACACGCAAGACAACTGGAGCAACCTGCTGCCACACACTGAGATTGTGATTAACAGTTGAGATTCCACTACAACAGATGTAAGCCCATTCTTCCTCCTACACAGATACAACTTAGAGGTCCTGGACTTCCCTGAGACTCCCCGAGAAACCGCGTACGCCCGCAGCCCCATACAGGCGGCAGAGAACATTGTGAGCAAGCTGAAGAAAGCCTGTGAATGGGCAGAAGCTTCAATGACCAGCACTCAGCAAGATTACAAGGATCAAGTGAACATCAGAAGAAGTCCTGCAACCCAATACCATATAGGAGACAAAGTCTGGCTGGACCTCAAAAACATAAGAACAGACCACCCCTCACATACACTAGATTACCATCACACCAAGTATACAGTGAAGGAAGTGCTAGGCACACACAATTATCGACTTGACACCCCGCCTGGCATCCACAATGTCTTTCATACAAACCTGCTCCGACCCACGGCCGAGGATCCATTCCCCTCACAGAGAACCTTCGATTGGCAGCCACCCGCCATCATAGAAGAAGACAATGAACTTGAGTGGGAAATCAAAGCAATTCTTGACAATAGAACCAACCACCGCCGCTGCAAATACCTTGTCAAATGGGTAGGATACAATCGTCTGATCTGGGAACCTGCATCCGCCTTGGAGGACACCGCCGCCCTCGACACCTATGAGTCCTCACTCACCCCGGTAGGGGGGGATAATGTGATGGATTAGCACTCATTAGTAATCAACTTACACAATCAACTCCTCTCCTGCACCCGCTCATTTCTGGCTGTTGTGATCTTGTGTAACCCTCGATGTTCTTCCGCTCCATGCTCCGCACTCACATAGTTTCTAACAATTCTTCCACATAGCTTCTTATGTTCTTCCACTCTGTGTTCTGCACTTGTGTAGTCTCTAACGATTCTTCTGCGTAGCTCTCAATGATTCCCCTGCCCCATGTTCTGCGCTCGTGTAGCTTCTAACAATTCTTACACATACCCCTTAATGTTCTTTCGCTCCGCACTCCACTGTGGAGCGGCTTCTGATATTCTTCCGCCCCGAACTTTCCCCTATAAGAACCCCCTTCGTACGACCTTTTCTTCTGATTTCTTTTCTCTTTCTTTCCTTAATCAATTCGTAATCTGTAATTAGGATAGTACCAAATCGTTAATCGAAGTACGCCCGTTACAATAGTCTACACAAAGACAGAGTCTATCATCTTTTTTGAGAATAAAGAGAATTGATGCATCAGCTGGACTACTGAATGATTGTATCCACTCTTTATCTAATACATTTTTTAAATATTCTCTTAGAACAGCTAACTCAGTTTCAGAGAGATTATATATTGACATAAATGAAGATTGTGCATCAGATTCAAGATCTATACAGTGTTTCATCTCTTCTAATCTTTTCATACTTATAGCAGCTTCTTCTGAGAAGATATGCATGTATGACATGACATAATCAGATAGACTAGTTGGCAAGTCCAAATACACAGTCAAGAATATATGTGAAGCATGCTTTGAGTCTTTTGAATGTTCTGTAGATAATACTACAAGCATTTCTACTCTAGCTTCTGTGAGAACTTCAGCTAGAACATCTTGTTCAGAAATAATTTGAGACTGTTGTTCATCTTCAGAATTTCTAAAGAAGAATTGTTCATCTGATCAATCTATAAGAGGATTTGTTTGTCTTAATCAAGGAAATTCTAATACAAGACTGTAGTCCTTCATCTTCATTGCATGAAAGAAATGAGATGTCTGCTGTGCATTATCCTTGTGATCAGTGACAGTAGTTGCAATGTTATACTTTTCAAAGAAGTGCATTATGCATTCATCAATCAACTTGATCATTTTGATTTTGCAGTGAGCAGCTTCTAGATTGTGATTCTTTGCTCAAAATTCATTGACACAGTTCACTTCTGATTCAGAGTCTACTAGCACAAGCACTTTTTGCAGACTCTTAGATGTAGTGAGTTTCACTGTGACAGTGAAGCTTAAAGTGTTTTTGCATTGACTTTCCACATTTATAGCTGTCATTGTAAGCTGAATAGCACATCTTAAGCATTTTTTGAGTTCTTCAAGTTCTTCATGTCTTTCACATCAGATTTTGAGTCAGACTTGATGTTTTTGAATTTGTCTTTGAGTCATTTGAAACACAAATCAAAGATATGTCCTGGTCACTTGCAATAACAGCAATATTTTGATCAGATGAAGTCATCAGACTTTGTAGTGTCATTTCATCTGTGTTTGTTTTGTGATCTATTATCAGCATTATTTCTGTTGTTAAAGCTTTGAGTGGGGTTTTTGAAATTTGACTTCTCTTTAAGCTTCTTCCATCTTTCTGACAGATTCGATTCTGCCATTGCAAGTTTATGTAGAGTGGTATCATAGCTTAACTCTTTCAATTTGATTGCATATTTGTCAAATTCTCAGCAAATGGAAGATAGAACTTTCATATATAGATGTGATTTTCAATGATATTCACTATAAAAATGTCACAGACACTCTTCAATTAATTGTAAGTGTGAAGCAAATTGTTGAACTGTCTGATCTTCTTGTTGCTCTGTTTTTCAGTACTGTCTATCAGCATCTCAGAAACTTCTATCTGAATCAGTGACTTGACATTGCATCCAACTAACAAATTCTTCCCATGGTGACAAAGTTCATATATTATGTGTATGTTGATATCAATGTTGTTGCATCTCAACATTGAAATGAGTAACAGCTTTGATGATCTTTCAATGGTTGTATTTGTTGTAGTAATCAAGATCACTGACATGGAAAGCAATAGCAGCTGTAACAAAGTTTTTGAATTCTTTCATACTTTGATCTCAGAACTTTTCCACATCTCTCTGAGAAGAGTAATCACTCATATCAGAATCTTGAAGTTCTAATTGCCAAAGTGGTATCTGACTACATCTCTCACTGACAGTAGTCACAGCACTTTTCACTAAGATGTTGAGTGCTTGTAGTGTGGCTTTTGATGATCTGAGAATATTTGTGATGTTATCACAGTTATCATTCATGCTAGTTGCATCTCTACTGTGGTTCAGATGCACTTCTAGTGTATTTTAAGTGACTGAAATTGTTTCATTCAATTCTTGTAGTAAAGTATTGCACTGCTGTTGAAGTTCTCACAATTCTTTCTCAGTCTGTAATTTTTTGATTCTTCTGATCACAGCTATTTTCTTGATCTCAATTGTGCTAAGATCTTCAGAAGAGATATCCCCTTCTGAACTATACTCAGAGTCTGATTTCATAGAGAAAGATGATGCTTGTTGCACACTTTCAGTGGCAGAAGTGCGCATTTCACAGTTTTCTTCCATGATGTTTGTCACTTCAGATTTGACAGTAGCATGAGTACAGTGGATGCTGTGGGTAGAGGCTATGACTATTACTCAACAGACCATCTCTCAAAGATTGAGTGATTAGAAACTGTGAGATGTAGTGACAGTGTGAAGAGTAACAGTAGAAGATAGTTTATAGTGTAGTGGAGATAATAGTAATATATTGTAGAGTGTAATATAGTAGCATAATGTAGTGTAGCTAATTGCTAAGGAAGAAAAGAAAGAGAAAGAAGATGTGTGAAATACATACATCAATATATATATACATATAGAAATAGTGGTAGCGAGAGTATAATGGAAAGAGGTAAGAATAAGCGAAGATAATAAGGAAATAATAAACGAGTGCATTACAATTGAGCACAGAAGTGACTACATCTCCCAATGGCAGATGAGAGATTTGAATCAAACATGCCTCACATATGCAATACTGAGCTTGACAGTATGTAGAGCATGTATGGAATAATGCATTGAATTGAGGCTGTTCAAACACACTGAGAGGATAAGAATCCCCACACACTGAGCAGAGGTGTATTAAGTATATTAATGAATGTATATAGATTGTAACAAATGTAGAGAAGAGTATAAAGAATGTAAATACAGTAGAGAATGTCTGTAAAGAAAAGAATGAAGATTAATATCAGAACTGTACAGACTGCAGAGAGTGATTCATGAATTTGATGGGATTCATGTGATATCATGTGAGATCATGTTACAGTATTTTTTTCAGGAAAAAAGTTGGTTTTTCTATAATATAAAGAGAGATTTAGAAAGTGCAAGGGCTGTGTTCAGTTGCACACCTGTTACAACAGATGATGAAATTATGGTCTACTGTGAAGTTCTGTAAAACCTGCAATCTTTGAAGGTTTAAAAGGATCAATCTGTAGAATATATATATGTATAACTCTGCATGATTGCAGAAGTTCTGCTTGACTTTGTGCTCTATTTGAACACTAGTTATTCAGTAAGCAAAGCTGGGTTTGTACGAGACATATAGAAATTGGTGGCTCTTAGATTGGTGTAATTAGCCAACTTCCAAGCGTCATTATCAATCCTGAGATTTTTGATTTTCTGCATTACTCCAGAAAAGTTTAATCCCACTAAAACAACATAGCCATGATCATTAGTCATCCCCTAAGCGGTTTTTTCCCTCTCTTCTCCCGCCCTAGTTGATTGTCGGCGGGTGTATTTTAGATGTGTCGTCAAGGTTCAAAATTCCTTGGCAAAAAGTGAACCATGTTCAACTGTCAGTAACCCGTCGGCCACTCGCACTCCGGCATTGACATACAAGGAAGGCTACTACGATTGCGTTCCCGATCTTCTCCAAATACCTACGCGATGTTGCCCTAGGCGCCACTCTCTATCTGCAAATATCATCGCGGAGCTCAAAATCCCATTCGATTGGACAACCCTTCTCGGCCCCAGAGGATAATTATGGAGGAGTCGTTTCCTCTTCCTCTGCGCCCCTTGATCGAGAAGTCAGCAACAGAACCCGATTCATTGCCTATCCGAATCGCCCAGATTAATGGCCAGCGCGGCTCTTTTCGCAATGTCACTGAAACAAGCCTGCAGGAAGAGATACATGCGGAGCGGGCTAGAAATGCTGCAGGGGTGGAAGGGGAGGAGGAGGAGGATGAGGAAGTAGAATCACAGGAAGCTAAGTCGGCGGATAGGCTGGAGCAGTTGTTTAAGAGCCGTGCCGAAATTGTAGATTTTGCAACGTGCGCCTCTCTAGGATCAATATGCCTCTGATGACACGAAGGACTCCTGTGCAGGCTGACCGCGACGACCATATATAGGCAAGCCCATGCTGAAGCCAACTATGCCCTCGACCTCGTGTCTCTGCTTGTTTCCAGATATACACCGCGCCAGGCTGAGATGTCCATGTCTCCCTATCTCAAACAGAGGGCGCCGCTAGGTTCGTTGGGGATCGATATCATCAAAACGCCGGAGAAGACAGAAGCTGTACAAAAGGAAATCGCGGACCTGTCACGGGGTTGGAAGATGGAAAACTTCGATTCTGCGGCTAACAAGCTGCTGCAAGCCGCGTCCCGGCTGGAAGAGGAGGTTACTGCGGAGACAAAATACTGGGCTGGCATCTTAAATATTAAGGAAAAGGGGTGGAAGGTTTGCAGGCTTCCACGGGAAAGACAGACGTTAGGTGTACAGTATGGCTTCTTGGAAGGTATGTTTTATTCTAACGTGTGTGTCCGTTCACAATTTATTATATGTCGACTAATCGAGTTCGAGTAGCTACTCCTACGTTCCGCGACCGCGGCCTTGCAGCTTTGCGGCGAGGAAATAGAGGAGATCTAATATTGGACCGCGGGCTACAAGCACGCAAACCTCGCTCTCTCCGTGTTCGGGTGCAGCATGCTGACCGTATAGTGGGGACCTCAAAGATCGCCCCCCTGGAATTGGCTCCCGGCAATGACGCCATTGAAAACCACATTCGTTTGACTCGGGATGCCTTGTATGAAGAAGAGCTGTTCCATGAACTTAATCGCGAAGCGCGCACTCTACTGCAACATGGCATCGAGAGCAAGGAGAATCTAATCCAGTTACCAGCTGACTCTAATCAACAAATTCTAATCGATATGGTTGGGCCGGAAGAGTGTAATATTTGGGACACAGACAAACAGGGGCATGCTGAAGATGCTCTAGCGGAGACAGTTGCCCAATCTCTACGGATATTACTCTCCCACGCCCATCGTCAGAAGTACAGACGCAGGACCCAAATCCCGCCGCCAGTCACATCGAAACGCAGAGCAAATCCAGAATACTCCCTTCTACGACCAATTGACTGTTATCTACAGCACAAATCAGCGCTGGAATGGTTGAAACTTTTCCTTAGCAACATAACCCGAACGTTACAACTAGCCGGGTTAAAATGCAAATACAACATCTCCCCACTGGTATCCGTGAAATTCCCCCTCGTAGATACAAGCAACCCCTCTCCTTGGGAACTGGACACTCCTCCCTTCGTCGAGAGACTCGTAAACAGTTTCCTCACACCATTTGAGTCCATTGTGACCGGTACTTTCCTCTCGCCAGCCTCCAGCTTCAAAATCCGCATAGTCACCAACATCAGCCCCAGTGCATTCGGAACGGAATTCGAAATAGGATCGAACATCTCTTCTAGTCCGCGCACTAAATCCAGCTCCTCCCGCTTCGGCCTGCGAGATGATCTCCAACAGCTCCTTCTCCACCTCTTCACGACAGACCTGGTATACCTCATCCCCCATCTAGCCCGGGATGCAGGTACAGAACCATCATCTCTACGACCCAACACATCCCTGCTGAAACAAGAGCAAGGACAAGAACAAGAACAGCCAGAACAAAGCGGTTTCAACACCCCTACCCCACGCCACACCTCGCACCTGACGTCGTGGATCCCCACCTCCCCTGAAAATGGCGAGTTGACTGTATTCTCCCCTTCCCAACGCCGAAATAAAAAGCTCACCATCGACTTGCATCCAGACAAGTTGACTGTACGGTGTCAGTGGCTACGTTCTGAGATAGATGTAGATGGGAATATGGACTGGGAGATGTCAACAGGTGAAGGGGATGTGATCTATTGGTGGGGTGATGGTGGTGGGAATGAGGGAAAGACTTTGCAGAGTATTGTCGGACTGATGAGTCAAGAGGCCGTTAAGGCTGAATTGTAGGTAGTTGGCGTGGAAAGGTTGGAAGAGCTGCTGCATGCATGCTTTTTTTTTCCCTTCTTGGTTGGGTTATTATTATGGTGTGACCTAACTGTCATGTTGCTAAGAATGAGAGCATGAATATGTTCCCAATTATCTCTTTGCATTTAAGCAGCTCACGATCTTTAATGATATATCTCGTGCATAGTTATATAGAGACCTGTCGAAGGCTGAGTAAGCTACCACCAGCACCGTTCGGCTAAACCTGCCGAACTCGAGGCCGATATCCTGATCTCAACCTCAACATCCAACCCCTCTCCAACAGCGACGGCAATTGCATCAACATCTCGACGTTCACTCGTAAATTTCTAAATTATTATCCTCTCTTTTGTTTCCAGTTTGAATAGTAGAACCCAGGACAGCGGCGCTATCGACGTTGAGCTCTGGAGAGTCTCTCTCTTGTCCCAATACCCACATCTTTCATTCACCTGAGGAAGTTCTTTTGTTCTCTATATAAGACCAAGTTTTGAGACAGATTGTTTACGGAGCATATGACGGGGAAATCCCAAATAATTGATCTAGTCATAACATTGTGAGCTACCTGCTCTTTAGTGCCCTGACCGCTCTACGCGCATGCCCAGCCCACTCATTGTATCCAATAGTTCCACAAACAACTGGCTGTAACTAGAGCCCCAATCGTTGCAAGACTGGATAGTTTTGCTGAATATAAATCACCCTCTCTCCCAGAAGATTTCCTGCGACTTAGGAAACTCAGCCTCCTTTTGCACTAAACTGCTCATAAGTTTCTGTACGGGCGCCTCCAACTTCACGATGACGACTCGATACCGAGTTGAATGTAAGACTCGCCTTACTTTCAGGTCCCTCTGTTGATCCCCTCAAGTGTGATATGGCTAACTTCCGACGTTTAGATGCTCTTAAGGTTGGTCCTGGGACATCCGCAGCCTGATGTACTGTTCAAGAACATCTCGATAATTGGGGGAGCATTCTTTTGACCTACCAATTCCATGGCTAACTTTGCTCCTTGTGATATAGTCGCATCGCAGGGACCAGCTGGTAAGCTTTGTTGCTTTTTTTCTGAGATTCCCAGAGAAAATCACTGACATTAGATGAGGGGAATCGAAAGATCGAGTGGATAAAGGTAAAATCTCCTTTCCAACACTCTTTTTTTATATTTTCCGCCTAAATATCACGCTAGGGGCGGAGTTTAGCAACTGGCAGGGCTATTTACCCTTCACAAAACTATGACTTATCCAAACTGCAGGGACTTCTTGCTGTTCCTTTCGTGTTACATTCGCAACCAACTGCACTGTACCAAGAGAACAGTCCCAGCCTTGCTCTTCTTGCCGCCAGAACTCATGACCGTTATGTGGAGATCATGCATGATGTGGAAAGCCTCATAGACGACCACAGTAATTTAGCCCTGTGCCTCTACGAATTCTTCTCACACGATTAACATACCCAACACCTCGATTGTGCTAATTCGTGATACAGTCAGCCATCAGAAAAGTGGAACCAGCCATCGTTCGAAATTGAAGCTTCTAGTGCCTAGCATTGGAAACTTCTTCACTCCTCTACCTTTGGCTGACGCCTTCAGATATCAGGACAAGAAACGATTCATCAGCAGTCGGCGATTTGTGCCGCCATCTTTCAATGACATTCGCAACATCCTTAACACAGCACAACTATTGGGCCTTCTCCACGGTGGAAAGGTTGAGCTCATCACTTTTGATGGTGACGTGACGCTGTACGACGACGGGGCATCACTGACTGTGGAAAACCCTGTCATTCCACGGATAATCCGTCTCTTGCGCCAAGGGAAGAGAATCGGCATCGTAACCGCTGCGGGGTATACCGAGGCATTCAGATATTACGAGCGTCTCCACGGTCTATTAGACAATGTGAATAACGCCCCAGACCTTACTAGTGACCAAAAAAACAGCCTTATAGTAATGGGTGGCGAGAGCAATTTCCTATTTAGGTTTGATAGCTCATCCCCTCATTTCCTCTCTCCTGTCGAACGGAGCGAGTGGCTCCTGGATGAAATGAAACTGTGGAAAGACGAAGATATCGCAGAACTTTTGGATATTGCTGAAACAGCACTCCGTGACTGCATGACAAACCTGAACCTTCCCGCTATCATTGTTCGCAAGCCGCGGGCAGTTGGTATATCTCCACTTGAGGGAAAGCGGATGCAAAGGGAACAGCTTGAGGAGACGGTTCTAGTAGCGCAACAAACGGTCGAATTGTCATCGGTGGGCCACCGCCTCCCGTTTTGTGCATTCAATGGTAAGTCCATGTCAATTTAGTAACTCCCAAGGGTGTTATGCTATTCCTTTGGCATTACAAATTCAAAGCTCACCACTATTCTCAGGGGGAAACGATGTATTCATCGACATTGGTGATAAATCGTGGGGTGTGCTCGCCTGCCAACGCTACTTTGGCGGAATCGCCCGCTCTAAAACTCTGCATATTGGCGACCAGTTCCTTTCCGCAGGTTCCAATGACTTCAAGGTATGCACATTCTTTCCTCAATATACTCAACCTTTCGATAATCCAATGTTAACATTGTTGGCATTGCCAACAGGCCCGCCTGGCATGCACCACATCTTGGGTTTCCAATCCGGGGGAAACAGTGCAGTTACTGGATGAGCTCGATGCACTGGAAAATGAAGACATATCTAAATGATATCTACATATCCCTTTCTCCATCTTCCCGCTTACAAGTGCAGAATATTTTATTCCAAAATACTCCATATTTTTAACAGTTCGGGGAGCCGATTGGTCGCTTACTTCTCAACGATAGTTTTATTGAGGCGTTTAGAATTCTAAATTTCATGAAAATGGTAGATGCACGTTTTCGCGTATTTACATATCCAGGAAGCAATATGTGAACTCTGCTTCGGTCAAATTTTCCAAACAAAGGAAACGACTTAGTTGGCTCCATCCGCTCATCACATATTTCGACATATTAATCACTATCCTAATATCAGAATATATAATCTGGCTCAATTTATATTATAAGAGATATTATTTAGAATCTTCTTTTACTTCTTTTATCTGCTATCCCCAGTGCAACCTACAAGGCCATAGAGCCACACAAATTGATGGGGGACAAACCAAAGGTGAGTGGTGTGGTGGATGAAATGTGTAGTATGTGACACATCTCTGGTGACAGCAGTAAGATCAACACAGCAGTCAAGAATACAACAGCTGTAATTAGAATACTGAGTACAATTCTTGAGAAAAGAGAAAATAATAAAGAGATTAATAAGAAGAGAAAAAAAATCATCAGTAAAATATTGAATCAGATATATATAGTTAAAATAGATATACTGAATATATTGATAAATAAAATTAAATATATATTCGGTAATAGGGATATATTTCACGAATGCGTTCCGCGAGGACCTCATCCGGCATTGTCGGTTGGTGCATTGTCATATGGTTGGCGTTGGTGACTGAACATCATTCCTTGCGTTTTCCGAAAATTTGGTTTCGCCATCTGCTTCTGGAATAACGAGGAGTATGGAAATCGGGAGAACGAAGGATGGATAGCAAAAAGTCGGAGGAAGAAATTTTCAGGTCGTTTTAGAATTTATGCATTGTATCCATTTCGCAGCAGGTGTCGATCACCCTAGTTAATTAATTTTTTGAATTGATATGATTATTTCTTGGTCGCTGGAATAATCTAGTTCGCTGCTTCCAGCTCTGGATGTGCGAGGTTCAATATCGGACCATCCGTACTCGTAGGGCTCAGAAGAATATCGAGGCAGGCAAACACTAGGTAACTACGCCAACTGTACTAGTAGCTATGCTGTTAAGCAATACAACAAACCAAGTATGCCTGGATGCTTATATCGGCGAGCGTAGTCCATTGGTGACAAACCACAGCGATCGATGTAGGCAATGCTAACTTTACCAGTGCGAAGCAGGAGTGACACTGCTCCTATCTGCGAGCGTATTATAGCATATAACAGTGGCGTTCGGCCCTCATTGTCCCTTGAGTCAAGGTCGATCCTGCCGTCCTGAATGAGGTCAATGATGCAGTATGTGTTTCCCTCTTCTGCAGCATATGACAGAGGTGTTCGGCCAGCATCATCCCGTGAGTTAGGATCAACTTCAGGGTTCGCAAGCAACAGCTTGATAACTTTCCGATCCACTGAACAATAACTAGCATTTGAAAGCGGTGTCCGGCCATCCTGATCCCTGGTATCTGGAAGCCATCTCCCTGTTTCAAGCAGAAAATCAAGCATTCTCTCACCGCAATACATTGCAGCATATGAAAGAGGGCTAACTCCATCAACACGTCTGAACTTGCGTTCTAATTCGTCCCGGAAGTATTTGGATTTAGCCATATCCTCACATAAACTTTGATATAGTTGGTGAATCCGAGATGTGGTGGGTAGTGCTTCTGCTTGGGCTTCCAAAATTGCCCGCAAGGCGTTACCGTTGCCCCTCGAAATAGCCGCGAAAAGTGCATCAGCGTGATACAGGATGTTTTGTGTAGCATATACCATGAATGGGCCCCGATAAGGAAGGCATTTACTTGGACCAAAGCGAGGATTGGTCATGAAGTTGTGACAACATTGCTTCAGTCGCTCGTGGCTCCGTCCGATCATGTTATCCCCAAGATTGGGATCAACCAATTGTAGTCCGTGTTCCCCAAGGAGAAAGTCCCTTACTGACTGGTGTATGAATTGCATAGTTCGATATCTGGACCCGGTTGCTTCGGCTAGCCCTTTGGAGCAATTAAGAAGATATTTCATTACTCTATCAGGCCGGATATCAATCGCCTTCCTGGTTGGCATGTCCTCATCGCTCGTGCCAGACAGTATCGCCAAGTACAAATCTTCAGGGGACAAAAGTTGGTTTGCAAAAAGTAACCATTGCATGCAAAGCAGGAACTTTTCGTTGCTCTGTTTGTCCCGCGTCAAGATGTTACGGAAGAGCATGTGTAGGTCATCAGGGATAGCTTGCAGCGTTTTCTGTAGTTTTCTTGGAGAACAACCTTCATCATTCTCCTTGTTCAGCATATCCACAACAAGAACAACCCACATGAATACACCCGAAGCCTTTTGTTGGAGCTCAGTTCTAACCGCTTGAGCGGTACGGTCTGTGCCGATTCTTAATTCGCTGGCTACGTACCTGGTAATGTTACTGCTGTGCCCGACTTGGAGTTCGAGGTTCAGGCTAAGATGTTCTGGGATTGAAATATTGGGGTAGTGGCGGGATGTAACACAGACTCGAAAGCATGTCTTCCATTCGATGGCAAGTTTCACACATAGATGATAAAAAAACATCAATATATGCCTGGCTTGTAATCATCATCGCATTCATCCAATGCATCAATGAAGCATATCACAGGCGACTCCCCAAGGGCTTTGACCGCATCCGTGAAAAGATCTTTCAGCAATTCAATGTTCCACTCAAAACTGTCATTAGTTTTCCAAGTTTCAAGCTTAGGGGAGCAAAAGATCTTCCGGAGCTGCGGCAATTTTGTAAGAAGTTGATACAATAGCGATCGAAACATCCCAACGATGGTCTTCTCCAAGGGGGCGCCTCGCGCGTGAAAAAAATAGGATATGACGCTTCTGTTTTCCTCTGCTTCCAAAGAAATATCCACCGCAAATTTCATCAAAGTCGACTTTCCTGCCCCTGGCTTTCCCTTGATCCATAACAGTCCATGGTGTGCATCACGATGAGCCGTGCGAAGCCAGTTCTCATACTGAGGCGTCTCCAGCAGCCACCCACATGTCTCGTCATGAGCCGTCTTAATGGACCTTATGCGACCATCTATTAGGTCAAATTTCAACGATTTTACAATCTTCTGTATCTTTTCTTCGTCGGAACAGGAGACTACCTGGTGTTGCTCTGTGGAATCAAAACTGGGAACCGTTAGAGAGAGGAGTATTCATTTAGCTATCTACTCGGTTCTAAACACGTACTTCGCGGGTTTACGTGACCTGGCAATCGGCAGGTAGCAGATAAGCTGCCTCGCGTATGCTGCCGCCGCTGCCGCCGCGTATCCTTGCCATTTGTCATTTTTGTGGGTATCGCAGTAGTCCGCTATGCCACGGATAACGAGGAAAGGGAGGTCGGTAATGCCTGCTGCCTCTGTCTCAAAACACAGTACTTGATACTGTTCTGCGAGTTGGTCCCTCAATACGGCATCTTTTATAATCTTCTCGCCAGATGCGATGGTTCCTCTATGAACCCGCAAATACGATTCGTCACCTTCGTTGTCCTCGGGCCGTTGGACTAGCTGAGAAAGGTCGCATTCATCACAAGATTGTTTTTGCCCAACGTGGATGTAGTTCTTTTTGAATAGGTGATCCTGACCTCGGCCAGGACATATACTTTCGGAGATTTTGATTTCCCGTTTTGATCCTCTTAATATCTGTCAAAATAGGGTCTTGGAGTAACCTGGCCCGATTTGCTGCCAGGGTTTGAGCGGCATTGAGGAGCACCGCTGGCGGTAAAGGGAGAGAGCTGGTACATTCAAACCGCCCATCTGTGGCTTTTCCACGATCATACTGCACTGCACCAGAATTGCCGTCTACCGGTTTGCTGACCACAACATCCCCAAGCCGGATCGCTCCATTGTCAGTCGTCACTGGAACACCACCTCCGACACCAACTAACAACCCAAATTTTATGTTCCTGTACGTCCTCTGCATCTGAGTGATAGTCATAGCCGAGGCCGTAGATCCAGTAGCATGGATTCCTGCAATGACCACATTGTGCCCTTCGATATTTCCAAGATTGTACACATCGGAGTCTATAGGATCCTGGGATAAATTCGCATGCTCCTGGTCGAGCATCTCCAACGCCGCCGTTTGTTCCACCTCCAACGCACAGATCCACCCAATCGTGTAATCCTCGTGCCTCAACTTCCGCCTCGGGATAAGGGGCCTCGGGGTAAGGGCTTTATCCGTCTGGTTACTCGCAGAACTAATAATATTCCCTCCCTGTGTTCCTCGAGCTGATGGCTCCACCGCTCCCCATATATCCTGTGGCATCCTGGTAGACTTTTGCTGTAGGAAGGGAGAGTAAAGATGAAGGGCGGCTGGGTATGGTACGTTTTTGCACCAATTTTAAACAACTCTGAAGGATGTTGGACAGATTCAAACTCAACGCAACTACGTTTCTTTGAATGAGCTGGGTGACGAGATCTGAAGGAAGTGCAAGTAAATAAACAGAAGAAAAGCAGGAGAGGGGTTGGAGGAACTCTTCGCGGGGTGACAAGTTAGTATTTGGTGAACCGCTTTAGCTGTATGTCAGCACAGCCTTGGGCTTCATCCCTTGAGGCCATAACACAAATCAGCCAATGAATTTTCGACACAAAGCTGACGGCGGCAGCAGGGGCCAATCCGATGCGCTGCTAAACCTGGCAAGTACGGCGTGCCGGGATAGCGATTGGTAGTGGTGTGGTATAAGAGTCTGCTATAGGTTGATGGAGGCCGGGAATTTCGGATTTGATAGAATCAGACATGTTTGCCGGCTTTGAAAGTCCTAGAGCGACGATCTCCATCGAATCATTTATTCTATGTACATACATGTATTCCATCAAACGTACATGGGCTATAGCAGGGGCTTCTGGGTACGCCGCCCGCTCTCGCAGGCAAAAAGGAGATATCCGAAATGAGCGAGACTGTACATTCATTAGCTGGCTGATTGAGAAACGTAGACGAAGAGAAACGAATGATAACTTCGTATCCACCGAGCGGGACTCTTGTGGATAAATCTATCTACAGCATTCGCGATAGACTCGAATACTTCCATAATTTGAGTAAACGCATCTCCACTTCCCCGCACTTCCTGTGCAGCATAGTTGCCGTTGATGTGACAACAAAGCGTCCTCCACGATTCTGGGCACGCTCAGATAACCCGGTAGTCACGCTGCCAATTGATAGCAAGATGTTCCAGCAGCTTCCTGGCTAGTGCTGTAACGGTGGAAATACCATGTGAAATGGAGGTCCTGCGGGCTTGATGAACGTTTCTCTCTTCCGGATCGGTGATAATGGTTTGTTAGAGATCCGGCCAATGTGATGGCACAACAAACGCAGGGGCATTGATATCTCAGATCGCTAGTATATGGAGAATCAAATGAGTGTACTCATGCTATGCGGCCATTCATCTTGAGATCCTTGTAGATTGCTTGACGACATGTAGTTCTCGATAACGGCACTTCCCGCTGATTGATAGGGGCTATGGCGGTGTTAAGCCCTAAACTGGCCCCGATAAGGTTAGCGATCGCTGCGGAAGTTCGTGTCACATGAATGCGGCTCCCGAACACCCTCCAACGTCCAACGTCCAACGTCCAACAACGTCGACGACGATATCTATACCAAACAACTGCTTCCTCGTTTCCATCATCGACCGATCTGCACCACTTGTCGGCTGTAGCCCGCAGCAGTTTTTTGCTAGGCAGCACTCCCGTTGCGCTGAAAGAACCCTTGCTCTCTGGCGCTAGCTGCCCACGTTGTGCCAGTTTCAATCTCACGCCCCACCTTGGGATCGTCATTGGTGCTGGTTCATGGCCTGGAAAGTCTCGGTGAACAGCTTCGAGTAGAACAACTAAGAAATTGAACGACCGTTGAAAAATTCGGCCATATCCATCAATTGCTACTGGGCCCTTCCCACGGGCGATTAATCTCCCGATATTTTTTTTTAACAAAATTTATTTTGTAATTTATTTATTTATTTGATCTGGAATGAGTAGTATGCGCTTGCCGATGGACAACGAGCTGGAAGATGTCTCCTCCATCCTCTAACATTTCTATCTCGTCATATCGAATGTCTTCCAGCGCATCCGCTTCCCATATCCCTTCCGGTCTACCCTCTGAGGATCACAGCGTCATCAATACTAGCCCCAAGCAACATGTTTGGTCTATCAACCATCCCGGTTCGACGTCAACTACATCCCCCACCGAATCTGTTACTCTAGACCCACTCCAGGCCTCGTTTGCTTCCCCGTCCTTGACCCTTTCTTCTTCTAACTCCCCCGCACTCATCTGCTCACATATTTCCCCCACCTCATCGCCGCTCAGTGAACCCTCCACCCTCTTCGCCATGGCGTCCTTTGTTGGGCGTGTTTTCGTGTTTCTGTTCCATATCGTTCCAAGCGTCCTATACTGGGCTATTACTTTCACAACAATCACGCTTCCAACTTGGTTATTCACACTGTTTTCCATGAGCTTGACCTTTACCATGAACTTCACAACACTGTACGTATACCTTGCCCCAGACCTTTCCGCTACATATATCCTACTTTCTCTACTCTACCCAATTGCTAATGTACTATACCAGCCTCATCATTCTTCTAGTCCTAGTGTCAACAATCAGCTGGTTTATTCGCTACCGATTCCTGAATATGTACTCCCGCCTTCCGCCTGAACCTCAGCGAAAAGAACCCCAAATCGATCTCTTCCCAGATACCCAGGCTGGTGACTCGAAACCCGGACTGGCCAACTACCTAGACGAATTTCTGAGCGCAATCAAGGTATTTGGATACCTGGAACGCCCTGTTTTCCACGAATTGACACGCACTATGCAAACGAAGAAATTGATTGCCGGGGAGACATTATTACTGGAAGAAGAGAAAGGGTTTTGCCTCGTTGTGGATGGTGCTGTTCAGATATTCGTAAAATCCATTCGAGGAGGCCAGGATGAATATAGGAGGAGCCCTACAGCCGATTGCAACGACGCAGAAGAATCAATGGAAGAAGAGGAACGCAACGATCGCCGGCATCAGGGATATCAATTGTTAACAGAGGTAAAAAATGGAGCCTCAATGTCGTCTCTATTCTCTATTCTGTCCCTTTTTACGGAGGATATCAAGTTACGTCATAGTGAGGACACGGAGTCTAGCACCTTAAGCATCGACCCAACACGGAGCGCACCGCCTATCCCAATGGCTTCTCCTCCTTTAGCGGAGAGCCCAATGGCACCAAATTTCCAGGGATTCAAAGAAACTCCCCCTCGAGTGAATGGAAACCCTGTACCGTTACCAGCCGTTCCTCATCTTGCACTTGAAGATAGTCATGCGTCCTTTCAAAGTGAACTTCACACCCACCAGTATAGGCCGAAGAGGGCGAGAAAGCCGAAAGAAAAAAAATCTGTGCATCCTGACATCGTGGCACGCGCAATGGTTGACACGACCATTGCCATTATTCCTGCAAGCGCCTTCCACCGCTTGACCCGAGTCTATCCTGGAACTACCGCGCACATCATCCAAGTTATTCTTACCAGACTTCAGCGGGTTACATTCGCCACCGCACATTCGTATTTAGGTTTGTCTACAGAAGTTCTTGGCATTGAGAGGCAGATGAATAAATACACCTCTTACGATCTTCCCAACCATCTTCGCGGCGCGGCGCTAGATAGACTCAAAGATAAATTCACAAAGGAAAGGGATCGACTCGGCCCGGAGGAAGTCACAAAAGGTATCGCGCTGCACAATCCCTCGGCGAGCGGAAGACGTCGTTCCAGTAGCTCTTTACGGAAAGATGCTGCATTATCTGCGAAGCTTTCGGCTGTACATGCAAGGCACTCAGTACAAAATGTATCACGTGTCTCTGAGAAAGAGAGTAGTGGTGTGAGCCCTGGAGATTTACTTTCCACGATTCACCTCTCCCGATATGGACCTCAATACGGGTCCGAGCGTCTCAGGGGCTTGGCTCATACGCATGAATATCCTGCGCCTCTAAATAGCCCTAGAGAGGCTTTCCCTTCGCCGACACTACAAGCAGAACCGCTCCCATTCAGCCTATCAGCACAAAGTCCCCCATTTCATAGACAGGAGTCGATCGATGAGGATTTAATTTTCCGTGAATCCATTCTCGACTGCATGATGACGGCTCTCGGCCTTACAGGGAGCACGAACGAGGCGTTGCGCAAAACCCATAATTCTGGAGAGGCATCTCCGCAGGTAGTGTCGTATGATTTCAAACGGCAGAAAGCCGTCTTTAATAATGCTTTCGGCTTTATCGATCCGTATGATTCATTTGGTGACGGCGACTCTGAATCACTCATGTCGATGTCCGTGACCAGTGCTGGTGGAACATCACCTGTGGCCAACCTCAAAGCGGAGCTGCGGGACGAGATTGAAATTGTTTTTTTCCCGAAAGACTCTTTACTCGTCGAGCAAGGAGAACGCAACCCGGGCCTTTACTATGTTATAGATGGATTCTTGGACGTTTGCATACCGGTTAATAATAGAGGTGAAGATTTGCTGAGCTCTCCTGATGTGTCCGGCCTTCGATCGAATGGGTTATTCGAACCGCTTAAAAGGCCCACAGCGTCTCGCGCTTCATCCGCCATAAGGGGTGGCCAAAGTCAACGGAAAGGGCCTACTAGGCGCAAATCTTTATATATGGTAAAACCTGGCGGTATTGATGGATACCTTGGGTCTATCACTTCATACAGGTCTTTCACCGACGTTACAGCGAAAACGGACGTTTATGTTGGCTTCTTGCCACGGGCATGCCTAGAGAGGATTGCTGACAGACATCCACTTGTCCTTCTCACAATGGCCAAACGGCTGACCAATGTCCTTCCTCGTCTCATTTTGCATATCGACTTTGCCCTGGAATGGGTTCAAGTCAATGCTGGAGAGGTCATTCATCACCAAGGTGACGAGAGTGATGCGATTTACATTGTCCTTAATGGCCGGCTCCGGTCTGTTTGGGAAAGGGGGGATGGCAATGTGAGCGTCATGGGAGAGTATGGCCAAGGTGATAGTGTCGGAGAGTTGGAAGTAATGACTGAGTCGTCCCGGCCCGCGACCCTTCATGCGATCCGCGATACGGAATTAGCTAAATTCCCCAGAACGCTCTTTAACAGTCTTGCGCAGGAACATCCCAGTATTGCAATACAAATATCGAAACTTATTGCCCAGAGGATGAGACATCTTATCCATGACCCACTTATGGAGAAACCTACCGACAAAGGTACACACGAGAGCGCAATGACCGGGACGTCGACTTTGAATCTCCGAACGGTTGCCGTGTTACCAGTTACAGCCGGTGTTCCCGTTGTGGAATTTGGAAATCGACTGTTGAATGCGTTCAACCAGATCGGGGTCACCAACGGAGTAGCTGCTCTTCATCAAGCTCATATCTTAAATCACCTTGGACGCCATGCATTCAGCAGGATGGGCAAATTAAAGCTTTCCCAATATCTAGCAGACCTGGAAGAAAAATATGGTATGTTACTTTACGTTGCAGATACAAATGTTAACGCGCCATGGACCCAAACTTGTATTGCCCAGGCAGACTGCATCCTCCTGGTTGGAGTTGCTGAAGATTCTCCCAGTATTGGCGAGTATGAACGGTTCCTTCTTGGTATGAAGACCACCTCCAGGAAAGAACTCGTGCTCTTGCACCTAGAGAGATACTCTCCTCCAGGTCTGACCAGACAATGGTTAAAAAATCGTATGTGGATCAATGGGGGACACCACCACATTCAAATGTCGTTCCGCCCAGCCACCGAACCCACGCACCCTGTGACAAAGCGGTTTGGCACCGTGTTAAAACAGAGAGTTCAAGTTTTGCAAGCTGAGATTCAAAAGTATACTTCTCGTCGTATCCACCAGACCCCGCTCTACTCCGCAACGACTCCATTCAAAGGCGACTTCCATCGGCTCGCCCGTCGCCTCTGCGGCAAATCGGTTGGATTAGTTCTGGGAGGTGGAGGGGCACGCGGTATTGCCCACATCGGAATTATAAAAGCCCTGGAGGAAGCTGGCGTCCCAATCGATATGGTTGGAGGTACGTCAATAGGCGCCTTCGTTGGCGCTCTGTACGCAAGGGATGCCGATGTCGTACCTATGTATGGTCGTGCGAAGAGATTTGCCGGCCGCATGGGGAGTATCTGGCGCTTCGCTCTCGACCTCACCTACCCATCCGCCTCATACACCACCGGCCACGAATTTAACCGCGGCATCTTTAAAGCCTTCGGCGACAGCCAAATCGAAGACTTCTGGCTTGAATTCTACTGCAACACAACAAACATCAGCAAATCGCGCAACGAATTTCACTCCTCCGGCTACGTATGGCGCTACGTGCGCGCCTCGATGTCCCTCGCCGGCCTTCTCCCTCCCTTGTGCGACGAGGGCAACATGCTCTTAGACGGCGGCTACGTTGACAACCTGCCTGTTGCCCGCATGAAGTCACAAGGGGCAGATGTCATCTTCGCCATCGATGTCGGCTCCATCGACGACAACACCCCGCAAGCCTACGGTGACTCGTTATCCGGTTTCTGGGCGCTTGTCAATCGCTGGAACCCTTTCTCGTCGCTCGCGAACCCACCCACACTTTCTGAAATCCAGGCCCGCCTCGCGTACGTCTCCTCCTTCAGTGCATTGGAGACGGCAAAAACTACACCCGGTTGTCTATATATGCGGCCGCCTGTCGATGCATTTGGGACACTGGATTTCGCTAAGTTCGATGAGATCTATCAAGTTGGCTATGCGTATGGGAAGGAATTTTTGGAGAAGTTGAAGAACGAGGGTGGGTTACCATTACCAGAGGAGACGGATGAAAAGAGGAATTTAAGAAGAACTATGGCGCCTAGGAGGGCGAGCATTTAGTTTCATTTTATATGAGGGTTTGTAAATTTTTATTTGAGGGTTGGTGAGGGTGTGTGTTTTGCATATCTGTAAATTACTTTAGATTACGGGTATATATACCTACTCTTGCGTTGTAACTTGTTCTCCGTCAGATTTCTCCATGACAAATTTGAGCGACTTTGTTTCGTTTCCTCCTTTTCTTGTCATTTGTTTCCTTCTCCCCCCCCTTCTTTTCTTTCCTTTTCCTTTTCCTTCTTCTAGTTCTTTTTCCCCCACTTCGGAGTTCATTCTGGTCAGAGATATTACTGGCTGTGTTCTGGGTCGACTTATCATTATTATCAAATATTCCTAATCACTGGAGTTTCCTCTTGCTTTGTGTGGCCGGCTTCAGACATATATATATATATATGATACATAAACCTTATAAATCTGGCGCAAGAAACAGATTTAAGAATCTATGAATCTTGACATGAGTTGACATGTGAATAACTGCAGCTTACAGTGCCTGTTTATCAAAAAACGAAGAATCACATGGCTACTACATCATGAGAAGGCCAGAATAGGGGTAACTAAAACGGTGGTGAGTTTGGGCTGGCTGGAATAAAAGGGAGCGGAAAAGAACATGTACTGTACAAAACATGCCAGTAAGTGGATTAGACCAAAGTACGGATTGTAAGACGATGGTTGGTACATGTCTGCTAACGAATCGCCATCGCAGTTAAAAAATAAATAAATAAATAAAATGGTATAAAATGGAAATATAGTAAGTTGCAATCAACGTAATGTCAGTGACAAACTCTTGTGTGTCTCTTTTCCAGTGCCCTAGGCCCCGCCCCTCTCAATGGATGTGCAATTTGGTAACTGGCATAAGTCATTTTCAATTCCATACAGTCGACCAAGTGGTTAGGCCTCGGGCGTTATTCGCGGTGACTTCGAACGCGTCCGGGTGGATATTCCATTACCGGACTCTGCAGCTGAGCTTGGATGCAGGCCCGCGTTCCCGAACATCTTCTTGTTTGACCCGCTCCCTCGCTTGTGAGCGCCCTTGCCTCCACCTCCTGTCGCTTGATCTCCGTCATGCGCCTCCTTCACTTCCACCTCAACTTCATCGGAATCCTCAATATCCTCATCGTCATCATAACATTCCTCCTCTTCGCTACTTGTGGAGCCAACGAGCGTACTCATGCCCGCATCCATCCCCTTCCCCGCGGAAGAATTCCCAGACCCCATCTCGCCAGTGAGACTTCTCTGCCCCGAAACGGGGTCCCATGCCCCGTCCTCACCCCCTCTTGAACCAAGTCTAGATGCCTGGGAAACTTCATGAATTAGACGTGCATGATCGCTCTTGTTCCGATCCCAGCTGCGGGCAGCCTGGCCGTCACAGGCGCCAGCGTCGTCTCCACTACTGCGGCTACGGTGAGTTGTTGTGACAGTTGCTGCGGCGCTTGCAGCTGCAGCTTCTTGAATGCCCGTGAGAGCTTTTGTTGTTTCACTTTCTTCACCATTCAAGGCGCCGCATGAACCGCAGCGCCAGCGACCGATCTCTTCAAGGCTCCGGACGCCCGGTGCAGCTTGGCCGTTGACCAGGCGGCATTGAGTGCATATCAGTGCAAGACGGTTCTTCGCGAGTGTTTCGTCTTCGCCTAGTAGGACGTCGAGGATTCTGTCGTACCAGTGAGGTTGAAGTTGGGAGGCGTGAAGTTGTTGCGGTTGAGAGGGTGGGAAGGCATTGGGAGCGAAGCCAGGTTCGTCGACGGAGAGAGAATTGCCCTGAGCCAGCTGTCCTGGTTGGTTGGTATTCGGATTTAAGTTAGATGGGCGTAGTATCCTGCGTTGGTCGTGCATAGGTGGAGATCGAATGGGGGTTGTCGGCACCGAGCCTGGTTGCATTCGTGGGATGTTTGCCGTTGGGGGCGGAGGGATTCCCGTTCTCCCACTTGCGGCTGGTAGAGGGAGCGACGCTCTCATTCGCGGGTCTCTCTTTTTACTAGCTACTGGTCCTTCTACTCCGGAAGCCGTGCCCTGCTGAGACTCGGGGCGCTTGGGTGAGTCCCCACCGTACTTCTCCAACAGTTGTTGGGTGGAGTTGTACTTCGTAGCTTCTTTGAGTTTCTCAATAGTTGCATCCCGCTGTTTGTGTAGCTCATCAAGATGGCTGTGCGTGCCGGAGATGCGGTACTGGTAATACTTATCTAGGCCTAGCCGAACAACGTAAATCCTATTATTTAGAAATTAGACTCTGGGTAGTTTCAGCAATCCAATACAATATTGAAAAGAACGCACAAAACCGGCCCACCTGCCACAGTGGAGTATTCGCAAGGGCCCCAATTTTGCCATCCGAGCACGAGTGTGACGATGATCGAGTAGAGAAGGTATGCGAAGGAAGTATACAAGGTCCATAAGACCCTATATCGTCGCGAGCGTTGTCTGTGGCCGTCCAGTCGGGTAGTTGCCCGCGCGATCTTCGCAGATAAGGTGGATAACGTCTTTTCGAACTCCGCTGGCGAAGTACCAGAGCCCTGCCGAGGATCAAAAGTATCAACATGGGAGCTCATAAACTGTGGGGATGAGCTGGATAATGCTAGCAATACCTTCCATGGCCAGAGGGACACCATGGTTGCTGGGCGTCTAGGAATAAATCAATTTCTTTCCATTTCAATACATTATCCAGGGGATGTTTGCTTGTTTAGCTGCGGTGCGCCATAGGAAAACATGCTGGACGTGTTTGTTCGAAGGCAGATGTCGATTGCCCAGGTTGGAAGAGGTGAGGTTGAGCCATCTGATTGGCTGGATGGATGGATACTTAGTCATCGGCATGATTGGGTGACTGATTAGCCAAAAATAGGCGACTTCTTCTGCCTATGTATTTTGCTGGAACTACAGAGCACTCCGTAGAGGAATATCCATCCCGTTGAATTAAGTCTCAGCATGCATCACTTTGAACAGGACATCTGCGGGAAGGCGAATCGTTATTACAGCAAGGCAGTTTCTCATTCTGATACAAAGCGACTGTCTACTCGACACCAGCCAAATGCTGGCTGGTAACAAACCCTCCTGCAAACATTGAAGTAAATTAGTATAGCTAACGTATTTCACCACTTCCTTGTTGACACCCGACCAGATCCTCGTTAGCCTGACCATATGATATGGTCCACTTTCAAAGCTGCCAATTAAATTACTAACGTATCAATCTCGTATATTCAAATTACAAGAAGAAAAAATACTCTGTAGTGAAAATAGACTTACTCAAATAGAGTTCAATATCACATGGTCAGGCCAATGAGGATGTGGTGTCAACAAGAAAGTGGTGAAATACTTTATTTAGTTCAAATGATCTTCTATATTCAGTATCAAACCTTTCTTCTTCTCTCTCTTCTTCAACTCAATCAGTTAATATAAGTTAGTCAAAGTCTGTAGCTTGACTTTGTTATTGGGCGGGGGCCACGATGAAGTTTCAATAAAGCGACCAATACTTAATTCTGTGAGATTATTGGCTTTTAGCAGGTTTCCAACTTTTATCATTTGGCAGAAATCAAAAGATACAGATTGTGGGTAAGTAAAGTGAGTGTTATGATTAGGTGGGCTGCTACAAAGTGTCTCTAATTTCCCACCTGATGAAGCCATTTTGCCTTTCGTAGTCCTTTATTTGACTCTTTCATACCTACAAACCAGTTGATAAATAAACAATGAGCCAAGTTCCGGTCATCGACTCCACGTCTCTGTTCACTTCAGCTTCATTTTCCTCTCCTGAGTGTCTTGCAACAATCTCTCAGATCCACTCTGCTTTCAGCACCTGGGGTATCTGTATCCTTACGGGAACTACTTCCGTCCCTCCAAGCCTCACAAATGCCCTTCAAACAGCTTTGAACAGATTCTTCTCGCTCCCCTCCCAAAAGAAAGAGGAGCTTCACGTAAAGAATGGGGGTTGGGCATGGAGAGGCTACATGCCTTGGGGCGGAGAAGGAACGAAGGGTAATACAGACCAGAAGGAGGGGTTTTATGGAGGCCCAGAATTGAACCCCGACGATGAGCATCCATTGGCAGGGATGCCGACTTACGGGAAGAATCAGTTTCCAGACAGAGACATACCCGAGATGAGGAAATTGGTGTTGGAATACATTGAGAGGGCTACTGAGCTTGGTTTGACAATCAGTGATGCGATCAGTGTGGGTCTGGGTTTGGAGAAGGAAGAAGTGAGGAGGAGGATTTTGGAGCCTGAACCAATACAGCTCTTTCGCGCTTTCAAATATTCAAAAAGACAGGGCATTGAAACCTGCGGCATCGGAGAGCATTCGGACTTTGGATTTCTAACTATTCTCTCACAAACTGCGGCTGGCCTTCAAGTTGTCTCCCCTTCAGGCGAGTGGGTAGATGTGCCCGTAATTCCAGATTCATTCGTGGTTAATGGTGGGTAGTCAACATATCCAATTTGATGTTGCTCTGTAACTTAGCTAATTTCAACACTTCATAGTTGGTGATATCCTTGACCGCCTCACTTCTGGCCTTTATGTCTCTCCACTTCACCGTGTTTTGCCTCCATCACCTATGTCCGACCGGCTTTCCATTCCATTCTTCTTTGACCCCGCTTGGACAGCTGAGATTCGACCTTTCCCTCTCGCCACTACTGGCAGCCCTGACTCGGCGACGCTCAAACGCTGGCAAGAACGGTCGACGTTTAATAGTCTCCAGGGTATTTGGGGACAATACCTTGGTGTGAAAGTCCAGAAGGTCTTTCCAGATCTTAAATTGCCTGAGTTCCCTGCAGTTCGTAGGGCAAGTACGAGACATTTGATTGAGGTTAAGAAGATTTAAGAAGGGTTTATCACAATATAGGAAGATCAGAGATCATTAGAGAGGAGCATCAAGTGACCAAAACATTTATTCGAAAGAGAGAATGATTAACGTGTCTTTGGAAATAAAACTATTGAGTGGAGTATCTTAACCCGAAGATTTCTTTTCCGAAAACTTTTAAGACTCCGCTAAATAAACCATTTGCTAAAGAATTAACTAGTTCACACTAGTTTTGTACGGTACATCAAGACCTTCATGTTGCCTTCAACCCCTCCTGTGCCTCCTGAATCTCTTCCTCCCACCACTCCCTATATATCTTGAGTCGCCTGGTTCTCCCTGCTGCCAGTCTCTTTCCCTCTGTTGTCTTCATCAAGCCCTCTATGCACTCCAACTTGTCCACAAAATGCTGTATTGTGTCCTGCATGCGTCTCCCTTTTTGGCCCATCTTCCCCACTGCCCCGCCATATGTAAATGTTCTCCCAATCCCAATGCCTCCAATTGCATCCAAGCGATCTGCATCCTGCACAATCCCTAGCTCAGGAATCTCTTGAACCAACCTTTGCACCTTTTCGCGGCTCTCTGCTGACTTAGTTTCCGCCGAGAACGACACATTGCTGACGACTGTTTGGATCTTCTCTGCTAGAGAGTTGGACGCCCCAAAGGACACAAGTAGCTCATAGACCATGGTGTCAGTATTATCGCCAGGTTTGAGGTACTTTTTATCGACAACATCATGTAAAAGCGAGGAAAGCGTGATGATTAAGGGGTCGTAGTGGGTTGATGAAGAGGGGGAGTCAGGGGCTGATAAAACAGAAGCAATGCGCCGGGCGAGACCTAGGACACGCAGAACATGGTCAAAGTCATGAGAACTGTCGTAGTGTAACATATACTCTTCAACATATGAGGTAACCTTTTCAACAAGTATAGAGTCCGAGACAAGTGAACTGTTTGTAGAGGGAGAAGCGTATAGCGATGACGCTTTAGGATCCTGCTCAGCATTAGGATCTCGTGTGCGCTGCTATGTTTAAAGATCAGTAAATGTCAACAATGAGGGGGAACTCTTCATACCCCTCCTTGGCAACCGTCTATGCAATTCTTCGACTCCCGGAATTCAAGCCCAGTGCTAGCGGAAGCAGTGAGAGGGTTTATACCCTCACAGTTAGAGCACCCCCCACGTCCAGAGCCAGCCATGTGGAAAGGTAAATTATATTGAAGATCCGAAAACGGTCAAGGCCCCGGAGCTCCTGAAGAGATGACGCCAATGTGCCTGGACCACTTTAGCAGATCTTACCACTGGAGTCTAGGCTTCCAAGGTTCCTGGTACGGACTAACCGTGTATATAACCCCTGAGCAGTCGCTTACTAAGCAGTTAGTTGGTCCACAAGCGAACTCAATCAATCGCCTTTTCTTTTCTCACTCCTGACCATCCATTCTCACGACAAACAAACCGGAGCAATGGCTCGTATCCAAAATGGTTTTTGGACGGCGCACGGTCCTATTAGCCCTGGTTGGCGCAAATCTGCACCCGATGGTGGTAGTTACAGCATGGTAGGCGTTGAGCATCCGTCAACCAACCAATGTGTGAAGATTCTTCCAAAGTTACGATAACAGCCACCCATAAACTGCTGCGTACCGGGACTCTCGGGTTTTCCTTGTCGCTGATGGGCTAGTTGACATTGGTCCCATGTATGCAGTTCAGCAAACGCCGACATTTCAGCCGTTTCGCAGAGGAATTGGGCTGGCGCTTACAAGGTCAAGACGCCCTTAGCCTATCACCAATTTAGGACCCCCTGCCATGTATGCAGAGGAGGGCGACTCAAACGGCTTGTTGGTCACCAGTTCCTTAGACAAGGTGACATGGCGGAAAATGAGGCAGCGGGTGCGCCGGTCGATCCAAAATAAGGCGGGCGCCTAATAATTGCCTGTTTACGAGTTCGTTTCCCCGCTTTCCAAGATGGCTTTTTCAGGGGCTGTTCGTTCCGGATGTGCTTTCGTCGATTTATTATTTTTATTTTATTTTGGATTCTTCAAAATATCATTTTTCGTGATTTTCGCATGCATATAAGACATACCAATGTCTCTATCTTTTTTTCTATACATACGAATCTGTGAGATAAAGACTATAGTATGATGGACCCCCTATATTATTATGACGAGCTGTTGTTTGACTTCCTCCTCTAGCTATGAAGTCTCTGCGCCGCAATCTGAAATCTTTGCAGAAACCATTTGTCAATGGATCCAGTACCTTATCCCCGAGTGCCACGCTCATTCATGAGGACGGAGATCGGGAGCATGTGGATGAGCATGGAGACCCAGACGGTGGAGACGACGACGACTGGAAAGGCCCAATTGGATTGAATCTTCTTCATGAACCTGAGAACCCTCGTGTTGATCTTATTTTCGTTCACGGCCTCGGTGGTGGCTCGAGGAAGACTTGGAGCCTGACAAAGGAAATGAAGCATTTTTGGCCGAAGAGTTGGCTTCCGGAGGACTCGGCATTCGAGAATGTACGCATATACAGTTTTGGCTACAGTTCCGACTGGCACAAGGGCAAAGACAGTGCAATGAACATCTACGACTATGGCTTGTCGTTACTCACTGCCATGGAACTACGCCCAGGCTTCGGTGCGGATGATGTATGTGTCCACCATTCTGAAATAGGAGCCGTATCTGCTAACTGTGAAATGGTTTTAGACTCCAATAGTTCTCATAGGACATAGCATGGGTGGATTGGTTATCAAGAAGGTAGGTCCTTCATTGATCGGAAAAATAGCAGATGCTAATGTGAAATCGTAGGCGTACATGCTTGCGAGGCTGAATCCACAGTACGACGATATAGCTAAACGAATTTCCACCTTTTATTTCATTGCCACTCCGCATTTGGGCTCTGACTCGGCTGAACTTTTGACAAAAATCTTCCACGCTGCATACGGTTCGCGCTCCTATGTCTCGGACCTCGAAAGGGGTTCTTCGACAATTAGGGATATCAATGGCCAATTTCGTCTTTACGCAGGTGATCTAAAGTTATGGTCATTCTACGAAACTCTGCCCCTTACCGTAGGATTTCTCAGCAAGATTATTGTAAGACAGGATTTCGCCGTGCTCGGGTACGGATCAGAGAAACAAATCCCCATGACTGCTGATCACCGGTCAATATGCAAATTCAACTCGGTGGCCGATCCAAATTACAGGAACATTCGAGATGCTCTCGCATTGACAGTTCGAGAACTCACTGGATCAGGTACCTATCTCCGTTAACAACACCAAGAAGCTCGACTAAGTGGTTTTATCTAGGCCAGCGGTTAAAAGCAAAACGAAAGTACGAACAAATGAAGACTTTAAGGGAATACTTGGGAGTGGCTTCAACACCAAAAGAAGATCTAACTATTGTCCAAGAAGCTCGTCTATCTGGGACTTGTGAATGGCTTTCCAGTACGGCTAGCTACATCCAGTGGAGAAATAATCCCAGCAGCGGCCCAGCCATTTTTTGGCTTGGTGGAAATCCAGGGGCCGGCAAATCCGTTCTGGCGGGCTATGCAATCGAAATGCTAGAAGCGATGGGTGCGGAGGTCAGCTACTTTTTCTTCAAGTTCGGAGACGAATCGAAGTCGAAGCTAAATACCTGCCTTCGGTCCATTGCTTTCCAAATGGCCAGTAGGAATGAAAGTTTGAAGGAGTTGCTGCTGAGCATGCATTCCGATGGCATAGAATTTGATAAAGGCGATGAGCGTACCATATGGAGGAAGATATTCCTATCCGGAATATTTCAAGCCCCCATTCCACCTCAATATTGGGTAATTGATGCCCTTGACGAGTGTACCGACTTTGTTTCTTTTTTCGGTCCAATGCTGGCTAAATTGGATAATTCAATACCGATCCATATCCTTATTACAAGCCGACCAACCGCTATTCTTCAGCAACAGTTCTACGGTCTTGGGACTGGGCGCGTTGTCTGCGAACAAATTTCGGCAGCGGATACACTCCATGATGTCAGGATATTTGTTGAGGAAAAGTCCATGTTGCTTGACGTAGAACCGAATGATCGTGATTCCCTAGTAGAACGAATCTTAGCAAAATCCAATGATAGCTTCTTATGGACGGCAATAGTTCTCAGTGAGCTCTTGAACGTGCATGGCCAGGAAGACATCAACCGTGTCTTGGAAGAGGTGCCACAAGAGATGGAACCGTTGTATTCCAGAATACTCGAAACAATGTCACGGGCAAAGCATGGAAAGAAATTAGCCCAAGCGATTCTAGCTTGGTCAATTTGCGCTCAGCGGCCCTTAACTGTACCGGAGCTTGAGTCTGCTCTGAATCTTGATCTTAGTGATACCTTTCTACACTTCAGAAGGAGTATCAAAGATACGTGTGGCCAGCTTGTGAGCATCGATGGGTTTGGGAGGGTCCAAATAGTGCATGCGACAGCCCGGGAATTCCTCGTGAAGAATGGTTTGCAGTCTGAGTTTGCCATCAATGTGGAGGAAACGCACACTCGGATCGCTAAAACATGTCTCCTCTACCTTACGGGCCCAGAGATGGAACCTCCTCCACCCCGCATGCGCACTTCCGCTTCATTAGCGCGGAAAATTAGATCTGAATTCGCTGTTTATGCCATTCACTCATTTTCGGACCATCTGGCTTATTCTAGCCCGACTGCAGATGACGTACTTGACCTTCTGGACACCTTCCTGAGTAAGAATATACTCTCTTGGATTCAGGCTGTTGCGGAGAACCAGGACCTCAGGCCAATGTTCATTGTCTCCAAGAATTTTAGAACGTATCTGGACAACCTTCTACGTGCTCGACCTTTGGAAGAGAGAAGAAGGCAGGCTATCCGGGGCTGGTCGAAGGATCTCATACGGGTCACAACGAAATTCGGCGATGCTATGTTGAGCTCTCCCTCAGCAATCCGTCAGATAATTTTGCCTTTCTTTCCAAAACGATCTACAGTATACGAGACATTTACGCTTGGGGGAAAGTTAACTAGCGCAGGAAGCCCGATTGCCATGGAGACCTTAGCACAACGGCCGCGCAAAGACAAGAAGGAAAGCCTAGTTTCTGCTTGGACAAGCGAGCAAGCTGACTTCACGGTGAAGTTTGTAGATGTCATTCTAAGAATCATATGGGCAATTTGTCGATACATCTTCCCATCGCATATTCAGGAATCTACACTACCAGAGGGCAAAACAGCCACTAGGGGTCGTGGCTTGTCTGTAGTTGGAAATTCGAACGACAAATGGGATGACTTACTCTGTTATATCAGATTTAAAGATTCACGCGGGCGAGTTTTCAGTCATGGGGATTCGTGTTTCGCAATTGGTTTCATGTCAGGGCTGATAATTCTATATGACGGGACCACCTACCAGCAATTCAGAGTTCTGGATAACGGCGGACATCCGAACCATATAGTATTTAAAAGTGGGACAGATTTGATGGCATCGTCCACGTACTCAGATATTGGTTATGAGGTTAAACTCTGGGATATACGCGATGCGCAAATTTTACTCAACTTTAAATGCGATTGTCATCCAGTATGGCTTGGATTTCGCCAAAATGAACTGATAGTGGTTTACCGAAACAACTCCATTTCGTTTTGGGACGTGATTCATGGATGCAGGCGAGCTAGCCACCTGTTGTCTTCCCCAGAACAGATCGAGCTTGCGGACGAACCCAGCACGGCCGCTATATCCCCTGATGGAAATATACTGGCTATCGGCTACTCGGGCAATCGACCTATCACTCTATGGAACCTGGAAGAGAGAAAATACCATGGCAACTGCGGGGTGGGGTCAGTTAATGGAGGAATAAAGGGCGTTCGCCATCTTCTTTTTGGGCCAAGTGCTAAAAGCATGTGGCTATTGGTGTGCTACGATACGTCTGACCGAAACAGCGAGCTCAAGGTTATTGAGCCTTTTTCCGACTACACCCTAAGACAGCTGCATAGGTTAGGCCACATCAATGCCCTAGCAGTTAGCCCGGATGAACGTACTCTTTTGATGACAGGTCCCGATGTATGGGTATTTGTTTATGACTTTGAGACGCTGGAGATGCAAACATTTCTCAAAACAGATATTTGCGAAAATCTTTCCGTAGCGTGGGGTAATGACAGTTTTCATTTTTTCGAATTTTGTGACTTTTATTGCGTGGTATGGGAGCCTGATATGCTAGTTCCTAGCTACACTAAGGACGCGACAACTGAAGCACAGGTAATACCTTCCGCTAAACCATCCGCAGCGAAGAAGGATGTTGCAATCCGTTCGATGGAAATTGATTCTACGGGACATTTTGCATTCTGCGGCACCAATGATGGCACTGTCCTCTCATTTAATTTGGAAACTGGAGCAAAAATGGAACCGTTCTACAAGGCCGGAGATAGTCTCGTTTCTGCTCTGGGCTGGTGGGCCGACGGGGAGATCCTCACAGCTCTACATGCGACAGGCTCTCCCAGTGGCTGGTTGTCATCCGCAAAATTGAAGAAGACACCACAGTGGGAAACAGATGGCTGGCAGGCTGAAAAAGATTCGGGCTTCTTTATCGAACTCTCAGATGACACTTTCACAGATTCACCTCAGCTTTTAACCAGTCCATATGGAAAATCCCTTGTTGCAACCAGAAAAAGGTCCTATCTTATATCTGTCGATGGCCAAATCCAGGCGAGCAAGAACCTAGGACCTGTGCAGTGGATTCAACACCCGTTCTCACCGCTTTACGTTATTGGCGTGGAATACCTAAGCGGAGGGAGAAGCACGATAAATATACACAACTGGAGTGAGTTAACTCTCCTCGCTTGCGTTCATCTCGACGTTAATATTTCGCCTGGCTTTTTGTGTGATGGCAACTTCTATCACATATCGGGAAATAACATGTTGGTCATCTCTCGCCAGCGGGGCCATGGATTCCATTTCGACTGGACATTCCTGAAGGTTGAAAATAGCCTTGACGAAGTTCCTGTCCCTCCCATAGCGCCGCTTGCTCTAGCGGAAGTGATTTCATTTGTGCTTGGGATATGGCAATCCAGGCTTATCTTTTGCAATAGGGAATGGTGGGTGTGTTCTGTGGAACTGGAACATCTTGACGGACCCTATCAGCGCCATTTCTTTATCCCGGAGGACTGGGTTGAAGAGGACAATACTCGGTATGCTATGACAAAGAAGGGTGATATCGTAGTGGATCGGAAGAACGAGCTTGCGGTGATCAAGGGGGGTCTAAACTATGTGGATCGGGTTGAGTTTGCTCCGTCTTCGAGGGCCTCCTCTACAACTTGTGTCGAATCCCCAACCATAGGGATTTGATTTTTGAAGGGCTAAACCGGAGGTTGATAGATAGCGATGTCAGACGACCCTTTGACGACCTTTTGACGACCTATTGTGGCATATTTTGTTTCATTTACTCATTTTATTCTTGTTCTTTATTTATAAATTTAACCTGAAATTTATGCACTATTTGGCAGCGTCGATACTAGCGATGTTCTAGATATGAATATATAGACAGCAATGGGGCCGGAGTACATGAATGTAACGCAATACATCAATGTGTAATTTTTGGACAGGATTGGATTTTCCCGGCTCTTTGTGACCAAAGTATCTTTAGCAGTAATCACACAGAACTCTATTCACCAATTATCGTATACATAGGAGAAGACGTAGGGGTATTCTCTTAATGTATATATATGAGACGAAAACCGCAAGGTACATACATAATATGACTTGGAAAAACCAGACTTGAGTGCGTGGAAGGTCATGATAGGAGAAGCTAGTAAAGGACTTGCCAACAAAAGTAAAAATATGAAAAACTCGGTTCGTGAGTCATGAATAAGATAGCGGGAATTTCGGATAAGATTGCTAGAAAGGAGTGGCTGAAAAGAAAAGAAATCGTCAAAAAATCGAGGAGGATAGCCGAAGAAACGAGGAGTGGTGGACGCGAATGCTGTACAGCTAGTTCAGATATTAACCCCTTTTTCGCTCTCCTGATTTTCGCTCCCGTGAAGACATGCTAGAAAAATATGAACACACCCCCGTCCTACATCACCACGCAGCATGAATTCTGTTTCTTAGCCTGAGTTGCAAAGGCCTTACTCTGCATGCTCAAATTATCACTCTTTGCGATTAGGTTATCAAGCTTATCTCCTCTCTCCAGCAACTTATCAACCGTTTGATAAAGCACCTGCTTCGTGTCTTCCAGCTGCTGCTGGATTTTTGCAATTTCGTCTGCCTTGCCTGGATTCTCAACATACTCCTTGAGTTTGCTCTTGGCTTTTGCTACTGATAAATCGTAGAGTTGGAGTTGATTCCGCGGAACGTCCAACTTCCTCTGCAGGGTTAAATCGAAATCTTGCTCCGAATTAAAATCTTTCCTCATTTTCTGTTGAATTCCTTTCGCGATGCTTCTCGCAATTTGCTCAGGATAGTCGGGGCGAGCGACCACGAAAGTGGCAGGGCCTGTACTGGGGTTGAAGCAGTAGAGTACTCCCACATTTTGGTTTTCGGCCTCATCCTTGATAACGGTGACAGCGGTGTCGTTGGGGTTGATTTTTGGAAGGAGTGTTTGGCATACAAATGCTATCAATTCCAGTTGGCTGATGGAGGAAGATAGTCAGAGGCCCATTCCTCCGACCGAATTATTTTTTTGCAAAGGGTAGGTGAAGTCGCACGAATTGCTTACCTTTTTCTGATAAACCTGGTCAGGAGGGAATCATAAAACGAATCAGCCCCATAAAGCTCTTCAGGAGTGTCCCCTTTCTTGTTATGGAAGAACTAATTGATGAAACGCAGAATCTGTTAGGTACCGCCGTATATCGGGAGTAACTAGGATTCGACAGAACATACACCAATATAGATAATGTCCCCTGTCGTGCTCATAATTGTAGAGAGTCTCACAAAACGTGTATCCGAAGACGAAAACGTATGTGAGGGTGACAGGGAGCAGGATGTCGTAGTCAGGGGCGTGTGCGGACGGCGGTTAAGGGGCTAGGTTCACCAGGATGATTTCAAAGGGAAACCAAAGCAAATGGCGTATGTACAGTGGCTAGAGTATAGCCCGTTCTCCCAGTACCTATTATTCCGTGTTAAAGGGGTTGCGGATGTGCTTGATATCAGAACGCAGGCCGCCGGTTTCGTCTGATGCTGAAGCTGTAACGTGACCCTTTCCGAGGTTTCCCGCCACATTTTGCCGTTTTCAGCTTGCTCCAAACAAGAGCCGCCCAGTTAATACGGGATCGCGGTTATGGACTAACCTGCTTCGGTCTAGAGGAATGTTTATTCATGGCCGCTCAGATCAAATTGATATCAACTGGAGCTACATAACGCTTATCTCGGCTGCTGTGCAACCCTCAGCTCTTCACACTTTTGAGAGAGGTTGTATTGGCTTTGCTAGCTTGCGACAGCGACGACAGGGACGACAGGGACGCCGTATCGACCACCACCACAGTGTTGTCACTTTCATGCCCAACCTCCCATAAGCCGGAAACCAAAAATGTCGCCCGCGATCCAGCTAGCGGAGTCACAATGGCTCTCTCAGCTGGCCGCCATGAGGCAAGCTATGGCAGACTTAAACCTCCCCAAAACCGAAGACTTATTACTCTCTGATCAGGGTCTCAACCTCGATGATGGCGAGTTTTCATCAGCTCCTGAATCGGTTGAAGATTTGTGGGATATTATCAGCGAGGATGACGATGATGAGAGAACAGGCGATGATTCTGATGCAATGGTGGATGCCAAGGTAAATGGAGTAGAACCCTCCGGCAAAATGGGAGTGTACAACCTTCAGTGGCTTTCCCACAAATGCTGGGCAATCGCAGAGCGGAATTCTAGCCTCAATGCCTCCGAACTTCAGCAACAACTTATCTCTGTGCTGGCCGCAGACCACCCACCCGAGGAATTACAGGTATCATTAACTGAAATTGTAGGGTTCGACGATTTGGACTTTGTCATTGACTTGATCGCCCATCGACATCAATTAATCTCAACCCAAGGTTTAAGGGGCAGTGATGATATATTCAGTCGATTGCAGACAAAGAGTCAGCGGGAGGACTCCTTACGACGACAAGACTATGAGCATAAACATGAAAAATTGGCGCCTAAACAGGACCGCGAAGGACCTATCTATCCGCATGTGTACAAAGCGCATCAGGCTGGGAATACTCTCTCTGTCAATGGGAGAAAATATGGCCTCCCCGTCGGCAGCAGTCACGTTGAAGAACCAAGATATACAGAGTACTCCATTCCAGCCGCAAAAGTTGGGACCATTGGTGCTAGTAGGAAGTTAGTCGCCGTTTCAGAGATGGATGGGCTCTGTCGGGGTACTTTCAAGGGGTACAAGTCTCTGAACCGCATGCAGAGCTTGCTGTACCCTGTTGCATATAAGACGAATGAAAACATGCTTATCTGTGCACCCACAGGTGCAGGCAAAACGGATGCAGCAATGTTGACTATTCTAAATGTTATTGCCAAAAATACCATTCCCAACCCTCTTGAGAATCATGATGCCACAGAGTTCGCTGTAATCACGAACGAATTCAAAATTGTTTATGTCGCACCCATGAAAGCCCTGGCCGCAGAGGTAACAGAAAAGTTGGGGAAGCGTCTAGCATGGCTTGGGATCGAGGTTCGCGAACTAACTGGAGATATGCAACTGTCCAAGAAGGAAATTGTCCAGACCCAAATCATCGTTACCACCCCAGAGAAGTGGGATGTCGTAACCCGCAAGGGGACCGGCGATACGGAGCTTGTCCAAAAGGTTCGTCTATTAATCATCGATGAGGTCCATATGTTGCACGACGAACGGGGAGCTGTGATAGAATCTCTTGTTGCAAGGACCCAGCGACAAGTTGAGAGTACTCAGTCGCTCATTCGTATAGTCGGGCTATCTGCTACGCTGCCAAACTATATTGATGTTGCAGATTTCCTCAAAGTCAACAGGATGGCAGGGTTATTCTACTTTGATGCCTCCTTTCGCCCAGTGCCCCTTGAACAGCATTTCGTTGGCGTGAAAGGTGACGCGGGCTCTAAGAAGTCTAGAGAAAACCTAGATATAGTCTGCTTCGAGAAGGTCCGGAATATGCTTGAAAGAGGTCATCAAGTCATGGTCTTTGTCCATTCTCGGAAAGAAACTGTGAATGCTGCACGGCTTCTATATCAGATGGCTGTGGAAAATCGGTGTGCAGATCTCTTTAGCCCCTTGGAGCACAAAAATTACGCGCAGGCACTGCGAGATGTGAAGACAAGTCGTGGCTGGGAGCTTCGCGACCTTGTCCCCAAGGGACTTGGAATCCACCACGCGGGGATGGCTAGGTCTGATCGCAACCTTATGGAACGCTTGTTTTCTCAGGGTGTGCTAAAGGTTCTCTGTTGTACAGCCACTCTTGCCTGGGGTGTCAATCTTCCAGCTGCTGCGGTCATTATCAAGGGAACCCAACTTTACAGCGCTCAGGAAGGAAAACCTATCGACCTTGGCATTTTAGATGTCCTTCAAATATTCGGTCGAGCTGGTCGCCCTCAGTTCCAAGACACCGGTATTGGCTTCATTTGCACAACACATAATAAACTGCAACACTACTTGTCCGCGGTAACTTCTCAGGAGCCCATAGAGTCGAGATTCTCTCGCAAACTGGTTGATAACTTGAATGCAGAGATCTCTCTGGGAACTGTGACGTCTGTTTCTGAAGCTGTCCAATGGCTTGGATACTCGTATCTCTTCGTACGTATGCGTCGGAATCCTCACGGCTATGGTATCGACTGGGCGGAAATTAGAGACGACCCCCAACTTGTCATTCGCAGACGAGATTTGATTATCAACGCTGCCCGAACCCTGCAGAAGAGCCAGATGATCATATTCAATGAGCGGACGGAAGAGCTGCGAGCCAAAGACGTTGGCAGAATTGCAAGTCAATACTACGTGTTGCAAACAAGTGTGGAAATTTTCAATGTCATGATGACGCCCATGGCTAACGATGCGGATGTTATGAAAATGATCAGTATGAGTGGGGAGTTTGACAATATCCAATCCCGAGAAAATGAATTTAAAGAACTTGATAGACTTCGTTTAGAGGCATTGAAAACTGAGGTCGAAGGGGCGAATGACACTTCCCATGCGAAAACCAATATTTTACTTCAAGCATACATTTCTCGCGCCAGGATCGAAGATTTTGCTCTCGCCTCTGATACGGCCTACGTAGCTCAGAATGCGGCTCGCATTTGTCGTGCCTTGTTCATGGTTGCGCTGAATAGGCGTTGGGGATACCAGTGTCAAGTATTATTGTCTACCTGCAAATCGATTGAAAAGCAAATATGGCCGTTTCAACATCCCTTCCACCAGTTTGACTTGCCCCAGCCAATACTGAAAAACTTGGATGAGAAATTCCCTGCCTCCTCAATTGAATCGTTGAGGGATATGGAACCGGCTGAAATTGGACAGCTTGTCCATAACCATCGCATGGGGACCACCCTCTCGAAGCTGCTGGATAACTTTCCAACGCTGAGCGTGGAAGCTGAGATTGCTCCGCTGAATCGCGATGTCCTTCGTATTCGTCTTTATCTATATCCTGAGTTCCGCTGGAACGATAGACACCACGGGACGTCCGAGCCGTACTGGATCTGGGTAGAGAACTCAGAGACATCTGAGATCTATCATCACGAATATTTCATTCTGAGTCGGAAGAAACTCAACGATAACCATGAGATGAATTTCACCATTCCTCTCTCCGACCCGCTGCCTAGCCAGATATATGTTCGCGCTATCTCCGATCGATGGCTTGGTGCGGAAACCGTTACTCCCGTTTCTTTCCAGCATCTAATTAGGCCTGATACGGAAAGCGTTTATACGGACTTACTTGATCTGCAACCCCTTCCAATATCTGCCCTGAAAAATCCCATTCTTGAAGACATATACGCACAAAGGTTTCAGTTTTTCAACCCTATGCAAACACAGATATTTCATACCCTGTACCACACCCCCGCCAACGTTCTCCTCGGTTCCCCAACAGGAAGTGGCAAAACTGTCGCAGCGGAACTTGCGATGTGGTGGGCCTTTCGAGAAAAGCCAGGCTCTAATGTCGTCTACATTGCTCCCATGAAAGCTCTCGTCCGAGAACGTGTGCAGGACTGGCGACGCCGGTTGACCGCGCCCATGGGCCTGAAATTAGTTGAACTGACGGGCGACAACACGCCAGATACAAGAACAATACGCGACGCGGACATTATTATCACCACACCTGAAAAATGGGATGGTATTTCTCGAAGTTGGCAGACTAGAGGGTATGTCCGTCAAGTTAGCCTCGTCATTATAGACGAAATCCACCTGCTTGGGGGTGACAGAGGGCCAATTTTGGAGATTATCGTTTCCCGGATGAATTACATTGCCTCTCAATCAAAAGGCTCTGTTCGGCTACTCGGCATGTCCACGGCTTGTGCCAATGCTACCGATCTTGGAAATTGGTTGGGGGTTAAGGAAGGCCTTTTCAACTTCCGCCACTCTGTTCGACCTGTTCCACTGGAGATATTCATTGACGGCTTCCCTGAACAACGAGGCTTTTGCCCACTGATGCAGTCGATGAACCGACCCACATTCCTAGCGATAAAAAACCACTCCCCTGAAAAACCCGTAATTGTCTTTGTAGCATCCCGGAGACAAACACGTCTCACCGCAAAAGACCTGATTAACTTTTGCGGTATGGAAGACAATCCACGCCGGTTCCTTCACATGTCTGAAGAAGACTTGCAGTTGAATCTTTCGCGTGTCAAGGATGACTCTCTTAAAGAAGCTCTCAGCTTTGGAATCGGCCTCCATCATGCTGGTCTCGTTGAATCCGACAGGCAGTTATCGGAGGAGCTCTTTGCGAACAACAAAGTCCAAATCCTTGTTGCAACTAGCACGCTCGCATGGGGTGTCAACCTCCCCGCCCATCTAGTAGTTGTGAAAGGGACACAGTTTTTCGATGCAAAAATCGAAGGTTATAAAGATATGGATCTCACTGACGTGCTTCAGATGCTGGGCCGTGCTGGACGCCCGCAGTTTGACTCTTCTGGTATCGCCCGTATATTTACACAGGATTCCAAAAAGGGTTTTTATAAGCACTTCCTCCACACCGGCTTCCCTGTAGAATCCACACTGCACAAGATGCTTCACGACCATTTGGGCGCAGAAATATCCGCAGGTACTATCACAACGAAGCAGGATGCTTTGGATTACCTAACCTGGACATTCTTCTTCCGGCGTCTGCATAAGAACCCTTCTTATTATGGACTTGAAATTTCTGCCGAAGAACACAACACCATGGCAGCACAGCAGATGGCGTCCGATTTCATGATCGAGCTAGTCGATAAATCCCTAGAAGAGCTCGCAGAGTCTTCATGTATTTTATTAGATTCTGCCACTGGTGACGTGGACCCGACTCCATATGGCAAGATAATGAGTTATTACTATCTTTCCCACAAAACCATCCGATATGTCATTTCCCACGCAAAACCGAATCCAACCTTTGCTGATGCTCTCAGTTGGATGTGTTCCGCCACAGAGTTCGACGAACTCCCCGTGCGCCACAATGAAGATCTCGTCAACGCGGAGCTGGCGCAGAATCTCCCTCTCCCAATCACCACGATGGGTTCCTCGCTACCCATGTGGGATCCACACATCAAAGCCTTCCTACTGCTTCAGGCATTCATGTCCCGCATCGACCTACCTATTACCGACTATGTCGGTGACCAAATCTCTGTTCTCGATCAAGGCATCCGAATCATTCAAGCTTGCATTGACCTGCTTGCCGAATTGGGTTTCCCAAACGCATGCACCATGATGATGACATTGCTCCAATGCATAAAATCCGCGCGCTGGCCAGATGACCATCCGCTTTCAATTCTCCCCGGCATCGACCCAACACAAAATAGCGAAACATCCTCCGGAAGCCATCTCTCCCCATCTCTACATTCCCTGCTCTCCCTACCCCAATCAACTCTCGCTGCCCTCCCACGCACCCTCAACCTTCCCCCACAAACATCCACGCAATTCTCAAAAGCTCTCTCCCTCCTCCC
The DNA here is from genome assembly GCA_017607445.1 of Histoplasma ohiense. NCBI lineage: Eukaryota > Fungi > Ascomycota > Eurotiomycetes > Onygenales > Ajellomycetaceae > Histoplasma > Histoplasma ohiense. The sequence goes on from JAEVHH010000001.1 coordinate 6,007,130, forward strand.
TGTCGTCTCCATATCCATCTCCGACCAATCTTCCACTGGTTTAACGGTATTACTCACCCGTAAACAGCCTATCCCTTCGCGTGGTGGACAGCGAAGAACTACTGCGCCATGCGACGATCAGTCATTCCGCATCTACGCGCCACACTTCCCCAAGCCGCAGACGGAGGGCTGGTTTGTACTCGTTACTGCCAATGCGGATTTGAGTGCTGGCACGCAGGAGGATATCCTCGCACTTAAGCGGGTTTCTTGGTCGTCTGCGACCGGCACAGCTAGAGTGGGTGAGCGGGCGGATGTCATGGCGAGAGCTAACGTGAGGTTTCCGGAGGGGTGGAATATGGGTGATGACCATATTGACGGTGCTGAGCTTGATATGGCAAGTAATGATCGTGATAAGAAGAATGAGGACAAAGGCATGCGTAAGGGTAAGGAGAAAGGTAGAGGGAATGGGTTGGGCGGTGGTAAATTGAATGTCAAGATTAAAGTGATTAGTGATGCGTATGTTGGGTTGGAGTGGACCACGGTTTGTTAATAAATTCTTGTATATAGAAAGTGAGAGAGAGCGCGATAAAATTGGGTTGGAGCTTGAATGAAAATAATATGAAACATGAAATGAACAAATGCTGTATCATTTCTTTGTGAAATGTTGCATGAAAATGCTTCAGACTGTGTATATTGGTGACTTCTTTGTCCTCAATCTTTTCTCAAAGTTATACGTTTGATCAACTGTTGGAGGACAGTATCAAAAAGAAATACCAATATGCACCAGGTAAAAATCAACTGAGAATTAGATCTCCAGGTCAAAAGTTCAAGTCAGAACTGTATGAGTTGCAGTATCTGATACTGCTAAAATATATACAGAGAATCAAGGTATGCATATATACAAAATAAGAGTGAGAGAAAAATAAGTACTGGCAGCATGAAGCCATAGAGATGATGGACAGAATTTAAAAAAAAAAAAAAAAAAAAAAAAAAAAGACCTCTAAAGTGGAAAATTAAAACTAAGAGATGAAATCAAGGAAGAAGAAAGGCGTAACTGAAAATCAAAATGTGTAATGGGAAAAAAGTGCAAAAAACGCCTATGGGATTTCAATATCATTGTATCCTTATATATTAAAAACTTTTTGCGGAATCCAACCTGTCTACCACTATGTACGGGACAAACTCCACAGCGTTCTGAATCCAATAGCCGAGTTCCAAGACTAACCCCTCCAACAAATCCCCTCTCACCCCCAAAATATCGCAGCGAATCAAATACTCCAAAATGGCTAGAGAAGCCCCGCTTCCGCAACTTCAATCGGGACCTCTTGAGATTTCTCTCTCTCATGGCCCTTCGACACCGAAATCAGCGTGGGCGTAGCCGACCTCTTCTCGCCAAATCGTTCGTCAGGGCGACGCAAAGAATCACTTCGCATCGCGCTCATCGGCACGATTACCTGCTTTGGTTTTTTTGTCACGGAAACTGACCGCGCAACAGATATTTCGATGGCGTTCATGGCTTGGCGGTTGGCGTTGTCTTTGGTGCTGGGGGTTGGTCGGGACATGGGTTTTGGCCTCGTCCGGTATTGCGGGAGAGCGGGAGGTGGTTGAACAGGGACGGGCGGGAGCGCAATGGTAGGAGATGGGGCTGGAGGCGTTGGCGGCGGTTTTCGTTGAGGAGGCGGTGGTCGTGGTTGTGGTAGCCATTGCTCAATATCAATTGCTGGGTAAATGGGAGCCGGTTTCCTGGGTTTAGATTCGGATTTTGGCTGTAGTGGTGCTGGCGAGATGATGTGATGCGGCTCTTCGAATAACATTGCTACAACTGACTCATCGGATCGTGTTTTGCGGATATTTGGCGGTTGTGAGGGATTCTTAAATTCAGTAGAGGAAGACTCCCTAGCTTCTTCCTTTGCCGGCGAATTTTTCGGGTAAGCGTGGATCTCTTCTCCTGTCATTCGTTTGCTTGAAGGACTGTAAGGTTGTTCGATTGCAGCAAACGATTCCTCTGATTTGATCGTCCGGAGCCTTTGCGATCGTACCACACTCTTCGATTTGGCAGATACCGGGTCAAGTTTTGCAGCAGGATTCAATATTTCCCACAGAGGTTCGTCAGGAGAAACGGGGACGACTTTGTTGTAAGCAAATGGTACAGCCTCATCTTCATCGGATGACATACTGATATCCGATGAGGACGGCGATGTAGATTCCATTGACAAATATGATGATCCTTCCGATACCCACTGGCTACGAGAGCTTGAAGATGTGGCCATGGATGATGTCCCTCCTTGTGGGGTTGCGCAATCTTTTGTAGATATGACCTTCTCGTTCAATTCTGTCCCTGACGATCGTGGATTAGTATTTGACTGCTGTAATGGGATATTCTGGCGGGGTAAGTTTGAGTTATGGAGTGTCTTAGGAGGTTTTGCTGTTGGCGCTGCAGGGAAAAGGGTGAATGTCGGCGATTTGGGAGCGGGAGGTGTTCCTCGCATTGGCAATGCCATTTCGGGGTGTCCCAATTCCTCCTATTGTATCACTGGTTAGTTGTAAGAAGACCTTGAAAAAGATGTGTCAACCATTCACCTCTTCGTAATGGGTTTCCAGCGTATTGAGGGTTTTGCTTCGACTAGCTAATAGCGTCGTAGGGGTTGGCTTGTCCAAAACGCTTCCAAACATGACACTGTATCTCTCCATGTGGACTTCAGGAATCTCAACGTTCAGCAACGAACGTGTAACATCCTCTGGTCCTGACAGTGAACCTGGCAATATTACTTCTGGCTTCAATGGCTTCGCTACTGGTTTAGCCTGATGGGGAGCTCTTTTATTGGGCTTCGGAGGCTCCGCATACTTGACCAGTTTCCTTTGTTCTTTTCCTCCAGGCGATTTGGAGACATCTTTCCCTGACTTCCGTGAAAGTTTACCCATACGATGTTCAAATTCAAGATCATCCCATGGAGTGTGACTTTCAGAAGACGCCTCGAGATTCCGGGAGTCGTGAGAATCCGCCATTCGATCACGAGATTCATGGCTGGTTGTTGGTCGATTATGATGCTGAAGTTGGTCAAAATCAACATCAGGTTGTTGTTGTAGTTGTTGTTGCTGTTGTTGCAGTGAATTCTTCGCCTTGAAGAAGTCGCTAATTTTCTTCCATTTGCTCGGTTTAGGTCTCCAGGATTCCGATTCTGCAGTTCCCACTAGTTCCATCAAATCGAAATCTATGGCTGGTGGGGATACAGCATACGAAGGTGTATACTGAACGGTCCTGTACATAGTGGGGCTTCCCACTGCCATGCCTATCATCGCTGTGCCATCGTCCGATGCAGTGCTTTCGTGGAGGTGGAAGGAAGGTGATTGTGCCGGTGATGCGGACAGCTGGAAATCAAAGCCGGGCGCGGGAGAGGCTTTCCATTCCTCCCGTGGCGGACCAGCATGTGTATTAAAAGTGTTGTTTCGTTTAGGAACAACGTTACTGGTTGAGGTCTGCCCGTCACCTTGTAGACCTGAATGGGGTAGCGCATCTGTGATATTCAATCTCGGCCCTTGTAGGGTGCCACCGGTTGTATTTGCACGCTGTCTGGTTCTGGTGCTGAAGGCTTTCATGGTTATTTTAGTGGTCGTTCATATGTTTATGTTACACCTGAATATTGGATAATTAAGGACATATATGGACAAGAATGCTGACGAAACCTAGCGGGGGAGAATGGGAATAACGATGTCAAATAAAAATGAATGGACGGCTTTCCAGAAAACCACAATAGAGGGAAAAATGAATGTAGAGAATTGAAGATGCAACCGCAACCGGCGCAAAAGAACGTAGATAAAAATGACCGAAAGTACAGAAAGGATTACAGTGGCGAAGGGGGGGACTAAACAGCGCAGTAGTGTCACAACGGTGAGAGGAAGAGAGGAGAAAGTCCACGGGGCGGGAGGAGTGGAGTTGAGACAGGACGAGGCAGGTCGATGTTCTCCATGATTATTTCGATACTTGGACCATTCAGGTTATGTCGCAAGTTGCGACAACAAGGATATGGGTGGACTGGGAGTTGCGGCAATCTAGACTGCTGAAACACGCCTTCTAGCGGTTTGCTTGCCGAGTGTGTGATAATAACTACTATATTAGGGTCAGCAACTATTTATTGTCGTAGCAGAATATCCCACGGATAGTCATCCCACTGCATCGAGAGAAGGATTATTCTCGAAATCAACTCTTCGGAGCGTAATCAACAGCAGTGTTGACTAAAGGAGATGAGATGAGATCACTCAACCCCTCAAGGGTCTTGTCCCTGGCGCTGCATGGTTCCCTGTCGTCTCTCACTGGTTGAATTGTTCGCGACCTGAATAGCAAATTACACCCAAGTTGCTGACAATAAGGGCCAGACTCAGCCGGCGGAATACCGGCCTGTGATAACATACCAGCCAGCCTCTTTCTTTGATATTTCGCAATCATGTCGTTGATCTCTTTCCTTCATTACCAATGGGTCACTCTGAAACCTGGGTTTGAGATATCTGGGATTGCTGGGGTGTAAATAATCCCGAGAGATTTGATTCCTGGTCAACCGCTGCCAATCACACTCTGTCGGAACTGGATGAAGTCCGAATATTGACCCAAATACTGAATATCAATAAAATGAATTGAATTGATTATCCGACACACTCTTCATATACGACTATCTCCGAACAGCATCCTAGGATGCTAGGGTGGCCGGAGACGGAGTCGAGCTGACAAACCATTGTTCAGCTCTAGTTATCAATGCGCTTGTATGCTCTAAGCATTTAAAGGGATATAGTCCCCAAACCATGGTCTATCAGACAGGTTGTCTCCCCCACAAAGGAAGTTCAATCAGGGAAGCATTTGAAACAGGGTCACAATAAAAGTAAACAAACAAACAAATAAAAACCGAACCCCGCTTAAAATTATCCTACTATCAAATAATCCAGCCATCCGCCATGGCAGATATGGAGGTTCCTCAACATGTTGCAATAGTTGGCGGTGGTCTCTCGGTATGGCAGTTTCACCCCTCCTTCCCAACCAGAGGCACAATATAACCAACTCTTTGCAACAGGGCCTCAGCCTTGCGCTCGCGTTACACAAAGTTCACATACCGTGCACCGTGTATGAAGGGCGGGATGAATCCTACGAAGCCGGGGGTGGGATAACCCTTTCACCGAACGCGCTCCGAATCCTCGATAAATTAGATGTGTTCGCGCGTGTCCGCGACAAGGGTTTCCATTTTGACACCCTAGCTTTCAGCGATGGTGATGGAGTGATCAAAGATCTCTACTATTTTGGTTCCGAGAAGCTGTACGGCTACAGAGGTTTCCGTATTATGCGTCATCTGCTCATTAATGAAATGAAGCTGATGCTTCGGGAAAACGGGACGCAAATACATTTCAACAAGCAATTCTCGAAAGTCATCCGTGATTCGCAAGATGAAGTCGTGATTGAGTTTGCCGACGGATCGGTCGAAACTTCTGCTATAGTGATTGGTGCTGATGGTATCCATTCAACTGTTCGCAACCATATTGTTCCAGACGTGAAACCGGTTTATTCTGGTATGATGGCTATTAGCAGTGTCTGTCCCCGGTCCAGCCTTCGTATTCCTGAGAACTTCTATCTCCCTGCGCACATTTTGTCCAAAGCTGGCGCGTTTTTGATGGTCCCCCAAGAGATTGACGGCTCTCAGCTCCTAATTGGTTCACAGCGACGTTTTCCCGAGAAGGATAAGGATGGTTGGGATGCTCTGGCAGCCGACAAGCAAGGGCTATTGGACATGCTGCGAGAGAATCAGGGCGACTGGCCCGACATTGTCCAATCTGCACTCGAAAATGCACCTGTTGAGAACATGGGTATCTGGCCATTCTACGGGATCCCGAAGTTCAGCAAGTGGGCCAGCTCCACTGATCGGGTTATTGTATTGGGCGATGCTGCACATGCAATCCCGCCCACAGCTGGTCAGGGTGTCAATCAAGCGTTCGAAGACGTGAATATGCTAGCTTTACTGCTCTCAAATCTATCCCAAAAGACCCCCCTTGGGGAGGCTTTGAAATTTTGGCAGCAATACCGCCAGCGCCGGATCGATAAAATCCTGGATCTTACCCAGAAGATGAATGCCAAGCGTCTGCCTCCTGCAGAACAAGCCAAGCTTCCACCGGGCTCAGTCTGGGCTGACGATTCAGCAACCACGGGAGAAGGCGGCCAATTAAGGTGGCTGTATGAACCAGACCTCGATGAGGACGTTGCAGAGTGGCTTGCTAATCGTGGTTCATGAAAAGAGGGCCTGTTTCTTGTTGTATTTTGCTTTGCATACGTTTTTGTATTTGTCGCGACTATTAACTATATGTCAACGTTCCAGGAGAGCCGAAATCATGAAATCGGAGGGAGCAAGAGAGATATTAGAGAGCGCGATGCACATCAAAATGAACACTGCTCACATGAACAGTTGTATTCGAGCAGGCCAGCAGTTACAATTGGTCAACCAGTCCACCAATCAATCAGAACTACTATGCTACTTGACAGCTCGCTTCAGCATCCTGCGTAGTGTAGTACATCGCCCGTCATCTGTCAATGAGCGGCGGAGATCAATTCCTTCCTTCAAGAGCTAATGCACCGCCTAATTCCCCGATTTCAGCGCGGGATGATGTAGGAGCTAGCGACGCAGGCAAAATGAGTTCCACATGAAATCCGAGCAAATGAGAAGAGCCTTGGGCCATGCCCAATGAGCCTGCGTCTGGAACCCTGGTCCAGGATTTTCCCATGGCACCCAGCATGGCGATGTAGAAATAGCCACTACTGTTTCTGGGCACATCCGATCATACTCAGCTAAAATACATTCGCTAACATATCTTCCTTGAATACGTCTGTGTGATAAAAGGAAGATGGAGAGAGTGGAGCACTGCATATAATTTATACTTCGAATATCAGTACTCTGGATCCGGATATATTAAGTATTGAGCGCGTTACATCGTGAAATCGTGCATTCGTAGTATCATAAGGTAAAAAAACCACAGGGCCAGATCATGATCACCAAATTCCGGTTCCGTTCAACATTTCTCATACTGCTAACTCATCCTGATGACTGGAGACAGGGGTAATCTTGCCAAAGCATTAAACTTATTGGAACACCTGGGAGTTCAAATCATTTTGCAGCAAACGCATTTGCAAAAAGCCAACGCCCAATCTGTGCGAGGAATTGCTCGTGAAAGTTCGTGCTAATGGCGTTTCGCCATGGTGTAGCCCTTGATTGAACTAGAGCCACCCTCGACCGACATCCTACCAGCCTATCCCGAACATATTCATAAACAAACAGCGCCGTCGGTTGTGCTTGTTGACGCGTCTCGAGACTGGCGGACAATCATCCCCAGACGCAGGGCCCAATCATCCCGTTTCGTCTCTCGGATAAGTTCATTAGCAAGGTCCAATCTTCTAGCATACTTTATAGACTCCCCCATGGCCGAGATTCTCCTGCCATGCATGTAGAGTTCTGATGTCATTGCGTTCGCGCAGGCTAGCAGAGCTGTCGAGAAGACGAAAAGCGCGAGAATTAGAATCTGTCCCGATTTGCTCACGTTGCTGACAAGAGCAACGTCGGTATAAACAAGCAATGTTGCGAATGCGGTGACCGAGTCTTCGATAAAGGAGCAGTCTCGTAGCCATTGACCTGACGTCACAGCCTTCAAATCATCTACCGCCCCCTGAAGTCTAATCCAGCGGTCTTGGCTGAGGAGGATGAGCAGATCACCCTGAACACCGGGCTCAGAGGCACCTTTCCAGCCAATCGTGCTTCGTCGGCGGATGATGAGTACATTGCAGAAGCGAGCGAAAATTAACGCGACCAGTGCAGAGACGCCCCACCAGTCCCGCGCGACAATTAAGACTGCTAGGACTGCTAGCGACGCGATGGGGCCAAGGAGGTAGGGGATGGTTGAGATACTGGAGAGTGCAAGTATTGGAAACACTGCGTCCAATGTCCGACCGAGTTTGCCATTTGTTTTCAAAGCTGAAGTACTAGTAACTCTTAGATATGTGAGATGGCCAGTGACGCCCATCTTCTGCAGGAAGAGCACCGTCGCGGGATTTTCAACGCGGAAGACATATCCAGATGTCAGGGCGGCGACCGCTGGGTGCTCTCCGTTGTTGAGTTCGGGCGCCGACTGTTGTCGATGTATACCGGGACAGAGGACAAGTATGTCGAGAAGAGCTGAAGTACCAGTTAGAGCGGTCCTTTTAGCGAGCACGGAAACTTCTGCGATGGCCACAAGACCTGCAGCGTTTAGTGAAACTCCGGAAACTGGTAAAAAGTTCCAAGAACGGGAATAAATTTCGACCTGATCGCAACTATTAATGAGATGTTTTGTGGGGGGAGCTATTTAAAGAACCCTGTCGACCTAACGCACCTGATGCGGGATGAACATATTCAAACTCTGGGACACAAAAGACAGCATATCTGAGACACAATCCATTGCAGACATCCACGGCGATCTGAGGCTCTTTATTGAAATTATCACTGCTATGAATTGCGAAAAAGCCGCAGATACGTTCGCTGCCTGTACACTCGTCAGCCGGATGGCTGGTTGGATGGCAGGGGAACTTTGCTGCATGATTGGATTGGTGACGGCTTGGATGACTCGGGCGCCTCGTTCAAGCTTGCGAACTTCGCCACGCCCCGGGCGCAATTCGAGGAATAAGATACTGCAATGTGGTTGGAGAGAAAACGGAGGCTTGAAAAGCCACCAGCAACGGGAACCCATGCGCCTTTAGCATCTCCGATACTGTGCAGGAGCTTGCAGAAACAGCCTCGCATGTTGCAGAAGTTCCTCATATTCCAGAGTTGCGGCTCTATTGACTATGGGTTGAACATAAATCAGCCCATAGGACGCTGTCCGGGCTGTGCTCTCCCATATTCGCAATACTGGCGCATTATTTTCAATGAGACAAACCGTTGTCACGCCTATGATGACCCTGGGTCAATGTGAATGATTACTCTTCTAGCAGAAACGGAAAGAGAAAATTGGTTTTGAGCACATTTCGCCGCAATTAGCCATGGCATCGTACGACTACCGCAGGCAGCTACCTTTACGACGAGAAGAATTTCGACTGGTACGACTCCATATGGGGGAAGCGAATGCTGAACTTGAATGCGATCTGCTTCGGCGTTCCCTCCCCTCCGACGATGATCCGGAGCCTAATCGCTTTGGTTATGGTGTCCGAGCACCTACCCCAGAGCCCTATGATGCCTTGTCTTACACCTGGGGTCCCAAGGGGCAGAACTGCCAGATCAAAATCCTCCAAGGTAGCGAATCACATCCAATGGAAATACGACCAAATCTGAAAGCAGCATTGTTGCGTTTCCGGCAACCGAACTCGCATAGATACCTGTGGGTCGATGCACTCTGTGTCGACCAGGCGAACCAAGAGGAGAAAAGCATCCAAGTGAGCATGATGTTTCGAATCTTTGATGCTGCCGATAATGTGCGTGTTTGGCTTGGCGAGGAGGCAGATGAAAGTACCAGAGCGATGGAATTTATTCGGAGTCGCTTAAAACCCGACGAATTCGACAAAGCGGTCGAAGACCCGTCGCTGTTGAGGGAATGGGTTGCGCTATCTGGCTTGATAAGGCGGCCCTGGTTCAGTCGGCGATGGATAATCCAGGAGATAGCCCTGGCGAAGAAAGCTACCGTGTATTGTGGAGGCGCATGCGTGGAGTGGGAGGAATTCGCCAACGCGGTGTCCCTTCTCGTCCACAGCAAGGAGAACGTTCGGCAACTCTTGAGAAGGTCAAGTGAGTACTGTAATCATCCGGATTATCTTGGAGATGTGAGTCAATCGGCAGCTGCCCGATTGATCGATGCTTCAGACAATATGTTCCGGAAGTCGGAGAAGGGACAGATACTCGAGCGACTCCTTTCCCTCGAAGAACTCATGTCAACCCTCTCTGCCTTCGAGGCATCAGATCCTCGAGATGTTCTCTATGCAGTATTATGGTTAGCTCGTGATGCACGCCCGGGTTTCAGGTGTGGAGGTGAAGTCATACCTCCAGATGATCAGAGCATATTCTCAGGGCTCTCTGGATTCACGGAGTATCCGCCATCACCAACAAATAATTCCGATGTGTTACCTAGCGCTTATCTGCAATTTGGATCCCCGGAAAGGCGGAAAAGAGCCCATTCGGATGGTACATATAATAGCAGAGGCTTCAAGCGACTTCACAGTATGGACCAGAACCACCCGGTTCCGCAGATTTTTGTCAGCCCTGACATTGTGAGCGAACCGGCAATGATAACTACCTCCGTCAATGGACACGCGGGCGAACATACGACGCTACCTCAACTCCCCGCACCGCCCGAAAAGAGCCTTGGCCCTCCTGCTATCCATCTAGACATTCCATCGACCCAAGGATCCGTTGATTCGAACCAAAGCCCAAGGGGGGATTCGGACCGAAGTTCAAGAGCAGACTCCGTAGAGCCGAAAGAAGGCTTAGCTATTAAAATTGCAAGAACACTCCGTGCCAGGCGGCGCAAGAATAGAATCCCAGTGGATTATAACAAAAGTGTCCTAGAAGTTTGTAAGGACGTTCTAAAATTTATATTCACGCGGTCAGACTCACTGGACATGCTGTGCAGACCTTGGGCGCCCTCCGGCCTGAACCTGCCCTCCTGGATGCGGCCAGTCTCAGACAATCCCTTTGCGACGGAAAGGCACGGAGTTTATCGTCGCGTCAACGCTGACCCGTTAGTGGGTAAACCCTGGCCGAGCCCAAATCTATACAGGGCTGCGCATAGTATTCCGGCCGACTGGAAATTCGACCCAGAAGTCAATGAAAGCCTCAACATCCAAGGCTTTGTCCTAGACACGATACGCAAAAAAGCATCAGCGGCACGCGCTGGCGTCATTCCATCCGACTGGAACAAAATTGCCGGTTGGGAGAACCCATCTTCGCCGCCCCCGGAGACCTTCTGGAGGACATTGGTTGGGAATCGGGATTTCACAAGCCACAAACCACCACGCCACTGGCGAAAAGCGTGTCACGACGCCTTTAGCCTCAGAACGTCAGGAGGAGATCTCGATATTAAAGAAGCGGTCGCCTTTGAGTGTCCGAAGTTTGTCCAGCAGTATCTAGAGCGAGTACAATGTACAGTTTGGTCACGAAGGCTTGCAGTTCTATCCAACATTCCAATGCAGGAATCTCTGTGTCTTGTCCCCATGTGCGCCAAGAAGGGGGACAAGGTATGCATTTTATATGGATGCAATGTGCCTGTCTTGCTTCGCGAGAGAAGCGGGGCTAAACGGAATCGCTGTGGGTGTTCGGAGAACGGTTGTCAATGTGGTTGTCAGAACTGCACGTCAGGTTACGAGAGAGGTCCTATTAGCTATGAATTAATCGGTGAATGTTATGTGCATGGTATGATGGATGGCGAGGCATTGGCCTACAAACAGAAATATAAGATCAAAGGTCAGAATTTTGATGTCCGGTAGGCAAACCGTGGAACCGCCTTTGGAAGAGTATATTTTGGACATGGTAGATAGGTTGATAATATTAGTTGGAAATAACTTGGTATCGCAATCTATATTGTCAGCGTCCGGTAGTGTTAATAATTTAGATATCCTGTTTGCGACGGTTGTCTTGCTCCATCAACGTTGAAACTGTTTAGAGTGAAGTATACATGTCTAAGAAAGGGTATATATAGTTCCTAACGGAAAACCTCTCTGGAAACTTTCGCATGGATGTGGTTTGGAACAGGTCCGCAGTAGTGTAGTACAGTCCTATTAAAATATATAAATGACGTTTCAAAGAAAAAAGATAGTACGAAGAGCGATACCAGAATACAACAAGAGTAGAATCCCGCAAGGGAAGCCCATGATAGAGAATAAATTTTGTGCGAAAAGTCAGAAATAATGGACACAGGAAGGGCGCATCCATCAGTAATGGGTAAGTATGAGGAATATGAGTAGCTCTATAGAAATAATATGGGGGAGAATTAGGGACGAGGAAGAAAGAAAAGAAAAGCCAAAACGAAAAAGTTAACAAAGTATCACTCCACAAAACGCACATTATTCCGCATTTCTCAATTCCCTTCAGACAGAATAAAAGAGCCGTTTACCGTTTATTTTCAGGCTTGCGCCCAACCATCAAAAACATAGGCGTGAACAATTTCATTTCACCACCTTTGACAAGGCAGTCAGCGGCATACGCCAGGCTGTCACCGGTCTTCTGAGCGCCGTGAGGCATAATGCCAACTTTCTCAAGCCCACCTACAAGACGGTGCACGATCGCACGACCCCACCAGGTCATACGAAGAATCGTGAAGAAATCTCTCATCGAGGACATATGTTTCCACGATCCTGCCAGCGGGTAGTACCAGGGGATCTCATCGGGCCGATCAGCAAGATCTTCCGCATGCAACAGTTCAAATCCGGCCGCCTTGATGGCTGCTAGGGCAACTTCCGCCTTGACCATGTTGGCGATTCCGTCACCTTGCTCGATCCCAAGGCGGATCTCGCGGTGCTCCGGGTTGTCGTTATCGTAGTTGTCCGTCATGACCCATTCATAGACACCAAAGGTACCACCTGGCTTCAAGACGCGGTAGATTTGGCTGTAGACGCCCTCGAGGGAGGGGGCGTGGACGGTGGCTTCGATGGCATAGACGGCATCAAAAGTTTCCGGCTCGAAGGACATTTGCATGAAATCTCCCTTTGTGAAACGAAGTTTATGTGACAACCCTTCCTTAGCAGCATAGTGGGTGGCGCGATCAATTTGGTAGTCGTTGTTATTCAGGCCAACGACATTGACACCAGCGAACTTTACTATTTCTCTAGCGGGACCACCAACACCACAGCCTACATCAAGAACGAGTTGGTCCTCTTTCAGTCCGATCTGGTGGGCGAGGTAATGTTCGTGTCTGGCGATGGCCTGATGGAAGGGCTCTCCGTATGCGAACCGGCAGAAATGGAATGATGAGCCCCAGCCATACTCGTAGAAATCAGTAGCAAGGTTGTAGTAACTAAATTGGAGAGGTTACAAGTTAGTCCAATGAACACTCGCATCGCATGATCTCGTTGTTTCTCTCTTTCTTTTTCATCTTCTCTCTTCTAATTTGGGCTCCTGTTCTGCGGTTGCCATGCGCTCACTCAGCATGGACAGGACGGAGGTGCTTACTGTCGCGTAAGAGTTGCGTATTCTACTCTACGTGCCTAGAATGACATGTTAGAAGCATTTCCCAAGAAAAATTTATTTCCAAACTAACCTCTCTGATTTCGTCCGTTTCCTCTGCGGATGGTTTCTTGTCCCAGTGCTTGAAATACTCGTCCACCGCAGCCCTTTGTGCCTTGTGGTCCTTGGCACTCATGGCGGCTAGGCCACCACGTCTCTTCGCTGACGACCCGTGGAGAGCCTTGTTGAAAGCAGCATCGCGCTGGTGGTCCTCAACCTCAAGAGTCGACGGGGCCATTCCGCTTGATATATGTCACGGGAATGAGCAGAGAGGTAAAAGGGGGTTGGTGTGTGGTGGGAAGAGGAGGGACTTGGGAGAAGCTAATTGAGAAGAAATGAACGACAAATACACTCAATGGTATCTCGAACACTTAAGCCGTACTGCTTCTACGCATACGAGAGGAACTGCGCTACAGGAACCGGTCGACTTGATGAGAATGTTGGGTTGTGGGATGTTTGAAATATCAATCCGGTTCCAAGAAATATCCGGAGGAACAGAAAACAAGGGGTATGCACTAGGTTGAAAGTGGATTAGCGCGTATGGCCTGGTAGCTTATCTCTGGCCAATTGAAATGTGGGATATTCTGCAGCCTCAGGAAGTGGATCTCCCTCAGCCCCTTTATGGATAGGATTGCTGCCCTACTACCGGATCTGGCCATGGCAAGGTGACGCCACCGATGAATTAGCCAATCAGAGCCAGGTTATTCATCCTTCAGAACAACGTTTGATCCGGATCAAGTGGCATCTTCTTGGCAACATTTTGAGCCGAGGCATGTTGTGGGCTGCTGGGGTGTTTGTGCAAGCCAAGGGCCACAGAAAATGTGCTATCCGGATCAAGGTTAATACCTTCCGATGATTAGTCATAGTTGACTCAGCCTTTCATGTGATCGCGCCAAGATCGTCCCCATTCGATGAATGTTATCAAAATCCTTTCCAGCAGAAGCCTCACCATCATCAAGGCAAAATAATTACAGGAGACCCTTATAATGCCCCCTCCTCAGATAAAACAAGATATCAACCGCTCTGGTTGGGAGACAACAGATTTCCCCTCCGTCTGCGAATCATGTCTTCCCGACAACCCTTATGTCCAAATGCTCAAGGAAGACTATGCCGCTGAGTGTAAAATCTGCACCCGCCCGATGACCATGTTCCAATGGAAACCAGATCGCACAGCACGCACCAAACGGACAAATATCTGCTTGACATGCGCTCGGCTGAAGAACTGTTGTCAGTGTTGCATGCTGGATCTGTCCTTCGGCCTGCCTATCGTTGTTCGAGATGCGGCCTTAAAGATGGTGGCGCCAGGTCCGCAGAGCTCGATAAACAGAGAATACTACGCACAGGAACACGAGAAGGAGATCGAGGAAGGGAGAGGGGCAGTGGAGGAATACGCAAAAACTGATGAGAAGGCTAGAGACCTGCTGCGGAGGCTGGCGAATAGCGAACCATACTACAAGCGTCAACGAAGGATGGGTAACACCAACACCAGGAACAGAGAAAACGAAGATCTGCAAGAAGAGGGAATCTCAGGACAAAGGCAAATAGGATACGGACCGGGACCAAACACCGGAGGATCTACTCCGGGGCCCATTCGAAGTAGCGATATTAGGCGTGGCGGGCTTCATGGCCGCGGAAGAGGAGGAGGGATGCGGGGCGGGCGTGGCCGTGGTGGTGGACGAGGGTTTCCCAGCGTCACCCAACTCCCTCCAGGACCCCAAGACATTCTTCCCCCCGACGATCCGAACATAACCTCTCTTTTCATCACCGGTGTCGAAGACGACCTCCCCGAACACGCCCTTCGCACTTTCTTCACCGAATTCGGCACCCTGCGCTCCCTCATCTGCTCACACCGCTCACACTGCGCTTTTATCAATTACGCGTCGCGAGAGGCGGCGGAGAAAGCCGCAAACCACTGTCAAGGCAAAGCCGTGATACAGGGCTGCCCCTTGCGTGTGCAGTGGGGTAAACCGCGACCGTTGGATAATATGGAAAGGGAGGAGAGAATGCAGTATGCACGGCAGGGACGGGCGGTGGTCCCTAGAAAGAATCAAGGCGCAGGGGGTGCAGGGAGAACCACTAATGAAGCTGCTCTTGGTGGGAGTGCGGGGGCGACTGGGCAAGAAGAACAGCACCAGCCATCGTTTGTCGTCGCGCCGCCGCCGGGGAGTGGGGACGTGCAGTATGCCAGTTTGGCGGGTGATTGATATTATTCTGAAAGCCTTATTATGGGTTATTTGGCGTGTGGCAACTATTCCCCTCCCTTTCATAGGTTAGATTCCGGGATCATGCGCCGTTTTGACACTTTTTTGTGTAAATTATATACAAGCAGCTTTTACTCTGTCTTTCATAACACATCTTACACATCGTTACTTTTGCTCCAATCAATACCCTCTCAAAAACCAGTGTACAAAGACTCCGCCCGCCCATCAACTCTGTTTCTCTATTCAGTTCGGATACCATATATCAAAGTGAAGTGGCCTACACCACGTTTCAAGAACCACCTTACATGCCATCATAAGCGATGCGCGGTATGGATATACGTCGGGAATTCGTAAAGTTCCTCCTCAACAAACATTGTACCGTATAACTTATATATGTCTTTTTATCAGTTACTCTGATGACTGCGTGTTCGAACACGCCTTCCCAACCGCAACCTTAACCCTCTCATTCTTTCCCGCCGTCTTAATGGAATCATTATCCCCGCGCTCGATGTGTTCGTGGATTCGTAATTCTGTTCAAGCCGATACATTACATTAGCATATTGCTTACCACACCTCCCCTTGCCTCCCTCTCCTTCTCTCTTCGTTCATCTTCGCCTTCGTACTCGCCCCGGAATCTACTCATGACAAGCATACAAGCTAGCACACCGCAACACCGGAAAATGAGAAGAAATGCAAAAAATATAACCTACCATATCGCTCCGCCTCCTCCCCGGCACCGGAAATTTTAACCCCCTGTACAACATTCGTCCTCAGTATCTCCGCCGTCTCCATTGCATGCTGGATGCGCATAGGGGTATCCACACCCTGCTGGCGGTGTTGGTCGAACTGTTTGCGCGCTTCAGCACGGGCAGCATGGAGGGTTGTGAAATCACCTATAAAGCAGGTCTAAATGTTAGTCGGAGCTAGGTTGTAGATTTATATCTATACACATCGATATGTGGGGGGTTATCTTACCTTGGAAGGCAATGCGGGTTGCGCGGAGCAGGAAGCGGTAGGCGGCTAGAGGATTAGGAGCAGTTGTCGCGGCCATAATTGGGGTTTATATCTGTCTGGTTCAGGCCGTGAAAGATTCGATATGGTATGTAATTGCGGCAGGGCTTTTGGGGAAGAGACTCGAATGCGGGATGGAGGAATATCGTTGTAGCTTGCCTGGACAGGGTGTTAATTCAATGAAGCGTGAGAAATGTTAAAGACCTAGCTGATACAAATCATGATCCGACTGAGGCCAAAAACCCCGAGTATCATTCAAAATGAATACATGTATGTTCACGATATCCAATCTACCAAAGCCCACGCAAATATATTAATCTCTCTGCAAAGTAACGCCCAAGCTGCGGCGAATTGACTTCTCCGTCCCAAACAGGATTAGCGTTGTGCCCTCGCTCACCCAAAGAAAAAATTATCATATTTTCCAGCTTCCACTTTCTTATCATTCGCGTTGGTTCTGGGACTTCCCTCTAATTGCTATATACATACTCTAGATCAATATATATAACCAGAAGCCGACACGGGATGGCTGCTGCTGAGATTGTGCATTTACCTCTTCCCACTCTACCAGAGGGGTGGAGTGCAGAGAAAGACTTGAAAATCATCAGTTCACTATCCAACGCTACCCAGCGGAACGTAGAACCTGTTGGACCGCACTTCTTAGCCCATGCCCGCAGAGTACGTCAATTGATTATTTAAGTATTTTACGTCTGTTTCTATATATCTAACTATGATTTGCGGTGAACTAACTCAAGATCTCCCCTTGACAGAAGCGCCATCAACGGACATTCTCCGAGGATGACAGAATCCAGGCCCAGGAAAGTGTGAAGAAGATCGAAGAAGATGAAGCCGACGAGATCAGTGAACCTGAGGATCCCATTATGCTTCAGAGGGATGCCAAGGATTGGAAGGTATGATCTACAACATGGATGGCTTTTCAATCCGTTCACACAACAAAGTTGGTTCTAACAATATCGATAGGGCCAAGATCACTACGCCGTCCTCGGATTGAGCAAGCACCGGTACCGTGCCACAGACGAGCAGATTAAACGCGCTCATCGTAAGAAGGTGCTTCGCCATCATCCAGACAAGAAGGCCGCATCGGGTAACGCCGACGAGAACGATAGTTTCTTCAAGTGCATCCAGAAAGCTACCGAAATTCTCCTTGACCCTGTCAGGCGCCGGCAATTCGACTCCGTCGACGAGCTCGCCAATGTACCACCTCCTGGCAAGAAGAAGGGCAATTTCTTCAAACTCTGGTCCCCGGTCTTCGAATCGGAGGCTAGATTCTCCAAAATCCAACCTGTCCCCAAACTTGGCGACGAAAACAGTACCAAGGAGGAGGTCGAGGAATTCTACAACTTCTGGTACAACTTCGACAGCTGGAGGTCGTTCGAGTATGAAGACGAGGACGTCCCCGATGACAACGAGAACCGCGATCACAAACGCCACATCGAGCGCAAGAACGCTAATGCCCGCCGGAAGAAGAAGACGGAGGACACCGCCCGGCTGCGCAGACTAGTAGACGACGCTCTTGCTGCTGACGAACGAATCAAGAAGTTCCGCAAAGCGGAACGTGCAAACAAGGACAAGCGTAAGCTCGAGAAGGAGGCAGAGGCGAAACGCCTAGCGGAGGAGAAGGAGAAAGCGCGGCTAGAGGAAGAGCAGCGGAAGAAGGAGGCTGAGGAAGCTGCCAAGGCCGAGAAGCTGGAGGGCAGGAAGGCGAAGGAGGCCGCGAAGAACGCTGCCAAGAAAAACAAGCGTGTGCTTAAGGGCAGCGTTAAGGATGTGAACTATTTTGCTGAGGGTGGGGATGCCACTGCGGCGCAAGTGGATGGCGTGCTGAACGATATCGATGTGCTTATTAGCAAGATTAGCAATGAGGAGCTTGCGGAGCTCGCTGCGAAACTAGCGGCCGCAGGGGGTAACGCAGCGGCTGTCAAGTCGACTTATGGTGAAATTGTTAAGGGGCTTGTTGGTGCTGGAAGGCTGAAAGATGGGGAGACCAAGTTTTTGACTGCCTAGATATTAGAAAATTTTACATGGAAAGACGAAAAACGAACACGTGAGATTTCCGTTTATGAAAAGCCTGCATGATACTAATTTAAATATATCCAAATATCTTACATTCTTTTTTGTTTCTTTTTTGATGAGTTATTGAGCGCCTTTGAAATTTCCAGGGGGCGAAATTGGATGTTTAACTAGATAAGCAGAATAGGGGTAATTCAATCTATCTCTGAGCTATATAATCCTAATGAAAACAAAGTTCATTCGTCCAGCGTAGATCAGAAACATCACCCCTCCAGGAAACAAGCCTAGATCGATTATTGGAAAACCGCGCTAGACGTTGAGGAAGTACTCCGCATGCACACAAGTCAATGGCTCCCTCGATAATCCGGCTGAGTAACAAAAAAGGACCTTCTGTTGGATTCCAATTGCCTATTAGATAGGCCCTGCGGACATCTCGGGGAGAAGCCACACGCTCCAAATAACGTAAGGAGCGTGGATATTTTCACTGATTCTCATCATGCGGAGGGGGATTCTCAGTGAACCTGCTTGGGATATTTAGTTAAACAGGTAAATAGGATACTGTACGTGAAGATATAGAGTAGAAAGTCACCTCACCAGTTTGTTCTTTGCAGAAGCGACCCAGTCCTCCAGGTTTTTCCAGGTTTCCTAGCAAAATATCCACCAAATAACGCTTTGGTGGAATGGAAATATATCTGGAAGTAGATGATGCAAGCGACAACACAAAGATGAGATTACAGGAACACTGAGGGACTGGACAGCAGGCGGTCTGGTAACCCGGATTTGGAGCCGCTGTCTCAGATACAGTGCTAAGTAGGACTCCGCGATTTATTCGTCCCCATTCCCATCCTGGCACCGGGCCGGAGCAGAACATATACAGAACACGCCATGGCCCTTACAGGTGGTGTAGAGCTAGTTTTTTTGCGTTGGCGTATGAGCGACTACAGACATATTTGCAGAATTAACATTCCAACCGTGGTGGCTACACCGAATTTCTTGTCTGCGGGGATCCGGGCTGAAGTTCATAATCTGGGCTCATATAGTTAATTGACATCATAGCGGAGATATCAGCAGGAATTGGAGTAAACTGTTTGAAGATAAAGATAAAACAATCTTCAACCGTACACCTTTGTTGCATTTTCTTGAATTGCGATTGGAGATGGTTCCAGGAACCTGCCATCCAGCTTAAGCGAATGTCCCGCTATGATGCCTAGGTCTCCAACAGGAGAGAGGGGAAGATGGCGAATGGGCAACCAAGTGATATTGAATTGTCATTTTGATCTTCCCATTGCCATTGAGAACTTAATCACATACGTTTCCTAGTATATGCTGGCGTAACTCCAGTTTTCTATTCAAACGAAAAGGGCATGGTTGATAACTGTACGGAGTACCGGACGGTAAATTTAATCTCATTGATAGCAATTCAGCACCCACCAATTTCGTTAACGAATAGATGCAGTATTTTGGATGAGATCTATGCGCTCTCGAGACCCTGATATTGGCAAAATTGTCCGCGTTATGAACACCACGAACGCCATATGTGGGACATGTGCCGACTTCGCCAGTCGGTGGCCAGCCCGAAGGGAAGCGGTGTTTCAAGCACACTGGTCACACAACCAAGAATTCGAGCCAGCTCCATTTCCAACACACCAAGAGTGCGACTATGAGTAAGACAATAATGGTATTCATAGGTTTCCAAAAGTCCGGTCTTTTGAAGCCTGATGGAAACGCGTTTGGCGGGCGGTTTCCAATAATGCGTGACCGAATAGAATATCCCTTTAATGCAGCTCAACTGCTGAAATCTGCGTGGCCATCAGTCGTAACAGCATACCTAGCCACCACATCAAAAGAACTTGACTGGGCCAACGGACTATCTTTCATCTCTGCAAAATGATTGGAACGGATCCTCACACTGAAAGCGGAATCAATTCACGGTTTCAACTGAGGGGAAATTGAACATATGTCAACTGATGTGATGTTACTCCTCAGCCGCATCAGGAGGACCACCGTTGCGTGAGAACTCGAAGAAATAGCATCAGCCAGAGAATCCATTAGGTAATGGGAAGCGAATGTGACTGCCAGCGACTTGTGGTTATGTTATGGCGAGATGTGCTGGTCAGTACATGTTTTGGATGCTTCCCCACATACGCTAAACATCGTAAGTAACTATACGGAGTATACTCATCTGGAACAAGTATTCGCAGAAGAGAACTGGACTCGGGCACACAAAGCTAAGCTATTTGCTACTCGGAGCCGTCTTCTGCGGGTCGGCTAGGCGTCGCAAACGTTGATATAAGATCCGCAGGTCCACACCTCTTCAAGGAGAAGGAGGTTCAATGGCGGTTGTATTGGTATTACCGATTTGCTCCACCCGTCTTTGTGTGCTGGCTGTATTGAAATACATGCCAAGCCTTGATCCGCCCTAGCCCTAACCCTAATTACATCCCGGTCCTTGAAGCTCGGGTCTGGCTGCTAAAAAAAAGTTGAACTCGCCCTTTGCTGTGGCGGCGTTTTGCTTTTTTCCCGGCTCCTCATCCACTGTCCGATAAGCTCTGATATCAGCGCTGGCGCTAAGCGTTTTCCTACCTCGTTTGTTGGTGGATTTGGCTGTATCGGGAAACCCTAGCCTGAAAATGGGTGGAATGGTCCATGTGGACTCATGGTCCGCCTTGGTGACATGAGGAAGCGCGGGTAAATGATGGGCTTTTGAACCCCGAGAAACCGATTAAGAATCAAGCACGGTTGATGGGAGGCGAAATGCGAAATGCGAAATGCGAAATGCGGGCACAGCCTGGACCATGTGGGAACAGAAACCGCTTCGCAACTTTTCCATCAGTGCAACGCAGTTACATCACTAATTCGAGGGGCGGGAAAGCTCAATTTGTCAGAACAGGAACAAATATGGGAAATGTGATTCCGGAGGATGGTCCGCAGTGTTGTCGCAAACCAGGCCTGTCAGCACGCAATCTAGGACTGGCGGTGAATCCAAAACCTCATATGATCAGGAGCAAATTACTGATCCGCAGAGCGCAGAATAATGGCCAAGCCATGTATGTGGGACAATTTCGCCGGCGGGATTGAATTATTGAAAAAGTTTCCCAGCCCGCTTGTGTCGTAATTGGGCGCCGCTGGTCTGATTCATAAAGGACAGCTTTTCTCCCGCCCCTATCGCTCTTCGCCCTTCATTTTTCCACAACTCCCAAAGAGCGCAGTTCTAATAGTACCTAGCTTAATTGTTATAATACTTGAATCCTTTGCTTCATTCATTAGCTCGATCATCTCTTCTCTTTCCGTCATTAGTAGTATTCAAAACACTCAACCACTGTCAAGAGCACACGACACCCAGTTTTCATCATGGCTGATCGGAAGAAACCCAACCTTCTGTATATTATGGCGGACCAGATGGCAGCTCCACTGCTTTCCCTCTATGATAAAAACTCTCCTATCAAGACACCAAACCTTGATCGTCTCGCCCGCGAAGGGGTCTGCTTCGAATCTGCATACTGCAACTCACCCCTTTGCGCCCCGTCCCGCTTCACCATGGTGACCGGGCAGTTACCATCGAAGATCGGGGGCTATGATAATGCAAGTGACTTGTCGGCAGATACCCCTACCTATGCACATTATTTGCGCAGACAAGGATACCATACTGCACTCGCGGGGAAAATGCATTTCGCGGGCCCAGATCAGCTGCATGGATATGAGCAACGTTTGACGAGCGACATATATCCAGGAGATTATGGATGGACAGTTAATTGGGATGAGCCTGTGAGTTTATCGCTTGCATCGGAGGAAGTATATATATATAGGATATGTTGAATGTAATGCTAATAGGCCGCGGGATACAGGAAGTCCGCCCAGATTGGTACCACGACATGTCTTCCGTAATGGAAGCTGGACCCTGCGTCCGCACCAACCAGCTTGATTACGATGATGAGGTGATTTACAAGTCCACCCAGTACCTGTATGACCACGCTCGCCACCGGCGTGAACAGCCATTTTGCTTAACAGTTTCCATGACCCACCCTCATGACCCATATGCCATGACAAAGGAGTACTGGGACCTCTACGAGGATGTAGTAATCCCTCTTCCAAAAACCTCAGCGCTGCCACAAGACAAGCAAGACCCACATTCCCAGCGGGTACTACGGTGTATTGATCTCTTCGGCAAAGAAATCCCTGAAGAGCGCATTGTGGCTGCACGCCGAGCATATTTTGCGGCCTGCTCGTATGTGGATGCGCAAGTTGGAAAGTTGATGGCGACCCTGAAGGCATGCGATTTTGCTGATGAGACCATCGTCGTTTTCACAGGCGACCATGGTGACATGCTTGGTGAACGCGGACTCTGGTATAAGATGGTATGGTACGAGCATGCAGCCCGAGTGCCAATGTTTGTCCATGCACCGGGCCGCTACAAGCCAAAGCGGGTCAAGGAAAATGTCTCCACCATGGATTTACTCCCTACCTTTGTAGAGATGACAGGTGGCGAAATGAACAACGATCTCCCTGTCGATGGAGTCTCGTTAATGCCTTACATCCTCGACGAGAACTCACCCGAGGCTATTTCTGGCGTGAAAACAGACACTGTCATCGGCGAGTACATGGCTGAAGGCACTCTTGCGCCTGTCGTTATGATCCGACGGGGACCATGGAAGTTCGTATACTCGCCCATAGACCCTCCAATGCTCTATAACGTGGAGCGCGACCCCGCGGAATTAACTAATCTTGCGACTGGTGTCGAAATACCAACTCGACCCCATCTCACAAGAAACGAGTATCTTACCGCTACAGCAACAATGCCACAACAAGGAAAGCCGCTCCAGACAGGCCCTGCAGCACCGCCCACGCCCTCCGTCTCGCCGCCACCAGGCACTCTCACCCCCAACGTCCCCGTCTTCTCCAACAACAACAAGGTCAATGCAACGCAGATCCTGACCCCCCCGCGTACCCCGACGCCAACCGCTGCTTCTGCTAGCAAACTCACCAGCCCATCTCAAACTGACATCGTAAACCTCCTCTCCGCATTCATCTCCGAAGCACATTCACGCTGGGACTTCCAGGCGCTGCAGTCGCAAGTCCTGCATTCGCAGCGGCGCAGACGCCTTGTGTACTCGGCCTTGGTGAAAGGGCAGTTCACGTCATGGGATTACTCACCCGTCACCGATGGCAGTGCACAGTTTATCCGCAACCATGGCAAGGGGGCGTTAGGGGATGTCGAACTCCTCAGCAGGTACCCAAGGGTTATTCAGTGGGGTGGAAACGGGGGCCGGAAAGGCGTTTAGAACGTCGCTGGGAAAGAGATTTTGGTTTGGGGGTAAGTTGGTAAGTTCGAGATTGAGGTTTTCGTGTTGGAGGCTATTTATCTACCTCTCTCTCTATATGCATTGCTCAAATGTCAAAACCTACGACGACCGCCTGGTGCGTCGGACGAACCAAGGGACGCGACAAAAGAAACGAAGAACGAAAGGCAGAAACATCCGAGAGTGAAATCCGAGACTGATGAGTCGTTTCGGTGTTCATGGATGAGAAAGTGCCATAAATATCAGACAAGTTGGTCTATGAGGTTATGCGGCCAGGGTTTCGAGGTACGTTATTCAGCCTTCATTCATAAGCTATTATCCATCTCATCCCCGGGTAACTGTATTATGGTGCATCTACCATCTACATATGCCACATGTACGTATGTGTGTTTGTGTATTGCGACACAGGAAAACATACACACGCTGTACAAATCAAGGTGGGAAAGGGGACATGGAGATATCAGACTGTTTTGCCTATGCAGTCCGAAAATATATAACCATATATCGTATCAATATGCGTCTCGATTATTTTGACTAACGGAATAGAAAAGTGTAGCGTGTTGAGGTATAGATAAATAATTTTTTGGTTGGAATCTTAGTGAACAGAGGGGAATACTTAACTAGCAAATTGAAGACAAGCCGACCCAATAAACTTCCTCCGTTTTTCCTTTTCTTTCTTTACGCCAATTTTATCGGCCGTGTTCCGTTTCCGCAACGCTCCATTTAACACAATGTTCGGTGTTCGGATATCCTAAGGCGACTCCCAGCTTGCGGAATACATCATTTGACACGCCCGTCATTCTTCAAATTTTAGTTTAATATATAATATAAAATGTTGATCTCTTCAAATCTGGATCTATAACGGAAGATGTAAGCGAAACACAAATTCAGAAAATACTTCTCCGCACCCCACCATAGATAGTATGAAAACTCCAGGTATAAATGTCATAAGGATATAAGTCCATAAACAGATCTAATTTTTGGAGAAGGTGCTATTATGCCCTCGAATTCTCCTCTCCTTTCCTGAAGGAAACCTTAGCCATCTTCTCTTCCCGCCAATACCATACAGCTGCGGTCACTGCCCCAGGTCCAACGGCAGCAATTCCCATCGCAATCACTACAACCGCCACGCCTAGTTTAACTCGTGCCCTGCCAACTCGATTCATATCCCACACGGCCAGAATGCACCATACCGCCGTCGGGATCCAGAACACCCAAAAACCCGCAAGCCAGAGCATGCGGATGTCTCCAAACACAACGGATATAAATTGTAAACTGCTGCTGCTGCTGCTGTGTGGGGTGAAAATGTGTGGGATGGATATATCCAGATAACGAGGTGACAACGCGATGCAGATGATGAGGACATGGACTAGGGAGGCAACACTAAATGAACAGAGGTAGACGCGATTTAGGCATGGAATGTCCGGCATGGGCTTATCAGCGGGTGGAGTCCGGTGGCTGTCGAGGTAGAACATCGCGTATACTGTTGAAAAGATGATGAGAAGGGTGTTGACGTATATAGGGGCGCGTTGCAAGGTTAGGGCGATAGCTTCGGCTACGCAGTGGCCCGAATATCCCTTAAATAATAAGAGTGGAGGCAGGAAGTAGCCCAGAACTAGAGCTGGGAGCAGTGTCTTCGCATAAGATGTTGGAACCTGGCGGGAGACGGGCCACCAGTAATGCGCGTTTGATGATGTGAGAATATATGCTGCGCAATACATGGGAGCGGCGACGGCGATGCCAAAGGCGTGATAGATGATGGCCCAAAAACTTGTGCTGAAGCTATTGAATGTGTTAATATCGTTGTGTTCGGCCAACGGAAAGACTCAAGGGTAACTCACAAAGTCAACAAGTTCAAACTGTTGCGTTTCCTGCAAGATTCAATTGTGGATATGGCAACTATGGGAAAAAGTGAGAAGTACAAATACATCTGGACAATGGTAAAGCAAGGTGTGACTTCCACGTTCCATGCTGCGTACCGTGGAATGGAAATAACCAAAATCTTATCGAGAAATTCAATACCGGTGAATGGAGCTATGTTCGCCTTCTCGACTAAACCTGGTGCCCTTGCTAACACAGCCCAGATATCCATCGCCCAAAATTGGACAGCAGAAAGGGCGAAGAAAAATGAAGCCAACACCCAGCTGTACCAACCTCTGCAGCAAGGGGGGCTAAGCAGGTCGGAGTCATATGGGACAAGGGTAATGCGAGGAGGGAGTCCGACATTCTCCAACCTTTGCGCCGGTGGACAAGACTCAGAGCTGTTGTTGATGACGCGATCTTTGTGAACTCGCGGGAGTACGTGTAATGCGACAAACCTGAGAAAAGGAGTTTCCAATGATTGCAGCCGCTGCTGGTTGTGGGACACTGCAATTAACCTCTTCGCTGTCTTATGGCGGAGATCCTGGACTTCCTGGAAGATATCTGAAATTTGAGAAGTGCTCAACTCATTAGAAATTGATTCCTTGAGCGCTCGCACCAAAGCATTGGTTAGAGCAGCGCCAGATTCAAGAGCTGAATTGCCGCCATGGCCAGCAATCGGGTGAAACTACACGAGCGTCAGTAGTTATTTGCAGATGTAAGACCAAGCGATATGGATATGGTTATCGAACCTTATGTGCCGAGTCCCCGATCGTTATGATGCGGTTGTGATGCCACTGCTGAACAATGTATTCAGGAAGGGCAGTCATATTACAGGCGACCTTCCCCTTTACGAGGTCCTTGAACTTCAGGTTAGGAGTGAGAATGTCGTTTTCGTGCTCCTGGATATGTCGTGATTCATCCTCCTTGCTGAATCGGGGGATACCTGCTCCATAAGCACGATTCTGCAGCTTAAAAAAGTGAAACCAGTAGACACGGCCATGGAGCCCGCCCAGAATTCCATATGAATTGTTGCGTCGAAGAACACTGGTGAACGAGCCGATAGGCAGAGGGGAAGAAATCTTGGATATGCCAAATACGCAACCATAGTCACATCGCATATCTTTCTCAAGGAACTAACGGTCAGTGTATGGTCGGGTGCCAGTCAGTGAATTGAGGATGAGATTTACTCACCATCGAATTCTCTAACAGGGAAACGTCCTGGAGGAACTTCATTCGCCAGCCTCACCATTTCCCGGCGGACCGTGCTGTGGGTGCCATCGCATCCAACGATGATATCCGCTGAGTACAGTTCCCCATCTTTCGTTGTGACAGTGACGCCATTTTGCAAGAGGGCAACAGTACAGACGGCCTTTCCAGTCAATACCTTCGATTTATCGAGATGCGAGTAGAGTATGTTTAAAGCCAACTGGCGTTCGAGAAATATGAGGGGGTACCCATGCCTACCGACCATACAGATTTAGACAAAGCTTCATACATGATAAGGGAGGCAAGGGGGAAGAAGAACTCACCGCTGGACAAAGGTGTTCTCAGCATCAGGAAAGGTGACCAGTAACTCACCCTTGTCATTTCGCATTTCGAACTGATCAACAGCACTGACCTGCTTGCGGAGCTCCTGATACACGTCCAGTTGGTCTAAGATACGAAGACCATGCGGTTGGAATCCGATGCTGGCACCAACCTGGGGTGCAATCTCTGGATACGCTTCGAGCACGAGGAAGTCAACGCCATGTCTCTGAAGCATATTGGCCAGGGCTAGGCCAGCAATTCCTCCTCCTACTATGAGAACCCGGAATTTCTTTTTGTTCTCCATCTCTCCTGGGGTTAGTTTTGCTGGGGTCCGCCCAGTTGATTGTCCAGGCGGAGGAACTCACAGAGCAACAGTTGTTATTGAGATAAGACGTACGGATAGTACAGGGTAATATAATATAAATGGTTAACTTCCAGGAGGCCAGCAAAGAGAAACTATCTTCATAAGAAGCGTCTTGGGCATTTGGTCAAAGGTTATATCCCCGACTTCTGTGCTGTCCCTTCGTAGCGGCAGGAGACACAGTCCTGCAAGTTTCCAGTGAATGCAACGGTCTGCAATATTGTCAGCAATTATAACGGTAGCAAGTAAATGTGACGTATGAAATGATTCACAAGAGCTGCAGTGCTGGTTATAGTGATATCACAATAAGAATGAATCGAGTATAGCGGGTTCAATGGTAAATATCCGAATGTCTATAGCACATTAAATATGTGATAGTCACATATGAACCTAACGGCAGTATCTATAACCCTAGTATCTCGTTGGTTGCTTTTGCGATGCGCTTGCGGGAATGCATAGATATAGTACTGTGCATATTGGATTGCCCTGTTCAACATCGTAAAAGTTAGGCTTGATGGACTGAGTTTTTGCAACAAAAATATAATGAAAGGCAATAATGCCAAAAAGAAGCGGTAGCAGCGGAAATTCAAGATATACATTACTTAATTTATAAGCCAGTCCTCCGTCCTTTGAGACCTCCTCTATTTGCTAACAAGACTCCCCATGCACCAACCTTCCTGCAACCCATACAGCCTTAACATTCCTATCATCTCCATTCCAAACCCACTTCGCAATCTTCTCCTCCCACGACTCCCACCCAAAAACATCCACATTATTGTTGTATCGCCCACGATTGCCAATATCGTCACGAACGCCCTCACCGTCATCGTCAACAGCCTCCCCAATCTCCACCATCTGCGCATCCCAATACATACCCACCTCAAACCCACCGATTACATCCTGTAAACCGACAACCCCCGCCCCACCACGGGTAGCCAAATACAAGCCCTCTTCAACGCCGATCTTCTCGCGGCCAGCCCCCTTTCCACCCCTACTTGGCACAGCGGCCGCACTGCCATTGCTGTTTCCAAACGGAACGAGCCGCGAGACAAGACATGCCTGCCTCACCGCCTCGAGAACGCTCGGGCTCCAGCCTCCGGATACATCCGTCCCAAGGCCGACAGTGATGCCCTCATCGAGCAATTCCCGCACGGGGCACAGGCCCGAGCCAATTGCGGAGTTGGAGGCGGGACAATGCGCCACGGCCGAGCGGCGGGCGGCGACGAGCGCGCGCTCGTCGCCGGAGAGATGAACGGCATGCGCGAGGATGGTGTGAGGAGTCAGAAGTCCAGCGGAATCGTAGACATCCGCGTATGATTTGGAGGTGGGGAAGAGCTTCGCAACTAGAGCAATTTCGTTGAGGTTTTCAGATATGTGGGTTTGGATTGGAGTGGGAGGGGAGGTGGAGGCGGCGAGGGCGCCAAGGTCGCTGAGGGCTTTTGGAGTGCAGGAGGGGGCGAAGCGCGGGGTGATGATTGGCCTGATCAGGGCGGAAGATGGGTCGAGAGTGCGGATGTGGGCGATTGTGGCTTTTGTAGCGGAGATGGAGCAGGCCGCGGATTCGTCGCGGTAGTATTCTGGGCAGATAGCGGAGTTATCCATGCAGACGCGGCCGACGAGGGCGCGCTGACCCTTTGCGTGGCAGATTGTGGCGAGGAGGTTGGTGGCAGGGACATGGATGGTTGCGTAGTAGGCAGCACAGGTGGTTCCATGGGAGAGGGTGCGGGATACGATGCGATTGTAGACCGTGCGGGCGGACGGCGGGGGTTCCGAGGGATTACCCTTGTTGCCGAAGGAGGATTCCAGCGGAAAGGTGTATGTTTCTAGCCAGTCCAGGAGAGTGGAAGACCCGAATATGCCGGAGTTGGGATACTGGGGTGCATGGATGTGGGAGTCTGGAAGGGGTAGTTAGTATGCAGCCAAATATCAGAGCATGGATGCATAGAAGAAATAGCATTAGCATACCAATAAACCCCGGGAAAAAGAACCCATTCCTCTCCGCTCGAGCTTTCACAATGGTCACCAACTCTCCAACTCCGCCAACGTTTTCCCGGTCCTGGATCTCGACCCTCCAGCCCATCCTCTTAATTAACTCCCCCAACCCCTCTTCATCCTTGACCGTCCAGTCAAACCCTTTAATCTTCCCATCCGCCTGCGAAACCCACAACGCACCATGGTTGATAGACAATCTATGTTTTGGCGGCGAAGTGGCCGTGGCAGGCTCATCTGGCTGGCGCGGGAGGTGGATGAAAATACCGTGGTAAACGGTATAAGCGTAGAGTGCCATAATAGTTATTGTGGATCCCAAAACAAGATCCAATGGCCTCTATAACTCCGTTTGGGTAGGTATACGTGTCTGTAGCCAGCAAGCGAATGATGAGAAAGGCCCCCCCCCCGCGCACGAGCAGGCGAAAATATGCCGGTAGATAGACAGCGCTCGAACTGATGGAACGCAAGGAGATATTCAGATCATCATCTTGAAACGTGCTTTCATGCTTGAGCAACGTTGTGCGTAAGCCAAGTCAGTACTGATACCTTTGCACGCCGCAATAAGTTATCTATCTCGAGCCAAGGCAGAGACCAGGCACAGCCCAAAACCCAATTCAGCCCCGCCAATTTTCCAAATAAGTTAGCGAATGCTCATTGTATCTGAGACCGAGACAGCAGCACGAAACATAGGAAATAGCCGCAGACAGCGCGACGCGGAGCAATGCTACAACTAGCTATGTGATATGAAGATTGATATCAGGAATCTTCCAGCGTTGTTTAGCTATTTGGCCATGTCGGCACGTGATATCAAACTCTGACTTAACCAGCCTCAGGGGGAAGGAGATATGCGGTGTTTTGCATGAAGACTGCGGCCGAGGATTGAATTTAAGCATAGAACATCGCTAACTACTAACTACTCATATGAGGAAGAGCTGGACGTAAGCGGCGGAGGATGTCTTGCAATCTATGCTTTTAAGGAAAGATATTCGAGAATGTAGGAGACAGATATATACAACACATTAAGTAAAAAGCAAGTAAAACGCAAGTCAAAAATCAAAGATCAAAAATAAGAACAGACGTAAATACATATTTATACGACATTGTTAAGCCAAGACAGCAAATTTTTGGAGATGTTGATATATACGCAAAATGGAAGAAGAAAGGAGCAAGAAACGGATCTAGTAACATTGCCGTGGGAGATGGAATTAAGCGGAGAAGGAAAGTACAGGGGAGGGGGCTTGGAAATGGTGGTTAAACGCCATATCATATCTTATAATTAGTGTAGGGGAAGGTGGTTTCGTTGAAGACCATGGTTGTTCGTGGATGGGTATGTACGTTCTATTTCGTTTCCTCGGGAAAAAGTGTGAATGGGTGGGGAGTAGTTTAGGTGGAGGGGAGGGAGACAGGGAGTGGGAGCTTGTGGGAGCAATATGTAGGCATGAATATATAGATTGTCGATGGGGAAGTGGATGGTGATACATGGCAGAGAGGGCGTTACTATGACCCCTAACCCCAGAGGTATTACCACCTTTACTATCCAACATATTTTACTCGACAATCTCCTCCACAGGTCCACAGGTGCAGAAGAGGTTTTGATCGCCGAACGCTAGAAAAAACGTGTTAGCAAAGATCTACAGAGAGAGGTTTTGGAAGATAAAATGAACAATGCTGCAAAACTCACCATCATCCACCCTCGTAACACTCGGCCAAAACTTTTTCTCCAACAGCCATGGCACAGGATACGCCGCCTGCTCCCGTGAATACGGCCGATCCCACTCCTTCGTCACCAACAAATCTCTCTGCGTATGCGGCGCCATCTTCAACACATTCCCTTCTTTCGGCTGCTGGCCGGCCTCGATGGCCGCAATCTCCGCGCGGATCGCAATAAGCGCATCGCAGAACCGGTCCAGCTCTTCTTTACTCTCTGACTCCGTAGGCTCGATCATCAGCGTGTTAGCCACGGGCCAGGACATGGTGGGCGCATGGAAGCCGAAATCCTGCAACCGCTTGGCGATGTCGATAGCTTCGATGCCCGCCGTGGCCTTGAACTTGCGCGTATCAAGGATGAACTCGTGGGCGCAGCGTCCGTGTGCGTTTGTGTAGAGGATTGGGTAGTGGGGTTTCAGGCGGGCGAGGATATAGTTTGCGTTGAGGATTGTGATCTTTGTAGCGTGTGTTAGGCCCTTGGCGCCCATCATGTTGATGTATGAGAATGTGATGGGGAGGATGCTGGCGCTACCCCAAGGTGCAGCGCTGATGGGTGGTGCCGGATTAAGAGTTGCGCGTCGCGATTGTAGGTGTTCACTGAGTGGGTGGGATGGGAGGAATGGGCGGAGGTGTTCGGCTACTCCGATGGGGCCGACACCGGGTCCACCACCGCCGTGGGGAATACAGAAGGTCTTGTGGAGATTAAGATGGCAGACGTCGGCACCGATTTCGCCGGGTGAGCACAAACCGATCTGTGCGTTCAGGTTGGCGCCGTCCATATAGACTTGGCCACCATTTTCGTGGACGATCTTGCATGCTTCTTTGACCCCTTCCTCGAAGACACCGAATGTGCTGGGATAAGTAATCATTATCGCTGCTAGTTGATCCTTATGCTTCTCACACTTCGCTTTGAGATCAGCCAGGTCAAGATTTCCTGTCGTCATGTCGCATTTGACGGATAATACTTTCATGCCAGCCATAGCAGCACTTGCTGGGTTGGTTCCATGAGCAGACACGGGGATCAGGCACAGGTTTCTCTTCCCAGGGGTACCAACTGCATCTTGGTACATCTTAATAGCCCTGAGACCAGCGAATTCACCCTGCGCCCCAGAGTTGGGTTGCACCGTAACCTCAGCCATGCCAGTAATGTCAGCCAGCTGCCGTTCGAGGTCCTCGATCATGTTCTGGTAGCCGGTAACGCGCTCTGATGGGGTAAATGGGTGCATTGAGGAAAATTCTGGCCAGCTGATCGGAAGCATTTCTGTGGTCGCGTTCAATTTCATCGTGCAAGATCCTAGCGGAATCATGGAGTGTGCCAGTGACAAGTCCTTCGATCCAAGATGCGTAATGTACCGTAGCATTTCCGTTTCGGAATGGTGTGAGTTGAAGACTGGATGTGTCAAGTATGGAGATGTTCGCCTGATACTAGCAGGGATTTGCAATTCAGGAATAACTTTGCCAATATTAAGCAGATCCGCCGGTGCTCCCTTCGGGGCAGTCTTTCCAAATACCGAGAGCAAATCCTTAAGCTCCTCAACACCGATGGTCTCATCCAAGGAGATACCAACGGTGGTCGGGTTTATTCTTCTCAAATAGACAGAAGACTCCAGTGCGGCCTCCACGAGCGAATCGGCTTCTGCGCTGCTTTTCAATTCTACCGTCAGAGTATCAAAAATTGCACCGTTGCTTGCAGTATTTCCCTTAATTGGAACCGAGTAGCCGATGGCGCAAAGCTTCTCACGAAGCAATCCAGTCAACGACCTGATGCGTTGGGCAATCGCCTTCAAGCCTTCAGGACCGTGGTATACCGCGTAGAAGGCGCTCATGTTCGCAAGCAAAGCCTGAGCTGTGCAGATGTTACTAGTCGCCTTTTCACGGCGAATATGTTGCTCCCGAGTTTGGAGGGCAAGGCGGAGAGCTCGGTTTCCTAGTCGATCCTTGGAGACACCCACAATACGACCGGGAATTTTCCGCATATACTTGTCTGCACAAGCGAAGAAAGCAGCATGAGGGCCACCGAATCCCATAGGCACGCCAAATCGTTGGGCGGATCCGAAGGCGATGTCTGCGCCAAATTCCCCTGGGGGCTTCAACAAGGTCAGGGCAAGAAGATCCGTCGCCACGGAAAAGGTTCCACCAATTTCATGAATTTTGTCGCTTAGCGATTGGAAATCAAAAATGCCTCCTTCAGTATCGGGGTATTGCGCAAGCACACCAATCAAGCGATCACCTTGGTCTTTGACCAGCTTAAAATCCTCGGCCATGATGTCACCAACCACCAATTTGATTCCGAAGCCCTCTGCTCGCGACTGCATAACAGCAATGGTCTGTGGGTGGCACAGGTGGGAAACAACGTACGACTTTCCATCCTTCTTCTGCCTGTGAGCTGGCATCGTCGCCCACGACATGGTCATAGCTTCAGCAGCGGCAGTAGCTTCATCCAGGACTGAGGCATTGGCAACAGGTAGACCGGTCAGATCCGCAGTAAGCGTCTGGAAATTAAGCAATGATTCCAATCGCCCCTGACTGATTTCTGCCTGATAGGGCGTATAGCTGGTATACCAGAGAGGGTTCTCCAGGACATTCCGTTGGATTACGGGAGGAACAATGGTGTTATAATATCCGCAGCCGATATACGATTTCCCGCTGGCATCAATGTCTTTCTTGTACTTCTGCATCAATTTGATCATGTCGGATTCCCCAAGCCCACCATGGACAGAGTCCGCGTGTAATCTCGACGAACCATTTGGCGTTGCGACCTCCAGATCCTTGGCAGATATGATATCCGCGGGGAGGACCTGTTGAACGAATTCGTCCAGGGAACTTGCAGGAGGGTCAAGAGCTGCTAGCATTTGCTCCGCCGTCTCCGGGGATGGGCCAATGTGTCTGCGCGGGAAGGTATCGAGAGGCTGCAGGAGATTGTGGGGTTGCAGCGCACCACAGTCAGAGAGGGAGCTGCTATGGACATGTCTGTGGGAGGAATACCAAGTTGGCGGTTTGGGGGACGACAATTGCAAGAACTGCCTGCAGGAAGTTAATGGGGATAGTCGAGCAACTCCCACAGCAGCAGCAGTACCTCGAGGATAGCAGCGGGCTAGCTGTCGACCTCCGCCACGCAGCAGAACGGAGGACGGAGCCGCCATAACGCTGCCCAGGGAGAGCACAGTGGAAAGACTCCTCGAAATGAAAGCGTCAAATGTCGCGGCGCAGAGACCTGACAGATATACTAAACGAAAGATTGATTGAAAGCACAGGGCTTGGAAAGAATGACACCAGACACACAACGGAGAAAAGAAAAGAGGGAGAGAAAAAAAATAAGCGGAGTAAAAAGTTGAAGATAAGAATTGTGGTGAGGATCAGATATCGTATCGTGTATTGCCGTGACAGTACGCAGAATACCCAATCATACAGAGAAATACACACCGTACGTCAACGGTCTCGGCCGACATGGTGTATGATGATTGGCGGAATACTCAAGGCAAACCTCGGCTCGGAAAAGTCACGTGAGTAAATGCCGGAGCAATGGGGTGGGGAAAAGAAAAAATGGCATGGAATTGTTTCATTCGACGTATTTTTATTCGGCAATACGGAGATTGCTGTCGCGGAAATACAGCTTCTTACCATATTATATATACCATACCATACCATACCATGCCAGTTGCTTGCCGGGGTCTCGGCTCAGATTCGGCAACAAGCGCAGTCATTCAAATATCTGAGAAAATATGTCGATGTGGTAGACGGGTCTGATGAAGTGTATGAATAGATATGAACAGGCTGGAATGCGCGCCGTAGGTTCTATGGAAAAAACTTGTGGCTGGCGAAGCCCTGAAGTTGTTGAATCTAGATAGCTCTTATAACTAAGTTATCAAAGGCGCCTGCTTCGCTTTATCCTCCAGCTCTCCAACGAAACAGCAGCAATTGCTCTCAAATCCCCATATCCACACCGCAAAGAACCATCCGTCCTATCTTGACCGCACACCAGTCCGGTTCTACTCAACAACGACCTCGACCTTGGTCTTATCTACATTGAAAACCACACATCAGCTGAGACGGAGAGGGATTCCTGCCATATCATATGGGAATGATATACGTAGAGGCAGGTGCATGCGCAGCAATCATGCATAGACGCAAACAAATGAGCCACAACTTACAGAAAGCAACATGGTCCTTGATCTTCCGCGCTGCCTCGGACGGCTCTGCGTAATACCACACGACATCAGATATGACAGTGCCGGTCTCTGTGTAACGGATTCATGCCTTAGTTTAAATTTTGTTATATCGGCCTTCTCTCTCCCATTCCCACTATATAGATATATGTATATGTGTAATGCATACCCTGGAGAGAAATATCATAATACGACGCAGCCCCCTTCCAGGGACAGAAAGTCGATGAATCAGATTCTATCAGGCGAAAGGTCCCTGTGCCATCCTTCAGCGACGAACGGGGGAACTACACGCGCATATACATTGGTATTAGCTATCTTGTATGTCATATCTCGTCAATGATCAATGGACAGAATCTTTACGTAGACGTTCCCCTCGACTGTCTCCCAAGTATCCGTCTCAGCAAGGATGGTATTCCCGATCTTCGCTACGGCGCGGGGCATACTGGATGATACTGTGGATGATGTTCTTCTCTATTGATTATATCTGACCTAGCAAAAATATACCGAAATAGAGAATATGGATGATAATTGATTGATTGAAAGGGTCGCGATCGAGTTAAGACGGGCGGATGGAAGTCGTTGGGGATGACGTCAGAGGGGCTACGTGCTTCTCCAGCTAACTATTTATTTAATTATTTTTAACTTCAACCATGGTTTATATAATTAAATTTAAATTGTAGAAGAACATATCAAAGCAGTGTTAAACCCGCTTTCACTTCGTTCATTTTATTCTACACTAGTAAGCATAAATATATCTGCTGGCCCCTTCACCCGGTTTATCAAAACATGTGGGCTCTAACTTGATAAAAAGAAAAGAAAAGAGAAGAAAGAAAAGTACCCCGAAATTCATCTAGTTAAAAGCCATTCTATCTAAGGGACAGGCTTGTACTCCTCAATTACACTCTTGGGTTTCACATATCGGAGGTCATACTTGTACTTGACGCTCAACCCGAACGCAGGCGGGCCTCCGATCTCAAGCCCCCGTTCCGTTGTCCACAGCGGGTGCGGGGCGGCTACCATGAGAATGATTTTGAGGCCATACCTAAATATACAGTGTTAGCTAAATGATGACGACTGCGGAAGATATTCGTGGCGGTTTATTTTTTCTTCACACACCTGTATTCCGGAGTCCCTACGGCCTCGCCTGTTGATACGTCGAGGAGCATGATCAAGTCCGGAACAACGGCGAGGTACTGGTTGCGGGAGAGTTAGTTATTACATCAAAATACATATAAGCAAGCAGTGGAAGTCACCTCCTCAGACCCATCGGAGTAAATCCCCTTTGCGCTCAAATTCTCATTGACAAATTCAACAACCACCCGCTCCGGACCATGAGACACCTCCATGTCACCCACCCCTAACTCATCGGGCGACAGTTGCTGCAGAACTACCTTCCCAGTCGTATGCGCGGTTACGGACAAGCTATGTTCAACGCTGATGATCTTGCCGCGAAATACCACCTTCGCGCTCTGCGAACCGCCGAACTCGTGAATTATATCATCCATCACGGAGAACAGCTGGCCCCTTTGCCTCGCCAGGGAGACTGCCCGGCCAAGTCGCCAGGCTAGAGAGTGTGTGTTGAGGATGCCAAAGCGTCGCATGTCGGAACCGCTTATGGGAACTCCGGTGGCACCGGCGGCGGAACTGGGGCAGGTTAAATACAGTGAGATTACCGCGAGCTTAGAACGAAGGGTTTTCAAAGATATGGAAACTGGAATGGAGAAAAGAGGGAGTAGGGAGGGAGGGCTTCATACCCCATTTCAACGCATGTAGATCGTATGGCATAATCGGCTGCCTGCACATCCGGCTGAGTGGCTGGGATGATTACATTCCTGCCTGTGCCGCTGGACAAGGCCACGGGGAACAGTTTGTTGATGTCCGTCGAGTCAACGAAGCTCGTCATCTTCTCAAAATTAGGATACGCCCTCCCTGTATTTCCACGCGACGTTTATCAGTACGTAAATGTTGAAAGCAAGGGTGTGCAAGATAAATATATATACCCATCAAATCACCATCGACACAGGGTAAATTGTAATACTTCGATGATGCCCATATAAGCGGCTGCAGCCCATTGCTTCCCCCGATCTCGACCGCCAAGATGCTGTCATAATATTTCGTCTCCAGCTCCTTTTCCATTGTTTGCAAGGCGTGCAGCACCAGATCGCCACCAGGTCGCTCGTCCGCCACAGCAGGAGATCCCACTGCACCCACAGGGACAAGAACTGCATCCGCAGCAAGCGAAGAAGCATCGACGATTGCTAAAGTTCTCCCTTCCTCAACTAAGTTGACGACTTCGAGGTATGTTGAGTATGGGGAGCCGCCGCCGCCGCAGCCGAGAATATAGCAACCGATGGCTATGAATTCAACGTCGAGTTTGGAGAGTAGCCATTTACCAGACGCATCGATAGAAGGTCTGTATTTGGAAATATCAACTACTGGCTCAGCTAGGCGGTTAGGCTGCAGGTCGTTGTCAATGGCTTTTATTTCTTCAAATCCAGGCCCACCCTCAGGAGCTGGGGCATCTATCTGATTCTCCTTAAAAGAGGAGTAGAACCGCGCGTGGTCTGCCGGGCAGGCGACTTCGATCAAAACCTGCTTTGCATTTTCCATATAAGGGACACCCACGACCTCATCCTTGGTAACCACGGCCCCAGAGATATCAGCACCCCTACTCTCGGCATCTGCAAGCGCAGCAACTTTCACCTCATTCTTTACCAACTCCACAGAGGCGCTGTCAGCCATTTTATCCGCCTTGCCGCCAATCTGGGCGATAGCAGCGCCTATCGCATTGGCTACCCCTGCGAGCTCGGGGATGACAATTTTGCTGACTCCTTCTAAACGGTCTGGACATAGCACCGCGCCCCCGCCAACGAGGATGACAGTGCAGGGCTCTGCCGAGGTCTTCACTCTGTCGACTAGGTTTTCCAGCATTGCTTGTATCCTGGCCCTCGCCTTGTCAACTGTCGTTCGTGAAAGGACAGGTTTTGTCGTGCCGACGGATGCACCTGACAGGACGGCGATGTCCGTGGCTGTTGGCATTGAACCGCCGAAACAGAGAGCCTTTGTAGTGATCTCATGCCCAACACTGCCCGGTCCCACAAACACGTTTTCCCCATCTTCACTCGTGCGCACCAATGAGCCTCCTCCAAGGGCAATGCTTTCAACTTGAAGAACTTCAAGGTTAACCTTGATTCCAGCAATTTCCGTGCGCGAGCTGGCGAGTCTTGGGTAGCCATTACGCAAGAGGAAGCCGACGTCTGTCGTAGTGCCGCCGATATCGACCACCACAGCTCCATCGCTGCCAAGTAGGCATTGTCCTGCCAAGTACGCAGCACCCCGAATAGAATTCGTTGCTCCTGATGAGAAAATTCTGATGGGGAACTGAACGGCCTCCGAGAACGAGAGCAGATGACCGGTGTTAGCCGTAAGATACAACGGACACCTGAGACCCAATTGCGACATAGCTTGCATAAACCCGCGGATCGTTCTTCGCGCAAAATTAACGATGGAGGCATTAAGAATCGCTGCATTCTCCCGAGCCAACAAGCCACTCCCAGAGATCTCGTGGGAGCAGACGATGTTAACATCGTCGCCAAGTTTGGAGCGGAGCATTTCCCGAATCTGCGCTTCTTG
Source organism: Histoplasma ohiense (assembly GCA_017607445.1). Taxonomy (NCBI): domain Eukaryota; kingdom Fungi; phylum Ascomycota; class Eurotiomycetes; order Onygenales; family Ajellomycetaceae; genus Histoplasma; species Histoplasma ohiense. Next base: position 6,046,097 of record JAEVHH010000001.1, read on the forward strand.
TCGATATTTCGTATCCATCGGAGACCCGATGCCCGCCACGACAACATTCTTTAGATTTTTAGAGCGAATTATCTGCGCCTGCTCCGCAATGGCCTCAGCGTCGATATCAGCAATACGCGTGCCATCGATATTGCAACCTCCAGGCACAATGGCGGCGTGACCCTTGATGATCCTTTTGAGTGCAGATGGCCAGTCAATGAAGGAAGGAGTCTGGCTGGAGAAATTGTACGACGCGAGACGAATGACGGCTACTTTCTCCAGCCTTGACGCATCGTGCTCGAGAATTGCATTGAGGAAATGGGTTGTCCCAATAGTCACTGCGGCAATATTCTTCTCATTTTCTGGCGCCTTACGGAGCAGGTCCGTCAGAGTCTTCTGGACGCCCAGGGTGACGTTTGCAGCAGTGGGGGACTTGTTCCATGCAATGACTGACTTTGGCCCTGTATGTTTAGTGTCTAATAGGACAGCGTCGGTGTTTGTTCCTCCAACATCCACGCCAATGACGAGCGAAGGGCCAGCTGGCGGCGTTGGTGTCATCATGATAGACGGTAAATAAGGAGGGGCAGCCACAGTCACGGAATGAGGAGGGAGAACAGAATGTTCGTTGAGAGATAGAGATGACTAACACCATAGGATTAAGAAAGAAAATGTAACATAAAGCATACAATTAATTAGCTCGACATCGGATTAAACGACGTAGCTAGAAACGCAGAAACCGTTGCATGCGATGTTATCAAAGCGAGTCGCAGATCTGATAAGATTAAGTTATCTCCAGCCGCGACTCGCTCCCGCCGACCCGCATCCGACAACATTTCCACACTCCACTTGGAGAGAACATCCTCTTCGCACCGGCATAATCAGCCGGTTGGACGTGCGCGGGCGCTGTTCAACACGGGTTCGTTGCGGTGGGGGATAGGAGGCACCGATTTATCGGAAGGAAGCCATGCACTGAAAATTTAAATACAAGCAATTGGCGGTGATAGGCCCACAGGTATTCGTTTCTTGAGGGGCATCCAGGGCGCTGAACGACTTTTCTGCTACTGCACGTCTGCAGCGCTTACATCTATACTACGGAAACGTACTCCTGACTATCGAAGGCAAAGACTCAGCCGTTTGGCATAGCGGTTCCGGCACTTCACGACTATTCACGACTACATACGCCAAGGCAATCTAGATACAGAGCGAGATGAATAATTATTAATTCATGGTGTGGGAAATGAGCGCTGTAAACTCCATCGCTACTCCACCCCGATCACTTACAAACAGACTTCGCATATCCCTCCTCTCTCTCATTTCGCTCCCGGATATACTTCAACAGCCTCTCGGGTATCTCCGCCCCATCCGTCAAGCCGCTCGGCACCGGCTGTCCGAGCTGTTCATGCAGTGGGACAACGCCCGTCCACACAGGCTCCGCCCGGTCCGGTCCATCCTTCGCCCGATCTCGAGGCTGGATCATGGGCACCCCGCTGTTCAGTTTCAGCGAACCCCGCTGGACCTGGACGCGGATCACAAACACCAACGACAACGCGATGGAAGCGAGGGGGTTGAGTCCGTCCCATCGCCCAGGCACGATGTGGTCCATCACGCCGCGCATGACGTCTAGTTTGGTATTGCGGCCCTCGACACGCGAGCATGCACCATGCACGACGGCGGAGCGGTAGTTGAAAGTATGTCCGTTCGGCGCCGACGAGAGCGAAAGCCCGTCCACTGGAGTTTCTACTCGTTAGCAATAAGTAGGAATCGGACACTCAAGGGGAAAAAAGAAAAAAAAAAAAATAATACCAACCCTTCGTAGCCGTGATGCAAACTTTGATTCGCTCATCCTCATCCTCATCCTCATCCTCATCCCCATGCCCCAATTCCCCCCGCTCAATCCTCGCCTTCCTCTCCACCTCATTCGCCCGTACAAGCTCCATAAGCCGGGAGCTCGGGTGGCCGTGCAAGTAGACCGCTTCACCTTCCTCCTCACACCGAAATAGCGCGATCATGGGCAAGCATTGCGGGAGGCCGCCGTCGACGTAAGAGACATGCGCCATGAAACAGTCTGAGAATACGGCGCGGATGGATGAGGCATCGTATCTTCCCCGCTCCCTATGTCGACGAAGCTCAGCTGGCTTCATGATACTGATGGTACTGATGGTGGTCGTTGGTAATGCAACAATAAGCTGCCCGTAGGTCACCCACGCAGTACGGAGTGGATAGTGTTTAAATGTAAATAAGGGCGACTCTTGAGAGTTGCATTCAATTTCCTGTCACCCCTCCACTCCCACTCGTGCCTATTTATACTCCGGAGGTCGTTCTAGAGCGACCGACATGGAGCTAATTTATATGGCGTGTGGGACAAAACAACAGGGCTCTCCAGTCACCCGCGATAAAGCTCCGCCATGCGATGACATTACTTCACGGATGCGCAATAATGTTCAAATATTCAGCCCTTATGTTCTAGGATGGCTCTGTTGTATGTTTCCTCCCGGCCTTAACTCTACGTGAAGCAGGACGTTCAAAGCTGGTTTTATAAGCCTGCCACTTCCAATCATCATGATGTTTTTATCTAATTTTGGTCCCAGTTTGAATTTGCTTGCGGCTAAGTGGTGTCCAAACCCAGGGAACCGATGCGGATTCCTTCCACCTTGTATTCTGTAGACATCGAGTGGTTGGTGAAGAAACAAGCTTGGACTTATATATATGCGGGTTACAGTTGGACGCCACCGGGCTCGGCTAATATGTCATGTGACTGTCATGTGACTGTCATGTGGTCTACAACTCTTCACGGCGCACCAACCACAACCCTGAATAGTTCCAAGGTTGGATCAAATGTCCGCGTCCGTATGAGCCATCTCCAAGCTTCTTGCGTACCTCAAGTCCTGTGGGATCTCGTTTCTCTTCCCTACTACTTGGAAACATGGCGTTCGCCTTTGTGCTTAGGAGCGTTGCTGGTGCATCATTACGCTCACTTCATCCCCGCCCTGGTAAGTTGTCCGTGACTGCTCTGTCGCGTCCATTTAGTGGTGGTGGGAAAACAACACCCACATCGCACCGATCCGCGACGCCGCGAGCTCGAATACGAACTGTCACCGAGGAATCGGTCGGACCTATCAGACGATCAGCTCAATGACTTGTTTGCTGGTCAATTCCCTGCTAACTGTGCCGATGAAGTCATCCATCTGAGCAATCTCTCTCAGCGTGACTTCCGCAGGATAGTTGATGCTTTTGGTACCTCAGGATCAGAGTAAATTGTTTCCTCTTTTCTTTTCTTTGTTCCGTGCCATATTGGGCTCCTCGGGTTTCTCACCTGGAGTATGATGAATACCAGGGACGACCAGCGGCCATCGGGGCATCTCTTCTTCGACAGAAAATTGTCTAAAACGTCCGTCCGCCTTGCGCCCTCATCGCTTCATGGAAGCGCCGTTCATCATATTTTAGGCACCACTTGGGATGTCATTAAGTCCAAAGTGCCAAAATATTTCAGACGGTTTGGTATTCAGACCAATGAACGGGAGGGGCGCAGGGCAGATTTTACAACAAAAGTACCTGACGTCATGCTCTCATATGCTCCAGATGCTGAATCCATCAAAAGCCCTTTCTTTTTAACTGAAGTAGGGTTTACAGAGAGCTACAAAGATCTCGTGAAGACAATGCAGTTCTGGCTTGACAACCATGAATAAATTAACCTCGCCTTTCTCATTAAATTCCAAGGGTCCCCGGAGTACAGTGCGAAGAAGTGTTTTGCTGCTCTTCAAGAAGAGGTGGTAGCAGACTGGGAGCGATATGCAAATGATCGTGCTGGGTTTAAGGTTGATGCCTCCGAGGGACTCCTGCGAGCGTACGGCGCCCCGCTTGTTGGAAGAACCACAGCATTCCTAGAGATTTGGGAGCGGAAGGGAAAATCTGGCAGTGCTGGTCTTCGGGGAGAGCGCATAGTAAGTGGATGGATACAGTTCTGGTGTCCTAACCCACCAAACAAGTTTTTCGGGTATTCTCTCTGATCTATCTGCTAAACACATGTGTCTAGCACTTCTACAACTCCGCGGAACCCGAAAATCCCCCGCCGAGCCTCATGCTTGGTTTCGACGAGTTCAGCTTAGCAATAGAAGAACTTCGAGGGCAAAAGATCGATATGGCCTGGAGTGACTGGGCTGAAAAGGTGAACAATGCCAGGAAGAAGCTAGCATGGAATCGTTTTGGCACCATTCTGTATACCTACGCAACCACACCAAAGGACACGAAAACCTCGCGAGGAAAATATTTGTCAAAAACCTAAGCTGTGATAAGATAGCACTATGAGCACTAGGTTATCCATAGCAAAAAGCCAACGTAACCATTTGTTAAATGGTTTCGCTATATATACTCGTGGGTGTGGTGGTGTGGCCCGGCCCACAGCGGGCATGGCCACCCATCCCATCGCCTATACACCGCAAGTGCCAGTCACAGCATGGTGTGGGAACCACAAAAGGATGAAATCCTGTCCGTGCCCTGCCAGGTGTCTGTAGAAGGGCTACACGGCCCACTTGGTCCACCGTGGTCTGAAGAGACAGTGCGGGAGTTCCTTAAATGAAGGCTGGAGAAAATAGTAATGGCAGAGAGATATTGGTGCATTGGGAGAGTACATGAGATAATCGGGAATCCGGATGAGGGCCAACTTCTCAGAGTCACTGCCTCGTACGCGGCAGAAATTGATACGGTGAACTTTGCCGACCCGCAAGTTATTTGGGGGCTGGTATCTAAATCTTTGCAGGTCAAATTAGACAGCCAGCTGTCCGGCCCAAACTCCCTCAATTTATAACGTATGCAATCAAAAACTATGACATGTACCGAGGATCTCTCGGGATTTTACCCTGGCAAACTCGGCGAGGAATGAGATTTAAGTTCCACGCGACATCAAGCATCAAGTGGCCAGGGCCTACGGAGCAGCCGAAAGATCAACCAAGATTTACAGATTGTATGTATTCCTAGCCAACATGGATGAATCCTTTGGTTATTCCCAGAAAATGGAAACAACTTGACAACAAAACAATTCGGAAGGAATGCAGAGGAGAAAAACGGCATTTCAGATTCTTTTCCCCAAAGATAGCTTGTTCAGAAAAATGGAGATCGCAATAAACTTTTAATTGGCTGTCTTCAAACACTAACCCAGGCCCTAATTTATTACTTACTCTCTATCCCGAATCCCATGGCATGTCGGCTTTGGATCAATATTTCTAATCGACCATTAGTTATACCGCAGATCTGCGGCGGAACCAATTTCTTGCGCCCTTTGACATTTGGGACTGTTGTGCTTAAAATCCAAAGGCTGCTCCAACAGTCAATTGCACTCATTCGATTCAAACCTAACTTAAAACTGATCTGTGTTTCATCCAACGCCCGCTCAGAGCTCCCCACGCAGATATCGTATATGAAACTGTCGACGTAAAACGTAGGGCAAAGAAAAAGTAATACATCATAATAAAAACTCAATGAACGGAGAACAATTCAGGGAAGCAGCTCACGCTGCCATTGAAGAAAGTATGCATGTTTTCCTCATTCTCTTCCCCTCCCCCTCAGTTTTTTTTTTTTTTTTTTTTTTTTTTTCTCTTTCTTTCCTGAAAACTAACTAGACATCCTAAGTAATCCAACACTTCAACGCCATCTCCTCCAAACCAGTCGTTCCCAGCATAGAACCCGGGTACCTCCGTCCGCTCGTTCCCACATCCGCCCCCAACCATCCAGAGCCATGGAGCAAGATCCAACCGGACATCGAGTCCAAAATCATGCCAGGCCTAACCCAATGGCAGTCCCCCAAGTTCATGGCCTACTTCCCCGCCGGCGTGACATACCCCTCCATGCTCGGTGAGCTGTACTCGGCGGCCTTCACGGCACCCGCGTTCAACTGGCTGTGCTCGCCCGCGTGCACGGAGCTGGAGATCATCGTCATGGACTGGTTGGCGCAAGCGCTCGGGCTGCCGGATTGCTTCCTCAGCGCTGCGGCGTCCCGGTCCGGGAGAAGTACCGGCGGAGGCACTATCCAGGGATCCGCAAGCGAGGCTGTTGCGACCGTTATCGTTGCCGCGCGCGAAAGGCATGTGAGGGCCAAGGCGATGGCGGAGGGATTGGCGGAGGACACGCCAGAGTGGGAGGATCGGACAATGGAAATGCGGACCCGGCTTGTGGTGCTGGGCAGCGACCAGACGCACAGCTGCACGGCGAAAGGGGCGCGGATTGCTGGGGTGCGGTACCGGGCTATCCCGACGCGGTTGGAAGAGAATCTGGCCATGACGGGAAATGCGTTGCGCAGGATGCTAGAGCAGTGTGAACGCGACGGCCTGGAGCCTTTTTTCCTGACTGCGACGTTGGGCACAACTAATTCATGTTCTGTTGATCGGTTTGCGGAGATCAAGGCCGTGTTGAGGGAGAAGGAGGCGTGGAAGAAAATATGGGTCCATATCGATGCGGCGTTTGCTGGCTCTGCGCTTGTCACGGAGGAATGGCAGCATGTTGCGCAGGAGTTCGCAGAAGGTGTGGATAGTTTCAATGTGAATATGGCCAAATGGCTCCTAGTGAACTTCGACGCCAGGTAATGTTTCTTGTTCCCCCCCCTTGCTCTTCGACCAATAAATATATATTTATATATGTGTATTTGTTACGTCCTCCCCAAACTGACCCCGCGCCCTTGTCACTAACTATAGTTGTCTCTTCATCACCAACGCCCTCGACCTCACCAACGCTCTGGACATAACCCCAGCCTACCTGCGGAATCCTAGCAACCTCACGACCCCCGTAACCGACTTCCGCAACTGGGGGATTCCTCTCGGCCGACGCTTCCGCGCGCTCAAGGTCTGGTTCGTCATGCGCACCTACGGGCTCTCAGGTATGAAAGCGCACATCCGCAAGGGCATAAACAACGGGGTGGTCTTCGCCGACCTCACCAGAACGCGAGACGACCTCTTCGAGATCGTCACGGGCCCTGCGTTTGGCTTGACCACGTTGAGAGTACGAGGCTTGGACGAGACGTCTCGCACCACTTCTACCCCCCTGAGTAATGGTGCCACTCCCGGACAGAATGAGAAGAAAGCATCGCAGGACACCTCTTCAAGCGTTTCCACGCAAGCTCTTACGCGCAAAGTCTGCGAGAAGATCAATGCCGGCGGCGAGTTGTTCCTGACGTCCTCGGTGCTTGGTGGGGTTGTGGTGATTCGGGTGGTGAGCGGGAATCCGCTGGCGGAGGAGAAATATGTCCGTCGGGCATTCGAGATTTTAGTCAACGTTACTGAGGAGGTGTTGGGGGAGGAGCGGAAGAAGATGATGAATTAAAGTACGGAGCGGGCGTAAATTAGAACAAGTTGCACACGCAGGCCGGAGATCTCTTTCAGCAAGGGTGTTAGACAAGGGTGGTGTGCAGGGTTGGCCTGCTCCTTTTATTCGTGTTTAGCCAGCTACGTAATCTGTAGTTACTCTGTTCTAGTGTTGTCCTAGATTATAGTATATATCGATTTTCAACAAATAAAGCCATGCATGTCGGCAATATACCCCCACACATATTAATTCCAGTTCGTGCCAGAGACGCTTGAAACACCTCGGTTAAAGAATGTTAAAAACATTAGCTAAAATTACCTATATAACTAGTTATAACTATGTATATGACTAGATCCGCATATAAACCCCGCCCCATCTAGAAAACCCGAAATCATCGATTTCCAGCCCTAGGTAATAAATATATGTACGCTTCAACGGCGAGGAAATATCATCACCGGCAAAGCAGTAGGTGGCACCTCCAACCTCACAACCGAAAACGCCCAGCCGGGCGCCGCCCACAGCGCGAAAACGACCAGCCACGCATAGCCGACGAGGCGGTGCCATACCTTCACAGGCCCATTTCCTTCGCTCCCAGTGACGCAGCGGTACGTCCACTGGGCCGCGTCCTCAACTATAATGCCGCAGGCCTGGCAGAGGAAGAGGGATATGCAATGGGAGTCGCGGAAGCGAATGCCCAGGATGTGGTCGGAGTTAATGTGAACGAGGCCCGACAGCAGGAAGATGAGGGTGAGTTTGGTGTAGGCGGTGATGAGGAGGAGTTTGCTGGCTTGCGTCTGCGACTGCGGCGGCTGCTGCTGCTGCTGCTGCTGCTGCTCTGGTGGTGATGTTTGGAGCTTACCGCTGTTTTCGTTGGCGGAGATGACGATTCGGTTGATGCCTCTGGGAGAGTAGCGCGGGAGACCAAGGAGTGAATGAGTCAAGAAGGAGGCACTTGCGTCGAGGGGCCGTAGTAGGAGCTGGTGCCAAAATAGTCTTCTTGTTACCAGAGAGGGCGTGGTGTCAGCTTTTGTCTGGTTTTCCTTATTCTCATATTGCCATCCGGGTAGGTTGATGGAGTGGATAGTTTTTGGAAAGGAGCTGATTCTTGACATGACATACCTCCAAAATGTCCTGATGGTATAAACCTGTCGAATGTCTCCAAACAAGGGCCTCCAGTCGGAAACCCTGCCCCCGCACAGTCCTACAGCAACCAGCGAGAAAAAGTCGTATCCCAAAAGCAGCGACATATACCCACATACACAGTGGGCCATGATAATGCCCAACGCCTCCCCTATTTCCGCAGGCGAGATGTCTCTCGCCAGTACGCGGGTGAAAATTCGCTCCTTCCCCGCAGCAAATTTAACCTGCGCATCCTCCAGCGGTTGGCTTGTAATAAGATCGAGAGCCAGGTATAGAAGAATGAAGCGTGCGGCACGGAAGAGGAGAAAACTGCGCCGCGATGGAACATGCTGTGGCCTGCTGGAGTCGAAAAGGGGCACATTCCGCGGTTGGTCTGCACGGTTAATGTGCCGTTTGTTAATGGCTATATCAACAGACCAGCGGACTTTATCACAAAATCGGCTCCATGCGCTCGTAGTGTCCGGATCGTCATCATCGTTCTTCTTTCTCGCTCCCACTCGTGCGACTCCCACTGCGTGATATGAGACCTTGGACAGGCAGACATTATCAAACACCTCCAGGCCAAGTAAAGCACCAAATTCCAAGCCGATGAAGACGTTCCATGGCCCTACGAAGCTAGCATGTTGAGCCGTAAGGCAAACGAGTGAAGCTGGCAGCAGAATCACCGGCAACATGATTTTCCGTTTGTGGGAGTTTGGCGGAATATAAATGAGTGTTATGCCTTGCAATGCGACAGCGAGAGCAACCGCCAGGTATGGGATGAATATTTTAAACGTCATCGCTGTCGCTATGGCAGGGCTCTCTCCTTGGCTCGTTCCTTGTGAGAATTTTCTTACCCCCTTTATAAGGAGACGGGCCTGTTCCCGTCTTCCTCCTCCTGTTGGCGTGCGTCGACAAACTGTTCTCACGCCTCTGCGATGTCAACAATGAGTTGGAATTCAATTCAGCGCCATCTCAGCCGGTCAATTGGAAGCTACTCCGTACGGCGTAGAGACTCAGCTGTTAACATTTGCGCACGTCTTGGAAGAGGGAAAACAAAATTGAAAAATAAAAAAATAACTTTGAAAAAGCAAAAAAAAAAGAAAGGGAAAAAAAGCCATCCAAAATGCTAACCAATCACATGGTGCAACAATTGAGCTGAAGACTCAAGCGTTGAGCAGATATGGATGATTCGAATAGAACATAAAAAATTCCCAGTATTTAACTAAATATACTTTCTTCGCTACCGTCAGCAACCGCGCTCTACATCTGCCGGACGGCATTCTACGTTTAGATCCGATGATGCTACAACAGCAGTATCTGTAAATGATCGTTCCCAGCGTTGCATTACATACAAAGCTTTTTGAAAATAGTTACCGATATTGACCGGAACAGCTGTGGAGAAGCAGCTCTTGTGGGGACACCTGAAGCTCAGACTCGATCAACATCACCTTTAACCACAGAGAAGACAGGACTACATCGGTGGCTCAGGGAATGCTTGTTGACCAAGACGCCGGCATCGACGGGCCATCATGCCGCCTGGGAGAATACTACTGGGAACAACGTAGGTATGTGGAAAAAGCAGAGACTGATCGGATCCGTCAGCAGCTATATCAAAAGCAAGCAAAGGGCTGAAAGGAGACAACTGAGGGACAACTGAGGGACAGCAATCCGCCTGCATCCAATACACCTTTGCCCTATTGACATCAAATCTCTTTACTTACCCAGCCTCCCCAAACCTCTATGTTAGCGACTCCACCACCAGCCATGGGCCTCTCCCACTCAGATACGCATTACCTTCGTTGCCCCAAGATCCTCGGCCCTCGAGATGACGCCATGAAAGTGTACAGCAAGTGGCAGGAAAATTGCCTTGAACTTGAGCAGATCTACACGACCAAAACATAGGCATTGCTCAGCGTTTTAAATATTAGTGACATCCTACATGGGCCAAAGAACAGGCGGATATTCTAGACAGCTAAGCGATAACTATATTTCGAAGTATATGTTTAAGGAGATATTGCGTGCAAGTCCATAAACAGAATATGAAGCTTGACTTTCTTTTAACCATCATATTCATATTCTCCCACTACAGGACCTGCATGCCAAAAATAACCCTTCCTCACTTTGCGCCCTTTGTTGGGGGGTTTTACTACCAGTTTACTACCAGCATGGCGCTGGTGGTGATCGAGCTCTCGTGCCCCAGTGGCCTAACAACCCTTTAACCCTCAACAATCAGCTATGTGAGCGTGAGCCCAGCGGATGAACTTCGGCCCAACCTGTCATCTCCTTGTCGCGTCGCTTGAGAAGTCGAAATTTTCGGCCTGGCCCAATTCTTAGCTAGACTTCCCATTACCTAACTAATATGGTAATCGGAAAGAGAGCTAAGTTAGTTAACTCTTCGCTCTTCACTCAGCTTCCATTCTTCTTGTCTGTTCTAGCAAATGAGTGACGCTTATAGTACTCGCTGAGCGACGCTTATAGTACTCGCATCAATGCTCGCTTTTCTTTTGAACAAGTTTAGACCGCAGAGTAATAGCGAGCCTAAAATAGACCGTTCCGAACGCTGCTATGATTGTTCCTTCGACGGGGAAACAATATACGAGTATTTTGGCAACCGAAGAGCCGCAACATCCCAGATGGACACCCTGTCGCTATTAAATTCAAAACCGTGGGCTTTTTCCGGGAATCGGAGGCGGACATGATGGCCTACGCGAATTCTCAGAACCTCTTGGCTCAACAGCCACCGGATCGCTATGATTGCCGACTTTGTGCCAGGCAATCCACTTGACAAGGTCTGGCCGACATTGGATGAACAACAACGCATGTCGATCAAGGAACAGCTTGCAGACCATTTAAAACTTTTCAGGTCATGCACCCTGCCATATATTGGACGTGTCAATCACCAACCCACCTACAACCCGTACGAAGGTATCACGACAAACTTCATTGGCCCATTCAACTCGGAGGCCAAGTTCGATGAATGGTGTCTTTCCCGCATAAAGAACACGTCTGAGAGAAGCAAGTGGAGGAGGAAACTTGCTGAATTACGGCGGAATAATCAATCGAAGTTTGTGCTCACGCACGGAGACCTCTTTCCACGGAATACCCTTGTTAAGGAAGGGAAGATAACAGGTATTGTGGACTGGGAGCGTAGTGGTTTTTATCCGGAGTATGTCGAGTACGCACTTGCCGCATGTTTGTATGATTATGGAGGAGAAGAGTGGTGGAAACCCATACTGATCGAAGCCTTGACTCCTTGCATTCCAGAGCGACTAGAAGTTCAGAGTTTTGATATACAGGCGAGGAATATTGAAAGTCATGTGCATTATGCTAGACTTAGGGCTAATTGGCTCTCGCCAACCCCGCATTCCCAGCTCCGATAATGTGATTATTCTGAAAAAAACTTTACTATGTCCTCAGTACTTTCAGCATCATCGCAAACCATTGAGCATGCTCCACAAACCCTTCATCTTGTTACATTTGGCGTCGGAGATAGAGCGCATTGGGTGCTATTTATTCCCAACTGAATGGCCGACCCCAATGGAACCCTTGTGCGCATTGGGATAAATGGCTGTGACGCAAAATCTGGTGGAGGTGACGTGGAGTTACTTATCAACCAGTTCCAACTCTCGCTCAGTTCTGCAAAGAGTGTCGTGCCCCTTGTAGGGTCACATGAAACATGCGGGGAAGTTGAGGATGCGGCGAGAGCATGCTTCGAGAGTTTCAATTACAATATCCTTCTCGACAACTGTCAGACTTTCACAATTGATGTCTTGACAGAATTGCGACGAAGATTCTCCTCTCGGATCCAGCAAGCTTCGATAAGTCTTATCCGGGAACAATACGGAACAACGCCAGTCAAAATCCAGCAATTTCTCGATGGACTCAAACAACAAAGCACTGAAGGGCACCATCCCGAGTCCTCAAGGCCACGATTCCCTCTTGATTAACGGCAGCGATTTCTTGTCAACAAATGCGCCACAAAACAGACCGGACCGTCTTTGAATGAAATCCCGGCAGTAGTTTCCTACACTGCTACATGGTGAAAGAAAAAAGAGTTGGATATTTCTAAAGATAGGATAGGAAAAATTAATGACCATAACCAATTTGCACCATTGGTCAAGTACAGTATAAACATGTTATATTAGTTCACCTTTTAACACCTGCAGTGCATTTTGGTATAGCTAATTATCTACTTGGATCAATATAGTAGTAAGAGAGGACGTGATACCATTTGCTAACCCTCATCATATATACAGAATACATATCTCTTCAACTGTCAAGCCTGCATGCCGGAAATGGCCTTTTGCGCTTTTTGCTCTTGCACCCACGACATCAACACACCATTCAATAAATGTATCAAAGCTCTGCCCAGGGTCTTCCTCATAGAAACGCCAATTTCGCTTAATAAAGGCTTTTAGCTCAACAAAGAACTCTTCAATTGGATTTAAGTCTGGTGAGTAAGTAGGGTGCCAGGTAAACCAAACTGACCCTTGTATCAACGCAGGCGCATAATTTTTTGATGGCACAATACATCACAATCCTAATGCGGAACATTGTCTGAGATACAGGGGTATGACTCTGAAAAAAAAAAAAAAAAAAAAAAAAAAAACGAGTGTGGGATGGACTTTGGCGGGTTTAACATCAGACATTAATAAGGACGGGAAAACAAGCAGTCGGTTAAGACTCAGAACGCAGATACATAAAACTGACAACAATAGGTCATATATATCGTATAGAGAAGAACACAGAAAAAATCCACCAGCACTGTACTCTCTCCAATTCTGGAATAGCTCAGGGAACATCGACCCTGACGGACCCGTTATGCCCGCATCGTCGGCATCCATAGTTCATCAACCCCTGAATGTAATTCCTGGCAACCAGCCAGCTCATGTATCCACTCGAATGCGTCGCCCAGGCACAAAGACCGTTGCCCCCGTTTCTGGGGTTGCAACAGGCAATCCTCTCTCCCGGTCGGAAATTCTTGTTGGGAACCGCATTCAGAACATCAACAAGTTGGCAACCGCCAACCTGACATCTGCTGCTGCCATAGCAATCAGTTGCCGAGGTGGCGGTGGAGAGAGCGAGAATAGCGGGGAGAACGATAGAGATCTTCATGGTTGAGGATGTAAAGTAGGCTTGGTTTTTGAGGTTTATTATTTGTGGTTTGAAAAAAAAATTTGAGGATATCCGAGTTTTCGGGGTTTCGACCTTTGATATTCGGTTTTTGATGGGGAGCTTTCGTTTTTCGCGAGGACTGTGATTGGGGTCTTTTTTTTTTTTTTTGAGGTTTTTGGGTACTTAGGGAGGGCCTTAGTCAATTGATGTCAATTGATTGCTGCTGTGCATTAGAAATAAATCTTTCACGAGGTTCTCTCACGGCCGTATTTATAGTTGACTCCTCTGCGATGAAAAAGCCATGATGGAGCAAATACAATTTTAATCTTCTCAGGAACAGTTTTTCATTGGCGCTCGCTTTCAAGGTTCCAGAGTCGTATTGATGCCCGGAGATAGAAAGGTGGAGATCGGGTTGTCCAAAAAATGTGTCTGCCAGTGGACTGCCGCTATCAATCCAATGTTCTTGATGTGCTTTCCCTCAACTAGGATTGTCAGGCGGCCCATTCGCTGGCGAGCTTATGGCCCTGTATGACTTATCTCGGAGTTGGGGGACCAAAACGGGTGATATGAAGGAGGCCTTGATCCTAGATTGCGTTACTCCATCCCGTGTTTACCTGCTTAAACGGTCAACTCAGATCCATGGCACATGGGCTGCTTATTTCCTACTGAGGAACGGTCCCTACACGGTAAGCCGGAAGACTGCCCAGCTGAGAGTGATTCCATCCATGCCCCACAATGAGCTGTATACTCCTCCTATCTGGGTAAGTATGGTCCAGATAAAAATTAACTTGCAAGTCCCAAGTGAAAAGATTCATTAGGGGAACCTCATATAGAGCTTTGAGATTTTTGACAGTTAGTTCTGCATATCATTAGATGATATTAGGTTTGGGGTGAACTCACCATAACCCCAGAAGTCATGCACCAGCCTTTCAAATTTCCACTAGCTCACTATGCTAAATCAAGAAACCTCCGTCTGGTGTGGCTGCTCACTTGCATATTGACGGCTTCGGGCCATGTGGGGAGTAGAGGCCATTCTTCACGGTTACCTTGACGCATGACAAAGTCTCCGTTGAATGATCCCACCGATACTCGGCGTCTTGGAAATCCCTGAAAAAAAGTCCGTGGACGAAAAGGTGTGCAGGGAATGTCAGGATCAGGGTCTTCTTTCTCCTCTGGGGTCACTCTAGAAAGTCAAATTAATGGGCTTAACCAAAGTGAGACGCAAACAATTTCGCTTCAATTGATTGTGGCCCAGTCGGGATATGGTACGGATGGGGAAAATCACACCACAAAGACCCCGACTTTGAAAAGAATAAGGCAATCGGCCGTGGAGTTCCGCCCAGGGAATTCCACCCAGGGACGGGGAGGGGCGCCCTCTGTTGTTTCTCTCCGTGTTCTGTCAAATACCGAAAATCTGAACGATATAAGAAAGAAAATCGTGAGTGTATATAAAACAATCTCAAACAAGAGTCACAGATGATGGTTCGGTTAAAATTGAAATAACGAGATATAAAAATATGCGCTTTCGCATTTTATCAAACCTAACTAGAGACCCAACTGCAGGGTAAATCCGGTGTTTACAAGGGCACTTCTCCTGCGTCTACATTAGGTGCAAGAGTTATGCGAAACCTCGGAAGCCCAGAAGGGAGGCAAAAAGGAGACATTTTGAATATGACAGCAATTGGTCCTAGAAAGCTAGAAAATACTTGATTTTGGGGCGGTCGCCCGTGCGGGACGTGCAGGGTGCTGTATGCAATGTGACACGTTCATTTTGAGGTTGCAACGGAAACTTTGACTGAGGAGGCATATTGAAGAATACGGATATTTGTTATCAGGACGAGGCGGGGAGGTTGAAAGGAGTTCTCGGATCCTGGCCGGAAAAACTTTCAGCCCTGTTCAAGCATTTCAACCGTCGAACATAAAGGCAGAGACCCCACGAGCGTTGTCAATACGCACATCTGAAGCTGGCTTATATCATGTTTATCCCAACCTCTAACCTCTAAACTCAACTCTCATCTCTAACTGTGTATTGTGATGTTGGGGTGGTGGGTCAGTAGACCCATCTAAACCACTCATCCAGCATATGTTGACATAATCCACCACCGCAATTAGTGCACGTAATTTTAGTGGGGTGTACCAGGACAAAAAAAAAAACAGATCTAAATCCACAAATAAATCTGTTGAGCTCCTCAAATTGATGGTGATTTGGAGAAAATAAAGGTAACTATGACTGCAATAACTCTTAGTAACCAATGCTAGGATTTGACTAACTATTGATATATTCTTAATAAAGGATAAATCCTTTTATTCTGTTCAAGTCGGCATCCCTACCTAGGTATTGCTCGAAGGCCATATGAATCACATCTATTTAAGCAGTCCACGGTGCTGCGCCCTCTGGATAGGGTGCATTGAACCAACGCTCCTAACATATGAATTTCCTTGATAAATTGAGACATCTGGTGGGGTTGCTAGCACAGAGGTACAGTACAAAGTGCAAATTCATAGTGATTGAGTCCAGGGCTGATCTGCGTTAGGTTAAAGTCAAAGAGAAGTTGTCCTAATAACTCAATTGGAAGATCAGACTTGACCTGACTCTGATCAGAGACACGGTGCGACCAGCTGGCTTTCCTACGGCTGGTATAGAAGCATGGAGTCGTTGCTTATGAGATAGTTGAGCCCCAGTGGCAACTTGCGATTACGTGCTGGCCTGAGCTGCACAGTGTAGGTCTCTGCAACTATCTCGATGTCTCCATGCTGGTCTGTGGACAAGGTTTGAATTTTGCGATTAGGTTCAAAGGCAGATCTTGGTTCAAGGTCTTGGTTCCGCTCGTTTCTATAAGTAGATCTGAATAAACTTTTCCTTCTCGGTTTTTGCGGCTCATTCCCTGCGAATATTTGCAACGTGGCCTCGATCGAAGGTCCTGGATGCTCTCCCTGACCTTAGTGGTCCAAAGCATCAAGCAAACATCTTGTTATATGTTGATATCTTCGAAGCCCTCCGCTAAATGGCCGCAATCCACTCTGTGCGCACAGATACAATTCAACGAGGAGAAACAAAAAGAACTCGCGCGATCGGATGCAACGTCCCCTGGATCAATCTTCCTTCTGGTTAAATTTGGCGTCAAGAAACCTGCTTCATCCATGCTATCGGGCGGGAATTCTCATTCTGTTGGATCCTCACTGTCCTATCCAAGGACGGCCATTAGTTATCCAAAACCTGAAAACCATTTCCTGAGCTGGCACATTCCGTTCTGGGACCAGTAGTTAAACGTATCCGGAGACCCACTGCGGAGTTTCCTGACCTGACAGTGAACGAAAATTTGCCTCGCAACTACTTTGAGGGCGCAGCAGAGAGGCTCGAAAGAAATTTGAATGGCAGAGTGGGGACACCTCCGGCTAGGGCAATGATGCCGCTTTGGGGGCCAATTGAGCATTTCGTCAGACCTTGTGAAGCCAATGTTCGATGAGGATAGAAGTTTACCCAATAAAATAACCGTCGTCTGCCAGCGAGAGCGAAGAATAATAGCTTCGAAAAAGGCGCAACACCTTGCCAGTCGTGGAGATAGCCATGGGCCAGCAATGTCGAAGGAGCAGGTTTCTGCAATTAGGCCCAGTAGTTGGGCCTATTTTGCGGGATATACATGACTGCTTACTTGAATTCACCGCTATCATTGTGTCAGCGGAGTAAGTTATCCAGTCACCCCAGAATGCATGCTCACAAATCCCTCCAACCAACCTACATATGTGATCGCATCATTCAAACGCCATTGTAAATTTAGCCTGTATATCCTAGCCATTCGCATACTTGAATTGACTAGAAGGCTCTGTTTAACAGCCAAGAACATTCTTTCGAAACTCGCTGAAATTTGAAACTCATGTGGAACTTTGTGCAATGTGTTAACAAACCATGAATCCTTTTGTAACTAATCAGCAGTTGCACGGCGTAATCGTGTTCACTCAAACTATTTAAAAAAAAAGCTCTCTCCATCTCGACCTCCCGATGCGATCAACAATCTGAGGTATCGCCTTGGATTCAAATCCCTTTCTCCATCTCCAGCAAGGGAAATTTGATACGTCCCGGGCCGTTCAGGCGGTGTCGATCGTTATCAAATGCTGAACTCTACGGCGTAGACCATCCCAGTCGGATTTGACCACTGTTCCGCAGACCATTTAAATATGTCACCAAAATCCTTGCCAGTACATCAGAGTCATCATTGATTCGTTTCGCGGAATTCACTCCACAGAACGGCATTCAGCAACTTTCAGAGCGCTATTCCCATTGTCCAGAACTTCTGCACTTACATTCATGCTCTTGCACAGTTATCATTATTATTAGTAATTTCTAGTATGGTCAATCAATCAATCCCTTCGATCATCAGTGCTCTCACGCCGAGAAAAGTAGCAGCACTTGGCCCTTTACAGCGTACAACAATCGTCAATACGATGGGAAATGGCGGCGCTCTGATTGGCGCTTGGGCTGTGATCACTCGGTCTCGTTCCTGGCGTCGATGATGGAATGCATGCATGTTTCCACGGTTGTCCAGCCGGTGGCGCGGATTGGCTAAAACTTTGGCCAGCAAACTCCACGCTAGCTTCTCGAGCTGGCTCTACGGAGTACTCCAGTGCTCCTGATTCCTGATCGACAAGAGCCAGAGTGATCTGCTTCAATGCCGAGAGCTTGTCGTGGAAGCGCTTCCTGTCCGTGGCCGTATCCAGGCGGCCCGCCAAGGCACAACATCAGTCTAGGGGCCTTTAGCCAATCAATCAGCGGGGGAACATGAAGCACGCTTTTTGATATCACCAACCTCATCTCATGCCCAAGCCGGCAAGAAGCGTACGAAACGGGAAAACTGAGATATGACATGTCTGATACATGTGATACACATGTACCTTTGTTATGTACATTACACTGTACAGCACATGCGCCTGTACCACCAAGACATCTGCAGCCATCCAAGGGCCACCAGCTGGAAGGAGGAAACCAGCTGCTTGCGAGGTAGGCTCTGAAGGGCTCTGAATAGTGATAGATGTCGTATTGGCGAATATGGGGGGTGTTTCCCGACTGAAAATGGGATACATCAGCTCTAGACACTCCAGCACATGGATATACTCAATCCCGGCAGTTAGCTGCTCCTCGACTACACCACCTCTAAGGAAAAGAAATATCCTTCCCAGAGAATGGAAACAACACCCTTTAACATCCGGGTGAGTAGCACGATAGTCGGGGAGACTCGCCACATATAACCTCGCTTACACTTCTCCAGGATCCACGGATATCTGCTGGCTCCGATAACTTTGCTCTATCCAAGGCCCTCGACGAATGCCAGGTACCATCGATCTATATTTTGAAGTTTATCAAGCTATCCCCTCAATGGCTTCACCCCATGACGCACGTTTTATTTTTATTTTTATTCATCTTCTCTGTGGCAAACATGCAGGTATGCGAGCTCTGGGCCCTGGGGTGTGGCCCTTGATGCATATGGTTTATTTATAGCCACTTGGAAGTCCTGGCCTGTTAAATTTTGGACCTCCTCCCGCTATTCTTTCCAGACTTGGTGCGTCCATTTCTCATTTCCCCCCTCCCCATTTGGGTTCCCTATAGGCCATTGCGTGCTCCACTCAAGAAGGGTCCCAGCCAATTTGGTCCCTACCCTCCAACACTATCTGCATATATAATAGATCTCGACATATAAATCTAGCTGCCATTAATTATTTGTCTTCTTCAGCATCTTCTCTCTCGAGCAAGCTTACTCCACGTTCAATTTAGGGGTTAAAAATGCGGTCGCTCAAGCTTATACTCGCCTCGGCGAGTGTTGTTTCTGCAACTTGTCCCTACATGTCAGGGGAGATGCCTAACAGTCAGAATGGACCCCTCGATCGCCGCCATGACACTCTATCCGACCCTACGGACCAGTTTCTTAGCAAGTTTTACATTGACGATGAACAGTCGGTGCTAACAACGGACGTGGGTGGTCCCATCGAGGACCAACACAGCTTGAAGGCTGGAAATAGAGGCCCAACTCTACTTGAGGATTTTATCTTCCGCCAGAAGATTCAACACTTTGATCATGAGAGGGTATGTGGATATAAAATATGTGACCGTGTTGCAAATCCGCTAATTCGATTTTATGCAGGTTCCTGAGCGCGCCGTCCATGCTCGAGGAGCTGGTGCCCATGGCGTATTCACATCCTATAATAACTGGTCGAATATCACAGCCGCATCCTTCTTGAACGCGGCAGGAAAGCAGACACCAGTATTCGTGCGGTTTTCTACAGTCGCTGGTAGCAGAGGCAGTGTTGACTCTGCTCGCGATATCCACGGATTTGCGACCCGTCTGTATACCGATGAAGGCAATTTTGGTAAGCCTTATATCATGATAGTCACTACTCATAGCAGCACAGCAAATATGAATACAAACCCAGGACCTAGGCTGACTACTTGACAATGTAGATATCGTCGGAAACAACGTTCCAGTCTTCTTCATTCAGGACGCTATTCAATTCCCTGATTTGATTCACGCTGTCAAGCCGCAACCAGACAGTGAAATTCCCCAGGCTGCAACTGCACATGATACGGCATGGGATTTCTTCAGCCAGCAGCCCAGCTCATTGCATGCCCTCTTCTGGGCAATGTCAGGACATGGAATCCCTCGCTCAATGCGTCATGTTGATGGGTGGGGCGTCCATACCTTCCGACTTGTCACCGATGAGGGCAACTCGACCTTGGTCAAGTTTCGCTGGAAGACCCTCCAAGGAAGAGCGGGCCTGGTATGGGAAGAGGCACAGGCTCTTGGCGGAAAAAATCCCGACTTCCATCGACAAGACCTCTGGGATGCCATTGAATCTGGAAGGTACCCTGAGTGGGAGGTAAGATATGATTCCCCCAAATCATTAGTTCTGACAGTGTTTCTCTGCTCTGTCGGTTGCTCTTTTCGTCTTTTTCTATATCTTCAACCTAAGACTGACTTTATATACGTTTTACTCATATAGCTGGGCTTTCAATTGGTGAATGAAGCAGATCAATCCAAGTTTGATTTCGATCTATTAGATCCCACCAAAATCATCCCAGAAGAACTTGTTCCTTTCACCCCAATCGGAAAAATGGTCTTGAACCGAAACCCAAAAAATTATTTTGCCGAAACTGAGCAGATCATGGTTGGTCCACCCCCTATATATTTGGAATATGAATACATGTATAGCTAGATGAAGCGTATATCTAAATATATTTCCACAGTTCCAACCAGGTCATGTAGTTCGCGGAATCGATTTCACGGATGACCCTTTGCTTCAGGGCCGCTTGTACTCCTACCTTGACACTCAATTGAATCGCCATGGAGGTCCCAACTTCGAGCAACTGCCGATCAACAGACCCCGCATCCCATTCCATAACAACAATCGCGACGGTGCTGGTAAGCTACTTCTCACCTACCATGTCAACTTCCATCTTGACCCAATCGATTTGTATAGAGTATTAACATCCGCGTCTGGACAGGACAAATGTTCATCCCTCTAAACACGGCCGCATATACACCCAACTCAATGAGCAACGGATTCCCTCAACAAGCCAACCGGACCCATAACAGAGGATTCTTCACCGCACCTGGGCGTATGGTAAATGGACCACTAGTGCGCGAGCTCAGCCCGAGCTTCAACGACGTCTGGTCCCAACCGCGTCTCTTCTACAACTCACTCACGGTCTTCGAGAAGCAATTCCTCGTCAACGCCATGCGCTTCGAAAACTCCCACGTGCGGAGTGAAACCGTGCGTAAGAACGTCATCATCCAGCTGAACCGCGTCGACAACGACCTCGCCCGCCGCGTCGCGCTAGCTATCGGCGTCGAACCCCCATCCCCGGACCCAACCTTCTACCACAACAAGACAACCGTCCCCATCGGCACCTTCGGCACGAATCTCCTGCGGCTCGACGGGCTGAAAATCGCCCTCCTGACAAGAGACGACGGTAGCTTCACGATCGCGGAGCAGCTCCGGGCCGCGTTTAACAGCGCCAACAACAAAGTAGATATCGTCCTAGTGGGCTCATCGCTTGATCCCCAACGCGGCGTGAACATGACCTATTCCGGCGCCGACGGCTCGATCTTCGATGCCGTGATCGTCGTCGGCGGCCTGCTCACGAGCGCCTCAACGCAATACCCAAGAGGTCGCCCGCTCAGGATTATTACGGATGCATACGCGTATGGAAAGCCCGTTGGCGCCGTCGGTGACGGTAGCAATGAAGCCCTTCGTGACGTCCTTATGGCCGCTGGTGGGGATGCGTCGAATGGGCTGGACCAGCCCGGTGTGTATATTTCCAACGATGTGAGTGAGGCCTACGTTAGAAGTGTCTTGGACGGATTGACGGCATATCGGTTCTTGAATAGGTTCCCGTTGGATAGGTAATATGGTATGAGGTTTGAGGCGCAAATATGGGTTTACTACTTTAATTTTTTTCCCTCCGCTTTTCTGATTTTCCATTTTTGATTGAGGTAATATTGCAGATATCAGTAAATTGCGTTTACGAAAGCCGGTGTAAAGCTTCAGAGGCCTAATTAATTTGAAGAGGGGAGGTTGAAGTGAAATCTTGGGGTATAATAATTTATAGTAATATCTATTGTAATTTCCTCTCACGTTCAATCTATATTTGATCTTTGTCCTTTGTAGCTGTATAAATATAAACCAAGAGAGACAAATAATGATAGATTAAAAAATAATTGCACACCAAGCAGGCCTTCCATCACCATATCAGATATTATCTATCATGTTGTTGTAATGATATCTCAAAAATGCCACAAGCTTGCCTGATATTGAATATTTATATGCTGTAAATGCAGGAAGAGCGTACCATCCAAATAACCAGAAAAACATGTTTAGCTCAAAACCTCACTGTC
Source organism: Histoplasma ohiense (assembly GCA_017607445.1). Taxonomy (NCBI): domain Eukaryota; kingdom Fungi; phylum Ascomycota; class Eurotiomycetes; order Onygenales; family Ajellomycetaceae; genus Histoplasma; species Histoplasma ohiense. The sequence continues at coordinate 6,068,488 of JAEVHH010000001.1, forward strand.
GGTCGTGTCTATTTTGAAATGGCTGCAGCAAGCTGACTATCTGATAAAACTGTCTGTATATCCGCTTCACGACGCATGTTATGAGCTTTCAACTATAGATAAGACTTGAACGATTTAGCGTCTGTTGGGGGAAATAGAGGCTAGAGGGACGAGTTAGATATCATTCCCATATGACCAAAACTAAAATAGATACATATACATACATATATATATATATACAACACCTTCAAAAAGGATCCATTTACTCCCCCCACCATCTAGCCCCTCTGACCTTAAACTTCCTCTCCTCACCACCTCCTCGGCCCGCAGTTGTCCCGCTCCGCCCCGCTCGAAAGGCTCGAAGGATCGACCATTCCGCCACAGTCGCCCCAGTTCCATTCCCCGCCTGTCGATCTACATTATCCAGCGCCTGATTTCCCCACATGAAGAGTGTCGCAAAGCGGGTGGCTGGCACGGGCCGTGCCAGCGTCACATTCGTCGTGATTCCAGCGTAACGGGCTATGATGTTTAGGTCAGTCGTTACCGGATTGTAGGGGTTGGAGAGTGTGATTGAAGGAAAGGCGGCGACTGTGATGGCGCCTGGAGTCGAAGGGATAGATAGCGCCCCCGACGCCGATGATGGTGAAAATGACTGGGACACCTGCTGTTGTGTTGGTTTACTTAGCGGAGTATTGTGCAGGACGACAGCGATGGATTCAGGGGGTGCCTGCGCCCAGTCGAAGCCGAAACCGGTGATTAATTCCGAGATTTCGTCGTCGGGGAAGGAGACAGTTAGAGACGAGGTGGCATTTGCGCGTTTAGGTTGCCATTTAGTTGATGCAGCGCCGTCTACGGCTGCGATGGGGAATTGGCCCGGTTCGTACTCGTCTGGAGAGGAAGCTGGCTGGCATTGTACCATGTTTCCCGGGAACGTGGCATGGGAGCCAATTTGGCGATTGGGAATGGTGAGGATGCCGGAGACGGGGAGTAAATAGACTGTTACATTTGATTCGGGACCGACATGGACAGGAATAGGAGCGCCGGCGAATTTTTTATCTGCTGTTGGTAGTGGCTGGGTATTAGGGGCGCGCTGTATGGTTGTATGTGTATAATTCGACGCAGCTTTCAGGGGCCAACCATGCCAGTAGAAAGTCCGGTAGGATAAATGTGGAATCTGTGGTGGCAGGTTGGGGTCCAAGTGCAAGACAAAGTCTGGGAGGAGGCGCAAACCCAGATAGCCGAATAAGGCGACTTGGTTGGCGCCACCGTTTCCCGTTAGGAATGGATATGCGGGGTGAGTACCGCCATTCCTCGACCAGTTGTCTATTAGCTGCTCAGAGAACTGGAAGAATGGGGCCCGGATGTATGGGGCATAAGAGTATTGCGCGTATGTGTAGGCGGAACATCCAGAGGGAGAAATTTCGTTGGCGACGATGGAGAAGATGGCATAGGTCATTCCGGGGCCATCAGGGGATTGCTTTGCGGCGTACTAGGTTTGCATTAGCAGGCCTCTAAGCATGCGGTAGATAGAGCATTTCTTGGGGTTGGAGCATAGCTAACGGGAAACGGGTGGTTGCAACGTACATAGTCAAGATCGCTCAGTGCGTTTTGCGGGGAGTATCCATCTGTATATCTTAACGGAAACGTATTCAAGACGATATCCGCTTGCTTTACTCGGGTGCTGCCATTCATCGTTGTATATTCTAGGGTGACGTCTGCCACGGGGTCTCTCAACACCAGTATGTTTTCAGCCATCTCATTCCATGTCTCATTCTGCTCGAAACCGAACATCTGACGCAAGGAGTTTGCGTAGATCAATGTTGTCGCCATCATGGGCAAGGTAAAACCCCCACCATCAACATGATTAGCGTATTCGTCCTACGTATTGTTAGGGTGCTTCAGGTCCAACTGCAGAGAAAGACAACTAGAAGAAAGGAAAAAGGTGAAGAATGGACACATACCGGGTCCGTCATATTAGTGAGTGTCCATTTTGTCCCGTTCTTTTCCAGGAGATCGGCATATAGTACCGCAATCGAATTGTAGATTGGAAACAACTTCTCTTTAAAGTGATCGGTGTCACCAGTGGTCACCCAATTATTGATCATCTGCAAACCAATATCGCCATTAAGGTGGTACTGGTAATCGAAACATGGGCCTGTCCCCGTACAATTCCCGAACCGTCCACTAGTCCATGGATAGATAGCAGCGCCCTGGGAGAACCTAGTCTGGTTCTTTGACGATGTGAATGCAGTTTTAGTATTCTCAATGGCCTGTCCGTATTTTATGAGACGATAGTTAGTAAATGATTGAGCCGCCTGTGGGAAGGCAGTAACTAGACCCGGTTGCATCCAGATATCCGCATCCCAGAAGATTAGACCACCATACGAGTCTGAAGTCAAACCACCCACGGCAACGCTGCCCTGGTGGATAGGGGCATTTCTGGAAGAGTGAATTGCATTATCGCTCACAACGGCCTGGAGCAGGTAAAAGGGATTCGTGACGGATGTGATAGCAGATTCGATAATGTGGTCATCCAGAGGTAGGCGCCCGGTTTTTGGAACAGCAAAATCATCGACAGAGTCGTCAGTGAAAACAGTTGCCCACTCTCCAATATGAGACTTCAAAAGCGCGTCATAGCCAACGTCTGCAGCATTTGATGATGCCTCCTTTGCCACTTGCTTTGGGTTTTCAAATCCGTCAGAAGATGCTACACCCACAAATTTAGTGACGATGCTTTTCTGGCCGGCGCGTAGTTTAATATCAGCAGCCTGGGCAATTGAGGAACGGTTCGTGTGTACGTATGGAGGATTGGGGACTAATTTCAATGATTCGATATCCACTTCCTTCGAGCCAGACATTGTCGCGTAAATGTAAGCAGTCACATCCGGGACACCGACAGGGCTAACGGATGAGTAAATCGCGTGCCCATCCTCACCTGAATCGACAAACTCGGTCCGCACAGCAGAATATCCGTCGATAACATTAACAACTTTCACATTCATGTCTGCCGACGGGGTAATAGCCATTCGCACCACGGCCTGAGTGACATTCAGCCTATGCGCAAAGAGCTGGTAGGAAATCGCAAATGACTCCCCCCTTCCAGTAGGGGACCAGGTATACTCCCAGTTCAGCAGACCGCCTTTCATATCCAATGTAGACTTGAAATTCGAGATCTCATCCACGGTAACGCTGGAATCAAGATACCCATTATTGCCCAGATCAAGAACCAACCCACCCCAATGTGGCACGCCGCTAATCACACTCTCGCCACCGTACTGGTTCATCCAGGGGAAATTGCTCCCATTGGTTGTCGGTTGGAGGTCATAGAAGCCGGAGATGGTCGCGAACGTTTGTCGGCGCGAATACAACGGCCATCCGTTGATGACGTCACCGTTGACTGCGGTATCGAGTTCAAAAAATGGTCCCACTGCCGCGACGTTGATACCGATATAGCCATTTGCGATAGAGCCGCGAGATTGGTAGTGGCCTTGGTCGAGGGTTGTTGTGGCTAACCTCCAGTTATCGTGGTCCCAAGTGACGCCGGGGAACCTTGTCGGGTAAAGAAACTCCTGGCAGTCTGCACCATTGCATTTTGTGCTAGAATCGGAGGAGATATAATTTTTTGCAAAAACGGTGGCGACCCGTTCAGTAAATGACAGCGCTGATATCGCCGACGAGGATAGGAGAAGAAGCACGAAGCTCCATGATCGAAGCTTTGGAGCATTTAGCCAGTACCAAAATTGAAAGGAGGCAGAAAGTCGTAGTTGCTCACCGTGCACAGCATAGTTGTTGAGCTCCTTTCGTGAGCCCTCCACCAAACCAAGATATGTAATTACGATAAATAGAGGTTTAACGTTCCATACCTCTTCTACAAGGACAAATGTTGGATTCCGTCTAAAATCATGTAACACAGCGGAGATCTACAACGAGGAGAACGAGGACAGCTTTCTGGTCTATATCAAACGGAGAGCAAACTTCTTGATAAGAAGCAAGAACTGTGGAGGCGCCGCCAACTTTTAAAGGCTGGAGGGGAAAAAAATTCAGCCCTATGAAGAGCCGATTTCATGAATAAACCAAGGCAGCACCACCATCAAAAAGGTTAGAAATTCGAAGATCAAGAAATTGAGTTTAATTAGCGTTAACTTGCCAAAGCTCAAAGCCAAAAATGAGCGAATGTCAAGTAAACTCAAAATAGAAACTGGTCAAAAATGCCGATCACTTTTTTGGTGGAGCGACATCGTATACACTTAGTTCGGACATGGTTATATAGCTTTCCGGCCCTGGAGGGAAGGGAGAAAACAGGAACTCGTATCATAGGGCTAGTGGGAAGATGAGATGCCATTGCTAGCCAACAGCGATTGCAGAATGGCTTCGGCGTTCATGCGGGGTTGGCGCATTTGGAGCTCAAGCATTAACCACACTCATCATGATAAAAGCCGAAGTAACAGGGTTCTGGCAGAAAAGAAAAGCTCCCAACAGGCCGATCGATATTTTTCGTCCCCGGTTCCAATCGTAAGTCTATCGCAAAGGAAAACCTTATCACACAGAGTTCCAAGGGCCGAAAAAGGAAAAAGATGGTTGGGATGCCGAATGACGTCATTTGTGTGCTTAGTCATCGTAGTATTTCCCAGATTATTAGGGCTTGGAATGGTTCGGATTGTCTTCAAGATGTATATATGTCCACCGATCATGATAAAGCAACGCAGCTAGAGTCGGCATCGTGTGCACTTGAAGGGGCGACTGGCAGAACAATCACCGCACCTCTCCATCCAACCCCCTTTCTTCTCCAACGGCTTGAGACACTCAGGATGGTGTTCACTTCGGGAATATCCTGACTGTGTAATACTCTTGCTTGCGTCCCCCAGCAATGTTATCAATACGACCCATGAAATGTCATGCAGTCTATGAAAGGATGTGGTTGATCCGTACCCCTCCTCTCCTTCCCCGGGTCGACTTGTGCCCGTAGTCTCCCTCGATACGATTGACAGCGGCATCATAAAGCTATCAGCCAACATGGCTGGAGCCTCGCAACATCGACATAGAGCCAACCATCACTAAGAAAGGTGCCGGACTACCTCATCCAGCGACGTCCGCCATCTCACCGCCATCTTCACCATCATCCTCACCACCATCTTGACCGCCAAAGCTTTCAGCTCCTTCCGCCGGACGTCCACTCCGCCTCCGTGCGGTTGACGGCCGATTAGCAGCAACGATGGCCCGTTCGCCCACAAAGTGTTCACCAGTCCATTTCGATTTACAAACAGGACATGTCTCTGCTTGTTGGCGGCGGAAGAAGTTCTGTGTGCAGATGTCGTGGAGACGGCCGGGGCATTGACGCTGCGAACATCGTTGGCCCTGTTTACATGATCCTCGTCAGGAATCCCCCATATGTATGTCAAGATACAGATATACACGGCAGCTGATTAACCAACAGAGAAACAAAACAAATTCTCAAAACATACCACAGTGATAATATCCTTACAGCCCAAACAAGTCTTGATCTTAGCAACCCGCCCAGAACCCTCCGTACCAGAGTCCTCCTCGTCCTCATTATACGTCGCGACCAGCCACCCGCGCAACTCCGTCAGCGCGCGTGGGCTAAGCGTAAAATATCCCCTTCGACTCTCCTCGAACCACCCTTCCTCCACGAGCCTCTTCATCACGTCATCCGCCTCGCGTATTCCCAGCGATTGCGGCGCACCAGCAGCTGGCGTGCCATTTGCAGGAGCTGACCCCCGTCTTTCGGAAGCACTGGGTGCCTTCGCCAGCTGTGCGACCTGCATGGACGACACGGCCATCGCCTCCAGGCGCGGAGTATTGTGGGTATCGAACATGGCGTCCAGGACACGTTTGACGAAGGCGATTTCGTTGGCGTTGTAGGTAGTGGCTAGCTGGGTGAGGGGGTCGCTGGTGGTGTTGACAAGGACGTAGATACGGGTGGGGTCCGTTTGGTGTCTGGTGGACCTAATTTCGAGATCGAAGGGGGATATGGCAGTGTTTATCGTGGCGATGTAGTTTGAGAGGTCGGCCTGGGTGATGTCTTCGGGGAGGGTTTCTTGGTTGTCTAAGAGAAGAAACATTAATTAGAATGAGCTCCAACAGTCGAGCGGATTGCTGCGGCTAGTGGGGAGGGAGCTCTTGGGATAATATAATCGACAAGGATGAGTAGTAGAAAAGTACCTCGAGCAGTAAATATCGCAGCCAGAACAGGCTTTGCTTGTTCGTAGGTCATCGTTGAGCGCGCCATGAAGGCCTGCAGGAGCGCGCGGTGGCTATCGTTGTAGCTCTCGTTTGCTGCCATTTCGACAATTTCCAATGACTCGATGATGCGTGCCGCATGTAGAAGTGCTAGGGATGGGATATCAGAGTGCGACAATGGCTGATGGAAAAAGTTGTCTTGAAATATTTGATGGGTTTCTGGTTTGTTTAATTTATCCGTTTTGGGTTAGGCGGCCTTTCCCCTCGAACAGCGCGTTAAATACTTCTCGATATCAATGGTCTAGATGTTGAGATGCAGCAAACATGAACTACGAACCGGACGGTGATGGGCCGGGAGAGCCATAGAATTCCCGTACTTCCACACGAAATCCCAGTGCATACTAATCTAGCTGCTACTCAACAAAATGCCTGGATGTACAGTTCAAAATACTCATACTGGTCCAGAACCAAGCGCTTTCCATCTCGCTCTTCATTATAAGCAACAGTTTATATCTTAGCCTTAGCCGCTCTCATCCCTTCCTCCAGACCCAGCCCACTCACATCCGCACTCGTCTTGACTCCCATAACCATCTCCGCCATAACCTTCCCTGTCCCCAATGACAACGAAATACCCCACGGGCCGTGTCCCGCCGCCATGAAGACACCACCACCAGGAGGGGACACAACCCCTGATCCCAAAACCCAATCCCCCACACGCGTCACAATCGGTCTCCCACTCTCCGTCCACGGCCGGAAACAAAGTGTCTCCCGAAGTACCTCTAAATCATCCATATTCGCATCCCCCTCGGCATATCTAGCCTTCGCATCCGGGTCAAGCTTCCCCATTAGTGTAACCGCAGCCTTGCGGACCCGTGCTACATCCCCCGCCTCCATCATGCCACGCGCCTCACTCGCGAGTGCCGGGAGGGGCATTTCCGCGCTGTTCAGACCGGCGAGGTATATCTCGCCACCCGCACGCGAGAAGATCTCAGGGCTAAAGCCGCAGGAGCGCGGGTGGGTTGTGAAAACAGCGTGTGCTGTTCCGGCATATGTGTCTCTTTCGTGCGCAATGGTGTGACGCGGGGAGCGGACGAGGATGGAGTATCCCGACAGAGAAGTGACAGGGATGCGAGTGGGGGATGTGGGGAAGAGGGCATTGAAGGCATGTGGCGTCCACGCGCCAGCGGTAAAAATGAGGTTTGTACAGGGGATTGTCGAGCGGGTGTTTGTCAGCCGGTTTTGGAGTGTTATACCCGCGATGGCGCCAGATGAGGGGTTCCTGATGAGCGCGATCGCCCGAACGGGGTTGTGGACCTGAACGCCGCGCTCGATGCACTTCGCCAGGAGGAATTGACACAGTCGAAGTGGATCTCTGCATTTAACATTTCCAACCAGCAGATCAGTCAAACGAATAGAGAAAAACAGCAGGGCAAGGGGAAAAAGTGTGAAAAAGGTGAAACGAAAACCTACACTTGTGCCGTACCCCCAACGTCACTTATCCTCTCCGTCCTCCCGCCCTCCTGCCTGGTCAACCACTCCGGTGCTTCATCCGGCTCGTCTGCTCTCTTCTCATCCGCCCTCATCGCTACCTCCGCCCGGCTCGCCCCCTGCCTCAGCCAATCGTGACCGCTCCCCGACCTCTGCCCGTCCTCATACTGCACTTGCAACCCCACCGCGGTGCCGCGCATATATCCCCATTTCTCGTAGCCGCTATGCTCTCTCGAGAGCTGCTCATGCAGCTCGAAGGACAGGTTGCCGAGCGCAGCTAGCTCAGGGGAGTACCAGTCGCGGACGATGAAGCCAGCGGCATAGCCTGAAGCGCAGTCGAAGAGGTCGGTGGCTGGGTCGATGATGTGAATTTGGTGTCGGTGTGTTTTGGAAGCGAGGGAGAGGTAGTAAGCTGTTGAGTGCCCGATGATGCCGCCGCCAATGATCACGGTGGACATTTTCCTTTATTATATGGTTATTATTAGTATTACTACTATGGCCTCTGTATTAATATTATAGCCGTGTAGAATAATAAATGAAGAAAATGAAGGAGTGGAACGGACCGTACACTTTTAACGATATGTTTTATGTAGCTATATAAGTACAGTACAATCAACGCTACAGCCCAGGATAACAACGGATTTCAGCGCATATCTCATGTTACTCACCCAGATCCACACAATACGCCCTGTAGATGTCAAACATTTCGGATCTGGGGAGGATTCCAAGTTTGGCGGATGGGCCCCACTCTTTGCTCAGAGCCGAAGGCGGGGCAAGAGGAGCGATGTTCCCATGTGTTTTTCGAGGTTGTTACTGTTGAAAATTGCATCTCGTTTGCATTGCGCATTATTATTCTATGGTTGACAACCATTGTAGGAGATAGAAGTGTACGTTATGTTTCTATAGCTACTAGGAATCGCTACGTCATAAGCCAAATGACAGATTTTAATCCCGAGCTGCCAGCCACTGGGCAAACGAGCTCTCCCACCGCCAGCGATAACTGATAGCTACATCTCGATTACCATTCATTTTAATTGCATTTTAAATTTCACCTTTTTATTTTTTATTTTTAGCTATATACTGAGTCCAACAAAGGGAGAGCTCCCCGTTAATTTCACTAAGGAGGCGGAACGGACACAAAGTCAATACAGACACCAGGAATATAGGTACAACTATATTCGACGGACACAGAATAGACGATTTCCCTCGATGCTTATGGGGTGAGTAGCTTGCATAAACCGAAGAAATTGAGGCACGTCCATGTAAAGCTCGTGGATGATGACGTTCTGAACGAGCTCGACGAAAGTTACATCGTGGAAAAAGGAAATACCTGTAGCGAGTAATATATGAAGCTGGGGCTGACTGGGAGAGTGAGAGATGACATATTCCGAAATAGACGGGTTCTGGAACGCACTTATCTGGCAAATCGAAATGAGAAAACTAGGATCATCAAGTCAGTGGGACTTTAAGAGTGCAGATTTGTAGATATAAATGAAGAAACATCCAATTCAAAGAAAAAATTTAAAAACCGAGACATCAGTCGAAAGATGAAAAATGGATACGTGTGTTAAGCATTAGATACCAACAGAAGGCACCTTTATATTTAGCATGGAGTGTATATTTTAATCATTTGTCTCATCTCATACAATGACTTGGGGATAAACACGAACGGGAAAATGATAATAAAAACGCCGGAAAAGAAATTGATCCAACGTACCTACGAATATATTCATATCCCAGCATCTCTTTTTCATTTCGTCTGTCTCATTCTCCTAGGTTTAGGTGAACACGGGCATCAGCAAGATGTTCAATAATTCGCTCCTTAGGGTCCACATGGCCAAATAAGACACCTTAGCGAAAGGTAAGTCGTGTGCGTGCATCAGAGAATCGTGAAGCATTCGTCATGAAAATCGGCATTTGATAGTACATGAATATTTGCTCATCACTGTAGGGTCATGCACACAACCAAGGGGCCCAAAGGCTGTTGATTTCCACGACCAACACATACAAAATCACCACTAGATAAATTGATATGGAGCTTGACGCTGTACTATACACCACTTCTTAGGGAATCATAGTGGATTCAACGCATAAGAGCAAGATGGGTTCTAATTCCTTAACAGTCAGCACTCTTTCTTCCTTCCGATTGGAATATACAAGACTGGTAGGCAATGAGATAATGATAAAATCCTCGGGGAGAGGGGATATTATTATCAGAAAGTCCGTTTGGCTAGGACAGGTAAATCACCACGGGAGCTTGATGCTCGGTTTGTATGATAGGGGCGACAACAACGTTCATCATGGTTTGGGGAAAAGAGCAATGGGGAGTGGATATCGCACGTACCACTTTGTTAGTATAAACATTGAGTGAAAACCATCGCCATAACAAGTATCTTCGCAATCAATTAGTTAGTCCGTTGGTGCGGGAAATAAAAAAGTTGTCGTTCACCCGTTGTGCGAAGAAGTGAAGGAAAAATAGGAAACAGAAATTTCCACACTGGAATTTATCCAAGCTGTCAAGCTTAGTCATGATTGGGCGGTGAATAACTATAAATTCCACATGACACGGCAGAATGATCGAGATGCGAAAAACATCCAGCAACACATTGTCCTCAACATCAACAGCGAAGCGCGTATACATCTACAGCCACGATATTTGTGCTTTCATTTCGATGTCCCTTTGGTAGGTGTGATCAGGGCATCCTTTATCGATTGATTAAATATGTCAGACCGAGAGTTTGGAGGCAAGTATAAATGCCCCGCACCCCTCCATGCGCAAATCCAAGCTTAATATATTATCTGAATCCAACAGGAAACGATGACCTCTCTTTGCCCAAAGGTACCACACCCCGAACAACCGTATCCCTCTTCTTATATACAGTCCCATATCCCTTGAACCAAGTGCCTCTTGCGCTCCGTGCACATAACCCTATTAAACAAATATCATCTTGTGCCATGTATCACAGGACAACTCAAAAACTAATCTCAAACCCCCTGATACAGCAACCGTCCAAAAAATAATAACAGAGATCCTCCCCGCTTCATCCGGGCAAACCTTCGCTAAAGATGCCCGCGACCTCCTCATAGAATGCTGTGTCGAGTTTATAACGTTAATATCCTCTGAGGCAAACGATATTAGCGAGAAGGAGGCGAAAAAGACCATCGCATGCGAACACATCGAGAAAGCGTTGACGGATTTGGGTTTCGGAGAGTATGTACCCGATGTACTGGCAGTAGCAGAGGAACACAGGGAGCAGTTGAAGGTGGGTTCTATTTGCCTTTTCTTTTTTGACCCGCGAGATCTATCCATATCTCAAGACATTGAGCTTGACTTATTGGCGAAAGAAAATGAGAAGAGTTTTACTTACTAATAATTATTTCAAATAGTCCCGTGAGAAAAAAGTCAATAAGATGGAGCAGAGTGGCCTCACGGAAGAAGAGCTGCTCAGACAACAGCAGGAACTATTCCGTTGTGCTGGAGAGAAGTACAATGCGGCCAGTTGAGGGTGTGCGGTTTGCGTACGCTGATTTCCACGCCTTCTTCCTTGGGGTTATACGGTATGCAGTTCATTAACACACAATATACTTCTAGTGGAATTTGCAACACTAACTGAACGGAATAGCTTCGGAACCTGGCTACGCTCCAACCCCCTAAATTAGAAAGTATTTTAATAAGGGATCACGCTTCGTGCGTTGCATACGCATAGGTCATACCTTGGATGTCTCGCGTGCCAGCTTTTCCACCTTCAAATAACGGTCGCGTCGATGCGGGAGAAATAAAAAGGGATTTCAGCGCGACTACGATAGGATCACATTCCCTAAGTTACCTAGCTCTCACAAATCAAGTGGGAGAGGAACAAAACGAACATGCAGATAATCGCGGAGCTGCGCCATATATATATACGCCACGAGGTGCAAAAATGGGCAACTGGTTGGCGTGAATCCGAAGAATCAGTCGAATAGTGCGAAATGACGATAATTCTTCTTCTCTTTTCTCTTCTAGTGGCTATTTTCCCATTTTCCCTAGAGCTGGATTTGGAATTTCAGGAATTTTGCCTAGGTGCTCCAGGATTACTGCTTTATTAAACTCACATCCGGACCTCGTTTCCTTTTCTCAATTTCGTTTTATGCATTTTACGCCCGTCAACGGATCTGCATGATAGATGGAATGAACGGTGACATGACCATGGCGTATTCATCCTTAGGTTAATTTGCTTTGCTATGCTTGTTGTAACGCCAGCATGGTTTCGTAGATGCACGCCCATCTACCTATACTATTGCTGTTTTTTTTTTTTTTTTCTTCTTTAAAATATTTCTTCCTATCATGGCATATCGCCTATAAACTCTTTCAATTCCATTCTCACTCACGCCATCACAGCCAAGAACGTACTGATGAATCAACCAGTTTTGAACCATCATATAGTGAACTTCTGAATGATGCACTGTGAGGGTAACCATCCAGATAGATATATTTAAGGGGTGGTTTAAATAAAAAAAAAAAAAAAAAAAAAAAAAAAAAAAAAAAAAATGAAAATGAAAACGAGTAAAGAAAAAATATTAAACGGGGAATCTACATCACGCCCAGAACAAACACCATTCCTTTTTCCCAAGCTATAATAAATAATCTGCCGAAAAGTTCCCAACAAAAGAGAAAAGGGAAGGAAAATACATTCCTTCTTTTCCACCCATGGGCTCCAAACACAGCTTGTCAGAAAAAAAAAAAAAAAAAAAAAAATTAACAGAAACAAACACGCCCACCAACAACCCTACAAAGAGCAATCATGAATTCCTGCTGGCCCCGTCTCGTTGTACTCCACCCGGCTCAAGAACCCCTTACTAACACCCTGATCAATAACAAACACAACCTTCGCCGCAACCTGCGCGCCCAAAAACGTCGCCTCCTCCATCCCCACATTTTGTCCCCCAGCACCACCTAACCCCGTCGATGTCCCCGCCGCGCCCACCCCCGCGGCAGCACCCGTTGCTGATGGCGGTACCAATACGCCGCCCGCGCCGGATGAGCCGCTTCCGCCTTGGTTTTTCCATTCTGGGAAGTACTCTGGAGGCTTGAGGAGGCGGATGGAGGTGGGTGTTTGCGAGTGGCCGGTCGAGCGGTGGTGTTGTTGGTGGGCGGCGGCGGCGGCGGCTGGCGAGTTGGTGCTGTGAGGGTCGTGGGGATTGAGGTGGTTGGGGGTTGAGGGGTTGTTAGCGTGAGTAGCAGCCACGAGGAGGGGGTTGACCCCGTGAGCGGCTGGGTGGTGAAGGGGCCCTGGGTTCTGGAGGTGGGCTGGGGTGTTTGTCCCGCCAGTTGGGAGCGGGGTTGACATTTGCGACGGAAGTTCGGAGGTGAATATTGTGCCGGAGGAAGGGGAGAGGACGTATTTTTGGTTTATTGTTGAGAGGAGGGCTTGGGTAAAGCCTGGATTGGTATTTTATCTGACTTTAGCATGTGATTTTTTCTTGTATATATATAGAATGAAATGAGGAGAAGGGCGGGGATGATGGGCAAACCTTTTATTTTGCTGCCGTTTCCAAGGATGATAAAGGAATCCCACAATTCGCTGCGCTTGGGCGCATCAGGGACGGAAAGTATCGTATTGTGGATCTGGGCAGCGAGAGTATCGAGAAGGCTGGAGCTGCAGTGGTCATTCGACTTCGCCTCGCTGGGGGTTAGTGCGAGGAATCGTTCGATTCCAACTTCAATATCGCGCTTCTGGCGAATATACTGCGCAGTAGTGCTCTGCACATTCCCATCCTTAGGTTCAACTTTGACAAATTCGTGATACTGGAATGTAGCGCGCTCCTTTTTGCAATTGGGTAGCCGAACTGGCTTGCCCGTACCGGCATCTGTGGCCCCTTTTTTAGCAGCTGCCCGTTCTGCTTTCTCTCTTTCTCTTCGGGCAAGATATTCGCTCGTATTGCCACTGCTAACGATAGCTGCCACATCAAGAACACCGTCATCATCATTTTCCTCCGCCGTCCCATTCGCAGTTTCAGTCCCCTTGCCAGCGACACTCGGCGTAGGCTTCGTGGGATCCCTGTCGATAGTTCCACTAGCTGCACCAAGCGCACCAGACGAGTTTTGTATTTGTGATGCTGTCGCCGAGTTTCCCGGAAGCGGAATATTTGAAGGTAGAACTTCACAGATATTGCTCCTCTTCAGTTGCTCGCACATGTCGCGCGTGAACCCCTTGGGACCCAGCAATTCTTCCAGTCGATCCGTCATCGCCTCACCACCGCAGTTGCGCAGCCCAAATCCCCTGCCATGCTCGTTGACAACGAAATCCGTCACTGCAGTAACGTCTGCCTTACCGTGGCCGATATCAATCACCGTGGCGTTGACGGTCCCGTACGCGTAGCAAGCGGCCAAGGCGGAGTCCATCAAACAGAATGCGGGTGTTTGAAATTTCTCAAAGACAAACTGCGTGATGGCCTCGCGGTCGCGCGCGGTCCATACTGGCTGTGCGATAAACATAATAGGGGTGTGGAAGGGAGGGCTGAGGGTCTTGAAGATGTGGGACAGGAGAGCGAAAAAGCATGACCACTCGACAATTTCGCCGTTGCGAATTGGGTAGACGGCGCCTTCGTCTGATGTTGGATCTTCTTCGTATATTACTTGTCCCTCCTCTGAGTGTTCAGCATCGGCAGCAGTGGTTTCCTCGTGACCATTTTCAACGACGCCGGTGCTCGTGTCGTCTGGCTTCTCGCTTTGCGTTTGATCTCCTGCTTCTTTGTCCTCTGTTGTTGGTAGATCTCCCTCTGCGGTATCTTTCATTTCGACATCCGGTTTAACTTCCACGTCATCGATTTTTGGCGCATCGGTTGTGGCGGTGGAATCATTGGCAGCAGGGGGCACGGGCGCTGTTGCGGGCGCTGTCCTCTTCACCACGAGTTTCTCGCGGATCTTGTATGGTTCCCATTCGTCCTTCTTTTCAGCCGGGAACATGCGAGTAGGAAATCGGAATTTTGCCGGCGTGAAGGATTCAGGCAGGCCTAATTGCGCCAGGGTGGTTTGCGAACCTGGCGCAATGATCTGGATGTTTTAGAGGGGTTGCATTAGCAAGAGATAAGCTTGTCGAAGGGGGTATTGAGGGAATTTTGACGAGGTAAAAGTGGATAAGCAGGCTTATACGGATAGAATGCATACCAGTATGTGTTCATCCTTGAAAGCCGGCATGGTGGGCTGGCTGCACTGGGCTGGTCAAGCGGGTCAAGCTGTTTTTTGCGCGATGAAGCTTTCCTGGTTGTCTTTTTCGTCGGGAGCAGGGAGGGCCAAGAAGGGTTTAGCGCAAATTGCGGTGATAAAGGCCAACCCTAAATTAAGCTAACGACAATGATACTTGCTCCTTAATATGATATAAACGGCTAGACATACGATTTCATTCTAAGCATTGTCGATATTACATTGAGGGTGATTGTCGGTCACATAATGATCACCGCAATTGAAGGCATCTACCCAAGATAGGGGCATCGAAAAGCAACAAATAGACATTATATAATAATAGGTAAATTGATCCGCACTCACTACCCCTCAAGCTCAAAGACAGTAAATGTATATCAAGAAAGGTATCATTTCCAGGTCACTTGAACACAAGCAAGCAAACCCATAATTTTCGCTGCAGGAAGATCGGGCTTGATGAAAGAAAACCAAAAAAAAAAAAAGGGGGGGGGATGGGGTGATAGGGACGCTAAGGGAATAATAACTTAACCCCCCAATTTACAAACGGAGAATGGGTCGGAAAATAGAAGCACAAAAGGGATATCACGCTGCGTCAAATGGGAAATTTCAACAAGATTAGGGTCCGGGCTTTAAAGGTAAACTGCGAGAACGCCAGGCACAAGAGCAGTGACTACGAGAAGAGCAGCGTGCCAATTCCAGGCTGCATTAGTCCCTGATGTGCTAGGTGGGACGGCTACCAAATTCCCACCGGATCCACTGCTGCCTCCGCTGCCTCCGCTGCCTCCGCTACCACCAGAAGGTGGTTCTGGCGGGTCAGTCGCACTGGCTGGAGGACTGAAGGTCGCTGTGGCTGTGTACTCGCCGAAAGAAGACGAAGCATCCTCCGAGTTTGAGGCGTAGAAGGAAACGACACTTGTAGTAGTTGTGGTTGTGGTTGTCCGGATTGTGATCGATGTGTAAAATACGACGCGGTATGTCCTGGTGGATGTTAGACAAATCTCTCATTTGTTTCGCCCACCTCCTCGTCATGAAGCTCAGAGAGCTAGAGAGAACACAGATATGGGCTCGGAAAATCAGGGCAGAGGAAAATCAACTTACCAGGTTACTGTCCAGGTATAGTAGTCGAAACTAGGCCTCGTCGGTGGAGGGTTGGATGGTGGGGGAGTAGGCCTAGGAGACCCGCCGCCGCCACCACCACCACTCCCGCACTCGCCATGAGGACAGCACTTCGGCACGCCGTTAATAAGCCAGCACTCATACCCGGCATTGCAATGCCTGCCAGCTGTCCGGCAGCATTCCTCATTGTCATCAATGCAGCCGTTATGGCAGCATTTCCGTCCGGGACCACAAACGATACCACCGCCGCAGCAGCTCCAGGACAGAGAGGGAATACAAGTGCCATCGGAGAGGCAACAGTACTGAGTGCATCGCGCCGGGCAGTCGCGTTTCGTTAGGGATTTCAGGTTTCCGGTGTCAGCGAGTGTCACATTCTCAGCCACATCTCGAGTGCCGAGCAAGACATCGGAAAAGTCTGAGACCAATTCGCCGGCCTCCAGCGCGGAGCAAGGGGCTGAGAGTGTGACGAGAGCAAGAGCGGCTACGCGCGACCATGAAGGCATTGTGTAAACACGACGATGCGACAGGCGACCAGGACCGCAAAAAGTAAATGGAGAAAATTTGGTGATATGAGCTCAGGTCAAGAGAGAGCAAAGAGAAAGCAAGCGCCCGGGTGCGAAGGGCTCCAGTATATAAACCTGCCCGAGAATCATCCATTGGTGCTTGAAATTTCCCATCTAAATAAAATATCCGGCAATCAAATGGTGAGGCTGAGTTCTATTCTCTCAATGAATGTCATTTTTCCTATCTGGCCGCCAAGCTGCATTGTTTTTGGCATCGTTCGAAATGAATACGAGAATTTTGACATGCAATCCGAGCACAGCAGGACAAAACTTTATGCCAATCAACCAATCAACTGGACGATGATTGGGCTAATTCCTAGGAATCCCACTGACCGGTAGAGGCTCAACAAGAAGAGACTTTGGTTGGTTGCAAGTGTGTCTCTAGTTTGCTTGGAAGCGTCCGTTCGTGTAGGGTTTTAGGCAAAGATCCCCACGTTCACTTGCTATTTCGCGCCACTGCCAGTGCTTAAATTAAGCAGGCGATGAAAATACGATTGGCATGAGAAACTTGCGCAGTTGGCTTCAGTTGTTCTGCTGGCACGTTGATGTTGATCGGCATTGTCAGCCTGGCGGGCCTGATCGCGATCATGGACAGGATCAAGATCCAGAATGGTCGTTTCGCACGCGAGATTCGAGGACCAGGGCTAACCCCCCTGTCAAAGTTCTTAAGGGTTCGCCCTCCGAAATGAATGTGTCGAAGGTGAGAGTTCATGTGGCAAACATCGCTAGTGTTCGTCAATGACACGGTTTTAGGGCGTTATTTGAGTCTTAACATACCAACATCCAAACCCAGATTGAAGCTCCAAAAACATCAACTCTACCTCCTGATGAAGTGGAAGACTACCCCGGAAGAAGGCCGGCAGCGAAATTTTTACGAAATAAACCTAGATGCACCCCATCAATCACATTAACCTTTCAGAAATAGGATAATTGCTCCAGGGAATGCATTTGCCATTAACAAAGGCTTTCGTCCTCTGCTGGTGCAGATCAGGGCAGTGTTTCTTAGTGCCCAACAAGCCGCCCTTGGCGGCGGGCAGGGAACAGAAAATCGCATTCGCCCCTGAAAACAACAGAACTTCGTTTGGTTTCAAGAACTGGAATCGACTTTTGGGAATTGTTAGGTTGGTGACATCGCATTCGAGATTCACCAAGAAGGGAACGGCAATGGCAAGATATGTTTATCTACCTGAAAACATGGCTACAAAAGGTTAGCTATCCCAGCTTAGCACATAGCGTCGACTATTATTCACAACAGGCAGGTTTACATGTATTCAATATGTATTGCCCGAGAAAGAGAGTCAGCACAAGTAACAAATATCGAAGCTCAGTTATGCTGGATATGAAGCCATGTCGCGAAAAGTGTCAACTAAATTTAATCGATACTCCCAAATCCAAAGACTCTCCTCTAATAGCCAAGAATAAGCATATATTGTTATAGATATCTGCAAATGTCTTAGGAAGGGGGGAAGTGAAGAGACGACAGAAAAAAAGGCGAGTTGTTGACATTTCAAAACGTATATGAGGAAAAACCGGGAGAAAGGACCGAACAAGAGAGTGTGCTGGCATTTCAACTCGTCCCTGATCTTGTCAGAAGCAATTGAACTGTGGTAGCCAGGGGATGCAATGGACAATGTTTCTTTATGAGGTTTTGAGAAACACCTGGCCATTTGATGAGGCTCTCAAGAGATTTACATATTGGGATATCCTCGTCGCATTGGATGGATCGAATCGTATTCGCATGCCTGTTAATGAATGCGTCAAACGATGGTAGCATCTCGTGATAAGATATGCACGCATCAATCTCTCTCAGATGAGGGAAAAGGGACTGCGCGAAGATTTCATTTAACACCGCACGAGGACAAAACAGGCGTAGAACCTCGACGTCATCAAGTATCTCACGCAGAGAGCCAGAAGAATGAGCGATGGTAAGAACAGGTGCGAGCGGGCCGAAATAGAGACGGCAGGCAGATTTGATTTAGCTAACTGGGATCCAAGATATCCGTGACACCGTACGTGACGCAAACCACATGCTGGCTCAGATGGTCAGCGTCAGCAATACCGCGTAGGGCTGTGAGCCCCGCGGGCGAGAAGGAGACTTTGGCATGGCGAAAAAGAAATGGGAGACATTGTGCCCTCAGACGCTTGTTCATGCGCGAAAGATGCTTGATACGCTGACGACCAAGGTGTGACACGATATTTTGATAAATCTCGGTTGGGAGATATCCAAGGGAAGGTGGTGAAACCATGATTGTCAGATATATAGTTCTTGAGAGCACCCTTGCCCGTCGTTGACCAGACGATTAATATTTATTGATGACAACTCGAAGCCTGTGAGGCTCAGCGTTGCGTTGCTCCGCTACATATTTTATATCCGACCGTTCGTCCTTCCAAGCAACCCCAAATGATATTCGATCTGACCACACCACACATGCCTGAAGGACAAGCAACTTTTCTTTGGAATCTCAAACACATACAGAGGCAATCCTATCGATACTCCACTGAAAGAATTGTCTGGACTGATCTTATCTCACTGGAGTATATGCGGTTTGCTTCCCTGTGACCTGATCTCCTCCAACTCGAAATTTTTTGCAAGAGGAACAATGCCATTGGGATGGATTTTCTCAGCTTCGTCATCCGGACTATCTTTATTTGTTCTGCGCGCTGAGATTCCTTTAGATATGCGCGCTTCCCATCGCTCATCGGTCTGACTGGACCACTCCCAGCGGAATGACTCAAGTCCTAAGAGATTATGATAATGTGGCATTCTTTGCAAACACATTTGAGTGCAAGCATCAAAGAAACTTGAAAAATCGTACATATTGCGTGTGATTGTCCCATATGGTGACCCTGATACAACAATGGCGACTTTAAGCTCTCACACCTACGTTGGGCTATGGTTGAGCTTAACAGGCGGAGTCTTGAATCTTTTTGAGAGAGCATGGTTCGCGGCTGGTTATGTCGCATCCAGCTTACCATTAAATGATTTATTTAGAATACCTGAACACCCCATTCGGGTTGCGGAGGAATACCTAAATGTTCGTTCGGGGGCATCCGGGTGGAGGAGTTACCTCTGTTCACTCCGAGCTTTAGCCCCGTATCGACCTTCACGAACGCACCACGCGGCGACATACCAGTGGATAATTCTCTATTAACCGGTTCCTCCTCAATAACGTTACTTTTGAGGGCAATAATGTGGTTATTTTGCCATTCAAACCATTGGTCTATCGCTTGTTCCAATGCCCTATATGGCCTATCGCAACACCCTCGAAGATAAAGGGCTACCTATATTTACCAGTTTACTTTCATCGATTTTGAAAAATGGGAAGGCACTAAACTTGAAATCAACATCATTTTATTGAAATTCGAAGGTCAAGTTAGGCGGAGACACGAATTGAAGCTGTTCCGAATTTCCTATAGTGGGATGGAATGTTTTCAACGTTCGACAAAAGAGTGGAATACCAAAATTCAGAGAATCTACTTCGGCCATTGCACAATTGCGCACAGAATGATGTACAGCTGGATGACTTATCGCTTGTACTTGGACTGCAGAAAGCTGAGGAAAATCCGATACCTGCGGGAAACTTCACGGAACCAGTGCTGTTCAGCTGCAACAGTAATTGCAAGTCTATTTCATGTGTAAGTTAGGCTAACTACACATGGTAAATTACAAACACGGGGGAGATAATAAGGTTTTATTCCTTTAGCTTGAAAACATAAGAGGTGTCACGCTGCCCATGAAATGTCTCGACGAATTCTAATCCAGCGTCCTTGGTCCATTCGAGAAGTTCAGGCTCCTCCCATACCCGCAACGAAAACGTCACCCTATCGTTCTGAACCACCTCCTCTTCACCAGACTCCAGCTTGCGGATAACATGGAAGTTATGGTAGTGGGTCCTGATATTTCCCTCCACCTTTATATCGTCAAATGGAAACTTTTTATAAGTAATATTTGGGAATGTCTTGCTGGGGAACTCCCCCAACTGTTGCAATGTCGACTGGGTCTTCGGAGCCACTGGTTCCTGGGAGATAGACCTATTCGAGATGAAAGCATTCATAATGGGGAAGTATACACGGCCCGAGCCAGGGCGCAGAAGCAAGGCTGCCTGAGCAAAGAATCGTTGCGGCTCCTCAGGCCCGGTGAGATGGCTGATGCTACCGGCCGCAAAGACAAGGAGGTCAATTCCTCCAGCATAGTTCTCGAGAGCTGGTAATGATGCCACAGTCGTGGCGTTGCCTAAAGACCACACGACTTTTCCCACCCGAGCCATGCTGGCAAGTGTCGCCTGCGATTTCTCTGCGCGGTCCAGCATTGCTTGTTCCGTATCCACACCGATAAAGTGGACATTCGAAAGATCGAGTTCATCGCGTTCGCCAGCATTGGCGAGATCAATGAGGATACGGCCGGTGCCAGTCCCGACGTCCAGGACGGCGAAGGGAGCTTCAGCGGAAGGTTTTGGGGAGCGTGAAGAAAGCTGCTCCTTGAAGACTGGCGGATAGGAGGGTACACCGTCTTTGAGATCTAGCGTCTTGCCATTCTCTTCGGCCCATATGTCATAGTAATCGGCATTGTAGGCTGAATCATAGAAGGTGCTCTTTCGCGCTTGGGTGCCGTTGGACGTCATTTTGGAGATGAGGGAAGAGTTTCTCAAAGCAATGAATATATTATGGAACTATGGAAACGAATACTTCGACGGAATCTGACATGGAGTCTTCACTTCAAACGTTTGATGTATATATATATATATTTATATTTACATAGACAGCCTACCCCTCACTAGGTACTCATACTCTCTGATAATTACACCACGCCCGCGACTAGTCGCACTGTCCGCTAATCAGTCAAGCCTTGCGAAGTCATATTTGTAATGTAAAATACTAGCAAATTCCAGAGTTTATGATCTGCTCCATCCTGATATCGGGGCCAAAACAGTTGGTATAGATCATTGTCTGCAGAATTTGCGCTTTCATAAATTCCAACATTATACTGCGCTGAATATAGGCTGCTCACATGTTTATCTTCATCTATAATATTTTATTCTTGGAACGGTTGGCTGCCGCAAGATATCACCCACATCTATTCATTCAAAGAAAATGGAGTATTGAGTTGAGCAAATAGTGGTATTTCTCCGGGTAAGAACATGTACGCGCAATTCCTAATTCTGAAATCAAAAAATATCAAGTATCAGTGTGATCAGCCAGAGAAGCTGTGCAGCTTTACGCAGTGCAGGTAGCAGCAGTCCAGCCGTCCTCAATTTGATGGCATTTTTTTCTACCCCGCTCAGACTCAAATTTCAGCGGTTTGCAAAAAGGAACAGGTTCTATTGTTGCACTTCGACCACAGCTGCATATCTACCTAAAAAATAAGTAGCTAGGCCGTTCTTCAATGCTCACTCGGACGGGGATGCGCGGCAAATATTATTATTATTATTATTATTATTTTTTTTTCAGAGCTACACCAGCGCACAATTCTGCAGCGTGATGAGCGGGGTTCAACGGATTATGCTGTGCTCGGTATTTTTTCTTGATTATTTTCGCAAAATAAGGATATCCCTGGGGGAGCTAGTTACTGCAGGCTGCATTTTCAGATATGTGGATGTCGTGCGGCATATTGTACTGTGTACCCTTGATCGAAACTAGATATTCGCATGCAGGCAGCCCAAAACGACTCGAGATGTTTTGGACATGCGTGCGCATTTCTTCAGTGAGAAATGCCTTAATCTTAGACTAATGGAAACTCTGTTTTGGTGGAACACCAAGATATGGCAGCGGTGATGAGTGTTGAGCGAGGGTACAGGTTGTCTGATCATAGGAATGAAACATTATAATCTCTAAGCCAATGATGATATTTATACGGAATTCTGGAGTAGTGTTGTATCTGGTCCATAGAATTAATGACCTTCTAGTGAAAGCCCACAGGACAAGGAAAGGCGGAATTAACCGAGAATATGGGGAATACAAATTGTACAATCTGCAAAGAAAACATTTGAACTGAAATATCACTTTTTGTGTCCCAGGCGGGGTAATTTGACAGGAATAGCGAGCAGAAGCACAATGATCCCCCAGATGACGCTTGACAAGAAAGTTAAACGAAGTGCCGTTTCATATGCATTGACAACTATTTTCGATACTCGTTAGTGGTCTATCCAATGAGCCCTAGGGCGCGGATTGTTGGAAGAGAAAACGTACCCTGCGATTGATGGATTGGGTCCAATTGAGCTATCTCTTTAATTGACTTTCGGACGCGGAGTATTATATCCGCCTTATTAGGGCCGGTAACAGTTTGGTATAGAAGTGCGCCCAGCGCATTTTGGAAGACCAAGCTGCTAATTGCAACTCCCATCACCCACCCTAGAGAACGAAGAAGGGAGAGGGTGGTGGTGATGACTGCCTGATCATCCTGGGCGCTGGTCGACAAAACTCCCATCATTGTTGGTGGGTACAATGCGCCCTGACTAAAGGCTGCCATTGCAATAACGACCACGGAAACCCAATCTGGAGCGTTGACGCCGAGAATCCCCGAGCAGGCAGAGCTGCCAATTAACCAAAATATTCCTAGAAGGAGGATTGGCTTTAGCTGTCTCGTTTTCGCCATAAAAATACCGGTCAAGAGGCTAGAGATCATGAGCCCAACTGATGCGGGAAGAAGACGGAACCCCGAGCTAGTTGCAGATTCTAACTTTACAGCCTGAAAGAAAAGAGGTGCGTTGAACAATATTGTGTTAATAGAGATACCAGCAAAGAAATTCCCGAGTATTAGATTCGCATGAGGCGCCGTTGTTAGAAGCGGCAACGGGATCGCAGGGTTGGGCGACGACCGTTCAGCTTTAACGAAGGGAACTGAAACTAGACAAAATACGATCAATGAGGAGACAACAATCGGGTGACTCCAGGGGAAAACATTCCCGCCTAAATTCAGCCCTAGCATGAGTGCGGTGACGCCAAGGACCAGGAAAAAAGAGCCAGTGATATCTATCGTTCCAAGTGCTTGTCGGATGTTAATGTTGTGCTGGCGCGCCAACTGGGGACCCAGATTCGAAGGAAGGGTAAAATATGCAGCAGCGAATAGTGCACAAAGCATTGGTAGTTGTACTCCAAAGGCAGCTCTCCAACCGAGGGAATCGACTATGACCCCCCCAAAGGCCAGTCCAAGACAGTTCCCAAGGCCGTATGCAAGACTCAGGTACGACTGATACATCCCCCTGTGTTCAATATAGATCAAATCCGAACAGATAATGGACCCCAAGGCGATGATTCCACTCGCACCCACGCCGCAAAGTAGCCGTGCGGAAAGGAAGCTGCCGAAGCTCCATGCTGTCCCGCACCATATCGTGGATATGAAGAATATCGCAATGGAAACGAGGTAAGGCACGCGTCTGCCAAAAATATCGGATATCTGGCCGATGATCGGTTGAAACACGGTACATGTCAAGAGGAATCCCGTTGATAGCCATGAAGCTGAGTTGGCAACATGGAAATGCGACGAGATTACGGGATGGATAGATTCTAACAGAGAGCCATCGAAGAAGGACAAGACGATGGAAAGGAGGATGCTTCCAAAAACCACCCAAAACTTTGAGGGTGTAATGTCGATGAAATGAGTGGCGTGTGCATTGTCGTCGTCACAGATGCTCGCTTTGGTATCGCTTTTTTGTTCACAATGACCGCCAGCACCTGGTAACTCCCCATTACATGAGCAAGGGGAGGGGTGAGCAGGAATATTTTGTCTGATCAAGGGAGTTGTTTCATTCTGGTCGTTCCTCTGGGAGCCCTGAACAGACATTATCGTGTCGCGTCCGTAATATTTGGTCAGGGTACAGACGGACAACCCAGAGAGCTTCAATGTCTCCCTTCCTTTATCCTTGAGATACCAAAGATAAATAGCAAGAGACTGAATGGCGAAGATGGGAGAATGATGATGCAGACACAAACTTGTCCATCATGGCCGCGCGGTGTTTTCACAAGATTTCCAAAACATTCTTTAATTTTGGGGAACATCGAGCTTGCTGCCTTCGGAAAATTGTTGCCATTCTTATTGAAGCCGGATCCACTCGAAACACCAATCTTGGAGGATTTCAGTCGCTCCTGGACAGGGGCTGACTGGCACCCAAAATTGGGATTTCGCCATGGTGGAGCTCTCCATTGTGGCATGCATTCACGCATCCACACCAGAGGATCGACTTCATAGCTGAACTGGTTCCACAAAGTTGGAACATACTACAGCATAGTACAAACTGGCCCACCAATCAAGGACGGAACTTGTATATCCCTCGAATATGCGGTGTCCGATTCGACACCTTGAAGGGTGGCCGTTGATAGAAAGAGTTGATTAGTTAACTAGTTAGGGTTATGATTTTGATTACTAAGCTCCGCCATGAACTAGCCCTAACTAAGAAGTTGAGATCGCTTTTCCTTCAACGCCATTGCACAAACAACCTACACAACCGTCCGTAAGCATCTTTTCAAATAGTTGCTGATCTTTTGCGTGTCGTCCAGCCTTGAAATGGTTCCCACAACCCCGTCTGGTCGAACCACAGTGATGGCACCCAACTTCATATCAACGCCATAAGCAGCATATCCTTCTGGAGCAAGATAATGCACCCGCATTTCAGCTTCCTGTTTGACAACAGGCGGTATATCCGTCCACTCAAAAGAAAGAGAGTCAAATGGCGTGAAAAGCACTAGTTCTACCGTCTTTGGAACAAACGAGGGCAATACATCTTGACAGATCTTGTTAAGCGAAGACGCAGATATCCCCTCCGAAGCTTTGGTGAGATCGTCAGATGCGAAGACAAGTATGCGGAAGCGTCCATCCGAGGGGAACTCGTCCTGCGAATGTCTGATATCACCATCTGCAAACCTCGTGATCATTGTGTCTCCAAGTCGGCGCCCTTCCCTCAGAACTCCGTTGATGAAGTTGGAACTGTTTATCAGCCCTTCTGAGGTTCCAGTCTTCTCATCGACCAGGTATCCTTCATCGTATTCAATGACACCAACCATGAAAGCGTGCAACTCCTGCTCTAGAAAATTTTGTGACTGGACATCATCTTCAGCCTTAATCATATATCGAGTCTCATACCAGTCTCTGTCATTGTCGACAAGGGTCTTAGCATTTTTCAGGCGGTCATAGGAGAACGTGTCAAAAAATTTCTCTGGCTCTGGTGTGAGCCCGTTGATTGCATATATGAGCTTCCACGATAGATCGTAGCTATCCATCAGCCCAACGTTCATTCCCTGGCCCATGGCGGGAGAGTGGGTATGGCAAGCTGATATACATTTTTAGCGCTTTCTCTCGTACTCTCACCAGGGGCTACTTCGAAAGTTTTACTAACCGTCTCCGACGAGGAAAACGCGTGAATTTCCGGCTTCGTCTTTCTCAACGAAACGTTCAGCGACGCGCCTCCCAACTTGATATGCTGTCCACCACTCAATGTCCTGCTTGGGTCGGATGTAATATGGGTGGAAAAGGTCTCTGGCACGCTGCAAAATGAGCTCAGGGGTAATCTTGGCTCTTCTAGCCCGCTGGGATTCTTCTGTGTTGAGCACAACTGCGGTGTTCTTTTGCTCAATAGGGTCGTCTTCAGCGAATGGCACGTATAGCCGGGTCAGGTATTCTCCATCATTCCTCTTTTCGCGAGGAATTATTGAAACTATGCGATTGGTAGAGGTTAAATGAACCGGTCTACGAATATCTGGGAAATCACTGTCAACCACCATGTCGATAGCGCCCCAAATATCGCCAATAGAGCCTCCAACCTGATTTATACCCATCGCCCTTCTTACCACTGAATGTGCGCCATCAGCCCCAATCAGGTACTTCGCTCTAACCGTGCGCATTTCGCCATTCAGTTGCATCGTTGCCTTCACAGGAAAATCAGACCCTGCACCATTCTCAATCTTGACATCCACAACCTGGCAGTTCCAAACGACCCCTCTCTTTGAATATTTTCTGAGATCATCATGGAGGATTCGTTCAATCCTCCCTTGTGACATCAAAACCATAGCCGGTTGATATCTTCCCTTCAGCTGGTTGGTGAACTGCGAAAACTGCCGAATGAAGCCAGTGGGGGCGCTGGCATCCTTGATCCATCTAGTGAATTCGTAGGCGCGAAGACCTTGGCTCCAGAGCTCATCGGCTATATCCAAGCTCTTGAAAACCTCCAAGGTCCGTTGCATCATGGCATCGGCATGTCCAACTTTGAGTGGTGACGGACTGGAATCGATGCATAAGCGGGAGGAGTCTGGCAACCCGTAACGTGCGAGCAAAAGGTTGAGTAGAAGGCCCGCGGGTCCCGCCTGAGAGCAATGTTAATGAAATGAATTTGTCTTGATGCAATCGCACGCCGTCGGATTTGCTACATACACCAACAATGACTACTTCAAATACCTCCGTATCATCTTGCGAAATAGTGGGTAGAGGAGTCTGACGAGGAAGCGGCTTAGCAATTGTATGATTGGTTGTCTCTTGCTGCTTGAGAGATTCTTCTTCCGTGAAGGACTTCATCTTTCGTGTCTAATTCAATATGTTTATCAAGGGCAAGGAGAACTGGATATTACTCCAAAATATCGGTTTCTCACCACCTATCCTAGCTTGTATGGGGTATCGACTGGGGATGACGCCTGGTCGAAAGAAACAGTGAAAATAAAAACCTCTGGAATACAAAGCCACTTGGCTCGGCGTAGTTGTGACTTAAAAGCCGTTGTTTTCTACACTGATCAGCAGCTCCTAGTTATTATGTATGCAAGAGATATCAGGATGGGGCTCGCACCATATCTACGGACTATAGATAAAGGGAATTACCCGACTCCTGGCGGAGATGCTCTCGATCAGCACATTATGCGCCGTTGACCATCAGCTGGATATTCAGTTATTTCATGTGGCATTATGTTGACCCCAAAGAATGACATTCCAGGTGCTTCGTGGGCCAGCGTACCCCAAACCCCGCACCGAAGGCACACATGCATTTCAGGCGCAATTTTGGTGTTTTTGTCAGATGTGATTAGTTACATGTACGTGTCAACCTGTGCGTCATTTTGAAGAACACATCTGTCAACAATGACAGGGGCATTACTCGCGAATGCGCCGAGTCGCTCCTGGGCAGAGTTGGCTTTTTTCCAGCTCTTTTCCCGAGCTCAGGGTCCAAGCACCTCATTGGCGCTTCAAAATTTGCATTGTGGCTGGATGACGAAGAATGCAGATGCTGAAAAAAAAACAAAAGAAAAAAAAAAAAGACAAGAAGCCAGGATTGGTCTCATCGCCAGGCCAGATTGATCTGATCGTGGTACAACATTCGTTCTCTTCCCCCAAAGCCGAAGCGGGCTTGCTCGGTAAATTTCCTGTTTCGTGAACTCGCCCGAAGAAGGTTTTTATTCCTACAACTTAGCTCTAGGAGCAGAAAGTGCCCAGCTTGAATTTGAGGAATTGAATGCTACATAGATGTACATGTACAGACGTTACATTGTTCAGGCAGCCCACAACCATACCCCAGCTGAAATTGCAACAGCTGGTATCAAATACGTGCCGACTAACTTGGCCGAGCCCCATACAGTATTCCACAATTCTGCTTCCACGTTGGCGTTAAACATATCGGCGGAATTTGTTTTGGGAAACGAACCATCCGGGACAGGAACTCCTAGAAATTCACAAAGCGGCTCCCAGCCGTCGCCAAAATTAAAGTCGAGCAGCTGGTCCTTAGGAATCGTACTCCTGACTTTTTCATAGTGATCGATATAGGCCTGGCGGCATCTTTCTCCATAATCGTTGTTGCAAAGTACCTTAAATGACGTTTCCATCATCACAACGATCGGGCGCGTCATATCGGAATCAAGGAATTTCAGGGCCTGCGTGTGCCATCGCTGGATATACGGGAAAATCGTTTTATGCATCGAGTCCATCCAGGAGTCGACGCTTCGATTAGTGAGGATGATTTTGGCGTCTGGATATGCCTGGTGAAGATCTTTCCAGAAGAGACAACAGGGCATGTCGAGGCAGGCATCGTATTCACCCAAGAGGCGGTCGAATTCCTCTCGACCATAGGGCCGGCCTTTGTTCAAGAAATTGCAGTTCATTGCTTCGGTCCAGAGTGTGAAATACCGTTTCGGATCTTCCATCTGCTCGGTCAAATGGCAGGTTGTGAAGCCCAGCTGGCGAAGAGCTATATTCATCGCTATTGAAGAACATCAGTATTCAAATCCCATAGATCCCTAGCTTGGAATAAGGAAATTATTGAGTCGTAGCGAACCCCTTATCAATGGAAGAGCTTACACATCGTTCCTGTCCTGCATAGCCCCGCAACAATGACCTTCATAGGCCGTTTCCTCTTGTTTTGTTCTTTGTCAATTAGCCTCGACATTTTCGCGGCAAAGTTCTGAGGGTGGAATTCAAAAGGATATGCTGGTTTTCTTCGGAATACTAATCAGGAGCGAAGCATTTACATTGTAACATATACCCTTCCCGGGCCTGGCAGTCATTCTCGCATCCCGCAGGTTTAGGTTTCGTCAACCTCCTCGCAGCTCCGACCCGATTTGGAAAATTTTTGTTTGTGCCACGGTGCGGGCCCAAAATTGGGGTGCTGAAAATCAGGTCTTTTTTCATGCAGACATCCGCCGCAGGTTACGGACTATTACGTTGTCGAATTCCAAGAAATGGTGCAGAACAACACTTGAGCAGCGGGCAGGGTGGATGACAGCGCAGGAATCTGTACACTGTCGATCCGACACCAGATTCTCATTGGAACTTCTCAGTGAGCTTGGACGACCAGCCAGCCACCAGGTTTCATTGAATGACCAGCGAACGACAACGGAATTCGCAAACGTCCATTCCCAGCACATACAATAAATAAATGACAAGTCAATACAATAGTTGCACCGCATATAAAAATTTGGCGGTCTGAATGCCTTCTATTATGGGAAGAATGGATGAAATGTTCGTGCAGAAGAGGTGGAGAATCGGACCATTAGGCTGTATAAGCCGTTTTAATCCCGACTGAATACTTAGTTAAAGCTAAGCCGATAGGCTGAGATAATTCGGCTCCAGGTCCAAATGACCAGCCAGCCAATGAACTAACATCTTCCCGAGATGGGCGCTTCTCGAACACATTTCCATTGTCCATCTCCTGCAGGTTCCAGTTTCCAGCCTCATCATGTAGAAGCTCCTTGAGCGGTAAACCGCCGCTTGAACCATTCTTCAGCAGTGATAAGCTGGATCTCCTGGCCATCTTGGCCTCTGGCCCGAGCTCCGGCCGCCTTCAGCTGCGCCGCTGTATCAGATTCAGTTGCTTTCTCACCAAAATATCGTCCACCAGTTATTTGCGTGAACGCAAACATCAATTTCACATCTTGGAGCTCATGAATTCCATGCGTATCGAATGCCTCCCAGGATGGCAGGAGAGGATCAAAGCGAGATTGCTTTCCGG
This sequence comes from Histoplasma ohiense, assembly GCA_017607445.1. Taxonomy (NCBI): domain Eukaryota; kingdom Fungi; phylum Ascomycota; class Eurotiomycetes; order Onygenales; family Ajellomycetaceae; genus Histoplasma; species Histoplasma ohiense. The sequence goes on from JAEVHH010000001.1 coordinate 6,098,424, forward strand.
TCACTAGAATTGTGTCAATACCCTGCACCTGCTTATTACCCATCTCGTTCTTGTGCATGGGCCAAATACGAGTTTCTGCACATACCTTGCTGGAATGCTCCAACCAACTCGCTGAAGCTTCGAATGTCGCTCACTCCATGGACAACATGGCCATTCCACTTCTCGGGCTCCAAAAATAGACCCTGGATTATGTCGCCGTAATCGTCGGTCATGCTGAGCCATGGCACGTCCTCCTTCCCTCCCCACATTGGAACCCTAAATGTGAGGAACCCTTCCGGATCAGGGAAGTGCGGGAAGCCACCAAAAATTGGCGCGACTTCCTTGGCCAGGAAGTTCTCCAAGTACCACCCCGCACAGATAAATGCAGCAGAGGAAAATTTTCCAATTGAGCGAATGTACTTTTCGATTTTGTTTTTCACTGACCGTCACACAGCATCAATCAGTGGTGAGCGAGAAAAAAGCCAATCTACGGGTGGCTTACTGTTCATGGCATTCATTTGGACCCTGCCTCCGGTCAACTCCGTGCAGGCAGGACCGGAGCTGAAGACGATGTGCTGGACGCCAGCCTCAACGGCACTGTCGATAATGATTTTTCCCAGATCAAATTCGGTGGGAGCCGTTGGATCGGTGAAAATCTGATTAAGTCTTTAAGTGTTTGACCACGTGAGGAAATAAAATAGAAAGATACGAATGTCTAGATAGAGAGTTACCTTATCATCCGAGTTAATATTCACAAACGCTCCCCAGGCCCCTCTAAATGCCTCGACCATTTCAGCGGGATTGAAACCATCAGCCTTAACGACCTCGGCACCAAGATCAACCAAAGCTTTGCTTCTCTCTGATTCAGGATTGCGAGTAATACCACGAACTTGGAAACTTCCCTTGTTTCCGAGGAGGGATTTAGCAACAGAGCCCCCTTGGTTGCCTGTAGCACCGAATACCGCTACGATTTTGGGGGAAGCCATTTTGAAATTTGAGGTAGAATGAAGTTAGCAAGATCTTGCAGAAAGTTCGACAGAGAGAAATTTAGAAATGCCCTCTTTAAGAGTCGTGTTCCTTCAGCCCCCCACCTTGGACCATCGCCGAAGGTAGGACGGCACTTCAGGTGTGTCCCTCAGGCGGGATCCAAATTTCAATCACACTCTGACAACGCATTTCCACTTCTTAAAAATTGGGTCATGACTTGAAGTGATGAGCATGAGATGACGATCAGTTGCAGCCACTCAATTATGAGCCACACACACTGAAATATGTCTTGCACGAAGCCCTGGTTGGCTTGAAACGAAAATAGGGTACACTCTAGCCTGCGAGCTATCCGAGCAAATCCCCTGACTTGTAAATATAAGGTTCTTCGAAGAGAAATAAATTGTAGATAGAGCTTTCTTGCGACATTCTCCAAACAAATTGCGATATCTCCTCCTCCTTAATTAGCTTTCAACGCATCTAATGATGAGCTCCGAGTATAACCTCCTCGTTCAACGCGGCGACGGTTTGGGTCAGCTTTTCGATACCCAAGCCCTCCTCACCCCTGATGCACCAGCAGTTGTTGACGGCATTCGCATTTCGACCTACACAGAAATTCGCCTAAGGAGCATACGCCTAGCGTCTCAACTCCGGCAAAAGGGAATCAGTTTGGAAGAGCCCATTGGGATTATCGTCCACCCCAGTGTCAATGACGTGATCACTCAGATTGCAGTGATATATGCCGGGGGAAGCTGTGTCCCCCTGGACCCAAACCTTAGCGACGAGCAGCTGGAGTCGAGATTAAAAAAGCTCAACACACGGTACACCATTGTCGATTGTGCAAACGAAAATCGTTTATCCGGCTTCCATCAATTGGTCGTCAATGAGGATGAAGTTGAGAATGGAATCCCATGCGCCGAGGCTACGCCTGATCTTCCTGTTTCGACATCACTCGAACATCGTACCCATCTAATTCATACATCAGGAACCACAAGTGAGCCCAAGGCGGTCCAAATCCTTGCTCGATCAGTTCTGGAGGTTGTTTGTCACTTTCCTTTTGTTCCTCTAGACAAGGAAGATGCTGTTGCACATGTAAACAGCACCAGCTTTGATGTCTCCCTTGTCGATGTATGGGCACCCCTTTTACGAGGAGCTCGCGTCGTTCTCGTTTCTAAGAACATCCTCCTCGATCCCTTTGCACTGGCCGACACAGTAAAAAAGTTTCACATAACAGTCATGGCGACAACGTCTGCTGTTCTGAATCTCGCAGCTGTTGTCCACCCGTCAGCATTTTCTGGCCTAAAGATGTGCATGATCGGAGGAGAAGTTGCTCAGCCGTCGGCCGTGAAAACGATACTAGAAAACATGCCACCAGGCCAGCTAATTAATGCTTACGGCCCGACCGAATGCTGTGCATTTGCTCTTGCGCACAGAGTCACCCTTGACGATACCAAGGAAGAGTCGATCAGTATCGGAAAGCCCATTGGTGCAACATCAGCCTTCATCCTTGATGAGTCCATGTCTCCCGTAAAAGATGGCGAGGTCGGAGAATTATATCTGGGCGGGCCAGGCGTCAGCCGCGGCTACGTTAACAATCCTCAAAAAAACTCTGAATCTTTTCTCGAAATTAACGGCCTGACGAAATTGGGAACGTCAAGTGTGGTTTATCGCACTGGTGATTTTGTCAAACGGGACCAGTCCGGTCGCATCTTCTTCGTTGGCAGACGCGACAACCAGGTTAAAATCCGTGGATTCCGTATTGAGTTGGAGGCTGTTGAAACAGCATTGCTAAAGACAGGTCGTTTCTCAGATGCTGCCGCATTTAAAGTTGATACTTCCGGCCATGGTACAGGAGGAATGTTGGTGGCATACGCTGTTACAAGTCTTCATTCAACAGATACGCTCGTTGGGGTTGCCGATAGGTTGAAGATCATGCTCCCAGAATACATGATCCCACGCATAGAACTGATCGACAAACTGCCCTTAAATTCCCACGATAAGGTTGATCGCAAGAAACTCGTCACCATGTACCTAGAAAGAGCCCGAGCCCAATCAGAGGCGGTTTCAAAACACCTAAAATCGATGACAACTATACATCGTTTGCAACAACTTTGGTATGACATCCTAGGCTTGGGTATAACAAGTTTTGAGGATCATGATGACTTTTTCCTCTTGGGTGGCACTTCTCTCCAAGCTGCTGTGCTCATTCACCGAATTCGAAACGAGTTCGACATCGATATCTCGACGTTAACACTTTACGACAACTCCACCTTGATTGGGCTAGCAACTGTAATTGATAGCTTCAGGAAGGGAACATTCATCGAGAAGGACGAGCGACAACTCTGGTTAGCAGATGCCAAATTAGGTGAATGCATCAGTGTCCCCAGCAAATCTCCTCTCAACTGGCGTCGCGATACGGAAGGCCGTGTCTTCCTGACAGGTGCTACCGGTTTTGTGGGTGCCTTTTTCCTGGTCCGATTGCTCGAGATGCCAGATGTCCACCAGGTTGGATGCCTGGTGCGTGCTTCTAGCGTTGAGACGGGTTTCAAGCGCCTTCGCCAGATCCTGGAAAAATACAAACTTTGGAATGAATCGCTCATGGCGAAATTGCTTGTCCTCCCTGGAAACCTCGAGGACGACAACCTGGGATTTACCAAAGAAAGATTTGAAGAGATTGCGGAATGGGCGAGCGTGGTGTTCCATCTCGGCGCACGTGTCAACTATATCCAGCCTTATTCCGTTCATCGCGCCGCTAACGTCATCGGAACCCTGAACATCCTGCGTCTCGTCAGCATCGGAAGACCCAAGACACTTCATTACGTCTCAAGCATCTCCTGTTTCGGGCCTACAGGAATGATCACCGGCGCCTCGAGAGTTTCCGAAGATGGCCCAATGCTGCCTCACCTTGATGCGCTGTCATACGACCATGGATACGCCCAGAGCCAGTGGGTTGTTGAATATATGCTACAGAATTTGATCAACCGGGGATTCCCTGTCGCCGTCTACCGACCGGGATCCGTCACGGGTCACACTGTCAGCGGTGTTGGTAACCCTGATGATTTCCTCTGTCGTTTGATCAACACATGCTTCGAGATCGGATGTTGCCCATTACTTCCTGGTCAGCGAAAAGACGTTGTCCCGGTTGACTATGTCTGTTCTGCCATTCTCCACATCTCTTCGTCAAACAAGAACCTGGGGAAGGCTTTCCACATAGTCCCACATTCGTCAAAGTATGTTTCCGTGAACGATACATTCGACCTAATTGCACGGTGCGCAAATCAAAAATTGGAAACTCTGCCCTATGGTGAATGGGTCGAGAAACTTACCAGCAAGCCCAACAGTCGCCTGAAGCCGCTGCAACCAATGCTGCAGCAGAAGTATTACAAAGGGCTCACCCGTTGGGAGATGTATGAAAACATGCCAATCTACAGTACCGAAAACACCGACCGTGCTCTCAAGGACTACCCGGGGGGGCTGGCCTCTCCGCCGCTAGATGAAAAATTAGTTCGCCTCTACCTTGCGCAGTGGGAAGCTGACAATAGTCAGGCTAGTCGATCAAAACCCAAGCGTCCAAGATCTGCTGATGACGGAATATTGGCCACAGAGTGGATGGGAGCGAAGCAAATACGTGCATCGTCTGGGAGTTGAATAGTCCGTTCGACTGATTAATTTTGGGGAATTTCACCTTGGAGGAACATGGGGGAAATAGGTCAGCTTTGGTCAGCTAAATAAGCTGAAAGTCGGCGAGATATTTTCCTTTTTCTACTACCACTCTACTTCAATAAAGTAAAGCCCACGGAGTTAAGAATATGGTTCTGTTTCCTTTTTGATGTATGCGATTATATATGCGAATCTTAAGTAGAAATTTGGGAAAATCCTATTTCATGCCAAAACCTAGGACATAAGCTCTGAATTGTTAACCAGTGGTTGCTTCTTGTAGGCAGCATATGTTAGATACGAAAAAGGAGCCAAATGATAATACCTTTTATCTCACAACAAATTACTTTGCAGGTTGGGCTGCAGCAGCTGAATTTTTGACCCGAGTCCGCCGATGTTCAGCACGAACTAGCCCGCCCCTCCACCAGAAATAAGAGTGCAACTTTGCGAAACCGGCGGAGAATATCCCATCTCTCTCCCACTGGTCTCCAAACTGCAAGTTCGAAGCTCGACAAATATAAGTCGCCGGATTCTCAAATGTCGCTCTTCATGGCAACAATCTGACGACTCTCCCATCCTGGTGGAAAGAAAGATAAAAATCCGAAAGAACCACGAGATTATTTTTCCTCTTCTGCACGCGCATCCAGAAGCTGGATATCTTTTTTTCGAATCCGTTTGAAGTTCAGGGGTGAGGGGATGGATGGCCAACTTGAACTTAATGAGGGCTCATGTTTCCGACTTTAGACGCTTCGTCTTTCTTCGCTAATTTTCTAAATGTCGGATGGGGCGAATTGGGAGCCCCCTCAAAACCCTTTCTTTACCCCCTTGTGGAATCAGAGAAGAGAGAAGAAGAAGAAGAAGAAGAAGAAGAAAAGATCCGGGCATTTTTTTTGGAACCCAGAGATCAATTCCCATTCCCAGTTGATGCGGGCGTTGGCTTGGTTAAACTGGCCTCCCCTCTTCTTGCCGTCTATGGCGGGAAAAATTCGCATAATAGATTAGATGCCGTTGCCAACGTCCTCCCACTATATGCGGTAAAATATACTCCGGCAGACATGTTCCCGGAGTCGTTTATTATGGGGGATATTAGAGGGTCTGTACTGTACATTGGTTCACATGGAACGGGACTTTCAGTGCGGCGCAACCGTGTATTTATGAAGGGGCCATGTATGGGTGGATATAGGGATCTTGCCTGTTCTCTCCCTTGATCAATTTTTTTGCTGGTCTACACTGGCAGACGACAGCTGTCCCAGAAATGTTGCTGTCCGCTGCATGTACATGTACATACAGTTGTTGCGATGGCCACCCATTTCATGGCCAGCCCGCTTTTGCTGGTTCGTCAGCATAGATGTTAGACAACCGAGGGAGAAACATTGCCATTATGCAGGTTAAAAGACTGAAGGAGACACTGAAGAAAGAAAGAGGTGTTGGAGCCTTGAAAAGTTGTGTATTCTTCGCTCGGATTTGCATGAAGGTATGGATATCTACGGCGGGGCACCTCATCCCCCGCACCAATAATATAAGAACTTTGCCGAGCAATGAAGTTCTGGATGAGGCTACCCCAGATAAATCATCCACGAGGTGAGTTTCCGACGTTCGAAAATCATGCTTGAGCAACTGAATGGATTTGGTATCCTCCGTACTAGTACTAACGTTAACCCTTTCATCGAGCTCTATTTCGCCCAGGTAGTATTTCAGAGTCTGATGTAGCACCTACCCTGTTGAACTATGTGAACCTTGTTGGAATTCTTCATATCCACAGAATTATTAAAAAAAATAACAATTATATCATTATTACTGAATCCCATCTGACATCGACCCTCAAAAAGTCAGTCACCTCATCCCCATTCAATCAATCATCAAGTGAAGCATCGCAAAAATCAGTGTATTTTTCGTTACTATGTAAGATAGCAGTCAGTAGAATCGACAGGAGATTCTACATAAATACTAGTATAGATAGATCATAGGATATAACTGATACAAGTTAGCAATATTCGAGTAAATTTTTATTAGCTCAGCGATTAGAAGCGCTCTCTAAACAGTGTTAAGTTTATACAACTTATCATCAGCTGTGCTGGACTATATATAACCGTGCCAAGCGCAACTCACTACCTCCCATTAGTGAGTGTGCCACACTGTAGTTAATGGAATCCACAGTGCTAGACTTTTCCTCAGTCCCATTCTCAAATATCTTAGTCCTGGTCCCATATAGTGTTTATGAAATCAGTCACTTTACATGATTTATATTATAATTCTAGTCCTAGATCATGTTATATTTATAAATTAACAGGACCATGATTTACCCTATATAGATTAGCAGCGATAGATAGATTGGCAGTGGTAGATAAATTGGTAGCGATAGATAGCTTAGCAGCAATAGATAGATTGGCAGTGGTAGATAAATTGGCAGTGATAGATAGATTCGCCGCGGTAGATAGGTTGGCAGCGATAGATTAGCAGCAATAGATTGGCAGCGATAGATAGGTTGGCAGCAATAGATTAGCAGCGATAGATAGCTTAGTAGTGAGGGATAGATTAGCAGTGAGGGATAGCTTAGCAAGATTGGTAGCAGTAGCTGATAGATAGAGGTAATATCTCCACCAATCATATCATCAGATTGATATCTAGATATGTGTTATATAATTATTTTTGATAGTCAGTCACTTTACATGAAATATCAAGATTTATTAGTTCCATTTCACTCATGTTTTAATAATTCTAGTCACTTTACACTTTCATTCTGATTCTGATCTCAACTGAAAATCACATCAAGAAATGGACTGACTCTGACTGAGATCAAATCAAATCATATGTAATTCATGATTTCATCAGTCAGTCTAGTGCTAATTCATCACAATCAACAGACTGAACCTGCACTTTTTTCCTTGATAATAGATTATATATATATATATATAAACTACTTGCAGAGATCAAGCTATCTTTCAAACACTGAAATTTCCACTTTTATCTTGTTTTTTCATAGATGGGGGGATTATTTGAGGGTCAAGATGGGGTGTGCGCTAGTCAATTGTGCCGAGGTATCTTTTTGTTACTTGGCAGGCACGTGTGGCTGGGCGGTACTCAGGGGGGAACTCAGAGTTTTCTCAAACACAGAATCAAGAATAACTCAAACAACTGCAGATCAAATTGAATAAGATTTTGATACTATCTCTGATCAAAATCTGAGTTGATTTGAGTATAATGAATAAAGATATGACATCGCCGAACATGGCACCACCAACGTCATATCAGGTTTGAAATCAAGGCATTATCTTGCCACTTGCATCATACTACGCCATCTACGGAGTACATCATAGCAAGTTCGATCTGCCTACGATACTGTGTGTATATAGATAGCAGCTGGCCCAATCTTCTAGGGGCCAGCGGATCATTCTGTTATAGCTGCTTACACACCAAAGCAGATGTCAAAACACTATTCATCAAATATCTCTCTCAAAACTTTATCAAATCTTTTCAAATTTGCAGCAGTTATCAATGGAGGCAGCAGGAATCGATTGAGGGTATCGCATTGTCTAATTTGAAGAATTGGGCTTGTTTGGGGTTTTGCTCATTGTTATCTGTAATGGAAGATGCTGTTGCCCTTGATGTCTATGAATCCTCGCTCACCTCAGTAGAGGGGGATAATGTGACAGGTTAGCATCTGTTAGTAGTCAATTTACACAACCAATCCCCTACCACTCCACACTCACGCGCTCATGTGTGCAGTGTGCTTATGAATACTCCCCTCCTCACAATTCCACTCTGTGATTGTGTAGTCTCTAATGATTCCTCCACTCCACACCTCATCTTGATGTGATCTCTGATATTCTTCTGTTCTGATTCCTCTTCTATAAGAGCCTCTTTGTATGACCCTTTCTTCTAATCTCTTCTCTCTTTCCCCTCTTAATCAGTAAGTAGGATAGTGCTTAGTCTGTTAATTGGTAGTACGCCCGTTACAAATTCAAAGAATTCTGTTACAGTGTGGCGCACTCACTAATGGGAGGTAGTGAGATGCGCTTGGTACAGTTAGTGGCCAATGTCTCATGATAGAATCCATTCTGCTTAGAACTTAGTTCAAAAGAAATACAACTTTACCACATTGGCTTCTGTGAGTTTAAACATATATAAATTATATATATATTCACAGAAATTTTAAAGTAGTAGTTTATATCGCACTGTCTGAGATGTGGCAACTGTTGTGTTGTAAACTTAGAACATAGAGATCTATAGATTCGGCCGACGGGACGAAGTTACCATACTATAAAGTCATCCAATAGAGTTAGCATTAAGATTGTGCATTAGTTATGCTGCAATTAACTAACTACTAAAAGCCGAGAGTGGAATAAACGATAAAAACTTAAAAAATTAAGCTAAATAGTAAATAAGAGAGAGTTATGCAGGAACTCAAGGCTACAGTGTACAGTACATACTTCTTTCTTCTAGTAACAAGTACCTGGATGTCCTTTCTACTTGTGAGCTTAAAGGGTCTCCCGAGTACCGTGGCGGCTTGGCACGCTGGGGGTCCAACGATGGCGATACATACATGGAAGACGAAGGGAAAAGCAGGGTTTGGACAGTACAGTCCAGTCCATGAGTTGGGACACAGAAACTGCAGGAGATAGATAACAAGGCCACGTACATGTACAGTACATTACCATTGCAACAGAAATATATATATACACGGTAATTGTTTTACAAAGCCAGCTAACTAGTGACTGACTACGGAGTACTCCGTACTAACTAAATAGTTACTGATTACAATAGCCGCCAGTGAGGTTTGAAACACCAAGACACCACCGACACGGTGAAGAAGTACCCCAAGCAAGCGAGCAGTGATTGTTTTGCCTGCAAAAGAAGTCATGGCAGGAAAGCATTGCAGAAGCTTCGAGAAGATTTGTGTCTCCCGACTTCAGTGTCTCAGGAGTGTCTGGCAGCGCGTCCTCCAAATTCATCAGTGCAAAATGATCCTCAGGCGGGTTCCAAATCATCTCATCTTCGACCAGAGAGCTGTCAACATCCTCCCACACTGCAAGGAGATTGTCGAGTGTGCCTCCTGTATAACGCTCTTGAGCAAAGGCAGTGAGCTCAGTGGGGTCAAGCCTAGCGTAGTCAAGAACTTTTCCATCTCCATCATAGTGGCGCAAAATCCCGTGGTCATCAATGTGGAGAAACCCATCCATGAGCGGGTTAAGCTTTGTGAGAAACTCCGATATCTAGATATGATGGTTACTAACTAATACTAGCAAGTCCACTTCTCCTACTTCATGAGGTGGATGAAATGAAAATAACAGCCACTCACTGATGTTTTCCACGCCATTCCGTTAAAAACACTCTGAAAAGCAACAATTGTTGATAAGAGAAGCTTCATGATTTGTAGTTATTTAGCTACAAAGACAAACAAGTGCTAGTATTATTCCAATTACCAGATGTGAATACTAGTATGCAAGGCATAAGCTATTAGGAGGTATAAAAAGCAGTAAACTGATAAAAGGAACAGGAGATAACCACCATCTATATACCTACCCGGGTGCTCAGGCATAATATATAACTGCAAGAAATGAATGGCTTACATGAACAGAATTGGAACTGTGGAGAAACCTTCTTGCTTAACATCAACGTTTAAAGTTCCTCCATTTCGCCGGAGCAGAGTATTTATTGTTCCCTTTGCGGGGGGTTTCTGTTTTGTATATATACAGAGTGTATGAATCTGCTTTAAGTGCCGCCCGCAGGGTTATGCTTGTTGCGGGGGGCTTCAAATCCCCAAATCCTTAGCATCTGCTGCGCCATCCGGTCCAGATCCGGCCGGCCCGTACGTACGCAGCCGCGGTTTTCATTTCTTGTCCAATTATTATGTTCGCGATTTGGCGTAGATTCAATATCTCTCAACCACAAATAACTATATATTTTTAAGAAATTATTTGCCTTTCCTAGAGAGTTTTTATTATATATGATGATGTGCACTGCATGTGTAAAAATCATGAATGCTAGTACTTGGTATTCTTTCAGAGTTCTAGAAACTTTCTTTTTTTATCTTTGGCACTTTCTCATTTCCTCCTCCATTACAATTCAGATATATATAGCTATAAAAACTGACTAACATAACAATCTTAGTCTGGGTCTGAATCAAGTACAGTTAGACTGGCTGTGTGACCATGTATGAGACCAGGACCAAATTTTTCCTCAGTTTCATTCTCAAATATCTTAGTTCTGATCTCATATAGTGTTTATCAAATCAGTCACTTTATATAATTTAGATTATAATTCTAGTCTTAGATTATATTTTATTTATAAATTATCAGTTCTGATCTCATTTGATTCTATTTTATAAAATGAGATCAATCAGAACCATGATTTACTTTATATAGATTGACAGTGATAGATAGTGGCAGTGATAGATAGATTAGCAGCAGTAGATAAATTAGCAGTGATAGATAGATTAACAGTGATAAATAGATTAACAGTGATAGATATATTAACAGTAGTAGATAGATTAACAGTAAAAGATAGATTAACAATAATAGATAGATTAACAGTAATAAATAAATTAACAGTAATATATAGATTAACAGCAGAGATAAATTGACAGTAATAGATAGATTAACAACAGTAGCTGATAGATAGACTAATAACACTAAATAGAGATAATATCTTCATCGATCATATCATCAGATTGATATCTAGATATGTATTATATAATTATCAGAATGAGATCAAATTTCAGTCAAAATCATAATCAGTCTCAGATCATGTGACGGGTTAGCATATGTTAGTAGTTAACTTATGCAATCAACTCCCCTTCTACATCCATTCACCCTTCTCATCGCGATCCCGCTCCGCGCTCGCGTAGTTCTTAACAATTCCTCTGAATAACTCTTAATGTTCTTCCACTCTGTGCTCCACTGTGGTGCACACATCCTTACAACTACTCACGAACATAGAGCCTGATAGAGGTACATTTGAAATTTTTGCATTTATCACTTATTTTTCACATAATTTTAACTCAACAACGAGCAAAACCGTGAATGAGCTCAATTCTTTGAATTAGACAATGTGAGTACCCTCAATCAATGCCTGCTGCCTTCATCAATAACTGCTGCAAATTTGAAAAGATTTGATGAAGTTTTGAGAGAGATATTTGATGAATAGCTGTAACGGGCGTACTTTGATTAACGATTTAGCACTATCCTAATACAGATTACGAATTGATTAAGGAAAGAAAGAGAAAAGAGATCAGAAGGAAAGGTCGTACGAAGGGGGTTCTTATAGAAGGGAGATCGGGGCGGAAGAATATCAGAAGCCGCTCCACAGTGGAGCGCGGAGCGGAAGAACGTTAAGGGCTACGCGGAAGAATCGTTAGAGACTACGCGAGCGCGGAGCACGGAGCGGAAGAACATCGAGGGTTACGCGGGGTCACAATGACAAGGAACGAGTGGGTGCAGGAGGGGAGTTGGTTGCGTAAGTTAATTACTAACGGGTGCTAACCCGTCACAATAGCGTTTTGACATCTGCTTGGATAGATTCTCAACATTTCATTAAATTACTCCTTCAATACTGAATCAAATCAGCTCAGATTTTGATCAGAGATAGTATCAAAATCCTATTCAATTTGATCTGCAGTTGTTTGAGTTATTCTTGATTCTGTGTTTGAGAAAACTCTGATCAATTTTCATGTTCCAATACATCCATGCTGTTGGGGGGTTTGGATTGGTTCGTCCCCTCTACTACCAGCATGGCGCTGGTGTGAGAGAGCTCTTTTGCCCCAGTGGCCTAACACATGCCAAGTCCCCCCTGAGTACCACCCAGTTACACGTGCCTGCCAAGTAACAAAAAGATACCTCGGCACAATTGACTAGTGCACACCCCATCAATTCAAATCCATCAAATCCTTTGAATAAGTTGAATCTGTGACGGGTTAGCACCCGTTAGTAATTAACTTACGCAACCAACTCCCCTCCTGCACCCGCTTGTTCCTGGCCGTTGTGACCTCGCGTAACCCTCGATGTTCTTCCACTCCATGCTCCACACTTGTGTAGTTTCTAACAATTCTTCCATATAGCTCTTAATGTTCTTCCACTTCATGCTCCACACTTATATAGTCTCTAACAATTCTTCTGCATAGCTTCTAATGTTCTTCCACTTCATACTTCACACTTATATAGTCTCTAACAATTCTTCTGTGTAGTTTCTAACATTCTTTTACTTTATATTCTGTACTTGTGTAGTCTCTAACAATTCTTCTATATAGCTCTCAATGATTCTCTCACTTTATATTTCACACTTGTGTAGTTTCTAATGATTCTTATATATATTCTCTTAATGTTCTTTCACTTCATATTTCACTGTGAAGTGGCTTCTGATATTCTTTCATTCTGAACTTTTTTTTATAAGAATTTTCTTTGTATAATCTTTTCTTCTGATTTCTTTTCTCTTTCTTTTCTTAATCAATTCATAATCTGTAATTAGAATAGTATCAAATTGTTAATTGAAGTACATTCATTACATTACAAATTGATTCTTCTGTGTTTAAAATCTGAGTGTTTTGTTATTAATTCTTACACTCAAGTATGTTGTTATCAGTTCTTACATCTGAGTGTGTTGTTACCAGTTTTTACATCTGAGTGTGTTGTTTACAGACTCAAGTATCTAGTTGTTACAAAAGATTTCTCATGAGTCTGAGTGCTTCTATTATTAGTTATATAGACTGTTATGTCTAAACATCTGAGATACAATCAACTGTGTTCTACAAGATCTGAGTGTCTACAAATTGTAACACTGTGAATAGTGTTCATGAAGAAGCTTGATTAAGCTTAGTACTGCAACACTGTGAATAGTGTCTGTGAAAAAACTGAGTGTCTACAAGTATTTCTTTGTTTTTTTATTATTATTATTACATGTTTTTAAATATTGAAATGAATTATGAACAATTCTATGAACATTCATCACATTCAAACACAGTGAATGATAACTTAGATCTACAAAGCATTCTTCAGCAGCAGATGCTATAGATAACTGAATTGCAATAATGATTTACTGAGATGAACACTTCTGTATTTACTGTTTCTTCTACATTCATGTCTCATGAAAAGCTCTCAAGAGAGAAGTTTTCAATTCTCAATAAATACAAGAGAGATCTAGCACTCTATCTCATGTGAAAGTCAAAAATGAATATCAAATTGAACATTGATGAATGAACAATAGACTCACTATTCAATCAAGTGTGGTATATTTATAGCAGATTGAATGATGATGTGTTAGCAAAGTTTCAATTCTGAATGAGTTATTGTCAGAATCATCAGTGTATATCAGAGCTAATCTTCTGACAACTCAACTCTCTCTTTCTCAATTCTACACTTCAAGTCAAGATATTAGACTGATTTAATCAGATTTGTCAGATGAATATTGTGTTGATAACTTATCTTTCTGAATTCAATCACAAACTTCTAGAAGCAGATGAATAAGACTGAGATGATGCTATCAAAATCAACATACTGTTCAAAAATTTGAACTTTCAGTTGTATAACTAAAGTATAGAATATCTGAAGCTTTCAATATACAGTGAATTCTATACTGATCTTTGTCTGTTGAATAATGATTTATCTCAGTTCTGTGTACTTCAAAATTGTAGAGAATTCTGTTGAATAAATGTATATACTTCAAACCACTCTGCAGCATTCTTCATCTCTGAATCAGAATCAATGAACTGAGTCTCACATGTGAATACAAGCTATCTGAGAATCTTTAATGTCTCAGAGAAGAATATCATCAACTGAATCATCAGAGAAGTCTGCATACACTGTGATAAATCAGAGCACTTTGCAAATCAATGTCTGAATGTGATTGCTTCAAGCAAATCCCTCATATGTGTGAATGCTGTGTTGCTTGCAGATAAGCAAGAACAGAGAAAAGATGAGCTTTTACTCTAAAATATGAATAAGAGCTCAAGAAGCAAAAAGCTAGCTGAAGATTTGAGTAGAAAATACAAGCAGATGCAATCATAATCTCTGTCATTATAAATAGCTTAGTTAATGTACAAGCAATGATAGACAGTGATTTTCTTCACTACACTCTTATAGACACTCAGCTGATTGAGAAGTATAAGCTTCAGTGTATCTTCTTTCTCAAACTGTGTAAGCTCAGTGAATTTGACAGCCTCAGAGAATCTATCTTCTACAATATAATAAGATTTAATATTGATGTAGAAGAATACAAGAAAAAGAATGTATATGTATATGAAATACAAAATCTTGAGTACAATCTAATACTTGATCTATCATAACTCACAGAATTTGAAATCTTGTTGAATGCACACAACTACTGTCTTATTTTCTCAGAAGACAACTGTGTTTATGAAAAGAATGTTGATAGAACTACTGATCTCATTCAGATATCAGTGAAAATGTACAAACTACTAATCTATCAAATATATGAGAAGAAGAATGTTCAAGTGTTCACTGCTAGCATAATGAATATCAAAAAAATGTTAGAAAAGTTAGAACTCAAAAATTTCAAGAAACTATATAAGAAATTATCTGAATTGTATGAAAACTTTGCAGATATGTTTGATGAGAAAGAAGCTGAAAAGCTTCCCTCTTACTGAGAATCTGATATAAATCATATAATTGAGCTCATCAAAAAAGACAGTAAGAATCCACAACTGCTCTGAAATTCTCTCTACAGTATATCACATAATAAGCTTTTTGTTCTATAAAAAATGCTCAATGAATTACTAGACAAAGACTTTATTCATATTAACAACTCATCTGCTGCAGTATCTGTACTGTTTGTAAAGAAATCAGAAAAAGACTTATGATTCTGTGTTGACTATTGAGAACTCAATAAAATTACATGAAAGAACTGATATCTTCTCTCACTCATCAATGAAATACTTGAATGAATAGAAAAAATAAAATGATTTATGAAATTTGACATCTCTGCAGCCTTCTACAAGATAAGAATTAATGAAGATGATGAATGATTAACTGTCTTTCATACATATTATGAATTATATGAATGAACAGTGACTCTCTTTGAATTAGTGAATGCTCTGAGTACATTTCAGAAATACATTAACTGAGCTCTATGAGATCTGCTTGATGAGATCATCTCAGTATATATAAATGATATCTTGATCTTCACTGATGAATCATTCACTGAGTATTGTAAACATATATAACAAGTGCTTGATCATCTATGAAAAGCTGAACTGCAAGTGAATATTGACAAATGCAACTTTGAGATCAAATCTACAATCTACTTAGAATTCATCATTGAAGCTGAAAAAGATATATGTATGAATTCTAAGAAAATGAAAGCAATTCTCAACTGAGAGATATCAGTCTTGATAAAAGAGATTAGAAACTTTCTAGAATTCATCAACTTCTACTGAAGATTCATCAAAGACTTTTCTGATATTGTATAATCACTGACAGATCTGATCTGAAAAGACACTGTATTTCAATGAACTGATGAAATGGATACAGCATTCAAAAAGCTGAAGTGTATGTTCACAAACACCTCAATACTGCAATCATTCAATTCAGATAAACATACAATTCTCAAAACAGACATCTTGAATTATGTAGTAGATGAGACATTAATGCAATACAATAATGAAGATGTTCTACAATTTTGTGTCTTCATTTCAAAAAAAATGTCACTCACTGAATGCAACTATGAGATTTATGACAAGAAGTTTCTAGCAATCATACAATGTCTTGAGAAATAAGAGTCTGAACTTATGAGTGTTGAGAAGTTTGAGATTGTTATTGATTATAAGAACTTAGAATACTTCACAATCACTTATAAGCTTATCAAAAGACATATATATTGATTATTATTTCTTAGCTGTTTTTTGTTCACAATTTGTTACTGATCTAAAGTAGAGAACACTTTTGCAGATGCTCTGTCTCACTGAGAACAAGATATATCATCTGATAACTTAGATGACAGATGAAAACACTGAGAGCATCAGTTAATCAACTTCATAATCATAGAAAGTTCTATATAATCAGATAAACTCTGCATATATATCAATCAGTTCTGAGCTCAAGAACTCTCACTTGAAGAACAATTGTAAGAGATAGTTGTAGATATAATTATGGGAGTAGTGTGAAGTACACACGTAGGATGTTAAGAAGGTAGCAATCTCTATTATTCAAAGCTAATCACTGATCTCCTAATATCTACAGATATCAGTGAGCATTATATAGGCGACCACCATGCGCTACAGCTGTCTATAGTGCTGTGTGCTATGTCCCTTCTCATTAATTCTGATGTGTTCTGTGTTCTTCTATCACCACATAGCTATTTCCTAATATAGATATCTCTGTTGCACCTATTACAATTATCTCCCTTCTTCAAAGGCCTGATCTTCAGAGCTTCTTAATGTGATGTGTGAAGTTCATAATATGTACTGTGTGGTTGATATTGTATGAAATTCGCAGAATCAGGCTGGATTAATTGTCAGGGTTAATTTCAAAGTGTTGCTGTTTCAGAAGAATGTTTTTCCATCTCTGATGTCAATGCAGTTCAATCATGATTTAGGCACAACTTCTGAACTTCTTTTCTTTGACTTTTACACCAAAAAGTCATACCCTAACAAAATCATCACCACCATCACCATCAATGATTTTTTATTTAAAAAGAATACATCAATTTATCAAACAAAGTACACTGTATCTTTCTATGTGATTTTTATTGCAAAATTCAAAGTTTTGATTGCATGATTGCATTTTTCATTTTGAGTTGAGTTTTGTGTTGTTGCAATTCCTTTGATCATCATTGCAATATTGGTTCCAATCTCCAACATCTGTCTTTCTTTCTTGTTGTTTTTGCTTTTCCTCCTTCTTTGAATAAGATCTTGATACTAATTAAAGTTATGATAGAATGTCAGAACCAGCTGTTTCTGTTGCTGATTCAAAGTCTATGAAGAGTGATATGCTGTCTGCCATCAAGAGCATTTGCTTGGATTGTCTGGAGAGGTTGCAGAACCCTTCAGTATATCCTTGCTTTGTGAATGATGGATGGATATGCTGTCATATCTGCTATATATCAAATAGGAGTTGTGCTGCTGTAAGTTTTTTTAAACTGAGGTTGTTATGAGTGCTAACAGATTATAGATGTCTGAGTGCTTTCATGAAATCAGTCAATCTTTGATTGATGAATTTCACAAGATGCTGCTCTCTGATGAAGTTCTGAATGAGAGATTTGCCATGTATCAAACTGTCATTGCAAGATTTGTACTTGATATGCAGATCTACAAGAACACAGATGAGATTCTAGAATTCTATATAAACTCTGATGATCTGTTGTCACAGCAGAGTGTGGTATTCAATCATAGCAGCATTTCAGAAAGCACATTTTCATATTCTGCTATTACATCAGTGTCATCCTCACTGAGTCAAGATCTTGATATGTTATTTGAGTTGACTGATAATGTAGACAAAGATGAGGAAGTGGATGGTTTCATTGAAGTGTTAGAAAGAAACACAGCAGTATATTGCTGTCATTGTATTCAACATTTGACAACATCCCTCCATCATCATTGTGAGTCTGCTGAGAATCAATGCAAAAAATGCAAGCACTGCTCAGTGATGAAGCACACCTGCATTTCAGTAAGTTATTATTCAAAACAGATGTTTTTACAGTATATAATATTAACTTTCTATTAGATGTCAGTGGATGTCATTGAATTGACTCAGATGATTATCAACACTGCTGAGGATTTAATTGTCACTGATGCAGATACTTCAAATGTTAATGTTTTGCAGAGCACTGTGACTGCAGTGGTTAGATTCTTTGCTGTGAAGATTTGAGAGATTCAACAAGACAGTTCTTCTGAGGCTTCAGCTGAAACAGTGATTGATGAGATCTCAGTGATTACATTGCTGATTGCAGCTCTCAAGTCATTGTTGAAACATCATGCTTCATCAGTTGAGGAAATCCAGAATAATAAGCAGATTTGTCTTGGTGACAATTTCTTGAATGACACTGGCCAAGCTGAGGCAGATCTGTTTTTTAATCTCTGAGTGGAATAAATATATTCAGCAATCATTGTTGTCTTCTTCATTTTCATTTACTGACTGACTTCTGATAGATTTTATTAAACTGTTTCAAGTACTTCTGACTGTTCATCAAGTTTTCCTTGGATTCCCAAGAATTATCTGCATCTGTACAATCTTTCCATTTGACAAGATATTGTGTTTGACTGTGGTACTGATGCTTGTCTAATATAGCTTCAACTTTTCATTCCTCTTGCATGTCTATAATTATCAATTCTGCTTGCAGGATTTGTCTGTCGCGTGTGTGATAAGATTTGAGAAGGGAAACATGGAATATGAAATGAATTTCTTTATATTGCAGCATGAGTTTCAGTTTGTACATCTGTGTACTGCAGATATCAATTATTTGAAAGAGACTCAAAAATCAATGATCTAGTTTGGGTGAGAATCACAAGGTGGATATATTTTTTGCACACAGCATTACCCAGTCCCCTATCTTAAAGCTTTTTGATATATGATACTGATTGTAATACTTTTTCTCAGCTGCTTTGACAGCTTCCAGACATTCTCAGATTTTGTTCTTCACTTGCTTCATCCATTCCACTTGTTCCATTGCTGATTTTGATGCACCCATGCTTGGGGGCTCCACATCTATGCAAAGTTCAGTTGATCAGCCAATCATTGCTTCAGATGGTGTCATTTTTATCAATGCATGAAAGATGTTGTTATATGCCCATTGTGTCAGAGGAATCCATTCTATCCAATTATCTTGCTGATAGCTGCAATATGTGTGAAGATAATGTTCAATCACCTGATTCAATCATTCTGTCTGGCCGTCGGTTTGCGGGTGGAATGCCATCGATAATTTTCATCAAACATGAAGCAGATAACACAATGTTGATCAAAACTTGCTATTTATTAATGAATCTCAGTTGTTAATAATGTTTGCAGGTAGGTCAAAGTTCTTCACAATTCTTCATACAATAATGTCTGTGAGTTCTTCTGCATCTAGCTCTGAAGATGTGGGCACAATTATGACTCATTTGATGAATAAATCAACAAATACAATAATAGCATTATAGGTTTGACTTTCCTTTTTATTATCTGACAGGCCTTCAATAAAGTCCATGCTAATTGTATGCCATTTCTTATCTGGCACTGAATGTGATTGTAGCAACCCATACAGCTTGTGCTGTGGTATCTTGACACATTGGCAAACATCACAAGTTCTCACATATTCTGCAATCTCATCACTCATATCATGCCACAAGTACTTGCATTTGATCACTTCAATGATTTTGTCACATCCAAAATGGCCATCTTGAGGATCATCATGGTTCATTTTCATTATTTCATGCCTTACAGCTTTGTCTTGTGATATATAGACTTTATCATCTTTTCTGAGCAGATCATCTTTATCTACTGTTCAGATTGAATGATTATCTACACTAGCATCATTCATCTCTAGTCTTCTGTGAAGTTCAGATGTGTCAGTGTCTCTATTCTGAATCTGCAGTAAGAGTTTGATGATAGATTCAGCTATCTCTTCATGATAGACTGTCTCAGATTCAAATACCTTGACAGCTAGAATTCATGACATCAGAGTTTCTAGATTTAACTCTGTAATGTCTGCAATCTCATTCTCATCCACAGATGCATTCTTTATTCTGCAGAGATTGTTGTCATTGATGACTATAAATCTCTTCACCCAACAATTTTCATTAGCTTGCAGATCTTTTCACATCATCTTGACACATTGATCTAACTTTGTGTTTTCTTTTGTCTTTAGTGACTTAAAGATCTTCTTACACAGCTTCTCTTGCAGAATAGAGAGCTCTGTCAAGAGAGCTGTATATTTTACAAAATCTGAACAACAACTTGATGCATCTGTGGGATTATTTTTCCCAGAATGATGCTCTATTTCAAAATTGAATGCTGAGAGCATTTCCATCCAGCAAATCTGACACCCATTTAGCTGCTTCATCATCATGAAGCATTGAAGGTTAGCATGGTCAGATAAAACAGTTATTGGATGTCTGCTATCATATAAGTAGTGGCATCATTGTCTGAAAGCTTCTACAATCAGCAACATTTCTAGATCATATGTTTGATAATGTCTTTCTGTTTCTGTGAGCTTTCTAGACCAAAACACAATCAGATGTCAGTGATCATCATCCATTAATTGTGATATTACTGCAGTGATTGCAACATCAGATCCATTCATTTCTATATGAAGTTTTCACTGCAGATCAAAGTGGATCAACAATGATGCTTTTGTAAAGCATTCTTTTAACTGCAAAATTGCATACTTGCAGTTATTGTCTAACTGGACAGGTGCATTATTCTTCCCTCTTTTCATTTCATAATCTTTTAACAATTCAGTCAGAGGTGCTGTTATTATCAAAAACTTGTATATGAATCAACAATAGAAATTGATGAATTCTAGAAATATTTGCAATTTGTTTATAGTTCACAGTTCTGATCAATCTAGAATTGTGTTGACACAGCATTTCTCAACAGTAATGCTCTGCATGATAATCACAAAACCCAAAAATCCAATTTCTGTTGCATGGAATGTACACTTACTAAGTTTGGCATATAGTCTCCATTGCCTTAACCATTCCAGCACATTCTTAACATGGACGACATGTTCATCAAGTGTGTTTGAATAGATTACAATATTGTCAAGATAAGCCACACAATATACATCTAAAAGATCACTGAGGGCTTTGTTGATATAAGATTGAAAGATCACAGAAGCATTGATTAGCTCAAAAAATAAGACTAGATATTCAAAGTGTCCATATTGTGTTTGAAATGCTGTTTTTCATTCATCCCCCACTTGTATGCAAATTCTATGATACACATCTCTAAGGTCCAGTTGCATATATATTTTGACACCTGCTAATCTATCAAGTATTTCACTTATCAAGAGCAGTGGATATCGATTCTTGACTGTTATTTCATTCAATCCTTGATAATCCACACAAAGATGCAGGGTTTCATCTTTCTTTGGTGTGAATAACACTGACATGCCAGCTGAGCTCTTGAATGAACATATCCAATTCTTCTCTAACACCTTTTCAATATATTCTTGAAGGACAGAGAGTTCTTGAGGCAATAAGTTATATATCAGTCAGTATGAGGGTTCCTTGCCAGGTTTGAGCTCTATGGCATGATCATGAGATGCATGTTCCACATCAGATATGTCTTCTTGAAATACATCAAGATAATCTTTATAATCATCTGAGATATTTGACTCAGTTGCTGCACTCACAGCTCATAATGATAAAGCAGTGAATATAATATTGTCATCATCAATTAGTGTTGTGAATTCTTTAGCAGTATCCAGGTGTATGTGGTTAATATTCAACACTTTTCTATAGATTCAGCATCTTTGCACTCAGTCAATATCAGAGTTCACAGCTTTCAATCACAGCATGCCCAAAATTATGTCATATCTGCTAATGTCAGCCTCTTTGAAATGGTGGAATCTTTCTCAGAGGATGTGTTCATCATCAATAATCTTCATTGCAGCTCTTCATTGTTCATATGATTTAATCTTATGATTATCAACTGCTTCCACTACTTTTGATTTATCTTCTGTCTTTGAGAAATATTTTGATGCCCAGATGTGGGACACAAAGTTCACATTCATATCAGAATTCACTAGTGTCCACATCATCAACCATCCCACTTCTGTCAGCATCCATGTATTCATTGTCAATAATTGTTTATCTCACAGCCTAGTTGTTCATATTCTCAATGCAGCAGCTGCTTCTACAATTGAGATTGTTGATTTTTTGCTTGTTGAACTTGATTGCACTTTTCAGAGTGTAATATTCAACAATCATTTGCAACATGACCCTTCTTATGACAGTGAGAACACTTCTTCATTCAGTTATATTTATCTTTCTTGATTTGTTCAGTTGAATCTGTTTGTTTCTCTTGTTTTCTCTTGTTCCAATGATTGCTAGATTTATCAGAATGATGCTGATTCTCTATGAATATCACAGATCTTTCTTTGTGAATAGCATGCTGTCACTCTGATATATTTTTCTTGAGAGTCTGTAGAGTTCAAAGCAACTCTTTGTAGTTCTGAGGCTCTTGATTTCAACAGTCAAGTTCTGTGCATAATATCTTCAATGTCTTACTACACAAGTTATCCATTCTTTGTTCTTCACTATATGAGGGTAAGTAGTATTCTCAGTCTTTGAGATATTTAGAGAAATCATGTATTGATTGTCATTCTTATTGCTTTGCATTTTGAAACTTTTGACTCATCAATCAGTGCTGATTCTGTGGATTGTTAATTTGCATTTCTAGATGTGATAACATATCATCAAAAGTCAACAGTGTTGCTCCTCCACATCTCTCATACAATGATACAAAATTCAACCACTTCTGCTTAATGTGAATGTTAAAGTAGAGTTTAGCATCATTTATCTTGTGTTCTTTCTTTCAATAATACTGATGATGGTGTGTAAAGAGAGTCAATATGCAATCTTTATAATTCTTGAATTCTAACATATTTTTTCCTTAATAATAGTTCTTAATCTTCAACCTTGATGATGTTTCATTATCATCATCTGTATTGTTTGCAGATCGATTTTGTGGTGGTCCTGTGATGGTATCCTGAATTAATTGAGATTTGATGAGAGTATCTCCATGAATCTGTGCTTTCAACTCATTGAGCCACTGTTGTGCATGCAGAATAGTTAATTGCTGCTCTCATTCATGAATTTGATTGTTCAACTGTTGCAAACACACATTGTGATCATTGGAGGCAGTAGAGGATTCAGATTGATTTTCAAGGGATCTTGTGTGTGTTGAGATCATCTTGTGTGTTTTAACTAATGTTGCATGTTTTAACTAATGTTGCGTGCTTTATTGTAGGTGTGCATAACAACGGACCACTCAGATAAAGTTATAAGTGATTAGAATTGTAAGAGATAGTTGTAGGTATAATTATGGGAGTAGTGTGAAGTATGCATATAGAATGTTAAGAAGGTAGCAATCTCTATTATTCAAAGCTAATCACTGATCTCCTAATATCTACAGATATCAGTGAGCATTATATAGGTGACCACCATGTGCTACAGCTGTCTATAGTGCTGTGTGCTATGTCCCTTCTCATTAATTCTGGCATGTTCTGTGTTCTTCTATCGCCACATAGCTATTTCCTAATATAGATATCTCCGTTGCGCCTATTACAACAATGAAGACTAGCAGCAGAAGCAGATGAATTCTGACAGCAAGTCACTGAAGCTGTACAAAGTAAAGCATCTCAATTCCCCACAGATGTATACTCAAGAATGAATATCTCAGTATGTTTGATTGATGATAACAACTGTTTATACTTTTGAAATAGATAATGGATTTCTGATTCAGAATCTCTACAAATACAGATCATGCAAGAAATTTATGACTTGTCAATGACTGAGTATTCAGAATACAAAATCATATACAACATTATTGTCTGAGAATTCTACTGATCAGATATGTTGAAAGACATACACTGATTTGTACACAACTGTGATCACTGTGATTCAGTGATGATATAATATGAATATCAAAAAAAGATGCTGAAGCTTCTATCTGTCTCTGACTGAATTTGATGTGATATAGCTATTGATTTTGTAGTTTTCTTATTCAAAAGTGGAGATTCTATGAACATTCTAGTCATTGTCAACTGACTCAGCAAGGATGTAATACTACAGCTCTGTGATAAAATGAATATCAAAATAGTTGCAGATGTCTTTGTCAGAAGTCTGTTCTATTATATACACAGTCTATCTTCATTTATTGTATCAGATAGAGATAGTCAATTCATCAGCACACTTTGAGCTCATATATATCAATTATTAAGAATTGAATGAAAGTTATCAACAGTGTATCACTCAGAGACTGATGAAGCTATCAAGAAAATGATACAAACAGTAAAGAATATTCTCTGTAAATTCTGTAATTACACACAAGACAACTGAAGCAATCTGCTGTCATTGTAAGAGATGATTGTAGGTATAATTATGAGAGTAGTGTGAAGTACACATGTAGAATGTTAAGAAGGTAGTAATCTCTATTATTCAAAGCTAATCACTGATCTCCTCATATCTACAGATATCAGTGAGCATTATATAGATGATCATCATGCACTACAGCTGTCTATAATGCTGTGTGCTATGTCCCTCCTCATTAATTCTGGTGTGTTCTGTGTTCTTCTATCATCATATAGCTATTTTCTAATATAGATATCTCTGTTGCATCTATTACAATTATCTTTCTTCTTCAAAGACCTGATTCTCAGAGCTTCTTACTGCAACATGCAAAGTTTGTAACATGTGCTGTGTGGTTAATATTGTATAGAGTTTGCAGAATTGAGCTGAATTAATTGTTGAGATTAATTTCAAAGTGTTGCTGTTTCAGAAGAACATTTTTCCATCTTCAGTGTCATTGTAGTTCAATTATAATTTAGACACAACTTCTGATTCCTTTTCTTTGACTTCTACACCAAAAATCACACTCCATTGAATATCATCATCAACATCACCACTAACAATTTTTTATTAAAAAAGAATACATCAATTTATCAAACAAAGTATGCTGTATCTTTCTATGTGATTTTTATTGTGAAATTCAAAGTTTTGGTTGTGTGATTGTGTTTTCCATTTTGAATTGAGTTTTGTGTTGTTGCAATTTCTTTGATCATCATTGCAATATTGATTTCAATCTTCAACATCTGTTTTTCTTTCTTGTTGCTTTTGCTTTTCCTTCTTCTTTGAATAAGGTCTTGATACTAATTAAAGTTATGATAGAATGTCAGAACCAGCTGTTTCTGTTGCTGGTTCAAAGTCTATAAAGAGTGATATGCTGTCTGTCATCAAGAGCATTTGCTTGAGTTGTCTGAAGAGATTGCAGAATCCTTCAGTATATTCTTGCTTTGTGAATGATAGATGAACACACTGTCACATCTGTTATATATCAAATAGAAGTTGTGCTGCTGTAAGTTTTCTTAAACTGAGATTGTTAAGAGTACTAATGAGTTATAGATGTCTGAGTACTTTCACAAAATTGATCAATCTTTGATCAATGAATTTCATGAGATGCTGCTCTCTGATGAAGTTCTGAATGAGAGATTTGCTATATATCAAACTGCTGTTGTGAGATTTGTATTTGACATGCAGATCTATGAGAACACAGATGAAGTTCTAGAATTCTATATAAACTTTGATGATCTGTTGTCACAGCAGAGTATGGCATTCAATCATAGCAGTATTTCAGAAAGCACATTTTCACATTCTGCTATTACATCAGTGTCATCCTTGCTGAGTCAAGATCTTGATATGTTATTTGAGTCAGCTGATAATGTAGATGAAGATGAGGAAGTGAACAGTTTCATTGAAGTGTTAGAAAGAAATACAGCAGCATATTGCTGTTGTTGTATTTGACATTTGACAATGTCCCTTCATCATCATTGTGAGTCTGCTGAGAGTTGATGCAAAAAATGCAAGCACTGCTCAGTGACAAAGCACATCTGCATTCTGATAAGTTATTATTCAAAACAGATGTTTTTACAGTATATAATATTAACTTTCTATTAGATGTCAGTAGATGTTGTTGAATTGACTCAGATGATTATCAACACTGCTGAGAATTTAATTATCACTGATGCAGATACTTTGAATGTGTAACGGGCGTACTTCGATTAACGAACTAGCACTATCCTAATACAGATTACGAATTGATTAAGGAAAGAAAGAGAAAAGAAATCAGAAGAAAAGGTTGTATGAAGGGGGTTCTTATAGAGGAAAGTTCAGAGTGGAAGAATATCAGAAGCCACTCCACAGTGGAGTGCGGAGTGGAAGAACATTAAGAGGTACGCGTAAGAATTGTTAGAAGCTACACAAGCGTGGAATATGGGGTGGGGGAATCATTGAGAGATACACAGAAGAATTGTTAGAGACTATGCAAGCGCAGAACACAGAGCAGGAGAATGTAAGGAGCTACACAGAAGAATCATTAGAGACTATGCAAGTGCGGAGCACAGAGCAGAAGAACATTGAGGGTTACACAAGGTCACAACAGCCAGAAATGAGCAGGTGCAGGAGGGGAGTTGGTTGTGTAAGTTGATTACTAACAGGTGCTAACCCATCACATTATCCCCCCCTACCGGGGTGAGTGAGGACTCATAGGTGTCGAGGGCGGTGGTGTCCTTCAAGGCGGACACGGGTTCCCAGGTTGGATGATTGTATCCTACCCATTTGATGAGGTATTTGCGGCAGCGGCAGTTGATTCTATTGTCAAGAATTGCTTCAATTTCCCACTCAAGTTCATTGTCTTCTCCTACAATGGCGGGTGGCTGCCAATCGGAGATTCTCTGTGAGGGGAATGGATCCTCGGCCGCGGGTCGGAGCAGGTTCATATGAAAGACATCATGAATGCCAGGCGGGGTGTCAAGTCAATAATCATGTGTGCCTAGCACTTCCTTCACCATATACTTGACATGGCAGTAATCTAGCATACGCGAGGGGCGGTCCATTCTTATGTTTTTGAGGTCCAGCCAGACTTTGTCTCCTATGTGGTATCAGGTCGCAGAACTCCTCCTGGTGTTCACTTGATCCTCATAATCTTGCTGAGCACTGGCCATTGAAGCTTCTGCCCATTCATGGGCTTTCTTCAGCTTGCTCACAATGTTCTCTGCCGCCTGTATGGGGCTGCGGGCGTACGCGGTTTCTCAGGGAGTCTCAGGGAAGTCCAGGACCTCTAAGTTGTATCCATGTAGAAGGAAGAATGGGCTTACACCTGTTGTAGCAGAATCTCAACCGTTAATTGCAATCTCAGTGTGTGGCAGCAGGTTGCTCCAGTTGTCTTGCACATAATTGCAGAACTTACAGAGGATGTTCTTTACTGTTTGTATCATCCTCTCAATAGCTCCATCAGTCTCTGGGTGGTACACTGTTGATAACTTTCATTCAATTCTTAATAATTGGCATACGCGGGCCCAGAGTGTGCTGATGAATTGACTGCCTCTATCTGACACAATGGATGAAGGCAGGCCATGCATACAATAGAACAGGCTTCTGACAAAGGCATCTGCAACTACTTCAGTGTCCATCTTGTCACAGGGCTGTAGTATTACACCCTTGCTGAGTCAGTCGACAATGACTAGGATGTTCATAGAACCTCCACTTTTGGATAAGGAAACTGCAAAATCGATAGCTATATCACACCAAGTTCAGTCGGGGACAGATAGAGGCTTCAGCATCCCTTTTCAGCATTCATGCCATGCTGTCACTGAGCCGCAGCAATCACAGTTGCATATGAACTGGTGTATGTCTTTTGACATATCTGGCCAGTAGAATTCTCAGGCAACAATGTTGTACATGATTTCGTGTCCTGAGTGCCCGGTCATCGGCGAGTCATGAATTTCTTGCATGATCCATGTTCATAGGGGTTCTGAATCGGGGACCCATCGCCTATCTCAAAAGCATAAGCAGTTGTCATCATCAATCAAACATGCTGAGATATCTGTTCTTGGGTATACACTTGCGGGGAATCAAGATGCTCTGTTTTGTACAGCTTCAGCAGCTTGTTGCCAGGATTCATCTGCTTCTGCTGCTAGCTTCCATTGTTCTTCGAGCGAGGGTTCTTGAGCTCGGGACTGGTTGACATGTATGCAGGGTTTGTCTGGTTGTGTAGGACTTTCTATGATTGCAGGGTCGATTAATCAATGCTCTTGATGTTTCCACCTGTCATCCAAGCCATCAGATGGCATATCTTGTTCTCGGTGGGACAGGGCATCCACAAGGGTGTTCTCTACTCCAGATTGATAATGAATTGTGAATGAAAAACAGCTAAGGAACAATGACCAACACATATGCCTTTCAGTGAGCTTACAAGTGGTCATGAAGTACTCTAAGTTCTTATGATCAGTAACAATCTCAAACTTTTCAACACTCATAAGTTCAGACTCCCATTCTTCAAGGCATTGTATGATTGCTAGGAGCTCCTTGTCGTAGATCTCATAGTTGCATTCAGCAGGCGACATCTTTTTCAAGGTGAAGGCACAGGGTTGTAGGACATCTTCATTATCATATTGCATCAGTGCCCCATCTACTACATAACCTGAGACATCCATTTCGAGAATCATATGCTTATCTGAATCAAATGATTGCAGCATCGGAGCACTTGTGAACATACACTTCAGCTTTTTGAATGCTGCATCCGCTTCGTCAGTCCATTGGAACACGGCGTCTTTCTGGGTCAGGTCCGTCAGTGGTTGTACAATATCAGAGAAGTCTTTGATGAACCTTCAGTAGAAGTTGGCAAATTCTAGAAAGCTTCTAGTCCCTTTTACTGAGACTGATGCCTCCCAGTTGAGGATTGCTTCCACCTTTTTAGAATCCATGCGTACGCCTTTTTCAGCTTCAATGATGAATCCTAGGTAGGTCATAGACTTGGTCTCGAAGTTGCATTTGTCAATGTCCACTTGCAGTCCAGCTTTTCATAGGCGGTCAAGCACTTGTTGTACATGCTTGCAGTGCTCAGTGAGTGGTCCATCGATGAAGATCAGAATATCATTCATGTACACTGAGGCGATCTCATCGAGCAGGTCTTGTAGAGCCCAGTTAATGTATTTCTGGAACATGCTCAGGGCATTCGCTAATCCAAAAGAGGTCACTGTCCATTCATATAATCCATAACGCGTACGAAAAGCAGTTAGCCATTCATCACCTTCATTAATCCTTATCTTATAGAAGGCCGCAGAGATGTCAAGCTTTGTAAACCATTTTGCTTTTCCTACTCATTCAAGTGTTTCATTGATGAGTGGGAGAGGATATCAGTCCTTCCGTGTAATCTTGTTGAGTCCTCAGTAGTCAACACAGAATTGTAAGCCTCCTCCTGATTTCTTTGCAAACAGTACAGATGCTGCAGCGGGTGAGTTGCTAACACAAATGAAGCCTTTGTCCAATAGTCCATTGAGCGTTTTTCATAGAACAAGAAGCTCGTTGTGTGACATGCTGTAGAGAGAACCCCAGAGTGGTTGCAGGTCCTTACCATCCTCCTTGATGAGCTTGATTGTATGATCTATGCCAGGTCCTCGGTGAGGAGGAAGCTTTTCAGCTTCTTTTTCATTGAACACATCTGCGAAGTCTTTGTACAATTCAGGTAGTTCCTTGCGCAGTTTCTTGGGGTCTTTGGGTTCTAGCTTTTCTAACACTTTTTTGATATCCATCATGCTAGCAGCAAACACTTGGACGTTCTTCTTCTCATGCGCTTGGCGGGTTAGTAGTTTGTACACTTCCACTGATATCTGAGTGAGATCAGCGGTTCTATTGACATCCTTCTCATAAACACAGTCACCTCCTGGGAAAATAAGGCAGCAGTTGTGTGCATCCAACAAGGTTCCAAATTCTGTGAGCCATGATAGGCTGAGCATTAGATCGTACTCAAGGCCTTGTATTTCATATGTGTATACATTCTTTTTCTTGTGTCCTCCTACATCGACATTAAATCTTACCATGTTGTAGAAGGCGGATCCTCTGGGGCCGTCAAATCCACTGAGCTTACACAGTTTGAGAAAGGAGATACACTGGAGCTTATGCTTCTCGACCAGCTGGGTGTCTATAAGAGTGTAGTGAAGGAAACCACTGTCTACCATTGCTCATACATTGACTAAGCTATTTACAATGACAGAGATCATGATTGTGTCCACTTGCATCTCCTGCTCAAATCTCCAGCTAGCTTTCTGCTCCTTGAGCTCTTGTCCACATTTTAGAGTGAGAGCTCATCTTTTCCCTGTTCTTGCCTATCCACAGGCGACACAGCATTTACACGCGTGGGGGGTTTACTCAGGGTGATCGCATTCAGACATTGGTTCATGAAGTGCCCTGGCTTGTCGCAGCGTATGCAGACTCCTCTGGCAATTCGGTCAGCGGCATCCTTCCCTGAGACATTGGGGACCCTCAGGTGACTTGCGTTTACATGTGGGACCCAGTCCATTGATTCTGGTTCGGAGGCGGGGGGCACTGCAGAGTGGTTCGGGGTGTACACATTTGTTCAGCAGAATCCTCTGCAATTTTGAAGCACGCGGAACTGAGACAGGTCATTGTCCAACAGATGAAGATCAGCACAGAATTCACTGTATGTTGAGAGCTTCAGACACCCTACACTTCAGTTATGCAATTGAAAGTTCAAGTTCTTGAACAACATGTTGATCTTGACAGTGTCATCCCAGTCTTGCCCACCTGCTTCTAGGAGCTTGTGATTGAATTCAGAAAGGTAAGTTGCCAACACAACATCCATCTGATGAGTCCAATTAAGCCAGTCTAACACCTTGGCTTGAAGTGTAGGATCAAGGAAGAGGGAGTTGAGTTGTCAGAAGACTAGCTCTGGTGTATGCTGATGGTTCTGGCAATGGCTCATCCAGGGTTGGAATTTTGCTAATGCATCACCATCCAACCTGCTATGGATATACCATGCTTGATTGGATAGCGAGCCTATTGCTCGTCCATCGATGTCCAATTTGGCATTCACTTTTGACTTCCACACAAGGTAGAGCACTAGATCTCCCTCATATTTGTTGAGGATTGAGAGCTTCTCTCTTGAGGGCTTTTCATGAGGCACGGGTGTAGAAGGAACGGTGAATGCGGGAGTGCTCATCTCAGCAAGTCATCATTGCAATTCAGCCATCTGTAGTGCCTGCTGCTGGAGGATGCTTCATAGGTCTAAGTTATCATCCACCGCATTCGGGTGCGGTGGGTGTTTATAGAATTGCTCATAGTTCATTTCAATATCTAAGGACATATAAAAAAAAAAGAAAAGGAATACTTGTAGGCACTCAGTCCTCTCACAGACACTATTCACAGTGTTGCAGTGCTAAGCTTGGTCAAGCTTCTTCATGAACACTATTCACAGCATTACAGTTCGTAGGCACTCGGGCCTTGTAGAACACAGTCAATTGTGTTTTGGATGCTTAGGCACAACAGCCTATATAACTAATGATAAGAGCACTCAGGCCCACAAGGGATCTCTTGTAACAACTAGACACTCAGGCCTGTAAATGACGCACTCGGGCGTAAGAACTGGTAATGACACACTCAGGTGTAAGAACTAATAACAAGACACTCAGGTCTTAAACACAGAAGAATCAATTCATAATGTAACAGGCATACTTCAATTAACAAACTAGCACTATTCTAATACAGATTACAAATTGATTAAGGAAAGAAAGAGAAAAGAAATCAGAAGAAAAGGTCATACAAAGGGGGTTCTTATAGGGGAAAGTTCAGGGCAGAAGAATATCAGAAGCTGCTCCACAGTGAAGCACAGAGCAGAAGAACATTAAGGGGTATGCATAAAAATTGTTAGAAGCTACACGAGCGCGGAATGTGGGGTGGGGGAATCATTGAGAGATACACAGAAGAATTGTTAGAGACTACACAAGCGCAGAACACAGAGTGGAAGAACATAAGAAGCTACACAGAAGAATCGTTAGAGACTACGCGAGTGCGGAGCACGGAGCGGAAGAACATCGAGGGTTACGCGAGGTCACAACGGCCAGGAACGAGCGGGTGCAGGAGGGGAGTTGGTTGCGTAAGTTGATTACTAACGGGTGCTAACCCGTCACAGAATGTTAACATTTTGCAGAGCACTGTGACTGCAGCAGTTAGATTCTTTGCTGTGAAGATTCAGAAGATTCAATGAGACAGTTCTTCTGAGGCTTCAGCTGAAACAGTGATTGATGAGATCTCAGTGATTACATTGCTGATTGCAGCTCTCAAGTCATTGTTGAAACATCATGCTTCATCAGTTGAGGAAATCCAGAATAATAAGCAGATTTGTCTTGGTGACAATTTCTTGAATGACACTGATTAAGCTGAGACAGATCTGTTTTTTAATCTCTGAGTGGAATAAGTATATTCAGCAGTTATTGTCATCTTCTTCATTTTCATTTACTGACTGACTTCTGATAGATTTTATTAAACTGTTTCAAGTACTTCTGGCTGTTCATCAAGTTTTCCTCAGATTCCCAAGAATTATCTGTGTCTGTACAATCTTTTCATTTAACAAGATATTGTGTTTGACTGCAGTACTGACATTTATCTAATATAGCTTCAACTTTTCATTTCTCTTGCACATCTATAATTATCAGTTCTGCTTGTGGGATTTGTCTGTCACATGTGTGATATGATTTGAGAAGGGAAATATGAAATACAGAATGAATTTCTTTATATTGCAGCATGAGTTTCAGTTTGTACATCTGTGTACTGCAGATATCAATTATTTGAAAGAGACTCAAAAATTGATGATCTAGTTTGAATGAGAGTCACAAGATGGATATATTTTTTGCACACAGCATTATTCAGTTCTCTATCTTAAAGCTTTTTGATATATGACACTGATTGTAATACTTTTTCTCAGCTGCTTTGGCAGTTTCCAGACATTTTCAGATTTTGTTCTTCACTTGCTTCATCTGTTCCACTTGTTCCATTGCTGATTTTGACACATCCATGCTTGGGGGCTCCATGTCTATGCAAAGTTCAGTTGGTCGGCCGATCATTGCTTCAGATGATGTCATTTTTATTGATGTGTGGAAGGTGTTGTTATATGCTCATTGCATCAGAGAAATCCATTCTATTCAATTATCTTGCTGATAGCTGCAATATGTGTGAAGATAATATTCAATCATCTGATTCAATCATTCTGTCTGGCCATTGATTTGCAGGTGGAATGCTGTCGATAATTTTTGTTGAACATGAAGCAGATAACACAATGTCAATCAAAACTTGCTATTTATTAATGAATCTCAGTTGCTAATAATGTTCACAGATAGGCCAAAGTTCTTCACAACTCTTCATACAATAATATTCATGAGTTCTTCTGCATCTAGCTCTGAAGATGTGGGCACAATTATAGCTCATTTGATGAATAAATCAACAAATATGACAATAGTATTATAGATTTGACTTCTCTTTTTATTATCTGACAGATCTTCAATAAAGTTCATGCTAATTGTATGCCATTTCTTATCTGGCACTGGATGTGGTTGTAGCAACCCATACAGTTTGTGCTGTGGTATTTTAATGCATTGACAAACATCATAAGTTCTCACATATTCTGCAATCTCATCACTCATACCATGCCACAAGTACTTGTGTTTGATTGCTTTGATGATTTTATCATGTTCAAAATGACCATCTTGGAAATCATCATGGTTCATTTTCATTATTTCATGTCTTACAGTCTTGTCTTGCAGTATGTAGACTTTATCATCTTTTCTGAGCAGATCATTTTTATCTACTGCTCAGATTGAATGATTATCTACACTAGCATCATTCATCTCTAGTCTTCTGTGAAGTTCAGACATGCTGATATCTCTATTCTGAATCTGCAGTAAGAGTTCAATGATAGATTCAGCTATCTCTTTGCAATAGACTGTTTCAGACTCAAATATCTTAACAGCTAGAATTCATGATATCAGAGTCTCTAGATTTAATCTCATAATGTCTGTGATCTCATTCTTATTCATAGATGCATTTTTTATTCTGCAGAGATTGTTGTCATTGATAACTATAAGCTTCTTCATTCAACAATTTTCATTAGCTTGCAGATCTTTTCACATCATCTTGACACATTGATCTAACTTTGTGTTTTCTTTTGTCTTTAGTGATTTAAAAATCCTCTTACACAGCTTCTCTTACAGAGTAGAAAGCTCTGTCAAAGAAGCTGCATATTTTACAAAATCTGAACAATGACTTGATGCATCTGTGGGATTATTTTTCTCAGAATGGTGCTCTATTTCAAAATTGAATGCTGAGAGCATTTTCATTCAGTGAATCTGATATTCATTTAGCTGCTTCATCATCATGAAGTGCTGAAGGTTGACATGGTCAGATAAAACAGTTATCAGATGCCTGCTATCATATAAGTAGTGATGTCATTGTCTGAAAGCTTCTACAATTGACAACATTTCTAAATCATATATTTGATAACATCTTTCTGTTTCTGTGAGCTTTCTAGATCAAAACATGATCAGATGTCAGTGACTATCATCCATTAATTGTAATATTACTGTGGTGATTGCAACATCAGATCTGTCTGTTTCTATACAGAGTTTTCACTGTGGATCAAAGTGAATCAACAATGATGCTTTTGTAAAGCATTCTTTTAACTGCAAAATTGCATGCTTGTAGTTATTGTCTAACTGAACAGGTGTGTTATTCTTCCCTCTTTTTGTTTCATAATCTTTTAACAATTCAGTCAGAAGTGCTGTTATTATTGAGAACTTGTATATGAATCAATGATAGAAATTGATGAATTCTAGAAATATTTGCAATTTATTTATAGTTTGCAGTTCTGATCAATCTAGAATTGTGTTGACACAGTGTTTCTTGACAGTAATGCTCTGTGTGGTAACCACAAAACCCAAAAATCCAATTTCTGTTGTGTGGAATGTACACTTACTAAGTTTGGCATATAGTCTCCATCACCTTAACTGTTCCAGCACATTCTTAACATGGACGACATGTTCATCAAATGTGTTTGAATAGATTATGATATTGTCAAGATAAGCCACACAATATACATCTAAAAGATCACTGAGGGCTTTGTTGATATAAGATTGGAAGATTGCAGAAGCATTGATTAGCTCAAAAGATAAGACTAGATATTCAAAGTGTTCATATTGTGTTCAAAATGCTGTTTTCCATTCATCCTCTGCTCATATGTGAATTCTATAATATGTGTCTCTAAGGTTCAGTTGCATATATATTTTGACACCTGCTAATCTATCAAGTATTTCACTTATCAAGAGCAGTGGATATCAATTCTTGACTGTTATTTCATTCAATCTCTGATAATCCATGCAAAGATGCAGGGTTCCATCTTTCTTTGATGTGAATAACACTGATGTGCTGGCTGGGCTCTTGAATGAATGTATTCAATTCTTCTCTAACATCTTTTTGATATATTCTTGGAGGACAGAGAGTTCTTGAGGTGATAAGTTATATATTGATTGATATAGAGGTTTCTTGCCAGGTTTGAGCTCTATGATATGATTATAAGATGCATGTTCCACATCAGATATGTCTTCTTGAAATACATCAAGATAATCTTTATAATCATCTGAGATATTTGGCTCAGTTGCTGCACTCACAGCTTGTAATGATAAGACAGCAAATATAATATTGCCATCATCAATTAGTGTTGTGAATTCTTTAGCAGTATTCAGATGTATGTGGTTAATATTCAACACTTTTCTATAGATTCAGCATCTTCACACCCAGTTGATATCAGAATTCACAGCTTTCAATCACAACATGCTCAAAATTACATCATATCTGCTAATGTCAGCTTCTTTGAAATGATGGAATCCTTCTCAGAGAGTGTGTTCATCATCAATAATCTTCATTGCAGCTCTTTGTTGTTCATATGATTTAATCTTATGATTATCAACTGCTTCCACTACTTTTGGTTTATCTTCTGTCTTTGAGAAATATTTTGATGTTCAGATATGGGATACAAAGTTCACATCTGCATCAGAATTCACTAGCATTCATATCATTGACCATTCTGCTTCTGTCAGCATCTATATATTCATTGTCAATAATTGTTTATCTTGCAGTCTAGTTGTTCATACTCTCAATGCAGCAGCTGCTTCTATAATTGAGATTGTTGATTTTTTGCTTATTGAACTTGATTGCACTTTTTGAGATGTAATATTCAACAATCATTTGCAATATAATCCTTCTTATAGCAGTGAGAACACTTCTTCATTCAGTTATATTTATCTTTCTTGATTTGTTCAGTTGAACTCATTTGTTTCTCTTGTTTCCTCTTGTTTCAATGGTTGCTAGATTTATCAGAACAACACTGATTCTCTATAAATATCACAGATCTTTCTTTGTGAATAGTATACTGTTGCTCTGACATATTTTCTTTGAGAGTCTGTAGAGTTTGAAGCAACTCTTTATAGTTCTGAGGCTTCTGATTTCAACAGTTGAGTTCTGTGTGTAATATCTTCAATATTTTACTACACAAGTTATCCATTCTTTGTTCTTTGCTATATGAGGGTAAGTAGTATTCTCAGTCTTTGAGATATTTAGAGAAATCACATATCAATTGTCATTTTTGTTGCTTCATATCTTGAAACTTTTGACTTGTCAATCAGCACTGATTCTGTGGATTGTTAATTTGCATTTCTAGATGTGATAACATATCATCAAAAGTCAACAGTGTTGCTCCTCCACATCTCTCATACAATGATACAAAATTCAACCATTTCTGCTTAATATGGGTGTCAAGATAGAGTTTAGCATCATTTATCTTGTATTCTTTCTTTCAATAATATCAGCAGTGGCATGTAAAGAGAGTCAATATATGATCTTTATAGTTCTTGAATTCTAACATATTTTTTCCTCAATAATAGTCCTTAATCTCCAACCTTGGTGGTGTTTCATTATCATCATTCATATTGTTCACAGATTGATTTTGTGGTGGTTCTGTGGTGATATTTTGGATTAATTGAGACTTGATGAGAGTATCTTCACAAATCTGTGCTTTCAACTTGTTGAGCTGCTGTTGCACATGCAGAAT
Source organism: Histoplasma ohiense (assembly GCA_017607445.1). Classification (NCBI taxonomy): domain Eukaryota; kingdom Fungi; phylum Ascomycota; class Eurotiomycetes; order Onygenales; family Ajellomycetaceae; genus Histoplasma; species Histoplasma ohiense. The sequence continues at coordinate 6,135,641 of JAEVHH010000001.1, forward strand.
AGCTAATTGCTGCTCTCATTCACAGATTTGATCATTCAACTGTTGCAAACATGCATTGTGATCATTGGAGGCAGTAGAGGATTCAGATTGGTTTTCAAGAGATCTTGTGTGTGTTGAGACCATCTTACATGTTTTAACTAATATTGCATGTTTTAACTAACATTGCATGCTTTATTGTAGGTGTGTGTAACAATGGACCACTCAAATAAAGTTATGAGTGATTAGAATTGTAAGAGATGGTTGTAGGTATAATTATGAGAGTAGTGTGAAGTACACATGTAGGATGTTAAGAAGGTAGCAATCTCTATTATTCAAAGCTAATCACTGATCTCCTCATATCTATGGATATCAGTGAGCATTATATAGGCGACCACCACGCGCTACAGCTGTCTATGGTGCTGTGCACTATATCCCTCCTCATTAATTCTGGCATGTTCTGTGTTCTTCTATCGCCACATAGCTATTTCCTAATATAGATATCTCCGTTGCGCCTATTACAGTCATATACTGAGATTGTAATTAACAGTTGAGATTCTGTCACAACAGATGTAAGCTCATTCTTTCTTCTATATGAATACAATTTAGAGATTCTGAACTTTTCTGAGACTCTCTGAGAAACTGCATACATTCACAGCTCTATACAGACAGCAGAGAATATTGTGAGCAAATTGAAGAAAACTCATGAATAAGCAGAAACTTCAATAATTAGCATTCAGCAAAATTATAAGAATCAAATAAACATCAGAAAAAATTCTACAACTCAATATTATATAGAAGACAAAATCTGACTGAATCTCAAGAATATAAAAACAGATCATCTCTCACATACACTAGATTACTATCACATCAAATATACAGTGAAGAAAATGCTAGATACATATGATTATTAACTCAACATTTCATCTGATATTCACAATATCTTTCATACAAATCTGCTTCAACTCACAGCTGAGAATTCATTTCTCTCACAGAGGATTTTCAATTGACAGTCATCTATCATTATAAAAAAAGACAACAAATTTGAGTGGGAAATTGAAGCAATTCTTGACAATAGAATCAATCATCATCATCACAAATATCTCATCAAATAAGTAGAATACAATCATTCAATCTGAGAATCTATGTCTGTTTTGAAGAACACTGTCACTCTCAATATCTATAAGTTCTCACTCATCTCAGTAGAGAAGGATAATATAATGAATTAGTATCTGTTAGTAATTAACTTATACAATCAACTTTTCTTCTGCATTCATTTGTTTCTGATTATTGTAATTTTGTATAATTTTTGATGTTCTTCCACTCTGTGCTTTGCATTTATATAGTTTCTAACAATTCTTCTGTGTAGCTTTTAACATTCTTTCACTCTATGTTTCATACTTATATAGTCTCTAACAATTCTTCTGTGTAGCTTCTAATATTTTTCTACTTTATGCTCCACACTTGTGTAGTCTCTAACAATTCTTTCATATAGCTTCTAATGTTCTTCTACTCTGTGTTCTGTATTTATATAGTCTCTAATAATTCTTCTATATAGCTTTCAATGATTCTCTCATCTCATACTTCACACTTGTGTAGTTTCTAATGATTCTTATACATATTCTTTTAATGTTCTTTCACTCCACACTCCACTGTGGAGCAGCTTCTGATATTCTTTTACTTTAAACTTTCTTTTATAAGAATTCTCTTCATACAATCTTTTCTTCTGATTTCTTTTCTCTTTCTTTTCTTAATCAATTCATAATCTGTAATTAGAATAGTATCAAATTGTTAATTGAAGTACATCTGTTACAGAATCCCTTGTTGAATTCCTCACTTGACCTTCAAATAACCCTCTCATCAATGAAAACATAAGATAAAAGTGGAAATTTCAGTGTTTGAAAGATAGCTTGATCTCTGCAAGTAGTTTATATATATATATATAATTTATTATAAAGAAAAAAAGTGTAGGTTCAGTCTGTTGATTGCAATGAGTTAGTACTAGACTGACTGATAAAATCATGAATTATATATTTGATTTGATTTGATTTGATCCCAGTTCATTTCTTGATGTGATTTCCAGTGAGATCAGAATCAGAATGAAAGTGTAAAGTGACTAGAATTATTAAAACATAAATGAAATGAGACTAATAAATCTTGATATTTCATGTAAAGTGAAGTCTAGGGTCAACAGATATCAATATGATTGATGAAGATATTATCTTTATCTAGTGCTGCTAGTCTGTTTATCGCTGCTAAACTAGCTATCTATCACTGTCAATCTATCTATTGCTGCTAAGCTATCTATCACTGCTAAGCTATCTCTCACTGCTAATCTATCTATCGCTGCTAAGTGTGACGGGTTAGCACCCGTTAGTAATCAACTTACGCAACCAACTCCCCTCCTGCACCCGCTTGTTCCTGGCCGTTGTGACCTCGCGTAACCCTCGATGTTCTTCCGCTCCGTGCTCCGCGCTCGCGTAGTTTCTAACAATTCTTCCGCGTAGCTCCTTATGTTCTCCCGCTCTGTGTTCCGCGCTCGCGTAGTCTCTAATGATTCTTCCGTGTAGCCCTCAATGATTCCCCCACCCCATGTTCCGCGCTCGCGTAGCTTCTAACGATTCTTACATGTACTCTTTAATGTTCTTCCACTCCGCGCTCCACTGTGGAGCGGCTTCTGATATTCTTCCACCCTGAACTTTCCCCTATAAGAACCCTCTTCATATGACCTTTTCTTCTGATTTCTTTTCTCTTTCTTTCCTTAATCAATTCATAATCTGTAATTAGAATAGTACCAAATTGTTAATTGAAGTACACCCATTACATTATGAATTGATTCTTCTGTGTTTAAGGCCTGAGTGCCTCATTATTAGTTCTTACACCTGAGTGCATCATTACCAGTTCTTACGCCCGAGTGCGTCGTTTACAGACCTGAGTGCCTAGTCATTACAAGAGATCTCTCATGGGCCCGAGTGCTCTTATTGTTAGTTATATAGGCTGTTGTGCCTAAGCATTTGAAACACAATCAACTGTGTTCTACAAGGCCCGAGTGCCTATGAACTGTAACACTGTGAATAGTGTTCACAAAGAAGCTTGATCAAGCTTAGTGCTGCAACACTGTGAATAGTGCCTGTGAGAGGACTGAGTATTCCTTTTCTTTTTTTTTTTTATTATTATATGTTCTTAGATATTGAAATGAACTACAAGCAATTCTACAAACACCCGCCGCACCCGAATGCGGCAGACGATAACTTAGACCTATGAAGCATCCTCCAGCAGCAGATGCTACAGATGGCTGAATTGCAACAATGACTTGCTGAGATGAGCACTCCCACATTCACTGTTCCTTCTACACCCACGCCTCACAAAAAGCCCCCAAGAGAGAAGCTTCCAATCCTCGACAAATATGAGGAAGACCTAGCACTCTACCTCATGTGGAAGTCAAAAGTGAACACCAAATTGGACATCGATGGATGAGCAATAGGCTCACTATCCAATCAAGTGTGGTATATCCATAGCAGGTTGGATGGCGATGCATTAGCAAAATTCCAACCCTGGATGAGCCATTGCCAGGATCATCAGTGTACACCAGAGCTAGTCTTCCAACAACTCAACTCCCTCTTCCTCAATCCTATGCTTCAAGCCAAGGTGTTAGACTGGCTTAATTGAACTCATCAGATGAATGTCGTGTTGGCAACTTATCTTTCTGAATTCAATCGCAAGCTCCTAGAAGCAGGTGGGCAAGACTGAGACAACACTGTCAAGATCAACATATTGTTCAAGAACTTGAACTTCCAATTGCATAACTGAAGTGTAGAGCATCTGAAGCCCTCAACATACAGTGAATTCTGTGCTGATCTTCATCTGTTGGACAACAACCTGTCTCAGTTCCGCGCACTCCAAAATCACAGAGGATTCCGCCGAACAAATGTGTACACCCCAAACCACTCTGCAGCGCCCCCCGCCTCCGAACCAGAATCAATGGACTGGGTCCCACATGTAAACACAAGTCACCCAAGGGTCCCCAACATCTCAGAGAAGGACGCCGCTGACCAAATCACCAGAGGAGTCTGCATACACTGCGACAAGCCAGGGCACTTCACGAATCAATGTCCGAATGTGATCGCCCCGAGTAAACCCCCCACACACGTAAACACTGTGTCGCCCGCGGATAGGCAAGAACAGAGAAAAGACAAGCTCTCATCCTAAAATGTGGACAAGAGCTCAAGGAGCAGAAAGCTAGCTGGAGATTCAAGCAGAAGATGCAAGTGGACACAATCATGATCCCTGCCATTGTAAATAGCTTAGTCAACATACAAGCAATGGTAGACAGTGGTTTCCTTCACTACACTCTTATAGACACCCAGCTGGTCGAGAAGCATAAGCTCCAGTGTATCCCCTTTCCCAAACTGCATAAGCTCAGTGGATTTGACAGCCCCAGAGGATCCACCTCCTACAACATGATAAGATTTAATGTCAACATAGGAGGACACAAGAAAAAGAACATATATGCATATGAAATACAAGACCTTGAGTACAATCTAATGCTCGGCCTATCATGACTCACAGAATTTGAAACCTTGTTGGACACACACAACTGCTGCCTTATTTTCCCAGGAGGTGACCATGTTTATGAGAAGGATGTCGATAGAACCGCTGATCTCACCCAGATATCAGTGGAAGCGTACAAACTACTAACCCACCAAGTGCATGAGAAGAAGAACATCCAAGTGTTCACTGCTAGCATGGCAGATATCAAAAAAGTGTTAGAAAAGCTAGAACCCAAAGACCCCAAGAAACCACACAAGAAACTACCCAAATTGTACAAAGACTTCACAGATGTGTTCAATGAAAAAGAAGCTGAAAAGCTTCCTCCTCACTGAGGACCCAGTATAGATCATACAATCAAGCTCATCAAGAAGGATGGTAAGGATCCGCAACCACCCTGGGGTCCTCTCTACAGCATGTCACGCGACAAGCTCCTCATCCTACAAAAAACACTCAACAGACTATTGGACAAAGGCTTCATTTGTGTTAGCAACTCACCCGCTGCAGCATCTGTACTGTTCATGAAGAAACCAGGAGAAGGCTTACGATTCTGCATTGACTACCAAGAACTCAACAAGATTACACAGAAGAACCAATACCCTCTCCCACTCATCAATGAAATACTTGAACAAGTAGGAAAAGCAAAATGATTTACAAAGCTTGACATCTCTGCGGCCTTCTATAAGATAAGGATTAATGAAGGTGATGAATGGCTAACCACTTTTTGTACACATTACAGATTATACAAATGGACAGTGACCCCTTTTGGATTAGTGAATGCCCTGAGCATGTTCCAGAAATACATTAACTGGGCCCTACAAGACCTGCTCAATGAGATCGCCTCAGCATACATGGACAATATCCTGATCTTCACCAATGAACTGCTCACTGAGCACTGCAAGCACATACAACAAGTGCTTGACCATCTACGAAAAGCTGGACTGCAAGTGGACATTGACAAATGCAACTTCAAGACCAAGTCTATGACCTACCTAGGATTCATCATCGAAGCTGAAAAAGGTGTACGCATGGATCCTAAGAAGGTGGAAGCAATCCTCAACTGAGAGGCACCAGTCTCAGTAAAAGGGACTAGAAGCTTCCTAGAATTTGCCAACTTCTATCAAAGGTTCATCAAAGACTTCTCCAATATTGTACAACCACTGACAGACCTGACCCGGAAAGACACTGTGTTCCAATGGACTGACGAAGCGGACGCAGCATTCAAAAAGCTGAAGCATATGTTCACAAGCACCCCAATGCTGCAATCATTCAATCTGGATAAGCATACAATTCTTGAAACGGACGCCTCAGATTACATAGTAGATGGGGCACTGATGCAATATAATAACAAAGGTGTCCTACAACCCTGTGCCTTCACCTTGAAAAAGATGTCGCCCGCTGAATGCAACTACAAGATCTACGACAAGGAGCTCCTAGCAATCATACAATACCTCAAAGAATGAGAGTCCAAACTTATGAGTGTTGAAAAGTTTGAGATTGTTACCGATCATAAGAACTTAGAGTACTTCACAACCACTCATAAGCTCACTGAAAGGCATATGCATTGGTCATTGTTCCTTAGCTGTTTTTCATTCACAATTCATTATCGACCTGGAGTAGAGAACACCCTTGCAGATGCCCTGTCCCACTGAGAACAAGATATGCCATCTGATGACTTGGACAACAGGTGGAAACACCAAGAGCATCAATTAATCAACCCTGCAATCATAGAAAGTCCTACACAACCAGACGAACCCCGCATACATGTCAACCAGTCCTGAGCTCAAGAACCCTCACTCGAAGAACAATGGAAGCTAGCAGCAGAAGCAGATGAATCCTGACAACAAGCTGCTGAAGCCATACAAAACAGAGCACCTCGATTCCCCACAAGTGTATATCCAAGAACAGATATCTCAGCATGTTCAATCAATGATGACAACTGCTTACACTTTTGAGATAGGTGATGGGTCCCCAATTCAGAACCTCTACGAACACAGATCATGCAAGAAATTCATGACTCACTGATGATCAGACACCCAGGACATGAAATCATGTACAACATCATCACTTGAGAATTCTACTGACCAGATATGTCGAAAGACATACACCAGTTCATATGCAACTGTGATCACTGCGGCTCAGTGACAGCATGGCATGAACACTGAAAAGGGATGCTGAAGCCTCTACCTGTCCCCAACCAAACTTGGCATGATATAGCTATTGATTTTGCAGTTTCCTTACCCGAGAGCGGAGGTTCTATGAACATCCTAGTCATTGTCGACCAACTCAGCAAGGGCGTAATACTACAGCCCTGTGACAAGATGAACGCCGAAGTAGTTGCAGATGCCTTCATCAGAAGCCCATTCTATCATATGCACAGCCTGCCCTCATCCATTGTGTCAGATAGAGGCAGTCAATTCATCAGCGCACTCTGGGCCCACGTATGCCAATTATTAAGAATCGAATGAAAGTTATCAACAGTGTACCACCCAGAGACTGATGGAGCTACTGAGAGAATGATACAAATGATAAAGAACATCCTCTGTAAGTTCTGCAATTATGCACAAGACAACTGGAGCAACCTGCTGCCACACACTGAGATTGCAATTAACAGTCAAGATTCTGCTATGACAGACATAAGCCCATTCTTCCTTCTACATGGATACAACTTAGAGGTCCTGGACTTCCCTGAGACTCCCTGAGAAACCACGTACACCCGCAGCCCCATACAGACAGCAGAGAACATCATGAGCAAGCTGAAGAAAGCCTGTGAATGGGCAGAAGCTTCAATGGCCAGCACTCAGCAAGATTATGAGGATCAAGTGAACACCAGAAGGAGTCCTGCAACCCAATACCATGTAGAAGACAAAGTCTGGCTGGACCTCAAAAACATAAGAACAGACCACCCCTCGCGTACACTAGATTACCATCACACCAAGTATACAGTGAAGGAAGTGCTAGGCACACACAATTATCAACTCAACACCCCGCCTGGCATCCACAACATCTTTCATACAAACCTGCTCCGACCCGCGGCCGAGGATCCATTCCCCTCACAGAGAACCTCCAATTGACAGCCACCCACCATTGTAGAAGAAGACAACAAACTCAAGTGAGAAATCAAAGCAATCCTTGACAATAGAACCAACCACCACTGCTGTGAATACCTCATCAAATGGGTAGGATACAATCATCCGACCTGGGAACCCGCGTCCGCCTTGGAGGACACCGCCGCCCTCAACACCTACGAGTCCTCACTCACCCTGGTAGGGGGGGATAATGTGATGGGTTAGCACCCATTAGTAATCAACTTACACAACCAACTCCCCTCCTGCACTCACTTGTTCCTGGCTGTTGTGACCTTGTGTAACCCTCGATGTTCTTCCGCTCCGTGCTCCGCACTTGTGTAGTTTCTAACAATTCTTCCACATAGCTCCTTACATTCTCCCGCTCTGTGTTCCGCACTCGTGTAGTCTCTAACAATTCTTCCGCATAGCTCTCAATGATTCCCCCACCCCACATTCCACGCTCGCATAGCTTCTAACAATTCTTACACATACCCCTTAATGTTCTTCTGCTCTGCACTCCACTGTGGAGCAGCTTCTGATATTCTTCCACCCCGAACTTTCCCCTATAAGAACCCCCTTCGTACGACCTTTTCTTCTGATTTCTTTTCTCTTTCTTTCCTTAATCAATTCGTAATCTGTAATTAGGATAGTACCAAATCGTTAATCGAAGTACGCCCGTTACACTAAGCTATCTATCACTGCTAATCTAACTATTGTTGTCAATCTATATAGAGTAAATCATGGTCCTGTTTGATCTCATTTTGTAAAATGGAATCAAATGAGATCAGAACTGATAATTTATAACTAAAACATGATCTGAGACTAGAATTTATAATATAAATCATATAAAGTGACTGATTTGATAAACACTATATGGGACCAGAACTAAGATATTTGAGAATGGAACTGAGAAAAAAATTTGATTCTGGTCTCATGCATGGTCACACAGCCAGTCTAGAACTCCTTTTACACTTCATTTCTGAAATTTTTGGTCCTTTTACACTCCCCATTCTGATCCTGGTCTCACTGGAAATCACACCAAGAAATGGACTGGGACCAAATCAAACCAAACCAAATGTGTAATTCATGGTCCCACCGGCCAGCCTATTCTTTCCTTAATCAATTTGTAATCTGTATTTAGGATAGTGCTTAGTCCGTTAATCGGTAGTACGCCCGTTACACTTGATTTTATATAAATACTGGGGCGCGGTTTGATCCAACAATTGAATTAAAAGTGGACGCTTTTTCAAGTTTGGCATGCAGTTAGTTGCTGGCGAGAGAGCAGAGTGGGGAAATTTAAACCGAATTCCATCATCATCGTCATCATCATAGTAAGGGCTGTAGAGAAGCAAAATACCCCTCCGTCTCTGTGATTCATCAGGGAAACTAGCTGACGAAAATTACAAAGAAGGGCGGCATGGAGGGAGGGAGAGGAGGGGAACTGAAATCGCAATCTGAAGAGAAGAGACGGGGAAAAAAGAAAGAGAAAAAAAAATTAAAATTAAACGTAGGAAATTTGTGGGTGGGGGCGCAGAAAAGTTTGAAACCCCCAGCCCAGAATGACAAATGGAATAACGCTCAAGCAAACTCCTCGTCCGATCCCCTCCTAATCCATCTCACCCTTGAGCTCCGAAGGAGGCCTCGTGTCATCACCATCAACACTACCATCACTTCCCTCACAACCACCACCACCACTGCCGCCACTATTAATGACACCTTCATCTCCTCTTTTTTCCTCACTCCCAGTCCCAGTCCCAGTCTCACTAACGCTGCCCCTCCCGCTCCCGACCTGAATCACCCGCCCCACCTTTCCCAACTCCTCCGCAATGCCGTGGATCTCTGCAATCTTGCCCAAAACCGCCTCGCACCCGCGCTGCATCCCCATCTCCTCGAGCTGGAACGGCGGGATGAATTTCAAACTCGATTTCCACAGCACGTTGAACAGCGCCGTGAGCTCTGTCGTGCGCTCTCTCAGCGTTGAGGAGACTTGCGCGGCTGTCTTTGCTACGACGGCGGCTGTTACTGTGGACGTGGATGTGGGCGTGTTTGTGGCAGGAAATGAAGATGAGGCGGGATCAGCTAGGTTCTGGAGCAGGAGTAACGACGACGACAAGGCTGATGATGACGATGACGGGGGTGACGGTGGTGATTGGGGTTGTAGTGATGGTGGTAGGGGTGGGGGTGGGGGTGGTGGTGGCGGCGGCGGTGGTTGGCCCTGGCCCTGACCCTGACTCTGACCTTGGACCTGACCCTCGTTCATCTCGCTGTCGCCTTCCGCTTTCCCCGTCCTAGCTGTCATAGGAACGGCGGCGGCGGCAGCGGCGGCAGCGGCAGAGGCAGCGGCAGCCTCCTGCATCACTACTCTCCTCTTCATTTCCTCCATCTCCGCCTCCATCTCCGCCATGCGACTCCGCATCTCAGCGATGACCCGTAGGTGGTCGCGGTCACGCAAGGTGAGAGCATCGGCGCGCTCGCGCTCGGCAGGACATGCTTTGGCGAGCTGGTAGATGTACGTCCAGTCGGACAGGTTGAGGCGGTCGAAACGGATTTTGGAGCCGAATTCGTTGGCAGGGTTTCCGGCGGTGAATGCTGGTACTAGTGCTGGTGCCGGTCCTGTTGCTGTTGCTGGTGCTGGGGCTGGGGCTGCTGCATTCGGGTGCATACGCGTTGAGAAGCTGGAGAGGACGGGGGTGGTGGTGGAGCCAGCAAGAGAAGCGGATCGGGTAATTGCTGCAGACGATGACCCGGGTTTGCGGCCGCGGGGTAGGTGTGGGATTTCTGCATATGTAGATGGCGTTGGAGGGTGGGATGACGTGCTGGTGCGCAGGCGCTTGGTTGCGCGTGCACCTGGGCCGGTCATTGAAGAAGAGGTGGTGGGTCTCAGGCTTCTGCGGGTCGATGTGGTTGAGGAGGTTTTTGACTTCTGTTTTGGTGTGGGATTGCTGCTCAAAGGTTTCTGGGATGGATAGATGAGCACGGATATGGGAGTATGTGGTGGGGATTCGACAACTTACAGCGACATTATTGCCCGCTGAGGTATTGTCGGGATGATACATAATGTCACCGCCCTCACTTTCGGTGCCGGAATCCTCTGGTTCGGTTTCTCCATAGAACTTGTCAAGCGGACGTCCCACCTTGCGGTTCCGAGGTTGCATGTTGCTTGGAAGATGCCCTGGGGAGATATTTGGCTAGGTCTAGTTGTTAGCTCCAAGCATCTACCCCGTTATGCTAGCAGAGATATTATTATATTTTCAGAAAGAAGATAATAATAATTACCAGTGCATTTTTAGCCGCAAGTTTTCTCGCTTCCTATGTAGCAATTAGTAAAAGAGTGCCTATGTACGGGCTGCGTCTGGCATGCGTAGATAAAGTTAAATGGGGGATGCGGGAATTGAAAATATTTCATGAGGGAATATATCATATGTTCACTTACGTAGAACTTAAATCTCACTTGCGTATGATAATTGGGGTAGAATTTCTGCACCAAAAAAACAAAGTTAGAAAACGTAATGAATATTCGGCAACGAAAAACAACAACAAGAAGAAGAAGAGGAGGAGGAGGAGGAGGAGGAGGAAGAAGAGAAGAAAACAAAAATACAAGGAAACAATTTGCGAATAATCATGAGAAAAATAACCAAGTGGAATGAGTTGTAAGGCGCACATCCTGAAATTCATCCCAGTTTAGCTTCGAGTTCTGCACACGAATCATGTAGAGCCGGGCCAGACGTTCAGGCGGCCATTCATCCCTTTTATGGTATGGGGTCGTAACTTGTTGGGGTGCTTGCTGAATGTCGGTGATGTTCTCGTTTGCGGGAGAGCCGAGCAGGGAGGGCTGCTGTCCGCCGCCCGGGGATCGTAGGTTCGGCATGATGCCGGAAGGTTGAAGGGATGGGCTGTCTTAAAACATATATCTATCTCTATATATGAATATATAACCATGCAGGATTTGATAGTCTTAAGAGGTGAGGCGGGGATGGATGAACCCGCTAATACATAAAGGAAGTTTTGGAATGGGCAAGGGAGTTGGTTTGAGAGGTGTATTACTTTTCTTTTTTCTTTCGGAAACAAATATTGTTGATGTTATTCTGAAGTGGGTCTGAGTGTCACTTCACTGCCACTACATCTGCGAAAGATGAAGAGTGACTAGAGGAAAGAATAACAGGGATACTGCTCAGATTGTGGGGTGGTCCCTCAGCGATTAGCGGGTGATGGGGCCGAGGGCGAGGATGAGGATGAGAATGAGGATGAGGATGAGCGGTTGAGAGGATGAGAATGATGAGAACGAGAGATGTTGATACGCTGCCGAGAAAAAAGCAGCGGGCTAGCGTAAGCGGCTCAGGTGGCTGGGCCTGAAGTCGGTGCACAGAGAGTTCTCCACACTCGCTGCTGCTGCTGCTGCTGCTGCTACTGCTGCTGCTGCTTCTCAAGAACCCTCAGAACCTGGTTGAACATGAAAAATATTGCACTGCTCCACTTCTCTCGCCACTCGATTGGTTTATTGCAAGACAATCCGAAGGAATCATTAGTCACCGGTTCCGAGTCAGGGCCACAGTTCTGGAGTCATTTGCACGTATTTGCTGCACATGGGTACGTGCCTCACAAAGGAATTTGAAGGGGATTCAAGCAATTCAAGCAAGCGCTTCGACTGAAATCAGAGTGGACAGGTGAAGGCGGTTCATCGAATGGGAGTTTTCAATGCCAGTCGCAAGGGTGATTGTGCTCCTGCTAATAAAAAAACGCCGGTGATTGGCAACAACCCGCTCTGCGTCCAAGGAGTTGGAACGGTTCAAGCAACCACATTGTCTCTAGGTATTAGATTTAACTTTAACTTTCGGCTATGATATGTTTGTTATCAGTTCAGTTCTTTCATCCTTGCCAAATAGGGCTATATCAACAAATGGCGACAGTATGGATCGGAGTGATAGGAAGTTGTGACTGCTCCTCCTCACTTTAAATATATGAGACTGTTGCTTGATTTCTATTTTTTGAATTGATCTTTTTCCCTTTATCAATGAGTATACTAGTAACCTTTAAAACTGATATCATTTTTATCTAGTCAAAACCACAGTTAAGATCATAATTATTATAATTCCTTCTATTCAGAAAATCAATCACAGTTGAAATATATACCTAAGCTTTAAATATTGTTCAATCAAATCTTTGTATTTTATTACTATATATTAAATTATCAAAAAATGACTATTGTATGTACTAGACATAGGTAGGCCTTTAGCAACTCAACTAAAAGCTCATATACAATAATAGTAACGGCTGTGATTGGAATCCGTACTCTATATATAGTTAAACGCCTTAGAGGATCCCGAGGTTTTGGAGGCCATTACTGCATGGCAATTCACCTCCCCCTCCCGCTAATTGGGGTACACCTTTAGACCCTTGGGGCATTGTTTCATATAGTTTTGACGCTAACAGCAGCCTTAACTAGACTTTAGTAGGACCCTTATTGCCAGCGTATTAAACCCATGGAGCCAGGCTTAATTAGATCTCCAAGGGTCTTCAATCATGAAAAAGCAGTCTAATCACCTAGTCGGCCACTCAACTCAGAGTCAGTATACCTAGTAACTATCATTGAGGTAGAGATATACCACTCAATTAGATATAACTGATAATAGAATTAATTCAGTGGTTAAGTCTCAAAAAGAAATTGATAATTTATCCGTCAAAAAATCCACTACTACTTTTTATAAAAATAGTTAACAGTGATATAATAGCTGATGCTGCAGTGATGCACACAAAATAACTAGTATTCTGATACACGCTTCATAGTCAAAAGAAAATCTTATCTTATGCAATTGTTATAAACCTGCGATACAATTTTAAGATCTATTGAAAAATAACTAAAGTTAAGATTAGCTTGTTTGAAGATAGAGAAATCTTAACTTCTAAACTTATATATATCAAATCATAATTACTAACTGACCATAAAAATTTATCAGTCGTCATGAATTATGATTAAGATATGAACATTATTAAAGTGAAGTGATTATTGAAATTAAACTCAATAGTAAGAGAAGATTAACATGAAGAGATTTATCTTTCTAATTATAATCAGTTTCTTTTATTTTTTTCGTTGTTTTATTATCTATTTTATTCGAAGTCATATAGTACTTTTAATTCTAAATCCGTTTTTTATCCAACAAGGATATGTATCACTCTGATTGAGTAGACTCAACTCTCTATCTAAATTATTTATACACTTATCTTCGGATCTAATTTATAAGTTTAGGTAGAATTTGCTAATCTCAGAGCCTTGATGGCAACTGCAAAGATTTAATAACCTCAGATATTCTCTGAGAGATATACATAGTTAGCAATTGTTATAGTAGGTATATGACGAGCAATTGTCTCTCTCCCTCGTCTCCTCAATAAAAACAAAATGAGACAATGGCTGCGAAAATGCATCAACTATAAACAATGATAGAAAGCAGCCAGCCTAGCATATCCGGTCCCATTCGTCATTAAGCATACAAAAAAAAAAAAAATCGCGTTTTTTAACCCAACCCACCTAGCAGTCTACCTCTTAACGGGTGTCATATAAACATTCAACGCCGGCTTTGTATAAAATAGGAACACTCTTTGCTTCCGCATCCAGTTCGCACTCTCGGGCGCGAGCTTCATATCGAAATTATAGATCAGGCGCGCGAGGATGAGGCGCATTTCGGCGTATGCGAGGCTGGTTCGTGTAAGTAATGACAAATTGGTTAGCTTTTGTTAGGTTCGGAGCAAACAAGTTGTGGGTAAAAAATTATTTTAGGAAATAATGGAGTTATATTTTGGGGGAGGGGAGTTGAAAAAACGGTTTTTATTTCTTGATATTATGCGATTTGACTTACTTTCTGCCAAGGCAATTTCTTGGTCCGACGTGGAAAGGCTGGATCATGTCGCGCTTATCGTTGGCGAATTTGGGATCCCCTAGGAAACGTTCTGACAGGAGCCTGACGACAACCATAACATCAATCGAAAAGGCTGAAGCTCGGCGGGCCACCACCAGCATATTGGGATAATCTGTCGAGAATTTGGTTGACCAAGGACGCTTTACGAGAATTCGATCGACATAGCAGCCCTTCAAACAGGATAGTTGGAGTCGGGACCTTGTCGGCCACTAACCTCTGCTCTGCCATCTTGTAGTCTCCTGCTCTTCACCTCTTCAGTTGTCGTATTTATCCTACTTTTCACTGCCTCACCTGAGCATTGTGGCTTCAGCATAGCGTCCCGAGCGCATATTATTCCACTCGTCTTCCTATCTATACTGGCATCGCTTTGAATTGTAGAAGTTTGGACGATTTGGTTCGCTGGGGCTCCAACGGCAACTGATCTGGGACCAACAACAATTACTAAGCGCCCAAGCTAAGCCCCTTAATTCTTAATTTGAAGGTCATTGGTAACTTAATACCTCCGACAAGTACTTTATGAGCCTTGGAGCCCACTCGCTTCCTTTGAACAAACAACATTGCCCATTCCTAAGCAGGCCACAACTCTCTCAGTTCCCGTAATTCTTGGTATTATCAACAACCCGAGACGATTCATAACAAGGTGCCCATTAAACAACAAATTCAACTGTCAGCGACTCTGAATGCAATGCAAACAGAGATGGACTTCCTCAACTCCTCCTTCTTCACCAAAGCAGGCCATAAGAGCTTGCCAACTGCTGCAGAGGTTGACTCCCTCTCAGAACAGTTCAACAAACATCCACAGCCTGCACCAGTTAAATTTGAGCATCTAAATCTTCTTGTCAAGTTTGAGCTGTCTGTGGTGGTTGAAGAAGTCCTAACTCTCTGCATGCTTCAAATGTCTTTCACTGAGAAGATACCTGTCCCAGAGGTGTATGGTTGAAGAGTTTATCAAAACTCTGTATTCATTTATATGAAGCTTATTCAGAGAGACACACTACATGATTGATGGGATTCTCTCAATGAACTGGATAGAAACTTTATTTGCAGCCAGTTATGGGAGATTATTTCTTCCCTTCAACAAATTGAGCCAGATTCTTGCAACTCATTTATCGGTATGCATGTATTCTGCAATGTCTATCAGCAGAGTCACTTACTGAGGTGTAGGATCCATCAACCACGCATGTTTGCACGATTATGTCTTTGCAACCATCCCTCAATCAGGCCCTTTTAAAAATGTGAAAGCATTCAACAACTGGTTTTCTTCTCTGCCTCAAAGCTGGCTTCCTGATTCAAAGAGATATCGGGATCCTTATCGAGACTATCTACCAGACAATGGAGCCATCAGGTTGACTCATGGAGGCTTGCATCAGAGCAATATTCTAATTTCACCAGCTGGTCACCCATGTGTCCTTGCTGTAGTTGATTGGGCTCATGCTGGTTGGTACCCGGAATACTGGGAGTATTGCAAGGCCTTATACACATCAGACTATAAGGGGGAATGGCGCAATGTTTGGGTTCCCAAATTCTTAACTGTGTACGAGCCTGAGTTTGCTGCTTTCAGTGAATATGTGCTGCAGATTGGAGCAGTGTAAGTATTGATGTTGTACTTAGCCTTCTAAATTACATTTGTCATGATCATTTATCGAGCTTTTCTTTCCAATATCCTTCATAAGCTATGTACTCGAGTGTGCTTCACCCTGTACTGATGATTGACCAGAGAAACAATTGCTAAATGCCAGAAACCAAAATGAAAAATGGGATTTACTAATAAGGGCCTCGTTGACCAGTTGAAACTCCGCAGTAGCTCATATCAGAAAACAAAAATAAGCAACATGATTCAAATTCAAACAGGGCCAGCCCAGTATCACAATCAACAGTAACAATTATGGCATTTCATTTCACATCCAATTTATGCGCAAATTCCGAGTTCACTGACCCCTGCCTCGACCACGCCCGCCGCCAACCGGGTTCAAGCCAACACCGTGATTTGGAGGATCGCGTGCAGACTGAACAATCTGGATCGCATTTTCATTGAGATATTGATGGTGGACTAGACAGTGTACATAGTCCATAGTCCATTCTTGGCACCTTCTGTTGGTGGTCTAGATTTCTTTGGTGTAAAGCAATCGTGCCTATGTAAACAAAATCCGAGAGCAACTTACATCATTGACAGGAGCCAGGAAGTTTTGGCTAATTGCTGGTGGAGGAATCTGCGTCGCTGCAAACTTCAATTGCACACTTGGGGGAGGAGTCTGTGACCAGCGGGGCCTGAGGATCCGAATCTGGAACGATGTGTTGAGAGTCGATTTGCCCGATCGCAAGTCTGGTATATAGCTGCAGGGTTAAGTTGATCGTATAGTTCCCGCTTAAACTCCAGCCGGTAGCCGGCCATCGGGGCGCCAACAACGTGGATCATGGTTCCGCGATCCTGATCGGAAGCAGTAGGTACAAAAATCGCAAAATGGGCACGTTGGCTTGCCGCGTTGCGGTACGCGATAAGAGAAACGTTTCGAGGGGCCATTCCGAATGAAAACGAACTAGCAATTAGACAACTAGAGTTGTCGAGAAGGCGCATGAGTTAAAGGCAGTGGAGGTAGATATAGCAAAGGACAAAGCAGAGGCTTGATGTTGAAGATTGTTCTTTCTTTATCTGCAGCTTTAAATATTCCATTCGGGTCTTCTGAAAGGACATAACCACCCATAACAGAGAATTAAAAATATCCAAGTATGGATGCTTGCTGGAACAGAAGTCATCTGCCATCATAGTAGCACCAACAAAAATCCTAAACTTGATCCGGGCTGCGGGAGAATTGATCGAGAGTGAATCGACCATTATGAGATGTGATCCATTGAAACATTGTAATGCGGCACAGCATCTCAATGCTGGCGATTGCTGTGAAATCTCCGGGGTGTCGGCGAGCAACATCTGGAGTCTGAGCCAATAATGTGACCTTGTACTATGTCCAAAATCCAACTTAAGCGCCTTGTTGGTGAGTTCACAGGGGTTGAGGAGACCCGATTGGAAATACTCAAGAGTCAACAGCTTCTCTTTGCCGCAAGAACTCAAATTCGAGTCCTGCTACAGGCTCTAACGCACCAACTGATCAAGAATCGAGAGATGGAAAGAGCGCCAAATACAGAAGCGCTACTTATGAGACCTTCCTTGCCACCAAAGGCAGCTTTATGGCTGAATCTGAACTTGAAGTAACGGAAAGAAGCAAAGAGATTTGCAAAATGCTACTTGATGAGAAACAAACGATTCCCGAAGGCACGATATTTCAGAATGACCGATTCCGGAAGGCTTGCCAAAAGCTACAGAGTAAAAATGAATCAAGATTTATTCAAGATATATCTCGGTTGATTGTGCCTGCGGCGGAGACATTAGCTACTTGTGGCGCTAAGAATCTGGAGTGTTTGGTTGAAAGATGTCTCGAATACTGCGAGCTTTCTTGTGCTGGAAAAACTTAATTTTTGTGTCCTATCGTGATGGTGACGACTGGGGATACATATGGCCTACAGACAGCAAATTAAATCGGTAAGCCATTAAAGCTGAAAGCGTCGAGAGAGCTCACGATGATAGTGGTTGATTGTATTCAATCATCAGACATCGCTGGTCAGACATCAGTTGTTTGGCCTGATCATCCATTTTGCTGCGTTTAGATTTATTTATTTTCGCCATTCTCAAGACGCCTCTCAGGGGCTATGGTAACACCAGGAGTGTACTTTTTCATCACTGCCCCATTTATATTTAGAATTAGCATTGGTGATATAAATTCCATATGTGTATGAGATGGGGTTGATTGAAAACAATCTTACAATCATAACTGATCTATCATGAAAAATTGTTGACTCATCTGAAATGTAATCAACAAAATATTTATGCTGTATGGAAACACAAAAGTCCTTTGCAAGAAACAAAAAGAACTACAAAAAAGTAAAATTCACAAAGTACTATAGTTGAGCAGAGATGAAGAGTGAGAAACTATAAGATGACAGAGCACATGAGATCACAGAGCAGAGAGAGAAAGAAGAATATTTGCAGTCAAAAAAACTTGTGAAACTACAGCAAAGCATTATCTGACATTGTGAGCTAGCTAGATCTCAACTAGACTGGCTGTGTGACCATGCTAGATAGATTGGCAGTGGTAGATAGGTTGGCAGCGATAGATTAGCAGCGATAGATTAGCAGCGATAGCTAGCTTAGCAGCGAGAGATAGCTTAGCAGCGAGGGATAGCCAGCGAGAGATAGCTTGGCAGCGGCGATAGCTTAGCAGCGAGGGATAGATTAGCAGCGAGGGATAGCTTAGCAGCGAGGGATAGATTGGCAGCGAGGGATAGCTTAGCAGCGAGGGATAGCTTGCAGCAATAGATAGGTTGGCAGGGGTAAATTGGTTGACAGCACTAGATAGGGGTAATATCTCCACCAATCATATCATCAGATTGATATCTAGATATGTATTATATAATCATCAGAATGGGACCAAACCTCAGTCAAAATCATGATCAGTCCCAGATCATGTTCTTATTTTTGATAGTCAGTCACTTTACATGAAATATCAAGATTTATTAGTCTCATTTCACTCATGTTCTAATAATTCTAGTCACTTTACACTCCCATTCTGATTCTGGTCCCACTGGAAATCACACCAAGAAATGGACTGAGACTAAACCAAATCAAATCAAATATGTAATTCATGGTTCCACCAGTCAGCCTATTTGTAAATAATTCTTAATATAATTAATCTATTTTTCTTACATAGTTGTTGTTATATTTGATTATTAAGATGCAAAATGATGAAAAGTAGCCGACTCACTTGTGTGGTCGACTCACTTGTGGATTACATTAATCAAAGTAACAATAATATACTGTGCAATCTTCAAGTTTAATTTTGATATGTATTTTAAGCAAGTATTAGAATTCCATTTATATAGTTATGAGTATAGTTAAAAGCAGTTTGCCGAAGCTTTCTGAATATAAAAATAAGATTGATCAATGATAATCTGCTAGTAAAACTGTAAGTGATTATAAGATCTAGCGATTTGCAGCTTCAATATCTATAATATCGCCTGGTTGAACTATTTTTAACAATTGATAATTTGATTGATAATAGAAAGTTATTCAAATTAATTGAAAATATTTCACATTATTTATTTTATTAAATATTTTATATTTTAAATACATAGCTTCAATGCATTATCAAAGTTTTCCTTCACTCTAATTAATTCCATGGTACTTTATATCGCTTGATCAATCATTTTATTCCGTGCCTTGGTAATATTTTCTAAGCGAGTTACAGCATTCACCGAGAGAATTTTTTTTTTTTTTAAAGATAACCTTAGGTTTTAACTCGGAATATGATTATATCCTCATCATCAGTTTAACAATTGAATCATGAATATGATGAGGCAATCCATTTCTATTTTCCGCGTTTATTCCTAGAAATTTCATGTAAATAACATGTAAAGACGTAAATTAATCATAAGTTAAAGATGTTTTTACATTGGTTTGATAACATCTCAAATGGCAGTAATATCGACCGTTGAATATTCTTGCAATATCTCTAATTTATCATGTATATATTAATTAGCTATAGTTACATTCATCGGCAGAATCTGCCGTGAGAATCCTCGAGTCGTGGAAGAAGAACTAATACACTAGCTAGTGATGGTTTCTCTCTTCAACAACAGCGGTGGGGAATACAAGCCCTTGCACATAGAATTTTCAATATTGAAAGCTCATAAAAATTCAATCCTCATAATACTTAATTTAACAAGCAAGCTTTAGACATTGAGTATCTCTTAAACTCAGTTTAATTTTGTAAAAGACATCTCAACTGATCTATAACAGATTTATTGGTTATCTGTTTCACTTCTGTATAAAGTTATAGTGAAATTAAATGCTCCTGCACAAGCCGGAAATTTATATGATAAATATGTTACATATGATTTGACAAGGTCATACACGGCTGAGATTAGTTTAGATGTTCTATATTCAATGCTCGATAATGAAGTCAGACATCAAGATCTCATTTATAAATTTAGCCTTGGTAGTTACAAAGTATTGAGAGCTTCAATTACATTTATGTAAAGCTGTTTTCTCCACGCTTCCGCGTCGCCTTTTCTTTTGGCCCTCGCCCGTTTGATACCTTTAATCCTAACCTAATACCGAAAAGAAAGAAAAGAAAAGAAAAGAAATATCACTGATTGAAAGTGAACAGTGATGGCTTGTTGTAGGGACTGTACATACATATCGTATAGTTTTAACGATGTGAAACCATGCTCAATTAGTTCTCAAGGGCGTTTCCTGCCCGCTGAAGAACAGAGCCACTTCCCGGGCCCTACATAGGTCAAAAACCAAGAGAAATTCTCCTGCAGTTTCTGGAAAGCAATTGCCAATAACGTAGAGAATCTAGAGATTAGATGCTCCCTTCGGTAAAGAATATTCAGAAAACCTGTTTGTGGAAGAAGTTGAATTCATCTAAATATGACGGTTGAAATTTTTCAAGCTGTTGTTTTAGTAGCTACTTGAAATTAGTGGGAAGTTTTTGTAAAAAATAAATTAAAATTAATGAAAAAAAGAAAAAGAAAAAGAAAAGCATTAAAATTAATTGTTCGTTTTACTCTAGCTACCTTATGAATGACTAACAGATTGTGCTTTGTTTAAATATGAAGAATGTCATCATCTGATGAAGGTGGAAGATGGCGGTTGCCCATAACTATCTGGGCGCAGCTCCTTTTTATAGGGGTGGGGGCACTTTGATCTGGCGGGCATCAGGGCTTGCGAACATTATCAGAGAAACGGTTGTTTAGTCTTGAATTCAATGGAGAGTTATCTAGTCCGTCTGTGACGGGCCCTGATGAGTTGAAAACCTGAACATGATATGTTTGCAGCAACATTTTCGTTTCCCCCCTCAATCTTTGCTATTCTTATGAATGTTTGTTGACGTGTTTGAAGAATTGCATTATATCAATCAATCCCGATGAGCTTTGATGAAAAATGTCATTTTTATCGAGTGTTATGAAGGTTGATGTTTATTCGACAATCATAATATACGCAGGAAGATTGTCAGAACTGAATAAAGTCCGAATATTGACCCAAATACTGAATATCGATAGATTAATTGAATTGCTTATTCTAACTCCAATAATTACATGATAAACAGGCAGTATTTATAAGAAAGAGAATGCTTGAACATATGATAGAGGCAGTGCTCATATTCAGCGGGCAGTGTAAATATAGATGTTAGTTATATAACTGGTGCCTTAGCCATTCAACCAAAAAAAGCCAACACACAATAACATGAAGCCCGCATTCCATAGATAGCTAAACCCCCCGTTGCGACATGAGATTTCTATAGAAACATTAGTATGAAACAGCTGTGTTTGAGCTGACCATTATAAGCAAACATTTTAGTTAAACAGCTAACTTTTACTAGCTATAACTATATCCGGACTTAGAGCTATCACGCAGTATAGTTATAGTGACAATTATATTACAATAACAGATCCTTGACGGCGTGTTTTTGTAAAACATAATTATTAAGTATAGCTCTCAGGGAAATCAGGGGTTTATAACTTTTCTTTGATTTTCATTTACTCTGTGACTAGTTATATGGTATCAGAGCCCGGAGATAATTTGGTTAGGCGGTGGGATTAAACTATATTCCGGCTTTCGGAAATGGGTTGTCAACACCTGAACCTCATTCATTCATTCAATCTTGGCCAGTGCGCTGCAATCTCCTCATGGGCAATCAGAACGGTTCAACGAATATCAACTATTAAACTAATCAATTGATTAGCTATTATACATCCCTATATCAATTAACTCCTCCTTACTCCACACCGCCAGCCACCAGCTCATTTAGTTCATGTTGGAGTTACATTGAAAAGCTTTAAAAGTCGAAAGCAAGCAAGCAAGTGAGCAAGTAAAACCACCCTGGATGAATCAATCAAGAGTTAACTAACTGACATCAACATTTAGCTATACTTCCTTGGCGCCAACAAGCCGTCGCGCTGGCATGCAAGCAGATACGATTTATCTTCCTTTTCTCTAGCTTGATAAGCGCGAAACCAACAACCCAACACGTGGTTGGGTGTTTTATCTTTATTTTGAACTCTTGTTACTTTCCAAGCGCAATAGCAGCCATGGACGCTCTACCATATTAATATGGGCTGCTCCCTAACAGGATTGAACTTTAACTGAGCTCTTCGAAACACAAGGACGAGGAGAAGTTGATAAATTGCAGCTCTCCCCTAGGCTCCTGCGAGCAGCGAGTGGTTGGCAGCTCTAAATCACATCATAGTTTTCTGTTTTGCTGAATTAAATAAAGGCAAACAGGCATCCTTCAACTTGATCGCTTAACCCGGCTATAACCCAGTAAAGTGGCGAGAGACAGCATATAAAGGCCCGGATGGTTTATATCAGCCGTCGTCAGTGCTTTCTTCGTCTTTCAATACGCACCTTGACTTCTTTCCACTCCACACGAGGGGATGAACTATAGGTATCATTTGTCTGGTGATTTCTGGAAGTAAAAAAGAGTCACAACAACTAACTGGCCTTGCATACTCGTTGGATGTTTTTTGGAAAACCCTTTTCTCTTTAGCCCCTTTTGTATAATCCCTTCACTCTCCTTCACATTCCTGGGGTCGATTTTTCCGTGCTCGGCTGGAGCAAGCCAGCATCAAAAGAGAAATCCAGCGGAAATCGCGCCTTCGGAATCCGGAGAAATGTGGAAACTGGGCCAAATCCATGTGTGGATTTGAGTTTTAGCAATTTTCAATTGTCCCTTGCTATTTTTGATTATGCTTCTCTGCGAGGACGTCAGTCTAAAGCCTGTGAACCTTGAATTTGGCGTAGACATCCATTGATGCGCGTTTCGCAAAATTCGAACCATTTATACAATGGATACAATTTTATATATCTGGCGACTATTCACACCTCCCCGTTTCCGCAAGATGCCATTCCTCGATCTCCTGCACCCATCCCATAATATGATTAATTGGACTCATCAAATGATGACTTTGATAGATTTCCCAGAGTTTTGGAAAGTTTTACACTTTTTATACTTTTACCAATCTTGGATCTATATTTTCTTCATTCCGGACCTTTTGTGTTTATGTTCACAATGTCAGGAAAGCCACCACGGAGAGTACGAGGATCGGCCATAGTCGAACCACAGTACTGGCGGTGGACATCGGTTGAGGGGGGCGGTAGAGAAAGACATCACCCTATCTTTGGGTAAGATCATGATCTCCCTCATGATAGCACTACAAGCAGAAGGGCTGAAGGAAGGACAGCAAGTTATGTTGAGTTTTCTGATCATGAAATTTTATCGTAACTACTTTCTGTTTCTACATCCATGTTGTTTCAAGAGTTAAGCTAATTGACCTGAAATATTCTTCAGATATCAAAATCGTGTCCCCCCAACCAAATAATACGGTACAGTACATCGAAAACAATGTCTGAGCTGGCGCTCTAACCTTGAAGCCAGCATCCAAGGAGGTCGAGCTGCACCAGAGACCAACCTTTGGAAGCCAAGGAAATAAAGTCATCCTGTATGCAAACTATTCGAGTTTACTGTGAAGAAAAACTGTTGCTCTCTACCACTGCCAAATCGTGCTAGATCTTGATGAAATGGAAAGGACCCCTATTAGCAGAACGACGAAGCATATCGCTCGGCTCTTGTTAGATCAGGAGTTCCATAAGGTCAGTGATAATATCGCAACTGATTTCAAGTCCACCACGATCAGAACTGTGTCGCCAGAATCTCTTCGATCCCTACCTAATATTGTCACATATTGTGCTGAGGACGAGTTAATAGTACACGTTGAAAATGCCGGGATGTACACTATCAAGATTGCACGCACCGGCTCACTACAAGTTGGTGCACTGGTCAACTACTTCTCTTCCCCCAAAACAAGTTCTATATTCTGTGGCAAGGAGCAAGTCATTCATGCACTGAACATCCTTGTGGGATACCGCCCGAGAGAAGCAGAAGGTATCGCGAACGTCGATGCAAACAAGATCTTCTTTAAAGGGGGCCCTGACGCAGGGAAAATGGACTTAACTGGCGAGGTTCAAGGTGTTACGGGGATTCTTCATCAGTGTCCGTGCAGCCACGCCGCACATTCTCCTCGACGTTAAACTCAGCCATGCGGTATTTAGAGCAATGCCAACGATATGAAATGCTGAACAAGCTCCTAGAGTCGATCCGCGTTCAGGCAACCCATATGAATAAACATGATAGTGATGGGCGTGAAATACTATCCGCAAGGACAAATTCTCGGTTTGACCACTGTTAGTGATGGTTGCGTCTTGCAAGGGTCATAGGTCAAACATAAGCCGACGGGAAGGGCTCCTATTCCCACCAACCCGAATTTCGATAGTTGGAACTTGCAACATAGCCAGCTCTCGGTCGTAAAATCCCTAATGAACCGGGGTTGTATGTGGATTTAGCAACGTGATGCTAAATTGCCATGGGATGATATCGAGGAGCTTTTGCGCCGGACATTGGAATCATTTACTGGGCAATTAAAACAAGTGGGCATGAATGTTGATAGAGCCATGGCTCACGTTTGTCCTGACGACGACGAAAAAACGATAGAAACCACATTGGAAGAATGTTAACATTTAAGCCTTCTTCCCAACTGATTTTCGTCATCCTCCCTACTGTCAATACGATATACAATCACATCAAGTACCTCTGTGATGTCAAATTTGGCGTGCACAGCTTTCGCGCAATCGCCAGCAAATTCGCCAAAGACAGGAACCACACGTATTTCGCCAACGTAGCCCTCGAAGCCTACCGCAAACTCGGTGGCGCAAGTCACATTCTCGATGCACACAAGCTCGGTTTTATACCGGGCTGCAAAACCATGGTCGTCTGCGTCGACGTCACCAACCCGTCCCCGGGGTCCTCCACTAACGCTTCCAGCGGCGCAGCCATCGTCGTCTCAATTGACCAAAACCTCACCCAATGGCCCGCAGAACTCTGCATCCAAGCCGCCTTCCAGAAGATGATCTCAATGCTCGATGGTGAGCTTCTCAAATCCCGCCTGAAGCTCGGGGCCAAACAACACCACCGCTCTGTCTCCCCAGAGAACGTGCTCATATACCACGACGCAGTCATGGAAGGCCAATAATACGACTCTGTCCTCGACGAGGCCTGACGCGCTCTCTACACCGCCCAGCAGACAGGAGCAGGCTTCTTCCCACATCTACCCATCATCACCGTCGGCAAGAGACAGTAACGCCCGCTTCTTCCCCTCGCAGTCCGCCGATACAAACCGCTCCCGCAACCCTCGCAACGGCACCGTCGCCGACCGCTCCATCATGCACGTGCGCGGCTGGGATTTCTTCGTCCAATCCCACGCCGTACCCCGCGCGAGGAGGGGGATCAGAGGTAGGTGAAAGCTTGCTGAGAAGAAGTTTGATTGGTGAATTTTGTCATATTGGGAAATCTGAAGAGGAGGAAATCCCTTGTCTGTTTGTCGCTAGAAGGCAATATATGTTTGAGCCTGTTTTGGTTGATCGCTTTCTCAGCATTAGATGAGTAAAAACGCACCCACGTACCGCTGTTGCTTCCCCGTCTGAGTCTACTAATTTTTATAGCGGTATTAGCTGGCCAGAAAGCGCAATTTATCAGGAATATATTTGTCTCTAATTAGGTAAGATGTGAGGAAATGTTCATTTGTCTGTAGGTGCATACATACAATTGAATGGGTGGTTAATATATCTAATCGTACAACAGAACGAAACGGTCTTTCAAAAAAGCAAACGAAGATGGGAGGGATACTTAAGTCATGGGTACAAACGGACAGCGGGAACAGAAGTAAGAGGATAAATATCGGAAATAGAGAGCGGGCAGTAGTAAGAGGATAAAAGTGAAGCTCAAGTGGTTTTCTGGTCGACTCCTGATGCCATAGGTAGTAAATGTGTAACAAATAGGTGATAAGGGCAGTGCCACGAGACAAATGGTGTATAGATTAAAACAGGAAGGCTTTCCCTACTTCTTTTGGTGTCATATCTCTCTTTTAATTCCTTTTGATATATTTCCAGTCCATGCTATTTGTCCTTCCAATAATGAATATTCATTCAAATGATTACAAAGAGACGGAGGGGTAAAGAAAAAAAAAAGATTTGACTTGCTGTAAAGCGCTCATAACGAGTGAAAAATAGCCGTGGGTATAGCGGTAAATTTCAAAAGATTTCTTTCCCTCTCTTCTCTATACCCGCAGCAACTTAGCAGCATGCGTGACAATCGTCTCGTCCTGCGGGAAACTCATCTGTTCCAACTTGAAGGCGTACGGTGTTGGTACCTCAGCACCGGTAACCCGGACAGCGGGAGCCTGGAGGTAGTCGAAAGCATACTCCATGGACAGCGCAAGAATCTCAGAACCAACACCAAACATAGGAAAGCCGGATTCGACAGCCATCAGATGGCCGGTCTTCTTCACGGACTTGATGATGGTCTCGACATCGAGGGGCTTAATGGAACGCAGGTTGATCACTTCAGTCTCGACGCCGTATTTCTGCTTCAACTCTGCAGCGGCGCGCATAGCCTGACCGACACAGCGGGAGAGGGATACCATGGTTAGGTCTTTGCCGGCGCGTTCAATCTTGGCTTTTCCGATGGGGATGACAAAGTCGTCCTTTTGCGCAGCTTCACTCATGGGAAAAGATTCGCCGTACATGAGTCTAATGTATTGAGGTTAATTAGTTCGATCCTTGCCCGAATATTACCGTTTTCACAAGTTGTTTATATCAGGGTATATTATATTTCGTATACTTACTCGTTCTCGAGGAATACAACTGGATTGGGGTCGCGGATGGCGGCCTTGAGGAGGCCCTTTGCATCCTCAGAGCTCCATGGGCTAAGCACCTTGAGGCCGGGGATGGATCCGTACCAGGCGGAATAATCCTGGGAGTGTTGGGCAGCGACACCAGCAGCAAAGCCATTAGGACCTCTGAAGGTTATATTACATGGTTGGATGCCGCCGGACATATAGTGTGTTTTGGCTGCGGAGTTGACGATTTGGTCAATTGCCTGCATGGCGAAGTTGAAGGTCATGAATTCGCACTATATCAATCGCTCTATGTGTCAGTTTACGCTTTTGCTCGCGCCATTAGATATCCAAGGTCTATATCACTCACAACGGGGTGCAATCCCGCTAACGCAGCTCCGACCGCCAGTCCGCAGAAACCAGGTTCGGTGATGGGGGTATCGATGACCCTCTTCGGGCCAAATCGGTCCAGCAGGCCTTTTGTTACCTTGTAACTGAATTTCGGAAAGCATATTCATTAGCACCTTGTTAATACCGGCATACAAATACATAGTGAAAATAGCAACTAACGCTCCGTTATACTGCGCAACCTCCTCTCCCAAGATAAACACTTTTTCATTGAGCGTGAGTTCCTCGGCAAGGGCATCATTGAGGGCCTCTCTGACTGTAACCTCTTTGGTTCCACTTGGAGTTGCATATGTTCGCCGTTGAAGAACCGAAGGAGAGCACGCGGCTGGCTTGAAAGCAGAGCGGATGGAAGCGGAGCAGAGCCGTGTGGATACCAAGCGTGAAGCTGGTCTGAGTAGTCTTGGGGTAGCCATTGGAGGCAGAAGAATATTAATTCAAAGAAGTTAAAACAATACAGCAAGGAAAGCCCAGCTAGCTGCAGCCCTGGAGATTCAGAAATAGCAACACATATAGAGAGAGAAGGAGAATTGAAGCGCAAGATAGCAAAATGCAGCATGCAAAAGCCGCCGGCAAAAAAGAAAGCGATGGGACGTTGTATATTTCCGGATTGGGCGATCTTGGCGTTGGACTTGTTGGGCTGACTCAGCAGAGGATATGAATCACGTGAATATCTCAACAAACCTTATTGTTGAAGCCCTAGCCTTCCTATTACGGACTAGCGTATCGCTCCTCGTTCCTAACTCGCTGGTTATGGCTTGTTTTCATTTTACGTTTTACTACTCCGTACTCTGGCGTAAAAAGCATCTCGCGAAGTGCATCACTGAATTACAGGTGACCAAAAAGATTTGATTTGACTGAGAAAGGAATACGGAATGCCTCCTAGAACTCTAAAGTCATGAATACTACTGGTATTGGTATGAACCTACCCCTGGGCCATCCCAGCCAACAACCAATTGATGATGAAATAAGTATGAGATGGCAGAACGAATGAATGAAGATGCTTATACAAAATCCATCTCTAACATCTACTTCTCAGAACCCTTCCAAGAATAAGATTGATGAATTCAGTAAGGATATCCAAGTGTCATGCTCCAGCAGGCGAGCCAGGCATCTTCGGGGGGGTGCTACATAACTATAGACTAAGGGTACAGATGTAGGGGCTCCAATAACGGCGGCACCTGTTACATATTGTGTGGTCAAGCGCCTCCCAAGAAGCCATTACATTCGGACAACCCAATCACTCCAACAGACCGCGTACAATTTTCACAGCCTCCACCAGCTGGGATCGATCCTGGCGATATAATTAACTAACGGCGGCTTTTCCCCAAGAGTTACTGCTCCAGGCAGTGACTCCCCCCACATTTTTTTTTTAAGCCAAGCGAGCTACCAACCCCCTATTTGGCCACAGTGCTCGGTGGGCATCCGCTTCTAACAGCGCCCATAAGTCCATAAGGCTATGAGGGCGATCCCTAATGAGTCTGGGGCGATGCAGCTGGCGACTGACGGGCATTCTCCTGGGGGTTTAACCATATATAGGCTACAGGCTCTAATAACAGCGGCAGCGGTTACCTGTTACTGAGCGTGACTATTTTTGCTTTATAGTCTATTTAGTCAAGGGTTTCATGACACAAGAGTCATTCAATCTTTGGATTTTACTGTACATAATTCTCTAGAATCACTAGATGATATCCAACCAACAACTAGAGGAGTATTGAAGATTTGCATAGTAGTATGAAAATGCAATTATGAAGTTGAAGCCCACAGAATGATTGTATGAACATAGTGAGTGATAGAAGAACATTAGTTCTCTTGCAGAAGTATCAATAAGTGTTACCCTGTCACATATTCCACTATTTTCAATTTAGTATTGATATCTAATCTCCTTTTTATCCTTTCTTTCCTTTTGTGATTATTTCTTTTCTGATTGCGTAGAGTAACAGTTCCACACAGTAACTTAGCTACCTACTAACAAACTACTCCGGTTATGCCCTTGACTCTTGGCGGTGACATCAACACCGCCAAGGTTTATCTGGAGGCGTACTATTTATTTATATCAACATGTTGCCTCCGCTCTACAAATACGAGTATAGTCAGGCACATTTGTTGGTATGCGCGTTTTAGCTGCCTCATGAGCCGCCATGGAATCACTATTGCTCGCCCTCCTGGGCCTCTCCATCTCCGTTCTATCGGCGCAACCCTCTTCTCCCAAACCCATTCCGGCCCGCATGCGGGATCTCACCTTCGGCCAGCTGAATTTTCTCCATACAACTGATACGCATGGCTGGCTTGGTGGCCATCTCCAGGAGTAAGATGAGTTATCCTTGCTGCTCCGCGAGGATACACAGATACACATGGCTGACTGTTTGCCTTTGAAAACAGAGCTTCCTACGCCGCCGACTGGGGAGACTACATCTCATTCGCGGCTCGTATTCGTACAAAAGTCGAAGCGGAAGGAGGGGATTTACTCCTAATAGACACAGGCGATAGAGTTGACGGAAATGGTCTCTACGACGGCTCGGAGCCAAAGGGGCTATATACCGCGGAGATTTTCAAGCAGCAACGCATCGACATCATATGCTCTGGCAACCATGAGCTGTATCAAAAGAACACATCCGTAAATGAGTATCTGACAACAGTCCCCAATTTCAAAGGCAACTACATCTCCTCGAATATCGATATAATGGATCCCCACTCGGGGGAGCGGGTCCCCTTGGCCGCACGCTTCAAGAAATTCACGACGGAGAAACTAGGTATCCGTATTGTGGCGTTTGGGTTTTTATTCAATTTCAAACAAAACTACAATAATACTTTTATCCAACCTGTGGAGGAGACTGTCAAGGAAGAGTGGTTCCAGGACGCGATTCGGGACAAGGATGTCGACCTTTTCGTCGTTGTTGGCCATGTTGCTGTGGAATCGAATGAATTCTTAACCATCTACAAAGAGATAAGGGGCATGCATTGGGACACCCCAATCCATTTCTTTGGAGGCCACTATCATATCCGGGACTATGTCAAGTACGACGAAAAGGCGTACGGACTCGCCAGTGGCAGATTTATGGAAACGATCGGCTTCGCCTCCATCAGCGGCTTGTCGACGGGAGACAAGCAGTCAGCGTCTGCAGCAGCCAACCCATCATTCACCCGGAGATACATCGATAATAACCTCTGGTCCTTCAGCTACCACTCCGGTCTCAACACAACCACCTTCCCTACGGAACATGGCAAGAATGTCTCCAAAATGATCCAGAGTGCTCGGCGCGAACTGAAACTTGACCACGTACATGGCTGCGCGCCGAAAGACCTGTGGATGTCGCGCGTGCCGTATCCCCACAACGCAAGTTTATATTCTTGGCTGGAGAAGAAGGTCCTGCCCGATATCTTCCGTGTGAAAACGCGCCCTAACAAGGCCGCTATGGTTATCATAAACACAGGTGCTCTCCGCTTTGATATCTTCAAAGGGCCTTTCACGAAAGATTCAGCATACACTCTATCACCGTTTCCATCCGGCTTTCGCTATGTTAAGGACGTGCCGTACGAAAAAGCGAAACTGGTCATGGAAGTCCTGAATCGACAGATAAAAATTCTGGCAGACATGCCGAACTCGACTGTGTCTGCATCGTCTTTCCTATCCCCGCCCGAGCAGCAGAAGATATCTCTCAGCAGCTTCGTCAACGTCGAGAACGATGGCCATGGTCGAGGAGAAACCCAACTGTCTTCGCCGAACCAAATCCCACTCAACTCCCCCAGTGGTGATGGCGACGATACCAAAGAGCCAGCGCTGATCATCATGCCAGGCTACACTACGGTAGACGACGCAGGCGACGATGGTGACGACACGATCCACTCCAAGATATCCTCCTACAAAGTACCAAACTGCCTGTCCGCCTTCGTTCCTGCAAACACCTCCACATCCACATCCACGTCCTCGCCTTCGCCCAAGGACATGAACTCCGACACCGCAGACCCAGCAGCCGTCGACGTTGTTTACCTCGATTTCGTCGAGCCATGGTTGGATATGGCGTTTAAGTTTGTGGGACACGATGTTGATATGAAGGAGGATACAGAGGTTATTATGGAGGAGGAGACCCTGGGGACTATTGTTGTCCGGTGGGTAGAGGAGAATTGGAAATGTCAGGAGGGGAAGGTATAGATCGGGGGTAGCGGAGTCGAGAGATGGTTTCTTGTGTTTTTAGGGATTGGAAATTAGTTACCAGTTAGATATTGTGTTTTCGGCTCTTTATGTTTGGATTCGGGATTGCGCGGCTTTTTATTGAGATTCACGTTTTCTTTCCGGGGTTACTATAGAGGGAAGGATATATAATTGCGAGTTGGGTTTGTGATATCGTGGATGAAATTTGATATATCTCCGCCGTGTTTTGGATTGTTCAATCGTAATATAGTTGCTAGACAGATACAGGATGTCAGGATTTGTAAAAAAGCGGGCTCAATTGAAGAGATAATGAAGACCCATGGCATAAACAGACTCAAATACATTTTTTTCTTCCCGCTCTCTAGCTACAGTAATGTACAATATGATAATATAAAATGATTTTACAGACACACCCATACAAACACGACCCGAGAACCGAACACCGAAGTATAGAGGACGCAAAACCATCGCCTCACTTAATCCCTTTCGTACACAAACACACTCTTCCCGCTTCTTCTCCCGCTCAACGTCCCCTGAGCCTCTGCCGCCAACTCCGCCGCCTCGGTCTCCCAGGTCCATCTCTTCTCTTGGACGGGTATATCCTTGAACTTTCCCGCCCTCACCAACCTCAAAATATCATTGACCGTCTCTGTCTTCAGCGCTGGATTCTTATCACTCCACTTCGACACCCAAAAACCATCTAGGACTAGATTCTTGAAAATCAACAATCCCGACGGCAGCGTCAGGGGCTGCTTCGCCATCGCTCCATACGTGACCATATGCGACTCGGGCGCAAGCACCTTCAACATCGCCGTCGCACTGGGCCCGCCCACGCAATTCAGCGCCAGGCGAATGGGCTCCTTGCCCTGGCGCGTCCGTTCGTGCACGATGTCGCGGAAGGTCTTGGACGAGAGGAGCTGGGCCTCCGTCACGACCGCCGTCGCGCCCAGGGCCAGCAGGTCGTCCGTCAGCGCCGCCGTCTCCGCGGCCGAGTCCCGCTCGCGAATGACGTTCAGCGTCTTGATGCCCCATTCGCGCCCGAGCTGGATGACCGCGCGGCCGACGCCGGAGTTCGCTCCGTTCTGAATCACCCATTCCTCCCCCGGCTTGCCCACCCAGTCCCACTCGCAGAAATCCTTCAGCATCCGGTAGGCGGTGACGGGGTTGATGCCGACGGTGCCGACCTGGAGCGGGGTCAGGTTGCTGCGGTCTTCGATCTTGATCAAGGATGCTTCGTCGAATTGTGCGTGCGTGCGCCAGGTGCCCATCCCCGACCGCTTCATGATGACCCAGTCGCCCTTTGTGAGGGATTTGACACCGGAGCCGGTTGACAGGACCTCGAAGGCAGCTTCATTGCCAGCGATGGCGGACGGGGTGGATGTGCCGAGGGTTGTGGCGAAGGCGGGTTTTGAAGGATAGACGCCCTGGATTTGGTTGATATCGGCGGGGTTGAGGGGCGCGGTGAGGAGGCGGACATTGACCTGGGTGTGGTGCGGGGGGGAGATGGAGTAGGAATGTAGGCTGTTGGAGAAAGATGTTAGCAGCGGGATTTGGCTTACACAGTGCGATCGACGGCGAGAAAGCGGAAAGGTGTTGGGAGGGGTTTAACAACCTTAAGACATCTTTGGGCTCACCATAGTTGGCGTAGACTAAGGCTTTGGCCTGGGTGTAGCCGTAGGCGGAGATATACCGTCGACGGTCCAGGGAGAGTCTGAAGGAGGCACGGGCGGAGGGAACGGCGTTGATAGGCTTCAATCGGCCTAGCATGCGCACAGCTGCTCCGGCAGAAAACATGGCTATAACGTTGTGGCAGCTCGGCCGGTCAAAGTGCTGGGTTGCAGGTGAGTCGGGTTGGCGGTTTGATGTTGGTGTTTTGGTGGTGGAGCATGATGATATTTAAAAATATGTAAAAAGTTACTCGGCATGACGTCGGCGGGTCTTTATAGACCGGTTTATGTTAACGCGATTTCTGGATACAAATATAAATATAAAATATTTCTTTTGAGTCCACCTTCTGAAGCTCGTCGATCCATTTTGACGATTTCGAGGTTTGAAATTAGACAATGATGCTTTCTCAATACAGTCTCCCCTGAAACGGGCGACTCCCACTCGTCATGGCTAAAGGCTAAAACACCTACCCCTTGGCTATCTTGATATACGCGTTGGAATAGATAAGAAATATGAAACGGAGTAAGACGTAGGCGGCTTTATGGGAAAATCAGCTAATCATTAAATATGTATGGGCTGTGGTTGTTTGTATTGTATTGTACATACATTAATCCGTACAATGACAGACATTTCGGGTATATATTTCTACACTTGCGATTGATACACATCTCATTCTTGGTATAACACGAACCAAAAAAGGAATACATAAAAGCCGTATCGCTCACACATGCTCGTCCATCCTTCCTTCCCCTTTATCCATCATCGGATAACTCTCGGCTTCCACTTGAGCTTATACTTCCGTATATTTCCATTAACATTGTCCCACCAATCACCAGCATCGCGTCCATTCTGATTGTTCAAAACGATTCCCCTTTCCTCCAGGAACACTCTGGCAATCTCCACATTCCCTGCTGCCATCGCAGACTCTGCCAAATCCACTGCCGTTTCCCCGTTCTTATCCCTCACGTCCAAATTAGCACCGGAGCGTAGAAGCAGCCGTATTAGCTCGACCTGCACGCGCCAGCACGCTGCGTGCAGCGGTGTCCCACCCCCACGACCCCCTTGAGCGTTGACATCGCTGCCCTGAGCGAGCAGGTGCTCGAATACAGATGTGAGGGCGAATGATGTGGCATAGTACAGCGGTGTGCCGGTGCGTGGGTACAGGTTGTACGTTTTCTGTAGGCGGCGAGGGTTGACGAAGAGGATCTGCACCCAGGATAAGAAGTTGGCAGTTGGGGGATCTGCGAATAGGGTTGTGGCTTGGATGTAGAGGGTTGGGTTTTGGGACGGATTTAGGTATGGGCGGGCGTGGTCTGCCCAGTTATGTGAGATGTACTGGAGCAGCGGCCAGTCCTTTAGCCGTTGTATCATATCTTCAGAGGTTCCACAGGGGCCCGTGCTGAATTGGGATAGCATCAGGTAGGTTAGGCAGAGCGTGGAAAGTTCAGGGAGGCAGTGGGATTCGGGAAGATAGAAGCGTGGTAGGTTGTTCGCAGCGCAGGATGAAAGAAGATAGTCTCGTACGGAATTATGGGCAAGGACGACGTATGGGCCGTCAAGAGAGACGAGAGAGCCGCAGACTTCCAGGATGTCTTCGGGGTCATGTAGTCTGTCCTCTGGGTCCAGAGTTGTGATATTTGGTTGGAGGATGGCGCCCTCGGCTAGTTCGGAGAGGGTGAGGGGCCGGCTGGCGTAGGCGAGCCAGAGGAGTGCTTGTCGTGCGAGGGGTATGTCGTGTTCAGAGATACGGCCTAAGATTCGCTCATATGTTTCGTCAAGATCGCGAGGAAGGCCGCAGAGGGCGGATTTGATGGCGCCATCAGTTCGGAGGCGGGCAAGTTCGTCGAGTTGACATTTCACCCAGCGAAACCTGTAGGAAGGCATTCTTGTTAGAGGACGAACTATGATTGTCTTGTTCGCAAGTTCGCTAGAATATGTGCTTTATTTTTGAATTGACATACATTCCGCCAGCGCCTTTGGTCAGAGTTTCCACTATGTGTTCTTGCAGTGCCTGGTTCAGCTTTTGTAACCGTGGCCTAAGTTTGATGGACGCACGGATATAGTGATGAATGTCTTCATCGGCATCCTGGCACTGTGTTGAGATACTAGGATGATCCTTCAACAGTCGAACAATATCAACCTCTCTGCGGCTAGAGACTAACACTTTGACACTTGCAGAGGCATTGGAGGGTAAGTCGCTCAGAATTTTGACGAGCGATTCCCTCTCGTGGCATTCATCCAAGGCGTCCACAACAATTGTGACATTCGGCACCAGAGCTAGAGTTTCGCTCAGTAGGACCTCCAATTCTTGAAAACTTGGCGCTGCGGCCTTGCCTTCCTTCCCAATATGACGGGTATATGAGTCCTCCACATGTTCAGGAAGGGAATTTAAAACCTGGCAGATTTGAAGGATAATGGCTCCAATGACAGATTCAGGTCGACAACTATCATGACTCCGAAAGTCACAATAGTAGTAAGCAATGATGTTTTTCTCGGAGGCACTGGATAAAAGACACTGGTTCAAGATCGTACTCATCAATACTGTTTTGCCTGATCCTGGAATTCCATGAATCCATAAAAGACCGTGTCCTCCAAAAAGCCAGCACTGCAACTGCTCGCTATTCAGAACCCAAGCCCCGGTCCCCGAGGAGTGCTCTGAAGAAGCACGATCATGGGTAGTCGTAAAGTTAATACCGCACAGCCATTGATTTACTTGGATTCGGCGCTCCATAATTTCACGGCCTCTGCGCTCCTCTCTATCATCCTGGAGTGCCTGTTGGAGTTCATATAGGACGATCTGCGTTTGCTGGGCCTCCAGAGTGGCTTCAAGGGCGAGAAGCAAGTTTAGTGAGCTCTTATGTCGGCCAAGACTTTCCAGAATTTTCGTCGTTTCATTCTGTTTCAGTGGCCATAGGAACCTCTTCAAGACCTTCATCTTCTTCTCGTCTGGCCCTGGATGTATAGATTGTAGGATATCCTTCAGTTGCCGGAGCGTAACCTGGCATTCTTTCAGGGAATGAGACAGCACCTCCTTTTGAGTGGCTACAAATCTATCGGCGTTGACCAGACCCTGGATTGCCACGAAGATGCCGCTCAGGGAAGTGGTTTCCTCAACGAGCTTCCGTAAATCTTCTGGGGCATGAGAAACAGCACAGCCGTAGATATAACACGCACTGATAATTTCCCCTGAGAGGAGAATCAACTGTGCAATACTGAATGGGTCCATTGTGAGGGGTAAGTTCAATTGTCTGTCATGAGCATCAAATAGGAGAAGGAGTTATATGCTGTGCAGAGATTGCTGTCAAGGCTGCCATGTTGAGGCTGTGTTTTTGTATATGATTAACTATATAGTGGCTAGAGGAATTCCCCTCTGCTGCCATGCAGGAACAAAAGGCTTAATGATATGAATCATGGGGGTGCATCCAGCATCCTTTGCCTAATCATTGCCTGTTACAGAAGCAAAAGGAGGTGTGGGATGGGCTGGCAATTAGGGCTTGTGTATCATGTGACAAACACCGCCAAGGCCAACCGGAACATCTTATCTCCGTCGATCTCAAGGGTCAAATTATGAGAAAGCTGGAGAAATACTGATGGAGAGTTGATACAAAATACTTTTTATATATTCCCCCAATCCTTCGTCGCAGAGACATAAATGTCCCTTCTGCGCGAAGCTGAAAAATGTCTTGCTAACCAGAAGACATATGCAAGTCTCAATGCCTTCATAACCCCGTTGCAGCGCGCGGGACCATGGCGGGACCGCGTGCGGGATTCGGACACTCGGAGAGAGAGGGGTATGCGTCTCTCCAATATATTGTATACGGGCTTATCCTGACATATTTGCTTATAGGTGTCACAAAATCGCCATTGGATGGCAAATTGGTCGCGATCAAAGACAACATATGTACGCGCGACATGCCCACGACTTGTGCCTCGAGAATCCTCGACACGTACACTAGCCCCTTCAATGCCACGGTCGTAGAGTCCCTAGAAAAATCCGGGGCGATAATCGCGGGTAAAACGAATATGGATGAGTTCGGCATGGGGTGAGCTCTCAGGGGCGATATGCAATTGAAGAGCTTCGGGATTTCATTGGCTTACAACTAACAAAATAGGTCGCATTCAATGCATTCGCATTTCGGGCCAGTGAAAAATGTGACAGAATCTAGAAGGGAGCCAATATCCCCTGGCGGGAGCTCTGGAGGCAGTGCTGTTGCTGTTGCAACGGGTCAATGCTATGCGTATGTTTGGTTTGCTGGGCTTCATACCCAATCAAGCTCTGATGCTAATCCTATACAGTGCACTGGGAACAGATACAGGAGGTTCTGTACGGCTCCCTGCTGCATACACAGGGACTGTCGGGTTCAAGCCCTCGTACGGCCATGTTTCACGATGGGGCGTGGTAGCCTATGCAAATTCCCTGGATACAGTTGGCGTACTTGGGTCAAACATCTCCACCATCCGCGAAGTCTACAGTATGTCCCCTGAGCCCCGCAACCCCCAAAACAAGGATCACCGTACCCTCCTAACAATAAACCAGAAACAATAAATCATCCGGACCTCCACGACCCTACCAACCTCCCCCCAGCAACCCGTACCCGCCTCACCGCCGCCGTCCACAACTCCTCAACAACACGTTCGTCCCCCGCACCCTACCTCCGCATCGGCATCCCTACCGAATACAACATCCACGAACTC
Source organism: Histoplasma ohiense (assembly GCA_017607445.1). Classification (NCBI taxonomy): domain Eukaryota; kingdom Fungi; phylum Ascomycota; class Eurotiomycetes; order Onygenales; family Ajellomycetaceae; genus Histoplasma; species Histoplasma ohiense. The sequence goes on from JAEVHH010000001.1 coordinate 6,173,848, forward strand.
TCTCCCACCGTCCGGACAGCATGGCAGCGCAGCATCATTCACCTACAACAAATGGGCCACATCATTCTGCCCGTGTCTCTCCCAGCCACCAAACACGCGCTGGCCGCCTACTACGTCCTCGCGCCCGCTGAGGCCTCCTCGAACCTAGCTCGATACGACGGCGTCCGATACGGGACACGCGACACTGACGCGCCCGATGATGCGGGGCCTGGCGGGTATCTGTACGCCAGCACGCGCGGGAAGGGGCTTGGAAGCGAGGTCAAACGGCGCATTTTGCTCGGAGCCTTTTCGCTCAGTGCGGATGCGATCGATAACTACTTCCTACAGGCGCAGCGGGTGCGGAGGCTTGTGCAGGTGGATTTTGAGAGGGTGTTTAGGGTGAAGAACCCACTGTTGCCGGCTGCGGATGTGGATGTGGATGTGGATGGGAGGGATAAGAAGCTGATTGCGGGAGATAGTGCTGGTGTTGATGTACTTGTCGTACCCACCACGCCTACCCTGCCATCCACGGTTGAATCGCTGAAACGTGCGAGCACTGTTGAGACGTATATGAATGATATATTTACGGTTCCGGCGAGTTTGGCAGGGTTGCCGGCGCTTAGTGTACCTGTTCAGGTGAGGGGTCTGTCGACGGTAGGCGATGGTGATGATTCAAAAGGAGATGGTGCTGATGCCGCATTTGGATCGGTGGGAATTCAAGTGATCGGACAGTTTGGGGATGATGAAATGGTGTTACATGTTGGGGAGATGTTGGAGGGTATGCACGGATAGTTACTATGGATGGAAGGAGATTTGTATTATCAAATTAACTATTGGAGCTTTTGTGCAATTCGTGCGCAATTAAACTCCAAGCTATCCAATAACGGCTTACATGACATGCTTCTCAAAAGCTGTAGAAATAAGGAGAGAAGAAATTCTCTTTTATGTAGATAGCTAACACAATTAATAGTGTTACAAAAAACCATCCCTTTTTCTACCTGCATTCGGCACATTAACTCCTCAATTTTCCACCGTCAAGCGCAAAGGAGAAGCCCCGGATATGTTACAATATTGGGCCCTACATGCCCATCTCTACATCTTCTGACATCACAGTCTCCCCCGCAACAGACCCCTGTTGTGGCGTCCCAATACTCACGCTCACACTCCCACCATCATCCGTAAACACACCTGCGGCGGCAGCAACACTAGCACCATCAGAGGCATTCGCAGCCATATCCACAGTCGTTGCCGCAGCAGCCGCTGTCGGCGCCGTCACAGCAGTCCCATCACCACCCCATCCCATAAACGTCGCCTCAATCTCATCGACAATGTCGGCAAGAACATCCTCAACAACCTGCTCGCCGTATCTTTCCCCAAAGCCCTTTATAGCCTGTCCATGGCCAATGCCATCCACTTCATTTACGGATGGAGGCCCGACCCACCATGGCCCTTCAAACCGTGCCTCCACTGCCCCGCCTCCATGGCAACTGACAATAGGGAAATATCCAATCATCCCATCATCCGCGTTCTCCCTCGTGCCGACACCGAGGTTATTACTCGCCTGCGTCGCGCGGGAGGCGGGTGGGAGGAATGCATACAAATCGCGAAATGGCGTGCCCATTTTGGCTCCGTTCTTGAAAATTGTGATACTCGACCCTGGCAAAGTTCGAAGAGAAGGGTCTTCGGTATTCGTCGGGGAGGGGACGCCGTACGTGGGTGTTTCCTTGAGGTTGAAGGCGTAATCGCGTAGGTGTTTGGAAGGAAAGATGTGTGATTGTTGATAGAGGAAGTCGGTTTTGAGATGGAAGGGGATGCGATCTCGGATTAAGTTGGATGCTGGCGGGAGAGGAGCCGTAGTGGCAGATGTTGCGGTGGTTGGAGTACTGCCATCGCCATCAATAGACGAATCGTAGGTACCTTCTACAATCTTTCTGTGTAGCCACAGCGGCGGCAGTGTGATGAGCATTCCAATCACATCTCCTTCGTTTATAGCTTCCTCTTTCGGGAAAAAGTATTCACACCGCATCCGGTTGACAACTTCCCCGTTCACGTCACGGATACCATAGCCGTAACAGTCTACGCCAACGTTAACATCCAGATCAGCCTCGCGGCGCGCGAAACCCAAGCGGACGTTACCCCGCGGCGAGCCACTCGGAGTCTGCTGTGATCCTTTTACGATCCCGCTGATCACACGTGCTTCATAATAATAAGAGCCTTCGCGGGCGCAGACATTAGCTCGCGCGGAGTGCCAAGGTTCATTTGTGGTGACTGCTAAGCCGTCTTCGGTGAAGCAGATAGCTGCGGGGGAATCTTCGAAGCTGAAGCGGGAGTAATAAGGGGGGACGTCGGTTTGGCGGTATTTTATGTGTGGGAAAGAAGGGTCCATGGCTGCGTAGGTGTAGCGGAAGCCGTTTCTGTTGCTTAATCTGTGAGAGATATTTGTGAGTGTTTGTGCTTATCAAAAATTAAAGATTATATTATTGGGCCAAAACATACTTATCAGCAATCTCGTAAAACTTCCATGACTGGCCTAGTACATCAGAGTGCTTTTCGTAGGCGAAATTCATCTGGCGTGGCTTCGGAGGCAGAACATCTGATGGCCGCGGGTCTGCAAGTTGAATGGGCATGAGCATAGTAAGTTCAGAGGCAGGAATAGCGGAGCTGGAGGACGAAGTGGTGGATTTCTTTTCACGGGGAGCATCATTCGCCCCTTCTAAAGTGCCTTTTGCTTCGCGTTTCTTGCGACTATCGCGTTTGTTTCTCTTTGCCCTGCCATTTTGGGTTGAGAGGTCGTTGTTCATATTTGAAGACGAGAGCTTCGTTGGAGAAGGGGTTGTCTGGCTGGCATCAATAAGGTTGCTGGGATTTACGGAGGCACTGAGACTGGGAGGTGTTGAGGATGACGCTGCAGAAATGGAGGGATTGAGAGGTTGAGGTAGTGACCCCATGGCGACGAAAATGTTCAGGTAGCTATGTGGTTTGTATATATTATGTATAGTTTTGGGAATTTATTTGTTTGCTTGTCTGTGCAGGCGTTTAAGAGTGTGTGTATTAGCAACAGCATAGTAACGGTAGCGCATGCCACGACAAGGTACAGATGTCATCTCAATATGGAACCTAGCAAGAACAGAGCCTACCAACTTGACCAAGAGGTGTTCCTTTTCGACCGTGAATTTCTAATCTAGGTGTGTGTAGAGCTGAGCTCGAGGACGAGGATACAGCACACGCCCAGAGATGAGAAGACAAGAGAGTGCCCCCAAGCAAAATCTGAGCTGCCTGACGTGGGGGGAATATATTGTATAATATACAATGACCCACTCAATGCCGCCGAATGTCTAACCTCTTGTTTTCCCACAGAGACGAAACCGGCGCCGTAACACGGCGTCCAATGATCCAAAAACAGCAATGGAGTTACGGGTTGGAGTGCGACGCAGCACTTGACCTCTGCTCAAATAAAATTATCCCTAATTCGCCGTACACGCGCAGGAGGACTACGGTAAATAATACAGATTAGGGTTCGCCGGCAGGTGAGAGTCTATGTGCCGGGTCCTGCGCATCCGGGATATGCCTGCCCAAGTCCAGGTTGAGTTCGCGCGGTGCCGGTAACTGCAGTGACAACAAAGAGGGTACAAAGTAAGTGACATCAATCTCTGCAGTGAAAGTAGTATCTTCTCTAGCACTGGAAGGGCGATTCTCACAGATGGGCTATTCTTGCGACACAAAACGGCTCGAACAGGTGATTTAGGTGTTATGTCCCTCTGTGGTCAGAGAAGCCTGGGGTAATTGGTCTAGCCACTCCAATGTATACAGCCCCCAATGCGGCCGACGCCCAAATCCTTCCTTTGTTCACAGACACCTCTGCTGGCTGGTACCAGGATGAAACGGGGCTCTGCTCCGGGCAGAGGGAAGCTGGACCGCTTGAGCAAACGGCAATTGGCTTGCACCGGAATATTGCTCCAACGGTGAAGGGCTTGGGAATAGGTGTGCTCCCTTTGCCTTCGATCGGCCAAACAACACACTGCTGCTGCTGCTGCTGCTGCCAGTGCAAGCGCAACAGGCACTGGATGGAATTGGTATCCTTCTCCGAATGGGAAGTTAGTTCTATCCCGGCTGGAGTTCGCGCGCTTGACGAAATTGAGCAATGGTAGGTATTTTGGCCGATATCGTCCTGGCGCCGTCGTTGTGGTAGGTCCGGCTGCCGGAGGTTGGAGACCAGAGCTGTTGCTGTGTGGGTTGACGGCGATGTTGTTGGCGATACCGACAAAGACCGATTAGGAAAGGCGGGTTCATGGCGGCTGAAATAAAGTTAAGGAGATTGCTCGAAAAGGAGAAAATGCCGCGGCTGACAAAGCGGATCAAAGCTAAACTATTAGTCTTGAAACCCGTTTCTGGAAGCAGAACACTGAATACGGTTTAGTGTCCATCTTGGCTGTGCTTGATAAGGAAGCCATTTGGGTTACGTAATGCGGACGATAGCAATGGGCTTTCCACCGCTAGACTGTTTTTGGAATGTGGAATAGTCCCGAGGTCCTTATCTATAGTCATGTGACTACACTCGGCCCACAATTTCTGTCAAAAATCTACGAAACCAACAGAAATCTCAGACTGCCTTGTTGTATCTACAGCACATGGTATTACAACATACTTTTTATATAGCAGCATCTTTTATGCCGGGCCGAGAACCCCGGTTTGGAATACAAACAGAGGCAATCCAGTCCGAAGCTGCTTGAACCGGTCACCAATTGAACTGAGAAGCCGCCTCGACAAACAAAAGACAAAAGTTAACTATAGCGCAGACTAGAAACAATGCCAAAGCTTACTGCTGCTGAGCGCAAACATGCGCCTCTCGCAGACGATATCCTTTCAGCCGGCCATCTACGCACAAAATCAGCGAAGCGAAAATCCCGCTCATACGAAGACGATGGCGACCATTATCTCGACTCCAAGACTTCTAAAAAGATCCTACAGATAGGCCAGGATCTAGCAGATGAGGATGCGGAAGAATCTCGTGTTGCGCTAACCGCTGCGGGAATAACAAGAAACACGGCTTTTGATTTCGAATCCCGGTTTGCTGCTGAGGCTGATGCGGGGGACGGCGACGAGGACGCTGATCAAAATGGGGAGGAGTGGGGCGATGATGAAGAGGAGATTGAGGAAGTGGTATGTGTACTATATAACGCTTATAGAAAGCGTTTCTAAACATGCCTCCTGTCTGACTGTTTATTTGCCTGTAGGAAGTTGACCCCGGTGACCTCGATACATTCCATAAATTCGTTCCGCGCGGTGAAGAAGATCCCATATTCAATCCCCGCAATCCGGATGATGAAGGGCAAGGACACAGCACCAACTTGGCAGATTTAATCCTTGAGAAGATCGCAGCATACGAGGCCGGAAATGGTGGTGGCCAGCCTCAAGTTGGAGGAGGCTCGATGGAGGATGCCGTTGAACTCCCCGCAAAAGCAGTAGAGGTTTATCAAAGGTGCGTCCACCGTATATGCCTTCCAAACGAACCCGTGATTTGCAATAACAATCTCACCTAACATGCAAAAAACCGCAGGGTCGGTTTCCTCCTCTCCCGCTACAAATCCGGGCCCCTCCCCAAACCCTTCAAAATCCTCCCAACACTCCCGCAATGGCAAACCCTCCTCGAAATCACCCAGCCAGAGAAATGGACACCAAACACCATCTACGCCGCCACGCGCATCTTCATCTCCGCCAAACCCCACATTGCCCAAGAATTCATCAACACGGTCCTCCTCGACCGCGTCCGCGACGACATCCACGAAACCAAAAAACTCCACGTACACATCTACAACGCGCTGAAAAAGGCCCTCTACAAACCCGCCTGCTTCTTCAAAGGCTTCCTATTCCCCCTCGTGCAGTCGGGCACCTGCACACTGCGCGAGGCCCACATCGTCTCGAGCGTCATTGCCCGCGTCTCGATTCCCGTGTTACACTCCGCAGCGGCCCTGCTGCGACTGTGCGACCTGGCAGCGGAGAAGACTGCGTCCGCCCTCTCTTCCGAGGGCACGGGGGCGCTGAATATGTTCATCCGCGTGTTTCTGGAGAAGAAATACGCCCTCCCGTACAAAGTCGTCGATGCGCTGGTGTTTCATTTCCTCCGGTTTCGAGCCTCGGAGCAATTGCCGCCGTCACAGGGGGCCGGCAGCGGTGATACGGACATGGCCGACGCGGCACAGGCGGCCGCGGCGAACAATTATAAACTACCTGTCCTGTGGCACAAATCGTTGCTTGTGTTTGCGCAGCGGTATCGGAATGATATTACGGAGGATCAGCGAGAAGCATTGTTAGATCTCTTATTGGTAAGGGGCCATAAAGATATTGGCCCGGAGGTGAGGAGGGAGTTGTTGGCTGGAAGAGGGAGGGGGATTGTGTTGGCCGGGAATGCGGAGGGTGGCGGCGGCGGCGGCGGCGCTGGGGCTAGTAATGGGGGCGATGATACGATGGATATGGGGATTTGAGAGCGGAGAACATTTCAGATGGAGATAATGTGGTCTTCGGAAGTATATGGGTTATATGATGCATCTTCTCTTGTCCTTTTTCTTGGGGGGGGGCGAGGGGTTTCCCCCTCACTTCTCATTTTCATTTCCATTCATTCCCTTTGACTGCATGTTTTCCTTCCAGCGGAAAAAGATTCCATGATTCTTGATGAGCTCAAAAGCTAGCCCACATTTTTGCACACACACACACACATAAATAATATACCCATGTCGCCGCATTGTCGTGGCAGTGAATGGCGTTGACCACCATTTAAATAAACCAATCTTGCTCGTTTTGCCCACTCTGCTCCATCTCCATGTTATTATAACTACTCGCTCCAAATGCCCAGAATGACATCTCCGCCGTTCCTTTTCATATCCTTTAATCTAGGTAAAAGGCACTCGATCTACATACAAAAATCATAACAAGCCATCCCTCGCAGTTATGGTAAGAAGAGAAAATGAATCGGATTTAACCGGCTGCAAGAACATAGCAGGTCACAAAAATAAGATATACCCATACAGTCATATCGCCAGGAGTAAAAACACCATTAGGAAAGAACAAATGCCAAAAAATTAAGACAATAACTAGGAAGATAGGCAGGAAGTATATGGAAGAGTTTCTATCATGGGAAGAGCCGATGAGAAGAAACCAGCATCTGAATGCCAAGGGTGCAGGTGGGTTCGTTAAAGAGTTCGTAATACGTAACTAGGTCCGTCCTTCGGGGATGTTAACGTGAGATAGGATGGCGTGGGGTGTCCTGGTAGCCGCGACACGGAAGGGAGAGTTATAGAGGACGGCCAGCATGGAAGGGCCAAATATCGAGGAGGGACTGCCCTAAATGGTCGAATGCCGGATGAGATGGGCGTGAGCAAGCCAGAAACCTCTAAGCTCTGAGCGCTGATGTGTGAACCCACAACACCAGCGCAGAGAGCACCAAGCCATTCAAAGGAAAGAAAGAAAGAAGAGGGGGGGGTGGGAAACAAAGGCAGAGAGAGAGAGAAATTCACGCCCGCAACGCCCGCAACCTCGCATCCAACCCATCCTCTTCCTCCTTCTGTTTGCCCGCGCCCTCACGCACCCCGACCTCCCCCTCCGGCGCCGCGTTCGCCTCCAGATGCTCCCGCATATCCACCCCGGCCTCATCCGCCAACTTCTGCATCAACCTCTCCACCTCCTCCTTCCCCTCCCCACCCAAACTCTGCTCCTGCACCCCCTGCGACACATCCCTGATGGCCGAGCTCGCAATCTTGAAATCCTGGCTCCGCTCCAGGAACGAGTTAGCCGTCACCAGCACGCGTTCCAGGTTGATGGTCCGCGAGGCGCCCTCTAGCGCCTTGGAGGCGTAGGCGAGCGATCGGGCGCGCTCGCGCGTGCTGTAGGCGGCTTTGAGATCGTTGACGAGGACCTCTGCCTCCGCGGCTTCGGCGCGCAGGGAGACGTAGCGGTGGTGCTCGCGCACGGCGGACTGGGAGTGGATCTGGGCGATTTGGAATTCGCGGTTTTTCATGGCGCGGGAGGCTTTGTTTTCTTCTGCAAGGCGGGTTTTGTTGGCCTTTTCGGCTTCCTTGCGGGAGCGGGAGGCGAGCATCTGGCATGTGGGGTCGGCAAGGACAGATTAGTTAGCATTTGGGTTCGGGGGGAAGGGGGAAGGGCATGGTTAAGGGGATATTTGGCACGGGGTGGTAGCAGCGAGGGAGGGAGAAGGGACAGCATATATAGTATATACGATAGATATAGGCATATCACTTTTCAGAGGAGTTGCGCAGTTGCGGGGGAGGAGGGGTGGGATGATGTCGTACCTTGACCTCCATCAGGGCCTTCATCAGAGGGTCTGCTGGCGGCATGGTGGCAGCAGTATACGTATATGTTTATCCTTTACTGTTTTGTTTCTCTCCGGCAGTTGGAGCCGTGACTGTTCCCGTCTGCGCAACGATCCTCGATGTCGATGCTGGATAGGCAGATGGATTGGTATGACTTAGTAATATATTTGTCATCCTACTTGACTCTGTTTCTGTCCTCATCCTAGAATCAGAATCCTCTGTACACCCTCGTATGCAGACACAACAGCGTCTTCAACTCACCGTCCTGATCAGACGACCAATGAGTGAGCTGTCTTGGAATATCAAGCCAATCGGAGGCAGCAAGGGACGCCAGACATGGATTCCCAGAAGAGGAATATTTTAACTCCCAGGCAGCCGCACGCTCAAGGCGATAGCAAGACTGGCTTCTGAGTGAGTGAGTGAGTGAGTGAGTGAGTGAGTGAGTGATACGAGGCCACTGAGGGCATACATCCCCACCAGATTCTCGTTTCGTTTTGATCCATGAAAACCTGAACGACTCCAACAAAAGATCTTTTCGCCCTGCACAGCCCATGCAAAGATAAAAAGATACAGATAGCTCTACACCGCTTAAGCCACAACTGCTATAAATAAATATAAATCTCCCGCCGCGGTCCCCCCTTCTCCACCCATGGCTCCCAAAACCTAGCTCCCAAACCCTGCCTCCCCACAACCGTCCTGAAAGTGGAAGCCTCAAAACTTCGGGGGCCGGGTCTGTCGTGTGGAGATATCTCGGTAGCTCAACGAACCTTGTCGAGGAGAAACCATTGAGCTCAGAGAAGGAGGAGACAGCTAGTGAAGAGAGCTGAGTCGATGCGGGCCGGATGATTGGCAGGCGGTGATGGGGATATGCATATGGGGAGGAAATGTATGTACAGTACATGTATATGCACGCCGTGCAGCCTGTATATGTTATGTTCTGTATGTATGTGTGTGTGTGTATCTCTACAGTTGGATGTAGGGTATAGGCATGCGTGTGACCAGCAATCCAAGGGACCCAGACCATGCGTTTTCTTCCATTCATTTCATTTATTCGGAGAGACTAGACTAGACTCCCTTTTTGGCAGCATCATGCATATTGCAATCCATGGTTACAGTACAATAGTACAATGTACATGTACTGTACATACAAAGCGGTCTCCCCCAATCAATACTTATCAGTGACAGAACGCAACATCCATCTCCTAGAAAAGAACAAGAATAGAACAAGAAGAAGAAGGAGAAAATAAAAAAAAAAAAAACCCAAAAAAACAAATCAACAAAGGAAGCAAGCAAGCAAGCAAGCACCCTTTCTTCCCCCGATGTTGAAGTTACACACTCCACACACTGCACCCACTGTCTTTTCCTTTCTTTTCTTTTCTCTCCCTTCCCTTCCCCAGGGCAGATGATGATGATGATGATGATGATGATGTTGATGACGATGATGATGATGACAGTGAGTGGCAGTGGTGACATCACTCTCGCCCATCGCCCATAGAAAGCCAAAGCCAAACGAAGGAAACCAAAGAAAGAAAGGAAAGGAAAGCAAAAGCAAAAGCAAAAAGCAAAAGCAAAAACAAAAGCAAAAGAAAAATCGCCCCCGATTGCTCTATAAGACAAGCTCTCAATGACGATTCCAGTTATCCTATCCCTTCGCACATTGGCCCGCCCAAGACATTATTTTCCATCCATCCATCGCCATCGCAATCGCAATCACAATCGCAATCGCAATCGCAGTTCCGACGAACCAAAACCAACTTAACTGCAAAGTTATGTAGCAAGTAAATACTCTGCAAGGTCAAACGGCCGCCCAATAATAATAATAATAATAATAATAATTATAGTCTAATCTTGTATCAAACATTCTATTCTATTCTGCTTTGCCTCAATTTCTGGGCTTCCTCGCCTCAGGGCTCAGCGGAGCCGGAACATGATCATCATTGGATTTAGGAGAAACCTTTGATTGGAGAGGCAACCTTGGTTGGAATGTTATTGCGCCCCCTTTTTTTTTTTTTGTTTTCTTTTCTTTTTTTTTCACGGTTCTCTTCGATAACTTTGCGTTAGCTGGTTTTGAAAAAGTTACGTGCATTGCCTAAAAGGTTAATTTACTTAACTTGGGCGGGTGAGAGAGTGGGGGTGGTGGAAGGGGATGTATGAATAGAGAAAGAAATAGATTCATTCCATTGCAGGTTGAGTTCTTTGTACAGTACATACATATATGTAATATAACTATGTATATGTATAGTGAAAAGGGACATGAATTTATATATATAGGTGGTGGCAAGGAAATCAGATCAAAAGTTAGGTACAATGTTGGATGAATTTGTCAAATCAAAATCAAAATCCAGAAAAAGCCAATTCCAAAGGTAAACTGAATCCGCTCGACAGACAGAAAAAACCGACCGAAAATCACAAACGAAAATCATAATAGATGATCATCACGTCTTTTCAAACCCTCCTCAACTTAAAAAAGAGAGATCTTGGAATACAAATCAGACCAGACCCAGAAACCAGACCCAGGAACTTTGTAAATCGCCACAAATAACTTTTTCGCCAATGCCGCCCGGCACCTGAAACTCGGAGTCTACGCACGGCCACCACCACCAGATAACCGCGTCCGGCTCTGGAGGGCCCTCCGCCTCCGCACAGACACCGCCACCACAGCCTTCCCTAACCCCGTAGCCAACCACTGCCCTTGCGTTGTCAACTTCCACGTCCGCTTCCGCGCCTTGGCCCGCTCGATACAGTCAATCGCCCGGATCATTGCCAACAGCCCATAGCCTACTACTCGACGACGACAACGACTACTATTACTACTATCAACAAATTGGCCACCGCTGCCATCACCACGACCCATCAGAACGCTGCCGGACACCGGAGACGCCAACGGGCTATCCAAATCCAGCGCTGCACCACTAGCCACAAGCTGCAATGCCTTGCTCGTCGCATCGCGAAGTGGACGCGCCAAAGCTGGGCTGCACGCTAGAAGGCGGGTGAAAAGGCGGATTCGAAAGACTGGGCGGCTCGATGTCGGAAGGTCCGAGGCTCGTTGGGGAAGGGCAGGTGGAGGCGGTGTTGTTGTTGTTATTGTTGTTGGTGCCGTCGAGGTTAACTGGGTCGGGGTCGAAATCAACCAGAGAATCAAAGGCAAGTGCTGCTGGATCTCCGGTGGGGAAAAGGTCAAAGGGGACCCCTGTTTCAATGAGTGAAAGATCCGGATCAAAGGGATTAGAAGGGTAGAATAGGCGGTGGAAGTCATCGTCTGAAAGAGGTGTTGAATGATTGAGAGGATGGCTAGTTTCAAGAGGAGCTGCTGTTGCAGCTGCTGGGTGAGAGGTGGGAGGAGGGGCAGGGACAGCGGGATTGGAGCGGGGGTTGAAGAGGGACTTGGAGAGGCTTGGGGAGGGCGCCACAGCAGTTGAGGAGCGGTCGATGGTAGCGACGCCTCCGACTGACACTGCAGGTCACACAACATCGCTGCAGGATGTTGTGTCAGGTCGGAGGAATCGGTGAGATCGCAGCTCTTCACGCTGGGAGAGTAGGCGGAGATGGGCGGGGTGAGGAATGGAATGTTGTCCAGGGAGACCATTTCGTCCCGTTCTTGTTTGAACATGGCCGGGAGGAGGTTTGGAGAGGTGAGTCCGGAGACGATGGATTGTGGGGAGGAGCCTCTGGAGGAAGAGCCCCTCGACGAGGAGGAGCGGATTTCGGCGGACAGCTGGGCGACTTGTTGGCTCAGACGTTTGTTTTCAGCTTCCATCTGGGCGAGGCGTTGGAGGAGGATTCCATTCTGGTGTTCCATCTCCAGCTTCTCGCCTTCGAGTTTCTCGACCTCGAGTCTCTTCCGCTCTCGAGAAGTCTGAGCCGCAGCCCGGTTCCTGAGAACGCGTTCTATACGGCGTTGTTCCTTCTCATCTTCGGTCTTGGCTCGTTTTCTACAGGTATTCCAATCAGTATTCATGTTATTTATTTTTACGTCCATGTAGTCTTGATGATCAAGAAGAAATGAATTACCTTGGAGGAAGATTCGTCTTGGGGGTGGGTAGTTCCTGACCCCACGACTTTCTCTTCTTGACAGGCTTTTTCTCTTCTGGTTTGGGAGGGAGGGTGGTGGCAATGGTGGCAGTGACTGCAGCGGGGGCAGCGGGGGCAGCCGGGGCAGCGGTGGTAGTTGTAGTTGGAGCGGTGGTAGTAGTTACAGTTGTGGTATCCAGAGGCACCGTTGTTGCAGTGACAGGATGGGCGAAGGAGAACGTAGTCTCAGCGGGCGCGACGGTCAACTGGAGAGGGTCTGAACACGGGGGAGGAGACATGGCGCCTAGATAGGAGAACGGTGTAGTCATGATGGTGGTGGTGGTGGTGGTGGTGGTGGTAAGAGGTTAGGGGTGTTGTGGGAGATGATGGATGCGAGTTGGTGAGAGGGTGACGGTGATGTGAGGATGAGGGTGAGAGTGAGTAGGCGAGAGCGCCAGGCGAGTGGTTTTTATCCAGTGTTTTATCAAACGTTCTTATCTCTTGATTTATTCTTATCAACCCAAAGGTTGCTCAGAGGAAGGGTGGTGGTGGTTTGGGAAGGGAGTCAAGAACAACGGTAGCGGGAGTGGGGATCCAGAGGTTAGGGCCACGGTGGCATTGTCCTTCTTCGCTCCTTTTTTTGGCCTGCTGTGCTGTCTCGCCCTGACCTAGACCGAAGGCTGGGTAAGGTGCTGCCTGCTGCCTGCTGCCTGCTGCCTGCTGCCTACGGGCTATTGGCTGTTGGTGTCGGAAATGTAGCGTGTTATATGATATCGACCGCTCTGTCGGGCCTCGCTGTCGCCTCGTATCGCTGTCGCCCTGTGGGAGGAATTCCTCGAATCCGTGGCCTCAACTCCGGGGGGAATCTGCGGCTCTTTAAAGGCCGTGCTGGCCCCCCGGGTACTAGTCCCAACACGGCCTAGCGCCAGTCGTGGTCGGCTTAGAGGCGCCTCTGTCCCAATGCAGTTAGCGGTGGCGCGGAGCAAAGGCGATTGCTCCCGGGCTTGGCTGCCAAGGTTGGCGGGGTGTGGGGTACCAGTACCTAACTGGCAGGAGCTGCCCCTGCTTGGCCCGCCTGTAACATCCGCCAACTGAGGTACCGGTACGGCTGTTCCCCCGATCGTTGCCCAAGTTTCGCCCTTTCCCCCATTCCCCTTTGGAGATGGCGAGACTTTGTGCCAACCAGGGACGGAGGAATCGGTAATCTGGACGGCTTCCAGAGTACGGAGTACCAGCCTGGGGGATAGCAGCATGCCGAGTCGATGCACCGCCCATGAGGATCGTCTTGTTTGCCGGGCGATCGCTGCTGATCCCCTTTCATGCGCCGAACAACGTGCAGCACATCCCAGCCTGCATATAAAACCTCCGTAGTGGGGTGATTTACACTGGTCTTCGCGTCAGCAACAATCAAAGTCCGCGGCCGGAAACTTGAGGTTACCGAGAAGGGGTTAATCAGAGTACGAACGCTGTGCCGTCCGCTGTTCTCGACTCGTCGAAATTAGCTCCAGGGTGCGCCTAGGGTTTCTGGGCGGTGCTTGGGCGGTGGAGCCCTGGAGCCCTGGAGCCCTGGAGCCCTGGAGCCCTGGAGCCCTGGAGCCGTCGAATCGACCCTTTTGCGCGTGGCCAGTCCCTGGGAAGTTACTCTGTTGACATCAGAGAGAGAGGCAGAGAGAGCGGCCTTGTGGGGCAGCAGTTTCCTCCGGACCTTGGGGGAGGACTCCACAGCCACATGACAACTACGGTATAATTCCGGTTCCCCACAACCACGCCCCAATTTGGTCCAATCTACGGAGTATCTCTAATTTTGTGAGATGCAGAGCCACCGGGCTGCCGTTGTCGCTTCGCTTGCTTCGCTTGCTTCGACTTGCTTCGATTGCTTCGACTTGCTTCACGCTGGAACACTTTCTTTGCCCTCCAGCAGAGTGCGTACATACTGGCACAGACTACGTCCATGCACACTACCTACCTATGCTCGATGCATACTGCATACTCTCTACAGACACACATCCCCTACATCCATCCATCCATCCATCCATCCATACGGAGGATCCTCTCGAAAGTTTTGATTAGCACTTCAAACAATTTAAGTTGAAATATTTGTAGCCGGCATTAAGTATCTCCATTCCATGTCTTAACAAGAGTTAGGATAACCCACTCCTCCAGCTTCAGTTAACAAAGGGATTAGCCCTAAGTTTCAACATTGCTAGGCATGAAGGAGATCCTTGAGCAATGGTAACAAACGATATTACAAAAAACTTCCGAAAGGAATCCTCCTCCCCTCCGTACATCGAGAGACAGCCAATTGCTGCTCCAAAGCCACTGCTTCCATAATGCCGTTGGGCGTATGGTTCTCTCTCCCCCGTCGTCCAACACCTTGCGGGACTCGGCAACAGCATTGCACAGTGCGCCCCCGGTTCGCACAGGCGATGGATAAGTTGTAAACGAAGAATAAAATTGGAAAAAAAAAAAAAAAAAACCCCACAAAAAAAGAGAATAGGAAGGAAGAAGGAAGGAAGGAAGAAAGAAAGAAAGAAAGACGACACAGCCCTGGGCCTGGACCTTGGGGGGAATAAACTTCGGTTGTCGGAAGCGGGAAGTTGCGGGTGAACGAAGTCCCGAACTCTGGTTCTTTTGCCCCGGGGTGATTTGATGTGAGGAACCTACAACGGGAGCTGTCAGCCGCACTGCTTCTGCTTCTGCTTCTCCTTCTCCCACGTTTTCCAGAAAGAAGTCCGACCTTGGAGGTTCAATGATGTTGGATGCGGACCATGTGGTGGGGGTTAGGGGTGGTGGCTACTGCTGCTGCCAAACGAGGTAGCCCCCAAAACCAACGCCCATAACTAGAAACTAAAGACCGTTTCTCCTAACCGACGATAGAGTTTCCCGAGGTTGATGGTTGGCAGCGATGGCCTTCCTTTCCTCTCTTCTTCGACTTCGGCCAAACCCCGCGCTTGCCCTCCGCCACCGCGCGGATGTTCCGCGGGTCTTCTCCTTTCCCCCCCCCAAAGACTTGTCGTTTCCTGTTGTTTTCCTTGCAAGAAAGAGAAGCTATGGAAGTTCTGGAAATTCACATCTCAACCGCGATCTATCGTGATTGGATTTGTTAAGTGGTACTTCGAAATCCTCGTTTAAGATGTTGAATTTTTCTAGAAAGGCTAAAAGTAACCAACCAACTAACTACTCGTATTATGAGGTGCAGTAAAAAGTCAAGGAAGGGATAATTTTTTCCACTTTCTATCTAGGGAGAAAAATTATATTTCTGTATGTTAATCTCATTTAACTTCTGTGATAACTGGCCTGTCTGTTGCCTAATCTAGACCGAAAAAAACTAAATAATCATGTAGCATTTCTCCCAATCAAGATGAACTTCCCCAGAGAATAACTCATATATGGATGGTTAATACAGTAATTGACATACATCTCTAGTACTACGGGGCTTACAAGCTCAACGAACGTGCAAGATGATTGATTATACTCGTTTACTATGGTGCATTCATTCAATTCTCTCTCGATCGCCAGGCCATCCCTTGATTCTTTCTGGCTTGTGAAAAGAAAAAGACGTGCGCCCTAGCCGAGCCTCGTTCCTGGTTTGGATGCGCAGATTATTTTGTCTTTTTTTTTTTTTTTTTTTTTTCCCGCTCGCTCGCTCGTTCTCTAGTTGACGAGTGAGCCAGTTATCTTTCTCTCCGCTCCAGCCAAATCCTTCGGCCAAGTCTAAAGTGCATTCCACCCAATCCCTTTTTTGTCTTTTCCCCACGCCCCGCTCTGAAGCGGGACAAAAGTAACAGGCTCCATTGACACGACAACCTCTTCCTCGCACCTTGATAATGGCTTCCGCATCTCCAGGGTAAAGGTTTTGGGATTTCCAGGGCGGGAAGCATCTGGTGAATTTCGCAGTTGACGCTGCAGGGTTCTGGGATTCGGGAGGAAGGGAGTTCAAGTCAGTTCTCAGTTCTCCCCATCATCACCATCATTATCGTCATCGTCATCACCATCATCACCATCATCATCACCATCATCATCATCATCGTCATCATCATCATCATCGTCATCATCATCATCATCAGATCATCATCATCCTCATCATCATCATCATTGTTCACCAAACTATATTTGCCTGCTTTGCTTTTTCGACTGCTTGCCCTTTCTTTACCAAGGCCTCTGGGCCGCACTATAATCGCCCATTTTAGGTCCCGTTCGTCCCATTGGCCCACATCTCCCTTCCATACCACGACGACGACGACGAAGACGACGACGACGACGACGGGCAACCGAATGAGCTGCCAGATCCACGTCCCGAGCCGCGATAGCCGCAGCAGAATTTTTGCCATCCATGCTCTTCAATCCTTGTCATCGCAACTTTTGCGTCCGGGCAATGGGGGGGTTTCCTCCGCTTCATTCCTGTGGCTCGTGTCGTTTTAACTTTCGTGCGTTAGACCCTGTAAAAGTTAGTAGGTAACTAACTAGATGCCTTAATCCTTAGTTAATGCCGCGCAGAACCTTCTACAAGGCGTCTAGGACCAGACTAGCAACCATTTCTTGCCTTTCAGATGTTTATCCGACTGGGAGTACCCCCGAAGAAGGGGTACCTAGGTAGGTTAGTTAGTCCAGCACGCAAAATCAAAATCAAAAACCAAAATCTCTCCGCATCAAAACTCCCGTAACCGAGATGGAGCAATTGACATTGTCCAATTTATTTACTGGCGCCCTCCCGCGAAACCGGGTATCGGGTATCAGGTATGGTATAAGGACAGGTGGGGTGGAGAGCTTCGGCTATACACGGACTTCTGCTTTCCCGAGAGAATTAAACGAGGAAAAAGGAAAAGAAAGGAAGAGAAGAGAAGACAAGAGAGAGAGATATATATACGGAGAGAGAGAGAGAGATTTATCATGCCCCTTTGTTGGTGATATCTTCCTTTAGCATCTTGCCAACGGTTTCGAAGCTCACTAGCCAGCCAGCCAAGCCAGCCAGTCAGTTGTGGTGATCAAACAGCTGATCACTCACTGTTGTCAGGGATGGATTCTCTGGATTTCTCATTACTATCTTCCCCACCGTCGCGTTCACCAAAACAGTTGATGGTCAGAGAGGAAGAGAGGAGAGGGGCTGAGAGTTTTTGGGGGGAGCAGCGAAGCTGTGTATGTCCAGCTTTACAAAATAACTATCGGGCATTGGAGCATGGAGGTGTGGAACAATGTCCTTGCACACACACACACACGAAATATAAATGGAAATCTCTCTCAACACTGTAGCTCAACTGGATACAGTCCACGCGGGAGTAGAAGTTACCGAGTCTTCTTGGTGCATAAGTCAAAGGACTTAGTTTTTAATGTTCCAACAATCCCTGGAATCAAGGAGAACAAAAAAATGTCATGGAGCAATCAATAATGTACATGTACATACAGTAGGAGTAGTATTTACTTCCTTCACCATGACCTTTGAACATTTTACTTGCTTTTACTTCTACCCATGGTTCGTCCTGGCCCGTAGTTACCTAGATAGCCGAGGGAAATCGCATGATTTGCTAGGTCTTTGAACCTCATATCAACATAGAGATATGTATAGGTCATGTTGAAATACTATGTCTTGACTGACTACTACATAACTAGTACAAGTAAAGATGAAGAATTTAGAATCTTTTTATAGACATCAGTAGTTAGTTATTCTCTCCTCCACCGGAATGGAATCGGAAACCAAAGATAAGAAAGAGAATGAGAAAGAAGAAAGAAGAAAAAACCTCCTCCTGTAGTTATCTGAAAAAAGTATAAGTTACTCGTCTAGAATAACTAGTTAACTGATCAAAATATATTACTAGAAGCAACTATTGATAACTATATCCGCTGCAAGGGTATCTTAAGTCCAAACCAACCTCCTCCCCTTCCATTGAATTGTAAATTCTCAGGACTTTTGACAAACCGCATATCTAATACGTTTGGGTAATTTCCTGGAAAAAAAAAATCAATTCTTTCGTGTTGGGTGTAACCACTCTACGCCGTTTGAGTGCTGCTGGGTTTGTGGAGATCGACCAAAGAGCCTTTATGGGCCGCTTTTTTATGTAGTTAGTTAAACTATGTAGTTATGGCTCGCAGACAAATTAGTTCATTCTACAGCTTGAAGTAAAGAGAGTGCTGTCCAACCTGAATGAATCTTAGAATCTTTTCTTGTTGGGGACTTCTTAGGCAATTAGACCTTCGACGTAGTCAGGCTTTCGTTCAAGATTGTGAGTTTGCCTTTGTCTTGTCTGTCTGTCTCAATATCTCCTCCATGCACTTGACCTGCAGGGATATATAGAGGGCTCATCCCTAACATTCTCACCAAGGTCATCAATGACAACACTTTCGGAGACAGTGTCAGTGGAGGATGCAACAACCTGTCTCACCAACCCCAAGACTGAGGTGAGGAGCAGACAGGATCCTCGGTCCAAAAAAGGTGTAGAACTGGTGAGAATTGCAATGCATTCATTGCCAAAAAGAAAAAGAAAAAGAAAAAAAAGAAAAAGAAAAAAAGAGAGAAAAAGAAGATTTCACTTTAACCACCTAGACAGTGTCGTAGAAAAGGCAGGAATAGGTGAGTTGAAGTGACACCCATGTTTCCCTTTTCCATTAGAGGATTGCAATCACTCGCCATTGTCGAAGCTCCATATAACCAGCCCATGGGGGTGTTTAACACCTGTTTTGGATCCCAAGAGAATGTCGACACCTGGTGTAATGCCACCACCGGGCCCTTGGCCACAGAGTTGTGTTCAGAACCCCAGAATCTCATGTGTTTTGGCCCGTCAGTCGGTGCTGGAATTATATTGTATTCGATGTGGAAACTGTGGGAACGTTTCTTCTATTATTTCTGTGTTTTGGCATGGTATTCCATCTCAATGTTAGCCTGCATTTGCAACTTCGCGCTACAGCGGTGCTTCTATCCCATACTACGGCAGAGGCGATCATGGTGGGCGCGAGCAACAGGCAAAGGTATTCTGCGAGCTTGGGAGGTTCGAGTTTTGTCATGCATCAACGGAGGCTGGGAGACGTTGTTTGTACGGACTATTGGCATATGATTCCGGCGTGAAAGGCTGTCGAGGTCTATCTACTCCATCAATCACTCGGAGACGCATTGCCGGATGTTCTGGGGGCCACACTGATCGAGCGTCTTCTCACCATGCGATGGCTATCAACTGGCGTCAAAAGTTTGAGAATGGCTTCGAACCTGCCTAATGAATGGCCACATGAAGGAATCTTTTCGTCTCACGGCCCACTACACAGTCGGTGGATTGTGCGAAGGCGGGCCCCCGTGTCGGCTTTTTGATGTCAAGAACCTCCCTCCGGAGACGGCCATGTCATGCTGACACAAATTGAAAGTTTTATCGAAGGAGAACCAATGATGAAGATACGGTTTTTAATGTTAACAAGTAGAATATACACTGTTGTTGGTGGGGGATCTACTCAAGTATGAGGAATCAGTGAAGCATAAATGGAGCTTACAATAAATCAATCAATCTACCTCTGTACAGATTACAATTCCCAGCGTGGCAAGGGCCTTTTTAGCGTTGCCTCTAGTTTGACTTTTGCGGGACCCAGCGATGGGTAAGTTAGATCTGTGTAATCTGTAAAGTTTACGGCGGATCTCCGAAAAGCCTGTTCTCCTTCCAACTCAGAGGTTAGGTATTTACTCGCATCCGCGGTCATTCATGTATCACCGATGCCCTCGCGTACATGGACATGGCACACATACTAGCATACAGGATATGAACTACCCGCCATGGGCCATTATGGCATGCATTGCAAGCTGAACACCCTGATCCAGACACAGCTAGCATTATAATACTTCACATGGAGCGGGCACACACAACCTGCTGCAGATCCAGGTTGTCTTTTGCTTGTTTTTGCCCCGTCTTTTCATAGTCTATTCCCCGCTTGTGCTGGGTCGGGAGCTGGGAATGGCCAGTCGGGGGTGTCTTTTTTTTTCCTTCCCTGATATCGAGCAGGGTGTTGTGCAACACAGCGCAGGGATACTACTAGTACTTGCACTCGCCTGTACTGTATAGTTACTGCAGCAGTGCGTTCCCAAGCCTTGCGCGATGCTTGGTTGATCTACATGCACGGCGCTGTGGAGTTTCTGCGCGGCAGGAGACATCCCGCTGGACTTGCTGGACACCGTTCCTCCAAGCTCTTGCTACTCGAGACATATTCCAATGCTGGTCCCTCCCTGTCATCTCGCAGCTCTGGGCTGCTACCTGGGCAATTCCCCTTTGCTTCCTGCCCGAAGAGCACTTCTTCTATGGAACTCCCCCGCCCTTCAAGCGTTTATCGTATATATCTAGATATAGACATATGCCCATCCCATCCACCATGCTGAAACTCCTCTGTGAATACACGGCCACCAACCCCCCGTTAATCGTCCTGGTCTTCCTGCTTTTTTCCCTCCCACTATCCCTCAGCCAAACAGCCCAACTATCCTCCCGCGCCAAAACAGGCAATCCCATCATAGAAGGCTGGTACGCCGACCCGGAACTTCGCATCTACGAGGACGCCTTCTACCTCTACCCCACCACCTCCACCAGTTTCAACAACCAGACATTCTTCGACTCCTTCTTCTCGTCCGACCTGCTCACCTGGCAACGTGCCGGCCGCATCCTCGACTTCGCTGATGTTCCCTGGACCACCGACCGCGCCGCCTGGGCCCC
Organism: Histoplasma ohiense; assembly: GCA_017607445.1. NCBI lineage: Eukaryota > Fungi > Ascomycota > Eurotiomycetes > Onygenales > Ajellomycetaceae > Histoplasma > Histoplasma ohiense. The sequence continues at coordinate 6,194,834 of JAEVHH010000001.1, forward strand.
CACCGTTGGCTACAAGGACGGCTCATACTTCCTCTACTACTCCGCCGGAGACGGTGTCGGCATAGGCGTCGCCGTTTCCAAATCGCCAGCGGGGCCCTTCAAGGATGTATTGGGTCGGCCGCTGATTGGCGATTATGTATTTGGCGCGCAGCCCATCGATGCGATGGTGTTTATGGATGGGCAAGGGGATGGGGAGGGCCGCGGCGCGGGGAGAAATTATCTGTATTGGGGCGGTCGGGGACATGCGGTTGTGGGCGAGTTGGCAGATGACATGGTGTCGTTCAAGGGCGGTTTCAGAGAAGTGACTCCCGAGAAAGCGTATGTGGAGGCACCGTGGATGTTGAAGAGGAAAGGGGTTTATTATTTCTTTTATAGCGTTGGAGGGTGCGTATTATTTATATTATTAACCCCCTTTTTTTCCCTTGTGCTTTCACTCTGCTCATATGTTAATGACGAATTCCGGGAAAAAAAAAAAAAAAAAAAAAAAAAAAAAAAAAACCTAAAAATAACCAAAAATAAAACATAGATGGGGAGATCCTTCCTACGCTGTCAAATATGTCAAAGGCGACAGCCCACTCGGACCTTTCAGCGGACCCTCCAAACTGATCCTCAGCAGCGATCCAGCCATCGGTACAAGCACAGGCCATAACAGTGTGTTCAATGTCGGCGACGAGTACTACATCGTTTATCATCGGCGGCCTCCGGGAGATGGTGCGCGCGATCACCGCGTCGTGTGCATTGATCGGATGTATTTTACTGACAACGGGGAGATTGAGGTCGTGAAGATTACGAATGAGGGGGTGGACGGGGTTACGCTGAAATGAAATATGGTGTAGCTCGTGGTTTAGCATGGATATGGTTGAGTTAAAAGTCAAGGGATGCAGAAAAAGGGTCGTAGATATGGATAGATAGATACGTATCGCAGTCCCCGTGGATGACAACAATAACTGAGATATGATATGATCGGAGTTTGGTATAGTTCTAGTTCGTTCTTTGGGTTAGGAGTATATATATCTATAACGCTGTCATTGTATATTCCCTTCCATTCCATAACACCAAGCACTCCGGCATTCCAGAAAAACGCATGGAAAAAATATATACAATCAAATAAAAGCAAAAGTCGCGATCCCAAATTCATAATTCATGTTTCATGCAACCGGGACAATCCCCACCCCAGCACATCCCTCAAAACACCGAGTCGGCTTCCTAGGATCATAATACCCACCGCCCTCCTCATCCTCATCCGTCTCACTCTCCGCATCTACATCCCCACGCCCCGCAACCAACGATTCGCCTGTATTAGCATTAGCAGCGGCAGTATCAGCAGCACTCCTCTTCACCTCCGTCCTCCCCCGCCCCCCTCCCTCCCCCTCGTTCTCATTCTCGTTCTCGTTCTCGATCTTGTCGTCGTCACCGTCGCCGTCTTCGTCGTCGGCATCGTCGCCCAACGGATTCCTCTTCCCCTTCCCCACCCCCCACCCCAACCCCCACAGCCGTAAACGAGCTCTTAAACCCGCCCTTCTTGAACCCCCCTCCCCCTCCTACCTTCGCCGTCCCTCCACCAACCTCAACCCTCACAATACCCGCCTCCTCATCCCGCCTCCTCTCCTCCCGACGCGCCCTCTCCGCTGCCTGCGGATCGCGCGACAGCTGCTTCAGATCCCGCAGGCGCTTGCGGTGCTGGTGGTCGTAGGAGCCGATGTGCGCTTCATATTCCGGGTGGCGCGAGTAGGATTTGCTGCAGAGCGTGCAGGTGAAGGAGGTCAGGGCGTTGCGGGCGGATTCCGTTTTGGGGGATGGGTTGGTGAAGCTGCGCTGTTTCTTGTGTGCGTTTGGGAAGGGTTTGGCGCTGGTTAGCTGGGGTTTTTTATTTTATTTTATTTTCTTTCCTGCAAGGGGTTTTCAAGAGGAGGGGGTGGGTAGGGGACACGAACTGGTGGCATTGTTGCCTTTGTTTGTTTTCCTTATTTAATAATTATCGGGTTGTTTGGCGTTGTGGGGGGTAGGGTGGCATGGTATATATATATAGTACGACGCAGTGTTCTTTGGGATTCATTGAGTCCTTCCTTCGCTGGGAGTAGAGCTTGAAGCGATCAAGGATCATTTGTTTGTCGTTGAGCTTGGAGATTCTGCCGGGAGACCAGCAAAGGCGGTGAAAACAGGTGAAGCCGCAGCTGCTTCCGGGTTCAACTTCCTTCAACTGCTCAACATTGCCTTTCTTTGCCTGTATAGAGCAGTCTATAGATACACCTCATTTCCCGTACTTCTCCTACGGACATCTCTACGCAGCCAATGTCATAACATTGTACACCAAGCAAACGCTCAATGGACCGACCATACCACGCAGCATCAGGGCGACGACGTGGTGCAGATAGCTATGCAATATCTGAAGATTCGGGGACAGATTCGCTTCAACAGCTCGAGCCGTCACCTCTCGACTGGACACTGGACTTGGAACAGGGCGGAAACCTGCCGAACGCCTCCACCGCCGGCGGAAAACCCGCCGATGCAGGAAGCTATGAAGGAGAGAACAAACATCGACGTGACCCCACCCGACATCTAGGGCTAAGCGGGAAGGGTTGGGAGTACTGGCGTACGTATGCCCTTTGCTATAGCTGCCTGGAGCTGGTGGGGGGAAGAAAGAAAAAGAAAGAATCATCTCTAACCGTAAAAAACTTATCAGTGTCCATCCTTCAGAGAACCTCGACCTACGCGCCCACATTCTTCCTAACCCTCCACCTAACAAACACCTCTCTAATCCCCCTCATGACCGACTCCATCACAGCCGCTGAACCCTACCTCCTGCTCACGCGACCCCTCTATCAGTCCCCCGCCCTCGAACCTTTTCTGCTCACTATACCCGTCCTCACCCACCTAAGCGCAGGCGTAGCCCTCCGCATCCTCCGCGCCCGCCGCCGCGCCCGCCTCTACGGCGCCGAAACACGCGCCCAACGCCACGAGTTCCGTGCGTCGGGAAACTGGAAACGGCCCAGCGTCCAGGCCCGGCTGGGTTATCTGCTGCTGCCGCTATTTGTATCCCATGTGCTGGTGAATCGGGTTGTGCCGGTGTATGTGGACGGTGGCAGTTCTGGGGTGGGGCTCGGGTTCGTGGCCCACGGGATTGCGAGGGCACCGTGGCTTATGCGAGGGTGGTATGCAGCGTTGGTTGGGGTTGGGGTTTGGCATGTTGTGGGTGGGTGGGCGTGGTGGATGGGGTATAAGACGGAGATGACGGAGACGGGGAGGAGTCGGGGCCCAAATGGGGGGGTTTTGGGATCGATGGATTGGAGGAGGTCGCGGAACGTTAGATGGGTCGTTATTGGGGTTTCAGCGACGGGGATTGCGTTGTGGCTGGCTGGTGGACTGGGAGTTTTAGGACGAGGAGAACTGGGAATAGGGTGGGAGGCGAAAGGGTGGGATAAAGTATACAAAGAGGTGCCGTTGTTAGGGCGGGTTTTAGGGCTGAAATGAGAAAATGTATTGTCGATGGTTCCGCCATTTCATGTTTGGGCACGTTTAAAGGCATGTGTATAGAGTTCTGGAGATATGACATGACATATCTGATGCAATAATAGATGTTCTCGTGCAGAAGTGTTTTCTTGAAAGCCCTTAGTAAAAACAGGATAGAAAATAAGGAAGGACACAGGAAGGGATACTCTGATACCAATTAAATCCAACTCAATCAATCACGCCAATAGATACTCATTCTTTAATATCTAAACCAGCAGTCGTTCTCGGCAAATTTATTCTGTATAGAGACAAACTCCCTCCACTGGCTCGGCTCGCCAGTCGACGCGATATCGGAGCGCTTCTGAGTTTCGCCGCAACTATGTATCAACGACGCCGGCAATCAGAGATCTTAGAGACGCCTCGAATTCCACAAGAGGAGCAATAGAGAATAAAATGGCAAGTAGATCGAGATAGATTGATCGACTGTGCGGAATATCTCCTTCAGCTCGCGTCCATTCCCTGCCATCGCCATGTCAGTCGGTCCTAATTTATTCTTCTTCACAGTTCAACGATTGCCGGATGCCGAAGTAGACATGGCAGAGCCTATGCCGAACTAACAGACAACCTGCCCCGCAAAAAAAAAAAAAAAAAAAAAAAAAAAATTAACCGCCCGCTGATATCTGCTGGAAATACAAGTAAATAAAAGCGCCGATTAAGCCCTCGTCTGTCCAAAAGAAACAATCTTAGTTTGCTACTCCTCTCCTCTCCGCTCCTCCAGCTCTACTGACCCTCTCCCCAGCCTCCCTTACCTAAAGCAGGAACTACAAGTATATATATATATCCCCCGTACACACACCCAGAAATGGTCACCCACAAAGTCCTCGTCCTCCCCGGCGACGGAATCGGCCCTGAAATCACCGCCGAAGCCGTCAAAGTCCTCTCCGTCTTCTCCTCGCAAACACGCACCTTCGCCCTCCGCACCGAACTAATAGGCGGATGCAGCATCGATGCCCACGGCACCCCTCTCACTGATTTTGTGAAGCAAGCCGCGTTAGACGCCGATGCCGTCTTATTCGCCGCCGTCGGCGGGCCAAAATGGGATGGTGTCCGCCGGGGCCTGGAGGGTCCGGAGGGCGGGCTCTTGCAATTGCGAAAAGCGATGAGTGTGTATGGTAACTTGCGGCCGTGCATATCGCCGTGCAAGGCGGTGACGAGGGAGTTTACTCCGTTTAAGGAAGAGGTGGTCGAGGGCGTGGAGTTTCTGCTGCTGAGGGAGAATTGTGGTGGGGCCTATTTTGGGCGGAAAGTGGAGGAGCAGGATTATGGTAAAGCATCTCATATCAACATCCGCACTCCACCATCCGTTATGGATATCTCGAGCGTGGCGAATATGCATTTTTACTGACGTTTTCCAGCAATGGATGAATGGGGATACAGCGCCGAGGAAGTCAGGCGCATCGCCCGCCTAGCCGCCTACCTCGCCCTACACCACAAAAGCCCAACCTTCTCCACAAAACCGCTCCCCATTATCTCCCTCGACAAAGCCAACGTCCTCGCCTCCTCGCGTCTCTGGCGCCGTGTCGTCACGGAAACCATCTCTACCGAATTCCCCCAGCTAGAACTCACCCACCAGCTCGCCGACAGCGCCTCGCTGCTCATGGCGACGAAGCCGCGTGTGCTGAATGGAGTTCTCCTAGCTGATAATACATTTGGTGACATGCTGTCGGACCAGGCGGGGTCTCTTGTGGGTAGCCTGGGTGTGCTGCCAAGTGCAAGCTTGAGTGGGGTGCCCGGTGAGGATGGGAAAGGGGGCCTGAAGGGGTTGTATGAGCCGACGCATGGCTCGGCACCCGAGTATGTATTGCTCTGCGTGGCCGTTGACCAAAAGAGAAAGAAGCAGAAGAAGAAAGTAGACAAATGCTAACCTATATTCGGTAAATGTAGCATCGCCGGCCAGTGCAAAGCGAACCCCGTCGCCATGATCCTGTGTGTAGCGATGATGTTCCGCTACTCGTTCCATATGGAGGCCGAGGCTCAATTAATTGAGCAGGCTGTTTCGGCTGTGTTGGGGTCTGGGATCCGCACGCCCGATTTGCGGGGGAAGGCAAAGACGGCAGAGGTCGGGGATGCGATTGTGGAATTTATTAAGAAAACTGGGGGATTGTAGACGGCGGATGTTGAAGTGATGTTGTGAGAAATGATCTATCATATCAAACATTGTGAGAAAGGATCTATCATATCAAGCATTGTGAGAAAGGATCTATCATATCAAGCATTGTGAGAAAGGATCTATCATATCAAGCATTGTGAGAAGTGATCGATCATCTTATTCTATCTCAATTTCGGAAACCGGATCACTGCTCCGATGTATACCAGCACTGCCCCCATCATATGTTCAAGCATTCTCTTTCTTATAAATACTGCCTGGTTATCATGTAATTATTGGAGTTAGAATAATCAATTCAATTTACTTATTCGATATTCAGTATTTGGGTCAATATTCGGACTTTATTCAGTTCCGACAGATGTTTTGGGTATATGGGTGAGGTTTTGAGGATTTGGTAGGGTTTCGTGGTTTACACGAACTGCCCGGGATTGAATGATTGGACGCAATCGTTCTGTTATATTATTTAATATTCTTGACATCATATGGATGGTATGGAGTGTATGTGTTGCATGAATGCTGATTCAATCATATAGAGGAGTGTATAGATATGCAATGAATTTTTGAGATCTGTTGCTTCAGCAATCCAGGGGTTGATTGATCATTGATTCTTTGAACAAATGCATGAAGCCAATACAATAATGTAAATTATTCACTTCCCACCCCGCGACGCCCTATTCATCGGGCCCCAATTCGCTCTTGGATTCATTTGATACCTTGTCAACCTCTTCTTCCGATGCGCTGCCAACACAGTCTTCCCAAGAGCCTCGTCAAACACAATAGTCAATGTGTTTGGATCCGGTTCCAAAAGGGACGGAGAGCGCGACCGTCTAGATCCTGCTCTCATGGGTGAAACAGATCGCTGCGGTTGTTTAATTCCCCCGTCGCAATTTTCACCCTTCGGAGGAGAGGCACCCCTCTCAGACCCGTTTTTGCTCTTTTCACCAACTCCTCTTGATCCAGAACCAACACGATACAAAGCAGCCTCAATACGCAGGACCAGGTCCGAGACCTCCGTGGATCCCTCCAGCGCCATTAGTACATCCCGCTTCAGGCTTCTCAGCTTCGCCCCTGCCTCATCATCCATCCTCTCGTTTTCATTCTCAGTATCCCTCTTCCACCTCATAATCCCCATCCCCGCAGTCCCCTCTCGAATTTTCCCCTCTTTAACGGGGCACTTCTGCCTCACCCACTCACGCACAATCTCCCAAATGACACTCCATGGAGCATCCGTTCGCACAGAGCCGGCTTTGGTATGGCTGCGACTAGATCTATAGCCTAGGTGATGCAGGGCGCCACGCAGACAGTCTTCGGAGATTGTTTGTGTATGCACGACTTTGCAAACGTAACTGGGCATGAAGAAGAAAGGGTGCGGATCGAGTTTGGCTGGGTCAGTACGGGGGATTATGAAGGATGGGGTGTCTTTTCCCTTGCCGTTCGTAGCAGTTTCAGTTGTAGCAGCAGCAGCAGCAGCAGCAGCAGACTCAGGTGCGGGAGTATTCTCGCGGGAGGGCCCGCCTCCCATATCCAAATCCTCCTCCAACGCAGTCGAGAGCATCCCTTCAATTCGCCCCACTGTGGGATAGGTCTCGCTATCGGCACCCGCCAACAAATCCAAAATTCGTTGGATGAAGACATTATTATGGAGCGGGCCCGCCCACATGGGCCCAGCAAGATGAGTTTTAAACCCACAGTGTTCACATGTGGGTGTCGTACTTGGTCCCTGCGCAAATCCATAGTGATAGAAAGGGTTTCCATCCCGACCAATCTTATGTTTATTCACAGCGAGAGCCTGCGTTTTCCATGCCCCGCAGCCGTTATCGCAGTTATACACTATCATCGATTTTCCAGCGGTGAACTTTACCTGCGCCGGTGAGCGGTGGAGACGTACGAAAACCCTTGCGTAGAAATCAATAGAGAGAGAGAGAAGAGGTTCGATGGATAGGCCATATTTGGCGGCTGAACTAGCAATTGCGTGCAGGATGAGTCGTAGGCCAGCTTCATGTGACTGCGGGCCTTTGAAGGGCAATCCGCCGTACAACGCATAGGTTTTCTCTGGATAGCCGTTGGAGGCGAACACGCTTGCATCCGTGCATGTAACGCACAACAGTCCCCCATCACAGATGGCCTGAACGGCAGCGTCCATAAAGGGCGCCGCGGTGCCGTAGGGATCAAGATCGACAACGTCAAATTTCCCAAAATGGCTGCTATCCTTCTGAGGCCGAGCGCGGAGCATGCTATACATGTATGCACAGGCATCATCGATGTTTGGCATGACAACATTTCCGACGCCGTTGTATTGTATATTCAGCTTCATGGACTTAACGGCGTCGGGGGAGAGGTCGTTGGCGACTATGCGTGTTGCGAAGGGGATTTCTTTTGCGTAGCGGAGAGCGCGGAGACCGGTTGCAGAGAGAGCGTCAAGGATGGAGAAGGGCGGTATCTTATTCTGCTCTGTAACCGTGGTTGTAGTTGTAGTTGTAGCTGTTGCTGTATCCTGTTGCTCCGCCTGAACACATTTCCCAAGAGAATTGCCCGCCTCATCCCCATCCCCATCCCCATCCCCATCCCCTCTATTCTGCCCCTCAGCCTCTCTCCCCCCAACATCCGCAACTACTCTCTTCCTCTTCTTCACTTTTGACGCTCTCTTACTTAGAGCCGCCTTTTCCATCTTCACCCTCTTCACCACCAGCGCATGCTCTCCATAGGCCCGGATCGCCAACACGCTCAAATCGCGGTTGAATTGCTGAATTGGGTTGTAAAAGACAGACTGTGTCTCTTGCTGCTGCTGCTGCTGCTTTCCCTGTTGTTTCTTGGGTCGTTGCAACTCCTCATCTCCCTGAGGAGCCGTTATATTCTCCTCGCCCAATCCCGTTCCTTTTTGCGCTATCCCATCCCGCTCTTGACTTTGTCCTTGGGATCGCGGTATCAGTATATACGCTAAACCCTCCTTAACTGCCATATACTCCTTTCCCTCATGACGCACAATCTGTCCCGCGCTCAACTCCGTGCCCGATTCCACGGCTGCAGGCAGAAAACCGGAGATTTCCCCAGCCGTCTGAGTCATTGCAGCTTTTGTTGAGCTAGTGCTCGTCCTCGAAAACACACGCTTCTCTGGAAATACGGTCAATGGCAATCGGAGACAGATCCGGAGCTTTCTACCCCTTTGGGACAATGGAAGCGCGGTAGATAAGCTCTTAATGTTAGTAGTGAGCTGTGTGGTACGGAGGAGCGGCGGAAGTCGAGCACCAAGGGCTGCAGATTTTGGAGGCGCTAAAGCTGTCGCCCAACATAGCAAAAATGCAGGGTTTACGCATGTGCATGTGCGCGCGCTTCTCAAGGAGAGAATTGGGTACATCGACGTTCCATAGCAGCTTGGAAGCGCACAGTTGTGGATCTTTCTCTGCTACCTGCGAGGTTCGGAAGTTTTCAATTGATAGTTATTAACTACCACGTGACTATATATCCTAAAAATCAGGGGAATGACGATAAACTGAATAGTATTTGATGAAGCTACTTTGAACGTGGTTAAAGAGGCTATTATTGCTATCAAGAAGTACTATTATACAGTACGAAATTCTTATATGATATTTTGATTAAACATGCAAAAAAACGTCCATAAAAATATTATTAAAATATATCATCAGACTCGTCATCAAGGTAAAAGAAAATAGGAGGGAAAAAGAAAAAAGAAAAAAGAAACCAAGCAGGAAAAAAACATGACATTACCTTCTCCCGTCTTGATCATTCCCACTGTACAGAAAAAATTAAAATAAAATGAGAAAAGGTAAACAAAAGGACATATGTATCCCCCAAGTAAAGAAATCTTAAGAGGAGGACTTTTCCGCCTTCCTCCCCTTGGCTCTATGTTAACAACAAAATGTCTAAGTTCGCATCCTCCTTATCCCCAATACCTCTGAAAGTGGAACACAGATCAATGACTCTCAAAACTTCGACATCGCGATCGCGATAGCCTGTGTGTCACTATGACTAATGCTAACACTAACCTCCTTAACGCCCACCTGCTTCGCAGCAGCAGCAGCATCGCCGTGTAGCTAAATAGTATCACGGGTAAATGTCAGTAAACCGTTTCTTCCCACTGCTTCGCCGACGGGGTGAGCAGTGAAAAATGAAAAGAAAAATGAACTTACAACAACAACCGGTCCACCTCCACTTCCACTCAAAATTTCGATATCCTTCAATGCCGCCCCGGCCCCCTTGCCCGCGACCCCGAGACTCTTAAAAACAGCTTCTTTGGCGCTCCACCGGCCAGCAAACGATGCTTGCGGGGACGGCGCCGCGCGACAATACCGCTGCTCCTCCTCCGTGAAATTGCGCTCGATGAATGTTTCGTTCTCGATATTGATGGCTGCGATGCTCTCGACGTCAACGCCGACTTTGGAGTTTTCGGACGCAGTCGCTTTGGCGAGGGACTCGACCATCTGGCGCGTGTGGAGGGTTTGAGGGTCTTCGGATGGCACTGGCGTGGATGACTTGTGGGTGGTGCTGGTATTTTTCCCATTGGCGGTGCCATTGCCATGGGCGGGAGTGGTAGCATAACCCAGGGTATCTGTCTTCTCATTAAGAACAACCCGAATGTCTGGATTCAAGAAGACCTTCGTTTCCATCTCATCAGCATACGGCGATTTGTCCTTGGCCACAAAGAGACTATTATTAATAAGCCCGTTATGGAAATACCGGTACGCCTTCTTCTGTCTCGCCTGAACCTTCCTCTTATACCCTTCAAACGTCGTCTTATCAAGTGTCGCAAACAGATACTTGGGGTGGATGCCGATCGCTTGAGTTCCCTTCTGCCCGAACCCAAACGACGTCACTGAGAACGCCTTGATGCCATCCGTCTGCAGACTGCGACTCGGATACACGATATAGTCGAACTTCTCCATGACCTTATCGATGTTATCCGCATTGCGGTTGCCAGGCACAAGACCTGAATTCAACACCTGCAACGCACCGTTGAACATGAAGCCACCTGCGGCACCCTTGGGATGGCCTGTAAGGTACTTCTGGAAGATACCCATCATCGCATTGCCCTTCTGGCGGCCGAGATGCCTCACCTGCTGGCAGATAACATCGCATTCGTTTTTGTCGTTGGCAACAGTGGAGGTGCCGTGGAAGGAGGCCACGTCGAGGTCGTCAATGGTCAGGCCCCAGGTAGCCAGTGCGCCGCGAAGTGGAGCAATGCGCGAATCTCGCTTCCAGAAGTTGTTGCCAAGGCTATAGGCGGCGTCTTTCTCCTGGCGGATTGCTTCACGCTTGATGTGCTCGATACGCTCTTGCATATATTCGTCGACATTGAATGGTTCGGTGGCTTGGGCTTTCATTGCTTCAACTTCCTCGTTGAGATAGAGAAGTTCTGACTCTTGCCATTGTTTGATCTGGGCTTTGCGGAGATCGAGCTGGCGACGACGATAATTGATATCGAGAAGCGGGGAGGGGAATTTTCCAGGATTCTCGCGGGCAGTTGACAAGACACCCTTTCCAGGCGCAGGGACAGATCTACCAATCTTATCCGTGGCCGTGGTCGTCAACCCAACAATACCATAGATGGGCACACCCATATCCAATGCAAGCTGCGCGCTCATTATCAGCTGCATGCCGCAACCTTGTGACTCCATGAATCCACTCCGCGTGGTGGTAGTTGGCCGGGACATCTCCTGGGGCGTACGGCCATGGGCAAATTCCTTCTCGGCGTTACTCGTAGCTTGCATATTCGCAAACTCATATGACCCTTCTTCCTGGAAGTCATCAAAACCGCCGACGAAGCAAACGCGCGCTTTCCCCTCAACGATAGTCTCATAACCGATATCGATGGACTCGACGGCTGTGGCACACGCACCAACAGGTGTTTTGATGGGGCCTGTTGACGAGAGCAGAAGCATATTTACCCATGCACTCATGGTGTTGATGAAAGATTCTTGCAGAATATCCTTTTGTATCGGTTTATCAAGGTATCGATCCTTGTAAATACCGCGTAAAGCATGGGATCCACCAATTCCAGAGCCAATACAGTTACCAACCTCCGAGATATGGACATATTTGTAGAATTCATATGGGTCAGTGATACCAGCCGCAAGTAGGGATTCGACAGTGCAAACTAGGACAAATAGAGTAACACTATCCACCTGGCTGATAATATCATCCGGAATCCCATAGTGCTTCGGATTCCACCCCGTGGGAATTTGACCGGCAACCAAGCGATCGAACTTAAGAGCCTTGGGAATCATCAGGGTAGCTCCCTTGAGCAAGCGGACAGTGTATTCCCCAGAATCAGGAATCTCAAAAATCTCCACGTTATCACCATGTTCGCGCTTGAACTCCTCTGCAGTTTCTTTGGACGCCTCAAATGAATCCAGATCCTCCTGCAGCACGACCTCCTGGAGTATCTGTTTCTTCTTCGGATCATACCCGCCGAAAAGCTCCGGCTCAATAAGACGAATACCAGAATGTTCCAGGATGTGTTTCTCATACCTTGCTTTGACATCCTTATCATTGACAGGTTCTCCTGTTTTTGCATCAACCCAGCCGGAATATGGCTTTCCCTTGATGGGACCGTTATGATTCTTGATCAGCCCCATCAGCCAGGCCATCTCAATGCAGCCTTCCAGTGAGAATTTCCCGTACGCTTCCATCTCCCACCGGGTGCGAGAGTTACCCCAGGGACCAATCTCCGCAAAGCCCGTGACAACAACCACCTTATCCAAATTTACCATACCCTTAAGATTAGCGTTGAGCGGCTCGATCTCCTCTTTCCAGTCGGGGAGTTTCGGAAATTCAAACTTGATATTCGCGCGGGGAACTGTGGTGACCTTCTTATACAATGCCTCGCTGCTCTCGCCATTGACAACCTTATTCTCCAGCGCCGTCTCCTTAGTGACAGCCTGCCGGACGGTGCTTGTCTCCTTGACCTCGCCGTGCAGCCGCTTCATCAGCACATTGAGATCAGGCAGGAACTGGAGGCCACCGTTAAGATCAGCGAAGACGGGCTGGTTTTGGCACAGGTTGACGATGGCAGGCGCCATGAGACCTAGGAGGTTGAACGCCATCTCCTGCTGCGAGAACGTGCGAACGCCAAGTTTTTCGACACCTTCGGCAATCACATCGTTGGCGTTCATGAGACCGGTACAACGCGTCCAGCCGATGACGGCACCACAGATAGTCAAGTAATTTGCCCAACTTTCAGAATACCAGCGGTTGAAGAGAGTTTCTAGCCCGAGTTTCGACTCGGAGTATAAGCCATCGTTACCAAAGGTACCATGGTTTGGAGACAGAGGCAGGATAACCTGAGCGGGACGAGTTTCGAACCCGCGCTCGTATTTCTGGGACTTGACATAACCAAGCAGGCGGAAGATGTTGGTCAACATGACTCTATGTGCGAGTTCAGATTTCGAGTCGATGCCGTCAATTTCCCGGCCATTCTCAGAGATGGCAGCGAATGGCACGATATAATCCAGATCCCAGCCCAGTCCATTCTTGGGATCATAAATGTAGTTCACAAGCGCTTCAACATCCTGCTTACTGCCTTGGTTGAAAGGAACGACAACGAGTTGTGAACCCCGCGCGCCGTAGCGGGTGTACATAGTCTGGTAGTACTGAGTGACTTCTCGAGAAAATCGACTTGTGGTGACGACGACCTTGGCACCACCACTGATCATACCCTGCAATACAGCTGCACCAATCGATCCAGCCCCTGCACCAGTCATCAGAGCATTTTTACCATGGAACGTGACCCCAGCGCGAGCAGCGGATTCCAGCCCGTCGAGATAGATGCCGGTGAGTTTCTTGCTATATTCCCATCCATTGGCGTCTTTCTTTTTGAGGTGGAGGAATGGGATGGTCTCCACTTTGCCCGTGCGTCCATTTCCGTGTCCGTTTGCGTTCCCATTCCCGTTGGCGACCGTACCGTTCATGCGAGATCTCGAGCTATTGCGACTGCCCTTCTTCGCATAGCCATTTTCTTGAGGCATGATTTGGTTCTCGTTCATGGACAACGCACGTAGAACCTCGCGGTATAGGGCATTGAATTGCAGCTGGGACGACTTGGAGAGTTTGTGTTGCTTGCGAATGAGTTTATAGACACTCTTCAAGTCATTCTGGACTTTGGCGCGGTTACTGTACTCGGAAATGGGCCCACCCTCCGCCATTGCCTTGACGTAATGCTCGAGTTTCCGGGCGCTACCTCGAGGAATTTCAGAGTACTTGATGTTTCCCCGGGAGTCAATGATAGTCTGAGGTCCTGTTGGTACGGCAACGTCTTTGTAAACAGGCTTCTCATTGAGAACCTCCTTACAATTTTCTAGGAGTTGCTGGCCAAGTTCCTTTGCGAGTTTATATGTTTCGCCGCGTTCGGTTGGGCAGTTGTCAATGTGGTATTGCATAAATTCTAACAAGAGAGGATTCGACCGATTCATAAGACGGATACATTGGCTGACAATTTCACGATCCACAGCCTTCAGCCGGCCGAAGATGATATCGTAATACATGTTGAGCGCATCTTGCCTCGCCCAGTTCCAAGATGAATCGTAGATGCGGGCCTTGAGAGGGTCGAATGACGGCGCTATGCCGGAAGCGTATGTGTCACCGTGCTCAGCATGCCACAGATCCAGTTGCGCCTGGAGAGCAGCCTGAGTTTCCTGGGAGGCCAGGAAAGCCTTATCGCCTGCGCGAAGATCTTTTTTAAGATACCGGGCCGTAAGCTCGAGTTGTTGCTTAAAGAATGCACGTTGATCCTTAGTAAGGGCGTCCAGAGCGGCTGGGTCCATCATCATGCCACCACCTCCATTGCCTCCATCTCCACCAGCGGGAGTGGTAGAAAGGTTGATACCGGCATTGGCGGCATATTTATTGGCAACATCGTCCAAGTATGCTTTGGCGTCCGTTTCCGAGCCCAGTCGCGACGCAGGCTCCATAGTTAGAGCCAGTAGAAGAAGACTGTCTTGTCGACCTGCTTGCAGTCCCCATCTTGTTTCAAGATACTTTCGGACAGCGGTAATATTGAAACCACCGGGCATTTTGGACGAAACAAGTCTTGCAACGAGTGATGAGGATTGTTTGCCAAGTTGGCCATTAAAAGTAGGCTGGATAGCAGCACCAAGCTCATCTAGTGGCGTATCTTCTGGCTTCTCTGGGGTTGAGCCGAATTCTTTTCCGAGATCGCCTAAAATTTCATTTTGAAGAGTTGATTTGCCTACAAGAAATATAACATTAGTTCAGCGTTTCCACTGGAACCCCAGGGTGGATAATTGACAAAGAAAACAAATGAGAATAGCTCACCTCCAACTAGATCCTTAATAGCCTTTGTCAGGGGAATATCTGCCAAGGGCTTTTTCAATTTCTGCGCCACAAGCACTCTAACTATATCCAGAGCTGTAACTGGTGTATCCGCAACAGCAGCAGCTGGTCCAGTCGATGGAGATGGAGCTGAAGCTGGAGGTGGGGCTGGAACAGCCGCAGGAGCAGGAGCAGAGCCGGATGCTGCAGGAGTAGTAAAAGCCGCAGCACCAGCAGTAGCAGGGACGGATTCCGGCTCATCTTCTACGGGATCAACATCGTAATAAATCTCCTTTGCGTCCTTATTATAACACAGAATCTGGCGTTGGACGGAGGTAGCTGCATCGTAAGCTTCGTACTTGGACGCAATCGTACGCCTGGCCATTCCACCCAAGGTGTCAGCGGGGCCTATTTCGACGATGCGCTCCGTCCGCTTCTCCTGGAGGATGACATCTTGGGTTTCGATCCATCTGACGGGGGAGGCGAATTGGTATGCGAGGAGCTCGACAAGGAGGGTATGGGCGAGCTCCTGCTCGACTTCGGGGCGCATGTTGATGGGAATGAGAGGAAGGGAGAGGAGATAAAGGGAGGACTGGATATATTATGTACTGTAGGAATTTGGGAGACTGAAGGATGCTTGATATAAGCTTGGTATGCCCCGGTTTGAATTAAAAAAAAAATTAAAGCGGCAAAAGAGAAACTCCAATCGCATGCCGAGAGGAGCAGAGAAGGATGATGGAGTAATGCGGACCACAGACGTCCTTCAACCAACAATGAGAGAGCCTGGAGAAGAATCCCTCCAAGCAGTCAACGTCAGTGGGTGGAAAGTGGGAGAGGGGAGGGTGAGGTGAAGAACAAGAAAAAAAAAAACGAAAATAGTGACACCGAGGGTTCGTTGTTGGGGAGTTGAGATTATTGATACGGTGTCTGCATTACAGTACGCCGTACGGTGCCTGGTTGGGACACTAGCCAATGCTTGTCTGTAGTGGGCCAGGGCACGGCAGCTGCGTATTGTTCCGGTATGGCGAATACGGTGTGCGCATCCGATACGATGGAGCTTACTTGAAGCCGACCGATCAGGGAGGAGTTAAGAGACAGAAGATGGCTAAACAACAGAATTGAGATTGTGGATAAATATATAATCGCCCACGTTTTACTCTCTGATAAAACAAGATTAAACGCCATCCTCCTATATCCGCTTGCCAGGACCCCAACACCACAGTTGCCAACATTTTGATGCACACTGTTGGGAGCCCAGAGTCTGTGGCCACTAGTGTATCGTATTGTCAACCGGGCAATCTGGGCCAGACTACTGCGTGACTAAGCCCAACCATTTTGCTTTTTGTAATTCTTGGTATTAATTACCGGGCATCAAATTTTCCCAATGCGGGCAGAAAACCAGCAAGTATCTATCTAGCCTCAACATCTTCAAGTCTTCAATTCTTCAATTTCTTCGTCTCTGTGCTTTTCCCCTCAGAACTGGGTACTCCGCTCCCCGTTCTCTTCCACTACTGTTGCTTCCCTGGCACGGACAAACGGTGGAGTGTTCAACATTATTGCACAGCTACTCCTTCTCTCATTCCACTTGACGGCTACTCATGAGCTGAATGCTGCTTCTGTGGTCTCCCTTCCTCCCAACATCCTTGCGTCGTTTCTTCAACACCCTCCCGCTGTGAAACTTGGGGACTATCGCCACCTCAACCTGCCTACTTGAAACTGAGATTGGCTGTTCATAAAACTCACAGGCAAGTTACCTGCTTTTCCAATCTCCTACAACCCTCTCAATTGACTAACAGGCCTCCTCAGTTTGCCTCTCTACCAGCATCATGTACGGCACCTCTACAGGCCCCCAGACGGGCATTAATACCCCGCGATCCTCACAATCTCTCCGCCCTCTCATCCTGTCCCACGGCTCCCTCGAGTTCTCATTTCTAGTCCCGACCTCCCTACATTTCCATGCGCAACAACTCAGGGATTCCTTTTCAGCTTCTTTACCTGCCCCCACCGATGAACTGGCTCAGGATGACGAGCCTTCATCTGTGCAGGAGCTCGTTGCTAGGTATTTGGGCTACGTTGCTAGCCAAGTAGAAGAAGGCGAGGATGACGCACAGGGCTCTTATGTCGAGGTATTGAAGCTTGTCCTAAACGAATTCGAGCGCGCGTTTATGCGGGGCAACGATGTACATGCCATCGCCTCTACGCTTCCAGGAATCACTGCAAAGAAACTCCTCGTCGTACAGTCATATTATGCGGGTCGTGCGGCAGCAAATCGGCCCACCAAACCACACGATTCTGCCTTGCTGCGTGCTGCTGCAGATGGTAATGCACAACTGTACAGCGTCTTTGGCGGCCAGGGAAACATCGAGGAATATTTTGATGAGCTCCGGGAAATCTACACCACATATCCTTCCTTTGTGGAGGATTTCATTGCGTCTTCTGCAGAGCTTCTGCAGTCTCTCTCGCGCGACCCGGATGCCATCAAGCTCTACTCCAAAGGGATGGATATTGTACGATGGCTTGAGGACCGCGACTCGCAGCCAGACACGGATTACCTGGTATCTGCGCCCGTTAGTCTTCCCTTGATCGGTCTGGTCCAGCTAGCACATTATGTGACTACGTGTAAGGTTATGGGAAAACAGCCTGGCGAAGTCCTGGAGAGATTCAGCGGGACCACGGGCCATTCCCAGGGCATTGTCACTGCAGCTCTGATCTCTACGGCTACCACGTGGGACACGTTTTACAAAGCCTCCAAAAGCGCTTTGACGATCCTATTCTGGATCGGAATGCGAAGCCAGCAAGCATACCCGCGAACCTCCCTTGCCCCTTCTATCCTTCAAGATTCAGTTGAGAACGGCGAAGGGGTGCCAACACCAATGCTGTCAATTCGAGATCTTGCCCGCTCCGCTGTCCAAGAACACATCGATGCCACCAACCAGCATTTGCCTCAAGATCGACATATTGCCATCTCGCTGGTAAACAGTGCTCGCAACTTTGTAGTAACCGGTCCTCCCATATCTCTTTACGGTCTCAATCTTCGATTGCGCAAGGTTAAGGCTCCCACTGGATTAGATCAGACTCGTGTGCCTTATACGCAGCGAAAGGTTCGATTTGTCAATCGCTTCCTCCCAATCACCGCACCGTTCCACAGCCAATACCTCGCCTCTGCTTTCGAACAAATCACAGAAGACCTAGAGGATCTGGCCATTCCATCCAAGTCCCTGCGTATCCCCGTGTACGATACCAATACCGGTGAAGACTTGCGCGACAGAGACGAAGATATTGTCCCGGCTTTGATTCGCATGATCACGAGAGACCCCGTCAACTGGGAGAATGCCACTGTCTTTCCCAAGGCAACTCATGTCCTAGACTTCGGCCCTGGAGGAATTTCAG
The DNA here is from genome assembly GCA_017607445.1 of Histoplasma ohiense. Classification (NCBI taxonomy): domain Eukaryota; kingdom Fungi; phylum Ascomycota; class Eurotiomycetes; order Onygenales; family Ajellomycetaceae; genus Histoplasma; species Histoplasma ohiense. The sequence goes on from JAEVHH010000001.1 coordinate 6,213,126, forward strand.
GGCTGGGCGTCTTGACTAATCGCAACAAAGATGGTACTGGTGTTCGGGTTATCCTTTCTGGAGCAATGGATGGCACTAACGCGGAAGTTGGTTACAAACCGGAGTTGTTTGACCGGGATGAGGAACATGCTGTCAAATATGCTGTGGATTGGGTTAAGGAGCACGGCCCGCGGCTAGTTAAAACATCCGTTGGCCAGACATTTGTCGACACGAAAATGAGTAGGCTGCTTGGAGTCCCTCCTGTCATGGTTGCCGGTATGACTCCTACAACGGTCCCCTGGGACTTTGTCGCTGCGACTATGAATGCAGGGTACCAAATCGAACTCGCTGGTGGTGGATACTACAATGCTAAAACGATGACGGAAGCTCTTAACAAGATCGAGAAGAACATCCCTCCTGGCCGCGGTATCACTGTTAACTTGATTTACGTCAACCCGCGCGCTATGGGGTGGCAAATCCCGTTGATTGGCAAACTGCGTGCGGACGGCGTTCCAATTGAAGGTCTGACGATTGGTGCAGGTGTGCCGTCTATCGAAGTCGCCAACGAATACATCCAAACTCTCGGCATCAAGCATATCGGTTTCAAGCCAGGCTCTATGGATGCTATCCAGCAGGTGATCAACATCGCCAAAGCAAACCCTACTTTCCCTGTGATCATGCAGTGGACTGGTGGTCGTGGTGGCGGCCATCATTCGTTCGAGGATTTCCATCAGCCAATTCTGCAGATGTACAGCCGCATTAGGAGATGTGACAATATCGTGCTGGTTGCTGGTAGCGGATTCGGCGGGTCTCAAGATACCTACCCTTACTTGACCGGATCCTGGTCGAGGGAATTCGGATACCCCCCAATGCCGTTTGATGGATGCCTCTTTGGTAGTCGCATGATGACTGCCAAGGAAGCACATACTTCCAAGGCCGCCAAACAGGCCATTGTTGAGGCTGAGGGTGTTGATGATAGTCGCTGGGAAGATACATATAGCGGCCCTGCTGGTGGTGTCATCACTGTTCGTTCTGAGATGGGCGAGCCAATTCACAAGCTGGCCACTCGTGGTGTCCGTTTCTGGCACGAGATGGACCAGAAGATCTTCTCACTGGATAAGGCTAAACGTCTGCCAGAGTTAAAAAAGCAACGCGACTATATCATTAAGAAGTTGAATGCTGATTTCCAGAAGGTCTGGTTTGGGCGCAACTCTCAGGGCGACACTGTGGATTTGGAAGATATGACATATACCGAGGTCGTGCATCGCATGGTAGACCTCATGTATGTGAAGCATGAATCGAGATGGATTGATGACTCTTTGAAACGACTCACGGGCGATTTCATCCGACGTATTGAGGAGCGGTTTACTTCCGTCGAGGGACAGCCATCACTGCTGCAAAATTATTCGGAGCTCGATACCCCTTACCCGGCTGTCGACAAGATTCTAAATGCATACCCAGAAGCGAAGTCACAGTTGATCTCTGCACAAGATGTTCAGCACTTCCTTCTTCTCTGCCAGCGCCGTGGTCAGAAGCCTGTGCCGTTTGTCCCATCACTAGATGAAAATTTTGAATTCTGGTTCAAGAAGGACTCCCTCTGGCAGTCCGAGGACCTCGAAGCCGTTGTGGGCCAAGATGTGGGCCGCGTGTGTATTCTCCAAGGTCCTATGGCTGCTAAGTACTCCAACACAATCGACGAGCCTGTCAAAGATATCCTCGATGGCATTCACAATGACCATATCAAAGGTCTTGTGAATGACGTCTACGGCGGCAATGAATCCAACGTCCCTGTCATCGAGTACTTCGGCGGACAGCTGCTGCTAGAAACCGACGGCGAGAGCGATATCGACGGCCTAACCGTCTCCGAGGATGTTACCAAAGTCTCTTATCGCCTCTCACCTTCTACATTCACCAACCTCCCCGATCTCGACCGCTGGTTGCATCTGCTTGCTGGCAGGACCTACTCATGGCGTTATGCTATGTTCACCACTGAGGTTTTCATCCAGGGCCAGAAGTTCCAGACGAACCCGATGAAGCGGATTCTTGCACCAACTCCAGGCATGTTTGTTGAGATCCAATACCCCAACGACTCGCGCAAAACCATTATCAGTGTCCGCGAGCCGTCCCCCGCCGGAAAACTCGTCAAGACAGTCGAAGTGCGAACAAACGGCGAGCGAGAAATCTCCCTGACCTTGTTTGAGGGACGAACTGCTGAGGGTGGCGTCGTGCCGCTCTGCTTCCGTTTCACATACCATCCGGAAACAGGATACGCGCCCATTCGCGAAGTCATGGATGATCGAAATGACCGGATCAAGGAATTTTATTATCGTATTTGGTTTGGCGAGCGGAATGTCCCCTTCGATACTCCCGCAACCGCAATCTTTGATGGCGGCAAGGCCACTGTTACGAGCCAAGCGATTGCTGATTTCGTGCACGCTGTCGGAAATACTGGTGAGGCGTTCGTTGATCGACCTGGAAAAGAGGTGTTTGCACCCATGGATTTCGCCATCGTCGTTGGATGGAAGGCCATCACGAAGCCCATATTCCCCCGCGTCATTGATGGCGATCTATTGAAGCTGGTGCATCTGTCCAATGGTTTCAGGATGATTCCTGGCTCCGAGCCACTGAAAGTTGGCGATGTACTTGAAACTACGGCACAAGTTAATGCGGTGATTAACCAGGATTCCGGGAAGATGGTTGAAGTCTGTGGGACAATTAGGAGGGAGGGCAAGCCGATTATGGAGGTTACAAGTCAGTTTTTGTATCGTGGGTCCTATAATGATTATGAGACTACCTTCCAGCGCAAGGAGGAGGTCCCCATGCAGATCCATCTAGCTTCATCCAAGGATGTCGCTGTGCTACAATCGAAGGAATGGTTCCGCCTCGATGAACCTGATGTGGATCTCCTCGGCCAGACGCTCACGTTCCGTCTACAAAGTCTTGTCCGTTTTAAAAACCAAACTATCTTTAGCAGCGTGCAAACAATCGGCCAAGTGCTCCTCGAACTGCCCACCAAGGAAGTCATCCAAGTTGCCTCCGTAGAGTACGAAGCCGGTACGTCTCACGGGAACCCAGTCATCGACTACCTCCAACGACACGGCTCAGCTATCGAGCAACCCGTCAACTTCGAGAACCCGATCCCACTCAGCGGAAAAACACCACTTACCCTCCGCGCGCCCGCGTCAAATGAAACCTATGCGCGTGTCTCGGGCGATTACAACCCTATCCATGTCTCCCGCGTGTTCTCCAGTTACGCCAATCTGCCCGGCACAATCACACATGGCATGTATACCAGTGCCGCGGTGCGGAGTCTCGTCGAGACGTGGGCTGCAGAGAACAACATCGGGCGTGTTCGCAGTTTCCACGCTTCGCTGGTTGGGATGGTGTTGCCAAACGATGACCTTGTTGTCGTACTCCAGCACATCGGCATGGTAGCTGGCCGGAAAATCATTAAGGTCGAAGCAAGCAACCAGGCGACGGAAGAAAAAGTGCTGCTCGGCGAAGCTGAAGTGGAGCAGCCGGTATCTGCATATGTGTTTACGGGCCAGGGTTCGCAAGAACAAGGAATGGGTATGGACCTTTATAATTCCAGCGCCGTCGCCAAGGAAGTCTGGGATCGTGCTGATAAGCACTTCATCGAGAATTACGGCCTGTCGATCATCAACATTGTCAAGAACAACCCGCAGGAACTGACTATTCACTTCGGTGGACCCCGCGGCAAAATCATCCGTCAGAATTACATGGCCATGACATTCGAGACTGTCAATGCCGACGGGACCATTAAGTCCGAGAAGATCTTCAAGGACATCGATGAAAATAGCATCTCGTACACCTACCGGTCGCCCACGGGTCTTCTCTCGGCCACACAATTCACCCAGCCAGCCCTGACATTGATGGAAAAGGCCAGCTTCGAGGACATGCGATCCAAGGGCCTCGTGCAGCGCGACAGCAGTTTCGCTGGACACTCGTTGGGCGAGTACTCCGCGCTTGCAGCACTGGCTGACGTGATGCCGATCGAATCACTCGTGTCTGTGGTATTCTACCGTGGTCTGACGATGCAAGTGGCCGTTGAGCGGGACGAGCTGGGCCGGTCTAATTACTCTATGTGCGCGGTGAACCCGAGTCGGATCTCGAAGACGTTTAATGAGCAGGCGTTGCAATACGTTGTGGAGAATATTGCAGAGCAAACAGGGTGGTTGTTGGAGATTGTCAACTACAACATTGCGAATTTGCAGTATGTTTGTGCGGGAGATGTAAGTTCCTCTTGTTTGCTTTGACCATCAGTTGGTCGTAGACACTTTACCTTGCTAGTTCCAAGGTCATCTAACAAATCTTTAGCTCCGGGCCCTGGACACCCTCACCAACGTCCTCAACGTCCTTAAAGCCCAAAAAATAGACATAACAACCCTAATGTCCACAATGTCCATCGACGATCTGCGCGCCCACCTCGTCGAAATCATCACCTCCTGCTCCCAACTCACCAACTCCAAACCGCAACCCATAACTCTTGAACGCGGCTTCGCTACCATCCCACTCAAAGGCATCGACGTCCCATTCCACAGCACTTTCCTACGCTCTGGCGTGAAGCCGTTCCGATCCTTCCTGCTCAAAAAGATTAACAAAACCACCATCGACCCGAGCAAATTGATTGGAAAGTATATTCCGAACGTCACCGCGAAGCCGTTCGAGTTGACTAAGGAGTATTTTGAGGATGTGTATAAGTTGACAAATTCGCCGAGGATTGGGGCTGTGCTTGCAAACTGGGGGAAATATGAAGACGGGGAGAAATAAACGGTTTGGAAACTTTTCGCGAGTGGGAACGAATAGATAGTATATAGGCAAGGAGGAAGCTGAAGTAGAAAATATGCAGGCGTTGTTGTTTTATGCTCTCTTTATGTTTTAGTTATCTTTACGTTTTATGGATGATGTTGTCATTTTCGAGTTTTAATGTTGTGCTCCGATGTTTATGTTCTATTTGTTTCCTTTTAATCCTACTTAATATATTTTTCCCGATGTTTATTTGATGGCTTTTTCGAGTTTGACTGTTGTCACTTGCACGATGCGTTTTTATTTGTCATGATCCTTCATGATTGTGGATAGATACATAGATAGATGTATGTACGTAGATATACCACCCATAACTAACGCCATTTTAATACGGAGATAGAAAATAATATTTCAGGAAAGCTGGTGTTCAACTTCGTAAGTTTCCCAACCGTGTCCAAGTAAGATATGGGAGTCGGGCCACAAGAGCTATCCATAGAAGAACTGAAAGCAATCCATAAGCCCTGGAAGGAAAGAGTATCTATCAGGAATGACGAGGAAAGGGTATGTCAGTTATCAAAATGCTCAATATTCACCCAGCGTAAGTCCATCAAAACTAGCCAGTCATTCATTCTATAGGAAATTCTAGCGAAAAAAAAAAAAAAAAAAAAAAAAAAAAAAAACCCAGGTTGACAAAAAGAAAGACACGAAAAACGGCACTTAGCTTTCAAACTCAGTGCGCATCCCAATTTTTTTTCCTATTCTCCGCCTCCTTCCTGCTTTATACTATTTTATTTATCTTATCTCTCTTACTTGGTTGCTGCCACGATCCCGCATACCAATACACACATCCATACATACATGCCATCACGGTGTTCGAAATCCAAGCGCTTGAAACCAACCACACACTCCCATTAAAGGGGGGAGGGGGCAAAATATAAAGTACCAAGGACGGTATTTCAAATCGACAATCACATAAAAACGAAAAATCACCCCGTCCCCTCCTTCAAAACGCCAGGTCTCAACAACTTATCCTCCTTCCCATAAATGCTCACATCTCTTACAATCGCAATGAACTTGCGATGATTCTCCTTCGAATCCCCAATGCGAGGGCGGAAAATCTTTAGCAGCTCGGCGCTGGCAATACCCGTGGCCGGGATGGCGGAGTGGATTTCCAACGCCGTGGGGAAGGCGAGGTTTGTGGATACAGGTGTAGTTAAACCTGGGGAGGAGGTGCGCGTTGGAGGGACTGGGGGATCGTCTACTATGTTAGTATAGTACGAATAGGTTTCGAGATGTAAAATATACATGAGGCATTGAGCAAAAAAAAAAAAAAAAAGGGACAACGGTCGTCGAAAGAGGGGGGGAAGATTGAGAATATGATACCTGGCGAATTAGCTCTTGGACTCCCTGGACGCGAACCCCGCGGTGTCCCCATCTTCGACAACACACCTGGCGGGTTCAGCTTGAGTTTCTTGGTTCCTGCCGCGGCAGAATCGCTCATCTCGGCCCCAGAGCCTGCACCTCGTTCACCATCGCTGCCAGATCCAGGGGGCCCGTTTCGGCCACGTTTCTTGCTGGCCTGGTCTGCTGCTACGTTTGGCTTGCGCTGGCCGGAGGGACCTGGGGACATAGGACGCGACTCGACCTGGACATCGGCGTGCTTATTCTTGGGCTTTTTACGAGGGGTATCTGTGCCACTGGCTTCGGAGAGATTTGGGGAGCCGGGTCGTTTTCGGGCAGCGCGGGATGCGGCCTTCTTGCCGAGCGGGTCCGTGTGTTTTAGACGACCTGAAGGAGTATTCGTCCCTTTTGTTGATATACCGGAGTTCTTGTCAGATTCTTTGCCCTTTTCTTTCTTTCCGCGTTCCTCTTCGGGCTTTTCTTCCTTTAGTTGCTCTGTTTCGGAATCATCCGAGCTCTATGTAGCGAAGGGTATTGATTAGCTGGCTTCCCATAAATAAACTGCGCAGTCGAGAAGATGAATGGACATACCTCGTCAGAATATGGATTGGCATCTGAGCCACTGCTATAATCGAAATTCTTCTCCCTCCGCTGCAGAGCTTTCCGAACATGTTTTCCAAAATTTCTAAGGGCCTCCTTTTCTTTCTTCTCCTGATTTTCTTCTTCATCGTACATGCGTTCATCTTTCAGATCAAAGATGTTCGCCTTGAGCTGATCCTCTTTTATTCTCTTCTCAGCCGTCTTGGCATCTTCATCCTCGTCAAAGATGCCAACATGTTCTTCATCGTCAGCGAATCTGTCTTCCTCGAAATCCAGGTCATCTCCTTCAAACCCCTCGCTAACTCTTATATGCCCTTCTTTCCTGCCGGTGAAGAGTCTACTCTGTTTCGCATACTCCTCCAGAGCTTTCTTCTGGGCTCTATCCTGTTCCTTCTCCATGAACCACCGGGGATCCTTAATCTTCTTCGCCATGAACTTCTCCGCTTCTTCAATACTTAGAGTCTTGAAGGGAGTTTTGGTTGTGAACTTGTACCACTTGTCGAGGGGTACCATGCGCATCTTTCCATCATTTTGAAGCACGAACATCGCATACGTTTCGGACATCGCCGCTTCATAATTCCCAACCCAAGTACCTTTATTATCGAAATCGTCCAGATGCCAAGGCAGTGCCTCCTCGTACTTAATCCTGGCTTTCACAATTTCCTCCGGATTCATCTCAGACTTGAACACCTGCTGGGTCCGTTGCTTCAGCGCGTTCGTCTTTTTCTGTGTAACCGCAGCCGACGGAGCAATCTGCGCCAGGTTGTCTGCGCGTTCCTTCTCTCTAGCTGCTTTCTTCGCCTCCAACTCCTCCCGCTCAGCCTCGTTGAGTTCGCCGTGTCTCCGCGAAGGCTGATCATCTTTTTCAGACGCCGGTCCAATATTCGAAGCTCGAGGATCGCGCCGCTGCAACCGAACTGGTCGCGTAAACTGCGACTCATCTCTCGGGTCTATATTCTTCTTTGATGCAAACTTCGCAACATGGTGTTTTAATCCCTCTCGCCAGGCGCGCTTGGTGGTTACCAATGGATAATCGACGTAGGTCTTAGAAAGTAACGGTCCGCTGAATCCGTTTACGGTAAGGTCGTCTGCGCTGGGAATAGCAGGTTTGGGTTGTGTAGCTGAAGGTTGCGATCTGGGCGCTGTTTGCAGAGGTCGCGGTCGTGGAGATCCTACTCTCCCGTTCGCAACTGGACCTGCTCCGGGATGTCCTGGTCCTGGTCCTGGTCCTGGCGATAACGGAATTCGCTTCTTCTTGGGCCGAACCAACGGGTCAACCTTGAGTCGGCGGATTTTCATAGGCGGTCCACTTGGGCCAGGAGGGGGTCGTGTCGCCGGAGGCCGATTGGGTGGTGTTGAGCTCATTGTTTCGAGTTCTGCGTCGTTGAAAAGGCGATGTTGAGAATGCCTCCTTAAGCAAGGGGGAGCAGGCGAATTCAAAGAGGACAGTAGTTGGTAAATCCCATTGGGAAATGAGTGGTTCGTTCAGGACTGAGAGTTAACGTATGTGTTGTAGCGAGCTGCGAGTGGAGGTGATCCTTGACTTGGTTGGGGAAATGTAGCGCCACGAGAACACTATTATGTTAACAGTCCTCACAATGATATATTACGGCGGACAGCTTTGAATCGACAGCAGAAGATGGACGCCAACGATTCCATCTCTGGTGTGAATATGACGATGGATAAATAAATGATTTGAGGCCGTCGCGTTTGACATCAGAGCGGGTCATGTGATTGGCGACTAAACTCAAAAAGGCAATTCTCAACCTCAGCAACGTGGATGGATGTCCGATCATACGCGAGAAGGCGAATTCAGGGTGGGAGATCTGGCAATAGGGAGGTGAATTTGCATGAGAATAGAGAAGGAAGAAGGCTGTGAATGATGTGGAACTAATAGTGGCTCATGCAACCGTGCTATATACTATATATATCTATGCATATAGCAGTTATAGCTATTTCCAGCAGTACATTACCCTGCGTGCAGGTAAACCCAATCCTAGCTTCAGCCCAAACTAGTATGTACCTTTCCGGAATGAAACTCCATCCTAGTAATAAGCCATAAACACATAGTATCATATCAGTTCATTATCATGAAAGCTTGCATTACCTCGTTATCATCAATCCGCCCTCTCAACAGCACCAATCTCACCAATCTCACCCATCTCGCCCATTTCCCCTCCCCGGCTCTTCCTCCTCCTCTTCTTTCTTCTTCTCCTCCTGACATCGGGTCCTCCACCACTCCTCCATCTCCTCAACATCAAAAACGCCAACCCCTTTCCTCACCACTGCCAACATCCTCCTCAACCTGCCCGGCTCACACACAAACCATTCTCGCCCCTTACAATCCTTCTCATACGCATTCAAGCTCACCCCTTCCCACTCGTGCGTCTTTAAACAGCGGAAGAGGCCCACCGTCCCCACCGGCGGGCTAAAAGCCGCCGCATCAACAAACACGCTAACCGATACACCCAACCGCTGCTGCAGCGCGTGGTTGACGTTGTTCTTGTGGTTGTTTATCGTCGGATCCATGATGCGCAAATCGCGCTTCGGCGGCATCTGTGGGCGCTTGACGATGTCTGGCGATATCCAGGATATCACCGCAAGTACATCGCAGAGGTAGTTGCGTTTTGGTAGCGGCTTGGCTGGGTGGAGGAGTTGGGAGAGAGTGTGGAGGTTTAGTGGACGAGATATCGGCTTAAGGATGCCGGGGAGCTTGAACCGGCGATGCGTCGCGGTTCCTAACGGTGTGGATATGTTGTCTTTATTTTGTGTATTGAGATTTTGAGTGGCTGTGTGCGAGGAGGAGGGTTCTTGTTTGATGGTTTCGGGTGGTTCTGAGTGTAGCGGCGAATTTGAGGGGCTAATGTTTGCAGTTGAAAGCTCCTTTAAATGGACGGATCTCTCCTGCTCCTGCATTGAGGTTGAGGATCCTGACAGAACTCCGGGGTGCCCTTTGGCATCTTTCGTAGCATCCTGTATATTTCCAGAATCCGCATAGTCTTCGAACATCTGACTTCCAGAATCGAATATACCATTCAAGTTTCCAGATAAACAATCGGAAATACTGTCCTCCACCAAGAAGCCATCTTCCCCATCGCGACTAACATCCGCTGCACCGTCCGCATCGCTAATCCTAGGCGCTTTCGCTCCACGCCCAGTGCCACCACCACCATCGTCCTCATTACCCTGATCACCCTTTTTCCTCTTCTGCTCATCCACCCGCACCTCGACATCACCCCTCTCCAGCACCCTTGTTCCCCTCTCCCCAACACCCCTCTTACTCAGACACCGAAAACCCTCAACAGCGAGAAACACCACCTGCCCGGCGCCCTCGGCACCATCGCCACCACCAATTCGCTCCCCCTTCCTAAGCTCAAACCGCTCCAACCTCACCACAGAACCCACAGCTACCTCTCCTGCCAACGCAAAGCGATGAAGAGCCTTGGCCAACAGCGCCTGGATAACCAACTCCCCATCGCTGAGGAATACGCGGTATGACCTGCGATTCGGTCTTGCGGATGCGGATGCGGATGCGGCAGCAGCAGCAACGGTAACGGCGGCGGTAGTTGTGGTGGCGCCAGTGGCATGGCCAGGGCCTGGAGTAAACAAAACTTCAATGACACGTTCGACGCGCAGGATTAGTTCTGAGGGGTGATAGCCCGTGCGCAGGAGCTCTGCGATGCAGGGACGAATTTCAGCGTCGGAGGAAGTTGGCGTGGCGATGGAGGTGGCAGTGCGTGGGCGGTGGTGTATGGGCGGATAATCCTGTGGAGATGAGAGGAATATTAAGCGTGCAAAATTTTTTATGGCTGATGGGAAGGGAACTGCCATCTCGACGTACCATGACAACCTGGTTGAATCCTCCATGGCGGGGACTGGCACTATTGCTCCCGCGTCGTTGTTGTTGTTGTCATTGATGAAATCGCAGGGGATTGTATATGAAGAGCTTCCAGCGGGATATTGATTATTTAGGAGGTTATGAGTGATACCACACCGGGGCCCTGAGCTGTTAATTGTTTGTAGTTGGGAAGGGTAATTTTGATGGTTGAAGCAATTTAAGAGATACGTCAAAGTTACGCAGTCAAGAGAAGGCAGGTTCAGCCGAGGTTGCGTGATGATGACTTGCATAGAAGCGTAGTTAACTAGCAAACTAGCTCCGAGAGAATTTACGCCGCTGGCGGCATCTGGGTTATCCGCGCGTTAAATAATTTATGATCTATCCGGGGAGTTTCATAATTGTAGGGTTGATAATTCCGAGCATACTGCGTACATGCGGGATTACATGTACTACTAGCATATGCGCTGCAACTGAGCTCCAATAGCCATGTCCTCAACTACTCCAGTCCCATCGACTTCTACGAGAGAACAACGGCGGAATGCACTTGCACAACCGTCTATAAACAGCTCGGATTCTTGAAATATCCTGGTATATACCAAAAATCCCCAAATCAAAACACCTCCACAATCTGCTCATCCTCGTCAGCAGCCCCTTTCTCAAACTCCGCCTTAGCCTTCGCCAACGCTGCATCTTCTCCCCCGTTGGCTTCCCCTTCCTCATCCCTCATCAGCACCTGCACCAACCGGTCACACCCCTCCCGCGTCCCCTCATCGTCTACATGCAAATGACATTCCCGTATGATCGGATACACATTAACCGCCCTCATCAGCTCCCTGCCCTCCCTCGTCGTCGTCAGCAGCAGCAACGTCTCCAAATGTGTCGCGATGATATCCTTATCTGAATCCCGCTCTTTGTCCGGCGGTAGAAACTGCAGATCCGGCAGCATGGCCGCGCTCTCTTCATCCGTGAATTCTTCGGGTCCCGCGACTGGCAACAGAAGGTACGGGAGGATGTTCACCCCGGACTCCGCGAGCAGCTGCGGGTGCGCCTGCACCTCGAACGCGATATTCTTCAGCGTCGACGCCACGCCCTTTCGACGGATGTGGCTGCGGTGCTCAGTGAAGACGGTGAGTTTGGTGATGGGGATGACGGAGTCGTATTCCTGTCGAGTGAGGAAGTAGGCTCTACCTTCGTCGTATTTGGAGAGGTCGGCGAAGACATAGGCTAGATAGTCGTAGTTGGAGTCGGCGGCCTTGTTGATGCCGCCATCCTGCCCCTTTATGAAGCAGTCCATTAATTGGTCGAGGGCCTTTGGGGAGCCAGAGACATCCTTGGGCACGCTGCGGGTTAGGTTTATGATACGCTTGAAGCTATCGGATTTAGCGAGGTTGGTGAGGAGCATGGTGATTTCGTTGACGTGGGGTTCTTTCTTGTTCTGTTGTGCTCTGTGATTAGATATGTATTTTCGCATTTGAACTAACGTCCCGGTTGGGAGTGGCGGAGAATTTGAAATAATTACCGTGACTTTACTCAAGAGGGTTTCTAGAAAAGCATCATCTTCAGCTAGCTCTTTGAGAACCTCCTCATCGCCGGAGAGGTTTATCAATATCGTCAATGCATTTTTGGCGATTGGCTGTAGGTTGTTCGGGGTGTTAATTCATTTATTCATTAAAGTTGAACGAAACCATCCCAAGGAATTATTGGGATATATATATTTGCGTATGTCGAAAGACACTCACAGTGTAGTCCCGAACAAGTAGTTTAAGATCCCTCACTGGTAGAAGCTGATGAACCTTGAACAGTGAAGGCTGAGATATCGAGAATCCAAGAAGATTTTCACATGCTGCGTGCTGTCAACTAACTAATCAACAACAAGCAGGAGAAGCACAAAGGAAACAGCAAATCGAAACGAAGCACAAAATTCATGCCGGGAAACCAGCAAAGACACATTGCCAGAAGACACGATATGCAGGTATCAGAGTGGGCAACAGACCTATTTGCCGTATCTGGGAGTTTCCATGATGAAGGAACTCTACGAGCTGTATGTGGATACGTAGCAAGGAGTCTCGGGTTAGCTGGAGCACGTCCTCCCCGTTCTGAATAGGTGGTAGCGGGGGAAACATCGCATACCTCCGCCAATTCAGAGGGCATACCGTCCGTTGCCCGCTATAGATGCGCGATGTTACACCGAAAGTCTAACCAATTTTGCAAATTACAGAGCTGTCGGAATACAAATTGGAGGGGCGACGGTATTCATGGGGTATTTCTCTATGGGAAATAGAAAAATATGAAAATAGTAGTCTTTCCTGACTGATATACTCCGTACATTCCAAGTTGATATCTACTAGGAATATGTATGGAAAATGACAAAGAATAATTTTTTGGCTTAGTCAGTCAGCCCTTAACTACCCATTCCTCTGCCCCGCCGCCTGCCTTTGTATACGGAGATAGAGAGGATATTGTTTATTCCTCTTTGTATACGGAGTGGACCTCATTCGATTATTTTCCGCAGCGATCTCATTTCTGGGTGCTGGGTGTCCTCACACCTCGGCAGCCTCAGACTCCACAATCCACTCCGTCTTTGAATAGAATGTTTATAATGACAATTTTTGTTCAACGGAATTGAAGCCGTTGACGAAGCGAATACAGCTAACCAGGCGCCAAAGACATACTCAGGAAATAAAATCCACTCCAGGACGATACGACGCCAACCGCAGCAAAGCTCAGCGAGGAATGAAAACACCGTTGGCCCTGGTCGTCCCGCGCTATAAGACACACTTCAGGAGTCAACATTGCTTCTGGTGCATGTATGTATGATTATTACAGGTTGACACGCCCCGCTGCGATCCAGCGATTTTGCGCAAATGGCACCAGGCTCTCAGTGCATGCGGCAAACAATACAGCGCTGATTGGGACCTGGGGACCCGGGCGGTTTATGGATTTATACTCTCCGCCGCGGGTTCTCAAGGGATGTTCTGCATAATGCATGAAAAAGCAATGCAGGGTTAAATTCCTTTTTTTCTTCCTCGTAGTCCTTATATCAAGGTTATCATCGTTTTGCAGCGGTGTTGAGAGATTTTGTTGACCAAGGTCGTGGGTTTGCATGGAAGATGGAAGATGGAAGATGGAAGATGGAGGAGGGCATTGGGAAACTCCGCTCCGGTTGCCTGCCTGCCTGCTGCCTGCCTGTGGGGATGTCCTTTGCCAGAGAGATTTCTCAATTGTCAGTTACGGCAAATCTTTGAGGGACCCGGTGGATTTTCCCTGGGTTGTTGCGTACTTCCATAGCTATAGTATCATGTCGCAGAATTACTGGCTATCAATTGAGGAGTTAACTAAGATAAGATGATTCCGATAACTACATGAAAAGATTGCAGTAACTAACTATTATAAAAAGAGGAGGTATATACATGTATGTACTGTACATACAAGTGAGATTAGGGAATTTCAAGCTGATACAATAAGTTACTTATTAAACGTTGATCCGACAGATCTACCACTACGAGTACACATATTATTATATATATTCATTCTAGTCATCTTCATCCATTCCCACGGTTTCGTATATCATATCAATTGCGCATTCCAGAGCTCCAATCACCCATCGTGCGGCGCCTTTCACCCCAATCGCCCTGGACTAAATAGTTACACTTCAATCTTTTAATATTTACTAGAATCCTCCGCTCAACCCCGCCAAGATAGGATTCGGAAAAAGCTCGCCAACGACGACAATGGCAACAAGCGCAGCCCATGCCCCAGCGCCCGATCTCCAGGAAATCCATGACTTTCTCATTGATCTGGCCACCCGGGCGGGAGCTGTGATCACCGGTGCGAAGCCATTGGTCAATGGTGTCGACTCCAAAAAGAATAGTAGGGCTGCTCCGCAAACTTCCAACGCCCGCCATTTGCTTTGCAATGCACCTGTACCTGTCCAGTACATTACGTATCGCCTTACGATGCATATTTGTATGTCTACATATGGGTATATATTATTAACACTGCGATTTTTGCGATACAGGCTCCGATCTCGTAACAGAATATGACCGCGCCGTCGAAGCGATGGTCTTCAAGGAGCTCAGATCCAGATATCCCACATACGAGTAATCTATTGATCTATCTCTACCCGTCCATTATTCAATACCAACCCCCCTCCAGACCACCGCTGACCCAGAATTACATTGCTCCAACTCCAGATTCATGGGCGAAGAAACCTACCACCTCTCCTCCGTCCTGACGGATGCACCAACCTTCATCGTCGACCCAATCGACGGCACCGTAAACTTCGTCCACGGCTTCCCCAACTTCTGCATCTCGCTCGGCCTCACCGTCAACAGGCAGCCCGTCGTCGGCGTCGTATTCAACCCGTCCACCGCCGCCCTCTACTCCGCCATCCGCGGCAAGCGCGCGTTCTTCAACCGCACCACCCAGCTGCCGCTGAAGGGCGCCGCCACCGAGCCGTTGCGTGGCCTCCGCAATGCGCTGATCGCGGTCGAGTGGGGCTCTGATCGCGTCGGGCGCAATTGGGAGACGAAGCTGCGCACCTTCGAGAGGCTGGGGAAGACGGAGGAGGAGGGCGGGGCGATGGTGCATTCCATGCGGTGCACGGGGTCTGCGGCGCTGAACATGTGCGCGGTTGCGACGGGGGCTCTTGATCTATACTGGGAGGGCGGCTGTTGGGCGTGGGATGTGTGTGCGGGTTGGGTGATTGTGACGGAGGCTGGGGGGCTGGTTGTCGATGGGAACCCGGGCGGGTGGGAAGGCCGGGTCGACGGGAGGAAGTATCTAGTCGTCCGGCCGTCGCCGAATGGGGAGGGCCAGAAAGAGATCATCGAGGAGTTTTGGAGCCACATTCAGGGGACCTTTGATTATTCGCATTGAGGGCGTTTCTCTTCTGTTTCTTCTTTTGCCTTTTTTGGCCTTTGCGGGAACGTAGAATTCGGTTGAGATGCGCTCCGAACACGCCCGGCAACCCGTCATGCAGCTAAGTGGAAGGAACAGTGTGGTTATGGTGTATGATTATGGCCCATCTCTAATCCCGTTCATTTCTACTATGGGGAATACGCTCTTCATGTGCCATTGTTTGTGATTTCGACAATATCAAAAAGAGAAAAAGACAAGGCGGGGGAAAACGAGAACTAGCTAAACACTTAGGTAGTGGCTTGCTGGAGCATTCAGATCGATACAAGTTTTTGTTCAGTATATAGATAGACGAGGAGGGTGAGTTTTTAGACGATAGGAACTGGTTCTAAAAAAATAAGGCTGCAAAAAGGTAACTACCATAGAATAAGTACTAGTATTCTGTCTTTTTGAAATAGCTACTGTGTACCAGGGAGCCAATCTATATCAGAATACATTTGCAGCCATTCAAAACGGGCTATCAGCGCTGTATGAATTGGGGATGGAATTTGGATTTGCCCCACCACAATCAAGCAACGTCACTCAACACCCATTTTTGGTACTTTACATATCATCATTCTTGTCCAAACCAGCATCAAAATGTCTTTTTCGCTAAGTCCAATCTGCAACCACTATAAAAAAAAAAAAAAAACAAAAAAAACAAAGAAACTGAATCCTTCGAAGATAATAATTTAAAAAAGGTAGCCAACAGCTACTAGCCAACAGCCCCGTTTCGATTCTGGAGTTCCGTCGAATTGATGAGCTCAGATAGCCACTAACTTTCCTGCCTGATCCCATAATGATACCCTGATAGCGAAATGACGAGAATGATGATTGAATCGACCAGGACTCAGCTCGGCATGCCTCATCATCTGCCAGCTGGCCAGCTGCTGTTGGCTCGCCATGAGCCCGAAGGCGTCGCATGCAAAGCTACCCGCTTGCTTCACCACTCAGTTTCGCCCTGCGTTTCTTGTATCTTATTCCTTTTTTAATAAAGAAAAGAATAAGAAAGAAAAAAAGAAAAGAAAAGAGAAGAAAAGAATAAGAGAAGAACATGCAGCAGCTCTAACTAGAGAGTAAAATGACCTAGTATCTCAACGCCATCGCCGAGGGCGAAAGCAGCGTTGGGTTGCGATTTGGGCATGTTTCGCGGGTTTGGAGTCATCACCAGCACCATCAGCATCATCATGGTCCAACCATCGGTCCCTCTTCCCCAACTTGTTCCTGCGACCCGGTCTGTCCACATCTCGCAAACGAACAGTTCATGCGACCCTCGCTGGCTGGCAGACTGGTGACATGGGTGCTTCGCTGTGGTGGTGCGAGGAGGGGCGTCTCCATTGCCCAATTGGAGTTTTTTCCTTTCCAGTTCCAGTATCCCATACCATTTAACTTACAGCAAAACTCTGGATTGGAGGCCCGGCGCGGGTTGGCAGAATGAAGGGGGGGGGGAGATGAGGGATGTTGAAAACACAAGAGTTCGACTTCTCTTTGAGCTTTTCTTTGCTGCTCCCTTGCTTCGGACTTTCTGGAAAAGCTACTTCCTGATGATCCTCTAGACACTGAGGACCAACTTCTCCATGGGGGAGGGGCAAAACAAGCAGAAACCTTTCACTTCTCTCCCAGCATCTACCAGCAGCAATGAAGGTTAAGGACGCGAATGAGAAGAGAGAACCATTCCACCCTCATAACTCTCACAAATTCGCGACCTATTCGAGCATGGCTCCTCTCATTCGAAGTCTATTTTTCTTTACTACTAGCGGAGCTGAAGGACGAACGACCAGCTCGAGAAACCCAGCGCGTACTACATCGGTTTTAGATTCGGAACACAATCACTGCCAACGTCGACGACAGTCTAGTCACCCTAAGGAAGGAGACCAATATAGATGCCATCGACGCAAGTCTCGTCGAACCCATTCTACGGAGGAGAAGTCCGAAAATGCCTCCCGAGAGAACCACAGGGCCCAGAAAGATTCCGCACCTCCCAAAAAGACTCATTCTCGCAGAGATCTCTCATCGACCGTGTCAATGCCAATGCCAGTAAACTCAAGCATTATTAGCACAGACCGTCCAACGGTGTCTTCTAGAGGAAAGATAAAGGAATCGGTTCGCAGGGATCCCCTCAAACGAAGCGCTACACAACGCGCCGTAGCGGAATCGTGGATGAAACCCAGTCCTTCCCCGATATCCCTCCCTCTTCGACTCGGTGAGCAGTCAGATTGGAACCTTGCAAAAACGGCTCTCAGATCATCAGCCCCAAAAACCAAGTCTGGAAAACAAGTGTCCCCTGCAAAGCAAGGGAGAAAGGGTGGGGGAGTCAAAAAAATTACGTCTCCCATATCGGTGCCGGAAAAGACGTAAGTACTGTGCCTGCTCATTTACCCAACTGTGAGACTCTCTCTTTTTATCATGAACGTTTCTCTTCCCCAATTTGACCATTCGAGTATAGAGTTACATGCTTAACGTGTTTCGACGACATCCCCGTGAGCAAAGCCGCCCAGCTTTCCTGTTCCCACAGCATGTGTGAAGACTGCCTTAAGCGCTTGTTTACATTGTCAGTAACTGACCCGCAACACATGCCCCCAAAATGCTGCACAACGGATCACATTCCCCTTAAGCACGTCGACAACCTATTTGACATAGAATTCAAGATCAAGTGGAACACAAAATACAAGGAATACACCACAAAAAACCGATTATACTGTCCTTCCAAAGGCTGCGGAGAGTGGATCAAACCCAGCAACATCCATATCGACACCAGCGGCGGCGCCACAGGCGGCCGCAGATTCGGCATATGTGTGAGCTGCCATACCAAAGTATGCGGGCTGTGCAATGGAAAATGGCACATCGATGGCGAGTGCCCAAAGGACGATGAGATGAAACGCTTTGTCGAGACAGCCAGGGAAAACGGCTGGCAGCGTTGCTACAGCTGCTCGGCCATGGTTGAATTGACCGAAGGCTGCAACCACATGACCTGCCGCTGTGGAGCTGAGTTCTGCATCGTATGCGCTGCCAGGTGGAAGACGTGCGCATGTCCCTGGTTCAATAACTTCAGGCACATCCTGATGGAGGACCCAGACGATGTAGTTCCCCCGCAGGTCCCGCTACCGCAGAACAATCCGTATTTTGATCCTGTGGATTTGGCTGCTGTTGCTGCTGCTTATTATGGGCAAATTCATGTCGGTTACCTGGCGAATCCCAATGAGCCGCTTTTCCAACCGAGAGCGGGGCGTGAGGCAGTGCCGTTTGGGGGCAATGCCAATGGAGGTTTCGTCGCGCCATTTGAAGATATGGGCGGCTATGGTGAAGTTCCTCAAGCTGCTCCGGTTCACAGATAGCACCATTAACAACTTGGTGTGCCACGGTTCAATGATAACCCCGTTTAATATTTGGTATTAGGCTGTGCGCTCAAAACAACGGTTTCTTCGGGATAGTTGGGTAAAGGCAATTAGAGCTGGGGACGAAATGGACTGGAATCGGAGGCCTTGGTTTACATCGTTATTTGTACTATACATACATTCGCCTTTAATATATACTGTCTGTGGCGTTCTTTTTCCTCCCCCGATTTTACCTATACTTTGTTATTTATCTTCATTGGGCGTCTAGTAAAGTGCCCCAAAATATTCCAGGGAAAATGGTCAAAATACATTCCCTTATATATCCAGATATATATACATTTTTGGTCAAGTTGTTCTGATTAGTCACTCAACCGTCTTGCAGACTAAATTTTTCCGCCACTTCATGTCTACTACCTACTGCCTTTGCGACATTCCTACCAATAATGAACACTAACAGTTGGAATGTCCATTGCCCTGCATACAAGAATGTCTATTAGACTAGGCTCTCTTTTAGACTTTGCACAGGCTCGATATGTCATCCATCTTTCTGACGGAAAACGTCTAGTCCTTTTCCGTTTACCATCGATTGAGTCTTCATCCACATCCGTGCCCAGGACCAACGAAACACAAGATGGGTGGTCATACTATGCCATGGAAGCAGAGTGCCCTCATGCTGGGGGTCCCATGGAAGAATCACATGTCGATATTGAAGATTCCGCCTATGTGGTCTCTTGCCCCTGGCATGCATACGACTTCAACGTGGAGACTGGAGAGTCCAGTGTTGGGATTAAAACCTGCACGTTTCCCATTGATATAAAAGATCAGGTTGTTTATTTGCAATATAACGTAAAGGATGGCGGGATAGGTGATGTGGTGCTGGGCAAGGTAGAACCTGTCAGCGAGAAGGTCATGTTAAAAAATCGTGAAAAGCGCGTGAAACGAAAGAAGAAGCAACCAGCGTCGCCGGTGTCTACAAGTACCAATGATGTTATTACTCATACGACCTCTGAGGATATGGAAGGGGAGGAGGAGGGGCTGGATGCTGTGGGCATCCCTCGTTATCTAGACGAACACGCTACATTTTGTGATTGGGCTGTCCACATCCTGAATACAGCCAACCCTGAACACAAAATCGAACTAACAACACATTTTTTCTCTCTTTTCTCTCAGAAAGAGACCTCTCCCACCTCGATGCCCCTGGGGCGGGGAACCGTGACTCCCCCAGACCAACCACCCCGCCCAGAGAGCTTATCAGAGGTCAACCCCTGGGAAGCGCCCAAGCCTGGCAGAGGCGGGAACCTAAAAAGCCGAATCACCATGTTACATGCACTCGCCAACATTGAGCTCTGGGCAATCGATCTCGCCATCGACATTTGCGTACGATTCTCCACGTTCCGAACAAACACGGAATCGAAACGGGAACTTCCCCGCACTTTCTTCCACGACTTCCTTAAAGTCGCCGCAGATGAGGCAAAACACTTCTCGCTCCTGCGCACGCGCTTGGAGCAACTAGGCTCACGCTTCGGCGCTCTCCCCGTTCATCACGGCCTCTGGCTCTCCGCCACGGAAACCGCGCATGATATCCGCGCCCGCATCAGCATTATCGCGCTCGTGCACGAAGCCAGGGGCTTGGACGTCAATCCTATGACGATCCAGAAATTCCGTAATGCGGGTGACATGGAGAGCGTGGCGACGTTAGAGATTATCCATAACGATGAAATCACGCATGTTACGACCGGGCATAGGTGGTTGACTTGGATTTGTGAGCAAGAAGGGGCGGATGCGGTGCAAGTGTTCAGAGAGAATGTGAAGAAGCATTTCAAGGGTGCGCTTAAGGGGCCATTTAATGAAGAGGATAGGGCCAAGGCTGGCATGGACAGGAGGTGGTATGGGGAAAGGGATAATAGTGGTAGTCCTACAGTGGCGGTGATGGCTTCCTAGGAACAACGCATGGGATGAGACAAACCAAGATGTGAGATTGGGTCAATGAGAAATGAAAGCCTTCATTTTAAACTATTTACCATGACTTCACCCACATAAACCCAAAGTCGGTAGAGCAAGTTCGCATCATCAGAACATGATATCCGCCTGTTGGCAACAACATTAACACACTGGCTACAATCAACAGGCGGCAACAGGCCCTATCGCCGCCCACACACGATCTCCCATGCAAAAAATTGTTGGCTTGAAAAAATGGAAAGAAACAACAAAACCAAAACCAAAAGGACCATGAAACTACCCCTTCATCGCCGCAGGTCACGGTGACTCCTGCTGAAAGTTCAAATCCCGTTGAAGAGGGACATCGTCCGAATTATGCAAATGCACAAGTATCCCATGGACTTGCCACCGGAACATACATATATCAGCGCACACAGCTTAAACACCTATATTCGCGACGCTTTGAAATACACGATGAATGCGCATGGAGCACCCTCCATGTCCCTGGCTCCACGGGGGGGAAGCAGAATATTCTTCTGCAAATCTTGAAAAGCAATCGGGGTCTTCACTAAGGACAAAACCAACATACAATGGGTGGGCACCATTAGTACAGCTCCGCCATTCACATTCCGGTCAACCCTCCTTCCCACAGAACTTCGAAAGAAAATAAAAATGGCAGATGTGCGAAACCTTCTTAAGCACACGAGACAGCGGGAACCTTTATGCGTCCGTCGAATGCTTGAACAACGGCAAATGCAAATAGCTCAACGAGCCGCGCCTTGGCAAATCCTCGAATCACTTTCTCGATGCAGCATGGGTATTATGAGGGGGAGGGGCTTACTGAGCCGATCCCGCGGGTTGGCTCGGTGGGCAAGTGGATGGATATCCTCCGTTTCTGCGCTGGCGAAGAATTACCCGCTCAGCCGTGAATTCCCAAAACAATTACATCCTCTATGTACTTTGCACATGCGGTACACATTGCCTCGAAACGAACTCTCTCTCTCTCTCTCTCTCTCTCTCTCTCTCTCTCTCTATATATATATATATAAAACTCTAGGATAACAGAGAGATCGTGTGAAATGCACGCCTTCAACTCATGAACTCATATGGCCGATGTTAAGATCTAGAAGAACAGCAATGAATGATCTAGGGCCAAAGGAAAAGAGCAAGAATCTAAGCAGTTAATCTAAGGGGGTTTATAGATAACGACAGAAACAACTTAAACTCCCCCAACTGTTCAATTAAGTGAGCGGGTCTCGTACGCAGTCACGTAGTATTTATATAAAAGAAAAGGGTATTATACCAAAGTGCGATCATGGGAATCGAAAATCGACCAAAAGAGCTCCCAAGAGCCAAAAAGAAAACCCCGACCCAACGTCACCTTCATGATTCCGCCTCGTAGTATGATTATAGTTAATTATTATTATTATTACTAGATTATTTAATTCTATCCCCCAATCCGTCCATTTCCAACGCCCCTGGCCGACGCAGCAGTTCTATAAACTTCGCAAACCTCCGATTTACTCATTCCTCTAGCATTAACTTTCGTCGTCGGAGACTCTATCGGCTCGTTCCTCGCAAAATAACATCACTAGCTGTCAGCTGCTGACAACGCACGAATACCACTTCCAGCAAAATGCGCTTCGTCCTGCGAGTCATAACCCTCACCGTCCTCGTCGTCGAAATACCGATCTGTCCATCGAGAGGAGTCTGCATGGGAAGTCTTTGATTGAGAAGAGGACATTCGGCTGACAGACATGGTCGGCTGGTGTGGGTCGATAGAATTAGTGATGTCCGTCTTGGCATCTGGTAGTCTGCGGTTTGGGGTAGCTGGGGACAACATGGCCCGCAGTGCGTCCATCGTCTCTGATGACTCAGGTGGGTGTTGGTTCTCGGGCTTTGGTTGCTGGATAGTTAGCGTTGATGATTTTCCCGGCGGATCAACTTGGCCAATGACCTCTTTGCCGGATTCAGAGGGTCTGCGGCTTGTAGGCATAGCACGCTCAGCACCGCTCTCAAACTCGTCTGCCGTCTTTGCCGCGGTTGTGTTTGCAAAGTGAGTATCGACGAGGTGTTTGACGACGGGCCAGCCATACGCGTTTGCAAACATACGACGCACTATAATGTTGTTGTGTGCGTCGGGCTCAAGGCGTACAAGAACTTTGCGCCAGGATAAGTCGCGATGATAGGCGCGAGCGATTTTCTCCTCGACTTTCATACCACTGGTTGTACCAAGGACCGAATCGGAAGTCGTTTGGATTAGTGAGCTATTAGACTGGTTATCTACACTTTTCGCCGTCTCGGTAGGTGAAGGAAGGCTACTGGTGCTAGAAGTTGGAAAAAAGCTGCGACTCTTTTTTGGGGGCGGCGGGGGTATATCCGATGGGTGGTATACGCGATCATGGAAGATAGTCCTGGCACGGTTTGAAGGGTCCAGGATGTACTCTGTTGAAGGTAGAGGCGGTTTGAGGACATCACCCGCCGCTTCTAGAATTGTTGTCTTTGGCGGGGCGTGGTGGCCTTCCTCTTGATGAAAAGAATCGCCTCTGGCTAGTTCGGCGCGTGGAGAGCGGGAGGGACCGTCCGTCCATGGGGTCTCGGCCAACTCATTGTTACCGACAGTCTGGCTCCGCCTATAGATTTTTGAGCTTTTGCTTTGATTGTGGCCTTTTCCCTGTGGTCTGAACAAGGAAAGGAAACCGGCGAATAGATTCGGATAAGAGCGTGGAGCCAATTTAACAGGTTGCGTATCACCCGGTGGTTCAGTGTTACGAGCAACAGTCAAAAACTGGGACTGTTTGGGAAGTTCTGGACTGGTTTCGAAACTTCCACTTGGTCCCTCTGGGCTCTCAGCCGGTGGCTCTGGGATTTCGCCTTCCGCTCTCTTAGTTGATGGGATCAACTTTCCATTTTTAACCTTATCGTCTTCGTTGTCGCCATTGGCACAATTTGTAGGTACAGAGTTTGTAGGGCGTTTAGTTGAGCGAATTGAATTTGTATTAACATTAGCTCCCGTAATCTCAGCCCAACCCCACTCGGCCATGGTTCCGACCCAGCCGCTTTCTCGTCTAGCCTTCTCAACTCGATCTAGGCCTCTCCAATCTAGGAAAAGGAGGCAAGAGGTTCGTAATGGGACAATTCCGTCATTTACAACATTGGAGTATACGGTACGATTTCGAAATTTCTTGAGAACTTGGTGAGCAGGGCCGCTTGGAAGAATCCTAAGAAGAGGTTTTGATTTGGGATCCGCATGATGGGTAGCGGTAGGAGAATCATTTCCCAATCCTCCTATCATCGCACCCCATCCACTTCGCATTTTTGTCGGTGCAGTCCATGACAGACCAAGGTCTTGACCGGTGCGACCAACAAGTCCAAAATCTAAAGCGAAACGAACGTAGATCGGGTTTTCATTGCTGAGACCAAGAAATGGGGATGCAAGAGCAACGAAATTGATAGGCTTGATGTAGTCAAAAAATTCAGGAGAATGTTTTTGTATATAAGCAATGGCATAGGTTTGGACGAGGCCGCCAAGAGAGTGTCCTATAAAACTGATACTCGTTATCTGGTAACCGTAATCGCTTTTCTTCGGCTCGTGCCGATATATTGTACTTCCAGAATGGGATGCACGGCCATTCGAGCCTGTGGAATCTTTGTTGCCAGCAAATGCGCGAAATTTGCTGCGGGATTCTTTGAGAGGAAGATATGGCTGATCCGGATAAGTCATGAGAAGGACATATTTCGCTAGCCTTTTCCCCAGATACTGAATACCCCTTTCGGTGCGAACTACATTTCCGGGGAATCCGCGTACAATAACATGCTCGTCATCTTCGTCATCTTCTTCTGAAGCAGTATGTTGTCTATCTACCGAAGGTGTATCAGAAACATCCTGGGTAGGCACAGCTGGCTGTGAAGGCTGTGAATTCTTTGCCTTATTTCGCTCATTCCGCGCATCTTCCCGAGCTTTCCTTGAAGCAGCATCTATACTCTCCTTAAGATATAACATATCGGCCCCTATGTTACTATGTAATCCATGCGTTAGGACGACGAAATGAACTTTTCTCCGTTTTTTTCGGTTTTCTGCTTCCCCAGCCGAGTTTGCTTCGGAATCTCTCTGAGATTCCGTAGCAATCTCTGTCTGTTCCATTTCCAAGTTTCGAAGGTCTTCCTTCTCACTCCAGGATGGAAATCGCGGTGTACTCCATAGGCTTGCTGTATCATCAATAACTAGTTTGACTGCCGTGGAGTATACCCCTTTCATGGGGCCTGGGGGATTTTTATGTTTGCTCTTTGAATTACGTCTGGCAAGCTCGCGAACATGACCCGGAACAGGCAAGCTCGCCGAGTTTCCAATTCCAAGTTCCAAGGACTTCAGGTCCCTCCCAACGAGGACCTCGAAGTTTACAGCCGCTGTAGTTGAAAATATCACCTGCGACGCGATTTCGATTATCCAAGTAATGTTCTGCTGATCTGCTGCGGAGGTCGACGACTGGACGTTCTCTGGCACTGGGATCACTGAGTCGAAAGCCCCGCCCGCTTTCAGGTTTGGCTCGAATTGCGGGAGCCCGCGGGTTTCATGATCCTCGTATTTCCGGTTTGGGTCGAAAGATGCAGGGTAGCAGGAAGTATATAGAGTGTACGGGCCGTGCAAATACGCGGCGCGCAGCGGTATCGCAGAGGTATTTCTAACCTTGACGAAGAGCTCCGTTGGTGTGGGGAGGATGCGATCTGCAGAAGGGGTATACGTGAGCGTAAACCTGATTGTTCCGAATCAGCATGAAACTTTGTGGGGTTTTTTTTTTTTTTTTTTTTCGTTTTAATTGAAAGGTTCAGGCAAAATTATACCGGACCACTTCCCCAACACGGACACTGCCAACCTGATGCACTAGCAGCATTTCCGCTGCTCGTTCGTATTCCGCTGGCTCAACGTCCCAGCCAGTCAGTGTATTGAACGATGGGTGGTAGGCGAAAGGAGCCCGCGAGCCGTTATCTGGTATCTGCGCCAGCCGATAAAGACGCGGCGTAACAAGCATGGAGAGCTTTGCGAACCTCACAGATCGCTTTAACGATGACGGCTGGGCCGGGGTGCATTTATCGGGCCGTGCATTAGAGAACCTTGGAGTTGGCCGAAGGTTGGTTGTGAGATAAGCGCAGTCGCTCTGAACATCGTCTACCAGAAACAGGAGCTATGAAAACAGCGACAGCAGCAACATGCAGCCATTCCACGTACATGTACTTTCTTTCTCCCGTCAGCACAGCAGGTGGGGGATGGAAAATGAAGAACGAGCAGGTGAGGATGCGGAAGAAGATCGTTGTTTCAACCTTGGAAGTACCCGATTTCATGTGACATACGGGCTGTGTCACCGGGTTACGCTCGGATCTCGTAACGCTGTAAATTACCACATCCGGCTGTATCCAATGACGTCATTCCCGTCTCCCCCGTTACAGACCCTTCTCCGCCGTTTCTCCGCCCTTACAATTTTCCGCTCTCCGCTCTCCGCTCTCCGCCCACTGCCTCTTCCGCTGAAGCTGCCGCCCACTAAGAAACCGGTTCCTGGCCTCGGACCGTATTTCCCTGCTAAGTCTCCCTGGGATAGCTGCTGCCTTATTGTTCTCGGCAAGTTGATATAAGGGCCGTGCATTGGATATTCGTACTGCACACCATACTCCATGGGCATCGAGCATGACCTCTGTTTCTAGTAGATAGAAGCTCCACGCCTATGCTCATATCATTTATGTATATATGTAAATACATAATATAATATAATAATATAAAACCAGACCTTAATCCCCGTATATGGAAGACACGTCGTGTATAAAAGCTCTATAAGTAGCCCGTAGCCCAGCTGCATTCCCGACAACAACCCCTCAGCATATTCTAGTTAATGTATCTCCTCTCGCTGTTATCATCAACTCCTTTCCCTTCAGGCACAACCAGCCTCACAGCCTCTCTCTCCCCCTTCCTCACCTCCACCCACCCACCATCCTCCACTACCAGTATCATCCCATCGATACAAATCCGCCTCCACCTTTCCTCCGTTTCCCCTTCACAGAACTCGATCCTAACAGCCTCAACCTCTTCATACCCTACCACATCGCGCATGTCAACCACATGCCGACCCTCATCATACGCTAGTTGCATAACCTCCATAACAGCCTCCGACTTCAGCGGCCCAAAATGCACAAACCACAACCTCCCATCCAACGGCCTGGACGCAGGCGATATCATGAAGCCTTTTTCCAGCGCCGAGCAGAGCGTGACAAGTACATACATATGCTCACTCCGCTCAAGCAGTCGTGTCCGTAGCATGTGCCCCCCAGTCACCGCATCTGTAGTTTTCGTCGTGACGCTGATCCTGCCCCTATAAACATGCGGGCTACTCCCGTCAGCGGGAAACAGCAACTCCTTCGCCGCCATCTGGAACCGCTCCCGCCCAAAACGGCGGTATTCAGGCGTATCGCTATCTGCCACGAGCGACGCATGCATCCCCCAACTAAGCACAACAGCACCATAAATCTCGGGGCCCCCGCCCTCGCCCTCGCCACTGTCGCTACCGCTACCGCCACCGCCACCATCACCGCCACCATCAGACACGAAAACAGGCTCCCGCCCCCTTCCCCCACCCGTCACATACTCCGCGCCCCTCGAAGTCCGCGCCGCAAACATCGGCAACCGCTTCGCCACCCCGCTCACCAACCCCCGCAAGCCCATCGTCGCATCCCGCCCCGACACGATCCCCGCAGAATGCGCCGTTGCATTGCCTGTCCCCATCGGCACCAGCGCCACAACTGGGGACACAAAGTCGTCCGCAGCCCTAACGGCCGTCAGGCCCTTTATGATCTCAACCAGCCCGCCATCGCCAGCCAGGAGAATGATGGTCTGTGCGATCCCGCGCTGGGCGCGCGGACGGAAAATAGTTTGCGTGAGGTGGGCGATTGTGTCGGCGGAGGAGGTGACGTGGGTGCAGTAGTCCTGGTGTTCGTGG
The DNA here is from genome assembly GCA_017607445.1 of Histoplasma ohiense. Taxonomy (NCBI): domain Eukaryota; kingdom Fungi; phylum Ascomycota; class Eurotiomycetes; order Onygenales; family Ajellomycetaceae; genus Histoplasma; species Histoplasma ohiense. The sequence continues at coordinate 6,240,863 of JAEVHH010000001.1, forward strand.
AGGTGGAGGGTAGCGAGGAGGGGTTTGAGCAGGGTGGTGTAGAAGGGGGTGGCTTGGTGGGTGCCGGAGAGGGTGGAGATGATGATATGGAGGCTGTTGCGGTCGGCGGGGTTGGTGGAGGAGGAAGCCGATAGTTTGGCGGGGTAAAGGTGGGACTGCGGGCTGCCGATGAACTCGCAGAGTGACGCGGGGCATTCTCCCGCCGCCTCGAACCGTTTCAGCACATATGGATACTCAGGCTGTTCCTGCTTATCTGGCAGTCCGGCTGGGGGAGGAGGGTCTGAGGCTTCCAGCCAGATATACGACGTCAGCCTCGAGTCTTCAGGACACGGAACGACCGCGACGATGCGGTCCTCTTGAATGACTGCTTGTATCTTGCCAGAGCCATGCTTCTCCTGGCGCGTTGGTATATATGTTAGGCTATTCGTAGACGTGTGGTGGGAAACATGCTCGATATCCACGAGACCCTGAGAGAGTATTGACATTGTTAGTTCGAAGGAACTTAGCTTGACCGAGAGCGTTTGAGGTTCAAAGCCTCATGCAAGACAAGGAAGCTTAATGGTATACATTTATTTACATCCTAGAAAAAGTAGTTGACAGTAGGCAATATAACCTCATTTATAGTCCATAATCCAATCCTACAGTATACGAACAACCTCGCGGTTCACGAGACATAATCTAACCACAAGAGAGAAGAGGGGAAATATAAAGAATATAAACATAAAAACGAATAATATAAATCCATTTTATTTGTGAAGCCTAGTTCTAGTTTATGGGTAACCTTTGCTATTTATTAGAAGAAAGATACAGAACCAGCCGCCCACGCAAATCCATTTCGCACCACCCAGCCACCGAAATCTTCATCCAGCCCCTCCACTTACTTTATTTTCTTCTCTTTAACTCCCTCCCATAGTTATATGACCAATGGAAATATATGATACACATAAAACGATTAACAATGAGAAGTAAAAGTCACCCAACACCATCACCTCCTTTTCCCCCCTCGCTCGTTCACTCATCCACTGTCCGCAGCAGCAGTCTCCTGCTCCTCATCCTTGAAATACTTCGCCGCCGCAAGCTTATCGCTCAAATTGACCGCAATAAATGACTTGGGAAGTTTCACCCTATAACATGCATTTATCGCATCCAGTTAGTTAAACTCGAATTCGAGAAATAAACATTACTGTCAAAACCCTCCCAATTCCCCTGCCCTTTTACCACAAAAAATAAACAATCGAAAAATCAAAGAAAAATAAAATTACTCACGTATCAAACTTCGCCTTCAACGTCTCAATAACTTCCTTCCAATCCTGATGCGCCGTCAAGCTTCTTCGCGGCGCACACCCAATCGCATGCCTTGAATCCAACTGCACGTCTAGCGGATCGAACGTGTGGCACCCAGGGCTAATAGAGATGCGAATGGAATATGAAAACATCGCCGACTCACTATCCTGCGCTTCGTACAACTCGAAGCAGATTTGGGAGAGGTAATCCAACTCGGGGATGGCGCGGCGTGCGATCTTAGTCTGAATTCCTCCTTCTAGAATACAGTTCAGAAGAGTGTAAATGTGTGATTCTTTAGTAAAGTAGAAGAACGATTTGGCGTCCGGGGATGCTTGGACTTCTTCTAGATCCATAACTATCTCCCGTAGCAAGGGGAGAGAGGTCAATAGGCCGATTTCGAGCTTCTCATCATCATCAATTCCATATTCTTGCGGGGTTACGAAATCGAAAAGCACCTTCGCGAGTTTGTAGAGTTGGCGCAGTCTTGAAAGCCTCTTGTCGATTTTTGTCTTCGTCTGGGCACAGCCGGGATATAGTTTGAAATAAGAGTCATACCAATCTTCCAATGGCCCAATAGGTTGCATTAACGATAAGTCCAGAACGGATCTTCTTTTAAGCCCGAGACGCTGAGCGAAAGTGTTGGAATTGTGATGTTTGTCGTCACTTTTATCACCTCCTCCATGAAAATCACCGCCGTTGCTGTTGCTCCGATCGTTCAATTGCTGCTGTTGAGATCCCTGTGGCTTATTGCTACCCGATTCAACACTCTCCAGACTGGGAGAGTTCGGTTTATCATTCGGAGAGCCCTGGCTCGAATATTTGGAGCCATCTCCCTTAAGCATGCTATCAGGGGGCACGAATACCCACTCCAGGAACTGACGGTTATGCAGCGCGTCGAACTTCATACTATCATACAGTTCGGACAGTTTGCTAGGGTCAACTTTCTCGGTATCACAAAACTCCGCAAATAGTTTCTCCCATCTTTCTTTGAACAGTTGGGGATCTTCTCCAGCACACCAACGTCCTTGAATGGAAGCAAGGGTTGGTGTGTCTTGATTACCATTTTTGCTTTGGCCATCAGAGCTGTTTCCGGAGGTGGAGCTTAGCTCGCTCTCAAGCCTTGAGAAATTGTACCTCATGACTTTTCTATGGAACTTCATGAGTTCAACCACAGTTGACAGAACAATTGAGGGTTCAGGAAAATTATCCTTTGGCCAGGCGAACTGAGGAGGGGCGGAGTTTCCCTCCCTTAAAAGTAGCTTGAGCTTCTTCTTGACTTTGTCCATTACATCCTTTGCAGCATTCGAATCATCAAGTAAATCCTTTCTCACTTGGATGAAATCTTCAGGCAAGTTCTTCTGGTCAAGGAACGCGGAGGCAAATATTTGTGCTAGAGATTTGTTGTTTTCAAGGTCAGAAGAGCTTTCTACATTTAAATAAAAGACCGATAGTTCTACGAAACTTACCACTTGTGCTGACTCTCCTCTCTGAACTGGTAAATATTCGGACATCATTCAACGCCTCCTTATTCATAAGCTTCAAGTCATCCCTCATATTGAGTCCCACATCCTGCGATTGGTACCGCGCAGCATGTGTAGGTTCACCGCCCCATTTAATCACTAATTGAAGCTTATCTAAGACCAAATCATTCTCCACGGCCGAAAAACGGGAGAAAGTCGGACCAGACAGAGAATTACTTCTACTCTGGGAGAGCGAAAATTGGTGGTCCTCGTTTGCTCCTCCAGCGCCCGTACTCTCTTCAAAAAGTTTACCTCCGGCAGGGTTTTCAGAGACAGGGCTCAAGGGGTTAATAGAAGGGCCTCTATTCCGCATCTCATCAGGATTTCGGCGTCTGAACATCGGCTTGATCTGGACTTTCGTTCCCGGCCACCCTCCCTTATGATGAAGTGATGCTTGAAGGAGTTTAAGCTTTTCAACATCCTCGATACCTTGCTCCATAGCAATAACCACCGCGTGTAAAACACTGCGCAAGGCCAACTCCCCCTTTATTACAACTTCTTCTTGATGACCCTTCAGAAGGTCAATAAATGGTTGCGTATGGAAAGTGAATTTGAATTTCTGCTTTGGGGTCCGATCGGCATGGCGGATTACAGCGACCATCCCTTTTAACTTCCACGAATGCTTCGATGCCGGGGGTGGAGCGACAATGGGCTCCGTCGGAGAGGGCTGAGTTGAAGAGATGCCAACTGTTGATTTCAAAGTATGCTGCCTGTCCAGCTTGGTGGAAAAACCCTTGGAATGCGGTATCGAGTCACTTGCATCAGAAAAGTGAGTCGGCAAGGAGCTTGGCGCGGGAGTCGTCTCTGCAGAAACACCCTGCTGGGGTTTTTGATTGTAATATTGACCCTGCGTTCTCAAGAGCGATTTGAGTGTCTGTCGGTGGGAACCGCTAATATTTTTGCGCGGAGAGAGCGTCTCGTGTTGGGGGCCTTCCAAGTGTTCAATCTTCCCTTCCCTGCGCAGTTTCTGGCTGATGAACATCTCGCGCAGGATTTTCGCACATTTGTCATAATAATCATTATTATCTTTGACAAAACTCCAGCCGTTGACGTCGATCACATAAGACTTGTCGCCAACACGAAGCATATCAAAGCCACATATTCTTTGCCCAAAGCCGTTGGATATCTTGGTTGCCGTAGCAGCCTCTTCCTTACTCAGTTTGGTAATGTATCTCAATTCTTTGCCATGCGTGTTCCGACGGACAAGGCCGTCAACTACGGGGGATTTGCGGGTCTCTGCGTGGCAAAAATCAGGTCCTACCGTGTACGCCTTGACATCCTCAGCATTATCAACTCTCAAAAACTGCTCGTAAAGGTAACTTCCATCCTTCTCAAGAACCGATCTTGGGATATTAAGGTTCGGATCGTATTCGGAGCTCTTATTACCAATTTTGCGGAAAAGCCGGCGGCCGCCACCACCATATTGTTGGTCTTTGGAAAAATAAATGTGGATATTATGATCCTCCCCGCTGACTGGTTTTTCGACAAACGGCTTTCTAAAAACCTTGCCATCGACGATGAGGGATTCTCCGTCTTCGGACATGCACACAGACTGTGTTCTGGGAGTACCGCCACCAGTTCCGTCGTCGGGTCCCTCCAACTTTACTCCGGTGAGTTCATATACGTGCTTCGCGAGTTTTGGGCATTCGAGTCTGGGACCGCCATCTCTGTTAACCTCCATCCTTTTCGGGGTTCGGACACCCATATGGTCGAGGATACGAAGGCAAAGACGTCGATCCCATAGGACTTTTTGCATGGGAAGGTCATTGATGCAAAAGGGTTTCCTCAGCTTGGCGTATGCAATCGCTTTGTCTAGAGGGAATCCATCGGAGAAAAATGCAATTAAAAAGTCACTATATAACATATCATTAGCAATTGCTGCATTGAGTATTTCGATATACCGTTACACGAAATGGAGGGGTTCCTACCACACTGGCCAATTCTCCACATCTATAAATAACCAATATTAGTATGTATTTCCTTTGGTTTATTTAGATATTCTTGCAAGAAGAGACAGGAGAGAGCTGGTAGAAACGTACCCTCATCAAGAATGACCTTATCGCCAAACACAATAACCTCAAATTCGCCCTTTGACTGCAATCTGGTAAGGATATTCTGACTAGGTTTGCTGCGAGCCTTGACGTCCAGGGCACACACCCCGATCTTCCCGATAAACGGAACCTTGGCTATTGCGGAGTTTGTATTCGGTCAGTTTGCTATATTCTCGCAAACCACATCATGAAAAAAAAAAAAAAAATTTGATTTTATTTTCTCGTGTAACTTACGATCAACTTCGCTCGCACTGCTTGCTCCCGTGCTCCCGCTCAGCCTTCTTGGCGCCCGACTGGATGATCTTGCAGGGCGGCTCACCCAGTTTGTGGTAGGACGACCATCAGTTCCTGCATCGCTACGGGGTACATGAGAGGATGATTGGGTGGGAGATACTGTTACTGTTAGCGGCGATGCGTATTCTAGATGGCGGGAACAATTGAATACAGGGGATGCACACCTACTGCTCCCGCCCCAGGCGAGGAGGCCGTAGTGGGAGAAGTTGTAAAATCTCCAGTACCTGCTGGCGTTTCCATGTTCAGGCTCAAACCCAGGAAGCAAGAGGAATTCCTCGCAGCGGAGCCCTCCATGCCGCTTTTGATGGAACCGTTAACGCTGGAAGTGCCGGTGCTTGGAACACGGTCACCAGTGACGGAGTAGATGGTGGAAGCCAGAGAGTTTAGGGAGGAGAAGGATACGCGGTGGGAGTCTCTGTGAGGATCCCTCTCTGGAAGATAGGTCTGACTCGGTCGAGAGCGAATGGAGGAGGGCATTCCAGAGCTTGACGCGGTAGTAGCTTGAGCATTGGTGGTGGCCGATACAGGAATAACAACATTATTAGCAGAGCTTCCGGCCGCCATGCTGCGATCGGAAGAGAAGCTCCCCAGTGACCGTGATTGACCGGGCGACTGGCTGGCTTGTTTGGGTGCAGGAGCAGCCGCAGAACCTGAGGGAGAAGCCGCAGCCGGTCTCTGCACCTGATGTGGCTGCTGGGCGTGTTTATCTGCGCCTGCGTCTGTGTCTGAGAGGGTTGATGCAGGTGCTGGTGGTGACATTGGCGGTGGTGGTAGTGTTGTTGCTGTTGCCGGTCCTCCTGCGGTGTCTTGTCTCTGTTGCGGGCGGCAGCTCTCGGGAGCTGGTTTGTCTGCGCCCTCAGTAGTATTCGTCTCAGTGTCCGTCTCCAGAGGTGCGGCTTTCACCGTGTCCGTTGTATCCGCGGCCATGTGGGCATATATTTATATAAAAACAGGAATATGTACATGTACAACCGGATATCGGTGCGTAAGGCAGATAGATAGTAACTTGAGCCACCTGGCAATCCAGCGGGATGGACTAGTCGAGTTGCTGTGAGTTATTGTGAGCAACCACTGCTGGCTCCGGATTCCAGCCCCATTGCGTATTAGTTGGCCGTACGTGGGTCTCCGCGGTTTGCTGGTTCCTGTCCTGGAAGTTGTTGTCGTTGCTGCGGCCGATGTTGTGCTGGTTGACGTATTTACAGACGGCGATGATGCCAATGATGAAGTATAAAAGCCTCCGCCAAGATGGGTTCAATGGCAAATTCTGCGGAATCGGGAGCGGGACAGCAAGTGTATCGCGGTAGATAATATGCCAAACTAGTAGTGGAAACGGGAGACGGCGAGAGAGGGACTATCCACACACGCCCACTGTTCGCTCTCTGGTCAATTAATCAAATATCGATGCTGTTGTGCGCGTCGTCTCGCCGCCTCTTTCTTGGGGCGTTCCTTGTTAGGCCCAAAAGGGTAAAAACCGACAGCCTGCAGAAGAAAAAAATCGCCTTAAGTTCGACGACTAAAGCAACACGCCCCCAAGGCGAAGAGAAAAAGAAAAAGAAATCCTGAAAAAAGCAAAACACTGTCTGCTGCTGGGATTTTTTTTTTTTTTGAAGCCAAGAGAAAAATACTCCAACCTCCAATTTGTCCCACCATCGCATGCCAACCCACCCGACCATGAGCATCTAATCTGAGTTCTTAATCACTTCATCGCAGAGACACCATGCCGTCAATTGACAGCGATGCCTTCGGGTTCCCTGTTGCGAAGAGACAGAAGGTTGCCCCAGGCCAGCTCGTGTCTCAAGATGCTGCTCACCCTCCGAGCTCTCGGATATTCTCCCCCTTCAGAGTGCGTCTAGGCTATTTTTATTCCTCTTGAGCCGTCCCGTTTGTGCAAAAGGTTGACCTGTGCAACTAACAATCCGTATTGGAAACATGCAAAAAGACTCTAGGACTTGTATCCCCAACTACAGTGCCATTCACCTCCGTCCCGCTGGGCAAAACTACGTTCCAAATCACTACATCTGTAGGCAGATCCCTACAGACGTATGACCTCCGCCGTGGCCTCAGTCTCGTCTTCCTCACACGCCCTCAAACCCCCGCGGCTATAACAGCGATATGCGCCTGGAAAGATAAAGTGCTGGCTGCCTGGGGCAGTGGATCGCTGGCCAACGAATCCGCACAAGGTGTCTGGGTTTTCAAGCGCGGGAAGAAGATCGGAGAGCTGCCATTCCCCGCCTCACCAACAGCCACTGAGGGAGCAATAGGAGCAACCGAGCCGATTGAGCAGTTACTCGTGATTGGCTCGTGGATTGTTGGATGCGGTTGCAGAACCATACGCGTGTGGAAATCTACGACCTTCGAGCTTTACACCACACTCATCCCTCCCAGCCAACGAAAGACATTGACATCAGCAGCATCATCAGTGTCGTCTGGTGGCACCACTCGAGTCCTGACAGGCCGGATATGTAATATGCCAACATACCTCAACAAGATCTTCGCGGGCCGCCAGGATGGTAGCATTGATATCTGGAACCTCTCAACGGGGAAACTTGTCTACACCATCCTCCCCGCAACACCAGACGCAGGCGCCGTTACTGCCATGCAGCCCACGCCCGCCCTCTCCCTAATCGCAATCGCCTACAGCAGCGGAGCCCTGACCATCCACAACGTCAGAACGGACCAGGTTGTCCTAAACCTCCGCTCCCCCGCTTCCACTTCTTCCATTTCTTCCACCACTCCCTTCTCTCCAATAACCTGCATCTCCTTCCGCACTGACGAACTGGGCGCTGGCCACGACGGGCGCAAAGCAGGCGTCATGGCCACTGCCAGCGCTGACAGCGGCGACATCACCATGTGGGACCTGAACAACGGTGGCAAGATCACCGGCGTCCTGCGCGACGCACACGAGTCCTCTTCGTCATCATCCTCGTCTGAAGAGCCCGGCGTTAGCAAAATCGAGTTTCTACATGGCCAACCCGTCCTAATATCCACAGGCACAGATAACGCCCTGCGTTCCTGGATCTTCGACGAGACCCCCTTCTCCCCCGTCCCTCGAACCCTGCACTCGCGCAGCGGCCACTCGGCGCCCATCACAACCCTCCGCTTCCTCCCGGCCTCCTCTGACGATTCCGATTCCGTCGGTAAATGGATCCTCAGCGCGAGCAAAGACCGGAGCCTATGGGGCCTGAGTCTGCGAAAGGATTCGCAGAGTACGGAGCTGTCGCAGGGCCATGTGAAGTTAAAGAAGAAGAAGAGGGGCTTTGCGGGAGCGCGGATGGAGGACTTTAAGACTCCGGAAATTACCTGTATGGCATGCTCGTTGAATAGGGACGGGGGCATGGGGACCGCTGCTGGCGCTGCTGGTGCAAACGGGCCGGTATGGGCTAATGTGAAGGGCGGCACTGCGGAGGCGACCAACTTAACTGGGTGGGAGAGTGTTGTTACAGGCCATCGGGGCGATAAATTTGCGAGGACGTGGTTTTGGGGGAGGAAGAAAGCTGGGCGATGGGCTTTTGGGACGCACGATGGAACGCAGGTTAAGGTTCGTTATTTTCTTTTGTTTTTCGTTGCTTCTTCCGGTTCCCGTTTGTCCATCTCTGCAAATTCAATGACGGCTTGAAAATTCTATGGACCATTATTTATCTCTAACTTTCTTCAGAGCGTCGCGGTTTCGCCGTGTGGCACCTTTGCACTAGTCGGGTCTGCTGGTGGTTCCATTGATATGTACAATCTCCAATCTGGCATGCATCGGCAGTCATTCCCTGCGCGGGTAACCCCCGCCCAAGCAAGAAAGTTAAAAATGATGCAATTGGATGAGATGAACGATCTAGCGACCGGGTCCAGCGGCAAAAGAAGCTTCCAAATGGGCGAAGGAAAACATACCAGTGCCGTTACTGGGCTGATGGTTGACGCATTGAATACGACGGTTATAAGCTGCGGGCTTGATGGGAAAGTGAAGGTTCGCCCCCAGCCATATTATACTATATATATACCCAACCCAACCCAATTGTAAACACAAGATCTCTAACGTGTATACCTAGTTCTGGCAATTCCTCACGGGCCAACTGCTCCACGAGCTAGATTGGCACCCCATGTGTTCCATCACGGGTCTCCGCGCCAATACCTCCAGCGACCTCATCGCGCTAAGCTGCGACGACCTCTCCATCCGCGTTATCGACATCGAGACGCGCAAACTCGTGCGCGAGCTCTGGGGCGCCATGGGCCAGATCAACGACTTCTGCATCTCCAACGACGGCCGCTGGATCATTGCCGCGTCCATGGACTCCGTGATTCGCGTCTGGGACCTGCCGACAGGCCATCTCATCGACGCGTTCCGGCTGGCGAATACATGCACGGCGCTCGCGATGTCGGCGACGGGCGAGTTCCTGGCGACGGCGCATGCGGATGGAGTCGGGGTTAATATCTGGAACAACCGGAGCTTGTTCACGCATGTGCCGACGAAACATATTGAGGAGGATGCTATAGTGGAGGTCAGTGCGCCGACGGCGTCTGGGGAGGGTGGGGCGGCTGTCTTAGAAGCGGCATTTGAGGAGGATGCGCGGGAGGGCCGTGGTGAGGACTATCCTGTGTTGTCGACGGAGCAGCTGAGTGGTGATATGATGACGTTGAGTATTACGCCGAAGAGCAGGTGGCAGACACTCTTGCATCTGGATATTATCAAGGTGAGAAGAATACCCCACTCTTATTTTTAATACGTCAAAAGAAAAGAATGAAAAAAAGAATGAGAAAAAAAAAAAAAAAAAAAAAAAAAAAAAAAAAAAAACCCCGCTACGATTGGAACTGTTGGAGAGACTAAAAATAAAAAAAAAAATCTACAGGAAAGAAACAAGCCCAAAGAACCGCCCAAGGTCCCGCAGAAAGCGCCATTCTTCCTCCCTTCAACCCTCTCAAAGCCGGACTCCGACTCATCCATGCAACTTGTCTCCGCGCCAGAAGCAGCAGCAGAAGGCAGCTCAGGAACCAAGAAGACCACGCCAGCCGAACGATCCCGGATCGCCAAGCTCCAACTCGCCAATGACCCCAGCATGCAACCCTCAACTTTCAGCGCCCTCCTCCACTCATGCTCCTCTGACAGCAACAACGGTAACAACGGTAACAGCAGTAACAGCAGTAACAGCAGTAACAGCAACCACTACGCGCCATTCATCGAGTACCTCAAATCCCTGCCGCCCGCCAAAGCCGATCTAGAAATCCGCTCTCTCGACCCGGGCCTACTTAGCGGGCGCAAGCAGGGCATGAACGAGCTGGTGGCGTTCGTGGAGGCGCTGACCGCACAGCTGAGGACGAGGAGGGACTTTGAGCTTGTGAATGCGTGGATGGCTGTGTTCTTGAAGGTGCATGGGGATGTTGCTGTTGAAGGGGAGAGTGTTGGTGCTGATGCTGATGCTGGTGTTGGTGCTGGTGCTGGTTTTCGGGATGGGGGTGGGGACGACAACGAGGCAGAGACTACACGGGCAGCGCTGCGGGAGGCGTTGGCGCGGTGGAAGGTTGAGCAGGAGCGGGAGGGGAGGAGATTGGCGGAGTTGGTAGGGTATTGTAGGGGGGTTGTGGGGTTTTTGAGGTCTGCGAGATAGGAAAGGGGGCGAGTGTATACACACAGCTCTGTAGATGCGCAGGCAGGTGGATTTTTCTACAATTATCTATCAATTAACTATCTATACATGCATTTATGTACTCCGTACTGAGCAGATGTATAACTACAAAAAAAATAAAATAAAATAAAATAAAATAAAATAAAACAAAATAAGTAAATGGAGGTTACATGGATTTAATTACCGACAAGCCAAGAGTCTCTTAAAATAAACGCATCCCTTGCTTGTTTGCACGCCGTCGCTGAAGCTAAGGGCCGCCACCTGTTCTGGCCCACAGCGAGCAGCCCGCAGGAGCTACACAGTAAATTGCAGCGCTGGAAATTGCTTTTTCTGGATTATCAATTATGGGGTATTGCGGAGCAGCACAGAGTACGGAGTAGATATAGATAGACAGCGACAGAGTGAGGGTGGCTCCAGCGACGGACACGGCGACGAGGTGAGGAGTGTATGCTCCGGGCTGCCAATGGCGCCTGTGTCTTCTGCGGATGCTGCTGTGGACGGCTCATACTCACATACTTAGCTATTTAGCTATTCTATGTATCTATGTATGTATGTATGTATGTATGTATGTATGTACCTAGGAGATCATGGACAGTGTGTGATCCTGACTCAGCCGATGGCGGCTCTTGGCGCTGTGCCGACATCTCATCTCGCTTTCCCGGACTTGGGACAATCTCCATACACATACACATACACATACACACACTCTCTCTCTCTCAAATATCTCTGGCTCAAATATCTCTCCTTCCCTCGCCATACACTGCTGTACTGCTCATCTTCGCCCTTGCATCGACAACCCCGAATTAGCCTATTATCTACATGCGCCCTCGATCCTCCTCCACACCTCTCTCCCATGCATCCAAGCCGATATCCGCTGCCAGTCAGGCATAGCTAACCGGTTACCGATCCATCTGCATTCCTCCGGCGGGTCTCTGAACCAGCAAAAAGCGGATCATCGCATACTATTCTTATAGACGGCCTGGACCACCTCTCTTACCCCAAAAACCACGCCACAAAACCGGTCCAGATAGAAAAAGAAAGAAAAAAGAAATTCCCTTCCCCCAAAAAAGAAAACCCAAAATCCAAAACAACACCAGGAAAAAAGCCATGCACTGGTTCGTCGTTGTCATAATAATCGTCCTCCTTCTTCTCCTCGCCTACGTCGCCTGGATAGCCTTCACCCACCTCCGCGCCCGCCGCTCCGGCCTCCCGCCACCCCCCCTAAAATCCTACATTCCCTTCTCGTCCGCCTTCAACTCCTCGTCCTCGTCGTCGTCCCAATACCTCAGAGACAGCAGCTACCCCACCCCTCGCGCCGGCGGCATCGGCGACTGGTTCAAGGATAAATGGAACGCCGTGCGCAACCGGCGCACCGCGCGGGGCGCATATGAGTCGCCGTTGGACTCGGGCGCGGGCGCGGGTGGCCACCGTGGCTTTGGCAGTGGCGGCGCCGGCGGCGCTGGCGGCGGTGCATATGCGCACGATGAGATCTGGGATTCGCGCATCGGGGAGGGCGGGTATGGGGGTGCTGGCGCGGGCTATTATGAGGAGCAGGAGGAGCTGGGGCTGACAAGGCATGTGGACGGAAGCGGGCCGTATGAGTTGGGCGGGCGGATGGAGGCCGGCACCGTGCCCAAGGCTGGGCCGACGGCCAGCACGGTAACGGTCGATTTACACGGAGGAGAGTCAGAGCCAGGACCCGCAGAGGCGGAGAGGGGTCGGAGTCGCAGTAGGGAGCCCGCGTATGGAAGTCAGACTGATGGCGCTACGCTCCGCGAGAATCCGTTTACGGATCAGGCTGAGCCGACCAGTTTGAGAGATGCGAGCCCGCGGCCGGAGGTTGGGGGGCCGACTACTAAAATTACTACTACTACTACTGGGGCTGATACCGCCGAGTCTACACGGGGAAGATCGCCGGATAGAAAAAGTGGGTTTATAGAGAGGTTATGAGCGTTATGGTTTATTGTTTTTCTTTTTTTTTTTTTTTTTTTTTTTTTTCCTTGATCCTTTTTCTATTTTCGTGTTTATGTCTTTTTGTCTTTTTTATCGCAGCAAGGTAATTTTTTTTTTTTCTTTTGGTTCTTTTGATTTATATTATAGCTATGCTAGGGCTTGAGCAGCCGTTTTTTCTTGTATTATTGAATTGTCACTTTGATTAACTATTCGTATATCTAACTATACTTATATTGTTTATTTTCAGGACTCTGAGCCAGCTATCGTCAATTATGTAGCGAGGTGAGATTTCGTGAGATTAGATTCAGAGTTAGTGAATCATACTGTCTCTATTTTAAGAGCCAATTAGTTAGCGTTAGTAACCTGTCAGATACAGATTGGCAATATCAAGCTAATAATGACCCAGAAAAAGAAAAGAAAAGAGAAAAAAAAAAAAAGTCATGAGATTGCTCGCAGAAACGGTGCGTTAATTGTGCCTCACAGCCATGGCGTTCTGCTACGATAAACTCAAGGAATTTCTCATTTTCAGAATTGTCATCTACCTGTACGCAGACACATAGATACATACACACATACATACATACATACCAACCAAATTCAATCAACCTGTCGGAGAATATCATAGACGTTTATCGCATGTTTCGCGGTAGTTGGTGCTTTCTCGTGAGCCGCACCCTTGCTCGCCCTCCTCCTCTTCTTCCCTTTCCTACTACTCGGCAATTCGGACGCCCTGATCCATCCCTCCCCCGCTTCAGCCGTAGATGCATTATTGAGCTGTCCGCGATCACCCTGGTGGCGAGAAGACGCGCCCAACAGGCCAGGTCCTTCAACCAGCTCTGGCCCCTCTCCCTCCCCTTCTCCCTTGAGAAGCAAAACCAACCCCTCGACCACCCTGCACGGCCCCTCCCCGCCCCCATCCCCCCCAATCCCACAAGTGCGCTGGGGACAATCGCGCAACCACGGCAGATCTCTCAACAGCCCCGTCGCTTCAGATATCAACGCAGTCAACCGCTCGCCCAGCATTGGTTCAGGCGTCTCGCCACTCACAGCAAGGACATCCTTCAGCATGCGCAACGAGTACAGCACCGCCTTCCTCTGCGCGTGGAGGTGGATATCGTCCCACTCCAGCTTCTCCCCACAATACCCGCGTTCCAAGAACCTGCGCAGCTGTCCTTTGCTCGGTCTCTCGTCGGGCGCCATGCGGGCGAGGATATCGTAGAGCGCAAACGCCCTCCATAAAGCAGTGGGGTCGCGTGCACTCCCGTCACAAACGCCATCATCATCACCATCACCACCGCCGCCGTCGTTATAAACAGCCGAGACAAACAGATTAACCTGCTGCAGAAAAGATTCAAGTCTCTCCTCCACCTCCCTGCGTTCCAGGAGAGCAAAAGGGACAGGCGCTATCCGCTGCCCCTTGCGCATATGCTCAATCACAGCCTCTTTCCGCGGCCCCTGGGCACCACCGGTAGCGTACCTCTGGTTCAATAGTGAGTAGGCGATCAGCCGGAATTCGCTTCCCTGCGCCCACGCCGTGCGTCGGTCATGGTGCTCAATCAAGTCATGGAGATAGACATTCGCCGCCTCCCCAGGCACGGCGAACGCCGGTAATTCATATTGAGCATACAGCTCCGAGAGTCGCGGGTCCGCAATTGCAGTGAGAGGGTTGGAAATCCACGCACAGGAATCCGCCGCCGCATGGCCACCGAGATCATACTCCTTCATAAACGCGATGTAATTGGCGCTTTTCTCAACGATGCCCACGCTGCCCTTGGCGCGCTGGATGATGGTTGGAAACGATGCGTGCGAATCCCTGTTCAGCTCGTAGGCCAGGCGCCGGAAGCTGAGCACCCCCAGTTTCTTGGCGACTGTCGCTGGGCGTACTTGCGTTGCCCGTATGCTGAAAATACTTGCAATATCCTCCGGCCCGGCGGTGCCGGCCTCAATTGAATCGATAAATATCACTGAGCCTTCCGCGCCAAGGTCATGCACGAGCAGATCGGAGTCGCCCGTGAGAACCGCACAGCCCGTTTCTCTCGCCATGATTGCACAGTACGGATCAGCTTCCCCCGGAACAACCTGTGTCCTCCCCGCAAATATACTCTCACCAGCACCACCGCCAATTCCATAATCCCCACATGCCGTAATGGCGTTCTGCAATTCCGGAGCACCGGCGGTGCATCTCACCACCTCCTCGGGGCTCCATCGGTATTTCAGATCCTCAATGACGGTCGGAACCACGAACGCGGTCTCCGGCATCGGCTTGAAGCGCCAATGTAACGGGCGTCGGCAGAATAATTTACGCGGATGGATCTCCATGGGCTCCTTGCAGATGCTAGATACTTTGAAACCTCCGGCCGTGTCGCGACATATCTTCTGGTGGCTCTGTCTATTTCCCTCCATCCGCTCGAGGCGAACGCGCCGTTTAGAGGGCGGTAATGCGCCGTCGAAATATATCATCTCTCTAATATAAAAAAGGGGGGGGACTGGAGGATTAGCGAATAGGGAGTTAGTTCGTCCCGGGGGGGAAAGAAGAAGAAGAAGAAGAAACAAGAGGGCAAAGCAAGGACAAATAATCAAATGTCCATCATAAAGTAAACAAATTCGGCCCTGTAACAACAAAAACTACTAATGAACAAGCGTAAGAATGAGGGAAAAAAAAAAAAAAAAAAAAAACCGGACATACATACATCCTCACCCCGAGAGCCACCAAACACAGCAGAAACTGCATGACGGCAATGCTAACTTCGTCCGCAGACGGCTGCGCATCCACGATATTATACCGCTCGTCGCTCCACGAGAGCAGCCGGTTGTAGACATGGAATACCAGCGCTGGCCCGTCGATCACCACGCTGCTGACGTTTTTCGCGCTCTGGCCATGGCTCTCTGCTGTGCTTTGCAGCCAGACGGCTTGTCCGTGCGGAAGGATATATTGTGTCAGGTATCGGATCCCCATCTGCACTGCAGCTCATGGGGTGGGTTGGTGGGATTCTTTGGTTATGACGGGTTGGTGGGGATGAGGGGGAGACCGGGGGGGCCGGGGCGGGAGGACAACGGGGATATGCTTTTGATTCTCCAACTGGTGGCCCATGCGGACGATTTCCGTGCGTATGTATCATGGAACCTTGCGGATCTCGGGGGTGTAATGAGTGCCTGCTGCAGTTCGGGATAGGCCATTTGAAGTTGGTGAAGAAAGTGAGGACAAAATAGTTTTCTTATCTTATCTCCACGTGATTCGGCTTGGATCAAGCCCGGTTTCCGTTCTAGAAGGCAGAGAGAACAACTTCCCATAACATTCGTTGAATTGGACTTTCTTTCTATTCACTCTTAAGTCATACATACATACATATGGCAAAACTCAACAATCCCAACTGCGAACTGCAGACTCGAACCAGGCGCGGCCATACCAGACCCGGCCAGCAAATATCCCGTCTATTTTGGTCGGAACCCCGGCAATAAACAATCCCTCAGGGGCCCTGAACATAGTATCGTTGTTACACCGGAGGCACGAAGTGGTGCGTGATGACCTCCAACAACATATCGACCCAAGATGCCAGGCTCCTAAGAAGAAAAGGGTAAACAACTGCCCCTACAAGGGGATACGGAAGTGGCGGCAACTGGCGAACGAGTGCCGGGTATCCGCGCCACCATCGGCATTGCCAGGATCCGTACACACATGTCACGCCACGCAACCGGACCAGGGGCTGTTTCTTCACCGGAGATAACAAGGACGGGGAGCCATATCGCATGATGTTTGTATGGCGGGGAAATCAGCAAAACTTTAAAAAAAAAAAAAAAAAAAGTTTCGCAGTCCACGTAGGGCTCAGGACATCCATCGTTTGCCCTTCTGCTGATTTGAGGCGGTTTTGCCCCTTTGTCTTTTTAAAAACGTACACAAATCGCTGGCCAGTCGCCCCTGCACCAACCTCATAGAGGAGTGGGAAAGGTGTAAATTCTGAATTCCTCCGCCCAAGACATCTGAGATATATGCCCAATCTCCCACAGCCAGGATACTTTGTAGAAGGAGAGTCGTGAGGCATGGCACTCATTTCTCAGGAGCGTCAGGAAGCCGCTCAATAACATATTTCGCCCGCGCGACGCTCATAATCGGCACACCAGGGATTTTCCTACACAGAAGTAAAAGATGCAAGATAAAATGTCAGAACAGCCCATCCCAAGTAGGAATTTTCCGTAAAAAGTACTCAAGTACTCCACACACACACACAGAGAGAGAGAGAGAGAGAGAGTTCTCACCGAATCCTCCGCTTCAAATCCCTATCATTCGTCGCCACAATGTAAACCCGGTGCTTAATGACGCGATCAACCAGACAATCGTCCGCATACGTGCCCTTATGGTCACACTTCAGCCTCTCGAAGCGCGGATCCTTCGCGATGCGCAGCGCGATGCGGTACTTCGGGCCCAGCTTCTCCAACTCCGCCAGCACGCAGTCCGTCACGAGGGGGATGCATTTGGCGTACAGGCAGTCCATCATCGTCGGGATGACGTCGAGCTTGTGCTGGACCGTGTGCGAGAGGAAGTTTGTGTCGACGAGGATGGAGTAGGGGGGCGTGAGGGCCGTGTTGTATTGGAAGAAGAGGGCGGAGGAGACTTGGGGGCTGTATTTGGGTTTTTTGTGTTAGTGTGCTGTTCGGGCAGTGGACGGATGGATGGATGGATGGTGTTACATTTCGCGGACGAGGTCGTCTTTCTTCTTCTTCTTCTTCTCGTCCGTTCCCTTCTGCGGGGCCTTTGCCTGGTTCTGCTTTCTACAGGGTTTGGGATAAACAAGTTAGTTAGTTAGCTCCAATCCGCGAGCGGCACATATTCTTTTGCTCCAGGAACGAAGATAACCTTGGTAAGGAGGAATGGCTGAGATGGAAAATTAAAAAATAAATAACATACAATCGGCTATCACGGCTACCAATTGCTCTTTTCATCTATATTATCTCATTCAACCCGTTAACAACAACTTGATTTTCATTCTGCCGTTAGTAACAGACCAAACAAACACCTGAAGCAACGCACCTGAGCGAACTTGCGCGTTCGCTTCTGGATACCCATGGCCGTCTGGTTTTCCGTGGAAGCGGAAGAGAGAATAGGCGGGGAACAGATTAAAGAAGCCCTTGTTGAGAAGAATCGAGATTGACAGTGATAAGTCTAACCAACGTTTCTCAAGGGATCACGAACTTTTTTTTTTTTTCCTTTGGAAAAACAACCGGCTTACATAAATCAGAAAGGGCGATGCCAAGACCCCCACGTTCTTGTTGGGAAATACATAGTAAGTAAAAAAAATTGCAGCAAAAAAGATGCGAAGCAGCTTACTGGTGAATCAAAGTAATATAAATGATTGTTCTCTGTTAAGTTATGTGTAGCAACTTCAAATACTACCGCTGCTGACAGAGTTGGCTTTAGCAGCATATTTTCCCACCAGCATGAATAGAAACATTATATCATCCTCTTCCTTCCCTTACTATGCATGTGTATCTTTCAAAACATTCATTCATCTAATCTATGCAATAATGATAATAACAAGTCAGGAAAAAATAAAAAAAGAAAAAAAAAAGAAAAAGAAAAAGAAAAAGAAAAAGTTGGAGGGGGGACAAAGAGAAAAATGAACTTAGAACAAAGGATTAGTTATAGTACGATTACAAAAAGAATTATGTGAGAAAGAAGACAAGGGCAATTAGGTATCAAAAAATGGGGATCGAGGTAGGTATGAAGCGTGGGTTTCGGCAGCATAAACACTCCATAGCAATGAAAAAATGAAAACAAAATACCCGCTTGGGCGGTAAACCCAAATTTAACAAGAAGGTGAAAAAGAAGAAAAATTAAACTAGGAACAAGGCAAAGAAAGAAATTGAGAGCGGAAATAAAATACATGATGTGAGAAAAGATAGAGACCGGAGGAAATCGCGGAAATGTACCTAGCATCGACAGAGCAATACAAGGCGCGCTGTCAAGCTGGAAATCTCTGCGCACGGAGACCCGAAAGTAGGCCGGACGTGAAGCCATAAAACAAATCGGAACTCATTGCGCCTTCTTGGATGTCTGTGCAAGCTTTTTCTCTCTCCACCTCTTCACAGCCTCAGGCGTATACTCGGTATCAAGGAAGTAATCCCACCAGCGGAAGCTGCTCGAAAAGTTGCCGATGAACTTCTCATGGTGTACGTCATGGTGGTCCGCGCCGGCCCAGATGGGCAGGAAATGATGCAGACTCCAGGGGAACTCGTAGCCACTGTGCGCGTCGATGGCCTGGAACAGCCGCAGGGTGATCCAGACGTACATGGTGAGGATGTGCAGGTCGCCAGTGATGGCGCACCAGAGGATGGGCGAGCTGACGGTGCCGATGCCGAGGATCAGTACTTCGATTGGCGAGGCGTATTCGGCGGCAAGGCCAAAGGGGGCAGAGTATTGGTGGTGGATCTTGTGGATGCCGCGGTAGAGCGGACCCCAGTGCAGGGCACGGTGGAACCAGTAGTGCCAGGTATCTTCGAGGACGAAGAAGATTGCGATTTGATAAACCATAGTCCACGGGGAGGGGAAAGGAACGCCGGTATCAAGGCCGAAGTATTGAGCCATGGGGTGGAAAAGCCTGACGAGCGAGTAAGCAATAAATATAAAATTGGCTTCATTCTCTAGTTTAGCTTAGTGCTGGAGGGACATACCAGATTTGTGGAAGTTCCACGGTCAAGTGACTGAGGAGGACGAATTTGGCGCAATCCCATTGCTCCTTCAGGCTAGGGATTTTATTCTGGTGGGGGGGAAAATGTCAACATCAGGGTCACAGGGGAAGAATATGTAAGGAAAAAACACGTCTGTGGGCTCGTTAAACGTACGCCTTGGATCTTATATTTGTGGAAATAAGGTATTTGGTCCATGATGACAAAGGGGAGGGCGCGGCCAAAATAGACAAACTCATGCATGGCGAAGGACATGATGCCGGTGGCAAGGACATCGTTCTGCATGTAGGCATACCAGGCTGCCCACAGACGCTCAGCGAAGTTAAGGTGGACATTGTACTTTGAGATTTCCTCGAATTGGCCCCAGTAGGTCTCCTGGGGCGGAGAAAGGAGGGTGGAATTCCTGAAATGAACGGGAGGAGGATTTTAGCATTCTCGAGACAGGGGCTCTGGGAGAAGCCACGCAAATGATCACACGGCGGATTGAAGACACTCACATTGTGAAGTCGTGGCCAGAATCAGTGCTCTGTCGTTAGATACACATGCCCGAGGAAAGAAGGTGGCTCTCTTGTGACAATTATATCCAGCAGGAGATTGCTGGGGTAGCGAACGGTAGTTGTGTCGGGTGCAGACCGGAAAGGAGCGATAGGTAGAGAATTAATAAATTTCAAGGAAGAAGAAACAGAAGACGACGAAGACGGGCCGGGACTGGATTGGAATCCTGGGGCTTGGCGGTGCGGTGGCGGTACGGGTGTCGAAAATTACCGCAGCTGGCCAATCAGAACGCGGCGCTGGCAGGGTTCTGACCCAGCAATACGTAACGGCGGTATTTGGCGGGTCAGGGGGCGGCCTCCGACTAACCTGAAACAGTCTAGTGCATGCCGCTGCATGGCTTAGTCAGGACACCGTACGATTGCTGTATCGCGGCATCCGAACCTTGGAAGTCAGGAAGCCAGGAAGCATCCATCACCTTACCTTGTATGCGACAGGCGACAAGGCGACGAGTGTGGGCTCGCGTGCTCCGGAAACGGATGGGGCGATGGCCGTTGCGGGTGCGGAGAACGGGTGTGGATTGCGGGAGCAGGATTCAGACACAGGAGCCAGTTTCAAATCTAAAACCAGGCCTTTTTGATGCCATTTGTTACCACAACTGCGGCTGTATTCCTCGAGATGGATTGAAATATTCTAGATTGTTGTTCTTCGGACTTCCTGTTGCTGGCCGGGTTCAAGCTTCATGCCGAATGTAGCTTGTTTGTCTTGTTTGCAGCTACTCTCTCACCTGACGATGTTGTAATGTTGCCATGTCCCCTAGCCAGATGAGCCCCGCATTGGATGGCCAGCCACATCAACAGACATGTCGATAATATCCGAGTATGCTCTCCCTTCTGTCGTCGTGTTGATTGCTCTCAAAAAACGCTGATCCAAATCTCAGACAAGTTCGACGGCTAGATGCGCAGATCGACAGGATCCAATTGCACCTCTCGGAATCCGCCCAAAAGTCAGCTGCGGTTGCCGCCATCACCCAACAGCCAGCAAACGTGCACGAGGAAGAAGCGTCCGCTACGACCCAGCAGACCATCGCTAACTTAACCGCAATCGCAAGAGCGCTATCCGTAGGCTCTCCGTCACGCCCACTCCTGCACCCTTCCCATCTCCTGCAGCTTCTCCATCGATCAGTGGCCCCCTCTGTCCAACCCACTTCTGCAGCATTAGAAGATGGCTACATCTCAGACCTTCAATGGATCATTGCGGCAAAGGCCTCCGTCCAGGGGTTGGGTTTGGTGATGCGGGCGTTGCTGCAGGAGAGCATGCCGCTAAATGACAGCATCTGGTACTGGGATGAAGTCCTGAGCTCCCATATCTACACCGGCCTCTATACCATGCAAATGCTGCCCGTCAGGCTCTGGCAACAGGCGCGGGACATCTTCCACACGTTCCGGCGGCGGCGAATGGAGGCGCGGGTTATGGGCATGGGCGCTTCATCCCTGTCGCTGTCCGGTCGCTGGAGGAATTTCTACAGCATTGTCCACCAGAGTATCAAGGAGCGGTCGCTGATGCAGTCGAAGATGATGAGGATTTTGTCGCCGTTTGCGTTGTGTCGGTCTCAGGCTCGATCGAAGCGGAAGCATTTGAGGAAGGTTCGGGAGGTCAATGCCTGTGCGATTGGACTGCTTGTGGAGGAAGGACTTGTTTTCGAGATGGAAGACGAGGACTCTGGATATGGCAATAATGGAAATGTCGAGAAGCTTGGAGATTGGAAGGATGTGGTTCGACGGACTGTCGTTCTCCTCCGTGTCGTCCTGGAGAAAGTTGGTGGGGGTGCCGGCAAGATTGCCGTGTTTGAAAATACCGTGTTTGTGGATGTTGAACACCTAGTTCATGCTGTAGAGCATCCGTCGCACATTTTCCAGCAACTCATCCAGGTTTTGGAGGAATCCTTGCCCGGCCAACGGGCCTCTACTGCGGCTATGATCAATAAATACGGCTACCCTTCTAGGATCATCCGTTACTGGATTCCTGTCTCAATCCTGTTCTTCTCTCTCGGAACCACACTAAATACATTAACTAATAGACGTGTAGAGATATGGACCTGGATCTCCGAGCTGGGTTCCACAATGGTTGATTTCTGGGCGAATTGGGTCATCGATCCCTTGCGGAGACTCATCGGGACGATACGGCACGACGAGACGAGCGAGGTTGCCATAATGAGCAAGCACAGCCTGCAAGCGGATCGAGCTAGCCTCGAGAGGATGGTTGTTGACTTTGCCACGGACGTCTCAGGCCATAAGTCATGGACGCAGGCCGAGATCGATGTGCTCCGGTCTAAAGTCAAAGAGGGAGATCTTACTCCGGTCCTAAAAGCTTACGAGCGGGATTTGAAAAACCCTTTCTTTGGAACAGTGCGGGGAGACTTAATTCGTGCGCTACTGATACAGATCCAGAAAACCAAAGTGGATGTTGAGATTGCAATTGGGGGCATCGACGCGCTGTTGAAAAGCCAGGAATTGGTTTTTGGGTACTACTTCCTATCCTCCCCACTTACCTCTTCATTTGCCCCTAGTTAGCCTTACTTAAATACGGCCCTAGATTTGTCGGTCTCACCCCAGGAATTCTCGTTTCCTACGCTGTATTCCGATGGGTCAGCGGAGCATTCGGAAACAGGGCCGGTCTCCGGCGAGGGAAGAAGCAAGAAGATATGGTCCGCGCACTCAGGTAAGTTCCACCGACTGCATGCGTAACCCATCTTATACCTATAACGTATAGAGATACATGAGAACTCACCGTATCCGCTCATCACCAGCGCCGTCCATCGCGTCCTGACGGCCTCCACCACAACGCACGACGGCATTCTCTCCTGCAAGGACCACGGCCTTCTGCTCTGCGAGACCGATATCCTCTGCCAAAGGGCTCAGAATCTCCTCCCGGGGGCTACATATCATGAGTTCCAGGAAGACATCCGTGAGCTTCTGAACGTGCGTGTTGGCATTGCGCGGCAATTGCGCGTCTTGGAGCGTGTGCGATGGGCGTATGCGAAATGGACGCGCTGAGGTGCGGCCGTCAGGGAAAACCTACGAGGCCAAAGGCATGCTTGGGTTTATTCTGAATGAAGATATGATGTGAATAACACACGGGGATTGTTGGGGTATATACATATTTTAAATACACTTGGTGATCTGATCCGTTGTGGACGCGTGTATTGAAATATCTTCGTGATGAGATATTTGTATACAGCCGGACCTAGAAAAAGTTATGTGGGAGCTCAGTATATACAAAATAAGGAGACAACCCATGCAGCAGACACAACACTGCTGGACTAAAAAAAAATACCCCTTGCTCAGTCAATTGTGCAAATTTTCTTTGTGGAAGACTCAGTAAGTTATTAAGGAGCAGTCAACACACACTGTTTCTGAAGAAGAAGTAGAAGAAGAGACATAGAACTAAGAAAAAAGAAAATAAAAGAGCAGAAGAACTGCTGGAGAGTAGCCGCCAATGGTAAAAAACACATGTTTTGATATCAAAGCATAGATTTATTCTTTTGGTTAACCTCCATCACGAATATCTTGCACTTGGGAAGTATATCCTTCGATTCTGCCAGCCGTGCAGTCATAGCGCGATACAGGCACATGGCCCAGGTTCAAAGCTCATCGCTTCAAGCCACCACTAGCCTGGGCAAGCTTTTCATTCTCCTCTGGCTTTCTCAGTTATGGCTGACTAGTTTGTTTTGATCGCACTCCTTGCCATTTACGCTATTAGTGATGAGAATATCACTCACTACCTTGGGTGCATTTACCCTCATGGGAAGCGAAGCGAAGTGCAAAGCTTAGACTGGCGACAAAGATGATGAGAATGCTGCTATGCATACCATACCTCTGAAGATTTGACAGCTATTGAGTTCGCGGAAGAACTAGTGTCTAACATCTGCTGTGAACCTGTTGTATTATTGCTTCGCCTATCTATTGGGGATGTTTTCCCGACGTTAGTTTACATAAGGAAGAGAAGATAAGATCAGCACTCAACAATATTAGAGATTCGAAATACTGTGCACCTATTTTAATCGAAGAAATGGGTGATCCGCCAATTCGCGTGCTGTCTTTCTATCCTCTGGGAGCCAAGCAAGCATCGTTCTTACAAAGGAAAGGAACCCTTCTCTTTCTCGTTCGTCTAAAGAAGGAAGTGTATCGGCGAGCTTTCTTTCCGGGATTAAATCGTCATGCAGGAAATTCCCTGGTTTGGCTTATCAGTAATGTTGATTGCGCTTAGTGCGATATGTGTCTTCATACCATCACCATCAAAAAACGGGCCTCCAAAATATTCCATTGCCCTTGCGCATATTTCATCATCCTCCCCTTTTATGGGTTCAGGCCATTGTTGACCTGACATTGATCGGGCCTTTTCAACTAGCTCCTGAGGAGGAGGACCAAGAAAGCCAATCATTTCAGCAAGGCGAGATTTGGCGGCATAATGACCCTGCGTATTGTGGATGTGTTGGAACAGCTCTCTTCCTTGGATCATGTCCCAGAGCTGGTATAGGCTTAACATCGATCATATCTTATAATTAAAGAATGTGAAACATACCAGGACGCCAAAATTCCATATATCTGTGCTTGTACTCCAGCCACAGCCAAGTATAACCTCTGGTGCGTGATAGTGATCTGGCTGAATAGGATAGATACCTCGATCGTTCTGAGAAGGGAGCCTTGTAGATGGTCCAAAATCAACAATCTTTGGTATATTTCGCACTTTCCTAAGAGGTCCGAAATCATTGCAGCAGCGATAAACTAGACGACCGGAGAGATCAGTCTTATACTACATTGCGCTATTGAATTGAGAATCCATAAACTCATTGAGCACAACTGGATCTTCAAAAGTGA
Source organism: Histoplasma ohiense (assembly GCA_017607445.1). Lineage (NCBI taxonomy): Eukaryota > Fungi > Ascomycota > Eurotiomycetes > Onygenales > Ajellomycetaceae > Histoplasma > Histoplasma ohiense. The sequence continues at coordinate 6,265,627 of JAEVHH010000001.1, forward strand.
CCATTATATTGTCAAGTTTTAGATCTATAAGGAATCTCCATGAGCTTCATATCCATTTAGAATGGGTTAGGCAGTGGATGCACTTACCAGTATGGACAATGCTGCATGATGTATGGAGATAATCCAGACCTATCACGAGAACGCGGACGTAGGTTTTGATAAGGGGAAGAGGGATAATTCCGTCCTTAAAACGCCTCTGGAAAATCCATAAAGGTTCTCTCATCGGCTCATATGCGAAACATAGGTGTCGTTCCCCTTCTGGGCTGCAAATTTCGAATGAATTCAGATATGTTCGAAAAAGAGCACGGCCGCGGTGAGAAGGGTCTGCTTTAGCAATATGGTCCTCAATATCGCGCTCTCTCGCACCCGTCTGGGAGTCAGTATTGGTAATCTTCAGTGCCACTACACCCTCAGGTTCCCATCGGTATCTACGATGGCTATTAGCAACACAAAGCTGTTAGATATCTGGAAAGTAATACCCTCGCATGTCACGAGCAAACCATGTGGTAGATGAGACCCCCCATCCCCCGTCCAACCTTTACAAGGATTTGATAGTGATCATCGAGCACATCTCCAGGTTTTGCTGGATAGAATTTCTTTGAATTGTAGCCGGGACAAATCTCCTCATCAACAAGTTCGTTTTGTGGTAGACACCCTCATAATCGACGTCATTCGAGACTACTTTTCGATATTCCTATCCTCAGAAATAGGAGGAAGTAAAAAGTACGAGCAGAATAAATGCAACAAGGGAAGAGATAGCAGGAGCCGAGAGTTTTCACTGAAGTAATTAAGTTCACAAACTGTGGGATGTCTTAAGTGGTTGCATTTGTTGGGGGTTTGGATAGGTTCGTCCTTGTGTAATGCACCCGTTTATTATTTCCTTATATACGTTGTTTATTATTTCCTTATTATGTTCTCACTACCATTATTTCTATGTATATATATATATATTCTCACATGTACTGTACTTCTTACATCTTCTTTCTCTTCTCTTTCTTCTCTTCGTGATTACTGTAACTCCTATCTACTTTTTATTGTACTCCTTGCGAATATTCCTATTATTTATCATCTTCTACTATCTTCAATTATTCACTCTTTATATTATTATCTCTCACAGTTTCCAATCACTCTATTTTTAAGAAAAGGAGCAGCCTGCCTCTATCACCCTTCTTCTGGGGGGGTGAGCAAACGAACCTCTAAATCCCAGGGGATGAAAGACATCATTAATTGCTTCAAAGGGTTGGACAGCTCAGGCACAACACCTTATAGCAGGAGCTTCATGAAACATGCAGCTGGACAGGACGGAGCGAGAGTGCGGAGTCCCATCGCTAGATATCATCGCTAGATATCGTTCATTCCAGCAGGTCAGAAGATAGATAGACAGGTAGCCAGGTAGTCAGCTAGTAAGCTAGTAGGCTAGCATTGATAGATAGCTGGGTAGCTAGATGGTGATGTTTATTCTCATAGAGATTGATTGGATATTGAGCAGGAAGGTTGGTTGGTAGGTAGGTAGGGATGTAAATAGATAGATAGATAGATAGATAGATAGATAGCTATCTAGCTAGCATTCTCTATTCCATTGGCAACTGATCGGGTATCACGCAGGTAGGTAGCTAGAATTCTCTATTCGGTTAGCAATCGATCCGATATCACGCAGGTAGGATAGGATGATAGGATAGGATAGGCAGGCATGTAGGCAGATATGGATATGTACTGTAATTCAGAGGCAAGAATTAGAGGCTACCTGAGCCAATTGTGGACTAGTGTTAAACTCAAGTCTCCACTGCCACAAAAAAAAAAGATTTCCAACATTTTGATCAATCGAGATCAATCGAGATCTCAATTTGAAATCTTCTCTACACCAATAAAATCATCGAAGAAAGATTCAACCTGCATTTGCATTTTTGAACAACATTGTTGATATCCAATCATTTCAGTCACAACAATGAAGCGATTTTTGGCCCCGTATGATTTTTCGAGACTTCGCTCCGCCCCATCTAATTTCATAGTGTATATAATATACTCCGTACGGAGTAGATTTAACTTAAATAGATTCAAACCAGTCACTTTTTCAATTAATTACACTAACACTCTTGATGAGTTAAATAAAATTATACATAGAATCTGAAGGCAGATTTTTTTTGATTGTCTAAACTAATGCATATAGAGCTATATAAATCTGCATAGCTGACACTATAGCCTTATACAGTTCTGAACAGAGAGTCATCAAACAGTCATCAAAGAAACAAGTCATGAGCTACATTCTTATTCCTCTTCTGAAGCAAAAGCTCCCAGAGTTAAGTTTAGCAATTGGTTTCAACCATCATTTCAACCATCATTGTTATTTATGGTTTGAGGGGTGAACTTGTTTCGTTTTTGTGTTGTTGGGTGCACTGTTGGGAACCCAGTTCAGGTGGAGTTGATAATTCCAGCAATCATAAAGGCTTGGACGCCAAGCGTACCAGGGCTTTCATCGTCGAGGATTTCAAGTTTCTACTATGTAGTTGTCAACGTAAAATCCCTGTATGAAATAGGCGCCAATGTTTGACGCTGCAGCTTTTGAAAGGGTATTGATGAATTTGAAGCTTGGGAGTGGTTGGAAGGGGGTATTATATACTGGCGGTCAAAGGTTGAATGAACTAGCTTGTTAGTGTAAAAGAAACCTGGTCTGAATTTTGCATTGTTACCTTCGCTGTGGAATCGGCAAGAAAAAAAAAAAAAAAAAAAAAAAGACAGAGAGAAATTCAGATACCATATGTGGCCGCAGGATATTACGATAAAACCCTCCCAAATAAAATTAAATATGTAAAAATTGTGGGGGAAGAAAAGTTAAGGAAGGAAAACCCCTTCACCGCCATGGGTTCATTTTCATGTGTGATTCAGTGAGACGAGCAACCATCTGTGTCTTCCTACTTTCCTAATAAGGCGTTCTCTGACCGCCCATTTCCGCAAGCCGAAATCTTCAGCTTGTTCCGGGTCTCCCCTCTCAAGGTGGTCTCCAACATGGTCCATGCGTTCGTCCCAATAATGTTGACCATAAAATTCGTGGCTGCAAAAGTTGCACACACTGTACTCTGGTGCTGAAGATTCCAGAACCCAACACCGTCTAGCTGTCGTTTCAATGGAATCATTAAAAAGCTCCCGATCCCTCTTGCTAGGTCTACGAGACCCCGACAAAGCCCATGGTGAGTGAATGTCACGTATGTGCTTTACAAGGCCATCCTTGTATTTAAACTCATATAAGGAACATGGACCAGAGTGTGAGGATTGGCCGTTTGATGAAGAAGCCTTAGGGATTTTGCAAGCTTTAGCATCACATCGATAAAAGCCAAATTGTAGATGCTCAACGGAAACGTGGCGTTTCCATTCGGCCCTCGTGGAGAATGCGCTCGTGCAGCCGTAAGGGGCAAAGATACAAATGAACCGACGTTCATTTGCTCGTTGTTTGGACCGAGTGAAATGCGGACCTCGAGGGACCGGTGCAGGTTCTTGTTGCTCAACCTTGACAAAATTAACAATCAATGGTACTAGTATTTTAACTAGCGCTCAGTCACAAGCCATCACGGCGTGATGGCTTTGGCAACTGAAAATTCCCTTCAGATCCAACCTTGGAGCAAATTATGCCTCAACTATGTGGAATAAAAGCTTACATTCAGGTGTGACTGATAAGCACCCGATTTTATCACCTGCTGGAGGAACTCGTCCTCCTCAAGGGCCACATCACGACGGGGGATATGGCTCCAATCACTGAGTAAGTCGTTATCTGGAACTGGGGTCTCCAGAGCTGGGTCAAACTCGCTGTCGCTAGTATATGCACTCTCTGATAGTTCTCCCTCAGTCGATGTTAGTGAATCAGCTGCCGAGAGCCCACAGGAAGAATTGTCGTCAATATCGGCATTGACGCTACCGCTATTGGTGTCTTGGATTGAGGTCTCTTGATTATTCTGTATTAATGCTAGGCGGACAGTCAGTAACATTAACATCTGCAGATGTCCCGAGATATGTAGTGCCATAATTTTAGAAGAGTTAGAACCTAGCGAGATGTCATCGTCATCTTCAGGCCTTTCATCGCTTAAGCTATGAGGTTTGGGATTACTCATTGCTAAATTGGTTCGAGCCGATTTGCTTTTCATCTCTCGAGGGGCCCTTTTCCGACGCTTTCCAGAATATAGATGTCTAGGTGGGGCCGTCTGCTCAAGTTTGTAACCACATAAAAGGCATTCATCTTGTGCTCTTGGCAGTTCTTCAGAGCTGCAGCGAGAAATAGTTTTAAGAATTTCAACAGGATAGACATCGGTATGGTACTTGAGCAAATGAACGAGAAGACGTTGTGAACTAATGAACTTTCCTCCATCGCGGAAGCAGTCTGGACATGTCCAGGATGTCACTGGGTAAATTTTTTTGTGCCAATTTTCTTCATGGCTCTGCATGTGATTAAACCAATCAGCAAATTCAGCGAACTGAGCGTGAGACTCAATGCATTCCTCTTCTATGCACGGATATGGCATAAGGTCGGCATTGACATGTTTTCTACACAGAATCAGCTAAACAGACCAACCAATGTATGCGGACTCCAATAAAATGTAAACGCACCTCCATTGTTCTGGTTTCAGAGTCTCTTCTGGAAGATCCGCAGAACACCACTCACAGGTGATGGTATCTGCATTCCTTTTCGGAGGTTCGGGGTAGTTCTCTTGATGGAATTGGTCTGACCGGGTCTGCTGCAATTTTGAGCCCAATTTCGGTGAATCATTCAAGATCCCTTGGACTTGTTTGGAGTCATCTGTGGTGAAGTCCGATCGGGAAGAAATGGTGGTCCGGTCTTGAATACCTCTTGTCTTCTCAGTTTTGTTGGGCACTCGATCCTCATTAGATTTCTCGGGTTCTCCATCTTCAGCTGTCATCGTGTTGGGATGCGTTTGGAGTCTCTGTACCGTGGGTTGGACAAATTTCTGGCGGAGCCTTGCAGCATACCTTCGAGTCATTGACGCGCCTAGGCGATCCCGTAGTTCTCGGTGAATATATGGATATAGTATCGTGACCGACTCCCAGCATAACTCCTGAAATGTCAGGAAATCAGGATGGTGAGCAAATCCCAACATGTCGATGGTCTTGCACTGAGCTAACTTTGATGTTATCAAGTAATTTAGCCTGTAAAGGTCATCGACGCCCTTAACTACATATTGAACTTCCTCGGCTTCCTCGGAGATGAGGTCCCTCAGAGATTTCTTTTCTCGTTCATTCACTTCAGTCTGTGGATGAGTACCGCCATCGCTGGTCCCGTGGATACGATTCAGCACTACAGCCTGTCAGCGAAATATTCCTCTTCCAATAGGTCTTCCGAACTTACGTCTTGCTATACAGTCTGACAGGACCATCAGGTGAGCCTCAACAAAGCTTTGGAAGGATGCGGCATGATGTCGGAGCTTCTCATCGAGACTTAAGATTATGGGTGCGAAAATATCATGGTGCGAAGCCCAGCGTTCAAACCGTTCCTGGATTACACTGCAGAGACCAACACGCCCATTTTCATGGGCAACGAGTTCATCAAAGAGGTTGCTGCACTTCGACGCTTGGTGATATATGGCCATTGCAAAACCAGTGATGGGATGGGGTCTTGGGGTGGGATGAAGGGGGTGGGATGGGGTAGAGCTATACGAAAGTCGAGTTGGCGAGCACTACCAAGTAGGCCGAGATCCTGTGACTCTGCGCGAAAATGGTTGAGGCTGGTGACTGACGGACTGACAGAGAGTGGGTAAGTGGTCGTCAGTTAAATAAATGTTGGTTCAACAACAATGTTTGCCTGGGAAGCCCCGGAGAGTTGCTGGGCGACGCGGGGCCGTGGCATGTCCTGTTTTTGTCTTACAGTAACACATCCAACTCTGTATCAACTGGGCCACCAGCACAGTCATTGGTTACCGCCACCAAGTGGTGTTTTTTTTTTTTTTTTTTTTTTTTTAGTTGCCACGGAATCCTCCCCTTATACTCTACCATGATTGGAGGAGGCCCCATGCAGGAGACGTGGATTCAATGAGACTTTGCACCACCATATGTGGTCAGGTGTGAGACAAATATTGCCAATCAGCAGGTCCAGGACAGCGAAAGCTCACATCTCCAGCCACTGGGGTTTGGACCAGGGTCATGAAGGCCTATTCTTACGGTGTACACAGGAGAGAACCTGGAATATATGAGAATTGTTTACCAAGCGTACAGTACAGAGTTACAAGAGTGCCTAACTACCACTAAATACAAAATTTAAAACAACAGGATTACTTTTGGCCGAACTAGTGTAATTTACGGAATGTATAGAGTACTCCAATGGAGACGGTCAAATAATTCCACCCTCCATAATACATACATCCAAACCTCGGAGATCAAACTTCTAAGCTAATCATGAATGCTGTTGAGTGATGACCGCCTGGTACGTAACAGATTTATCATATTGGTGTGCTCCAGGACTTACATGCTCCACAGCCAGCTCAGTTCGGAATACTACTTGTACAGTACTAGTACTACTTCAATGGCTGTTTAACAAACCGCTAAAAAGGATCTGAGGTTAACCTAGCGGGTGCAGGGTCTGGAGATTGCTTTCCAAGTTCGATGTCAAAACCCCATCGATGAGTGACATCTATGAAGGTTGGAATTATTTCCGGTCGAAGGTGCACACCTTTAGTCCATCGGAGCACGGATACGGACTGGGCGGGTAACTGTTAGGCCACTGGCACTGGGACAAAAGAGAGAGCTCAATCACCGCCAGCGCCATGCTGGCATATAGAGGCGACGAACCAACCCAATATCCAATCCAAACCCCCAAGAGTACCTAGGTAACTACCACATATCACGTGAAGCGGGGTCGGGCCGAGCCGCAATCTAATCCATGCAAAGGCGGGCGGCTGAACCCAAAAAATAAAATAAAACCCACCCGGAAGCAAGCAGAGAGGGAGGAGGAGGAGGAGACAGAACTACCAAATATCGCAAAGACTGCCGATGGCGCAACTTGAGAGGTGTGATGAATTTCGCCTATTACAGGCCCTGAGCGACCTGCTGGACGGCAGACAAAGCCCATATCAGCAGTCATCTCAGCAAGGCACCACCCACTGGTACTTTGAGCGAGAGCTTCTTCGAGCCTTGGAGTATAGGGATAGCCGTCTTATGTTCGAGTTGTCTGACTTCCTCCATGTTAAAAAAAGTTTTGTTGGACTGTGTGAGCGACTGGACAGACTGGTGCAGCCTTCGATACGGAGTTACGCGGTGGACGATTCATTGTGTGCATACCCCAACTTGTTAGCGTTAAAGATATTCTTGGAGCATCCGACACGCTCAAGAACTTTCAGCATGGCTAGTGGGCCACATCTAACACTATTCAGGTCTCCCCAAGATCCCCAGGAACTGTACACAGAGTTAGATTCATTGACAGTGGCGAATGATGCTGTGGTTTGCGCGCTGAAAACCGCTGCAATAAATTTAACGGGCGCCTCTCCAGACGCGGATTTCTATATATACAAGGATACTACAACACGGGATCGAGTTGTAACTGTTCTGAAGACCCTTTTCCAGAGTTTCCAATGTGAAAATCACGAAATCAGGTTGGGGCTACCAGACAACCTCAACACGGTCACATCGCGCCAGCGAATTCATATGTGGTTGTCTCTCTGCTCAAATTCAGACAACTGGCAAGAAGCGCTGTGTGATCCACACGAGTACGTCTCACGGCTATTCCTAAATAAGCAGCAGTACTTAACTCAGCTTGTAGGGGCGGAGGCTTGTTCAATTGTACCGAAAACATCTGCAACCAGCTACAAGATCATTCAAATCATGGCAAGCGATTGCGTTTAGTTATAAACAGAGATGAGGTAGTCGGAACTTGGCACAGTACTCTATCAGAAATCAGTGCCGATCCATCATCTGCAGTATCACTCGAGCAGATGATTCGTATGGCACCAGAAGACAGGTTTGCCCTATACAGGGAGAAGCAACTTTGGGCTCTTCAACTGGGCTACTACCTTCTCGATTTCTATGATACGCAGTGGGACTCTAAAAATATTCTTATTATGGAATCTACAGAATCCCGCAATGATGGAGGGTTGCTTTATCTATCCTTTTCCTCAGCGCTTCCGGCGTCACCAGAGCTTCTGACCTTCGCCGTGGGGCACCCAGTTTTCGTATCCTTCGCAAAGATTCTCCTCGAAATCTATACCGCAGCGGACTTGCACATCGAAACTAGCCCATGTGACAGAAAAGAGAACATCAAACCCATATTCGAACTGTGGCAGATGGTTGAAAAATTCACAAGCTTTCAGCAAGGTGATAATTCACGCTACACTCTTCGGCCAGACGATTATTATTTCCGCGCAGTACAAGGTTGTTTAAGAGTTCATAAACACATCGCTGATGCATTGAAAAGAAACATGCCGGAAAGAGAGGTGACCATTGCAATACGGGAGAATATCTACAGCCACGTTGTCAGTAACCTGGAGCGTGCCTTGGATATATGGCGAGGGAGGATTAGGAAACGACGTCGATCCGATTCTGTTCTTCCGAACCCTACTGTCTACAACAAGACAGGCGAGTCGAGAGCGCGAGATAAGAGTACCATTGCCGCCGTTCCAATGGCCTACCCTACTGTCGAAAAGGGCGCAATTGCAGTCCCCCCTAAGGAAGTGCTACCACCCAAAAAGAGGAAACGGCTGCTTGACTTGGGCACAGAACTTAATTTAAATCCATCATCTTGTAATTCAACCACAATGCGTCCGTGCATAACGTTCCTTATTATTTCCATACTTCATCCTCCTTACTAACATTTCTACCTTCAGCGAATATGGCAGAGCGATCTAAAGCACTTCCACCTCAGATTCATTTTGATGGTGCAGTTCCCACGTATCCGGAAGCTATAGCGTAAGACGAGGGCATTTATTTGTTACATTTTTTGGGTCGTTCCCAAACCTCCGCTGATGAAATTACGTCCACAGGGCAAGCGCACAAAAGATGGAATCGCTAATACGTTTTCGAGAGGATATTTTGCCTTACTCGGCAACAAATCGGGATTTACAGCCAGTTCGAATAGCGATCATCGACACGGGTGTAGATATTAATCATCCCTATATATCGCACGGTTACGCACCAGAACGCAATGAGCCGGCGAATGTGGAGTTTCGTGACTATTCAGGGGCGGCCTCGCCCGTGCCAATTGACGAAGATGGGCATGGGACCTTCATTGCCGGTATTTTACTCCAACTCGCGCCGAACGCGGAGCTTTTTGTTGCTCGGATTGGACATACCAAAGACTCAATAGCGACTGATCCATCCGTGGATGCCAAAATGGAGCAAGTGAGCGTGTCCAGTTGTTAAGAATTTTTGTTCTGCTCATGGATAACTAAATGGTGGCACTTAGGCTATCAAAGATGCCGTACAGTCGGACACTGACATAATATCAATGTCGTTCGGTCTCGATCAAGTGACCAGGAATTTGCGCGAGGCCATTACACTTGCCCTGAGCAAGCAGATAATCCTACTTGCCTCGGTGGGAAACTCAGGCAACAATCAGAGATTGCAATATCCAGCTCGGGAAGACCGTGTCTTCAAAATTTTCGCAACAGACCAATATGGCTACAAGGCTCGCATATGTCCTCCAGTAACTGAACCTCGGTACTCCTTTGGAATATTAGGCTGCGATGTCGAGTCCATATGGCCTATCGGTATACAGCCACCTGCTCTCTCTGCTAGGACAACCGAACACGAACCCTGGACAGTCTTGTCTGGAACGTCGGTGTCAACCCCAATTGTCGCCGCACTAGTAGCAATTATATATGAATTCTACGACAAGAACAGATCGCTAATAGATCTGGGCGAGCATAGTGCTGGCCTCAAAACGATCAGTGCCGTACGTGAAATATTGGAATCGATAAGTTGTGTCTCTGACGAGCATAAATACAATTATTTGATTCCTGAGATCGGACACTACAACCCAGAAATGTTTGCAGTCAACAAGAAACAAGGCAGTTTTGATCGGATATCCTTCTTCGCAAATAAGCTAACAGAGATTATCCGCAAATCTCAAGTGTAGTGCTCCGGTGCCAAGACGGAAATTCCTTGACAAAACAGCCCTTCAAATGCAGCCCTCTTTCCCTAGTGTCAACCTATCGTTGCCTGGATCATCAAGCACTGCTCTCCATCACAATCATCAACACCGTTGATTTTAACATCCCTTTTCGGCAATAGGGCCCCAAAGTCGTCTGCCTCATATTTCACATCACCGATTTCGTATTCAGCATCTTTCTCGGCTTGGCTGCGTAGCCTCTCACGCAGAATATACGTATCCCCGGCGCTATTCAAGTCTGCACCTCCGAGGTGCTCTCCTAAAGAATAAAGCTTAGGATACCAGCTAATGTGGAGTTTGCGCAATTGATACGCGAACACGAAACTATCTTGCGGCGTGCCCTGTAAATGGATATCTCCAGCGGTATTATACCCCGCCTCGGCCCCGATTTTCGCCGTCGGAACCCCTCCTGTCCCGGGATCGAGGGCCACCGTGGCCTCGAGCTTTGCCGCAATGTCCCTTTCAGCTACAGTGTCGTAAGTGGCTTTGCCCGGCTTGATAGCCGTCTTTATCCCCGTAATCATATACACCGTTCCCCCAAACAGCCGGTTCTCCCTTAGCCACTTCGACACCGCCGGAACCTGCGTGGCGGTTTGCTGCACGTATTCCGGATTTTCATCTAGCTCGATGAAGCTCGTCTCCAAGAGTGTGCCTTCCCATTTGCTCGTTTCTTTCTGAGAGTGTTTAGCTGATGCTTTCGCCGTTAGGAGCCCGAGAATATGCGCGAAAACGCCTGCGTTGGCGGCATTGCTGTCGACCCTGGAGACGCTCCACTCCGCAACCGCTGCTTTTCGAGGAATAAGCTTTCCCTCAAGCGGGAGCGGTTCAGCGAGACGCTGGTATGGGATTCTGGGGTTTACGATAACTTGCCCCAGCTTGATGAGATCATTTGGAGCGTACGCTGTCGTAGGAAGAATGAAATAAGTCTTCGGATGAGACATTGAGACGGGCTCGATCTGACGGGCTCAGGAGCTTTTTATATATTTATATACATATATATTTATAAGTTGTATATGAAAACTAAAATCCCTACACTGGATGGGCGCGGCTTGTTGGTATGCGATGCCTCCACAAACGCACACGCACACACTCTCTCTCGATGGAATTTTTTTTTTTCTTTTCGAATGTCAGTATGCGGGGAAAAATTCCATCTCTTTTTTGAGCAAACCGACAACAAATAACCCTGGTGTTGAATTTTCGGCAAGACCTCTGCTGAAAAATGAGGGGTAGACAGGGCACGACAGCCACGGAGGGCGGGCGGCCTATCAAATAGACTCATTTCCCAACATCTGCAGCATACCATACATGGTAAGTCATATTGAAATGCGCAAGACCCATTTTGGCAATGCACCACTACTACTGATGACCAGGTGGAGGGGAATGACGGTCTTGATCCACCCAGCCATTGATCATGGCACAGCGACATCTCCAGCCATACAGCGTCAAATCAAGTGCAACGGGGACACGACAGGCGAGCTGAGTCTGAACAGTTCTTGGGTGGGGGGCTGCCAATCCTTGGCCTCGAACCGTACCCGAAGCCCACTTCAATTGCCTGCCCTAGACATAAATAGCTATACTAACTTGCCGTAGTGAACCCTCGACGATCACGACAGGTAAGCGAGCCAGCAAGTCGGGAATTTGAACCGCGGTCAATCAATCCGCGCAGTGCGGAGGTGGGGGAGGAATCCCTTACACCCGCTACGGTAAGTGTTTTTTTTTTTTTTTTTTTGCAAATAAATATGCATGGCGATCTCCATGCATCCATTATCACAAAAAGAAAGGTAAAGCTCGGGAAAATGCAATTTTGGAAAGGGCATCAATCATAGCATACCATATCTTCCACAGCACAACATCAGATATTTACTTCTCCATGCAAAGGGGGATGGATGGTGATTGGCGGTGATTGGCGGTGATTGACTCCCCCGCAAAGCCACAGGCGGTTATTCGGGTAACTTACGCACCAGCGCCGAAGAGGCTTGAAAGTTGATGGCAGGCTGTCGCTCTGTCGCTTGTCAGGGCATACATAACTGCATAAAACGCTGTCATGAGGCGTGCCAGGCCAGAAGAAGAAATCGCTTTGACCTTTTTTTAACTCCGGCCCCCCCCCCGGCAGTGCTGCGTACAACAAACCCGGCAGGCCAAACAAGAAAAAAAGGGGTTAGAGTTACAGTTAGAGATGACCAGCCTAAAAAGAATAAGGCTAAAAATGACGCAAGATGGCGGAAAAGAAAGAAGGCAAAAAGAAGCCCGAAGACCAAAGAAACAAGCAAAGAAAAGAAAAGAAAAGAATAAAGAAATTTAAAGCTCCATCCATTCTCGCTAACCAACTATTTAGTTATACCAACTTACCAACTGAACTTTAAAAACTTAACTTACTTTTTTTAACTTAACTACTTGTTCACGAACGACTTACCCCACACTCAAAACAAAGCCCCGTAAAACGAAAAAGGAAAAAAAAAAAAAAAAGAAAGAAAAAGTATTTCCCCGCACGTCAACTATCAACTAACGATCTACGATCTACATCAACCCGAATCCCAGATCCCAGCCCTGAGAAATAACAATAACAACATCATCAAAGAAAAGACATAGACATAGACATAGACAGATGATATATCCCTTCCACGCTAGCCCCCGCTCCCCAACAACCCCGGGTGAGGCATCAATATCTATATAACTACTATCTCCCATCACCGCCATCATACATACCATCGTACCATACTAGACCATGTCATATATATATATATATATATATATATATATATATATATATATTACCAGAAAAAAAGAAAAGAAAGAAAGAAAGAAAGAAAGAAAGATTCCGAAGATGTCGATTGCCGATTACCGATTACCGCCGCTGGACCGCCCCATCAGTCAACATACATCCCCCCCCAAACCAAAGCACGTACCTAAAGTACAGAGTCGGAGTAGCAGTTAGATAGATAGATAGATAGATAGATATGCCCAGCTAGACTCTTGACCATTGACTACCGGTATAACATACAAGGCATACAAGGCATACAGCATACAGCATACAGTGAAGGTCCACGGGCAGTTAGGCAGCCCTTCCAAGGTTTATTACCTAGGTATTATTTATAGTGTCACATGACATGTAAAGAATGTAAAAGGTTAAAAGGTTAAAAGGAGACATTTCAATAGATGGAGGGGTATTGTGTATTGTGTATTGTGTATTGTGTATTGTGTATTTGTGTACGGAGTATTGTATTCTCTATAACCTATCCTATCCTATCCTATCCTATCCTATCCTATCCTATCTATTTCTATTTCTATTTCTATTGCGCAATGCAATGCAGTGCAGTGCAATGCAGTGCAGGCAGTTCTTGAGAGAAAGGGATGGATGAATGGATGGTAAACAAAAATCAAAAATAGTGAGTGAAATTTATATATATGTATATATATATATATATATATATAGCTATCTCCACAGCCGGGGGGATATAGAAGTTTGAAACCTTTTCCAAAGATTTTTTTTATTTTTTTGGAAGGTAAGTTAAGTAATTAGAGTGTCATAAATTAAACTCATTTATGTATGTATGTATGTATGTACTGTACTGGACTGTACAGTTGCAAGTTGCAACAGTAACAGCAACAGCAACAGCAACAGCAACAGCAAATAAACTTGAACTACTTTGGAATGGAACTACTAGTTAGTGTATATTGATTAGAAGTAGAAGGAAGGCCGCAGAGGTTTCAAACTTCTTGCGTAGCACTGGATATATAATATATAATTCGATAGTATCTACCACCAGCAGTATCTACCACCAGCAGCAGCAGCAGCAACTGTAGTAGTGTGTAGAAAGCAAGAAAGAACTAAAGGGATCAACACCCCACCCCACCCCACCCCACCCACGAACCCACAAGCACCCCACTCCGGTGGAATCTCACAATGAAGCGGGGTGAGAGAGATGTATACCATGTTATGTATGTATGTATGTAAGTAAGTATGCAAGGATAACTTTTGTCCTGGAGGTACTATACGTAATTTTCTTTTATATAGTTATATATATATATATACATAAACATGAATATATATATGTAATGTTCTTTTATATACTGGTATGGTATGGGGTGTGGTTGGTCATGAGTGAAAATTAAATTAAAGAGGGCAGACGGAACGGGGGGATCAATCAACGTGGAAACCATGTTTAGAAGAGGGAGAATAAAATAAACAAAGTAAAAAAATGTGAAAAGCACCATGGGTGTGTGTGATGGGCAGAACAATAAGCACGCACACACGCAAGCACGCAAGCACGCACGCATGCAAGCACGCACGCACGCACGCACACAAGCACGCAAGCACGCAAGCACGCAAGCACGCAAGCACGCAAGCACGCAAGCACGCACGCACACACACACACACACACACACACACACACAAACTAGAGAGGTCAGTGCTTCTCCTTCATCTGTTCCGTTTCCTCGACGGTCTCCTCAACGGCGCTGGTCTGGATCTCGACGGGGGGCAGGGTGACGCCGGGGGCGTAATGCTCGACCTTGCGGCGGCGGTCGGCGGGGAGGAGGACGCTCAGCGAACGCGGGACGACCAGACCCATGACAACGAGCAGCATAACGACGTTCGCGATGGAGAATGCGAAGATGTGCAGCGGGTCGTTGCGCAGCTTCTGGAACATCGGGTAGGCGAAGCCGACGATGATGGCCAGGATGGGGGCGGAGATGTACTTGAGCACGGGGCCCCAGTACACGGGGATGCGCCAGTTTTTGCCTGTGGCGACGACCATGTTGAGGTCGCGGGTGAGTTGGTTGCCCTGGTGGCGAGAGTGTTAGTGTTGCTTTTTTTTTTTTTATTATTATTATTTTCCAAGTGGCATGATAGATAGCATGAGCAGCAAGATGAAAGTGGGCGGGAAGAAAATGATTTCTTTCTTTCAAAAACTTACGGAGTAGAACGCCAGCCACCAGAAACGCTCAAGCAGCGGGGTGTTTGCCCAGAAACGGGGAGCGCGAGTGTCGGGGTTCTTGGCCAGGACCAGAGCAATAACAGAGGTGGCGATGAACAGACCAAAGCCCATGATTGCACCAGCCCAAGGGGTAGCGCCATGGCCGACGCCAATGCCAAGAATAATGGCGACGACGTAGCCGATGTTGTAGATGAGGAAGGGGATTCTGCCGACTTGGCCGACGACTTCCTTGTAGCGGTAGAGGGTGGTGACGGCGATGCACTCGGAGAAGGCCATGAAGAGGAGCGAGAAGTTGTTGAGCCAGGTGTCGACGGCGTCGAGGAGGTAGAAGCCGAAGCGAGTGCAGTAGAGGAGCGACAGAAGGAAGGAGATGATGATGACGATGGTGCAGACGACGGTACGCGGGACCTTTTTGCCCCAGTCGGTGTCGCAGATGAGCGTGACCACCGACTCGACGAGGGCGTAGGCCGAGCTGAGACCGACCAGCATGATGGTGAAGAAGAACACGACGCCCCAGAAGGCGGACGCAGGCATCTCGGACACGGCCAGCGGGTAGGTCAGGAAGCCGACGGTGAAGGTCCCGAGCTTGTCACCCGCTTCAGGCTTCAGGCCGAGGAAGCCGACGATGCCGAAGACGGCGAAGGCACCGATGACCTCGTAGGCCGAGTTGGAGCAGGCAACGATGATGGAGTCCTGGACGGCATTGGCGAAGGTGGGATTGTAGGAGGCGAAGGCGGTGAAGTAGCCGAAGCCCACGCCAGTGGAGAAGAAGATCTGACCGGCGGCGGCCTGCCAGATCTGCCCGGAGGACAGCTTCCAGCTGTCCCAGTGGGCCACGTACATCTTGATGCCGTCGACGGCGTTGGGGAGCGAGACGCCGCGGCCGAGGAGGACGAAGATCATCACGATGGGCAGGCCCATGGTGAAGTAGACGACGCGGCCGGAGAGGCCGACGCCCTTGAACATGCAGAGGTAGACGACGAACCAGACGAAGGCGGCCCAGCCGACGGTCTCGCCGACGAGGCCGGTGCCCGGGTAGCTGGCGTACTTGAGGACGGACTTGCCGTCGTCAGAGTACTCGCCGGGAACGGGGGCGATGTTGGCGATGACGTCCTTCATGTAGAACTCCTGGCCCCTGCCGGCCCAGGCCTGCGGGGTGTAGAAGGCGTGGCGGAAGTAGATCATGACCCAGGCGAGGATGGCGACGTAGTAGGTGCACACCATGTAGCCGGTGAGGATGGTGCCGATGCCGACGCCGCGGGCGTGCTTGCTGATGGTGTTGAAGGCGATGACGCCGCCACCGCGGGCAGCCTGGCCGATTGAGATCTCAAGGATGAGCAGCGGGATGGCCAGGAAGATGAGGGAGATGAAGTAGGGGAGGAACCACTGCAGGCCGTTGTTCTCGAAGACCACGGAAGGGTAGCGCAGGATGTTTCCAAGGCCGACAGCGCCGCCCATGGCCGCCAGCACGAAGGAGGCGCGATTGGGCCATTGGTCACGGCCGTCGGCGGCCTTTTGGGCGTCCGGGGCGAGGACGTTGAGGACCTTTTTGAAGACGTTCATGGTGGGCGAATTGGGGGGGGATGAGGAGGGATGAGGAGGGAGGGGGGAGGGGGGAGGGGGCCCCTTTTTGAGGGAGCAGGCCACGTGCTATTGGAGCGAAGCTGGGAAGGGAGAGGGAGAGGATCCTCGAAGCATGGAGGAGGAGGAGGAGGAGGAGGAGGAATAGGAGGAATAGGCGGGAGGACGGGCAGCAGGAGAGAGTAAGAACAAGAGCGCGGGAGAAACAGGGCAGCGCCAGGCTTAAATGAAGAAGCGGCAGAAGGGGGGAAGAAGAAGGGAGAGAACAAGTGACAGCAGCAGGGACAGGGGACAGGGACAGGGAACACGGCCCTGGTAGGGGGGAGTGAGAACGGGGGGCGGTTATATAGGGAGAGGATAGAGGAGGAGGAGGAGGAGTAGTAGGAGGAGTAATAGCAGTAGAAGTAGGAGTAGGAGTAGGAGCAGTAGTGGACTATTGCCCAATACCCAATACCCTATCCAATACCATAGAATACCAAAGATACCCAGTAATACCGAATGCTCCCGCCAAGCCCCACGGTTGCAACCGCCAAGCCCGACCCTGGTCGTTCCTTCCTCCCCCCGCACCGCAGCGGAGCGGGGGCCAATCTGGGCAGGCGCAGTGGAGGGAGGACAGGGAAGGAGCTGCCTTGGGGCCGGAGCCCAGCTCGTATCAGCATCAGCAGCAGCGCGGGGATGTATTGTAACGTGTGTGTACGGATGTATCTATGGATGTATCTTGGATGTATCTTGGATGTATCTCGTGTGTGTCTTCTCCTGTCCCCAAGATCGATCCACGGATCGCCGGTAACTCGCCATCGCAGCCATGGTAGCCGTGAGGGTTGGCTGGCCGGGTCCCAGCATTCCAGCATTCCACCATTCCAGCATTCCACCAAACCTTACCCTTCCCTCGAATCTGGAAAAATATACCAGCACGAGATACCAGAATACGAGACCCGGACCAGTGGTCCTACCGGGGGGAGAACGACCCACTGCACTCCACTCCACTCCACTGTCCACCTCCACGATAAACATATTGAACCTGAGATATCCTCGGCTGCCAAGGCTCCGTCCAGGTTCTGGCAGGTTTGGCAGGTTTGGCAGCTCCTCACCCCTGTACTGTATGTACGCTGGAGTTGCCCCAGTTGGCTCCCCCCTTCTCTTACCAGAAAGATACACAGTTAGCGAAATGGGTTCGTTACAACGACCGAAATCACCTCTAGTGAGTGAGTTAGTTGAATAAAACCCAAGAACTTAGGGTCCCCATCCAAGCGGCCGTTTGTTTTTCCCTGGTTATTCCCGGCAAAATTCCAGAGTTATTTTATCTTGTTGGCACTCATTATTTTCCAATCCCATGATCCAACCATCCAACCATCCAACCATCCAACCATCCAACCATCCATCTATGGGAACGATCCAACAGCCAAGGCTCCACTCAACTCGCCTTAGCACGGTGGGGAAACGGTGGATCCGGGCCTGTGGCGAGGGGCGAGTGAGTGAGTGAGGTAGTGAGTGAGTGAGAATGGAGGTGATGAGATTAGAATAAGGAATAGGAATCCTGCCCCCCCCCAAACAACATTTGTGCCCACGCGACGCCTGGTGATCATGGTGATCAAGATGATGATGATTGATGACGATGATGATTGGTGGTGGTGGTGGTGGTGGTGATGATGACTCGCCGAGAAACGCCTGCTGCTACGGCTGCTACTCTATGACTTGCATACAGGGGTTGGGGAAGGGTTGTGGGAGATGTGGGAGCGAAGGAAAATGACCGCAAAATAAGCGCCAAGCAGGTTGCGCTCTTCTCTTTCTTCTTTTTTATTTTTTTTTTTTTTAACTTGTCTGGGCACGACACTTAACATTGTTCCTTCGCTTTTCGCTTTTTTTTTTTTTGCTTTTCGCCTTTCGCTTCCCTCCCTTTTTACGCTTGTTTAATTACTTGAACAAGAATACGGGCGACGACCGGGGAGGGGGGGGGATGCGCTTTATCTCGGCCATTCCGGTTAATCATGTGATCATCACGTTTCACCCCCCTCCCTTTTGGGCCCCCCTTTACCGGGTCTTGGTAGCCGAGCTGAGAGCCGGGATTGGGGGGAAGGAGGGTGTCAGGAAAATATGGAGAACAACAAAAAAAAAATGGAAAATGGAAAATGGAAAATGGAAAATGGAAAATGGCAAAAAAAAAAAAAAAAAAAAAAAAAAAAAAAAAAAAAAAAAAAAAAAGGTAAAACGACGGTCCTGCGTGGGACGGGCCAATCAGCGGTCGCCCTCGTCCAGGAAGATCCGCTAAAACTAGCCCAATGCGCTAGACCCGATCGGGCAGCTCCGTTGGACCTGAAGTTTCCTAAGGAGGATGATGGAGGAGGAAGGAACTACGGAGTAGATGATTGAAAGTGATGTTATGATCGTGACAGGACTGAGTGAGTTTAGATGTGTAGATACTGTATCGCCTCACTTATCTCATCAACTTTCACAAACGGGATCCCAAAAAAAAAGAGGGAGAGAGAGAGAGATAAAAACAAGAAGAGAAGAAAAGGAAAAAAAAAAAATAAAAAAATAAAAGACAAACTAGAATTTTCTATACATGAGCTATGTATGTACCGGCGTAGCTACTTCCTCTCAAACTACGCATGCACATACAACTTCCAATGCATGCATCGCCTGCCCGCCGCCCCCTGGAGATCGTCGTGCAAGTCACTCTGAACCCTTGTCAAACCAAACCAAACCCTTCCCCCGCTTCCCCCGCGCCATCACACATCACGGGTGGGAAAAAAGAAAAAAAAAGAAAGAAAAAACCAAACAAAAAATAAACCGCGGATCAGGACAACGGGGTCCGGGCTGGGCTGGAGAAAGAAGAGCGCCGCGCGCCGGAACAGTTTTTTCCACACTTGCAATGCCCTGCTGCACGTTGCATGTTCCACGTTCCACGCCTGGAATGAGAGAGGGAGGGAGGAGGATGGCAATAAATAAATATCCATCCGACCCACTCTAATTGCCGCCTGTGTGGGGTTCGGGCAGGGCAGGGCAGGGCAGGGCAGGGCAGGGCCAGAGTGTGAGGATTCCCGCCCGAGTTCTCCCCCCTGATAGAGCTAGAAGAAGGAAAACAAGTTGGCGTCCGGGGGGTGGAAGTTACATCTGGTTTCCGCTGGGGATGATCGTAGTTCGTCTCCTGCGCCGGACCGGATCGCACCGGACTCGTGGGTGCCCGTGGTGGGGCGTATGTATATACTGCGTGAGTGTATGTGAATAATTGCTTTTTTTGTCGGGGAATGTTTCCATCCCGGCAAGGGACGCTTGAAGATATTGACGCTTGAAGCACAAGCACAGGCACAGGACAAGCATATGGACAGAGCAGGCAGGGCCTATGTCCAGTCCCGGACATCTGTGCCATAGTGAACCCCCTTCCCCGGGAAAAAGTGGGTACACACTCTGATCTCTTCCACCGCCCCTGCTCGCCCGACCCATGATTCGAGGCCATCGCGGTTGGGCGTTCAAGGAATATAAGGTGTGATATCCGGGAGATACAGAGAGGACTCGATGGTTTTTGCCGCGCGCGCATCAATCGCAGCTTGGCGCAGAAGGTGTAGCCTTTCGTCGCGCTCTCTCTCCCTCCCCCCACCCCCTGATCCAATCGAGTGGCGATCCGGTTCTCGTAGGTGTGACTGTGACTGACTGTGACTGTAGCTCTTAAATATTTGCACAGCGCGTGGACGCTAGGTATTAGCATTGCGCATGATCATGTAACTAACTGTAGGTACAGTACATTGTATTTTGCCCTGGGACAACGTGTGTGTATCGTGACTTTAGGCGTACAAAGTAAAGTGGTTCCAGAAATACACACAGTTTCACCTGCAAGCTGCTGAATGAGCCACTGTCCCGGATCCCAGCCCGGGCGGGTGGGCATATTGTAATCACAATCCCGTCTGCAGTGGCGCGGCCGATCGATCCAACCGTGCATACATATATATATATAATATCGCCAGCAGATTCTGCTCTGATGTCTGCGATGGATTTGGGCATGACCCGTCCCCGCTATATATAATATCTCGGGGAAGAGGCTGTGACTTGGGGGCACTCTGTGTCCATGATTTCTTGTTGTGGCGGTATGCGTTGCTGATGCAAAATGCAAAATGACACGGTCACGGTCACTCATTTGACGTGGTATGGGAAATGGAGGGAGGTAGTTAGCAGGTACCCGGCCATGGGAGATCCACTACCTAGCCTTTTTTTTTTTTTTTTTTTTTAAATAACTGTTTAAGGTGAATGGTGAATAGTTAGTTACACATTGACTCGCTCCTTAATGGCACACAGTTCCAGAAGGTCCCAGAGGTCCCCATGGTGAGAAGTTGGGAGCGCTTGTTTGCCAGATCGAGCCCGTTGAGCAAAACGTATCTGTTCCGTGTGATCTCAGAGTGATGTTTCCTGCACGCGAAGGATGGGGTAATAGGGAGCAAGGGGAGAATGAGGATGGCAGACTGGAAAATTGTTTGTGCCTGGTCTCATCAACAAGCCAATCACATAGAGTGGATTGGCTGTTGGGATGTTTTACCAACCAACTACCAGTTTTGTGGATGTTGCAATCTCTGAGAGAGATGAGAATAACAATATATAACCCTAATAATAGTTCCAGGTTCCAGGGATAAGTGTCAGCGTATACAGTAGGTTTTGCAGGTCATTTATCTTTTGGTAACCTCTCCACGGCGTGCATCCACCGTGGCCAATCTCCATATATAGCTGTATATCACCCTGATAGATCGGCTTCACCGGCAGAGTAGAGGGTAGTGACATCAATGATTCCAAGATGGTGTGCATTCTTCACATGTGAGATCCCAACGCCGTATCTCCATAGACACCGATCGCAGAGATTCAAGGACCCAGCCTCGTTGCCAGTGCTCGTTCAGAGCGAGCCCTGAGCTTGCTGGCTGGACAAGCTGAAACCGCAGTGAGGGTGGTGAGTGTTGTGGAGTGTTGTGGAGTGTTGGGACAACAGACAAACAGCACAGAATACTGCCACCGCCGGCTCTCCGCCTTTGCAACGCCCAACCACGGCTGGCGGTCTTGGCCCCATCTGGTCCGCCTGTATCAAGCAGCCATGGCCACCTCCAGATATCATCCTCACCATCGTCATCCTCCACCATCACCGTCGTCATCCTCCACCATCAACACCCATCAACATTATCAACACCATCAACACCATCATCCCCTTCGCACTTGACACCCTCCCCACCGACAACGTCTGCTCGTCCCTGCTGCTGCCCGCTCTGCCTTCTCCACGAGCATCTCCTCCGCTGCCATCCTTGCTGCCCATAGGCTGCCTTCCACCGTTACTCGCTGTCCTTCGCCTCCCTGTTCCTGGAGCTAAAGCTAAAGACAGGTTTTGACCCGCAAGCCACATCAGTGTCCACAGCTGCTGAGAGGGTTTGGTCCTTCCAGCCATCCGCCTAACGCTTTTTTCCAAAGGCGACACGTTTTGATTCTTCCGACGACAGCCCTCCTCCCTCTCTCCCCTTCTCTCCCTTCTCCCCCCTTCTTCCATCACTAACTATGGCTGGCACACGAAATTACGATTTTTTGGTACGTTCCCTGGAATTTCGTAGACCTCTTGGTGGGGAATTGGGGGAGGAACTTATTTCCTCTCTGCTGATTTGCTTTTTATTTTTATTTTTTATTTTTTATTTTTTATTTTTTTTATATTTTTATATTTTTATTTATTTACTTATTTATTTATTCATTGATTTATTTTGCCTTATGTTAACTGTTGTCGTTCTGAATCAGATCAAACTGCTACTCATCGGCGATTCGGGTGTGGGGAAATCATGTTGCCTGCTGCGGTTCAGTGAGGATTCATTCACCCCATCTTTCATTACGACAATCGGGATCGACTTCAAAATCCGGACGATAGAACTAGATGGGAAACGTGTAAAGCTACAGATATGGGATACAGCCGGCCAGGAAAGATTCAGGACGATCACCACCGCATATTACCGGGGTGCCATGGGGATACTGCTTGTTTACGATGTGACCGATGAGCGGTCTTTCAACAGTGAGTTTGGTTGTTTTCTTTTCTACTATTTGCATTTATTAAATTTCTTAGACGATTGTTTCGGGTCAAACAAGCTGTCAGCGAGCTAACTTTCCAATTATTTTATTTTATTTTATTTTTTAAACAAGACATCCGGACATGGTTCTCGAACGTTGAACAACATGCAAGCGAAGGCGTACATAAAATGCTTATCGGCAACAAATGTGATTGGGAAGAGAAGAGAGCCGTGACAACGGAGCAGGGCCAGAAACTGGCCGACGAACTGGGAATCCCGTTCCTGGAAGTTTCAGCGAAAAATAACATCAATGTCGAAAAGGCCTTCTACACCCTAGCCTCCGATATAAAGAAGGTTATGGACACGACCAAATCCGAACAGGCCGGCTCCCAGGGCGTGACTATAGATCATCAAGGCAGTGGGGCAGGCAACCTTGGAGGCAAATGTTGTTAGGATGCTCATTGTTTTTTTCTCACCCCTTCGTTTTTTTTTTTATTCTTTATTTATTCTTTATTTATTTATTCTTTATTTCATGTGAACAGGCGGCATTCCTTGTGTACTATCTAGAGAGGGATATAGGCTTTTTACCCAAGCTTTCCTACTTTTAGTTACCATCCCGCTAATGGCGTCTCCAGATCCTTCACCTATCACGTATCCAACAAGTCGGTTAAATTCTTTTTGTTCTTTCCTCCATTTATTTGTTCCTTGCCTTATTTATTGACTTTCGTCCATTTGCTGATGATTCCATTTCCCCTTCCACCTGTTCTTCCCTCTTAGTGTCTCTGTTTTGTTTCCTAGATGGCGTCATTTCACCTGCATTCGTTATTTCTTCCCCCCTCCGCAAGCCCCCCAAAGAATAACCGCGTGGGTTGTATTGAATCACAATCACTTGTGCAATCCATATTGAGATCGTATGGCTGTTTTGATAACAACTAACCCGTGCCTCACAATTCCGGATACTTTTGATCCATTAGTTGATACACATGTGGTATTTGGCGTAATAGTAACAATACAAGTAAAAGCACGTTGTGATAACGCCTAGCTTTCCTCCAATAGGTCCCACAACAAACCAGGACATCCAATGTAAGTCGTTTTTTTTGAACTGGTTGTTATTTAGAAGATCCCGTGATCAACAGACGTCGCCTTCAAATAGACACTCGGCCTTCATCAACGGCGGGGGATCGGGGTAAAACGGTAACGCATCCAGTTTGGGGAGCACGCTCCTGTGCCACACCCTGACAAATCGCCTTGCCTCCGCCGCAGTCTGAAACGCGATGCGCCAGCAATCGCCCTCCGCCGAACTCTCCTCGTCCGGGGTCAAGATCTCGTTGGAGAGCGGTTCCATCAGCGGCGTAATCGGGTCCTGTTCGACCAACTGCCACGGCGACCACCTGTTTTGCCCGTCCCACAGCAGGAGTCGACGGACGTATTCCTGCTTGAGAGTGAAACGGCTCTGGCTGTCGATCCAGATTCGGACCGGGAATCCGTGCTTTCCATGCCTGGACGCCAGGTTGTTGTGGAGGTCGATCGCGTCTTGGAGCTTCTGGTCGAACGGCTCCAGGCACGCATATAGGGACAGCGGCAGCCAGGGCGATGTGAGGGTGTAGTCGTTCAGCCTGTACTCGCACGCACCATCGGCGGTGTAGTTCGGTGGCGGCGTGATGCGGGACATGCTGGATGTTGGAAGATTGTCGCGGGCAAATTCGAAGAGCCGATACACCTTGTCCTGGAACTCCTTCGCGGCGGCAGGGCTGTAGAATATCAAGATCCACGTATTCGAGCGCCGTAGGGTGTCAGGGAAGCGCAGGGGAATTACTACCAAAACCCCAGCGATGTGTTATGTTAGTATAAATAGAAAAAGCACCCCCAGTCCGAGTAACTAGTAACTTGCGCACGAACGTCACCTGAGGGGAAGAAATGAAAAAAAAAAAAAAAAAAAAAATTTTTTTTCTCACTTTTCTCAAGACCTCTTGTATTTCTCCATTTGTTGAGGTATTTTCCCTGGCCCAGGATTGACATGAAGTCCCGCTCGTCCAGGCAGGCTGGGGCGCGAGACAGGACGAGGGCCGTTTTATGTTTTTGGCGGCTTTCCTCTTCCGAGGTAATGGAGATACGGCCTCGCTTGTCGATGGTCGCGCCCGTGTTATTAGAGTCGGGGATCTCGGACAGCCCGAATGTTTTGAGTAAGTCGGCGTGTTCTAGGGATATTCTCTCCGGGTCAAATCGCGCCCGGTTGCTCCTGTCCGTCGTCTCCGTGTCCTTCATGCCTACTCCATCCTCCGTTTCTCTGCGCCCACTAGGCGGTATTTCAAACCTACCTCCATATCTTCGAGCCGGAGTAGATGCGAAGAATCGCAGTAATTGCGTTGGCCTGGCGGGATATGTCCTTGTGAAAGCTGGAAATCGCGAAGGCAAGAACATGCTGGGGGCTACCTACGATGGCGAGAGATGAAAACGCATTGTGTGTCGTAGCTGTCTTTGTTGCCAACGCGCTTTTCGAAGATTCGGCAACGAAGCCACAGTATTCTGGATATTAATAATTTGAGTCAATTCCGTACGCAGAGGAGCAGAATGCTGGTAATTCACCGAGTTTTCTTCAAGATGATGATGATGATGGATTTTCTTAGATTTTCTTATCTTATCTGATTATTTAGTTAGGGTTTTCAACAATCGCCCAAGAAACTCTTTGACGATGGATCTCAAAGCTGTTGACCCCCGCCTTGAATTACAAACTAGACTGTTTAGCTGTTGGCCGGTGTGCGATTTACACCTATAGACAGAAAAAAAAAATTATTACGAGGTGAAATATATCTCGCTCTATGTCATAACGACAGAGTACTGTGTGCTAATTCTCACTCTTTAATTTTAGCATGGACAGTGTACAGACCCATCTTTTTCCATTCCTCCCATTCAGAATACATCCAATCTATCCCCGCCTTTTTTGCGCAACCCTGATTCAATAGCAATCCATATCCCGAGACGCGGGAACTCAGGATGGCGGCGGACGGACCCAAGTTCACGGTTCGGCCGCTGTCGAAACAGCCCAGAAACGACCAGAAGGACTCCTTCCGTGTCTCTCTGTCTCCGTCTTCCCTTCTCCTTGTGAAAGCTAGGCCGGGCGATCTGTGTCGACTGGAATCGGCAGAAGGTCCCCCAGGGACGGCCATCGCGTGGGCTTCTGCTGAGAAAATTCCAGATACCGTTGTTCAGACATCGAAAGCTGTTCAGGATCTCTATCGCCTTAAGCTGGGAGAGAAGATATCGATTTATCGAGAGCATGAACCTTTGGACGAAATATCAGCTGTACGTCTCGAAGAATGCACAGACGCCAGCAAAATTTCTGCTTTTGGCGCGCTTCTCGAAACGGATAGACCGCACTGGGAGTGGGGTCTTGAATACCCCCTGTCTAAATGTGAGATCATCGCGGAAGGGATGGTGTTCGACTTAGACCTTAGGGGCAATCGTAGAACCTTTAAAGTGGCAGAAATCGAGCCTCTCACTCAAAGTCGGAGTAATACCATCTTTCAATTTACTTCCAGATCCAAGGTATCCATCGGACAAGCCTTACGACGTCAGACCCTTCCTTCCTCACTTGTCGTGTCGCCCACAGGATTGGGTGGCCTTTCCCAGCAAGTAATGCAGATCAATGAGAGGCTTCGTGACTTTACTTTCCAGGAGCATAACGTGGCTATGCCTTCATTTTATCGGAATAGTGGCGGCATTTTAATCTACGGCCCAAAAGGAACAGGGAAGAGCACACTCTTATCCAAACTCGGTGCTGCAGGGTGGAAGAAAGTGCTCACCGTCAACAGCTCTTTACTGAACAGAAACCGAGGCGATGGGGAGGTGCTGTTGCGCAAGATCTTCACCGAAGCTCTTCAGTCTCAGCCATGCCTTATTGCCATTGACCAATTGGATTACCTCGCTCCCAAAAATCGACCTAATGATTCATCTATATGTTCAGCACTCTGTGAGGCCATGGATAGTCTACAGGATGCAAAAGTTCTCGTGGCCGCCTGCACAAGGCACCCGAACGATGTCGACGACAGCCTTAGAACACCCCATCGGTTTGGCGTCGAGATCGAGTTACCCGTTCCGACCGCTAAGGGGCGAGAAGAGATTCTGTTATCCATCCGAGGAACGTCCAATGTGCCAAATGACCATCAATTAGCAAAATTGGCGGAACGGACTCACGGATACGTCGGTGCCGACCTGTTTTCGTTATTGCAGCTTTCGTGTAGAAAAGCACAGACTAGGCAAATATTGCAATTGGAACAGGGCAAGTCGTGTTCAAGTGAGCAACATATTTCGGGACTGGCAACACCTTCGGAGAGCGGCGCTCCCGATGAGAATTTCCTTCAAATCGATGATATGGATATATCACTCGCGCTTCAAGAAACTCGCCCGACGGCTATGAGAGAGGTTTTCCTGGAGACGCCCAAAGTGAAATGGAGCGATATTGGTGGACTACATGAAATAAAGGAGCGTCTTCGGAAGGCGGTGGAGAGACCACTCAAAGTAAAGACTGAACTCAACCCACTGAGCAAGTTTGCTTGCTAGGAAAAAAAAAAAAAAAAAAAAAAAACCACGGAATGGCTAACATGTCTTGATTAGTTTCCTGACCGAATGAAACGACTGAACATAAGCGGCAAGAAGGGTATTTTGCTATACGGTCCTCCTGGTTGTTCTAAAACACTGATGGTCAAAGCACTGGCGACTGAAGCCGGGTTGAACTTTCTGGCAGTTAAAGGGGCTGAGATCTTGAGTATGTATGTCGGGGAGTCAGAACGGGCACTCCGTGAGATATTTCGAAAAGCACGATCGGCCAGCCCGAGCATTATATTCTTTGACGAAATTGATGCAATTGCTTCGCGACGAGGCAGTAGTGCAGCTCAGGGGGGCGGCGGTGGTATTAATGTACTAACGACTTTGCTTAATGAAATGGACGGGATTGAAGAGCTGAAAAACGTGCTTGTTGTGGCGGCAACGAACAAGCCGGAGGTTCTCGACCCTGCCCTTATGCGCCCTGGGAGACTGGATAATCTTCTGTATATCGGGCCCCCAGACGTGCAGGCGCGGAAGGAGATTTTAAACATCTGGATTAGTAAATCGGAAGTGGATGACGACGTCGATATTGACATGTTAGCCGAGGTGACCGAAGGGTACTCTGGAGCGGAGATGGTTAATATCTGTGAAACTGCAGCCGACGGTGCCCTAGACGAGGAGGAAGAGACTGGCCAGCAGCAAAGAATAGGATGGAGACACTTTGAATCTGCATTGGACCAGGTGCCCAGGCAGATATCATCGGCGGTGATTCAGGGTTATGAGAGATGGAGAGACGACATGAAATGAGCATGACCAAATAAACATCAATTCTTCCCTCAATGACATGTATATTTTGATTTTATTCCTCTCGTCTCTTTCTCTCACTTATCCAAGTGGAACTCTGCAGCCTTACATAGGTCGCCATTCTCACGTTATGTGTGCAGGACGAGATGGACCTGGAGAAAAGATATTTACACCCAGCCAGGAGCTGCTTTATTTTATAAGCCAGAGCATGTACACACTTGATACACACAAAAATATGTTCTTCTACATATTACATATTACATATTACAGCTGTCTGAGAAAGTGCTTCAACAGTGGACAAGCTCCACTACGATCTAATAAAATCTCTGCAAATATAAATATAAATATATATATATATATATATATATATACTAGTAAGGATTGATCCTTTTTGGCGTAGTGGTGAAGTAAGCCTTTCTATAAGATTTGTGACTTGAAACTAGGCCTCATATATCTCTGTTACATACAGATTAATAATAGAGAGATCAATATCTCAGTTAATCGCAGAACTAAACCAGCGAATAATTAAAACAATATTTAGAGGCGGTAGAATGTAATACAACATAGTATTATAAGACATAGTTACATGGATTCATCATCAGTACTCCGTAGTGTTACATGGATTCATCATCAGTAGTATTTCTTTCTTTTTGGTTTCGGAATCCTTGGCAGATGTCGTTGAGTTTATCGCGCTTCTGCCTCCTCAAGCTTCGCCAACCATCAACTACAGCGCAGAAGCACCCGCGACAACTGAAACAGCTTCCACATGGCTGCTCATCAGCGCATCTTTTCACTCAATTAGCTGTTATTGTTATTTTGCTACTGTCCTCCATTTTCTTGGTCTCTCTCTCTGTGTGTGAGATTTGGAGTGAAGCTTTGCAGTTTCTAGCTCACCCATAGCCGCGATGCGTTCTCGATCGCCCTCCCGGTCCCGATCTCCTTCTCCAGCACACTCCCGCGGTCGTCGTAGGTCGCATACACCTGTTCGCTCGCATTCGCGGCGGAGGTCTCCTTCGTTGCGATCCCGCCATTCAGATGCCTCGCGATCCCGGGCCCGCTTGAGAGATGCAAGCCCTGGTATGTCACCAAGACGGAATGGGCATCGGGATGGAAGCAGATCTCCTCCTCCACGCAATAGAACCCGCAGTCGAAGCTTGAGCAGAGGTCGCGGCGATCGTCGATATCGAGACAGAAGCTTCACACGAAGCCCAAGCCGCGGTACCCCCCCTCGGACCAGTTCGAAGGTAGCGTCCATTTTTCTTAACTGTGCCACTTCTGATTTTTTGTTTGCAAAAGGAAAAAAAAGAAAGAAAGAAAAGAAAATCATGTCCCATACGTCGCAGTTCGATATATCCAGTTCTGCAAGCTATTGTCTCGTAAATTCTTTGATGCTAATCGGGTTTTTGCAGATTGTTGTTGAGAAGTTAACCAAGAACGTGAATGAAAATCATCTACGCGAAATTTTCGGCGCCTATGGGGAAATACAAAGCTTGGAATTGCCCATGAACCCACAATGTACGTGATGGGTTCATTTATTATCATCATCCTTGCTTTGATCATATTGCTTGTCTGACAAACTACACGCGCAGTTATGATCAACCGCGGCACCGCCTATATTCTATACTACGAAGTAGCAGATGCGGAAGCAGCTATATCGCATATGCACGAAGCGCAACTTGATGGTGCTGTCCTCAACGTATCCATTGTCCTGCCCCGCCGCACGTTTTCTCGCTCTCCTCCGCCAGCTCGGAACAGGGGTGATTTTGGCCGCTTTGATCGACCTGCTCATGGGAGGCCTTATGGTCGAGGCCCCGGCTTGGATTCTGGAAGACCTCCGCCTTCGGGAGGCCGGTATCGCTCTCCCCCGCCCCGTCGTGCATCCCCCCGGCGTTTTGCTGGTCCCCGTGGCATGGAAAGACACGATCTATATCGTCCTCGGTCGATTTCGAGATCACGCTCCCCGCGGGCTCGCTCGCCTTCCTATTCCTCGCGATCGCGTTCCAGAACTCCGCCGCCACGCAGAAGGCCTCATAGGGATAGCCCCCCTCGTCGTAGGAGGCGGGCCTCCAGCTACAGTAGCTACAGCGACCGTGGCCGGAGCCGGAGCAGAAGCAGAAGCCTGAGTCGCAGCCGAAGTCCTAGTCAGAGCCGCAGTCGTCGCGGTGGCGGAAGGCGGTAGGTGGTTATTTCCTAGGAGGTGGTTCTAATAATGTATTTATTTCCTAAAACTATTGTAACTTCTATGCGAAACGGTGAGCGATAGGGAAAAAGGACCTACAGGGCCTATGGTTTCATAGTCATGGCGTATGAAAGAATACACTCGTTTCGGATTACAGTGCTATGCTTTAGGGAGTGGGTTGGAAAAAAGAAAAAAAAAGAAAAAAATTACTCAATTGAAGGCCCATCATTAAACCCGTGTAGAATTCGTAACCGTTAGATGCAAAAAGCCTAGGCGAAAATCAATCAAGAAACTGACTCAGAAGAAAGCGCACCACCCGATGTACATAGCAGCCAGATGCTTTATACTTGTGGCTTGAATGATCAGCTCCTCCACATGGCCACCTACAGATAGCGGAACGGATTCGCCAGGCAGCAAGCCTCGCAGTTTGTTTCGTACAGACTCGAGGACCCCTTCGGGTGTATCTGGGACTTTCGGGTTTGTTCGTTTCTTGCTTGCGGGTTAGCGAGTCCATTGATGAAACTAAACTCCTAGCAGAGGAGGGAGGGCTATGTGCTGTTGTGGAACAACCAACCTTTCTGCCAATAAAGTCTGTTGTGGGATCGTGTAGGAAGGTCTCCAGGATGGTCATGAGCGAATCCTCGTTTTGTCGTAACAAGCCAAGTGTGAGCTCGCAGGTCTTTCGGAATGGTCCTGGATCCCAGTTTTAGGGTTGCGAATCTTGAAGCCGAGGGGGGGGGTTAAAAATATACTAACCATTATATCCATATGCTCCGAATGCGTTGATCATATTTTGCGTCAACCGAAATGGAACCAATTCGGGTTTATCGAATGTCAATCCCTTGGGAAATGTCAGTGCTGCCTTGCTTTGGCTTTTTCGTATGAATACGGAACTTAGGTGCATACCTTGTCAAAAAGACAGTTAAAATCAACATGGAGCACACCGCCGCTATTCTCCTCGAAGAGTATATTCTCGCCATGCCTGTCTCCGAGACTATTATATCAAACCGCTTTAGATTAACCGGGACCACGTTATCTAGGTGTCTCAGGGGTGAAAACTTACCCCAAGCAATAGCCGACCATGGACATCACAGCGCTGCTCCTAGTGTATTTCAAACGTGCAGTGAACCATGCACCAGGCTCGGGGAACATTTCAACAAACCATTCATGTAGAACCGGAGGATAACTGCGTAGCTTTAGAACGTACGTCCTTTGGGGATGGAAAGGGGGTATATGACTTACGCTGCTAGGATTTTGTTGGTGAAAAGATGAAGCTTTGATGGATCCGCACATGCTTCATTCAGATAGTGCCCGATTTCCTTGTACTACAAAATTAGTCAGTACAATCTAGAAGGGATTCGCAATATGAGGTGAAATGCGTACGTTCGGAGTGATCCCCCTTTCCTTGAGAAGCCTGGTCACGAGCTCTCTCAAAGTCCTTAGGTTGTCAACCCATTCAATAAGCCCACATTCTTCGTTTAACGGAGTTACCGCATAAGTTTTGATGTCTGACACGTAGTTAGGAAAATGACCTGTTTTCATTTTGTGTTTTTTAAGAGGAATAGATAGGTATTCGCCGGCTCACATAGACGTCTCTTGCTTGACTCAACATCCCTTTTCAAAAATCGGTTAATCATGCTATTGAACTCCATCAACCGCTGGTCTTTGCGAAGATCATCTTTCGGCTTGCATAGGAGGCTGTAAATGTTTCCGTCTGACCCCCGGATACTGATCTTACGGGGTTTTTGCAGCGAGTTGAGAACGAGAGCATCGTCGAGAACGGCTGATAATATAAAGTTAGACAGGCATGAAGGGTTTCAGGAAATACGAAGTATTGCTTACTTTCAATGGTAATGGGGTCATGAGGGAAAGCTCGAAATGATTTCAAAAAGGCCGGTTCATGGTTCGTGGGTAATATTGGAGTCAAGGTCGCTTCTAACGGTATAACAAGTCTGCAGGGTGCCGTCCTGTGGTTGAAGCCAAGGGTTCTTGCCAGGCTAACCTTTGGAGTCTTATCTTCAATGGATGTGTTACACAACTTCAACAATTCCTCCGAAAGTCGTTGCCCTTGGTTAATGATACTCCGAAGTTCCGAAGCTGACATGTCGGTTTTCATTTTTTTGGTAGCCTCCTGTTATCATCAGTAATGCCGTGCCTAATAATCGGGACACACACATACCGTTATCTTCTGAAGGCACGACATGCCCCGAGATGCCCTATCTTTAGACGAGGACTTCAACACTGCGAGAACAGTCCATAGGGCTTGCTGTGGGAATGAATTTGCGGTTTTTACCACAATCTGAGTGAGGATATTGTACACGGTTGAGTTGCTATGGCAAATTCGAGCGACTACTTGCGGGAGGATGGTGAAAAGCTGGGAACATCAGCAAAATATTTTAATAAGTGGTGTCAATGATATACACACCAATGCAGCAGGTATCCGATTGAAATATTTGCGCAACTGCGTATGCATGTCATCAAGGCATTTTTTTCTCTGAGTCATGCTGTATTTTTGAAATTCCCTAGAGAATAGTCAGCAGAAAGTCATAAGTGGAAATTTATCAGATCTCACTCATTATCACCCCTCTTAGGATCGAAGGGTTGGTCCACAGCAGTAGCGTGCTCCAACCATAAAGTCAAGACTTTGGGTAGAGTCTGGAAAACGTATTTGTTGCCGTGGGCGAGTGAACGAAGAAAATTGTCAATAACAAGTTTTGACGCCTCACCACTCAAACTAGAGATTCACCTGTTAGCCAGTGCTCCAACCTTGTGGATATTTACCATACATACTATATTTGTGCTTCTTTACCCAAAGGCTTTGACTTTTCTGAATCCAAGATTTTCGTGTAATGCCTCCCTAGGTAATAGTGTGCTTTCTCCCACCTAAGGAGAGTAAGTAGACCGCTTATGCACGTATACAACGAAAATGCCTGATGCAAGATAGGGGAATTGATCGTCGTGAGGCCACTTACCGACTATGGAATTTAATAGCCTGCCTGTACCTTTGAACGATAACTTCTGACTGTGTTTGACCAGCGCTATCCATCCATTTTGCGAGCAAAAGGTGTGCCTTTAATAGTGAGCAAAATACAAAATATTAAGAAGGGAAAATGTCTATCTTACCCTAGCTGTAACCATGTTTTGCTTCTGCTGTCGATCAGGGGCTACTGATAGAAATGTCTCTTCTGACGGAGCGTAATCATGAGCAGTAAATGCATTCGCTGCAATCGCACCTTCTAAAGTCTGTATTGCCTTTCTATGGTGACCTTCTTTCCACAAAAGCCTAGCATGTTCAATAGTAGCTGACGTATCATCAAGCTCATGAGCGTGAAGAACGGCATTGAATGCCTGTTCCGTGCAGTTTGCTTTACGAGCAAGACGAGCGACACGCAGCCAAAGTGAGGCAAGGTCGGAAGAATCAAACGAAGAGCTTTTATTACCCAAGTCAGCTCTACTCTTAGCGGGAACAGAAGCACCTATATATGCTGGAGACTTACGTCAATTCCATTGTTGCTCGCCTCAACCCGAGAAGGTATTGTTTATCAGCGATACATCCACCAAGAATATCTAATCGACGGTCCAATGTCTCAAAAAGTGCGATTCGATCCTCTCGAGTTTTGGGGGCAGGAGACGTGAGTAACTCGATTTCGGCAAGAGCATGGAGTTTAAGGACGTTATCATGACTTGCATGGAACGATGCCACTGAATTTGATGTGAATCCTTTCGCGACGTTAAGACGTAACTTCGTGATTGTATCTTTGAATTTTCCGAGTTTTCCATGACGGAGCAAACTAAGAGCTGAGCCTATTGCAACATTAAAGTCCCCTACAGCTTGATCAGAGGCTATCCTCGCGTAATTATCCAATTTGTCCCATCTACCGGTCAACCATGATGCTTCCATAGCGATGGGGAGCATTTTCGGTAGCGTGGACTTCGCCAACTCGAGGGTCTCGAATTGGTTGAGAAGACCAACTAGATGTGTCTCAGCGGGATGTTCAGTTTCAGTGCAGTGAAAATAAAAATGATCATACCGTGTTGGCCTGACTCCTTCAGGCATGTCAATAAATTCTCCTGGGCATATCCGTTTGTCGGGTCTGTTTTGAGCTGCAACTCATACCAACTTTGAGCCGCCATCCATCGGCCCGCTTTGCGGTGCTCAAGTATCTGCTGGTCAATATTAAGAACATGAAGATAAGCGGAAATACCTTCTATACCATCCGGTTCATCGATTTGTGTATATATTTCCTGCAACCTTTGATAAAGAGGTTCAAGGGTAGCGGCATTTGTGTCACCCTTCTGATGCTGTTGTTGTTGCTGTTGTATATACTGCTCCCAATGGAAAAGTGCTCTTGAGAAGGATTTGCATTCAACCGCCCGCTTCGATATGATCTCAGCAGGTACACAGGAGAGAAGCTCCTCAACGAGTTTTATTTGAGATGCCCATGAATTAAGCACTGGATCTCGGTTTGACCGATGATTGATGGCAACAGCAAGGCTAGTATACTCTTTTTTCTTTCCATGGAGCCATCGAGATAGGTAATCAAGAACGGAAAAAACGCTCTTTCACAGGTCCATTGTTAGTATATTTCATGTTATCCACGACGAAGACAGAAAACGTACCTCACTACACAAAATTATGTTTTCTCTGATTTGATGATTATTTTCGGGAAGCGGGTACTGGAGGACATTTAGCAACTCCTTCTTTAAATCGTCCCTTTGATTCTGATCACCACTGAGCGCCAGATTCAGAGCTGCAAAGGGGAGAAGAAATGCGGCGATAGATATGTCTTGACTTCGTATGATTCTGCTGCTGACGCTGAAAATTATAACCACATTTTCGCCTTTCCCTTTTTGTAACATGTCGAGTGTAAAAGTTCGGAGCCACTCAGGATGGCTTAGTTTCGATGAAAACAAAGGGTAATCACAGCTTGTGCTAATGGCGCCAATTGTGACAGTATACTTTGAACTTAGAAACGGTGTCAAAGTGTTTCTCACATATTCCGGCAACGAAAGCCACCGTCGGTAATACTCATTTGCTTGGCTGTCTTGCGAACGGGGATGAATGACCAAATCCAGATTGCAAAGCTTCAGCAACGCCTGCATAGCGTATGCAAGGAAACCCTGAGCTCTGGTATTCGAGGCTGATAGGAAGGCCTCGACCAAAACATGCTGGAGGAAAAATAATATAAAATCTAAAGTTTCTTCCGCACTATCGAAGTTCGACAAAACGAGGATATCCTTCTTTTCTTTAACCAATTCGATTCGATTCGGGTCCAAGCATCCAATGTGGCCCAGACACCGTGCAGAGAGGTTCATTATTGTAGGAGATATGGGATTAAATTTGGAGCTACAATCCAATAACGAACGGGTTAACTGGGCCACGATACCGTCCAGCTGTTCGTTAGTAATGACCCGGTGAATAAATTCCTCGTTTTCCAGCAATTCTCGGTCAAGCTCCTTCAGTGCTTGTTCAACAACTACTTGGTTCTCATTTTGACATCGTCGGCAGAATGTCTTGAATCGGGTTTGAAGGTCCATTCGCCCCTTAAGCTTCTGGATCTCTTTCTCATATTCCGCCATGGAGGGGATAGATGATAACGAGGGCATGGTATCGAAAGCGTTTTTCACAACAGCCTTATGCTCAGTCAAAATGTGACCGACAAGGCTAAATGCCCGTTCCCTGCTCTCTAGCTGGAACGTGTCCCAATTTTTGATAATGATCGAAAATGTCTGGTCGATCAGGGGTTCGATCTCGACCTCATCGAGCGAAGTCATGATGATACTCCACGACGCAAAAGCTTGATCACAAAGCTCGGGTATATCTAATGCTGATCGCAAGCAAGCACAAATCTACAGTGAATGAGCTACATTTAGCTCATGTCGATTAACTTTGGAATACGGAAGACTAACCTGTGGTAGAGCGATGGTAATATTACCTTTCGCTATCTTCACCATCTCTCCAATGGCGATTATATTCCTCTTCTTTTCTACAATAGGCTGTCGGATTTGAAAATCGTTAATGACGTGGGCGAACTCGGTAATGATCCCTAAAACATGTTCTTCAATGAAATTTGCGACCAGCTCTTCTTTGCTTAAAGAATCAATTCCTTGCTCTGGCTTTCGCGGTGTAAGGGATGCAAGAAGCTTGAGCGCCTTATAATACTAAACTCGCGAGGTTAGCGTTCGTACAATTTGAGAACCATTCATTTTTCCATCTTACCTTGGATCTTTCGGCATTAGTAGAATCCCCCAACCCTTTAAGAAGCTCGCAAGCAATAAGAATTGGTTCCGCTCGAACCCATCCTGCTAAATCGTGGACCTGAAACTCAGGCGACATCTCGTTAAAAATTGATACAACCATCGCATTATGATCGCTTGTCGGCTGGGTTAACAGAAGGGTGAGAATCGACGCTAAATTATTCTTTCTTGTGCAAAGTTGGTAAGGGGATTGCTTCTCATCATATGTGGCCCCGATGCGTGCTATAATGTCGGACTTTCTCATCAAGACAAGGTATGGCAAAACGTGAACTTCAGTCAGCCTCAAGAAATTATCTACCTTCATACCAAGCAGGTCGCACAGCTGATCCGCCATTTGTGGTCGACTATGAATATTTTTTACAATCACAACAGAGAGTGTCCTCCAAAATGGCCTACAAAGGGCGCCCGGGGTCACTCCTAGATGCTGGGCAAGTTTTGAAAGCTGATACCAGTCAGCAGATAGCAATGGAAGATCAGAGAGATAAAAAGAGGGCCCACCCCGGTATAAGCAATAGCGCTAATGAATGGATTTGGATGACCAAGATATTCGAAAAGACGAAGAAGAATGATGTTCATTTCCTCATCCCCAGAAACCCTTTTACTTGTCAGTCACGATTTCTAAATATCCAAGTATGAGAACACTTACTCTGCTAAACGACCCAAAGCCATGATCGAGGTTTCTTGAATTGGCATATCAACTTTTTCGAGAACATTTTGTAAATATTCTAGCGCAATTACGAAATTAGCCCGACGAATATCCGAGCTCAGGTTTGCTCGTAGAAAGGCAGGTAAAGTTTGTCTACCATCAAATATTAGCTTATATATACCAGCTTCATCCATAATTGAAAGCCTACTTACCCTGCAGCCATCCTCAGCTCTCTGAGGGAGCTGCGGAGAGATTGAAGACACCATTCGCCCAATGGGGATGAATGTAGTGCAACGTTTTCGTTTTTTGGATCATGCATCACAATATTCCTAATCCCAAACATGGCGGCTATTCGAGCCTTCCTAGATCCTTGAACAACGGGAATTATTTCAGTCATAGTTTTACATATTTCGCTGAAATGTGAGCTCTCCTGAGGCCGATTGTTAGGGAATCTCGGTGAAATACTATCGCAAATCAAACATCGGAATTGAGGCCCAGTAACATTGCTTGGCTGCTCCATCACCAAACTTCCTGCACCAGCACAGGCAATCCTCCCAATCATAGTTAAAACCTCACATTGGTCCTCCTCTGATAGCTTCGGTAGAGCATTTCTGTACAGAAAGTTAGTGCTTTTCGTCGGTTGAAGCTGTGATATATGTGAAAGCTTACAAAACGATTTGGCTTAGCCCATCTATACCTGTCGTTGGATGAGAAGACAGTAGATGGTATACAGTGGTTGTAACGGTCTGTACGAGATCTGCGACGGGCGTTTCCTCCTCTGGGTTAGAGAGTCGGGGTCTTTTCCTTGCTCGATCGCTCTCAGGAGTGTTACCGTCCTCGAAAATTGGCCGGCTTGGAGATTTCGGGATGGACAGAGTCATTGGATTACCGCTTTGAGTCCTGGAGTGTGGAAGAGCAGGTAATTTCGCATCAGCCACATCTTTCGGGACGCCGTATTCCCTATTCAGGATCCTAATAATGACCATCTACAAAAATTCCCTTAGCAGCTACAGAAGACATAAACATGTGAACACAAGATAACTCTCACCTGAAATGACTGATGCAATTTCCGAAACCCTGCGTCATCCTGCCTGCGATCAAACAGGGGCTCAGAGAAGTGATCCTCAATGAAACGGCCAACTTCAGGAGAACTATGAGAAAGCCGTATAGCATCACTAAGCAGCTGGCTTAGTGCTTGTTGGACATCCATATTTTGATAAAGTTTCGTGGAGTTCAGCAAATCGATTCCACACTGTAACCATATTTGCCTCGCCTGTTGGTCTAGACATAACCCTTGTGACACTTTCAACGAGTGCGAGTATAACTTGCGCGATAGCGTGACAAAGTCAAGAAGGCTCCCCAACTGTTCTTCTACTTGTGTGGTCGTTGAGACTTCTAGCCATTCGAGCATAACGGCCCATAGCTTTTGTTGACAGTAAAGCACCCAAGTAAGAACCCGGCGAAGATTGGCTGTGCCAGATGCTGGCAGGGTAATATGGAACGGAGGGCAGGCTACCGCCTCGAGCAGTTGAAGGCAAAGCTTAATAGCGTCTCCTGGGGTTCCTAACTTGACCCTTCTGGTAAACATCGAGCGTGGGAGAGACAACTTGTCCAGGCAAGTCGACAAGATGCCTGAGGGTCCGGGGAAATACAACTGGACGTTACACCCGACCTCTGAAGCACCAACGGCTTCCAGTGAATACAGTACATCTGCGTTACTTATGTCAACATCTGACCCTTAATAGTATGAGATTTCTGAGGCAACTAACCACCAATACAAGCTTGGATCAGTGTATGCACTGACCGAGATGAATGCCATAGTTGGGGCCCTTTGAATTGAGAAACATAAATAGTTGATAGGAGGCTATAAATCTTATCTTTTATAGAGCACTGGCCCCATATGAAGAGGAGAGAAAACAGCTCATGAATAAGCCAGGCAAACAGAGGCGCATGAATATCTTTCTTCCCAAGGATTTCAGGGTCGGATATTTCGTGCAGGACCTGGGGGCATCTGCGCACTGCCAATCGTATAATATCAAGACAATCTAAGATCTGTCCCTCCAATTCTTCTCCCAAAACCCGAGACCTAAAAGACGGCTGTAGGCCAGCTTTTACCACGACGCATATCAAGTTGTGTACGTCGGTGATATTGTCTTCCAGATTAAATTGGCTCCCTTCATCTTGGCCTAAAATTTCCTGGCGTAGCTGGGAGAAAGTTTCTCGGCTGATCGCATGTCTCTGATTTGGGCTAGGAGACAGGTGAGGCGCAAGATGGGCAGCCAAAATCGAAGAAGCTGGTTCCGCGACAGCAGGGCCTTGAAGCCTTGTTGCCTTTTCTGACGCCATTTAGAATGCTGTGGTCCATCAGGAACAGAACGGTTGAGAAGCTGAGAATCCCCGCAGGGGGTTGCAGGAGCACATTCAAAACAGTATATGTAAAACACTACTTTGTGATTACATCTGAACATTTGAATGGCACAGCCTGCTGGTTCATCAGCCTCTTTTGCACCTAGATATCAGGCTCCGCTTGTTGATACTGGATCAACAAGCCGAAATCGAACTTGGGCGGCTGTGTGGTTATGTAATACATCTGTTACCGTGTTGGGTGTGCCGCGTATCAAAATTACAACTGGAACAATCAAGCAGACCACCGCAGATGGACTCTGGCGAAATACGAAAACAGAGCAGATGGAACAGAACAGCCCTGGCATACGGTTTGCCAGTGATGCCCAAAAACATGAATATTTTATGAAGAAAGCCCTTGACATGGTATGTACTCAGGCGTGCTGTTCTTCGGGGTCATCTCGCTAATTCAAATGAATAAAAAGGGTGAAGAAGCCCTAGCAAGTGGTGAAACTCCAGTCGGCTGCGTACTCGTCCATAATGACGAAGTCATCGGGTCTGGTATGAACGACACGAACAAGTCGATGAACGTAAGGTTCAGAACAGTGTTTTTTAATTTTATTTCAGCTAGCACAAGTGATGCATGCTGATCTGATACTCATATAGGGGACCAGACATGCAGAATTCCTAGCTATTGAAGAAGTATTGAGGAATTATCCACGAAGCATATTTCGTGAAACAGACCTCTACGTGACTGTTGAGCCATGTATAATGTGTGCATCTGCGCTAAGACAATACCAGATCAGGCATGTCTATTTTGGGTGCGCAAATGAACGTTTTGGAGGGACTGGAGGTGTCCTAAATTTACACTCCGAGTGAGTCCATGTCCCCCTTCTACAATCGACAGGGATCCGTTACTAAAACTACTCGGCATTACTTTCGGTAGCCCAGGAATTGATCCGCCATATGGCCTTACGGGAGGACTGTTCCGGAAGGAAGCAATTATGTTATTACGCCGATTTTATATCCAAGAGAATGAAAAAGGTACGTAATAATCAACACTCAACGACATTTACTATGTAATGGCAGATCTTTATTCTTTTTCTCGCTTCAAAACTCATCGTTCAACCTAGCACCCAACCCAAAACCCAAAAAAGATCGGGAACTAAAGAATGATTTTGGCGAAGATGCGAGCATGGGGATGGAATTCGCGGAGATTTTGCCCCTGACATAACGCTTTCTTCGCATAACTCAGCTTCTGAGAGCCATTTTGCGCCGCACATTTCTTTTTCTTTTTCCTCTGCTGAAAAGGAACATGAAATTTATGGAATTTTCATCCACTATATATATACAATATTCACTTCAATCTCTAGGGAGAAACGTTTAAAGAAGCAGGAGCAACAGGAAAATAGTTTGACAGAGTACCCTTGGACAAACGACAGCTTAAAATAGAATATTATGACGAGGACGCGGCTTTTTGACGTTCTGCTTCTAGCTCTCGCTCAGCTTGTTGATAGTACTTCGCGGTGTCCACGCCGTGCTGTTAATCCGAAAATGTTAGTCAGGGTTCCAATAAAACTAACAAAATCTCGTATGAGCCGGAGAAATTATACCTGGTCGTGATTCACAAAATTGAACCAAGGAATGACATGGATGAATAGAGAGGAATATCGCGAATTCCGAGCTGCAACTCCTTGCATATAAGGCGAGAGCGACGAGACTCCGTATAAAGGCTCCCCTTTCTTAACCTTGTCAACCATCTCACGCATGTCCATTTCGACCTCCCGTTTATTTTCCGTAAAGCCGTAGAAGCGTTCTGTGGTGCGGGAAAAACAATGGATTGGTCAATTTGGAACCCCCGAAAAGTTAACCAGGTCGCCATTGAACAAAAGTCAACGTACTACATGATGTATTGTATACGGTGAGTAGGCCACCTAACATGCCAATTGCCGTTGCCAATCGCATAGCTTTGCCAAATGTTCCCGGCCTAGCACCCGCCGGATGCATTCGTTCCATCATCCAAAATAGAGCCGGTGATGCTGCAGCAACGCCAGCCCCAACGGCATAATCGGACGGCCTTGCGTATCCAAATACTCGTTTTACATGACTGCGATTAACGTTAGAAATAGATAATATCGAGAATTGGTCTCGGAATTGGGACGAGCATACGGATCCGTATCAATCACCTAGGAGACAAAAGTAACTCCGAGTTAGTAAATTACGGACAGAGAGTGGGAACGGGTGAAAAGGAAAACACATACGGGATAGTCAGTTTTCAGGACCCTTGGCGGAACAATTGGCCGGCCGTGATCGGTAGCCATGATGAAGATTGAGCGGGGGTGGAAACACAGCCCTTGCGCATATATTGGATAGCTAAGCTTCGATGCCTTCACAATTGCATTGGATCAATTGCGATGGGTTGGTTGGGCTAATGTCACCTGATGATTCGCCCACGTGATAATTAATTATAGTCACATGCTTTTGCGTCGCCAAGAGTCGCGTCATTTGAATCGCGTTGGCAATGGAGAAACTGCAATTGACAGATCGCCAATCTAATTCTCACAACTCCCATTCTGAAGTTGAAATACCCATGTAACCCATTATTTACTATCCTTCCTCTTCAGTTAAAAACAAACACGGTATAAGTAGCCATGGAAGCTCGAGGACAGAACGCCAACACAATTCCAAACCATACTCCACCTACAATTGACGACCTATTCGATTACGATGCCGGGCTTGATGAAATCCTCGGAGACACGGAGGGGAACCAACACAATAACTCATCAAATCCAACATCGGGAAGCAATAATGCACCAGCGGACTCCAATGGTGCGAGTCTGGGTCTAGATGAGGAAATCAAGGTAGCGCCCAAGAGAAGACCAGTTCCGAAATTGGACGAGGCTCGGTAAGAAGCATGTATGCAAGAGCTTCTGGCGTTTTTGACTAAACGCGGCCTTCAGATTACTATCACCAGCCGGGATCCCAAAGCTCCGAAGGGATGCAAAAAAACTCAAATTCAGGGGGAAGGGCCACGAGGTATTTA
The DNA here is from genome assembly GCA_017607445.1 of Histoplasma ohiense. Taxonomy (NCBI): domain Eukaryota; kingdom Fungi; phylum Ascomycota; class Eurotiomycetes; order Onygenales; family Ajellomycetaceae; genus Histoplasma; species Histoplasma ohiense. The sequence continues at coordinate 6,308,076 of JAEVHH010000001.1, forward strand.
ATCCACAGCCTCCTTGAGCTTGATTGGCATGTGTTGTTCTTCTCAGGCTGATTCATAAATGTATATATTGTTTTTCTTAGTACTCTGACGCCATGCGTCTTCTCAACTTTTACCAACTCTGGCTGGATGACCTCTACCCCCGCGCAAAATTCGCAGACGGCCTAGCTATAATTGAAAAGTTAGGCCACTCGAAGCGCGTCCAAATCATGCGAAAGGAGTGGATTAACGAAGGCAAACTAAGACCAGATGCGGTTGATAGAGATGAGGAAGCAAGCAATGACACAACCCAGCTTCCGGCTGCGAACGATGCAGTCACTCGTGATGAGCGTGATCAAAACGAAGACGTTGAATTATTTCCCGCTGCGACCACAAATACCACCCAGCGCGAAGCAAGAACATCGCCCACCCGAGAAAACCTCGATACCACTGATGTTTCCACAGAAAATCAAATACCGTCCATTTTCGGTGGAGGGGGAGGAGGCGGGAAGATGGCGGAACACAATTTCGGCATCAATGCTGATAGTGACGATGACCTTTTCGTCAGGGACGATCGCAACGATAATGCCCGTGCGAGCATGAATGTGCCACCAGGGCATGACGAAAACGCACCCGAAGATGACGAGTTAGATGCTCTCTTAGCTGAGCATGAAGGTGGTGGGATGCCATCAGAACGGGAACCAAAGCCTAGCACCACCACCACCATACCGAAGGGTGCAGGCCCAAGTTCAGGACTACCGCAAGTAGGCGGCTATGATGATTTGGATGCGATGGATGATTATGATTTTTAATACTCTGTAAATTCTGTTAGTATAGGGAAACTGATTAACCCCCCATGAAAGAAAGACATCCATGATGGTAGCTCTGGCGAGCTTTTGTTCCTTTTTACTTTTCCCCTTTTTCCCTCTTCAATCAAGGTCAAAAACGTGTAACAAAGAGAATGAGCAAATGTATGATGGAATTTATGTCAATGCAGTGTTTGAGTGAAAAGCTGGAATACAATGAATCGCTGATATTGAAAGCAGGAAATAAGGCCTAGATGTGAAATTTCTGGAAAAAATTCTGCGGAAACAGGTGAAAGGAAAATTTAAATAGAAAATGATAAACCAACAACATTGAAAAAAAAAAAAAAAGTCAATAAACAAAAAGAGCCCAATCAATCTACCCGTACTATCCCACGATGCAATTAACAAAAATCAAGTAGAAAAAAGGTTAAAATAAAAAGAAAAGAAAATAAAATCCCGAATTCAAATGAAGAAAAAAGCCCTAGACAAAATCAACAAAATCAAATATCAAGATAAAAAAAACAAGACGAAATACTAAAACAAACAGCAAGCTCGGAAACGAGAAATTCTAAAAAATCATCTTTAAACGTCAATTCAAGCATTTGTCGTCGTGGCAGCGATCTCAGTGAAGACTGAATACTGCCCACCAGCATCCGCCCAATTCAAACGCTTCCCGCGCACAGCAGTGTTCTCCACGATGGATGCGACTTCGATATCCTCATCAGTCCCCTGGCCGGTTTGATAGTTGGCAGAGAAGCCCCACGACCACGCACGCCCATCCTTATCGATAGCGATCGAATGTTCACTTCCACTGCCGATATGGCAAGCGTCAATACCGGGAATAGCAGTGGGCGTAATGAGGATGCGGGGTGCATTCCTATCATCACGAATGATAGATGATTCCGGTAAAGAGTCGATTTTCAGACCGGTCTGGAAGCCATCAAGACGCCCAAAGGCTAGACATTCGCCCTTGGCTGTGAGGGCGAGGGAGTGGTGCGCGCCACCGCAGATTTGAATTATGTCTTTGTCTTTCAGGGACTCGACGACGAGCGGGTGAAGGATGGCCGCTTCGCTGTCACCCGCGCCCATCCTGATGCCTGTCTCGCCAAAGCTGTTGAGACCCCACGCGTAGACCTTGCCGGACTTGTGGATGGCGAAGGAGTGGTAAGAGCCGCATCCTAAGCCCACCATATTTTTGGGCAGACCGAATTCCCGGGGCTGTAGGCCGTTGATTTTGGTGCGCTCGATGATACGGCGGCCAAGCTGGTTCTGTTGGCCGGAACCCCATGCGAAGACAGAGCCTTTGTCGTTGAGAGCGAGCACGTGGTTGGCACCGCAGGTAATGGATTTGATCTTCTTGAGGGTGGGTAAGAGGGCGGGAGTTCTTTGGACTGTAGATTCTCCGTCAAAGCCCAGGATGCCGTCGTTGCTCTGAGCAGCATGTTGTTAGTCAATTGATTTTCAAAAAATGAAATTTGACATAGCAAATATGGTAGATAGGACGAAATCCCGTCTTAACTTACTCTAAATGTACCCCAGCCATAGACAGATCCAACATCGGTCAGAGCGAAGCTAGCACTGTCACTTGCAGCAACCTGGACAAAAACAGTATCCTCGGGGAAATACTCGGACGGAACGGCCGCAGGAGTCGATTCGCGAGGGTTCAGGCCACTATCGCTGTCGGAATCCGAGTCTGAGTCGTCCCCATCGCCTTCTTTGATGTCCTTGTAGCCTCCATCCCAAGTAGTGTCGCGACCCAACGCTCCCTGGTCATTGACGCCCCAGGTCAATATCTTATTATCATGCGTGAGTGCAACACAATGCATGCCGCCGGTGGCAATGTGGACCACGCCAACCTTGTCCGCAGGGAGGTGCGGGTTGAGACGAGGACGTTTCACGTCAACAACGTTCTTGGCGGCACCAAGACCGAGTTCTCCGGAGCTTCCTTCGCCGCAGACATAGACGTTCAATCGCTGCGTAGGGGGGTGATTGATGACGACCTTGGGTTTGACGACGGGAGCTTTGACGACTCGGACTTTCTTAGGCTCGCGCGTCGTAACCCCATCGGCAACCGCTTTGCGCTTCTTGGACACGTCGACTTTATCAACCTCCTCGTTGTCGCTATCCGTAGCGTGCGAGACTCCGTTCACCTTGACTTGCTCATTGTTTTCAACTGATTTTGTCCTTTTCGAGCCAGGTTTGGGCCCAGGTTTCGCTTTTGGAGCTGCAGCCTTGGTGGATGCCTTCTTCGCGGGTTCTTGAGCTGTCTTTTTTGTCACTTTGGACTTGGTGGCTGTCTGTGAGCGAGCAGCTATCGCGCTGGATGCGGCTTTTCTGGGAGCCATAGCACGCGGGTTACTATTAAACGGTAATGAGCGAGGGAAGAAACGAGAGAATGGTAGTGGGCGAGGTCAAGATGACTCAAATAAGAACCCTCGAGGGGGAATATGTAGAGTAGAGGTGCTTTGAGATGTTTCAAGACGTGTTGGATTCCCTTTGTTTGCTCCTTTCTTTACCTATGGTTTTGTTGTTGTTGGTTAATTTTTTTTTTTTTTTTTTTTTTTTTTTTTTTTGGCCAAACACAAGGATTATGTCATCACTCTGCAACACAGACAATGAAATGAGTGAATACCTTTCAATCAAAAGAATCAATTGAAAAAAAAAACGAAGATGTAGCTATGCTGACAATAGGCTGGTGAATGCACTTCATTCAGTGTTGGTTGTTCGCTCTCAAATAACCCTTACTCCACTTCCTTATTCCATTCCCCGCCGCTATCAACTATATATGCTCAATTAACTACAGGGTCATTGCAATATAGACACTCCAGTGGCTAATAATAAAGAAAACAACTTAAGGAATACATCCATCCGCCCGTAGAAATTACAGCGGTTATTCATTCCCTGAAAGCTATCCCGCGAGTGTTACGATGTATCCAGAACTACGATAAACTCCATTCTCCATACCTAATATGCGGAGCGCAACAAGTATGTGTGAAGAGCTGAATGAAAAGCCCCAAAACGCTACCATTGTAAACGTATACGAATACGCCGTCAATATATCAGCATTGGCGTGCAAAGTCTTTAAAAGGAAATAATACATCCACAATGATAGGACGCCCTGCTAACCTACCCAAATTCTCTGATCTGCCTTTGAACAAAGGAGATCCTCTATTCTCTGCATGGGGACTGTATGGGAAGGATGACCAGTTAGGCTTCCTGAACCGCCAGACAGATGCCATGGTGGCGGAGGCTGCGAAGGAGATAAAGACGGGAGAGGGGTGATAACAACATGATAGAAATTCCAACATGGTCATTGTGCACTAGTAGTTAGGTAATTCTTTTCTGTTTGTGATCCGCAATCCTTGAATAGCTAAAGAAGGAAGTACTGTACAAAGAATAAAATATTGACTTCATGTTCTTTCATCCTGTAACTCCCGTTGCCACTCTTCCCTGGTCGCGAAATTATAGAGAGCTAACTTTTGAAAATCGCAGAGTATCTCTCCCTAAACTGTCCACTGGACGCCCAAAGAAAAATGCCCCTTATCAACAGGCAGGTGTTTCACAAACAACTTGTTGAAAAAAAAAAATCGCTTCGGACGGTGAACGATGATGTCTGGACGTTTAACACGCAAAGTAGCAGCCAGTGCCAGTTTCCTGCTTTCGTCCTTCCACCTTCCCTCTCTCCCTACTGCCCGGCGGGCATCCACTATGCAGCCAGAGAGTCCAGATAAAATGAAAATATAGCTAATAGGGCCTCGTCCATTCCATCATCTTGAGTAGGGAAGGGACTCCGTCACTTCGGTCTACCGGGAAGAAAAGAATTTCTATAACGGCGCGACCTTCTGCGAGTTACGCATAAACTGACGGCATTATCTCTTTTTTTCCTTTCCCTCCTTTTTTGCCGTATCTTAAAGCCCGGGCAGAGAAAGGAATCGTTGGCCGTGGAATCCTGCTGGGTTTCCACAAGTGGGCATCCGAAAACCACATACACGCCGACATTTTCGAGAAGAACTTCGATTCTGCTGAAACATCCCAAGGCCGTGTGGCTGAGTCGCAGGGCACAGAGATAAAGCTTGGAGACATACTTATCATTCGAGTTGGTAGGATGGGACCTTGCCTCTTCGTTTCTCACTCCTTCTTTTCCTTCTTTTTCCCGTCCTTTATATCTAGTCATTGCGCTGAACTAAAGTCAAAAATGACTAGGATACATGAAGGCTTTAACATGTTATCAATGGATGAGCTGGAAATAAAAGGGCCAAACAAAACCCGCCTAATTTAATCGGCGTGGAACACAGCGAACAGATGCCTGAATGGATACGGGAGAATTTTTCCGCAGTGGCGGGCGATCACCCGGCCTTTGAAGCGTATCGTGGGTCCCCTCTATCCATCCCCCTTTCCCACCCGGTAATCCCCAAAACCTCCACCGGGGGACGTGTTAATGTAACAGCCAATTGTTACTAATCTAACGAATCATTGAATCTAATCAGCTGCACCGCAAGATTGGGGTATGCATGAAGTGCTCCTGGCCGGCTGGGGATGTCCTACCGGAGAGTTATTCGATCTGGACAAGCTGGCCGAGGAGTGCGAGAGGCAAAATCGATGCTCTTTTTTCGAATCGAGTGAAGTGTGCAACGTTCCGGGTGGACTTGCAAGGTAAGTGGAAATCCTGCCTGGTACTGTGTACTTTTAAGATAAAAGTGGATAGGACATAGCTGATGGAGACATATAACATATATACAGCCCTCCAGACATTCTGGCGATCGATCATGGTGAATCCCCGAACCGAAGTCACGAGTTTTCTTGAGAATTCTCGGCGTTTTCCTCTTTGCTTCCTTGAGCAGCTGGGTCAGCATCATTCTGTGCGTTCTCTTCCGCGTCATGTCTTTCGCCACCTTGTTGAGCGACAGTTTCAATGCCGGAGAGAATGGGTTGTGGAGCAGGAGGAACGCGTATCTTGCCACACATTACAACATCCTGACCCAGCGGCTGCCATTTGATATCACGGGGATTAAGAGCACTGATCGGTTTGCCTGTGTTATCCTTTTTCGCGTCCGGGCTGACCCCAACACCGCCCTGGCCCAGAAACGTAGGAGCAACAGTAATGATAAGAGAATCGACGAAGTCAACGTATTCAGGATTCAGTAGCTCACTAATTACAGTGGCGCCGCCTTCTATCATGACGCTGGTGATTCCCTCGGTTCCTAGAGCCCGTAGAATAGCTTCCCATCTAAGCCTCCAGCTCTGGTTATATTCCACAATGCGTAGATAATCGCCTCCGTGATTCTTGAGCGCAAGCACTTTACCTGGCTGGATGTTTGCTCCGGGTGAGACGACAACCCATGGTGCCTTGCCCTTCCCTTCCTTGGCAGTTCTTAAAAGCCTGCATTCCGGGTCTGCAGGCCATCTTCCAGTTGGGTCCACGATAATTGGTCTGGGCTGCCACATTTTGCCTAATCCTCCGAAGCCGCCTGAGCCTGTCAGCCGGCAATTTAGGCCGGGGTTATCCACCATGGCAGTTCCGACCCCGATTAAAATGGCATCATGCCGAGAGCGAAGATAGTGCGTCATCAATTTCGTTTCAGGCCCGGATAAGGCTGTTTGTACGCCGGGGAAAAGGGAAACTTTCGAATCCATGGAGGATGCATATGTTAGGGTGACGAAGGGGAACTGTCGATTCTCCTCATATCTAGGGAGATATGGCTGCAGAAAGTCCAAAGAATAGCTAGGAAACGGTAGCGCATCTGGAGGAATCTCGCAACGAGCGTTTTGGGACTCGAGCGGTGGCGGCGGCAGTGGCGGCGGCATAGCTCCATTACGAGGCTCTAACACGGGACCTTGAATGCGCATGATACCATGACCCTGCTGGTAATGATAACCCTCATGCTCCCTCAATTTGACATCGGGATGTAAAGCGCGCCACTTAGCCGAGACGTTGCGGACATCGGTGACGCTGAAAAATTTCCCACCCGCCACCAGCAGCTTATCCGGCTCCTCACGAAACTTCGCATATATGGAGGATGGCAGGTAGCCTTTCTCAGCTTCCTTCCTGCAATACTCTATAAGCCCCGAATTCCGCTTCACCTTGTCAATGTGGTCCAAATCATGCGAATGTGTCCGACTGCTCCCAGGGGTCCTCGTGATCGTAACGGCGGAGTAAGCTCCCTCAAACTTCACCACCTTAATCTGCACATTGCATTGGTTCCCTTCCCTAATCACCTTCTTCCTCGCTCTCTTCCCCTCTGGCAGCGGCCTTGACGGGTTCGGTCTGCACGTCGCCCTCCGGAGTCGACACATGTAGTAATCGGTAGTCGTAAGACCGTCCTTGGTCGAATTGGATCTCTGCTTCACCCAGACGTTATCTATAAACGGCCAGTACGTACGGAACTCCTCCACGCTCATTTCCACGGAATCTTTCAGCTCAAACAGAACTTGACGAATCCACCCGAGATTGGGCGGATTGCTGAAGAGGCTATAATAAGCCGGGCCCGCTGGAGCAGGCGCGGGAGCGGGAGCGGGAGGTATCACCTGCTCGGCGTTCTGTTGTTCGGCGGGCGTTGTAAAGTCGGTATTGGTATTATTTGCCGGTTGTGGGTGCGACGTAGGCTCAGCGGACTGTGAAGGGGAGGGCTGGCGTTCCGGTTCAGCCTCGACCTGCGCTTTGATATCGTTCTGCAGTCGGGAGTCATCGTCTTCGGCATCGCCCATGTCCACGTCTTCATCTATCGGCGCCGTTTTCGGAGAGTTCTCTGTCTCAACATTTGATTGAATCGTGGTGTCGTTCTGCTCTGGCGGGTTCGACAGCCGCGACTGAGGGGAGCCAGATGCTGTACTAGCGCCCCCGTCGTCCATGACTACCGCTCAGGGCCGTGTGGATGGAATTTAATTGAAAGTTTCCGGTGTTTTTCTGGGACGAAGGGACTGGAAGCTTCGGGCGCGCACGGGCTTGTTTCCGTGGTTGACTTGTTGGGAGCTTAAGTATTGGAGACGCCAGAATGGAAAGGTGAGGGTAGCTTGAGTAGGGAATAGGAAAAATGTAAAAAAAAAAAAAAAAAAAACCCGTGTAAATACTATCTTGGTGACGGTAGGAATCGCCGCCTGGAGCAGAGGGAAATGGGGCGATTTAGCAAGCAATTGCTGGCCGATGCTGGAGAATGGGAACATTTGAGGTTCAATTGAGCTTGGGACAGAGAAGAAGAAAGTTGCGGCTGGCAAAAAGTTGTGGGGATTTGGCCACCAACGCCAAGAGTGCGAGAGCAAAAGGCTGAGAGAAAAAGAAAATAATGAAGTAGCTAGTTGTAGGGCCCTAGTATTGCCTTTGCTCCCATTTGCATGATATCCCCCGAGTGGGTTGTAGACAAAACAAACCAGTGCTGGGCGACATACATGCAGAATGAATGCAGTCAGGCTGATCTGATCTGATCTGATCTGATCTGCCGACGGATGCTGGGGAGCTGCGTGCTTTGGCGGAAAGAACTAAACAATGCACCACGCCGATGATTCTTCATTTCTCTATTGCACCCTGGTTGGTGTGTTTGAATGGGTATATCCATCTCTAAACCCAGGCTCCAACTTGCCTCGAATAGGCACGACGCAACATACACAAATAAATATATTATATCACATCCACAAGAAGGAAGAAAGCAGAGATGACAATAAGATATAAATATAAAAGCATCCAACAAGCGCTATCCAGCACATTCAAACAAGTCCTAACAAAAAGAGTATATCATTACAGCCCAATCTCCCCGCCCGCTTTAGCCAACATCTCATAAACCCGCGGTGGTAACTTGTACTTGATCATACCCGCGAAAACCATCAAGTCTTTCGCCATCACAAGAAGCTCATCCGCCAAGCTCTGTCTCATGCCATTCGCGTATGCCCCTTGTTGAAGTCTTTCCCGTTCGCGACCGATGCACATCATACTCCACATAATCAGCTGGCCGGCGTTCCTGGAGATGACCGGGGGAAGGGATGGGAATGCCTGCGCGGCACTGCGGATGTACGTGACAGAGCCCTGGGCTCGCAATGGGAGGATCTGGAGATTGTTGATATCCTATTAAAAGAAAAAAAAATGTCAGGGCACACTCTGTTCTAGAGACTGAAATATATACCAAGGCACACCGTGGAAGAGAGGAAAGAAGTACAGATATGCTTACATCTAGCGCCTGCGCCCATTTCCCGGCTGCAACATTTGCCTTTGCTTCCATTGTGCGTAGCAATATGCCACATGCATCCCTGTTGATCTGGTGTATTTTCTGGTAATAGAGCGCGTTGGTATTATAGAGCCCAATCATATTTTTAGCGAGCACAACTGGGTCATCAACCGCCGTGAGACTTAGGCTGCTTCCCTGTTCAGGAAGGGTGCTTGCTTGTTGAGGCTGCTGTGGTTGTTCCTGGCTATTCGGCGTGGTTCGTGGTTTTAGGGGCTGCAGCTTCATTGCCGAATCGCTCAAATCTACAGCAATAGCATCCGCAAGTGCGCGGTTGATTACAGAGATAACATTATCGTATTCTTCAGCCAGGTGGTATAGCAGAACGGCGTCGGTAATGAGTCCCTTATCATCGGCCACGGCTGCTGCTTGAATAGTGATCGTCTTTAAGAATTCTTCTTGGTCGATAAGTTTGATGAGCTTCAGCCGCCGTTCGATCGCGCCCTTGATTCTGGTGCCGTCGCTGCGAATATCCCCTAGAAGGAGCGCAAAATCTCGAGTTTCCAAAATGAATTCTCTCAAAGCTTCGTGACAGACAGAAGCCTGGGATTTGCCAAGCTCTCCTGGAAGATCCGCGTTCAGGCATATAAGAGTGAAATAGTTGACTGCGGCTTCAACATAACCAGTGCGGAATTCTCGAGTATACTGCGTAATGAGTGATGCGAAGTTGATTTGGGGAAGTTGCTTCGTGCTAAACGTCACTGTTTCGCAATATTTGGTTAGCAAAAATCTGCGGCCATTGATCGGGGTCACAATTCATTTGGCAAATACTTACATAAATCCTCCCCTGACGCAAAAAAGTCAGAAACACGGAGCAGGCCATAGAAATCCAGAGCAATTGCGAAATGTACAGCACTGATCGGTTCATGATGCGCAAGACACGATACGGCCTGCTCGAACATGCCTCCGAGGATTTGGAGAAGGAAGAAAGTCCCGTAGCCGCCGGGGCCATCTTGGGCCTTTCCAAATACTCGCAGTCCGATTTCACTGATATCACTCTGAATTTCCTCCAGTCCAAAGAGCTCCCCAGCCACTTCCTCAGTTCGGCTATCTTCCCGAGCGAAAACGAACTGTAACCACATCCAATCCTCAACGCCCTGCCCGATGCCATCAAACCGACGTTGGCTGAGGTCACAGCGGCCAATGATTTTATAGCATGCCATGCGATATGGATCGACAGTATTCTCCGGAGCATTGCGCAAACGCTGCTGATACTCTCCATTGATCTTCTGCTGCAGGTCTCTAGGAAGACGCCTGTTCTGCGCATAGGTTGTCATGTAGGTAACAAACTTGTGGTCAAGTGACCGGAACCCTGGATCCTGGCTCACATATTCCGCTGCTTCCTTGACGAAACCACATCTGAGGAGATAGAAAATGAGGATCCAGCAGTAATCCTGGCCGACCATCTGGAGTTCCGTGCCATCAGGGGCAAGGTCCTTTCGCGCAGCGCGAAGGCGAATGTAAGCGCGAATCTTGTTGGTAATCGAAGGGACCCCACCAAGCTGAGCTTCCCGCGGGTTCTTTGTGATAATATTTTCGACTTCCTTATGAAATAACTGTTCCAAAAATTTTCGAGACCCTTCGATAATTCTCTTTCTCATCCTCGTTGCTCCAACGGAATGTAAAGAATCATCTAGGTAGTCGCCCGCGAATTGTCGTTCCTTGAGCACACCAGGTTCTGAAAGACTAGCGGAGTTCGGGCTTTCATTTACCATGCTGATCAGGGCATGGTAAGCTTCAAATAATTGCCGTGGAACCTAAAATCCGGCTGTTAGCAATAACAAATAGAATTTATATATATATATATATATAATGTTAAATAAAAAGGGATGATAATTCACGTACATCCCCACCGGCGACCCGCTCGGTTTCTGCAAATCGATGTAGAATCGGGAAAGTCCTTTCTTGGAGTCTCGCCTCATTCAATTCCTGAACGCTGGTCGCAAAGTGCCGAAGTTTTTCTCTCAGGAAACGAGAATCAGCAGAGGCAACTCCCGCACCATCGTCGTTACGCATTGCGGAATCAGAAAGATACTGGGAAGTACGCCCGTTGACTGAAGGAGACCCAATAACGGATTTCCCCAACGCCGACCGACCAAATACGCTGCGCCTGCCGATGGAATCGCCGCCCCGCGGCATACCTGTCCCCCCAGCGGACCGTCCCGGTGCAGCTGATTTTCCAAAGAAGCCGCGGGATGAAGAATCAGACGTTCCCCGCGCAGAGTCATCCCTGGACATCAAGCCGAAATGCTCGTAGATCTTTTTGCGCTGCTCGTCCCAGTTGACATTCACTTTCTCCTCGAGAAAAGCGTCAAAATCCTTACGGACACGGGCAAGACTTTCAGCAACCATCGCTTCCCGCCCACGCTGCTGAACCTGCCGTAGAAACTTCTGATTGTCGGGATCGAATGTGTCGGTACTCTTGAATGGGCTACTCGCTGTGGTTTGGCTACCCAGCATTTTCAAATCCTGCAAGACTTGGCCGGGCGAGATACCGGAAGCAGCAAGAGAGTAGTGTCTGAGGAAAATACGACTAGGCATTAGCAAATATCGCATGGTAATATGTAAACTGCTTAATCCGAAAGGTGAGTTTAAAGTATTACGCTTTATTATCCGGCCATTTTCCTCCCAGTCTTCCCCGCTCACCAGGCGCCCCCAAACCTCGCGCAGCTCTCCGAATATCATCTAAACCAAGCTGAAGATTAGGAAGGTCCGCAGAAGTTGCATCTCCAGTAGGCGCGTGTGGACGTTTTTTACCCCGCTCCAACAAGCTACTGAAGTACGCAGGTTGAGTGGACTGAGAAGCGGCAATGGGCTGTGTTGCTGGCTGGGACTGCGGTTGGGTTTGCGGCCCCGGCTGGTTCCCCAAAAGCGACGAGCCCAGAGTGTTTTGTGTGGTGGTTTGACCGAAGGAGGGAGTAGTTGCTGGCTGGCTAGTAACTGCTGGGGCGCTGGGTAGCAAGGACCCAAATGGGTTGGATCGTTGCGGTTGTTGCTGCTGCTGTTGTTGCTGCGATTGTGAATCCCCGAGATCGAGTAAACTTCGCTTTGCAGGTTGATTTATTGCTGCACCTCCAAAGACGGAGCTTTGCTGGCCGGTGTTTGAGAACATGATGGGTTCCCTACGTAGTAGTATAGAGGTGCTCTGAATGTTTGATGTTGGGGATGCTGGGATGTTGGGATGTTGAAGTTCTTTTTGTCAAAGGCAGAAACAAAGGGAATAGGTTATATATGAAGTGAGCGTCCGAGAGAAGCTGGGATACCCCGGCGAGCTTTGACTAATTTGCAAGTTCAAGCACCTGCTATCCAGACAGAGAAGCTCGTCGTCGTCGTCGTCGTTCTATCAACAATAAAAAAGCTGCTCGTTTTTGGATGTATACACCGGAATAACACTTTTCCCGGGACCAAGCTAATATTTTTCGTTCCTGTTGAAAAAGTCATCTATAGAAAGGCAACCCCAATCCTGATACCCCGTACCGGCAGTCCCCGGTCTCAAACCCTCATCCACCATCCTCATATTTCGTCCGCGTTATCCTGTTGCCCAGCATGCCCGTTTTCCAAGCCAAGCGCTTTCGTCCCTCGACAGGCTCCGGCTCAACCCTGGGCGAGCGACTGGGAGCGAAATACCGCGCAAACCTCAGCAAACACCCGTTCTTACTCTTCGGCCTGCCATTCATCGGTATCATGGTAGCTGGATCCTTTGTCCTCACCCCCGCCACGGCATTGAGATACGAGCGTCACGATCGTAAAGTGCAGCAATTGAGCCAGGAAGAGGCGATGGGTTTGGGGCTCAAGGGTCCGGATGGCGATGATGCGCAGTTCAAACGGAATCTGCGGCGGAGAGTGCTGGGGAGTGAGAAAGAGGAATACTATGTTCGTTTTACCGTTTTATTTTGTCTTGTTTTGTTTACCCCCCTTTTTTTTTTTTTTTTTTTTTTTGGAGGGGAGCGGGGGGCAAGAGAAAGCTTTCTTCCCCTTCTTCTTTCTGCTTATTTTACGAACAAAAAGTCCCACTTTTATTCTATTTCTTTGCTGGCCTTACAAAACACACAAAGATATCTAATCGAATTTTGTGCATCTTATATATAGAAACTCATGGCCAAAGACCTCGATAACTGGGAACAAAAGCGCGTGCGACGCTTCAAAGGCGAGCCAGACGGTAGATTGTGAACGACCCGAGAAAACACCAATAAACACTGGCATCCTCATCCCGCATCCGAGGTCAACAAGTTCCTCACACTCAAAAACCCAACCCAGGTTGCCAAACGCAACGCAAAAAACAGGAAATCACAGCGGTACTATTTTTATATATAATATCCTCCATTTCTCCGATGATCGGGAGTTGCAACAAAAACCGGAGAGAAAAAAAAAATGAACGATCTCATCCCCACGATAATTAATCCCGCCAAACTTGTTAAATAAGATTACTGAAGGGCCCCATGCCAACCAGCCAACGAAGAACCATGGGACCAAACACAGCTCCCTGCGACAGCCCTGCGAGAGCCCTGCAACAGCCACGAGCGGTTGGATGATCCGCAATTCTTTAACCGCGAAACTCTTGCCTTGCAGCCAAGAACCAGAATAATCAAACAAAGGAAAGGGAAGGGAAACAGGCATGACCTGACATGACACCTTTTTTCTTTTTTAAGCTATTTCCAGTCGGCGGTCATTCGCGTCCGTGCTGCAGTCCCCTATCCCGTTCCCTCCTTTGCCCTCCTTCTCCCACGGCGCGGGAAATATTCGGAGCGAGTGATCTATGTGTTTGTGGGGTAACCGAGTCGGATACCATGGATTTCGCTCCTCACTACTCTGGACAAGCAGAAATAAATATGGACAGGGACTGATGATTTTTTCAGAGGGGGCTCCCGTGGGGGCCGGGGGAGAGAGGTATTTCGTGCGTTCGGTAGCGGGCGTGTACAGTCCCATGCACATGCACATGCACATGTAGATTACATGTCCAGTACATAACATCATCGTGCATCGCGATTTGCATGGATGGTTGAAGCAGCCAGCCAGAGCCAAAGCCAAAGCAACCCTTCTTCTAAAGCCTTTTTTTTTTTTTATTATTATTTTTTGTGGGGTTGTATTGTATTTTGTCCCAACGCTACGCTGCGGCGCTGCGCCCTCTTCGCTTTACTTTATGGGGTGAACAGACAGACAGTCAAGTCGATGATATTACTATATATTAATTATATGACTCTGGCCATGTGTCCAGAAAGATACAGACAGGTTGAAGAGGGAGAGGCGGACACACCTCATTATAACTCACTCTGATAAATGACGTGATTAATTGACCCGTCATGCCAATAGCGCGTCGCATCAAATATACACTCCGGGTGATCATGCTTCCCGGATGCAGCTGTTCTTTTTTTTATTTTATTTTTTATTTTTTTTGATGTACAGTACATACTTATTCATCATTACTTTTGTTACTTGATGGTCTGGGCAGCCATCGCGATAAACAATCATCAACATCGAGTTCTTGCCTTTTAACATAGTTATCTGTGCACAACTAGTTAATGTTGGTGTCAGTTTTTATGATGACCTGTTTTGTTGTTCGAGGCGAGTCTTTACTGCGCATATTCTTGAGATGTCAGTCAGTCAGTCAGTTTTATCAATAAATATATAAGTTAATCCAATGAAGTAGTTAAACAAGTAAATCATTGGATCATGCGTAGTAGATAGGTAGATAAGCTTGAAGCACGGGCTCCATCCCAGCTCAGCTCCCAATAGATAGATATATAAAAGAATCTCGAAGCATCGATCGCATAGTTCCTCCAGGATCAGGGAAAGATCCCAGCAAAGGCAACAAACATCGACACATCCCATGATCCCCCCCAACCTTTTAAACTTGTCATCCGCTCCTCTGGAACAAAAATAAAAATGGAAAAACCCAATAAAGTTCCGGATGCAACACCCCACCCCCCTCCTCCAACCCCCCAATATCGAGGCAAGTTTCCTCCAGGGGCCACCGTTCCATTCTTCGGCAAACGGTTCCTGAAAACTGACTTGAAGTTGATTGAGTTTCATCATTCCATAACCCCCCACTCCCCCCGGGGCCGCCGAATCAGCCAACGTTTCTTCTCTTTTCCTGTTCATATGTACGGAGTAATTCCTCCCAGAATCATAGATAAACCATACATAGCCAGGTCGAGTTTGATAGATCGTTGATCGATTAGAAACGAAAGAAAAGAAAAGAAAAGAAAAGAAAAGAAAAGACAATAAAAAAGAGAACCCCAAAGCAGTGCTCGCCCCATCCCATCCCATCCCATCCCATCCCTCCTCTTCCTCGCGCCTGCAAAATCGCATAAATCAAAGCCGCAAGAGCCTAGGCCCCCGCCCCGCCCGCGCGCGCGTGCGCTGGATCGATCCATGAAATCCCGCTTGCTGCATGCACTCCACAAGCCAAGCCCGCCATGACGCAACGCGCTGCGAGGTAACAAAACTTGGGTTGGTTTTTAACATCCATAGCTAGCTCCCTGGGCCATGGCCCCCCCTGGGCCCCCCTGGGCCCCCCCTGCCCCCAGAGTCTCCCCCAGAGTCTCCCTAGTCTCCGGCGAAACTTTAAGAAGGCGGTACTATGTACGGAGTAGTTCAGGCTTACGGGGTTCCACATGTGTGTTGGGCTGGGGCTGGGTTGCGGTGCGCGCGCGTTATTTTACAACACGTCCCTCGCCCGTTGCTAGTTTAGTTTATATGGCGGTCGGTCGAGGGATGGTGGTCAGCGGTGGGCGTTGATTCCCACCTCCATACGGAGTTGGAGTACGGAGTACAGAATACATTGGGTGGACTTTTCTGGTGCTGGTGCTGCCAACTGCGCGTCCCTTGGGCTCTCGCTCGCGATCGATTGCTTCTTGATACGATCATTGATAGTTGCAACGGCCACTAATCTGTAGAAATTCAACCGCATCCCAAGTGATAGTAGTGCATTTTAGACGGCAGGGTGTGTGCGAATAACGAGTTACAGTTACAATCTTTTTAGTTAGTTAGCTACTCTCTGCACTATGGTAGTAAATTGCTTTCTTCTTCCCCCCACACAACCAACACACACCCACCACACCACCTTCTCTTCCCCTTCTCCCACCTTTCTTTCTGGTTTCCTTTTTCTTCCTAACCCTCGCCCTAAGCTCCACACTAACACCGAACTTACCGCGCCCAGACTAGCCAGGCCTTGCTTGTCCGTCGAGTCGGAATGCTTGCATCAAGAACCAACCTAACCACCAAAGCAACCCCCAAACGCACCAAACACACCAAAAAAAAAAAAAACCAAAAAAAACCTGTGTGCTCACCGACTTTCCCCATCTCGAACTTGCTTAAATAGTTTCACCATTTTTCGTGGATGGTGGGGAGGAGCAAAAGCAAACCATCTGCCTCACCATTTGCGTTGTTTGTACTCCGTAGTCGGAAGTTCAAATAATCCTACCTACTCCTTCTAGGATCCTTTGTCCACGAATTCGTGTAGAAAGTGAACTACCCATCATGATCGCAGACCTGTCATCCGGAACCCCGTTATTTGTTGCCTCTTTTTTTTTTTTTTGGTCTACTCCGTAAATAATCATGATAGTTAACTAGTTAATGGTCATGATGATGACCATATGGTGATGGGGATGGCGATGACGATGATGACGATGATGTGGTCAACACACGCGGTCAAATAAGAGTTTTTTTCTGGAGAGAGTCAAAATGCATTTGAGAAGGAAAGGGGAAAAAAAAAAAAAATATAGTAACTCTGTTTTTTTATGGAGACGGAGTGGTGAGGCTTTTTTTTTTTTGGGGGGGAAAGGAACTCTGAGGGACACGGAATTCAGGGTCGACCCATTGGCCCGGGTTATCCAGAGGATGATTGATGATTGATGATTGATGATTGATGTTGTTTTGAGTTTTGGCAGGAGACTTCGCGGGTTGAAAAGGGGGTGGTTCTGGAACTCCGGCGGGAAAGTTAAATATATGGGGGAAGAAGAAAAAGAAAAAAAAAAGTTGAGGATAGGGAGGGAGGATCTGGGGTATTGGTTAGTCCCGTACATTGTGTAGAGAGAGAGAGAGAGTGACATCGTAGAGGATCGGGGCAGATGTCGAAGATGTCGAGGAGACAGGCAATAGTGAGAATAGTTCGTTGACCATGACGACGACGACGACGACGACGATGATGATGATGATGATGATGATGGTGATGGTGATGATGATGATAACGGACAGACTAACAACCATCTGCAGCCGCAAGCCGCGCCGCAAGCCCGGGACGCTGTGAAGTTACGCGGGGGACGAGAGAAAGCGTTTCCCGCAGCAGCAGCAGCAGCAGCAGCAGCAGCAGCCATCCACATCCAAGCAACAGCGCGTCGGTCGATCCCAATGGGCCCAGCCCTGGCTTCCTCGTCTTCCTGTTTCTTCTTCCTCTTCTTCGTCCTCTTCCGCTTCCTCCTCCTCGTCGTCGTCGTCTTCTGCTTCTTCTTGATCCCCTTCAACACGGCATTTTCCCTTCTCCAGCTCCCTCGTCCCCAACCACCAACCAGGTCAGCCGGGAAAGTTACCTACCTGCCTCTCCAATTGGAACTTTATCCTCTTCTCTCTTCCTCCCGCATCGACGCAAGGACGACGAGGGGTTTCTCAACCACGACTGGACCTGGACCTGGACCTGGACCTGCAGAATACTCAAGAAGAATAACAGATGAATTAATTCTTTCTACGACCCCGATCCCGATCCTAGTCCCACTCCCGCTCCCAATTACAAATCAACCACCTCCTTGCTCACCGGGATGTGTCGTTGATTGTTTTAATTCTTCTGGGGTTTGCCAGCGTAGGTTTCAAGTTTTCTTTTCCACTTACCTACCTACCTTCTTTGGGCTTTTCCGCCCGCTGTACTGTACCTTGTCGTCGTCGTCGTTGTTGTAGCTCAGAGTTCTGCTGGTCTACGGTTCGCTCGTGTCCGAAATAATATCTGTCTTTTTTATTTGCTTGTTATACTCTGGCTGTACCCTGCCCTGCCCTGCCCTTATCATTCCTCCTGCTCTGCCAGCAGCAGGGCAATTATTCAATTATTCATCTGGCCATCCCGAAGCCGAACCAGAACCAGGCGAGGACAAGCTCCGTACCTCACCCTCTCTCCCCGTGGCGGCCGGTGGGTGGCTGGAAGAACAAAACTGCGCTGGGGTGGTGGTGGTGGTGGTGGTGGTGGTGGTGGTGTTACATCCCAGGCGAGTTGTCATTGTGTAGAGCCTACGATCCGGTGTTAGTAAGGTGGCTGACCAGAAGATTCTGCTGATTCTGCTGATTTTGATTTGATATCAATGATTTGTGATTCTTGATTCTGTGTGTGGCCGTGTTCTGTTTTGCCCCTTTCCCGCATCCACACGTCATAGCGTCCCAGGCTTCGGTTCTTCTTTTTTTTTTTTGGGTTTTCTTTTTTTCCTTTATTTTTTGGTTCTCTCCGGTCTTTGTTCCAACCCTCGCTTTTAAACTTCCCCTTTGCCGCACGCTGGGAGATCCTGCTATTCGTTACCTTTGCGCCATTATTCCCTAGCAAACTTCTCCCCTTTGCCTCCTCCCTCCAGACGACCGTTTTCGCTCTCTCCCGGGCGGTTTCAGCTAACCCAAAATAGGGCCTCGGCCTCCCCTCGTCCTCCTCGTCCTCCACGCCCACGTCATAGCTACCCCTTCCACGTTTTTTTCTCTTTGATTCCTCGTCTCCGCAGCTCATCCAACCCCCTCAAGCTTGTTGGAATCTGGCTCTAGACCCAAAAGCTGCCTCGTGGTAGAAGCTTGTTTCCCTGCGCTGTTAATTTGTCGGTGTGGCGCGCGCAACCGCCCTCGCGGTTGTTGATATATAGCCTTACCATACAACCAACCAAGTTCGATGCCCGTTTGATCGGTTTACACTTGCCACCGTAATTCCTACCTACTACGTCACACCCCATAGTTGTGATCTGTCCATTGTTGCTTGCTGCCGTTGCATTCTAGCAAACCATGCTTCCTTTTGTATCCATCTCTACCACAGCATGGCGTTCGCTTACCACCATGAACAACTTCGTTATTTGACATTCGACGTTTTTGACGTTCCTGCTTTGAGGAATTAGAAATAATAATTTTTATATTATATATTTTTATTTACTGGAAGAGGGCAAAAGATAAATTACGGATTCCCCTTTTCCGGATTCACCTTCCCATTCCCTTTACTACGACGAGGGCTCCAGAATCAGAATCAGAATCAGAATCTCGTTTCTTCCAAATTATGTCGGCGACCACCGCGTCTTTGCCATCTCCTCAAGCTTGGAGTCCCAACGTCGCTGCTAACGCAGTGTCTACTACCCCGTTGGGAATGCCGCCACGGACACCAGCGTCAGTTGGCCAGATGGCGGCTCCCATTCTGGGTTCTGGAGGAGCCCTCTCACCGCGAGTCCTGCGCGATTCGTGCAATGGCTACTTCAGCGTCGTCGATTTCAATTCCAACAACCCGCCCAACTCGACAGCGGGAAAACATACGCGCAAAACCTGGAATTTAACGTCGGGCTCGCCAGGGGCTGGGAAACAAGGGAATCGTCAGTCCTCTGAATACAACTTCGAATCGGCTGGGTTTGTTGCTGGCCATAGAATCACGTCCAGTTTTGAGAAACAAACGCAAGCCCTTCGAGATAGAGATCGCAGGGCTGAGGAGAGGCGCGAGATGCAGACGCCTCCTTCACCACATGGCATCGACGCCCCGTTTGCTACATCGCGATATGATGACAAGACTAGCTACATGAGCATCGATCCGCACTCGAATCGCTCAGCAGGAGAAGCTAAGTCATCGATTACTCTCCCGAAATCTGTGATTCCGTTATCATCATCATTCTCTTCCTCCTCCTCTTCGTCGTCGTCTTCCTCCTCGTCTTTATCATCATCAATACCGAGCCCCGCTTTAACCATGTCACAATTAAGGATTCCCCTTGGTTCTGAGAGTGGTAATGGCCGTCCCTCACGAATCACGCTTCCTCCTCAACTCCCCCGCCATTCTTTGGCATGCAACAAGGTTCGCACTCTTCAGCGTTCTGAGACATCCCCAGCGTGTGTTGATCAGGGCAATGTCCAACTCGTCACACCCCGCGTTTTAGCAGCAATATTGAAGTCGTTATCAGAAAATCCCACCCTACTTCTAGATGTCCGACCCTATCCACAGTTCACCCAAGCAAAGATAAAAGGAGCATTGAATTTATGTATTCCAACAACTCTATTAAAGCGGCCGTCTTTCAACCTGCAAAAATTAGAGGATACATTTACTGGAGACGAAGACAAGAAAAATTTTGCGCGGTGGCAGCAGTGTACACAGATTATCGTCTACGATTCTTCTACGAGCCACATGAAGGATGCGTCTCCCTTGATCAACGTGTTGAAGAAGTTCACCAATGAAGGGTGGAAAGGTGAGACGTCGATACTGCGCGGTGGATTTGCGCAGTTTTCCACCGAGTATCCAGACCTCATTGAATCCAATCAGCGCAATGAAACTGCTAGTTTCGCCGACCAACCACGGTCAATTAGCCTTGTCCTGCCAAGCAAGCAAGGCATAGCTGGCGGTTGCAGCATCCCGAATTCCAATACAGCCACCCATCCATTTTTCTCGAATATCCGCCAAAATATGGACTTGGTAGACGGCGTCGGTCAAATTCCTATCAAACTACCACAGTCAATGTGTGGGAAAACCCTACAAATGCTACCACGTTGGCTCACGCGGGCCGTTGATGCTGAAGACAAGGGCAAGCTGGTGTCGGATCAGTTTTTGCAGATCGAGCGGGCGGAGCAAAAACGCATGCAGGAAGCCTTGACATTTAGCGTCTCATACGGTTCGCCTGCGTCGAAAGCTCCTAAAAAGAGTTTCTGTTTAGCGGGACTGGAGAAGGGGTCGAAGAATCGATATAACAATATATATCCATTCGACTATTCCAGGGTTCGGCTGCAGGGAGTACCCAGTGGTGGCTGCGACTACGTAAACGCGAGCTTCATCGAGTCCTCCCGCTCGAATAAAAGATATATCGCTACCCAAGCACCAATACCTGCTACGTTCAATGTAGGTGTAGCTTTCTATGACGTCTTTTCTCTCACTTTCTCGTTACCTGTTGATACTGATGCTGATGCTGATTTTTTAATTTTCTTGCAGGACTTCTGGCGTGTCGTCTGGGAACAGGACATCCGAGTAATCGTCATGCTAACCGCAGAATCAGAGGGCCCTCAGCTGAAGTGCCACCCATACTGGAAAGCGGCCGACTACGGACCCCTCAAAGTGAGTGTATTCGCAGAACACCAGATCCCGCTGTATTCGTTCCCTTCGCCCCAGAGTCAGCAACAACGACGAACCCACGGACAACGCCGAGCCACCAGTCCATTTACACAATTTGAAAAGCCGCACGCAACCGAGGGCTCCCAGTACTTCGGCGTTGTCGACAACGATAACCGGCCGCACGCCATTGTCCGCCACCTTACCTTGACCCACGCCGCCTACCCCTTCCAGCCCATCCGCGAGATCACGCAACTACAATACTCCCACTGGCCCGACTTCGGTGCGCCCGCCGAACCCGCACACCTCGTCCGACTGGTCGAGGAGGTGAATCGGATTGCGCATGCCTCTAACGCGAGCCCCATCGGAGCTGGCACTAGTAGCAGTAATAGGCCGGCGACAACGACGATGGAACCGGAGCCCGAAGGCCAAAGGCGGGTACTAGTCCATTGCAGCGCCGGCTGCGGGCGGACGGGGACCTACTGCACCGTCGATAGCGTTGTAGATATGCTAAAGCGGCGGCGGCGGCAGCAGCGGCGGCGGGCAGCGTTGGCGGATCGAAAGCAACCGGCGGCAGGGGGTCCGAGTGGGGATGGTGGCGACGATGCGGGCGAACAGCAAGACTGGCTGCTTCGAGACGATGTTGACCTGATCGCGACGACGGTGGAGGAATTCAGAACACAGCGCATCAGCATGGTGCAGAGTCTTAGGCAGCTTGTTCTGTGTTACGAGAGCGTGCTAGAGTGGATTACGCAGCATGCGGGAGAGCTGGGGATGGGGGATGAGGCTGCGGATGAAGTGGAGATGAAAGGGGTTTGATCCTGACCCTGAACGTGAGACTTTCGAGGGAACGTTGTTTTTCAATTACTATTTCTTTTCAAAATAAAAAAGGAAGGAAGGAAAATAGTTTACGTTCGTAGAGATAGAGGCGTGCGATAGAGATAGACGGACAACAGAGGGGATGCGATGATGATTCCGATGATAGGGGGGGAAGGGAGGGTTTGCAGAGAAGGACGCAAGGGGGGCAGGTATAATAAATATAATGTTACAGTTAGCATTAATTCAAGTTCACTCTTGTGTGTTTTTTAACTTTTTATTTTTATTTTTATTTTTTTTTTGTAAAAAAAAACAATTTATATATATATATATATATTGTAATTAGTAAATTAAAAGATAGCTATGGCAAATAAAAAATAAGAGAGGTAGTTAGTTAGCTGCAGTGTCCAGTGTCCAGTGTCCAGAGTCCAGAGTCCAGAGTCCAGAGAGATTGCATTCTCAAGCGAGCTCGTGCTCGTTTTTCCCTTCCTTCCTAGTAGCGAGCATCATCGTCATCCGCCCCACCACGCTGGAAGGAAGGTATCATGGGAATGGTAGGCGGCATAAATCAAGAGATACTACAGATCTGTGTGTAACTAACTAACTAGCATCAGCATCTAGCATCTAGCATATCATTACGCGGGAAAGGTAACTAACTAACTAATAAATACTGTGTAGATTTTCTTCTGGTCAGGCGAGGGAAGGGGGAAGAAGGGGGAAGAAGGGGGGGGGGTTTGGAATTTGTTCGTGGAAAGGAGTAAGCGGCAGTAAGTACTAGTAGATGGCGGGGATGGATGTTGTATCCATGAAGGATCTATGGTTTTTTTTTTTTTTTTGGGTGGGGGGAAAGGGGCTTAGGAGACATCAAGGGTAAATTAAGATTCTACATCATAACTTAATTACGAGCTTGCCTCTCTGATTTGGCTTTATCTTTCAATCGTTTCGGAGAGATCTCTCTTATCAATTATTGTTCCAACTTGGGTCATGTATGATTGATTATCACGCATTTTTCTCTTGCTTTGGCTGAATATCTTCAAAGGATCAAGCCTGGTATGTTAAGTGGCTAGGTGGTTGAGTTCAAGCCCTCTGCAGACAATCCAGTCAAATTCACACATGAAACCCGACAAGGAGATCTTGCTAAATGGAAAAACGCCCGGAGAGCGACCGACATCTCAAAGGTATCTTTCATACGAGCAGTCTCACCCAAATTCTGCTTCCGAGAATGATTTGGCGACCCTACGAACAGGCGGCCCGCGAGTTTGAGAAATCCCCCAACGCAGAGGTGCTCAGGAATGGGGCCTCGTTGATCAGCTCCGTTTCCGAGGAGCGGCGGAGCTCAAGGGGGAAGATCAAGCGAACAAAACTGCCGGATTGCTCCTATCTCAGCACACCACTCCCAGAAAATACTACTAGGAGGCCTGCCACCTGGCCTCCTCGTGTGTGGCCAAAGTTGGTTACACCGTAGCCTTAGAAAAACCGAAAAGCGACGCCGAATGGTGGCTGGAGGAATCGGGAATGGAACAATGGCGTCCAGGTGGCTGTGGCTGATCTCCATCAATCCGAGAAAAGCGCGCGATTATCTTCTGCAAGCGGGAGCATGTTTCCAAGATTACGACTGGACAACCTCGCCGCGTAGTGCCAGAGGTCGTCCAAAGAGTCACGATTTCGAAGGTCACCGATGACCACTGCGTGGCCGTGAAAATCACACCCTCTCTTCTACTGCGCGGATAGTAGTGCCCATGAGATCGAAATGTTTCACTGATCAAAAAGCACCGCAAAGAGCAGCAAGATAGCAGACGTCGTCCTGAGGGGCTGGACGGTTGTTTCGTCCAGCGGGTTCATGATTAATGCCGTGAAATACGCAATGCCTAGCCGAAGCAAAAGCATTGGGCAATCGATTGGAGCTGCTCATCAGGCACAGAGGATAGGCATGGATGACAGTTATATTCCAAGCAGCTGTCACTCTTCATTCTATTTTCCTCCGCTCATATCATCTTCTTCGCAAATATCGGGCTTGACAGAGTACTAATATTAGTATTCTGCGTGCACCCACGACAAGTTCCTAGTAGGCAAGAGACGTATCTCATAAGAAGGAACACCAGCTTGCACATCTTTGATGCTGGGATGAAATTTAGAATAAAAAAGAATGCGAGTCGTGCAATTCAAATGTTTCTTGTTCGATCTGTTTTCTCATCCGGGAGCCAATGTCTGAGGCTGTGGCGAGGTGACATTCCTCCACGCCGACAATATCAGTAGTTAGACCCCAAAAAGCCAGGGTTTGCCTACAAACAAAATGCACAAGTCATTATCGCTGTCGTATCCCGCGGTTGCTCGTCTATAAATCAATGCTCCGTGATGGAACTTGCCAGATCTCAGGGGGCCATCGCTTAAATGTTTTTCCGGCCGGGGATGCCAGCAGGCACCAGCCAGCTCCACTGGACATGGATGGCTTGAACATGAACAGCATGAACAGCGTCGTCGATGCGGCGAGTATATATTGAACGCTCCTTGTCCTCGACGCAGTTATCGATCTCTACTTCCTTATTTCTTTCTCCAAGGTCTATATTTCTGTTTATCTGTCTGGACTACTAGTAGTACTGACGAGAGGAGGTCAATGGTTCGACTGGATCCGTCGTCTGAACCCCCTCTCCAGAGAAGCAACATACAGTTCTCTGCTACCCCTACTATACTCGCCACCATTTCTTAAACTGTTTATCGTCCCACAAATCTTCCTGTTTCTTTCTCTTGTCTCTCACTATTTTGTTCCAGCTATAAAAAATTAAAAAAGGGCCAAAACACACACCACCATCCCTTCCCCTATCCAAAACCTACCCCGGGCTTCCTACCCCTGTTTTCAACACAAGTGCGCCAAAAAAAAATGCACCTCCTAAACCTGCCCACAGAACTCCTAGAATATATCTTCGACTTCTCTTCTGTCACCAGCTGCCTCCAAACAGCTTATACCTGTCGCACGCTCTTTGCAGTTCTCTCTAACTATCGCAAGGGGCTTTTGTACCAACTGTCTCAACTCCCCTTAACCCCTAGAACCCTTAGCACTGTCAATACCAGTCACAGTGATGGTGGTGACAATAACGACAATGAACTCTCCTCTAAAGCCATAGCAGAGCTCTTTCTCTTGCTCCAAAGACGGGCAGCCCAGCAGCTGCGTGGCGCCAACTTCCACGCCAACCAAAGTGTATACACTTTTGACAAGAACGCACCTGCCATTGACACTCTGGCTTCAACCATACACCGTGACGGTGATCCCAATGTAGCGTTGGTGCAGAAGGGTCTACCCAGTGTTTTCTTGTACTTTGTTTCTGGGCGTCAGATGGTGCCGCGGGGCGTTCTGGAAGCCTTCACCGTATGTCCTGGGAAGGTTGAGGTGATTAAGGCCATTATTAGTGACAGAGGGAATATGGTTTCTGTATTGCAGAGATTTACGCCCTTTCCGGCAAAGGACGGTGAGAACGGGTCCCAAGGAGTTGGCGAAAGTGGAACTGTGAACAGCCATGGGAAGACGCCGAGAAATAAACACCCCTTTGAAGAAGAGGCGATGAAGCCGTACCGGGCCGAAAGCACACAGCTTGTGCATTACCGCCGCAGCAAGCCCGGGTCAGGATATTCGCGCGTGACGATTTCTGCCTTCCCGGCCCAAGATGAGTATCGCCCATTGGCAATTGCTGTGGCTGATCAATATCTGGTGGCGATATCATGGCAGCATAAGCAGCATCCAGACAGACGTATGATTGTTGTCCATGCCGCGCAACAAGATGAGACTGCAGGAAAAATGAAACTATCATGTGAGATTTTCCGCTCTTTCTGAAGATGAATGTGAAGGAGAGATCGAGCCCCCTTCTTATAACCATCAAAACACGTCTCTATTACTCGTAACAGATCAATTAATATATCCCTCATAGACCAAGTTTACAACGACAATATAATCATTGACGAAGACGGAACCATGCCGTATGACAACGGTTACCATCGACACCGGAACACACGGCCTATCGAACCAGTAATCCAAATGGCCTTCAATGACGGCGTTACCCAGCTGCTCTACTATCACCCCGCCTCAACAATATATGGCCATTTCCAACGCATCAGTCTTGAACCCGGTGGAACAATAAGCACCAGCGGTCTCCTTGGCAACTCCTGCTGGGTAATATACCGCAACAACCTCACAATCAACAATGTCGAAGAAGACAACCTTAGATTCACTATCGCCATTCCCTTCTTCAGCACGCACGAGACCGTGACCAATCACTTGAATCGTGAGCTTTGCCACTGGAAATACCTGGCCCTCGGCACCGCGATAGATAATCGCGGCGAACTCGTGGCCTGCATCCTGATAGCAGAAACCTTCTGCCGCGCTGTCCACTGCCATCACATCGAGAACCTCGACCGTGGTCGGCGCTTCGATAGCTGGCGCGTCGTTGCGCGGTTGGCTGGGTACAGCACAAGCGTGAACACGCTGCCGGGGATCGTAGCAACGTCGCGACGCGCGACACGTCTGGCGATTGCGAATTGGAAGACCATCACGGTTTGGCCTTTGGACCCGCAAGCGATCATTGAACGGAATGCGTCTGGTGTCTACCCAGAGAATATGATTGATGCCGGCGTGACTGGTGCTGTTTTGTTGGAACCAGTGGTATTGGAGAGTGAGGCTGTGTGTTTCATGTTAAGTTTTGGGGAAGGGGAGGATGAGATTGTTTCGCTGACGGATCGCGGAGTTATGAGGTGGGAGATTGGGGCCGGGACAGTGGGGAGGAAAGAAGGGGCAGTTTTGGGGCTTTTGGACGGAGCTTGGGAGAACGAAGGGGAGAGTGAGGGGGAGGAGAGTGCGAATAGGAAGATAGAAGGAGCGGGCGTGGATACGGATGAAGAGGGACTCTTTGTATATGAAGGGGGTGAGTCGGAAATTGGTAGTGAGATGAGTGACGATAGCGAAGCGCAGGGTAATGGCGTCGAGGACGAAGAAGATGAAGAGATGGAAGATGCTGACAATCATAGTGATGGTGATAGTGGGACTTTTCAATCCCTTCTGCCCTCGAGTTCTCATGTTCCACCATAAGTTATATATCATTGCCGGAGGAGATAGATAGTTTCAGGCCCCCCAAAAAAAACCTTGTTTTTTTTTTTCTTCTTCTTCATCTCTTTCTTCGAGAACATAATATGTCTGCGAGTAAACTCTTTATGGCCGTTTTCTCAATTCCTTGCATTGTAATCCGGTTTCTCTTTCTCTTTTCCCTCAATTTTTTTTTTCTTCTCTCTTTACAGGCGTTTCTGCTTGCTTAAGCCAGCGTTTTATGCCAGGTTTGATTCTCTGGTGTCCTGTGGTTAAATATCTCGGGGTAACTAATATAGAGTTGGTCAAATTGAGGACATTTCTCACGAAGCAGTACGGCGTGTGGGAAGCGTAGCTTTCAAGCCAAAATATATATATATATATATATCCATGGACCACATTTTATAATTTTTAGAAACCAGTAAACCTTGGAAAAAAGCGGCTGTATTTAGTTGTCCATGTGGTTTTTCCTCAAGAGTTCCTTCCTGCTCGTAACTTAACGGAACTTCCGCGGCAACGATATTTCTTTTTCTTTTTCTTTTTTTCTTTTTCTTTTCTTTTTCTTTTTCTTTTTTTTTTTTTTTCATATTGTTTTGCATGATATGGTTATTAGATTAGAGAAGTGATCGTACAACCACCGTGCATCTTTTATATACTATATACATGCCCTGCCGAAAAAAGAAAAAAGGGACTGCATTCTACCTCACTTATCCATCCATCTATTCATTCATTGCATTCAATTCGCTGCAAGCAGGATCTACCTGACTTAGCTCCCGTCCGCACTCCCCGTAAATGCTAGAATACCAATAATCCCGAGAACCCACCAATATCTATTTAAATCCCGGGTGAGGTTAGCGGGAACACATTTAACATCTAGCACACAACAAATACAAATATATATATACAAAAAAAATTGAAAAAAAAATTGAAAAACGAGCAAAAGAGGACGACGATGGATGAGTCACTCACCTCTGGAAAAACGACTTCTCAATAGCTGGTTCAGGCACAGTGCCGTCCGGACTCAGCACGACGGCACGATTGAGGTGCGGGCCGGGGCTGGGATTGGAGCGGATGAGCTCGACTTTGAGAGAGCCCGCTTCCGTCCCAGCTCCGTTGCTATTTCTGTGCGGAGGGGAAGGAGGAGAGGAGGTCTTGGTTCTCGTAGCCCTAGAATCTGGGCTTGAGGAAGGGGGCGATGGCGATGCGAGGGACGAGATGGCGGCATGGTAGACATGGTTATTTTGATCGAGGTGGAGGGTTAGGGTTTGTGGCGTGTTTGCGAAGAGGGAGAGGGAGGATATGGTTCCGACCCATTGTTCCTTCTGGCTGCTGCTGCTGCTGCTGCCGCTGCTGCCGCTGCTGCTTTCGGTATCGCTGAGGTTGGGGTTGGTGTACAGGCCGATGCGGACGAGGTCTGCCTGGGCATCGGTGTTGTTGGAGGCGATGTTTTGGAGCTGGGGAGGGGTGTAGGAGTCGATTGTGTGCGTAAGGGTAGAGGGATCGTAGGAGATTTTGGCCAGACGGATGGGTTTGGAAGTGGAGGAGGAGAGTGGCCAGTAGAAGATATCGGCGGATAGAGGTGGTGCGGAGGCGGAGGCGAAAGCAGACAGGGAGAGGGAGAGAAGGGAGAGGAATGTAAGGCGCATTGCGAACACGTATGGCTGCCCGTATGCAGCGGTTATAGAAACGAAGATCTACCAGAATATCATAACATATTTCGAGTTGGGCAGAGGAATTTCGATCTGCTCTTGCTATCGCGCAAAGAATCGTGTAAATAAATACTAAATAGTGCAGATGGAAGATCAGGTTGCTGCAGCTGGAGTCACGTCACATGGGCAAGGTTAGGGCCTACATCGTAACAATACGGTAAGGATGACCACCAAGCAAGGATTGCACGATATCGCATTCCAGTTACATGTTTTGGATTGAAAATTGTCAGTGCTCATAAAAGCATTTACTTGGAGATACAAGAGCTATTGGCTATTGACCAGATCCATTGTCTCCTCCCGATTCAAAACAGCCTGCAGCCATAGCCTACTATGTCCACAAGCGATATCCATAACGATCTACATCAATGAATCGATGAAAGCGGTGAGGCAGAGACATTGGAGATCCCTCGACGCCTGGAGTTGCCATAGCCTATGGTAGGTCTGAAGTGATTATTACAGGCCTTGGTCTTGGTCGGCGACATGTAGCCCTGTGGGACCGGCGTCGTCTTCCCGATATTTCGCTCGACAACAGCTTCGTGGTCGTCTCCAAGGCCTCAAAAGCCTCCTCACAACGGTCTCACCCGGATGAACTGTCTCTATATATTGCGCAAACACGTCTCTCCACAGGCTGACACAGGCTGATACAGCGACTAGTAACTGCGGTCCGATTACCAACGCAACGCAGCGGCTATCAACCGTCGCCCTCTTGGCTGGAGGTTAGGATATGCATATCCTATGATCCAGAGGACAAGTACTTACAAGTTTGGGTTCCTTGGTGAGATTGTTGAACCAACTTATTGATCCAGCGCTGCCTGTGGGGTTGTGGGTTATGGTTCCGCCATCATCCAGCGCCGAACAGGGAACCGGGCATCATGCTGCTCCACCGCAGAGGAAGGTCGGCAATATTGGGGCTATTAATAAGAATTGGTCAAGAGCCAATGCAGCGTAGATAAAATAGATACAATCAATTTTCATGTTTCACAATTGATTTTACTCCTATGTAAAGAGAAGGGAAAAAGTGAAGTATTTCCTGTTTTGCTTCAGCATCTCATCTCTCTCCTTCATATCGGGCAAGAAACCGCATCCTATCTCAACATCAAGTCCCAGTTATAGCCGTGTTGGAGAAGAAGTAACAGCAATCAACAACAACAACAGTCTGCTGTCCTGCATGTGAGATATTCAATCAATATCGATTCCGAAGTAAATTTGTCTGCTTTTTTTGGATCCTTTCCTGCCAATCGCAAATCTAACTCTACTCTCCTCCCCTCTTCTGATAAGCTGCCCCCCCAAACACGAATCAGAAATCAACAACTTTTCTGGTGGTCATCCGACTGATCAATCCGGGGAAAGATGTTCTAGACCTATTGCGCCGCTTGCTCCTACATTCCTGCCATCCAGTCCGGTTCTGCCCAGTCCAATCCAATTTCAAAAGAAGTCAAGCCTGTTTGACGCCTTGCCCCCTCATCGTCGTAAGGGCTGCAGCGCGGCTTTGCTTGACAATCCGGGCGGGAGGAGATAGACATCGTGAACCGGGCAGGTATATAGAGAGGGACTTGAAAGCCCCCTCTTCTCCCATCATGACTTCGCTCCCATACCGTCGGCCTTCGCGCCAGATGTCCAGGCAAGCTTCCATGGATCCCCGAAACGAGATCTCCCCGCAGATGGACCACTATATCGGCATCGACGTCGGTACCGGTAGCGCTAGGGCCTGCATCATCGATAACAAGGGTGACATTGTGGGCCTGGCTTCGGAAAATATTGGCCTGTGGCAGCCACAACAGGGGTACTATGTAGGTTAATTTTCTTCCGATCTATATAATCTCATATCTGTATCATACTGATAAGTATATACCCAGGAACAATCTACAACAGATATCTGGCGTTGCATCTGCATCTCAGTACAACGCGCGATAAGCCAGCACAATATCAACCCCGCTTCAATCCGCGGCATTGGCTTCGATGCCACTTGCTCTCTAGCAGTGTTTTCCCATGATGATGACGAACCTGTCTCTGTCACGGGCCCCAAATTCGACACGGACCGCAACGTCATTCTCTGGCTCGACCACCGCCCCGTCGAGGAGACCGAGAAGATCAATGCCACTGCCCATAATCTCCTCCGCTATGTGGGTGGCAAGATGTCCATTGAAATGGAGATCCCCAAGGTTCTGTGGCTCAAGAATAACATGCCCAAGGAGCTCTTTGACCGTTGCAAATTCTACGACTTGACGGATGCGTTGACGCATTTAGCTACTGGCAATGAGAAGAGGAGCTTCTGCAGCGTCGTCTGTAAGCAGGGATACGTCCCTGTGGGTGTTGATGGAAGTGTCAAGGGGTGGCAACCCGATTTCTTGAATGAGATCGGGCTGGAGGAGTTGACTGAGGATAGCTTCAAGCGCATTGGAGGTGTCAATGGTCAGGTCGGTTTTTGTGTCCCATCTTTTGTGATTTTTAATATCTATACGTTTACAGAATCAAAGAGTCATGCACAGCTAATAACACTATACAGAATGGAGAATATCTCTCTGCTGGAGAACTCGTTGGGACTCTATGTGATAAAGCAGCCTCAGAACTAGGTTTGCCCACCGGAATCGCCGTAGGAAGTGGGGTTATCGATGCGTATGCCGGCTGGATAGGCACCGTGGGTGCAAAAGTCCAACTAGGATCTGACCAGCTAAGCTCCGAATCAGCCAAAAATGACAGGTCCCAAGCCTTCAGCCGCCTCGCGGCTGTAGCAGGTACATCAACCTGCCACCTCGCCATGTCGCCAAACCCAGTTTTCGTTCCTGGGGTATGGGGTCCATATCGCGACACCATCATCCCAGGCTTCTGGATGGCCGAAGGCGGCCAATCCGCCACAGGCGAATTGCTCAAACACGTCATCGAGACGCACCCAGCCTTCAACCAGGCGCTCTCCGTCTCCGAATCCTACCACACAAACATCTACGACTACCTCAACGAGCACCTCAAGGAGATGGCTGCGGACAGCCAAGTGCCGTCCATCGCCTACCTAGGTCGCCACTTCTTCTTCTACGGCGACCTGTTCGGAAACCGCTCCCCAATCGCCGACCCCACCATGTCCGGCTCCGTCATTGGCCTCTCAAGCGATAAATCCGTCAGCGGCCTCGCGCTGTACTACTACGCAACCCTCGAATTTATCGCACTGCAGACAAAGCAGATCATCGAAACGATGAACAAAGCTGGCCACAGCATCACCTCAATCTTCATGTCCGGCTCGCAATGCCAGAACGACATTCTGATGAAGCTAATCGCGTCCGCGTGCGGGATGCCAGTGCTTATCCCCCGCTACGTCCATGCGGCTGTGTGTCATGGTGCAGCGATGTTGGGCGCCAAGGCGGCCAGCGTGGATGAGAATGGCAAGACGGAGGATTTGTGGAATATTATGGATCGGATGAGTAAGCCGGGGAAGATGGTGAAGCCGACCACAGATGAATATGAGATGAAGTTGCTGGAGGTCAAGTATAAGGTGTTTTTGGAGCAGTGCTATAAGCAGCAGGAGTATAGGAGGGACGTGGATGAGGCAATTGAGGGGTGGGGGAAGAATTGAAATGCGTATTTCCGTTTTGTTGGGGGGAGAGTTGGTTTTGACGAGAGACCCTTTTACTAAATAACGAATGGTGAGAATGGGAAATATCAAAGTGGGTAGGAATGAGGCTTGTGGGTGGTTGTTCCAAATTTCCTTTCCTTCCTTCCACGTTTTGTCCATATAAAAAGTTAAATGACACTGGCGTTTTTTTTTTTTTTTTTTTTTTTTTTTCTTGCACTCTTTTCGGACTCCCTCTTTCATGCTTCTCTTAAAAGCCACGCATACCATCACGTATGCTCTACAGGACTTCCTGTCATTTTTCATACATTGAAAGAACTGTAGCAGAGATATGCTTTCATTGGGTAATGACTGTTTTATTATTATTACCCTTAATATATTGGGCACATGAAGTCATTTCATTCATCGTATATCTTCAATCAGGCCTGCTTTTTTTTTTTTATTTTTTTTTTTTATTTTTTTTTTTAATCTAAACAAAAACTTCATTCAGAACTGTCGGCACTGTTATAATCCACACCTTCCACTTTCATCAAGAACTATAAAAACAAAAAAAAAAAAAAAAAAAAAAAAAACAGCAAATAGAGAGAATGAAGCTAATGTTGATCAACAACCTAGATATATTCCCCAATTATGCCACTTCCAAGCTCCATGATCGTCAGGACATGTTGTGATTAATACCAATTACAGAATATTAATAGTAAATGGAAATAATACATATCTGATCTTTCAGATTTAGAAGTATTATATAGTCAGATAGCTTCTCATTGACTGAGTTCACAATTTTGAACAACTAAAGCTACTATATTCATTATTACTAAATACTATCCCCTTGTCTGGGAGCGAGGCAATAATTAGCATATTTTTTAGTGTGTACATTAGTGTATTAAATACACAAAAACTACTAGATTATATGAGAGATCAGCTGTATTAGTGTGTTTTTGTGTAATTTATGTAATCTATTTGATCTAGCTCTAATGAATATCATAAGAATGAAATTCGGAATTCCTTTCAACATTCTCTCTTCAAGCAGAGAGAAATATTATTACATACTTGACAGTTAATAATTATATTCTTTCCTTGAAGCTCTTTCTTTATTCTCCTCTGCTACCTTTCTTTTGTACTGACATCAGGCACAAGTTTGAGTATATGGCAAGGAAATCTGATGATGATTTAGATCTGAATTTGATTGAGTAGAGAGTAGAGGATTTGAGAATTCAAAGAGTTGAACTTGAAGTTGTATTCTTTTGATTGATGTTTCTAAACTATGCTCTATCAAGTGATTTAGTGTCCCAGGAAGTGGTGTGTCCCAAGAAGTGATGAAGTATGTTAACTATATTAGAGCAACCTTGTACAGTACCTACCTACCCCAGCCATAATCCGAAATCCTCCCCCCCTCCTCCCTTTTTCCGTCGACAGGTAAAAACCACTGACTAGTTCATGTGGACATTAATGAAAAATATTATCATAAATAAGCCCCACCTCCCTTCGTCCTACCAATGGTCCGAAACACAGCACTCTGGCCCATGGCCAAGCTATCAGCCGGATCAACGTCCATGGCGTTTATATCGTTAAAGTCAGACAAATAAAAACCGGCAATCACAAATAGGTATGCAAGGACAAGGATGGAGCCCTTGAAGTAGTTACTCTTTCCCTCGCCGTACATGTAGGACAGGAGGAAAACGCAGAGGATCACGGTGATCATATCCCATTGTGGGAATATCAAGCTGTGTGAAAATAATAGGAAATTAGTGTTTTCTTCTTCTCTTGATGATATAAATAGAGGCCTGTATATAAACGTACTTGAAAGAGTGTTCTAGGAGATCCTTTTTGTCTATGAATTGGGTGTATATGGCGCTGAATAACACCAAGGCGGGGATCTGCAGAAGACACACTTGCAGGGCATATGCAGAACCGATTTCCATTGATAGAGCTATGTTTCCGTTGATGGCGAAGGAAATGGCATTCTATTGATAACGGTTAATACTAGATGCTTTTCCTTCTGTATCACTTCAAAAAAAAATAAATAAATAAATAAATAATAAAGAAAAAAAAAACACATACCAAGAACTCTGTAGAATTCGGAACTAGTGCGAAGAGCGTAATACCTAGAAACTTTTCATCTATATCAAAATTGTTCAGCACAGTATCAACTGTGTTTACCAATATCTCAGCGATGATCGCATAAAGCAACGTGGCACCTAGGAGAATGACGGAGCTCTTCATCTTGCTCCAATTTGGCGCGTCGTGACCACCCGCTTCCGCGACGTGGGTTTCAGCAAGCAGTCCGCCTTCTTCCCCATCTTCAGCGTGAGCTGCGCTGGAAACGCCAACTGGTTTGTTATGTGGATGTTCGGAGGCGTGAGAAGCAATTGGTGGCCTTCTTTGCCGGGTTGTAACATCACGGGCTGCCACAGCAGCGGCGGTAGCGGCTACCTCTGCCACCTTACGGACAAACAATTCATTCTGTTCTTCCGACAGGCCAGGTAGGCAGAGAGTTTCAGCTATGGTATCATGGTCTTTGGGTGGAACAAGATGGGGAGTAATATTTTGGTTTTCTGCTGGGGTCGAAGGTTGTTCCAAACTGCCATCGTTTGATTTTGAAGAAAGGCCAACATGTTTTAATGACTGCCCCAGAATGCGAGTGTACAGCTGAGAATCTCGAATAGACCCGCTTCGCTGATAAGTGCCTCCATGATTGACATTTTGTGGCCCGTTAGCGGAAGTAA
The DNA here is from genome assembly GCA_017607445.1 of Histoplasma ohiense. Classification (NCBI taxonomy): domain Eukaryota; kingdom Fungi; phylum Ascomycota; class Eurotiomycetes; order Onygenales; family Ajellomycetaceae; genus Histoplasma; species Histoplasma ohiense. Next base: position 6,343,190 of record JAEVHH010000001.1, read on the forward strand.
CTTTTCCGCTGGAAAAATCGGAGTCTGGGGGAAGGAGGTGAGGGGTGTGTGGGTGTGTGGGTGTGTGTAGAGGCTTTTTCTCATCAAGTTCGCTTGCCCAGATAATAGCAGCATGGGTCCTCAATGTAAACCAAAGCCCAATTACGTAGGATAAGAAAAGCAGCAAAGCTGCAAACCAAGAAATCGGCTGCACTGCCTTCAGAAAAAATCTGTCCTGAAGTTCGGGTTTTTCTGAAAAGTAGCACCGACGACAGTCCCTTCCTCCACCCAGCCCACTGCTGGTACATGAGGTGCACTTTAATTCATGCTATTCAAACAAGTATGTAAGTACCCAGTAATGAAGGAGGGCCAGCATGGCTATGGAAAAGGAAAAAAAGAAAAAACTTACAGTGCCATAAACTTGATAAAGGAGCGTCGGTCCAAATGCCGCAATAGCAGAAAATAGGAGCATGGTCGACGTAACTCCAGCAGATTTAACATTGAACCGTTGAGTTTTGCGTCTGATGGCGCCAAAACACATTGACAGCCCGGGAAGAAAGAGGATACCCGCAAAAATACTCCCGATAATACTCCCTTCCACGAGCCGGGCTTTGCCTTCTGTTAGGGCAATGCAATAGAGATATACCTCGACCACCGTCGAAAAAAAAGCGTTGACAGCAGCACCTAATCCCATTGACGATTGAGCGGAAATGGACGCCACAGCTTGTCCGATGAAATATGCCAAAGGGATAATGGACATTAGAGCTAATGAAAATATCAAGCCGGAGTGAGTGATCCACGATTTTACGTTCAACATCTGGTTTAAGACAAAATAATCTAGAATGGTGAACAAAACCACAGCAAGGAGATTGATGAGGAAAATGTTGGTCCCGTCGATGGTGTATTTCCAGTATTTAAAGCCAGCAGCGCGGTACGTACAAAGTAAGATCGAAGAAGAAGGCCGAGAGGGCGACCGAGTGTAAGTCGTATCCGAATGGAACGAAAGTGCCAGAGGGTGGCGGCGAAGATGGTGTAATAAAATGAGGGTGACTCTGCCCATGGGAATCCAGAAGACCATCAACCAGCAGACAAGAGAGACAAGGAGCATCAATGGACCGATCACAAAGTAGAACCACGTATAAAATATGACTCTACCAAGGGTCCACTCCCCGCGGCCGAAAAAGCGTTTCTTGATCCTCAAAGAATTCTCCTCTCGCGATGCTCTTCCTGTCCTACCAAGCAGGCTATCATTTTCACTAGCGGAGTCGATGCTATTTCTGCGACGTCCGACCAATGACCTATCGGAAATAGGGCCAAAGAAAAGTCTTCCATGTTCAAGATCTCCACTTTGCCATTGCTCATACTCGCTGATACTGCGACCTTCACCTTCATCTTCATGTGCGTAGTTCTCGTCGGATTCGAGCCGGACAAAGGATCCAAAGGGATAGAGCAGGTAGAGAGACAGGTGGGAAAACACTCTCCCATAAGCCATGGAATCGGGCGAAAAGCCCAAGAGAAAACAGGCAAGAGCGCCGAGAAGGGCAGCCAGCGCCAACCACCAACCGAAAATGATTGACCATAGAAAATTTGTCATATAGAGCCAGTTGCTAACTCGCTCTCCGGGCACCGAATGGATATCTCCCTCTGCGGTCTTTTCGACAGATCGAAGCTTCTTATAAAGAGCCGGTTTCCAGATCCTTATACCAAATGGATGGGTCTCATTTATGGCTTGCTGGCGGTCTTTAAGCGTGAAGCTTTCCGCATCACTCACGTCGCTATGAGAATCATCTTCACCATCAACGCTCATGCTGAGTCCAGGGGGCTCGCCCCGGTCATCACCTAAGCGGTTACTGGATTCAGCTGATGGTATATCATCATTTGCACTTTCGTCTCTCGAATCAACACGTTCGAGCATGGGTTGCTGGATGAGGGTACCCCTTCGACGAAGTGATGCAGTCGACCTCATGGAGGGGTGTTTATAAAGGGCATTGTCTTCCTCATATTCCCTTGGATCATCATCTACTGAGAATTCTTGACCTCTATGTGGTTTGGTAGAAGTCCTGCGTAAGGTTGGTGGCTTTTTGGGTGTTCGTTCCGACGACCGCCACGAGATGTGAGCCGGTCGAATAGGCTCGTATGTCGTCACGGAGCTTCCTTCCGTGCGAGATCCGCGTCCGCCTGTATCCTGTGAGTCCATTGTGCCTAGAAACGCGTTAGCCATTGAAAGGAAGATTTTCAAGTACATTGAAGGCCTCTGACCATAAGTAGTCCTCCGCTGGGGTTGCGCTGGTCTAGACCTTCCCGGTCGTTTGCCAGGTGAAGCTTGAGCGTCCTGCTCTGTCTCGATAATAGGGTTACTCTCTGACGGTTTTGAAGCTGATGAAGACTGTGATGGATCCTGAGGATCTTGATTATTCTTGGTGGATGCCATGGTGTTGAAGGGGTTAAAATCGGCGCAATGAGAGAGTCCTGGTAGCACAAGAAAGGGGGCGTTCAAGAAAGATTGGCACGAGAATTCATATCAGTGTGAGAGTGAAATATGGAAGAACAATATATTATTCTAGTTCATTTTTGCAGTAGGTAGTGATATGGACGTCTGAAATACAGCGTGAGCCAGTTTTTGCATGCTAAACAAAGCTATCTGATGGTATGTAGTCGAGGGATTGTCCAGGGACAGATCATCCCCACGGTTCAACAGCATCAGAGACCACAAAATCTCCTTACTAGAGAGAAGGGGAATTGCTAGGAAAAGGATATATCCGCAGGAAATAAATGGCAGCGGACAGGCGGAGATGCCAGGCCAGCCCGTTATCTGTTGCGCAAGTCAGCTGCAGATGCAAGCTGGCTGGAGCTAAATAAAGAACAGGCTTAGCGCAATGTTCGAAGGGAGCTCAAGGAGCCGCCTGATCCATAGCAAACATAGCAAACATCATAAACAGCGCAAACAGCCGTAAGCTGGTGGTAAGATGACTAATCTGCCTAGCTAGTTGCCAAGGTTTCATCGCATCAGAACAAGAGAGGACTTGTCGATGTTTGTGACGAAAACACGATGCTATTACCTAGTAGCTAGGGAGAATTCTATCCTGTTCACGCACAATCCTCTATCACAATTTGTTTCCGTTTTCCTCCTATTAACAACACTCAACTCCCTTACATCCATCCGGAGCCACATCTCTTCTTCAACTGCCAGCTCCAGCCACGGGTGCCCCAAAACAAAATCATGGCGCTCGATAACTACTTTCGCAACAAGATAGAGAGCATGAAGCTTGAAATTATCCAAGGCCAAGCTGTCTTGAGGCGGCTTGAAGCACAACGGAATGACTACAACTCCAGAGTAAGGCTGCTACGGGAAGAGCTTGGTCTGTTACAACAACCGGGATCTTACGTCGGCGAAGTGGTCAAGGTTATGGGCACTAAGAAGGTGCTTGTCAAGGTACATCCGGAAGGGAAATACGGTAAGTTATCTTTGAGGCTTGGATCCAGGATAGATCACCAGAACCCAGCTAATGATATTTATTACCCAGTTGTTGATGTCGCGGATAATGTCGACATCTCCAAGCTCACAGTAGGGAAACGAGTGTCACTCCTCTCGGATTCGTACAAGCTCGAAAAAATGCTTCCATCATCAGTTGACCCGCTCGTATCGCTGATGATGGTTGAAAAAGTCCCAGACAGCACATACGACATGATCGGTGGCCTTGATCAACAAATCAAGGAAATCAAAGAAGTCATCGAACTCGGCCTCAATCACCCGGAACTCTTCGAGTCGCTAGGTATTGCACAGCCAAAGGGCGTACTATTATATGGACCTCCAGGGACCGGGAAAACTCTTCTCGCACGAGCAGTGGCACATCACGCAGATTGCAAATTCATCCGGGTGAGTGGTTCGGAGCTGGTTCAGAAGTATATAGGTGAAGGCAGCAGGATGGTCAGGGAGTTGTTCATTATGGCTCGCGAACATGCTCCCAGCATTATTTTCATGGACGAGATTGACAGTATCGGATCTAGTCGTGTGGAAGGCAGTAGTGGAGGAGACTCCGAGGTCCAACGCACCATGTTGGAACTCCTGAATCAACTGGACGGATTCGAACCTACGAAGAACATTAAAATAATTATGGCTACCAATCGTCTTGATATCCTCGACCCTGCTCTCCTAAGACCTGGAAGAATCGACCGAAAGATTGAATTCCCCCCACCCACGTAAGCTAAGCCTGTCTTCCACATCCCACATCACAAATCGCACCTAAAAACAACCTACTGACTATCCAATCAATCACAGTGTCGAAGCCCGCGCAGACATCCTCCGCATCCACTCCAGATCCATGAACCTAACCCGCGGTATCAACCTCACTAAGATCGCTGAGAAGATGAATGGTTGCTCCGGCGCAGAACTCAAGGGCGTCTGCACAGAGGCCGGCATGTACGCATTGCGCGAGCGCCGAGTACATGTTACACAGGAGGATTTTGACCTGGCGACTGCCAAGGTGCTTAACAAACACGACGACAAGGAAATCAGTTTGCAGAAATTCTTCAAATAAGTGTAATCGAGAAGTTGTGGTTAGGGTGGATAAAAGGGTGGGAAGAAGAAATAGATCCAGTGAGGAGGAAAGAAGCAAAAAACTGCGGTGTTCTCATTTTCGAATTTGGCAGCGATAAATCCAATCGGCGAAGTTGGTATCGCCTGTGGCCAGCTAATGTAGTCCGCTTTCACAGGGTAAAAGTGCACGAAGAAATCATGGCGAAAATCCGACCGTCTCCAGCCACTTCTCACTTAGCTCGGTCGGACCCTCCTTACGTCAACCGAGTTATGGCATGAAGAATATGGATCGTTTTACGGAGCGGGATCGGGATTCAGGTCTGACAGGTTTCATTCACCCAGAGCGCGCCTATATTTTGCTCTACGTTACCTTAACTATAAACCTCTCTTAAACACCGTTTCCCCTTCTCGATTTTCTTTTCGTCTCACTGCCCCCGTAATCATTCATTTCTCTCCCCATGTTTTGCTTCTTTTCTTTTGGGCATCATTATGTACTGTACAATTATAGAGTGCACGTAGGCACCTAGATATCTTGTGTAGAAAAGGCATGTAGCGTCTTGCTGTCATCTTTTGATTTTCCACCTTAGGAGTTGGAAATTATGTCGAGTGTATGACTACATAAACTAAATAGTTCTCTATATTCCTGAGCTTACAGGCAGTTGGGTGGGTATATATACAAGGGTATCAATTGACAGCAGCATTCAAAAGAAGCTGTTGATCTCTCAAAACATCTCCTCTTTGCAGACACCATCTCATCTACGGAGTACTGTATTCCTGGTTATTTGACAGAATCGTGCCAGAGAGTTTCAAAAACAGCTCAGCATATTCTGTGCATATGCAAGTCTGGTCTACCGGCATCTACAAACGCATCTTCATTGGGCCCACGAACGACCTACTCGAAGCTATGGAGAGGGGTTTTCTGCACAATAAGCCTTTCCATGTGTGCTATGCTTTTTGAATAGGCGGAGTATACTAACTCATGCATTAGGAACAAAGGGCCAGCTCGCGTCAATTGCACTTTTACTTGCCAACTGCTTTGGATATAATACTACAGATTAGTTCTTCTGTAACGCTTTCTCCATCAGCCTGCGTTTGGTTCTGCCTCCAAGACCCTAAAAGCACGACTTATAACTAATGAGCAGCTATCCACGGACTGACCTGTTGGGTCTTCCTTCAAGTTCCTGAGCTGTACAAGGCATTCTCCACCGCGTCTTGTGACCATTTTGCTTTTTCCTCTTCGAAGTCTGATCCAGCAACTCCGGGGAGCGGAGCGATCCAGGGTCGAGAGCTGCTTATGCTAGGCTATCATGTCGGGGACGAGGACGAGGACGAGGCTTTCCGCCTTAACTCACAGGCGTGTTTTCCCTGTCCAATCGAGGTGGTTAGTGAGAGGCACGAAGACACAGTGCTGCGTAGAGCTGCAGCAGTTAGCGCACACAATGCAAGTGTGGGTGGGTATGTATGGAGCCTCACAGGAATATGCGGGACATGGACACCGTTCCGCCAATCCTAGTACTCGTATGCAAACGCTGGAGGGGGAAGGGGGGAGAAGCTGCAGGTTGACTTTTGTTTGGACTTTTTCTTTTCTTTTCAGGGCCAAGGACAATCTGGATGCGAAGCCGGGACGGTAGATCCGTTGATAGTCAGAGAATCGACAATCAGGCCGTATCAAATGGACCTCTTGCTCAGTCTGCTTGTCCCTCTCAGCTCCACCGCCCTCCCCCCGCCCAGACGCTAGCTGTGGTCGATGTCTATAGCGGCCTGCGATGAGTTGTGCTGGCCAGTTCGCCGCCCTCCCGCAACGCCGGGCGTGGCACCAAGTTAGCCTCTGATATGAAGCTATTTGCTATTCCTATTAGGATGTTGTTATTATGCTTTGGCATCGCTGTTATCTAGCCACCCCAACACAGATGGTTGAGGTTTATTATCGTCTTATATAAATATATATATAGTTACCACTCTTCTCTCCACCCTCGATGGTCCTTTTACCCGCAGGCCTTGCAAAGGATATATTTATACATCATAACCTCCTAGTAAATATCAAAACTTACGGCACTCGAGATATATCCAGCTTCGATTTGTACGCTTCGAATTGCCGCTTTTCCCCAAGCTACTGGTTCCACTTCTTTTAAAGCTTCCCTTTTATTCATTTCAATCCCCTTCTCCCTCTTCCTCTACCCTAACATTTACCACGTCCTCTCCAGCTGGCTACTTCCAGCTCTTCTTTGACCCTCTTTTCTTTGCAGTCGTCCCGCTGGCCGGCTTTCCCGGCATACTTGGTTTGTCGGTTTCCTGCGGGATCAGCTCTTGGGTTTAACTTTCGCTGCCCTGGTTGTCCTTGATTTCAAGCTCCAGTTCGCCTCCGCAAGCTCGAGATTCGAGATTCGAGATTCACCGCCACTCTCTCCATTTACCGGAACAGCTTAAAAGTAGCACAAGAGCTAACGAGTAATTCACACACGTAAATCCTCCCATATCAGCCGGCCTGATATGGCCCAAGGGCAGCTATGGGCTACCTTGATGACTGCCATTGATCCTCTCAATACAAAAGCCATGCCCATTGTCTTACAATCGACTATCCATCTGTTGGAAACAGAACTCGCGATTGCCAGAGCTGCGCTCCAGGAGATACAGGGCCACCCGGCAACGGCGACATCAACTTCAATCTCCTCCTCTCCCACTTCTACCTCCTGCTATTGTACCGCAATGCACGAAACCGTCGCCACTGGCGCCATGGCTGCGTACAAACACCATCTGGTCGGCCGCGTCTCCCAGATTACCAGCTCTTCACTTCTTCTCTCACACATTCCAGCGTCCATTTCGCTACTGGACCTCCTATCCAATTCCCTTATTCTTGACCACATCGCGCCCTATCTTTCGATCTCCTCTCTACTCTCGCTAGCTTCAACATGCACCGCTTTCCATTCCATCATAATGGACACTCCATACGTCTTTCGGCATATGGATCTGACAACATGCCGCGCCGCTCAGCCACCACCGTCAATGGGTCCTATAGATGCAGGCGGTGAGGTGTGGAGGAGCGAGCGCATGGATGAATCTTTGACTGAAGACGATTTTTACTCAGGTCCCTTGAGAGGCATCTTTTCTGATTTGGGACGTCGATCTATCTTACAGGATGTCAGAACTCTCATTCTAGATGGTCTCTCCGTCCCCGCAGACCTCATCGCCGATATTATCCTAACGGACAGGTTTAACGTCGTTCTACTGTCAATTAGGGACTGTCTCAATCTAAACGAGCGTAAGTTGATGCAGACCTTGCAGTATGCCGTCAGGCCTTCCCGGCCGAAGGGTATGCCGAGAGTGAAGGGGATCTATCATTTTACAGCCAAGGATGATTCGCAGAATATCTTACACAGCAGACAGCAAACGCACCACTCTTCCACATTCGCTAGAAGGGACAGACTGGACAATCAACCTTGCAATTCCGCCGATGCGTGTACGACTGCCAAAGATAATCACCATGATCAGCTGACATGGAGACATCCGTGGTACAGAGCATCCGGCAAAGTGCTTAGAAAAGCCATGCCCAACGGATGGGCAGAGACACTGCAGCTTTGTAACGGAATCATCTCGTTTGATGCGGTGTTATGCCGCAGCCAAGCCCATCAACCATTTGTCTCTGTGGAAGGGAACGACACGCAGCCGCCCAGATATCTATCACCAGCAATCGCCACAGTTTCTCTCGGCCCCAGGGGTTGCGAGGGCTGTCGCACCTCACCTGAAGGTCCGGCGCTATGGAGTCACTCACCCGAGTATCAATTCCCACTCCTGACGCCTCCCCCGCTCCACTCCTCTCGAATCATCGCCGCCAAGTCCCCCGTCTTCTCTGCCAATGATCAGCCCGCTCTGATAATGCAGTGCCAAGAATGCCTGATCAACCGCTGGTGCAACCGTTGTGGTAGCTGGTGGTGTTCAGCCTGCCTCCCTCACCCAGAAAAGCCGAGGCATCACCCCAAGTTACATCAGACCGCGTCCCAGTCTTCACCTTCATCCTCCTCCTCGTCCGGATCTGGAGAGGGGAGAGGAGGCTCCTCACACCCAAAGGTATTCAACAACGGTCTCTGTCTCCAATGCCACACCGAAGCTACTAGTACCTCCTCTCGTTCGATCCCATGACAATATACGAGGGTGACTTGAATGCGAAAATTTTGGACCGAAAAAGAAAAATTGAAAACCCAAAAACAAAATTTCGCAGGCCAGCACTTCTTTGTATGAAAATGGTGATATGATTGAAGGAAGTATGCTTTTAGCCTTTTGACCTATCTTGTACTTATCATGTAGCAATACATGGCTTTGAATATTCTTCTTTACCACTTGCGCACTCCCACACGAGTCACTTACACACCTTCCCTTATTTTTATCCAGCACCCCTCTTTACCAACTAGAAAACAAATTTAGCTAACCATGATTTCTCCTATATATAAACAGCGCTTCATAACAGGTGTCAGCAGAGATTGTTGGGAATGTGGAGCTACTGTAAGTTCTCCACCTCCATGACACGCCCATCTCCTGAACCGCCGACAATTATACAATTATCGTTGTTTCAATGGACTTACTGATTTGTTCCACTATAAATAAACAGTGCGGCTCCTGCAAAGCAGAAGTCCAGCGGACCTGTACTACCTGCCAGGGTGAGTATTGCGTTGAGCACAATGATGGATGCACCGATACAAAGGTAGGTTATAACCCTTTTTTTCTTATTGATTTCATTTTCCTCTTATTTGCATAGATCAACCGCGGTCCCAGATCTATCTCCATCACAAAATGATACGTGGCATGAAGTAAGAGAAAAATTCTTACGAGAACTATTTATCTAGTGCGATTGGTGCAATTCCAGCGGGCGGCGACAGAGGGTTCCTTGATAGATGCCAATCTTCAACGGAATATCTAACACTTTGCACTTCATGGTTAGATATAAACCACTTTGGGCGACCGGGACAGCACATCCAGGAACGGTGAAGAGGCCCACTTTGTCATCTTTTTATCCCTCTTACGGATGGGTGCTGGGGAATACGACAACATAGGCGCTTGCTGTGAAAGACTTCCCCCGCAAATTGCATGAGACCGATTCGAACCTCTCATCGCATACCAAGAAAAGAAAAAAGAAAAAATCCATCTTCATCATCCTTTCTCCACTCAATATTGTCCAAGTTTTCTTGTCCTTTTTAAAGATACAGCCAGGTCAACCGGCCCCTCTCCGCTCCATATCGTTCACATGCCCTTCCCCCACTCCTCATCCCCTTTTAAGAAAGCCATCACCATCACAATCGCTGCTCCCTCAATTTCATGCTCAGTAACCCACCATCCAGGATCGGGCCAGAAATTTCTCAGTTTCTTTACTTCACTTCACTTCTTCTCTCACCCATTTTCGTTTCCTTCTTCGTTTACACCACATACATACCTTTTTAATGCCCCGCCTTCTTCTTTTCCTTTTCTCCCCCCCTTTTTTTTTTCTTTTCTTTTCTTTTTTTTTTTTTTTTTTTTTTTTAAAAAAAAAAATACCCTGCTTCGTCATACGGATACGATTTTCCACTCAATTTTTTTTGTGTTTCAGTTTCTCTTCACGCTGAAGTTGAACTGGTATTTTAGTTCCCTCATTTGGTCGGATCTGACCTGACCTGACCTGACCTAATTATCTTCGATCTCTTTTTGTTCGTTTGATATGAATGCGAGTAAGGCGGTTTTCCATATATATCCCATTGTTAAATTTTACTTGAGCTGGGTGTTAAATCTGGAGTTTGTGAAAGTGGACGAATCCTAGTTTGAATGTTTTTTGGTTTGTATATTCTGTCTGGGCTTTTATATATATATATATATATGTTTTATGCCGGGTTAGGTAGGTAGGCAGCGGGAGGGTCACTCTTCTCATTCGTTTTACACATTGAAAAATAAACATTGCATATGGCTAGATATCAATTTCATTTCCTCTCTCTCTCTCTCTCTAAATCTTGGATGTATGTCTGTCTGCGGGGGATATCACAGATCGGAGCAGTTATAATTAAGTTATGGGGATAATAACCTTTTAAGAAAGCCAAAAAAATTCGTTGCATCCAGTTCTCACTGTCTTAAAGATGAGTAAGTAACCCCAGCTTCAGAACCGATCATCATTTTGACATTTCCAACAATCCCTCTAAATGAATGTCTATAAACTGCCACATCAATCGGGTATTAGGACCTATCTATCGGTCGGGGCGTTTAGAAATCCACATAGAGGAGATGCTCAAAGAAACGAGATGTTTTCACTCCGTCACTTTCCGGCGGGGCGGCGATGTGGGTGGTAAAGTGGGCGCATCGATGCCCTGAGAGCAGCTATCATAAAGAGGTCAACTGATCCGGAATCGCAGGCATGTATTCTTAGCCTTCATCCTATTTTATTACAATCGGCGTGTGCCATTTACTCACGCCTTCCAGTTGACTGAATTTCGATGATACCTTAACTTGGTTAGCTTTGGATGAATCGTTAAATGGAATATCAAGCACACCCTGCGGTCATGACCGGCCTCCATCTGTGAAGCTCCATCTAAATATGTGTAATCCCCTTCCCGATTTCGCCTCAGTGATGATGGAATGGATGGGATGCTGACAGTTGATTCGAGGTCACTGGTGGGTATGATTTTCAAACCATCGGCAACAAATATCTGAAAGGCGCTGCATGCACTTGATGGCTCTTCCAGCTTCATCTGCTGCAGTGATTCTAGTGTCTGAAATAAAATTTGCATCATTTGCTCCATCTCTAGCTCATGGACGAGAAGTAGAAGGTATCATCGGTCATTCCGACAGATTTTAACCCGTTTCACACGAACGTCCTCTATTCCTGTCCGCGTTCTATATTTCCCCAACGAACACTCCAACAAAATCCATAAATGGAAAACACTACCCGGACGGGCCTCACGCAGACGTCAGCTGGTGTCGGGGATACTGTACTGCGTATTGTTTGCCCGTATTAAGAACAACCGGTGTAGGCCGTGCTCGGCTCGGTCAACAACCATATTTTTCCATGACAGCTTTGAATGAAGGGTCGCGCAGAAGTTAGGTCGCAGCCAGACGTTTTTCAGCGCAAAAAGTAAAGACTTTGGACATAATGGAGAGAATATGCTCTTGCTCAGTCTGATCAGCTTCAGGACGATATTTTTAAATCTTAGCTGCAAGACTATATTTTGGATCAGGTATTTGATGCTGATCATACCAGGAATCCAGGGCTCCAGAGTGTGTGTAAAGGCCCTTCCATTGCTCAGGTAATGGGCCCAAACATTTGGCCATACTTGATACTTCACCCTGACCCTGGTCAGGGAAAGGTAGGTAACCAAAATACAATCGTGCGAAGATAACCATGTAACTCCACATGTCACAGGCGAAACTTGGGCCTTGCCTATGAAGTCGATCTGGGGAGCAAAAGGGCATAGGTGGGTAACCCTTTTGAATCACCAAGTCACCAAGTTTCATGGACAGACCAAAGTCTCCAAGATAGAATTTCTCAGTGTATAAGTGCTGGGGAACATCAATGGGTTGAACAAGCTCTCCCTTCCTCCAGAGGTTGACATGGGGTATAACTTCCTTTAATGGCCGCTTCATATTTAGCTGCCCTGCTGAGATTATGGAGCGGAACCATCCCCCACATGCAATTGCTCTCATTCAAGTCTGCGGGGAAATCCATTAGAATACTACCAGGATGCACACTGAGAACAAGGATTGGAGGCAGAGTTTACTCACCACGGTGTATAATGCTAGCTTTATGCATCTTTTCCAAGGCCGCTAGCAATTGCTTAGCAGCAGACATGCGAGTGACCAGGGGCATTCTGTCCAAGACAAGTGATGTAATACACGGGCCCACCAACGGAAGCACTAGGACCCTATGATGAGACTTTGAGCTGCCAGCAGGGAGCAGAAATGTTGCTGAACAAGTCATAAGGTTGGAAGTATCCTGGACATTCTGCAGGATCTCATTCTGCATGTGAGTTTCATGTTCCCCCCATTCCCCCAAGGAAAAGATCTTGAGGGCTACATCTCTCTTTGCCTTAAGATCATGAGCCATCCAGATAGTGGAGAAGCCCCCAAAGCCAATTTTATGTTCTACTAAGTATCTCTCATCGAGCACTTCTTCAAGGCAGAGGGGGTAGAAGAAATGGGGAGTGCCATTTAGATTGTACTTTTCCCAGGGCTCAGCAATTGCTTCGATGTCGATTTGCTCATCTTCAGTTTTAACTTCATCGCCGAAGTCTGCCGTCTTATCGGCCTTGAGATCTTGAGGTGGTGCTGTTGTTGTCGCCATAATCGATGTGTTATTTGGCATTGGTGTTGTTCGGGAAAAGATACTCACACATCAGATAAAATCACGTGGAGATAATTTAGATAAGATAAGATAATTAGTTATCGGAGGTTCTGGAAACAACTTCGACGTTGGTAATCAGCCCCCAAATGTTGGGGCTTGTTCGCGTTCTGTTCGTTCCCCCAGCAGTTGGAATATAAACAGTTGGTGTGGGATGGGGAGAGAAAGCAATGCCATAAGCTTCTTTCAACTGCCTTTCTCTCCAAAATTCGCCGTCTGTTCGGTGTATCATGGCGACCGATTCGGGTTCGGATACCCTACAATGGTCCGCCCAGTTCGCTGTCACCCCTCCGACTCGAACAAACAAATTGCCAGGAGATAAGATTCTTCTGCCTCCCTCCGCACTCGAACAGCTCCTAGCTGCCGCTCCTATTACTTCTGTAGAATCTACGCATACCCACGCTCTTACACCGCAGTTCGACCCTTTCAACCCGCACACTTTTGCTGCCGAACGGCGAGCCAGAGAACTATTTGAAGACAGACAGCAGCAGCTCCCAAATCCTCTTACTTTCCGTATAGTTAATCCCTCGAACGGCCGGGTCGTCCATGCCGGTATCCGCGAGTTTTCCGCACAGGAGAATGAAGTTGGCTTGAGCTCCTTCCTTCGTCAGAGCCTCGGTCTCGACGATGTCGCTTTCCCCTCTGCCGGGGAGGAGTCGTCTTCTGATGTGGATATGCTAGAATCTGGGAAGGTTTCGGATATGGCGAAGCGGCCGCTGGTCACTATACATGCGAAACGGCTGCCGAGGGGGTCCTATGTTCGCCTACGCCCTCTTGAGGCGGGGTATGACCCCGAAGATTGGAAAGCCCTTCTGGAACGACACCTGCGCGAGAACTTCACAACTTTGACTCTTGGGGAACTTCTGCTAATTCCCGGGCCCCGAAATGAAAAGTTTAGGTTCCTGGTTGACAAAGTAGAACCCCAAGGGGACGGAATTTGCATTGTGGATACCGACCTGGAAGTAGATATCGAAGCGCTGAATGAGGAGCAGGCTCGCGAGACCTTAAAGAAGCGGTTAGCAAAAGCTTCTCGTGCTCCAGGAATAAGGGGAGGAAGTTCTATAGGTGGGAAGCTATCTCAGGGGCATGAGACTAGCGGCCAAGTGTTACCAGGGCAGTATGTTGACTACGAACTTAACGATTGGGACCGTGGCCGTGCTTTCGATGTTGAAATCGATGTAGCAGATGGTGCAGACGTGGACCTATTTATCAGCCCATTTTCAGCAAGACAAAGGAACCGACCCAGGGACAATGAACATGTCTTTGGGGATTTCTCAAGCTTCTCCCCGAAGCGAATCTGTCTGCAACCCACTAATGTCGAGCTTCAGGATGCAGAAGCTCTTTATATCTCCGTGCGTGCCTACCCAGGAGACACGCCAGATGGCAATGACACTACCTCGACAACTACAACTCCGTTGAAATTCAACCTCCGCACAAAAATTATTATGCCAGGAGAGACATTGGCTCCCCCGGAGGAAGCCGAACATGATGCAAATGATACCCAATGCAAAAATTGCCACCAATGGATTCCAGAGCGTACCCTTTTCCTGCATGAAAATTTCTGTCTCCGTAACAACATCCTCTGTCCTAAATGCGAAAACGTCTTTCAAAAACGATCCCCCGAATGGGAAAATCACTGGCATTGTCCGCACGATTCCTCCTACGGTAACGACCAATCCAGTCAACTAAAACACAACAAAATCTTCCACACACCGCATATCTGTCCCAACTGCCCCTTCACAGCTACCAGCCTCCCCATACTCGCCCACCACCGCACTTCAACCTGCCCCGCAAAACTCATCCTCTGCCAATTTTGTCACCTCATCGTTCCCCAAAAAGGAGATGCAGATCCAGACATGCACGATCCCGAAGTACTACTGTCGGGACTAACCCCGCACGAACTCACCGATGGCGGGCGCACGACCGAGTGTCACCTTTGCAGCAAAATCATTCGACTCAAGGACATGAAAACGCACCTGCGCCACCATGACCTGGACCGCCTTTCACGGCCAGCGCCGCGAGTGTGCGCGAACCGCAATTGCGGCCGGACTTTACAAGGTGGCACCAATAGTAGTACCATTTCCAACCACAATAATAATAGCAACGACACGCTTGGCCTCTGCACGGGGTGCTTTGGCCCACTCTATGCGGACGTCTATGATCCTGATGGGAAAGCGCTGCGTCGTCGGATCGAGCGGCGGTATATGACGCAGATGCTAAAAGGATGTGGGAAGGGTTGGTGTCTCAACCCATGTTGCAAGACTGGGCGTTCAAATTCTGCTACTTCTACTGTCACATCTTCCGATAACGGTGGTGAAGTAGCACCAGCTCTCACGAGCAAGGAAATTTCCGCGATGATTAAACCTTTTCTAGACGCTATTAATGTTGGCCCCGCAACCGCAGCAGCAGCCGCGAATACGAATACGTCGCCGTTTTATTTCTGCACAGATGAAAAGAGCCAGCAGCGGCGAAAGTTGGCTGAGTTGTTAGCTGCTGAAACTGGAACTGGGGCGGAACTTGGAACTGGCGAGGGCATGAACGATAAGGGATACGATGTCGCCTGGTGCATTGCAGCCGTTGAGGCGGGCGCGGGGGACGTAGGGAAGGCGAGAGAGTGGTTGAAGAATTGGGCGCCAGCTAAGGGGGAGAAAGTCATTCGTTAAGTTGCCATGAAATGCAATATAGTAAACGTGACTATATGGGCCTAATATCATAGCGGAGGCGGCATCAGCGTAGCGTGTTTTGTCCCGTCTTCTTTATGCCTTGCGATGAAATGGATTTCTCGAACAGGCAAGAATGCCTAGGTTTTCATGGTTATGTTACAGTGGGATTTTAATTATGTTATAGTTAGATGGTTGGATATGTTCATATGCGGCAAATTCCTTATTCTGATATTCATATCTCCCTCTCATCTGTTCTTCACAATCTTATATAGCGTTGAGATTTAATAGAACAATTGCATCATCGTTGTTGTTGTTTTTATCTCTCCCCCTCCCTTCCCCTCCCCTTCCATATGCTTTTTTTTCCTCTCACTTTCAAGGGGGTTTTCAACCTAGCTTGCCTACCCGGCACTAATTTTACACGTTCTTTTCTATGCCTACAACATAAAACAAAACAAACATCTCATGAGAAAGGAAATTTTTAATTTTCTTTTCTGTTCCCCTTCTTGTAAGAAAACCCCCTTCTGTGCCTTCAACAAACCAAGGGACTAGCGAAAAAGCGGACATCATATACAATATCCCCAAAATAAAACCAAAGAACAAAGAAATCCTAACCAAAGGAAGCTCTGAGCATATGAAGAGATAAATATATAATTAAGTCAATCGAGTTATCTATCATTTCCAAACTCAAATTGACTGCAGTCGTAAAGAAGAACAAGACATTAAATGCAAATGGAAAACACCCAGAACATCACCCTTCCCATCTGCTTTCACCTTTGCCTTTCTAAATGTCGCATCTCACCCACAAACCCCAGCTCACACACAGCCCACAGCTCACAGATTACACATGGGAAACTAACTCAGCCCCCCGTCGCCTTTGCAACCAACGACCCACCACCCCTCGACGAGAAAATGCCCATAATACCAAAAACAACATAAAACAACGCAAGCGGATACGCAACCAGAAACCTCATTCCCCGCATCCGCGCCACAGCGCAAAACATCCCTGAGCTGCTATACGTGCACCACCCCACCGCGGCTGTCGTTAGCAGGTATCCAAACAGCGTGTCCATGGGTAGAAGAATGCCTATGCCACTTGTCAACACAAGGGGTAGGAAACAATATCCCAGCACGCTGGCGGAGCGGGGAAACGTGAGGGTTGAGGAGAAGTGTCCCGCGCGGCCTGGGGCAGCCGATGAGCCGGATGAGCCGGATGGTTTGTCGTGCGGGTGGTAGCCGGCGGTGGCGGAGACGGAGTCGACGAGGGAGGATGTTTCTTGACCTGTGGAGATGGGGTTTAAGAGCGAAGGGGACATGAGGCTGAGGATGAGGTGGAGGGCAAACGTGCCGAAGACGGCGACGCCGTAGATGTAGCCGTAGAAAACTTTGCCGGAGAGGAGGAGGAATGTGCCGTAGAGGATTATGTAGAGGAGGGCACCGTAGAGGTCGCTGTCATCCATGAGGTGTTGGTCAACGCGGGCGAAGGGGTTGAGGACTGTAAGGGTCTAGTTATGTAGTAATTAGTTGCCTGCACGGAAAACGTACTTCTACTGTATATTGAGAGTGGGGGATTTGTTGTATGGACAAATAGTAAAAACAAATTTCTCACCTTCTTTCGGATATGGTCGAAATTAACCCCCAACTCCTCCAGCAACGGCGGCTCGCCTTCATATCCCTCTGTCCCAAACGCTGCCAACCACCCCGTCCTCAATCCACCTTGCTCGCCCATGCGCCCACTCACGCCGGACGACGAAGCACCAAAAGCAGCAGCACCATATCCGCCAGCCACCCCCGAACCTCCCCCGCCAACTGAAAATCCGGGACCAGAGCCTGAAGCTACACCATAGCCGCCATATGTGGCCTGTGAAGGCGTTGTGTGACCAGAAACGGATGAGTAGGAGGTAGGATAGAATTGGAGGTTGTGTGCGGATTGCTGCTGGGGCCCTGCGCCGTATGGCTGCTGCTGCTGCTGATGCTGGGAGTAGAATTGGGCCATTACGGCCGGGATGAGGTATCGTTTGTAGACAGTGAATGAGTGTGTTTGCGAGATGAGTGCGGAGATGAAGAGGGTGGCGGTAGCACTGAGGCAGTATTCAAGATATGGATTGCTGGTTTGTAGAGTTACCGGGATTGATTTTGAGTGATGATGCCTACTAAGCGACAGACAGAAAGTGACGTATAGATCCAAGTGATGGCGGTAGTTGGTGATATTATTAGTTAGCTGTTCTTGTCGGTGTAGATTCGTTTGGGCGACGTGGGAAGTTTTGTATGAAATGCCAAGACCGGGCAGCCAAATTGGTGGAAATAGTGAAATGCCGATTTTTGAAGATACAACGATGGTTTATCACGTTTCTATTACATTTAAAACTGTACTGTACACTACCATTTCCCCTGTTACAAGAAATTGATCCCAATCCCCAATTGCAACCCCTTTCTCCCTTCCTCCCCCTTCCGTGTGACAAGAGGCAAAGATACATTCAACTCACACCTCGCAGCCGGATGCGCATACACAAGGCCCAGCCCTGCGGCCATGCTCGGCAACCCATTTTTCAGCTCTGATACTGTCGCGAAAATACTGTCTATAACCTCCCCTTGCGTCGACGGTAGTTTCCCATTCTTCGTCTTTAGTGACAGCAGGCGGCCACAGTTTACAAAAGCTTGCAGTCTTAGTGGTTTCTCCGCCCCAACCCGAGGTAAAGGACATAGAAGGTTTGCGCTGCACGCCGCGAAAACATCTCCCCCTAATGCGTCGTGACCTTCCCGCGGACCGATGCCAGAGAGTCTGAAGCCGCGCACATCAGTTGGGCCACCTAGTTGGAAGCGGTCGTTAATACGGGAAAGCTGGGGTTTCCGAGCCGCATCCAGACCTAATGGACAGAGCACACCAGCACGGGCACCTGTTGTTAAGCTGAAGCCGGTGTTCCCTTTCACTCCGGGGATGGGAATCGGTATGGCGCCCTGAGCTTCCACCTCTGATTTCCAGAATGATACGTCCCCCTTAAGCGGACCCCAGCCTGCCATCTCATTGAAAGTCCTCATGTAGAATCCTTGCGAGGGCAAGAACGGGTTATCGCGCTGGTCATTGATCCACGTGTGGCAAATGCTGCTCTTAACACTATCGCCAGCATCCCCACGAACAGTTGGCGAGGCATTCGTAGATAGACCTGTCACTTGCCTCCAGAGTCCGTTGTAGCCCAGTTCATGTCTGTGTCCGTGGGCGCTAAGCCAGCGGAGCTTAGCCCAGCCTCCCTTGACCGCCTCCTCATGACTCGCCCAGCTCTTCTCCGTCGAACTTCCAATGCCACCAAATTCACACCTGACATCCGGGTTACTGAGGATAGGTGTTTCGAAGGTGGCCTGGTAGGCGGACTTGGTACGGGTGCCGAGCGAAGCGTTGATATTCAGTGACTCAGCCCCACCAAAGATATTCCGCCACATAAAGTTGGTGTAGGCGGATCCTTCTGCATTTCCAAGATCCGTGCCGGTTTTTAGCAGGATACGGGATTTCTCCTTGACGGAGAGGTAGACTTCGAGGTCAGTGGGGCTTGTGGAAGGGTCGACCTGGGAAGGTTTGTCGAGAAAGACGGAGATGGGTTGTTCGAAGATGTCTGATATTTTTTTTTTTTCATTAGTTTGGTTTATATATCTTTTATTAGACGATAAAGAAATAGAGATGGGTAGCATACCAAATCGGCTGAGTGTATCCGTGCATACTGAGATTTCCTTTAAGGCTTCCGAGAGAGTATACGGCCGGTGATTATTTGAGCTCAAGAGAGGACTGAGGACTCTTTCTAGAAAACCTCTCCTTGTATTGTTCGCATTGAGGACTTGGACAGATGAGATTGTGCATGGTAGCGTGGAGTTTTGGTCAATCTAATATTTTGATTTCATTCATAAGCGTCATTGTTCCAATTGCAAATCGGCTTCCTTTCCAGCGCAACAATTTTGAGGGCGGCATTTTGTTCCGGAACGACGAGGGTCGGAAATAGTAACAAAAAAAAAGACGAACCAATTCAGCGAGCCGGGCCTGGGCCTTTTGATAGATGGCATTTATTCTCTCATTAACAGCTTGCTGCTGCTCCTCGAGCAGCTTCGGATCGGCCGACTGTTGCTGCAGCAGTTCGAAGATCTATGGAAAAATCACCACCGCAACAAGTATAGTTTGTCAGCAAGCAAAATAGAGAACTTGGCATATTACGGATATACTAGATACTCACGTTCTCATCACCTGCAAGCGGGGAACCCATCGCGACGCTCTGCAATGGCTGACCTATATCAGTTGTTTGAGTCCATCGAAGAATTGCTGATTTGCGGGAAGCGGGAATGGAACCGTACGGTCACGTGAAGTGCAAGCACGACGGTGGTCCAGCTGGCCTTTGCAACCTCAGCTTCAACCTTTCCACTTCTTCATCCTCGCCATTCTTCTACTTCACTTCCCATTTCATTACCTGACTCCGCCTATTATATTCACATCCTACGAATCCTGTGCTGTTCTATTTTCGCAACTTCCTACGACTTTGCGCTCCATTCTCTTGTGAGGGACCCACCGTTGGTGAGATGGCTACGAGAGCCGCCAATAAACGAGTGAGTGTGCTATCTCTGGAAGTATACGGAAAGAGCATTGGAAATGAGCAGTTACTAACAGTGACATGCGTTTTTTGTAATTAGCTTGTGCGCGAATACCAGAACATCCAAAAAAATCCGCCACCATATATTATAGCACACCCATCCGATTCAAATATCCTAGAGTAAACTATTCCACCTGTCCCTCGGCCACTCCAAAAAATAAAATGAAAGCTGACAATTTACTCACAGATGGCACTACATAATCACCGGGCCTCCTAAAACTCCATATGAAAATGGCCAATACTGGGGTACCCTAATGTTCCCACCGGAATACCCGTTTGCCCCGCCCGCCATCCGCATGCACACTCCCTCCGGCCGTTTCCAGCCCTCCACCCGCCTCTGTCTTAGCATCAGCGATTTCCACCCCAAATCATTCAATCCAGCCTGGGAAGTCTCCACTATCCTCATCGGCCTCCTTTCCTTCATGACCAGCGAGGAGATGACAACCGGATCCGTCAGTGCCTCTGAGTCTGAACGCAAGATCCTCGCTGCGCGCTCGAGGTGGTGGAACTCGACAGGCGGCGGGTCACATGCTAAAGCAGTGGCAGGCGTGTCGCCGTCGACGAGGAGCATTGGGAGTGTGAAAGCTGGCGATGGGGGTCTGAAGTTCCGTACCGAGTGGGCGGAGCTGGACCAGGAGAATTGGAAGTGGATGAGGGAGAATCGGGTGGATCCGGCTACGGGTCAATTTTTGCCGGATCCTAGTAGCAGCAGTGGCTCTTCCGCAAATGGCGGGAGTGGGGGAACAACGTGTTCGCCGGAAGCGAGCGCATTGCGCAGACGACATGCGGGCAGTGCGGCGGGGCTTGGGGCGGTGATGGAAGGCGGTCAGGCTGCACGGGACGTGGGTCAGAGCTGGATTCGACGACATAAGATGTGGGTTGGGTTGGTAGTGCTGCTGGGATATGCTTTGCTGATTAGATTGTTTGATGACGGGAGTGGATGAATCGAAACGGTTGCGTTTTGCAGTTTTGGACATGTTGGTGTCTGGTGTCATCTGTCATCTGTCACCCACCATGGATGGGCGGACACGGAAGAAACACAAGAAATTCCAGAACCAATTGTGAAAGACTGATTCTTCACAAGTGATCTCATTCGCATCGATATCGGCCTGTCATACCTGGCCTATACTCATACACGACATGCCTTCATGCTCCTGAGATGTGGAAGCATCATTCATAATCTTCGCCTGGCTGTATAGAGGGAACATGCTAGTCAATCGACAGGCAAGTGAACGTGCTGTCATTTACTAGGAAAGAAAGATTTTTTTTGTCACAATACTCTTGTTTTATAGTTTTTATTTGGAATCTGGGAAAGCGGAGGCGGCGCACGGATTAGGCACAGATGGCTTTGCTTTTCTTCCCTCTTTTTTCCTTCCTCTCTTTTGTATGTTTACTGCCTTTATCCCTATCTCAGTTAATTATTTGTCCGACATATATTTCAATGCGCTCTCTTAATCCGCTTGTGCGCTTCTCTATATTGATCCTCAGAGGTTTGCGCATGGATGGATAAGCTTGAAGCACAACCTACACCATTGTCTCATATAGCATCATTAGCAAGTCATCTAAAATAATTTTTGAGGAGGATGGTCTGGCTTCCGGATCCCAAGTCAAGAGTTTTCGAATTCAGCTGAGGAAGTGCCATTTTTCTTCTCATTGTGAGATTGTGGTGACAAAATCCTCAAGAGAAGCCTTGGGGATTTCTGTTTCGAATGTAAATTTGTCTATGATAGATATGATGTGTGGTTAAGCTCATTCTTTCTGGCAGGTCTTTGACTAAAAGATCAATGTGCACATAAACCGGAGTCTAGGTACTTACCATATTTGTCAAAATAGGTCAAAAAGACGGGGCTCCGTTGGATCAATGTAAGGGGTGGAGGCCCAAGATTATGCAATACACTGTGCCAATGCCAGCGGAAGGACATACTGGTTGTGAATGTGATCAATGAGATCAAAAAGATTTCTGCCTTCCATCAGCTCAAGAGTCTAAAGTCAATAAGATGTCATTATTCCGCGGTGCTGTGGCCCTACTGTATATTTGGAGTTTACTCAAGCCGGAACAGCTTGCCATGACCCCAATTTACCACATATCAACTGGAAAGCTGAATGGGAGCTTTAATAGAACCTCCGAAGCCCGGTAGATATCTGGCATGCATCATTCCTGATTCCCACCTTTTTGAGTCAATTTCATTTGACCAAAATCAGTGAGAATAGGAATACCACCAAGTTCCAGAACTGTAGATCGATACCGGTAGACAGGAGCTGCTCCATTACTGGGAATAATTGGAATACTGGGATTCTGGGGCTCTTGCTCTTCGATGTCTTTGAACGGTGTGTTATCCTCTATCTCAGATAAAACATTCTGAGGTGAGATATCTTGTGCTTGGTGGTGAGCTTGTGCAGAGCCAATTTCACAACCTCGACTGTGAGTTAGAAAACACAACCCAGTATGTATTATGTTGCAATTTCCATGCAGCCAGTTCACAGTGAAGAATAAGTGGTGTATTAAGGGTCTCACAAGCAGTTTTAGCACCTTGGCCTGATCTCAGCGAGCTCAAGTCCCTATATGGCTCAGTTGCAGCAGCATGACACTAAACTACTTTAGTTACAAGTCATGTGCTCAGTGCAATCCTCGGAGCCTCAGCCTCAGCTTGCTGAGATAACCTTGGCCTCGGGAAATGTCTTTTATAATTCTCGTAGACTGCCGGCTTGAGGTTTTGAGGAGACACAATAATGGGGACCAGATAGCATGTTAATCTCAAATATATCATCCGTAAGACGTGTAACGAGCAATCTAGAGTAATCTTCAGCAGCAGCACATTTCTTCGAGTGCTGGAGCATGGAAACTTCATTGAGTACTCCGTATGGAGGACGTATTTGCCCCATCATCTGGTGGCGCAAACCTTAAGTGAAGCATATCGGCTCGCCCCCAAGAAAGTGATTTAAACCTCTCATCCCAGACCAGCCAGACAGTTGAGTATCCCCCATAACATATCTTCGCAATGATTCTATACTGATCCTTGAGTGTGTCACTAATCTTGATGGGGCAATATTGGCGCTGGTGGTAACATGGCAGTAGCTGCTCTTCAATTCCTTGATGATCAGCCATCTTGAGATGACAAACAAAACAGCCGGTGGCAAGGTGGTCGCGTAAATACTATAAAGCGCCAAACTGGGACAGCAAGATAGGATATTCTGTTAAGGATGCTCCTATTGCATAGCTTCTCTTCCAACATGGACATCACAACAACTCTGTGAGCACGGCAAGACCGTTCAGAAGGAGAGCTACGCTGCGTCAGGACTCCTTGGCTACCATCTTCCCATCTAGCTGTTCCTTTCTGAAATAGGTCCTTGCACTTCAACTGATAATTCTGCTTGCCGTGCTTGCTTAATTGACCAGAAATGCGGGAGCACCGCAATGCTTTGTTTTCCTCATATATGATCATCGCCTTAGCTAGTCTCAGCTTCGTTCATTTGCCTAAATTATTAAAGCCTGGGTCATGGCATATTACTTTGAAATTGTTTTGGCGACGTCTGGCCTCACAACTGCCAGGCACAAACGAGCCTTGTGGGCAACTTCCATTATTGATAGCTCAATAGGGTTATTTCTTGTTTTACTTGGCTTGACAGTTGTTGCCTGTATATAACATGACCTGCAGACTCAAGTTGCGACGGTACGTGCCTTGACTCCTGCATCATCACCTGCTACTTACACGCTGCTAGCTTCAGATCGCTATAATAAGTCTAAGAATGGTGGCAGTTTCATTCTATGTTTTTTGAGATCCGGAATGCAGTATGGACGTGTTACTTTCACATGAACATGTTCAACCATAAGTGCAGAATATGTCTATGGCAAATGATACATTACACAAGTTGGAGGGATTGGATTGGGTGATTTGTCCCCTCTATATCATCATGTTGCTGGTCCCTAACAACACATGAGAGAAAATAAGGATGACCATGCTTTATGTCTTCACGATGTGGCTAAGATCCCCCGTGTCCGTAAGATGCAACTCATCTCTTTGATCTCTTTTCCCTTTGAATGCCTCCAATACATCTGCACTGGCCTGATAAATAACAGGGCTCCCTCTTCAACTAAGCAGATTTTACGCACTCAACCGCATGCATGCTGATGGACATGCTATTGCAGAAGTTATCACAATACTTAGGAAATTTATGCCACACTGCACAGACTTTCAGCTGCATGCTTGAAACCAAATTAGCAAATGTGGTAGTGGACAGAGCTGCATTTTGAGCCTAGTTTCGTGGGTCAGACAGGTGCCATTTGACTTTGGCAAGAGATTAATACAGATCAGGTTCCCATGGTGTTTTCTTTAACCCAGTATTCCTCAGACCTTTTTTTTTTGGTGGCTTGTATATCTTCATTGAACACATCCGGCAAGACTTCAGAATGGCGGCTCTAGTTGCGAAATATTCTGTTCTTCCTGGACTTCATACGGCTTTGGAGATCCAGGATTTCCACGCAAGTGGTGCTCTGTATGAATCCAATTGTCCTTTCTATCTGTAGAAAGACTTCGGTCCAGTATCTGACGCCCTACAGGTACATGTACAACACACTTCTTGATGACTCTAACCAGCCCCCCGTTGCTGATGCGTCTATTACGGACCTTGCGGAAATTTTCATCCGTCACAATGTCGAAAAGGTTTTTGGGATTCACTTGATCCACGGTCACTTCAAGATTCCCAAAGGCACCGTCATGCTCGGGACCAACTTTGAAAGCCCCTCCCTTCGGTGGATAAAGTCACCGATATTGACAAGATTGATCCCTGCCGTGTTCATGGACACATCTTCGCCCTGGCTGAGGACGGGCTGTGTGCTTACGAGCTACAGGATGGGGCTCTTCCTGACTTGTCTGGCGTTGGACAGGAGTTTCTTGACGAGTTCATTAACTATATTGTCAAGAACAATCTCGCAAGTCTCATTGGTCTTCAAGTCCTTTGGTCCAGTGATCGCTCCATGTCGGAACTCATTCTCGATCATGGAACTGTCATGCTGGAGTCGACTTACGTCAAGAGCACTGTGCCAACCCGCATCACAGGCTGGAAATTCGAGATGACCGATGGTAGGCCGCGTGTTTGCTCTGCAAATGAAACTCATTCGACTATGACATCGGGCAATCACAAGGTCTTCAATGCAGGGAAGCCTCTTCCTAAACTGGAAAATGTCGACGATCTGAAGGCAGCTCTCACTATGGCTGGTATTCTTTAAAGAGCCGTTTATTTAACTATTTGAAAATGGTCTTCCTTTTTGATCTTTAATACGATTACGTTTTAACATTGACCCCCTTTGTTGGTTATTGAATCTCTTATCCCCTTTTTCCATCCTATTTTCAGTATCCATAGTCTATGCTAAATCTATAAACCTTGTAGCTGGATTAATTAACAGCCCATCCAGATCACGCATGTTATATGCTCCACTTTCATCATCCCGAATAGGTACTGGCTCCGGCATATTCGCAAGACGACTTGTGAAGCCACGAGATGGCAGTAGTCCTACAATTCGTGCAGCCTTGATGGCTCTAATTGTGTCACTGCTCAGCCCTCCAGCTTCCTTGGTGAATGTGCTCCAGAATATGTCCTCCAAAGTGACATAATCGTCATACCGAACCCAACCATTCTTGAGATGGACCTTACTTATTAGTCGTTGGTGAGAGTATAGGTTCAAGCCAAATGGTGCGATCTCTGCTTCAGCCCAATCAACCACTCCAACTAGATTGCAAGACATTTCGTTCACAATAATGTTGCAGACACCAAAGTCCTTGTGGAGTAGTACCATGGGAAGAGAAAAAATAGTGGGTAATGAGTTAAGAGACTCTTGGATTAACGGGCGGAAGCGGTTTGGGAGAGAAACAAGTAGCGAATCAAGTTCTTCTTTGTATCGATGGTACAAGTGGTCGCGGTACGTTTGATCAACGTGCTGTGGGCCTTTCCACGAAAGAGCAAAGAACCTAATAGAGCATGTATATATGTAATCAGCAACTTGGCGTATTTGTAACGAGAATGTGAGAAGCTAAGCATACTTCGCAATATCAATTACAAGATTCCTGCGCCATGAAGAAAACCTAGGTGAGTTTTCGGGCACCTGACTGTTATTTGCCAGGATAAAATCCAAGTAACTAATGCCTCGTACTCGGCTCATGACATAGATGTAAAGGGATTCTTTGCTCTCGCTTCCTTCTCCAATTTGGCCCAAAAATGTCACATGGGGTGCAAAGTGGCCGTAGATTCTTCGAGCGAGATTTGCAATATCCATACCCAGTTGTAGGGACGCAAGGCGAAACTGGACAACGAATTCGGCATTGGGTCCAGCGTAGACGGTATAGCTGCATACACCTTGCACGGCCACTGGAACGACGTTTCCACCAAGATGCTCTCTCGCAAAAGTGTCACACGCTGAGCGAGTCACTGCTGTCTTCTCGAAGAAGTCAGCGATTTCTTGGTCAACAGAGAATACCAGGTCACTGGTAGCCATGGCGGGCACAGGTTGCTGGATTAAATTACATGGACTTGGGAATGAAGCAGGACGTTGTAGCTAAGCGGAGGGAAGGAGGTGAGGTATCTTCTATACCCCTGATATTCATAATTGCATACGACTGGGGTTTCAGGTAACCGAGCATCGACGCCTGCTGTTGGTGTTGGGCATGTTTGTGGGATGGTTGATCTCTTGGGAGCACCTACAGCACAATAACCACAAATTACACGGACAGCCAATCATATGTAGATATAAGCTTAGTCATTCTCACCGATTGCACATCTTGTCAGCATCTCAACAGCAAGAATTTGATAATTTCTACTCATTTTTTGAGCATTTTGAATTATTATTTCGGCCAGTCCATAGGGAAAACTTTGTGGATATCATTGACTTCTATCTACAAAGAAATTGAGCTATTTTTGATCATTCTATAAGGAAATTTGTTCCACCTCTACAACTGCCAAGATAGCATGCCAAGCAAGCCTGGCTGTTTTAAGGTGGAGGGCGACCAGCCTTCCCTAGCCCAGCTTCTGTGCATAGATAGCTAGCTCCCACAACACAATAAAGAGATTAACCATCCCACAAGGTCATGGTGAAATACATTATTGTTTATATGTTTCAATTTCATTAGATTTAGCTGCCTTGACCATATTACAATAATATAATAAGTGCCTCAAATATACTCCCGCAGGTTGCTGAAGGCAAAATTATAGATATATAAAACGATAGAAAATTGATGTATCCACTTCGTCTGTCATTTGGTTGCAAATGCCTTGCATACATAAGAGAATGCACGCGACAGCTAGCAATGCAGGACATAGAACATAGAATCTGCAACAGCCAGCCCAGGGCATTTTCGTATTTGGACAGTGAACAGATCAACCTTCCTTTTTGAACAAAGGATATCTGCACCGAGAATGGGCTGCGGATATCGAGGCTTGAGCAGGATATGTAGCCACAGTAAGCATGATCCCCGATAATCAATCCGACCAGCTTCCCTTAGTCTCTATCTAGGCGCTCCACTACATGGCTGTTCTTGGAAGAGGCGTACTCTTCATATCTACCCCCCGCCTTTTGTCACTTGCTTTTTCCTTATCTGGTTGTCTTTTCCTTTTTTTTTCCGTTTTCCATCATCTAGTTACTACGTAAGTTAACTATTTCAGCCACACAAGGGGGCGGGATCCTGGTCACTGCCGTTAAAAATTAGTCAATTACAATGCCTTTTGTCGACAAAGTAAAAGAAACTCGGAAGAAAACTTTGGTCACGGATCCATAATTGAGTCCTGGGCAGAAGGTAGTATGTGCTTCAGCCACCGGCAACTCCGCACCAGTCACCGACATCATGTCAGCATCCGTGGCGAGAAAATGGGAGAAAATGGGAGACAACGAACTCGGACACGCCAAACCTTGTTGCAAAAACACTAAAGCTCCAGCGACATCGTATACATTAAGTTCGTTAGGCCGGTTCAGTTCGATGAATCTCTGGCTAGATCGCAGCTAAAATCAGATTGGCGGCGGGCGCGGAAGGACTGGGCCTTGCGCAGCGTGGATCGCCCTCGAAGGTCTGGAGTGCGGAGCTCAGACTTTTGTCTAAAGTTAACGGCGGGGAAGCTACTATTGATGGGTCATGACGGCGAAGATGTTGAGGTCGATTTGATGTTGGAAGTAATACTTCTAAGTTATCTCTACAACTGCCTTGAACAAATAAAAATAAAATAAAATAAAAGAGTCTTGAAGCCTATGCCGCCAACGAGAATCCAGCAGCGATCTTATGGCCACTCTCCCTCGAGTTGAAGACATTTAGATCCGTGAGACACCTCCAGGTTCTGCAGAATGGGCCCGCTTTGGTATCATGAATATCTATCTATGCAACCGTTCAAATTCAAACATAATTAGACAAAAGGTGACATGGGGACTATTTTAATAAGTCGGGAAGGGAAGGGAGATCAAGCCCTGGACGCAGAAAATGGCTGAGATACGCTGAGGCAGCAGCAGCAGCAGCAGCAGCAGCAGCAGCAGCAGGTACCCAGCCAGGTATGACTACTCCATGCGACCCTGCAGTCTCATGTTGTAGCTGAATCAATGTGCAGGACATAGTTATACTAGTATATTTCTCTTATCTCGCATCCAGGGTTCATGGATCTTGGATCGCAGCTTATCTCGGTCTTCCCCACGGTCCACAGTGACCCAAGCCATGGAAAGCTGGGGAGCGCTTGACCGTCAAATACGTCAGAATCCAATCTATACATGAAGAAATCTCCATGGAGAATAGCGAAATGACAAGAATAATCATTCTTTGTTCCAGGGATCCTCGCTGAGGGATCGTACTTACCAACAAGTATGTACTGTACATTCATGCTCCATGCACGGATATAGTGTACAATACAATGTCGATTCCTGTACGTATCTTCGGACCAGACGCAGCTAAGAATAAACCTCGAAGCTAAGCAGATGTTGATTGGCGTGGGAACTTCGAACGGGCGAGCTAGAGGGAAACATATAGATAGAATCTGACTGGGGAAGCTGCAGAAATTAAAACTTAAACAGTTCGTTGACCGTTCTTTTCTTCATCTTCTTCATCTTCTTCCTCCGCTTCTTATTTTTCGTAAGTCAGGAAAAAGATAAACCTATCAATCGATGCTATGATGGCCGTCTGCTGTGTAGAAGAATAAAACCTCCGCCTGCCGGGCCTTGTCGTTTTCCCTCTGTTGCTTGCCCGTTGTCGTTGACTGTCCCTGGTCAACCGTTGTCCACCTTCCACATCCGCCTTCTTCCTGCCCCGGATTCCGCTGCCAACGGCCCCCCATACATTTTGTCCCGTCGAATCTCTCTCTTTTTCTCTCTCACTATATTATTACTATTCCGGTCTCTTCCCTCCACTCCTCTATTGCCAAATTTCGCACGACCGCTGTGTGGTTCTTGTTACTGAAAGCTACCCGCCGCCGCCCGCCTCCCGCCTCCCGCCTCCGCTGATTGGCACGCTATGCCAGGAATGAACCCGCTTTCCCACGCTGCTCTCCCGCGGTTACCACACGATAGATTGAGCCACCTGTTTAGCCTTTGATTGACGTGAAGTGGAAGTAGACGGGGACAAGGGAGGTGGGAAAAGCGAGTCCCGAATCTCACTCCCCCCGTATATACCGACCTATTATGGAGAATCATCGACCGTGGAAACAGGCGGGTCAGATCCTCCCGCCGTCTCCACAGCAGCCAAACGACGCCCACTACGAGTACGAGCGGCAGCGGCAACATCAGTTTCAACAACTACAACCTCAACAGCAACAGCCGCAACAGCAACACGTACCGATACAGGCAAAGGGCCACACATTGTCCAAAGTCTCTACCAAGTCCGCTCAAGGTGCGCTGTTTTTGTTTACTGCATAATGTCCTCATTCCTGCCTTCTTTTCTTCTACGCTGTGAGGCGGCCAGCCAGAAGCTATTTCCAGTAGTAGCCTCCGGTGATATTCCGGTGTAATATGAACAGCCTTTTTGCTTGTTATATTGCTTTCTCTCGTTGCTGTGCCACTATTCCTGGCCTTTCCTTGTCATATCGTCCTAGTATTGTTGAGAATGCAGAGAAATGGCAGTTATCAACAAACAACATGAACTCCATTTATCCTATCAAACACCCACGACCTGGCCTCCAATATCTCCACAAATAAAACCCCAGCTTCTGAAAAAAAAAAATTTTTTTTTTCATCCACAATAACTACATGTTCGTATGCTAATCTTGCCTTCACCTTGCGTCGTTGCGAATGCCATTAGCCTTAAAATCATCAAAGTCGTCAACGCCCTCAGACATCCCGTCTTTCACCTTCATCGACCACGATGACGATCTCACCTCCAAAAGGATCAAGGACAAGAAAGCCCGAAAGGCCATCAGATCCCATGTCATGCGCGACGTGCGGCGAAGGGAGAGATTGGCTGGTCTAAAGAGGACGTCCAAGCGTGGTGCTACTAAGGAGAAGGCTTCACCACCCTCCGCCGATCAAGATAGCACCGAGACCACCAGCAGCACAAAGGACCGGCGGAAAGCCATTGCCAGTGCTAGCGCTACCGATGCGGACATGAAAAAAGATGTTGACAATAATAGTATTTCAGATAGGACGACGATGAGTCCAAGTCCGATTTCGACTTCGGAATTGTCTATGATTAGCAGATCGCCGTCTGGAGAAGGAACATCGATCGCCTCCCTCATACTGGAGCAGGATCGTTCGGATTTCCCCTCCTTTCCCAGTCCCTTGGGGGACACCACTTCTTGGGCTTTCGACCCCTTCAGCACACTCCCAGGTGCAAGCCCTTCGACCAATGATGTAATAGATGGCCTGATAAAATATTGTAAGTTTTTATTCTAATTCATTTCTTGTTTTCCTAAAAGTATAACGTAGGAATCCCAGAACTGATTTAAAATAACAAGTCTCCGCCGTCCTAATCCCAATGACCTTCCCTGCCGAAACAAAGCAGCCTCAAGACAGCAAGAACCGTATGGCCCTTATCATCTCCGCCACAATCTCTGAACCAGGGCCTTTCTTCGGCTACATGAGTCTGTGCGCCGCCCATCGCGCTGTCTTGCAGGGGAAGCATTCGGAAATGGTGGCTACTGCGCCCACAGGGGCTGGCAAGGAGCGCGTTCTGTTCGAGCCAGATTATTATATGATGAAGGCTCGGTGTATTCGTGAGATGAATAGGAAACTTCAGGATCCAGTGCTGGCATTGACGGATTCAGCATTTGATATCGTTGTTAGCTTGACGTCTTGTGCCGTAAGTTTTTAATATATCTTCCTCAACATATTTCCCTGTGCTTGCCATGCCTGCTGGCTTGTGTTTTGCGTGCTTCGATCAATGATGTGCTGATTATACGTGTAAAACTTATTTAAGTTGACTATTGGTGATTTCGACGAAGCTAGAGATCATATCCAGGGATTGAAGCAAATGGTTGACCTGCGCGGCGGCGTTTTCGGGCCCTCATTCCAAGGCGAGGGAGTTCGCTTGCTCTCTAATGTTTTAACGTAGGTTTTCCCCCGAACCTACGTTTAAAAACACTACTAAACCGTCTAAACCAAAATAGATGTGACATCATGTCCGCCTCCGCGCTAATGTCCCGCCCACTTTTCCCCCTAACTTGGGACCCACAACCCATCCCACCGGAGACCGAAGAACGGATCATCCCACCGCACACCTCCCCACTATCCAATATCGGCATGGCCCTCTGCACAAACGAAGCCCTCTCCAACCCGCTCCAAAAAGCCCTCATGGGCCTTCGCGAAATCCTCTTCTTCGAACACGCAAACACACGGGACCCAGAAAACTTCTCCGCCCTCGAAAACGAAATCTTCCTCTTCAAAAGCCACGAGGTGGAATTTGAGTTGCTAGATTATCCATTCCGCCTCACACCCAACTCCACCTCTGCAACCTCAGAAACAACCCGCCGGTCCCCCATCTCCCTCCAACCCATCGAAAATGTTGCCCGAGTCGCAGCCATCTGTCACATAAACAACTTTTTCATCGTTTCCCCACCGTCATCCGGCCTCGGCCGCGCCCTAAGTCGCCACCTCGCGATGGCGCTAAGTCGGTTCCCAACTGCGGCATTCCCTAGCTTACCGAACTCGTGGCTTGATTTGATTACCTGGGCGGCGTTCCTGGGTGCGCGCGGCTCGAAGGGCCAGAAGACGAAGCCGTGGTTTCTGCAACGGCTGAGGGAGGTTGCGGAAGTTAGAGGGTGGATCCAGTCTGGATCGTTGTCTGGGTCACGGTGGGATGAGGATGATGGTAATGGAGAGGATGGGAATGGAGAAGATGGGTGGGCGGCGGTCGAAGAGGCGTTGAAGGGTTACTTGTATATTCCTGAGTTACACGGCGAGGTGTTCCGGAGCATCTGGCAAGATGTTGTGGAGGGGCCTGTTGTTGTGGAAGTTGGGTAAAGGACAAGGCAAGGCAAGGCATGGAGGGATGGAATGGGTATACTTTTGTACTTCGATTTATGAGGTGTTTTGACTTTTTGGATTTTGATTTTGAATCTGGTGTTCTGCCTGGGAAGGAGAAAAGAAAGGAAATGAGGAAAAAGGAAAGAGGGGGAGTTTAATTCAGGATGATCGGTCAGGGAGTTTGGCATTGTTGGACACATTTGTTCCTCTGCGGGGTGACGTCACGTCATCGCTTCGCTTATATTTTATTTTTCGAGGGAGGGCAGAAGAAGGCGTTTCCATTTTTGAGCCCCAGGGGCAAGGGGGAAACATGGTTACCTCTACGTAAGGTATGGTGTTCTGGGATAGATGATTGGATTGGATTGGAGTTAATATGGGGGAAAAGGGCTTTTTGGATATTGGTCTGGGTAGAGGGACACGCGGGTATTACTTAGCTGGGTTGTATTCATTATCGGGTTGTTTATTCTTATATATACTAGTATCAATAAGATGGGGAAAATATCAAAACCCTGCTTGTCTGGTCCCTGGTGAGAAGAAGTATGATACCAAAAAAAAAAAAAAAGGAGCTGATATTGCGCCATCACGTGCTTATCGCTGATTTTTGTTGCCAATAAAAAAGCTCCATGGCCTAAAAAAATATTTTATCATAGATTTTGACCCAATTCAAATTACCGCCCCTCTCTGTCTGGCATCTACTTACCAGAATAAACCTCTTTGCGAAACTATATATATCTAACATCCCGGAAGAGACAAAAGGTTATAAAATATATAAATATGGGCTGGTTCTGGGCTTCTCCAAACCCAACCGCCAATGAATGCATCCAAGGCGCGGAGCGGCAGGGACTCGGACTATTGCGATCAGATAACCTGCCAGCGGTAAGCATGCCTCCCAATGGCAATCCTAAGTTCCCATTTTCTTGAACAATTGGCTAACTAGATCCATTAACGCCCACAGTCCGAACCCGGTTGTCCCATCAGGACCCTTCCAGGCCAGAACAAGAATGACACACAACATCCTGCCCCATCCTGCCCCGTCCGAGCAAAGGATGACCCCTTCCACCCACCCTCCTCCCTCGACACCGCCACATCCCAACCCCAATCAACCCTCTCCAGACTCAATCCCTTAAACTACATGTTCGCCTCGATCCCGCAAAGCCGCGCGCCAAACCAGACCGTCGACCTCAGCGTCGAGCGCGAGGTCTCCTCCATCCCCCGCGCCGACAGCACCAGCAGCAGGTGGGAATACCCGTCACCCCAGCAGATGTACAACGCGCTCCTCCGCAAGGGCTATTCGGACACGCCGCAGGACGCCGTTGAGGCGATGGTTGCCGTGCATAATTTCCTCAACGAGGGCGCGTGGGAGGAGATTGTGGGCTGGGAACGCACGTTTGCGGGCGGGCTGTGGAAGGGATGGCTGCGGTGTAAGCGAGGGGAATTGAATTTGTTGAGGGAGGAGAATCGGGAGGAGAGGGAGAGGGAGATGGGGAGTGGTGGAGAGAGTGAGCCGCGTGCTGAACCGCGCTTGGTTAGATTCATGGGTAGGCCGCAGGAGATGACGCCCAAGGCAACCATTTTGCAGGCGTTGGGCTGGGTTTATCCGGCCAAATTTGGGTGAGTTGCGCCTGTCGATCCAACTTCCTACTTTAACCGCCCCGCTATGGTATATATGTCTAACGTAACGGATCTCGAAAAAAAGAACATCACCCCCTTTCGACCGTCACGACTGGTATGTACAGCGCCAGACATCTTCTGGACCTAAAGAAGTTCGCTACGTGATTGATTATTACTCCGGACCGCCGGGGCCGGATGGCGAGCCGGTATTTTATCTGGATATCCGCCCTGCAATCGATACACCTACAGCAGCAATTGAGCGGATGATGAGATGGGGCGGCGATGTATGGTGGAGAGCTAGCGGTGGAGCCGCAAGAGAGTCGGAGAAGAAATAATTTTTTTTCGACATTTTATTGTTCCCCGTCTAATTTGGAACTGTCCATTTTTTTTCTTTTTTCGGATTTTATGAGTATTGTCTGATAAATATTCATGGGATTCATGGGAGGTGAATACGCATCAGCCAACACTGTTACAGCCATTTATGCATGTCCCCTTTTGTATTTGTATTACCTTGTATTTTTCTGTCGTTTTTCTCGTATCTGTTTCCATTTTCTTCAGCCCATGGTATGTTTGGTACACTATGTTTTTCTTTATTCTTTCGCTGGATAAGTTCATGAGCTGGCCTGGGTCGGATGCATACATATTGGATGGAGTTTTTCTTCTGGTTCTTTACCTTTCTAGGTGTGCTAATAATGCAGGTCATACTCAACTCCCGTCTTTCGTTGTATGGTTCCGATATCTTGTGAAACATCTTTTGTATATCTCAGTGAGTCAGAGTCAGTTCTTCATGCTACTTTGATGACTTCGGCAAGTCATAATTAATCATGTGATAATAGCTCTCCAACCCAGCCTCAACTTCCTCCAGGCAGAGCCGAACAAACAACTTCATTCCTCCCAAAGGTGCTATTTCTGCCTGCGGCTTCGTATTCATTGTGCCCAAAAATCCATCAAGGGTGGTGGCTTACATGGAAACAATCTCCATTCTGTGGGCCAGCTGAAACGGAGTTTCCCACAAACCTTTGTTTCTGCCTTGCGTTTCTCCTCCCTTCCTTGGATCACCAATAGCTGTGTGCTCCTCACCAGACCACGGGCCGTGGTCCCCGATCAGTTCAGCCTAGAAATTGTCTGATGTTTCTGCCTTTGGATGTGTGGGTAGCTGCGGGGGTGGTGGCAAGCCATGTGTTGCTATCTTTACTCAACCATGTGATGGATCAAGACCCTAGGAACATGTCATTATGAAACGGCTTTTCGCAATCGCTGTGGATATCAAACATCTCTCATTTTCGTTTTAGCTCTTTCCTCTTTTTTCAATCCTCCACTTTGTTTCCTTGAAATCCACAAGACCCATATTTCTTCTAGACAGCAAAAATAGGGGAGAAGAGAAAGAAAACTTAATCAGAAAAGAGGAAGAGGAAGAAAAAGAAAAGGAAACAGGATCCAAGAAATGCCTGTATACCCATTAGCTCATATATTCTTCATCCCTCCTTCTAGCGGCTGAGCACCGGTACTCATCCATCCATCTACCACACGCACACTCCCAAATGATCCCAGAAAAACCACCAGACCCAAGCATAATTGGCTACATCCCCCCACAATCAGACAACCAAGGCTGCACCTCAACCCCTCGGGCCCTTGAAACCCCACTGGCCCTCACCTGGCGGGATATCCGCACCCTCTCTTCCGTCCTCTACCAGCTCCCCAAACTATTCACCCCGCTCACCTCCAAAGATCCAACCGATGAACTCTCCCTCAACCCTCGGAATATCTGGTACTTATGTGGCTTGGCCACTGTCACCGCCCTCGAGACGCTTTTATGCGGTTTGGTCTTGATAGCGGTGACGTTTTTGCCTGGGTGGTTGAGCATGGGGGTTCTCATGGGTGCGGTTGGGTTGATATGGGGTCTTTGTGTGCCGATTCGGGGGCCGATGGTGGTGGAGTCGTGTGCCGGGCTTAAGGAAGACTGTGGGAATGTTCGGAAAGGTGAGAGGTGGATTTTTGTGAATGGAGTAATGGTTGGGTAAATTCTACCCTTCCCCTCGTTTTTTAAAAGACTACCTCTGTAGAGTTCTTCTAAACGCCGCATAACTGCTCTAGAAATCAGGGCCTCAGAAACAACTGCGACCGCCTCTCCAAAACCTTCGGCCGCCCAATCACAGGAATCCACAACCCCACTTACGGCCTCCTCTGGGACCTCCTCGAATGCCTCTTCCAACGATCTTTCGCCTACGACACCTACAGTACACGCTATACTTACGACTATCTCAAACGCTCATTAACAGACCCGACGGTGCATAAGGTAGTCCTAATCGCGCACTCCCAGGGTGGCATCATAGTCTCCATGGCCCTAGACCTCCTATTCACAGACCTCTCCGCAGAAAACATGGCCAAACTCGAAGTCTACACCTTCGGCTCGGCCGCTTCACATTTCAACAACCCCATGCGCGCTATCCAGACCGTTACAACACCCATCTCTACCTCACCCTTGCCGCAAAATCGCAGTTCCAAAGGCGTCATCAGACACATTGAGCACTACGTCAATGGAGAGGACATCGTGCCGCAATGGGGTGTTCTGTACAACGTCCGTTTGACCAAGACGCGATATAGTGGTAAAGTATTCATCCGGAAAGGCGCGACGGGTCATATGTTCAATCAGCATTATTTGAACAATATGTTTCCGCTAGATACTACGCCTCAGCTGCGACATGGGAGTAATCGCCCCGATGCGCCTAATGACTTCCTGGATCAAGCGGTTAGAGTTGACGAGCGTACATGTCGGGATAGGGAGGCTTTTTATTATGCTGCCGCTGCCGCTTCGGCAGTGGAAAGCCCGGTCTGCTGTGAGTCATCTGCTCCGGTAAGTCGAAATGGGGGTGGCAGTGAGGTTAGTGACGGAGTTATGTCAGTGAGTAATGGCAGTGGGATTTGTGTGGATGAGCCCGACGAGGACGACGAAGGCGGTGTTAAGAGATATAGAGATGGAATGACAGTTCGCGAGCTTAGTCGGTTGTGGAAATACCTTGGTGGTGCAGATCCGGATATGGATGGGAGGCAACCTCTGATGAATTGAATTGTTTCATTGTTTCATTGCTGTAGGGAGGGCTCAACTGAGCTGCAGATAAGATAAGATCGCCCTTGCCAATTATGTCATTAGCGTCACCTTTTTTTAGAGCTGGACTCCAGGCTTTAACCACTTCAAAAATTGTTCAAAATGTTGTCCCCGTTTATTTTAACGACCTCAACCAAGTAAGAAGTCGAACAACCCCTTCTGGCCCCTTGCTTCTTCGAAGGTCATTCGCCATTATTTGTCCTTTGTACTATCGTTTGTTTTTTTTTTTTTTCGATCATTTTCAACGGTCTCTCATTTTGAACGAATGGTACTATTTATCTGAGTAATAAAGCCCTTGTTATGTAGCCCCTCGCTCTGAAATTTAAAAAAAAAAAAAAAAAAAAAAAAAAAGGAAAAGAAGTCCTACGTCGATTTTGATTGATTATGACATTTCGGAGATAGGGGCTATGGCAGGTACGCCGCGAGGAAGCCTTGAAGTGGACTATCTATCTCTTATATACTAGTACTATATGTACTGTACATGTACTTGATATCCATAGGATGTCTTCGTATTTTGTGTTTCACACTAACGGCTTCCATCCGAGTGACATATATATATAACCTATACTCTATCCCCGATTTCCCATTTGCGTCCGTGTCCTGTGATGCCATCATCGTTTGCCTGGCCGTACCAGCAGCGAAGATATTTCCACTGCCATCGCTGTCTAGACGGCTGAATTAAACGGCTCCTGCTACAGAAATGGGACAAAATTGACATTTCCCATCCTGGTCACATCCGGACAGCCGCCCATTGCCTCGCTGGTAACAAGGCTCTATGGTCGTACCCCTGAAGGCCGTATTCATCCCTCAGAGCACCCAGAGAAATCTATAGAAGATTGTTCCGCAAAAGGTTGAGGCATTGCTTCCGGCGTTTAAACAAGGAAAACCTTCATATGGATCATAAGAATGCAAGAGGAATGGCTTGAGGTGAAAATTTGAACCTGGGGGACTGCAAGGGGCGGAAAAGCAGGGGGGACCTGCTCCGGAAGCATGCCAAGGAGTTTGAAAAAGTACATACAAATTAATGGTGGCAGAAAAAGAGAAAAGGAGCGGCGGGAGAGAAAAATGGAGCTTGAAATGAAAGAGGAGAAGGAGGAAGCTGTGTTGTTTATGGGAGCCCGTCAAGAAGTTGCCTAGCACCATGTAGCGAGGTTTCTACGTCGTCGCTTTGTGTGGTGTGAGGATTCCAATGCCGGGATAGGAGTTGCAATTCCACTCCCAAAGCAAAAGCTGACGATTACCTCAAATGTTGATACGACATTGGTAATGCTTCGTTCTGACTCTTGGGCGCTCAGCACCAATATCTCAAACAGAGTTTGCAGAGTTCCCCCAGAAGATTTTCGGACTTGAAGCCGATATCATGATCCTCTCTGCGGAACCCAATCTCAAGCTCTACGGGATCAAAAGGACTGCAAAGTCTGTGGTGTCTCACATCGGTCTTGCTGACCCATCCTGGACTTGGGCACTGGAGATATTCGTCGGATTGCTAACCTAGCTATTACCGTTGCGATTCGACGGACAGCACCCGAAATTTTTTTGCCTCTGTTCCTGAAGGAATTAGAAAAACTCCAGGTAACACCTGCTCATCCTATGCATCCGATGCCCCTCCGTTTGGGACAAGAGTGTTTATCTGCTATGCAGGATAGCGTCAATCGGATGAAGGAGGCAGGTCTCCCAGATATAACAGCAGCTCTGGGCGTGGATCTCACGCCAGTGCATGAGTTTCAGAAGCGATGCAGTTTCTCCATGGACGAAGAAGCCGCTATGGAAAATGCTATTTTTCGTGTTGATATCCATGTCTTTTGGTGTTTCTTGTCTACTATTCGGCTTGTGGACGAGATGTTGTATATTTTACATGTGCGTTTGTTTATACTAGTATCAAATGTATGATAGCATGGGAACAGTGGAATTGCTGGTTTCTTCGGGGACTTACATTTCATGGAGTGTGACGAGCGAAGAGCGAAGAGCAACGCCGCCTTTTGCGGAGTAAATAACTAGTGGCTATAAGCTCCTCCGACTTTGACTGTTCTTGACCATCGGGATTAGCTATGAGTGCTGTGAAATTATCAGATATTTGGCTGTGCTAGGTGTGTAATTTGCTGTAAATATTTTTCTTTTTTTTTTTTTTTTTTCTCTTTTTCTTTTCCAGGCCAGAATCCATATATAATATTTGGCTTCGTATCGGGAAAACTAATGACGTCGAGCCAAACCAACTACCAACCTCCATCCAACGCTGAGAGTGCTGGACAGAATCATGAACAATACTCGCAGTACACTAATAGCAGCAACAACTGACAGCATAACAAGGTATTTGGCAGGACGAACTAATGACAATCACTAAACGAAGCCGCCTTAACTCGCGATAATATGAGAACGGCCCTTTGGCTGGGCCGTCTCTGTCCGAAACCCACATCTCAACTATGTCGCTCTCTGCTTGGTAGAATCCCTCCTCCCTCTTCCGCTGGTCACCCGCACCTCATACGCCAATTATGTCGTCAACACCATGGCCGGAAATCCCTTCACCACCATCACTTTCCGTGGCGGAGCTACCACTCCCCTCGCCGCCCACATGCCTGGCCCAAGACAAAATATTTCCTATTGGCCGCCACTCTAACTCCAGCTGCCTTCCTCCAGCTCGCTGAAAACGGCATCGAGGATGACACCACGACTGCGGAGAGCGAGATGCTCGCCGCATCCCGCGAGGAAGCGCGGCCGGTGGTTCCAGACGACCTGCATGGCATCCTCGGGTTCTGCCGGAGTGTATATATTCTCGTGGATCGGTATGTTGTGGAGCCCGTCGCGACGGCGCTGCGAATTTTGTATCTCGTTGCGATTTTTGTGCCAGTGATTGCCACTGTGCCGGCGATTTGGATTGGTCGGAGAGTGAAGCAACGGGATGGGGAGAGGAGTGGGACGCTTTGGTGGTATGGATTTTTAGTTGGGGGGATGGAGAGGGCCGGGCCGGCGTTTATTAAGGTGAGTGGGCTTTCTCCTTCCGTCAAAAGAAGGGAAACGAAGGTGTGATTCGGTAATAGGAAGGGTAGATGGAATTTGCTAATTAATCCGTGTTTAAATAATAATATAGCTAGGTCAATGGGCGGCATCGCGGTCTGATATATTTCCTCCAGAGTTGTGCGCGGAGATGTCTTCACTACATTCGGACGCTCCAGCTCACTCATTACATGCTACAAAGCAGATTATTAGCAAAGCTTTCGACCTGCCGTTTGAAGATATTTTCGAAGAATTTGACGAGAAGCCCCTAGGGGTTGGGGCTATTGCACAAGTATACAAGGCAAAGCTGCGTCCGGATCTTGGTGCGCAGGATAAAATAGCTTGGGATGATAAGCCGCAGAACCTGCGCGCTAAATTGAAAAGGAATGTGGATACATTGGTTAAGAGCAGTCCGCAGCGGGTGCCTTCGTCGTATGTTGCAATAAAAGTCCTACATCCTCATGTTCAGAGAATTGTGCGGCGAGATCTCCGGATCATGACCTTTTTTGCACACCTGATCAATGCAATTCCTACAATGGAGTGGTTTTCTTTCCCGGATGAAGTAAAGCAGTTTGGAAACATGATGCGACTCCAGCTGGATTTGCGGATTGAAGCTGCAAACCTCCAGATTTTCCGTAACAACTTTAAATCGCGGACGACTGCATGGTTCCCATATCCATATTCTGAGTATGCAACCAGGGAAGTACTGGTTGAGGAATATGCCCAGGGCATCCCGCTATCTACATTCCTGGAGAGCGGTGGGGGCGTATACCAACAGGAAATAGCCCGTGAGGGGCTCGATGCCTTCTTACACATGCTTCTTATCGACAACTTCGTCCATGCGGACCTCCACCCCGGCAACATCATGGTCCGTTTCTACAAACCAGGTCATCTCGATCTCTCTCTCAAGACTTACCAACCAAACACGCCCGCCAGAGAAAAAACCCAAGTCGATGAAACAGAATCAGTCCTCGACCGTCTCCGGCCTCACCAAGGGGACCCAGAGAAGTGGAATGCTGTTCTCTCAGAGATCGACAAGGAAGGTTATCGGCCGCAACTCATCTTCATTGACACAGGCCTCGTCACTCAGCTTAACGGTAACAACCGTCGCAACTTCCTCGACCTGTTCCGTGCAGTGGCTGAGTTTGACGGGTACAAGTCTGGCCACCTAATGGTGGAGCGATGCCGGCAACCGGGCGCTGTGATCGACCCGGAGATATTTGCTCTGAAGATGCAGCATCTCGTATTGGCGGTGAAGGGGAGAACCTTTGCGCTAGGCAATGTCAAGATTGGCGATGTTCTGAGCCAGGTGTTGTATATGGTGCGCGCCCACCACGTGCGGCTTGAGGGAGATTTTGTCAATGTCGTCATATCTATCCTTTTACTGGAAGGGATTGGGCGGAGTATGGACCCCGAGTTGGATTTGTTTAAGAGGTACGTTCTTATTTCTTTTCTTGCCTTTTTCCAACTGTTTTCTGAACAAGACATGCTGACCTGTATTGTCAGCGCACTCCCCATCCTCCGGAAACTTGGATCTGGCACGACATTGCTCAAATCCGTGCGGGAGGGCGATACGTCGATGCTGAAGGTATGGGTTGGGCTTGAGGCGCGGACATTTCTGCAAGCGAGCATTGAGAGTGTGGAGATGTGCGTTAAGTATGATCTGCTCTCACCAAATATTTGAAGGGTGAGCATTACTTCATTCATGAGATAATTGATTAGACCAATAGAGCGGCGGGACTTTGTCTATTAAGTAGACGAGGTGGTTCCTTTTTATTTTTATTGCTCTCTCTGTGTGATATATTATATATTCTTCCCAATTTATTTTTCGACTATATATATATGTATATATGTATATACCTATCATTCCTATCTACATATCATACATCATGCATTCGCCCATGCTCTATAGATCTTTTTGCTTGTAACAT
This sequence comes from Histoplasma ohiense, assembly GCA_017607445.1. Lineage (NCBI taxonomy): Eukaryota > Fungi > Ascomycota > Eurotiomycetes > Onygenales > Ajellomycetaceae > Histoplasma > Histoplasma ohiense. The sequence goes on from JAEVHH010000001.1 coordinate 6,385,395, forward strand.
GTTCAAATATATATGGGTGTCCATGCGATGCCATGAACGAGGTTCAGCCAACTAAATATGGGGCTCCTTGCAAGCGGGCAAAGGGGAGCCACAGTTATTTAAAGGCTATGTATGGTTCACTGGCTGACATCACATTCGCCCCGGCTGGGAAACTTTTTGCAAAGCACCAATGACGCCTAAACAAGTTACATGAAAAAACCTGCTCTGTGACTAGAATTAAACGGTTCAACATCAACTGCCAGATCGCCGAACAATCTTGATAGGAGGACACGGCGGTGAAAGGAAAAAAACATTCGGCTACCCCTCTTCATTTGATGTTGTCTGATGCTCTAGTGTTTTCGTTTCTTTTTCCACTTCGTTCTCAAGTATTGATTTATTTAGATTAAAAACTCCAAAAACTAACTACTCTTCGCCGTTTCATATCATGATCGATATCGACTTATTTTACTGTGCATCCGCAATATTTATCTATAACGGATAAAATCGTAACACATTAATAAACTTTCGAACCAAGGTTCTTGATTGCCTTCAGTTTGGTCCGCAGCTTGAAACGCCTCTTCTACGACTTTACAAACGTGTTCAAACATGTTATAAAACCAGAACTTCAGCCATTATACTGAAAGGAGATTTGAGATTTTCTCCCTTTCCAATATTTCAAGCCCGAGGTTTTGTGTCTTGAAGCCAAAACATCATACATATGCCCGGCCCCTTGAGAGAGGGCGATGCAGACGCCGGATTCTATCCCACGCCACTTCCGCCGACCGGGCGACGATGGATACCGCACGCCTACAATCGAAGATGTTGAGAAATATTGCGAGTTTCCATTCGCAGACGAATTGCTATGTATATCGGAATCACAATGTGACATTCCTATTACGCCCGTCCTTGATCGACTCCGTTCTCGCGCATCTCAATACACTACCGTCTCGAAACACATCGGCAATGATGCCATTACAACTGGAATACAACTTAACGAGAGGAAGTCGACCAATATTTCCGAAGCCTTCAACAATTGTAATAACGATGTTGATTCACTGCCGCTGGACTTACCTTGGAAAGAGAGAATTCGACACTTTACCTGGGCTTTTTTCACGCTGACGATGGCCACGGGGGGCTTGGCGAATGTGTTATATTTAAGTATGTCAAACAGATATAATGAAAAATTTATTGGTAGACTTGTTATATCCCTCTGCGGTCCATGTCTATTTTCTCCCATATGTGCCAATCTTACTTCTACTTGGATATGAATACTAAAGGGCCGGCCAGTTCCATACCGCTTCCGAGGCCTAGATACAATAGGCAGTGTTGTCATGCTTATCAACATTTTCTTATACTGCTGCATCTGGGGCCTGTTGCTCACACGGTTTTATTACTACCCATATACATTCAAAGCATCCATCACGCATCCGACAGAGTCTCTATATGTTCCGGCGTCGATCGTCTCGTTTGGGACCATCCTCATTAATCTCTCACAATATGGCCCTCCGAAAGCCGGAGAATGGCTCAGTATAACTATGTGGATCCTATTCTGGGTCAACGCCACACTGGCTGTAATATTTTCTGCCGGCATATATCTGACTATGTTCGTACCTTGTATCCACTTTTCGAACATCTGTTGACTCAGTTTTGTCTAGATGGTCAACTCAAACCTTTACAATCGCCCAGATGACACCGATATGGATATTCCCCGCGTACCCGATGCTGATCATCGGTTCTCACGCCAGCGTGTTAAGCAAGAGCTTATCGCAGAGACGGTCTCTCGACATGATAATCGGAGGCACGACCATCCAAGGCGTCGGCTTTCTTGTCTCATTGACAGTCTACTCAGCATTCATATACAGACTGATGACGCAGAAGCTGCCGAAGGAAAATCTGCGTCCTGGCATGTTTGTCTCCGTGGGGCCGAGTGCGTTTACAGTCGCTGGCCTGGTGGGTATGGCCAATAATACGAGCCGGGCGTTCCCGCCGGGCTTCATGGGTGACGGCCGTTTGGCTGCAGATGTCATTCGAATCGTGGCGAATTTCACTGCGTTGTGGCTTTGGGGGTATGTTTATTCATGCAGATACGTATCTTCTGAAATCATTATGTGTAGAAGCGAGACACTAACGCCCAAAAAAATATAAAATAACCCAGCCTCGCCATCTTCTTCTTCTTCATTGCCGTCTTCGCCCATTGGTCAGCCGTTGGCCGTGGCCGCATGATCTTCTCCATGACCTGGTACTCATTCGTCTTCCCCAACACGGCGCTGGCGGCTGCCACTTTCGCCATTGGCAATGCATTCGGGTCTGAGGCGATCAATATCGTGGGCTGTGTGATGGCCGTCCTGCTAGTGGTGACATATTGCTTTGTCACGAGTATGATGGTGCGGGCAATCATTTTGCGCCATATCTTATGGCCACGGAAGGGCGAGGATAAGGATGAGGGTGGGTTTAAGATGAGCGAGATTCAGCCAGCTGCGCCCCCGATCCAGGGTGGATGAATTACTAAAGATCGGTAAGAGTGTATTGGTAGTTTAACAAAGTCAGAATTTTTTCCTCTTTTTCTCTTTGTATTTATTTTTTGTTTATTTTTAGTTGGGGGAGAGTTCGAGGAAGATTGTCTGGGTTTTGTGATGCCCATAGCAGCTCTTGATTAGGTTGTTTCTTCCTCTTTTCTCTCCTTCTTGGCTAATATATATATATATATGTGTGTGTGTGTGTGTGTGTAAGTGAATGGCGTTTCCATTGGAGTTACGGAGTCAAATGGATGAAGGTAAAGTTTGGATGCCCAAATAGATATAATTCACCTCATTTTAGCATCCATCGGCAAATATAGAACAGCATACTTCATTTAAATAGAGTTGACCTCGTCAGATGATGAAAATCCACGCCTCCACAGTTTTAAACAACCCTCCTCACCTTCCCCGTTTCAACCTCATACACCCATCCAGAAATAGGAATCCCAGACATAACGAGCACATGCTCATTCAACCACTTAACATCCCCCCTCACAGACTCCTCAAGCTGTGGAAAGGGCCGAAAGTCCGCCAGCTCGCTCCTCAGCGCCTGGCGCACCTTCAACCCAACATCCACAGTACTTTGATCACCATCAGCAGCAGCAACATCGCCCGCTAAATTTTCCTCGGCGAGCGCATGCGCCTGTTCATTGGTAAATGTCAACATGCCACAGCCCGTGTGCTTGACGAGTAGGATCTCTCGAGTTCCCAGCAACTGCTGCGAGATTACAATAGAGCGTAGAGCATCGGTGGCGTCCGCACCGGCGTTGCGGATTACATGGGCGTCTCCGAGGGATATGCCGAATGCACCGGCAGGGTCGATGCGGGCGTCCATACATGTTACTGGTAAGCAGTGTTAAGGTGTTTCTTTTCCGGGACAGATTGGGGAGGGGATGTATTATCCATGGACATACGGACGAGGTATTTCTTCGCGGGTGGCAGGGAAAGATGGCCCTGATCAAAGGTGTTTGCATACTGGGTATTTTGGTCGTGGAGATTTTGTTGGATTGGAGTTGCCATTGTCGTGGCTGGTTCGTGGTGTTTTATATATTTACGATGCAAATAAGCTGTGCCTTTAGAATAAGATCTGGGAATATTGTAAATTTATATATTCCCTGTCGTGTTTCTGGAGTTGGATGATCTGAATGCCATAATTAGTAGACGATCTCAAAATGACTATGGGGTGTTGTTTGTTATTCTCATAGATGGCATCCAGTCCCATTTGCAGTTTGGATTGGGTGTATAGCATAAAAGAACACCATCTTAAAGTCAAGCCTGTTGATTATTTGTGTTACAATATAACAAATAAACAGCGAATATCCACTTTGGGGGAAATACGGCAGTTTCATCTGAAATATTTTCATAGGAAAGTGAACATCTTGTCCTTTGTAATATATGAAAGCCGTCACTCACATGAACAAGAAGTAAATTCCACTTGGAGCCTTTCACATAGCCTGTGGTGGCTTGATGCCAGCTCGAATATCAGGATCCGAAATCGCCAGTTCCTCTCAACTATATTGACGTATTGGCATCTTGGAAAGTAGAATGGGATATATATACGGAGTTCTCCTCCTCCAACCCCCAGCCCCTCCACAACTATTTTCCATCCCCTTGCTCATCTCAATCGTCAGAGCATAAAATATCACAGAAGGGATATCACGCATTGAAGAGGAACGATTAGCTCATTTCGAACAAATGGCACAAGGTTCAAATGACGCCATGCGACGGCATGAGGGGCCATCCCCTCAATTTTTGGAGCGTTAACAGCGTTGCTTTTTCTTTTGCTTTTTTCGTCTGCATTGTTGCCCTATGAGAATGAGATTTCTAAAATGCGGGGAAAATTTGCTTTATTTTCTCCAGGTTGTCAGTAGCGCTCTCGGTGAGGGAGTTTATGAAGTATGAGTAAGAACTCACATTACGAAACATATGAAAATTGTTTGTTCGGTTTCCATATACAAATACACCCCGGATGGTTGATTATGGAGAGTGAAATATCCCGGGTTTATCCACAAGAATACAATCATACAATGCCTCAAAATATATATATTTGTCTATTCGCGGCGTCGGGTAATATCGTTCTCATCCAGCACCTCAGACACATGCAGTTTCCGCGCTTCGAGACAAATAGCATCCAGCAGCCATGTAAGAAAAACTTGACGGCCGCTGGATATCAAAGACCTCAAGGACGTTGATTGAGGTCATGGTGTCCTATAAAATAGCCGTAGATAGACAGCTGAGCTCGATCCTCTGCTGCCGGGAACCAGGTCTCCCTGGTGGTGGAGAGTCTCTAGCGCGAGGCTAGCCGGTCAGCCAGCATTATAAATGGCGGGCTGCCAGTTCCTCTCTCATATAGGAGATTTGAAGGGCTGGTTCTTGAGGCACACTGTCCATTGATCGGAATCGTGTTCACGATGTTCAATGAGAAATCGCCGATACGGACGATGTCAAACCTCTCCTCCTGGAAGTCAAATATACTATATCTGTCTGCCAGGGAACCCTCAAAGTTTAAGGCTGTTATTATATGAATCCTAGATGTGAACGGCTGGAGGGGAAACAACTCCATTTTTGAAGAGAGTCAATTTCTATCCGTTACTCAGAATTTGTGTAACCGAGGACTCTGAGTCAAATAACGGTTGTATCTTTTGTCCCAACCGTTTTATCACAGCCCCTGTGAGACGGGATTTTGTGCGGTTTTTCCACTGCAACAGAAGGATCAATCCCTCATCTTACAACGGATACCTGCGCCAAGGCTCTATCTAGTGATTGTTTAAACCAGCTTGAAGGTTCGGGAACTTTAAATAACTGCCTTGATATTTACTTCTCTCAGCCTTGGAATTTGGCCGGATAAATATCATGTGATATGCGCTTTCTCAACCCAGACTTATTGGTTGAGCTGAGCTTTTAAATCAAACCATAACAATTCTTTTCTGGATACGTCTTTGTCAAAGGATTACCACGAATTTGTTTGCCTGGAAGGGGAACAATCACAAGTATTCTTATTGCCAATGGCTGACAACCGCAAATCCGTCCTGATCACAGGGTAGGTTGGGTGAAAATCAATATTTTCATATGCACATATTTTACGTATCACACGAGTAGCCGAGTTTGCTGACTGCGCAATACGCATATACAGCTGTTCTCCCGGTGGCATTGGCCATTCCCTGGCGCGAGAGTTCCACCGCAACGGCCTTCGCGTCCTCGCGACTGCAAGAGATAAAAGTTCACTCATCAGCCTCAAAGAACAGGGGATTGAAACACTGAGCTTAGTCGTGAATAAGGAAGAGAGTAGGAAGGCATGCTGTGATGAAGTTGAGCTTTTGCTCAAGGGGAAAGGTCTCGATTATCTGGTTAACAATGCGTGGGTGCCCAACTTTTCTTGAATTGATCAACCAATGCTAATTTAAAGTAGTGGATTAAGTATGTTAATTTCTGTCGTCGGAATGGGAGGTCTGAAAAATTATGACATGAGAACAATTCTGCTATGCCTTAGGCATGCATTGTGGAACATATATTAACCCTGGATGAACTAGACTATACCGTCCCTGTCTTGGACGTTAACCTCCAAGAAGCCCGAGAAGTCTTTGAGACGAATTTCATCTCAGTCATTGCAATGTGCCAGGAATTCGCACCGCTGATTATAAAGGCCAAAGGCACAATCGTTCAAATAGGGTCCGTTGCAGGAGTAAGTGTTTTTAAGCCCTTATAGATAAATTTTCGTTTCTGGGTAGATTTCACTGATAATTCATGCCAGATAATCCCATATGTCTTTGGAGGCGTTTACAATGCGTCAAAGGCCGCCCTTCACTCTCTCAGTGATTCTCTCAGAGTAGAACTTGCGCCATTCGGGTTCGTTGAAACCCCTCCTTCGGGTTCAAGACAGCTATTTCATTCCCTACCCAGATAACCACCCTTGCGCCCACCTAAAAAAAAAAAAATAAAATAAAATAAATTGATTGCATCAAACCAAAGCCAAATTAGCGGACCGCAAAAGCTAACCATACCATTTCCATTCCTGATTCTCACCACGCCAGCGTCCAGGTAACAACCATAATAACGGGCGGCGTGAAATCTAACATCACGCGTACAGCCCACACCCTCCCTGAAACCTCGCTGTATCAGCCCGTCAAAGCCGAGTACGCACGACGCATCGGCCACAGCCAGGAGGGCGCCTTGTCAAACGAAGCCTATGCACGAACCGTAGTGACCCAGATCTTGTATGGGTCGGCCCCGTTGCGTTGGATCCGCTGGCTGCTTCTGTGGCCGTTTGGGGGCCCTGGAATACGCAGGAGTGGTAAGTATGTTTGGGCAGGGAATCGGTCAACTCTTTTATGGTTTTTGAATTGCGGGTGGACGTGGTTTGGTTTGATCCAGTGGTGGATGGCCAGGACATTTAATTTGTGGAAGTTGAGGAAGTGAGGGGGTGAGGTGGTGAGAAGTGGATGAGAGGAGGATGGATGATTATGATGGAGAGAGGCTTGGATTTGGAAGGTATTTTGATAAATTCCCCTCTCTCTATTGTACTATACTAGTCGTGTATAAAATCTGAGAAGCGCTTTTTGACCTAAAAGGGCGTCGTGAGTGTTCGTCATTTGCGAGATCGCGACAATATGATGGGGAAAGGATTGAATATCCATCCTTCCAAGGTAGCCAAATTGGGACTATTTCTAGTGGTTTGGAGCCCCGATTAATGAGCCATTTTACCACATATATGGATCCGAATACTCATGGATTCTAGAAATGTACGATGATGATATTTCAGCTGGTCCATTCTACATTGAGTAAAAAGGGAAAATAAGAGTAGAACATGGTCCAAGAATACACATAAGCCCGAGGAAAGCAGAAAATAAGAAAATACATAAGTACACTTATGCGAAAATAACAAACTCTAAAAGGTAATAAGGTACAACTGAAATGGGCAATGACATCCAATGGCAGCAATGGTACTGTACAAAAGGGTAGGGCCGCGAAGCTTGTACAGCACCTTAAAGTTAATTTTATCCAGAAAATCACATAGAAAAACAGAGAACCCCTCACATAAGCATCCCATGAGTTCTAAATTAAGGAGGTAAAAATGAAAGGTGGCAAAGAGTTATGAAAGAGGGGATAACCTTGTTCTTGTTGTCGAAAGAGGTTTACTGTTGAGAATGCAGAGTTGCACGCGCTGTCGTCATACTCCCGGGAACACCATTTGCAGTTTCTTTTAAACATAGCGTCAGAGACGAGAGCAGGATTTCCCGCATCAGGCAGCTAGGAAACGTGTGCGCGTGGGTGTGTACGGTATTCATTAGAGAACCAGAAGGCCGAAATCGTTATCATGAATACGTACGTATACAAATACACATCCCTGGGGGTTGGGCGGGTTGAAGACATGGTAACGTATGCGCGGAGCGTATCAAGAACAAGGGAGACAGACAACATCAAAGGAGAGGAATGGAAGAAAGAAGATAGCGCAACTCGGAGACCATGCGGCTTTTCATTTAAATACCAAGCGAGAACTCTACGCCCACGTCGATATCACGGGCCATTTTGACGACTTTGGAGAACTGGACAGATTTTTCAGCGGCATTTTGCAGATCCTCCATGGAAAAGATTTTGAGGCCGGATTCGTTGATCTATTGGTCATGGTTAGCTAATTTTCCACATTGTTATAGTTTGCAGAGAGGGCTACGTGGTAGTTAGGATGGATGGCCATACCAGCTCGTGTGCTTTAGCCATGTTGGTTCCTTGCAAACGTGCGACAATCGGCGTGCGAAGATTCATTTCGTTAACTACATTGATCAAACCTTGAGCGATGGCATCACATCTAACGATACCACCGAAAATGTTGACAAAAATGGCAGTGACCTTGGGGTCGCTGGTTATTAGCTCGAAAGCAGCTCTAATAGCTTGTGGGGTAGCGCCGCCACCAACGTCGAGGAAGTTGGCGGGATTGCCACCGTTGAGTTTGATAATGTCCATGGTTGCCATTGCAAGGCCAGCGCCGTTGACTTGGAGGCCGTAAGCAAAGAATCATGAAGTCAGCGGTTAAATGGTTGGCTTACCCAGACACCCAATATCTCCGTCCAATTTAATGAAGTTCAATCCAGATCTAGAACACATTCCTTGTCAGCGAGTAAACTCATCGAAAATGAAATTTGGGGAAACGAACTCCGCAGCTTTAACCTCATCCGGGTCTTCCTGGGTAGTATCTCTCCATGAGAAAATTTCTTTTTGTCTAAATTCGGCATTATCATCAAATCCAAGTTTAGCATCCATGGCAAGAACTTCATGCTCAGTAGTCTCACAAAGAGGGTTTATCTCGATTTGTGTCGCATCCTTCTCCATGAAGACTTTGTAAAGCTTTTGAATGGTATTTTTGGCTTCTTCCAAGCATTGTTCCGAAAATCCCAGGTCCTTGGCAATATTCCTTGCCATCTCATCCGTGACACCGACATTGATGTCGACACTGGTAGTGGTGATGGCATCGGGCGTTTCCTTGGCGACTGTCTCGATATCTACACCACCTTGTGATGAAGAAACGATGACTGGTGCTTGAGTCTGCCTATCCATCAGAATAGCTAGGTAGAATTCTCGTCGGGCAAATTTGCGCTCGCAGATATATACGGCATTGCAGATGCGACCTTGGGCGCCGGTTTGTTTAGTGACGAGCTTGTGGCCGATCATCTGATCCGCAAACATCTTGGCCTCAGTCGGCCTACATCTCAAGTTCAGCATAGATTCTATGTGTTAAGAAAAAGGGCGCACACGAGAGAAAAAAAAAAAAAGCCCTACGAATATATAACGCGCACACCACCCTTCAGGCCATTATCAAAAGTGCCCTTTCCTCGGCCACCGGCGAGAACCTGAGCCTTAATCACCAGATCCTCCGCACCTATTAGACATCCTTTAGCAATACGGACACCCATTTATCCCTTATCGAATGGAACGGACGGACCAATCTGTTTGGCTACAGCTTCTGCTTCCTCTGCGGTTCGGGCAACTTCGCCCTTAGGAACGCCTACCCCATACTATATCCACCCTTCATCAGTGCCATCCCTATCATTTTCTATTCCGGCATGGCCCGGCGAAGTACGTACTGTTTTCAGGAGGTTTGCCGAGAGGTATTCATGGATGGAGAGGTTTCTTCTTTGCTGCTGGGCAAAGCGACTAGGAATCGGAGTCCTCTGTAAGGGAGATAGGATAAAAATTAGCATCGACTACGCCCTGTACTAGGCCATAAGTATTGGCAATACCCCACTACTTCTCTTCCTCGAAAAAAGTACGATAACTTTGACGGGTTTGCCAATATTTATTTCCTAGTACTATTTATGTCTTTTCTCTGATCGGGGCTGTTGTTAATGGTGGCCGGAGGAGAGTTTGACAACTCACTGCAGAGGCTCTGAAAGTGGCAGCAATTGGGTTGCTACGGACGAGTTTGAACATCGTGGGCAATTCAACTCGGCGAGGAACACAAAAGAGATGGTATAATAAAGAAGAAAAAGAAAACGGTGGAAGGATGGAAGGAAGAAGCAGTGGGGAGAGTTCGCTGCGGTTGGATGAGGTCGCAGTAGTATTGGACCGTATATCCAAGCTACGGATGTGGTTTAGTGGTAAATAACATTGTCACGCTATGTATTTTTAGTATATTGCTCTGGTGAGAGACAACATCTACAAACGTTGTTCAAGGCATCTGCCAATACTTCAAAATGTCTATCTCCAAATCCGAAGCAGATATAGTCTTCAACAGAGCGAACGTGGCCCTGGCACGCAGCCAGCGCCTCATCGCATCATGGCTGCCCCCCAAAACTGCTGAAGAGATCGCCAACACGAAAACCGAGGAGGAACTACTGCGGGAAGAAGACGAGATATTTACCCCCGTTCCGGAGAAGTGTGTTATCAATCCTTCAATCAATCCTGTCCACCCCCACGTATACACCATCGCTGCGCTCTATAAATCAGTTATATGTCGCACACCAAATAGAACTCTAACTGCCCCCTTCTTTCCAGGCTAGGACTCGGTGCACCCGTCCCAAAAAGCCAGGAAGATAACAACTTCAATCGCACAGAGCTCAGCTCCAACGAGAAACTACGAAAACAGCTTCTGGGCAAGAATTACACTTCAAACATGCCGGTGAATGGTCCACGGGATCCTCGACTGCTGCTGGAGAAGAAGCAACAGCAACACCGCCAACATGCCAAAGAGCAACCACTAAGCGATGACGAGGATGAAGGACGATCTTCCTTGGGCAGAAATAAAAGAAAGATCGTAACGGAGAAGACAATTCAGGCTGGGACAGATGATGGTGCTGCTAGAGCTACCCCTACGACGACTGCAACGCCAATTGGAAACGGCGATATTGACGACCTTAAATCAGATGACGGAAGCCCGCAACGCAGCGTTCAACGGAAGAAGCCGGCCAGTTATCTCGACGAGCTCTTATCGGAACGATCGAAGAAGAAAAAGAGGAAAAAGAACAAAAATCAGTCGTAGCAGTTTATGTAGCAGAAAAATTCAACCCATTGAAAATGGCTGATTCTAAAACGTGGGAGTCGGGCACCATTTTTCCTTTCCTCTGCGTGCTCTTTTTACATTGATGAAAAACTCAACAGGTAGTATAAATAGATCGCGAGGCCCCTGCAGAATCGACTCCACATTTTCGTAGATATGAGAGAAATTTCTTTTGCGAAGATTGAACCCCAATCAGCTCCCAACATCTTTGGAAAAAGGGTTGAGCTGAGTTGACCAGTGCCATCGGCGGATATCTCATGTGCATGGCGCATATAGTTATAAGTTGACATAGAATCAAGTTGATTTTGGTTTAGGAGGAGGGGTGGGTCTGGACTTCTCACCACCTTGGGCAAACCTCCGCCACAAATGTCAATCTCTGTCCCCTCATTGCAAATATCTCATACACCATGATTCGGCATTTTATTATTATTCGATTGTCTTTGAGAAGATATCTAGATTTTCATGAAATCAGCACTTGATGGATCTTTAATGCTTTAATTCTGATAAATATTTAGAGAAATATAAAAAATATATATTAAATATCTATTTTAATAAAACAATCAGTTTGTTCATGATGAATGTAATCAATTGTTAATCATATCTTGATTTTGACTTGGCATTAATCATCTAACTCTTGCTACCTTGGCATCGTGCACCAAGCAGCGGAATTGTCATGCCACAACACCTGCAGCCGTATGTTACGGGCTCCAATAACAGTCGCCGCTGTTATTGTGTGTGACCTTCATAAGACTGCCTAGGATATCTCTTGGGAACTCGGGTGATGCCTCTGAACCCAACATTGACCAGTTGACGTTGTGCCGAGATTCAATGCGTCTCTAATGTACGTCCCGCTCCGCCCCGCTCCGCCCCGCTCCATCCCAGTGCGATCCCATGTTTCTTGCCTAGCCCACGACCAGCCGACCGACTAATAGTAAAAGGGAAAGATTTTGGGGCATAAGATTGAATTGGGTCGGATTGGATGGGTTGGTGGAAGTGGCTGTTTTGTTTGTTGCTTTTTCTCAAGGAAGTAAATAAATGTAGAAGAACAAAACGAAAATATAAAATCAACGCATATTTGATTAGCCAAATCAATTTTTTAAATGACAAATGCGACTAATCCGACATATACATATTCCAAACAATTCCGACATTCCAATAAGCATTATATATAGAATATAGTAAATAGTAACGTAGAAAAAGGTTGAACAGCCAAGCCAAACCAAGGTCAACACTAGACAGGTCATATATATGTATGCGCTTCTTTTAAAAAACCACAGAAATAAAAAAAAAAAAAAATATGGTGTATCACAAGTTATAATCAAGAAATAGAAAGAATGTAGGGTTAAGTAGCTAATTGAGTAAATGAGAAGAAGGGAGGAAGAAGAATGAGAAAGGAAGGTGGGAGGGAGAAGTAAATAAAAGAAATAAGAAAACACGGTTTGGTTTGGTTAGAGATGAAATTGAGTTAGTCCAAGCAAGAAGATAAGAACAAAATATCGTTAGCAAAACAAATCACAGTTTGGGGGAAAGGTGTGGACCTGCCGTGCTGTGCCGTGCCATGACTTATAATATAAACAAACATGTCAGGAGGCAGAATTATCAAAAGAAATGAAAAAATAAGTAAATAAAAATAAAAATAAAAAAAATCATCTAGCAAAACCTACGCTCGTTTCCCCTCCGCAGTTCTTATTGTAACCGCTTCCTCTTTCGATCCTCCCCAACCCCATCATCCTCGCCCGGCCGCTCCCGCTCCGCCGTCGCCGCTGTCGGATTCAATAGCGAATGCACATTACTTGCCATACTCGACCGGCGCGTGGCAGGCAACGAGTCCCCAGCCGGGCGAGGGAATTTCGGCCCGCCAACAGACCATCCACTTTCCGGGTTCAACGAGGAGGACGAGGACGAGGAGTGTGCAGCGAGTGGGTGTTGGGGTGGGTGTGGGTGTGTTTGTGTTTGCGAATATGTATGTGGATAAGGCGGGTGCGGTGCTGCACCGGGCAGCTGGGGTGGGGCGGCGACAGGGTCGATAGATATGGGCGGCGGTGGGGAGGAGTGTCTGGATGTGTCTTGGTTGGTGTTACGGCGGGGGCAGCCCATTTCATACCTGGCGAGGAGGTCGCGGACATGTTGGTGGTCTGCAGTCGGGAGCGGAGGGGCTTGATTCATGGAGATGTTGTTGGTGTTGTTGTTGTTTGGGTGGTGAGCGGTCTGTTGCGGGGAAGGTGGCCATTGAGGGGAAGCGTGGTTAGGGGCGGAGGGTGAGATAGCGTTGTTGTTTGTTGCTCCCCAACCATGTTCGCGAATGTCTGCAGAGGTGTGACGGCGGCCGAGATTAGGGCCTGCCGCCGCTACAGAGGAGAGGGGATGAGGGGCAGGTTGTTGGGGTGGGATTTGGGGGCGGTTGTAATTTGGTGATGAGTTAGCGGCACCAATTGACCCGTATCGACGAGGGGATACGGCAAGGTGGGCTGGAACAGGAGCTTGGGCCATGGAGGGGCGCCGGCTCTCGTCTTGAGGCATCTGGCGCGGGGAGAGTGGCGGACCGGAATGGAGGGTCATGCTGCCAAAGTATGGTTGTCGACCGGATAGGAGAGACTCGTGAGGATTCTCATAGGCACGAATGGCATCCAATTGCCGTGAAATCTCTCGTTGCATGTTGGCAGCTATTTTGATCGATCAAAGAATTAGTTGCTCATTCCAAAGCTTGAACGGTTTCCGATTCCCAAATAAAAAACGTTCGTTTCGCTCAAGCTCATTGGCTCAGACTCACCATCTCTATGAATCGCATTATCAGGGTCAGGGACAATGGACATGACGAAATGCGACATGGAATTGGACCACTATAAATCCAGGTCAGTAAAGGAGGACATTCTTCACCAAAAGCTCCGAAAAACGGCGTAGTAGTATTCTCACTTGATGGCATCGCACTAAACTCTCCGTCAAGGCTTGACATCTGGAGTTTAACTGAGAATAGTTCTCCTCCATGCGAGAAAGACGAGCATGAAGATCATAGATATTGTGCTCTGTATTGAGCAGTCTGGAATCGATCACTCTGGAATCAGCTGCTTCGGGAAGTGGTTCAGCGGGAGTTGCAGGTTGAGAAGAACTTGGTTTGTGTCCCGAAAAAGAGTCGCGATGAATTAGGGTCTGTCTTGATGCGCGACGTTTGATCTCTCGTAGACCGGCTACATCTCCCTTTTTGAAATTACCATTGCCATGTTTGAACTCCCACATCTGAGAGTCAGGAGATCCTGTGTGGAAGACATCGCTGACTATAAACATATGACAGGTCAGAGTTGGATATGAGTTAGAACGAACCAATTGATTCAAAACCAGGTATTATGTGGATATGGCCGAAGGTACCTTTATGAAACCCATACATATTCAACTGTCTTACGAAGGAGGAAACATTGGTGTGCTTGAAATATTGACTGCACAATATAGGTCAGTAATCAGTTACAGCCGGACAAGCAATGCTATTCTAGAAGCCTGGGATAAGGAGCACGTACGCGAGAACTTTTGAGAAATCCTGAGAGGGAGACATAACGAAGCTCTCGTTTGAGCTGGACCAAGAAATCAAATGTTGTATACTCGGGTCTTGTAGCATGCTGTGCGGTGGCGAATTGCATTAGGGATCAAACATGGTTCCTCAATTTAGGGGAAGCAAAATGATGTCCCAACCTACCTGTACAGCTTATGTATAAAGGCTGTTTGAACGACCTTGGGTTGTTGCGCAGCAGCAGCAGCGCCTGTAGGCTGGCTTTGCGCATGGCCGGCAGACTCACCTCCCATCATCGCACCTGAGGATGCATCACCAGCGCCAGCGCCGTTCGCATGGTTATTATTGAGGCTACTATGGCTGTGGTTTGCATGGCTGTTGTTGTTATTGCTATTATGGTTTGCGGAAGCCGGTCCGTGTTCCGACTCAGGGATGCCATTGTTGTTGGTTGGGGGAGCCATTGAAGCCGATGCAGGCGGCGAGAGGTCCATGGGATCACCTTGCGAGTGGTGATCGGATGGAGCAAGGGACGAGGAGAGGACCGGGATGGTTCTGGATTTTCCGATGTCGGTTGGGCTGGAAAACGGGCTTCGAACATGGTGTTCTTGTATGCGATTCATGGCGGAAAAAGGAAGGATATGGTAATAGTGGACAGTAGATATGGAGATCCTGTATTGGTGGGTGTGATAGGGCCGACGGAGGGTCCCAGCGATGGCGCGCAAAGAAACGAGAAGAGAAGAGCAGAGTGGGGCGGAAAAGGGGGCGATGGGAGTGGAGAGGAGTGGAGAGGAGAGGAGTGGAGCGGAGCGGAGGGGGGTGAAGCCGATGGTGGACAGCTCTAGACTGGCTGGGTAATCTAAATCGATTCGATATGGAGATAGGGAGAAATAGATGGGGGATCGACGATTGGAGGAGGTTATACCGTAGGGCGGAAGCTAGTGCAGTGATGTTTGCAGGCGAGGATCGATTGATAAGTGGACGGGAAGCTCAGGACAGTCGGGAGAGAAACGAGAAGAGGTGCAGGGAGGCAAAGGAACCAGGCACGACGGTCGTGGTACTGGGACGGCCGGCGAGAAGAACAGCACGCATCTATTTTTCTATGCAAGGGGTCGACTACGATGGAACGGGGGTCGATGGATTGCGCCAGGTTGCAAGAGTAGCGAGGAGAGGGAGTAAAGAGTAGTGCTCGAAGTAGTAGTAGTAGTTGTTGTTGTAGTAGTAGTAGTAGTAGTAGTAGTAGTAGCAACGGTAGCAGCAGCAGAAGTAGTAGGAGGAGTAGGAGCAGTAGTGGTTGGCGGCGGCGGCGGCGGCGGTGGTGGTGGTGGTGGTGGGAGCGATGGTGGCAATTGGAGTCGAGCAACGGGTCGGTCCCAGAAATGAAGTGAACAAGCCGGCGTTACAGGCACTGGCAACGAGAGAGATATACCGAGTCGAGACAGGACTGGCATCATTGCATCAGCAATTCGATACGTGGAGAGGATAATAAGCAGGATGGAATAGCAACATCGGATACAGCATAAACAAGACCAGATCCAACCAGTACGGGGCAATCCTGGCTGGAGTTACATACAGACAGGACCAGGAGAACCTCAACCGGCGCCCGTAACTACGCAGTATTTAAATACGCTAACCCACAACTTGGAATTAACAATTAAGGCCCGAGGTTCCGATGTAGCTAGATGGAGGGATAAGTAATAGGATAATAAATGCAACTTAAACACTGCGAAACGGCGAGCCAGTGGGCGCAAAGCCTGGGGGGGGGGAAAAAGAAAAGAAGAAAAAATGGAAAAAGAAGCCGAAGGAAAATGGAAAAATGGAATGCCCCAAAAAGGAGAGAAAAAGAAAAGGAGAAAGAAAAAGCAAAGAAAAGAAGAAAAGAAGAAAAGAATAGCGAGTCTACCGAGATGCATTGTTTGATATATTGATACAGACAGTCAGACAGCCAGACAGCTTCCAGAAACTTATTCCAGCTGTTGAGATATTTTAGAATTCTGTCTGTAAACTTCATTGTCTGACCAGATATTTACAACTGGCAACACGAGCTTTACCGGATCTGTTATAATTTTATTTTTATTTTTTTATTTTTTTATTTTTTATTTTTTTTTTTTGGTTGCAGGACAAGGTGGTCTCGGAGACAGTTCAAGTCCATCTTTGTCTCATTCTTGCTAGCATTATTCATGATATTTTTATGAGAGATCCATTCTGTCAATTTTGAAACCGGTCTCGCTGCACAATTCTGCTAGAACAATGCAGCCTTACCCTGCAGCTTCATTTCCATCGATACAAATAATTAATTACTAGTCCATTAGCATGCCATGAAGCTGTTGAATCCGTTCATTCTCCCCGATCATGAGTGGTGGAGGACTTCATCCGGGAGGTTCAGGGGGCTCTCTCCCACAGCTGTACCATGCCAGACACTCTACTCCGTACGTTCGATACTATCATCCTGAACTGCCAACAGAAACTCACCCACTGAAGCCATTGGCCCTTCTCTATGACCAGTTTGGTCGGTTCCTGTCGTACCAGATGGTACAGCACTCTGCCCTTTACTCAGGGGGTTAAGTTAGTAGTGAGCGACAGTCATGAAGATATGAAAGGAAGAAATCAGCCATGATCCCTAGTAATAATTACATGTCTCTTCCTTCTCCTCGCAGAAC
This sequence comes from Histoplasma ohiense, assembly GCA_017607445.1. NCBI lineage: Eukaryota > Fungi > Ascomycota > Eurotiomycetes > Onygenales > Ajellomycetaceae > Histoplasma > Histoplasma ohiense. Next base: position 6,402,534 of record JAEVHH010000001.1, read on the forward strand.
TCAATCCTCAACCAAGAAGGTCTCCAATTGATTATTTGGAGAGAAACACCCTTTTTCCCCCCTCCCCAAAATGTACAACAGAAGCTAATCAGGCAGAATGGATGCTTGCAAATATCAAGCCAAGGATAGATGGCATGTTTGATATTCGACTAACACCAGATTTGGCGAGAGTCTTGCAACTGTGGTTGAAGGTGCACATGAACCATCTCAACCCGCTCGAGTTGTTCTCGACCGTGCCTTGATGCATTTCTGGCGCTACATGCAACCTTTAGTTAGTTATGCATTGCGTCTTAGATTGCTTGTTGTCGTCAGTGTAGGTATGAATTTACTTCTCTTTTCGCTTTTTCTTGACGAACTCACTCTTTCTAGGTTGGGATAATTGCAACGGAATAGGGGTCTTCTTCAAGAAGACCTTTCGCGTCCTTTATCCATTCATTTTTTTTTACATTAGCTTCGCCTTCAAACGGGGAGAACTCCATCCGGTCAGCCAGGGCGTTCCACACCAGCTTTATGCCACCCTTGTTTCCCGTCATGTTCAATACTAATCTGTACCAATGCGGAAGCTGTCTTCCTCAGTGATTTCTACACAGGACTCGCGAACAACTGTTAAAACTTTATCAATGTACTAATATGCCATTATTCATATGTTATTGGTTCCATGTAGCCAACACATTAAATGATGAAGCAACCTGTAAACTCTCTCTCACTTAGCCCTGGGTAGAAGCCTGTTGGAATGTTCTGATGGCTGTTTCAGTCTATTTCTACTGGCATTACCCTACAGGCCAGGCCGTGATCCCTCACCTTCCTCTTTCTGTTGACATTTATGCTACTCACATCCCCATCCTCTCATTTCGGCATTAGCTGTGTTCCACCCAAATGCTGAGTTGGTGATGCTTTCACTGGACTTCTGTGGATGTTCCGCCTGGTCCCCTGCTGCTAGCAGCAAACAAGCAAACAAGCAAGCAACCAGGGAAAAGCGACGCGCTTCCCTCTATTATCTCTATTGTATCCACTACAATAGTGCGAAATGATGCCAGCCTTCCCACCTTTATTTAAATTCTCAGCTTCACTTCCCGAACTTCTGGAGATTCATGCGCCCCGTCTTATCCAGCACGCACCTTAGTCGGCAGCGCCATAGCTGTGGCTATCGAGCGTGAACATCACCTGCACCCGAACCGAGTCCCTCCAAACCATGCCGCCGACAGGCATGACATTCGACGAGTTCATGGGCCTCTTCGCTGATCCTGCACAGGGCCTTCTATTAAATCTAGAGGGAAATTGTTGAACGCGCGTCCGCCTGTTGCTGCCGCTAGCATTCTCGCGACTGGGGATCAATTTATCTCTCAGTTTGATGTTTATTACTCCCACTTCTGGTACAACTTTGCCCTCCTTTGGGTATCCATCTTGTCCAATGCTATGGCCTCCATAGAGTTGTACTGGGTTGACACGATCCTAGGAGTAATAGCATAATCGTTCCTAGATCGATGTGGTTGGTGGGATGTAAGTCTCTTGGGTTGATGTTGGGGAAATGATAGAGCTGGGAGAAGGGGAGAGAGTTTTGTTTTATTCTCTCTTGGACATTTCTTCTCTTATAGCCTCTGTAATTTTTGCAGATTTTTCTTATTTCACTGTATGGCATTTAGAAAATATAGTGTTTGTGTACCGACATAGAACTAGATGGGGTGGGACTTTTTCTTGTTCTTGTTAATTCCTTATTTTTCTCATTCATTCTGGGTTTCCCAGGCCGCCGGTTTAGAAGATATTTAAATGTTGACATTGGACCGGCATTTAAAACCAGCTTAATTTGGGTCATGAAGTCCATTGAGAAAAGAAGTAGTTACTGCGCATTCTTTAGATAAGAATGGCACAGAAAATGGTTTCACAAAAACGAAACTACGTTCTATTCTTGTTGTCATATCGTATGGACATACAATATTTGCTGATGTCAATCTGCTTGGTCAATTCGATAAGAACCCAGGGAATGTTCGTAAGGCTCTGTCTACTCGATTGGGTTTTGGACCCGCCATCACGGTTGAGATAAAAGAGGGATAGACAGTCCAGAGCAGTGATGACATGATTGCAGAATGTGGCCAAGCAAGTGCTCGGAACAGTCGAGACCGGAAACTGCGTCTATTTAAATAATGGCGAGGGTGAGTCCATCACACACAAAAAAAAACTATCCTCCTCGAGGAGAATCTATCGCGAGCAAAAGAGCAGAATCCTAGGTTCAATTAGATGGTTAAGTTAACTTACCCTTTTAAACCTTAAAAAGAGAGATATCAGAAGCTTGGTGTTGGATCATCCCGTCACGATTCCCGTGTGTTACTTGCTCCCACTCTCCCCCATTACGGATATTTCTATATTTATACTATTCTCATCTTCCACTCCTTTCTCCTTCATACAAGCTAAGTGGGTTTCATCGGAAACATACTTTATTTTGTGAGTACCTAACGCTCTAAGCACACACAAAAAGTATGGAAATGTGGGGAAATAAAGGTTTCCCAGATTCAAGCTTTTACTATCCATCCTGCCCTTTTCCCATAGTCACACTAGATGTCCTAATTCAGCGTCTGTTCGTTTCGAATAGGATATCCACAGACGGAGACTTCGAGAAACAGGAGCGATACACTTGCACAGGGCTATCGGATCGTGGGGCACGGCCATCTTTCCCTTTTCCTTGTTTTTCGTACCCCTCCACCCCACCAAGTTTATCTACGTGAAAGTTCAAACGAGACCACAATGGTAGAAAAGGTCTATGTCACATATAACCAGGTATGTCAGGAGGAAGGAGGAGGTAGCAAAAGAAAAAGAGAGAGAGAAAGCGCGTGTATTAGATATGTTCGACTGAAGAGCGCTGATAACCATGGGGGGTCTCACAACCTCAGCGGTTTGTATTTCAGCCATTTTCTTGCTCGAAAGAGACTGCTGAGCAACATGACATATCTACCGCCCCCCATCCACCGTCAACGACCGTGAGGCTGACTGGGGAGAAGGGTGGTGGAACCTAACCTTTACATTACGCCGAATATGCGAATAACCTGTCTTTTCTTGATATAATAGGTGCACACGTTGTGTCAACTCTCGGCAGACCGCATCCTCAATGATTTCAAACCAAACCTCATGATCGCCATTGGCGGGGGAGGATATATTCCAGCAAGAATTCTAAGGTATTCCCTTTCCTAAATACCCTCTCCTTCTCCCGGAAAGTAGGGTGAATGTGGATGTGGAGAGGGATACAAAATATTGTTCTACTCCAATCCACCAGAGTTAAAAATCAACATGCCAAAAACACCCATACACATCAGCATAATTTTGTCTTCGTTCCCCTTCTTATTCAAACTTTTCTCCATATTTTTTGAATAAAATTAGGTCCTTCCTCAAACAACCCGGCGGCGCAAACATCCCCATCCAAGCCATCGGCTTATCGCTGTACGAAAACCTAGGAAAAGACGACCAGATTGAGCAACTCGGAACGAAAGTTACGCGCACGCAATGGCTCGATCTCAGCTCACTGGAAATGGCAAATCTGATCGGGAAGAATGTGTTGATTGTCGACGAGGTCGATGACACGCGGACGACGTTGGAATACGCTGTGCGGGAGTTGCAGAAAGATGTACAGGTTGCCCAACAACAATTGGGTAGAGAGGGAGAGACGACTACATTCTCTGTGTTTGTGCTGCACGTGAGTGCCTTTACTTTTCTTTCGTTTGTTGTTCTCTATAGCGGGGGTGTTATTTATTTAGAATATGGAGTTGAAGGGGGAGAGGCAAAGAAAAAACATCCCGAGCATGTTCTCTATCTGCCAGGAAGAATCGAAAATATTGTTTTTCCAATCGAGAAAAGATAAAAGGAAAAGAAAAAAAGGAAAAGAAAAAAAAGAAAAGAAAACTGACCAGTCCTCTCGTCGCCAACCAGAACAAAAACAAAGACAAGAAGGGTACACTGCCCACCGACATGATGGAGAACGGACGATACCTTGCTGCAGTCACCACTGGTGATGTCTGGATTTGCTATCCATGGGAGGCCAAGTACGTCTTTCCTACCATTTCCCATATCTTCTAGATTCCCATCTTTCCGTATCCCTTCGTTCCCCTTTGCCCAAAGCCTCTGCCCTCCAATTGTGCCACAGGGAATTCCAACATAACCATCCATCCCCGGGGATGGTATGTATGACCCGTGCAACATACTTTATCCAAAGACTTGAACACATCATGCACGGCAGTCTCTGGCTAATCCTTCACCTTTTACGTCCCCTCCGCCCCTGGGCCCTGCGTTTATTTAACCGCCTCGTTCAGCCCTTTGCCCAATCGATCTGTCGATTGGCTCCCTTTGTAAAATAGATATATTAGAGTTTTGCTTGCCGTATTAAAGTATTTGCTGATTCCATACGCAAACAGAGATATCGACGAGCACGATCACCTGGCGGCTCAACATCCATTGGCTTAATGTTTTCTATATTTCCTTTCTACCCTCCACCAGTATTGGTTCCTTTGCCAATACACAAAAGCTAATAGTGGAAAATTTTTATGAAATTTCTTTTCTGCTTCTGTCTCCTAGCTCTATTACGTTTTATATTACTTTTTTCTCCGGCTCCCCAACCTCCCCACCTCTGTTTCTATTCTGCATTCTGCATATTTGCGTTATTTTAGCTTTCTTTTTCTTTGATTTTAAAATAAATGAAAACTATGACGTAGCCTGACATTAGGTTTAGAATTTCTTAAAATTGAAGATTCTATAGATATTAGAAATATTTTGCACTGGAAAAAGAAAGATCCTTGAATTATGGAGGATAGCTTGTTAACAATGAACGAAGCCAAACAAACAGGTATAAGAAACAGCAAAAAGAGACAAGAAAAAAACAAGAAAAATTTCCCTCATCGGAGCTCAACATTCTTTGCACCCATCTCAATAAAGAAGCCTGACATTTCCGTCTCGTCTCCTCCTACCTCCAACCTTTCTTTCCTCTCCTGTCCACTCCTCTCCCATCCCCTGCTTCCTCCCGGCCGCTGTCCATTGATCACAACCCCGACCATAAAAGACTGAACAAGGATGCATAAAACCACCCTAATCAACGTCCACCTTTGCCACCCGCAACTGGTTCTTCGCTTCCAGAATCTCCTCCTGCAGCGATGAGTACTCCTCGGGCACATCGTTGAAGGCATACACACCCCACCCGAGGCGGAAGAGCATGTATGCGCCTATTACCATGAGGGAGTAGAAAGGGAGCTGTGTGCGTGGGTGCGCGCGCAGGAGCGCGGGGTTATATTTAGATTAGTTTGTTTTCATTGTACAAGGCAGTTGATGGGTGGGTGCTTGTGGAGGTATCCTGACTGGGTACTATTGAGGGTTATGGGGTAGATTGTTCAAGGGGGTCGCCGTAGAACTAAATAGGGGATGGGGGGGTTGTGGCACGTACGACTGGTATTATTTCATTCTGGATGGTGGGGCTTAGAGGAATGAGGCCGAGGTAGAGGGCGAGGTAAAGCTGGTATTTTTTTTTTTTGGTAGGGGGGGGGTGGTTAGCTGATGGCGTGGTGATGCGGTAGAGGAGTTGAATTTCAATCGTTTTTATTTTTGTATTTTAGCGTACCGATGTGATTAAGAGGAGGACAGAGAGAGTCTGTTGGGCCCGGGTCATCTTTGAAGATGTATGTAGAAAAACAGGGGTGGGAGTTGTGGCAGATGGGAGGTCAGAAACTTGTAGGTAGCTAGCTCATCAAAATTAAGTAGTTAAGTGGTGGTATGGCCCCAACTGAAAAGAGAATCAATATATGTATCACACAATTAATATCCCTGAAGTGTGAGGGGATCAACCCACGGTCGTGTAGAGGAATTGTCAAAGGTTGTGTTGATCTGTTGGGCTATCTTGTGTGTTATCGTGGTTTTTCGATATGCTGCTGGGCATATTTTTGGTTGCCGCGTGTAAAGTCAAATCACATGGCCTTCGCGTCTAATTAGCGTAAACTACACGCCCCAACCAACCTTCCTCGAGTCATTTAAAGACAAGTAATCGAATAGATATGGGCGAGTGTGTGTGTGTGTTAAGGTGTATTACTAAGTATCATTAACTCACATTCAGGAAGATACAAGTCTAGCCTTCTCAGATGCAAGAGAAATGATGTTTCTACTCTCAGGATTGGCACATTTTAGCGCAGATAGTTTTCAGCTGACTCTGGTAACTTTCTACGGGGAAGGAAGATTAACAAAGCCAAACAGAGAAGATAAGACATGCAAGTATTAGGCAGCGGCGGGGACAGGGCGGGGACAGAGCGGGGACAGCGGATGGTGAGTCAGAGAGAAGAGACACGGGTAATTCGGAGGAGATTTGAGAACAGGGGAGATTTGACGTGGGAGTATCCGCGCTCAACACGCGGAAGCTATCCTAGATCGCAAACCCTAATTGCCTGAAACGGCATCTGGCGAACCTAGGACCATGTTCTAACCATCACACTTGAAGTTCACCCGCTCTCATGCAGGCAGCAAATGCTGTTTCAATGTCTCCTTTCCTCTTACCCTTTGAAAACAAATTCTGCTCTCCATAGATATAGCTAATACTTGCTTGGCTGAGTAGCGCTATCATTTAGTTATTCCATCGGATCCACTAGCCTGGTTGTGCCTAATTTGACGCTAGAGCGCGTCTACCTGTCCCTCTCTATCTCAGACTTACGTTCCTAGATCCCAGTCAGATTGTTTGGTTCCAAGGCTATGATTTTACATTCCCGCAATATTTGCCGGTTCAAGGGTCACATTCCCTTCTTTCCAGAGGCCATTCTCCATTTTTGATCATACGAACAAAACTGGAGAATATTCATTTTGTGGCTTTTCGGGCTTTGACCCTGGTCATTTGAAATTATCCCTCTTCCTAAAGAGCCCATATTCCCAATAAAACGCCAGGCAGCTGTCCCCTTATTTGCTTTATGTCAACTTCTAGCAAAAGTCATACGACTGGAAAATGAGTACTATAAAAGATGAGCACCCGCGGGAGGCATCTCAGCCTTCTGCGGTACATAACCAATGCAGCGAGTTATCGTTATCAAAATCAGGATCTGAAGAAGATAAACCACCTTCTCGTTGTACGAATTCCCCTTTACCCGGAGGTTCTTCTGCCCCATCTGCGCCGTATAGAGACGGGCCCAAGCTGTCAAAGGAAGAGGAGGAGGAAATGTTTCGGGCCCTGCAAGCTATATTCCAGGTTGCTGAAGAGGAGGAGAAAAATTTCGATGTTAAGGAGTTACTCACTGCATTGGAGGGGGCGGAAGAAGATACTCGACAGAAGATGAATGCCCTAAAGGGTGTCAAAGCCAACCTTGATCTTCTCTGGAGGAGCGGATCGCATTTCATGGTCCAAGCTGCTGAGGTATTGGCTAATGGGAGTCGTGACCGTATGTTCAATCTATCTAGGGACTCATTCGGACAGTTCGAAAAAATTTTGGCTAATTAATTATATTTTGTTGATAACAGCGAAATGGCGGCGGGCATACGGTCAGACCGGGATATTGGACTTTTTCCTCCAAGTAATTGCAACATCTGATGTGGAAGATGACCTCCTACTTCACTCGTTACGTCTAATAGGAAACTCCTGTGCAGACACTGGTACGTGATTGGATTCATGGACCACCGTCTCAGCCCTGGTCATGTTCTTCTTCTTGGCTGACTTGCAATATGTGTAGATGAAAATAGGCAACTGGTCGTTGATAAGAATTACACATCTCCGATTATTAACCTTTTCCGGAACCCTGCCGTAGTGCATGTGGCCATCCCTGTTATATATAATATTTGCGTCGACTTTGGTGAGGCTCCACACTCCACCGCTGTTCTCCTAAGCACGGGCTATTGTCAAAGCTAATTTATTTCGACAGAACCAGCACAGGCCCAAGTCGCTGCAAACGGAGTTGGATACAGCCTCCTCACGCTACTTTCCGATCATTTAATCGAAGGAAATGCACTCCTAACATATGCTCTCGAACTGCTCGAGACAGCAACTGAACAAGGTTCGTCGATATTCACTCTCTTCGCAGCTGCAACTGAAAGATAGAACAAAAAGCTGATACCAGCAGCTCAAGGAGTTGAACGTGCACCGGATGCCGCTCTTCCATTACTTATCAATCTCGCCACAGATGAAGACATAGGGTTTCCTCAGTTTACAACACTCGCTAGCTGTCTTGCTTCATATCTGCTACATGAGCGCTTTCAAAATATATGCATTATTCACCATCTTGTCGAAAGGGTAATTTCGGTCCTTTACCGATCGTACGACCTTGCTCTTCATGGACTTAGCCCAGCGGACATTCAAATGCTCACTCAACTACGGATAAGGCTCAACCAAGCGCTCTCAGACATATCTGCCCTGCCCCTATTCTCACAAGCCTATCCTCTTAATTGTGGCCTTTCGGAAACACTGCGCTCTTGGCTCCAGAAACCAGAAGACCAATTGCAAATATGCGCTTGCGTCATTCTTGGAAACCTAGCTCGAGAGGATAAAATTTGCGTATCAATGGTCAAGGATTTCCAAGTCCATGTACCCCTGATATCAATTCTAAATGGCGATGCCAAAGCTGCCGTCCTACACGCTGTTCTTGGGTTCTTAAAAAACCTTGCTATTGCCACTGACAACAAAGAGCCGCTAGGCTCCGCTGGGATCATCACAGCTGTATCGCGCCTCTGGGCATTCAACACTCTGCCTCAGGTCCAATTCTCCGCAGCCAGCCTCACGCGCCAAGTCATTGTCTCCTCATTCAATAATATCTCGCGTTTGCTAGAGCCTTTATCCTCTGACCCGGATTCTCCGGCGAATTCGCGTACATACCTCTCTTTGCTCCTCTCCCTTTTTGGGAAATCCGATGCTACTCCAATCAAGATAGAAATCGGCCGCACGATCTGCGCCATATGCCGTTCCATTAACCAGCGGCAACAAGAAGGAACTGAGGCGGCAATTGAAGCTTCCAATCTCTCCGAATGCCTGTATAAGCTGCATGGGGACGTCGCTTGGCCGCTTGGAACGATGATAACTCAGACAGAGTGGCCTGTTGTGCAAAGTGAGGGTTGGTTTGCGCTTGCCCTGATGGCGTCGACACCCTCCGGCTCTCTGGCGGTCGTCGATAGTTTGCAGAATATGAGCGCTTTCCAGCAAATCCAGGACACGGTTAAAATGGGTATATCCGAGTCTTCGGGTGGAGAGTCTGCGCAGGAGAAAACAGAACGGTTGAAGAAGGCGAAGGACCGGGATAACGCGATTATTCTTGTAAATGGGTTGTTGAAGAATACGGTGAGCTTTCTTTCTATTCTTTGGTTGTTTCAATACGCCTTATATATTTTTTCCATTTCCCCGTTGAAAACTAACCACGTATTTTTTAAAATAGTCATCAGCACTTTCCGGCGCAAGAAGGGAGATACTTGAGGATCTCATGCGGGATGTCGTAGAAACTTACCCTGCTGGATAATCGAAAGTGCATCACGATTTTTATCGCTACTTCCATCGTCATCTTGTCGAATGCATTGCATCTGGCGCAATTATTTCTGCATTAGTTTCATGTTTCACTTTTCTTCCTAGTTGGATAACAACATTAACAGTCTGAATATGTACTGTACCATTACTTAAACTCGAAATGGATCTGTATTCATTTGGAATATTCCTTTTATCATTTTCTACCACTCATTTGGACTGTTCCTAACTATTTGGGCTCTGTCATTTGCCAGATATCCTTGATTTCATTCAGCTTAAGAGCAGGATAGATTACGTAGAAAAATCGAGCTGCTTCCACCAGTCTCCGCGCCCCCCCTCCCCCTCCCCCAATGCGTTCAAAACAACATCACATCCCCGAATAGGAATGTAATAGCCTCAAATGACAGGTATCTGCCAATGCCGTTATATACAAAATTATGAATTTAAGATTTTTGTTGTGGGGATCAAAAAAGTCAAAAGGCGCGCTCCATTGATTGAGTGGAAAATTGGCCGCATACATTCATAACAGTGCCACAGCCAGAGGTTTTCAGCCAGAGTCAGCTAGCGAAACCTTTAAAGCGAGGCTCTTCCCCTTCCCCGCTTCCCGTCCCCGTCTCCGCTCGAGTCATCATCTTCTTCTCCCTCAACCTCTTCTCGGTTTTCATGAACTCCCTAATCCCAACCGGAATCTCCGAGAACAAATCATCTGCATTCTCTCCAATACCGTCTCCAATTCCGCCATCCCAATTCGCCTCTGACCCACCTCCATCGTCATCCATACTCATACTAGCAATCTCCACCTCCTTCCGCGGCTTATGTCGCATCTCTCCAGCAACCGAACTATCGCTCCCTTTCTCAGAAATAGACCCCTTCATTCCCTTCTCCTTTCCTTTCTGCTTTCCCTTCTTCTTTTGTGTTCTTCCCTTTCTCCTTGCCTCCCTCACTCGCTCCGCCCATGCTTCAACCTCATCTCTATAGTCATCCCAGACGCAATGGACACAGCCGCTCATGCAGCAGTTATCGGGTTCCTGGGGACGGGGTGGAATAGGGACACCGTTCAAGACATGCCATGTAGATTCGGGGGTGCGGCCGCCAGGGTCATACCGACCTGAGGAACCGGAGTAGCCCGGTCCCGCTAGGCGGGTTCCGAAAACTATCCTCATTTTCTCTGCGGGGGTAGGCTCGGGAGCTGGCTCCGGAGGCTGGTTCCGGGTATCTACCGGGGGAGAGGTTTGTGACTGGACCTCAGGCTTTGATTTCTCTTTGGGGAGGCGGGGTATGGTGCGTTGCCTGGGGTTGGAGAGAATTTCGAGATAGTAGCCCCGCAGGGGATATGTCTGGTGAGGTTGACTGGAGGGAAGTGAGGGTGTTCCATTTTCCTGATTCCGCCGAGTGTGGGTGGCTACCTGTTGATGCCGGGGTGGGGTTGAGTGCAAAGGTTTGCGGAGATCAGTTGGTGTTGCTGGAGGGGTTGCGGGGAGAGATTGTTTCGAAGCGCTGTAAAAGCAGCGGGGATATGTGAGACTCCCTTCCCGGAACCGCTGCCGGTGCAGGAGAGACAGTTTCTTCATTAGAGAGGGTATCTTTGTAGCTGTGGAGGGTGAAGGTAACAGCGGCGTGGAACTGACTATAAATCACGTGGTAAAATTGGTGTGGATTTACAATCGAGGGCGTGTGCCCGAAAAGTAGAGGTTGTCTGGCTTAAGCTTTAACTAAAAGCCCGAAAAGATAGGGGCTTCAAAGCCCACAGTTTTAGCGGATCGCGTCTGCAACCCATCGTCACCGGGATAGAATTGGAGATGGAACTAAGATATTATTAGAGGGTTAGTTACAGAGCTAGAATTTGAAAATATAGAGAACAATCTCTACGCAGTAGATGCACACATAGCTAAGAATATAGGTGTTTGCTGTAACTTGAGGTTTGACATCAAGTATATCTGTTCCAGTTTGCAGCTGGAGGTAATGCCTGTGATGTTTAACTAAAGCTAGTCTAAATCTCGAGACGCCTTGAAGGGGTCTTGGAATGAGGGCACTTGCAGAAGGTGACGCCCGTACTAGAGTGTGGAGTTTTTGGCCAAACTCAAGTTGAATGACAAAAATTAGCGTATTGCACATATAAATTTCGAGCCTCATTCAACTTTGAACTCTGCCATGATTGAGCGTTTGACTATATCAAAAGTTTTTCATTGGAGAGCAGCAGGGTAATATTCAAACTGCCGTTTTGTCTTTTCTGGGAAAGTTCTAGTAGCCAACTACTCTCTTTATTTTTGATTCTTCCACCAGGCCTGGATGCAGCATACATATTTCCACTTCTGGCCTATTTCGGCTTAGAGTCTAAAAGAGACTCCCAAGGAAAATCCAGGCTCCGACCCACAGCTCTTTTAGATTAGATCCATGAACATGGATTCAACCCAGAGCTTGTTTTTCCGCCATACAACCCCATCAAGGCAATGCAACGATAATCCTTAGAGATGCCGGCGGATTATAACGGCAGTATAACCAATAATTTACTGTCCCCATACATGCCATAAGAGAATAAAATAACATGGGAACATCCAAACCTTCTCGCGCGACAAAGCGCGTCCCTTCGCCACCACCTTTACCCCCAAAAACATTCATCATCGACAATGGCGCCTATACCATGAAAGCTGGGTATGCGCCCGACCAACTGAGCACTGAACCTCCTCTAAATTCTTGTCTGGTAATTCCAAATGCTGTGGCTAGAACGCGCGACAAGCGGGTCTACATCGGTGCTCAGCTCTTAACGCACATCTCGGACTGGAACGAGGTTGCATTTCGCCGGCCTGTTGAGAAAGGCTATGTGGTGAGTTGGGAAGCAGAGAAGGAAATCTGGGACCATGCTTTTTTTGACGAGGGGACAGCGCGGAAACCGGAGGTGCGATGCGCGGATCCGGAAAATACGACATTGATTTATACGGAGGCTCCAAATGCAATGGCCGCATTGCAGAAGAATGCGGATGAGATCATCATGGAAGAGTGGGGTTTTGGGGGGTATTTTAGATGCGTTGGTGGGTAGCTCCGTTTTTCTTAACCCATATTATTTGCCAATCGCTAAGGATGGATTACTTGATGCAGGACCAACACTTAATGCTTGGAATGAAGTTCATGCTCTTTTCGGCGATCCGATGGGTTCGGACCCAAACTCCACCATCTCCCCTATCGAGTGCCTTCTTGTTATTGATTCCGGATATTCACACACGACTGTTACACCTGTCTACAAAGGACGGCCACTGCAGCGAGGCATCAGGCGACTGGAGATTGGCGGGAAATATCTTACGAATTTCCTTAAGGAACTTGTGTCGGTTCGACAGTACAACATGCTCGATGAAACACACATAATAAATGAAGTCAAAGAAGCTGCCTGTTTTGTTAGTGACGATTTCTCCGCAGACATGGAGCGAATCTGGAGAGGGAATCGAAAGCGAAAGCCTGATGATGATGGTGCGGCAGAAGGGATCGTCGTGGACTACGTTCTTCCGGACCCAAACGCCCACAAAAAGGGTTTTATACGCCCGCACGAGAGCCTTACAGCGGCACAGAGAAAGAAAGAACTTCTCTCTGGCACCATTCCGGGTACAATGGCGGAAGATTTCTTGGTGCTTGGAAACGAACGGTTCACTGTCCCCGAAATACTATTCAATCCAGGAGACATCGGGATGAAACAGCTTGGCCTTCCTGAGATGGTAATGCAGTCATTGTCCGTGTTACCAACCGGCTTACATCCTGCATTCTTGGCAAATATCATGGTGGTTGGGGGCAATTCATTAATTCCGGGCTTTATGGAGCGGCTGTAAGTATGAGATTGTTTAGGTTTTGTCTCAGGGGAAATATTGTATTTCAAAATGCTAACATATATCTTTGTAGAGGAACTGAGCTCCGGAGACTTGCCTCAGCCGAGTGTGTTGTGCGCGTCAAGCGGCCAGATGAGTAAGTTATTAACTTCACATAACATATGCTTCTGCCCCGAGATCTTGGTTATACATTTTGCTATAGAGGATAGCCGCCTATTCAATTTCTTTTACTAACATGCGATGGTAATTCTAGTCCTATACGTTCTACGTGGCTGGGAGGTTCAAGGTTTGCAAACAACAAGGAGATGCTGAAAGGGGTCGCGATTACCCGCCAACAGTATCATGAATATGGCTCTGCCTGGGTGGGGAGGAGGTTTAGTAAGGCCTAAATGTATACTGGTTCACAGGTATATATGATACAAGGGCCCTTTATTTGTGGCTCTTTGGCCAATCACTGAGCAATCCAAGGCGTGTTCGTGGACCGCACTTGTTTGAAGTTCCGATTTTTCATTCCTCAGGTTAGGAAAGGTTCGAGTTGATGCAACTTGATCCGACGGTATGCAATGCAACTGGAACCACGCGCTGGCTGTGGATGTATGCCACGTACTACTTTCAGAAATTTTCCAAGAAACACCAACCGATGTTTCCTTGACAAGTGTGGCGGATGTGGTGTTCGTCCCAACAATCTGGTGACGGGTGTGGGGTGGAGATAAGATTGACCTCCACCACGAGCATTAACAGAAAACATCATACCAACATGGAGAAAAAAGTTGACCCCGAGAGTTTACCACAGTGTCTGCGCGATGGTGCTATTGACCAAAGGGAGTGCTGGTATATATTGGCCGTTGCCAAGTCCGCAGGGGTTTGGCGGGAGAGTTACTAGAGATATTTCTGTATACATAGGATGCAAGGTCAAGTGTGGGTACAGGCCACAGTTTGAGCTTGGCAGAAAGGCGAGGTCGGTTGGCGCTTTTAGCGAGGTCGGGTTTTCTGATTCCTGCAAAGAGATTGAGATTGTATATAAACCTTCAAAATCAAGTTGACTGGTTGTCGAAATGGGACCAGGACTTAAACAGAAATAAATACAAGGTTTAAACAAGTATTCCAACAAATATATAATATTACATCTTTTTCTTGCATGGTAATTTAGTTATATTGTCTAAATAAGTAATCTATTTGGCTTCAATTCATTGATTTTTTTATAAAGATTTGATGAGTGAGTGAGTGAGTGGAGGGGTTGGGGCTACTTTTCTTTGTTGATTGGCTGAGAAGCTAGGCCTGCTTGACAGAAAGTGTTTACCGAGATAACGCTTGCCCTCTTCACCTCCCTTACTCTCACCCAAGAACCGCCACAAGGACAAAATGCCTCCAACCCTCTCCAGCATCCTGCAGGCAACCTCCATTATCATTGACCAATCCAATGCAGCACTCTCAACCCCGTTATGTCCTCCCGCCAACACTAACAGCAGCAATTCCGCCCAACTGTCTCTCCCCCTCCTCTCCACCTCGGCGGCCTCCCTCAAAGCTCAAACAACAAAACTCTCTCTCCTATCTGTAAATACCCCCTTCACGCCCTCAGCGCTCATTACCGTCCTCTCAGTTGTAAACGAATCCATACTCCCTTCCCTCGTCACCGCTGCCCTTCTCACGATACCGGCGGAATCCACGCAGGCGTTTCATAATGAGGCAAAATTGCTTGTTAAAGATATATTGGGGGAGTTTGGGGGTTTGATTGAGGTGGTGAAGGTTATTGCGAATGGGGGAAGTGGTGGGGATAATGGAAAGGAAGTGACCGTGACGGAGCAGCAGAAGGGAGACGTCATGGCATGCACAGGGCGGTTGTGGAAGGTGTGTGAGCAGCTGCTGTCGTTTGCAGAGGGAGGACTTGCTGTGTTTGTGGTGGGGAAGGTGAGGCAGTACTTCGAGCTAGTTAGGGATGGGATAAGAGAGCTGGAGGAGTGGGATCCGGAAGAGGATGACGATGATGGTGAGGATGATCTGTTTTGGGATTATGAAGTGGCCCGCAATAATGGCGATGAGCTTTGGTGTAAAGAGAATAAGATCTTCAGTAAGGGTTCAGGGACGCTGAAAGGGAAAGACAAAGCCAGCGGCCAAGGTAGCGAAGACGACGCCACGTCCGACATCGCAAAACTCTTATTTGAAAAGGCCCATCTCCTCCGCCTCCTCAATCCGATCGCCCAGATATATCCAGCTATAATTTCCCAGCAACAGAAACGCCATCACAGCCTCTCCCTCTCTGCAACCCAAATCTCCCAACTCGACCGCCTCCTCCAACATTTAAGAGAACTGCCCAACCTTGTCGACGAAGCTACTGGATCCCTATATGATCACGACATCGACAATGCGGTCATGTATACTAATAAACTCTGCAAGTGCGCTTTTGCAGCTGCTGAAGTGGCGCGGATGCCACTCATTGGAAGTGGCAATGACAATGTACGGTGCAAGGAGAGTGGAGGAAATGATAAAGGAGAGGAGAATGCGCCGGGTGAAGAAGATAAGTTTCCAAAATGGGCGGATACGTGGATGAGGGTTGTTGAGGAAATTACGAGGTCAAAGGGGAAAGCAAAGGGAGTGGAGTCGTAGACTATTTTTACAGCGGAGGCAGCAGGCAAACAAGTGCATAAATGCTCATGTCGGGCGAGGAAGGGGGGTGTTTGGTTCATATACACCAGGGTATATAATTAAGTATCCTAGTAACAACTTTTTCAGGCTCATAGTGATTTTGGTTTCAAGAACCAGAAAACATAGAATAACCCCCCCTTCCCCCCCTTTTTCCTCATTATTCAGGAGTATTGTTTGCATATAAAAACTCTATATGATCTATGAATTTCATCTAATTTATATCTCGGTGGGCATATGGGGGTTACAATGAATGTATTAAAGGAAAGGGAAAAGAAAGGAAGAGCAAAGAAAGTAGCAGAGCAAGGAATATCAATACAGGAAGAGCAGAGATAAAGAAAGAAAAAACCCGTAGAGCAGATTCAAAGTTGAAAAAAGTGGGATCCTGGAGGTTGTGGGGAAAGGGCCAATAAAGAATGCAAGGCTCGAAATGAAGAAAACGGTGAAAGAATCTATAAGAGCCGGGAAAAGATATTATCGCCCCACGCGTGGAAAGATAACTGGAGCTTCTCGTAAGCGGAATCATCAGGTAAAAGAGGTTGACCATAGCGATACAATAAAAATAAAGGGCCGAAAAAGAGAAGATAATGCAGATGGGGTAACAAGGGATCTCGGTATAGAAAGTAGTCAAAACGAGAGAAAGCGAGCTATGCCGACAGAAATACACACAGATAAGCTGTTAAAACAAACAAATAAGTTAAAAGAAAGATCCCAAAAAATTACATGACCAACTTTATAAATAAATGGCGGTGGTATAAGCCATAAGGTCTCCACAGAAACACCCCTCCCCCTGCTTTCTTCTCTTTCTCTGAAAAAAATAAAACCATGTTCAATCCACACCCTCCTCCTCCACAACTCCCCACTCCCTTAGCTCCTCAGCCGTAATCCGATTCTTCAACCACTCCAACACCGCCTCTGTCCCCTTCGACACAACCTGCCAGCGAGGGACACGGAAGCAATTCCCTGCCACATCCAATCGGCGCAAACATGTCGTGGCCCCGGCAGCAGAAACGCCAGAACCCTTACTATTCCCCGCTCCTGCGGTCCCCTCGCTCCCTAACAGTCCCAATCTAGGCGGCAAAAACGAGATGCTATTATTACTGACGTCCAGCACCTGTAAGCCGCACACGGCGTCGAACTCCAAGCTGTCGATTTGGTTATCGGACACGAGGAAGGTGATTAGGGATGGGTAGCTGTGTCGGATGTGCGGTAGGGCTCCCATGAGGCGGTTGTTGGAGACGTCGAGGAAGGTGAGGTTGGGAGCAGAGAGGTGGCGTTGGATGTGCTCGAGAGTTGTTAGGCCTGTGGAGCTTAACGTGAGGTTTTGGAGATGCGGGAGAGAGAGCGGCGTTGTTAGTAGGGGTGTTGTGGGGGTGGAGGAAAAGGGGTTGTGTGAGAAGTCGAGGTCAGTGAGAGTATGGGAGAGGAGGGAGAGGCTGACTACAGGAAGACTGTGAAAGCGGTTGTGGTGCAGGTATAGGCATTTTATCGCTGTGGAGGAAGCGAGGAAGGGTTCCAAGTCCGCTGGGTCAAGGCTGGCCAAATCGGTGGAAGAGCAGTCGAGAACGCCGCCGGATTTTATGCGCCAGGCGTTGGCGGTTGTTGGGCTCTCTGGAGCCAGGGTGAATTCAGTTTGGACTGACCCGTCTTCTTCCTCCGCTTCTAGCTGGTCGGGTTCGCATCGGCCGCGTAGGACTCTTTTCAATTCGTCGGTGTCCATGGTGAGAAATTTGCGCTCTCGGAGCGGGTTGTTTGCTATACGGAAGGAGATAAGATTCTCTAATAGAGAGAGCTTCTCGTCCAACGCTGTTATGTTGTTACCAGTGAACTCGACAACTTTTATGTTTTCGAGTTGTAAGAAGCCCTCCGGAAGGGAACAGATAGCGTTATCCTCTGCAGTTAATATTAGGAGTGACTTCCATGTTGAGATGTTTGGCAAAGCCTTGATACGATTTGCATCTATAGATAGCTGCTGGAGGTTTGGTAACTCCAGGGTTTCGCCGAGAGAAAGGCTTTCCAAGAAGTTGCTCGTCACATTCAAAATTTGCAGCGTTTCCAAGCGTGTAACTGAGGCTGGGACAAGATGTCCCTGAAGACGATTCTTCTGCGCATTAATCTCGACGAGTGGAAGGGCCTTTAGAGCCTCAAATGGGATCGAAGTCAACTGGTTTTCGGCAACATTAAGGATGCGCAATGCGGTGAGGTCAGATAGGGCATCTGGAAGTTCAGTGAGGCCGTTTTCACGGAGATCCAGCACTTCTAGTTTAGAGAGAGTGCCAATAGTGGAAGTCAGGCTGCCCCCAAGTTTATTATTTGCTAGTTTTAAGTCAGTTAGTGCCGAAATTTCGGTAATGATTTCGAAAGCTTTCACATCCAACTGATTGTGGGAAAGATTCAACGAGCGCAGCCGTTGGAGCCTTCGTAGACCCTTGGGAAGAGTAGTTAGCATGTTGCCATGAAGATCTAGAACTTCCAGGCCCCCGAATTGATACCCCTTGGCGTTTTCATCCATGTCCATGATATTAAAATCAACATCAGGAAACACAGCATCTGATAACGATTCAAATTCATTATCCGCCGCGATAAATTTTATAAGATCAACGCTCTCATACCAATCGCCTTCACTTTCTGGATCAAAATCATACATATTCAACACCTCCTCCGGGATCTCCTTTAATCCCATGGCGGCGATATTTAGGTGCCCTGATGTTCTTGCCGCAGCAGCCCTATTCTTCAATACGCGCTTATTGGGCTCGGATTTGGACAGTTGCCCAAAGGGATCGATAGGGTCAACAGGAGCCAGAGCTTCGCCCAGACCATTTTTAGCGTTATTCTCCATTGCGGCTTTTTTCGCAGCTTTTGCTTTGGCAATACTTTCTCGAAGAGCACTTGATGACTTTGCAGCTTTCTTTGTATCTAGTTCTTGAGGTGCTAAATCCGAGGGATTACAGTTGGATGTCACTGAAGTCCGTCGTGATTTTCTTGAGGTTGTAGATGTGGGAGAGGTGAGATTGGAAGAAAGCGTCGAGGAAGATTTTCGGGATTTCGTTACGGGTGTCTTAGCTGCAGCCTTCTTGACGTTATTGCCATTACTTTCGTTATTTACTTGGTTCGGGAAACTGTTACTAGCCAGTGATGGACGCCCTTTGGGTGGTCTGATTGACACGCTTTTGCTACCCCCATAAAGCGAGGTCCGTGGGCCAGTTGCTGGTGTTTTCGATTCTTTCTTTGATATTGGTAGAACGGCAGAGACGTTATTGTGAGTCGGCAACTGTGTGGCACCAGCGCCGTTTATCGAAGACCGCGGGTGAGAATCTCGATACATAGAAACCGATCTTTTGAGGAAGGTTGGCTGGGCCATATTAGGCGCACTAGACGGTGTTCGGGGTGTGGACACAGTTCGTGTGATGGAGGAGAATTGCGGAGCTGATCCATTGGTGCCATGCTGGAGGGAGGATGGGCATGGATGGTGGTTGTTCAACGAAGAAGGTGGGCGAGAAGGTGATGCCATGGGGCTCTCAGGAGAAAAAAAAGTCGACTTCCTCTTGCTAGGAGACGGGGAAGACGGGATCTGAGCTATAGTTTCGATAGTTCGATCTGATAGTGAGGGTCTGGAAGACCTATTCTCACGGTGGTCTCCATCTCCCTCATCCTCATCTTCCGCCACAGAACCGCCTGAGTTCGTAATCCATTTATCCAAACTATCATTTTGGCCATATGAACTTTCTCGAGATTTCGCTGGAGACGGAAGCTGGGGCTTCTTAAATAGTTCCTGTGACGGCCTCCGCAATCTCTCCAAGTTTAACCCTGAATCAGCCTGTAGTCGCTCGCGAGATGGGGAGGGTCTGATTGATTTGGAAGAAGCAGAATAGATGGGTAGTGGGAGCCTGGACATGGGCCGCGGTATGCCACTGGGATGTTTTGGGATGGAATAGCCGTGATCCATGGTTCTGGATAGATTCTGACAAGGGGTAACAATCGATGAGCGTCAGGTACCTAACTAAAGACGAGATGCATAGCTAAGGGAGAGCCAATTGGAGAGGGAATCCAGTAGAATGTTGGCTTATGGCTCCTGCTTTGTCTCCCAATAGCACCAATAGCAGTGCTGTCTTGTTCTATGTAGAAGATTCCGATGTAGTTATCGAGGAGAGGTTTGTCCGCTATGTAACTTTCTTCTCCAAGCTTTATCCCTGAATGGGGCAATTTGATATGACTTTTCCATTCTGGGATAAGATACACCGGGACATTATTCTTCCGGAGCGTCCGATGAACTAACCGTATGAAGATATCTCTTCAGTCACCTGATTAATCAAATGTGGCTGGTGATCAAACCTAGCCCCCGAATTTCTTGTTTGGGAGCGGCTTCCACGGTTCCACCCTCCTCGCCTGAACGTTCTCTCAGCAACCTCCACCAGCGTCGCTGTATTGCCATTTTCCTATTCTTCCCTCTCCGCTCATCCGTTCTCTCTCTGCCTCTCTTGTTGTTGCATGTTTGCAAATATCGGTATTCGGTGTTAACGATCTCATAGTAGTACTGAACGTGGTCTCGCCTGTTGATTTACAAAAGTGGGTCATCCCATCCGTTGCCTCCACAACAATATCCACGACAAACCCCAGCCTCCTTGCCCGCCTTGCCATTTTCCACTTAAAAATTCCCTTTTCCGTCCTGAGGTCCCCGGCCAAACCATCTATCAACTTCGCCTCATCTATTGCAATATATATATATATATATATATATATATATATATATATATATGCGTGGTGTGTGTGTGTGTGCGTGTGTGTAGACGGTTACATATTTATATGCCCTCGAAACACTTTGTCTTTCGGCTCGCCAAGTTGCCTGGATTATCAGTCCTAAAGTAAGCAGAGACCCGCCAGGAACTTCCTATCCCTCGATTTGCTCAATCACTTCGACTGTGACGTGGCTTTCTGCTGTTCTCTTTCTTCGTCGTGTACCAATTCTCCTTAAATTATCACGAACGGAATTCTTCACGAATATCCGTATCGACTTGCCTTCCTTATTTCTCCATTCTTGTTGATGACGACGATGACGACAAAGGGGATTGAAGAGAGGTCGTCCCAATGCTCATTGGCACCTCCAGCGGAGATAAAGATCCCAAGCACTCCAATTCCTTCTCGAGTTAGTCTATTAGCCTCTCCAGGTCGGCCAGCCGTCGACCAATGCCAATACCCCCCCATGTCTGATCAGCTCCGCTCGCCTATCCCACGAAAATCTTCTTCATCCAATATGACTCCCCCTCCATCAACGTCACAACATATGGGCGATGCTGCAGCTACTCCCTTCCGTCGACCACGCTCAGATTCAGACACCTTCCTCGCTTCACCACCGGCCACCATTGACAAAACACTCTGCGTAGCATATGGCGCGTCAGTAGATCTCCCATCCTCGAGAGATATCGACAATGCAGATGAGGTGCAATTACGAAAAGTTGCAAAAGAACTGCTCGTATTTGCACAGGAGTTCCGCATGTCAGCTGCTCACTTCAAACTTCAACACAGCCTCTTATCGCTCACCAGCAGTGAGGCGATAAACAAAGCCGAAGTGGAACAGCGGCTGGCAAAAAGGGAAGTCGAGATTTTGCAGAGTATAGAATATCGCCATCGACGCGGCCTCAGCTTGGAGAAATCCCCTGAATTGTCTCCCAAGCCTCGTCAGGCAGATGCCACACTGAGACGGATTAAAGAGCTCGAGGACGCGAACATCACACTGGAACGTCGTTTGCGTCGAGCCAAACGAATAATTGAAGATGAAACGGACAAGAACGAGCTGCTCTTCGAGGAGAACAGCCGTCTTAAGAAGCGCATACGTGAAAATCGTGAGCACTTTACTCTTATGCTGGGCCATGCATCTCTGGCATCCAGTCCACAAACCGAATTTCTCACCCCTCAAAGAAAAACTACTACTCCTCGATACCCAGATAGTGCCCGAAGTCATGTGAGCGGGGTTGGCAGCCAGGATCCTATCGCTGCACTACTTGCAGCCGGCCAAGTTTTGCATGGAGAAAACGTCAGCGTGCACTCTACACCATCGCGAAGTCACTCCCACAAACACAACAGTCACTCCCACCGCTACTCCCACTCCCACTCCCAACCCCACAACCATAACCACAACCACCACCAGGACCGCACCTGCGGGACCCACGCCGTATCCTCCCTTCCTGTAACCCCGCAACGATCCTGTGCCAGAGAATCCCAAGGACATTTCTTTACTCCAATCAACAAACGGACCCCAAACTCTCGTCACAGCAACCACCACAACGATTCTGCTTCAATCTCACTCCGTGAGGGCGAAGAGCTTGACCGTCATGATCGCGATAGCACGATATCCGCATCTGACGATGACGACGAAGAGGCACTTACCGACCAAGACGTCCCCGCTTCGCAGGCCAGCTCGCTAGCTACGAGCATGCTCCGCCGGTATCCTAGCGGCAGCAGCAGCCAGGAACAACAACAACATCACCGCCAACATCATAGTTCGAATATTTCTAAATCTAGCTCTATCCTACAAAGCAAGTTGTTTGGGCATGTTAAGAAGGCTGGCGTTGAGCGGGAGAGTAGTGGAGATAAGTGTAATAATATCCTGAAGCGGAAATCTATTAGTTATGGCAATGGCGATAGCGGGGAGGAGATTGCGGCTAAGAGGCTAAGGTTTGGAGAGCAGGTTGGGCTCGGAATTCAGCCTTGAGTCCCTTCTTTTTGGTTATTTGTCCCATTCTGGGGAGCCTTTCTTTTGCTCTTCGCTTTTTTGCGTCATATTGATGGTTGATATCATGAGTCTTGTCTTTTAATTTTCCTATGCTCATTTTGTCTTTTTCTCTTTTGTTTTGCAATCTACGGATTTTCATGTTCGAAATATTTCAATTTCGTTATCACCCTTTTTAACGTTTGGCTAGTTGGTCAGGGGAACTGATCTACTATTTGTTCGACATATGACTTCATGAAACGTCCACGATGATATTTTTCTTTCCCCTCCTGTTTTCCCTTTTATTTTGTCTTGCGATATGCGATTGTAACGACCGAACTTGACACAGAAGACAAAACTCTGGCAAGGGCTTTCTAACGACTTTTGATTTTCCGTTGTCTCGTTATTCCAAATGTGGAACCTTTTCCATGTTTATATTTTTCATTCATACTTTTTGGGTATTTTCTTTCTTGAGATGAAATAAATGCGTTTGGATGTGCCTGTGATTCTCGTTTGGACTTTTATTGCTCTCTTTTAACTTTACCAGGAGGATGAGGGAGATATAGAGATTAGTATGTTCTGTATAAAAGATGCTGTGCCTGAAGGAGAAATAATTATCTGCCTTGGCCAATATGAATACTAAGTATCTCAAAACAATATATCATTCATCACACTCATTAGAACATAGGTCTCAGGAGTTTCATATATCAACATTGGGATTTACCTGTTTCCCAACTAATGGGCCCATTTCAGTTGAGAATATTCTCAACAAACCCAGTTACAATTCCTCGTCGTCTGAATACCCATAGAGCATTTCAGCAGGTTTATCTGACGTCCTGACTACCCGATTAGGAAGCTTCTAGGGCTAATTTGTATCGCTAAGCGAGCCGCATGTGGAAGAATCCTTGGCGCACGTTACATCACGTGATATATCACCACACATATGCGTATCTCATTCTTTCTTCGTCTCGTTTTGTTTGAACAGCGACCAGCGACCACCGACCACCGACCACCGTGCACGCAAATCACCTTCAACTTCCTTGATCCCCATCCGTCACCATGGTATGTCTATGCCTATTACAGAGAGTTTCTGCTCGGAGAGGAAATAGAGGAGAAGTTAAGTGGCGATATGGAATGGATAGCTGACCTGTACATTGTGGGTGCGCGTGTGATTATATATAGGCGATCAAGCATAACCAGACCATCCCGAAAAATCGTGAGTTTTAAATGTCTTCTTGCATTCTACCAATATACTTAGACACTATGCTTGCAGAGGCAACGGAGAGACTTACTTTTGTTGCGTGTGTGCAGATTTCCACAAGGACTGGGCTCGCCGTGTTCGGGTACATTTCGACCAGGTATGTTACCAACACAATCTCGAAATTCCGGCCCGCCATCCACCCACCCCTAACGCAACCCCAAACGTTCGAAAATATCTATGTCTCCGAGAAAGTGAATTTTTGTAGAAATCGAAATTTATACAACTGACAAAACCCTCCTTACCCCTTATTTTACATACAGCCTGGTCGCAAACACCGTCGTCGGGAGGCTCGTCTCGCAAAGGCGGCTGCTGTTGCCCCGCGCCCTGTTGATAAGCTTCGGCCTGTCGTTCGGTGCCCTACTGTCAAATACAATCGTCGCGTGAGAGCTGGGCGTGGCTTTACCCTTCAAGAACTGAAAGTACGACATCCTATCCCTAGGGTTTGGAGGGGTTCCGTTACCCGATCCGCAACTGGAGGCAATAACAGGTCAACAAATCACTCGCTAACTCTCAAAAACACAGGAAGCTGGAATACCCCGTAAACTCGCGCCAACAATCGGCATTGCGGTTGACCACCGCCGCGTCAATGCCTCCACCGAATCCCTCACTCTCAACGTCGCTCGCCTAAAAGAGTATAGGGCTCGCTTGATCCTCTTCCCCCGCCGTGCCGGCCAACACAAGAAGCTCGACTCCTCCGCCGATGAGATAAAGGCTTCCCAGGACACCTTTGCCAAGAAAATCACCGCCCTCTTGCCTGTGAATAACATCAGCCACGCCGGGGCCGTTTCGGAAATCAGTAAGCGTGACCTAGGTGCTGGTGTCGAAGGTGGCGCATACCGAAAATTGAGAGCCGCGCGGAGCGAAGCAAGACTAGTTGGTGTACGGGAGAAGCGGGCTAAGGCGAAGGCTGAAGAGGCTGCAGCGGCGAAGAAATAGAGAGAGAAAAGAGCCAAAATATAATTCTTAACAAAAAGGGAGTTTGATAAATGGGTCTATTTCTCTCTTGCCTTGTATTTCCTTGCTTTTTCCTTATTTCATTTGTTTTTTAAACGCAATCTACCAAAACGGAAGAACGAGCACTAGCACCGCCTCTACGTCTACGCACTCCACCATCATCACTCGCAACAAAAATCGGACGTCCAGTGAGCTTCTTTCCATTTTTTTTTCCTAAAGAGAAAGAATTAGGTGAAAAGATCATGAATGGCCGTCACTTTGTCGAAGTGTTCTATCTCGTCTTATCCTTCTTCTCTGTGCTGTTATTGCTGCTCTCATCTCCCGTTTTAATGCTGATTCTGATGACGGAGCGGGTTGCTTGGGTTCGTCGGATATTACTTGGTTGACACATGATTTGTTGTCTACGCGAGGAAGAGGGGAGCCGGGGTGGGGGAAGGGGAGGGGGAGGGGGAGGGGGTTGTGGAAGAAGATGGAGGAAGAGTATGCTATGTTATGGATTGTTTGAAAAGAGATAAGAAACTGGCACCTGGCAACTGCCTTTGATAATGGGAGAGATATACAAATATCCATGACATAAATACTACGTATTTATTTAAGTTTTCCCCGATTTCTCCCGTAACTAGATTGTCCGTAGAAGCTGTTAGTGACACGGTTTACAAATTTCCCCTGTTCGAGAATGAGCAGCCCAAAAAGAGTGGAAAGGACACAAACCCCAGTTCCTATTATTTGCAAGCAACATTTCTATTTACAGGTTTGTTACAATAAAAAAAAACCCCATGCAGAGTTGGCTCCAGTTTCAACAAATGGATGTTCGGCTTGGTCACTACCGACACCCATAGACTATATATATTTGTTAGTCCATAGGACAGAAGAGTTCAATCACCACCACCAGCGCCATTCCGGCAATAGAGGGGACGAACCAATCCAAACCCCCAACAATATTTATGTGCGTATCAATCACACTGAAACACATCAGCTAGATGGGACCAATAAGAACATTACAAATCTCATTGTTTTGATGATCCTCATGCATGGATACTGTTGTGGAATGGGTTAAGTAGAACAAAGGAAAACAGAAAAGGACGAAGGACAACTCCATTTATCCTCCACAACAGTTCAAAAAAAAAGTTCCTTTTCCAAGTTGCGCCAACCCCTTGCCGTTACACCTTGCATACATGTTGATTTCCAATACAACCGAAAAAAAAAAAAAAAAAAAAAAAACCCAGGGAAATAAGGAAATTCAAGCCTTCGTCACTTAGAAAAGGAAATTTTAAAAAAGAAACAAACAGAGAAAAAAAAGCCGGGCATACATATATACACAAAACCGCAAATACCGCCCACCTATAAAAGCAAGCAACCATCCCAATGGCCGCTCACACCACTCCAAAAAGAAGCCTAGCAACTCCTTCAACAGCCCGAACAAGCATCGCGATATCCCCATCAATCTCCATCTGTCCATACCCACCTTCTTTCCCTCCCCGACCACTCCTTAAAAAGCTCGCAAAAACCGACTTCGCCTCCTTCTCCACTTTCTCCAAGCTCCCTACAGGCGATAATAGCGGTACCGAAACGCTAATATCCGGCTGCAGCTGGGGTTCGCTTGTCCATAAATCCAACGTAAGCGGACATGAAACGAGGAGCTGTGGTGATGATTGGCGTGTGACAATTATTTCGGATCTCCTTTCTTGACGCTGTCGCCGTGTCTCAACAGAGAAGAGAAAAGAGGTCTGGCCAAGGTGTGGAAGGAGGTCTCGTGGGGTGTCAAGTTGCCTGGTCTTGCTGTTATTGTTGTTGCTGTCGTTGTCGTCACGTCTTGGTAAAGATCCTTTCTGCGACGAAGATAATGTAGTCATTATTCGGTCCCGTAATTCTTCCAGTTGCGCCCAAAGCTTGGCACGCGATAAATCGGCTTCCCAGTATCGGGATATCCCCCAGCAGAGGCCGGAGATATCTCTATGTAGAAGGGGATTTGAGAGTCGGATTTGTAACCAGGAGAAGAGAGCGGTAGGGATATTATGATTTGATTTTGTATCAGAATGATTCGGTTGCGATTGTGTAGGGATAGAAATGGAGATAACTTTTTGGCTTTCTGGGTTGGTTTGGAGGGTTATAGGAATCTGAAAGAGGCGGGCAGGGAAGGGATGGGGTGCGACTAAAGTAAGGTTGTGTGTTTGGGTAATAAGGAGTGTTGATGACTGCGATGATTCATGTGGTGAGATTGAAACAATCGGGGTGGAAACTGTCTTCGTATGTGCAGTGAGGGAGAGGGGTGCAAAGAGCGTGAGATATGGTATCAAGTCTGTTGGCTGTTGCAGAGCAAACGGGTTCTCTGGTGGAGGAGGGAAGGTTGAAGTATGCGGGGCCGGTTTAATTATGGGAGTACATCGGGGAGATGCAAATGGCAAAAGAAAACAGAGGAGAGAAGAAACTGGTGGTTGGGAGGATAGCGTTGGAGGTGGAGGGGCGCATGAGGGGTTAGAGGTTGTGAGGAGTTCGCTTTAGAATAGTTGGTTAGCTTGAAAGTTTGTTGAGTGTGGGAATAAAACTAAAACCTACATTAGATTTTCAATAGATTCTGTATCCGGTGCTGGATATTGGTCAGGTTTCTCATATCTTTGCGTCTCATACTCTATTTTCGAAATATCTTTTTTCAGCCTTGCCAACTGAGCTGCGAGCGCATTGCGTAGCCCTACTTTATCTCCAAATTTATTAGGAACGTAATCTTCCTCAGGAAATAAACTGCGCGGGGACGCAATCCCATTGCCAGGTTCATTTCCAGTAATGTCTGCATCTTTAGGTTTAAGTGGGCTAGGTTTTTTCACGGCATCCCTTGTCCTTCGCTTCCTCTTCTTCTCCTGGCGATAGCTTGGGCTACTGCTGCTCAACAACCCTCTCGGACGGTTAGGCAATCTCTCTAAACCCAGCTCAGTTGGAGTTGGAGGTAACTCTGGCTCGCCATTTCCTTGAGCGGGGGATGATGAAGACCGCGTACGTCTCCCATCAGCAGTTGCTTCATCGGCAGTTTGTCCACTTGCCGGGTCCCTAGCTCGGGAAGGAAGTCGTGGTTCAGGCAATTCAATTCCAGGTTCCAGCGAGAACGAGGCCCGCGATCGTTGTGACGACATTGACAGTGATTGCGACGCAGAAACACGAACACTTGATCCATGACGTTGCGTAAATGAGACAAGTTGCCGGGTCGGTTGTCGAATCGGCAATTCAGTCACCAATGCCGAAGTCGTGGACAGCGGCGACGGTGTAGGTAGCTTACTTCCCGATACCCCAGATTGTCCACCTTCCACACCTCCTACACCGGGACTAGCGTTTTCCCTTCCACGACTCACTGGCCTCTGATGTGCTGATTTTGGTGGGGAGCGGTTCAGAACACGTGCGAGGACATCTGGGTGTGAGCGGGAGAGGCTAGCTTTGGTAGGCGATTGGAACGATGCGCGACTTGGAAGCCGCGGTTGTGGTATATCAGTGCCAGTGGCCTGCGGCTTCTGGGAAGTGTTTGATGCGCTGACCACAATAGTGGGTGAATCGAACATGGAGGAGGCGCGTCGGCATACAGAGATGTGGAGAGCGAGAGCGGGGGATGGTTAGACCTAACGAAGGCTGTCCATTAGGGGTTTTATATCTTGGTGATACAGCTTGGGTCTTCTGTCATGAGAAAGTATGGAGTAATGAAGCCATAAACAAACTGTCAACTGAGCATGGCAGCCAAACAACGCGAGGATGGAAGGGTTGTTATGTAAGCGTAAGAAGCCCGCACTAAGGTTCCAGCGCTAGGCCGAAGCAGGCAATGCATTCTTGTTGGTTATGATATCATTTACTTTTCTAAGTTGACTAGTTAAGACAGTTATCAACATGTACTGATGACATCTACTTTGTTAATGTGGGATGGTAAATCTTGTTATTGTTGTGGTCGGATTAAAGAGTTTACAGAATAATAAGAGTATCAGCTATGACAATATTTTGAGATTGAAATTATAAAACATATAAAAACATGATTTAATATCATACTATAAACATAAACCAGTGCTTTGCAGTGATGAGTGTTTGTAGCAGAATTACATTTTTATTATGAGAGTATAGATGAATTTGATGAGAGAGAATATAGTAGTTTTGAATAATTATTCTTCTGAAGTGTATGCCAATAATAGAGGGTGTACACTATTGCACTAGTTCGGCATTTTTCTTATAAAAAGAGTAGTGAAAGCTTATAAGCTTCTACAATCTTTGAATCACACACACGGCCCCAATCATGGAACTAGTGCCCTATGCTGGCTGGAGAATAAAGGCAGGGATAGATAATTTCTCCACTTGTGGCGGGCTAATCCCACTGCTGTCAAAACCGATAATGCGAGTCATGCGAGTCTTCACACTTTCAGTGTATTTCGTCAAGAAACCTTGAAGATTTTCTTTTTTTTTCTCAGTACCCGAGACTCAGAACCTGGAACGACATGTCCGTAGTGGAGAAGAATTTAACAACAGAAATGGGGTGAATATGGGTTCATTCACCAGCAGACGGGCGCGAAATTGTGTTTCTGACATTCTCACTTTCAAATACTGCACACAGGTGCTCTCTCTCGCTGCCACCTGCTCTGAAATTTCATTGTCCTTCACCATAGGAACACCATGAGTCCGTCTCAATCAACTTTTGTCCCACTGCTCATCTCCCAACGTTCCGCTGGCATTTGTTGTCGACCACGATTCCAAGAGCCGTCAATTACGGCAGAAAATTAGGGATGTACGTACGTACATGTATATATATTTCTTCACCAAAATTCGTCGTGTCAAAAAAAAAAAGAAAAAAAAAAAACCCCCGAAAAGGAAATAGAAAAAGCGGCGGCTTAATCTCTAATTCCCTATTTAGCATTTCGCAATGCTATTTCAAACTCCATTTATGGTATTGCCGACGCCACCTCTTCTTCCCATACCCTGTTCTGGATTTTGTGATACGGAAGGCGGTAAAGGCGTCCACCACTGGAGTCCGGCGATCTGCCATTCGGTTCCATGGATGTTGGCGGCAATGGCAGTGGGAAAACGGGCCTAACAACGCATACACATGGCAAGTGTGTATTGACTCGTTGCCAATAGCGGGGAACAAAGTGGGGAAAGGGAAGGCTAGCTGTGTCGTTTCTTTTTTGCTGAAAATGGAAGGAAGAGTTAGATGTTTGATAGCAAAGAGAGGTAGAAAGATGAGGGCCAAAATATCGAGAGAATAGACAATTAAGTGGAGCTGCCAAAATGACGATCATAGCCGGGATGTACAGCACTTTCATCGTCTACGCGAAAAAATGCTTGGAAATTCGTGCTGTGGTGATTGTCGCTTACTATCAGACCAATCAGTCAGTTGGTGAGGCTTGCTTTGAGCGCTCAACCCGTTTGTGACTCGGCTAGGGCCATCAGTTCGCCATTGAGGTCCCTCATCAAAGGTACATATCCCGAGTCCGGTGGTCAAAGCAGTTTGAGGTGAGGGATATGTGGGACCGGGCGGCAGCCATCCCAGTTGTGGGCTTGTGCTGCCCATGATAACATCTTGCTGGGTATGCTTAGCAGAAGTGATGGTTTCGACCTGTTCAAGCGGCATGGTTCGGCCAATACCGTTGTAGTGTCGTAGTAACATCTGTGATGACGAAGCACGTTTATCCGGCTCAATTTCGGCCATATCTTTGAGATGATGCATGCGGTCCGTTCTTGCAGCATCCAAAGCCGCACCAACTATTTCCTCCGCTGTGAACAGGTTCTCTAGCGCGCTGAGCATTTGATGAAGAAGATTGTTACCGCAGTGCTCGTGCTCGTCGAAGACACGCCTCTGTATCAGATAATCGACGTTTCCTTCCTTCAAGGCCATGAAGATCTCGAACTGCTCCGATAACCTCTGGTAGTGTATGTATTCTATGATGTTTGGCTGTTGATATCAGCTAGGAAACACGAACAGGAGGGCCAGGAAGATTTGGCTAACATGAGAACAGCTGTAAAGTGCCTCAATCTCTCGCTGTAGTCGAGTGAGATCCCAGTCTTTAAATCCGCCGGGGGGCGGCCGAAAACGCACTCGACAGCCATAACTTTCCCAGAATCCATATCAATAACCTTAGAAACCGTACCGTAAGCTCCCGCCCCAAGCGGAGCCAATTCCTTAAACCTTATTTGCGGCTCATGGTGGACAGGCACTCGGATTAATGGGAGACGACTGGATGCCACTGTCGGTATGTTGTCTATAGTTCGAGCCTGCATGGGAGTTTCCACCCGATTCGCAACCTCATAATTCGTATTAAACTCAACCCGGTGCCACACCAGTCGGAATTGAACTAGGTCCTCTTCGCTACCACCCATGCTGAGCATGCAGTTGACATCTGATCGCACGACGACCCTACGGCGATGCCCAGGTTCAAATGGTACGCATCCAACACCAAAAACCTCGGTTGTTTGTGAGTTTGACTGATCGTATAGCATTACAACATCACTCTCTGCATGAGCCTCGAATGAGCACTGTATTCGAGAGATGCTTGGTCCATCAACAGTGATATCAGCGCCGCTGCGCCCGAGAGTTGCCAACGTATATCGCGTACTTGACTGAAGGTGGAAGCCAATGTCTAATCCAACGTATTGCATGTTATTGTCAACAAACCTGGATAGGAAACGACGGTTGAGTGGATTGTTGATGACAGCGTGAGCATTTTGATTCAGAGGCACGAGCGAAAATAAAGCTTGACTTTTGAGGAACTTGCCGCGGCGACAAAGCAAAAGGTCGTATGTCTATGCGTGGCAAGTCCCGAGAGGAAGTTTGTTTGATAGAGAAAACAGGTGGATAGCCAGGCTGCCAGATGACATGATTGATTGAAGGGCACCTGAGGAGGGCACATAGCAGCCTCCGTTTTTAATACGGAGTGATGCTGGTTATAAACGAGACGAGTGCTTGGGCGCTTGACTCGATCCATGTTTGTTTGCTGCTACCCAAGGACGGGGGTTTGCATGCATCCTCCCTAATAAGAATTCATGCAGGTAGTCTAGGGTGTAGAGATAGGCATCCATGCATGAAACAGTGACACAGCAGCGATTCAACAATGGGAGACAAACGGGACGCAAATACCGGCTTGTTGCGCCTCGTATCCCACAGGTAATATTTGCATATTTGGCTATGAGAGGTTGGGGCGGCTGGGGAATCCCGTGACTTCCATGAGACCTGGACGAGGCAACTTGCGGAATAAGACAGAGCAAGCCCAACTATGCGGCAGCTGGTTGTTGGTTGGTTGCATATCAGAAGTGGTGGTGGTAACATAGTTAAGGGGCAGCGTCATTCTGGCGCACAAGCAATATTATTTAAATATATATACACCGTACGTACGGAGTACACCCCCCAGCCAAAACGGCATCAAAACAACACCAACACAGCACCGCCGACGCGGCCGCTACTCCACCCTAACACCGTCAACCTTTCAAGCCACCTCCGCGCTTCGAAAAAATAATTTTCTTTTCACAGTCGATATTGGCCTCAGCGCGGCCTTCTCTACCCACGATATTTCTTTTTAACAAACTTGATGATGTAACCGAGATCGACTGTCCCTCTGATCTGTGATCATGGTCGTCACATTGAACACCTTTGGGACCGCCGGTTTCCCGCAGATCATTGAAGCCCTTCAGAGGTTGCGGGACAACCCAGAGCTTCTTACCCGCGAGCGATCGATGTTTAACGACCCTCCACCGCCGTACAGGTCGGTCGAGACGACACGGCCTCCTAGCCCTTTTCGCCATCTCTCTAAAGCTGATCGACACTTGCAGCGCAGAGAAGAACGCCTAAACTCTGTACCAACACGGCAATTTATGTTCCAATGTAGTTTAGAGAAGGAGCGTATAATAGATCAAATTCACAGAAGATTTGTGAGACGAAAAGAAACGTTGCCTTACACCATAGGGGAGGATTTCGATACGACCTCAGAGAAAAATGTTAAAAATCGGTGGATAGAGCAAGGGATATGGAATGACAAGTGGCCGCGATGGGCTAGGGGGGCGAGCTGGAAACATGAAGAATCTCCGGGGGACCAGATCGTTCGATAACTATATCAGACC
Organism: Histoplasma ohiense; assembly: GCA_017607445.1. Classification (NCBI taxonomy): domain Eukaryota; kingdom Fungi; phylum Ascomycota; class Eurotiomycetes; order Onygenales; family Ajellomycetaceae; genus Histoplasma; species Histoplasma ohiense. The sequence continues at coordinate 6,435,419 of JAEVHH010000001.1, forward strand.
CACTGGATCCAAGGCCGAAAATTGTTAGTGAGGAACGTAGGGCTGCTCACGAACATGAAACACGGGCTTCCCGCCCCTGCTATCAGTTTCTTTATCAGATATCCAAAGAGCGCGAGTGGCTAGAAGACGAACCAGACAGTGGACGCACTGATATCGATGTCCAAGCCTACGAAAACGTTAAGAATCGTTGGCTCACTCAAAAGATCTGGAACTCACAGTGGGGCAATGATATGCCTGGGATGACCTGGATTCACGAAGAGCCCGACGATGAAGATTCCGAGCAATCAGACAACCCTCCTGCCAGCGAATCTGTGCCTAACAATGCTGTAGAAAGCGACGACCGTCCTGTTTGCCGCTACAGGTACCGCTCACATGGGTTTGGTTTGGTCCAGGTCCCTTCCGCCTCCCCGGAACCGACAGGGGAGGCTGGACTTTCCTTAACTTCTAGGACAAGGGAAGGCACTAATGGAGATGCTTTCACGGATGAAACTGCATCTAAAATACCCAGACCCATACCCCGGAGCCCTAAAAATACAAAGGAACCTCAAGAATCTTCACGCCTCGCTCCTGGTTCAAATGGTACTTCAAATGTTAGAAAGCGTGCTACTCGAGATTCTCCAGATCCTGCAGATCCTGCATCATTCCAATCAAGGAAGCGGCTCCATTCTATGTTTAGGCCAGCTAGTGCGCCTCAGAGTCCGGTACCTCATGCAACAGGAAACTTCCTGGGAGAAAATGAGGATGCTGAACCATCTCTATCTCTATCTACTTTGCCATTGTGTTGTATAGTTCTGGATGAAGGATCGGGAGATGATCGACAGCCACCGCTTCCAAATTCCAAAATAAGTACACGATCTAGAACAAATAGACGCTCAGTGTCTTGCGACGCTTCAGTCGATGGCAACAAAATTTCACAGCTAAACTCGGGGCGGAAACGGCGTGCGGGCTCGGAAACGCCTACTCCTTCGCGTAAACCACCAGTGGCTTCGAAGACAATCCCTCCTGCCGGTCTCGCTCCAGTGGGTAATCTGCATGGTCTTATTTGAAAAGTCCAGATACTGTCACTCCCATGTTATATTGCCAGAATGAAAGCAGGTACAAGGCTAGCCAGCTGAACATGATTGAACCAGGCCGAGAATTAATAGGATAGCTCTAAAGAGGGTGTAACCACAAAACATCAGTCCCACGAGGGTGGTTTGTGTTTCTATATTCTCTGGTGTCCATTTCGTACGGGGGCCATGATAGCTCTCAACGGCTCAATTCATTCAGTTGGTGAATCCGGTACCCAGTCCATTTTCCTCAAGCCTATTTCTAGTTGCGTGACGTTTGTGGTGACTATTCAGCCGCCTTGCGCATCCGTCCATCAACATCCGACTCGCATCCTCGGCGCCCACGCCTTCCCATCCCAACTTAACCCCTCCCTACTCACAATCACCGCATCAGGACTATTCGCCACAATCTCCCCCACAACCTCTACAGCCCGCTTCACCACCCTCCTTTCCCCAACATCCACATCATCCGCCTCCCCGCCATCCTCCACAACCTCATTAACAAGCCCCATCGCTCTGCCTCTTCAACCGGGACCACCCTCCCCGTCAACTCCATCTCTATCGCCCGCTGCTTTCCCACGGTCCGCATCAGCCTCGTCAGCCCACCCGCCAACGCGATGACGCCGCGCTTAACTTCTAGTAACGCGAACTTCGACCTGCGCTGGCTGTTGATGATGATCTCGAAGCCGCCGCCGTAAGCGAGGCTGATGACGGCGCAGATGACCGGTTTTTCCCCCGCGCGCCGGGATAGATCGGTGAACCCTGAGAGGGGTGGTGCTGGGCGGCCGGATGATTGGGAGTTTTTATCATTCTATTCTAGATTTTTGATTTTGGTAGTTTTAAGTGCTAGGTTAATAAGCTTCAGGATTCGGGTTTGTGGCGTTTAATTTTGTATCTTTTATTTTTTTCCCTTTTATTTTCATTTCCTTTCTTTTTTTCCCGGGTTTTCTGCATTTTATTTGCATCTTCAGGAATTGATTGGACAAGGGGTGGTAGTTTTTAGCTCTTGAAGTTCAGGACTCACCACCATACCATCCACACATGAAACTTTATTTATTTTGTCCCTCCTGCCCAATCAGAGCTTGAACAAATAGTTGTTGTTTATTAAAAAACCTAACTTAGCCGTTGAATCAGGTCCACTTACCCAACATATATTAGCTGCCGCTAGATAAATAATATCCAACTAGGTCTAACCTCTCTTACAGATACACTCATTACTGGCAACTTGCAACACTAGGCTATGGGCGGCTGGGGTTAAAATTAGAGGTTAGACGTTGATGATCAGCGGTTAGGGATTAGAGCTAGGAAAGGAAAGGATATATCGAGGTAGGATCGGTTAAGGTCAAGGAACTGAGAAATATGAAAAAACACCATCGCTCTACTTGCTTGTTTAAAGGGATTTTTCCAAATGAGGTTTCAACCCAACTGTACGGAGTATACCTCTAGAAAGATCACGTAAAAATGATCGTGGTCGTTGTACAGGGAAAAAAAAGCGAACAAGATAAATAGAAACCCTCGTATCACATGCATAAAGAAAAGATTCAATGGCTTCTAACAATGGCAGAGGACAAGAAACATCATCTACTTCCCAAATTCTCAACGATGAACGCGCCAAGCATGCGTCGCCGGCGTGCAAGCTTCTTGGACGGCTCCTCCTCCTCATCTGAACCAACCCCTTTACCAACCCCTCCATATCCCCAGACTTTCTCCTTGTCGACTAAACTAGCGAAGTAAAACGGGTTATCAAAGTAGTCATCGTCATTCATGCCGAATATTGGATGGCGCTCTGTCAGGTTGGAGGAGTGGAATTTTCGCTCATTCGTTCATGTTCACCACCCAAATGACATTGATGTCGTCTCGGAGGACGATGATGGTTCATCTTGTGTGACCATCAGGCCATTTTCCTCATCATCGTCCTGATGACCATCAATGCTAGTTAAATCAACTTCTTCATCGCTATCGGGTAGCAGATGATCGTTCCGGCGACGTTTGTTGACTTCATCTTCGTCTGCAGCACCCTTCCGTTTCCTCGCTTTGCTGGAAGAATTTTGGTCTGGTAAATCATCTCCACCGGTGGCGTCCGACAATAAAGCTTGCTTGATGCGCATGGCCTGATTTCTCCTCCTCTCCTCCTCTCGCGCGAAGAACTCTCTATCGGCTTCCTCATCCGACTCCTCATCACTGGCATGGATATATAAACTGCTTTTGATTTTTCTTTGACGCTCCAATGCATTAGCATGTCGTGCCAGACGGCGTGCTTCCAATGATGCTTCGTCCAGGACATCACCATCCTTTCCGTTCTTCTTCCCTCGCCTAAGTCGCTTCTTTTTAAGTTCATCTAGTGTGTCGGCTCTAGTGCGGAGATTTGGCGGGTACAAGATATCATCAATGTCATCTTCGCCCTCCGAATCGATTCCAAAATCTACTTCACCCGATGTTCGTTGGTGGGACAACGTAGTGTCGATGTCTCGTTTTCGACGTAGCAGATCACGAGGCTCTAACCCGTCAAATTCGGTTGGTGGGTTCTCCTTGTGTTTTTCAATTGATTTTTTTGTTTCCTCTAGAGTTTTAGCCGATAATGACGAGGGGATTATCCACGAGGAGCCCATTGTGTCCTCAACACCAAGCCTCTCAAGCCCAGCTGAGGTCATTAGAAGACGGAGACGTCCGTTTTTGAACATGGCAGTACGACACGCATCATCAAACGGGATAACATCTAATGAAAATTGTCAACATAATTTTTGTCGGGCGGGAACGATATCTTATACATACCTATTGAAGGAGGAGTGTTGGCGGTACGCTCCTCTCCAGATTCAGATCGCCTAGCTTCAGCTTCCAGCTCCCAGCTTCTCCTTTCATTTACCGCAGTGTCAATGGTTTTAATTAACCATTGTACTAGGTTCTCTTTTCCTTCCAGGAGCAGAGCTGCTACCACAATGCCTAATTTAGAATCTAGTGTATCGGCAGCACCGGGCTTCACCTCCAACTCAGCAGCAGCCTTCGATTGCGACACTGTCTGTCTCTCATGGCCATACTCTAGGTAGAAGACAGTGGCGTTAATTTTACTAAATAGCATTTCTGTGATAAGCTCCGGGCGTTGTTCTAATTTCTTGACGAGCTTTCTAATAACTCGGCGTGTGAGCTCCTCCCATTCGACATACATTGGCTTAGTCGAATCAAGGCCTCTCGGACCCTTTATCATCCTATAAAACAGCGAAATTATATCCACGCGGAAGAGCAACACGCTTAACTCTTGCTTGAAAGCCACACGATAGAAAAATCGATGTGCTCGTTTCAACTGCTCCTCGTTGAGCTCCCTATAATATGCTGTTAATGCAAGGAATGTGTTGACAGAGTTTTGGGTGCAAAATTTAGCCGCGAAACGTTGAAAATTGAAAGATCTTTCCACTATCGTCTTAGTTGCATCTTCCATGGTCAAGTCTTCGGCTTCGGACTCGTCACCATCTTGAGCTTGACCATTTTCAGGATTGGGAGCCGCTTTCTTACGTTGTTTGCGCCTGGCTCGTCGCCGAGATCGAATCTGCATATATTCATTCTGCTTCGAGTACTGTTCCAATAATCGAAGGAAGACATGGGCTAGTTCAGTGCAAGCATCCAAATACCAGAACCCTTGGCTTTCGTAGACCCTTAATATAGCCAATATCCTGTCATGTGTTGTCTCCTCATAGAATATTCTGCTCAATATATTCTCAGCAATGTCTTGATCTTCAGCGATGTCAGAATGCAACATCTGCTGGACCGTCAGAAGGATTTGCGTAAAACACCTCATGCTGGCGTTCAGATCCTGCCAATCCTTGAAATCTAAACAGTTTTGCATATGTCTGGTTAAAGCAATGAAGGTTTCTTGGTTGAGAACGCTTGCAACGAGTTGGAAACCGTCCGGTTCAAAGTCCCTCGAAGGATGTGCATTTTGCTGGCGAAGTTCTTGTTGGCGAGTACGCCGAGCCCTCTCAGCCTCAAGGAACCAAGCGACTACATAAAAGAAGTGACGTGGTGTGGACTCGGTCACGCGGTCGGCCTCCCGTTCAATGGCTTTGCGGATATGTGAGAAGAGTGGGTTGAAACCAGAGTCCAAAAACTCTTCAACGAATGTTCTTAAATGTTTGGTCGCCAACGGCGTTAAGGGAGATGGCACATTAAAGTTGTTCACCGACGTGTCAATGTCCCCCTTTCTATGTTTCGGCCTATCCCACTTTTTTGATTTGTCCATTTTCAACATCGTCGTCCAGTCGTCTTTGAGTACGTCCTGGCCGGAAACAGTGGATACTTTTTCATCATCTCGTTTCACCCAGATCATCGTGCCAAATCGCCCATGCCTGGTCGGGGCAGTTTTGGCGTATTCCCGTTTTAAATGCGATTCCTTATCCAGGAGAGCTTCAAGATCATCCGTTCCCGCAATATTTCGTTGAGCATCATTCATGAACAGCTTCTTTATATCGACCCCCTTAACAATATGGAATAGAATCTCTAGAATAACCACATCCTGGTAAATAAAATCTTCTCCTATATTGGAGCACATTGCCAGTAGAAGGGCAAATACATCCTGTTGTTGAAATACGTTTATGGTAGCGGACTTCGACGCTTCTTCCTCGTCGCCCTCGGCAGCTAGATGCGAAGGCGCTACTATCGCAATATTTCTGAATAGGTACAGCATTAATTTTAGAATCCCTTCGTCTCGTGAGGAACGGTCTGATCGTGGAGTGGTCATGCTTGGCAAGGCAATACGGATAATTGTTCGTAGAATGGCCGTGGCATCATTTCCAAGAATCCCACGCTTATACAAAACCTGCGAATGCTGCAAGTATGGTATATGTCTATGGTGATTGACTGTCATCTGGCTATGGATCTCGAGCGGCCATGTTAGAGGAACAAGCAATTCCACTAAAATGAAGCATATCAGCAGCACTCACAAATTAAGCGTTGGGAAGAGGGGTGTGAGAGCGCAGAGCACTTACAACAAGCCAATGAAACTCTCGACTTGTACTTATCATCATGTATATCATCCCCCAAAAGTGCGAGAATCGGAATCAAGTCTCGATTTACCAGGTTAGTTTCCGCTAAGCACCTAGCCACGTCCATACGGTTCGCCTTCTCGTCGTAGAACTTGAGCCATCTTTTGATATCGCGCAAACAGGCAAGGGCATCGTCGCCCAAGACATATTTCCCTGTATTGCTACTACCAGAGCCTCCGAGCTATATGAAGAATTCATCATCCTGTCAGCTCTCCATTAAACTTTAATGATTAACTAGTTGGGTTGGCTTCCTTCCTGATAGACCTACCGCAGAAACGAGATTGTAGACATAAGCGCGGACTTCAGGATCCACCACCTGCCCTGATTGAATGGACTCTGGCTCCATAGTGTTTGGGATATTGTTAATAGGGTATCAATGTCATATCTAGCAGATGGTGTTGTGGTTTTCTGTCTTGATATCATTCAATTTCGATGTCCAATCATTTTTCGCGTGTGTAAACTCGCGTTTCTGACGTGTGACTGACTAATCAGGAACGGAATTATTAACTTCCAGGCTGGGAATCACCTTTTATTGCCAAGCTCACCCACAAAATTGGATTGGTTTGTCCCCTCTACCACCAGCATGGTGCTGGTGGTGATCGGGCGCTTTTGCTCCAGTGGCCTCTGTAACAGTAATACTGGCTCCGAGAATAACCGAATTTCTCCAGAACCATTGACATACTATCATGTGATAACACCAGGCCATACACCCTGTTCCATGTCCAAGTTTATCTTTGCCGACCGCTTAATTTTTTTGCATAGGGAGCTATTCTTCTATCACTACTCAACATTCACCTGTCACGATGTTCCGCGTTACTGTAGGACGGTGCATCGCCAATGCAGGCTGCTCAATCGCCTCGAGATCCTTCAGTACGTCCCCAATCGCCCATGCAGCGGCGGAGGTGAAAAAGGTGGGAGTTATCGGAGCTGGACAAATGGTAAGTATTGAATATACCGGATACATTGTCAATTGAAGATTAACATGCTGTGGAATAGGGTCTGGGTATTGCGCTAGTTGCCGCCCAAAAGGCTGGCGTACCCGTAACCCTGATTGATAACTCCCAAGCTTCTATCGATAAGGGGATGAAATTTGCAGGTTTGCCTCATACAATTGCAAAACGCACTCAATTGAGGATTTGGGGATCTAACTCAGCTAACCAACAAACAACAAAATAGAAAAACTACTTGAGAAAGACGTCGCAAAGGAGCGTATTACCAGAGACCACGCCACCCAAATCCGCTCGATGATCAAACCCAGCACCAACCTCTCCGACCTCGAAGACGTAGACTTCGTAATAGAAGCCGTTCCCGAAATCCCAGCGCTCAAGTCATCCATTTTCGCCCAACTGGCTGAAATCGCTCCCTCGCACGCCATCCTTGCCACAAATACATCCTCCATCTCCATCACCAGGATCGCCGCTGCAACCACCAAGAACCCTACAGACCTGTCTGCCTCGTCGCGGGTTATCTCCACCCACTTCATGAACCCCGTCCCCGTCCAGAAGGGCGTGGAAATTATCGCGGGCCTACAGACGTCCCAGGAAACCATTGACACTGCCATGGAGTTCGTCAAACGCATGGGCAAGATCCCGGCCCGCTCCACCGATTCTCCTGGCTTCCTAGCCAATCGTATCCTCATGCCATATGTCAATGAAGCGATCATGTGTCTGGAGAACGGTATTGGCACTAAGGAGGATATCGACAGCATCATGAAGTACGGCACCAATGTGCCAATGGGCCCGCTGACGCTGGCTGATTTCATTGGTTTGGATACGTGCTTGGCTATTATGAATGTGCTACATACCGAGACTGGTGATAGCAAATATCGGCCCGCAGGATTGTTGAAGAGGATGGTTGATGCTGGTTGGATGGGCAAAAAGTCCTCCAAAGGGTTCTATGATTATTGATTGTTTTGGGAGATGGTAGGTGGGATGACGTTGGCTGTTTTTCGACATCGAATGTATTGGGTCAGAAACCCGGCCTCTGGAAAAAACTTTCTTTTTTGACCCGGTGCGTGGACAACATGTATATAAAAATAAAGGTTTACAATGCGCTATGTTTTAAATAGTCATTTGTCCTGATTACCCTCATCCAACCCAGGTTGCCTTATGGGTCACCAATGACATCATTCATACACATTGTTTTCTCAAAATCTCACCCGTTTCACAACCTAAATTCTACTCCCAATATGCTCCATTCTCCGACACCACACCGCCAACCCTTCCATCGCCAATTTCGCCATATCCACGGCTATTACTCGTCTCCAATGCGTCTGCAACCAGGGCTAAGCCCCCCTCAATGGACTTCGGCTTAGTTCACCCCTTCCCGACATTTTCAGATTAGCGCGATCAACTAAACTCCTTTAGACTTCTGCCAAGTCCTGCTAACTTCTGAACCAATCAATTACTCCACACATGCTCACAACTAGACTGGCCGGTGGGACCATGAATTTCATGTTTGGTAGTCCATTTCTTGGTGTGATTTCCAGTGGGACCAGGATCAGAATGGGAGTGTAAAGAGACCAAAATTTTCAGAAATGAAGTGTAAAATTATCAGATTTAGATCTAATATGACTATTATAAAATCAACAAAATTTATTATTTCATACAAAGTGACTGACTATGAAAAATAAGAATGTGATCTGAGACTAATCATAATTTTAACTTGTAACAAATGTACTTTGATTAACAATCTAGCACTATTCTAAATACAGATTACAAATTGATTAAAAAAGAAAAAAGAAAAGAAATCAGAAGAAAAAATCATATAAAAAAAGTTTTTATAAAGAGAAGATTGAAATAAAAGAATATCAGAAACCATTTCACAGTGAAATATGAAATAAAACACAAAGTGAAAGAATATTGAAAGTTATATAGAAGATGTAACAAATGTACTTCAATTAACAATCTAATACTATTCTAAATACAAATTATGAATTGATTAAAAAAAGAAAGAAAAAAAAATCAGAAGAAAAGATTGTATAAAAAGAATTCTTATAAAGAAAAAATTAAAATAAAAGAATTGTGATGGGTTAATATCTGTTAGCAATTAACTTACACAATCAACTTCTGTCATTGCAATCATATGTAACTCTCAATGTTCTTTCACTCTGTGCTTTGCACTTGTGTAGTCTCTAATGATTCTTCTGTGTAGCTCTTAACATTCTTCCACTCTGTGCTCCACTGTGGAGCAGCTTCTGATATTCTTTCACTCTGAATTTCTCTCTATAAGAACCCTCTTTGTACAACTTTTTCTTCTGATTTCTTTTCTCTTTCTTTTCTTAATCAATTTGTAATCTGTATTTAGAATAGTGCTAGATCATTAATTGAAGTACATCTGTTACATTACAAATTGATTCTTCTGTGTTTAAAATCTGAGTGTCTTGTTATTAGTTCTTATATCTGAGTGTGTTGTTATCAGTTCTTACATCTGAGTGTATTGTTTACAGATCTGAGTATCTAATTGTTACAAGAGATCTCTTGTGAATCTGAGTGTTTTCATTGTTAGTTATATAGACTATTGTGTTTAAATATTCAAGACACAATCAACTGTGTTCTACAAGATCTGAGTGTCTACAAATCATAACACTGTGAATAGTGTTCATGAAGAAGCTTGATAAAGCTTAGTGTCACAACACTACAAGTAGTGTCTGTGAGAGAACTGAGTATCTACAAGTATTTCTTTTTCTTTTTTTTTATTACATATTTTTAGATATCAAAATGAACTATAAACAATTCTACAAACACTCATTATATCTGAATATGATGAATGATAACTTAGATCTACAAAGCATTCTTCAGCAGCAGACACTATAGATAACTGAATTGCAACAATGATTTACTGAAATGAGTACTTCTATATTCATCATTTCTTCTACACTCACATCTTATAAAAAGCTCTCAAGAGAGAAGCTTTCAATTCTTGATAAATACAAGAAAAATCTAACACTCTATCTTATATGAAAGTCAAAAATGAACATCAAATTGAACATCAATGAATGAGCAATAAACTCACTATTCAATCAAGTGTGATATATTTATAGCAGATTGAATGATGATACATTAGCAAAATTTCAACTCTGAATGAATCATTGTCAGAATAATCAGTGTATATCAGAGTTAGTCTTTCAACAACTCAACTCTCTCTTTCTTGATTCTATACTTCAAGTCAAGACATTGAACTGACTTAATCAGACTCATCAGATGAATGTTGTATTAGCAACTTATCTTTTCAAATTCAATTACAAGCTTCTAGAAGCAGATGAGTAAGACTGAGACAATGCTGTCAAGATTAACATATTGTTCAAGAACTTGAACTTTCAGTTGTATAACTGAAGTGTAGAGTATCTGAAGCTCTCAATATACAGTGAATTCTGTGCTGATTTTCATCTGTTGAACAATGATCTGTCTCAGTTTTATATGCTTCAAAATTGTAGAGGATTCTGCTGAACAAATGTATATACTTCAAACTACTCTGCAGTGCTCTCCATCTTCAAATCAGAATCAATGAACTGAGTTTCATATATAAACACAAGTTGTCTGAAAGTTCTCAATGTCTCAGAGAAGAACACTGTTGATTGAATCATCAGAGAAGTCTGCATACACTGTGACAAGTCAGATTATTATTATTATTCTTCTATTATAGATGTATGCAGTCAGTGACTATGACATCTATCTGAAATATTTCAGAATTTTTCAACTTAAGAATAAGCTAATATACAAAGTCAATTTAATACATGCAATAGCAGAATTCCAGCCCAGAATCAAACAACTATTCAAATGATTCAATATAAGAAAGAATGTCAAAAGAATGACAACAGATCAATACATTCAATTTAAAACAAATAAAATAAAAATTATAACAAAACAGCAGCTATTAAAAGAAAAGAAAAAAAAAATCATTCACAAATCAAACTTCTCAAAACAAAACAAAATCAAAATAATCAAAATGAAACAAATTTCAAAGTAACAAAATAAAAATAAAAACAAAAACAAAAATTAAAGCAAATATATAGAAACAAAAGAAAAAGAAGAAAAATTGAGTTTATTATCAGATTAAACTATTCAATTGAAATCTTGTGGCAATATTTGATTCTTTCAAATATTTCATCAAGAATTCATTTCCAGTTTTTGTATTGAACAAAAGTTTTAAATTTAACTGTCTCAATTCAAACTTCTCTCTCAATCTCAATCTTAACTCTGTATACTTTGTACAAAGTAAAAGAAGATACTCTGAATTTTCATATAACTGATAATCTGAACATAAGTCATCTAAATCATTTCTAATTTTTGTTAAATATGATTTAAAATAACCATGTTCAAGCTTTAGCTGCATTATTGTAGCAAAAAGTTTCTTTTTACATTTTATTGAGCAAGTTTTTCATTTTGGCTTAGTTTCAAATCTGAAATAATGTATACTCTTTCTTTGTAAAAACCAGATATCTTGTCATTTTTGCAAACATGATTCTCTTATTTTCCTTTTAATAAAAGTCTATATTACAATTTTTTGAAAGCTGACTTCTAATTCAGTTGCTTTTTTTGCAGCTTCATCAGTCATTTCATTGTCATATATACTCATGTGAGCAGACACTCAGTGAAGATGAATAGAACAATTGAATGACATTTTTCTTTGAATATTTTGAAGACTTTTCAAAATCAGCTCTAATATTGACTGTTCACTGCTGATTTTATTACTTTGAAGTCTTTTAAACTCAGCTTGACTATCAGAGAATATTCAAATATACTCAAATCTTTTCCATTGTTCAATCTTCATTTCAATCAATTTGAAAGCTCTTGAAATTGCAAATAATTCAGCATTAAAAACTTCTGACTCTTTTTCAATTTATCAAAAATCAAGAATATAGTTTTTACCATTTTCTGAATATGCTATTTCAGCTTCAAGATTGCCTGTTTTCTCACATTTTGAGTCATCAGTGTAGATAAGAATTGCTTTGTTTCTCATTTGTTTTAGAAGATTTAGATGTTGTTCAGTCTGATCTTCTTTTGAAAGTTGACTAATATTTAAATCAATAAGACTGGCAAGATCTTTCTTTCAAGAAGAGAGATTTTCAAAGACCACTTTCTCCACATTTAAACTAGAGAAATTATCTTTAATCATGGAGCAAATTCTAAATAACTGAGATGGTATCTTCTTTCTTTGCACAGATGTTGAATTATCAGATGAATTTATTTCATTTCAATCAAGATAAGACTCTCAATTCAGATCTACTTCAGTTGATTCACTTGGAAAAGAACTTGAGACTCTTTTTCTAATTGAATGATTGGAATATAACTTCATAATTCTGAGAGCATAATTCATACAGACTACATGGCTATTCCACACAGGATGCACCTTAAGCTAGTTACATATTATAACCTCTATAACCAACCAACCACCGCATCCATCCTCTCGGGCCGCTTTAACTAGTTCTGGGGTTTCCAGCGGGGGTCTCAGTTAAGCACCACTGCCCACCCTAGGCATCACCATAGCCCAGAGCTTCCAGTTGCCGATCTCAGCTCATTGCCCCCTTGGCCTACCAACCGGCCATCATGGCCTTGCCCTGTGTAAGGGACTAACCATAGGCTTACCCCACCCAATGATAACCCACTAATAGTGTTAGATGACCACTAGTGGGCTCTGAATAGAGTGTCTACCAGGGTGTCCTGCTTGGCTTGCTACTACCCCTCTGATGAGGCAGTCAATTGGATGGTTTTTAAAATCATTCCCTGTTGTTGGGGTGGCCCTCTAGATGCCGGGGGCCTTGGCAGATGCTAGTATGTATAAGCACTCTATACTCAACCCTCTGTAATCATCGGATCTTGCTTAGATCAGCACTAGTGGCAGGAAGGCTGCTTGGCACTAATGAGTGTGGCTTCCAGCAGCCACCACCCTCACCACTGCCAAGCAGCACCTCTGTCAGCACTGCCTCACTAGGCTTGGCCTCTGATCACAGAGGCCTTCATGGGTAAGAAGTGGCTCAAAATGAAACCTTGCCAGTGGCAGAATTCAAACCTACAGCACATCTAACAGTGCTATCTTGGGTAACAGTCTTACCAACTGCACCACGCGGGCTGTGACAAGTCAGAGCACTTTGTGAATCAATGTTCAAATACAATTGCTCTGAGTAAACCCCTCATATGTGTGAATGCTGTGTTGTCTGTGGACAGACAAGAACAGGGAAAAGATGAGCTCTCACTTTAAAATATAAATGAGAGCTCAAGAAGCAGAAAGCTAGCTGAAGATTCAAGCAGAAAATACAAATGAATACAATTATAGTCTCTGTCATTGTAAATAGTCTAATCAATATACAAGCAATGATAGACAGTGGTTTCTTTCATTACACTCTTATAGACACTCAGCTAATTGAGAAGTATAAACTTCAGTGTATTCTCTTTTTCAAGCTGTGTAAACTCAGTGAATTTGATGGCCTCAGAGAATTCATCTTCTACAATATGATAAGATTTAATGTTGATATAGAAGGATATGAGAAAAAGAATGTATATGTATATAAAATACAAAACCTTGAATATGATCTAATACTTGATCTATTATAGCTCACAGAATTTGAAACCTTGTTGAATGCATACAACTGCTGTCTTATTTTCTCAGAAGATGACTGTGTTTATGAGAAGAATGTCAATAGAATCACTGATCTCACTCAGATATCAGTGAAAGTGTACAAACTACTAACTCATCAAATATATGAGAAGAAGAATGTTCAAGTGTTCACTGCTAGTATAATGAATATCAAAAAAATACTAGAGAAGCTAGAATTCAGAGATCTCAAGAAACTGCACAAGAAACTATTTGAATTGTATGAAGACTTTATAGATATATTCAATGAGAAAGAAGCTGAAAAGCTTCTCTCTCACTGAGAATCTGATATAGATCATATAATTGAGTTTATTAAGAAAGATAGTAAGAATCTGCAACTGCTCTGAAGTTCTCTCTACAGTATATCACACAATGAGCTTCTTGTTCTATGAAAAACACTCAATGAATTACTGAACAAAGATTTCATTTATATTAGCAACTCATCTGCCACAGTATCTGTACTGTTTGTAAAAAAATCAGAAGAAGACTTATGATTCTGTGTTGACTACTGAGAACTCAATAAGATTATATGAAAGAACTGATACTCTCTCTCACTCATCAATGAAATATTTGAATGAATAGAAAAAGCAAAATGATTCATGAAGCTTGACATCTCTGCAGCCTTCTATAAGATAAGAATTAATGAAGATGATGAATGACTAACTGCTTTTTGCATGTGTTACAGATTATATGAATGGACAGTGACTCTCTTTGAATTAGTGAATGCTCTGAGTATGTTTCAGAAATACATTAACTGAGCTCTATAAGATCTGCTTAATGAGATTATCTCAGTGTATATGAATGATATCTTGATCTTCATCAATGAATTGCTTATTGAGTACTGTAAGTATGTATAACAAGTTCTTGACTGTCTATGAAAAGCTGAACTGTAAGTGGATATTGACAAATGCAACTTTGAGATCAAGTCTATGATCTATCTAGAATTCATCATTGAAGCTGAAAAAGATGTATGTATGAATTCTAAGAAGATGAAAGCAATCCTCAACTGAGAGACATCAGTCTTGATAAAAAAAATTAGAAGTTTTCTAGAGTTTGTCAACTTCTACTGAAGATTTATCAAGAATTTCTCTGATATTGTACAATCACTAACAGATCTGATCTGAAAAGACTGTGATGGATTAGCATCTGTTAGTAATTAATTTACACAATCAACTCCTCTTCTGCATCTGTTTGTTTTTGACTGTTGTGATCTTGTGTAATTCTCAATGTTCTTTCACTCTGTGCTCTGCACTTGTGTAGTCTCTAATGATTCTTCTGTGTAGCTTCTAATATTCTCTCACTCTGTGTTTCACACTCATATAGTCTTCAACAATTCTTCTGTGTAGTCTTCAATGATTCTTCTACTTCATGCTTCACACTTGTGTAGTTTCTAACAATTCTTCTATATAGCTCTCAATGATTCTTCTGTCTCAAGAAGCTGAAAAGCTTCTCTCTCACTGAGAATCTGATATAGATCATATAATTGAGTTTATTAAGAAAGATAGTAAGAATCTGCAACTGCTCTGAAGTTCTCTCTACAGTATATCACACAATGAGCTTCTTGTTCTATGAAAAACACTCAATGAATTACTGAACAAAGATTTCATTTATATTAGCAACTCATCTGCCACAGTATCTGTACTGTTTGTAAAAAAATCAGAAGAAGACTTATGATTCTGTATTGACTACTGAGAACTCAATAAGATTATATGAAAGAACTGATACTCTCTCTCACTCATTAATGAAATATTTGAATGAATAGAAAAAGCAAAATGATTTATGAAGCTTGACATCTCTGCAGCCTTCTATAAGATAAGAATTAATGAAGATGATGAATGACTAACTGCTTTTTGCATGTGTTACAGATTATATGAATGGACAGTGACTCTCTTTGAATTAGTGAATGCTCTGAGTATGTTTCAGAAATACATTAACTGAGCTCTATAAGATCTGCTTAATGAGATTATCTCAGTGTATATGAATGATATTTTGATCTTCATCAATGAATTGCTTATTGAGTACTGTAAGTATGTATAACAAGTTCTTGACTGTCTATGAAAAGCTGAACTGTAAGTGGATATTGACAAATGCAACTTTGAGATCAAGTCTATGATCTATCTAGAATTCATCATTGAAGCTGAAAAAGATGTATGTATGAATTCTAAGAAGATGAAAGCAATCCTCAACTGAGAGACATCAGTCTTGATAAAAAAAATTAGAAGTTTTCTAGAGTTTGTCAACTTCTACTGAAGATTTATCAAGAATTTCTCTGATATTGTACAATCACTAACAGATCTGATCTGAAAAGACTGTGATGGATTAGCATCTGTTAGTAATTAATTTACACAATCAACTTCTCTTCTGCATCTGCTTGTTTTTGACTGTTGTGATCTTGTGTAATTCTCAATGTTCTTTCACTCTGTGCTCTGCATTTGTGTAGTCTCTAATGATTCTTCTGTGTAGCTTCTAATATTCTCTCACTCTGTGTTTCACACTCACATAGTCTTCAACAATTCTTCTGTGTAGTCTTCAATGATTCTTCTACTCCATGCTTCACACTTGTGTAGTTTCTAACAATTCTTCTATATAGCTCTCAATGATTCTTCTGTCTCACACTCTGCATTTGTATAGTTTCTAACAATTCTTCTGTGTAGCTCTTAACATTCTTTCACTTCACACTTCACTGTGGAGTGACTTCTGATATTCTTTCACTCTGAAATTTTCTCTATAAGAACTCTTTTTATATGATCTTTTCTTCTGATTTCTTTTCTCTTTCTTTCCTTAATCAATTTGTAATCTGTAATTAGAATAGTATCAAATTGTTAATCAAAGTATGTCTGTTACATTATGAATTGATTCTTCTGCATTTAAGATCTGAGTGTCTCATTATTAGTTCTTATACTCAAATGCATTGTTATCAGTTCTTACATCTGAGTGTGTTGTTTACAGATCTGAGTGCTTAGTCATTACAAGAGATTTCTCATGAGCTCAAGTGCTCTTATCATTAGTTATATAGACTGTTGTGTCTAAATGTTCAAAACACAATCAACTGTGTTCTACAAGGTCTGAGTGTCTACAAACTGTAACACTGCAAATAGTGTTCATAAAGAAGCTTGATCAAGCTTAGCACTGCAACACTGTAAATAGTATCTGTGAGAGAACTGAGTGTCTACAAGTATTCCTTTTCTTTTTTTTTATATTATTATTATATGTTCTTAGACATTGAAATGAACTATAAACAATTCTACAAACACCCACCACATTCAAATGTGATGGATGATAACTTAGATCTATGAAGCATCCTTCAGCAGCAGATGCTATAGATGATTGAATTGCAATGACAACTTACTGAGATGAGCACTTCTGTGTTCACTGTTCCTTCTACACCCACATCTTACAAAAAGTCTTCAAGAGAGAAGCTTTCAATCCTCAACAAATACAAAGAAGATCTAGCACTCTACCTCACATGGAAGTCAAAAGCAAACATCAAATTGAACATTGATGAACAAGCAATAGACTCACTATCCAATCAAGTATGATATATCCATAGCAGATTGAATGGCAACACATTAGCAAAATTCCAACTCTGAATGAATCATTGTCAGAATCATCAGTGTATATCAGAGCTAGTCTTCCAACAACTCAACTTTCTCTTCCTCAATTCTACACTTCAAGT
The DNA here is from genome assembly GCA_017607445.1 of Histoplasma ohiense. Taxonomy (NCBI): domain Eukaryota; kingdom Fungi; phylum Ascomycota; class Eurotiomycetes; order Onygenales; family Ajellomycetaceae; genus Histoplasma; species Histoplasma ohiense. The sequence goes on from JAEVHH010000001.1 coordinate 6,452,770, forward strand.
CAAGGCATTAGACTGATTTAATCAAACTCATCAGATGAATGTTGTGTTGATAACTTATCTTTCTGAATTCAATCACAAGCTTCTAGAAGCAGATGAGCAAGACTGAAACAACACTGTCAAGATCAACATATTGTTCAAGAACTTGAACTTTCAATTGCATAATCAAAGTATAGAGTGTCTGAAGCTCTCAACATACAGTGAATTCTGTGCTGATCTTTGTCTGTTGAACAACAATCTGTCTCAGTTCTGCATGCTTCAAAACCACAGAGGATTTCACTGAACAAATACATATGTAATAGGCGCAACAGAGATATCTATATTAGGAAATAGCTATATGGCAATAGAAGAACACAGAACACGCCAGAATTAATGAGAAGGGACATAGCACACAGCACCATAGACAGTTGTAGTGTATGGTGGTCGCCTATATAATGCTCACTGATATCCATAGATATTAGAAGATCAGTGATTAGCTTTGAATAATAGAGATTGCTACCTTCTTAACATTCTATATATGTACTTCACACTACTCTCATAATTATACTTACAACCATCTCTTACAATTCTAATTGCTCATAACTCTATTTGAGTGGTTCATTGTTACACACATCTACAATAAAACATGCAATATTAGTTAAAACACACAAGATGGTCTCAACACATACAAGATTTCTTGAAAATCAACCTGAATCCTCTACCACCTTCAATGAACACAATGCACATTTGCAACAGTTGAATGATCAAATTCATGAACAAGAGCAGCAATTAGCTATTCTGCATGCACAACAGCAGCTCAATGAGTTGAAAGTGCAGATTTATAAAGATACTCTCATCAAGTCTCAATTAATTCAGAATATCACCACAGAACCACCACAAAATCGATCTGCAAACAATACAGACAATGATAATGAAACACCACTGAGATTAGAGATTAAGAACTATTATTGAGAAAAAAATATGTTAGAATTCAAGAATTATAAAGATCACATGTTGACTCTCTTTACACATCACCATCAATATTATCAAAAGAAAGAACATCAGATAAATGATGCTAAACTCTATCTTGACACCCACATTAAGCAGAAATGATTGAATTTTGTATCATCATATGAGAGACATAGAGAAGCAACACTGTTGACTTTTGACAATATGCTATCACATCTAAAGATGCAAATTAACAATCCACAGAATCAGCATCAATTGACAAGTCAAAAGTTTCAAGATACAAAGCAACAAGAATGACAATCAATATGCAATTTCTCTAAATATCTCAAAGACTGAGAATACTACTTACCCTCATATAGCAAAGAACAAAGAATGGATAACTTGTGTAGTAAGACATTGAAGATATTATACACAGAACTCAATCATTGAAATCAAGAGTCTCAGAACTATGAAGAGTTGCTTCAAACTCTACAGACTCTCAAGAAAAATATGTCAGAGCAACAGTATATTATTCACAAAGAAAGATCTGCAATATTCATAGAGAATCAGCATCATTCTGATAAATCTAGCAACCATCAGAACAAGAGGAAATGAGAGGAACAAACAGATTCAACTGAACAAATCAAAAAAGATAAATATAACTGAATGAAGAAGTGTTCTCACTGTCATAAGAAGGATCATATTGCAAATGATTGTTGAATGTTACACCTCAAAAAATGCAATCAAGTTCAATAAGCAAAAAATCAACAATTTCAATTGTAGAAGCAGCTGCTGCATTGGGAATATAAATAACTAGACTGTGAGATAAATGATTATTGATGATGAATATGTGGATGCTGACAGAAGTGGGATGGTCAATGGTATGGATGCTAGTGAATTCTGACACAGATGTGAACTTCATGTCTCACATCTGAGCATCAAAATATTTCTTGAAGACAGAAGATAAATCAAAAGTAGTGGAAGCAGTTGATAATCATAAGATTAAATCATATGAACAATGAAGAGCAGCAATGAAGATTATCAATGATGAACATGTTCTTCAAGAAGAATTCCACCATTTCAAAGAAGCCAACATTAACAGATATGATGTAATTTTGAGCATGTCATGATTGAAAGCTGTAAACTCTGATATCAATTGAATGTGAAGATGCTGAATCTATAGAAAAGCATCAAATATTAACCATATACATCTGAATACTGCTAAAGAATTCACAACACTAATCAATGATGACAATATTATATTTACTGTCTTATCATTACAAGCTGCGAGTGCAGCAACTGAGTCAAATATCTCAGATAATTATAAAGATTATCTTGATGTATTTCAAGAAGACATATCTGACACAGAACACACATCTCACAATCATGTTATAGATCTCAAATCTGACAAGAAACCCTCATATCAACTGATATATAACTTATCACCTCAAGAACTCTCTGTCCTCTGAGAATACATTGAAAAGATGTTAGAAAAGAATTGAATACATCTGTTCAAGAGTCCAGCTGATGCATCAGTGCTATTCACATCAAAGAAAGATGGAATTCTGCATCTTTGTGTGAATTATCAAGGATTGAATGAAATAACAGTCAAGAATTGATACCCACTGCTCTTAATAAGTGAAATACTTGATAGATTAGCAGATGTCAAAATATATACACAGCTGAACCTTAGAGATGTGTATTATAGAATTCACATACAAGCAGAGGATGAATGAAAAACAGCATTTTGAACACAATATAGACATTTTGAATATCTAGTCTTATCTTTTGAGCTAATCAATGCCTCTGTGATCTTTCAATCTTATATCAACAAAGCCCTCAGCAATCTTTTAGATGTATATTGCATGGCTTACCTTGATGATATTATAATCTATTCAAACATGCTTGATGAACATGTCGTCCATGTTAAGAACATGCTGGAATGGTTAAGATGTTGGAGACTATATGTCAAACTTAGTAAGTGTATATTCCATGCAACAGAAATTGAATTTTTGGGTTTTGTGGTTACCACACAGAGCATTACTGTCAAGAAACACTGTGTCAACACAATTCTAGATTGATCAGAATCACAAACTATAAATGAATTGCAAATATTTCTAGAATTTGTCAATTTCTATCATCAATTCATATACAAGTTCTCAATAATAACAGCACCTCTGACTGAATTGTTAAAAGATTATGAAATGAAAAGAGGGAAGAATAACACATCTGTTCAGTTAGACAAAAACTGCAAGCATGCAATTTTGCAGTTAAAAGAATGCTTTATGAAAGCACTGTTGTTGATCCACTTTGATCCACAGCAAAAACTCTGTATAGAAACAGACAGATCTGATGTTGCAATCACTGCAGTAATATCACAATTAATGAATGATGATCACTGACACTCAATCACATTTTGGTCTAGAAAGCTCACAGAAACAGAAAGACATTATCAAACATACAATCTAGAAATATTGCTGATTGTAGAAGCTTTCAGACAATGATGCTACTACTTACATGATAGCAGGCACTCAATAACTGTTTTATCTGACCATGTCAACCTTCAGCACTTCATGACAACAAAGCAGCTAAATGAATATCAGATTCACTGAATGAAAATGCTCTCAGCATTCAATTTTGAAATAGAGCATCATTCTGAGAAAAATAATCCCACAGATGCATCAAGTTGTTGTTCAGATTTTGTAAAACACACAGCTTTCTTGACAGAGCTCTCTATTCTGCAAAAGAAGCTGTGTAAGAAGATCTTTAAGTCACTAAAGACAAAAGAAAATACAAAGTTAGATCAATATATTAAGATGATGTGAAAAAATCTGCAAGCTAATGAAAATTGTTGAGTGAAGAGATCTGTAATCATCAATAATAACAATCTCTGCAGAATAAAGAACACATCTGTGGATGAGAATGAAATCACAGACATTATAAAGTTAAATCTAGAGACTCTGATGTCACAGATTCTAGCTGTCAAGATATTTGAGTCTGAGACAGTCTATTACAAAGAGATAGCTGAATCTATCATTGAACTCTTACTGCAGATTCAGAATAGAGACACTGACATATCTGAACTTCACAGAAGACTAGAGATGAGTGATACTAGTATAGATAATCATTCAATCTGAGCAGTAGATAAAAATGATCTGCTCAGAAAAGATGATAAAGTCTACATATCACAAAACAAGGCTGTAAGACATGAAATAATGAAAATGAACCACAATGATCTTCAAGATGATCATTTTGGATGTGACAAAACCATTGAAGCAATCAAATACAAGTACTTGTGGCATGGTATGAGCAATGAGATTGCAGAATATGTGAGAACTTGTGATGTTTGTCAACACATTAAGATATCACAGCACAAGCTGTATGAATTGCTACAACCACATTCAGTGTCAGACAAGAAATGACATATAATTAGCATGGACTTTATTGAAGATCTGTCAGATAATAAAAAGAGAAGTCAAATCTATAATGCTATTGTTGTATTTGTTGATTTATTCATCAAATGAGTCATAATTGTGTCCACATCTTCAGAGCTAGATGCAGAAGAACTTATGAACATTATTGTATGAAGAATTATGAAGAACTTTGATCTATCTGTGAACATTATTAGTGACTGAGATTCATTAATAAATAGCAAGTTTTGATTGACATTGTGTTATCTGCTTCATATTCAATGAAAATTATCGATGACATTCCACCCGCAAACTGACAGCCAGACAGAATGATTGAATCAGATGATTGAACATTATCTTCACACATATTGCAGCTATCAGCAAGATAATTGAATAGAATGGATTTCTCTGATGCAATGGGCATATAACAACATCTTTCACACATCAATAAAAATGACATCATCTGAAGCAATGATCGGCTGACCAACTGAACTTTGCATAGACATGAAACCTCCAAGCATGAGCACATCAAAATCAGTGATGAAACAAGTGAAACAGATGAAACAAGCAGAAAACAAGATCTGAGAATGCCTAGAAGCTGTCAAAGCAGCTGAGAAAAAGTATTACAATCAGCATCATATATCAAAAAACTTTAAGATAGAGAACTGAGTAATGCTGTGTGTAAAAAATATATCCACCTTGCAACTCTCACTCAAACTAGATCATCAATTTTTGAGTCTCTTTCAAATAATTGATATCTGCAGTACACAAGTGTACAAACTGAAACTCACACTGTAATATAAAGAAATTCATTCCATATTCCATGTTTCCCTTCTCAAACCTTATCATGTGTGTGACAGACAAATCCCACAAGCAGAACTGATAATTATAGACACATAAGAGAAATGAAAAGTTGAAGCTATATTAGACAAGTGTCAATACTGTGGTCAAACACAATATCTTGTCAAATGGAAAGATTGTACAGATGCAGATAATTCTTGAGAATCTGAGAAAAACTTGATGAACAGTCAGAAGTACTTGAAACAGTTTAATAAAATCTATCAGAAGTCAGTCAGTAAATGAAAACAAAGAAGACAACAATGACTGCTGAATATACTTATTCCACTCAGAGATTAAAAAACAGATCTGTCTCAGCTTGATCAGTGTCATTCAAGAAATTATCATCAAGACAAATCTGCTTATTATTTCAGATTTTCTCAACTGGTGAAGCACAATGTTTCAATGATGATTTGAAAGCTGCAATCAGCAATGTAATCATCAGAATCTCATCAATCACTGTTTCAGTCAGAGTCTCAGAAGAACCATCTCATTGAATCTCTCAGATCTTCACAGTAAAGAATTTAACTGCTGCAGTCACAGCATTCTGCAAAATATTAACATTCAAAACATCCACATCAGCAACAATTAGATTCTCAGCAGTGTTGATAATCATCTGAGTCAATTCAATGACATCTGCTGACATCTAATAAAAAGTTAATATTATATACTGTAAAAACATCTGTTTTGAATAATAACTTACTGGAATATAGATGTGTTTCATCACCAAGCAGTGCTTGCATTTTTTGCATCAATCCTCAGCAGACTCACAATGATGATGAGGGGACATTGTCAAATGCCAAATACAATAACAGCAATATGCTGCTGTGTTTCTTTCTAACACTTCAACAGAATCATTCACTTCCTCATCTTCATCTATATTATCAGTCAACTCAAATAATGTATCAAAATCTTGGCTCAGTGAGAATGACATCAATGTAATAGCAGAATGCAAAAACACATTTTCTGAAATACTGCTATAATCAAATGTCATATTCTGCTGTGATAACAGATTATCAGAGTTCATATAGAATTCTAGAACTTCATCTGCATTCTTATAGATCTGTACATCAAGTACAAACCTCACAACAGCAGTTTGATACATGACAAATCTCTCATTCAGAACTTCATTGAAGAGCAGTATTTTGTGAAATTCATCAATCAAAGATTGACCAGTTTCACAAAAGCACTCAGACATCTATAATCTGTTAGTACTCAAAACAATCTCAGTTTAAGAAAACTTACAGCAGCACAACTTCTATTTGATATATGACAGATATGACAGTATATTCATTCATTATTCACAAAGCAAGAGTATACTGAAGGGTTCTGCAATCTCTCCAGACAATTCAAGCAAATGCTCTCAATGACAGACAGCATATCATTCTTCATAAACTTCAAACCAGCAACAGAAACAGCTGGTTCTGACATTCTATCATAACTTTAATCAGTATCAAGATCTTGTTCAAAGAAGAAGAAGAAGCAAAAGCAACAAGAAAGAAAAACAGATATTGAAGATTGAAATCAATATTGCAATGTTGATCAAAGAGATTGCAACAACACAAAACTCAACCCAAAATGGAAAACACAATCACACAATCAAAACTTTGAATTTCACAATAAAAATCACATAGAAGAATACAGCATACTTTGTTTGATACATTGACATATTCTTTTTAAATAAAAAATCATTGATGATGATGGTGGTGATGATTTTGTTAGAGTATGATTTTTGAGTGTAAAAGTCAAAGAAAAGAGATTCAGAAGTTGTGTCTAAATCATGATTGAACTGCAATGACATCAGAGATGGAAAAACATTCTTCTGAAACAGCAATATTTCAGAATTAATCTCAACAATTAATTCAGCTCAATTCTGCAAACTCTATACAATATTAACCACACAGCACATGTTACAAACTTCACACATTGCAGTAAGAAGCTCTGAGAATCAGATCTTTGAAGAAGAAAGATAATTGTAATAGATACAATGAAGATATCTATATTAGAAAATAGCTATATGACAATAGAAGAACACAGAACACACCAGAATTAATGAGAAGAAATATAGCACACAGTATTATAGACAGTCATAGCATGTGATGATCATCTATATAATGCTCACTGATATCCATAGGTATTAGAAGATCAGTAATTAGCTTTGAATAATAGAGATTGCTACCTTCTTAACATTCTACATGCGTACTTCACACTACTCTTGTAATTATATCTACAATCATCTCTTACAACATACATTTCAAACCACTCTGCAGCATTCCCTGCCTCTGAATCAGAATCAATGAACTGAGTCCCACATATAAACACAAGTCACTCAAGAGTCCTCAACATCTCAGAGAAGAATGTCATTGATCAAATCATCAGAAAAGTCTGCATATGCTGCAACAAGTCAGAACACTTCACAAATCAATGTCTGAATGTGATTACTCTGAGTAAACCCCTCATGCATGTGAACACTGTGTTGTCTGTGGACAGGCAAGAACAGGGAAAAGATGAGCTCTCACTCTAAAACACAGATGAGAGCTCAAGAAGCAGAAAGCTAGCTGAAGATTCAAGCAGAAGATATAAGTGAACACAATTATAGTCTCTGCTATTGTAAATAGTCTAGTCAATGTACAAGCAATGATAGACAGTGGTTTTCTTCATTATGCTCTTATAGACATTCAGCTGATTGAGAAGTATAAGCTTCAGTGTATCTCCTTTTTCAAGCTGTGTAAGCTTAGTGAATTTGATGACCTCAGAGGATCAGTCTTCTACAACATGGTAAGATTTAACATCAATGTAGAAGAATATGAGAAAAAGAATATATATGCATACAAAATACAAGACCTTGAGTACAATCTAATGCTCAGTCTATCATGACTCACAGAATTTGAAACCTTGTTGAATGCATGCAACCACTGCCTTATTTTCTCAGAAGATGACTATGTTTACAAGAAGAATGTCAATAGAACCACTGATCTCACTCAGATATCAGTGAAAGTGTACAAACTACTAACTCATCAAGCACATGAGAAGAAGAATGTCCAAGTGTTCACTGCTAGCATGACAAATATCAAAAAAGTGTTAGAAAAGTTAGAACTCAAAGATCTCAAGAAATCACACAAGAAACTACTCAAATCATATAAAGACTTCACAGATATGTTTGATGAGAAAGAAGCTGAAAAGCTTTCCTCTCACTGAGAATCTGATATAGATTATACAATTGAGCTTATCAAGAAAAATGATAAGAATCTGCAATCACTCTGAGATTCTTTCTACAGTATATCACACAACAAGCTTCTCATTCTACAAAAAATGCTCAATAGATTACTGAACAAAGGCTTCATTTATGTTAGCAACTCACTCATCACAGCATCTGTACTGTTTGTGAAGAAATCAGAAGAAGACTTATGATTCTGTGTTGACTACTGAGAATTCAACAAGATTACACAGAAGAACTGATACCCTCTCTCACTCATCAACAAAACACTCAAATGAATAGAAAAAGCAAAATGATTTATGAAGCTTGACATCTCTGCAGCCTTCTATAAGATAAGGATTAATGAAGGTGATGAATGGCTAATCACTTTTTGTATGCATTATGAATTATATGAATGAACAGTGACCCTCTTTGGATTAGTGAATGCTCTGAGCATGTTTCAGAAATACATTAACTGAGCTCTACAAGATCTGCTCAATGAGATCATCTCAGTGTATATAATGATATTCTGATCTTCATCAATGGACTGCTCACTGAGCATCACAAGCATGTACAACAAGTGCTTGATCATCTACATAAAGCTGGACTGCAAGTGGACATTGACAAATGTGACTTTGAGATTAAGTCTACAATCTATCTAAAATTCATCATCGAAGCTGAAAAAGGCATACACATGAATTCTAAGAAGATGGAAGCAATCCTCAACTGAGAGGTATCAATCTCAGTAAAAGAGACTAGAAGCTTTCTAGAATTCATCAACTTCTATCAAAGATTCATCAAAGACTTTTTCAATATCATATAACCACTGACAGATCTGATCTGAAAAGACACTGTATTTCAATGAACTGATGAAGTGGACACAGTATTCAAAAAACTGAAGCATATATTCACAAGCACCTCAATGCTGCAATCATTTGATTCAGATAAGCATACAATTCTCAAAACAGACACCTCAGATTATGTAGTAGACAGAGTACTAATGCAATATGATAACAAAGATGTTCTATAACTCTGTGTCTTCATCTTGAAAAAGATGTCATCTGCTGAATGCAACTACAAGATCTACAACAAGAAGCTTCTAGTGATTATACAATGCTTCAAAGAATGAAAGTCTGAACTTATAAGTGTCAAGAAGTTTGAGATTGTTACTGATCATAAAAACTTAGAATACTTCACAATCACTTGTAAGCTCACTGAGAGGCATATGCATTGATCATTGTTTCTTAGCTGTTTTTTATTTACAATTCATTATCAATCTGAAGTAGAGAACACCCTTGTGAATGCTCTGTTCCATCAAAAACAAGATATGCCATCTGATGATCTAGATAACAGATGAAAACACTGAGAGCATTGATTAATCAACTCTGTGATTATAGAAAGTTCTACATAATCAGATGAATCTCATGTATATATCAACCAGTTCTGAGCTCAAGAATCCTCACTTGAAGAACAATGAAGACTAGCAGCAGAAGCAGATGAATTCTGACAGCAAGCTGCTGAAGTCATATGAAGTAAAGCATCTCAATTCTCTGCAGATGTATACTCAAGAATGAATATCTCAGCATGTTTGATCAACAATGACAACTGCTTATGCTTTTGAGATAGATGATGGGTCCTCAATTCAGAACCTCTACAAACACAGATCATGCAAGAAATTCATAACTCATCAATGACTGAGCACTCAGAATGCAAAATCATGTACAACATTGTCACTCAAGAATTCTACTGATCAGATATGTTGAAAGATATACACTGGTTCATACACAACTGTGATCACTGCAGCTCAGTGATGATATGATGTGAATGCTGAAAAGAGATGCTGAAGCTTCTATCTATCTTCAACTGAACTTGATGTGATATAGCTATTGATTTTGCAGTTTTCTTATCTGAAAGTGGAGGTTCTACAAACATTCTAGTCATTGTCAATCAACTCAGCAAGAGTGTAATACTACAGCTCTGTGACAAGATGAATGCTGAAGTAGTTGCAGATGTCTTCATCAGAAGCTCATTCTATCATATACACAATCTGTCTTCATTCATTATGTCAGATAGAGACAGTCAATTCATCAGTACACTCTGAGCCTGCATATGTCAATTATTAAGAATTGAATGAAAGTTATCAACAGCATATCACTCAGAGACTGATGAAGCTACTGAGAGAATGATATAAATAGTAAAGAACATCCTCTGTAAATTCTACAATTACATGCAAGACAACTGAAGCAATCTGCTGCCACACACTGAGATTGCAATTAACAGTTGAGATTCTGCTATGACAGATGTAAGCTCATTCTTCCTTCTATACAGATACAACTTAGAGGTTCTGAACTTCTCTGAGACTCTCTGAGAAACTGTGTACATCTGCAGTCTCATACAGACAGCAGAGAACATTGTGAGCAAGCTGAAGAAAATTCATGAATGAGCAGAAGCTTCAATGATCAGTACTCAGTAAGATTACAAGAATCAAATGAACATCAGAAGAAGTTCTGCAACTCAATACTATATAGAAGACAAAGTCTGACTGAATCTCAAGAACATAAGAACAGATCATCTCTTGCATATACTAGATTATCATCATATCAAATATACAGTGAAGAAAATGCTAGACACACATGATTATCAACTCAACACTCTGTCTGATATTCATGACATCTTTCATACAAATCTGCTCCAACCCACAGCTGAGAATTCATTCCTCTCACAGAGAATCTCTGATTGACAGTCATCTGTCATTGTAGAAGAAGACAATGAACTTGAGTGGGAAATCAAAGCAATTCTTGACAATAGAATCAACCACCACTGCTGTGAATACTTTGTCAAATGAGTAGAATACAATCATCTGATCTGAGAATCCACATCTGTCTTGAAGAACACTGCCACCCTTGACATCTACAAGTCCTCACTCACTCTGGTAGAGAGAGATAATATGACAGATTAGCATCTGTTAGTAATTAACTTACACAATCAACTTCTTTTCTGCATCTGCTTATTTCTGACTGTTGTGATCTCATATAATTCTCAATGTTTTTCTGCTTCATACTCTGTGCTTGTGTAGTCTCTAACAATTCTTTTATGTAGCTTCTAACATTCTTCCACTCTGTGTTCCACACTCATGTAGTCTTCAATGATTCTTCCACATAGTCTTCAATGATTCTCTCACTCCACACTTCACATTCATATAGTTTCTAATGATTCTTTCACATAGCTCTCAATAATTCTTTCACTTCACACTCTGCACTTGTATAGTTTCTAATGATTCTTCTGTATAGCTCTTAACATTCTTCTGCTCTGCACTCCACTGTGAAGTGGCTTCTGATATTCTTTCACTCTGAAATTCTCTCTATAAGAACCTTCTTCATACAACCTTTTCTTCTGATTTCTTTTCTCTTTCTTTTCTTAATCAATTCGTAATCTGTAATTAGGATAGTACCAAATCGTTAATCGAAGTACGCCCGTTACAAAGACACTGTATTTCAATGAACTGACAAAGTAAACACAGCATTCAAAAAGCTGAAGTGTATATTCACAAGCATCTCAATGCTGCAATCATTCAATTCAGATAAGCATACAATTCTTGAAACAGACATCTCAGATTATATAGTAGATGAAGCACTGATGCAATATGACAATGAAAATATTCTATAATCTTATATATAAAATCTTTATCTTGAAAAAGATGTCATCTGCTGAATGCAACTATGAGATCTATGATAAGAAGCTTCTAGTGATCATATAATATCTTGAAAAATGAGAATCTGAACTTATGAGTGTTGAGAGATTTGAGATTGTTATCAATCATAAGAATCTAGAGTACTTCACAATCACTTACAAGCTCACTGAAAGACATATATGTTGATCATTGTTTCTTAGCTGTTTTTTATTCACAATTTGTTATTGATCTGAAGTAGAGAACACTCTTGTGAATGCTCTGTTCTGCTGAGAACAAGATATGCCATCTGATGACTTGAATGACAGATGGAAACACTGAGAATATTGATTAATTAACTCTGCAATTATAGAAAGTTCTACACAATCAGATGAATCTCATGTATATATCAATCAGTTCCAAGCTCAAGAACTCTTGCTTGAAGAACAATAGAGATTAGTGACAGAGACAGATGAATTCTGACAACAAGCTGTTGAAATCATACAAAGCAAAGCATCTCAATTCCCCACAGATGTATACTCAAAAATGAATATCTCAGTATATTTAATCAATAATGACAACTGCTTACACTTTCAAGATAGATGATGAGTCCTCAATTCAGAATCTCTATAAACACAGATCATGTAAGAAATTCATGATTTGTCAATAATTGAATACTCAGAATATGAAATTATGTACAATATTATCATCTGAGAATTCTACTGATCAGATATGTTGAAAGATATATACTGATTTGTACACAACTGTGATCACTGTGACTCAGTGATGATATGATCATTATGATGTGAATGCTGAAAAGGGATGCTGAAGCCTCTATCTGTCTCTGACTGAACTTAATGTGATATAGCTATTGATTTTACAGTTTTCTTACTCAAAAGCAGAGATTCTACAAATATTCTAGTCATTGTTGACTGACTCAGTAAGAGTGTAATACTACAGCTCTGTGATAAGATGAATGCTGAAGTAGTTGCAGATATCTTTATCAGAAGTCTGTTCTATTGTATACACAGTCTGTCTTCATTCATTATATCAGATAGAAACAGTCAATTTGTCAGCACACTCTGAGTCTGTGTATATCAATTATTAAGAATCAAATAAAAGTTATCAACAGTGTATCATTCAGAGACTGATGAAGCTACTGAAAGAATAATATAAATGATAAAGAACATTCTCTGTAAGTTCTGCAATTACACACAAAACAACTGAAGCAATCTGCTGTCACATACTGAAATTGCAATTAATGATTGAGATTCTGCTATGACAGATGTAAGCTCATTCTTCTTTCTATATAAATACAACTTAGAGATTCTGAACTTCTCTGCGACTTTCTGAGAAACCACATACACTCACAGTCTTATACAGATGGCAGAGAACATTGTGAACAAGCTGAAGAAAGTCTGTGAATGAACAGAAGCTTCAATGATCAGTGTTTAGTAAAATTATAAGAATCAAATGAATATCAGAAGAAGTTCTGTGATCTGATATTATGTAGAAGACAAAGTCTGATTAGATCTCAAGAACATAAGAACAGACTGTCTCTTATATATACTAGATTATCATCACATCAAGTATACAGTGAAGAAAGTGCTAGATATACACAATTATCAACTCAACATCTCATCTGATATTCACAATATCTTTCATACAAATCTGTTTTGATCTGTGGCTGAGGATTCATTCCCCTCACAGAGAATCTCTGATTGACAGTCATCTGTCATTGTAGAAGAAGATAATGAACTTGAGTGGGAAATTGAAGCAATTCTTGATGATAGAATCAATCACTGCTGCTGTGAATACCTCATCAAATGGATAGAATATGATTGTCTGATCTGGGAATCTGTGTCTGTCTTGAAGGACACCGCCGCCCTCGACGCCTATGAGTCCTCACTCACCCCAGTAGGGGGGGATAATGTGATGGGTTAGCATCCATTAGCAATTAACTTACACAATCAACTTCTGTCATTGTAATCATGTGTAACTCTCAATGTTCTTCTGCTCTGTGCTCTGTGCTTGTGTAGTCTCTAATGATTCTTCTGTGTAGCTCTTAACATTCTTCTGCTCTGCACTCCACTGTGGAGTGGCTTCTGATATTCTTCCACTCTGAATTTCCCTCTATAAGAACCCTCTTTGTATGACCTTTTCTTCTGATTTCTTTTCTCTTTCTTTCCTTAATCAATTCATAATCTGTATTTAGAATAGTTGTAAGAGATGGTTGTAGGTATAATTATGAGAGTAGTGTGAAGTACACATGTAGAATGTTAAGAAGGTAGCAATCTCTATTATTCAAAGCTAATCACTGATCTTCTAATATCTACAAATATCAGCAAGCATTATATAGATGACCACCACATGCTACAGCTGTCTATGATGCTGTGCACTATATTTCTTCTCATTAATTCTGACATGTTCTGTGTTTTTCTATCACTATATAGCTATTTTCTAATATAGATATCTTCATTGCATCTATTACAATTATCTCTCTTCTTCAAAGGCCTGGTTCTCAGAGCTTCTTACTGCAATGTGCGAAGTTCATAACATGTGCTGCATGGTTAATATTGTATAGAGTTCACAGAATCAGACTGGATTAATTGTTGAGATTAATTTCAAAGTGTTGCTGTTTTGAGAGAATGTTTTTCCATCTTTGATGTTATTACAGTTCAATCATGATTTAGACACAACTTCTGAACCTCTTTTCTTTGACTTTTACATTCAAAAATCATACTCTAACAAAATCATCACCATCATCACTATCAATGATTTTTTATTTAAAAAGAATACATTAATTTATCAAACAAAATACACTGTATTCTTCTATGCAATTTTTATTGCAAAATTTGAAGTTTTGATTGCATGGTTGCATTTTCCATTTTGGGTTGAGTTTTGTGTTGTTGCAATTTCTTTGATCAACATTGCAATATTGATTTCAATCTTCAACATCTGTTTTTCTTTCTTGTTGCTTTTGCTTCTTCTTCTTCTTTGAACAAGGTCTTGGTACTGATTAAAGTTATGATAAAATATCAGAACCAGCTGTTTTCATTGCTGGTTCAGAGTCTATAAAGAGTGATATGCTGTCTGCCATCAAGAGCATTTGCTTGGATTGTCTGAAAAGATTGCAGAACCCCTCAGTATACTTTTGCTTTGTGAACAATGAACAGACACACTGTCACATCTGCCATATATCAAATAGAAGTTGTACTGCCATAAGTTTTCTTAAACTGAGGTTGTTTTGAGTACTAACAGATTATAGATGTCTGAGTGCTTTCATGAAACTGATCAATCTTTGATCAATGAATTTCATAAGATGCTGCTCTTCAACAAAGTTTCAGATGAGAGATTTGCCACATATCAAACTACTGTTGCAAGGTTTGTACTTGACATACAGATCTACAAGAATGCAGATGGGGTTCTAGAATTCTATATGAACTTTGATAATCTGTTGTCACAGCAGAGTGTGGTATTCAATCATAGCAGCATTTCAGAAAGCACATTTTCACATTCTGCTATTACATCAATGTCATTCTCACTGAGCCAAGATTTTGATACATTATTTGAGTTGATCAATAATGTAGATGAAGATGAGAAAGTGAACAGTTCTGTTGAAATGTTAGAAAGAAATGCAGCAGCATATTGCTGTCATTGTATTCAACATTTGACAACATCCCCTCATCATCATTGTGAGTCTGCTGAGAATTGATGCAAAAAATGCAAGCACTGCTCAGTGATGAAGCACATCTGCATTTCAGTAAATTATTATTCAAAACAGATGTTTTTACAGTATATAATATTAACTTTCTATTAGGTATCAGCAGATATCATTGAATTGACTCAGACAGTTATCAACACTGCTGAGAATCTAATTGTCACTGATGCAGACACTTCAAATATTAATATTTTGCAGAATGCTGTGACTGCAGTGGTTAAATTCTTTGCTGTGAAGATTCAGAAGATTCAATAAGATGATTCTTCTGAGACTCTGACTGAAACAGTGATTGATGAGATCTCAGTGATTACATCACTGATTGCAGCTCTCAAGTCATCATTGAAACATCATGCTTCATCAGTTGAGGAAATCTGGAATAATAAGCAGGTTTGCTTTGATGACAATTTCTTGAATGACACTGATCAAGCTGAGACAGATCTGTTTTTTAATCTCTGAGTGAAATAAGTATATTCAGCAGTCATTATTGTCTTCTTCATTTTTGTTTACTGACTGATTTCTGATAGATTTTATTAAACTGTTTCAAGTACTTCTGACTGTTCATCAAGTTTTTCTTGAGTTCTCAAGAATTATCTGCATCTGTACAATCTTTCCATTTGACAAGATATTGTGTTTGACCACAGTATTGACATTTGTCTAATATAGCTTCAATTTTCCATTTCTCTTGCACATCTATAATTATCAGTTCTGCTTGCAGAATTTGTCTGTTGCACATATGATAAGATTTGAGAAGGGAAACATGGAATACAGAATGAATTTCTTTATATTGCAGCATGAGTTTCAGTTTGTACACTTACATACTGCAGATATCAATTATTTGAAAGAGATTCAAAAATCAATAATCTAGTTTGGATGAGAGTTGCAAGATGGATATATTTTTTGCACACAGCATTACTCAGTTCTCTATCTTAAAGCTTTTTGATATATAACACTGATCATAATACTTTTTCTCAGCTGCTTTGACAGCTTCTAGACATTCTCAGATCTTGTTTTCCACTTGCTTCATTCATTCCACTTGTTTCATCACCAATTTTGACACATCTGTGCTTGGAGGTTCCATGTCTATGCAAAGTTCAGTTGATCAGCCGATCATTGCTTCAGATAATGTCATTTTTATCAATGTGTAGAAGGCATTGTTATATGCTCATTGCATCAGAGAAATTCATTCTATTCAATTATCTTGCTGATAGTTGCAATATGTGCAAAGATAATATTCAATCATCTGGTTCAATTGTTCTGTCTGACCATTGGTTTGCAGATGGAATGCTGTCGATAATTTTTGTTGAACATGAAGCAGATAACACAATGTTGATCAAAACTTGCTATTTATTAATGAATCTCAGTTGCTAATAATATTCACAGATAGATCAAAGTTCTTCACAATTTTTCATACAATAATATCCACAAGTTCTTCTGCATCTAGCTCTGAAGATGTGGACACAATTATGGCTCATTTGATGAATAAATCAACAAATATAACAATAGCATTATAGATTTGACTTCTCTTTTTATTATCTGACAGATCTTCAATAAAGTTCATGCTAATTGTATGTCATTTCTTGTCTGACACTGAATGTGATTGTAGCAACCCATACAACTTGTGCTGTGATATCTTGACATATTGACAAACATCACAAGTTCTCACATATTCTGCAATCTCATTGCTCATACCATGCCACAAGTACTTGCATTTGATTGCTTCAATGATTTTGTCACATTCAAAATGATCATCTTGAGAATCATCATGATTCATTTTCATTATTTCATGTCTTACAGTCTTGTCTTGTAGTATATAGACTTTATCATCTTTTCTGAGCAGATCATCTTTATCTACTGCTCAGATCAAACAATTATCTACACTAGCATCACTTATCTCTAGTCTTCTGTGAAGTTCAGACATGTCAGCATCTCTATTCTGAATCTGCAGTAAGAGTTCAATGATAGATTCAGCTATTTCTTTGTAATAGACTGTCTCAGACTCAAATATCTTGACAGCTAGAATTCATGACATCAGAGTCTCTAGATTTAATCTCATAACATCTGCAATCTCATTCTTATTCATAGATGTGTTCTTTATTCTGCAGAGATTGTTGTCATCAACAACTACAGACTTCTTCACTCAACAATTTTCATTAGCTTGCAGATCTTTTCACATCATCTTGATATATTGATCTAATTTTGTGTTTTCTTTTATCTTTAGTGATTTAAAGATCCTCTTATACAGCTTCTCTTGCAGAGTAGAGAGTCTCATCAAGAAAGCTGTGTATTTTACAAAATCTGAGCAACAATTTGATGCATCTGTGGGATTATTTTTCTCAGAACAGTGCTCTATTTCAAAATTGAATACTGAGAGTATTTCCATTCAGTGAATCTGACATTCATTTAGCTGCTTCATTGTCATGAAGTATCAGAGATTGACATGGTCAGATAAAACAGTTATTGAGTGTCTGCTATTATATAAGTAGTGGCATCATTGTCTGAAAGCTTCTACAATTGGCAATATTTCTAGATTATATGTTTGATAACATCTTTCTGTTTCTGTGAGCTTTCTAGACCAAAATGTGATCAGATGTCAGTGATCATCATTCATTAATTGTGATATTACTGCAGTGATTGCAACATCAGATCCATCCATTTCTATACAGAGTTTTCACTGCAGATCAAAGTGAATCAACAACAGTGCTTTCATAAAGCATTCTTTTAACTGCAAAATTGCATGTTTGCAGTTTTCATCTAACTGAACAGATGCATTATTCTTTTCTCTTTTTGTTTTATAACCTTTTAACAATTCAGTCAGGGGTGCTGTTATTATTGAGAACTTGTATATGAATCAACAATAGAAATTGATGAATTCTAGAAATATTTGCAATTCATTTATAGTTCACAGTTCTGGTCAATCTAGAATTGTATCAACACAGTGTTTCTCAACAGTAATGCTCTGTGTGGTAATCATAAAACTCAAAAATCCAATTTCTGTTGCATGGAATATACACTTACTAAGTTTGGCATATAGTCTTCAACACCTTAACTGTTCCAGCATGTTCTTAACATGAATGACATATTCATCAAGTGTGTTTGAATAGATTACAATATCATCAAGATAAGCCACACAATATACATCTAAAAGATTGCTGAGGGCTTTGTTGATATAAGATTGAAAGATTGCAGAGGCATTGATTAGCTCAAAAGATAAGACTAGATATTCAAAGTATTCATATTGTGTTCAAAATGCTGTTTTTCATTCATTCTCTGCTTGTATGTGAATTCTATAATACACATCTCTAAGGTCCAGCTGCATATATATTTTGGCATCTGCTAATCTATCAAGTATTTCACTTATTAAGGACAGTAGATATCGATTCTTGACTGTTATTTCATTCAATTCTCAATAATCCACACAAAGATGCAGGGTTCCATCTTTCTTCAGTGTGAATAGCACTGACATGCCAGCTGAGCTCTTGAATGAACATATTCAATTCTTTTCTAATATCTTTTCAATGTATTCTCAGAGGACAGAGAGTTCTTGAGGTGATAAGTTATATATCAATTGATATGGGGGTTCCTTGCCAGGTTTGAGGTCTATGGCATGATTGTGAGATGTGTGTTCCACATCAGATATGTCTTCTTGAAATACATCAAGATAATCTTTATAATTATCTGAGATATTTGACTCAGTTGCTGCACTTGCAGCTTGTAATGATAAAGCAGCAAATATAATATTACCATCATTGATTAGTGTTGTGAATTCTTTAGCAGTATTCAGATGCATGTGATTAATATTTAATACTTTTCTATAGATTCAGCATCTTCACACCCAATTGATATCAGAGTTCACAGCTTTCAATCACAGCATACTCAAAATTACATCATATCTGCTAATGTCAGCTTCTTCAAAATGGTGGAATCCTTCTCAGAGAATATGTTCATCATCAATAATCTTCATTGCAGCTCTTCATTGTTCATATGATTTAATCTTATGATTATCAACTGCTTTCACTACTTTTGGTTTATCTTCTGCCTTCAAGAAATATTTTGATGCTCAGACATAAGACACAAAGTTCACATTCACATCAGAATTCACTAGTGTCCACATCATCAACCATTCCACTTCTGTCAGCATCCACATATTCATCATCAATAATCATTTATCTCACAGTCTAGTTGTTCATATTCTCAATGCAGCAGCTGCTTCTACAATTGAAATTGTTGATTTTTTGCTTATCAAACTTGATTGCACTTTTCAGAGTGTAATATTCAACAATCATTTGCAATATAACCCTTCTTATGACAGTGAGAACACTTCTTCATTCAGTTATATTTATCTTTTTTGATTTGTTCAGTTGAATCTGTTTATTCCTCTTGTTTCCTCTTATTCTGACAGTTGCTAGATTTATCAGAACAATATTGATTTTCTACAAATATCACAGATCTTTCTTTGTGAATAGCACACTGTCATTTCAGCATATTTTTCTCAAGAGTCTGTAGAGTTCAAAGCAACTCTTTGTAGTTCTGAGGCTTTTGATTTTAATAGTTGAGTTCTGTGCATAATATCTTCAATGCTTTACTACACAAGTTATTCATTCTTTGTTCTTCACTATATGGAGGTAAGTAGTATTCTCAGTCTTTGAGATATTTAGAGAAATTGTATATCAATTGTCATTCTTGTTGCTTTGTATTTTGAAACTTTTAACTCATCAATCAGTGCTGATTCTGTGGATCATTAATTTGCATCTCTAGATGTGATAGCATATCATCAAAAGTCAACAGTGTTGCTTCTTCACATCTCTCATACAATGATACAAAATTCAACCATTTTTGCTTAATGTAGATGTCAAAATAGAGTTTAGCATCATTTATCTTATGTTCTTTCTTTCAATAATATCAGTAGTGATATGTAAAGAGAGTCAATATGCAATCTTTATAGTTCTTGAATTCTAACATATTTTTTTCTCAATAATAGTTTTTAATCTCTAATCTCAGTGGTGTTTCATTATCATCATCTGTATCATTCACAGATCAATTTTGCAGCAGTTCTGTGGCAATATTCTGAGTTAATTGAGACTCAATGAGAGTATCTCTATGAATCTGCACTTTCAACTTGTTGAGCTGCTGTTGTGCATGCAGAATAGCTAATTGCTGCTCTCATTCATGAATTTGATCATTCAACTGTTGCAAACACACATTGTGTTCATTGAAGACAGTAGAGGATTCAGATTGGTTTTCAAGAGATCTTGCATATATTGAGATCATCTTGCATGTTTTAACTAACATTGTGTGTTTTAACTAATGTTGCATGTTTTATTGTAGATGTGTGTAACAACAGACCACTCAAATAGAGTTATGAGTGATTAGAATTGTAAGAGATGGTTGTAGATATAATTACAAGAGTAGTGTGAAGTACACATATAGAATGTTAAGAAGGTAGCAATCTCTATTATTCAAAGCTAATCACTGATCTTCTAATATCTACAGATATCAGCAAGCATTATATAGGCGACCACCACACACTACAGCTGTCTATGATGCTATGCACTATGTCCCTCCTCATTAATTCTGGCGTGTTCTGTGTTCTTCTATCGCCACATAGCTATTTCCTAATATAGATATCTCCGTTGCGCCTATTACAATAGTGCTAGATCGTTAATCGAAGTACGCTTGTTACAAGAATATCAGAAGCTACTCCACTAGACTGACTGTGTGACCATGTATAGAACTGAAACTAAATATTTCTCCAGTTCCATTATCAAATTTCTTAGTTCTGATCTCATATAGTGTTTATTAAATTAGTCATTTTACACTGTTTATATTATAAATCTAGTCCTAGATCATGTTCTTCTTATAAATTACTGATTCTGATCCCATTTGATCTCATTTTACAAAATGGAACCAAATGGGACCATGATTTACCCTATATAGATGATATAATGCTATGAGCATTATCAAAAATCATTATCTATCAAAAGAAGTTTAGTGTATTTATGCTCTAGTTCTATTTTGAACTAGTAATGATAGTGATAGATAGATTCACTGCAGTAGATAGGTTGGCAGCGATAGATTGGCAGTGGTAGGTAGGTTGGTTGGCAGCAATAGATAGATTCGCCGCGGTAGATAGGTTGGCAGTGATAGATTAGCAGCGATAGATTAGCAGCAATAGATTAGCAGTGATAGATAGATTGGCAGCAGCAATAAATTAGCAGCGATAGATTGGCAGCAGCGATAGATTAGCAGTGATAGATTGGCAGCAGCAATAGATTAGCAGCGATAGATTAGCAGCAATAGATAGATTAGCAGCGATAGATAGATTGACAGCAGTGATAGATTAGCAGCGATAGATAGATTGGCAGTGGTAGATAAATTGGCAGCGATAGATAGGTTGACAGCGATAGATAGGTTGGCAGCGATAGATTAGCAGCGATAGATAGCTTAGTAGTGAGGGATAGCTTAGCAGTGAGAGATAGCCAGCGAGGGATAGCTTAGCAGCGAGGGATAGCTTAGCAGCGAGGGATAGCTTAGCAGCGAGGGATAGCTTAGCAGCGAGGGATAGCTTAGCAGCGAGGGATAGCTTAGCAGCGAGGGATAGCTTAGCAGCGAGGGATAGCTTAGCAGCGAGGGATAGCTTGCAGCAATAGATAGGTTGGCAGCGGTAAATTGATTGACAGCACTAGATAGAGGTTGATATCTCCACCAATCATATCATCAGATTGATATCTAGATATGTATTATATAATCATCAGAACAGGACCAAACCTCAGTCAAAATCATAATCAGTCCCAGATCATATTCTTATTTTTGATAGTCAGTCACTTTACATGAAATATCAAGATTTATTAGTCTCATTTCATTCATGTTCTAATAATTCTAGTCACTTTACACTCTCATTCTGATTCTGGTTCCATTGAAAATCATGCCAAGAAATGGACTAGAACCAAATCAAATCAAATCAAACATGAAATTCATGGTCCCATCAGTCAGCCTATACTCCACAGTGAAATAAAAAGTAAAAGAATATTAAAAACTATATAAAAGAATTGTTAGAAATTATACAAATATGAAATATAAAATAAAAAAATCATTAAAAGCTATACAGAAGAATCATTAGAGACTATATAAATATAAAATACAGAGTGAAAGGAATATTAAAAGCTATATAAAAGTGTGATGGATTAGCATTCATTAGCAATTAACTTACACAATCAACTTCTGTCATTGCAATCTTATGTAACTCTCAATGTTCTTTCACTTCATGCTCTGTGCTTGTGTAGTCTCTAACAAAATTTTTTTTTTATGTAGCTTTTAATGTTCTTTCACTCTGTGCTCTGCATTTGTGTAGTCTAACAATTCTTTCATATAGCTCTCAATGATTCTTTCACTTCATGCTCTGCATTTATATAGTCTCTAATAATTCTTCTATATAGCTCTCAATGATTCTAACGCGAGTACCCTCAGTCGATTCCTGCTGCCTTCATCAGTAACTGCTGCAAATTTGGAAAGATTTGATGAAGTTTTGAGAGAGATATTTGATGAATAGTGTTTTGGCATCTGTTTGAATGGAGTTTCAACATTTCATCAAATTGCTCCATCAATACTGAGTCAAATCAACTCAGATTTTGATCACAGATAGATCTATCTTATTTTGATAATCTATTAAAATCTTATTCAATTTGATCTACAGTTGCTTGAATTATTCTTGATTCTTTGTTTGTGAAAACTCTGATTGATTTTCATGTTCCAATGCATCCATGCCAAGTCCCCCCTGAGTACCTCCCAGCCACACGTGCCTGCCAAGTAACAAAAAGATACCTCGGCACAATTGACTAGTGCATACCCCATCAATTTGAATTCATCATCCCTTGAATCCCTCATCGAATCCCTTCAAATAACCCCTCCATTGATAAGAACATAAGATAAAAGTGGAAATTTCAGTGTTTGAAAGATAACTTGATCCTTGCAAGTAGTTTATATATATATTTATATATATATAATCTATTATAAAGGAAAAAAGTGCAGATTTAGTCTGTTGATTCTTCATTTGCATACTCATTTCTTTGGAAACTCAATATTCAATTTATTGAAAGCTATTCAGTAGAATAAAGTGTTTCAATTTGAATGAAAGGAAATTCATTGTAACAGACGTACTTCGATTAACGATCTAGCACTATTCTAAATACAGATTATGAATTGATTAAGAAAAGAAAGAGAAAAGAGATCAGAAGAAAAGATCATACAAAGAGGGTTCTTATAGAGAGAAGATTAGAGTGGAAGAATATCAGAAGCCACCTCACAGTGGAGCACAGAGTGAAGTACAGAGTGGAAGAACATTGAGAGTTACATGAAAGAATTGTTAGAACTACACAAGTGCAGAGTGTAAGACAGAAGAGATTATATGAAAGAATTGTTAGAGACTATACAAGTATGGAGTGCAATAACAGAGACAAGTAGATGTACATGAGTGTGAAATGTGAGGCAGAAGAGATTGATTGTATAAGTTAACTACTAACAGATGCTAATCTATCACATTATCTCCTTCTATCAAGATAAGCAATGACTCATAGACATTGAGGGCAGTGGTATCCTTCAAGATGAACACAGATTCCCAGATTGAACAATCATATTCTATTCATTTGACAAAGTATTCACAGCAGTGATGATTGATTCTATCATCAAGAATTGCTTCAATCTTTCATTCAAGTTCATTATCTTCTTCTATGATAATGAATGGCTGTCAGTCAGAGATTCTCTGTGAAGGGAATGGATTCTCAGCCACAGGTTGAAGCAGATTTGTGTGAAAGACATTGTGAATGTCTGATGAAGTGTTGAGTTGATAATTGTGTGTGTCTAGCACCTTCATCACAATATATTTGTGTAACAGGCGTACTTCGATTAACGATTTGGTACTATTCTAATTACAGATTACGAATTGATTAAGAAAGGAAAGAGAAAAGAAATCAGAAGAAAAGGTTGTATGAAGAGGGTTCTTATAGAGGAAAGTTTGAAGCAGAAGAATATCAGAAGCCACTTCACAGTGGAGCACAGAGCAGAAGAACATTAAGAGATACATATAAGAATTGTTAGAAACTACACAAGTGCAGAGTGTGGAGTGAGGGAATCATTGAGAGCTATACAGAAGAATTGTTAGAGACTACACAAGTATGAAACACAAAGTGAGAGAACATTAGAAACTACACAGAAGAATCATTAGAGACTATATAAATGCAGATTTGTTTGTTTGTTTGTATTGATTTAACATTCTGAAGAAAACACAGACAGCATCTGTGTTTCAGAAGCCTTCTGAAGAACATGAAGATGTGCTATACTGAAGAGATTTCTATATACACAGAGAGAAAGAAAACAGAATTCAGATGGCAACTCTTGAGAAGACTCAGCTCATTGAAAAGGATTTTACTGAGCTGTACATTCACTTCTGATCTGATGTATGATCATTCATAGTGAAGCTATAGTGTGGTTTCTGAGGGAAACTGCTGCTGCTGTGTCTGAAAGACTTTACAGTGAATGAAGAGAGATAACTCCCTCAGTTGATCTGAAACAGATGAGCTCATCATGCTGGTTTAATCATTTGCATCAGCTGAATCAATTGAATCAATTGAATCAATTGAATCAATTGAACTGATTGTATCAATTGTACCATTTGTACTGATTGAACTGATTGAATTGATTGTACTGTTTGTACTGATTGAATCAATCAAGCTGATTATACTGATTGAATCAATTGTATCATTTGTATCAATTGCATCAGTTGAATCTATTGTACTGATTGAATCAGTTGTATCAAATGTTGTGCTATCTGTATCATCTGTATAGGCTTGGAACTGCTGTGAGGGGCTGTCAGATGGTGTGTGCTCAGACAGCTGCATTATCTCATGCAGTACTGTGTGTAGAACTGCATACAGTCAAGCAGTTCTACAAAGTCTGTAGAGATCAGAGACTCTAGATAGACAACAGCTGTCACTCAGTTGTATGACTGTGCTGCTGATCTTTTGAGTCAGTGAGAGAAGTGTCTCTGTGAGTGTCAACAGAGTATCAAATGTTCTGAGCTCTTGTTGTGTTCACAGACACAGATAAGCCTCACATCTGCATGCTGGAAGTGTCTGTGATATCAGAAGAAGTCTCCATGAGAGAAGTGAAGTGTGAGTCAGTAGTGAAGAGCATGTCATGATTATTATTATTATTATTATTCTTCCGTTATACTCGTATGCAAGCAGCGCTTATGACGAGTCCTTGTGTGATGTTAAATACAGGCAAGAGTTGGTTATACCGGAGGAATGCTTAGTGTTGAACAGCGCCAAGAATAACAAGAACATAGGAAAATTAATGAAAGACAGAATTGGTACATGCAATACAGGTTTCCAGCCCAGAAACAATAAGCTAAATCAGGTAGTAGGTCCGCCCGAAGGTACCTACTTGGCAAGTTCACATCCCATTATTTTAGGAGCTGAGAAGTTGGCTCCGGATGTAATGTTGTCCCCTGTGGGTTTCGAACCCACGCACCCTGGGTCCCCACGCCAAGGCGCTACCTGGTGGCCGCATTACTCATTCGGCCACCGGGGCAGCATGTCATGACATGCTGAGTTCTGAAGAGATCTTTACTTGATATTTCACAGTTGATCTGCTGAATCTTCAGCTCTGATATCTGATATCAGTCAGAGAGTTTTTCACAGACTCTGCTTCATCACTCTCACTCTGTCTCTTGACTGAGCTACTTGACCACTGTGTGAACTTCACTGACTGTGAGCATGGCTTTGAGTTTATAGACTGAGGCTGCAGTAGATGAGACTGTCTGCTTAGTCAGACAGTCTGCTTTCTCATTACTCTCTATTTTCATATGTTCAGAGACTCATTTCAGATCTATATTATGTTGTCTGAGGAGCTTGTGACAGCAGCTGTAGACTCAGTTTGAGAAGGCTGCTGCACTGTCTCATATGTCTTAGATGACTGAGATATTGTCAAGACAGAGTCAGATTCAAGAGCTGATGCTGTCATCTGTGACACAGAGTAGAAACTTCATCACACACTCTAATGCACAGCAGACACCAACTGTCTCAGTGTTGAAGACATATGATATAGAGCTCAGTGCAGCTGAAAAGCTGGCCAGCTCTCTGTTTCTCTGATTATTATTATTATTATTCTTCAATTATAGATGCATGCAGTCAGTGACTATGGCATCTACCTGAAACACTTCAGGATTTTTCAACTCAAGAATAATTTAATATACAAAGACAATTTAAAACATGCATTATCAGAATTCCAGCCCAGAATCAAACAACTATTCAAACTGTTCAATCAAAGAAATCAAAATCAAAAGAATGTCAGTAAGTCAACACAACTTAGTTTGAAAACAAAAGAAATAAACATTGTAAAAGACAGCTTTATTATAACAAGGAAAAGAAAAACCACTGACAACAACTATAACATCAACAAAAAAACAAACCAAACTTTTCAAAACAAATTAAAACTGATCATAAACAATTTAAGAGAGACTTCAAAGCAAGATGAAAAGAAAGACTAAAAGAAAAATCAAAATAAATCAAATTGAAAATCTGATCTCAATATTTTTAACAGACAATTCATTCAAACTCTTGTAGCAACATTTGATTCTTTCAAATATTCAATTAAAAACTTGTTTTCAGTTTCTGTACTGAATAACAGATTCAAATTTAATTGTTCCAATTCAAACTTCTTTCTCAGTTTCAATCTCAATTCTGAATACTTTGCACAAAGTAACAGAAGATGCTCTGGATTTTCATATAACTGACAATCTAAACATAGACTACTTAAATCATCTCTAAACTTTGTTAAATATGATTTGAAGTAACCATGCCCAAGCTTTAACTGCATTATTGTAGCAAAAAGTTTCTTTTTACACTTTATTGAACAAGTTTTCCACTTTGGCTTTGTTTCAAATCTGGAGTAATGCACACTTTTTCTTTGCATAAGCCAGATATCTTGCCATTTTTGCAAACATGATTCTCTTATTTTTCTCTTAATAAAAGCCCATGTTACAATTCTTTGAAAGCAGATTTCTAATTCAGTTGCTTTTTTTGCAGCTCTATCAGCCATTTCATTGTCATATATACCCATGTGAGCAGGCACCCAGTGAAGATGAATAGAACAATTGAATGAGATTTTTCTTTGAATATTTTGAAGACTTTTCAAAATCAGCTTTAGCATTGACTGTCCACTGCTGATTTTATTACTTTGAAGTCTTTTAAGCCCTGCTTGACTATCAGAGAATATCCAAATATGCTCAAATCTTTTCCATTGTTCAATCTTCATTTCAATCAATTTGAAAGCTCTTGAAATTGCAAATAATTCAGCATTAAAAACTTCTGACTCTTTTCCAATTTGTCAAGAATCAAGAATATAGTTTTTATCATTTTCTGAATATGCTATTCCAGCTCCAAGATTGCCTGTTTTCTCACATTTTGAGCCATCAGTGTATATAAGAATTGCTTTATTTTTCATTTGTTTCAAAAGCTTTAAATGTTCTTGAGTCTGATCTTCTTTTGAAAGTTGACTAACATTTAAATCAACAAGATTATCAAGACTTTTCTTTCAAGGAGAGAGATTTTCAATAGCTATTCTCTCTACATTTAAACTAGAGAAACAGTTCTTAACCATTGAGCAAATTCTAAATAGCTGAGATGGTATTCTTCTTCTTTGTAAAGAACTTGAATTTTCAGATAAATCAGTTTCATTCCAATCAAGATAAAGTTCCCAATCTAATTCTAATCCATTTGATTCATTTGGAAAAGAACTTGAAACTCTCTTTCTAATAGAATGATGTGAATATAGCTTCATAATTCTGAGAGCATAATTCATACAGATTTTATCAAATCTCACTTGTGGTGGAGAAATAGAGGCTTCAATTTCCATAGCTTTAATTGGAGTAGTTTTGAATACTCCTAAGATCTTTCTTAAAGCTAAGTTTTGAAGTTTTTGAAATCTTTCTATAAAGTGTTTTTGACCTCTCCACCACACCTGAACTGCATAATCTGAAACAGAGGTCACACAGGCAATATATAATTGTCTCATTGCTTGAAATGTCAGACCTCTTTCAGTATTTGAAAGTCTCAATATACTGTTTAAAATTCTTTCAGCATTTGCAGTTTTTATTTGCACATGAGATTTAAAATTCAATTGAGAATCTAACCAAACACCAAGCCATCTAACTGAGTTTTTAGGTTTAATTGAATGATTTAAAAGCTTAACTTCAGTATCTTTTTCTCTGAAATTTGGATAAAAGTGAATTAATTCAGTTTTATCCATATCAAAACAATGTTTTTTGATTTTGCTTTTTCAATCATTTCAGTTGCTGCTTGCTCAATCAAATTGCAGTTATTCACAATTGATTCTGAGCTTACAACTAGGCCTAAATCATCCACATAGCTTGGAGTTCTCACCATAATTGCCATTTGTCTATCAATAAATAGAAACTTGACAAATATAGCAAACAAAATGGGTGAGACTGGGGAACCCTGAGGAACTCCTATCTCAATATCTGTTATATCTTGTCTCATTCCATCAAAAAGCAACTGGACAGTTCTTTTTGACATGAAACAGATAACCCACTTAATGAGAGACTTTGGCATTCTCAGTTCTATCAAAGTATTGATCATTTGAGAAAGTGAAACACAATCAAATGCACCTTTTATATCAATAAACATTGCAGTTGTAACCATTTTTTCATTCTTTGCAAGTTGAATATCATGAACTACAGAGAGAACTGCATCAATTGCTGAGTTTTGCTTTCTACTTCCCATTTGATCATCATATAATAGATCAGTAGTAGCAGATAGAAAAGACAATCTAGTGGCAATTATCTTTTCCAGAACTTTTCCCAGGCAATTCAGCAGAGATATCACTCTATAAGATTTAGGAATAGTTGGTTTTCTATTGGGTTTTGAAAGAATAACTCCAACAGCATGCCTCCAGCACTTAGGATGATACCCATATTTCAAAAGATTTGAGAATAATTCAAAGAGCTCATCTTTTAGTACTGAATAAAGCTCTTGAATTATTAAATGATTTATAGTATCAGCTTCTGCTGCTGTGACCTTTGAAGATGAAAAAATAGCTGTCTTTAATTCATCTTCAGTTAAGTCAGGCCATTCCCATTTCTTATCATGTTCATATTCATTATCTTCTTGCAAAGAACAAATCTCAGTTGAATTATTTGATGATGGAAATAATATTCTCATAAAAGCTTGACATTTATCTTCAAATGAGCTAGCTATAACTTCCTCATTCTGGAAATTATAAGTTAATGTTGGTAGCTTAGACATTGTTTTTGACTTAGTATATCTAAAAGCTTTGAAGATCTCTTTCCCCTGAGCATTTTCTAGAAAGTTATTCCAACAATCAGTCTTTGCCTTTTTAATTGTTGAGAAATAATCATTTCTAATATTCTTTAAATACTCAAATGAAACAAGATCTTCTTTCCAATCTTTTTTAACTCTAGCTAAATGTCTTCTTTTATTTGAAATCTCATCATTCCACCAAGGCTTAGAGAATTCAGAGACTCTTTTCAATGGAATATATTTCTTTATACTTGAAAGAATAATCTCAGTGATTAAATTTGCTCTGTCTTCAAGCATTTTATCTGTAAGATTTGTATCTGATTTCCAATAAAGAGTTTCTCTATTCTCTAATTTCAACTTTTCAATCATTCTTTTCACTTCTGTCCACTGAGCTTTTTCAAAGTTGTATTGATTTGAATATAATGGGTTTTGAACTGTTTGATTACTATCCAATTCCATATCAACTTGAATTATTTCATGTCCAGTGGCAGCACCATTTGTTTCATTTGAGTCAACATACCAATTAAAATGTTTATTCTCATATAGATTCTTAGAGAAAAAACATAGATCTATAATTGACTTCTGTCTCAAACCTGGCTTGTGAAAAGTGGGAACATCTTGCTCATTTATCAACTCTAGTTTGTTTAAAAGTGCCCATTCAACTAGTTTTTCAGCTCTAATTGATTGAGTTCTTTCTGAATTCCACCAAGAGTGATGAGCATTGAAATCCCCCATGATTATTGAATTCTTTTCTGGTTTCAACTGCATTAAACATCTATCAAATGTCCAAGTTCTATTGTTTTCTCTCAGTGATCTTTCATTGTAGATATTGACTAATTGAATATTTTCAAACTGTTTTTTCATATCCACAATGTCACCAACAAGAATATCAGAGTCAGATATCAAATCATATCTCAGATTGAATTGAAATCTAGAATTCTTTCTAGCATAAATTGCCACTCTAACTCTAATATCTGTTTTCTCTGGTAGAAAACAATAGTATGCTGGATGAGATACACTATACATTTGATCAGCATCAAGTCTGGGTTCTTGAATAAGAACAAAGTCTGCTTTTTGCTCATAGCCAATTTGTAAACAGGAATAAAGACATGGATTTATTCTGTCCACATTATTTTGAATAAATTTGATTTTTGTAGAACTTTTAACATTTTTTTGATGTTTTTCCTGCATTATATAAGACTGTTGAATGGTTTTTTATCTTTATTCAGAGTCAGATAATAGACTAAATCTATTATTCACAACTTCAACAGCTATCATATCTTGCATATGTGTATCTCTCATTTGTGTTTGAATGGGAGTCTTTGATGACTTTTGTACTTTCATTTTTGTTTTTCAGGAGATTCAGATACAACAGAATTAGAGATCTGAGAATTTCTTCTTTTTGACTGCCACTATTTTTCATATTAGCAGAGACAGAAGTATCAGTTTGTATTACTGATTTTACTGATTTTCCTGACTTAGGAGCAAACACACATTCTTTCGAATTTGCAAAATGAGGCTCTTTGCAATTGGCACATTTTGCAACAGACTTAGAGTGCTCACATATAACTCCTTTTTTTAAACAAAATTGACAACTGTGTTCAGCAGTTTTGTGAGATTGAGCACAAATTTGACATTTCACATTTCTTCTACAGAGGTTTGCAAAATGACCATATTTCGACAATTTGAACATTGAGTGTGAGCTTTTAAATTTTCTCTTGTATCTTTAAACTCATATGTTCTCATTCTCATACCAGCAATTCTTACAAATGAGATTTTAGATTGTTCAAATGAATCAGTTATAATTAAAACTGAAGCATTTTGTCTGTTTTCTCTTTGTTCCTCATTATTCAACCAAATTGGTAATTTTTTTAATTTGATTGAATTAAAATCTTCAATCTCATGTTGAAGCTGAACCAGCCCATCATCATGATTGAAGATTGCTGTTGGTATGTCATGAAGAACAAATTTTCCCCATTTCTCATCTCTTTCCACTGAAATTTCAGTTTTCAAGAGAGATTCTATCACTGGTGCCCAAATATGTTGATTTTGCACCAGGAAGTTGGAGTTGAACTCAGGCATGGTTGTCAGAATTATAGAATTACCCAGAAAAGAGCTTTCAACTGATGCTACAACTGATTTGTATATTTCAGTTTCAGATATAGAGTTCAATGCATGATTAATCTCATTTCTCATTTGAAAAATAAGACTTGCATTTGACAGCATTTTTTGCTCAAAAACTTTTTTGTTAAAGATTTTAACAATCAGTCTTTGAGCTTTTGATTGAAGAAGTCTTTCTTCTTTCAGCTCTTTTCTTGGTTTTTCTAATTTTTGTGCACTCAAAGTATCAGGATTTTTTGTAGCCTGATTCAGAGCTCTTTTCTCAATAGATGTGTTTTTCTTTGAAGAGTAAGAGGAGGAAAGTGTGGAGGAAACTGCTGCAGCCTGAGCATAAGTTTTTGTTTCTATTTTTTGCTCAGATTTTTGAAAAGGATTTAACATTTTAGTTTCAAAGACTTTCTCAAGTTTTGAAGAGATTCCTAGTTTGTATTTGAGAATCTCATTCAACTGTCTTGCTTGAATCAAAAGTATCTGAAGCACTTCAGTATCCTTTTCCTCCATGCATTGATTTTTCAAAAACTTAGCAGCTTTTTCAAGATTCTCAACCTCTTGCATCTGATCTTGATATTTCTTTTTTCTTTTCTTTAGAAACTCAATTTCAGGAATCTCTTCAGAAAACACATCTCTCTTCATCATATTGATAGATACAGATGATTTGATTGTGTTTCAGTCTATTTTTCCTACTAGTAATAGTAACTAGATCAAGTTTTTCAAGAGAACTTAACAAACTGAAACTGATTTTTAAAGATAAATCAGTTAAATCTTCACAAATTGAGTGCTACAAATATAAGGAAGGGGAGAACTAATGACTTCAATTTGAATAAGTCAAGATTGAAGTATCAGTTTTTGATAGAAAAACTGATAAAAAAGACTCAGCTTTTTGAAGAGAAGCTGTTAAAACTAGCTATTTATATTCTTTACTGTAAAAATTTCCCCACACAACAAGTGTGCAGCTCAATTAACTCAGCAGAGGTATATAAAAGCAAATTAACAAGTATTAATGAAAGCTCTTCAGCCACTAAACAAAGTTAAAGAAATATGACTTTGGGCAAGACTTCACTGTTTTATTAACTCAGAGCTAAAACAGTGAAAACACTCTATCTCTTTCAAACTTTGTCTTTTTCTTAATTAAAAAGCTTCTCAAAGTTTCTGCTTAAACTAGGCCCCACCTCAGTTTAAGATTATATTCCTGAAATATCAAAAGCTTTCAATACTAAATGAATTCCTTTTCATTCAAATTGAACCACTTTATTTTACTGAATAGCTCTCAATAAGTTGAATATTGAGTTTCCAAAGAAATGAGTATGCAAATGAAGAATCAACAGGCTAAACCTGTACTTTTTTCCTTTATAATAGATTATATATATATAAATATATATACAAACTACTTGCAGGGACCAAGCTATCTTTCAAACACTGAAATTTCCACTTTTATTCTATGTTTATATCAATGGAGGGGTTATTCGGAGGGATTCGATGAGGGATTCGAGGGACGATGGATTCGAATTGATGGGGTATGCACTAGTCAATTGTGCCGAGGTATCTTTTTGTTACTTGGCAGGCACGTGTGGCTGGGAGGTACTCAGGGGGGACTTGGCACGGGTGCATTGGAACACAAAAATCGATCAGAGTTTTCTCAAACAGAGAATCAAGAATAACTCAAGCAACTGCAGACCAAATTGAATAAGATTTTAATAGATTATCAATTTAAGATAGATCTATCTGTGATCAAAATCTGAGTTGATTTGACCCAGTATTGATGAAGTAATTTGATGAACTGTTGAAGATCCGCCCAAGTAGATGCCAAAACACTATTCATCAAATATCTCCCTCAAAACTTCATCAAATCTTTTCAAATTTTCAGCAGTTACTGACGGAGGCAGTAGGAATTGATTGAGGGTACTCGCGTTGTCTAATTCGAAGAATTGGGCTCGTTCGGGGTTTTGCTCGTCCTCTGTTTCTCTGATAGACTATAAAGTTATAGCTCATTCATCTACTGTTGTCAAGAATCTGTTCTGATTCATCTGAGAAAACATATAGATCTGTTGAAGATTGACTTTCTCATTATTTCTTGAATATCTGAGCAGTATTCTTTTTATCTACATCCTCTGTGGAATCTGTTCTGCATCTTTCTGAGTAGTGTGGAATGACAAGTGTGGATCTATTGACTGCAGACAACAGTGTCTTCAACCTCTGAATTTTGATCTTCAGATGCTGCTGAGTTTCAGCCTTTCTTTCATATGTGATCATTGAGAGAGTTATTTATGAAGTCAGTGAGTGTCTCTCATTCATCATCTGAAGTCTTGTTGTGAAATATATTTTGATCTTCTTCAGAGCTATCATTGCTGATGAGAGCTCAGCATTCTGATATAGAGTTGCAACAGATGTTGTACAGAAAACTGAAAGAACTTTTCTGACTGTTATAGTAAGCATCTTCTCAACTGTTCTCATATATTATCTCAGATGAGAGCTGATCTTCTCATTTCTGTCTGTGTGTTTTGCTGACTGCATGCAACTGCTGTATCAGATCTCTGTGTTATAGAGCAGTAAGAAAATTATATAGATAATGACTGTCTTTCACAGAGCATCTGCTGAGAGTTCATTTCTGATCTTTTCTAGACTTCAGATGTGCTGAGTCACAGCTCTTATCTTTTTTATCTGAGTAGAGATATATGATCTTCAGATAAGTCTTCTGTCAAAGTGTATACTCAGTCAGTGAAGTACTGACTTCTGTTCAGCTGAGACAGTGACAGAGTGTATGATCAGATTCTCTGACACAATCACTGATGATATTTTATTATATCACTTTTTTGTGAGATGAATTATCTCAAGTTTCTCTGATGTGAAGATCATCTTGTTTGTCTTCTATCATCTCAGAATACTCTGTATATCATGACTGAGAAGAGTAGTATTACTGTCAAGCAAGTGCATAGTCTATCAAGTATTCAGATCATCTGTATAGTCAAAACACAATTTCAGATTCTGCCACAGCAGCTCTGTCAGATACAGAAGAAACAGTATTGATGACAGAGAAGATCTCTGTAATGTGTCATATTGTATCTGATATACTGCTGTGATGATCCTCTTCAGCTGAATCTGAGCTCTGCATTCAGTGAGAAAGCTGTCAATGAGTTGTAGCAGCTTATACAGTCATCTCTATTATGTCATCTGCTGAAGCAGCTGTCTGCACAGCACAGCATCAAAGACACTCTGTACATTCATTGTGATCATGAATATCTTCTTGTTTTGTGTGAAGGCTGTCTTCATCTCATGAGTGAAAGCAGCTATCAGATTCATTGCTGATTGTCTGAGCAGTACTTCTTCATACTGTAAGCTGACTACATCATGAATGAGTGCTGTGTATGTCAGTTGTCTTGCAACAATGTGTTTCAGCTTTTTGAAGATTACTGAGAGAAGAGTAATGAATCTTCAGAAGTGAACTGAGTTTCTGTCTCTTTTATCTATTTTGAATATCATTGTCATCTCTGTCAGCTTTCAGATTTGTGGGAAGTGGCAGAGTCAGAGACAGCAGTTGTATAGCTGCTGTACAAAGAGAGATATATACTGTCAATATACTTTGAGCAGTCACACTGTGATTTCATCTGTGTCTGAAGAGATACTCTGTACTTCAATGGTGTTGCACTCTATCTTCTCCATCTCAATTCAGAGATCTCAGAGCAGGTTTCCCATGCCACTTCAGTGTTTATCATTCAATGAATTGTATTTCAGATCATTGACTGAGTTGTATCACTTCAAAATAACTTGCTGAAGTATCTGTAACGGGCGTACTTCGATTAACGATTTGATACTATCCTAATTACAGATTACAAATTGATTAAGAAAAGAAAGAGAAAAGAAATCAGAAGAAAAGATTGTACAAAGAGGGTTCTTATAGAGGAAAGTTCAGAGTGAAAGAATATCAGAAGCCACTTCACAGTGAAGTGCAGAGCAGAAGAACATTAAGAGATACATATAAGAATTGTTAGAAGCTACACAAGTATGAAATATGAGATGAAGGAATCATTGAGAGCTACACAGAAGAATTATTAGAGACTATGCAAGCATGGAACACAGAGTGAGAGAATGTAAGAAGCTATGCAGAAGAATTGTTAGAGACTATATGAGTGTGAAACACAGAGTGAGAGAATGTAAGAAGCTACACAGAAGAATTGTTAGAGACTATATAAGCACAGAGTACAGAGTGAAAGAATGTTAAGAGCTACACAGAAGAATTGTTAGAAACTATATGAGTGCAGAGCACAGAGTGGAAGAACATTGAGGATTACACAAAGTCACAACAGTCAGAAACAAGTGGATGCAGAAGAAGAGTTGATTGTGTAAGTTAATTACTAATGAATGCTAATCTGTCACATTATCCCCCTCTATCAGAGTGAGTGAGGACTCGTAGATGTTGAGGGCGGTGGTGTCCTTCAAGATGAATGCAGATTCCCAGGTTGGACAATTGTATTCTACTTATTTGATGAGGTATTCACAGTGGTGGTGATTGGTTCTATTGTCAAGAATTGCTTTGATTTCCCATTTGAGTTTGTTGTCTTCTTCTATAATGGTGAGTGGCTGTCAATTGAAGATTCTCTGTGAGAGAAATGGATCCTCGGCCACAGGTTGGAGCAGGTTCATATGAAAGACATTGTGAATGTCAGATGAGATGTTGAGTTGATAATTGTGTGTGTCTAGCACTTCCTTCACTGTATATTTGATGTGATGATAGTTTAGTGTATGTGAGAGGTGGTCTGTTTTTATGTTCTTGAGATTCAGTCAGACTTTATCTTCTATATGATATTGAATTGCAGAACTTCTTCTGATGTTCATTTGATTCTCATAATCTTGCTGAATGCTGATCATTGAAGCTTCTGCTCATTCATGAACTTTCTTCAACTTGCTCATGATGTTCTCTGCTGTCTGTATGAGGCTGTGGGTGTGTGTGGTTTCTCAGAGAGTCTCAGAGAAGTTCAGAATCTCTAAGTTGTATCTGTATAGAAGAAAGAATGAGCTTACATCTGTTGTAGCAGAATCTCAACTGTTAATTACAATCTCAGTGTGTGGCAGCAGATTGCTTCAGTTGTCTTGTGTATAATTGCAGAACTTATGAAGGATGTTCTTTACTGTTTGTATCATTCTCTCAGTAGCTCCATCAGTCTCTGAATGGTATGCTGTTGATAACTTTTGTTCAATTCTTAGTAATTGGCATACACAGGCTCAGAGTGCACTGATGAATTGACTGCCTCTATCTGACACAATGAATGAAAACAGACTGTGCATACAATAGAACAGACTTCTGACAAAGATGTCTGCAACTACTTCAGTGTTCATCTTGTCACAGAGCTGTAGTATTACACTTTTGCTGAGTTGATTGACAATGACTAGAATGTTTGTAGAACCTCTGCTTTTGAATAAGAAAACTGCAAAATCAATAGCTATATCATGTCAAGTTCAGTTGAGAACAGATAGAGGCTTCAGCATCTCTTTTCAGTGTTTATATCATACTGTCACTGAGTCACAGTGATCACAGTTGTGTACAAACCAGTGTATATCTTTTGATATATCTGATCAGTAGAATTCTTGAGTGATGATATTGTACATGATTTCACATTCTGAGTACTCAGTCATCAGTGAGTCATGAATTTCTTGCATGATCTGTGTTTATAGAGATTCTGAATTGGGGATCCATTGTCTATCTTGAAAGTGTAAGCAGTTGTCATCATCAATTGAACATGCTGAGATATCTGTTCTTGAGTATACATCTGTGGAGAATTGAGGTGCTCTGCTTTGTATGACTTTGACAGTTTGTTGTCAGAATTCATCTACTTCTGCTGCTAGTCTTCATTGTTCTTCAAGTGAGGGTTCTTGAGCTTGGGACTGGTTGATATGTATGCAGGGTTTGTCTGATTGTGTAGGACTTTCTATGATTGTGGGGTCAATTAATCAATGCTCTCAGTGTTTCCATCTGTCATCTAAGTCATCAGATGGTATATCTTGTTCTCAATGAAACAGAGCATCTGCAAGAGTGTTCTCTACTCCAGATCAATAACAAATTGTGAATGAAAAATGGCTAAGAAACAATGATCAATGCATATGCCTTTTGATGAGCTTATGAGTGGTTGTGAAGTATTCTAAGTTCTTATGATTGATGACAATTTCAAACTTCTTGACACTCATAAGTTTGAACTTTCATTTCTTGAGACATTGTATGATTGCTAGAAGCTTCTTGTTGTAGATCTTGTAGTTGCATTCAGCAGATGACATCTTTTTTGAGATGAAGGTACAAGATTGTAGAACACTTTCATTATCATATTGCATTAGTGCTCCATCTACTACATAATTCAAGATGTCTGTTTCAAGAATCATATGCTTATCTGAATCAAATGATTGCAGCATTGAAGTGTTTGTGAACATACACTTCAGCTTTTTGAATGCTGTGTCTGCTTCATCAGTTCATTGAAATACAGTGTCTTTTCAGGTCAGATCTGTCAGTGATTGTATGATATTGAAGAAGTCTTTGATGAACCTTTGATAGAAGTTGATGAATTCTAGAAAGCTTCTAGTTTCTTTTACTGAGACTGATGTCTCTCAGTTGAGAATTGCTTCCATCTTCTTAGAATCCATGTGTACATCTTTTTCAGCTTTGATGATGAATTCTAGATAGGTTATAGACTTGATCTCAAAGTCACATTTGTCAATGTCCATTTGCAGTTCAGCTTTTTGTAGGTGGTCAAGCATTTGTTGTATGTGCTTACAGTGCTCAGTGAGTGATCCATCAGTGAAGATTAAGATATCATTTATGTATGCTGAGGTGATCTCATTGAACAGGTCTTGTAGAGCCCAGTTAATGTATTTCTGGAATGTATTCAGAGTGTTTGCTAATTCAAAGAGGGTCACTGTCCATTTGTATAATCTGTAATGTGTATGAAAGGCAGTTAGTCATTTGTCACCTTCATTAATCCTTATCTTGTAGAAGGCTGCAGAGATGTCAAGTTTCATAAATCATTTTGCTTTTTCTATCTGTTTGAGTGTTTCATTGATGAGTGAGAGAGGGTATTGATCCTTCTGTGTAATCTTGTTGAGTTCTCAATAGTTGATGCAGAATTGTAAATCTTCTTCTGGTTTCTTTGCAAACAGTACAGATGCTGCAGTGGGTGAGTTGCTAATATGAATGAAGTCTTTGTCTAATAATTCATTGAGCATTTTTCATAGAATGAGGAGCTCATTGTGTGACATACTGTAGAGAGAACCTCAGAGCAGTTGCAGGTTCTTATCATCTTTCTTAATGAGCTCAATTGTATGATCTATATCAGGTTCTCAGTGAGAGGGAAGCTTTTCAGCTTCTTTCTCATCAAATATGTCTGTGAAGTCTTTGTACAATTCAGATAGTTTCTTGTGTGGTTTCTTGGGATCTTTGAATTCTAACTTTTCTAATACTTTCTTGATATCTGTCATACTAGCAGTGAACACTTGGATGTTCTTCTTCTCATGTGTTTGATGAGTTAGTAGTTTGTATGCTTCTGCTGATATCTGGGTGAGATCAGTGGTTCTATCAACATCCTTCTTGTAAACACAGTCACCTTCTGGGAAAATAAGGCAGTGATTGTGTGCATTCAACAAGGTTTCAAATTCTGTGAGTCATGATAGGCTGAGTATTAGATTGTACTCAAGGTCTTGTATTTTGTATGTGTATATGTTCTTTTTCTCATGTCCTTCTACATTGACATTAAATCTTACCATGTTGTAGGAGGCGGATCCTCTGAAGCTGTCAAATCCACTGAGCTTATATGATTTGAGAAAGAGAATATACTGAAGCTTATGCTTCTCAATCAGCTGAGTGTCTATAAGAGTGTAGTGAAGGAAACCACTGTCTATCATTGCTTGTATATTGACTAAGTTATTTACAATAACAGAGATCATGATTGTGTCTGCTTGCATCTTCTGCTCAAATCTTCAGCTAGCTTTCTGCTTCTTGAGCTCTCATCTGTGTTTTAGAGTGAGAGCTCATCTTTTCTCTGTTCTTGCCTATCCACAGACAATGCAGTGTTTACACATGTGAGGGGTTTACTCAGAGCAATCATATTCAAACATTGATTCATGAAGTGCTCTGACTTGTTGCAGTGTATGCAGACTTCTCTGATGATTTGATCAGCAGTGTCCTTTCCTGAGATGTTGGGGACTCTCAGATGACTTGTGTTTACATGTGGAACTCAGTTCATTGATTCTGATTCAGAGATGAAGGGCACTGCAGAGCAGTTTGAGATGTATGCATTTGTTCAGCAGAATCCTCTGCAATTTTGAAGTGTGCAGAACTGAGACAGATTGTTGTTCAACAGATGAAAATCAGTGCAGAATTCACTGTATGTTGAGAGCTTCAGACACTCTATACTTTGATTATACAACTGAAAGTTCAAATTCTTGAACAGTATATTGATCTTGACAGCATCATCCCAGTCTTGCTCATCTGCTTCTAGAAGCTTGCAATTGAATTCAGAAAGATAAGTTGTCAATGCAATATTCATCTGATGAGTCTGATTAAGTCAGTCTAATGTCTTGACTTGAAGTGTAGAATTGAGAAAGAGGGAGTTGAGTTGTTGGAAGACTAGCTCTGATGTATGCTGATGATTCTGACAATGACTCATTCAGGGTTGGAATTTTGCTAACACATCACCATTCAATCTGCTATAAATATACCATGCTTGATTGGATAGTGAGTCTATTGCTTGTTCATTGATGTTCAATTTGGTGTTTGCTTTTGACTTCCACACAAGATAGAGTGCTAGATCTCTCTTGTATTTGTTGAGGATTGAAAGCTTCTCTCTTGAGAGCTTTTCATGAGGTGCAGGTGTAGAAGAAACAGTGAACATGAAAGTGCTCATCTCAGCAAATCATCATTGCAATTCAGTCATCTGTAGTATCTGCTGCTGAAGAATGCTTTGTAGATCTAAGTTATTGTCCACCACATTCGGGTGCAGTGGGTGTTTGTAGAATTGTTCATAATTCATTTTGATATCTAAGAATATGTAATAATAAAAAAAGAAAAAGAAATACTTGTGAGCATTTGATTCTCTTGCAGACACTATTTGCAGTGTTGCAGTGCTAAGCTTGATCAAGCTTCTTTGTGAACACTATTTGCAGTGTTATGGTTTGTAGGCACTCAGGCCTTGTAGAACACAGTCAATTGTGTTTTGAACACTTAGACACAACAGTCTATATAACTAATGATAGAGGCACTCAGACCCATGAGGGATCTCTTGTAATGACTAGGCACTCAGGCCTGTAAACAACACACTCGGGCGTAAGAACTGGTAACAAGGCACTCGGGCCTTAAACAATGCACTCAGATGTAAGAACTAATAACAAGGCACTCAGATCTAAAATGCAGAAGAATCAATTTGTAATGTAATGAGTGTACTTCAATTAATGATTTGATACTATTCTAATTACAGATTATGAATTGATTAAGAAAAGAAAGAGAAAAGAAATCAGAAGAAAAGGTTGTATGAAGAGGGTTCTTATAGAGGAAAGTTCAGAGTGAAAGAATATCAGAAGCCACTCCACAGTGGAGTGCAGAGTGGAAGAACATTAAGGGGTACGTGTAAGAATTGTTAGAAGCTACACGAGCGCGGAACACAGAGTGGAAGAATATAAGAAGCTATGCAGAAGAATTGTTAGAGACTACACAAGTATGGAGCATGAAGTGAAAGAATGTTAAGAGCTATACAGAAGAATCATTAGAAACTATGTGAGCGCGGAGCACAGAGTGAAAGAACATCGAGGGTTATGCAAGGTCACAACAGCCAGAAACAAGCGGGTGCAGGAGGGGAGTTGATTGCGTAAGTTAATTACTAATGAATGCTAATCTGTCACAGTATCTCAGCTTTGATGACTGTCTCTTCTATGATCTGATCTCCAATCATCAGAGGGGGTGCTCTGAGGTTGAGTTTCAGCTTATGTCATGCTATCACTCAGTACAGATCTCTGCCATCTCTGATCTCATTGATTATCTGTCTTCAGTATGCATGCTTGATCTTGCACACTGTGTTCTTGAACTGATGTTTTGTGGCCTCTGTCTGATGAGTGGTGAGCTCTCAATGTACTCTTTGACAGTCTGCTGTTTATCAGAGAGCTGTAGTCTGTTCTTATTGCACTGACTTACTGACTGTCTGAGCTGCAGTCAGAAGATTCTGAGTGAAGCATTGAGTCAGATCATCAAACTGTACTGCATTCTCAACTTTATCTGAGTAAGATATATTCATTATAAGATCTCTGATAAAATCTGCAAAGAGCTTCAGCTGGGAGTCTGTGATCTTGATCTGAGCTCTGCTCTGTTGTATCTGAAGTGTTGTCAGTAGTATAGTAATCATAGACTGATAATCTGAGCTGCAGTGTAAATCTTGATGCACTGAAGTGAAAGCAAAGATCACATTGAAGAAGATGAGATCAATCATATAGTCTGCTGTATGAATTGAAATATCTATCTCTTTCACAAAGTTCATTCTGTGTTCACTGATTCACTGGACAAGCTTCTCTTCTTGATGCAGATTCACTGCCTCTGATTCAAAGACATCATATCATACATTGAAATCTCCATCTACTAGACAGTGAGCTGATGAGCTTAAATTGATCAGATAGTTCATGACTGTATCTGTCTCAGACTGTCTGTACACATTGAGAATGTGACAGTCATTGACACTGATTCACAGCAGATCTCTGTTTTGCACAGATCAGTGTTGCTGTGTTCTTATCTTTAAACTCTTATGTATATATATCATGATCTGAGGTCTCTTCTCCTTTCACTGCTTCAGATTAGTGTCATTCCAGCAGTCTATGAATGCAAAGCACTCATATGCTAAGTGATTAGAAGTCTTGATATCAGAGTGTGTGTAAGACTTCTGTATACAGATCACTTCACAGCTCTGCTTGAAAGCAAGCTGCAGAGCTGCTGTGTGACAGAGAGCTGTTCTGACTGTATTTATTCAAAAGATCTGTAAAGAGTGATTTTTCTGCTGATTGTTTCTGCAGCATCAGCTGTGTTGCTGATGTTGATGTTCTAATATAAGAAGTCATTTGATGAGCTGCTGTCAAAGTTCATCTGCAGAATGAGATTGAAGAATCTCAGATCTGTTGTCTGCATGCTGAGACTAGACTGTTTTTTGACTGTTTGATTATGCTGTCACTTTGCTGTGTGAGCTGAGTGTCATCTGATGCAGGTCATCTGTCAGATGACATTCTTTTCACTGATGAAGCTCTGAGTAGTCATTCACTTGCAGAGTACTAGCTTGATGAGCTGTGTTGACTGAGTTGATTGAGTGAATGATGTAGATATCATCACTGCAATTATTGATGCTGACTGTGCTGATGATGATTGCTGCTTCTGAGCATCTCTGTGACATCTGTCATCAAGATGATGGACAGCTGCTAGCTTCTTTTGAGTTAAATGTCTGAGAATGCCATTCACACATCTGAGCATGACAGAGCAGTGCTGATGCTCAGCTGAATAGAGTTGACAGCAGTTGACACACTGTGATGCTCTCTTGCACTCCATATCTGTTGATCTCTTGTGCTGACTTGTGAGCTCACTGCAGTTGAAGCATCTCATCAGTCATGCACACTTTGATGAGTAGCAGTACCTCTGACATTCTGAGTCATATCTCACTGTCAGTGATCTTTTCTCAATGAGTCTGACCCTTTCACTGATATTGAAGAGTAGAAGTCTTTCACTGAGATGAGAAAGAAGACAATTCATGTAATCTTTCTCATCTTAAAATTCACTCCATGTCACAAGAGTCAACAGCTCACTGATTTTATCTTTGTCTGAGTCAGAATCTCTTTCTCAATCATCTTGTCTGTGGAGATTCTTGTCTCTTTTCAGTTCTGAACAAATTCTGAGACTTCTGAAATAGCATAATTGTATCATCACTCTGATAGCTGAATCTCTGTGATGTCAAGAACTTCACAGAGAGTAGCCACTGTCTTCTCAGTGATCAGAGCATTGTATATACCTCTGTTGCTTGATGTGATCACTCAATCTGTTCTGATGAGCTTCATCTTCAGCACATTAGCCACATCTCTCATTCTCTGAATGTTTGCAACAATTATCTGCTGCACAGTATATGGCTGCAGCTGAGTGATCTGTTTCTCTGATTGAAGAATAATGAGAACTCATGAATTCTTCTGCTGTTTTGTGTCTTCTGTGAGACTTCTTGATTGACTGATGTTCTTGAGCTGCAGACTGGCTCCACTAGCTCTATCAGCTGAGAAAGCTGCAGTCTTGACAGAGATAGCTTCAGAGAGAACAGAATTTTTTCTCTTCTGCACAATGCTCATTCAGATAGTTGACTCTTTCACAGTTGTCTTTGCTGAATTTGACTGTGAGTGAGTATTCAGAGCAGTACTCTCTTTCAGAGTTGATGCTGCACTCAGATCTGCTGTCACATATGTGATGAATCTTTCACAGAAGACTCAGACAAAGTTCTGACTGACTGACTGTTTCTTCTTCTCAACTCAGTTGTTCAGAATCTTTGT
Source organism: Histoplasma ohiense (assembly GCA_017607445.1). Lineage (NCBI taxonomy): Eukaryota > Fungi > Ascomycota > Eurotiomycetes > Onygenales > Ajellomycetaceae > Histoplasma > Histoplasma ohiense. The sequence goes on from JAEVHH010000001.1 coordinate 6,497,507, forward strand.
TAATCTGATGAGAGTCTTCTGCTGCAGATTCTGTTGTTGTTGAGTCTTCTCAAACTGCTTCTATAGCTGAAAGATGATCATGAGAATGCTGTCACTGACTTCTTTGAGAACTGAAGAAGACATTGTAACAGTCTTTCTCTGTTTCTTATCAGTCTTTTCAGTAACAAAATTGACTGGTGACTCCAGCTTCAGTGGTCTGATGTAGGCTGTGTCAATGTTCTTGAGTGGATGGAAGAGTGTTGAGGGCTCCATGACCACTCAACCTGTGCAGTACACACACATAGAGTAATCACAGAGGGTGTGTGATGATGTTGAACAGATTGAAGGATTAAAATTATACAAAAAACAGTTAGAAAATAGAAAAATTCAAATGTACCCCTACGTTCGTGGGTAGTTGTATGGATGTATACAAATGCAGAGCACAGAGTGAAAGAACATTAAGAGCTATGCAGAAGAATCATTAGAAACTATGCAAGTGCAGAGCACAGAGTGAAAGAACATCAAGAATTATGTGAGATCACAATGGTCAGAAATAAGTGAGTGCAGAAGAGGAGTTGATTGCATAAAATAATTACTAACAGATACTAACCCATCACATTATCCCTCTCTACTGAGATGAGTGAGAACTCATAGATGTCGAGGGCAGCAGTGTTCTTCAAAATGAATGCAGATTCTCAGATCAGACAATTATATTCTACTCATTTGATGAGATATTTGCAGTGATGATGATTGATTCTATCATCAAGAATTGCTTCAATTTCTCACTTGAGTTTATTGTCTTCTTCTATAATGATGAGTGACTGTCAATTGAAGATTCTCTGTGAGGGGAATGGATCCTCAGCCACAGGTTGGAGCAGGTTCATATGAAAGACATTATAAATGTCAGATGAGATGTTAAGTTGATAATTGTATATATCTAGCACTTTCTTCACTGTATATCTGATATGATGATAATCTAGTGTATGTGAGAAACAGTTCATTCTTATGTTCTTGAGATTCAGTCAGACTTTGTCTTCTACATGATATTGAGTCACAGAACTTGTTCTGATATTCATTTGATTTTTATAATCTTGCTGAGCACTGATCATTGAAGCTTCTGCTTATTTATAGATTTTCTTCAGCTTGCTCACAATGTTCTCTGCTGTCTATATGAAACTGCAGATGTATGTGATTTCTCAGAGAGTCTTGAGAAAGTTCAGAATCTTTAAGTTATATCTATATAGAAGAAAGAATGAGCTTACATCTGTTGTAGCAGAATCTCAATCATTAATTACAATCTCAGCATATGACAGCAGATTGCTTCAGTTGTCTTGTGTATAATTGCAGAACTTACAGAGAATGTTCTTTATCATTTGTATCATTCTCTCAGTAGCTTCATCAGTCTCTGAGTGGTACACTGTTGATAACTTTCATTCAATTCTTAATAATTGGCATACACAGGCTCAGAGTGCACTGATGAATTGACTGTCTCTATCTGACACAATGAATGAAGACAGACTGTGTATACAATAGAACAGACTTCTGACAAAGACATCTGCAACTACTTCAGCATTCATCTTGTCACAGAGCTGTAGTATTACATTCTTACTGAGTTGATCAACAATGACTAGAATGTTTGTAGAACCTCCACTTTCAGATAAGAAAACTGCAAAATCAATGACTATATCACATCAAGTTCAGTCAGAGACAGATAGAGACTTCAGCATCTCTTTTCAGCATTCACATCATGCCATCACTGAGCTGCAGTGATCACAGTTGTGTACAAATCAGCATATATCTTTCAACATATCTGATCAGTAGAATTCTTGGACAACAATGTTGTACATGATTTCACATTCTGAGTGCTCAGTCATCAGTGAGTCATGAATTTCTTGTATGATCTGTGTTTGTAGAGATTCTGAATCAGAGACTCATCATCTATCTCAAAAGTGTAAGCAGTTTTCATCATCAATCAAACATACTGAGATATTCATTCTTGAGTATACATCTGTGGAGAATCAAGATGCTCTGTTTTGTATGACTTCAGTACCTTGTTGTCAGAATTCATCTGCTTCTGCTGCTAGCTTTCATTGTTCTTTGAGTGAGAGTTCTTGAGCTTGAGACTGATTGACATGTATGTGAGGTTCATCTGATTGTGTAGGACTTTCTATGATTGCAGAGTTGATTAATCAATACTCTCAGTGTTTTCATCTATTGTTCAAGTCATCAGATAGTATATCTTGTTCTCAGCAGAACAGAGCATCTGCAAGAGTGTTCTCTACTTCAGATTAATAATGAATTGTGAATGAAAAACAGCTAAGAAACAATGATCAACACATATGTTTTTCAGTGAGTTTATGAGTGATTGTGAAGTACTTTAAGTTCTTATGATCAGTAACAATCTCAAACTTTTCAACACTCATAAGTTCAGACTTTTATTATTTGAGACATCATATGATCACTAGAAGCTTCTTGTTGTAGATTTTATAGTTGCATTCAGCAGATGATATCTTTTTCAAGGTGAAGATACAGAGTTGTAGAACATCTTCATTATTATATTACATCAGTGTCTCATCTACTACATAATCTGAGGCATCTGTTTTGAGAATCATATGTTTATTCAGATTGAATGATTGCAGCATCAAGATGCTTGTGAATATACACTTCAGCTTTTTGAATACTGTGTCTGCTTCATCAGTCCATTGAAATACAGTGTCTTTTCAGATCAGATTCATCAGTGGTTGTATGATATCAGAGAAGTCTTTGATAAATCTTTGATAGAAGTTGATGAATTCTAGAAAGCTTCTAGTCTCTTTTACTAAGACTGATATCTTTCAGTTGAGGATTGCTTCCACCTTCTTAGAATCCATGCATACACCTTTTTCAGCTTCAATGATGAATTCTAGATAGATTGTAGACTTAGTCTCAAAGTTGCATTTGTCAATGTCCATTTGCAGTCCAGCTTTTCATAGGCAGTCAAGCACTTGTCATACATATTTGCAGTGCTCAGTAAGTGATTCATCAGTGAAGATCAGAATATTGTTCATGTACACTGAGATGATCTTATTAAGCAGATCTTATAGAGCTCAGTTAATGTATTTCTGAAACATGCTTGAAGCATTTGCTAATTCAAAGAGAGTCACTGTTCATTCATATAATTCATAACATGTACAAAAGACAGTTAGTCATTTATCATCTTCATTAATTCTTATCTTGTAGAAGGCCACAGAGATGTCAAGTTTCATAAATCATTTCACTTTTTCTATTCATTCAAGCATTTCATTGATGAGTGAAAGAGAGTATTGATTCTTCTGTGTAATCTTGTTGAGTTCTCAATAGTCAACACAGAATTGTAAGCCTTCTTCTGATTTCTTCACAAACAGTACAGATGCTGCAGCAGATAAGTTGCTAATATGAATGAAGTCTTTGTCTAGTAATTCATTGAGCATTTTTCATAGAATGAGAAGCTCATTGCATGATATACTGTAGAGAGAATCTCAGAGTGGTTGCAGATTCTTATCATCTTTTTTGATGAGTTTGATTATATGATCTATACTGTGTTCTCAGTGAGGAGGAAGCTTTTCAGCTTCTTTTTTGTTGAACACATCTGTGAAATCTTCATACAATTCAGATAGTTCTTTGCATGATTTCTTGAGATTCTTGAGTTCTAGTTTCTCTAACATCTTTTTGATATCTGTTATGTTAATGACAAACACTTGGATGTTCTTCTTCTCATGTGCTTGATGAGTTAGTAGTTTGTACACTTTCACTGATATCTGAGTAAGATCAGTGGTTCTATTGACATCTTTCTTGTAAACACAGTCACCTTCTGAGAAAATAAGGCAGTGGTTGCATGCATCCAACAAGGTTTCAAATTCTGTGAGCTATGATAGGCCAAGCATTAGATCATACTCAAGATCTTGTATTTTATATGTATATACATTCTTTTTCTCATGTTCTTCTACATCAACATTAAATCTTATCATATTGTAGAAGATGGATTCTCTGAGGTCATCAAATTCACTGAGCTTATATAGCTTGAAAAAGAAGATACACTGAAGCTTATGCTTCTCAATCAGCTGAATGTCTATAAGAGTGTAATGAAGAAAATCACTGTCTATCATTGTTTGTATGTTGACTAAGCTATTTACAATGACAGAGACTATGATTGTGTTCATTTGTATCTTCTGCTTAAATCTTCAGCTAGCTTTCTGCTCCTTGAGCTCTCATCTGTGTTTTAGAGTGAGAGCTCATCTTTTCCCTGTTCTTGCCTGTCTGTGGATGACACAGCATTCACACATATGGGGGGTTTACTCAGAACAATCACATTCAGACATTGATTTGCAAAGTGCTCTGACTTATCACAGCATATACAGACTTCTCTGACAATTCAGTTGATGATGTTTTTTTCTGAGATGTTGAAGATTCTTGAATGACTTGCATTTATATGTGGGACTCAGTTCATTGATTCTGATTCAGAGGTGGGGGATGCTGCAGAGTGGTTCAGAGTGTACACATTTGTTCAGCAGAATTCTCTGCAATTTTGAAGTGCACAGAACTGAGACAGATTGTTGTTCAATAGATGAAGATCAGTGCAGAATTCACTGTATATTGAAAGCTTTGAATACTCTATACTTCAGTTATACAACTGAAAGTTCAAGTTTTTGAACAATATGTTGATCTTGACAGTGTCATTTCAGTCTTGCTCATCTGCTTCTAGAAGTTTGCAATTGAATTCAGAAAGATAAGTTGTCAACACAACATTCATCTGATGAGTCTGATTAAGTCAGTCTAACACCTTGGTTTGAAGTGTAGAATTGAGGAAGAGAGAGTTGAGTTGTTGAAAGACTAGCTCTGACATACATTGATTGTTCTGACAATGACTCATTCAGAGTTGGAATTTTGCTAACACATCATCATCCAATCTGCTATGAATATACCATGCTTGATTGGATAGTGAGCCTATTGCTTGTCTGTCAATATTCAATTTGGTGTTTACTTTTGACTTCCATGTGAGGTAGAGTGCTAGATCTCTCTTGTATTTATTGAGAATTGAGAGCTTCTCTCTTGAGGACTTTTTGTGAGGTGTGGGTGTAAAAGGAACAGTGAATGTGGAAGTGCTCATCTCAGCAAGTCATTGTTGCAATTCAGCCATCTGTAGTGTCTGCTGCTGAAGAATGCTTCATAGATCTAAGTTATCATCTGCTGCTTTCAGATGTGGTGGGTGTTCATAGAATTGTTTATAGTTCATTTTGATGTCTAAGAACATGTAATAATAATATAAAAAAAGAAAAGAAATACTTGTAGGCACTCAGTTCTCTCACAGACACTATTCACAGTGTTGCAGTGCTAAGCTTGATCAAGCTTCTTTGTGAATGCTATTCACAGTGTTACAGTTCATAGACACTCAGGCCTTGTAGAACATAGTTGATTGTGTCTCAGATGCTTAGACACAACAGTCTATATAACTAACAATAGAGACACTCACACTCATAAGAGATCTCTTGTAATGACTAGACACTTGAGTCTGTAAACAACACACTCAGGCATAAGAACTGGTAACAATGCACTCAGATGTAAGAACTAATAACAAAGCACTTGAGTCTTAAATGCAGAAGAATCAATTTGTAATGTAATGAATATACTTCAATTAACAATTTGGTACTATCCTAATTACAGATTATGAATTGATTAAGAAAGGAAAGAGAAAAGAAATCAGAAGAAAAGATTGTACAAAGAGGGTTCTTATAGAGAAAAGTTCAGAGCAGAAGAATATCAGAAGCCACTCCACAGTGAAGTGCAGAGCAGAAGAACATTAAGAGATATGTATAAGAATCATTAGAAACTACACAAGTATGAAGCATGAGATGAGAGAATCATTGAGAGCTATGTGAAAGAATCATTAGAGACTACACAAGTGTGGAACACAGAGCAGAAGAACATTAGAAGCTATGTGGAAGAATCATTAGAGACTACACAAGTGCAGAGCACAGAGCAGAAGAATGTTAAGAGCTATGTGAAAGAATTGTTAGAAACTACACAAGTGTGGAGCACAGAGTGGAAGAACATCGAGGGTTACACAAGGTCACAACAGCCAGGAATGAGCGGGTGCAGAAGGGGAGTTGATTGTGTAAGATAATTACTAATGAGTGCTAACCCATCACAATTTGATATGATGATAATTCAGTGTATATAAAAGATGATCTGTTTTTATATTCTTGACATCTAATCAGATCTTATCTTCTATATAATATTGAGTTGCAGAACTTCTTCTGATGTTTACTTGATTCTCATAATTTTGCTGAGTGCTGATCATGAAAGCTTCTGCTCATTTGTGAACTTTCTTAAGCTTGCTCATGATGTTATCTGCTGCTTGTATGGAACTGTGGGTGTATGTGGTTTCTTGAGGATTCTCAGAGAAGTCTAGAACTTCTAAATTGTATTCATACAGAAGAAAGAATGAGCTTATATCTGTTGTGACAGAGTCTCAGTCATTGATTGCAATCTCAATGTGTGGTAGCAGATGACTTCAGTTGTCTTGTATGTAATTGCAGAACTTACAGAAAATGTTCTTTACTGTTTATATCATTCTCTCTGTGACTTCATCAGTCTCTGAGTGGTACACTGTTGACAATTTTCATTTGATTCTTAGCAGCTGGTATACACAGATTCAGAGTGCACTGATGAATTGACTGCTTCTATCTGATACAATGAATGAAGGCAGACTGTGTATACAATAGAACAGACTTCAGACAAAGACATCTGCAACTACTTCAGCATTCATTCTGTCACAGAGTTGCAGTATTACACTCTTACTGAGATAATCAACAATGACTAGAATGTTCATAGAACCTTCACTCTCAGATAGAAAAACTGCAAAGTTGATTGCTATATCACATCAGATTCATTTGAGAATAGGCAGGAGTTTCAACATCTCTTTTCATTATTCACACTATACTGTTACTGAGTCACAGTGATTGCAATTGCATACAAATCAGTGTACATTCTTTGATATATTCAGTCAGTAGAAGTCTCAGACTATGATGCTGTACATGATTTCACAGTCTGAGTGCTCAGTCATTGATAAGTTGTGAATCTTCTGCATGATTCATGTTTGTAGAGATTCTGAATTAGAGATTCATCATCTGTTTTGAAAGTGTAGACATTCATCATCACTGATTGAGCATGCTGAGATGTTCATTTTTGAGTATACATCTGTAGAGAATTGAGATGCTCTGCTTTGTATGGCTTCAGCAGCTTGTTGTCAGAATTCATCTGCCTCTATTGCTTGTCTCCATTGCTCTTCAAGTGAGGGGTATTGAGTATGGAATTGATTAACATATATACAGAGTTCATCTGACTGTGTGGAACTTTCTATAATCATAAAATTGATTAACTAATGCTCTCAGTGTTTTCATCTGTCATTCAGATCATTGAACAGTATATCTTATTCTCAGTGGAATAGAGCATTCATGAGAATGTTCTCTGCTTCTGATCAATAGCAAATTGTGAACAAAAAACAGCTAAGAAACAATGATCAACACATATGTCTTTCAGTGAGCTTGTAAATGATTGTGAAGTACTCTAGATTCTTATGATTGATAACAATCTCAAATCTCTCAACACTCATAAGTTCAGATTCTCATTCTTTAAGATATCATATGATCACTAGAAGCTTCTTGTTATAGATCTCATAGTTGCATTCAGCAGATGACATCTTCTTCAAAATGAAGACACAAGATTATAGAACATCTTCATTATTGTATTGTATTAGTGCCTCATCTACTACATAATCCAAGATGTCTGTTTCAAGAATCATATGCTTATCTGAATTGAATGATTGCAGCATCAAAGTGCTTGTGAACATACACTTCAGCTTTTTGAATGCTGTGTCCACTTCATCAGTTCATTGAAATACAGTGTCTTTCCAGATCAGATTCATCAGTGATTGTACAATATTGAAGAAGTCTTTGATGAATCTTCAGTAGAAGTTGATGAATTCTAGAAAGCTTCTAGTCTCTTTTACTGAGACTGATATCTCTCAGTTGAGAATTGCTTCCATCTTCTTAGAATTCATGCATACATTCTTTTCAGCTTTGATGATGAATTCTAGATAGATTGTAGACTTGATCTCAAAGTCACATTTGTCAATGTCCACTTGCAGTTCAGCTTTTTGTAGATGGTCAAGCACTTGTTGTACATGCTTATGATACTCAGTGAGCAATTCATCAGTGAAGATCAAGATATTGTTCATGTACACTGAGATGATCTTATTGAGCAGATCTCATAGAGCTCAGTTAATGTATTTCTGAAACATACTTGAAGCATTCACTAATTCAAAGAGAGTCACTGTCCATTTATATAATCTGTAACACATACAAAAGACAGTTAGCCATTCATCATCTTCATTAATCCTTATCTTGTAGAAGACTGCAGAGATGTCAAGTTTCATAAATCATTTTGCTTTTTCTATTCATTCAAACATTTTATTGATGAGTGGAAGAGAGTATCAGTTCTTCTGTGTAATCTTATTGAATTCTCAATAGTCAACACAGAATTGTAAGCCTTCTTCTGATTTCTTCACAAACAGTACAGATGCTGTAGTGGATGAGTTGCTAATATGAATGAAGTTTTTGTCTAGTAATCTGTTGAGTGTTTTTCATAGAATGAGAAGTTCATCACATGATATGCTGTAGAGAGAATCTCAGAGTGATTGTGGATTCTTACTGTTTTTCTTGATGAGTTTGATTGTATGATCTGTGCCACATTCTTGATGAGAGGGAAGCTTTTCAGCTTTCTTTTCATTGAATATATCTGCAAAGTTCTTGTATGATTTGAGTAGTTCTTTGCACAGTTTCTTGAGATTCTTGAGTTCTAGCTTTTCTAATGCTTTCTTGATATCTGTCATGCTAGCAGTGAACACTTGGACATTCTTCTTCTTGTGTGCTTGATGAGTTAGTAGCTTGAATGCTTCTGCTGATATCTGAGTGAGATCAGTGGTTCTGTCAATATTCTTTTCATAAACATGATTGTCTTCTGGGAAGATTAGACAACAGTTGCATGCATCTATCAGAGTTCCAAATTCTGTAAGTCATGACAGACTGAGCATTACATCATACTCAAGATCTTGCACTTCATATGTGTAAACATTTCTTTTTTCATATTCTTCTACATCAATGTTGAACTTTATCATATTGTAGAAGGTGGATCCTCTAGAACCATTGAATCCACTGAGTTTATATGGTTTGGAAAAGAGGATACACTGAAGCTTATGCTTTTCAACCAACTGAGTGTTTATAAGAGTGTAGTGAAGGAAACCACTGTCTATCATTGCTTGTATATTGACTAGACTATTTACAATAATGAAGATTATAATTGTGTCTGCTTGCATTTTCTGTTCAAATCTTCAGCTCACTTCTTGCTTCTTAAACTCTTGTCTGTGTTTTAGAGCAAGAGCTCTTTGTTTCTCTGTTCTTGTTCATTCATAGATGTAGTTGTGTTCACACACAGTGTAGAAGCTGGAACCACTGTATTGATGCACTGACTTGCAAAGTGCCCCAGTCTATTGCAACAGATGCAAACTCCTTGAGTGATTCAATCAGTAACTTTTTATTCAGAGAGATCAGATATTCTTGACTGTTCTGTGTTCACATAAGAGGTTCAATTCATGGCATCTGTGGGGATGGTTGGTGTAGTCAATGCAGTGATAGATGTAAAGTTCTGTCTATGATTGTTACAGTTTTCTTATACAGTGTTGAAATATGTGAGATTGTTGTTGAGTTGACACAAGTGAGTGCAGTAGTTGTGATAATACAAGGACATAAGATGCAAGATGCAGAGCTTAAGCAGTTTGAAGCTGATGTGCTGACTCAGAAGATTAATTTTCACAGCATTGTTTCAGTTCTGTCCTTCTGCTTCATGAATCTTGCTATCAAAATTGAGCAGATAGTTTGCTAGAAGAGTATTCCACTGATGATTTCTGTTCAGCCACTGCATTGCACACACTTGCAGTGTAGAGTTCAAGAATAGAACATTCAGTTGATGAAAGACTTCTTCAGAAGTACACATTTCATGCATATATAACTCAATTCAGGGTTGAAATTTTGCTAGAGTGTCTTCTTCTAGCTGACTATGAATATAGCAGACTTGCAAGAGCAGAGAGTCTATCACAGATTCATCTTTCTTGAGCTTGGCTTTTATCTTTCATTTTCAGACTAGATAGATTGAGAGCTCTTTTGTGAACTTGTCAAGAAGAGAAAGACATTCTTTTCTTTTATATGCAGAGAGTGTTGATGTCTGTGTGGTTTCTGATGTGTTTGTACTCAGATGATTCAGTTGTTGTTGGAGCTCCATCATCTGCAAGGATTGCTGCTGAAGGAAATTACAAAGCTCAGTGTTATCTTCAGCAAGACTTTGATTCTCACTCATGAAGAGGTGTTTGTAATTCATCTTGTTTTTGTACAAGATCATAGTTTTTAGTTCTGATAGCTTGAAGATCAAAAGATTCAGTTCTTATTCTTGAAGAAAATACTTTGTAAGCACTCAGACTTCTTTGCAGCACTATCACAGTAATGCAGCTTTGTAGAACTTTGGATATTGTGGATGTTATCACAACAACACAGCTTTGTGAGGACTTGGTAACTTATTCTTAACTTGAGCATCTGAGTGCAATTGTAAACATAGAGCACTCAGACTGACACAGATGAATCAATTTGTAATGTAATGAATGTACTTCAATTAACAATCTAACACTATTCTAAATACAGATTATGAATTGATTAAGAAAAGAAAGAGAAAAGAGATCAGAAGAAAAGATTATACAAAGAGGGTTCTTATAGAGAGAAGATTGAGATGGAAGAATATCAGAAGCCACTCTACAGTGAAGCACAGAGCAGAGTACAGAGTGAAAGAACATTGAGGATTACACAGAAGAATTGTTAGAACTACACAAATGCAGAGCACAAGACAGAAGAGATTACACAGAAGAATCATTAGAGGCTATATGAACACAGAGTGCAATAACAGAGATGAGTAGATGTACACGAGCGTGGAACATGAGGCAGAAGAGGTTGGTTGCGTAAGTTAACTACTAACAGATGCTAACCCGTCACATTATTAAAGAAAAAGACAAAGTTTAAAAGAGATAGAGTATTTTCTCTGTTTTAACTCTGAGTTAATAAAACAGAGATCTCTTACTCAAAAATCCATATTTCTTTTATTTTAGTCAAAGACTGAAGAGCTTTCATTAATACTGATCAATCTGCTATTATATATCTTTTCTTTTTCAATTGAGCTGCACATTTGTTGTGTGGGGAGATTGCTGAAGTAAAGAATATAATCAGCTAGTTTTAACAGCTTCTCTTCAAAAAACTGAGTATTTTTTGTTAGTTTTTCTGTTAAAAACTGACATTTCAATTTTGACTTATTCAAATTGAAATCATTAGTTTCCCCTCTTTTTAATCTTTGTAACCCTCAGTCTGTGAAGATTTAACTGGTTTATCTCTAAAAATCAGTATTAGTTTATTAAGTTCTCTTGAAAAACTTAATCTAGTTACTATCACTAGTAGGAAAAATAGTTTGAAACACAATCAAATACTTTAAATCTATCAGTATCTATCTATCATAATGATAGAGAAGGATGACTTTTCTGAGGAAATTTCTGAAATTGAATTTCTTAAAAAAAGAAAAAAGAAATATCAAGATCAGATGCAAGAGATTCAAAATCTTGAAAAAACTGCTAAATGCTTGAAGAATCAATGTATGGAGGAAAAAGACACTGAAGTACTTCATATATTGCTTATTCAAGCAAAACAACTGAATAAGATTCTCAAGTACAAAATGAGAATCTCATCAAAACTTGAAAAGATATTTGAGATGAAGTCTATATCTCAAGTTCAGATTCAAAAAGTAGAGCACAAATCTTATGCTCAAGCAGCAGCAAATATTGCAACAGAAAACACATCTTCTTTATTATTATTATTATTATTATTCTTCAATTATAGATGTATACAGTCAGTGACTATGACATCTACCTGAAATACTTCAGGATTTTTCAAATCAAGAATATTCTAATATACAAAAACAATTTGACACATGCATTAACAGAATTCCAGCCCAGAATCAAACAACTATTCAAACTATTCAATTCAAAAATAAAATCAAAAGAATGTCAATGGGTTAGCACAACTCAACTTCAAAACAAAGGAAATAAATATTATAAAAGACAGCAGCTATTAAAAATCAACAGAAAAGAAAAAACATTTGCAATGACTATTATCAACAAATAATGAAGCAAACTGCTTGAAACAAATGAAAATTAACAATAAACAAAGTTAAAGAAAAGATCAAAATAAAATAAACAAAAACAACTGATCTAAATATCATCAAATGACACTATTCAAACAAGCTCTTGTAGCAACATTTGACTCATTTAAATATTCAATTAAGAACATATTTCCAGCTTTTGTATTGAATAACAAACTCAAATTTAACTGACTCAGTTGATACTTCTCTCTCAGTCTCAATCTTAGTTCTGAATACTTTGTACAAAGTAACAGAAGATGCTCTGGATTTTCATATAACTGACAATCTGAACATAGATCATTTAAATCATCTTTAAACTTTGCTAAATATGATTTGAAATGTCCATGTCCAAGCTTTAGCTGCATTATTGTAGCAAAAAGTTTCTTCTTACACTTTATTGAGCAAGTCTTCCACTTTGGCTTAGTTTCAAATCTGGAATAATGCACACTTTTTCTTTGCATGAACCAGACATCTTGCCACTTTTGTAAACATAATTCTCTTATTCTTCTTTTAATAAAAGACCATGTTACAATTCTTTGACAGCAGACTTCTAACTCAGTGGCTCTTTTTGCAGCTTTATCAGCCATTTCATTGCCATATATACCCATGTGAGCAGGCACCCAGTGAAGATGAATAGAACAATTGAGTGAGATTTTTCTTTGAATATTTTGAAGACTTTTCAAAATCAGCTCTAGCATTGACTGTCCACTGCTGATTTTATTACTTTGAAGTTTTTTAAACCCTGCTTGACTATCAGAGAATATTCAAATATGCTCAAATCTTTTCCATTGTTCAATCTTCATTTCAATCAATTTGAAAGTTCTTGAAATTGCAAATAATTCAGCATTAAAAACTTCTGACTCTTTTCCAATTTGCCAAGAATCAAGAATATAGTTTTTATCATTTTCTGAATATGCTATTCCAGCTCCAAGATTGCCTGTTTTCTCACATTTTGAGCCATCAGTGTATATAAGAATTGCTTTATTTTTCACTTGTTTCAAAAGCTTTAAATGTTCTTGAGTCTGATCTTCTTTTGAAAGTTGACTAATGTTTAAATCAACAAGATTATCAAGACTTTTCTTCTTAGGAGAGAGATTTTCAATAGCTACTCTCTCTACATTTAAACTAGAGAAACAGTTCTTAATCATTGAGCAAATTCTAAATAACTGAGATGGTATCCTTCTTCTTTGTAAAGAACTTGAATTTTCAGATAAATCAGTCTCATTCCAATCAAGATAAAGTTCCCAATCTAATTCTAATCCATTTGACTCATTTGGAAAAGAACTTGAAACTCTCTTTCTAATAGAATGATGTGAATATAGCTTCATAATTCTGAGAGCATAATTCATACAGATTTTATCAAATCTCACTTGTGGTGGAGAAATAGAGGCTTCAATTTCCATAGCTTTAATTGAAGTAGTTTTGAATACTTCTAGAATCTTTCTTAAAGCTGAGTTTTGAAGTTTTTGAAACCTTTCTATAAAGTGTTTTTGACCTCTCCACCACACCTGAACTGCATAATCTGAAACAGAGGTCACACAGGCAATATATAATTGTCTCATTGCTTGAAATGTCAGACCTCTTTCAGTATTTGAAAGTCTCAATATACTGTTTAAAATTCTTTCAGCATTTGCAGTTTTTATTTGCACATGAGATTTAAAATTCAATTGAGAATCTAACCAGACACCAAGCCATCTAACTGAGTTTTTAGATTTAACTGAATGACTTAAAAGCTTAACTTCAGTATCTTTTTCTCTGAAATTTGAATAAAAATGAATTAATTCAGTTTTGTCCATATCAAAAACAATGTTTTTTGATTTTGCTTTTTCAATCATTTCAGTTGCTGCTTGCTCAATCAAATTGCAGTTATTCACAATTGATTCTGAGCTTACAACTAGGCCTAAATCATCCACATAGCTTGGAGTTCTCACCATAATTGCCATTTGTCTATCAATAAATAGAAACTTGATAAATATAGCAAACAAAATGGGTGAGACTGGGGAACCCTGAGGAACTCCTATCTCAATATCTGTTATATCTTGTCTCATTCCATCAAAAAGCAACTGAATAGTTCTTTTTGACATGAAACAGATAACCCATTTAATGAGAGACTTTGGCATTCTCAGTTCTATCAAAGTATTGATCATTTGAGAAAGTGAAACACAATCAAATGCACCTTTTATATCAATAAACATTGCAGTTGTAACCATTTTTTCATTCTTTGCAAGTTGAATATCATGAACTACAGAGAGAACTGTATCAATTGCTGAGTTTTGCTTTCTACTTCCCATCTGATCATCATATAATAGATCAGTAGTAGCAGATAGAAAAGACAATCTAGTTGCAATTATCTTTTCCAGAATTTTTCCCAGGCAATTCAGCAGAGATATCACTCTATAAGATTTAGGAATAGTTGGTTTTCTATTGGGTTTTGAAAGAATAACTCCAACAGCATGCCTCCAGCACTTAGAGTGATACCCATATTTCAAAAGATTTGAGAACAATTCAAAGAGCTCATCTTTTAGTACTGAATAAAGCTCTTGAATTATTAAATGATTTATAGTATCAGCTCCTGCTGCTGTGACCTTTGAAGATGAAAAAATAGCTGTCTTTAATTCATCTTCAGTTAAGTCAGGCCATTCCCATTTCTTATCATGTTCATATTCATTATCTTCTTGCAAAGAACAAATCTCAGTTGAATTATTTGATGATGGAAATAATATTCTCATAAAAGCTTGACATTTATCTTCAAATGAGCTAGCTATAATTTCCTCATTCTGGAAATTATAAGTTAATGTTGGTAGCTTAGACATTGTTTTTGACTTAGTATATCTAAAAGCTTTGAAGATCTCTTTCCCCTGAGCATTTTCTAGAAAGTTATTCCAACAATCAGTCTTTGCCTTTTTAATTGTTGAGAAATAATCATTTCTAATATTCTTTAAATACTCAAATGAAACAAGATCTTCTTTCCAATCTTTTTTAACTCTAGCTAAATGTCTTCTTTTATTTGAAATCTCATCATTCCACCAAGGCTTAGAGAATTCAGAGACTCTTTTCAATGGAATATATTTCTTTATACTTGAAAGAATAATCTCAGTGATTAAATTTGCTCTGTCTTCAAGCATTTTATCTGTAAGATTTGTATCTGATTTCCAATAAAGAGTTTCTCTATTCTCTAATTTCAACTTTTCAATCATTCTTTTCACTTCTGTCCACTGAGCTTTTTCAAAGTTGTATTGATTTGAATATAATGGGTTTTGAACTGTTTGATTACTATCCAATTCCATATCAACTTGAATTATCTCATGTCCAGTGGCAGCACCATTTGTTTCATTTGAGTCAACATACCAATTAAAATGTTTATTCTCATATAGATTCTTAGAGAAAAAACATAGATCAATAATTGACTTCTGTCTCAAACCTGGCTTGTGAAAAGTGGGAATATCTTGCTCATTTATCAACTCTAGTTTGTTTAAAAGTGCCCATTCAACTAGGTTTTCAGCTCTAATTGATTGAGTTCTTTCTGAATTCCACCAAGAGTGATGAGCATTGAAATCCCCCATGATTATTGAGTTTTTTTCTGGTTTCAACTGCATTAAACATCTATCAAATGTCCAAGTTCTATTGTTTTCTCTCAGTGATCTTTCATTGTAGATATTGATTAATTGAATATTTTCAAACTGTTTTTTCATATCCACAATGTCACCAACAAGAATATCAGAGTCAGATATCAAATCATATCTCAGATTGAACTGAAATCTTGAATTCTTTCTAGCATAAATTGCCACTCTAACTCTAATATCTGTTTTCTCTGGTAAAAAACAATAGTATGCTGGATGAGATACACTATACTCTTGATCAGCATCAAGTCTGGGTTCTTGAACAAGAATGAAGTCTGCCTTTTGCTCATAGCCAATTTGTAAACAGGAATAAAGACATGGATTTGTTCTGTCCACATTATTTTGAATAAATTTGATTTTTGTAGAGCTTTTAACATTTTTTTGTTGTTTTTCTGACATTACACAAATATTAAGAAGTGTTTCTCTTTATTCAGAGTCAGATAATAGACTGAATCTATTATTCACAACTTCAACTGCTATCATATTCTGCATATGTGTATCTCTTATCTTTGTTTGAACAGGGGTTCTTGGTGACTTCTGTGATCTAATTTTTTGCTTTGCAGAAGGTTCAGAGATAGCAGATTCAGAGAGTTGAGAATTTCTTCTTTTTTGTTTATTGCTATTATTTACATTAGTAGAGACTGAGTTATTTGTCTGTACTGATGACTTTCCTGATTTGGGAGCAAATACACATTCTTTTGAATTTACAAAATGGGGCTCTTTACAATTGGCACACTTTGCAATGGATTTGGAATGTTCACACAATTTTCCCTTTTTCAAACATAGATGACAACTGTGCTCAGCTGTCTTGTGAGATTGAGCACAAATTTGACATCTTACATTTCTCTTACAGAGATTTGCAAAATGACCATACTTCTGACAATTTGAACACTGAATTTGAGATTTTAGATTTTCTCTTGTATCTTTAAATTCATATGTTCTCATTCTCATACCAGCAATTCTCACAAAGGAAAGTTTAGACTGTTCAAATGACTCAGTTATGATTAGCACTGAAGCATTTTGTCTATTTTCTCTTTGCTCCTCATTGTTCAGCCAAATTGGCAGCTTTTTTAATTTGATTGAATTGAAGTCTTCAATTTCATGCTGAAGTTGAATCAGTCCATCATCATGATTGAAGATTGCTGTAGGTATGTCATGAAGAACAAACTTGCCCCATTTCTCATCTTTTTCCACTGAAATCTCAGTTTTTAAAAGAGATTTTACTATGGGGGTCCAGATCTGTTGATTTTGAATCAGAAAATCAGAATTGAACTCAGGCATGGTAGTGAGAATTATTGAATTTCCAAGAAAAGAGCTTTCAACTGAAGCTACAACTGATCTGTGTAGTTCAGATTCAAAGACAGAGTTTAATGCATGATTTATCTCATTTCTCATTTGAAAAATAAGACTTACATTTGATAGCATCTTTTTCTCAAAGACTTCTTTGTTAAAGATCTTAACAATTAGCCTTTGAGCTTTTGACTGAAGAAGTCTCTCATCTTTTAGCTCTTTTCTTGATTTTTCTGAACTCAGTGTATTCAGAGAATCAGCAGATTTTGAATTCTGAGTATATGTTTTTTCCAAGGATGCAATTTTTATAACAGAAGAGGTAGAAGACACTGCTGCAGCTTGAGCATAAGTTCTCAGCTCTGTTTTCTGTTCTGTAGATTGAGATGAACTCAAAGATTTCATCTCAAAAATCTTTTCTAGTTTAGAAGAGATTCCCAGTTTATATTTTAGAATCTCATTCAGTTGTCTTGCTTGAATTAGCAGTATATGAAGTACTTCAGTATCTTTTTCCTCCATACATTGATTTTTCAAGCATTTGGCAGCATTTTCAAGGTTTTGAATTTCTTGCATCTGATCTTGATATTTCTTTTTTCGTTTTTTAAGAAACTCAATCTCAGGAATCTCATCAGAAAAGACATCCTTCTCTATCATTTTGATAGATATTGATAGATTTAGATGATTTGATTGTGTTTCAAGCTATTTTTCCTACTAGTAATAGTAACTAGATTAAGTTTTTCAAGAGAACTTAATAAACTAATACTGATTTTTAGAGATAAATCAGTTAAATCTTCACAAAGTTGAGTGCTACAAACTTGACAGAGAAGGGGAGACTAATGATTTCAACTTGATTAAGTCAAGACTGAAATGTCAGTTTTTGAAAGAAAAACTAACAAAAAATACTCAGCTTTTTGAAGAGAAGCTGTTAAAACTAGTTAGTTATATTCTTTACTTCAGAAATCTCCCCACACAACAAGTGTGTAGCTCAATTGATAAAGAAAAGGTATATAATAACCACTTGATCAGTATTAATGAAAGCTCTTCAGCCTTTGAATAAAATAAAAGAAATATGAATCTTTGGGCAGAAATTCTCTGTTTTATTAACTCAGAGCTAAAACAGAGAAAACACTCTATCTCTTTCAAACTTTGTCTTTTTCTTAATTAAAAAGCTTCTCAAAGTTTCTGCTTAAACTAGGCCCCACCTCAGTTTAAGATTATATTCCTGAAAAATCAAAAGCTTTCAATACTAAATGAATTCCCTTTCATTCAAATTGAAACACTTTATCCTACTGAATAGCTCCCAATAAGTTGAATATTGAGTTTCCAAAGAAATGGGTATGCAAATGAAGAATCAACAAGGTTAAACCTGCACTTTTTCCTTTATAATAGATTATATATATATAAATATATATATGAACTACTTGCAGGGACCAAGCTATCTTTCAAACACTGAAATTTCCACTTTTATCTTATGTTCTTATCAATGGAGGGGTTATTCGAAGGGATTCGATGAGGGATTCGAGGGACGATGGATTCGAATTGATGGGGTATGCACTAGTCAATTGTGCCGAGGTATCTTTTTGTTACTTGGCAGGCACGTGTGGCTGGGAGGTACTCAGGGGGGACTTGGCACGGGTGCGTTGGAACACGAAAATCGATCAGAGTTTTCTCAAACAGAGAATCAGGAATAACTCAAGCAACTGTAGATCAAATTGAATAAGATTTTAACAGATTATCAATATAAAATAGATCTATCTGTGATCAAAATCTGAGTTGATTTGACTCAGTATTGATGGAGTAATTGGATGAACTGTTGAAGATCTGCCCAAGCAGATGCCAAAACACTATTCATCAAATATCTCCCTCAAAACCTCATCAAATCTTTTCAAATTTGCAGCAGTTACTGATGGAGGCAGCAGGAATCGATTGAGGGTACTCGCGTTGTCTAATTCGAAGAATTGGGCTCGTTCGGGGTTTTGCTCGTTGACACATCTTCTTTGAAAAAGGAATATATTCAAGTCTTAAAAACTGCTTCTTCTCTGAGTTCTCAGATCACAGAGAAATCAAGAAAGAAATTGAAAGAGAAAAAGTTTCTTCAATCAAAAACTCAAAGATTGATTGTTAAAGTCTTTAATAAGAAGATTTTTGAGAAGAAGATGCTGTCAAATGCAGATTTTATTTTTCAACTGAGAAATGAAATGAATCATGCACTGAATTCTATCTCTGAATTCAAGCTACAAAAGTCAGTGATAGCTTCAGTTGAAAGCTCTTTTCTTGAAAACTCAATTATTCTCACCACTATATCTGATTTCAATTTCAATTTTCTTATTCAAAATCAGCAGATCTGAGCACCCATAATTGAATCTCTTTTAAAAACTGAAATCTCAGTTGAAAAGGATGAGAAATGGGGAAAATTTGTGCTTCATGATATATCAACTGCAATCTTCAATCATGATGATGGGCTAATTCAGCTGCAACATGAAATTGAAGATTTTAATTCAATCAAGTTGAAAAAACTTCCTATCTGATTGAACAGTTCAGAACAAAGAGAAAATAGACAAAATAGCTCAGTTCTAATCATAACTGAGACATTTGAACAATCTAAAATCTCATTTGTGAGAATTGCTGATATGAGAATGAGGACTTATGAGTTCAAAGATATCAGAGAAAATCTAAAGACTCAAATTCAATGCTCAAACTGTCAAAAATATGGTCACTTTGCAAATCTATGTAAAAGAAATGTAAAGTGTCAGATTTGTGCACAATCTTATAGAACATCTGAGCATAATTGTCATCTTTGTTTGAAAAAGAGAACTCTGTGTGAGCATTCTAAATCTATTGCAAAGTGTGTCAATTGTAAAGAGCCTCACTTTGCAAATTCAAAAGAATGTGTATTTGCTTTCAAATCAGAAAAGTCATCAGTACAGATGAATAACTCAGTCTCTACTAATGTAAATGATAGCAATAAACAAAAAAGAAGAAATTCTCAACTCTCTGAGTCTGCTATCTCTGAATCTTCTGCAAAGTAAAAAATTAGACCACAGAAGTCACCAAGAACCTCTGTTCAAACAAAGATAAGAGATACATATATACAGAATATGATAGCAGTTGAAGTTGTGAATAATAGATTCAGTCTATTATCTGACTCTGAATAAAAAAAAACACTTATTAATATTTGTGTAATGTCAGAAAAACAACAAAAAAATGTCAAAAGCTCTACAAAAATCAAATTTATTTAAAATAATGTGAACAGAACAAATCCATGTCTTTATTTCTGTTTACAAATTGACTATAAGCAAAAAGCAGACTTCATTCTTGTTCAAGAACTCAGACTTGATGCTGATCAAGAGTATAGTATATCTCATCCAGCATACTATTGTTTTTTATCAGAGAAAACAGATATTAGAGTTAGAGTGGCAATTTATGCTAGTGTAACAGACGTACTTCGATTAACGATTTGGTACTATTCTAATTACAGATTATGAATTGATTAAGGAAAGAAAGAGAAAAGAAATCAGAAGAAAAGGTTATATGAAGAGGGTTCTTATAGAGAGAAGTTCAGAGCAGAAGAATATCAGAAGCTGCTTCACAGTGAAGCACAGAGTGAAAGAACATTGAGAGATATGCATAAGAATTGTTAGAAACTACACAAGCACAGAGCATGGAGTGAGGGAATCATTGAGAGCTATGTGGAAGAATTGTTAGAGACTATGCAAGTGTGGAACACAGAGTGAGAGAATGTTAGAAGCTATGCAGAAGAATCATTAGAGACTATACAAATATGAAGCACAGAGCAGAAGAATGTTAGAAGCTATGTGAAAGAATCATTAGAGACTACACAAGCATAGAGCATGGAGTGAAAGAATGTTAAAAGCTACACAGAAGAATTGTTAGAAACTATATGAGTGTGAAACACAGAGCAGAAGAACATTGAGAATTATGTAAGATCACAACAGTCAGAAACAAGCAGATGCAGAAGAGAAGTTGATTGTGTAAGTTAATTACTAACAGATACTAATCCATCACATTATCCCTCTCTATCAGAGTGAGTGAGGACTTATAGATGTCAAGGGTGGCGGTGTCCTCCAAGATGAACACAGATTCTCAGATTGAACAATCATATTCTATTCATTTGATAAGATATTCACAGCAGTGGTGGTTGATTCTATTGTCAAGAATTGCTTCAATTTCCCACTCAAGTTCATTGTCTTCTTCTACAATGACAGATGGCTGTCAATCAGAGATTCTCTGTGAGAGAAATGAATCCTCAGCTGTGGGTTGGAGCAGATTTGTATGAAAGACATCATGAATGTCAGATAGAGTGTTGAGTTGATAATTATATATGCCTAGCACTTTCTTCACTGTATATTTGATGTGATAGTAATCTAGTATATACAAGAGATGATCTGTTCTTATGTTCTTGAGATTCAGTCAGATTTTGTCTTTTACATGATATCAAATTGTAGAACTTCTTCTGATGTTCATTTGATTCTCATAATCTTGCTGAGCACTGACTATTGAAGCTTCTGCTCATTTGTGAGCTTTCTTCAACTTGCTCACAATGTTCTCTGCTGTCTGTATGAGGCTGTGGGTGTATGCAGTTTCTCAGAGAGTCTCAGAAAAGTTCAGAATCTCTAAGTTGTATTCATATAAAAGAAAAAATAAGCTTACATCTATTGTGATGAAATCTCAATCATTAATCACAATCTCAGTGTGTGACAGCAGATTGCTTCAGTTGTCTTGTGTATAATTGCAGAACTTACAGAGAATGTTCTTTACTATTTGTATCATTCTCTCAATAGCTTCATCAGTCTCTGAGTGATACACTGTTGATAACTTTCATTCAATTCTTAATAATTGACATACATGGGCTCAAAGTGCACTGATGAATTGACTGTCTCTATCTGACACAATGAATGAAGGCAGACTGTGTATATAATAGAATGAGCTTCTGACAAAGACATCTGCAACTACTTCAGCATTCATCTTATCACAGAGCTGTAGTATTACACTCTTACTGAGTCAGTTGACAATGACTAGAATGTTCATAGAATCTCTGCTTTCAGATAAGAAAACTGCAAAATCAATAGCTATATCTGTGATGGATTAGCATCTGTTAGTAATTAACTTACGCAATCAACTCCCCTTCTGCACCTGCTTGTTTCTGGCTGTTGTGATCTTGTATAACCCTCGATGTTCTTCCACTCTGTGCTTCACATTTATATAGTTTCTAACAATTCTTCTGTGTAGCTCTTAATGTTTTTCCACTCTGTGCTCTGTACTCATATAGTCTTTAATGATTCTTCTGTCTAGCTTCTTATGTTCTCCCACTCTGTGTTCCACACTCATATAGTCTCTAATGATTCTTTCATATAGCTCTCAATGATTCTTTCACTTCATATTTCATGCTCATGTAGCTTCTAATGATTCTTACACATATTTTTTAATGTTCTTCTGCTCTATACTTCACTGTGAAGTAGCTTCTGATATTCTTCTGTTCTGAACTTTTCTCTATAAGAACTCTTTTTGTACAATCTTTTCTTCTGATTTCTTTTCTCTTTCTTTTCTTAATCAATTTGTAATCTGTATTAGAATAGTGCTAGATTGTTAATCAAAGTACATCTGTTACATTATGAATTGATTCTTCTGTGTTTAAGATCTGAGTGCTTCATTATTAGTTCTTATATCTAAGTGTGTCATTATCAGTTCTTACATCTGAGTGTGTTGTTTACAGATCTGAGTGTCTAGTTGTTACAAGAGATTTCTTGTGAGTCTGAGTGTTCTTATTGTTAGTTATATAGACTGTTGTGTCTAAGTATCTGAAACACAATTGACTGTGTTCTACAAGGCCTGAGTGTCTATGAACTGTAACACTGTGAATAGCATTCATGAAGAAGCTTGATCAAGCTTAGTGCTGTAACACTGTGAATAGTGTCTGTGAGAGAATCAAATGTCTACAAGTATTTCTTTTCTTTTTTTTATTATTATATATTCTTAGATATTGAAATGAACTATAAGCAATTCTATGAACACTCACTGCATCTGAACACAGTGGATGATAACTTAGATCTATGAAGCATCCTCCAGCAGCAGATGCTACAGATGACTGAATTGCAATGACAATTTGCTGAGATGAGCACTTTCATATTCACTGTTTCTTCTACACCCACATCTCATGAAAAGTCCTCAAGAGAGAAGCTCTCAATTCTCAACAAATACAAGAAAGATCTAGCACTCTATCTTGTGTGGAAGTCAAAAGTAAACATCAAATTGAACATCAATGAACAAGCAATAGACTCACTATCCAATCAAGTATGGTATATTCATAGCAGATTGAATGGTGACACATTAGCAAAATTTCAACTCTGAATAAGTCATTGTCAGAATCATCAGTGTACATCAGAGTTAGTCTTCCAACAACTCAACTCCCTCTTCCTCAATTCTACACTTCAAACCAAGATGTTAGACTGGCTTAATCAAACTCATCAGATGAATGTCACATTGACAACTTATCTTTCTGAATTCAATCACAAGCTTCTAGAAGCAGATGAGCAAGACTGAGATGATGTCATCAAGATCAACATATTGTTCAAGAACTTGAACTTTCAGTTGCATGATCAAAGTATAGAATGTTCAAAGCTCTCAATATACAGCAAATTCTATACTGATTTTCATCTATTGAACAACAATCTGTCTCAGTTCCACACACTTCAAAATTGCAGAGAATTTCACTGAACAAATGTGTATGTTCTGAACCACTCTGCAGCACTCTCTGTCTCTGAATCAGAATCAATGAACTGAGTCTCACATATAAACACAAGTTGCTCAAGAGTTCCCAACATCTCAGAGAAGAATGTCATCAACTGAATTGTCAGAGAAGTCTGCATACACTGTGACAAGTCAGAGCACTTTGCAAATCAATGTCTGAATGCAATCACTCTGAGTAAACCCCCTACACATGTAAATACTGCATCATCTGTGGATAGACAAGAACAGAGAAAAGATGAGCTCTCACTCTAAAATATGAATGAGAGCTCAAGAAGCAGAAAGCTAGCTGAAGATTTGAGCAGAAGATGCAAGCAGATACAATTATAATCTCTGTCATTGTAAATAGCTTAGTCAACATACAAGCAATGATAGACAGTGGTTTTCTTCACTACACTCTTATAGACACCCAGCTGGTCGAGAAGCATAAGCTTCAGCATATCCTCTTTTTCAAATCATATAAGCTCAGTGGATTTGACAGCCTCAGAGGATCCACCTTCTACAACATGATAAGATTTAATATCAACATAGAAGAACACAAGAAAAAGAATATATATGCATACAAAATACAAGATCTTGAGTATGATCTAATACTCAGTCTATCATGACTCACAGAATTTGAAATCTTGTTGAACACACACAATCACTGCTTTATTTTCTCAGAAGATGATCATGTTTACAAGAAGAATGTCAATAGAACCACTGATCTCACTCAGATATCAGCAGAAGCATACAAACTACTAATCTGTCAAATATATGAGAAGAAAAACATCCAAGTGTTCACTGCTAGCATGACAGATATCAAAAAAGTGTTAGAAAAGCTAGAACTCAAAGACTTCAAGAAATCACACAAGAAACTACTCAAATTATACAAAGATTTTGCAGATATATTCAACAAAAAAGAAGCTGAAAAGCTTTCTTCTCATTGAGAATCTGATATAGATCATACAATTGAGCTCATCAAGAAGAACAGTAAGAACTCACAATCACTCTGAGATTCTCTTTAAAATATGTCACATGATGAGCTTCTCATTCTACAAAAAACACTCAACAGACTATTGAATAAAGATTTTATTTGTGTTAGCAACTCATTCACTGCAGCATCTGTACTGTTTGTGAAGAAATCAGAAGAAGACTTATGATTCTGTGTTGACTATCAAGAACTCAACAAGATTATGCAGAAGAACTGATACTCTCTCCCACTCATCAACAAAATACTTGAATGAATAGAAAAAGCAAAATAATTTATGAAGCTTGACATCTCTGCAGCCTTCTATAAGATAAGGATTAATGAAGATGATGAATGGCTAACTGCTTTTCATACACATTACAGATTATATGAATGGACAGTGACTCTCTTTGAATTAGCAAACACTTCAAGTATGTTTCAGAAATACATTAACTGAGCTCTATGAGATCTGCTCAATGAGATCATCTCAGTGTACATGAATGATATTCTGATCTTCACTGATGGACTGCTCACTGAGCACTGCAAGTACATATGACAAGTGCTTGATCATCTATGAAAAGTCAGACTGTAAGTGAACATTGACAAATGTGACTTTGAGATCAAGTCTATAATCTATCTAGAATTCATCATCAAAGCTGAAAAAGATGTACACATGGATTCTAAGAAGATGGAAGCAATTCTCAACTGAGAGACATCAGTCTCAGTAAAAGAGACTAGAAGCTTTCTAGAATTTATCAACTTCTATCAAAGATTTATCAAAGACTTCTCTGATATCATACAATCACTGACAGATCTGATCTGAAAAGACACTGTGTTTCAATGAACTGACAAAGTGGATACAGCATTTAAAAAGCTGAAGCATATGTTCACAAACACTTCAATGCTGCAATCATTCAATTTGAATAAGCATACAATTCTCAAAACAGACATCTCAGATTACATAGTAGATGAGGCACTGATGCAATATGATAACAAAGATATTCTACAACTCTGTGCCTTTATTTCAAAAAAGATATCACTCATCAAATGCAACTACAAGATCTACAACAAGAAGCTTCTAGTGATCATACAATGTCTCAAAGAATGAAAGTTCAAACTTATGAGCATTGAAAAGTTTGAGATTGTTATCAATCATAAGAACTTAGAGTACTTCACAATCACTCATAAGCTCACTGAAAGACATATGCATTGATCATTGTTTCTTAGCTGTTTTTTGTTCACAATTCATTATCAATCTGAAGTAGAGAACATCTTTGTGAATGCTCTGTTCCACTGAGAATAAGATATGCCATCTGATGACTTGAACAACAGATGGAAACACTGAGAGCATTGATTAATCAACTCTGCAATCATAGAAAGTTCTACACAATCAGATGAATCTCATGTACATGTCAATCAGTTTCAAGCTCAAGAACCCTCACTCAAAGAACAATGGAAGTTAGCAGCAGAAGCAGATGAATTCTGACAACAAGCTGCTGAAGCTGTACAAAACAGAGCATCTTGATTCCTCACAAGCATATACTCAAGAACAGATATCTCAGCATGTTTGATTGATAATGACAACTGCTTACACTTTTGAGATAGATGATGAGTCCCCAATTCAGAACCTCTATGAACACAGATCATGCAAGAAATTCATGACTCATTGATGATCAGACACTCAGAACACAAAATCATGTACAACATCATCATCTGAGAATTCTACTGATCAGATATGTTGAAAGACATACATCAGTTCATATACAACTGTGATCACTGCAGCTCAGTGATAGCATGATGTGAACACTGAAAAGAAATGCTGAAGTCTCTATCTGTTCTCAACTGAACTTGACACAATATAGCTATCAATTTTGCAGTTTTCTTACTCAAAAATGAAGGTTCTACAAACATTCTAGTCATTGTTGACTGACTCAGCAAGGGTGTAATACTACAGCTCTGTGACAAGATGGACACTGAAGTAGTTGCAGATGTCTTTGTCAGAAGTCTGTTCTATTGTATACACAGTCTGTCTTCATTCATTGTGTCAGATAGAGACAGTCAATTTGTCAGCACACTCTGAGCCTGCATATGCCAATTATTAAGAATTGAATAAAAGTTATCAATGATGTATCACTCAGAGATTGATGGAGCTACTGAGAGAATGATACAAACAGTAAAGAACATTCTTCATAAGTTCTGCAATTATGCACAAGACAACTGAAGCAATCTGCTGCTATATACTGAGATTGCAATTAACAGTTGAGATTCTGCTATGACAGATATAAGCTCATTCTTTCTTCTACACAGATACAACTTAGAGATTCTGAACTTTCTCAAGACTTCTCAAGAAATCACATACACTCACAGCTTCATACAGACAGCAGAGAACATTATGAACAAGCTGAAGAAAGTTCACAAATAAACAGAAGCTTCAATGATCAGTGCTCAGCAAAATTACAAAAATCAAATAAACATCAGAAGAAGTTCTGCAATTCAATATTATATAGAAGACAAAGTCTGACTGAATCTCAAGAACATAAAAACAGATCATCTCTTGTGTACACTAGATTATCATCACATCAAGTATACAGTGAAGAAAGTGCTAGACACACACAATTATCAACTCAACACCTCATCTGACATTCACAACATCTTTCATATGAATCTGCTCCAACCCACAGCTGAGGATTCATTTCTCTCACAGAGAACCTCCAATTGACAGCCACTCATCATTATAGAAGAAGACAATAAACTCAAATGGAAAATCAAAGCAATTCTTGATGATAGAATCAATCACTGCTGCTGCAAATACCTCATCAAATGGGTAGAATACAATCATTCAATCTGAGAATCTGCATCTGCCTTGAAGAACATCATCACTCTCAACATCTACAAGTCCTCACTCATCTCAGTAGAGGGGGATAATGTGACAGATTAGCATCTGTTAGTAATTAACTTATGCAATCAATTTCTCTTCTGCATCTGCTTATTTCTGACTGTTGTGATCTCATGTAACTCTCAATGTTCTTCTGCTTCATGCTCCACACTTGTGTAGTTTCTAACAATTCTTTCACATAGCTCTTAACATTCTTTCACTCTGTGCTCTGCACTTGTGTAGTCTCTAACAATTCTTCTGTGTAGCTTCTTATGTTCTCTCACTCTGTGTTCCACACTCATGTAGTCTCTAATGATTCTTTCATATAGCTCTCAATGATTCCTCTGCCCCACATTCCACACTCATATAGCTTCTAACAATTCTTACACATATCTTTTAATGTTTTTCTACTCTGTGCTCCACTGTGAAGTGGCTTCTGATATTCTTCCACTCTGAACTTTCCTCTATAAGAACCTTCTTTGTATGATCTTTTCTTCTGATTTCTTTTCTCTTTCTTTTCTTAATCAATTTGTAATCTGTATTAGGATAGTGCTAGATTGTTAATCGAAGTACGCTCGTTACAATATCACATCAAATTCAGTTGAGAACAGATAGAGACTTCAGCATCTTTTTTCAGCATTCACATCATACTGTCACTGAGCTGCAGTGATCACAGTTGTGTACAAACCAGCATATGTTTTTCAACATATCTGATCAGTAGAATTCTTAAACAACAATATTGTACATAATTTCACATTCTGAGTGTTCAGTCATTGACAAGTCATGAATTTCTTGCATAATCTGTGTTTATAGAGATTCTGAATTGGGGACTCATTGTCTATCTTGAAAGCATAAACAGTTGTTATCATTGATTGAATATGCTGAGATATCTGTTTTTGAGTATATGTCTGTGAGGAATTGAGATGCTTTACTTTGTACAGCTTCAGCAGCTTGCTGTCAGAATTCATCTGCTTCTGCTGCTAGTCTTCATTGTTTTTCAAGCAAAGATTCTTGAGCTCAGAACTGATTGATATGTATGCAGAGTTTGTCTGATTGTGTAGAACTTTCTATGATTATGAGATTGATTAACTGATGCTCTCAGTGTTTCCATCTGTCATCTAAGTCATCAGATGATATATCTTGTTCTTGATGAGACAGAGCATCTGCAAGAGTGTTCTCTACTTCAGATCAGTAACAAATTGTGAATGAAAAACAGCTAAGAAACAATGATCAACATATATATCTCTCAGTGAGCTTATAAGTGATTGTGAAGTATTCTAAGTTCTTATAATCAGTAACAATCTCAAACTTCTCCACACTCATAAGTTTGAACTTTCATTTCTTGAAATATTGTATGATTGCTAGAAGCTTCTTGTCATAGATCTTATAGTTACATTCAGCAGACAATATCTTTTTCAAGATGAAGACACAAGATTGTAGAACATCTTCATTATCATATTGCATTAGTGTCTCATCTACTATATAATCTGAGATGTCTGTTTTGAGAATTGTATGCTTATCTGAATTGAATGATTACAGCATTGAGATGTTTGTGAACATACACTTCAGCTTTTTAAATGCTGCATTCACTTCATCAGTCCATTGAAATACAGTGTTTTTCCAAGTCAGATTCATCAGTGATTGTACAATATCAGAGAAGTCTTTGATGAATCTTCAGTAGAAGTTGACAAATTCTAGAAAGCTTCTAGTCTCTTTTACTGAGACTGATGTCTCTCAGTTGAGAATTGCTTCCACCTTCTTAGAATCCATGTGTACATCTTTTTCAGCTTCAATGATGAATTCTAAGTAGATTGTAGACTTGATTTCAAAGTTGTATTTGTCAATGTTCACTTGCAGTTCAGCTTTTTGTAGGCAGTCAAGCACTTGTTGTATATGCTTACAGTGCTCAGTGAGTAATTCATCAGTGAAGATCAAGATATCATTCATGTACACTGAGACAATCTCATTGAGCAGATCTTGTAGAGCCCAGTTAATGTATTTCTGAAACATACTCAGAGTGTTCACTAATTCAAAGAGGGTCACTGTTCATTCATATAATTCATAATATGTATGAAAGACAGTTAGTCATTCATCACCTTCATTAATTCTTATCTTGTAGAAGGCTGCAGAGATGTCAAGTTTCATAAATCATTTTGCTTTTTCTATTCATTCAAGTATTTCATTGATGAGTGGAAGAAGGTATTAATTCTTCTGTGTAATCTTGTTGAGTTCTCAATAGTCAATGCAGAATTATAAGTCTTCTTCTGATTTCTTCACAAACAGTACAGATGCTGCAGTGAGTGAGTTGCTAATATGAATGAAGTCTTTGTCTAGTAATTTATTGAGTGTTTTTCATAGAATGAGAAGCTCATTATGTGACATGCTGTAGAGAGAATCTCAGAGCAGTTGTGGATTCTTATCATCTTTTTTAATGATGTAATGCACTCGTTTATTATTTCCCTATTATCTTCGCTTATTCTTACCTCTTTCCATTATACTCTCGCTACCGCTATTTCTATATGTATATATATATCGATGTATGTATTTCGCACATCTTCTTTCTCTTTCTTTTCTTCCTTAGTGATTAGCTACACTACGCTATGTTACACTACTATATTACACTCTACAATATATTACTATTATCTCTGCTACACTATAAACTATCTTCTACTGTTACTCTTCACACTGTCACTACATCTCACAGTTTCTAATCACTCAATCTTTGAGAGATGATCTGTTGAGTAATAGTCATGACCTCTACCTGCAGCATCCACCGTACTCATGCTACCACCGAACCTGAAGCAACAAACACCATGGAAGAAAACCGCGAAATGCGCACTTCTGCCACTGAAAGTGTGCAACAAGCATCATCTTTCTCTATGGAATTGAACTCTGAGTATAGTTCAGAAGAGGATATCTCTTCTGAAGATCTCAGTACAATTGAAACTGAGAAGATAGCTGTGACCAGAAGAATCAAAAAATTACAGACTGAGAAAGAATTGTGAGAACTTCAACAGTGGTGCAACACTTTACTACAAGAATTGAATGGAATAATTTCAGTCATCTGAAATATGCTAGAAGCACATCTGAACCACAGTAGAGATGCAATTAGCATGAATGATAACTGTGATAACACCACAAATATTCTCAGACCACTGAAAACCACACTACAAGCACTCAACACCTTAGTGAAAAGCATCATGACTACTGTCAGTGGGAGATGTAGTTGAGTACCACTTTGGCAATTAGAACTTTGAGATCCCAGCATAAGTGATCACTCTTCTTGAAGAGATGTGAAAAAGTTCTGAGGTCAAAGCATGAAAGAATTCAAAAACTTTGTTACAGCTGCTATTGCTTTTCATGTCAGTGATCTTGATTACTACAATGAACACAACCATCAAAAGATCATTGAAGCTGTTACTCATTTCAATGTTGAGATGCAACAACATTGGTATCAACATACACATGATATGTGGACTTTGCCATCATGGGAAGAATTTGTTAGTTGGATGCAATGTCAAGTCACCAATTCAGATAGAAGTTTCTGAGATGCTGATAGACAGTACTGAAAAACAGAGCAACAAGAAGATCAGACAGTTCAACAATTTGCTTCACACTTACAATCAATTGAAGAGTGTCTGCAGCATTCTTATAGCAAATATCATTGAAAATCACACCTCTATATGAAAGTTCTACCTTCCATTCACTGAGAATTTGACAAATATGCAATCAAATTGGAAGAGTTAAGCTATGATGCCACTCTACATAAACTTGCAATGGCAGAATTGAATCTGTCAGAGAGATGGAAGAAGCTTAAAGAGAAGTCAAATTTCAAAAACCTCACTCAAAGCTTTAACAACAGAAATAATGCTGATAATAGATCACAAAACAAACACAGATGAAATGACACTACAAAGTCTGATGACTCCACCCAATCAAAATATTGCTGTTATTGCAAGCAACCAGGACATACCATCGATTCATGTTTCAAATGACTCAAAGATGAATCCAAAAACACCAAGTCTGACTCAAAATCTGATATGAAAGACATGAAGAACTCAAAGGACTCAAAAAATGCTTAAGGCACATCATTCAGCTCACAATGACAGTCATAAATGTGAAAAGTCAATGCAAAAATGCCTTAAGCTTCACTGTCACAGTGGAACTTGCTACATCTAAGAGTCTGCAAAAAGTGCTTGTGCTAGTAGACTCTGAGTCAGAAGTGAACTGTGTCAATGAATTTTGAGCAAAGGATCACAATCTAGAAGCTGCTCACTGCAAAATCAAAATGATCAAGTCAATTGATGAATGCATAATGTGCTTCTTTGAAGAGTATAACATTGCAACTACTGTCACTGATCACAAGGGTAATGCACAGCAGACATCTCATTCCTTTCATGTGATGAAGATGGAGGACTACAGTCTTGTATTAGAATTTCCTTGATTAAGACAAACAAATTCTCTTATAAATTGATCAGATGGACAATTCTTCTTTAGAAGCTCTGAAGATGAACAACAGTCTCAAATTATTTCTGAACAAGATGTTCTAGCTGAAGTTCTCACAGAAGCTAGAGTAGAAATGCTTGTAGTATTATCTACAGAATGTTCAAAAGACTCAAAGCATGCTTCACATGTATTCTCAGCTGCATATTCAGACTTGCCAATCAGTCTATCTGATTATGTCATGCCATACACACATATCTTCTCAGAAGAAGCTGCTATAAGTGTGAAAAGATCAGAAAAGATAAAACACTGTATAGATCTCAAGTCTGATGCACAATCTTCATTTATGCTGATATACAATCTCTCTGAAACTGAGTTAGCCACTCTAAGAGAATATTTAAAAAATGCATTAGATAAAGAATGGATACAACTGTTCAGTAGCTCAGCTGATGCATCAATTCTCTTTATCCTCAAAAAAAATGATGGACTCCATCTTTGTGTAGACTATCAAGGGTTAAATTGAATCATCATCAAGAATCAATACCCTCTACCTCTAATAAGTGAATTACTTGATAGGCTTTCAAAAGCCAAGGTATTCACTAAGCTGGACCTTCGAGATGCCTATCACCGCATACTTATAGTGGCAAAAGACCATTGGAAGACAGCCTTTAGAACAAGATATGGACATTTTGAATATGTAGTTATGCCATTTGGACTAGCTAATGCTTCAGTGACATTTCAAGCATACATTAACAATGCCTTGTCTGATTTGTTGGATATATGTTGTGTTGTCTATTTGAACAACATTCTCATATTCTCCAATTCAAAGCAGAAACATAAAGTGCATGTTACTAAGATGCTAGAATGTCTCAAGTGTGTGAATCTATTTGCAAAACTCACTAAGTGTGAATTTGAAGTGAACAAGATCTTGTTTCTGAGGTTTGTTATAGATACAAATGATGTTGAGATGGAGTCAGACAGAGTCTCTGCTATTGTGGAATGATCTACATCTAAATCAATTAAAGAGGTTCAATTCTTCTTGAGCTTTGCTAATTTCTATCAGTGATTTATTAA
This sequence comes from Histoplasma ohiense, assembly GCA_017607445.1. Taxonomy (NCBI): domain Eukaryota; kingdom Fungi; phylum Ascomycota; class Eurotiomycetes; order Onygenales; family Ajellomycetaceae; genus Histoplasma; species Histoplasma ohiense. The sequence goes on from JAEVHH010000001.1 coordinate 6,530,802, forward strand.
GTCTTTCTTCTCTATTGCAGCCCCATTATTCAAACTTACAAAAGAGAGCAAGAAGGGGGAAAGAAAAGCTACTTTTATGTAGACAGAAGATGCTCAAAGTGCTTTCAATGAGCTCAAATTGCACTTTATGCATGCTTCTCTATTAGCTTATTTTGACTCAGCTCAGTATATTCAGATTAAATCTGATGTGTTCACTTTTGCAGTTGCTGCTATTCTGTCACAGTTGCAGAATGATGAGCACTGACATTCAGTTGCCTTCTGATCAAGAAAGTTGATTGATGTGGAAATGCATTATGATACTCATGATAAAGAACTCTTGACTATTGTAGCAGCATTTAAGAATTGAAGACACTATCTGAAGAAAAGTCAGTATTCAATTCAAGTCTGATCTGATCATGCCAATCTGCAGTACTTTATGATGACTAAGGAATTGAACAGACATCAGATCAGATGAGCAGAAGCTTTATCTGCTTATGATTTTGTATTACTGCATCACTCTGAATCAAAGAATCCAGCTGATGAGCTCAGTCATCACACAGACTACAGTGAGGTCTATAATGATCAAACTATATTATCTACTCTGCAACAGAAGCTGAAATATGAAGTTAGACTAGACTGAAAAGCTGATACTTCTTTTCAAAATGATATTTCTTCTGATGTAGTCTGTGCATGGATCTCTAATGAGCAAAATGCTTCTTTTAATGAGTGAAAAGTGCTTCATATGTCAATGTCTTCTATCTCTCACATGAACTCTTTCTCTCTGTTGCATGTTGAGCAATATATGCTCTGGATTGCAGTCAATAAGACTATTCTTGGGGACTCAGCATATACAGAAATGCTCAAATTCTTCATCTCATTTCTGAGTAAAGCACAGAAGATTGATTCTTTTGCTGCTGAGCAAAGAGAGAAGATAAAAGAGAAGAATATGACTGTCACTGAAAATATGCTATGAACAATTTCTGAGGATGATATATTGCATGCTGATGGTCGCATGTATGTCCCTCAACAAAAGACACTCATTGATGAAATTATCAGTGCAAACCATGATGATCTGCAGAGGGGTCACTTTGGTATAAAAAAGTTCATAGATAGCATCCAGAACAAATACTATTGACATGAGCTAGTCAGAGATATCAAAGATTATATATCCACTTGTGATACTTATCAAAGAGTAAAGCCAAAACAGCACAGACAATATGGAGAATTGAATACAATCCTTTTATCATCAAATTCTTTTGAGTTCATTACTATGGATTTTATTACAGACTTACCAGCCTCTACATTCCTTCATCAAACCTACAATGCAATTTTAGTGATTGTGGATATATATACCAAGTTTACAATCTATATTCCTTGCACCAAAAACATTATGACTGATGAACTAGTGGAGATTGTTTATACCAAGTTCTATACAATTTATGAAGTACCCAAAAACCATATATCCAATTGAGGTTTGCTGTTTACAAGCCATTATTGATCCATCTTTTGTTATATGCTAGACGCACACTGGAAACTTTCAACAGCCTTTCACCCTCAAACAGATGACCAAATGGAATGACAAAATCAAATCTTGAAACATTATCTTCAATGCTTTATCAACTATCATCAAGATGACTGAGCACACTGACTACTGCTGATGCAGTTTGTTTACAATATCTCTCAACATATCTCTACTGAAATGGCACCCGCAGAAGCTTTAATGGGATATCAACCTGATTTGAAAATTAATATCAGCAAACCACCACAACCAGTTGCCATACATGCTGCTAGCTGCACAAAACATATCAAGGAAACACATCATAAGCTCATCAAGAATCTACAAAAAATATGACAAGCACAGAAAATCTATTATGATGCAAAACATAAGCCTCAACAATTTAAAATAGATGATTATATCATACTCAATGCAAAAAATCTCCAATTGCTGCATCTGGTTTGCAAACTCAATCATAAATATGTTGGATCCTTCAAGATTCTGAATACCATTGAAAAACAAGTGTACAAACTAGAACTGTCATCTTCATATAGAAGCATTCATTCTGTATTCCACATATCTTTATTGAAGCCATACAACCGCAGGAATGGAGCTCTATCAGAACCAGAACTGGAACTTGTCAACAGTGAAGAAGAATATCAAGTTGAAGAAATTCTTGAAAAATGACAATAAAAAAACAAATCTTCAGAATATCTTGTGAGATGGACAGATTGAGATTCTAGTGATGATACATGGGAATCAGAAGAAAATATATTGAACACTCAGGCATTCAAAATCTTTCTCAAACAAGAAAATGAATGACAAATACAAAATCAACATACTCTCAAACATCAAAAACACAAACTTCAAGTTGAAAGACATCAGAAGTGCAAATCTTAAATTGAAAAACACTAGAAGTGCAAATCTCACTCAAACTTCAATCAAATACATTCTTTTTAAAAGGATTTTAGCAGAGAAAAGAGAAAAAAGGAAAAAAATTCAATTTGGATATAATAAATACAAAAAATAAAACATACAAGCAAGAAAAAAACAAAGAAAACAGATTCTAAGAAAAGTCTAAAGATCCTCAGTTCATTCACTCTCATCTCATTCTCCATCTCTCACTTTCTCTTCTCTCTTTCATCATTTCTCTCATTTTCTCTCTCTGCCATCCTCGCTCAATACTTCTTCTGATACTTGTATATTACAGACACTCATTTTGAGTGCAGAGGCATAGACAAATGTCTATTCCACAAGATATTTATCTTCTCACTTCTTCTCTTCTTCATCAATCTACTCATTCTCTGATATATCTGATGAAGAAAGGCATTTTTCTTCATCTTCTTCTCTCACTTCTCCACTGTCCAGAGCACCCTCTCCCTCTGCTTCACAGATGTCAGTGGCAAATTGACAAGAGAAGCAGGCATTATAGACACTGCTGCAGTCACTGACATCTCCACAATCTTCTTCATTGACTCTTCAGTCAACTCCTCTTTCATCAACCTCTTCTCAGTCAACTTCTTCACTGCAGAGTCTCTGAAGCTCATCATTCTCAAAACTCCCTCTTTCTCTAACACCTCTGCTCTGAAAGGATTAGACACAACCACAGTCTTCAAAACCTGCATCTCTGCAGACTCAGCTGCTGCTCAGTGCTGAAACTATAGAGCATTCATCTCTGCTCTGTCTCAAGCAGACAGCATCATCAGACAAGATGCATTCAATCATTTTATCAAACAATAAAGATGACTTTTGTGGTTGATCATATCCTCTCTGACTGCCACCCCCACAAAAATAAACACTCACCTATGCATGATGCATCTCAGAAGAGGTGTATCATGCATCTAGCATCATTATCAGTATATCAACATTGCTAAAAGCACTACTATCTATTCAAAAGTAAATTTGAAGAAAAAGAAAAAGGAAATAAGAATTAAAGAGAATTACTCATGAATTTGCAGAATTTTTCTGCAGAGGCACAAGCCTCACAACACTTCTGAGCATTTGACTTCAGCACACATCAAAAATCAACATCTCCAAGTCTAGAGACACAATGTTTGCATGGAATCTGACTGTTGTGTGTCATGTGATTAGGGCTAAACCTAGGGCAATATAACAAGTGAACAGTGAATGGCGCTATACAGAAATGAGCTAGTGGCGCATGTGACCACACTAATAACACCACTGACAAGGAACACCAACAATAATACATGATAAGTGCCCAAGGAACAACTTACTTAAAATCGGGATAACTGAGAGAGTTCATTTCGATAAAAAAGAGGGGAGGGAGAATGATGATATAAAAAATTTAAAAATTTTTGAGAATGAGAAATTGTGGCAGGAGGGCAAGGAGCTTTGATGATGATCAAGTTAAAAGAGAAGAGAAATCTTCAAGAAGAAAGAAATTCTTTTTGCTTCTCTGCACACAATCCCTAGCAATCAAAGAATCCACCAATTCCACCTCATTAGAAAATCAATAACAACATGTATACAAGCTATCTAGAGGACGCGATCGATATACTGCTATCAACAAGTGGAACTTACAATACAGGAATGCAATTATCTACTAGCAAGCAATCTATACAATCACTGAGGGCAGCTCTTATAAAAAAGGGGGGCAATTGTAATGCACTTGTTTATTATTTCTCTATTATCTTCACTTATTCTTACCTCTTTCCATTATACTCTCGCTACCGCTATTTCTATATGTATATATATATCGATGTATGTATTTCGCACATCTTCTTTCTCTTTCTTTTCTTCCTTAGCGATTAGCTACACTACGCTACATTACACTACTATATTACACTCTACAATATATTACTATTATCTCTGCTACGCTATAAACTATCTTCTACTGTTACTCTTCACACTGTCACTACACCTCACAAATGAGCTCAATTGTATGATTTATATCAGATTCTCAGTGAGGGGGAAGCTTTTCAGCTTCTTTCTTATTGAATATGTCTGTGAAGTCTTCATACAATTCAGATAGTTTCTTGTGCAGTTTCTTGGAATTTTTGAGTTCTAACTTTTCTAACACTTTTTTGATATTCATCATACTAGCAGCAAACACTTGGACATTCTTCTTCTCATGTGTTTGATGAATTAGTAGTTTGTACACTTCCACTGATATCTGGGTGAGATCAGTGATTCTATTGACATTCTTTTCATAAACACAGTTGTCTTCTGGGAAAATAAGACAGTGATTGCATGCATCCAACAAGGTTCCAAATTCTGTGAGTCATGATAGATCAAGCATTAGATCATACTCAAGGTCTTGTATTTTGTATATATATACATTCTTTTTCTCATGTTCTTCTACATCAATATTAAATCTTATCATATTGTAGAAGGTGGATCCTCTGAGACTGTCAAATTCACTGAGCTTACACAGTTTGAAAAAGAGAATACACTGAAGCTTATGCTTCTCAATCAGCTGGGTGTCTATAAGAGCATAGTGAAGAAAACCACTGTCTATCATTGCTTGTATATTGACTAAGCTATTTACAATGGCAGAGACTATGATTGCATTCACTTGCATCTTCTGTTTGAATCTTCAGCTAGCTTTTTGCTTTTTGAGCTCTCATCTGTATTTTAGAGCAAGAGCTCATCTTTTCTCTGTTCTTGCTTGTCCACAGATGACACAGCATTCACATGTGTGAGAGGTTTGCTCAGAGTAATTGTATTCAGACATTGATTTGCAAAATGCTCTGACTTGTTGCAGTGTATGCAGATTTCTCTGACAATTCAGTCAGCAGTATTCTTCTCTGAGATGTTAGAGATCTTCAGACAGCTTGTGTTCATGTGTGAGACTCAGTTCATTGATTCTGATTCAGAGGCAGGAGATGCTGCAGAGTGATTTGAGATGTATGTATTCATTCAGCAGAATTCTCTACAATTTTGAAGCACACAGAACTGAGACAGATTGTTGTTCAACAGATGAAGATCAGCACAAAATTCACTGTATATTGAGAACTTTGAACACTCTACACTTCAGTTATACAACTGAAAGTTCAAATTCTTGAACAGTATGTTGATCTTGATGATATTGTTCCAGTCTTATCCATCTGCTTCTAGGAGCTTGCAATTGAATTCAGAAAGATAAGTTGTCAACACAACATTCATCTGACAAATCTGATTAAACCAGTCTAATATCTTGGCTTGAAGTGTAGAATCAAGGAAGAGGGAGTTGAGTTGTCAGAAGATTAGCTCTGACATATACTGATGATTCTGACAATGACTCATTCAGGGTTGAAATTTTGCTAACACATCACCATTCAATCTGCTATGGATATACCACACTTGATTGAATAGCAAGCCTATTGCTTGTCCATCAATGTCCAATTTGATGTTCACATTTGACTTCCATGTGAGGTAGAGTGCTAGATCTCTCTCATATTTGTTGAGAATTGGAAGCTTCTCTCTTGAGGGCTTTTTGTGAGGTGTGGGTGTAAGAGGAATGGTGAATATGAAAGTGCTCATCTCAGCAAGTCATTGTTGCAATTCAGTCATCTGTAGCACTTACTGCTGGAGAATACTTCATAGATCTAAGTTGTTATCCACCACATTTGAATGCAGTGGGTGTTCATAGAATTGTTTGTAGTTTATTTCAATATCTAAGAACATGTAATAATAGTAAAAGAAAAGGAATACTTGTAGACACTCAATTCTCTCACAGACACTATTCACAGTGTTGTGATGCTAAGCTTGATCAAGCTTCTTCATGAATACTATTCACAGTGTTATGATTTGTAGACACTCAGGCCTTGTAGAACACAGTTGATTGTGTTTCAGACATTTAGATACAACAGTCTATATAACTAATGATAAGAGCACTTGAGCCCACAAGAGATCTTTTGTAATGACTAGACACTCAGATCTGTAAACAATGCACTCAGATGTAAGAACTGATAACAATGCACTCAGATGTAAGAACTAATAATGAAGCACTCAGATCTTAAACACAGAAGAATCAATTCATAATGTAATGAATGTACTTCAATTAATGATTTGATACTATTCTAATTACAGATTATGAATTGATTAAGAAAAGAAAGAGAAAAGAAATCAGAAGAAAAGATCATACAAAGAGGGTTCTTATAGAGAAAAGTTCAAGACAGAAGAATATCAGAAGCCACTCCACAGTGGAGTGTGAAGTGGAAGAACATTAAGAGATACACATAAGAATTGTTAGAAACTATATGAGCACAGAGCATGGAATGAGGGAATCATTGAGAGCTACACAGAAGAATCATTAGAGACTATATGAATGCAGAACACAGAGTGAGAGAACATTAGAAGCTATACAGAAGAATTGTTAGAGACTACACAAACACAGAGCACAGAGCAGAAGAATGTTAAGAGCTATACAGAAGAATTGTTAGAAACTATACAAGTGCAGAGCATGAAATGAAAGAACATCAAGAATTACACAAAATCACAATAGTCAGAAACAAGCAGATGCAGAAGAGAAGTTGATTGTGTAAGTTAATTACTAACAGATGCTAATCTGTCACATTATCCCCTTCTACTGAGATGAGTGAGGACTTATAGATGTTGAGAGCAGTGATGTTCTTCAAAGCAGATGCAGATTTCTAGATTGAATGATTGTATTCTACTCATTTGATGAGGTATTTGCAGCAGTGATGGTTGGTTCTATTGTCAAAAATTGTTTTGATTTCTCACTTGAGTTTGTTGTCTTCTTCTATGATGATGAGTGGCTGTCAATTGAAGATTCTCTGTGAGGGGAATGGATCCTCAGCTGTGGGTTGAAGCAGGTTTGTATGAAAGACATTGTGGATGTTAGATGAAGTGTCAAGTCAATAATCATGTGTGTCTAGCACTTTCTTCACTGTATATTTGATGTGATGATAATCTAGTGTACACAAGAAGCAGTCTGTTCTTATGTTCTTGAGATTCAGTCAGATTTTGTCTTCTACATAATATCAAGTTGCAGAACTTCTTCTGATGTTTGTTTGATTCTTGTAATTTTGCTGAGCACTGATTATTGAAGCTTCTGCTCATTTATAAACTTTCTTCAGCTTGCTCACAATGTTCTCTGCTGTCTGTATGAGGCTGTGGATGTATGTGGTTTCTCAGAGAGTCTCAGAGAAGTTCAGAACCTCTAAGTTGTATCTGTGTAGAAGAAAGAATGAGCTTACATCTGTTGTAGTGATGTGGTAATTTCGGCTTATTATTCTTCTGTGGCGTACGCCACCCTCTATTATTAAGAATGGTGTACACTACTGCATTAGTTATTTCATATAAGAAGAGCTGCAAAGCTTAGAAGCTTTGAACAGTTTAAGCAATCTTTGAACTATATCTGATAGCATGTCTAAACTGAAGAGAGCATATGCTTCTGAGGGTGTGATAATTCTATCTATAATATGAGTTGTAGTTATCATGTCAGTGTGGTCATCTCTATACTCTAGAGCTCAATTGTATGAATGAGTGGTGAAGTTGGAATGCTTCTGATTGCAAAATTGATAGCAGATGACTCACTGTCATATGTGAGATGAGCTGAGAATGTAGAAAGGTGGTGTAGAGATGGACAATGATTCAAAGAACCACTCTACTTACAAGCTTAAGAAGAAGTCAGTCAGTCAGTTGTATGATCAAAAAGATGCCAACAAGAAATCAACTACAAATAATATTCTTAAGATATAGAGAAAAGTGTACAACTGATGATAATCATTATGAACATCTTCAATCAACACCCATTTCTTGTATCTGAACTGAATGAAATGCAACTGATTTCTGAAGATCTACAAGAAGCAGTATATAGAGCAGCAGCTCTCACATCTGAGAATGACAAGCTTCTCATCTGCAACACCTTGTTGAAGAAGATATTGACAATGTGTAATCTTTACCAAACAGAGCTTAAGATGCAGAAGAAATGTCAGTGTGTGGAAGCTACTCAGCAATGAGCAGTGAATGCTGTGAGCTTTGCAGATAGTCTTGCAAATGTCAGAAATAAGTGAAATACTCAGATAGCTGATCTGCACTGAGAACTGAAGTGTGTATGTCTCAAGACTGAATGTTCAGCAATGCTTGAGATTTCATTGTTGTAACGGGCGTACTTCAATTAACGATCTAGCACTATTCTAATACAGATTACGAATTGATTAAGAAAAGAAAGAGAAAAGAAATCAGAAGAAAAGGTCATATGAAGAGAGTTCTTATAGAGAAAAGTTCAGAGTGAAAGAATATCAGAAGCCACTCCACAGTGAAGTGCAGAGCAGAAGAACATTGAGAGATATGCATAAGAATCATTAGAAACTACATGAGTGTGGAGCATGAGACAGAGAAATCATTGAGAGCTACACAGAAGAATTGTTAGAGACTACATAAGTACAGAACACAGAGTGAAAGAACATTAGAAGCTATACAGAAGAATCATTAGAGACTACACAAATGCAGAGCACAGAGTAGAAGAATGTTAAGAGCTATATAAAAGAATCATTAGAAACTACACAAGTGTGAAGCACAGAGTGAAAGAACATCAAGAGTTATACAAGATCACAGCAATCAGAAATGAGCAGATGCAGAAGAAGAGTTGATTGTGTAAGTTAATTACTAACAGATGCTAACCCATCACATTATCCCTCTCTATCAGAGTGAGTGAGAACTTGTAGATGTTGAGGGCAGCAGTGTTCTTCAAGACAGATGCAGATTCTCAGATCAGACAATTGTATTCTACTCATTTGACAAGGTATTCACAGTGGCAGTGATTGGTTCTATTGTCAAGAATTGCTTTGATTTCTCACTTGAGTTTATTGTCTTCTTCTATAATGACAGATGACTGTCAATTGAAGATTCTCTGTGAGAAGAATGAATCCTCAGCTGTGGGTCAGAGCAGATTCATATGAAAGATGTTGTGAATGTCAGATGAGATGTTGAGTTGATAATTGTGTGTGTCTAGCACTTCCTTCACTGTATACTTGATGTGATGATAATCTAGTGTATACAAGGGGTGGTCTGTTCTTATGTTCTTGAGATTCAGTCAGACTTTGTCTTCTACATAATATTGAATCACAGAACTTCTTCTGATGTTTATTTGATCTTTGTAATTTTGCTGAATGCTGGTCATTGAAGCTTCTGTTCATTCACAGACTTTCTTCAGCTTGCTTATGATATTCTCTGCTGTCTGTATGAAGCTGTGAATGTATGCAGTTTCTTGAGAAGTCTTGAAGAAGTTCAGAATCTCTAAGTTGTATCTGTGTAGAAGAAAGAATGAGCTTATATCTGTTGTAGTGAAATCTCAACTGTTAATCACAATCTCAGTGTATGACAGTAGATTGCTTCAGTTGTCTTGTATGTAATTACAGAACTTACAGAGGATGTTCTTTATCATTTATATCATTCTCTCAGTAGCTTTATCAGTTTCTGAATGATATACTATTGATAACTTTTGTTCAATTTTTAATAATTGATATATGCAGGCTCAGAGTGTGCTGATGAATTGACTGTCTCTATCTGACACAATGAATGAAGACAGACTGTGTATACAATAGAACAGGCTTCTGACAAAGACATCTGCAACTACTTCAGCATTCATCTTGTCACAGAGCTGTAGTATTACACTCTTGCTGAGTCAGTTGACAATGACTAGAATGTTCATAGAATCTCTGCTTTTGAGTAAGAAAACTGCAAAATTGATAGCTATATCACATCAAGTTTGATCAGAGACAGATAGAGGCTTCAGCATCTCTTTTCAGCATTCACATCATGCTGTCACTGAGTCACAGCAATCACAGTTGTGTACAAACTGATGTATGTCTTTCAACATATCTGATCAGTAGAATTCTCAGATGACAATGTTGTATATGATTTCATGTTCTGAATGCTCAGTCATTGATGAGTTATGAATTTCTTACATGATCTGTGTTTGTAGAGATTCTGAATTGGAGACTCATTGTCTATCTCAAAAGTGTAAGCAGTTGTCATCATTGATCAAATATGCTGAGATATCTGTTCTTGAGTATACATCTGTGAGGAATTGAGATGCTTTGTTTTGTATGACTTCAGCAGCTTGTTGTCAGAATTTATCTGTCTCTGCTGCTAGTCTTCATTGTTCTTCAAATGAGGGTTCTTGAGCTCAGAACTGATTGATATGTATGTGAGATTCATCTGATTGTATAGAACTTTCTATAATTGCAGAGTTGATTAATCAATACTCTCAGTGTTTTCATCTGTCATCCAAGTCATCAGATAGTATATCTTGTTCTCAATGGAACAGAGCATCTGCAAGAGTGTTCTCTACTTCAGATCAATAACAAATTATGAATGAAAAACAGCTAAGAAACAATGATCAATGCATATGTCTCTCAGTGAGCTTATAAGTGGTTGTGAAGTACTCTAGATTTTTATGATCAGTAACAATCTCAAATCTCTCAACACTCATGAGTTTGGATTCTCATTCTTCAAGACATTATATAATCACTAGAAGCTTCTTGTTGTAGATCTTGTAGTTGCATTCAGTGGGTGACATCTTTTTCAAGATGAAGGCACAAGATTGTAGAACATCTTCATTGTCATATTACATCAGTGTCTTATCTACTATATAATCTGAGATGTCTGTTTTGAGAATTGTATGCTTATCTGAATTGAATGATTGCAGCATTGAGATGTTTGTGAATATACACTTCAGCTTTTTGAATACTGCATCTGCTTTGTCAGTCCATTGAAATACAGTGTCTTTTCAGATCAGATTCATTAGTGATTGTATGATATTGAAGAAGTTCTTGATAAATTTTTGATAGAAGTTGACAAACTCTAGAAAGCTTCTAGTCTCTTTTACTGAGACTGATATCTCTCAGTTGAGAATTGCTTCCATCTTCTTAGAATTCATATGTATATCTTTTTCAGTTTTGATGATGAATTCTAGATAGATTGTAGACTTGATCTTGAAGTTGCATTTATCAATGTCCACTTGCAGTTCAGCTTTTTGTAGATGGTCAAGAATTTGTTGTATATGCTTACAGTGCTCAGTGAGTGATTCATCAGTGAAGATCAAGATATCATTCATGTATGCTGAGATGATCTCATTGAGCAGATCTTATAGAGCTCAGTTAATGTATTTCTGAAATGTACTCAGAGTGTTCACTAATTCAAAGAGAGTCACTGTTCATTTGTATAATCTGTAACACATACAAAAGACAGTTAGTCATTTGTCATCTTCATTAATTCTTATCTTGTAGAAGGCTGCAGAGATGTCAAGTTTTGTAAATCATTTTGTTTTTTCTATTCATTTAAGTGTTTCATTAATGAGTGAGAGAAGATATCAGTTCTTCTGTGTAATCTTGTTGAGTTCTTGATAGTTGATGCAGAATCATAAGCCTTCTTCTGATTTCTTTGCAAACAGTACAGATGCTGCAGTGGATGAGTTGCTAATATAAATGAAGTTTTTGTCTAGTAATCTGTTGAGTGTTTTTCATAGAATGAGGAGCTTGTTGTGTGACATACTGTAGAGAGAACTTCAGAGTGATTGTGAGTTCTTACTGTCTTTCTTAATAAGTTCAATTGTATGATCTATACTGAGTTCTTGATGAGAGAGAAGCTTTTCAGCTTCTTTCTTGTTGAACACATCTGCAAAGTCTTTGTATGATTTGAGTAATTTCTTGCATGATTTCTTGAGATTTTTGAGTTCTAACTTTTCTAATGCTTTCTTGATATTCATCATACTAGCAGTGAACACTTGAATGTTCTTCTTCTCATATGCTTGATGAATTAGTAGTTTGTATGCTTCTGCTGATATCTGAGTGAGATCAGTGGTTCTATCAACATTCTTCTTGTAGACACAGTTGCCTTCTGGGAAAATAAGACAGTGATTGTATATATTCAACAAGGTTCCAAATTCTGTGAGTCATGATAGGCTGAGTATTAGATCATATTCAAGGCTTTGTATTTTGTATGTGTATATATTCTTTTTCTTGTGTTCTTCTATGTCAATATTAAATCTTATCATGTTGTAGAAGGTGGATTCTCTGGAGCTGTCAAATTCACTGAGTTTATGTAGTTTGAGAAAGAGAATATGCTGGAGCTTATGCTTCTCAATCAGCTGGGTGTCTATAAGAGTGTAGTGAAGAAAACCACTGTCTATCATTGCTTGTATATTGACTAAGCTATTTACAATAGCAGAGATCATGATTGTGTCTGCTTGTATCTTCTGCTTGAATCTTCAGCTAGCTTTTTGTTTCTTGAACTCTTGTCTATATTTTAGAGTGAGAGCTTGTCTTTTCTCTGTTCTTGTCTATCCGCAGACGATGCAGTGTTCACATGTGTGGGGGGTTTACTTGAGATGATTGCATTCAAACATTGGTTTGTGAAGTGCTCTGACTTGTTGCAGTGTATGCAGACTTCTCTGATGATTCAGTTGATGATGTTCTTCTCTGAGATGTTGAGAATTCTCAGACAGCTTGCATTTATATGTGAGATTCAGTTCATTGATTCTGATTTGAAGGCAGGGGATGCTGCAGAGTGGTTCAGAGTGTATGCATTTGTTTGATGAAATTCTCTATAATTTTGAAGCACATGAAACTGAGACAGATTGTTGTTCAACAGATGAAGATCAGTGTAGAATTTGCTGTATATTGAGAGCTTTGAATACTCTATACTTTGATTATGCAATTGAAAGTTCAAGTTTTTGAACAATATGTTGATCTTGATGATGTTGTCTCAGTCTTGCTCATCTGCTTCTAGGAGTTTGTGATTGAATTCAGAAAGATAAGTTGTCAACACAACATTCATCTGATGAGTCTGATTAAACCAGTCTAATATCTTGGCTTGAAGTGTAGGATTGAGGAAGAGGGAGTTGAGTTGTTGAAAGACTAGCTCTGATGTACACTGATGATTCTGACAATGACTCATTCAGAATTGAAATTTTGCTAACACATTGTCATCCAATCTGCTATGAATATACCACACTTGATTGAATAGTGAGTCTATTGCTTGTTCATCAATGTCCAATTTGATGTTCACTTTTGATTTCCACACAAGATAGAGTGCTAGATCTCTCTTGTATTTGTTGAGAATTGAAAGCTTCTCTCTTGGGAGCTTTTTGTGAGGCATGGGTGTAGAAGAAATGGTGAATGTAGAAGTGCTCATCTCAGCAAGTTGTTGTTGCAATTCAGTCATCTGTAGCATCTGCTGCTGAAGAATGCTTCATAGATCTAAGTTATCATCCACTGCATTTGAATGCAGCAGATGTTCATAGAATTGTTTGTAGTTCATTTTAATGTCTAAGAATATGTAATAATAATAAAAAAAAGAAATACTTGTAGATACTTGATTCTCTTACAGACACTATTTGCAGTGTTGCAGTGCTAAGCTTGGTCAAGCTTCTTTGTGAATGCTATTCACAGCATTACAGTTCATAGACACTCAGACCTTGTAGAACATGATTGATTGTGTTTTGAATGCTTAGATACAACAGTCTATATAACTAATGATAAGAACACTCAGACTCATGAGAGATCTCTTGTAACAACTAGACACTCAGATCTGTAAACAACACACTCAGATGTAAGAACTGATAACAACACACTCAGATGTAAGAACTAATAACAAAGCACTCAGATCTTAAATGCAGAAGAATCAATTTGTAATGTAATAGACATACTTCAATTAACAATCTAGCACTATTCTAATACAGATTACAAATTGATTAAGAAAAGAAAGAGAAAAGAAATCAGAAGAAAAGATTGTATGAAGAGAATTCTTATAGAAGAAAGTTCAGAGCAGAAGAATATCAGAAGCCACTCCACAGTGAAGTGTGAAATGGAAGAACATTAAGAGATACACATAAGAATTGTTAGAAACTACATAAGTGCAGAGTGTGGGGCAGGGGAATCATTGAGAGCTATGCAGAAGAATCATTAGAGACTACACAAGCACAGAGTATGAAGTGGAAGAACATTAAGAGCTACACAGAAGAATCATTAGAAACTATGCAAGTGCAGAGCACAGAGCAGAAGAACATCAAGGGTTATATGAGATCACAGCAACCAGAAATGAGCAGGTGCAGGAGGGGAGTTGATTGTGTAAGTTAATTACTAACAGATGCTAACCCGTCACAATTGTGTAGTTTAATCAACTCTTTGAACATCAACACCTCATCTAATGACTCTGACTCAGTGTACACAGCATGAACAGTGTTTTCTGAGAATATGTCAATCATCATGAAATATATCAAGCCAGGTGATCTATCTAATCTGTCATGCTTTGATGATGAGTGTAAGAATGATGCTGCTCTCAACTGGTTGAATCAGATGTGTTCACACTATTGCATGAAGTGTGAGCTCACAGAATGACAATTCACTGAATTACAGCAGATCTTATGCACAGCATCTATTCTCAAGAGAAAAGCTAGATCTCCTTGAATGACAGCTGAAAAGTTGAACATGGAAGTGTCTGATAAGCATGAGTTATCATGAAAGTGGGATGATTTTGCAAGATGGATTCTGCATAACTTTGAGGAATTGAATGTCAAAGACAAACATTATGAATGCTTTGTAGAATGCAAGCAAGAAGAAGATCTTGCTTTGTACTACATTCATTTCAGCTTGTGTTATCTTGTGATGAATCAAGAGCTTCTGACATTTTTCTGTCTACAAATCTTTGTACACAGCTTAGATATTGATCTATACACTGAGTGGAAGTGTCTTAACCCACAGCCACAGATGGTGGAGGAAATGTATGAAACACTGCTCTTGAGAAAACAAGTGAGCAAGCTGTGAAAGCAAGTGATGAAGGTACAGATGAATGCAAGAAGATTCATATCTATACCCACTGCTTCATCATCAAGATATCTGAATATAATGAATATCAATCTCAATGCTATCATGAGAGCTCTGAACCTCTTCAAGAAGAATTCATCAGAGTGGGTAGTCTGATGTCATGAACACAGAGTGTGCTTTCACTGCAGCTGACAGAATCATAATGCAAGGGATTGCTGTAATCATCTTCAAGAGAAGAAGTCAAAAAACTAGAGAGATCAGCAGAATCAGAGATGCTTGCTGATTGACTACTAAAGATCTCTGAAGTAGATGAGTTGTCTGTGTTAGATGACTCTCTGAATTCTATGAGAGCTAAACAGAAGAAAGATGAAGAGGTGAGTGCAGAAGAGAAAGTGAACAAACTGTAATGAGTGTACTTCAATTAACAATCTAGCACTATTCTAATACAGATTATGAATTGATTAAGGAAAGAAAGAGAAAAGAAATCAGAAGAAAAGGTTGTACAAAGAGGGTTCTTATAGAGGGAATTTCAGAGTGGAAGAATATCAGAAGCCACTCCACAGTGGAGTGTGGAGCAGAAGAACATTAAGAACTACACAGAAGAATTGTTAGAAACTATACAAGCACAGAGCATGGAATGAAAGAATCATTGAGAGCTACATGGAAGAATCATTAGAAACTACATAAATGCAGAGTGTGGGATGAAAGAATCATTGAAGACTACACAGAAAAATTGTTAGAGACTATATGAGTGCAGAACACAGAGTGGAAGAACATTAGAAGCTACATGAAAAAATCATTAGAGACTATACAAGCACAGAGCATGGAGTGGAAGAACATTGAGGATTACACAAAATCACAACAGTCAGAAACAAGTGAGTGCAGAAGAGAAGTTGATTGTGTAAGTTAATTACTAATAGATGCTAACTCATCACATTATCCCTCTCTATCAGAGTGAGTGAGAACTCATAGATGTCAAGAGCAGCAGTGTCCTTCAAGACAGATGTGAGTTCTCAGATCAGACAATCATATTCTACTCATTTAACAAGATATTCACAGCAGTGGTGATTGATTCTATTGTCAAGAATTGCTTTGATTTCTCACTCAAGTTCATTGTCTTCTTCTACAATGACAGATGACTATCAATTGAAGGTTCTCTGTGAGGGGAATGAATCCTCAGCTGTGGGTTGGAGCAGGTTTGTATGAAAGACATTGTGAATATCAGATGAAGTGTTGAGTTGATAATCATGTATGTCTAGCACTTTCTTCACTGTATACTTGATGTGATGATAATCTAGCATATGTGAGGGGTGGTTCATTCTTATGTTCTTGAGATTCAGTCAGATTTTGTTTTCTATATGATATCAGATTGCAGAACTTCTTTTGATGTTTATTTAATTCTTATAATCTTACTGAGTGCTGATCATTGAAGCTTCTGCTCATTCACAGACTTTCTTCAACTTACTCATGATGTTCTCTGCTGTCTGTATGAAGCTGTGGATGTACACAGTTTCTTGAGGAGTCTCAGAGAAGTTCAGAATCTCTAAGTTGTATCTGTATAGAAGAAAGAATGAGCTTACATCTATTGTGATGAAATCTCAACTGTTAATCACAATCTCAGTGTGTGGCAGCAGATTGCTTCAATTGTCTTGTATGTAATTGCAGAACTTACAAAGAATGTTTTTTACTGTTTGTATCATTCTCTCAGTAACTCCATCAGTCTCTGAATGATACACTGTTGATAACTTTCATTTGATTCTTAATAATTGACATATGCAGGCTCAGAGTGTGCTGATGAATTGACTGTCTCTATCTGACATAATGAATGAAGACAGACTGTGTATATGATAGAACAGGCTTCTGATGAAGGCATCTGCAACTACTTCAGTGTTCATCTTGTCACAGAGCTGTAGTATTACACTCTTGCTGAATCAGTTGACAATGACTAGAATGTTCATAGAATCTTCACTTTCAGATAAGAAAACTGCAAAATTGATAGCTATATCATATCAAATTTGATCAGAGACAGATAGAAGCTTCAGCATCTCTTTTCAGTGTTCACATCATGCTGTCACTGAGCTGCAGCAGTCACAGTTGTGTACAAATCAGTGTATATCTTTCAATATATCTGATCAGTAGAATTTTCAGATGATGATGTTGTACATGATTTTGTATTCTGAGTGTCTGATCATCAGTGAGTCATGAATTTCTTGCATGATTCATATTTGTAGAGATTCTGAATTGAGAATCCATCATCTATTTTGAAAGTGTAAGCAGTTGTTATCATTGATTGAATATGCTGAGATATTCATTCTTGAGTATACATCTGTGGAGAATTGAGATGCTTTACTTTGTACAGTTTTGATGACTTGCTGTCAGAATTCATCTGTTTCTGCTGCTAGTCTTCATTGTTCCTTGAGTGAGAGTTCTTGAGCTTGGGACTGATTGATATGTATGTGGGGTTCATCTGATTGTATAGAACTTTCTATAATTGTGGAATCAATTAACTGATGCTCTCAGTGTTTTCATCTGTCATCTAAGTCATCAGATGGTATATCTTGTTCTTGACAGAACAGAGCATTCACAAGAGTGTTCTCTACTTCAGATTGATAATGAATTGTGAACAAAAAACAGCTAAGAAACAATGATCAATGTATATGTCTCTTGATAAGCTTATGAGTGATTGTGAAGTATTCTAAGTTCTTATGATTGATAACAATCTCAAACTTCTCAACACTCATAAGTTTGAACTCTCATTTTTCAAGACATTATATAATCATTAGAAGCTTCTTGTTGTAGATCTTGTAGTTACATTCAGTGAGTGACATCTTTTTCAAGATGAAGATACAGAGTTGTAGAACATCTTCATTATCATATTACATTAGTACCTCATCTACTATATAATCTGAGACATCTGTTTCAAGAATTGTATGTTTATCTGAATCAAATGATTGCAGTATCAGAGTGCTTGTAAATATATGCTTCAGCTTTTTGAATGCTGTGTCTGCTTCATCAGTTCATTGAAATACAGTGTCTTTCTGAGTCAGATCCATCAGTGGTTATATGATTATTGAAGAAGTCTTTGATGAATCTTCAGTAGAAGTTGACAAATTCTAGAAAGCTTCTAGTCTCTTTTACTGAGACTGATGCCTTTCAGTTGAGGATTGCTTCCATCTTCTTAGAATTCATGCATACATCTTTTTCAGCTTTGATGATGAATTCTAGATAGATTGTAGACTTGATCTTGAAGTTGTATTTATCAATATCCACTTGCAGTTCAGCTTTTCATAGGCAGTCAAGCATTTGTCATACATGCTTACAGTGCTCAGTGAGCAATCCATCAGTGAAGATCAGAATATCATTCATGTACACTGAGATAATCTCATCAAACAGATTTTATAGAGCTCAGTTAATGTATTTCTGAAATGTACTTGAAGCATTTGCTAATTCAAAAAGGGTCACTGTTCATTTATATAATCTGTAACACATACAAAAAGCAGTTAGTCATTCATCATCTTCATTAATCCTTATCTTATAGAAGGCCACAGAGATGTCAAGCTTTGTAAATCATTTTGCTTTTTCTATTTATTTGAGTATTTTGTTGATGAGTGAGAGAGAGTATTGATTTTTTCATGTAATTTTGTTGAGTTTTTGATAGTCAACACAGAATTGTAAACCTTCTTCTGATTTCTTCACAAACAGTACAGATGCTGTGGCAGATGAGTTGCTAATATGAATGAAGTTTTTGTTCAGTAATCTGTTGAGTGTTTTTCATAGAATGAGAAGCTTGTCATATGATATGCTGTAGAGAGAATCTCAGAGCAGTTGCAGATTCTTATCATCTTTTTTAATGAGCTCAATTGTATGATCTATACTGAGTTCTCAGTGTGGGAGAAGCTTTTCAGCTTCTTTCTCATCAAATATATCTGTGAAATCTTCATACAATTCAGATAGTTTTTTGTGTAGTTTCTTGAAGTCTTTGAGTTCTAACTTTTCTAACACTTTTTTAATATCTGCTATGCTAGCAGTGAACACTTGGATGTTCTTCTTCTTATACACTTGACAGATTAGTAGTTTGTACACTTCTGCTGATATCTGAGTGAGATCAGCAGTTCTATCAACATTCTTCTTGTAAACACAGTCATCTTCTGAGAAAATAAGACAGTGATTGTATACATTCAACAAGATTTCAAATTCTGTGAGCTATGATAGACTGAGTATTAGATTGTACTCAAGATCTTATATTTTGTATGCATATATGTTCTTTTTCTCATGTCCTTCTACATCAATGTTAAATCTTATCATGTTGTAGAAGGCTGATCCTCTGAGGCCATCAAATTCACTGAGTTTACACAGTTTGAGAAAGAGAATACACTGAAGCTTATGCTTCTTGACCAGCTGAGTGTCTATAAGAGTGTAATGAAGGAAATCACTGTCTATCATTGCTTGTATATTGATTAGACTATTTACAATGATAGAAATTATGATTGCATCTGCTTGTATCTTCTGCTTGAATCTTCAGCTAGCTTTCTGTTTCTTGAGCTCTTGTCTGTATTTTAGAGTGAGAGCTTGTCTTTTCTCTGTTCTTGCCTGTCCACAGACAACACAGTGTTCACATGTGTGAGGGATTTACTCAGAACAATTATATTCAGACATTGATTCACAAAGTGCTCTGACTTGTCACAGTGTATACAGACTTCTCTGACAATTCAGTCAGCAGCATTCTTCTCTGAGACATTGGAAATCCTCAGATGACTTGTGTTTATATGTGAAACTCAGTTCATTGATTCTGATTCAGAGACAGAGAATGCTGCAGAGTGATTTGAGATATATGCATTTATTCAGCAAAATTCTCTGTGATTTTGAAGTGTATGAAACTGAGACAGATCATTGTTCAACAAATGAAGATCAGTGCAGAATTTGCTGTATATTGAGAGTTTCAGATACTCTACACTTCAGTTATACAACTGAAAGTTCAAGTTCTTGAACAATATGTTGATCTTGATAGTATTATCTCAGTCTTGTTCATCTGCTTCTAGAAGCTTGTGATTGAATTCAGAAAGATAAATTGTCAACATAACATTCATCTGATGAGTCTGATTAAGTCAGTTCAACATCTTGATTTGAAGTGTAGCATTGAGAAAGGGAGAGTTGAGTTGTTGAAAGACTAGCTCTGATATATACTGATTGTTCTGATAATGACTCATTCAGAGTTGGAATTTCACTAATACATTGCCATTCAATCTGCTATGAATATATCATATTTGATTGGATAGCAAGTCTATTGCTTGTCTGTTGATGTTCAATTTGATGTTCACTTTTGACTTTCATATGAGGTAGAGTGCTAGATCTTCTTCATATTTATTGAGAATTGAAAGTTTCTCTCTTGAGAGCTTTTTGTGACGGGTTAGCATCTGTTAGTAATTAACTTACGCAATCAACTCCTCTTCTGCACCTGCTTGTTTCTGGCTGTTGTGATCTTGTGTAACTCTCAATGTTCTTCTGCTCTGTGCTCCACGCTCATGTAGTTTCTAACAATTCTTTCATGTAGCTCTTAATGTTCTTCCACTCCATGCTTCACACTTATATAGTCTCTAATGATTCTTCTGTATAGCTTCTAATGTTCTTCTGCTCTGTGTTCTGCACTTGTATAGTCTCTAACAATTCTTCTATATAGCTCTCAATGATTCCTCTGTCTCATACTTCATGCTTGTGTAGTTTCTAACAATTCTTACACATACTTTTTAATGTTCTTCCACTCTGTGCTCCACTGTGAAGTGACTTCTGATATTCTTTCACTCTGAACTTTCCTCTATAAGAATCTTCTTTGTACAATCTTTTCTTCTGATTTCTTTTCTCTTTCTTTTCTTAATCAATTTGTAATCTGTAATTAGAATAGTATCAAATTGTTAATTGAAGTACACTCATTACATTACAAATTGATTTTTCTGCATTTAAGACTCAAGTATCTTATTATTAGTTCTTACATCTGAGTGCATTGTTATCAGTTCTTACACTCAAGTGTGTTGTTTACAGATCTGAGTGTCTAATCATTACAAGAGATCTCTCATGAGTCTGAGTGTCTCTATCATTAGTTATATAGACTGTCATATCTAAGTGTCTGAAACACAATTGACTGTGTTCTATAAGATCTGAGTGTCTACAAACTGTAATGCTGTGAATAGCATTCACAAAGAAGCTTGATCAAGCTTAGTGCTGCAACACTGTGAATAGTGTCTGTGAGAGAATCAAATGCCTACAAGTATTTCTTTTCTTTTATTATTATTACATGTTCTTAGATATTGAAATGAACTATGAACAATTCTACAAACACTCACCACACTCAAACACAGCAGACAACAACTTAGATCTATAAAGCATTCTTCAGCAACAGATGCTACAGATAGCTGAATTGCAATGATGACTTGCTGAAATGAGCACTTTCACATTCATCATTCCTTCTACACCCATGCCTTACAAAAAGCCTTCAAGAGAGAAGCTCTCAATCCTCAACAAATATGAGAGAGATCTAGTGCTCTACCTCATGTGGAAGTCAAAAGCAAACATCAAATTGGACATCAATGAACAAGCAATAGACTTGCTATTCAATCAAGTGTGGTATATTCATAGCAGATTGAATGATGATGTATTAGCAAAATTTCAACTCTGAATAAGTCATTGTCAGAATCATCAGTGTACATCAGAGCTAGTCTTTCAACAACTCAACTCTCTCTTTCTTGATTCTACACTTCAAGTCAAGATATTAGACTGACTTAATCAGACTTGTCAGATGAATGTTGTGTTGATGACTTATTTTTCTGAATTCAATTGCAAGCTTCCAGAAGCAGATGGGCAAGACTGAGATGACACTGTCAAAATCAACATACTGTTCAAGAATTTGAACTTTCAGTTGCATAACTGAAGTGTAGAGTGTTCAAAGTTCTCAATATACAGTGAATTCTGTGCTGATCTTTGTCTGTTGAACAACAATCTGTCTCAGTTCCATATACTTCAAAATCACAGAGGATTTCACTGAACAAATATGTACATCTCAAACCACTCTGCAGCATCTCCCACCTCCAAACCAGAATCAATGAACTGAGTCTCACATGTAAACACAAGTCACTCAAGAATTCTCAACATCTCAGAGAAGAATGCTGCTGACTGAATTGTCAGAGAAGTCTGCATACACTGCAACAAGTCAGAGCACTTCACAAATCAATGTTCAAATATAATCATCTCAAGTAAACCCCTCACACACATAAACACTGTATTGTCTGTGGATAGACAAGAACAGAGAAAAGATGAGCTCTCACTCTAAAACACAGATGAAAGCTCAAGAAGCAGAAAGCTAGCTGAAGATTTGAGCAGAAGATACAAGTGAATGCAATTATAATCTCTATCATTGTAAATAGCTTAGTCAATATATGAGCAATGATAGACAGTGATTTTCTTCACTATACTCTTATAGACACCCAGCTGATTGAGAAGCATAAGCTTCAGTGTATTCTCTTTCTCAAACTGTGTAAACTCAGTGAATTTGACAGCCTCAGAGAATCCACCTCCTACAATATGATAAGATTTAATGTCAATGTAGAAGGACATGAGAAAAAGAATGTATATATATATGAAATACAAGACCTTGAGTACAATCTAATACTTGATCTATCATGACTCACAGAATTTGAAATCTTGTTGAACACACACAACTGCTTTCTTATTTTCTCAGAAGATGACTGTGTTTATGAGAAGGATGTTGATAGAACTGCTGATCTCACTCAGATATCAGTGAAAGTGTACAAACTACTAACTCATCAAATGCATGAGAAGAAGAATGTCCAAGTGTTCACTGCTAGCATAATGAATATCAAAAAAGTGTTAGAAAAGTTAGAACTCAAAGACTTCAAGAAACTGCACAAGAAACTATCTGAATTGTATGAAGACTTCACAGATGTGTTTGATGAGAAAGAAGCTGAAAAGCTTCCCCCTCATCAAGAACTCAGTATAGATCATACAATTGAGCTCATCAAGAAAGATGATAAGAATCTGCAACCACTCTGAGGTCCTCTCTACAGTATGTCACACAACAAGCTCCTCATTCTATGAAAAACACTCAATGAATTACTGAACAAAGACTTCATTTGTGTTAGCAACTCATCCACCACAGTATCTGTACTGTTTGTGAAGAAATCAGAAGAAGACTTACAATTCTGTATTGACTACTGAGAACTCAACAAGATTACACAGAAGAATCAATACTCTCTCTCACTCATCAATAAAACACTCAAATGAATAGAAAAAGCAAAATGATTTATGAAGCTTGATATCTCTGCAGCCTTCTATAAGATAAGAATTAATGAAGATGATGAATGACTAACTGTTTTTCATACACATTACAGATTATATGAATGGACAGTGACTCTCTTTGAATTAGTGAATGCTTCAAGCACATTTCAGAAATACATTAACTGAGCTCTACAAGATCTGCTCAATGAGATCATCTCAGTGTACATGAATGATATTCTGATCTTCACTGATGAATTGCTCACTGAGCACTGTAAGTATATATGACAAGTGCTTGATCATCTACAAAAAGCTGGACTGTAAGTGGACATTGACAAATGCAACTTCAAAATCAAGTCTACAATCTATCTAGAATTCATCATCAAAGCTGAAAAAGATGTATGCATGAATTCTAAGAAGATGGAAGCAATCCTCAACTGAGAGACATCAGTCTCAGTAAAAGAGACTAGAAGCTTTCTAGAATTCATCAACTTCTATCAAAGATTCATCAAGAACTTCTCCAATATTGTACAATCACTGACAGATCTGACTCAGAAAGACACTGTATTTCAATGAACTGATGAAGTGGACACAGCATTCAAAAAGCTGAAGCATATGTTCACAAGCACTCTGATACTGCAATCATTTGATTCAGATAAACATACAATTCTTGAAACAGATGTCTCAGATTATATAGTAGATGAGGTACTAATGTAATATGATAACAAAGATGTTCTACAACTCTGTGTCTTCATCTTGAAAAAGATGTCATTCACTGAATGCAACTACAAGATCTACAACAAGAAACTTCTAGCAATCATACAATGTCTCAAAGAATGAAAGTTCAAACTTATAAGTGTCAAGAAGTTTGAGATTGTTACTGATCATAAGAATTTAGAATACTTCACAATCACTTGTAAGCTCACTGAGAGGCATATGCATTGATCATTGTTTCTTAGCTGTTTTTCATTCACAATTTGTTATTGATCTGAAGTAGAGAACACTCTTGTGAATGTTCTGTCCCACTGAGAATAAGATATACCATCTGATGACTTAGATGACAGATGAAAACACTGAGAGCATTGATTAATCAACTCTGCAATCATAGAAAATTCTACACAATCAGATGAACTCTGCATATATATCAATCAGTTCCAAGCTCAAGAACTCTTGCTTGAAGAACAATGAAGACTAGTGACAGAAGTAGATGAATTCTGACAGCAAGTCACTAAAGTCATACAAAGTAAAGCATCTCAATTCCCCACAGATGTATACTCAAGAACAGATATCTCAGCATATTCAATTGACAATGACAACTGCTTACACTTTCAAGATAGATGATGAGTCCTCAATTCAGAATCTCTATGAACACAGATCATGTAAGAAATTCATGATTCATTGATAACTGAGCATTCAGAATATGAAATCATGTACAACATTGTTGTCTGAGAATTCTACTGATCAGATATGTTGAAGAATATACACTGATTCATATACAACTGTGATTGCTGTGGCTCAGTGATAATATGATGTGAATGCTGAAAAGAGATGCTGAAGCTTCTATCTGTTCTCAATCAAACTTGATGCAATATAGCTATTGATTTTGCAGTTTCCTTACTCAAAAGTGAAGATTCTATGAACATTCTAGTCATTGTTGACTGACTCAGCAAGGATGTAATACTACAGCTCTGTGACAAGATAGACACTGAAGTAGTTGCAGATGTCTTTGTCAGAAGCCCATTCTATTGTATACACAGTCTGCCTTCATCCATTGTGTCAGATAGAGACAGTCAATTTGTCAGCACACTCTGAGCCCACATATGCCAATTATTAAGAATCAAATGAAAGTTATCAACAGTATATCACTCAGAGACTGATGAAGCTACTGAGAGAATGATACAAACAGTAAAGAACATCCTCTGTAAGTTCTGCAATTACACACAAGACAACTGAAGCAATCTGCTGTCATACACTGAGATCATGATTAACAGTTGAAATTCTGTCACAACAGATGTAAGTCCATTCTTTCTTCTACACAGATACAATTTAGAGATTCTGAATTTCTCTGAGACTCTCTGAGAAACCACATACACCCACAGCTTCATACAGACAGCAGAGAATATTGTGAGTAAGTTGAAGAAAGCTTACAAATGAGCAGAAGCTTCAATGATCAGTATTCAGTAAGATTATGAGAATCAAGCAAACATCAGAAGAAGTTCTATGATCTGATATCATGTAAAAGATAAAGTCTGATTGAATCTCAAGAACATAAGAACAGACCACTCCTCACATACACTGAATTATCATCACATCAAGTATACAGTGAAGAAAGTGCTAGACATACACAATTATCAACTTGACACTTCATCTGACATTCACAACATCTTTCATATGAACCTGCTCTGACCCACAGCTGAGGATTCATTCCCCTCACAGAGAATCTCTGATTGACAGCCATCTGTCATCATAGAAGAAGACAATGAACTCAAGTGGAAAATTGAAGCAATTCTTGACAATAGAATCAACTGCCACTGCTGTGAATACCTCATCAAATGAATAGAATACAATTGTCTGATCTGGGAATCTGTGTCTGTCTTGAAGAACATCACTGCTCTTGACATCTATGAGTTCTCACTCACTCTGATAGAGGGGGATAATGTGATGGATTAGCATCTGTTAGTAATTAACTTACACAATCAACTCCTTTTCTGCATCTGCTTGTTTCTGACTGTTGTGATCTTATGTAATTCTTGATGTTCTTCCACTCTGTGTTCTGTGCTTGTATAGTTTCTAACAATTCTTTTATATAGCTCTTAACATTCTTCTGCTCTGTGCTCTGTGCTTGTATAGTCTCTAACAATTCTTCTGCATAGCTTCTAATGTTCTTCTGCTCTGTATTTCACACTCATATAGTCTCTAATGATTCTTCTATATAGCTCTCAATAATTTCTTCATCCCACACTCTGCACTTATATAGTTTCTAACAATTCTTATGTGTATCTCTTAATATTCTTTCACTCTGTGCTCCACTGTGGAGTGGCTTCTGATATTCTTCCACTCTGAACTTTCCTCTATAAGAACCCTCTTCATACAACCTTTTCTTCTGATTTCTTTTCTCTTTCTTTCCTTAATCAATTCGTAATCTGTAATTAGGATAGTATCAAATCGTTAATCGGAGTACGCCCGTTACACTTTTCATGAAATGCAGGTGTAGAAGAAACAATGAATATGAGAGTGTTCATTTCAACAAGTTGTTGTTGCAATTCAGTCATCTGTAGTGTTTGCTGCTGAAGAATACTTCATAGATCTAAGTTGTTGTCCACTGCATTCAGATGTAATGAGTGTTTGTAGAATTGTTCATAGTTCATTTCAATATCTAAGAATATGTAATAATAATAAAAGAAAAGAAATACTTGTAGACACTCAGTTCTCTCACAGACACTATTTGCAGTGTTGTAGTACTAAGCTTGATCAAGCTTCTTTGTGAATGCTATTCACAGTGTTATGATTTGTAGACACTCAGACCTCATAGAACATAGTTGATTGTGTTTCAGATGCTTAGATATGATAGTCTATATAACTAATGATAAGAGCACTCAGACTCACAAGAGATCTCTTGTAATGACTAGACACTCAGATCTGTAAACAACACACTTGAATGTAAGAACTGATAACAATGCATTTGAGTGTAAGAACTAATAATGAGACACTCAGATCTTAAATGCAGAAGAATCAATTTGTAATGTAATAGACATACTTTGATTAATGATCTAGCACTATTCTAATACAGATTATGAATTGATTAAGAAAAGAAAGAGAAAAGAAATCAGAAGAAAAGGTTGTACAAAGAGAATTCTTATAGAGAGAATTTCAGAGTGAAAGAATATCAGAAGCTGCTTCACAGTGGAGTGCAGAGTGGAAGAACATTAAGAACTACACAGAAGAATCATTAGAAACTATATGAGTACAGAGTGTGAAGTGGAAGAATCATTGAGAGCTACA
Source organism: Histoplasma ohiense (assembly GCA_017607445.1). Taxonomy (NCBI): domain Eukaryota; kingdom Fungi; phylum Ascomycota; class Eurotiomycetes; order Onygenales; family Ajellomycetaceae; genus Histoplasma; species Histoplasma ohiense. The sequence continues at coordinate 6,558,297 of JAEVHH010000001.1, forward strand.
CAGAAGAATTGTTAGAAACTACACAAGTGTGAAGTGTGGAGTGGAAGAATCATTGAAGACTATGCAGAAGAATTGTTAGAGACTACATGAGTGTGAAACACAGAGTGGAAGAACATTAGAAGCTATGTGGAAGAATCATTAGAGACTACATAAGCGCAGAGCACAGAGTGGAAGAACATTGAGGGTTACACAAGGTCACAACATGTAACGGGCGTACTTCAATTAACGATTTGATACTATTCTAATTAATTACAGATTATGAATTGATTAAGAAAGGAAAGAGAAAAGAAATCAGAAGAAAAGGTCATACAAAGAGGGTTCTTATAGAGAAAAGTTCAGAGTGGAAGAATATCAGAAGCCACTTCACAGTGAAGCATGAAGTGGAAGAACATTAAGAGATATGTGTAAGAATCATTAGAAACTACACAAGTGCAGAGCATGAAGCAGAGAAATCATTGAGAGCTATATGAAAGAATTGTTAGAGACTATGCAAGTGCAGAACACAGAGTGGGAGAACATTAGAAGCTACACAGAAGAATCATTAGAGACTACACAAGCACAGAGCACAGAGCAGAAGAATGTTAAGAGCTACACAGAAGAATTGTTAGAAGCTACATGAGTGCAGAGCACAGAGTGGAAGAACATTGAGGGTTACACAAGATCACAACAGCCAGAAACAAGCAGGTGCAGAATGGGAGTTGGTTGCATAAGATAATTACTAACGGGTGCTAACCCGTCACACAACAGCCAGGAACAAGCGGGTGCAGGAGGGGAGTTGATTGCATAAGATAATTACTAACGGGTGCTAACCCGTCACACAACAGCCAGGAACAAGCGGGTGCAGGAGGGGAGTTGATTGTGTAAGTTAATTACTAACAGATGCTAACCCGTCACACAAACATCTGAATACTATAGAACTGAATACACTGATGTATAGAGAATATCTGAGATGGAAAAGAGAAGTGGCAGTGAAGGTGTTATTGAACATGAATGCTTTGATGAAGTATATTAATGATTATATACTAAAATGATTGTCTGATGTATAATGAATGAAGGAATCTAAATGAGTAAAGCTTCTGAACAATTGTTATCTTATCTTATCTGTGAGGGTAAAGATGCTCTTGCACTTTGAAGAATGATCTTGCTGCATCTGAATGTGTGTGCTTCTGAATGTAGAATATGATCTGATCTTGGAGCTTGATTGATTTCAGAAGTATGATCCCTGAATTCATTGATGTACATGTCACATACAGTTGACAGATTGTAAGAATCAAATTCATATGATCTTACTCATGAATATGAGATGCAGGTTCCACACACCAGGAATGGAAGATTTGAATCTCATCATTTAACATCAAATAAAGTGAGTGCTGTGTAAACCTTTGATTCAGAGTATTCTATACATCATAAGAGAATCTGAGACAAAAGAACTGCTGTCTGTGAAAGATTTGAAAAATGAAATGTGTATGAAGACACTGTTTGAAAAGCATAAGAAGATCTTCTGAATGGACCTTCTGTCTTCTCTGCCACTTGAAAGAGAATTCATCCATGAGATTGATACAGAGGATGTGAAGCCAATAAATCACAATGCATACCCTCTATCACAAACACATCTCAAGAAATTACAGCAGCAGATAGAGGAGTTGTTGAAGAGAGGTCTTATATAATCATTCTTCAGCATATGAAGCTTCTCAGTTCTATTCACTAAGAAGTCAAATGAAGAATGGTGTATGTGCATCAACTATTGAGTGCTCAATAAGCTCACTGTAAAGAATGGATATCCACTACCATGAATTCAACAACAACTAGATACAGTAGAAAATGTCTGATATTTGATGAAGATTGACCTACTCACAGAATACTGACAGATTTGTGTAGATGAACTATCAGTGCTCAAAACAGTGTTTAACATGCAATGAAGAAAGTTTGAATTTTTTGTGATGTCTATGGAACTTACAAACACCTCTGCAACCTTTCAGATGATAATGAATATGATTCTTGCAAAACAGAATGACTGATTGTGTTTTGTATATCTTGATGATATCTTAATCTTTTTGAACTCATACAAAGAGCATCTACAACATGTGAATCAGATGCTCACAACTCTGACAGAGCACAAACTCTATGTCAAATCATTGAAATATATGTTTGATATGAAGGAGTTGGAGTTTGTGGGACATCTTGTGGAAGGGGGCTGCATATGCCCAATCTCTGAAAAACTAGAAGTTATTGTGAAATGTTCAAGGTCTAGAAATGTACATTATGTATGCCAATTTTTAGAACTGGCATTCTATTACAGAAGATTTGTAAAGAATTTTGCATAAATTGCTGCTCTGTTGTCAGATCTTCTTAAAGAGACAGATGCTGAGCTTTGCAAAAAGAAATTTTGTTTGATCATCTGAAATGCCTTCTGTGAAGAGGTCTTTCTTAAGCTTAGAGAATATATGACAACATCTTCAGTGCTTGTTCAACTGGATTGTATAAAGCTCTTCACAATTGAAATTGATGCATCAGAATGGGTCATTGGATGCTCTCTCTTGCAAGTGAAAGAGGATGATAAATTACACTCAGTAGTGTATGATGGCTGAAAGTTGTTGAGTGCAGAGCTTAACTATTCTGTGCATGAGAAGGAACTTTTAGTGATCAAATATGCACTAGATCTGTGGGATTGATATATTGACAATGAGCATATGACAATGATGATCACTGATCATGAAAGCCTCATTTATTTGCAAATGACAATCAAACCCTCCAAGTGGCTAGCATGATGAATATCAGAGTTCCAGATGTACAACCTTCAAATCAAATACAGAAAAAGAGTGAATGCTATTGTGTCAGATGCCATAAATTGTAGATCTGATTTCATGAAAGAAGGTTCAGTGAATGTGACACAGAGAGAATTCACATTAATGACACTGAGAGATTGTGATGAGACAGAGTGATTGAAAGTCATGATCATCTGCTTGAAGAATGGGAGTGTATCAGCTGATAAATGCCTGATGAAGATAATAGAAGAGATGCTTTCAAAATTCAAGCTTGTGAAGTTAGAGAAGAATGTTGTGCTTTACTGTGATCTCAGTTATGTGGAGGTACTGTATCTTGAGCCTCAGTTTCAATGAGATCTGGTAAGTTGTATGCACAAGGAGTTCAGTCACTTAGAGAGCTCAGAACTTATAGATGTTCTGAAAGATCAAGTATACTGACCAAACATGAAAGAAGATATTCAGACATACACACAGAAGTACCCAAACTGTCAAGTCTCAAAGAATGCAAGACAAGGATTGAAGTGTGAGAGGGCACAACATCAGATAGAAGATATGATTAAACTGTTTGAATGTTGAGAAATAGATCTTATAGAGATATTGTCATGAATGTCAAATGAAAACTGCTGAATAATAACAGCAATCAATTATGTCACAGATTGGTCAATTGCATGAGTGATGTCAGAGATGATGAAGAAAATCATTGCTAAATTTCTATATAATAATATCTACATCAATTATGGTATACTCTGTGAGATATTGATAGATAATGATGCAAACCTCATAGAAGAAGCTGTGAGGCACTTCATCAAACAGTTGCAGATGAAGCATTGCATGATGACATTCTATCATTCTTGTACAAATGAAAAAGTTGAATGCTTAAATGAAATACTAGACAGCATGCTGATGAAATATCTAGTGAGAAAGCTTATGAGATTATGGAATGAATATCTGAAACAGATATTATTTGCAATGTGAGTTCATCAGCATGCAGTCTCAAAGTGCTTGCTGTTCTATCTGCTCTATGGAGTGCATCCGCGTATTCTGGGGGATACACAGGAGCAGATAGAGGAGGAGGTAGTGATTGTGAATGTGAAATCAAGAGTGAGAGAAGTTAGTCACATCTGAGTAAAAGCAAATGAATTACTGCTCAACTGCATCATACAATTGAAAAGAATATGAGACTCACTAGTGAAAGAAATGAGTCTTGCTGTGGGCACTTGAGTTCTTGTATGAAATGAAGAATCTGAGAAGTTTCAATCAAGGTGGTTTGAGCTGTACAAAATTCTCAAATCACACTCTCTTGAAATGTATGTATGCTCTGAAAAAATCAGAGAAATGAGTTCTACACAATCTTATAAATGACTCTTGTCTTGTAGAGATGAAGATGAAGGATTTCAATGGGCTGTGATCATCTGCAGCACTATCATCAGTGTTGAAGAAAAGAGAGCTTATGATAGAAAAGCTCAGAGAAGTTAGAGAAATCATTGATGCTTATGAATCAGATGATATCACTTACTCAGATCTCTTGACAATAATGAAAAAAGAATGAGAGGAAATGGAAAAGATGGACATACAGCATACTCTGATAAGTGATAAGACTGTTGCTGACTGTACAATATTGTGATGTAGACAGCGGGCGCAACACAGTCAGAGGCAAACTTGAGACAGTCAATCAGTATATGAATCAGATTGCAAGAAACAAAGAGATTCAGAAGAGGATTTGACTGTCTACACTAGCTCAATTACAGAGATTTCAGAGAATGAACTGTCAGAAACATCAATGAACATATTGAATCAAGCTATTTCAGCATCTGAGAACATTTAGAGATTGAGTAAGATTAGTTTTGATGAGTTATTCACTGTAGTTGTCTGAGTTTGTGAAGAGGGGCAGTATAATACACAGAGGCAGAAGACTCTCATTTGTGACAGATTAGCATCTGTTAGTAATTAACTTACGCAATCAACTCCCCTTCTGCATCTGCTTGTTTCTGGCTGTTGTGACCTTGCATAACCCTCGATGTTCTTCCACTCTGTGCTCTGCACTCATGTAGTTTCTAACAATTCTTCTGTGTAGCTCTTAACATTCTTCCACTTCATGCTCCATGCTTATGTAGTCTCTAATGATTCTTCTGTGTAGCTTCTTATGTTCTCCCACTCTGTGTTCCGCGCTTGTGTAGTCTCTAACAATTCTTTCATGTAGCTCTCAATGATTCCCCTGCTTCATGTTTCACACTCATATAGCTTCTAACAATTCTTACATGTACCTCTTAATATTCTTCCACTCTGCACTTCACTGTGGAGTGGCTTCTGATGTTCTTTCATCTCAAACTTTTCTCTATAAGAACTCTCTTTGTACAATCTTTTCTTCTGATTTCTTTTCTCTTTCTTTTCTTAATCAATTCATAATCTGTAATTAGAATAGTATCAAATTGTTAATTGAAGTACACTCATTACATTATGAATTGATTCTTCTGTGTTTAAGATCTGAGTGTCTTGTTATTAGTTCTTATGTCTGAGTGTGTTGTTACCAGTTCTTACATCTGAGTGTGTTGTTTACAGATCTGAGTGTCTAGTTGTTACAAGAGATCTCTCATGAATCTGAATGCTCTTATCATTAGTTATATAGACTGTTGTGTCTAAGTGTCTGAAACACAATTGACTGTGTTCTATGAGGTCTGAGTGCCTATGAACTGTAATGCTGTGAATAGTGTTCATGAAGAAGCTTGATCAAGCTTAGTGCTGCAACACTGTGAATAGTGTCTGTGAGAGGATTGAATGTCTACAAGTATTTCTTTGTCTTTCTTTTATTATTATTACATGTCTTTAGATATTGAAATGAACTACAAACAATTCTACAAACACCCACTGCATCTGAATGCAGTGGACAACAACTTAGATCTATGAAGTATTCTTCAGCAGCAAGTGCTACAGATGACTGAATTGCAATGATGACTTGCTGAGATGAGCACTTCTGTGTTCACCATTTCTTCTATGTCTGCATCTTATGAAAAGCCCTCAAGAGAGAAGCTCTCAATCCTTGACAAATACAAGAGAGATCTAGCACTCTACCTCATGTGGAAATCAAAAGCAAACATCAAATTGGACATTGATGAATGAGCAATAGACTCACTATCCAATCAAGTGTGGTATATCCATAGCAGATTGAATGATGACACATTAGCAAAATTCCAACTCTGAATGAGTCATTGCCAGAATCATCAGTGTATATCAGAGCTAGTCTTTCAACAACTCAACTCTCTCTTTCTCAATCCTACACTTCAAGCCAAGATGTTGAACTGGCTTAATCAGACTTGTCAGATGAATGTTGTGTTGACAACTTATCTTTCTGAATTCAATTGCAAACTCCTAGAAGCAGATGGGTAAGACTGGAATGATGCTGTCAAGATCAACATGTTGTTCAAGAACTTGAACTTTCAATTGCATAACTGAAGTATAGAGCATTCAAAGCTCTCAACATACAGCAAATTCTGCACTGATCTTTGTCTGTTGAACAACAATCTGTCTCAGTTTCACACACTTCAAAATCATAGAGAATTCTGCTGAACAAATGCATACATCTCAAATCACTCTGCAGCACCCCCCACCTCTGAACCAGAATCAATGAACTGAGTCCCACACATGAATGCAAGCCATCCAAAAATCCCCAATGTCTCAGAGAAGAATGCCATCAATCAAATCATCAGAGAAGTCTGCATACACTGTGACAAGTCAGAGCACTTCACAAATCAATGTTCAAATGCAATTGCTCTGAGTAAACCCCCCACATGTGTGAATGCTGTGTTGTCTGTAAATAGGCAAGAACAGAGAAAAGATGAGCTCTTACTCTAAAATATGAACAAGAGCTCAAGAAGCAAAAAGCTAGCTGAAGATTTGAGCAGAAGATGCAAGTGAATGCAATCATGATCTCTGTCATTGTAAATAGCTTAGTCAATATACAAGCAATGATAGACAGTGGTTTTCTTCACTACACTCTTATAGACACCCAGCTGGTTGAGAAGCATAAGCTCCAGCATATTCCCTTCCCCAAACTGCATAAGCTCAGTGGATTTGATGGCTCCAGAGGATCCGCCTCCTACAACATGGTAAGATTTAATGTTGATGTAGGAGGATATGAGAAAAAGAACATATATGCATATGAAATACAAGACCTTGAGTACAATCTAATGCTCAGCCTATCATGGCTCACAGAATTTGGAACCTTGTTGAACACATACAACCACTGCCTTATTTTCCCAGAAGGCAACTGTGTTTATGAGAAGAATGTCAATAGAACCACTGATCTCACTCAGATATCAGTGAAAGCATACAAACTACTAACCCACCAAACACATGAGAAGAAGAACATCCAAGTGTTCACTGCTAGCATGGCAGATATCAAGAAAGCATTAGAAAAGTTAGAACTCAAAGATCTCAAGAAATCATACAAGAAACTACTCAAATCATACAAAGACTTCACAGATATATTCAATGAGAAAGAAGCTGAAAAGCTTCTCTCTCATCAAGAACCCAGTATAGATCATACAATTGAGTTCATTAAGAAAGACAGTAAGAATCCACAATCACTCTGAGGTTCTCTCTACAGCATATCACACAACAAACTCCTTGTTCTATGAAAAACACTCAACAGATTACTAGATAAAGACTTCATTCATATTAGCAACTCATCTGCTGCAGCATCTGTACTGTTTGTGAAGAAATCAGAAGAAGACTTACAATTCTGCATCAACTATTGAAAACTCAACAAGATTATACAGAAGAATCAATACCTTCTTCCACTCATCAATGAAACACTTGAATGAATAGAAAAAGCAAAATGATTTACAAAACTTGACATCTCTGCAGTCTTCTACAAGATAAGAATTAATGAAGATGATGAATGGCTAACTGTCTTTCATACATGTTATGGATTATACAAATGAACAGTGACTCTCTTTGGATTAGTGAATGCTCTGAGTACATTTCAGAAATACATTAACTGAGCTCTATGAGATCTGCTCAATGAGATCACCTCAGTGTACATGAATGATATCTTGATCTTCACTGATGAATCATTCACTGAGCATTGTAAGCACATATGACAAGTTCTTGACCATCTACAAAAAGCTGAACTGCAAGTGAACATTGATAAATATGACTTTGAGATCAAGTCTATAATCTATCTAGAATTCATCATTGAAGCTGAAAAAGATGTATGCATAAATTCTAAGAAGATGGAAGCAATCCTCAACTGAGAGGCATCAGTCTCAGTAAAAGAAACTAGAAGCTTTCTAGAATTCATCAACTTCTATTGAAGATTCATTAAAGACTTCTCTGATATCATATGACCACTGACAGATCTGATCTGGAAAGACACTGTATTTCAATGAACTGATGAAGTGGACACAGCATTCAAAAAGCTGAAGTGTATGTTCACAAGCATCTCAATGCTGCAATCATTCAATTCAGATAAGCATACAATTCTTGAAACAGATGTCTCAGATTATGTAGTAGACAGAGCATTAATACAATATGATAATGAAGATGTTCTACAACTCTGTGCCTTCATCTTGAAAAAGATGTCATCTGCTGAATGCAACTACAAGATCTACAACAAGAAGCTTCTAGCAATCATACAATGTTTCAAAGAATGAGAGTCTGAACTTATGAGTGTCAAAAAGTTTGAGATTGTTATCAATCATAAGAACTTAGAATACTTCACAATCACTTGTAAACTCATCAAGAGATATATGCATTGATCATTGTTTCTTAGCTGTTTTTCATTCACAATTTGTTATTAATCTGAAGTAGAGAACACTCTTGCAGATGCTCTGTTCTGCCAAGAATAAGATATACCATCTGATGACTTAGATGACAGATGAAAACACTGAGAGCATCAGTTAATCAACCCCACAATCATAGAAAGTCCTACACAATCAGATGAACCTCATGTACATATCAATCAGTCTCAAGCTCAAGAATCCTCACTTGAAGAACAATGAAGACTAGCAGCAGAAGCAAATGAATTCTGACAGCAAGCCATTGAAGCTGTACAAAGTAAAGCATCTCAATTCCCCACAGATGTATACCCAAGAACAGATATCTCAGCATATTTGATTGACAATGACAACTGCTTACACTTTTGAAATAGATGATGAATCCCCAATTCAGAATCTCTATGAACATGAATTATGCAAGAAATTCATGACTCACTGATGACTGAGCACTCAGAATGTGAAATCATGTACAACATCATTGTCTGAGAATTCTACTGATCAGATATGTTGAAAGACATACATCAGTTTATACACAACTGTGATCACTGCAGCTCAGTGATAGTATGATATGAACACTGAAAAGAGATACTGAAGCCTCTATCTGTCTCTGACTGAACTTGGCACAATATAGCTATCAATTTTGCAGTTTTCTTATCTGAAAATGGAGATTCTATGAACATTCTAGTCATTGTCAATCAACTCAGCAAGAGCATAATACTACAGTTCTATGACAAGATGAATGTTGAAGTAGTTGCAGATGTCTTCATCAGAAGTCTGTTCTATTGTATACACAGTCTGCCTTCATTCATTGTATCAGATAGAGACAGTCAATTCATCAGTGCACTCTGAGCCTGCATATATCAATTATTAAAAATTGAACAAAAGTTATCAACAGCATACCATTCAGAGACTGATGAAGCTACTGAGAGAATGATACAAATGATAAAGAACATTCTCTGTAAGTTCTGCAATTACATGCAAGACAACTGAAGCAACCTGCTGTCACACACTGAGATTGTGATTAATGGTTGAGATTTCATTATGACAGACATAAGCTCATTCTTTCTTCTACACAGATACAACTTAGAGATCCTGGATTTCTCTGAGACTCTCTGAGAAACTGTGTACACCCACAGCTTCATACAGACAGCAGAGAACATCATGAGCAAGCTGAAGAAGGCTCACAAATAAACAGAAACTTCAATGATCAGCACTCAGCAAGATTATAAAAATCAAATGAACATCAGAAGAAGTTCTGTAACTCAATATCATATAGAAAACAAAGTCTGACTGAATCTCAAGAACATAAGAACAGATCATCTCTTGTATACACTAGATTATCATCACATCAAATATACAGTGAAGAAAGTGTTAGATACACATGATTATCAACTCAACACCTCATCTAACATCCACAACATCTTTCATATGAACCTGCTTCAACCTGCAGCTGAGAATCCATTCCCCTCACAGAGAATCTTCAATTGACAGCTATTCATCATTGTAGAAGAAGACAACAAACTTGAGTGGGAAATTGAAGCAATTCTTGATGATAGAATCAATCACTGCTGCTGTGAATACCTCATCAAATGAGTAGAATACAATTGTCTGATCTGGGAATCTGTGTCTGTCTTGGAGAACACCACCACTCTCGACACCTACAAGTTCTCACTCACCCCGGTAGAGGGGGGTTATGTGACAGATTAGCATTTATTAGTAATTAACTTACACAATCAACTCCTCTTCTGCATCTGCTTGTTTCTGGCCATTGTGATCTTGCATAACTCTCAATATTCTTTCACTCTGTGCTCTGTGCTCATGTAGTTTCTAACAATTCTTCTGCATAGCTCTTAACATTCTTCCACTTCATGCTTCACACTCATGTAGTCTCTAATAATTCTTCTGTGTAGCTTCTTACATTCTTCTGCTCTATGTTCCACACTCATGTAGTCTCTAACAATTCTTCTGTGTAGCTCTCAATGATTTCTCCATTTCATATTCCACACTCATGTAGCTTCTAACAATTCTTACACATACTTCTTAATGTTCTTCCACTCTGTGCTTCACTGTGGAGCAGTTTCTGATGTTCTTCTGCTCTGAACTTTCTTCTATAAGAACCCTCTTTGTACAACCTTTTCTTCTGATTTCTTTTCTCTTTCTTTCCTTAATCAATTCGTAATCTGTAATTAGGATAGTACCAAATCGTTAATCGAAGTACGCCCGTTACATCATTGAAAAATATGAGATCTGCCACATCTAGTTGTCAAGTATAGAACTGGTAAAAGATCATGTAAGATTAATGACTAGAAGAGAAAGGGAAAAAAAGAAAGTCAGAAAAATGATCTATTCACATACAGCTCTAATGACTGCTGCAGAGACTTCATCTGACTTCTAAAAACACAGAAAAATTCAAGCACAAAGGAAAAGATGCATGCCAATGAAACACTCAAATCAACATCTCTGAAAACTACTCATACACAATAAAAGGAAAACTAAAAATCAGTTTGTGTCAAGGACTTCAGAATCTCAAAACATGTGTGTAGAAGTGTGATGCACATCTCCACCTCATGCAGAGCCTGGCACATCAATTTGATATCTTCAATAGAGAGATTTGCAGAAAGCTCAACAAAACAATGAGTATATATACACAGAGAAAAACTGATCAGAAGAGAGAAGAATGAAAAAGAAGTGAACAGAGTAGTTGAGTGAGCATCTGAGCTTCTACAAAAACAGATGATGAACACTCACTCAATGAAAGTTGAAGAAAGAGAAGAAAAAGAGAAAGTGGAATTGAAAGTGAAGAAGAGTGAACAAATCATGAAAGAATCTGAGAGAGAAGCAGAGATAGATGTATGCAGAATGATGTCAGAAGTAACTGTAGAATATTAACAGTTATCACAATGAGAAAAAAGAAATGTACACTTACTGAAGAAACAGAAACTCTTCTTGAAGCTTCAGAAACAGTTGCAGCAGAGATGAGAGCAGTTGACAGAATGATTATATGCAGAAGATAGAATGCAAAATTGAAATGATTCTTTACTTCTTACACAATCAGCACAAGAAACAGATGTATACTCATTGTGGGTATAAAAAAGCATCATATTACTGTTCAGACTATCTTGAACACATATCTTCTTTCTATGAATGATCAAGTTGAAAGTCATTTGTCAACAAAGAGAACAAAGACACTCATCTGATAAGCTGAAAGCATATGAAAACAGAGAAATGATGCAGAAGTTGATGTAAGTGAACATGATGCAGAGATCTTCATCTGTCATAATCTCAACAACACAGAGACTCTGTACAATTTCATCTATGAAAGTTAGAATAAAAGTTGTAGAAAAGAAACAAGAAGGGGTATAACATACACTCAGTACAATCAGTACAAACAACAGCAGAATTCAGAGAGTGTGTAAGATTGCTAAAAGTCTCATACTTGCTTCAAGCAAGAGATGTGACAGACAAATAACTGGTGAATTGAATTGTATTGTACAGTACTTGTGTGTGAAATCATGTTTTGATGAAGACAGTGGAAGTGGGGGAAGGGTGTGGAGGATAGAGAAGAGGGCTGTGGAAGATGTGCAGAGTCTTTTGAAGATTGAATGAGAGAGAGAAATCAGTATGGGAGGAAAGAAGAGGATTGATGAGAATGAGAGAGAAGGAATCAGTGAAAGCAGAGAAGACAGTGGCAGAGGACAACACAGAGACATCCATCATTGCAGCATCTTCACAAATGCTATCATCACTGCCTACACCCTCACCAACTGCTTCACTGATGTTGTCATTGTCATGCTCTGCCCCCACAACATCAGTGGAGGTGATCTCCTCAACAGAAGTGAGATCACACACAGAAGAGGCTTTGAAAGAAGAGATAAGACAATCATGAGCAAGATATACACTCTGATGACAAGAAATAGAAGCTAACAACAGTTAGCAACTGTGAAAGCTGTCAATTCACAGTCAGATTAGCTTTCAACAAGGTTTGATTGACAAGAACTTACCAATAGATCACACAACACAATCAGAATGATGAAAGATGTGATGATCAGAGATCATATTGCAGAATAGAGAAGAGCTAGATGTTCAATAGAAGAGAATAGATGTGTAGAATGATTGAAGCAAGACAGAGAAGGTCAAATGAAAGGAGTATGAGAGAATGAATGAAAGAGAATAGTTGTGAATGATGGTGTTGATTAGTGATGGGCCGGTGTTGTTGTGATAGGAACTCATGTGCATGCAAAGTGAGTGTCTTACTGATTGCAGTTAGAAGATGCATGATCACAACAAGAGCTTGATGAATGCCACACTACAGACATCTCAGAAATAGTGCATTGCAAAGGTGGACACACACAGCAGAACATTATTTCTGTCATGAGAGTGTAGATGGATTTGATAGAGAAGGATGTGATAATTTCAGCTTATTATTCTTCCATGATGTATGCCACCCTCTATTATTAAGGATGGTGTATGCTACTGCACTAGTTATTTCGTATAAGAAGAGCTGCAAAGCTTAGAAGCTTTGAACAGCTTAAGCAATCTTTGAACTACAGTGGAATCTCAACCATTAATCACAATCTCAGCATGTGGCAGCAGGTTGCTTCAGTTGTCTTGCATATAATTGCAGAACTTACAGAGAATGTTCTTTACTGTTTGTATCATTCTCTCAGTAGCTCCATCAGTCTCTGAGTGATACACTGTTGATAACTTTTGTTCAATTCTTAATAATTGACATACACAGACTCAGAGTGTGCTGACAAATTGACTGTCTCTATCTGATACAATGAATGAAAGCAGACTGTGTATATGATAGAATGAGCTTCTGATGAAGATATCTGCAACTACTTCAGCATCCATCTTGTCACAGAGCTGTAGTATTACACTCTTGCTGAGTCAGTTGACAATGACTAGAATGTTCATAGAATCTTCACTTTCAGATAAGAAAACTGTAAAATCAATAGCTATATCATATCAAATTCAGTTGAAAACAGATAGAGGCTTCAGCATTTCTTTTCAGTATTCATATCATGCCATCACTGAGCTGCAGTGATCACAGTTGCATACAAACTGATGTATGTCTTTTGACATATCTGATCAGTAGAATTTTCAGACAATGATGTTGTATATGATTTTGTATTCTGAGTGTTCAGTCATCAGTGAGTCATGAATTTCTTGCATAATCTGTGTTCATAGAGATTCTGAATTGAGGATTCATCATCTATCTTGAAAGTGTAAGCAGTTGTTATCATCAATTGAATATACTGAGATATCTGTTCTTGAGTATACATCTGTGGAGAATTGAGATGTTCTGCTTTGTATGATTTCAGCAGCTTGTTGTCAGAATTCATCTGCTTCTGCTGCTAGCTTTCATTGTTCTTCAAGTGAGGGTTTTTGAGCTCAGAACTGATTGATATATATGTGGGATTTATCTGATTGTGTAGAACTTCTTATGATTGCAGAGTTGATTAATCAATGCTCTTGATGTTTTCATCTGTCATTCAAGTCATCAGATAGCATATCTTGTTTTTGATGAAACAGAGCATCTGCAAGAATGTTCTCTACTTCAGATCAATAACAAATTGTGAATGAAAAACAGCTAAGAAATAATGATCAATGTATATGTCTCTCAGTGAGCTTACAAGTGATTGTGAAGTACTCTAGATTTTTATGATCAGTGACAATCTCAAATCTTTCAACACTCATAAGTTCAGACTCTTATTTTTTGAGACATTATATGATCACTAGAAGCTTCTTGTTGTAGATCTTGTAGTTGCATTCAGCAGATGACATCTTTTTTAAGGTGAAGGCACAAGATTATAGAACATCTTTGTTATTATATTGCATTAGTGCTTCATCTACTATATAATCTGAGATATCTGTTTTGAGAATCATATGCTTATCTGAATTGAATGATTGTAGCATTGAAGTGTTTGTGAATATATGCTTCAGCTTTTTGAATGCTGTGTCTGCTTTGTCAGTTCATTGAAATACAGTGTCTTTTTGAGTCAGATTCATCAGTGATTGTACAATATCAGAGAAGTCTTTGATGAATCTTCAGTAGAAGTTGATGAATTCTAGAAAACTTCTAGTCTTTTTTACTGACACTGATGTCTCTCAGTTGAGAATTGCTTCCATCTTCTTAGAATTCATGTGTATGCCTTTTTCAGCTTCAATGATGAATTCTAGATAGATTATAGACTTGATCTCAAAGTCACATTTGTCAATGTTCACTTGCAGTTCAGTTTTTCATAGACAGTCAAGCATTTGTTGTATGTGCTTACAATGCTCAGTGAGCAATCCATTGATGAAGATCAAAATATCATTCATGTATACTGAGATGATCTCATCAAGCAGATCTCATAGAGCTCAGTTAATGTATTTCTGAAACATACTCAGAGTGTTCACTAATTCAAAGAAGATCACTGTTCATTTGTATAATCTATAATATGTATGAAAGACAGTTAGTCATTCATCATCTTCATTAATCCTTATCTTGTAGAAGGCTGCAGAGATGTCAAGTTTTGTAAATCATTTTACTTTTTCTATTCATTCAAGTGTTTCATTGATGAGTGAGAGAAGGTATCAGTTCTTCTGTGTAATCTTGTTGAGTTTTCAATAGTTGATATAGAATCATAAGTCTTCTTCTGATTTCTTTGCAAACAGTATCAATGCTGCAGTGGATGAGTTGCTAACATAAATGAAATCTTTGTCTAGTAATTCATTGAGTGTTTTTCATAGAATGAGAAGTTCATCACACAATATACTGTAGAGAGAATCTCAGAGCAGTTGCAGATTCTTACTATCTTTCTTAATGAGTTTAATTGTATGATCTATACTGGGTTCTCAGTGAGAGAGAAGCTTTTCAGCTTCTTTCTTATTGAACATATCTGTGAAGTCTTTGTATGATTTGAGTAGTTTCTTGTATGATTTCTTGAGATCTTTAAATTCTAACTTTTCTAATGCTTTTTTGATATCTGCCATGCTAGCAGTGAACACTTGGATATTCTTCTTCTCATATGCTTGATAAGTTAGTAGTTTGTATGCTTCTGCTGATATCTGGGTGAGATCAGTGGTTCTATCAACATTCTTCTCATAAACATGGTTGTCTTCTGAGAAAATAAGACAGTGATTGTGTGCATTCAACAAGGTTCCAAATTCTGTGAGTTATGATAGGCTGAGTATTAGATCATACTCAAGGTTTTGTATTTCATATGCATATATGTTCTTTTTCTTGTATTCTTCTACATTGACATTAAATCTTATCATGTTGTAGAAGATGAATTCTCTGAGGCTGTCAAATTCACTGAGCTTATACAGTTTGAGAAAGAAGATACACTGAAGCTTATGCTTCTCAATCAACTGAGTGTCTATAAGAGTGTAATGAAGAAAACCACTGTCTATCATTGCTTGTATATTGATTAAGCTATTTACAATGACAGAGATCATAATTGTGTCTGCTTGCATCTTCTACTTAAATCTTCAGCTAGCTTTCTGCTTCTTGAGTTTTTGTCTGTGTTTTAGAGTGAGAGCTTGTCTTTTCTCTGTTCTTGTCTATCCACAGACAATGCAGTGTTTACATGTGTGAGGGATTTACTCAGAGCAATTGCATTTGAACATTGATTCATGAAGTGCTCTGACTTGTCACAGTGTATGCAGACTTCTCTGACAATTCAGTTGACAGTATTCTTCTCTGAGACATTGAGAATTCTTGAATAACTTGTGTTTATGTGTGGGACTCAGTTCATTGATTCTGATTCAGAGGCAGAGGGTGCTGCAGAGTGGTTCAGAGTGTATGTATTTATTTGATGAAATTCTCTGTGATTTTGAAGCACACAGAACTGAGATAGATCATTGTTCAACAGACAAAGATCAGTACAGAATTCACTGTATATTGAGAGCTTCAGATACTCTATACTTCAGTTATGCAACTGAAAGTTCAAGTTTTTGAACAACATGTTGATCTTGATAGTGTTGTCTCAGTCTTGCCCATCTGCTTCTAGAAGCTTGTGATTGAATTCAGAAAGATAAATTGTCAATACAACATTCATCTGATGAGTTTGATTAAGCCAGTCTAATATCTTGGCTTGAAGTATAGAATTGAGAAAGAGAGAGTTGAGTTGTTGAAAGACTAGCTCTGATATATGCTGATGATTCTGATAATGACTCATTCAGAGTTGGAATTTTGCTAACACATCATCATTCAATCTGCTATGAATATATCATGCTTGATTGAATAGTGAGTCTATTGCTCATTCATCAATGTTCAATTTGATATTCACTTTTGACTTTCACATGAGGTAGAGTGCTAGATCTTCCTTGTATTTATCAAGGATTGAGAGCTTCTTGTAATAGGCGCAACGGAGATATCTATATTAGAAAATAGCTATGTGGCGATAGAAGAACACAGAACACGCCAGAATTAATGAGAAGGGACATAGCACACAGCATTATAAACAGCTGTAGTGTGTGGTGGTCATCTATATAATGCTTGCTGATATCTGTAGATATTAGGAGATCAGTGATTAGCTTTGAATAATAGAGATTGCTACCTTCTTAACATTCTACATGTGTACTTCACACTACTCTCATAATTATATCAACAACCATCTCTTACAATTCTAATCACTCTAAACTTTATTTGAGTGGTCTGTTGTTACGCACACCTACAATAAAGTATGCAACATTAGTTAAAACACACAAGATGGTCTCAATACACACAAGATCCCTTGAAAATCAATCTGAATCCTCTACCACCTCCAATGATCACAATGCATGTTTGCAACAGTTGAATGATCAAATCTGTGAACAAGAGCAGCAATTAGCTATTCTGCATGCACAACAGCAACTCAACAAGTTGGAAGCACAGATTTGTGGAGATACTCTCATCAAGCCTCAATTAATCCAGAATATTACCACAGGACCGCCGCAAAATCAATCTGTGAACAATACAGACAATGATAATGAAACACCACTGAGGTTAGAGATTAAGAACTATTATTGAGAAAAAAATATGTTAGAATTCAAGAACTATAAAGATCACATATTGACTCTCTTTACACATCATCATCAGTATTATCAAAAGAAGAAACACAAGATAAATGATGCTAAACTCTATCTTGACATTCATGTTAAGCAGAAATGATTGAATTTTGTATCATTGTATGAGAGACATGGAGGAGCAACATCATTGACTTTTGATGATATGCTATCACATCTAGAAATGCAAATTAACAATCCACAGAACCAACACTGATTGACAAGTCAAAAGTTTCAAGATACAAAGCAACAAGAATGACAATCAATACACAATTTCTCTAAATATTTTGAAGACTGAGAGTACTACTTACCCTCATATAGCAAAGAACAAAGAATGGATAACTTATGTAGTAAGACATTGAAGATATTACACACAGAACTCAACTGTTGAAATCAAGAGCCTCAGAACTACAAAGAGTTGCTTTGAACTCTACAGACTCTCAAGAAAAATATGTCAGAATGACAGTGTGCTATTCACAAAGAAAGATCTGCAATATTCATAGAGAATCAGCATTGTTCTGATAAATCTAGCAACTGTTGAAACAAGAGAAAACAAGAGAAACAAATGGGTTCAACTGAACAAATCAAAAAAGATAAATATAACTGAATGAAGAAGTGTTCTCACTGTCATAAGAAAGGTCATATTGCAAATAATTGTTGAATGTTACACTCTGAAAAGTGCAACCAAGTTCAACAAGCAAAAAATCAACAATTTCAATCATAGAAGCAGCTGCTGCATTGAGAATACAAACAACTAGACTGTGAGATAAACAGTTATTGGTGATGAATACATGAATGCTGACAGAAGTGGGATGGTCGATGATGTGGATGCTAGTGGATTCTGATGTGGATGTGAACTTTGTGTCCCACACCTGGGCATCAAAATATTTCTCAAAGGCAGAAGGTAAACCAAAAGTAGTGGAAGCAATTGATAATCATAAGATTAAATCATATGAACAACAAAGAGCTGCAATGAAGATTATCAATGACAAACATATCCTCTGAGAAGGATTCCACCATTTTGAAGAAGCCAACATTAGCAGATATGATGTAATTTTGAGCATGCCATGATTGAAAGCTGTGAACTCTGATATCAATTGAGTGTGAAGATGCTGAATCTATAGAAAAGCATCAAATATTAATCACATGCACCTGGATACTGCTAAAGAATTCACAACACTAATTGATGATGGCAATATTATATTCACTGCTTTATCATTACAAGCTGTGAGTGCAGCAACTGAGCCAAATATCTCAGATGATTATAAAGATTATCTTGATGTATTCCAAGAAGATATATCTGACACAGAACACACACCTCACAATCATGCTATAGATCTCAAACCTGGCAAGAAACCTCCATATCAATCAATATATAACTTATCACCTCAAGAACTCTCTGTCCTCTGAGAATATATCAAAAAGATATTAGAGAAGAATTGAATACATCCATTCAAGAGCTCAGTCAGTGTGTCAGTATTATTCACACTCAAGAAAGATGGAACCCTGCATCTTTGTGTGGATTATCAAGGATTGAATGAAATAACAGTCAAGAATCAATACTCACTGCTCTTAATAAGTGAAATACTTGATAGATTAGCAGGTGCCAAAATATATATGCAGCTGGACCTTAGAGACACATATCATAGAATTCACATACAAGCAGAGGATGAATGAAAAACAGCATTTTGAATATGATATGAACACTTTGAATATCTAGTCTTATCTTTTGAGCTAACCAATGCCTCTGTGATCTTTCAATCTTATATCAACAAAGCCCTCAGCAACCTTTTAGATGTATATTGCATGGCTTACCTTGATGATATTGTAATCTATTCAAACATGCTTGATGAACATGTCATCCATGTTAAGAATGTGCTGGAATGGTTAAGGCAATGAAGACTATATGCCAAACTTAGTAAGTGTACATTCCACACAACAGAAATTGGATTTTTGGGTTTTGTGGTTACCACACAGAGCATTACTGTCAAGAAACACTGCATTGATATGATTCTAGATTGGCCAGAACTGTGAACTATAAACAAATTGCAAATATTTCTAGAATTCATCAATTTCTATCATCAATTCATATACAAGTTCTCAATAATAACGGCACCCCTGACTGAATTGTTAAAAGGTTATGAAACAAAAAGGGGGAAGAATAATGCATCTGTCTAGTTAGATAAAAACTGCAAGCATGCAATTTTGCAGTTAAAAGAATGCTTTACAAAAGCATCATTGTTGGTCCACTTTGATCCACAGTGAAAACTCTGTATAGAAATGAATGGATCTGATGTTGCAATCACTGCAGTAATATCACAATTAATGGATGATGATCACTGACACTCAATCACATTTTGGTCTAGAAAGCTCACAGAAACAGAAAGACATTATCAAACATATGATCTAGAAATGTTGTCAATTGTAGAAGCTTTCAGACAATGATGCCACTACTTACATGATAGCAGGCACTCAATAACTGTTTTATCTGACCATGTCAATCTCCAGTGCTTCATGACAATGAAGCAGCTAAATGAGTGTCAGATTCACTGGATGGAAATGCTCTCAGTGTTTGATTTTGAAATAGAGCACCATTCTGGCAAAAATAATCCTGCAGATGTATCAAGTCATTGCTCAGATTTTGTAAAACACACAGTTTTTTTGACAGAGCTCTCTACTCTGCAAGAGAAGCTGTGTAAGAGAATCTTTAAGTCACTAAAGACAAAAGAAAACACAAAGTTAGATCAATGTGTCAAGATGATGTGAAAAAATCTGCAAGCTAATGAAAATTGTTGAGTGAAGAGACTTATAGTCATCAATGACAACAATCTCTGCAGAATAAAGAATGCATCTGCAGATGAGAACAAGATCACAGATGTTACAGAGTTAAATCTAGAGACTCTGATGTCACAGATTCTAGTCATCAAGATATTTGAGTCTGAGACAGTCTATTGTGAAGAGATAGCTGAATCTATCATTGAACTCTTACTGCAGATTTAGAATAGAGACACCAGCACATCTGAACTTTGCAGAAGACTAGAGATGAGTGACACTAGTGTAGATAATCATTCAATCTGAGCAGTAGATAAAGATGATCTGCTCAGAAAAGATGATAAAGTCTACATATTACAAGACAAGACTGTAAAACATGAAATAATGAAAATGAATCATGATGATCCTCAAGATGGCCATTTTTAGCAAAGTTTAAAGATGATTTAAATGATCTATGTTCAGATTGTCAGTTATATGAAAATTCAGAGCATCTTCTGTTACTTTGTACAAAGTATTCAGAACTAAGATTGAGACTGAGAGAGAAGTATCAACTGAATCAGTTAAATTTAAGTTTGTTATTCAATACAAAAGCTGGAAATATGTTCTTAATTGAATATTTAAATGAGTCAAATGTTGCTACAAGAGCTTGTTTGAATAGTGTCACTTGATGATATTTAGATCAGTTGTTTTTGTTTATTTTATTTTGATCTTTTCTTTAACTTTGTTTATTGTTAATTTTCATTTGTTTCAAGCAGTTTGCTTCATTATTTGTTGATAATAGTCATTGCAAATGTTTTTTCTTTTCTGTTGATTTTTAATAGCTGCTGTCTTTTATAATATTTATTTCCTTTGTTTTGAAGTTGAGTTGTGCTAACCCATTGACATTCTTTTGATTTTATTTTTGAATTGAATAGTTTGAATAGTTGTTTGATTCTGGGCTGGAATTCTGTTAATGCATGTGTCAAATTGTTTTTGTATATTAGAATATTCTTGATTTGAAAAATCCTGAAGTATTTCAGGTAGATGTCATAGTCACTGACTGTATACATCTATAATTGAAGAATAATAATAATAATAATAATAATAATCAAGATGGCCATTTTGGATGTGACAAAATCATTGAAGTGATCAAACACAAGTACTTGTGGCATGGTATGAGTGATGAGATTGCAGAATATGTGAGAACTTGCAATGTTTGTCAATATATCAAGATATCACAGCACAAGCTGTACAGGTTGCTACAATCACATTCAGTGTCAGATAAAAAATGACATACAATTAGCATGGACTTTATTGAAGATCTGTCAGATAATAAAAAGAGAAGTCAAATCTATAATACTATTGTCATATTTGTTGATTTATTCATCAAATGAGCCATAATTGTGCCCACATCTTCAGAGCTAGATGCAGAAGAACTCATGAACATTATTGTATGAAGAATTGTGAAGAACTTTGGCCTACCTGCAAACATTATTAGCAACTGAGATTCATTAATAAATAGCAAGTTTTGATCAACATTGTGTTACCTGCTCCATGTCCAACAAAAATTATCAACAGCATTCCACCCGCAAACCAACAGCCAGACAGAATGATTGAACCAGATGATTGAACATTATCTTTGCACATATTGCAGCTACCAGCAAGATAATTGGATAGAATGGATTCCTCTGACACAATGAGCATATAACAACACCTTCCACACATTGATAAAAATGACATCATCTGAAGCAATGATCAGCCGACCAACTGAACTTCGCATAGACATGAAACCCCCAAGCATAGATGTGTCAAAATCAGTGATGAAACAAGTGAAATGAATGAAGCAAGCAGAGAACAAGATCTGAGAATGTCTGAAAGCTGTCAAAGCAGCTGAGAAAAAGTATTACAATCAGCACCACATATCAAAAAGCTTTAGAATAGAAGACTGAGTAATGCTGCATGCAAAAAATATATCCATCTTGTGATTCTCACTCAAACTAGATTATTGATTTTTGAGTCTCTTTCAAATAATTGATATTCATAGTATGCAGATGTACAAACTGAAACTCACACTGTAATATAAAGAAATTCATTCTGTATTCCATGTTTCCCTTCTCAAATCTTATCATGCACACGACAGACAAATCCTGCAAGCAGAATCAATAATTATAGACACACAAGAGAAATGAGAAGTTGAAGCTATATTAGACAAGCATCAATACCACAGTCAAACACAATATCTTGTCAAATGAAAAGATTGTACAGACACAGATAATTCTTGAGAACCCAAGAAAAACTTGATGAATAGTCAGAAGTACTTGGAACAGTTTAATAAAATCTATCAGAAGTCAGTTAGTAAACAAAAACAAAGAAGACAACAATGACTGCTGAATATACTTATTCCACTCAGAGATTAAAAAACAGATCTGTCTCAGCTTGGCCAGTGTCATTTGAGAAATTATCATCAAGACAAATCTGCTTATTATTCTGGATTTCCTCAACTGATGAAGTATGATGTTTCAATGATGATTTGAAAGCTGCAATCAGTGATGTAACCACTGAAATCTCATCAATCACTGTTTCAGCTGAAGCCTCAGAAGAACTGTTTTGTTGAATCTCTCAGATCTTCACAGCAAAGAATTTAACTGCTGCAGTCACAGCACTCTGCAAAACATTAACATTCAAAGCATTCACATCAGTGACAATTAGATTCTCAGCAGTGTTGATAACCATCTGAGTCAATTCAACAGCATCCACTGACATCTAATAGAAAGTTAATATTATATACTGTAAAAACATCTGTTTTGAATAATAACTTACTGGAATGCAGATGTACTTTGTCATCAAGCAGTGCTTGCATTTTTTGCATCAACCCTCAGCAGACTCACAATGATGATGGGGGGACATTGTCAAATGTCAAATACAACAACAGTAATATGCTGCTGTGTTTCTTTCTAACACTTCAACAGAACCATCCACTTCCTCATCTTCATCTACATTATCAGTTGACTCAAATAATGTACCAAGATCTTGGCCCAGCAAGGATGACATCAATATAATAGCAGAATGCAAAAACATGCTTTCTGAAACACTGCTATGATCAAATGTCACACTCTGCTGTGACAACAGATCATCAGAGTTCACATAGAATTCTAGAACCTCATCTGTGTTCTCATAGACCTGCATATCAAGTACAAACCTTGCAATGACAGTTTGATACATGGCAAATCTCTCATCTGAAACTTCATTGAAGAGCAGCATCTTGTAAAATTCATCAATCAAAGATTGACTGATTTCATGAAAGTGCTCAGACATCTAAAACTCATTAGTACTCATAACAACCTCAGTTTAAGAAAACTTACAGCAGCACAACTTCTATTTGATATATAGCAGATGTGACAGCATGTCCATTCATCATTCACAAAGCAAAGATATACTGAGGGGTTCTGCAATCTCTCCAAACAACCCAAGCAAATGCTCTCAATGACAGACAGTATATCACTCTTTATAGACTCTGAATCAGCAACAGAAACAACTGGTTCTGACATTCTATCATAACTTTAATCAGTATCAAGACCTTGTTCAAAGGAGGAGGAGAAGCAAAAGCAATAAGAAAGAAAAACAGATGTTGAAGATTGGAATCAATATTACAATGTTGATCAAAGAGATTGCAACAACACAAAACTCAACCCAAAATGAAAAACACAATCATACAATCAAAACTTCAAATTTCACAATAAAAATTGCATGAGAGAATACAGCATACTTTGTTTGATAAATTGATGTATTCTTTTTAAATAAAAAATTGTTGGTGGTGATGGTGGTGATGATTTTTGTTAGGGTACAATTTTTTGATGTAAAAGTCAAAGAAAAGAGGTTCAGAAGTTGTGTCTAAATCATGATTGAACTGCAATGACACTGGAGATGGAAAAACATTCTCTCAAAACAGCAACACTTCAGAATTAACTCTGACAATTAATCCAGTCCAATTCTGCAAACTTCATACAATATCAACCACACAGCACATATTATGAACTTCACACATTACAGTAAGAAGCTCTGAGGACCAGGTCTTTGAAGAAGGAAGATAATTGTAATAGACACAACAGAGATATCTATATTAGGAAATAGCTATGTGACAATAGAAGAACACAGAACACACCAGAATTAATGAGAAGGGACATAGCACACAGCATTATAGATGGCTGTAGCACATGATGGTCGTCTATATAATGCTCACTGATATCCATAGATATTAGAAGATCAGCAATTAGCTTTGAATAATAGAGATTGCTACCTTCTTAACATTCTACATGCGTACTTCACACTACTCTCATAATTATACCAACAACCATCTCTTACACTTCTCTCTTGGGGGCTTTTTGTGAGACATGAGTGTAGAAGAAATGGTGAATGTGGGAGTGCTCATCTCAGCAAGTCATTATTACAATTCAGTCATCTGTAGCATCTGCTGCTGAAGGATGCTTTATAGATCTAAGTTATTGTCCACTGCATTCAGATGCAGTGGGTGTTTGTAGAATTGTTTGTAGTTCATTTCAATGTCTAAGAACATGTAATAATAATAAAAAAAAAAAGAAAAGAAATACTTGTAGACACTCAGTCCTCTCACAGACACTATTTGCAGTGTTGTGATGCTAAGCTTTGTCAAGCTTCTTTGTGAACACTATTCACAGCATTACAGTTTGTAGACACTCAGACCTTGTAGAACATGGTCAATTGTGTCTCAGACACTTAGACATGACAGTCTATATAACTAACAATAGAGGCACTCAGACTCATGAGAGATCTCTTGTAACAACTAGACACTCAAGCCTGTAAATGATGCACTCAGGTGTAAGAACTGGTAACAAGGCACTTGAGTCTTAAACACAGAAAAATCAATTTGTAATGTAATGAATGTACTTTGATTAACAATCTAGCACTATTCTAATACAGATTATGAATTGATTAAGAAAAGAAAGAGAAAAGAAATCAGAAGAAAAGATTGTACAAAGAAGATTCTTATAGAGAGAAGTTCAGAGTGGAAGAATATCAGAAATCACTCTACAGTGAAGTGCAGAGCAGAAGAACATTAAGAGCTATACAGAAGAATTGTTAGAAACTATACAAGCACAGAATATGAAATGAGAGAATCATTGAGAGCTATATAAAAGAATTGTTAGAGACTACACAAGTGTGGAACACAGAGTGGGAGAACATTAGAAGCTATACAGAAGAATTGTTAGAGACTACACAAGCATGAAGCATGAAGTGGAAGAATGTTAAGAGCTACATGGAAGAATTGTTAGAAACTACATAAGTGTGGAGCATGGAGTGGAAGAACATCGAGGGTTATGTGAGGTCACAACAGCCAGAAACAAGTGGGTGCAGAAGAGGAGTTGATTGTGTAAGTTAATTACTAACAGATGCTAACCTGTCACAGATTCTCAGTTAAATTTTAAATCTCATATTCAGATAAAAGTTGCAAGTGCTGAAAGAATCTTAAACAGTATTTTAAGACTTTCAAATACTGAAAGAGACTTGTCTTTTCAAGCAATGAGACAATTATATATTGCTTGTATAACCTGTTTCAGACTTTGCATTTCAAATATGGTGGAAAAATCAAAAGAGTTTTGTAGAAAGGTTTCAAAAGCTTCAAGATTCAGCTTTAAGAAAAATCTTGGGAGTATTTAAAACCTCTTCAATTAAAGCCATGGATGAGATTTGATAAAATCTGTATGAATTATGCTCTCAGAATTATGAAGTTATATTTCAATCATTCAATTAGAAAAAGAGTTTCAACTTCTTTTCCAAGTGAATCAACTGAAGTAGATCTGAATTGGGAGTCTTATCTGGATTGGAATGAAATAAATTCATCTGATAATTCAACATCTGTGCAAAGAAAGAAGATACCATCTCAGTTATTTAGAATTTGCTCCATGATTAAAGACAATTTCTCTAGTTTAAATGTGGAGAAAGTGGTCTTTGAAAATCTCTCTCCTTGGAAGAAAAATCTTGCCAGTCTTATTGATTTAAATATTAGTCAACTTTCAAAAGAAGATCAGACTGAACAACATCTAAATCTTCTAAAACAAATGAGAAACAAAGCAATTTTTATCTACACTGATGACTCAAAATGTGAGAAAACAGGCAATCTTGGAGCTGAAATAGTATATTCAGAAAATGATAAAAACTATATTCTTGATTCTTGGCAAATTGGAAAAGAGTCAGAAGTTTTTAATGCTGAATTATTTGCAATTTCAAGAGCTTTCAAATTGATTGAAATGAAGATTGAACAATGGAAAAGATTTGAGCATATTTGAATATTCTCTGATAGTCAAGCTGAGCTTAAAAGACTTCAAAGTAATAAAATCAGCAGTGGACAGTCAATACTAGAGCTGATTTTGAAAAGTCTTCAAAATATTCAAAGAAAAATGTCATTCAATTGTTCTATTCATCTTCACGACAATGAAATGGCTGATGAAGCTGCAAAAAAAGCAACTGAATTAGAAATCAGCTTTCAAAAAATTATAACATGAACTTTTATTAAGAGGAAAATAAGAGAATCATATTTGCAAAAATGGCAAGATATCTGGTTTTTACAAAGAAAGAGTGTACATTATTCCAGGTTTGAAACTAAGTCAAAATGAAAAACTTGCTCAATAAAATGTAAAAAGAAACTTTTTGCTACAATAATGCAGCTAAAGCTTGGACATGGTTATTTTAAATCATATTTAACAAAAATTAGAAATGATTTAGATGACTTATGTTCAGATTGTCAGTTATATGAAAACTCAGAGCATCTTCTTTTACTTTGTACAAAGTATACAGAGTTAAGATTGAGATTGAGAGAGAAGTTTGAATTGAGACAGTTAAATTTAAAACTTTTATTCAATACAAAAACTGGAAATGAATTCTTGATGAAATATTTGAAAGAATCAAATATTGCAACAAGATTTCAATTGAATAGTTTGATTTGATAAGAAACTCAATTTTTTTTCTTTTTCTTTTGTTTCTATATATTTGCTTTAATTTTTGTTTTTGTTTTTATTTTTATTTTGTTACTTTGAAATTTGTTTCATTTTGATTATTTTGATTTTGTTTTGTTTTGAGAAGTTTGATTTGTGAATGGTTTTTTTTTTCTTTTCTTTTAATAGCTGCTGTTTTGTTATAATGTTTATTTTATTTGATTTAAATTGAATGTACTGATCTGTTGTCATTCTTTTGACATTCTTTCTTATATTGAATTGTTTGAATAGTTGTTTGATTCTGGGCTGGAATTCTGCTATTGCATGTATTAAATTGACTTTGTATATTAGCTTATTCTTAAGTTGAAAAATCCTGAAATATTTCAGGTAGATGTCATAGTCACTGACTGTATATATCTATAATAACAGAAGAATAATAATAATCTCAATGATTCTTTCATTTCATGCTCTGTATTTATATAGTTTCTAACAATTTTTCTGTGTAGTTCTTAATGTTCTTTCACTCTGCACTTCACTGTGAAGTGACTTCTGATATTCTTTCATCTCAAACTTCTCTCTATAAGAATCTTCTTTATACAATCTTTTCTTCTGATTTTTTTTCTTTTTCTTTTTTTAATCAATTTGTAATCTGTATTAGAATAGTGCTAGATTGTTAATTGAAATATGTCTGTTACATTACAAATTGATTCTTCTGTGTTTAAGATCTGAGTGTTTCATTATTAGTTCTTACACTCAAGTGTATCATTTAAGATCTGAGTGTCTTATTATTAATTCTTACATTCAAGTGCATTGTTTATGTAACGGGCGTACTTCGATTAACGATTTGATACTATCCTAATTACAGATTACAAATTGATTAAGAAAAGAAAGAGAAAAGAAATCAGAAGAAAAGATCATATGAAGAGGGTTCTTATAGAGAAAAGTTCAGAGTGGAAGAATATCAGAAGCTGCTCCACAGTGAAGCATGAAGTGAAAGAACATTAAGAGATATGCATAAGAATTGTTAGAAACTATATGAGCACAGAGTGTGAGGCAGGGGAATCATTGAGAACTACACAGAAGAATCATTAGAGACTATATAAGTATGAAATATAAAGTGAAAGAACATTAGAAGCTACACAGAAGAATTGTTAGAAACTACACAAGTGTAGAGCATGAAGTGAAAGAACATTGAGAATTACACAAAATCACAACAGTCAGAAACAAGCAGATGCAGAAGAAGAGTTGATTGCATAAGTTAATTACTAACAGATGCTAATCCATCACATTATCCCTCTCTATCAGAGTGAGTGAGGACTTGTAGATGTTGAGAGCAGTGATATCCTTCAAGACAGACATGGATTCTCAGATTGGATGATCATATTCTACTCATTTGATGAGGTATTTGTGGTGGTGGTGGTTGGTTCTATTGTCAAGAATTGCTTCAATTTCCCACTCAAGTTCATTGTCTTCTTCTACAATGACAGATGGCTGTCAATTGAAGGTTCTCTGTGAGAGGAATGGATTCTCAGCTGTGAGTCAGAGCAGGTTTGTATGAAAGATATTGTGGATGTCAGACAGAGTGTTGAGTTGATAATTGTGTATGTCTAGCACTTTCTTCACTGTATATTTGATGTGATAGTAATCTAGTATACACAAGAGATGATCTGTTCTTATGTTCTTGAGATTCAGTCAGACTTTGTCTTCTACATAATATTGAATTGCAGAACTTCTTCTGATGTTTACTTGATTCTCATAATCTTGCTGAGCACTGATCATTGAAGCTTCTGCTCATTCACAGACTTTCTTCAACTTGCTCACAATGTGTGAGGTGTAGTGACAGTGTGAAGAGTAACAGTAGAAGATAGTTTATAGCATAGCGGAGATAACAGTAATATATTGCAGAGTGTAGTATAGTAGTGTAACATAGTGTAGCTAATCACTAAGAAAGAAAAGAAAGAGAAAGAAGATGTGCGAAATACATACATCAATATATATATACATATAGAAATAGCGGTAGCGAGAGTATAATGGAAAGAGGTAAGAATAAGTGAAGATAATAAGAAAATAATAAACAAATGCATTACACAATGTTCTCTGCTGTCTGTATGAAGCTGTGGGTGTATATGATTTCTTGGGGAGTCTCAAGAAAGTTCAGAATCTCTAAGTTGTATCTGTGTAGAAAGAAGAATGAGTTTACATCTGTTGTGACAGAATCTCAACTGTTAATTACAATCTCAGTATGTGACAGCAGATTGCTTCAGTTGTCTTCTGTGTAATTGCAGAACTTACAGAGAATGTTTTTTACTGTTTGTATTATTCTCTCAGTAGCTTCATCAGTCTCTGAGTGATATGCTGTTGATAACTTTTGTTCAATTCTTAATAATTGATATATACAGGCTCAGAGTGCACTGACAAATTGACTGTCTCTATCTGATACAATGAATGAAGACAGACTGTGTATATGATAGAACAGACTTCTGATGAAGACATCTGCAACTACTTCAGCATTTATCTTGTCACAGAGCTGTAGTATTACACCCTTGCTGAGTCAGTCAACAATGACTAGAATGTTTGTAGAATCTTCACTTTTGAATAAAAAAACTGCAAAATTGATAGCTATATCATGCTAAGTTTGATTGAGAACAGATAGAGGCTTCAGTATCTTTTTTCAGCATTCATATCATACTATCACTGAGCTGCAGCAATCACAGTTGCATATGAATCAGTATATATCTTTCAATATATCTGATCAGTAAAATTCTTGAGTAACAATGTTGTACATGATTTTGTGTTCTGAATACTCAGTCATTGACAAGTCATGAATTTCTTGCATGATCTGTGTTTGTAGAGGTTCTGAATCAGAGACTTATTGTCTATTTCAAAAGTGTAAATGATTGTCATCATCAATTGAACATGCTGAGATGTCTGTTCTTGGGTATATGTCTGTGGGAAATCAAGATGTTTTACTTTGTATAGCTTCAGTGACTTGCTGTCAGAATTCATCTGCTTCTGCTGCTAGTCTCCATTGTTCTTCAAGTGAGGATTCTTGAGCTCAGAACTGATTGATATGTACACAGAATTTGTCTGATTATGTAGAACTTTCTATAATTGTAGAGTCAATTAACTGATGCTCTCAGTGTTTTCATCTGTCATCTAAGTCATCAGATGATATATCTTGTTCTTGATGAGACAGAGCATTCACAAGAATGTTCTCTACTTCAGATTGATAACAAATTGTGAATGAAAAACAGCTAAGAAACAATGATCAATGCATATATCTCTCAATGAGTTTATAAGTGATTGTGAAGTATTCTAAGTTCTTATGATCAGTAACAATCTCAAACTTCTCAACATTCATAAGTTCAGACTTTCATTCTTTGAGACATTGTATGATTGCTAGAAGCTTCTTGTTGTAGATTTTGTAGTTGCATTCAGCAGATGATATCTTTTTCAAGATAAAGACACAGAGTTGTAGAACATTTTCATTATCATATTGCATTAGTACTCTGTCTATTATATAACTCAAAACATCTGTTTCAAGAATTGTATACTTATCTGAATCAAATGATTGCAGCATTGAGATGTTTGTGAACATACACTTCAGCTTTTTGAATGCTGTGTCCACTTTCTCAGTTCATTGAAATACAGCATCTTTCTGAATCAGATCTGTCAGTGGTTGTATGATATTGGAGAATTCTGTCTTTGATGAATCTTTGATAGAAGTTGACAAATTCTAGAAAGCTTCTAGTCTCTTTTACTGAGACTGATGCCTCTCAGTTGAGAATTGCTTCCATCTTCTTAGAATTCATATATACATCTTTTTCAGCTTTGATGATGAATTCTAGATAGATTGTAGACTTGATCTTGAAGTTGCATTTATCAATGTCCACTTTCAGTCCAGCTTTTCATAGACAGTCAAACACTTGTTGTATGTGCTTGCAGTGCTCAATGAGTGATTCATTGATGAAGATCAGAATATCATTCATGTACACTGAGACAATCTCATTGAGCAGATCTTGTAGAGCTCAGTTAATGTATTTCTGAAACATGCTCAGAGTATTCACTAATTCAAAGAAGATCACTGTTCATTCATATAATCTGTAATGTGTACAAAAAGTAGTTAGTCATTCATCATCTTCATTAATTCTTATCTTATAGAAAGCTGTAGAGATGTCAAACTTTGTAAATCATTTTGCTTTTTCTATTCATTTGAGTGTTTCTGTGACAGATTAGCATCTGTTAGTAATTAACTTACGCAATCAACTCCCCTTCTGCACCCGCTTGTTTCTGGCTGTTGTGATCTCATATAACTCTCAATATTCTTCTGCTCTGTGCTCTGCACTTGTGTAGTTTCTAACAATTCCTCTGTGTAGCTCTTAATATTCTTTCACTCTGTATTTCACACTTGTGTAGTCTCTAACAATTCTTCTGTGTAGCTTCTAATGTTCTTCTGCTCTGTGTTCTGCACTCATATAGTCTCTAACAATTCTTTCATGTAGTTCTCAATGATTCCCCCACTCCACACTTCACACTTGTGTAGTTTCTAATGATTCTTACACATATCTCTTAATGTTCTTCTGCTCTGTGCTTTACTGTGGAGTGGCTTCTGATATTCTTTCACTCTGAACTTTTCTCTATAAGAACCCTCTTTGTACAATCTTTTCTTCTGATTTCTTTTCTCTTTCTTTTCTTAATCAATTTGTAATCTGTAATTAGAATAGTATCAAATTGTTAATTGAAGTATGTCTGTTACATTACAAATTGATTCTTCTGTGTTTAAGGTCTGACTGTCTCATTATTAGTTCTTACATTCAAGTGCATTGTTATCAGTTCTTACATCTGAGTGTGTTGTTTACAGATCTGAGTGCCTAGTCATTATAAGAGATCTCTCATGAGCTCAAGTGCTCTTATCATTAGTTATATAGACTGTTATGTCTAAGCATCTGAAACACAATCAAATGTGTTCTACAAGGCCTGAGTGTCTATAAACTGTAACACTGTGAATAGCATTCACAAAGAAGCTTGATTAAGCTTAGTGCTGCAACACTGCAAATAGTGTCTGTGAGAGAACTGAGTGTCTAACAAGTATTCCTTTTCTTTTATTATTATTACATGTTCTTAGATATCAAAATGAACTACAAACAATTCTATGAACACTCACTGCATTCAAATGTGGTGGATGACAACTTAGACCTACAAAGTATCCTTCAGCAGCAAGTACTACAGATAGCTGAATTGCAATGATGATTTGCTGAGATGAGCACTCTTATGTTCACTGTTCCTTCTACACCCACATCTTATGAAAAGTCTTCAAGAGAGAAACTTTTAATCCTTGATAAATATGAAGAAGATCTAGCACTCTACCTCATATGAAAGTCAAAAGCAAATATCAAATTGAACATTGATGGACAAGCAATAGACTTGTTATTCAATCAAGTGTGGTATATTCATAGCAGATTGAATGGTGATGTGTTAGTGAAATTTCAACTCTGAATGAGTCATTGTCAGAACAATCAGTGTATATCAGAGCTAGTTTTCTGACAACTCAACTCTCTCTTTCTTGATTCTACACTTCAAATCAAGGTGTTGGACTGGCTTAATCAGACTCATCAGATAGATATTGTGTTGATAATTTATCTTTCTGAATTTGATCACAAGCTTCTAGAAGCAGATGGACAAGACTGAGATGATACTGTCAAGATCAATATATTGTTCAAGAACTTGAACTTTCAGTTGTATAACTAAAGTGTAGAGTGTTCAAAACTCTCAACATACAGTGAATTCTGTACTGATCTTTGTCTGTTGAACAATGATCTGTCTCAGTTTCACACACTTCAAAATTGCAGAGGATTCTGCTGAACAAATGTGTATACTCTGAATCACTCTGCAGTGCCCTTCATCTCTGAATCAGAATCAATGAACTGAGTCTCACATGTAAATGCAAGTCATCTGAGAGTCTCCAACATCTCAGAGAAGAATACTGCTGACTGAATTGTCAGAGAAATCTGCATACACTGTGACAAGTCAGAGCACTTTGTAAATCAATGTTCAAATGTGATTGCTCTGAGTAAACCCCCCACACATGTAAATGCTGTGTTGTCTGTGGATAAGCAAGAACAGAGAAAAGATGAGCTCTCACTCTAAAATATGAATGAGAGCTCAAGAAGCAGAAAGCTAGCTGAAGATTTGAGCAGAAGATATAAGTGAATACAATCATAATTTCTGTCATTGTAAATAGCTTAGTCAATGTATGAGCAATGATAGACAGTGATTTTCTTTACTACACTCTTATAGACACTCAGCTGGTTGAGAAGCATAAGCTTCAGCATATTTTCTTTTTCAAACTGTGTAAACTCAGTGGATTTGACAGCCTCAGAGAATCCACCTTCTACAATATAGTAAGATTTAATGTTGATGTAGAAGAACACAAGAAAAAGAATGTATATGCATACAAAATACAAGACCTTGAGTATGATCTAATGCTCAGTCTATCATGACTCACAGAATTTGAAACCTTGTTGAATGCATGCAATCACTGTCTTATTTTCTCAGAAGATGACTGTGTTTACAAGAAGAATGTTGATAAAACTGCTGATTTCACTCAGATATCAGTGAAAGTGTACAAACTACTAATCTGTCAAATGCATGAGAAGAAGAATGTTCAAGTGTTTGCTGCTAGCATGATGAATATCAAAAAAGTGTTAGAAAAGCTAGAACTCAAAGATCTCAAGAAACTGTGCAAGAAACTATCTGAATTGTATGAAGACTTCACAGATGTGTTTGATGAGAAAGAAGCTGAAAAGCTTCCTTCTCATCAAGAACCTGGTATAGATCATATAATTGAGCTCATCAAAAAGAATAATAAAAATCTGC
This sequence comes from Histoplasma ohiense, assembly GCA_017607445.1. Taxonomy (NCBI): domain Eukaryota; kingdom Fungi; phylum Ascomycota; class Eurotiomycetes; order Onygenales; family Ajellomycetaceae; genus Histoplasma; species Histoplasma ohiense. The sequence continues at coordinate 6,592,464 of JAEVHH010000001.1, forward strand.
AACCACTCTGAAGTTCTCTCTACAGCATGTCATGTGATGAGCTTCTCATTCTATGAAAAATGCTCAATGAACTACTGAACAAAAGCTTCATTTGTGTTAGCAACTCATCCACTGCAGCATCTGTACTGTTCATGAAGAAATCAGAAGAAGGCTTATGATTCTGCATTGACTACTGAGAACTCAACAAGATTACATGAAAGGACTGATACTCTCTCCCACTCATCAATGAAATACTTGAATGAATAGAAAAAGCAAAATGATTTATAAAGCTTGACATCTCTGCAGCCTTCTATAAGATAAGGATTAATGAAGATGATGAATGGCTAACCACTTTTTGTACATGTTATGAATTATATGAATGAACAGTAATTCTCTTTGAATTAGTGAATGCTCTGAGCATGTTTCAGAAATACATTAACTGAGCTCTACAAGATCTGCTTGATGAGATCATCTCAGTGTATATGAATGATATTCTGATCTTCACTGATGAACTGCTCACTGAGCATCACAAGCATGTACAACAAATGCTTGACCATCTATGAAAAGTCAGACTGTAAGTGGATATTGACAAATGTGACTTTGAGATCAAGTTTATGATCTATCTAGAATTCATCATTGAAGCTGAAAAAGATGTATGTATGAATTCTAAGAAGGTGGAAGCAATCCTCAACTGGGAGACATCAGTCTTAGTAAAAGAAACTAGAAGTTTTCTAGAATTTGTCAACTTCTACTGAAGATTCATCAAAGACTTTTCTGATATTGTACAACCACTGATGAATCTGATCTGGAAAGACACTGTATTTCAATGGACTGATGAAGTGGATGCAGCATTCAAAAAGCTGAAGTATATGTTCACAAGCATTCTGATGCTGCAATCATTCAATTCAGATAAGCATACAATTCTTGAAATGAATGTCTCAGATTATGTAGTAGATGGAGCACTGATGCAATATGATAATGAAGATGTTCTACAACTCTATATCTTCATCTTGAAAAAGATGTCATCTGCTGAATGCAACTATGAAATCTATGACAAGAAGCTTCTAGCAATCATACAATGTCTTGAAGAATAAGAGTTCAAACTTATGAGTGTTGAAAAGTTTGAGATTGTTACTGATCATAAGAACTTAGAGTACTTCACAATCACTTGTAAGCTCATTGAAAGGCATATGTATTGATCATTGTTTCTTAGCTGTTTTTCATTCACAATTTATTATTGACTTGAAGTAGAGAACACTCTTGTGAATGCTCTTTTCCACTGAGAATAAGATATGCTATCTGATGACTTGAACAACAGATGGAAACACTGAGAGTATTGATTAATTGACTCTGCAATCATAGAAAGTTCTATACAATCAGATGAACTCTGTGTACATGTCAATCAGTTCTGAGCTCAAGAACTCTTGCTTTAAGAACAATGGAAGCTAGTAGTAGAAGCAGATGAATTCTGACAACAAGCTGCTGAAGCTGTATGAAACAGAGCATCTCAATTCCCCACAGATGTATACTCAAGAATGGATATCTCAGCATGTTTGATTGATGATGACAACTGCTTATACTTTTGAGATAGATGATGAGTTCTCAATTCAGAATCTCTATGAATATGAATCATGCAAGAGATTCATGACTTACTGATGATTGAATATTCAGAATGTGAAATCATGTACAACATCATCATCTGAGAATTCTACTGATCAGATATGTTGAAAGATATACACTGGTTTGTACACAACTGTGATTGCTGTGACTCAGTGATGATATGATGTGAACACTGAAAAGAGATGCTGAAGCCTCTATCTGTTTCTGATCAAACTTGATGTGATATAGCTATCAATTTTGCAGTTTTCTTACTCAAAAGCAGAGATTCTATGAACATTCTAGTCATTGTTGACTGACTCAGCAAGAATGTAATACTACAGCTCTGTGACAAGATGAATGCTGCCCGCGTGGCGCAGTTGGTAAGACTGTTACCCAAGGTAGCACTGTTAGATGTGCTGTAGATTCGAATTCTGCTGCTGGCAAGGTTCTATTTTTGAGCCACTTCTTACCCATGAAGGCCTCTGTGACCAGGGGCCAAGCCTAGTGAGGCAGTGCTGACAGGGGTGCTGCTTGGCAGTGGTGAGGGTGGTGGCTGCTGAAAGCCACACTCATTAGTGCCAAGCAGCCCCTCTGTCACTAGTGCTGATCTAAGCAAGATCCGATGATTACAGAGGGTCGAGTATAGGGTGCTTATACATACTAGCATCTGCCAAGGCCCCCAGCATCTAGGGGGCCACCCCAACAACAGAGAATGATTTTAAAAACCATCCGATTGGCTGCCTCATCAGAGGGGTAGTAGCAAGCCAAGCAGGACACCCTGGTAGGCGCCCTATTCAGAGCCCACTAGTGGTCATCTAACACTATTAGTGGGTTATCATCGGGTGGGGTAAGCCTATGGTTAGTCCCTTACACGGGGCAAGGCCACGACGGCCGGTTGGTAGGCCAAGGGGGCAATGGGCCGAGATCGGCAACTGGAAGCTCTGGGCTATGGTGATGCCTAGGGTGGGCAGTGGCGCTTAACTAGGACCCCCAGCTGGAAACCCCAGAACTAGTTAAAGCGGCCCGAGAGGACGGATGCGGTGGTCGGTTGGTTATAGGGGTAAATGTAACTAGCTTAAGGTGCATCCTGCGTGGAGTAGCCACATAGTCAAAAACTTCAAAACTTAGCTTTAAGAAAAATCTTAGAAGTATTCAAAACTACTCCAATTAAAGCTATGGAAATTGAAGCCTCTATTTCTCCACCACAAGTGAGATTTGATAAAATCTGTATGAATTATGCTCTCAGAATTATGAAGCTATATTCACATCATTCTATTAGAAAGAGAGTTTCAAGTTCTTTTCCAAATGAGTCAAATGGATTAGAATTAGATTGAGAACTTTATCTTGATTGAAATGAGACTGATTTATCTGAAAATTCAAGTTCTTTACAAAGAAGAAGGATACCATCTCAGTTATTTAGAATTTGCTCAATGATTAAGAACTGTTTCTCTAGTTTAAATGTAGAGAGAGTAGCTATTGAAAATCTCTCTCCTTGGAAGAAAAGTCTTGATAATCTTGTTGATTTAAACATTAGTCAACTTTCAAAAGAAGATCAGACTCAAGAACATTTAAAGCTTTTGAAACAAATGAAAAATAAAGCAATTCTTATATACACTGATGACTCAAAATATGAGAAAACAGGCAATCTTGGAGCTGGAATAGCATATTCAGAAAATGATAAAAACTATATTCTTGATTCTTGGCAAATTGGAAAAGAGTCAGAAGTTTTTAATGCTGAATTATTTGCAATTTCAAGAACTTTCAAATTGATTGAAATGAAGATTGAACAATGGAAAAGATTTGAGCATATTTGGATATTCTCTGATAGTCAAGCAGGGCTTAAAAGACTTCAAAGTAATAAAATCAGCAGTGAACAGTCAATGCTAGAGCTGATTTTGAAAAGTCTTCAAAATATTCAAAGAAAAATCTCACTCAATTGTTCTATTCATCTTCACTGAGTGCCTGCTCACATGGGTATATATGGCAATGAAATGACTGATAAAGCTGCAAAAAGAGCCACTGAGTTAGAAGTCTGCTGTCAAAGAATTGTAATATAGTCTTTTATTAAAAGAAGAATAAGAGAATTATGTTTACAAAAGTGGCAAGATGTCTGGTTCATGCAAAGAAAAAGTGTACATTATTTCAGATTTGAAACTAAGTCAAAGTGGAAGACTTGCTCAATAAAGTGTAAGAAGAAACTTTTTGCTACAATAATGCAGCTAAAGCTTGAACATGGATATTTCAAATCATATTTAGCAAAGTTTAAAGATGATTTAAATGATCTGTGTTCAGATTGTCAGTTATATGAAAATCCAGAGCATCTTCTGTTACTTTGTACAAAGTATTCAGAACTAAGATTGAGACTGAGAGAGAAATATCAACTGAATCAGTTAAGTTTGAATTTGCTATTCAATACAAAGGCTGGAAATATGTTTTTAATTGAATATTTAAATGAGTCAAATATTGCTACAAGAGCTTGTTTGAATAGTGTTATTTGATGATATTTATATCAGTTGTTCTTGTTTATTTTATTTTGATCTTTTCTTTAACTTTGTTTATTGTTAATTTTCATTTGTTTCAAGCAGTTTGCTTCATTATTTGTTGATAAAGTCATTGCAAATGTTTTTTCTTTTCTGTTGATTTTTAATAGCTGCTGTCTTTTGTAATATTTATTTCCTTTGTTTTGAAGTTGAGTTGTGCTAACTCATTGACATTCTTTTGATTTTATTTTTGGATTGAATAGTTTGAATAGTTGTTTGATTCTGGGCTGGAATTCTGTTAATGCATGTGTCAAATTGTTTTTGTATATTAGAATATTCTTGATTTGAAAAATCCTGAAGTATTTCAGGTAGATGTCATAGTCACTGACTGTATACATCTATAATTGAAGAATAATAATAATAATAATAAGATGAATGCTGAAGTAGTTGCAGATGTCTTTGTCAGAAGTCTGTTCTATCATATACACAGTCTGTCTTCATTCATTGTGTCAGATAGAGACAGTCAATTTGTCAGTGCACTCTGAGCCTGTGTATGCCAATTATTAAGAATTGAATGAAAGTTATCAACAGTGTATCACTCAGAGACTGATGAAGCTATTAAGAGAATGATATAAATGATAAAGAACATCCTCTGTAAGTTCTGCAATTACACACAAGACAACTGAAGCAATCTGCTGCCACATGCTGAGATTGTGATTAACAGTTGAGATTTTGCTACAACAGGTGTAAGCTCATTTTTCCTTCTATATAGATATGTAGTTCAAAGGTTGCTTGAGCTGTTCAAAGCTTCTAAGCTTTGCAGCTCTTCTTATACGAATTAACTAGTGCAGTAGTGTACGCCATTCTTGATAATAGGGGGTGGTGTACACTATGGAAGAATAATAAGTCAAAATTACCACATCCTCCCCTACCAAATCCATCTACACTCTTGTGACAGAAATAGTGTTATGCTGTGTGCATCTGCTTTTGCAATGCGCTATTCTGCAATAGGTAAGATGCTCACTTCACATGCACAAGAGTCTCTATCACAACAACACCAGCCCATCACTAACAACATTACATTCACAACTATCTTCTTTCATTCACTCTCTCATACCCTCTCTACTCAATCTCTCTTGCTCTGCTTCAATCATTCTACACATCTATCCCCTTCTATCAAACATCTAGCCCTCTTATCCTGCAATATGACATCTGGTTGCTGCATCTTTCATCATTCTGATTGCATCATGTGATCTATTGGTAAGTTCTCATCAATCAAACCTTGTCAAAAGCTAATCTGACTGTGAATTGACAGCTTTTGTGATTGCTAACTGTTGTTAGCTTCTACCTCTCATTGTCAGAGTATTCATCTTGTTCATAATCATTTCATCTCCTCTTTCAATGCCTCTTCTGCGCGCGATCTCACTTCTGTTGAGGAGATCGCCCTCGATGATGTTGTGGGGATAGCACATGACAATGACAATGTGGCTACCTTTTCTGATGATGGGGATGCAAGTGAGATGGTTGGCGAGGACATGAGCAGCAGTGGCAGTGTTTGCAAAGATGATGAAATAGCAGATACCTCTGTGTTGTTCTCTGTCACTGTCTTCTCTGCTCTCATTCATACCTCTGCCTTCTCTGCTCCTCTCTCTTCTTTCTATGCTGATTCCTCTCTTTCATCTGCTCTTTGAGAAGCTCTGCACATCTTCTGTGGCTCTCTGCTCTATCCTCCCCACCTCTCTTCTCCTCCCACTGTCTCTGTGAAAACTCACTTTCATATATAGATGTTGTACAACACAATCTGTTTCACTAGCTATTCATCTGTTGCATCTCTTGCTCAGAGCAAGTACAAAATCTTTAGCAATCTTACATATTCTCTGGATTCTGCTGTTGTTCATACTGATTGTGTTGAGTGTATGTTATACCCCTCCTTGTTCTTTCCCTATGACTTTCATTCTAACTTTCATAGATGAAATTGTACAGAGTCTCTGTCTCATTGAGGTTATGACAGACAAGAACCTCTGCATTATATTTGCTTACATCAATTTTTATATTGTCTCTCTGTCTTCACACACTTTCAGCCTGTTGAATGAGTGTCTTCATTCTCTTTGTTGATAAATGACTTCTGAATTAGTTATTCATAGAAAGGAGATACATGTACAGAGTAGTCTGAACAGTGATGTGATGCTTTTTTATACTCACAGCAAGTATACACCTGTTCTCTGTGCTGATTGTGTGAGGGACAAAGAGTCATTTCAATTTTGCATTCTGTCTTCTGTGTATGATCATTCTGCTGATTGTCTTCATCTCTGTTACAACTGTCTTTGAAGCTTCAAGAAGAGTTTCTGTTCCTTCAGTAAGCATATGCTTCTTTCTTCTCATTGTGATGACTGTTAATGTTCTACAGTTACTTCTGACACCACCTCACATACATCTATCTCTGCTCTCTCTTCAGATCCTTTCATGACTCATTCATTCTTCTTCACTCTCAATTCCACTCCCTCTCTTCCTTCCCTTCCTTCAACTCTCATTGAGTGAGTGTTCATCATTCATCTCTGTAGAAATTCAGATGTCTGCTCAACTGTTTTACTCACTCTCTTCTCATTCTTTCTTCTTCTGATCAGTTTTTCTCTGCATACACATACTCATTGTTTTGTTGAGCTTTCTGTGAATCTCTTCATTGAAGATATCAAATCAGTGTGTCAGATTCTGTGCAAGGTGGAGGTTTGTACTGCACTTCTGCATGTGTGTCTTGAGATTCTGAAGTTCTTGGTGCAGGCTGAATTTTAGTTTCTTTATTGTTGCATACAGATAGTTTCTGAGGGTTGCTGGTTTGAGTGTTTTCATTGACATGCATCTTTCTTTTTGTTTCATTCATGTATTTTTAGAAATTGGGTGAAGCTCTTGCAGTGGTCATTAGAGCTGTATGTGAATAGATATTTTTTCTGATTTCCTCTTTTTTCTTTCTTTTCTAGTCATTAATCTTACACAATCTTTTATCAGTTCTACACTTGATGACTAGATGTGACAGATCTCATGTTTTCCAATGAGAGTCTTCTGCCTCTGTGTATTATACTGTCCCCCTTCACAAGCTCAGACAACTACAGTGAATGACTCATTGAAACTAATCTCATTCAATCTCTGAGTGTTCTCAGATGCTGATATAGCTTGATTCAATGTGTTCACTGATGTTTCTGACAGTTCATTCTCTGAGATCTCTGTAATTGAGCTAGTATAGACAGTCAAATCCTCTTCTGAATCTCTTTGTTTTTTGTGATCTGATCCATGTGCTGATCAGCTGTCTCTAGTTCATCTCTGACTGTGTTGTGCCTGCTGTCTATATTGCAATATCATACAATCAGCAACAGTCTTGTCACTTATCAGAGTGTGCTGTATGTCTGCCTTTTCCATTTCCTCTCATTCTTTTTTGGTTATTGTTGAGAGGTCTGAGTAAGTGATATCATCTGATTTGTAAGTGTCAATGATTTCTCTAACTTCTCTGAACTTTTCTATTGTAAGCTCTCTTTTCTTCAATGCTGATGATAGTGCTGCAGATGATCACAGCTCATTGAGATCCTCCATCTTCATCTCTACAAAATGAAAGTCATTTATAAGATTGTGTAGAACCCATCCCTCTGATTCTTCCAAAGTGTACATTTCAAGAGGGTGTGATTTGAGGATTTTGTATGGCTCAAACCATCTTGATTGGAACTTCTCAGGTTCTTCATTTCGTACAAGGACTCAAGTGCCCACAGTGAGGCTTGTTTCTTTCACTAGTGAGTCTTGTATTCTTTTCAATTGTATGGTGTGATTGAGCAGTAATTCATTTGCTTTTGCTCAGATGTGACTAACTTCTCTCACTCTTGATTTCATGTCTACAACTGCTATCTCCTCCTCTATCTGCTCCTGCATATCCCCTGGGATATGTGGATGCATCTCATAGAGCAGATAGAACAGTGAGCACTTTGAGACTGCATGCTGACAAACTCACATTGCAAATAATGTCTGTTTCAGATATTCATCTCATAATCTTATGAGCTTTCTCATTAGATATTTTGTCAGCATGCTGTCTAGTATTTCATTTAAGTATTCAACTTTTCCATTTGTACAAGAGTGATAGAATGTCATTGTGTGATGCTTTGTCTGCAACTGTTTGATGAAGTGCCTCACAGCTTCTTCTATGAGATTTGCACTGTTATCTGTCAATATCTCACAGAGTATATCATAATTGATGTAGATATCATTGTGTAGAAATTTAGCAATGATCTTCTTCATCATCTTTGACACCACTCATATGATTGACCACTCTGTGGTGTAATTGATTGCTGTTATTATTCAGTAGTTCTCATTTGACATTTGTGGCAATACCTCTATGAGATCTATTCTTCAATATTCAAATGATTTAATCATATCTTCTATCTGATGTTGTGCTCTCTCACACTTCAATCCTTGTCTTGCATTCTTTGAGACTTGGCAGTTTGGACACTTCTGCATGTATGTCTGAATATCTTCTTTCATACTTGATCAGTATGCTCAATCTTTCAGAACACTCATAAGTCTTGAGCTCTCTAAGTGGCCAAACTTCTTGTGCATACAACTTATCAGATTCCATTGAAACTGAGGCTCAAGATACAGTGTCTCCATGTAATCAAGATCATGATAAAGCACAACATTCTTCTCTAACTTTGCAAGCTTGAATTTTGGAAGCATCTCTTCTATTATCTTTGTCAGACATTTATCAGTCAATACACTTTCATTCTTCAAGTGAGTGATCATGACTTTCAATCACTCTGCCTCATCACAACTTCTCAGTGCTGTTAGTGTGAATTCTCCCTGTGCTGCATTTGCTGAACCTTCTCTTATGAAGTCAGGTCTACAATTTATGGCATCTGACATGATAGTGTCCACCCTCTTTCTGTATTTGATTTGAAGGTTGTATGCCTGGAACTCTGATATCCATCATGCTAGCCACTTGGAGGGTTTGATTGTCATTTGCAAATAAATGAGGCTTTCATGATCAGTGATCACTGTTGTCATATGTCTGTTGTCAATATATCAATCCCACAGATCTAGTGCATGTTTGATCACTAGAAGTTTCTTCTCATGCACAGGATAGTTAAGCTCTGCACCTGACAGCTTTCAGCCATCATACACTACTGGGTGTAATTTATCATCCTCCCCCATTTGCAAGAGGGAGCACCCAATGGCTCATTCTGATGCATCAGTTTCAATTGTGAAGGGCTTTGTACAATCCGATTGAACAAGTACTGGAGATGTTGTCATACATTCTCTAAGCTCAAGAAAGGTCTCTTTGCAGAAGATGTTTCAGATGATCAAATGAAATTTCTTTTTGCAAAGCTCAGCATCTGTCTCTTTAAGAAGATCTGACAATGAAGCAGCAATTCATATGAAATTCTTTACAAATCTTCTGTAATAGAATGTCAGTTCTAAAAATTGGTGTATATGGTGTACATTTCTAGATCTTGGCCATTTCGCGATAACTTCTAGTTTTTCAGGGATTGGGTGTATGCAGCCCCCTTCCACAAGATGTCCCACAAACTCCAACTCTTTCATATCAAACATATATTTTGATGATTTGATGTAGAGCTTGTGCTCTGCCAGAGTTGTGAGCATCTGATTCATATGTTGTAGATGCTCTTTGTACAAGTTCAAAAAGATTAAGATATTGTCAAGATATATGAAGCATGATCAGTCATTCTGTTTTGCAAGAATTGTATTCATTATCATCTGAAAGGTTGCAGGGGTGTTTGTAAGTCTCATAGACATCACAAGAAATTCAAACTTTTCTCATTGTGTGTTAAACACTGTTTTGAGCACTGATAGTTCACCTACACAAATCTGCCAGTATTCTGTGAGTAGGTCAATCTTCATCAAGTATTGAGCATTTCCTACCATATCTAGTTGTTGTTGAATTCACAGTAGTGGATATCCATTCTTTACAGTGAGTTTATTGAGCACTCAATAGTTGATGCACATACACCATTCTCCATTTGACTTCTTAGCAAATAGAACTGGGAAGCCTCATGCACTGAAGAATGATCATATAAGACTCCTCTTCAACAACTCCTCTATCTGCCACTGTAATTTCTCAAGATGCATTTGTGATAGAGGGTACACATTGCAATTTATTGGCTTCACATCCCTCATATCAATCTCATGGATGAATTCTCTTTCAGATGACAGAGAAGATGGAAGGTCCATTCAAAAGATCTTCTTATACTTTTCAAGCAGTGTTTTCATATGCATTTCATTTTTCAAATCTTTCACAGACAGCAGTTCTTTTGCCTCAGATTCTCTTATAATGTATAGAATGCTCTGAGTCAAAGATTTACACAGCACTCACTTCACTTGATGTTGAATGATGAGATTCAAATCTTCCATCCCTGGCGTGTGGAATCTGTGCCTCATATCCATGAGTAAGATCATATGAATTTGGTTCTTACAATCTGTCAACTGTATGTGATATGTACACCAATGAATTCAGAGATCATATTTCTGAAATCAATCAAGCCTCAAGATCAGATTGTATTCTACATTCAGAAGCACACACACTCAGATACAGCAAGACCATTTCTTGAAGTGCAAGAGCATCTTTACTCTCACAGATGAGATAAGATAACAATTGTTCAGAAGCTTTACTTGTTTAGATTTCTCCATTCATTGTACACCAGACAATCATTTTAGTATATGATCATCAATGTACTTTGTCAAAGTGCTTGTGTCCAATAACATCTTCACTGTCACTTCTCTTTTCCATCTCAGATATTCTCTATACATCAGTGTATTCAATTCTACAGCATTCAGATATTCATCTGCTTTCTCTTCTGCACTCACCTCTTCATCTTTCTTCTGTTTAGTTCTTATAGAATTCAGAGAGTCATCTAACACAGACAACTCATCTACTTTGAAGATCTTTAGTAGTCAATCAGCAAGCATCTCTGATTCTGCTGATCTCTCTAGTTTTTTGACTTCTTCTCTTGAGAGTGATTACAGCAATCTCTTGCATTATGATTCTGTCAGCCACAGTGAAAGCACATTCTGTGTTCATGACATCAGACTATCCACTCTGACAAATTCTTCTTGAGAGGGTTCAGAGCTTTTGTGATAGCATTGAGATCAATATTCATTGTGTCTGAGTGTTTTGATGATGAAGTGATGAGTGTAGATGTGAGTCTTCTTGCATTCATCTGTGTCTCTGTCACTTGCTTTCACAGCTTGCTTACTTGTTCTCTTGAGAGTAGTGTTTTGTATATTTCCTTCACTGTCTGTGGCTGTGGGTTAAGATACTTCCACTCAGTGTATAGATCAGTGTCTAAGCTGTGTATGAAGATTTGTAGACAGAAAGATGTTGGAAGCTCTTGATTCATCACAAGATAACACAAGCTGAAATGAATGTAGTACAATATGAGATCTCCTTCTTGCTTGCATTCTATGAAGTGTTTGTAATGTTTGTCTTTGGCATCTAGTTTCTCAAAGTTATGCAGAATTCATCTTGTGAAATTGTTTCACTTCTGTGATAACTTATACTTGTCAGATGCTTCTGTGTTCAACTTCTCAGCTGTCATTCAAAGGGATCTAGCTTTTCTCTTGAGAATAGATGCTGTGTGCAAGATCTGCTGTAATTCAGTGGGTTGTCATTCTATGAGCTCATGCTTCATATGATAGTGTGAATGCATCTGATCCAACCAGTTGAGAGTGGCGTCATTCTTACACTCACCATCAAAGTGTGGTGGGTTAGATAGATTGTCTGGCTTGATATATTCTGTGATGATTGATGTATTCTCAGAGAACATCATTCATGCTGTGTATGCTGAGTCAGAGTTGTTAGATGAGGTGTTGATGTTCAGAGAGTTGATTAAGCTACACAATGAAATCTCAAGTGTTGCTGAATGTTCAGTTTTGAGACATACACACTTCAGCTCTTGATACAGATCAGTCATCTGAGTGTCTTGCTTATTTCTGACATTTGCAAGACTATCTACAAAGCTTACAGCATTCACTGCTTATTGCTGAGCAGCTTCTACATGCTGACATTCCTTCTGCACCTCAAGCTCTGTTTGATAAAGATTACACATTGTCAATATCTCTTTCAACAAGATGTTGTGGATGAGAAGCTTGTTGTTCTCAGATGCAAGAGCTGCTGCTCTGTGTACTGCTTCTTATAGATCTTCAGAAATCAGTTGCATTTCATTCAGTTCAGATACAAAAGATGAGTGTTGATTGAAGATGTTCATGATGATTATCATTGATCATACACTTTTTTCTATGTCTTAAGAATATCATTTGTAGTTGATTTCTTGTTGATATCTTCTTGATTGTACAACTGACTGACTTCTTCTTAAGCTTGTGAGTAGAGTGGTTCTTTGAATCATTGTCCATCTCTACACTGCCTTTCTATGTTCTTGACTCATCTCACATATGGCGGTGAGTCATCTGCTATCAATTTTGCAATTGGAAGTGTTCTGACTTCACCACTCATTTGTACAATCAAGCTCTAGAGTGTAGAGATGACCACACTGACATGATAACTATGACTTATGTTGTAGATGGAATTATCACACCCTCAGAAGTGTATGCTCCCTTTGGTTTAGACATGCTATCAGATGTAGTTCAAAGGTTGCTTGAGCTGTTCAAAGCTTCTAAGCTTTGCAGCTCTTCTTATACGAATTAACTAGTGCGGTAGCATACACCATCCTTGATAATAGGGGGTGGCATACGCTACGGAAGAATAATAAGCCGAAATTACCACAGATACAACTTAGAGGTTCTGAACTTCTCTGAGACTCTCTGAGAAACTGTGTACATCTGCAGCTTCATACAGATGGCAGAGAACATTGTGAGCAAGCTGAAGAAAGCTCACAAATAAGTAGAAGCTTCAATGATCAGCACTCAGCAAGATTATGAGAATCAAGTGAACATCAGAAAGAGTTCTGCAATCTGATATCATATAGAAGATAAAATCTAGCTGAATCTCAAGAACATAAAAATAAACTGTCTCTTATATACACTAGATTACCACCATGTCAAATATACAGTGAAGAAAGTGCTAGACACACACAATTATCAACTCAACATTCTGTCTGACATTTATGATGTCTTTTATATGAACCTGCTCCAATCTGCAGCTGAGAATTCATTCCTCTCACAGAGAACCTCTGATTGACAGCCATCTGTCATTGTAGAAGAAGACAATGAACTTGAGTGGGAAATTGAAGCAATTCTTGATAATAGAACCAATCACTGCTGCTGTGAATATCTTGTCAAATGAGTAGAATACAATTGTCTGATCTGGGAATCTGTGTCTGTCTTGAAGAACACCACCACCCTCAACATCTATGAGTCCTCACTTACTCTGATAGAGAGGGATAATGTGATGGATTAGCATCTGTTAGTAATTAACTTATGCAATCAACTTCTCTTCTGCATCTACTTGTTTCTGACTGTTGTGATCTCATATAACTCTTGATATTCTTCCACTCTGTGCTCTGCACTCATATAGTTTCTAATGATTCTTCTGTGTAGCTCTTAATATTCTTCTGCTCTGTGCTTTATACTTGTATAGTCTCTAATGATTCTTCTGTGTAGCTTCTAACATTCTCCCACTCTGTGTTCTGTGCTTATATAGTCTCTAACAATTCTTTCATGTAGCTTTCAATGATTCCCCCACTTCATGCTCTGCACTTATATAGTTTCTAACAATTCTTATATGTATCTCTTAATGTTCTTCCACTCCACACTCCACTGTGGAGTGGCTTCTGATATTCTTTCACTCTGAACTTTTCTCTATAAGAACCCTCTTTGTATGATCTTTTCTTCTGATTTCTTTTCTCTTTCTTTTCTTAATCAATTCATAATCTGTAATTAGAATAGTACCAAATCGTTAATTGAAGTACGCCCGTTACAGTTTCATTGATGAGTGAAAGAGAGTATCAGTTCTTCTGCATAATCTTATTGAGTTCTCAGTAGTTGATGCAGAATTGTAAGTCTTTTTCTGATTTCTTCACAAATAGTACAGATGCTGCAGTAGATGAGTTGCTAATATGAATGAAGTCTTTGTTCAGTAATCTGTTGAGTGTTTTTTGTAGAATGAGAAGCTCATTGTATGATATGCTGTAGAGAGAACTTCAGAGTGATTGTGAGTTCTTACTGTCTTTCTTAATAAATTTGATTGTATAATCTATATCAGATTCTCAGTGAGAAGAAAGCTTTTCAGCTTCTTTCTTGTTGAACACATCTGCAAAGTCTTTGTATGATTCAGATAGTTTCTTGCACAGTTTCTTGAGATCTTTGAGTTCTAACTTTTCTAATACTTTTTTGATATCTATCATGCTAGCAGTAAACACTTGGACATTCTTCTTCTCATACATTTGATGAATTAGTAGTTTGTATGCTTCTGCTGATATCTGAGTGAGATCAGCAGCTCTATTGACATTCTTCTTATAAACACAGTCATCTTCTGAGAAAATAAGACAGTGATTGTGTGTGTCCAACAAGGTTCCAAATTCTGTGAGCTATGATAGACCAAGCATTAGATTGTACTCAAGGCTTTGTATTTTGTATGCATATACATTCTTTTTCTCATGTTCTTCTACATTGATGTTAAATCTTACCATGTTGTAAGAGACTGATCCTCTGGGGTCATCAAATCCACTGAGCTTATGTGACTTGAAAAAGAAGATACACTGAAGCTTATGCTTCTCAATCAGCTGGGTGTCTATAAGAGCATAATGAAGAAAACCACTGTCTATCATTGCTTGTACATTGATTAGACTATTTACAATGACAGAGATTATGATTGTGTCTGCTTGCATCTTCTGCTCAAATCTTCAGCTAGCTTTCTGCTTCTTGAGCTTTCATTTATGTTTTAGAGTGAGAGCTCATCTTTTCCCTGTTCTTGTCTGTCTACAGATGACACAGTGTTCATGTGTGTGAGAGATTTACTCAGAGTAATTGCATTCAAATATTGATTTGTGAAGTGCTCTGACTTGTTGCAGTGTATGCAGACTTCTCTAGTGATTTGATCAGCAGCATTCTTCTCTGAAATGTTAGAGACTTTTGAGCAGCTTGCATTCACATGTGAGATTCAGTTCATTGATTCTGGTTCAGAGATGAAGAATGCTGCAGAGTGGTTTGAAGT
The DNA here is from genome assembly GCA_017607445.1 of Histoplasma ohiense. NCBI lineage: Eukaryota > Fungi > Ascomycota > Eurotiomycetes > Onygenales > Ajellomycetaceae > Histoplasma > Histoplasma ohiense. Next base: position 6,607,680 of record JAEVHH010000001.1, read on the forward strand.
GTACACATTTGTTCAGTGAAATTCTCTGCAATTCTGAAGTGCACAGAACTGAAACAGATTGTTGTTCAATAGATGAAGATCAGTGCAGAATTCACTGTATATTGAGAGTTTCAGATACTCTACACTTCAATTATGCAACTGAAAGTTCAAATTCTTGAAAAGTATATTGATTTTGACAGCATTGTCCCAGTCTTGCTCACCTGCTTCTAGAAGCTTGCAATTGAATTCAGAAAGATAAGTTGTCAATGTGACATTCATCTAATGAGTCTGATTAAGCCAGTTCAACATCTTGGCTTGAAGTGTAGAATTGAGAAAGAGAGAGTTGAGTTGTCAGAAGACTAACTCTGATGTACACTGATGATTCTGATAATGACTCATTCAGAGTTGAAATTTTGCTAACACATCATCATTCAATCTGCTATGAATATACCACACTTGATTGAATAGTGAGTCTATAGCTCATTCATCAATGTTCAATTTGATGTTTATTTTTGACTTTCACACAAGATAGAGTTCTAGATTTTTCTTGTATTTATCAAGAATTGAAAGCTTCTCTCTTGAGAGCTTTTTATGAGGTGTGGGTGTAGAAGAAATGATGAATGTGAGAGTGCTCATCTCAGTAAATCATTGTTGCAATTCAGTCATCTGTAGCACTTGCTGCTGAAGAATACTTCATAGATCTAAGTTGTCATCTGCTGTGTTTGAATGTGATGGATGTTCATAGAATTGTTTATAGTTCATTTTGATATCTAAGAACATGTAATAATAATAAAAGAAAAGAAATATTTGTAGACATTTGATTCTCTCACAGACACTATTTGTAGTGTTGTGACACTAAGATTGATCAAGCTTCTTCATGAATGCTATTCACAGCATTACAGTTTGTAGACACTCAGACCTTATAGAACATGATTGATTGTGTTTTGAATGCTTAGACATCACAGTCTATATAACTAATGATAAGAACACTCAGATCCACAAGGGATCTCTTGTAACAACTAGACACTTGAGTCTGTAAACAATGCACTCAGATGTAAGAACTGGTAACAACACACTCAGATTTTAAATGATGCACTCAGATGTAAGAATTAATAATGAGACACTCAGATCTTAAACACAGAAAAATCAATTCATAATATAACAGACATACTTCAATTAATGATCTAGCACTATTCTAATACAGATTACAAATTGATTAAGAAAAGAAAGAGAAAAGAAATCAGAAGAAAAGATCATACAAAGAGAGTTTTTATAGAGAGAAATTCAGAGCAGAAGAATATCAGAAGCCACTTCATAGTGAAGCACAAAGTAGAAGAACATTAAAAACTACATAGAAGAATCATTAAAAACTACACAAGTGCAGAGTGTGGAATGGAAAAATCATTGAAAGCTACACAGAAGAATCATTAGAGACTATACAAGCACAGAATACAGAGTGAGAGAACATTAGAAGCTACACAGAAGAATTGTTAGAGACTACACAAGTACAGAACACAGAGTGAAAGAATATTAAAAGCTACACAGAAGAATTGTTAAAGACTATATAAGCACAGAGCACAGAGCAGAAGAATATTAAGAGCTACACAGAAGAATTATTAGAAACTATACAAATGCAAAGCACAGAGTGAAAGAACATTGAGAGTTACATGAGATCACAACAGTCAGAAACAAGTGGATGCAGAAGAGGAGTTGATTGTGTAAGTTAATTACTAACAGATGCTAATCTGTCACAAATATAGAAATGTTTATTTCAGCAAGTCATCATTGCAATTCAGCCATCTGTAGTGTCTGCTGCTGAAGAATGCTTCATAGATCTAAGTTATTATCTGCTGCATTCAGATGCAGCAGATGTTTGTAGAATTGCTCATAGTTCATTTCAATATCTAAGAACATGTAATAATAATAATAGAAAGACAAAGAGATACTTGTAGACACTCAGTTCTCTCACAGACACTATTCACAGTGTTGCAGTGCTAAGCTTGATCAAGCTTCTTTGTGAATGCTATTCACAGTGTTACAGTTTGTAGACACTCAGACCTTGTAAAACACAGTTGATTGTGTCTCAAATGCTTAGACACAATAGTCTATATAACTAATGATAGAAACACTTGAGCTCACAAGAGATCTCTTGTAATGACTAGACACTCAAGCCTGTAAACAACACACTCAGACATAGAAACTAATAACAAGACACTCAGATTTTAAACAACACACTCAGACATAAGAACTAATAACAAGACACTCAGATCTTAAACACAGAAGAATCAATTCATAATGTAACAGATGTACTTTGATTAACAATCTAGCACTATTCTAATACAGATTATGAATTGATTAAGAAAAGAAAGAGAAAAGAAATCAGAAGAAAAGATCATACAAAGAGAGTTCTTATAGAGAAAAGTTCAGAGTGGAAGAATATCAGAAGCTGCTTTACAGTGGAGCACAGAGTGGAAGAACATTAAGAGATATGCATAAAAATTGTTAGAAACTACACAAGTGCAGAGTGTGGAATAAGAGAATCATTGAGAACTACACAGAAGAATCATTAGAGACTGCACAAGTGCAGAATATGAAGTAGAAGAATGTTAGAAGCTACACAGAAGAATTGTTAGAGACTATATAAGTGCAGAGCACAGAGTGAAAAAACATTAAGAGCTACATGAAAGAATTGTTAGAAACTACACAAGCACAGAGCACAGAGTGGAAGAACATTGAGGGTTACACAAGGTCACAACAGTCAGAAATGAGTGGATGCAGAAGGGGAGTTGATTGTGTAAGTTAATTACTAATGAATACTAACTCATCACACATCTCAGTCTTGCCCATCTGCTTCTAGAAGCTTGTAATTGAATTCAGAAAGATAAGTTGTCAACATAACATTCATCTGACAAGTCTGATTAAGCCAGTTCAATGCTTTGGCTTGAAGTGTAGAATTGAGAAAGAGAGAGTTGAGTTGTTGAAAGACTAACTCTGATATACACTGATCATTCTGACAATGACTCATTCAGAGTTGAAATTTCACTAACATGTTGCCATTCAATCTGCAGTGAATATACCACATTTGATTGAATAGTGAGTCTATTGCTCATTCATTGATGTTCAATTTGATATTCACTTTTGACTTCCACATAAGATAGAGTGCTAGATCTTCTTCATATTTGTCAAGATTTGAAAGTTTCTCTCTTGAAGGCTTTTCATGAAATGTAGATGTAGAAGGAATGGTGAATGCAGAAGTGCTCATCTCAGCAAGTCATTGTTGCAATTCAGTCATCTGTAGTGCTTGCTGCTGAAGAATACTTTATAGATCTAAGTTGTTGTTCACTGTGTTTGAGTGCAGCAGATGTTCATAGAATTGTTTGTAGTTTATTTCAATATCTAAAAACATGTAATAATAATAATAAAAAGACAAAGAAATACTTGTAGACATTTGATCCTCTCACAGACACTATTTGTAGTGTTGTGACACTAAGCTTGATCAAGCTTCTTTGTGAATGCTATTCACAGCATTACAATTTGTAGACACTCAGACCTTGTAGAACACAGTCAATTGTATCTCAGATGCTTAGACACAACAGTCTATATAACTAATAATAGAGACATTCAGATTCACAAAAGATCTCTTGTAATGACTAGACACTCAGATCTGTAAACAACACACTCAAGTGTAAGAACTGATAACAAGACACTCAGATCTTAAATGATGCACTCAGATGTAAGAATTAATAATGAGACACTCAGATCTTAAATGCAGAAGAATCAATTCATAATGTAATGAGTGTACTTCAATTAACAATTTGATACTATTCTAATTACAGATTATGAATTGATTAAGAAAAGAAAGAGAAAAGAAATTAGAAAAAAAGATTGTATGAAGAGGGTTCTTATAGAAGAAAGTTCAGAGCAGAAGAATATCAGAAGTCACTCCACAGTGAAGTGCAGAGTGGAAGAACATTAAGAAATATGTATGTATAAGAATTGTTAGAAACTACATAAGTGTGGAGTGTGAGATGAGAGAATCATTGAGAACTACACAGAAGAATCATTAGAGACTGTATAAGTACAGAACACAGAATAGAAGAATATTAGAAACTACACAGAGAAATCATTAGAGATTATATAAGCATGAGACACAGAGCAGAAGAATGTTAAGAGCTATGCAGAAGAATTGTTAGAAACTATATGAGTGCAGAGCACAGAGCAGAAGAACATCGAGGATTATATAAGATCACAACAGTCAGAAACAAGCAGATGCAGAAGAGGAGTTGATTGTGTAAGTTAATTACTAATGAGTGCTAATCTGTCACATTGAAGTAGTTTTGAATACTTCTAAGATCTTTCTTAAAGCTAAGTTTTGAAGTTTTTGAAACCTTTCTATAAAATGTTTTTGACCTCTCCACCACACCTGAACTGCATAATCTGAAACAGAGGTCACACAGGCAATATATAATTGTCTCATTGCTTGAAATGTCAGACCTCTTTCAGTATTTGAAAGTCTCAATATACTGTTTAAAATTCTTTCAGCATTTGCAGTTTTTATTTGCACATGAGATTTAAAATTCAATTGAGAATCTAATCAAACACCAAGCCATCTAACTGAGTTTTTAGGTTTAATTGAATGATTTAAAAGCTTAACTTCAGTATCTTTTTCTCTGAAATTTGGATAAAAATGAATTAATTCAGTTTTATCCATATCAAAAACAATGTTTTTTGATTTTGCTTTTTCAATCATTTTAGTTGCTGCTTGCTCAATCAAATTGCAGTTATTCACAATTGATTCTGAGCTTACAACTAGGCCTAAATCATCCACATAGCTTGGAGTTCTCACCACAATTGCCATTTGTCTATCAATAAATAGAAACTTGACAAATATAGCAAACAAAATGAGTGAGACTGGGGAACTCTGAGGAACTTCTATCTCAATATCTGTTATATCTTGTCTCATTCCATCAAAAAGCAACTGAATAGTTCTTTTTGACATGAAACAGATAACCCACTTAATGAGAGACTTTGGCATTCTCAGTTCTATCAAAGTATTGATCATTTGAGAAAGTGAAACACAATCAAATGCATCTTTTATATCAATAAACATTGCAGTTGTAACCATTTTTTCATTCTTTGCAAGTTGAATATCATGAACTACAGAGAGAACTGCATCAATTGCTGAGTTTTGCTTTCTACTTTCCATTTGATCATTATATAATAGATCAGTAGTAGCAGATAGAAAAGACAATCTAGTTGCAATTATCTTTTCCAGAATTTTTCCCAGACAATTCAGCATTTCTGATTTCAACTGCATTAAACATCTATCAAATGTCCAAGTTCTATTGTTTTCTCTCAGTGATCTTTCATTGTAGATATTGACTAATTGAATATTTTCAAACTGCTTTTTCATATCCATAATGTCATCAACAAGAATATCGGAGTCAGATATCAAATTATATCTCAGATTGAATTGAAATCTAGAATTCTTTCTAGCATAAATTGCCACTCTAACTCTAATATCTGTTTTCTCTGATAGAAATCAATAGTATGCTGGATGAGATACACTATACATTTGATCAGCATCAAGTCTGAGTTGTTGAATAAGAACAAAGTCTGCTTTTTGCTTATAGTCAATTTGTAAACAGAAGTAAAGACATGGATTTATTCTGTCCACATTATTTTGAATAAATTTGATTTTTGTAGAACTTTTAATATTTTTTTGATGTTTTTTCTGCATTATATAAGACTGTTGAATGGTTTTTTATCTTTATTCAGAGTCAGATAATAGACTAAATCTATTATTCACAACTTCAACAGCTATCATATCTTGCATATGTGTATCTCTCATTTGTGTTTGAACAGAAGTCTTTGATGACTTTTGTACTTTCATTTTTTGTTTTTCAGAAGATTCAGATACAACAGAATTAGAGATCTGAGAATTTCTTCTTTTTTGACTACCACTATTTTTCATATTAGCAGAGACAGAAGTATCAGTTTGTATTACTGATTTTACTGATTTTTCTGACTTAGAAGCAAACACACATTCTTTTGAATTTGCAAAATGAGGCTCTTTGCAATTGACACATTTTGCAACAGACTTAGAGTGCTCACATATAACTTCTTTTTTTAAACAAAATTGACAACTGTGTTCAGCACTTTTGTGAGATTGAGCACAAATTTGACATTTCACATTTCTTCTACAGAGATTTGCAAAATGATCATATTTCTGACAATTTGAACATTGAATGTGAGTTTTTAAATTTTTTCTTGTATCTTTAAACTCATATGTTCTCATTCTCATACCAGCAATTCTTACAAATGAGATTTTAGATTGTTCAAATGAATTAGTTATAATTAAAACTGAAGCATTTTGTCTGTTTTCTCTTTGTTTCTCATTATTCAATCAAATTGGTAATTTTTTTAATTTGATTGAATTAAAATCTTCAATCTCATGTTGAAGCTGAACCAGCCCATCATCATGATTGAAGATTGCTGTTGATATGTCATGAAGAACAAATTTTCCCCATTTCTCATCTCTTTCCACTGAAATTTCAGTTTTCAAGAGAGATTCTATCACTGGTGCTCAAATATGTTGATTTTGCACCAGGAAGTTGGAGTTGAACTCAGGCATAGTTGTCAGAATTATAGAATTACCCAGAAAAGAGCTTTCAACTGATGCTACAACTGATTTGTATATTTCAGTTTCAGATATAGAGTTCAATGCATGATTAATCTCATTTCTCATTTGAAAAATAAGACTTGCATTTGACAGCATTTTTTGCTCAAAAACTTTTTTGTTAAAGATTTTAACAATCAGTCTTTGAGCTTTTGATTGAAGAAGTCTTTTTTCTTTCAGCTCTTTTCTTGATTTTTCTAATTTTTGTGCACTCAAAGTATCAGGATTTTTTGTAGCCTGATTCAGAGCTCTTTTCTCAATAGATGTGCTTTTCTTTGTGTGACGGGTTAGCACCCGTTAGTAATTAACTTACACAATCAACTCCCCTCCTGCACCCACTTGTTCCTGGCTGTTGTGACCTTGTGTAACCCTCAATGTTCTTCTGCTCCATGCTCTGTGCTCATGTAGTTTCTAATGATTCTTCTGTGTAGCTCTTAACATTCTTCTGCTCCATGCTCTGCACTTGTGTAGTCTCTAACAATTCTTTCATATAGCTTCTTATGTTCCCCCACTCTGTGTTCTGTGCTTGTGTAGTCTCTAATGATTCTTCCATGTAGCTTCTTATGTTCTTCTGCTCTGTGTTCTGTGCTTGTGTAGTCTCTAATGATTCTTCCGCATAGTTCTCAATGATTCCCCCACCCCACATTCCACACTTGTGTAACTTCTAACAATTCTTATACATATCCCTTAATGTTCTTCTGCTCCACACTCCACTGTGGAGCAGCTTCTGATATTCTTCCACCTCAAACTTTCCCCTATAAGAACCCCCTTTGTATGACCTTTTCTTCTGATTTCTTTTCTCTTTCTTTCCTTAATCAATTCGTAATCTGTAATTAGAATAGTACCAAATTGTTAATCAAAGTACACCCATTACATTACAAATTGATTCTTCTGCATTTAAGGTCTGAGTGCCTCATTATTAGTTCTTACACCTGAGTGTGTTGTTATCAGTTCTTACACCCAAGTGTGTCGTTACCAGTTCTTACACCCAAGTGCATTGTTTACAGGCCTGAGTGTCTAGTTGTTACAAGAGATCCCTCATGGGCCCAAGTGCCTCTATTGTTAGTTATATAGACTGTTGTGCCTAAGCATCCAAAACACAATTGACTGTGTTCTACAAGGCTCAAGTGCCTACAAACTGTAATGCTGTGAATAGTGTTCACAAAGAAGCTTGATCAAGCTTAGCACTGCAACACTGCAAATAGTGTCTGTGAGAGGACTGAGTGTCTACAAGTATTCCTTTTCTTTTATTATTATTACATGTTCTTAGATATCAAAATGAACTACAAACAATTCTATGAACACCCACTGCATCTGAACACAGCAGACGACAACTTAGATCTATGAAGCATTCTCCAGCAACAGATGCTACAGATGACTGAATTGCAACAACAACTTGTTGAAATGAGCACTTCCACATTCACCATTCCTTCTACATCTGCGCCTCATGAAAAGCCCTCAAGAGAGAAGCTCTCAATTCTTGACAAATACAAGAGAGATCTAGCACTCTACCTCACATGGAAGTCAAAAGCAAACACCAAATTGGACATCGACAGACAAGCAATAGACTCACTATCCAACCAAGCATGGTATATCCATAGCAGATTGAATGACAATGTGTTAGCAAAATTCCAACCCTGGATGAGTCATTGTCAGAATCATCAGTGTATGTCAGAGTTAGTCTTCCAACAACTCAACTCTCTCTTCCTCAATTCTATGCTTCAAGCCAAGATGTTAGACTGGCTTAATCAGACTCATCAGATGAACATTGCATTGACAACTTATCTTTCTGAATTCAACCACAAGCTTCTAGAAGCAGATGAACAAGACTGAGACAATACTGTCAAGATCAACATACTGTTCAAGAATTTGAACTTTCAGTTGCATAATCAAAGTGTAGAGTGTCTGAAGCTCTCAACATACAGTGAATTCTGTGCTGATCTTCATCTATTGAACAACAATCTGTCTCAATTCTGTGTGCTTCAAAATCACAGAGGATTTCACTGAACAAATGTATACATCTCAAACTGCTCTGCAGCACCCCCTACCTCTGAATCAGAATCAATGAACTGAGTTCCACATGTAAATACAAGTCACTCAAGAGTCTCCAATGTCTCAGAGAAGAATGCTGCTGACTGAATCATCAGAGAAGTCTGCATATGCTGTGACAAGTCAGAGCACTTCACAAATCAATGTCTGAATGCAATCACTCTGAGTAAACCCCTCATGCATGTGAACACTGTGTCGCCCGCGGATAAGTAAGAACAGAGAAAAGATGAGCTCTCACTCTAAAACACAGACAAGAGCTCAAGGAGCAAAAAGCTAGCTGAAGATTCAAGCAGAAGATGCAAGTGAATGCAATCATGATTTCTGTCATTGTAAATAGCTTAGTCAACATACAAGCAATGATAGACAGTGGTTTTCTTCACTATGCTCTTATAGACACTCAGCTGGTTGAGAAGCATAAGCTCCAGTGTATCCCCTTTCTCAAATCATATAAACTCAGTGAATTTGACAGCTTCAGAGAATCCACCTCCTACAACATGATAAGATTTAATGTCAATGTAGAAGGACATGAGAAAAAGAATGTATACACATACAAAATACAAGACCTTGAGTACAATCTAATGCTCAGCCTATCATGACTCATAGAATTTAAAACCTTGTTGAACACACACAACTGCTGTCTTATTTTCTCAGAAGATGACTGTGTTTACAAGAAGAATGTCAATAGAACCACTGATCTCACTCAGATATCAGCAGAAGTGTACAAACTACTAATCCATCAAGCATATGAGAAGAAGAACATTCAAGTGTTCACTGCTAGCATAGCAGATATCAAGAAAGCATTAGAAAAGTTAGAACTCAAAGATCTCAAGAAATCATGCAAGAAACTACTCAAATCATATGAAGACTTTGCAGACATATTCAACAAGAAAGAAGCTGAAAAGCTTCCCTCTCACTGAGAACCCAGTATAGATCATACAATCAAGCTCATCAAGAAAAATGATAAGAATCTGCAACCACTCTGAAGTTCTCTCTACAGCATATCACACAACAAGCTCCTCATTCTATGAAAAACACTCAATGAATTACTAGACAAAGACTTCATTTGTGTTAGCAACTCATCCACTGCAGCATCTGTACTGTTTGCAAAGAAATCAGAAGATGGCTTACAATTCTGTGTTGACTATTGAGAACTCAACAAGATTACACAGAAGAACTGATACCCCCTTCCACTCATCAATGAAACACTCAAACAGATAGAAAAAGCAAAATGATTTATGAAACTTGACATCTCTGCAGCCTTCTACAAGATAAGGATTAATGAAGATGACAAATGGCTAACTGTCTTTCATATGCATTACAGATTATACAAATGAACAGTGACTCTCTTTGAATTAGCAAACACTCTGAGTACATTTCAGAAATACATTAACTGGGCCCTACAAGATCTGCTCAATGAGATCACCTCAGTGTACATGAATGATATCTTGATCTTCATCAATGAATCACTCACTGAGCACTGTAAACACATACAACAAGTTCTTGACCATCTATGAAAAGCTGAACTGCAAATGGACATTGATAAATGTGACTTTGAGACCAAGTCTACAATCTATCTAGAATTCATCATCAAAGCTGAAAAAGGCATACATATGAATTCTAAGAAGGTGAAAGCAATTCTCAACTGAGAGACATCAGTCTTGGTAAAAGAGGCTAGAAGCTTTCTAGAATTTGTCAACTTCTATCAAAGATTCATCAAAAACTTCTTCAATATCATACAACCACTGACAGACCTGACCTGGAAAGACACCATATTTCAATGAACTGATGAAGTGGATGCAGCATTCAAAAAGCTGAAGCATATGTTCACAAACACCTCAATGCTGCAATCATTCAATTCAGATAAGCATATGATTCTTGAAACAGACACCTCAGATTATGTAGTAGATGGGGCACTAATGCAATATAATAACAAAGATGTTCTACAACTCTGTGCCTTCATCTCAAAAAAGATGTCACCCACTGAATGCAACTATGAGATCTACAACAAGGAGCTTCTAGCAATCATACAATGTCTCAAAGAATGAGAGTCCAAACTTATGAGTGTTGAGAAGTTTGAGACTGTTATCAATCATAAGAACTTAGAATACTTCACAACCACTCATAAGCTCACTGAGAGACATATGCATTGATCATTGTTTCTTAGCTGTTTTTTATTCACAATTCATTATTGATCTGAAGTAGAGAACACTCTTGTGGATGCTCTGTTCTGTTGAGAACAAGATATGCCATCTGATGATCTAGATAACAGATGAAAACATCAAGAGCATTGGTTAATCAACCCCATGATCATAGAAAGTCCTACACAATCAGATGAACTCCACATACATATCAACCAGTTCTGAGCTCAAGAACCCTTGCTTGAAGAACAATGAAGACTAGTGACAGAAGCAGATGAATTCTGACAGCAAGCTGCTGAAGCTATACAAAGTAAAGCACCTCAATTCCCTGCAGATATATACCCAAGAATGGATATCTCAGCATGTTCAATTGATGATGACAACTGCTTACACTTTTGAGATAGACAATGAGTCTCTGATTCAGAACCTCTACAAACACAGATCATGCAAGAAATTCATGACTCACTGATGACTGAGCATTCAGAATGTGAAATCATGTACAACATTATTGCCCAAGAATTCTACTGATCAGATATATCAAAAGACATACATCAGTTTGTACACAACTGTGATCACTGCAGCTCAGTGACAGTATGATGTGAACACTGAAAAGAGATGCTGAAGTCTCTATCTATCCTCAACTGAACTTGATGTGATATAGTTATTGATTTTACAGTTTTCTTACCTGAAAGCAGAGATTCTACAAACATTCTAGTCATTGTTGACTGACTCAGCAAGGGTGTAATACTACAGCTCTGTGACAAAATGAACACTGAAGTAGTTGCAGATGTCTTTGTCAGAAGTCTATTCTATTGTATACACAGTCTGCCTTCATTCATTGTGTCAGATAGAGACAGTCAATTTGTCAGCACACTCTGAGTCTGTGTATGTCAATTATTAAGAATTGAATGAAAGTTATCAATGACATACCACTCAGAGACTGATGAAGCTACTGAGAGAATGATACAAACAGTAAAGAACATCCTCTGTAAGTTCTGCAATTACACACAAGACAACTGAAGCAATCTGCTGCCACATACTGAGATTGTGATTAATGATTGAGATTCTGCTACAACAGATGTAAGCTCATTCTTTCTTCTATATGAATACAACTTAGAGATTCTGGACTTCTCTGAGACTCTCTGAGAAACCACACACACTCACAGTCTCATACAGACAGCAGAGAACATCATGAGTAAGCTGAAGAAAGTCTGTGAATGAGCAGAAGCTTCAATGATCAGTGCTCAGCAAGATTACAAGAATCAAACAAACATCAGAAGAAGTTCTACAATCTGATATTATATAGAAGACAAAGTCTAGCTGAATCTCAAGAACATAAGAACAGACCACTCCTTGCATACACTAGATTATCATCACATCAAGTATACAGTGAAGAAAGTGCTAGACACACATGATTATCAACTCAACACCCCACCTGACATTCACAACATCTTTCATACAAACCTGCTCCAACCCACAGCCGAGGATCCATTCCCCTCACAGAGAACCTTCAATTGACAGTCATCTGTCATTATAGAAGAAGACAATGAACTTGAGTGAGAAATCAAAGCAATTCTTGATGGTAGAATCAATCACTGCTGCTGTGAATACCTTGTCAAATGAGTAGAATATGATTGTCTGATCTGGGAATCTGTGTCTGCCTTGAAGAACACCACCACCCTCGACATCTATGAGTCCTCACTCACTCTGATAGAGAGGGATAATGTGATGAATTAGCATCTGTTAGTAATTAACTTACACAATCAACTCCTCTTCTGCATCTGCTTGTTTCTGACTGTTGTGATCTCATATAACCCTTGATGTTCTTCTGCTCCATGCTCTGCACTTGTGTAGTTTCTAACAATTCTTTCATGTAGCTCTTAACATTCTTTCACTCCATGCTTCACACTCATGTAGTCTCTAATGATTCTTCTGTGTAGCTTCTTACATTTCTCTGCTCTGTGTTCTGTGCTCATATAGTCTCTAACAATTCTTCTGTGTAGCTTCTTATGTTCTTCTACTCTGTGTTCTGCACTCATATAGTCTCTAATGATTCTTCTATATAGCTCTCAATGATTCTCTCATCTCATGTTCTGCACTTGCATAACTTCTAACAATTCTTATGTGTACCTCTTAATATTCTTCCACTCCACACTTCACTGTGAAGTGGCTTCTGATATTCTTCTGCTCTGAACTTTCCTCTATAAGAACCCCCTTCATACAACCTTTTCTTCTGATTTCTTTTCTCTTTCTTTCCTTAATCAATTCGTAATCTGTAATTAGGATAGTACCAAATCGTTAATCGAAGTACGCCCGTTACACTTTGAAGAGTAAGAGGAGGAAAGTGTGGAGGAAACTGCTGCAGTCTGAGCATAAGTTTTTGTTTCTATTTTTTCCTCAGATTTTTGAAAAGGATTTAACATTTTAGTTTCAAAGACTTTCTCAAGTTTTGAAGAGATTTCTAATTTGTATTTGAGAATCTCATTCAACTGTCTTGCTTAAATCAAAAGTATATGAAGCACTTCAGTATCCTTTTCCTCCATGCATTGATTTTTCAAAAACTTAGCAGCTTTTTCAAGATTCTCAACCTCTTGCATCTGATCTTGATATTTCTTTTTTCTTTTCTTTAGAAACTCAATTTCAGAAATCTCTTCAGAAAACACATCTCTCTTCATCATATTGATAGATACAGATGATTTGATTGTATTTCAGTCTATTTTTCCTACTAGTAATAGTAACTAGATCAAGTTTTTCAAGAGAACTTAACAAACTGAAACTGATTTTTAAAGATAAATCAGTTAAATCTTCACAAATTGAGTGCTACAAATATAAGAAAGGGGAGAACTAATGACTTCAATTTGAATAAGTCAAGATTGAAGTATCAGTTTTTGATAGAAAAGCTGATAAAAAAGACTCAGCTTTTTGAAGAGAAGCTGTTAAAACTAGCTATTTATATTCTTTACTGTAAAAATTTCCCCACACAATAAGTGTGCAGCTCAATTAACACAGCAGAGATATATAAAAGCAAATTAACAAGTATTAATGAAAGCTCTTCAGCCACTAAACAAAGTTAAAGAAATATGACTTTGAGTAAGACTTCACTGTTTTATTAACTCAGAGCTAAAACAGTGAAAACACTCTATCTCTTTCAAACTTTGTCTTTTTCTTAACTAAAAAGCTTCTCAAAGTTTCTGCTTAAACTAGACCCCATCTCAGTTTAAGATTATATTTCTGAAATATCAAAAGCTTTCAATACTAAATGAATTCCTTTTCATTCAAATTGAATCACTTTATTTTACTGAATAGCTCTCAATAAGTTGAATATTGAGTTTCCAAAGAAATGAGTATGCAAATGAAGAATCAACAGGCTAAACCTGTACTTTTTTCCTTTATAATAGATTATATATATATAAATATATATACAAACTACTTGCAGGGACCAAGCTATCTTTCAAACACTGAAATTTCCACTTTTATCTTATATTTATATCAATGGAGGGGTTATTTGGAGGGATTTGATGAGGGATTCAAGGGACAATGGATTCGAATTGATGGGGTATGCACTAGTCAATTGTGCCAAGGTATTTTTTTGTTACTTGGCAGGCACGTGTGGCTGGAAGGTACTCAGGGGGGACTTGGCATGGGTGTGTTGAAACACAAAAATCAATCAGAGTTTTCTCAAACAGAGAATTGAGAATAACTCAAGCAACTGCAGATCAAATTGAATAAGATTTTAATAGATTATCAATATAAAATAGATCTATCTGTGATCAAAATCTGAGTTGATTTGACTTAGTATTGATGGAGTAATTTGATGAACTGTTGAAGATCCGCCCAAGCAGATGCCAAAACACTATTCATCAAATATCTTCCTCAAAACTTCATCAAATCTTTTCAAATTTGCAGCAGTTACTGATGGAGGCAGTAGGAGTTGATTGAGGGTACTTGTATTGTCTAATTCAAAGAATTGAACTCATTCGGGGTTTTGCTCGTTTCTCTGCTGTCTTGCAATATACTGTAGAGAGAATCTCAGAGCAGTTGTGAGTTCTTACTGTCTTTTTTGATAAGCTCAATTGTATGATCTATACTGAGTTCTCAGTGAGAGAGAAGCTTTTCAGCTTCTTTCTCATCAAACACATCTGCAAAGTCTTTATATGATTCAGATAGTTTCTTGTGCAGTTTTTTGAGATCTTTGAGTTCTAGCTTCTCTATGTGACGGGTTAGCATTCATTAGCAATTAACTTACGCAATCAACTTCAGTCATTGCAACTTTGTGTAACTCTTGATGTTCTTCCACTCTGTGCTCTGTGCTTGTATAGTCTCTAACAATTCTTCTGTGTAGCTCTTAACATTCTTCCACTCTATGCTCTGCACTCATGTAGTTTCTAATTGTAACGGGCGTACTTCGATTAACGATCTAGCACTATCCTAATACAGATTACAAATTGATTAAGGAAAGAAAGAGAAAAGAAATCAGAAGAAAAGATTGTATGAAGAGGGTTCTTATAGAGAAAAGTTTGAGATGGAAGAATATCAGAAGCCACTCCACAGTGAAGTGCAGAGCAGAAGAACATTAAGAAGTATGCATAAGAATTATTAGAGACTATGTAAGTGTGGAGTGTGGAGTGGAAGAATCATTGAGAGCTATGCAGAAGAATTGTTAGAGACTACATGAGTGCAGAACACAGAGTGAAAGAATGTTAGAAGCTACACAGAAGAATCATTAGAGACTATATAAGTGTGGAGCATGAAGTGAAAAAACATTAAAAGCTACACAGAAGAATTGTTAGAAACTACACAAGTATGAAGCACAGAGTGGAAGAATATCAAGAATTATGTGAGATCACAGTGATCAGAAATGAGCAGATGCAGAAGAGGAGTTGATTGTATAAATTGATTACTAATGAATACTAATCTGTCACATTATCCCCCCCTATCAGAGTGAGTGAGAACTTGTAGATGTCGAGGGCAGCAGTGTCCTTCAAGACAGACACAGATTCCCAGATTGGATGATCATATTCTATCCATTTGACAAGATATTCACAGCAGTGGTGATTGGTTCTATTGTCAAGAATTGCTTTGATTTCCCACTTGAGTTTGTTATCTTCTTCTACAATGATGGATGGCTGTCAATTGAAGATTCTCTGAAAGGGGAATGGATCCTCAGCTGTGGGTTGGAGCAGGTTTGTATGAAAGACATTGTGAATGTCAGATGAGATGTCAAGTTGATAATTGTGTATATCTAGCACTTTCTTCACTGTATACTTGATGTGATGATAATCTAGCATACACAAGAAGCAGTCTGTTCTTATGTTCTTGAGATCTAGTCAGACTTTGTCTTTTATATGATATCAGATTGCAGAACTTCTTCTGATGTTTGCTTGATTCTCATAATCTTACTGAGTGCTGATCATTGAAGTTTCTGCTCATTTGCAGACTTTTTTCAGCTTACTTATGATGTTCTCTGCTGCTTGTATGAGGCTGCAGATGTACACAGTTTCTCAGAGAGTCTCAGAGAAGTTCAGAATCTCTAAGTTGTATTCATGTAGAAGAAAGAATGAGCTTATATCTGTTGTAGTGAAATCTCAACTGTTAATTGCAATCTCAGTATATGACAGCAGATTGCTTCAGTTGTTTTATATGTAATTGCAGAACTTATGAAGAATGTTCTTTACTGTTTGTATCATTCTCTCAGTAGCTCCATCAGTCTCTGAGTGATACACTGTTGATAACTTTCATTCAATTCTTAATAATTGACATACACAGATTCAGAGTGTGCTGATGAATTGACTGTCTCTATCTGACACAATGAATGAAGACAGACTGTGTATATGATAGAACAGGCTTCTGACAAAGGCATCTGCAACTACTTCAGTGTTCATCTTGTCACAGAGCTGTAGTATTACACTCTTGCTGAGTTGATTGACAATGACTAGAATGTTCATAGAACCTTCACTTTTGAGTAAGAAAACTGCAAAATCAATAGCTATATCATATCAAGTTCAGTTGAAGACAGATAGAAGCTTCAGCATCTCTTTTCAGCATTCATGTCATGCTGTCACTGAGCTGCAGTAATCACAGT
This sequence comes from Histoplasma ohiense, assembly GCA_017607445.1. Taxonomy (NCBI): domain Eukaryota; kingdom Fungi; phylum Ascomycota; class Eurotiomycetes; order Onygenales; family Ajellomycetaceae; genus Histoplasma; species Histoplasma ohiense. Next base: position 6,624,607 of record JAEVHH010000001.1, read on the forward strand.
TGCATACAAATCAGTGTATATCTTTCAACATATCTGATCAGTAGAATTCTCAGACAATGATATTGTACATGATTTCACATTCTGAATGCTCAGTCATCAGTGAGTCATGAATTTCTTGTATGATCTGTGTTCATAGAGATTCTGAATTGAGAATCCATTGTCTATCTCAAAAGTGTAAGCAGTTGTCATTGTCAATCAAACATGCTGAGATATCTGTTCTTGAGTATATATCTGTGGGGAATCAAGATGTTTTGCTTTGTATGACTTCAGTGACTTGTTGTCAGAATTCATCTGTCTCTGCTGCTAGTCTTCATTGTTCTTTGAGTGAGGGTTCTTGAGCTCAGAACTGATTGATATGTATGCAGAGTTCATCTGATTGTATAGAACTTTCTATAATTGCAGAGTTGATTAATCAATGCTCTCAGTGTTTCCATCTGTCATCCAAGTCATCAGATGGTATATCTTGTTCTCAGTGGAACAGAGCATTCACAAGAGTGTTCTCTACTTCAGATCAATAACAAATTGTGAATGAAAAACAGCTAAGAAACAATGATCAATGCATATGCCTTTCAGTAAGCTTATGAGTGATTGTGAAGTACTCTAGATTCTTATGATCAGTAACAATCTCAAACCTCTCAACACTCATAAGTTCAGATTCTCATTCTTTGAGACATTGTATGATTGTTAGAAGCTTCTTGTTGTAGATCTTGTAGTTGCATTCAGTGAGTGACATCTTTTTCAAGATAAAGGCACAGAGTTGTAGAACATCTTTGTTATCATATTGCATCAGTGCTTCATCTACTACATAATCTGAGATGTCTGTTTCAAGAATTGTATGCTTATCTGAATTGAATGATTGCAGCATCAGAGTGTTTGTGAACATACACTTCAGCTTTTTGAATGCTGTGTTCACTTCATCAGTTCATTGAAATACAGTGTCTTTCTGAGTCAGATCTGTCAGTGATTGTATAATATTGAAGAAGTCTTTGATGAATCTTTGATAGAAGTTGATGAATTCTAGAAAGCTTCTAGTCTCTTTTACTGAGACTGATGCCTCTCAGTTGAGGATTGCTTCCACCTTCTTAGAATCCATGCATACATCTTTTTCAGCTTCAATGATGAATTCTAGATAGATTGTAGACTTGATCTTGAAGTTGCATTTGTCAATGTCCACTTGCAGTCCAGCTTTATATAGACAGTCAAGCACTTGTTGTATGTGCTTGCAATGCTCAGTGAGTGATCCATCAGTGAAGATCAGAATATTGTTCATGTACACTGAGGCAATCTTGTTGAGCAGATCTTGTAGAGCTCAGTTAATGTATTTCTGAAACATGCTTGAAGCATTCACTAATTCAAAGGGGGTCACTGTCCATTTGTATAATTCATAATGTGTACAAAAAGCAGTTAGCCATTCATCATCTTCATTAATTCTTATCTTATAGAAGGCTGCAGAGATGTCAAGCTTTGTAAATCATTTTGCTTTTTCTATTTGTTTAAGTGTTTTGTTGATGAGTGGGAGAGGATATCAGTCCTTTCATGTAATCTTGTTGAGTTCTTGATAGTCAACACAGAATCATAAGTCTTCTTCTGATTTCTTTGCAAACAGTACAGATGCTGCAGTGGGTGAGTTGCTAACACAAATGAAGTCTTTGTTCAGTAATCTGTTGAGTGTTTTTCATAGAATGAGGAGCTCATTGTGTGACATGCTGTAGAGAGAATCTCAGAGTGGTTGTGAGTTCTTACTGTCTTTCTTGATGAGCTTGATTGTATGATCTATACTGGGTTCTCAATGAGAGGGAAGCTTTTCAGCTTCTTTTTTGTTGAATATGTCTGTGAAATCTTTGTACAATTCAGATAGTTCTTTGCACAGTTTCTTGAGATTCTTGAGTTCTAGTTTCTCTAACATCTTTTTGATATTCATCATGCTAGCAGCAAACACTTGGACATTCTTCTTCTCATGCATTTGATGGATTAGTAGTTTGTATGCTTCTGCTGATATCTGAGTGAGATCAGCAGTTCTATTGACATCTTTCTTGTAAACATAGTCACCTTCTGAGAAAATAAGACAGTGATTGCATGTGTCCAACAAGATTCCAAATTCTGTGAGCCATGATAGGCTGAGCATTAGATTGTACTCAAGGTCTTGTATTTTGTATGTGTATACATTCTTTTTCTCATGTCCTTCTATGTCAACATTAAATCTTATCATGTTGTAGAAGGTGGATCCTCTGAGGCCATCAAATCCACTGAGCTTATGTGGTTTGAAAAAGAGAATATGCTGGAGCTTATGCTTCTCAACCAGCTGGATGTCTATAAGAGTGTAATGAAGGAAATCACTGTCTATCATTGCTCATACATTGACTAGACTATTTACAATGATAGAGATCATAATTGCATTCACTTGCATCTTCTGCTTGAATCTTCAGCTAGCTTTCTGCTCCTTGAGCTCTTGTCTGTATTTTAGAATGAGAGCTCATCTTTTCTCTGTTCTTGTCTATCCACAGATGACACAGCATTTATGTATGTGGGGGGTTTACTCAGAGTGATTGCATTCAGACATTGGTTTGCAAAGTGCTCTGACTTGTTGCAGTGTATGTAGACTTCTCTGATGATTTGATCAGCAGTGTTCTTTTCTGAGATGTTGAGGACTCTCAGATGACTTACATTTATGTGTGAGACTCAGTTTATTGATTCTGATTCAGAGGTGGGGGGTGCTGCAGAGTGGTTCAGAGTGTATGTATTTGTTTGATGAAATTCTCTGCAATTTTGAAGTACATGGAACTGAGACAGATTGTTGTTCAACAGATGAAGATCAGCACAGAATTCACTGTATATTGAGAACTTCAGATGCTCTACACTTTGATTATGCAACTGAAAATTCAAGTTCTTGAACAATATGTTGATCTTGACAGTGTCATCTCAGTCTTGCCCACCTGCTTCTAGAAGCTTGTGATTGAATTCAGAAAGATAAGTTGCCAACACAACATTCATCTGATAAATCTGATTAAGTCAGTCTAACACCTTGGCTTGAAGTGTAGGATTGAGAAAGAGAGAGTTGAGTTGTTGAAAGACTAGCTCTGATGTATACTGATGATTTTGGCAATGACTCATTCAGAGTTGAAATTTTGCTAATGCATTGCCATTCAATCTGCTATGGATATACCATACTTGGTTGGATAGCAAGTCTATTGCTCATCCATCAATGTCTAATTTGATGTTTGCTTTTGACTTCCATGCAAGGTAGAGCACTAGATCTTTCTCATATTTGTTGAGAATTGAGAGCTTCTCTCTTGAGAGCTTTTTGTGAGGTGTGGGTGTAGAAGGAATGGTGAACATGAGAGTGCTCATTTCAGCAAGTTGTTGTTGCAATTCAGCCATCTGTAGTGTCTGTTGCTGGAGAATGCTTTGTAGATCTAAGTTATCATCTGCTGTGTTTGAGTGTGGCAGGCGTTTGTAGAATTGCTTGTAGTTCATTTTGATATCTAAGAACATATAATAATAAAAAAAAAGAAAAGAAATACTTGTAGACACTCAGTCCTCTCACAGACACTATTTGCAGTGTTGTGATGCTAAGTTTGATCAAGCTTCTTCATGAACACTATTCACAGTGTTACAGTTCATAGACACTCAGGCCTTGTAGAACACAGTTGATTGTGTTTCAGACACTTAGACATGACAGTCTATATAACTAATAATAAGAGCACTCAGACTCATGAGGGATCTCTTGTAATGACTAGGCACTCAGACCTGTAAACAATGCACTTGGGTGTAAGAACTGGTAACAACACACTCAGATGTAAGAACTAATAATGAGACACTCAGACCTTAAATGCAGAAGAATCAATTCATAATATAACAGACATACTTCAATTAACAATCTAGCACTATCCTAATACAGATTACAAATTGATTAAGAAAAGAAAGAGAAAAGAAATCAGAAGAAAAGGTTGTATGAAGGAGATTCTTATAGAGGAAAGTTCAGAGTGAAAGAATATCAGAAGCTGCTCCACAGTGAAGCATAGAGTGGAAGAACATTAAGAGGTATGTGTAAGAATTGTTAGAGACTACATAAGTGTGGAGTGTGAGGTAGGGGAATCATTGAGAGCTATGTGAAAGAATCATTAGAGACTATATGAGTGCAGAACACAGAGTGGGAGAATGTTAGAAGCTACACAGAAGAATCATTAGAAACTACATTATTATTATTATTATTCTTCAATTATAGATGCATGCAGTCAGTGACTATGGCATCTATCTGAAACACTTCAGAATTTTTCAACTCAAGAATAATTTAATATACAAAGACAATTTAAAACATGCATTATCAGAATTCCAGCCCAGAATCAAACAACTATTCAAACTGTTCAATCAAAGAAATCAAAATCAAAAGAATGTCAGTAAGTCAACACAACTTAGTTTGAAAACAAAAGAAATAAACATTGTAAAAGACAGCTTTATTATAACAAGAAAAAGAAAAACCACTGACAACAACTATAACATCAACAAAAAACAAACCAAACTTTTCAAAACAAATTAAAACTGATCATAAACAATTTAAGAGAGACTTCAAAGCAAGATGAAAAGAAAGACTAAAAGAAAAATCAAAATAAATCAAATTGAAAATCTGATCTCAATATTTTTAACAGACAATTCATTCAAACTCTTGTAGCAATATTTGATTCTTTCAAATATTCAATTAAAAACTTGTTTCCAGTTTCTGTATTGAATAACAGATTCAAATTTAATTGTTCCAATTCAAACTTCTTTCTCAGTTTCAATCTCAATTCTGAATACTTTGCACAAAGTAACAGAAGATGCTCTGGATTTTCATATAACTGATAATCTAAACATAGACTACTTAAATCATCTCTAAACTTTGTTAAATATGATTTGAAGTAACCATGCCCAAGCTTTAACTGCATTATTGTAGCAAAAAGTTTCTTTTTACACTTTATTGAACAAGTTTTCCACTTTGGCTTTGTTTCAAATCTGGAGTAATGCATACTTTTTCTTTGCATAAGCCAGATATCTTGCCATTTTTGCAAACATGATTCTCTTATTTTTCTCTTAATAAAAGCCCATGTTACAATTCTTTGAAAGCAGATTTCTAATTCAGTTGCTTTTTTTGCAGCTCTATCAGCCATTTCATTGCCATATATACCCATGTGAGCAGGCACCCAGTGAAGATGAATAGAACAATTGAATGAGATTTTTCTTTGAATATTTTGAAGACTTTTCAAAATCAGCTCTAGCATTGACTGTCCACTGCTGATTTTATTACTTTGAAGTCTTTTAAGCCCTGCTTGACTATCAGAGAATATCCAAATATACTCAAATCTTTTCCATTGTTCAATCTTCATTTCAATCAATTTGAAAGCTCTTGAAATTGCAAATAATTCAGCATTAAAAACTTCTGACTCTTTTCCAATTTGCCAAGAATCAAGAATATAGTTTTTATCATTTTCTGAATATGCTATTCCAGCTCCAAGATTGCCTGTTTTCTCACATTTTGAGCCATCAGTGTATATAAGAATTGCTTTATTTTTCATTTGTTTCAAAAGCTTTAAATGTTCTTGAGTCTGATCTTCTTTTGAAAGTTGACTAACATTTAAATCAACAAGATTATCAAGACTTTTCTTCCAAGGAGAGAGATTTTCAATAGCTATTCTCTCTACATTTAAACTAGAGAAACAGTCCTTAATCATTGAGCAAATTCTAAATAGCTGAGATGGTATTCTTCTTCTTTGTAAAGAACTTGAATTTTCAGATAAATCAGTTTCATTCCAATCAAGATAAAGTTCCCAATCTAATTCTAATCCATTTGATTCATTTGGAAAAGAACTTGAAACTCTCTTTCTAATAGAATGATGTGAATATAGCTTCATAATTCTGAGAGCATAATTCATACAGATTTTATCAAATCTCACTTGTGGTGGAGAAATAGAGGCTTCAATTTCCATAGCTTTAATTGAAGTAGTTTTGAATACTCCTAGAATCTTTCTTAAAGCTAAGTTTTGAAGTTTTTGAAATCTTTCTATAAAGTGTTTTTGACCTCTCCACCACACCTGAACTGCATAATCTGAAACAGAGGTCACACAGGCAATATATAATTGTCTCATTGCTTGAAATGTCAGACCTCTTTCAGTATTTGAAAGTCTCAATATACTGTTTAAAATTCTTTCAGCATTTGCAGTTTTTATTTGCACATGAGATTTAAAATTCAATTGAGAATCTAACCAAACACCAAGCCATCTAATGAATTCCACCAAGAGTGATGAGCATTGAAATCCCCCATGATTATTGAATTCTTTTCTGGTTTCAACTGCATTAAACATCTATCAAATGTCCAAGTTCTATTGTTTTCTCTCAGTGATCTTTCATTGTAGATATTGACTAATTGAATATTTTCAAACTGTTTTTTCATATCCACAATGTCACCAACAAGAATATCAGAGTCAGATATCAAATCATATCTCAGATTGAATTGAAATCTAGAATTCTTTCTAGCATAAATTGCCACTCTAACTCTAATATCTGTTTTCTCTGGTAGAAAACAATAGTATGCTGGATGAGATACACTATACAGTTAGAAACTACACAAACACAGAGCACAGAGTGGAAGAATGTTAAGAGCTATGCAGAAGAATTGTTAGAAACTACACAAACACAGAGCACAGAGTGGAAGAACATTGAGAGTTACACAAGATCACAGCAATCAGGAATGAGTGGGTGCAGAAGAGGAGTTGATTGCATAAGTTGATTACTAACAGATGCTAACCCATCACACTAATGATTCTTTTATGTAGCTCTCAATGATTCTTCCACTTCACATTTCACATTTATATAGTTTCTAATAATTCTTCTGTGTAGCTTTCAATGATTCTTTCATCTCACACTTTACACTTATGTAGTTTCTAACAATTCTTTCATATAGCTTTTAACATTCTTTCACTCTGCACTTCACTGTGAAGTGGCTTCTGATATTCTTTCACTCTGAATTTTTCTCTATAAGAATTCTTTTCATATGATCTTTTCTTCTGATTTCTTTTCTCTTTCTTTTCTTAATCAATTCATAATCTGTAATTAGAATAGTATCAAATCATTAATTGAAGTATGTCTATTACATTACAAATTGATTCTTCTGTATTTAAAGCCTGAGTTGTGACGGGTTAGCACCCGTTAGCAATTAACTTATGTGTAACGGGCGTACTTCGATTAACGATTTGATACTATTCTAATTACAGATTATGAATTGATTAAGGAAAGAAAGAGAAAAGAAATCTGAAGAAAAGATCATATAAAGAGAGTTCTTATAGAGAAAAGTTCAGAGTGAAAGAATATCAGAAGCTGCTCCACAGTGAAGTGTGGAGCAGAAGAATATTAAGAGATATACATAAGAATCATTAGAAACTACACAAGTATGAAGTATGAGATGAAGAAATCATTGAAAGCTATATGAAAGAATTGTTAGAGACTATATAAGTGCAGAACACAGAGCAGAAGAATATTAGAAGCTATACAGAAGAATTGTTAGAGACTATATGAACACAGAGCACAGAGTGAAAGAATGTTAAGAGCTATATGAAAAAATCATTAGAAACTACATAAGCACAGAGCACAGAGCAGAAGAACATCAAGAATTATATGAGATTACAACAATCAGAAACAAGCAGATACAGAAGAGAAGTTGATTGTATAGATTAATTACTAACAGATACTAATCTGTCACATTATCCCTCTCTACTGAAGTGAGTGAGGACTTGTAGATGTCAAGGGCAGTGATGTTCTCCAAGGCAGACACAGATTCTCAGATTGAATGATTGTATTCTACTCATTTGATAAGGTATTTGTGGTGGTGATGATTGATTCTATTGTAAAGAATTGCTTTGATTTCTCATTTGAGTTTATTGTCTTTTTCTATGATGATGAGTGGCTGTTAATTGAAGATTCTCTGTGAGGGGAATGGATTCTCAGCTGTGGATCAGAGCAGATTCATATGAAAGATGTTGTGAATGTCAGATGAAGTATTGAGTTGATAATTGTGTGTGTCTAGTACTTTCTTCACTGTATATTTGATGTGATGATAGTCTAGTGTACATGAGAGATGATCTGTTCTTATGTTCTTGAGATTCAGTCAGACTTTGTCTTCTATATAATATCAGATTGTAGAACTTCTTCTGATGTTTGTTTGATTTTTGTAATCTTACTGAGCACTGATCATTGAAGCTTCTGCTTATTTGTGAGCTTTCTTCAGCTTGCTCACAATGTTCTCTGTCATCTGTATAAAGCTGTGAGTGTATGCAGTTTCTCAGAGAGTCTCAGAGAAGTTCAGAATCTCTAAGTTGTATTTATATAGAAGAAAGAATGAGCTTATATCTGTTGTAGTGAAATCTCAACTGTTAATTGCAATCTCAGTGTATGACAGCAGATTGCTTCAGTTGTCTTGTATGTAATTGCAGAACTTATAGAGAATGTTCTTTATCATTTATATCATTCTCTTGATAGCTTCATCAGTCTCTGAGTGATACACTGTTGATAACTTCTGTTTGATTCTTAATAATTGACATATGTGGGCTCAGAGTGTGTTGATGAATTGACTGTCTCTATCTGATACAATGAATGAAGATAGACTGTGTATATGATAGAATGAGTTTCTGATGAAGACATCTGCAACTACTTCAGTGTTCATCTTGTCACAGAGCTGTAGTATTACACTCTTGCTGAGTCAGTCAACAATGACTAGAATGTTTATAGAATCTTCACTTTCAGATAAAAAAACTGCAAAATCAATAGCTATATCATATCAAGTTTGATTGAGAACAGATAGAGACTTCAGCATCTTTTTTTAATGTTTATATCATACTGTCACTGAGTCACAGCAATCACAGTTGTGTACAAATCAGTGTATGTCTTTCAATATATCTGATCAGTAGAATTCTTGAGTGATGATGTTGTACATGATTTTGTATTCTGAGTGCTCAGTCATTGACAAGTCATGAATTTCTTGCATGATCTGTGTTCATAGAGATTCTGAATCAGAGACTCATTGTCTATTTTGAAAGTGTAAGCAGTTGTTATCATTGATTGAATATGCTGAGATATCTGTTCTTGAGTATACATCTGTGGGGAATTGAGATGCTCTGCTTTGTATGACTTCAGTGATTTATTATCAGAATTCATCTGCTTCTGCTGCTAGCTTTCATTATTCTTTGAATGAGGGTTCTTGAGCTCAGAACTGATTGATATGTATATGAGGTTCATCTGATTGTATAGAATTTTCTATAATTGCAGAGTTGATTAATCAATGCTCTTGATGTTTTCATCTGTCATTCAAGTCATCAGATGATATATCTTGTTCTCAGTGAGACAGAGCATCTGCAAGAGTGTTCTCTACTTCAGATCAATAATGAATTGTGAATGAAAAACAGCTAAGAAATAATAATCAATGTATATATCTCTCAATGAGCTTATGAGTGATTGTGAAGTACTCTAGATTCTTATGATTGATAACAATCTCAAATCTCTTGACACTCATAAGTTTGAATTCTTATTTTTCAAGACATTGTATGATCACTAGAAGCTTCTTGTTGTAGATCTTGTAGTTGCATTTGATGAATGATATCTTTTTTGAGATGAAGACACAAGATTGTAGAATATCTTTGATGTCATATTGCATCAGTGTTTCATCTACTATATAATCTGAGATGTCTGTTTCAAGAATCATATGCTTATCTGAATTGAATGATTGCAGCATTGAGATGTTTGTGAATATATGCTTCAGCTTTTTGAATGCTGTGTCTGCTTCATCAGTTCATTGAAATACAGCATCTTTTCAGATCAGATTCATCAGTGATTGTATGATATTGAAGAAGTTCTTGATAAATCTTTGATAGAAGTTGACAAACTCTAGAAAGCTTCTAGTTTCTTTTATTAAGACTGATGTCTCTCAGTTGAGGATTGCTTTCATCTTCTTAGAATCCATGTGTACATCTTTTTCAGCTTTGATGATGAATTCTAGATAGATTGTAGACTTGATCTTGAAGTCATATTTGTCAATGTTCACTTGTAGTTCAGCTTTTTGTAGATGATCAAGAACTTGTCATATATGCTTACAATATTCAGTGAATGATTCATCAGTGAAAATCAAGATATCATTCATGTATGCTGAGGCAATTTCATTGAGTAGATCTTGTAGAGCTCAGTTAATGTATTTCTGAAATGTACTCAGAGTGTTCACTAATTCAAAAAGAATCACTGTCCATTTGTATAATTCATAATGTATGTGAAAAGCAGTTAGTCATTCATCATCTTCATTAATTCTTATCTTATAGAAGGCTGCAGAGATGTCAAGCTTTGTAAATCATTTTACTTTTTCTATTCATTCAAATATTTTGTTGATGAGTGAGAGAGAGTATCAGTTCTTCTGTGTAATCTTATTGAGTTCTTGATAGTCAATGCAGAATTGTAAGCCTTCTTCTGATTTCTTCACAAACAGTACAGATGCTGTGATGAGTGAGTTACTAATATAAATAAAGTCTTTGTTCAGTAATCTGTTGAGTGTTTTTTGTAGAATGAGAAGCTCATTGTGTGATATACTGTAGAGAGAATTTCAGAGCAGTTGTGAGTTCTTATTATCTTTCTTGATGAGCTCAATTATATGATCTATACTGAGTTCTTGATGAGGGGGAAGCTTTTCAGCTTCTTTCTCATTGAATATATCTGTGAAGTTTTTGTACAATTTGAGTAGTTTCTTGTGCAGTTTCTTGAGATCTCTGAGTTCTAGCTTCTTTAGTGCTTTTTTGATATCTATTATACTAACAGTGAACATTTGAATGTTCTTCTTCTCATATACTTGATGAGTTAGTAGTTTGTATGCTTCTGCTGATATTTGAGTGAGATCAGCAGTTCTATCAACATTCTTCTTATAAATATAATCATCTTCTGAGAAAATAAGACAGCAATTATATATATTCAACAAGATTTCAAATTCTGTGAGTCATGATAGACTGAGCATTAGATTGTACTCAAGATCTTGTATTTCATATACATATACATTCTTTTTTTCATATTCTTCTACATTGATATTAAATCTTATCATATTGTAGGAGGTGGATTCTCTGAGGCTATCAAATTCACTGAGTTTACACAATTTGAAAAAAAGAATATGCTGAAGCTTATGCTTCTCAATCAGCTGAGTGTCTATAAGAGTATAATGAAGAAAACCACTGTCTATTATTGCTCATATATTGACTAGACTATTTACAATAACAGAGATTATGATTGTATTTGTTTGTATTTTCTGCTCAAATCTTCAGCTAGCTTTCTGCTTCTTGAGCTTTTATCTATATTTTAGAATAAGAGCTCATCTTTTCTCTGTTCTTGTCTGTCCACAGATGACATAGCATTCACATGTGTGAGAGATTTATTTGAAATGATTGCATTTGAACATTGATTTGTGAAGTGCTCTGACTTGTTGCAGTGTATACAGACTTCTCTGATAATTCAGTTGATGATGTTCTTCTCTGAGATGTTGAAGATTCTCAGATGACTTGTGTTTATGTGTGAGACTCAGTTCATTGATTCTGATTTGAAGATGGAAAGTGCTGCAGAGTGATTTGAGATGTATGTATTTATTTGACAGAATTCTCTGTAATTTTGAAGTGTGTGAAACTGAGACAGATTGTTGTTCAACAGATGAAGATCAGTGCAGAATTTACTGTATATTGAAAGTTTTGAATACTCTATACTTCAGTTATACAACTGAAAGTTCAAGTTTTTGAATAATATATTGATTTTGATAGTATTATCTCAGTTTTGCTCATCTGCTTTTAGAAGTTTACAATTGAATTTAGAAAGATAAATTGTCAACATAATATTCATCTGATGAGTTTGATTAAATCAGTCTAATATCTTGACTTAAAGTGTAGAATCAAGAAAGAGGGAGTTGAGTTGTTGAAAGACTAGCTCTGATATATACTGATGATTCTGACAATGATTCATTCAGAGTTGAAATTTTGCTAATGCATTGTCATTCAATCTGCTATAAATATATCATACTTGATTGAATAGTGAGTCTATTGCTCATTCATTGATGTTCAATTTGATGTTCATTTTTGACTTTCACACAAAATAGAGTACTAGATTTTTTTTGTATTTATTGAGAATTGAAAGCTTCTCTCTTGAGAGCTTTTCATAAGATGTAGATGTAGAAGAAATGATGAATGTGAAAGTATTCATTTCAGTAAATTGTTGTTACAATTCAGTCATCTGTAGTGCTTGCTGCTGAAGAATACTTTGTAGATCTAAGTTGTTGTCTGCTGTGTTTGAGTGTGATGAGTGTTTGTAGAATTGTTTGTAGTTCATTTTGATATCTAAGAATATGTAATAATAATATAAAAAAAGAAATACTTGTAGACACTCAGTTTTCTTACAGACACTATTCACAGTGTTGTAGTGCTAAGCTTGATCAAGCTTTTTTGTGAATACTATTCACAGTGTTACAGTTTGTAGACACTCAGGCCTTGTAGAACATGATTGATTGTATTTCAGATGCTTAGACACAACAGTCTATATAACTAATGATAAGAGCACTCAGATTCACAAGAAATCTCTTGTAATGACTAGACACTCAGATCTGTAAACAATGCACTTGAATGTAAGAACTGATAACAATGCACTTGGGTGTAAGAACTAATAATAAGACACTCAGACCTTAAATGCAGAAGAATCAATTTGTAATGTAACAGATGTACTTTGATTAATGATTTGATACTATTCTAATTACAGATTACAAATTGATTAAGGAAAGAAAGAGAAAAGAAATCAGAAGAAAAGGTTGTACAAAGAGGGTTCTTATAGAGGGAAATTCAGGGTGGAAGAATATCAGAAGCCACTCCACAGTGGAGCGCGGAGTGGAAGAATGTTAAGGGCTACGCGGAAGAATCATTAGAAACTACGCGAGCGCGGAGCGTGGGGCGGGAGAATCATTGAGGGCTATGTGGAAGAATCGTTAGAGACTACGCGAGCGCGGAGCACGGAGCGGAAGAACATCGAGGGTTACGCGTGGTCGCAATGACAGGAGTTGGTTGCGTAAGTTAATTGCTAACGGGTGCTAACCCGTCACAACAAGTGTGGAGTGTGAGACAGAAGGGGTTATGTGGAAGAATCATTAGAGGCTACGCGAGCGCGGAGTGCAATAACAGGAATGAGTAGGTGCAGGAGGGGTTGGTTGCGTAAGTTAACTACTAACAGGTGCTAACCCGTCATACTCAAGAGTTGTCATCTGAATTCTGATTCTATAATCTTAGATATATATAGAAATCTCTTCAGCTTAGCACATCTTCATGCTCTTCAGAAGGTGTCTTAAATTTATACATACATACATACATACATACATACATACATACATACATACATACATACATACATAATACAGGAGAGGATATATAGATGCGCGTTACAAAACAGTTTCAATAAGCTTCTGCCAGTGCCGAAAACAAACAAGGATAATGAACCGCAGAGAAGAAAAAAAATCCATCATCCCAACAGTGAATACGGTGACTGACTCACCAATCGCGAAAATGCCCGCTTCTTTTTCTGCTTTGGAAGACCCGGCACCACCGCTGCAGGTGTCGGCTGCTTGCCTAGCATCGATGGAGCCGCCGGAACGACAGGCCTATGTTGGGGTCCCAATTCTGGCTCCAGCAACGGCTCCGGCTCAGAAGATGTTACAGACACCAGCACGGGTGCGGTTTGGACAGAGGTAGAAACAACCTCAGCATTCGCATTTCCAAACTCCGAGTCGGCAGGTAACTCGACAGAATCCGGTACAACCTCCACGGCAGCTAATTCCCCAATATCCGCGCCCGTGTCGATCAGTCGGAATCTGTACTCATCAAGCATCATCCAGCGTTTCTCGACTGCCGCGGTAAACCAGCTGCGATCGATGAGGACCATCTGGGTGAGTTTGGAGGTGGTGTCTAGCTCCGTTTCGCGGGTTGAGGTGCAGTCGCGTGCTAATCCAGCTTCGAGAGCTTTTAGTTCTAGATTGTTATTCTGCTCCTGGGTAAGGATTGCTTGCCGATGGGCTTGTTCAAGGGTGCGCCTTTCGCTTTCCTGGGAGGCTTTGAGTTTATCTAGGATGGCCTTCTCTCTGCTCTCGCGATTGGTTTTCCTTTTGAGATGGCGCGAGACGGTGAGGAGTGTGTCGTCCTCCTCTTCTTCATGGCGGGCTATCATGCTATCGAATTCAGCCTTTTGTGAAACTATCAGTTGATCCATGCGCTGTTTCTGGTTTGTTCGAAGACCCTCTAGGAGCTTATCCCGCTGTTGCTCCACCACTGAAGTTCCGGCTGTGGTCCTGCTGTGGAGGCCATGGGCTGCCTTTTCATGTCTCTTGTTCAGGAGGGTCTGCTGGTGCTCATTGACACTTGACAAGGCAGTTTGCAAGCCCCGTAGTGTGGAAGCGATATGCATCATCCGTTTCATCTCTCTGTCGCGGAGCTCCTCTTCTTCCTTGCGACGTTGCTCCTCTCCCCTCCGTTCTCTCTCCATTGCTTCCTCGCGCTCCATGCGTTCAATCTGGGCAATCGCCTCTGCGATCTCAGCTGCCTCCTTTTGAATTTGTCGATCCCTCTGCAGCCGGCGGGCTTCGATTTCAGCTTGTCTACGTCGGTGATCATCTTCTGTACAGTCGCATGTATGCCACCGAGCTGCGCATGTGTAGCTGCAAATCGTGTCGGTTTGGTCAGTGGATATGAAACGATGAATGAAAGCGTGTCGAGGGGCCATACCAGAACTCTGATCCACAATTGCAAGTAATATGCCGGCAACCGGCAGTCAACTCAACCATAGAATGGCAGCTGTAACATCTTCTCCAGCCGTGATATTCAGCTTCTTCCAGTGTAGCCTCCAGCCCATAGTCTTGAGGGCAGTCCTTCAAGTTTGCATGCGCTAGGCTTCGGCAGAGTGTGCAAATCTCATTGCGGCAATATGGGCAGCTTTTTTGACTAGGCTTTTTGCCTTTTTTGAGTTTGTTGGGAGGTATCCATTTCGCACACGTTATTTCGGGACAATACACCCGACGCGGTTCAGAAATGGCGTATTCCTGCACCTTCAATCTGAATGCATCTCTTCCATTATGGTCCAAATTATCAAGGATAAGTCGCTGTGGTATCTCCTCAAGACAGCATTTTGGTGGGAAGAGCTTTTCGGTAGCCATTGCGGTATTAATGAGCTGTATAAAACATTTTAGGCAGTATTTGTGTTGACAGTTCAGGCTGATTAGGTTTTTATCCATTATCTCGTCAAAACAACTCGAACATTCCCTATATTGTAACATGCCAAAATAAGCCTTGAACGGAAGTTGTCGCTGAAAATTTGAAGCCCAGAAACAAAATTTCAAAGGCAGCTTACTTGAATGTATTGCGCTCCCTTAATCTATCCCTAAGTGCCCTGGTAGGGTTCGACTTCTTACTGCCAATCCAGCCCAGAGGACGTCTAATAGACCCAGAGTCCACCGAGCGCTTTGAAGGCGATCGACTCCCCTCGGAATTATTTAGCGATGATAAGCGAGATAACTGTGAGATCGAACCATTTCGCTGCCTGCATTGCGAATCGGACATGAGGGGCCATCTATCCCCATTCTGGTGCGCATCTGACCAGCCATCCTGAGGAGGCAATGCCCTTTTCCTGTACAGGTCAAAAGATAAGGACTGGTGGATGATAGTTATGACATCAGGAGGGGTATTATCTGGTATAACTTCAAGCTCGGCAGGGAAAGGGTGCGCAAGCCAGTGAAGAGGTGGGAGTTTGTCAGTCCCCAAGTCCAGCTCTCTCAGTCCCACCAACTGGGGCCAGTCTAGCAGACTAGAGCGTTTGTCAGTCTTGCTTGCGGCCATACGGCCGCTTTCTAAAGGGGTGGTAGTTGTCATATCCAGTGTGCCCAAAGAAAAGAAAGCAAAGCAGACGAGCTTAGGTAGAACGTAGATGAATGATAAAAAAACAAATACTCGAAGGAAACCTTTATTCAAATCATCGTCGGGAGGTTGACCAGCGACAGTGCAAAATATATCCCTCAACCTTTGAGATTTCGAGGCCCATGAAAAAGTCTCCCGCCGAACAAGCTAGGAGATATGTAAGGATAAGGATTTCCAGAGCTTATCGCCGAGTAAAGCAACAAAATGCAAGGGACCGATAAATGAAGATATCGTTAACTTCGATACCTAGCAAAGGCTTGAGAGAATGAAACAGGCATCTCACACAACACAAAGCACAAGGGGAGAAATAGATAGGATTCGTGGATTTTTCAGGACCTGAACACAAAGAAACCTTCGAATTAAGGACTTGAGCCGCATTTAGCTGCTTGACTGTGTTTGCCAGACACATGACGCCCGCTGGCTGAATTCCTGCGGGAGCTTTGAGAAGGATCAGGGAGCGGGGCAGATTGATAGGGCGTTCCTCGCAGGCATTTGCCATTTCTGGGGTGGTTGGTTATTTAGATGGTGGCTGTCGGCAGCGCGGGACCAGATACCAGCTAAATAACAAAGCTCAGGCAAGCCAAAAACTACGAGAGACAAGGCTGCCTTCGTATACAGCCCACGCAGCGCCCACTGCCGAGTCACTCATTGGTGGTTGATGTTGCTTCAAAATGCCATGAAGACAAGGCTGTGCACTCTGTCCTCTCCTCCGTTACTTGTTCATAATTGATGTAATTACGGCGGACTATACGGAGTAGTATAACTGGCGCCGCAGGGATATTCACTCGCGGTGAAAGAAAGGAATGAATCCAAGTGACGTTGAAATTGCCGTCATGCGGCGCCCAACAGAGGCCGGATGCCACAAGAGCCACTTATCTTCACCCTCACACTTTCTTCCAACTATACTTACTCTACGTGTATTAGACCGGCTTTTTTCCAGCACAGTACTAACAGCACATAGCGACCTTTATAATTCATCACCATGCCCGAACCCGGCGATTATCAAGCTCAAGTAGCCGTGCGAAATGCAGCTCGCGCGGTCGGCGCGGCATTACACCAAACCTAGTACGCCATCATTGGTGGAGCAGCATGTATGCTCCTCGGTTCGCAACGTCTTACTCAGGATGTGGATTTCGTGGTCCCTACGGGACAGACACAGGCTGCTCGGCAAGAGCTTCGGAATGCAGGTGGCTTTGTTATCGAGCCAGGAACTCTCCGCACCCATTATCAAGGGGTTGAGATTGAGATCCTGACACCACCATCACTCTTCAAAGAACCATACGATGCGGAGACACCAACAATAGAAGTTCAACAGGTGCGCGTTCTCAAACCCGCACTCATACTAAATGCAAAATGCCGGTCAATCTTGGGACGAGCCAACGAAGACAAAAAAAGAACCGACGCAGAGGATATCATATTTCTTCTACGGTGGTTTGTGAACAAAAAATCGACTGCGGCAGAAGTCCCGAATGCTACCAAACAATTCTGCGATTGGTTTACCGCGACATACTGCCCATCAGCGGAGAATCAAGCTTTGTGGACACAGGCTGGGTTCGAGTGAAGTCCACTCTAAATATATGCATGCAATAGCTAATCCGGGGTTCTGTCAATAAGTACCTTCTGACCAACCTCAATATGGTTTGGTAGCAGGGGCCCTGAAGATGGCATCGCTCAATCAATCAAGTTCCCATTCAGAATACCCCACTCATTGATGTCGGATATTTTGCTTTCTACAGTTTGTTACCTTCTGCCATCCTTTTTCTTTTTGCGCTCCTGCAATTGATGGTTGTTTGTCTCTCATGCCCTGTTCCTGGTCACAGATTGAAGACATTAAATTATCTCATGATTGAAATAAGAATCTTAACCATAAATGAAATAGGTTTGTAGCATAAATTAGGTTCTCTTTGGGTGTGAACTGCAAGTAATGCTCCTCAGTGGCATATGAGAGGGGATAGTATGATTGATAGTGTAATCACAGCAACCAAAACACTTGTTATTGCGAA
Organism: Histoplasma ohiense; assembly: GCA_017607445.1. Classification (NCBI taxonomy): domain Eukaryota; kingdom Fungi; phylum Ascomycota; class Eurotiomycetes; order Onygenales; family Ajellomycetaceae; genus Histoplasma; species Histoplasma ohiense. Next base: position 6,642,587 of record JAEVHH010000001.1, read on the forward strand.
GGCTAAATACTATGTGTTGGCATCCCTATTACTCGCTAGAATGCCATGTGACCACACCTATTTAAGCAGTGCTGCGCCCGCTAGATAGATACAATGAACCAACCTTCCACCTCCATCACTATGTGATTATTTATGATTTGCGGGTGGAAGCGTAGCCAGTAATCGTGCCTCAACATCAGCTGTGAAAAATCCCTCATCATCCCTCGAAACTGAGCATTCCTGAAATTCATACTCCCCTCTGAGTATGGAGTCTCGGATCTTCTGTGAATGAATTCTAAAAGGCTCTCTAGTGTAGCTGACTCCTGCAACTACATCCAAATGATATTGCCGGTGCTCCACCTTCAAGTAATCAGCAAATTCTCTGAGTTTTAAAATTGGAATATAACCATAAAGATAGCCCAAAAAGCAGCCTATGTGGCTACGGAAAAAAAAGTGTGCATCCGGAGTATCCAGCCATCTTCTGATAAGAGAATCCAGAAATTGATGTAATGGTGGAATAAAGGGCCATCTGGCAGTTCTCTGGCGATGCCAACTTTTCTGTGTGGCAATTTCTGGAAGCTTGATATCCCAATCAGAGGCTGCTGTGAGAGCAATCACATCATCTAACGGGCCCACACTCTTGCATTGCGGTTCGACAAGATAGCAAGTGGCCTCCTTAATATCGATGTACTTTGGTTCAAAGTCAGAAGGTGGAGGGTGCCAGCCTCTTTCAACAAGTGCATCAGCAGCTTTCTTGATGTCAGAAACAACGATGTGTACGTCAAAAACAACTGTGGGGACTCCATAGTATGCTAAAGTATCCTCAGCCCAAAGGTAGCATGGTATACCACTTTCCTTGAGTAGGCGGCACGCTGAATATCGCTTAATGGACCAAGGGTCATCGCGAGTTTTTTTTGCATATTGTTGAACGAGCCAGCGCTCAATGGGGTTGGCTTCACTAGGGGTGCGCAACATCGGCAGGTTTTCAGGGAGTTTAGTATTTGTATTGAGCTCTCTAAAGCCGCCTTGTTTCTAACTCCTACAACTTGCAGCTGCAGATGCTGTCAATGCGAACAATGGACGCAAGACTGTGCTCACAGGTGCTATGCGACAGCACCGGGCATGGAAATCTCCAATGAGACCAGAATCTGGATGGTGAGCTAGAAAAGTAGGATCAGACGGCAGGAGAGCAAGTGCGAGCAGTCAACGCAGAATGAAGGCCAAACCCGCGGGCGACTTCACAGTGAGATTCGAGGGGCGTACCACGGGGATAAGACGGTGCAAGAGGTGCCAACGGAGGATCAGGACGGGGTACACGAAAAAGGCAGTGGGGATTATCAGCGTGCAAAAGCAGCGAGGGCGCTAATTTAAGTTAGCTAGCTCCACGACCCCATCCCAAGCTGATCCTCTCCAGGGCTGTTCCTGGCTCTGGGGCACTCCCCAGTCTCCTTACGCCTTGTTCAATGATTCTCAAGGTTCAAAAGAAGAAAGGATGGGAAGATGGCCGAGCAATCCTTGGCTTGTTCTCTCTCGCGCGGTCAGCCGAGCTACGCGAGGGGTCACTTGAAGTATAACTTGTCATGCTATTGCCGTTGGCCCTGCTAATACGATCGGTCATTGCATACCGTGCATCGCATTTGACTTCTGCTATACGGGGACAGGTCGTTATGATTGGACAAAGTAGAGGGAGAGGGACGGCTTATCTTCAAGTTAAGGCAAGCAATCACGGATAACGAGTATGTATGTATGTATAAATTTAACGTCTCAGAGGAACGCGGGCAGCGTCTGTATTCCAGAAGCCTCCCAGAGGGCATGGAGACGTGCTAAGCTTGAGAGATTTCTATGTACATAAAACTTAGAGACAGGATCCAGATGGCAACTCTTGAAAGAACTCAGCTCGTTGAGCTGTGCGTCCACTTCTGACCCGACATATGGCCATTCATGGTGGGGCTATAGTGTGGCTTTTGAAGAGCCACCGCTGCCGTGCCTGGAAGGCTTAACACTGCTAGAGAAAGAGGGGTTTTCTTTCAGTTTGTCAAGAGGCACATTTAGTGCTTCATACAGTGTGTACGGATAACGAGTGGAGAGGCGCAGCAACCATTTGTTGCTAATTTGTAAAACGCGCCCTATGACAGACAAGTTGTAATGAATATATCTTGCCTAGCTTGCTCACTCGCTGTACGGAGTAATGAAGAAACTAATATAATCACACAAAGAATTTCTCTCTACCTTTGAAGTCTTTTATACTCTGTGCCATTTATAGTTATACCACTCCATACTGATATATAATGTCAGAATCATGCTTTTTGATCCGCAAAATCGTTTTTAGTGTTTCCCAATTATCTCCGTAATATCTAATATCACATGATAAACAGCATGCTCTGATCTAGAGACAATGGGTACCAGCATGTTCTTCTAAATTTATTCGTAGTGGATTGGAGAATGCGGCATTTGCGCGGGTTTGAAGGTTGAGTCTCCCCCACATCTCCGCTAGATATCACCCAGGGAGGGATATATAGTATTGCTTTGGCCGACAACCCCAAATTGAACAATTCAAAATATCGCAGACGGGAATAAATTATTTCAAGTGTCGCAATAAGAACTGAGCGAACATACCCTATCGCAATGGCTCAATCCCTCCACTTTGTTACCCTCGATGTTTTCACCACGTCCCCCTTTGCTGGCAACCCCTTGGCTGTAGTTTTCCTCTCCGACAACATTCCTATCACTCAAACCCAAAAACAAGCCATTGCCCGTGAGTTTAACTTCAGCGAAACCATCTTCGTCCATCCCTCAAGCGGGCCACAACAACCTCGCACCATAGACATCTTCACGACGCTGGCAGAGATTCCATTTGCCGGCCACCCAACCATTGGCGCAACATCATGGCTGCTTCTACACTCCAAACTAGGTAATAGGGATGAAGTGCCACCATCAACAATTGTCACAAAGTCTGGAGAAATCCCAATCTCCATATCCGCAGAGGACCCTAAGGTGGTCTCCGCGCTGATTCCGCATAACGTGCACATCCACTCAAGAAGGTTCTCTTTGGAGGATTTGCTCAAGCTGCACCCATCTGTGGAGCCGTATCTAGACCCTAGCAAGCATGCCGACGGATTTCCCATCGTTTCAGTTGTCAAGGGTATGACAGCTGCCCATGTCCGGTTGCCTAGCTTGGAAGCACTGGCTGCAGCAACGACGGCGAATGGAGCGTGTAGCTTTCCCGCGATAAGCACAGAGGCGGCAGGCTATTTTGACCCCGGCTGGGACACAGGAATACCCCTTCATGTGTATTTCTATGTGAAAGATGTATGGGACGAGGTGCGGAAGACAAATGTTATTCGCAGTCGAATGTTTTTCGACGCCTCTGAGGATCCGGCGACCGGAAGCGCTGCGAGTGGGCTCGTTTCCTACTTAGCACTGACAGGGAATGGGGGTGGGAACGGAAGTGGAAGCGAGAACGAGATGCTATTCCATGTTGTTCAGGGGGTGGAAATGGGGAGGAGGAGTGATATTGGACTGAAGGTTGTGTTGAAGGGGGGGGTCAAGGAGATCGATAAAATCCAATTGAGTGGTAGCGCCGTAAAGGTGTCTGAGGGAGATATCGTCGTCGGAGCGGAATAGGAACTGATGTTTAAGATGTCATTTGAGGTTAGGATCTGTTTACAGGATGCGTTTGCCTGTTACCTTAAGTCATTCGTTGAAGAGCACAGCACTTCAAATATTGATTTTTTTCTGTATTATGTGGTGCGAGGATGCTCAACTGCGGTGCCAAACATACTTCCCAAAACAGTAATATGCGACGTCTGCTAGAGAAGCACATTCTTCATCTTTCTGACTTGCTCAGTAACACTGTACGCTCAGACCGTCTTCACTTGGTCATATCGATTTCCTTTGTATTGATTTCTGTTCAGTGTTTTTATCTTTTATTGGTATTCACAGCTACAGCCATATATGCTTCTCCCTGACATCTCACGACGCTGTTCCGCGTCCATCCTGATGATAAGGATCCGCATCCGTAAACTAACATAAACAACGTATATACACATCCAGAAGGTCATCGATTTCTTGAATCTGAGCCCAACAAACATGTCTTTTGCGCGATATCCGGCCTCATTTCCCCATCTATACGTTTCGCCTGGTGATACTAAATACAACAGTACTTTTCAGGGCCGTCGGCGTAAATCATCTTTAACACAGTCCCTCCAAGCCTTTGCGAAGAGCACATTTCACAGCAGGAAACGTCACACAGATACCGGGGGTTCAAGTCAAGGTACGACGCCAACAACGTCGTTCACGACCAGCTCGTGCCCACCTAGTCCCGGAGACCTGCAGTCGCGATCCGAACGGGCCATAGCACCCGTAAAACAAACTATGGGCAGGTCACTACTGACATCGGGAACCCATTCAAAAGGTCAATCCCAGACACCAGGGGGACTAGCCGCTTCCACTAAGGCAAGCCCAGGTTTTAATGGAAAGCAACAGAACGGTGACATCCAGATACCTGTACCAGAGATACCATTCATCTCTCACGAGAAGCCATATGAGCAAGGTCAGACAAACAGAGGAAAATTAAGTGTCAAATACGCGAGGTTAAGGGGGGGAACAGGCCCACCTCAGGTGTCACGAATTCCATTGCCCAGTCCCCAGCTAGACGGATATCCCAGAAGAAATACAAACGCAGGGGCCACGATTCCGAAGTCAACCACGTTCTCTTCCTTTATTAGTCTCAGGCATGGTTCCTCTTTATCACGCCACCAATCTCTGTCGAGAAACAGTAAGGTTTCGTGTGGACAACCAAACCTGGACAGGAAACATCAACAGCAACAAATGGGAGAAAAACATCAGAAACTTGCAACAGCAGAAAACGCGCAAGTAGTCCATATAGCCAATAATCAGTCAGCCGGATTATTCGGGTCACAGAATTGTCCTACATCCATTCAACAGGCACTATCAGACCAAAAAGGGCGCTCATTGCCAAAAAGCCAGACAACTCTAGACTTCGCCTCATATTCTAAGATTCCTGGCTACTTTGCACCAGCCGAAAGCTTTATAAACCGCTACCAAATCAATGCCCATAGCAAGTGCAACGTCATTAAAGACTGCGAAGTAGGACCCTTAAAGAGTCCTAGTGGTCCACATAGCTCCCCAGATGCTAGGGTAAAGAATGCCTGTTGCTCGGATATACAGCAGCCAAGGAGCTCGAAGAATCAAAGTTCGATGGAGGGTTGTAAATCTGGATGTACTTCGCCACATAACGACGATGACATCAAAACCGTAAGCCTGGCTAGAAACCCATTCCATGCTCCCATATATCGATGCTCTTCCATCAGGTATCTCTCGCTAACAAAGAAATCCCTCGATTCTTAGGTAGCCACCGCCAAACCGCGCCAATATTGGCTAGGCCGCTTCTCCACCTTGGTAAATGCCTTCCACCACGAAGACTCTTTCAAAGAAGAATCAGGCGCAGTCACAGGATATGACAGTTCAGCTGCATCACCATACTACAATAATATCTCCCAATCCTCCTCCGCAAACATGAACGACCAGCGGGTCACGCGTGCCTTCGCCTTCCTCGAAAACGCCTGCACGACCGTAGAGGCACGAATCAGTTTCTTGGAATTTCGAGATGCCTATTCCAAATGCTTTGGCGATCGGTGGACAATGCGGTTTGTGCGTGATGCCGGTGCTGGTGTTGCTGGGAATAAACAAAGGCACGGTGGCAGTACGTCTGATCTCAATGATGAAACACTTGAATTGGCCGAAGTGGCCGGAGAGATGGCTGACAAGAAGTGGAAGTGGAGTGACGGCGGGGCTTTGGGAGGGTGTGGTGGAGCTGGGAGCGGAGGGATTGGTTTGATGAATATGTTTAGGACGGTTCGGAAAAGTTTGGCTTGAGTGATGGGAGAAATTTTAGTTTATTTTTCTGATTATCTCCCCCTCCCCCTCCCCCTTCTCTCTCTCTCTTTTATTTTTTTTCTTCCTGTTACAAACAAATATCCTGTTGGTCCATTCGAAATACCTTGGTAATTTTTGTTTTAGTTTGCATTTTTACATGCTCCGTTTCGATCTGCTTGATATGCTTCGGAGTTAGGAGGATTGGAGTAACGATTAATATGGATCCCACGATACTTCTCTTTGCATTTTATTTTGCTCTTTTCTTAGCACTGAGAAAAGCGGGAATCTGGGGTATGATCTGAATGGAACAGATGTTCAATGTCCATGTTCCACTGAATCTGTGAAAGAACGACACAGATGCGAAAGATATAGAAATTTTGAAACAAGACGAAAAGTATACTTTTCACGGATATCAAAAGATGGGGAAAAGATCAAAACAAAGTCTTCTGGGATAATGCCACAAACGACTTTCCCATTTTGTCGTAAAAAGGGAGCGTCTTATACCAAGAAAGAAAAAAAAAACACAAAAGGGGTATAGCCTACCCCGTTAGAAGAAAGAAACCAAGACTTCAAGTTATCCTTTAACCTCACTTTTCGAAATTAGCCTAGGCCCTTCCAGCCCTACTCCTTAAATACGATGCAACTTGCTCATGCCGGGTGACAAAGAACATCCGCTTCCTCTCAGATTTCCATACCAAAACCCCAATTTCCTCTGCATATCTGCACGGGCCCTCAAACTCCGCTAGGTTAACAAAGTCCTTAAATAAGAAGCCTGGCGTAGCTTTTATTCGATCCCGCTCTAGCTGCCAGAGACGGATCTGATCAACAACGGTAGGCGGGAGAACAGTGGGTAAGCCGGGGTTCGCGCCGGCCTTCGTTGCGTGGTACTTCCGCATTTGCGGGTGGGCGTGGGTGGTTAGATATGAGATGATTTGGTCGGCCGTGATGCCCATTTCCACGGCGCGTCGGACGGATTGGCGTGTCAGCTTGCCTGTGATGAGGTTGGGGAAGCGATATTTTAGACTTGTGAAGAGGGCGATTAATGAGATTTGGAGTGGGGATGAGGTATACGCGTATAGACGGTAGTTTGTTTCTATGATTATGAAGCCTGTTGAGGGTTCGTTGGAGCTTGCGCTGGGCACTCCGTTGGGCGCGGTTAAGCTGCTCGAGATGGAGCTGCCGAGGGTTATAGAGTCGGAGGTTAGGGTTGTGGCTAGGCGGGTAGGGTAGAAACGAGTTGCTTCTTGGTGCGGAGAATGTTGGTATACAATGCCGAAATCAGTAAGGTCGGCCAGGGTCTTGAGTTGAGTGGATGTGAGATGTTTCTTTTCATAAGATTGCCCGAGTTCGAGGCTGCTGAGGACGAAGAGGAAAGACAAAACCTCGATGCTGTCCATGCCTATTTGCTCTGCATTTTCGACGTAGAGGATTAAGATGTGCCAGACTTGGGTGTTGAGGTCCTGTAGGACGAAGGCGAAACCATCCTTTGTGATTTCAACTCTTCGGTCGCGGACTTCCACGAGATGGCAGGCTTGGAGAAGCTGCTTGACACCCTTACTTAACGTGACTGCCTGCTGTACTCCCAGAGCGCTAGTTCCAACCATATAACCTAGAACGCCTTCCCACTGACTTCTTGCATAGTGGTCAAGTTGAGCAACGGTCATAGGGTTTTCATCGTCGGTTAAGGACGGGACTCCAAAAGATTGTTGTTTATCGCCTCCTGTAAGAGCCTGTCGAAGTGATGATGAGAACGGATCCGTAACAGTATATGCCCTGACATTATCCGATGTTGTGGTATTTGAGAGGATATGGAGCCGGCCTAATATCGATAGCGCGTTGTCTCTCTCGCTTCAAATACCGTGCAATTAGTATCAAAATCTTGCGTATTGACAACTATATATTAAGCCTTTGCACTCACCGTTTGCTCTCGGCCTTCACCCATAATTCTAGGTCTGCTGCAGGGAGGGGATCCTTAAGGTATAGAAGCGCCATGACGAAGCATTTTGCTATTTGGTATTAGCTATCTCATACTGAATATCGTCCTATAGAAAAACCTGTCTTGCGCATTACCCAGGTACGGCAACATTCGCCGGAAGATTGCTAGAGCTGTGGATGGTTGCTGGTAGAGTCTGCGGAAGACTGTTCCTGGCAGACTTTCCAGGTATTCCATCGAGCGGGAAGAGGACGCAGCCATTTTCACTTTCTTCCGGAACAGTGGCTCTGGGCCCCCAGTCGCCGTTCTATAGGTATCACCGATCTATCATAGCGATACCAATCGGGCGCGGGATCGAAGTTTGCAAAACCCAAGGCAGTAACTGGCAGTATCTCGGGCAGGAAGCTCAGACCGTTTGAAGACGAGAGAGGTTGATATTTGTACGGCAGGCGGGGCTCGCCAAGAGTGCATTCCATACGATTATCTAAGCGTCGGCTATTGCGCTTCTCGTTTAATCTTATTGGAGAGGCGAAGATCTAGAACAACCTGGAGGGCTATCTCAAGCTTCAGCACATCCTTTGTTTGGTGCTTGCTCGTTCCAAAATGAAAACCTTAAAATTTGTTCAATCAGTAAGTATTTAAATGTTTAAGCTGCTAATTCTCATTTTAGCAGTTAATAATTCCATTTTAATAGGTCTGGCAGTCCTTCCGGACAACATCCGGCTTAGAACCAAGGTATTCATCTGCTTTCAGACAATTGGAATGACTGATAGGGAAAATGCATAGTTGATGACCAGTCGTTGCGTATAGATTGCTGGATAAAGTATGTGACTATTCCGATATCTATGAATGATAATTACCCTTTGCAGTTGCTGCAATTCAGTCCCACAACTCGAATTATCCATCTCAAGCTTGATCTATACAAACCCCAATCTAATGAGAGAACTGATATAATATCCTGAATATCAATAGCTCCGTGTGACAGCCGCACGCCCTGGTGTTGTGAACTTCGAACTAGATATTGAGAAAGACCATACAGTTTGTGTTTCCCATCGCTCCAGTGCTGGCGGGAAATTTAACTAATATATTCCTGTTTCTTTACAAGAATCGATTGGGTATACTCCATGGAGGCACGATTGCCAGCATGGGTGCGTGAAATACACCATCGTTATGTTGTCATGCAATTAGCCTTTGCTGATGTTATATTCCGTAGTCGATCTCGGCGGATCGCTGGCCATTGCTTCGAGGGGATTATTCTCTACTGGTGTCTCAACAGATCTTCAAGGTTTGTTTTGAACTTGCTCAAAGCTAAGGATTGAATTATCTGGCCACAAGCTCTAATTTCATCACCAGTAACATACCTCAGTTCTGGGGGTAATATTGGGGATAAGATTCTGGCGGTAAGTTGGACGGGTTTGCTCTCCCCGAACCCTTATCTCGAGCTCAAGTCACTCAGGACCTCAATTAGGAGGTTACATGCGACAAATGTATGCTTTAATCCATTCTCCCGGCCCCCGGCTCAATGACCTCACCATATTAAAACTATATCACAGTCGGGAAAACACTGGCATTCACATCGATAAAGTTCACCAACACCAATCACGAAGTTTTCGCACGGGGGAGTCATACAAAGTATGTGAACATCTTTCTCAACACACGATACAGTTGCCCTTCACTCTAGTTTTTCCCACTTTGTCCCCTTTTTCCTTTGGATTGAGTGGCACTATTTTAACGCCGAGCGCCTAGATTTGTTGCTATCGCATTCAAAGACCCGAAGAATATTGTCGACCAGCTGAAGCCGGAAAATGGGGAAGAGGTGAAATTTTAAGTATTCTACCGAGCCTGAAGCTATCAGCTGTGCTCTTGAGGCAGGAGGAAAGAGGAGCAAATCGGTTGCGAAGGCCGATCTGGGTAGGCAAGCATGCTAGTTAAGTTAAGGAAACCAACGGTGCCCTGATATGATAGCTGAAGGAAAGACAACTCTTCCACGTTGGATAAAATAAGCAGGGGATGGAAGACAATAGACTTTGTACATACATATATGTACAGTACATACTAAGGAAAGAAATTTGGAGAAAACAAAATGCCAGGATATATGGCATACCAACAACATCCTATACCTGAAACTTTGAATTGAACAATATAGTCATGGGGCATGATAGGAAAGGGAGAAAGCCAAACCGGTGTTCAAGTAGTATTTTATGGGGATAATCATTAAGTGTACAATTTATCGCGTAACGTTAGAGTAAAAAGTTGGAGCTATCTATATTTCAGTATGCCCTCCAGATATACGAAGGCCAAAAGACGTATGTGAAGAAAGCGTCAAGAACAGACGAGGCATTTCAAGAGTCATAGATCCCAATCCTTACATATCCCAGTACTTCTTCGAGGCAAAATGAAGGTCAAATATATTTCAAACAACGTTAAAAGGCAAAGAGAAAACTCCCTTCAGAACGATACCCATGCATACCAAAGTGAGAAGAATTAAAGGAAGAGAAAAAGAAAGAGAAAACTCTCAAAATCAACCTGGATGTTTTCTCAATTTTAATCAAGAATACTTTCTGGTTGTACAAACCGCTCTTTATCCTCATCGTCCTCATCCTCCCCTTCTTCACCAATAGTTGCCATGACCTCATCGGCATCCGTAGCAACAGTCGCTGCGCTACCCTCCTCCGCCAAAGCTTTAATCTTCGCCTGGGTCATTTCGTATACGTATTGACCCAAATGTTCAATGCCCTCCATTGGCGTGCCAGTGGCATCTTCCACAAAACCCCGCGAAGTTGGGAAGAGTTCACCGGGAATAAGCATGAGCTTATCTGGTCTCTGGAAGAGAATGTCAAAGGCTGGTTTGAGTTCAAAGCATGATTCGAAGATCTCCCGGCGGCCGAGAATGTAGAGACCTAGCCGGGCGCGCGAGAGAGCGACGGTGAGACGACGGACGTCGCGAAGGTAGCCAACTGTCCGTGTACGCGTGAGGGAGAGGAGGACATCTGTTTTGTTTAGTTGGATATGAGATTCGAATACTATTAAATTTTGCACGATAGGGTTAAGTCATTTCGGGATATGTTTAAACTTACAGTCATTTTGCTCTCCCTGATACTTGTCCACCGTCGTTACAATTTTCGGTAAGCCGAATAGAGAATTCTTGGCGCACCTATGGTGCAGAACATCCTTGATCAAAGCCCTTTGACCTGCATATGTTGTCAGAATTGATATCTTCGATGCTGGATAGCCAAGTAAACGCATGTACTGATATATGGCAACAGTGTACTCCGCCTCCCCAAGATTTTGAATGAAATGGGCTGAAGGTTCTCTTTCCCCAAACCCCTGATAATCCGGAACGTTAATAAACTGGTAGTCAAATTTGAAACCGGCATTGGCGAGTTTGAACTCCTTGTTTGTTTCCACAGCTGGCAAATTTCCCAGGAGTGGGTATCTCCATTTAAAAAGTTCTGCAATTGATGGCCGTGATCGACCCTGTTGATCCAGGTTTATTGTTGGTACACCCAATCTTACGAGACGGGAGAAGAGTGTTTGTTCAAAATTGGCGTATTGTCGGAAAGCCATGTTCTGAACTATAGGAGAGTTTTGGAGATGATCGCCGCAAAGCACTACTCGTTTCAATGGCAGTTCACCGTTTCTAGGATTTTGAAGCGCACAAGGAATAAAACTTTCGATCTCCGTCACCTGGGCCGCCTCCTCCATGACGATATTATCATAGTGGAATCCAAGCTTGGCAATTTCTTGCCTTCTCATAGCTGCATGGGTCGAAGTCATGGCAATGATTCGCGCTTCTTTGACTAGAAGATAGTTCGCTTTGTCTCGCTGGAATCTGAGTATCTCGAACGGACGGATATTTTCAAGTTCAGAAAATAATTTGTCCAAGTGCCTTTGGCATCCAGAAGCAATATTAAGCAACTCTTCTTTTGACAAATTCGGATCAAAAAGTGGTTTGGGGGTATTTGAGAAAAATAAGTGGAATGGGAAGGCGGCGATAACGGTTTCGCCGGGACAATCTTGGGCCTGAACTTTATCCCAATATTTAGTCCATGCTGGTCGAATGTGTACTGTGTTGAAATAGCCTGCCGTCTCGCAAGAGTTCCCATGGGCCCCTTCCACTCCAATTGAAGCAGCCAGCCGATCTACTTCAGCAAGATAGCTGCCCCGGTTCTCGAGAAAAGTATCCACTCTACCGTATTTGCTGTAGCTCTCCTCGGTGTCCAACTCCTCCTCTCCACGACCTAACCGCAAGAGATGGCGCTGGTCAATATCTAGGGACATAATCTTTTGGAAAAGCTGGTTTAACGCTTGGTTACTATGAGCGATAAGTAATGTCCGCTCATTGGGGAAATTGTGATATATATTGCTTATAATTTGAGTTGCAACGTCAGTTTTGCCTGTTCCCGGGGGCCCAACGATAACTGTCAAGCCGGGTTGGGTGCCAGAGACAATGGCCTCCACCTGGGCAGGTGTAAACCGAATCGTGTTAAGTTTCGGTGCATCAACCGGATAAGGCCCTGGGTTAGGTGGTCGGTACGAGGAAACACGTATCGAGCTTGGGGCCTTCTCAACAGCTTCAATCTGATCTCGTCGTCTCTTCTTCGATGCGTTCGAGGTTGTGGCTTCGCGGTCATCATCGAACATCTCCAAGACATACGGAGGGTCAAAGTGAGAGACTGCACCGCCGGCTGATTCAATTGTTTGGCCTGGGAAGCTTTGGATGAGGTGGTCCCAATTCAAAAATGTATCGCGGAAGTCGACAGATTTCACTTTATTAATGAGTTCTGTATATCTGGCACTAGCCGGATCTCCATAGCCAAGGAAAACCTCCTGTATCCATGACGGAAGATTTGTGTTCGCGACTGTTAGGAACTGCATGGTTTCAAGGATTGGCTTGAAATTGTTTTCCCTTGCCCTTCGCCTAATAATCACATTGATGGATGTGTATACGTCGGATTTCCCTTTCGCAAGGTTTTCCATATCGGTTTTATATGATGCTGCATCGAGATTTACAAGTAATCGTCGAAGACGCGGTCGCGGCCGATATCCGTTAGTTTCCTCGGTTTGAGGCTCCCTTAAAAATCGCCCGTTCTCGTCGAGAACGTGCACAACTTCCGCCGTTCGGACATATAACAAGCTCACTTCATCTTTCGGATCTCGGCTATTGCTAAATATTTGCTTAACTGATTTCTTGGGTTGCAGCGCCAGAAGGAAAACGACATCATCAGGCCGAAGTGTTTCCCATTCCCTGCGAACATTATCACCAAGGCGGCTGACGTCCAGTGCAATTTCAGCACGAACATATGCAGGGTTAGCTGACCCAACTTTTGCCGACGCAACCTCGATTATTGCCGGCTTTGCAATCGGTATTGCCATTTTCGAGAATCCTTCAAATGATACAGTCCCGGTATTCCTCTGAAGGCGTGGCTGTAATCGCTTTATCACCAATTCGAGGTCCTTTCGAATCTCAAAAAATGATTCGGAGCGGTAGAGCAAGAACGATCGCCATAAGAAATCGCCAAGACTCAAATACTGTAAATTTAATTTTGGAATGGCCAATGGCCTAGAGCCATCATAGGACTCATTGCGAATAAGAGCAGGGTCGTATAGGTTCGATTCCGTAGGCATAATGGCCAATTGCTCTGCGGACTCTTGGAAGGAACGGTGGCGCTCGAAAGTTGAGACCATAATTTCGATAATTAGTCGCCGATCAGGGATAATACCAGATTGTTCAGGATAGCTTGTCCTAAATCCAATATGGGCACAGAGGGCCAATAATTCTGCATCAGTTAAGGTCGACAAATGCGCCTCTAATTCATTCCGTTGCTCGATTGAACCATAGTTCGACAATGCCAAAATGGTGAGTTTATCTTTGAAATGCTTGATTGCTGTTCTTTGAAGGTGAGCCAGCCCTCCACAGTGAGCATCGTAAACGGCCTGGGGAGACTGGTGCTCGCCAGACTGATCGTCTACCGCGAAGTTGATAAAGTGCCTGAGGAGAGTATAGAAATCACGGAAGAGCGCATTTGATTCTTCGTTGTAGAGTCTCGACACACGAATTACTGCAAGGAGGTTTAGATCCTTTAGCATAGAATTGAAGTATCGCCTTGTTGGAAGCTGGCTGTCCAGATCGACAAGGAATTCCATAAATCGTTCACAATATCGCACATTGTCCAGATCGCTGCAATCAGCCACGTTGATTCGTTGGAGGAAATCGAGTAGCATCGAGTACAGCCAAGAACGCTCAAATCGGAATTTTGCCTTTCCGCTATCATCCGCTTTCTCGTACCGCTTTACAGCCATTCGCCATCCCCTCTTCAATGCGTCCGATTGTTCAAGGAGCCTGTTCCTCGAAGCATCATTGTGAAGATTGTGCCATATAGATATCGTGACCAACGGAGCGCATTCCTTGCGAATAAGAGTATATTCTAGTGATCGAAAGGCACTGATAACAAATGATAGTAAATACGTTTTGGATTTCGTTGGTAACGTTGTATCGAGGTTCATAGCAAGGATGCGGCGGAAAAGGTTAGAGAAGTCCGTTGGTCTCTCCGTGAAATGCTCTGCGACTGAATCAGTAATTTTGTCTCTTTCACACCTATGCGGCTTCTAGATCACATTACCCCATATTGGTAAGTGTTCCCTCTGTTTTACCCCCGCGATCACAGCAATGAGCAGGACATGGTAATTGGAAGAATCTTCGGAGTATGTTGGCCACAGAAACCTAGGTAAATTGCACGGATGTCAGCATGATTTGGTCTAGAAAACAAAAAAGAAAAATGAAGAGAATGTAATCTACTTTTCAAGTATATGAAGATTTTCCAATATCAGAAGAGAACGAACAGCAAATTTTTCTGACACCAAGCCATCCCAGAGGTCATTCTTTATCACTTCAGGCTTTGCTTTCGGAGCTTTTGAGAGCTTCATCCAGTGGGTTTTGGCCAAATTCACCCACCGACTCTCCTCCTGGAGGTCATTTACCGTCGGGCGAATATCAAAGCTCTGCGCCATTGCTGGACGCATTTGGAGTCCCATTGCAGTCTGCTTGACGGAATGCGCTTGAAGTTCAAGGTCGATGTCGCCAAACAACAAAAGCGGTTTTAGGAAACGCTCAGAAATCGTCCGTGCGCGATTTGTCACCCTCCGTAGACAAAGTCAAACTGCCAATCTGAGCTAACTACAAGACATTACCTTAACAGTTCTTGAATGCGCTGAAATACGAGGCAGTCCAATTACAACCATCGTTCTGCGTAATTATGGCTGGAGAAAATATCGCTTCTGTGAAGGTCTACCGGCAATTAGTCCAGGGCCTTCTGGATAAGGCAACGGAGATCAAGAGGGACTGCAGCATCGAACCCCCTTTGAATGATGCCGACCTCGGCGACGCGATACGGCGAATACAACAGGACCAAGAGAGTGGACTAAAGGAGCAGAGCCAACAGGCTCAGTACGCAGTGGTCGAAACTGCCTTTCGGGAAAAGTTCTATGACCTTCTTGTCAGTAACGCTTCTTCAAAACCAGCTGCTTGTGTTATTTCCCATCTAACCAAACTTCGAGGTTAGGCCACAACATCGATTGATGAACCTTCGTTTATTCAAATGTGGAACCTTCTAGATATTGTATCGATATTTTCGGATAATGGTGAGTTCCATGCGCAAGATATTATTTGGGGATTAGCGCTGATACGCTTTGTAGAGCAGTGCGAACCCGGGCTTCTATTCTGGCTTATTGAAGAGCTGCTAGACAGCCAAACCATCGATGGCTGTCGCAAGGTATTTGATTACCTAGAGTCGAGGAGAGAAAGGAATACTGCAGTAAGTTTTTGCTTCCTGAGAGTTTCATTGCGAAAATCTACTCACGGCTGATGGTTTCAGAAACATTTTAAACAGAAGAGCTTGATTATACTACGATCGTGCAACGAACTCCTGCGACGGCTTTCGCGCGCCGAAGATACGGTATTTTGCGGGAGGGTTTTCATATTCCTCTTTCAAAGCTTCCCACTAGGAGACAGAAGCTCTGTCAACTTAAGAGGTGAATTTCATACTGAAAATGTGACTACCTTCGATGAGCTTCCCAAAGCTCAAGAGTCCAGCGAAACCCCGATGGATATGGATATCCCCGAGAAAGAAATTACGGCGGATACCAAAACCGAATCCGCACAGGTCACAAAGCAAGAACCCGCCGGACAAATAACTCATCCAGCTGCTGTTGAAAGCCTGCAAATTTCAAAGACCGACGCAATGAAACCCGTCGAGTCAGAACCTAACTCAATACTGTCTATGGATGACCTATACCCTATTTTTTGGAGTTTGCAAACTAACTTCTCTTCCCCAACTTCTCTATTCGATCCTGCCAATTTTGCAGCTTTCAAAGCGGGCCTTGAGGCGTCCCTCTCTGTCTTTCAAAAGGTAAACGCCGATATGGAGGTCCGAATGATGAAAGGGTCAGAAGAAGCGCGTCGTGGGCCTAAACGCAGGCGCATGGGTGACGGCACGGAAATGACGAACAGCTTCAACCCGAAGTACCTAACGAGTAGAGATTTGTTTGAATTAGAGGTTGGTAGGATTCGCGTGGCGGTAACCTGCCGGGAACACAATTACTAATTTATTCTAGGTCAACGATGTCGCTTTCCGGAGACATATCCTAGTCCAATCTTTGATTCTTCTTGATTTTGTCCTCTCGCTCACACCGAAAGCTAAGGCTAAATTGGCGGATTCAACAAACAAATCAGTTCTCTACAATTACGTTCTTAATGACGAAGATGTAAGCTTTCCCATACTTTTTTCAAAATATGTCGGATCCTGACCATTTTCCAGACGAAGTGGGCGTCGCAAATGAAAACTTCCATTGCGACCTATTTGCAGCAAGGTTCAGAAGGGAAATTTTATTATCGAATGGTGGACACTGTTCTCACTCGGGACAAAAACTGGGTTCGATGGAAGGCAGAAGCATGTCCTCCAATCGAGCATCCCCCAGTTTCAATCCAAGACTATTTAGATACGCAGACTAGTGCAATTAAGGTATCAACGAGCAAACGACTTCGATCCACTCCGTTGGGATCCCTAGACCTCAACTTTCTCATGGAAGATAAAAATAGCAGCAGAATAGACCGTCTTAAACATCCAGACAGGTGAGTAACAATGACGTAACCCGAAGGAAAATCTAGCTCGAGCTAAATCCTATCGAATTAAAAGATTCTCCACTCCAGCGTTAGATTTTTATCTACGCGGCATTGCAGACGATGAGTTCAATATTGATATGTCCCAGTCGCGAGAAGAGAAGGATGAAGCGATCAAAGCAAAAGCAAGCAAGACCTGGAGAACGCTACGTCTTTCCTCTCGCTGTAAACTAGCGCTGTTCGACAAAATCGAGGACGGAAACAATCTCAAAGTTCTTTTTGAGCTGCCTGCTTCGCCAGAAGATACACCAACCGCGGCCAACAAGCAAAAAGTTGCAGTGGAAAACGGGGTCAATGGTCAAGAGGGATCTTCCAAAAGTACGGAAGTGAAAGGGGAAGAGGCGAAGGAAAACCAGCCACCTGTATCATCAGATGGAACAGCTATCAGCAACGTTGAGAGTCTTAATCGAGGGTGATACATTTTGAATATGCATTCTATAAAGTGTCCTAGCGACGGCAAATTTAGACTTACTCAATACGGGCGACTGCGGCGGTACAGATTGCACAATACGAATGGGCTTCAATGGAAAAGCAAGATGACTAACACCGCTCGAAGTCTGGCTTAGCCCTAAGAGGATATGATATGACTCATATCGCGCAAACGCTTCCTATCGTTAGTTACAAAACGAATTCAACATGTCGTCACGCTCCTTGCTCAACATTACCGCCTCAAGAACGATTGGCTCCACTTAGTCGTTGCCATATCGAAAGGGCATACTGGCGCCTTGCTGTGTTTAAGCAGAGCCGGGAAGCCCAACACCCACGCAGGGGTAGAGGACAAGCGAGTTGATATGTGAGAAACTTTTCAAGATTGCCGAATAATGCGCAGCAGGGGCATGCTGTTATGGTATGATATGCTATGTTAGATTTTTGGCTCACAAAACAAATGGACAGGAAATGGACAGAAACTTGTTTGGGGGAAGTAAATGATTAAATGTAAGAGCCAATAAGGCCACTTTGCTTCCTGCGATGCTTGAGATCTTTTCTGTTTAATTGTTCTCTTTTTTCTTTGATGGAGGTGGAAGGTTGGTTCACTTTAGCTATCTGGCATGCGCAGCACCAAGCGCGAGTCATGTGGCCATAGCGAGAGCGCCAACATTTCTGTCAATTTTAGGCTATGATGTGAAAGGAATAGACCTCATCAGTTAAGGCCACCAAGTCAACCAATGTGGCAATGACAATAAAAAAGAAAAGAATAAGAAAAGAAACCAAAACCAATGGAAATATAGGAACGATCCCACTCGCTGTCAGCAATGCCATGAAAACTCCAGTTGCAAATGAGGGATGCGTATGCGGACCATTCATATACTTCTAGAACGTAAACAGAACATCGCAGAAGAAGCTGCCAGGCGAAGCACTCAAGCAGATTTGTGGTTTCTGAGGTTTTTTTTTAAACCTCTAAGTTCCAAACCCTCTGTGTGAGCTAACTTACTTCATGCAGGACTGATATAGTTTTTTTCCCCTTCATTAATTCTAGACAGTCAATGGCTTTTTGCCCCTGTCTGTATCCCATCTAGCCTGCTCCTTATTGAGCGTCTTCATGCCGATTAAAAAAATGGCCGGGAGCAAGATCTGACTTTTCAAAAAGGTTTGGGCTGCCCAATTTGAGAGTGTCACCAAGCACTTCGTACTCCCTTCTCGGCTGTGATGGCGGGAAAGTTGGTAAGCCATCACAAGAGGGAAGTAAGAGGTGGATACATTGGTATGGGACCCGAATCGCTCTTTCAGGATGTCATTTTGCTCATGCATGGCAAAATATCGAAATATCGAAGCCATGAGCAACGACACAGCCTTTGCTTAAGACGCCATGCACACGTAACAAGCCGTGGATGAAAAATTCAGCCAGAAAATGACTTTAAATTTTTGTTATTTATGGGGATCTTCTTCCTTCGATTGCTCGCACACTTCCCCATATTCCAACCCAGAGAAACACTGATGTGTTAAAACACAGGGGTTGCATTGCATGAGACTCGCAGAGTGGATTTGGCGTAGTCCAAGGCAAGTGGCACCAGGTTTCGCTCGTTGTTGGTCAACATAACCATGCTATCTGGACGTGTCGAGACTCAGTGTCCCCGCTTTGAGCTATATCTTTCATTCTTTCGCCAGCAACTGCCAACACTGACAACACAGGTTTGACACCTGGGAGTTACTGATCATCATCATCATCAGGGTTGGGAGGTTTGGAGCTCACCTGCATTCCTTGGCCTTGCATCAATGGCAGCTTATTTACGAGTATGTTTTGTCACAATCTTTCCCCGTCTTTCCCCATCGTTGCCAGCGAAATATGGAGACAGCCTGTGCATGTTTGCTGGCTGGTGCCTGAGCCTCTTCTGTAAAGCATGCAATCTTGTAGGAAGGCGTTGCCACTACGCCAAAAGGATCAATCATTATGTTAGCTATCTCTTCCTCAAGATATATATATGCATGATTCACATCTTCACTCCACCGAACGCCGTCCGCCTAGGCTGATCGACACACTCCTGACACGACACCACACCTTGTTCACATTGCGAGAATTGGTTGTAAGAATTCTTCTTTATCCCTTTCTGCTTTTGTATGGTTGCTCCGAGCACCGACACAGTATCATAGGACATGATAGACCTTAATTGTGTGGCTAAAACACCCTTGATGAGACAGCGATACTGTTAGGCCATGGGGCAAAAGAGCCCAATCACCACCAGTGCCATGCCGGTAGTAGAGGGGACGAACCAATCCAAACCCACAACAGATACGGTGTCAGGGTCAGGCCAGAATGTGCCTATCATGCGCCACCATTTCCTTTGGCATGCTGCATTCTTCTCCCAATCGCCGGGCGTGGGTTTTCTCTGGAGAGCCGGTCGAATTGTAGGCCGCTGTCCTCTGACTGCAACTACCTTTGTCCCTCGAGCTCGCATTCATTATCCGCAATTTCGGCGTTTTTGACAGGGGTAAGGAGGGAAGAGTCAAAAATTTCAAGGTAAAATGAACTGTTGAAGAGTTGGTACATTGCATCATGATGTTTCCAAAGTGACTGCTTTCCATGTATCACACTCCCTTGGTCATGGGCGGACTGTCTTATCTGTCATCAGGGATTGATTGTCCATTGACCAGGTCCTGATTATCTACTCCCCGTTAAGGCACACGCTGTTACAGCAGTCTATGATATTCCCGCGACGTCTCCCGCCTTGTTTCCCGAGTGTTTCCTTCCGCGTTCTTAGGTAAAGAAAAAGGCCTTGCATCTGCTTCATTCATGGATTTTACAGGCCCTAGATCGGCTTATAGACCTCGGCGCTCTTAAGTCAATACCACAAGAAGCCTGGTATCCTGGGTGTCCCAGGTTCCCTTGACATGCCAACTGCGTTAAGTTAAAGCTTCACGCTGGGTGCCACCATTGTGTTTCGTGTAACCTCCGAAATCTGACTCCAGGGTAAAATCCTGGAGAAAATCCTGGAGAAAATCCTGGAGAACGTCCTGGACGACCCCAACACCAGTTTCCCTTACGCTTTAGCACATTTCCGAGTTTCGGCCTCCAATCTGGTGGCACCATTATTGGGATCCTATCCAGACCGTGTTCCCCAGTGTCCGATGTAGTGGATCCTGATCGCTCTCTTCAGACGGAAGGGCCGAGCCCTAATGTTTTGTGCCATATGGATAACAGGATAAAGAAACTGGTTGATTTTTTTTTTATTACTTTTGTTATTTTTATTTTTTAATTATGCGTTCGTTTCCAATAACGTCAGCCCTTGACAGCCGAAAATTTCCAATGTCCACTGCGACTAAAATTTCTGTCGCAGATGCTGACACGCTCCCTGAGCCATTGTGGAAACTCCTTGCTTGCCGAGTGCATCCAAACCTGGCTGGGTATGTAGGACGAGACACCCACCATCCGCAAGAACTGTTTCAACCTGTTTGAATGGGACGCATTTGGACGTACTGTGGTAGTTCTAACAACAATGCTATCTCATCGGGGATAAGCCGGCAGCATTAAGTACACTCGTCGCAGTAGGGACAGACTCCATAACTAGAAGGATGGGTTTAAATATCTAACCTCCCATCCGGGGTATCTTCAGGTCAAACCATGTTCCCCAAGCCCGAGTCCACTTCTCTTCATGGAAGCAAAGCTGAGCTATCCCGCGATTTCCCTTTCTTTGTCCCTTGTGCACTATTTTATCTATCTCAAAAAGGGGCGGATTCGCAGAAACCGACCCAGCAAGTCAAGTGCACTGCTTGGAAGAAACCATGAAAGCCCCTTATGCTCAGCGGCGGCCTTGACTTCTTAACAGGATTCTCTCAGGCTGGGGCATCAACTATTTTGATATCCATGAGCAACGAGTCCTGCAGTAATACAGCGTGGTCACAACTTTTCTGCGCTTATTTTGCCCCTTTGCATAATTCTCAATAAAGTGTGTGTGGGGGACCGGACTCCTTTTGTTTGTGTGGAGTAAATATTCGACCATTTCAATAGAGCGAACGAATCGACTACCCAGTTTGGAGTGCAGAAATTGCTTGCTTCCGAGTTCTCCCTCATGCTGCAGATGTCATGACTAGGTTTATCATCCTTGCCGTCAGCTCTCCGTTACTCTCGTTTGCTCCGGGTTCCTTTTCGGCCAGGCGATTCGCATTCCTTTTACATTGGCATCGTATATCGATTGCCATTCAAATACCAAACTACGCCCAGGTTGAAAACTGAGCCGATGAATACTATTTCCGCATCTTTCAAATGCATCTCCAGCACCACAGGTCGATGGTGCTGCATTTCCTTGCTCCAATCTGTTCTTCCCTCTCCCCCTTCCTCTCACCTCTGCTTTAAAGCGTCCTTTCATTCTTGAACATGAATACCTGAAGAGTTTACCCGAATTTTGCCCTTATCCGGTGTCGCCAGATAGGTAGCACCTCGTCAACCTGGGCTGTGACTGGACTGTTTGTTCCGGACCGCCTTTCCTGGTTAACTTTTTTTGACACTGGTTAATTTTTATTTTTACTCCTTGATCCTTAGGCTCCGGAGATGGTGGTAATGAGAAATTACGACAGATTTCTGTAAAACAAACTACTCGGAACCAGCTGTTGAACTTTTGGCGCGCGGCACAGGAACTGATATGGAGATGATTGGAATTTCCCCAAAGTCAAGTTCAAAAGGAAAAAAAATACACCTTTTTGTCAGACCTGATCCTGTGCCACCATGTTATAAGTCAGGCGTTGGTGACTCGCGACAACCTTATTAGGCTATCTAGCTTCAACAAATAAATTCAAAGGATATTGGAGGCAAAATTGTTTCAGCCTTCATGCCACTTGGTACATCTGGGGGGTTTTTATGGGAACACGACATTGACCTTTGTGCTCTGATTACCTCGTTCTAACCCCATATTCCTAAAGATTGGCGCACGGTTACCTAACAATTGAAACCCGATCGAAGCGCATATGGTGCTACAATAGCTCTCGGTGATGGCGCCATTCATATCCACCATTCCTATATGCCGGGTCAATGCTAGTTGGCATAATCAACAATTAGAGTGCCCACAGACAGGTTCCGAGCTGCGAAGTTTCCGGCTATTCCCAACTGTTATGAAAGACCACAGTCCACTCCAAATCGACGTTATCGAGCAGAAAGAACAAAAAGTGCATCTAAGTGTTCCCCCTGTCTGTGAATCCACAGACACTCTCGCGTTGCATTTCAAGGACAATGGCGACTCAGAGGCTCAGAATGAGATAAACAATAAAAGATCAGTATTACCTCAAGCTAAAATGAAATATCTGGAGGGTGAACCGGAGTTTTCAATGCGATCCACTTCCACGAATTCGACATCAGGAGCCTCATTGGTCTTCAACCGTATCGAAAGCGACAACATTGAAACCAACGATGACGACACTGGAGATGATATCAACATTAACATAGGTGTCGACCAATTTAAGACTCACGTGGGCCACGAGGGCCAGGGGCAACGTCAATCTGTGGGACAAAGCCTTGCAAAAGCAACAATCGACCGTCTGAAAGCGAAGAGGAGGATGAAGCGCTTTCGGCAGGTTATTCCCCAAAGATCACGACATACTTGTAGACATTGGCTAATCGTAACCCCATTCCCAGACTCTCGCATAATCAGACACGATTTCTCATGAGCGAGTTTACTCGCCAAGCGCATCCGGATGCCGCCCATAGGGAGCGCTTATCAAAGGAGATCCCGGGTTTGAGCCCGCGTCAGGTGCAGGTTTGGTTCCAGAATCGGTATGTTTCCTGTTCTTAACGCGGGCTTGCTTCTCGATTCGTCACATTGCTTACAAAACTGGTAGAAGAGCCAAACTAAAGCGTCTAACTAGCGACGATCGAGAAAAGGCGTTGATACCTAGAACCTTACCTGATGGTTTTGATATCACGGAAGACATTTATTCCCTTTACGGGAGTTGGCACCAGTCTTCTAACAACACTCTCACTCCCGCTGGAATTTACTCCAACCCCATTCAGGAAGGAGGAGATATTTTTACGCCTTTAATATCGGTTATCACGAGAAAACCATGCGACGAAGACTATACGACATCTCCGTTAAGCGCTTCTTCTGCCTGTGATGGTTACTTCCCGTCGCCAACGTCAGCTCTAGCTACTGGGTCAGAACATAAAACCCATGATAACTCGTCCCGTTTCGCATTATTTTGCAACCCGCAGGCATCAGCTCTCCGATATATGAGTCCAAGCACAAGAACCAGCAACTTTTCTCATTTTTCTTCGCAATCATATTGCCATCATGTCCCTGATTTATTCCAACCTATCACAGCAAATCCAAGGACAGTATCATTAGAATCCTCGTACGAACAAAATTTGTCGTATAACCAAACCATATCGGGTTATGGAACACCAGATGCCACTTCCCCGGTATTAGATATGCCATATCGTAGTACTCACTCTTTTGACACCATTCTCCCGCAGCCGTGCCTGATAGGCAATTTGAGCCCAACGCGTAAGTACCAATCTAGTAGTCTACCAAACATAGGACACATGGCTTACGACATTATACCAGCTCACAACCAATTTCGAAAATCTGAGCCCTCCAAATCATCATCCCTTTGCCTTCAAACAGCCCCAACCAACCTCCGTCCCGATTGCATTTGAATATGGCATGCTGGAAACGAGGTGACCATGGCCTACAATCAGATCCCCTGCCACACAACACTGCCCACGAAGACCAGATATCTCCTTTAGATAGCACCTTCAGCTCGAACCCATGCGGTGTTTCATATGGCGAGCGCGACTTTTCATCATTGAGCCTCCTGGCGTCCCTTATTCCCTTTTAATTCGAATGGAAAAGGGGACCCCATCCCCACCAAAAAGAAAAGAAAAGAAAAGAAAAGAATAAAAATGGGAATAAAACGAAAAATGGGTTTCTTTTCCTAGTAAAGGGCGTTTGGCACGTAGCATAACATCGGCAATGTCCGCGGGATGATCTTTGAACACATGGTGTACTCCAATAATAGTTAATGGATTTTCGGGAATATAAATAAAATAAGGCGGGCATTGGCATTTTCTATATAGCTATATACTCTTTTTTTGTTTCATTTTGTAACCCCGTTGGATGGGTTATTTCGTATCTCCCTCGACTTTATCAGGATAAAGAGGAGATAAATTGATGGGCGGGATCATTGCTTGGAATGAATGAACCTCCCGACGACTGACCCTTCATGTAAGTTACGAAACATAGTAGTAACTTATTTTCATTTTCACTTTACTTTTCCCCGCTTGCCTGCTTTCGACCAATCCCTCCTTGACAAGCCCAATTAATCAGAAGAAACCCAAAACACAATGCCGAGCGAGATTGGCTTCCGATTCCTGTCATTTGAGATGGCAATGCTCTGACTGGCCAATGGGTTCTCAGGCTGAGTCAGGCACCATCCAATGCCAAGCTCGATCTGGTCGCCCCACCAAGGCGATGTCCCAGGGCAGCCAATTAGAGGAGAGGCGTTGTTAATCCAGTCCAGAACTTCAACGTACCTTGGAACTAGATAAACAACTCTCTGCCATGGATACGAGTGTCCATCATGTCATAGTACTCAATATAGATGAAGAGGAAATACCGAAAATAAAAAGAACGAAGAAAACCAGAAGCCGCAATGACAACCCTACCTCTCTCATGCTGCCATGCCTCCAGCAACGGATGCGTCTGTGCCGTCCAAGCCAAATGCTCGTGTGGCAAAGAACGTGCTCTGCATTGTAACTGCGACAAAGCAAAGATAGAAAACGACACATCAGGCGCCAGATGCTCATGCCGTAAGTCTTGACCAGGCTTCGTCTTACTCTTCTGCTTGGATTCTTTTCCTTCCTCTTTGCTCTGCGAACATTTCTCCCCCTTTCTATTGAATTTCCCGTTTGCATGCATCCGTCCATTTGATTGTGCAAGAGCTTAAAGCTAATATTGTCATGTTGGAAAACCAGGGAAACGTCCAGCTGGTCAATGTACCTGTGAGCGTGCCGAGTCAGAGAATCATCAACATTTCACGGAAGCTTGTCCGTGTGGCAAAAGAGGCTCAGGTGGGTTTGTTCTTATTTTATTTTATTTTTTTATATTTTCCAGCTTCCTTTCCGCGGTCGATGTCAATTTTCACCTCGTTTCTTTTGCCAAAATATCAGTTTGCCATACGGAGGAGAACTCCGTACTTCCATTGCACATATACCCATTTTGTGGATTGCTGGTCAAGCCCCCTTTTTTGTGTTCGCCAATCAAAGAACGGTGTTCAGTATTGGCCGATTTTATTCCCGGAGGGGATCACGACAACACAAAGGATTTTTCTATGTCAACACTCGGATGACTTTCCTATAGCTTTGAGGTTCTCAAAATCATCCTTGAGATGTTTTGGTCTGCGCTAGTTTTGGCTGCTATATCTAAGAGAGGTTCACCTTGCTAACTCAAGATATGGTGTCCCCGCGTCCACCGTAGATTCATGCACTTGCGAAAGGGCCCTTGATGCAGAGATCTTCCGTCATGAGACGGACTTCACCACAAGTACATAGCACATGAAAAGCTGAGAGGACGGGAAGAAAGGGAGAATCTTGGGACGCTCATACCTCAGCGCGATGTGGTCGGGCGCAATAAAGCCTTCGGTTGGATTTTGACTTGGTCTTTCTGTCTGTATACAAGCCTACATGTCCAATGATTGGATGTTTTTATTGCATGGTTTTTGCGTGGTTTTTGCATGGTTTTTGCATAATATCTTTGGAACATATTCACCGATACTTAGCCTGCCCATCCGCTTGATAAGTAGAAAATACCTAAAATAAAAGGAATAAATTAAGACTCTTGAACCTGAGTCAATTCACCTTGAACCTGAGTCAATTCACACCCATTTCTGAAAAGAAAATGTAGCAAAGCATAATCCACTCAACAATCTTCGATTTTAGGTTACACTCAATATCGTGCAGCCGAGGCCAAATACTGCCAAGACCTATCCTAAATCACATGACCTAAGAACTACCTAGGTAACCTCGGAGGTGTCGGCATAACTATTGATCCGTCCCTCTTGCCATCAACGCGTTGGAATCAAGTTTCAGTCAGAATATTGCAATATCCCAACGATATCCTGTGCTATGCTTTCTGTTCTGTCAGCTAGATCGTTTTGTGCAATAGGTTTTATATTCTGGCTGCTGCGGGTCCAGCGTATTAATCTAACCGTTTGTTCATCAGCGAATCCTGCGTGGTTCCCCCTTTACCTCCGACTCCGTCGTCAAGTGCAGCAAACCGGCACGCCTTTTCTCGTCGAGCCACAGCCATGCTGGTATGAAAAATTCTGGCGTCCAGAAGAAGAACTATGCATGATTGATGTCTCGTGCGAAGCTTAGCTGGGCTAGCTGTGGAGGTTCCAAATAGCCAAGCATATCTTAACCCATCACCACGATAAACGTGGGCGACTGCACTCTCCGCCAATATGTCGTCCATGCGGGGATTGGTACAGTTCATTGCCGACCTACGGAATGCGCGGGCCCGGGAACTGGAAGAGAAGCGAATCAACAAAGAATTGGCGAATATCCGACAGAAGTTCAAGGATGCGAACCTAAATGGATATCAGAAAAAGAAATATGTTTGCAAGCTGCTCTATGTTTATATACAGGGTTATGATATCGATTTTGGACACTTGGAAGCGGTGAATTTGATCTCTGCGAACAAATATTCAGAAAAACAAATTGGGTATCTGGCGGTGACGCTGTTTCTTCATGAGGGCCATGAATTATTACATCTCGTTGTGAATAGCATTCGGAAAGACCTCCTGGACTATAATGAGCTTAATAACTGTTTGGCGCTACATGCAGTGGCCAATGTCGGCGGGAGAGAGATGGGTGAAGCGTTGGGTGTCGATGTGCACCGGCTTTTGATCTCTCCGTGAGTGTTCTGGCAAATGAAACGCCGACTTCTGCTGGTTCCACTTGCTCACATTACCTTGTTTTCTGTAGTACTTCCAAAGCGTTTGTGAAGAAAAAGGCGGCGCTTACGCTTTTACGATTGTATCGTAAACATCCCGGCATTGTCCAACCGGAATGGGCGGAACGAATAATTTCTCTAATGGATGATCCTGACATGGGGGTCGCTCTGTCGGTCCTGTCGCTCGTGATGGCTCTAGTGCAAGATAACCCCGAGCGATATAAAGGAAGCTACGCCAAAGCTGCCCAGCGGCTTAAGAGAATCGTCGTCGACAATGACATCGCTCAGGACTACATATATTACAAGGTCCCCTGCCCATGGGTGCAGGTGAAGCTTTTAAGACTGCTTCAGTATTATCCACCTTCGGGTTTGTGCTAATATCCCTCTGCCCCTATTGAATTATAGCTTTGCTGATACTTTCGAGTTTAATTTAGATGACACACATGTCAGGCACCTCATCAGACAGTCCATCGAGGAGGTCATGCACTCGGCAATGGACACGCCAAAAAATGTACAGCAAAACAATGCGCAAAATGCGGTTCTTTTTGAAGCGATCAATCTTCTTATCCACCTCGATACTGAGCATAATCTCATGATGAAAATATCTTTGCGCCTGGGCAAATTCATACAATCCCGGGAGACAAACGTCCGATACCTTGGTCTGGAAGCCATGACACATTTTGCGGCAAGAGCAGAGACACTTGACCCTATCAAACACCACCAAGATATTATTCTTGGTTCCTTGCGAGACCGTGATATTAGCGTTCGACGAAAAGGCCTCGACCTTTTGTACAGCATGTGTGATACCTCTAATGCACGACCGATCGTAAATGAATTGCTCAAGTATTTGCAGACTGCCGATTATTCCATCCGTGAAGAAATGGTTCTCAAAATTGCGATATTGACTGAAAAATATGCCACTGATGCCCAGTGGTATATCGATATTTCGCTGAAACTCCTCTCTCTGGCCGGTGACCATGTTAGTGATGAGGTCTGGCAACGAGTCATTCAGATTGTCACCAACAACGAGGAGCTGCAAGCCTATGCCGCCCAAAACCTGTTACAGTACGTCAAAGGCGATTGCCACGACAGCTTAGTGAAGATTGGCGGCTACATCCTTGGTGAATTTGGCCATTTAATTGCGGACAATAAAGGGTGCAGCCCCATTGAACAGTTTTTGGCCCTGCAGAACAAGTTGAATTTTTGCTCAGACACTACTCGGGCCCTACTCCTCTCATCTTTCATTAAATTTGTTAACCTTTTTCCGGAGATTAAACCCCAACTACTCCGTGTTTTCCGCGTATACAGCCAGTCGCCAGATTCTGAACTACAACAACGAGCCTGTGAGTATCTAACTCTTGCAACTTTGCCGACGGACGACCTCCTCCGCACCGTTTGTGATGAGATGCCACCTTTTTCGGAAAGGACGTCTGTGCTTTTATCGCGACTGCATCAGAAGAGCGCTGGAATTAGTGACAAGCGGACATGGGTTGTGGGTGGAAAAGATGCCAATGCCGATAAACAAGAGGTTTTATTGGCCCAGCAGACAGGTCTTAAACGTTCTTTCACCACCATCGTAAACGGCACATCATCTGGACCCAAGGCTACCATAGCAAAATCTACTGTATCATCCGATTTGGCTGGCTTGGATATGAACTCGAGTTCAGATGGTCCGGAACCGAATCTGGCTAGTGCCGCACATCTTTCCGCTGACTGGGAAATCGGCTTTAACCGTCTGTACTTCAAAGACGAGGGTGTCCTCTTTGAAGATGCACAGATTCAGGTTGGCCTTCGTTCCGAGTACCGCGTTCATCTAGGCGTATGCAAGTTATACTTCACGAACAAGTCTTCTTTTCCAATTGGGTCATTCACCACAACCCTGGATAACCCCTCTCCCCAAAGCATCAAGATTGATTCCAAAAACCTTCCGGATCCGGATGTTCAGGCCCAGAGTCAGACGCAGCAAACAATCTGCTTCGAGTCCAAGGGGCCATTCACTAAGCCGCCAACGATTCGGATTTCTTACCTTGCCGGTGCCCTCCAAGCGTATACTTTGCAGCTACCTGTCCTGATGCACAAGTACATGGATGAATCGACCTTGTCACCTGACGATTTCTTTAAAAGGTGGCGACAGATTGGTGGACCACCGCTCGAGGCGCAGTCGACTTTTGCTGTACAAGGCAAAGGGCGGACGATAACCGAGTCATTCACACGGGGCATCGTGCAAGGGTTTAGGTTCAGGATTCTTGGCGGTGTGGATCCGAATTCGAAAAACGTGGTCGGCTGTGCTGTTTATCAAATGGATGGCGGTAAAACTGGATGTCTTCTGAGGTTGGAACCAAATTATGAGAAGAAGGTATATACTTACCCCCCCTCCTGAACCTCCCCCTTCAACGCCTGTCTCCTTAAGTAGAAAACACCGCCAGGCACAGCATGTATATCTAACTGGGAATTTAGATGTACCGTATAACGATCCGTGCAACACAAGACGCCGTGCCACAGGCATTGGTGAAACTAATGGAGGAGAGACTTGCACAGGGTGTCTTTGTTGATAATGACTGATGATTGGGATAGATAAACGAGCCACCAGTGTCGCTGATTAAGGTGAGGAGATACCATTTACACATACTATAGCGTGTCGACGTTCATACCACCCCCCTCCCCAACTCTTATTTGTTTATTTATCTGGCCCTCATTTTTGCTTTAAGATTACCCTTCTTGTTCCCCATCCCGCTTTTCCGCTTTTACGTTTTTATTTTCCGTGACCTCATGATCCTGCAAGAAACACATCATGGCCTTATGGTAAGGTCTCAATGAAGGGCTTCATACCTGTATGTGTATGTACTGCATATGTACATAAACTCAAAATGCAATTTCACAGAAAAGGGGATGGGAGTCTTTTCAATGAATATTTATTATCTAGCGTCATATACATAGCCTAATTTTCATCATGGATACATGTTGGGTACCTAGTCCTAGTCTAACCGGAGAACACCTGCATTTACATTATTATACCTCCAATTTACACCATTTTAACCTCCCCTTTTTGGCGGCCTCGCGCCAAATATCGTACTCCCCACCCTAACTTGAGTACTCCCCATCGCAATCGCCCCTTCAAAGTCTCCACTCATGCCCATACTCAGCTCCAAACCTTCACCCGCCTCTTCATCACCCTCCAACAACCCAAGCTCCTTCTCCACCCTTTCTTTCGTCTCCCTCAGACACAAAAAATCCTCATTCTTATTTTCCATCGTCGTCGCTCTGGACCTCGCTATGGCCCCAATCGTCATTAAACCCTGCAATTTCAGCCGCGGACACTGCTCCCGGATATATCGACAGAGACGCACCGCCTCCGCCGGTTCGACACCAGACTTACTGTCTTCACCAGACGTGTTTACCTGGACGAAGACTCGCAATCGATCCCCGTCTGCACCAGCATCACCTCCTTCTGAAGCAGAAGCAGCAGCAGTGGTAGTCGCAGCATCTTCACCAACACCTGCCTGCGTACCCCTTTCCCCCCACCCCCGATCCAGCAAGCTAGCCTTTTTTTCCGAATCCACGCTCTCCACCGCCCACAGGCCCCTCACATCGCGCGCCAGCGTCACGCACTTGTTAGACTGTAGTCCGCCGATGAAATGCCAGCGGATCCCTGGAGGGAGGATTTTGGACTTTTCTAGTAGCTCCTGGAGGTAATTTTCGCCGAAATGCAAGGTGGGGTTGTACTGGTGGAGGATCTGGATGTCGGAGGCGGGTTTTAGTTTGGAGACGGCGACCAGGCGGACGGGGCATTGGGGTCTTTGGGCTTGGGGTCGGGTTTGAGAGGCATTGGCGGAGGCGGAAGCAGAGGTGATGCGCGCTGTCACGGCGGAGAGGTTTGTGACGAGGGTTGTGGCGCGGAGCGACATTTCGGATTCGGGTGTTGCGATTGGAGGTTGGGCGTTGGTAGGCTGTGGAGTTGTCATTGCGTTGCTATTCTGGAGATTAATCCTTGGATATTCATGTAGGCTCGTTCCTCCCTTGGGAGAGGATGTATGTGGTCCATATGGGTTGTTTGATGTATCCATGAACTTTCAGAGTAATAGTCCCGCCGATGCGGCGGAATTAATATTTATCACATGACATTCAAAGCGTTCCAATTTGTATTCAACGCCATAAAACATATATTAGGTTCCTGGATTTTCGAAAGAAAAAAAAGAGAGAGAGAGAAAACAAGACGAAATGAATTGGGTTTACAATTGGGCGCGTGCCAGAGTCATGATCAAAATATTTGAGACAGTAAGTTGCATGCAAAGGTGAACATTTATCATTTATCGACGGGCTCCGGTGCCTTAAACATAGGGCAAGCAGGCTGCTCAATCCCATCAGGATAAGTAACATTTCTTTATTTGCTGGAGTCCTGCGAGTCCACTTCGTACCTACTTTGGTCCTGGTTTGGCAACTAGAGACTTCCTGCTGTGACTGGCTATATTTAGTATGTATGCTACAGTACATGATGAACATTGCTGGTAAATTGGGAACTTATTTCAGGGAATGTTTTCCCAGCGACAGACTATCCATCCCTTAAGCTGATGTTGTATGGGACGCTTCGATTGCGGGAGTCACTGGCTCCATTCAATAGCTACATCTAGCACTCAGTTTCTCTGCATTTTCATAACCAGGAGTCCCATCACTTTGGAATTACCTGTCGAAGGTTAAATTGAGGGGAAACACCCATATCGTGATATTCACGATGTCCGAATCGTTTTCCATTTCCTCTGCTTGTTATATTTGGAAATTTTTTTGGTGCCAAAGCTGGTTTCATATGGCACAGTGCCAAGAGCGAAAAGATCCTGTTTTACTGAAACCGGACCGAGGTTTTCTGATAAGGATTGCGGACATTGTATGCGAGCCGCATATCCAACTTGAGCCATTGAGCCACCAATGGCAGAACCGCTGAAATTGGCCACGGCGGGGGATCCATTTTGTTGAATCAAAATGTTAGGGTATCCAGTATCTCCATGGATCACATCGTTCGAATGCATATGCTGTAGTGTTTCGGTGATTTGGATTAGCCATCTCCTCCAGCCAAAATCACAGCCAGCAAAGCAGAAGAGATAATTATACATGTACAGTACATGTACAGTACAGTACAATCAAAAAAACACTACTAACTCGGTTTGCTGTTTAGGGCAATGCGACAGTGGAAGGCCATTGGACATCAGGCTTCATGGACAAAACACAAACAAGAGCCCACTCAGCCACCCCTGATACTTCTGGCTATGGTATTCTGCCTTAGCGAAGTAGGAATGGCGCCCGGCAGGCTTGTATATTGATGAGGTTTCTCATTTGGCTGCAGGCTTTCGACGACTAGATCAGGGGTTGCGAAAAGAAGTCAACGCCAGCGAGCTCCAGTTGCTTTCCATCCCACTGCTTGGAATCCATGTTCCTAAAAACGTGTCTCCACCATTACATGGAAGCGCAGGTTCAGTCGATAAGGTTGATTCAAATGTACAGTATAATAATACGACAGATAAAAGAAAAAAAATTCGACACAGGCAGGATTCGAACCTACGCGCCCGAAGGCATGAGATGGTCTAAGCTTGGCAAATGCAGGCTAACCACATTTGGCGAATTCGAGTCTCACGTATTAACCACTCTACCACTGTGCCGTGATTGCGGTATGGCAGGCAACCCCGCGGCCGCATTAATCTACGACGGAGTGTTGACAGCCCAAGGGCATGCAACTTCCCCCACCTAAGGATAAGCAATAAAAGCCCCCGCTGCGTCACGGTCTCTCGATTCTTTGGTATTGTTCAGGTTTTTGTCCCTTTCCACGATGCACCTGTCAACTATAGTTTCTGGAGTTTGAGTTTGGTTTTTTTCTCTTTTTTTTGAGTTATCCTTCAATTGTTTTTCTCCCTTGTCGACTTGGTTTTTCGTGCTCTTGGAAAACGTCTCTGCGCAGTCGGACTTCAACTTATATGCTCGGCCCTCTTCAACATGGAAACGATATTGAGAATGCCTCAAGACCCTGCGACGACGAGGACTGATAGTGTTGCCACTTTTGTGTCTAGTGACGGATCTAATCACTCTCGAAGCACTTACCGAACCGCTTCCAGCCATCAACCCGTTTTGATTACTCTCGAAAAAGCCAACCCGGAAGATGGAGTTGATGGGAGAGAATCAACAGAAACATATGCGTCCACAATATTGTCAGAAGTGGAAGAGGACACAAACAATCAGCCACCAATCGAACTTGTAGCGGATAGATATGAGGATTTCCCATCAAATCCTATCCCCTCCTCTCCACCAACTTTTGGAGAGTTGTTCCCATCTGTAAGGCGGCTACTTATAAGGCACGATGATACTACGATCGATGGAAACATGAACCTACGTATCGACACCACTGCGGTGCAGCCAGGAGGGCGTCAATGTACCATAATACTCTTTCATCTTCGCATGCACGATTTGCGAAACAGGAAATTCTCGCTTCGGCGGTATTGCAGGGATTCTGGAAGAGAGGTCTGCCATTCGGTCAGGAAGTTCCATTACCCATCTGCGGAAATGCTCGGTGCTCTGCAACGACCATTGACGAGCGCTTTCTCCACTCTACGTTCCAAATCAGATTCAACCCACCTCACAACTAACGGGCTGTGGAGGCAGAACTCAGGGTATAACGAGCAGGGGACGGAGTGTCCTGAGAATGGCAATCGCAGGAGATGTTCCACGGAATCCTTATCCCGCTCCAGAGGCCCCGAGCCGACAAATATTATCCAACTCGAATTCTCCAATTATGCACATGTCGACGTTAAACGAAGAGGCACCACGGGCTCCAAACATTACGATTTCGAATATTGGAGCACGAGATATCAATGGAAGAAAACCACACGAAAGGACGGAGATTCTAAGGAAATCTCGTTTGACCTCTATCCTGCAGCGAAGTCAAAACCAGTTGCACACATTTTAACCGAGCCTCTGACTCCACTTGAAGCTCTGGAAGAAAGGAGCAAAGGCGGCTGGGTTCCGCCCTGCTCTCTGTGGATCAGCGACTCTTCTTTATATGAAAGTATGAAAGATGTTGCTGAGTAAGTAGTTTTTTCTGGTCAATTCAAGAGCTTCCTGGGATAAGATTACCTGACGTATGATAGTGCCATCGTTGCCACTGGTCTCATTGCATTGGTGGACGACAGCATCAAGCGCCATTGGAACAACAAAAAGACAACCCATTCCTACAGTCCCATGACTTCATCGTTTATGAGGAGTGTGGACTCCGTGGCATCTAACAAAATTATCGAGAAGGTTTTCCACCGTCGTGGCTCGACTGGATCTCGACACAACTCATTCCGCCAGATGTTTGCTCATGCTTAAGGGGGGAAAATCTCTCTTCGAGCTATATGAGCATTTTTATTGATACCACTATTGTATTCATTGCTGTATTATCTTTTCTCATGTATTTGTTATGAGTCGATTTTTTTTTTCTTTTTATATGATTATTGACGTGGAGCTCTTAGCTTGGTACCAGCCCATCATGAAGTTCCCTATTTTACAGCCAGAAGTGAGATTTTTGGCCATGATGGAGTCGAGCAAATCAAGGCCGGTTTGTTCCCCGTTGTCTGGTTAGGAAAGGCTCCCTGTGGTAAATTGATGAGGCTAGGTTCATGTACGTGGAATGGCGCATTTCCTGCAAACCATCACTTTTCTTTTTCTTTTTCTTTTTCTTTTTTCCCTTGCAAATCCATTTAGTGTGCAGGCTACGATCATTGTCCAGCGCAGACAGACGGCGTTAACAAGGGGCCAAGGACACTGTACGGCGCATATCCAACCCCATGTGCTGGACCAAAGGCGCCAGGAGCTGCCGGGATCGCTGGAATGGGCAGCATTTGGAGATGAACAGGCCCCTTTTATGATGAAACATGGCTGGAATTCTATGTTTTCTTTTTACGAAGTTCATGCGGATTGTTTGTCCTATTTATGGAGGTAGCTTGAGCTGTGTCTATTTACTTGCATATTGCAACGAATTTTGTAAT
Organism: Histoplasma ohiense; assembly: GCA_017607445.1. Lineage (NCBI taxonomy): Eukaryota > Fungi > Ascomycota > Eurotiomycetes > Onygenales > Ajellomycetaceae > Histoplasma > Histoplasma ohiense. The sequence continues at coordinate 6,677,954 of JAEVHH010000001.1, forward strand.
TATTCGCTCCTATTTTGAATATATCTTTTTAAGTGGATCTAATAAGAACCCCTAGCAAATCATTATGAGCTGTCAATAATTCGGAAAGCCTATGGAGGAGCATTGAGGTTATTCACAAAGCGTCCTACAGTATCCGCGTTGAAATTTTCAATATTCGCCTTTCTCAATCAAGGCTACTATTACTTTGATCACCAAATCTCGAATTGTGTACGCTTCAACATTAGCTCCTAGCCTCACCCCACAATCTAGCCCCATACACCTTCTATGAATTCATGGTTTTCCTCTCTTTCTCCTCTGGAGCCACTTCCATCAATCATCTCCATTTTTGCGCGTTCTCTGTGGGGTGTCGTGCTGACAATGCAAGTATGAGTGCCCAACCTCCACTCCAGCGAGAGAGAAAAGAAAGCAGCGAATCATGGCTGCAAGAAAGCCCGGAACGGTCATGGAGGCCATCGACAGCGAGCAATGGGCTAATCTCCATCCCAACCCCCGCCATCTGGTGCCGCGTTTTTGCTGCACGTCGGCCTTGCTGGAAAGCACGTTTAAATCCCCGTTATTTGACCTTCTCCTGCAAATACCCACAATATACCTCACTACCCCTCCATCGAGAGACTTACACTGTTCAATTTTTCCTCAGTTTCCATTCCATATCCGTCCAGCAGGCGGGCGCTGGAGAACTGAAGCCCTGGTAGAATTTTTATTCCCTCACAGACAAGTCCGCCAGTCTGCCATCTCGGTTGGAGTCGAGCCTTTTCCTTTTCTTTTCTTTTTTTTTTTTTTTTTTGGGCCACCCTACCATCCCTCCTTCGGCACTTTCCTGCCTCACCATTTCCTCCGGTGGTCGTGCCCTTGAAGGGCTCATCTTCTCTAATTTTGATTTTTTGATGAGCTGGCAGGTCTTTGCTGGGTTCGTCGATTGACTGGCGCTGCCCAACCATCTGATTTAGCAGCCAGTCTCTTTCAAGAACAGCAATATTCGTGTCTTCGATACTATCCCCTTTACAACGCGTGAACGGAGCTGAGAAGCCCCATCCCTAGCTATTTCAAGCGCACCCATGACAACCCAGGCTTTGGTCCATTCGGAAAGCCCCTCCTCATAGCTTCATATCTTGGGTTTGGAGAGGTCTGGCTTGTTGTCCATCTGCCAGTCCACTTATAAATCCCCGTCATTTAGCATCTCCCCTTTGGGAGAGCTGCTTTTCTCTATCGCCGGCGCGCATAAGTTAAGCAGCCGCCTAGTTCCTGAAGTTCAATCCGGAATCGAATGGAAAGTGCAGGGAGCGGGCCGTTCCATCAGCCTCCCCCTAGGATCAATGGCCTCTCTCCATGTCACTCAACTTGGCTTGATGATTGCCAGAGGTGTGTGGGATGGAAGATGTGGAAGTTAACTGAAAACACCCGTCACCTTGACTCAATCTTGCATAAGTCTATCCTATCCGGACTGACTGGTTAGGCTCCATCACGGCGCCTGCAGTAAAAAATGAACTTTATAGGAGTTCATTGATGTGGTTTGCCATCATTCCTCTCCGCACGCATTTCTCTATATTATGAATCTCAACTCTCCTCGCTCTTTCTTCGACAATAAAAATTTTTTTCTCTTCCTGTTTAGAAAACACCTTTTGCTTCACTCCAATCAAATATATTATAATATTTGTTTCTTCTTCAAATTGGTACACTTTCCTTCTGCTTGTGCTTGTTCTATTCAATCTCTCAAGCCTCTACGTTATCACTTACCGTCATTATCATATTTTATAGTGAGGGATTTCCCTGCTACCTCCATACCCTCTTTTCAGAGACAAGAATTCAGTTATGGCTAGCCTTACCACCGCCAATTCTGCTCCCCGCACCAATGGCGTTCAACGTATTACATGGCAGGAGAAACTTCAAGGTCCGAGACGTCCTTGAAAATGGAAAGTCCTGTATTGCCAAGTACTAAAATCCTCTGAAGAACACTGCAGGATTACCCAAATTCAGGCCCCAGTTTTCAATCTTATGTCAGACCGTCGAGGTAGTTCCCCTTACTATTCCTTGCCTCTAGAAATCTTTTGTCTAAGGGAAAAAAAAAAAAAAAAAAAAAAAAAAATTGCCCTACACCGTGGGTTTTTCGGGAATTTATTTTTATAACATTTCTCAAAGTCCAATTTCCCCGACTTCAATAAAACGAGAAGCAAAAAAGTCAAGGGAAAACACGAATACAACAAATTCTATGCGGCATCTCTAAAAGTCAATAATCAACTACTGACCTTTTCATTTCTATGTTTCCTTATTCACCAGGCGGCCGTACGGCATGGTCTAGCACCGTCACAATTCAGGGCAGATGCTTCGCTGCCCGCTATTTCTATGACGGCCAGAACACCAACAATGCCAAAGAGGATGCTGCAGAAGTCGCTCTCACAGCACTCCGTTCCCAGGGCGGTAATCCCACCACCTCATTCGCGGGGCAGTTGTACGCACAGAACTCAGTTGCCAATCAGCCCGCCCGAAGGAACTAACCAGGGGGCATAGAACTCGTTTGCCGCTGTTTTCGTCCGGCTCAGGATGGGGCACGAAGTTTTAGTGTGCCATGTTAATTTTTTTTGTCACCAGTGTTTGGAGGATATTTTGGGATGTATTCTTTTTTATCTTGCTCGCTTTGCATTCTTTTCATTCGTTCAAAACCTCTTGTTCAAACTGCGGTCCCTGGAACTCTTTTTTTATATCAATATCTTGCTTTACACCCATTTTCTTTTCAGGTATACCTTTTACTCTTCTTTTGGTCGAATTTGATACGTCTTACTTCCGAAAGCCAACCATGTATTTTTCTTTTCTTTTAAAAGGGCTAGTGTGTTTTCTCTCCCTTCCGCTTTTCCTCTTTCCCCATACGTCGACAATGCCATTTCACCCTTTGATCTTGTAGCTCCTATACCCTTTATTTTATTTATGTTGTGTTCTCATGTTCAGCTTCAAACAAGGCAAAATACCATGTACGTTGAAAATGGGTATGGTTTGTTGTTTATGAAACCAGCAAGTTCCGCTCTCAGTCCTAGCTCTGTCTCTGTTTGTCGTCGGTCTTTCGTCCATTGCTCCTCAATTGTACTTAATCGTGACTAACGTACTCCCCAAGTTGGAAAACTCCAAGGATGAGACCTTCGTTTGTTGCCAGCTACAGCGAATGGCGAAGGAAATTCCCCGACGTGACAGTGTGCAGGAAATTTTCTTCCTATCCGGCCATTGCATTACCACAACTGTCCCCACATTCTTTCTCCCTACCCCTTTTGGACCCCCACCTCCCCAAAAAAAAAAAATAAAATAAAATAAAATAAAATTGTACGTACATGTGCATACGCATGTAGGCAATTAACCAGAAGCCCGTCCGCACTTGCTGCGCCAAGGTTATTCAGGCGTTGTTTCACAAATTTCACTTACTTTATTCTGTTTTGTTTCCTGCCCATGTGTGTTTAAGAAGTTCCCTTTACCTCTGTAAGCCAGGCGCATCATCTTTCTTTGGTGAATTTTGTCCGTTTTATGCAAGTCTTTACCGATTGAAACGATACCTTCGACGCTATGTTTCGACACTGCATGTTCCCCTTGTTTACTAAAGTCATATGGCACATTTATTTTCCGCTCCTAGATATGCATATACAATACATTTGGTACAGAATTCGGATATGTAATCGAGTCTCTCACACTCATACCAAAGAGGTCATGTCGAACGCCACAAACACAACACTTGGAGATAAACACCCCTAATATCAAACGCAACCGGAAAATGGCCGCAGACATTCGTCACGAAACAGGTCGAGCCATGAAACAATTTCCCAACAGTGTAACACCCCTGTCGACAAAATGACATTTCTACATGAATCCGGAAGCAGTTGGGTGCCCGATCCACTCATCAACTCAGCTCTATCCGACTCGAGCCGAGAGGGGGTGCATGGGCCAATCAACCCAGATATAGAGAAACTATTCACGTTTCACAAATTCTCGCGGCGGCGAGTACTGTGGTTATACATCCAGCCTAGGAGACGGAGACGCGGAGGAAAGGAGGCCCCGCAGGAATGGGTACGGAAACGGGAACAGCCTTGGACCGAGCGTGTGACATGTAAGGCGAGTATGCATATAAAGGGGTTTGAGACTGATATTAAACTCTGACCCCACACTTCCGTCGCTCTTCGCCTGGACTTTTGCACGGCGGAACATGTGCGGAATTCGCCGAGGAAACAGATATGTGCGGAGGAGGAGAATCAACACGCGACAGCGTGGGATATCTCTTTATACGGGGGATTTCTATCCGTGATATTTACACAGATAGTTGGTTTCTTTGTTCTGAACCAGGTGTTTTATGGTTGAATTATTTCACGTCTGGCTTTTGACCCCACGTATGCTGACCAGCATCCTCAAGCCTGTTGCGCCTGGGAATTCCCGTTTTTTTTTTCGGAATATTCATCCAGCTCGATTTTGGTGATATAATGACCGGGGACGACTACTAGGCCGATGTAGCGACTAGTCATATCAGCCTTGACGACTCCTGTAGCTGTATAATCGTCCTCTCTGGTGAGATTCGCAGGTTCATGTTCTGTAATAGCGGGGTAGCGGTATTCGTGGGTTGTGGATAGGATTATGTTTCGATCCTGCTGGGGGATTGATATGCGTTAGATATCTATTTATTTGGGGTATTGGCTCTTTTAATTAATTATTTCTGTACGGGAAAAGTATTTGGTTCGTTGCGGGGAATTTTCCCCAGGTGACCATACATTGTCTGTGCATTTGAAAGTGCCCACAAATAGCCTCGCGTCCGTTGTATGAATCCTGAGTGTTTTTCCCAGTAGAGATTCAAGGTATTTGACTGCTTGGAAGTTCTCCATGGTGTAATTTGGGCCGTTTTGGAACAATATTAAATGAGGAGAACAATATTAAATGACAAATGTTTGACAGGAGGTTGCGAGATCACGTGTTGGGACTCATTTATCCCCAGGTCAACTCTTCTTCCTTTCATAGCAAGCATGATACTACCTCTAGGTTCTGAATAGAGCCACAAGTTGAGGATCTTTTCCGTGGAATGATGCTGGGATCCAGTAGTGCTCTTCCTCATATTCATGACCTAAGCGCATGGATGCTCCTCTATTTTCATCACTACCGTTCCTCTAAGATGGTCCGAGCCTTATTCTCCTTCTATTCTTTTGAAAGCCAGAAGCCATCAAACAGCTGAAGCGCTTGATCTCTAATTCTTGCACTGTCTTCCTCCCTGCAAATTTGACACTGCCGTTGTGTTTCCACAATATACAATGTTCATCGAAAACCCCTACAGCGCAAGGTCACCCCCAGGCCCAGAGACCCTTATCATTCACTACGTGATACGCCACAACGACGCGCTCATGTCGTTGTCGCGTTGTGTTGTGGAGCGTGTTCTTCGAGGCCAGGATTCGACAGCCCCTTAAGAATACCTTTCCGCATTCTACTCAACCCGAGCTTCTGCGTTGATTTTGAACAGTTGCGATCTTCATCATATCCTCCTTAAAATCTTCGTCCATATCTGCTGTCTGTTTATTCTCTTTGTCTTCGTGGAGAAGTCCTCAGTCCCTCTCCAATCAGATATGGACAGCGTTGAGAAATACCCATCTTTCCTAGATTTTGGAAGGATTAAAATCCCAAGGCATAAGTGGACAGATCAACAGCGAGTGGTGTTGTGTGTTCTTAGACAATTTTATGCTCTTGAAAAGAAAGATGAAACTGAAATCTTTAATCACATATTTGAACCTGAAATTGAGGATTTCGAAAATGGCCTCCCTGTTACGACCGTCAACGCACAATGCCATCATATGATGTTTAAAAATCATCCCATTTGGGTATCTGTGAACTTGACATCTCTTTCAGATGATGAATACAAGGAATGCCGTCGGATCATTGAGCTGGCCTCAATGGAGCTGGGCATATATCTACGTCAACGATCCTTCGATGATGGCCAGGTTAACCCAAATTCCGATGAAAACGTCAATCCCCACGCGTCACTTGAAGAACCTGAACCGGTTACTGACCCTGGACACTCCTTGGTAGCAAGGCTCCCTAGGACAAGCATAAGGCTAGGGTACGGTGGAGCTAAGACACCACAAATTTTATATCGCTTCTTTAACTCGCAAAGTATTGGGATTAATACCCCCAAATATTTCGCTTGTGGACTGGCGAATACTCTACACCACTCACTCTATAATCAACATGATATCGAAGCGATGGCGAAAACACACCTGTCAAGAGTTGAAGTCAACTCCCCATTTATCTCGACATTTTCAGCCCTGCTTCCTTGTGTACACAGAATGCTGACGAGAAGTCAGAATTCAGGGGTCTCAATAGTTGATGCCTCAAAGCTGGACCAAAATGGGATATTTTCCGCGGAAAATATTCTGAGAAAAGACCCCTTGTCTTCTGATATTACACCTGGATATTCTGCATGGTCAGAATGGCTTATTTGGAAAGAGATTCCTGAATCATGCATTGTCTGTACCATAACTGAGTCGGAACTTCTTGCTATTGCTGAGATGCACCACGACATTGGCTCTCTTCTCCAAATTCAGGACATAAAGTCTTTTAAATACAACCGCAAGCCACTCCATCGAAAGCTCAGGAACAGTTCTACAAAGTTTGATAAAGCTGCTGGTGAGACTGTTGGTAAATTCCTCAGAGGCATCGGCCTGCCTGTTGAATATACTGAACAAGTTGCAATGAAAATTGCCTATGGCTGGCGCTTCACCCGTGCAGCTAAGTATGATAGCTGTGATGACTTTCTTGAGGGCGTTCGTCTTGGATATAGGTCAGCACAATTGGATAACACACCCGCCATTGCAACGCCACCGATGATGCCTGAGAAACCCACAAAGAAGCAAGAGGTTGTTGTGATCAACGAGGACACTGATGTCGAGGTTTACGACGACCACAGGCAAGAGGTGGTGGTCATTGAGGATGACGAGGATGAAGTGGTAGAGGTGGTGATAGTGGAGGATAGTGAAGCAGATGAAATGTATGTTGTGGTAGTGGAGAAGGGAATGGCAATAGCGGAGGCAAAAAATAGCGACATTGGTCATCAAATAATCGATCAAGAAGAAGACGATGATGATGACGGCGATGAAGACAACGATGAGGAGGAGGAGGACTCACTGGACCGTTTACAGGATGAGCTTCGCCACGCCATTGAATTCGGAAAGCGAGGTTGCTCCAGCGATCACGTTCGCGGAGCGAGTGGGGACGACGTATCGGTGGGAATTAATGGAAATTGACATGGACGATGAGACCGCGATATACACCTTTGAGTTGGACCGGGAGCGAATAATGGGATGATGGATGGAATTGATGATTTTGCAACCTGATCAAAATGTGTATTTGTGATCCTAGTATGAGATTTTTGATAGGGAAGTTTATATAGAGGTTTGAGCGGACACGATATGGTTTAATTACTTAGCGTTTTGTTTTTTTTGTTATTTTTTTTTTTTTTGTTTCTATTCTTTTTGGGATTTGACAACTCCTTAATATTAGAATATAACCCTACTCCATAAGGGAGAAATCAAAACGAAAAAGAAATGCACAAGGGAGAATTATGCACAAGCCACCCCTCTCAGAAAAAGGATTAAAAAGACGGGAGCTGCGTCTTTGATTTTGCGCACTCCATTTTCCATCCTCCTTTTGTCCTTGTGCCTGTCGTTTCTATCATTTTAACGTTTATTTTTGATAACACAAGGTCCCGATTACATCAAGGTAGGTTCGTTTGTCATTTGACTCCTCGTACAACCCAGTCCCGTGCCTCCATAGCTTCACCCCGCCCATAACAGCGCCAAAACAGCGAACATTTAGAACTTTCCGAATTGCTTTACGGCCTTACCAGTACGGGGAAGGACGCGGAGGACATTGAATCGGACCTAGAAAGACATTGGTTAGCATAAACTTTTCCAAGTCCGAGGACAATACAAGATCCAAAATTGTGCACAGAAAAAACGAAAATTGCAATCCCGCCAAAAATATCCCGGGAGTAGTAAGGTAACATGTTTAAGTCCAACACATACAGTCTTGCTCAGAGGTCTGCACTGTCCAACAGTAACTTGGTCACCTTCCTCAACACGGAAGGCTGGGGAGACGTGAGCGGCAATGTTCTTGTGTCTCTTTTCATATCGGGAGTACTTGGGGATGTAGTGGAGGTATTCGCGACGGATGATGATAGTTCGGTGCATCTTCGTTGAGACGACGGTACCAGTGAGAATGCGGCCTCTAATTGAAACCTGGCCGGTGAAAGGGCACTTCTTATCTGCGGTTGATTGCACTGAGTTAGAGATAGGATCGATTGTTATCGTTTCCAAAAAAAAAAAAAAAAAAGGGGGGTCTGCTCGAATTGGGACAGAAATGGCTAGAAACACAGTATCTTGACGGGTTTGGAATCAAGTAAAAATGGCCAAAAAACTCCAACAAGGATTCTGTGAAACCGTCCATTCTTTTCCCCCATGCTGCCTCAATTTCATGAATCCAACAGAAATTTCAAATATCTCAATGTTTGTGCGGGCCCAGCTGGTGCGGGCCATATATATATCAAAAAGAAACGCAGCGGAAACATGTTCCGTACCGATATAGCTTCCCTCAATGGCAGTCTTTGGGGTACGGAAACCAAGACCAACGTCCTTATACCACCTCCGGCCTCCCTTCCCGACCTTCTTGCTCTTGGACTTTTGCTTGGAGTTGAGGAAGATGTGCGGCTGCTTTTGGAAAGCACGTTCCGACTGGACGGTCAGCTCGGTCGCCATGATTGCGAAAAGATCAAGAAATCCGACACTGGACTCGCGGGATGGGGTTCTGGAAGAGGGTTGGTGTATTTCCTGACGCGAGGTGTTTCGAGTGGTCGTTGGCGATGTCGTCGTCGAGATTGACCAGTTTTGTGCGGAGTTTGAAGACGCCGTACTGAGTGTGGGAGGGCCAGAGCCGCGCTAGTTCGAATATGTATTAGGGTAACTCGGCTAGGGCTTCTCGGTTTGTTTACTGCACTAGTCCCGATTAGGTAGCCTTTCCATGACGCGGGCGCGACTTGGACTTCGGCGGCTCCTCGGTGAGGTGTAATTCACCAGACGACAATTCTTCGGGCTGGCTGTGTGGGAAATGGTGGAGGTCAATCCATATTTATCAGCCTGCTAGACTGTCAATTTCGCTTCTGCTGCGTCGTGTATTTTTACATGTATTCCTACTGACCGCAAAATATGGCACCACCCAAACATGACTCTGCGGAGGTTGCCCGTGTGAGATCTCGACGGTCTTTCGCCCAAATGCCTCGTTCTGGGAGTGGATCTGACATCGATAAGGAGAATATGACAACGAATCTCAGAACTGTCAACGAGCAGAGCAATTTGTCTCTGAGAGCCACGAGACCGGATAAAAAGATTCGGAGCAAAAGTCTCGGGCCTGGCGGATTGGATGCGCTTCAGCATGCAAATGGCAACAGACGAAAGGTATTCATTGATTTCGGATATTTCTAGTTCACAATCGTTTTGGAATGCTAATTCCTTTGCCAGTCGACCACTCAATACCCCTTAAAATCCATTCTGAAACCAACGATACCCGTCTCCCCAATACGAAATATTCCAACTTTTGACGAAACGCGCAAAAGAACTCCGACTCGTGATTCCCAACGTGGCTCTAAACGCCGTCAGTCAAATAACCCGAATGAAAAGAATGAGCCCCTTATTGACGTTTCTGAACCCCCCTCAACCTCTGTTGCTGAGGCAGATAATTTGGCCAACCCATTTGATACTTTTAATCCTTCGGCTGTTCTCTACAATAGCAAAGTTGCGGTTCGTACAGAGGAGGAACAAGTGACTGCAACTAGGGAAACGGAAGAGGCGGAGCGAGAGCGTGAGAGACAGGCCATTTTGGACCACAGGGCGGCAAGGAGGAAATCGATGGGTAGGTGTGGTATTCTCCTCCAAACAGTAGTATCTGGACTAACACCATTAAAGCAAATCGTCGTGTATCATTTGCACCAGAAGCTACTCTGCATACTTGGAATGTAGTTGAATTGGCTGAAGATTCCACCTCTTCTTCCGCCTCGAATTCTACCAGACGTGCCTCTGCTCTGACGGAGCAGGTACCACCCATCCAGAATCACGAGCTGAATCACACCGAACCATCAACAAACTACCCACATGACGATCCGATTTATAATGGGCGTGACCAACAGCAGAGTCCGTACGGCCCCCACCCTGATGAGGCATTTTCTTCGAGTCCATATAGCGGAAGTTCAGCTGGTGGAAGCGAAGAGGCTAGTGAACCCGTTGTGGACGAGAATATAGATTCCAACTCCGACACCGATGATGAGGATGATGATGATGGCGCCACAGTTATGACCATGGAGAATATTACTGAACGATCTATCTCTACACATTCTGATGCTTCAAGCACTAACTCGAGCGCGAAACTGGAACGGTCTTTGCGACAGGCTGCCCAGTTAGCTGGCACCAAAGGTATTGACTACGATGAGAATGGTGACTTGTCCATGGAATTCACGAATCATGAAATTGCCGGTGCCTTCCAACCCTGGGTTAAAAAAGGGGCTAATAAACTTGACTTTGACCTGGAAGACTTGAGTGCTCGACAGGACCAAGAAAATGTTAACCCTTTTGCTCAGCCATTATCCCAGTATCAACCTCCAAGTAGGCAATCTGATGGTGGATATTACGATGAAAGTGAAGCAGATATGAGCATGGATATAACCAAAGCTGTTGGAGGAATAATTTCACGGCGACAGGAAGCCTCACAAGGTAAAACGCCCCGCCGCCAGTCTGCTTCTCCAAATGATGGGAATGTAAATCCGCAACCCCCGATATCAACAGGCGAGTTGTCAAATCTCGAGGACCAAACAATGGAGTTTACGAACATGGTGGGTGGCATCGCTCATAGTCATTCTCCACAAAAGGATTTCTTCGGAGATAGCGATATTGCCAGTGATGAAGAGATGACGATGGAATTCACCTCGGCTCTTGGTAGCATCCAGCAGGCCTATGCCCATCGGACAGCCTCCGAAGAATACACGCACCCCTCCAACAAGCCCACAGAATATGAAATTGAGGAGCTTGACCAGGAATCCGGTGGTGAAGAGATGGAGATGACAAGCGCGGTAGGAGGCATTCTGCCACCCATCGAGGAACAAACGGAGCCCCTAGAGGACGACGAAACCATGGGGATGGAGATGACGAATGCTTTAGGGAGCATCTTACCACCTCAGTACAATTTTAACAAGACTCAGGGAGAGGTATTGATGGAATTAGAAAGCCAGATTGCTAGCTCGCCATTTCAAGAGAATATCATCCCATCGCCACCAAAAATAGCTGGTACCATCGAACAGAACACACCGATGGTGTCTGAGTCTGGCAGCCCGACTGTAGCTAGTGTCAAACGCAGGCAAGAACGAAGGAGTGGGGGTCCAAGAGAATCTACTACTCCGAGACGGGGCTCTAGGCACTCATCGCCAATCAAAAATGTAGAGACCCCACCCAAAAAACATATAACTCCACGAGAGAGTAGGGCTCCGACTCCTGGAAGAACACCACCCTCGAGCAAAGTCGCTTTCCGAAACATTTCTCCTAAAAAACTGTTCGTGCCTGAACTTCAGCAGGCGTCCACGAAGAAAACACCGCCTAGTTCAAGAGTGCTTTTCCATCAGGACATCGTAACTGGCCGGTCTACTCCATCCTTCGTCTTGGCCCCTCACAGGCCTCTATCGAGCGGCCTTGGTATCGATAGGGTAGGTTTAGGGTCACCTCGTGTTGCAGAAATTTTGGATAGACGACGATCCATAGGGGAGGACTCCCAGAATTTTATCCCACAGGGCCAAATTTCTCGAGGAGTACGATTTGATGACCCCCGGGACCTCGAGGATGAAGTTGATGAGGAACGAGAAGAAAGGAAAAAGGAAACCGCCATCACTAAGGCACCCAACATCTCTCAAAATGAGAAAGACCCGACTCTTAACTTGAAAGAGTTAATATCGAGCCTTACCCCTAAGAAGAATAAAGCCAAGGGGCGGAAAAGTTTACATGTTGGCGCAGCGGTAGGCCTACTTGGGAAGCGCCCGGTGGAACTAGATCAGGATGATGAAGACTATGAAGAGTATACTCCGAAGCGGCTTAAGGGCCGCGATGCAAGTCCCGTCAAAAGCATAAAACTTCCTGCCCCTCCTTCGATGGATGAAACAGTTAGACGAACCACCAGAGCAACAAGCTATAATGGCCGTGGGTCGTCTCCAGGCCATCCCGGGAGTACAACACCCAAGAGAGCTCTTCTTTCTAGGCAGTTAGATTTGCCCGTTGGTGAAGACCTTACCACCCAAGATTCTGGTGTTAGTCCAAAAGCCAACCAGGAGGGTTTTGCTAAGCACGAAGAGCAGCGGCAGGTTGAGCCAATACAACTCCAAGAATTCCTAAATATGACTAACATCCACTTTATGGAGCTAACCACAACCAAAAGAAGACATACGTTGGCTCCGACAAATGACAATAAAAAGGCTACATCAAAGACCGACGATGAGACTGCCAGAGGTATAAGTTTCGAGGATTGTGTGGTTGCTGGCTTGTGTACAGTACCGATGCTTGAATTATACCAACACGTAAGTGTGCTGCTTCCTAGTTCACCCCTGCCGAACTAACATTTTTTAGTCGTGTCGTGAATTGAAGTCATATATTTCAGAAGGCCGCCGAATTATCCGGTCCATCGAAACCGAAACGTATGCAGATAATCCGCCTCTTTTCCAAGAATATGTGACGGCGCCACCCGATATCCGGCTGTTGATGGATAATCAATTTCGCAACGTTAAAGCTCACGCTCGCCTTTTAAGCAAATCCATGTGGTATGAATGGCGTATGAAGCTTTTGGAGGGTCTAAAGGAAGGGCTCGATCGTCATGTTGAGTATATGCAGAATGATGATGCAGTGCTTTCAAAGAAAGAGGAGATCCTAAATTGTGCGGTACCCCCATTAGTCGAGAAACACACGAAGCTTGAAACTGAATCTCGGAATCTACAACAAGCCGTCGATGAGCTGGAAAACTGTGACCAGGAAGAACTTCGTCAAGCACGTGAACGACTAGCAGCTTTGGATGCACATATTGTTACCAAAAAGAAGTTGTTAGAACAATCACAGGCAGAGCTACTAAACAAAAACAACGTCATTAAAGCGGGAACGGAATTAAAAAATGAATTTTTGGCTCAGATAGGTGAAGCAGAGCGAGTTAGAGAAGAGTGCCGGGGTTGGAGTGTAAAGGAGGTTAAGCCTCTAAAAGGTACGAATTGCCGTCTACGTATGCATATATTTTCCATTTTAGCTGATGCAAAACATAACAACAGTTTCTGTTCATGCTCTTGAGTGCCAAACTGGCTGGAGTATTTTGTCAGCCTCTTTGAAACCGAGCTCCAAGTATGGTCCTTCTTTGAGAATGCGATATCGCAATGAACTCCAAGTAGATTTCTACCCTGGCACATTCAGCCTCAAGCGATCTGCAGCGGTGTCAACTGGTCGACGCTCCTCTCAAACAAACAAATATCTGCCTATAAACCTTAGTTACTCACCCACTGTGACCCGCGGAACTCGACATGAGACCCGCAGTCCCTCCCCTGAAAAGTCTCTTGTTCTCCACGCACTGCGCATGCGTGCCTCACAGCTTCCACAATCAAACATAACCCCGAGACAATTCCTTGCAAGCATCTCACGAGCATGGGACAGGGCCATTAGCCTTGGGGACGAAATACGCGCGCTTGATTATTGTGGAATTACAAAAGCGAAAGCCATTGAATCGAACCCATCAGAACCCACTTTGTTAGAGATCCGCTGCATAATTATCGGCCGTTCTGCCAAAACTACCGCTCCTGAGTCGACCGGAAGTGAAATAAAGCGAAAATCACCATCAGAATCAGGAAACATCAGTGGCAAAGCCAGAACGCGGATCGATATCGACTTCACAGTTAAGCCTCGTCTGACCCATAATGGAACTGACACCCTTGACATGGATGTTGACGTTGATATCGATGTCTCCGCCCGCATAATTTACGGCTCTGTGAGTTCGTATGAAGGAGGCGTGGGGGAATCACGGATTGGCGATATGTTGGGCAAAATTATTCAGCAAAAACAGGCTCCTGGAGTTAAGTTAGGTGGTGGGGTATGGCGCGATGCGGTGAAGAAATTCGAAAGGGGAGTATTCGCTTAAGGATGCTGTTCGATTTTATCACATTTGCCTCTCTTCGCTTATTCCTCATCTGTGACGAGGAATCTGATGTGTCAAATGATTTACGGCCTCGGAGTCGACGTTGCATTTTTTTTTTTTTTTGGCCTCCCGTTTCTTTCCTGCTTTTAGATGACGGACGAACTGGGAAATGTCGCATTTAATGGTGCATGGATTGTGTGGTTTCGTTCCCTTTACTCCCGCGGCTTGTGATGATGCTACTTTCTTGCCGGTTACTTGGGCTGGGGTTTTCAATATTCAATTGATGAATTTCAAGCAACAGACTTGATTTTTGTAAGGACATAATAACTGCTTGATCAACTTAGATCGAGATTTAAAATGTTTGTTTTTCGCTGCATTTTCCCCTGGTATGTTTGATGGACAACTGTTCTATGAATTGATCGCTTCTTAAAGACTACCTGCCATGCAGCCAAGAACCGCTCCCTACGCGTCTTTCGCCACTGCCAGCCATTGTTGAAATACAATCTGACGAATGATAATCAAAGGATAACATGAAAAATTCGCCAGATATATAGTCAATACTCAATGCTCGAACAGTGGCCAATTCATCATGATTACTTACTAGCTATCGATTTCCTCGCTGCAACTCATCAACGTGATTATTTGTAGCCCGCCCTATTATCTTCCGCCTCCACCTCGATCCATATACGAATTGCACGCCTAAACAGCCCAAGCCCAAAAGCAGAATCCCGATCAAAACAGTAAACGTCCACCCAATCCCCATTACCCGAATGAGAGGAAACACAGCCGCCACTCCTCCACCCCCAAGTAGACACCTAATCAGGTTCAGGGATGCTGCGGCCGTAGCGGCCTGTTCAGGATAAACATCCACCAAAAACGTAAACACCAGGCATTGGATCGACGTTGTGGTCCATCCTACGACAAGGGTACTGATGATAGGGATGGAGATATGGGCGTTCTTGTCCAGCGTCCAGCCAAAGATAAGTATGGAGGCGATTTGCAGACCAGCCCAGAGCCAAGAAGTGCGAAGCCTAGCTCGCTCCAGAGGGAAGCTGGCTGCCGGTCCAGTGTAATTGCCTTTGATGCGTTTGTAATCGATGTCCAAGAGTCGCCCTGTTGATGCGGTGCTTATCATGCAGCCTACGCCGTTTGCAACATAAGTTAGTCCCAGCTGGGTATTGTTGAGATTGTAAGTTTGTTTGAGAAGGGTAGACTGCGCGGTGAGGGTCATTTGCCACAGTGCGTAACAGATGGAGACGAAGATGATGGCGAAGGTGATTTCAAGGCCAAGAAGGATACGTATGGGATTAAAGAAGCTGAAGCTTTGCTCGGTATCGGGTATTACCATTGGATGCGTCTGCACAGGGTTTTGTCGCGAGTCTTGCACTGCTCGTTGAGGCTGAAAATACATCAGGGGGCATTTTGAGATACCCCTGGCCTGGATAGAGCCGTTTCCAACCAATGATCGTAAAGTCTCTGGGAGAAGGAGACTAAGAAAAAAAATGAATGTCCCGGAGTAGATAGCGAGAAACCAAAATATGGATCTCCAGCCAAGCGTATCAGCGAATACTCCCCCAAGGATTGGTCCAAGTGCCAGTGGTAACATTTGCCCTGCCTGGAAGAAGCCCATATAGCCTCCCCGTTCCTCTCTCGTCGTTATATCTCCAAGAACGCCGGTGCCGACGACTATGGTGCTTGCACTTCCTATGCTTTGAAGGCATCGTAATACCATAATCTGGGGGTAGTTGCTGGTCCTTGCGAGGCCAACACACGCACTCGTAAAAATAAAGAAGCTTGATAGATATGATATTCGGCGTCCCTTATAATCTGACAAGGTACCCCAAATGAAAGGAATGATCGCCTGGCAGACGAGATAAGCTGTAACGGAATAGTTGATCAAATCTATTGATACTAGTAGATCAACTGCAATGGTTGAAATGACAGGGAAGTAGATACTTGTGGCAAACCCTGAGAATGTAGCACCAACCGAGACAATGAACACGATAAGACTTTTCAATGAAGGGGAATGCGCGCAGTAAGGGGAGGTACCCAGCGCGTTTCCGTCCTGACTATTAGAAGGTTGTTCAGCCATTTTATCGATTATCAAACCACAGAAGCAGAACTAAATTGCAATTAAAACTCCAATTCGAAAGCGAATAGATACATAGACCAAAGGTCGCGAAACACGGTATTTATCACAGAATTTCCGGGGTAGATAGTCAAACGGCCTTCACGGACCCTCATGGCCAAAAGGGGTCTGTCTGAAAGAGCTCCATTCAAATAACGTCGGCCACGAAGTTTACCAGTTCCTGCACAGATCGCGTTTTCTCAAGTTTGGGCTGGGAGATCTGGCGGATGCAAAGACCACATCTGTGCACCGAGTTGTCACTAGCCGCTGCCGACCCACTGTCGATAACCGATGACAACCGATTTAATTCCAAGATTTAAATTGGCGAGTGGGCCGATGTAAACGGAGTTCCTTGAGGATATAGTTCCACCTCAGCATGATCTAACCGTTCCGTTTTGACTTCCTCATATATGCATAAAGATCCCGACATTGCCACCCCACCAGCCCAACTATCAAGATGTATCAGAAAATTTTTCACATGCTGCCCAATAATGTGGACGAAAGCCAACCATACATGGTCCCCTCTCGGTGATACGATTCTTTCCTCAACGAAGCGATTTGCCATCAACTCACAAGTAGATCACATTGAGCGAGCATGGGACGATTCGGTTCAACGGAAACAAGCATCAGACTCAATGAATCATATCCAACAAATAGGATCAATGATGTGGGTTCCTTTCCAGCGATTGGAAGAGGCACACAAACGGTATGGGCAACAGTATGGGTGTCGAATGTTGGCGATGTCAAGCATTGTTTGGCGCATGGGAAAAGATGGGAGAAGGCGAATAAAAGTGGCCCATAATTACCAGTTAAGTAGACCGATCGAGGTGTGCAGTGCGCTAACCAGAGTGTCACTGCTTTATTAGTCGTTGCAAAGGAAATTCCAACTCTGGGGCGTTTGGAGGAACTTGATCGGTCACGGGTTTCAGCAGCTATTTCGGCAATGGGTGGCGGCGAGATTGTCTTGTTCCCCTAGGAGGAGACTTAACTTTTGAATAAAGCTATTGAGCTTGATTTCAGGCCATCCGCAATATCGCCACATGAGGCATTCAGCCCCAGTTGCCAGGCACCATTCACGAAGTAACCTTGGAGATCTTCGATCAGGCTTGGACAAAGGGTTCTTAGAAAGTTGGAGATCTTAGGCCACAACTATTGGCACTTGAAATCAACAATGGCACCTGAATCATCGTGCATCAGTATCTGCTTCAATGCGTGTTCAGAGAAGACCCTTGGAGCAAGATGTCCACGCCGGTTTGCGACCTATGATATGCAGGAAATATTGACCTGGCAGATCCATTGTTGGAACTTCAAGTTTGACTACCAGTGCGGGAGGTATACTCCCCCAAATAATGAGATGTTTTCCCCAAGTTTTCTTCACTCCTTCATGCTGATGTTGTGATGATGTTCTTTGTGAGCTGACTGACGATCAGAGTGACTGAGTTGTCACATGACCCCTGAAGGATACGTAGGTAGGCAGCAGCCACAGTAGAGGCTTGTAGTTCAAATAACAGCTTGTATATTCATATTAAACATCTACGACGGTGTATTGAAAGTTAATATAAACTACCAATTGAGAAGAGAATAGATCAGAAGAGATATGAGCAAGACAAACAAACCATTAAGAACATATCGTACGTTATGCTCTGGCAAATATATTACCTATTATTAAACCTTCTTCTGAGGAAACTAACAAAAACGGGAAGTGGTGAATAAAATCAACTCCATTGACAACTCCGATGCGCTTAGAATTTACGAGACGTATCAAACCACATAACATATCTCATGGGAAGAAATGTTGTGATCAAGCTGGAGCAACGTGTTTCTCTTCCTCCCGGTCCCGTATTTCGCCGTTCGTTCCCACGTCTTCGTCCTCATATTCATCGTCCACGTCGTCCGCATGGCGATTATAATCAGGATGTTGTTGGGCAGGGACCCAGGAATCACGGTCACCCTTGAGGGGAGAGTCTTGGCTGGCAAGGTCCACACCCTCACCACGGGTCTTCGACATGTTGTTACGGCGTCGTTGGGAAAGAGTGCGGGAGCGGGTGGAGAGCTTGGAGCTCACAGCCGCATTGGATGAGACCCAGTGCGTCAATGCATCTTCGCAGTCTTGAATAATTGCTCTGCTGGCGTCATAGCCGTCATAGGCATTCCGAGTCTCTCCTGGTGTAACCGGGGTGTCGTCAACCAATTCAAGTAGATGCTTTCCGTATCCGGCTATGATAGCCAACTTTTCGCAGTGTTCGCGAAGAGCGTCAAATTGGTAGGTAAATGCGGCCTTTACCTTTTCTCGCGTGATGTTAGATAATTGTGCCTCGGCAACAAGAGATTCCGCCTCCGCTCGAACCAATTCCTGCTCCAATACTACAATTCGAGGAGAATTGGGCTCTTTGTATTTGAGATGCGCGATCTGGTCCGTTATTTTTTGCTTCCCTGAGGGTCCGAAGCTGGTCAGCATCAAAAAGAAGATATAAATACGGAGAATAAACATAACATACTGTCTCTGCTTGGTTGTACAGATGCTTCGATGTTACGAATGCTCTTCATTGTAACCCGGTATTGGTCATATCGATCTACAAATTGATCCTCTAATTCGCCCATCTCGTATATTAAAACTCCCAATTTATCGGTAACATCCGAAACGTCATCGTCGCATGACTCTCCCCAGGCAGATAGTTGTTGCTAGCGATGTATGAGTATGGGGTCAATCAAAATAATAGACAGAACTGTGAAACGTACGGCAGCCTCCATTCTCTCCCTGCCCACTAACTCCATACTTCGCATCACATTTTTCTCCATTTTCACCAGTTGAGAGAGCTTTTTGGAAAGGTCAGGGCTAAAAGCCCCAGCTGTTTGTTTCCGAAATGCATGCCCTACAAGACGGGAAAGAAATTAGCACTTTTACATCAAGAAAGAAAACTGATGTTTAACCCATTCCTCCACAAGCCGAGTATCATTTTCACACATTTAAGACATGGTTGACATATACAAGGATGTTGTCTACCCACCAATGCTGGTTCTTCCAAACAAACGGTTCGTTTTAGTCGTTGAGGGTGGCGGGGGTGGATTCTCAAGCTGGGATGCTGTTGGTGCGCGCGATTGGCGCATGGAATAGGTCCGATGCATTGCCGGGGAAGTATTAAATATATATGTTAGACGAAACGGTGTCTTTGTGTTCCGGGAAAGCAGTTGACGTCCTTGTCGAATTCGTCGTTGAGTGGAATATGTGCAACAGTTTTCAGGAAGCCTGGTTCCGACAGAGAATAAAGAAAACGAGCTTGAAACTGGGTTTTGAGATATCAGATAACAGGCCAAGCCATATCCGGGGACTCGGAATCGGACGAGAGCAAAGGGCCAGGTACACGTACGTTGTACATGTACAAATATCAACGATTCTCGTTACCGGATCATGACAAACTCAAGGCAAGTTGCGGTGGATCAATGCGGCTGCTGCGGTATGTGACGTCGACGAAGGTCGCTTAGCCTTCCTAAAACAGATAAGCGCAAGACATCAGGTCCAGCAAAATGTTTGCTGCAAGGTCTGTAACAGGAGAGTAGGTTCATGACATTATTTGCTTTGCAGAGCGGGGCAAATCAGATATGTTGACATCATTCTATCGCCAACGCTTGTTTGCTCACTTTTGTTAACCCGCAGCCATCGTCGTAGCCACACTGCATCAGACAAAACCCCCAGAAATTGCGGATTGCCGATTGTAGATCTAATATCGCCATGAGATCTCTTCAATGACCAGACTTGCCCTCAAAAGGCAACAAAATATCAAGGCAAAGCTAGTGTCGAAATGATTAACAAACTCTCCCCAAGCGGGCCTACTGGGTCAAAGAAAAGTCGAGGTGAAATCCAGGTACATTGTTGTATTACTGGCATTGTTTACGAATTCTCAACGCACCTGGCTGATATCAGTGCTTGTCAGATCGAATGTACTCATCGTTTGAGAAAGAGTCTCAAGCTTTTGGCCAATTCTAGTATTCGACAATCAGCTAAAATTCACGTTCATTGAATCCAAAGTTGCAGCATCCAGAACGTTTCCGGGCCTCTTCGCTTTTCACGAGCGAGCAAGTAAAATAAGATAGTATTATTTGCCCTTTGGTGTAAGTGACCAGCTCCTTTCGTGGGCTGAATACGAAGCACAGACAAACCCTCAACCACGCTGCTGAACCATGGTTATTCGAAATCAAAAAGCTCACTGACAACGACTAAAAGCGCATCGCGGCCCAACCATGACAAAGACTCTCAAGTGGCGGAGATCAAAGCCGCGTACGTTGAAAATACCGCCAGGCAATACACCGCTAGTGCCACCAAGAATTTCCCGGATTTTCTGCGTGGTTGGCGAAGTTGGGTATGGGAATGGATAAAGGAAAGGAATCTCGAAATTGCATGACTGGATGGGTGCTAATCTTCAAGGGCAAAGAGGTAGAACATGCATTTGGTGAGGTAATCCTCTTTACAAGCCCGATAATGAAACTTGGTCCCATGGAGTCACTGCAATTAAATTCCACCGCAATTTGGTGTAGCAAACACTTGAAATACCTTGCGATGTCCGAGGGATCCTCAGTGAGAGCTGATAGCTCCATCACCAATATCAAAGATGACAGTACAAAGGACAGACCCTGTCTCTAATTCATATTTCACCTTAGATTCGGGTATGCCTCTATGACAGCAGATATCAACAAGCATGGCAGTTGAGGAAATGTGCAGAATCCATACTCCTAGAGCGAGGATGCTTGTGGAAAAGAGAATTGACACTCAATGATAGACCATTCTTAGTCTAAGGTGATTCATGAATCATTCAGCTCAACTGACAGTATTGGACAGACACTTCATCAATCCAGTGCCCATTCATCAGAAGTTGCGTGGTGTGGAAGGCATGAGCACACATATCTTCCTATTGATATATGACTCTTGTAGCTTTTATGCATAACTGGGAGCTAGAGATTCTCTTTAGTCAGGTTTCTGCTGCAAGTCTGTTGGATGAGAATTTCTTACCATACCAGCTATGGTTTGAGAAGACAACAGCCTATGATGATCGCAAACTTTTTGTGTTGGTATATAGGTACTATCTTGTTTATATTCCATTTATTTCCACTTTCCACTTTCCATTTCCTTTCTTATCATTGTATATACATTTTGTCTGAATGGCTAAAGTGTTTTCAATCAGAATGATGCAAGTCATCAACATCTCTGATATTTATTCTTCTTTCATCTCAGAATATATTCATCACTAATTTATCTTCAGATAATGCTGGGAATGAGATGAGAACACTTACCATCATCTATGAATCATCATGAGCTAACAGATTACTGATATATGTGTAACCCTCAGCTGTTTATAAGATACAGAGTGTGGTTTAAAGTCCCACCTTCTGAATTTCAACAGACTCTGCATCATTAAATGAAAGAGCAAATTTGAAGAAAAGGGGGAAAGCTCTTCATTACAATTCAGTCATACTAAAGTTCAGCAGTTCTGTCACATCTGAGAGAATATATCATGTCATGTGTGATCTATGTCACTCTCAAATAATCATATTCTGTAAGGCATTGAGCTGGAAGCACAATTTTTCATCATTGTTTGATGCTGTGCTGTGCATGTACCGTTCAGTGCAAGCGGCGGGTCGAGGATCTCGCTGCTTATCCAGGGGAGGACCTTGGGACTTTCCGAAGATAGAGCTATATAAGGTAGTACGGTATCATATCGGAAGGATAAGATATCGAGACAGTAGAACGTAGGGGTGAGATTATATTAGAATTATTCGCCGCCCCTTAGAAGATTGGGCCAGCTGCTAGTTATATACACGTAGTATCATAGATAGATCGAACCTGCGATGACTTGTGTTCCGGCCTAGCACTGGTTGCCTGCTTCGGTGCTTCCACCTCTACCTTTGAATTCAGACTGCTTCCACAATTCATCACAAAGGCCCCAATGGGGAAAGATGCATGCCATCTTTCTCAGAAACAAACATCAAGAAGCATCAAGTTGATCTTGTCTCTGGACATTTTGCTGAATTATATCCGTATCTACAGAGAGACCGCTCAGTGTCTACAGAGATATATCTATACATATCTGTGTAGTACTGAAGGGAGCAACTTATAACTCCTGGGGCTTTTAAGCAATATAAGGATTTAAACAAGCAGGGTTTGTGAAAGTAATATTGCCTGTCTGCTTACAGGAAGGAGTTAATAATATCAATATTAATAATCTCCGTATCTCACGGGCTCCCATATTAATTCAACTTTGCTTACCTTCCCCCAGACCAGGGCAGGCGGTTGTGACAGAAGAACGCTTCTTTCCCCAATCAAGCCCCAGCATAATAACATCCCTCAAGAAGCTCATTCAATGGAAAGTTAAAAACTAGTACGGAGCTCAGGTTTAAATGAATGTATTATTACATGGAAATGGAAACTTCTTTTCTGGAACACTCCTTCGAGACTCCAGCTTCAAAAAGAAAAGGGAAAGAATTAAGATCTTGCATGTGAGTGAGCTTCTTGTGTTCTCACAAAGAATCTCATTTTGCACTGGGACATTATCCATCCATTTATTCAGCTATTAAGCTTTGGTATGAGAGTATCTATCAACAATTGGCTCCCATAACAGTTTCTGCTCCTCTATGCAATGCGAAAGGCACCAAAAACAAATATACACACTTCTGTTTGAAAAATTTGCTTCTCAGAAATTAGTTTGTTCATATAATCATTATTAATACTCAAAAAAAAAAAAAGTACAGAGCGAACCGGGCAACAAGGCCTTTGACAACCTTTCCATATAAAAAAATAATAGAAATGAATGAATGAATAAAAGATACTATTGCGTACATTCAATTCTTCTCCTCGATCTATTCATTCCATCTATCGACCTAGTTCGAACAATGCCTGAAGTTTCATCATCAATCCCTCAACTCAAACCTAACTAAGCTCAATCGAGCAGCAGATTTGCCCACCCGCAGCGGCGCGCGTGCGCGCGAGCGGGGCGGTGGCTTTGAGGCTTAAGTCAGAACTTTTGGGTTTTGTCAATCAGTCTTAGAGAGACAAGGTGCTTGCATAGTAGTTGTTGTGGGGCGGTGTTATTTTTAGCGATGGGTGATGATGCATGAGGGCGCCCGGGGAGATCACTGATATGCGAGATTGCGACATGCTGATGGGACCGGGAATATTTCCAAGAATTGATTGGATCAGGACTGGATGGAAGGGATCTCGACTTTTGTTTTCCCTTTTTCTTTGGTTTTGATTTGATGGCATGTTGGGAAGAGGGGAAAGGTTCTGGGTATGCATGCATGTTATTTATGATCCTCTGAATTTGAGATGGTGTAATCCGACTTTGCGACTCTTATCTTCTACATTTTTTTTCTTTTCTTGTCCTCTTTTTTTTTTGAGTGGTGTACTTGAGGTTAGTTAATACTTAGTTAACTAACTACGAGTAACTCTGCCGATTATGTGAGTGAAATTGAAAACCCTAAAAAAAGAATTTTTACGGAAGTAGAAATCTAATCATTTTATCAGCATAAAAAAATAAAACCAAAATAGAGGAGAATAAAATAAGGAAAAATAAAGTCATCCAGCTCAATTTTCTCAACGCGCAACTCAGTGGCTTGACCTGGCTGAAGTGAAGCTGCTTCTGGTGCTTTGGTTGGCGGAGAACAAAGAGGCTGTGGCAGAGGCTGTGGCTGGGCATCTACAGCACCAAAGTGGGAGTCATGAGATGGAGATAAAAAGTGATAATACATGCGAGTAATGATATGGATGTCAAACGACAGCAGCGTGGGGTCAAATTTACTCGATTCGGGTTGAACTCCGGGCGGGACGGGATTGAGCAGCGAAGAATGTCAACACTGGCAAGAGGGTAAGGCTGAGTGAGAGGATCCAAGAGCGAGCAGGACGGCACATTATTTTTCTTCTTACGTTGACTCGGAAAATATGCGAGTTACATCGAGTAACGATGTTGAGAAGATCTAGTCTGTTTTGATATTTCTTTTAATAGCACACAAACCTAATCTGATCCAGCAAATCCTAAGCTTACTAGAACGGCTCACTAATGAAGGTCAACTCACCCACCCAGCTAGCTCTGCGTAATAATGTTTGCGCTGTGGTATTATTTAGTTTTCAAAGCGCATTGGCAATACCTTCCTCGGTCTCTCCTTCATCAACTCCCTCCCCGTATCTGCTGGCGATGATTTCTGGGGGGAATGGAACATCGTATTCCCTCCATCCCCTACTCCCTGGTGGACTAGGAGAATGTCGTTAAATCCCATTAAATACGATACAATATGACGGCAAGAATTCGCAAAGCAAAACCAACAGGTTCAGTAACAAGAATAATTTCAAAGAATCAAACTGACATGACACAGAGCACAGCCCACAGCCACGCAGAAACGACACCGAACAGGCTTAGACCCTGGCTCCCCTCGTCTCCTGGTTGCGTAGTGCTCATTAGCCGGCTTTTAGGCTGTGTCACAGAATAGAAACGTTCCATTCCAGCCCGCCAATGAGATGCTTGAGGCGACTCCTTGTTGCGAGTTGGCAAGCAATCGTTTGGCTATTGCCACGATTTTGATGCGATACACGCACACTTCCCAACCTGCCAGCTCCAGCTGGAGATATGTAGATCCCTTGCCAGGGCAAGCCTTGTTTTTCTTTTGTGATCAGCCGTGGAGATAAGCTACTGTCATGGCTGTGGGGGACGCTGGAAGCGCTGGCGGTTGCGAGTGGTGGATGCGGTTGATGCGGTGGAATTATTGTGGGACGCGGTTTTGCGCAGGCTGACGCTGGCATCGGGGGCTTGGCGGGCCGGCATGGGTAGAAATTCCCAGTTCTCGTAGAAAGGAAGGGCTCTTATATAGGAGATAGAGCCATCACCACTTTTTGCTTTCTTTATCTTATTTTGTTTATTTCTGCGCTCTCTCTCTTCTCCGGCGGGCACTCGTTTACCCCAGCTTGCTTTGTGAGTTGTGTGTGGCTGTTCCTCTCCCGATCGCTCGTGCTCCCAGCTGCCAATCCCTCGTGTTGGCTCCCTAGCCTCAGCCGCATTAACCTCGTTTCGCTGCCGCGTCCAAATAAAACACCCGCTCCCTCGCCCTTTCGTTTTCATCTCCTCAACCCTATCCGACCATCTCTCGCTTCGATCGTTCATTCATTCGTTTTTAGTTGTCTCTCGCGAACAACCATCTATCGACTGCTTTCTCACCGTGTGTCGTCATCATGGGCAAAGGCGGTAGAATAGCGTGTATCTTCACGCCCTACCTCCTCTCAATCGGAGCCCTCGTCTGTCTCATCTTTGTCGGTTTGGGTGTGACAAGCTCCAACGCTCCATTAAATGATATTTACTTCGTCAAGGTGGGTTTACCAAATCTATGTACAGTATATCTAGATCCATCTAATATATCACCCACCAGGCCGACCTAAAAGACTTGAACCTCAATTCAAAAGGCCTTCCCCAAGAACTCCTCCCCTTTACCAACAGCCTCCAACAAGCAGACGGCAGCGGCAAGCTACACGATTTCTACCTCATTGGCCTCTGGAACCACTGCTACGGCGAGTATGAGAACGGCCAGTACAAGATCATCAGATGTACCGACCGCAAAGCCAAATACTGGTTCGACCCCGTCAAAGAATGGGATCTAGAAGATTTGGTCAAGGATAATGATGGCCACAAGTTCTTACATTCTAGCCTCGATAAGGGCCTCAGTGCCTACCGGAAGGTTGCTGGATGGATGTTCATCGCCTTCATCGTGGCGTTAGTAGCGACCTGTGTCGAGTTACTGGTTGGTATCGCTGCTGTCTTCAGTCGATGGGGTAGCCTGGCTGTCACCATCGTGTCTTCTGTATGTTATTTTAATTTGCCTCTTAAAAATTATTCCCTCCCTGCACTCGGGCATCTTTTCTCCTGCCTTCCACCCAAAACTCTAACAAAAGCAACCCCCAGGTCTCCTCCGTTTTCTTTTTTGCCACCGCCATCACCGCTACTGCGATGTACGCCACTCTAACTGCCGCCGTCAACACTTCCCTAAAACCCTACGACGTCCACGCCTCACTGGGCAAAACGATGTTCTCAACTCTCTGGCTGGGGGTTGCCTTCTCCCTCGCCTCTGGCATCTTCTGGCTTTTCAGTGTCTGCTGCTGCTCCGGTCGCTCACCTTACAGCCACTCCAACAACAGCGGTAGTGGCTTCGGCGGCCGTCGCAACCGCGGCATTACCGCTGAGAAAACTCCATATACGTACGAGCGCGTTTCGGATCCGTATGGCGGCGCCGCGACAGCGCCGTTCATGCCCGCTGCAGCGGGCGGTGCACCTGTAGGTGGCGCCGGCGTGGGCGGGAGGGATATGGCGTACGAGCCATTCAGACATCATGATGCGCACGCATAAAGGGTCGATTGGTGTATTGGATGAATATTGGTAAAATGGATGAAAATGAACTATGGTTGTTTGGTTCTTGATTGTGATTGATACCTACTCCTGGCCTCTCCCGTTACGCTACGTGACGCTACGCTACCCCCCTCTCCCACCCTCCCTTTCCCGCATGTATATGTGTTTTGCCTCCGGATACATGTGTGTGTAACGTGCGTTTGTATGTGTGCACACTCATTCCCCTTCCCCTTGGCTGGGATGGGAAAAGTTTCACATGTATACGTACGCGCGTACATATATACGCACACAACCACCATTCCATCCAAATAAGGGGCAGGATAAGTAAGGGATATTTTTGATCTTACACCCTTCTCTCCTTCCCCCTCTCCATTCTCATGTGAAAGTGACAGATTTAATGTCTTTCCTTAATTTTTTTTTTCATCTTTTTCTTCATTAAGGTTAAGCCATCGACTATGTTTGCTTTATTTTGGCTTCGCATGCTGTATTTTCATATCTCTATCTATATATCTCAACATCTGTTATTATTTTACGTGATTTTCATTAGATTACATCCTATATATGTTCATTTATACAAATCTCTTTTTCCTAGGACCATCGTTTCGGCTCCTTTGAACGACCCTTTTTTTGACGAGGGTTTTTTTCTTTTTTTCTTTCTTTTTTTTTTTTTTTTTTTTTTTTTTTTAGGTTTTCCGGGCTTTTTTCTTTCTAATATCGTTCCAGGGTTTCCAAACTGCAAGAGAGATATACAGTATGTACTGTACATGAATGTTTGTGTGTGATGAAGGTGAACAAAAGCACGACAATGAAATAATAAAATGAAATAATGGGGAATGAGGAATGGGATGATTGTGTGTATATTTGTGATAATGGTAATGGTTCTCATCCGTGTGAGACTTTCCAGTAGTCGTTCACAATTGTAGTTACTGTGACTACTTACAAAGCAATTCTTTAGGATCCGCCAGGCATACATACATACTATACTAGTAGTACTCTCAGCGTTGTGTGATAATCCGGTTCTACAAAACTTGCAATGTTCAGAATCTGAGGTGCAGGATCAGGACGCATGCATCCTTCGAAGACCCTCTGTGTCGGTAGCGTGCCTCTCAACAGGCCAGGTATCGGAGCCGCAAGACTGGAGAATGTGGATGTCCGAGATAACAAGTATGTATATCGTTTTCTCCCCAGACATATCAGAAGTATCATCAATACCAATGAGATATGCAATCGACGAGGTTGGGGTTTTGAAGGGGTTTTGCTCAAAACGATGGATGAGGGATTATGACTTATATCTAATTGCTCTTCACACACAGCATCTCAACCTGCGAGGCACTGGATATGTTGCCCCACTGTAGTAGAATTGCCTGAATGGTTACTACTGCCCTGCTATGCATCATGTCGGCTAGCGAGCACCGTTCAAATCGTCTCCAGGCCTCCGGAGCAAGCGGGAATCGCGACTCAATCTGACCTAGCTGGTTGCTTTTTTCGATCCTCTGAGTTCTCGTTCCCCCTCTCCTCTTTGTTGCAACATTCCCTGCATCCGCCTGGTACCCGTGCTCTCCTCCTTGTGTACTGTTGAAGAAAAGCATCCGGTCCTAAAAATAACTACCCGCCAGCCAATCCGAAGCTTGAACAGCCGTATGTTGGTCGGCCAAGACGGCTCAAATGCGTCTACGCCGCAACAATCAAGCCACTCGCCGACTGGATTCTACCCCTGATCGTGGGGTTGCATCTGGCTCGCGGAGTCTTTGCCTGTGTGTCTGTAATTGACAGATTGGATACGGGCAGTGCATGCATCTCTAACAAATCAAGAGACAAAAAGCTCAGGGCAATTGAGCATTTCCGCGCACACCACCTCCATCGTCTCGACATAAGCCTGCATTGCATATTGGGGAATGAAATTGAGAATGGGATGGTTGGTGCCTCCCGAACCCCGCTCCTGGACCCCGTTGACGAAATTCCCAATTTTCAGATTATTGTGTTAGCTTGATGCATAAGCAACAGCATATAAATGGAAGGGGAATGAAAAAAGAAAAATCAGCTTTCGAACATGTCCCAGGTATTGGTTTTGGAAGTGCTCGGCGCTATGCATCCAAATGTTGCATGAACAATTTACCCTAATGTTACCAGAATTCCAAGAAGCCTCCGGCTTTCCGGGAATGGACTTTGACATTAGGTGAAGAATACCATAGCATTCACAGTCACGCTCTCTAGGAAGTGTTTGGTTAAAGCACCTAGTCTTGGTGCTTGGAATGGTTTAATCTGATAATGCCAGATCAAGATGCAAGCGGGTCTTGATCGGGACCACAGAGGTTGTTTTCTCCTCCTGAAATGAGGCACAGATGAATATTGTGCCCAAATTGGTCACGTCCAAGTCTTTTATTCCCCCCATTCCGGCAAATCGGTATCCCCGAGGGCCGGCCTTGTTGCACTGAGCACGAACCCTTTTCATGTACTGTTCAAGTACCTCCATCCTTGCAAGGCCCGGCTAATGATCCAAGCAACATCTGATATTCGCCGACGACACTTGACTCCATTCCAACATCACACTGTAGAGGTATGGCTTTACATCGATCACAAACAATGAGGTTCATTAGCAACTAACCTGTCTATTTATAGAACAATGACGCACATGAGGACTAAATTCCAGGACCTACAGATCTAAAGTATAGAAGGCTCCTGCAGAACGAACCTGTTCGTGTGACTCTCAAAATACTAGTACTCATCCCAGTCACACTCCCACATCCATGCTCCATATGCCCTCCTGATGGACGGGCGTTGAAGCCAATTGGTTGTATACTTGAGACTCTGCGCCCAGCATACTAAATTTGAGATATATGGCGACGATGTATCTTTCTACGATCGCTTGTGATCGCAGACATTCTCTGTGAGAGTTGAGCCATGACTATGAATAATTTGACGCCGAATCTATCCAGCTAGTATGGGTTGGAGCTGAAAATATACGCCGCATGCTTCAGCGGATTATACGAGCTCTCCAGACTGCGTTGAAAGGCCTAGCATTAATTTGAAAGTTGGAAATCGACAGAGATATCATCCAGAGCCAACAGCTGCTTTCTCTGATCCTTCTGATTGGCTATCAACATAGTATCTGATCCAAAGATGATGAAAAAGATTCAACTGATAGCCTTGTCTAACACCGAGAAAGTTGCATTCCCCTTTTATCTAATGCAAGCCACCCATGCAGGCCTCCTATGGGATCCAGGGTCTAATGGTGTGAAGAGTTGATCCATCTTGCACGGACGACAGAGAAATTGTTTAAGATAGCACTGCAGATCATAACCCCTCAACAGGAGAAGAATCCCATCCAGGACCCCACAGAATTGATTCCCAAGCGTCTGACCACCCTTCCAGGCAATACCACGAGGTGCCTGCTTGCGGGTAAAAGACACCAATGGTACATAATCAGAGAAGGACTCTCCTCTTCTCCTGTTGTGTTTTGCGCTATTCCTCCATACGACCTCCCATTGGAATGTTATTGTTCCCAAACGACCGATTTGCTGACGAACCATGAGTGACTGGTGGACTGATTTCGCCGACAACCTTGCTACAGACCTTGCTCCCCTTGTTGCTCTCTTTGGAGAAGCCCCTACCAAGCAATACCTCAGCGAGTGTTTATATCCAACGGACATTGTCATATTCGCGACGGCGCCGCTTGGTATCATTACCACGATTGTATCCGCAATCCGTGTCTACGGCACCCCGTCCCTCAGAGCTTTTATTGGACGTGCACAGGAAGGGGTTGGCACGGCCGAAGCCGAACTATGCTCATCTACCAGCCGTGATGTCTGCGAATTGTACAACAATGGAGGCTTCACTCGTGTTTTTGGCCGCCCCAAGCTCCTAGAAATAGTCCACGACGAAGAAGCTACGGAGAGTGACTTTTATCACAAAAGCCCAGAGGCACCGCCAAGCGCCGGAATCTATTCATTCGAAGAGTATCTCAAGACGTCCCGAAATGAGTGGCGAGAGCTGAAAAAGTCTTTCGAGGACGAGGAACGTCTTTCTTCTCTATTTAACAGCGGAGACGCTGGGTCGTCGGATTCTAGTACATCTCCTTCGAAATTCGCTCCAAATCCGAATCTATCTCTAAATGTTGGATTAAAGCAACGAAAACGACATTGGTACATTGTAGCATCTATATTTGGAATTATTCTACAGTCCGGTGTTCTTGTATGGGCCGCCATTGCGAGATACTACTACAAATTCTTGAGGGACGACTTGCAAGACGTCTACGCGGTCCCAATGACCTTCCTCGGAACTATCCTGCTATGTACTGGAATAGCGCTTTGCGCCTGCTTAGTTGAAAAAGTCACTAAGGAGCGGGTGTTTGAAAGGGAGTTTCCTAGTGCATCTCGAATATACTGGGTTCAGCCTGGTACTCAATTTGTAGGCGATCAGGCCTTCGACTCGTTCGCATATACTCATCGAAAAGGTAAACTTTCCAAGTACATAACGTCTTGGAAAGAGAAGAGAAAAGAGACCCAGACGGCCCTGGTATGGGCTGCTATTAGCACCACGTCAGCTGGCTTTGTATTACAGTTTTTAGGCCTGAGAGCATGCCATTCATCTGTAGCAGTGGCTCAGTTGGGTGCTACTCTGGTAATGACTGCTGTACGATCGTCTCTCAGGACAAAGCGCTTAAAAGAGAGTGAAGTTTTCTTGGCAGATCGTCCAGAATTTTATGAGGGACATGAACTGGACTGGCTCTCCCTAAACATTGGAAATCTAAGCCGCTATGGCCGGTTTGGATGGGCAATTTCTATGGCAAGATATCACCGCCAAGGGAAGCTCTCCAAAGAAAGCCGCAAGCTCTTTGACGAGAACTGGGTACCGCAAACCTCATCCTCTGTTTACCAACTGGAGAAAACGCCAATGATCGGCAAAAATACTACGTTTGAGATCATGTCAATGAAAGACGGGAATCAGCACTTACTCTCTGGTTTTCGACTGGCTCACTGTGACAATCACAAATCTCATGCAAACAAATTACCCCAAAACTGGCCTTGTGCTAAGCGCGCGGATATTCCACTTGACCCTCCGATGTGGCCAGATGTTCGGCGCGTTATGGACAATGACACCCAGCTTTCCCCAGAGAATTTTCGGGCCGATGTTCAGTCTGCTCCCGAAAAATGGAGGGCCAGTTTTCACATGAACTCAGCAGAGGATAGGCTACCTCATGATATTCCGAGAGCACTCCTGCATAGAGCACGTCTTGCGCGTCTAACCAGCTGTTGGGAAGATAGGCTAGTTGCTGTTCGAAGTATCGCACGATCCTTAGCAAGGGCTATCGAAGACACCGCCAAAATTCTCTTTACTACCGATGTCGTCTTTGAGAATGGATGGAATGAAGCTTTTACTCTCCTCTGGGCCATACAATGTTCACCTGACAACGCAAGACCGGATATAGATTTCAAAATCGAAAGCTCACCATGGAGTAGTGTTATTGGGACAAGAGAGAATGATAGAAACATCTACCTCTCACTCAGACGGAAGATTGATTTAGATGGCAACTCTGAGGGCAAATGGCGAGCTGACGAATATGAACTAGAAGCAGTCCTTGGTATATGGCTTTGGTCTCTCAAAGAGGCTGGCATAAATGGACCCCTGCAAGCCCCGCTCAGACGCATTATTTCTGCCAAATCAAATCCGCGAAACAATGCCAACGTAATCTTGGATTTTGAACTCTGGCGTGCAGGTGGAGGCTTTAACATCATTGAGACAAGACAGCCAGCTCTCAATTCCAATGATCTCCGCCTATTCGGCTGGCAGAACGTTTCTGCCGATGTACTAGAAGTTGGCGATTTCACAATGTTGGAGGTCCCCGCGCTGACCAAATCCCTTCCAATCATGTGTGCTCAGGAGATTTATTCACTTTTCTTTGCGTCAATGGCGAGGATTATCAGGAGCATTGGTGGAAAAACGACTGTTCGCGACGCTAAGCGCTTCGGTCTTACCAATACCAACATCTGTCGGATTCATGATGCTTTCGTTAATAGTGGCCTAGGCCCAGTGGAAGACGCCTTTACATGCATAATTCCCGCACTCAGACTCGAGGGAAAACTTCCACTCGGGATAGAGATCCTCTCAGCTGCTAGAAAAGCCGCGGAATCCCATGTTCGTGATGGTAAATGGGTCGAAGCAGAGCAACTTCTACTATGGGCACTTCCTCATACTTTGCAACCAGAGACAAGTTCGAGCTCGGAGGAACATGAAATTAGGCGAATTGAATCGCTTAACCACCGACGGTTGCTGGCCTTGGCATTATGTGAATGCTATCGCCAGGCTGCTTTTCGCGATGCAAAACTATATTTTGCAGCGAACGGCATTCTCAAAATCCTCAATGACCCTATATTTGAGACTCAAAGACATGTCCCACTTGCTACGGAAGGGGATTGTCGACTCACTCTTGTTGGCGCTGTGAGGTGCTATGGCCACGTTGTGCTTCGTTACTTACAGGACTTAGATGATGAGGGGACAGTGAAAGAATTAGAAGCGGAATTGCGTAATAGTGAGGGTTTCGATTCCAACCAATCCGACTCGGTTAGAACCGATTTGCGGGGTTCACTCGAGATATCCTTATCTCGCATTATTGACTCTGGTGACCTAAGCTCCACATTATACTATCTAGAACTGAGCCCTATGACGACAGATGCGAAAGAACACAGATCAGCACTTATCTCCGCCGTGAGGCAGGGCTGGTATGTTATTGTTAAGAACCTCGTTGAGCGTGGGGCCGCCTTTGAAAGAAGGGACAGACTCAACCGCACCGCGATATCATATTCTGCTAAAAACGGAGATTTCATCACTTTCGACTATCTTCTAGAGAAAGGGGCTATTCCAATTTTCAAGGATAATAAAGGTCGCACTCCTCTTTCTTATGCTGCAGGATGTGGAAACCTGGCTATTGCTGGAAAGCTGCTAGCAGATGCACGGGTCGATCCGGATGTTGGAGATGAGAATGGATTGACGCCATTACAATGGGCATCAATTAATGGCCACCAAAAGATGGCTGAGCTGTTGCTGGAAAAGGAAGGAGTCAACGTAAATTCAATGGACAACAAAGGACGGACGGCGCTCTCTTACGCAGCAGAACTTGGGCACGACGAAGTTGTTAAGCTGCTTCTGGCAACGAATGAGATAGATGTGCACCTGAAGGATGAATGCGGAAGAACAGCACTGTCCTGGGCATCACTAAGTGGACGGCGGAAGGCGGTTGAATTACTCCTCGAAATGGAAGGGTGGGACATGGACGCTGAAGACAAGGGTGGAGACACTCCCCTGTCCCACGCTGTTCGTCACGGAAGGGAGATGGTGGTGGAACTATTCCTTGACAATGTTTATGTGAACAGGACCTGGACAGCCGCGAATGGCAGGAACCTACTGTCTTTTGCAGCAGGCAATGGACATGAGGCAATTGTTAAACTGCTCTTGGCTACGACATTGGATGTCAATGTAAAGGACAATGATGGGCTGACACCGCTAAACTGGGCGTTAAAGGAAGGCCATGGACGGGTGGCTGAACTTCTGCGTACAGAAGAGGGTAAGGATCCAGCGTAGTGTTTTAACCTGAGAACTCTTGTTTGCCAGGGTACGTTATAATGTGCTACGGTTAATTATGTGTCACGATTTTTCTCGGGGACTTATGGTATTGTGAATGGGTGATGAGTTTTTGCTGGTTGCAACAGTCTCTAGGGTTATTGTAAACATAATAATTAATGCATATCTCCTCCTAAGTAATTATCTAGACGGGTGGTTGGCTTTGATGGACGCCTCTTGCTTCACTGTGTGTTCTGGCGGCCACCCTATTAGAGTCTCTCTAGAATGGAGATACCCCTTCTGCCTCTTCTGCGCGTGCGGGCGCTTCTGAAAATCTGTTGAAGCATGGTGAGCTAATAGGCTTAGATGAACCAAGTTTTGATAGGGTTTGTAGCAATACAATGTACAAGACAAGACGTGGGTAGACATATCATGACCATCTCGAGGAGGAAAGGAATCGGGAAAACAAATGTTAGTCAGTGACAACAATGTGAGTCCTAAATTATCACATCAAATCGTTGGAAGGGCCTCAGGCAAACCGCAAACCCTCAATCCAACAGCCAAGAATAAAAAGACTTCATAGATGAGGGCATAAAGATAACAGGATCCGATTTTGAAAGAGAAAAATCTGCTCAGGGAGGAATAATAAACCTTTTCATGATTAACAATACAGTCATTAGAACATGCGTTCCTCTTAAACATTTTTTCCCTCTGATTCGATAAAAAGCAAATAATTTTGTTCCATCTGGGATATATATACTGTGAGTAAATGAATTAAAAAATTTTTTGGCGAAAATTTTACAAATTTTGTCTATCAAAGACTCCACCCGATCGAGCCCATACCCTGTGGATCCCCCATCGGCGGGGGACGAACAACGCCGTCTTCATCCACACGAATTGGATCCGCTTTGGATCCATCCTGCCGAAACCCGTAGTCTGCCTGGAGCTTTGCCACATTGCGGGCATAGATCTTAAATGGGGTATTTGGAGACTTATGCCACTGCTTCGGATCATCTGGATCGTTCACGTCACTCGGTTGGTTCGCTTTATTGTATAAATCCCACAAAGGGTCTTGAGGAGACTCAGGTGGTGGGTGGAAAAAGCGGCGGTATTGGTTTCGAGACTGTTGTGGAGGTGAGATTTGTCTCGCTTGGCTTCTAAGAGAGACTTGGCTGTGTTCATTCGGTAGATCAGCCCTGTCTACTTTTTCAGGGCCATTCTTGGCATCATGGTTCTCTTGATTACTTTCATGTATGCTGGAGTTCGAAGAGGAATTATCATGCATTACGCTATCATCGTCGGAGTCACTGTCGAGGTTCGTGCAGCGGGCCCGCCTTGTGGCCGTTGGAGCAAGAGGAGAGCAATAATGTCCTTCCACTGATTCAGCAATTCCATCTGACATGAGGTTGATTTTGGTTTCAACATTAATAATATCTTCATAGGCAGTGGCATTCTCTTTCTCAGAATCAGAAAGAGAAAAAAAAGGGTTTGGATCCCCAAGTTCGACACTAGCAGTTTCCTGAACATCCAGCTCATCACTTGATTTAGAAAGAGATTTATCCGGGTCAATCTCGAAACTGACCAGTAACTCTCCATGATTGGACTCGGGGATGCTCAGTTCTTGACCATTATCCGCTTCTTCGTCTGATGACGATACATGTACCACTATATTGTTTTGAGTTTGGGGTTCTTGTTTGTTAACTAGGACACTAGCCCAAGAAGACCTTCTGCTGTGATTCTCCACAAAGGAAGTCACTTTGGGTTCATTCTCATTTACCCTGTCAGCCAAGACAAAGTCCAGGTCGCGGGCTGTGAGATTTCGCTTTCGGCAGGATGGCTTTTTGACTTCCTTTTGAAAATAATCCACGTAGGGAGCAATGTGAGAAGATTCCCCATCGTCACAATACTGTAGGACATATGAAGGATA
This sequence comes from Histoplasma ohiense, assembly GCA_017607445.1. NCBI lineage: Eukaryota > Fungi > Ascomycota > Eurotiomycetes > Onygenales > Ajellomycetaceae > Histoplasma > Histoplasma ohiense. The sequence goes on from JAEVHH010000001.1 coordinate 6,714,132, forward strand.
TCGCACAACGAAATCGTCCCACAGAAATGATCGCTTCATAAAATTTTGTTCCCGCTGGTGCTGTAGTTCATCGCATGCCTTCCTGAAATCGTCAATGCTACCAGCATAGTCTGGATAGGCTTCCTTGAACCGATTATATATGCCTTCTGTTTTTGATGGCAATATGCCATTGCCGAAACAAGATCGATGTTCAAAACTAATTTGCCGACATTCCGTGGGCTTTATCGTGCGGGAGAATTTGTTGTGGCGGAATGCTTGCGACCTAAAAATCTTTGGCTGTTTAGACGAATTGTTATTCTTGGGAGATATCTCATTCCGTTTCCGCTTTCCGATAATCAGCGGGGTGGAGTTCATTTCAGTCTGAGATGCATGTATATTAACGGGGGGACTAGATGGTTTAGTAGCGTCTTCCGCGGTCCCTGGAGCTTGGATTGTAGCAGATACTTCCAGGTACTCATCACGGGTGCTTTGCATATATCCATCCAAATCGGACACTAGTTGTCTTTCTGCCATAGATTCATCATCATCATCCATCGAACCGCAATCCAGCAGGTTAAATCTCCCCGTGGATGCAGGACTAGAGGATTTTACGGAATTGCGAGTAGCTTTTCCGCGAGTAGGCATAGAGGACTCTGGGTGAACATTTAAACAACGGGAATCGTAGGTTGAAGGAATGAGAGGGTCCGATGATGCCTTGTTATAGCTTTGGCCAGAATCTTCATCAGTGTTCCTCGGGCTGTGAATGGTTGTTGCCATTTTCCGTTTAACTGCTTGGACATAAGGGGTCTGTTCGACTAAGGCTCCAGACCTTGGGATCTCCTCATCCCCAGAGTCTTCATTAGTTTGGCTCACATTTCCCAAACCGTTCGGAACTGCCATTTCCATCTCAGAATAATCGTCGTCATCTTCAATGTGTGGAGTGGTATCAAAAGCGGATGCTTTTTGTGACTTGACAGGGATGTAGGGTCCATCTTTCAACTCGTCCACATTGTCACGAGTTAGAATGTCATTATTACGAACCGACACATTGCGTGCGGGATAAAGGAGTGATGGACGTATGTCGCTCATAGCGAGTGGGCTGCTGTCTTGCGGAACAAGATGAGAAGAGGATGTTGATTGGGGAGTGGCAGCCCATTCCGAGTCCAGTACTTCGCCTTGTGACGAAGATTTCAGCAATTCAGAGTCAAGGTCGTCCTCCTCGTTTGTGGACTGAGAAGCCGAGCATCCGTTAATATTTTCTCTTGATGGCCTGCGACAGTGCATATCGTTCCATTCCTGCAAAAGACGTATTGGGACGTGGGCTTGTGGCGCCTGCTTCCCCGGTTCTGGAGGAACCCAAGACTCCTTCATCTGGATTAGATCTTCTTGGTCCCTGTGAATTGTAACATCCCGGTGGCGGATTCGCGTCATGTTCTTCCAGGGGTCATCTCGGGCTGTTTGCACGTTTGCCTTCGGGCTGTTGTTAGTCGTCATCTCTTTCCGAACCGTTGGTTTGGGCACTTTTGGGGATGTGTTGGGATCTGCGTTATCGGTTGACTTGTCGCGACCTTTTTGACTTGCCACATTATTTTTATTACGGCTCTTGTTAACTCTTGGGGATCTAGTATCAGAGATGTGCGAGAGGGGTGTACTTGCAACCGGGTTCCTACATGGAGATAACGATTCGGCGTCACAAGAACCATTGGAGTTTATTTCCTCACGAATAGGGGACGTTTTCTCAATAGATGGGACTAATTGAGTTGCAAAACCAATCTGGTCTATATCCGCATCAAATTCACGAGAGAGTGGCCTGTTGCTTTCCCCCGGTTGACACGGCTTCTCTTTTGGAATGGTTGAGATTGGTTCTGCTAGTCTTGATTTCGAAGTAAGAGCAGAAAGTATCAACGTCGCATTCTTCTTCTTAGGCAGGACAGCGTCCTTTCTGGCAGATACTTGGGGGTTCTCTAATCGCCGACGATATGGAGCTTGCGATATAAATTGCTCTTGGGAAAGCGGTGCAGTGGAGTCATAGGCCTGAGATCTCAGAGATGACGAATCTGAGTCTGAATCCGAATCTGAATTTGTGGCCACATTCGCTACCCGCCCTTCTCCATTGGGGGAAGCACGACCATTTCTTTGGGTAATACACTTTCTCGAACACTTCCTAGCCAAGCTTGATAACCTGGAATGTCCACTGACATCGACTGGGCTGCCAAATATACTGCTTCCCTCACATCCCTCAACGCGGAAGTCCAGGATAAAGAGACTGATCTCAGGCGAATGAGCTCTCGCATAGCTAATAACAATATCGAATTCGTTGATCTTGATTATTGCGCCCCGGGTATTGTTGGTAAGTCGCTTCCTGGCATTTTTCAAGAAGATCTCCGTAGACTCTCTGGAAAAAACGCTCGAGATGGTGGTTACAGAATCAGATAGAGTACCCCGGATGGGTTCTGGATCGGGAAACCACTATCATGAGATACGTCAGCGCCAATCCCACGCCACCTCTGTATAAAATTCGAATGCATACCTGAGCCACCTGCACGAGTTTCTGATCTCCCACACGGACTCGAAGGGTGTTATCATCCTCTACCAGCTTCAGTGAGTTCCGTAAGGCCGCTTTGTCTGGGAAGGGCTCCCCCAAGTAAGAGCATAGCGCGGCTTCGACAAGAGGCGCAATCCACTCTCTCATTATCTCCATGATGGAGCTGGAAATCGTCGTAGGACATAACTTGTCCTTGATCCCTGCCACTTCATAGCTCGTAAACGCGCTAAGAAAAGCTCAACATGGCCAGTATACTCAAAATGGACAGATGTAACTTGAAATATTCCACTTTGGTAGTTCCCTAGACCCGTGAATCACGGATGTTTGAAAATTCCCAACTGGGGTAAATGACCCGTGATTTGCTCCCTACGCCCCTCACCGCTTTGGCAGAATAACCTCGGCCAACCTGTAATTGCTGACTTAGCCACAACGGCGCTCTCCCATTGGACCTTCAACATGTTCGTGACGTCTCTTGATGATCCACGTCAAGTTGGCAGCAGCCAGGCGACAGCGATGGCCACGACCATCGATTCTCCCACCTCGATTTCGCTGCCTCTGCGTGTCTTGCACACGGTTGCCATCTCTGTGCCATTCTCACCGGAGTCGCGTTTTCCCTTCTGAGGTAAACCATAAGAAGATGGAATAACTTTCTCACGAAGCCTTGGGCCATTAAAGTCACCTGCCATGTACGAGGAGAGCCTTGCTTTGATCAGATCAAGAAGGTTTTTGTCTTTTTTTATTGATTTATTGATTATTTTATATTGTAAGTTACTAATGTTGGCGTGTTGAATACAGACATGGCCTCTCAAAAGTCACAGGGGAACTCTAGCCCCTCCGCGTCCTCAATATTTCTACCACTTGGCCGACCTTCAAGACGGGGTTCTTTTGGGTCTATGAGCTCGCAAGCAGAGCGGGAACATCGAAATGAAGCGTTGAACCAGATACACAATGCCGCTTGTCAATCAGATGAGCTCACAGTTTTCTATGAGCTTACTGGTCTTCCTGCTACCTCTCCAGCAACGGACAACAAGGGTTTGGTTGGAGATTTGCAAGGCGGCCTTAGCGGTCTATACAATCGATTTCGTGCTTCCGTAGGCGGAGTCAAAGATATGGTCGGGGGTTCTTCAAGACAGCCTGATATAACACCAGCAGAAACACCTGTGTTTAGGAGCCCTAACACATCTTCATTTCCTTCAAATCTATCAGGGCAGCCAGGATCGACAGATTCGCAACCATCGCTTGCGAACTCGGCCCATGCATCCAAATCGCAATCTCCAATTCTGGGCGCCTTCCCTCCAATACAAGAAGGAACGACAAATCAGTATACAGGGAAGCCGTCACGATTGTCCTCTAAGGCTGGCAGTGTGTCGTCAAAAGCATCGGGACAGATTGGCGGACCGTTGAAATCTCCAATTGCCCCTCTAACCAAGACCACGTCAGGGATGGCCGACCCGACGGTGACTGAAATAAACGTGAACGCCATGAAGGATATTCCGTTTCACAGTAGAAGGGGCTCAGGAAGCATCGCATCTAGTATTATGCAGAATGTCGATTCTGTCAGCTCAGAGAGACGGGATAGTTCGCTTCATACTACGACGAGCCAGTCACAGTCACAACAGGAGTCAGCACCGAGTAGGCAGTCGTATTCGCCAGTTTTAATAGCAAGACATAACAACAGTGAATCTTTTCGAGAGACTCGCTTGCCGGAAAGTGTTCCCATGGAACGCGCAGCGTCTCCAAAATTGCAGTCTGCCATCGAAGATCGGCATGCGTTAGCTGAACTGGATACATCTTTCTCAAGATCTGCTTGGAAAACATCGATTGATGGAACGAACGATATACATCCTTCTCGTAGAGACAGCCAACCTGGAAACTCTAACAAATCCATCTCGAATGATTATTCACCAGCTCCAACTTCCATCACTAACAGCGTTTCAAAACTCTCAACAACGGATAGTTCCATCCACGAAGGCAAAACACCTACAACACTAGCAACATCGCTAACCATGACAGACAAGGAGCAATCATCATCCACGCACTCATCGAAGGCTTCATTCAAGGAGCGCCCAAAAGTCACCCCCAAAATCAGCCAATCACGCCTGCCTGGTTTTGGACCCTCGAGGATACCATCCTCAGAGTCAAATGGACAGCATCAATTCACATTAACTCCTCCCCATGTTTCGTTCCACGTTGACAATTCTGGTCTTGCTACCCAGGAACCAAAATATCACCCTGCCCGATCTCGACAGGAGGTGCCCCCTTTCCGAAGTAGGCTGCTTGGCAAGGAGTTTTGGATGCGTGACGAAAATGCAAAGGATTGTTTTCACTGCGGCGAGCCGTTTTCCACGTTCCGAAGGAAACATCACTGTCGCACGTGCGGCCAAATTTTCGATGCAAAATGCACCTCTTTAATACCGGGCGCTGATTTCGGACATTCCGGTTCAATACGAGTTTGCAGGCCTTGTGAGAGCAAAATTATCGCTTATCAAGATGATTCTTCAGATTTATCTGGAGATGACATGAGCCCTATTGTTATAAATACACGAAGTCCTGACACCATGTCCAACGGGAATATATCTCGCTTGAGCGTGGCCGATGATGACGCTTCATCTGTTGTGTCCCAATCGGTTGATCATGTGCTGAAGACCCCCACCATGGCCATTCCTGCAACTCGACGTGCTGGTGATGGGAATAATCGGCGCTCTGCCATCCTCGAATTCGATTCCGATCGCCAGCTTGCGAGGCCCTCTTCGTCAAGATCTCTAAAATCGTCGATAAACGGGAGGCAACATTCCATTGGCCATAAACGCCATCATTCTCGGCATCAATATATTCGCAGTTTTAAAGCCTACCACGAGGATAGAGCTCCATTTCAACGCCGTGCTGCAGAGGATATGAGCGGGAAGTCCCTGCTGCCGGCCTTTCACAGGGATAACATCATTGATCCAGATCTAGCCCAGTACCTGTCAGATGATGCCTCAAGCGGAGATGAGCAATCAAACTTATTCGCGGTTGTTTCAGATGGTTCTCTCTCTAAAAGTGTTGGCGACAGTGAGAAAGCATCTTTCGGTGGCCTTCTTGCAGCTGTCAGAAAAAGTCGTTCTCGTTTTGGCGACAGACCCGGAATCCCAGGGTTGTACCTCTCCCGTGATGGTGATGACACGAGCATAAGCAGCTCGAAGGCAGTGAATCTACCTCGTTCTGGGCGCCGACGTAATCTGAGTGTTGCAAGCAGCATCCACCAGCGCGTATCACCGCGCCCTTCAAAAGATAGTCAGCACATTTACTTCCACCAAAGTCAACCTGCACCAGCCCTATCTATACAAGGTCCGTCAGCCTCCGCTGGATTCAAAATGACTAGAAGCTCTTCGATGAGAGGGGCCGGCGCGCCGGTAGTTGAACTCAATCGAGCTAGTTTGGATCACGTTCGCAAACTCCTCCGACAACTTCTGAAAGATGCACATATTCCCCACTCTCACTCTTGGGAAACTGCTCTATTACCAATTCTCCTTAAAGCCACGGACGATGTAGAACCTAATGTCCAACAAGGTGACGCGATGGATATACGCCACTATGTGAAACTGAAAAAGATACCAGGGGGCCGCCCCGGGGATACATCATATGTATCTGGCTTGGTCTTTACGAAAAATTTAGCCTTGAAAAGTATGCCGCGAACTATTCCCCAACCGAACATTCTTATCATTACATTTCCACTTGAATACGCACGCCACCAGCAGCATTTCATGAGTCTGGAGCCTGTCATTCGTCAAGAACGCGAATTCCTTGAGAATCTGGTCAACAGAATATCCTCGTTGAACCCTAATCTTCTTCTTGTCGAAAAGAATGTTTCTGGATTAGCACTTCAGTTATTGGAAAAGGCAAATATCGCCACTGCGTACAATGTCAAACCTTCGGTAATTGAGGCTGTGTCTAGGTGCACTCAGACTAGAATTATTACGTCCATGGACAGGCTAGCCACCGATCCATCGTATACCGGCCAATGTGGAAGCTTTGATCTGAAAACATATGTCCACAAAAACCGCAAAAAGACATATATGTATATATCTGGCTGTCTGAAGGAATTGGGATGCACAATCGTCCTACGTGGTGCTGAAAGTGACCTTCTCATGAAAATTAAACGGATCACGGAATTCATGGTCTATGTTGTATACAATTTAAAGTTGGAAACCTGTCTCATGAGAGACGAGTTCGCGAAAATACCCTCCTCGCCCCCAAATACAACATCGACCGCTAAAACAAGTGCTTCCTCTAGCATCACGGACGATCTGAGCGCTACAACACGCGATCCAACCAGCTCTCAGTCAGGTATCACGGACAGAGAAAAACCTGGAACAGAGCTGACGACATCCCAAGGTTCAATTTCTATTAGCGACAGCGCTACGAGCGCATCTATTGAAAATAATAACACCAATTCTACTACTGAGCCAGCTTTCTACGAGGATATGGTCGAGAAACATCAAACAAAAATTCTTTCCGCATCCCCATTTGTGAAATTCATGCCTCCCTACCTTCTCATGCGGGCGAGAGAGCTGGAGCGACAGCTTGCATATCTCAAACGGCTACGTGATCAGGACTTCTCGACCGAGCAGCTAAGCGATGATAAATCTAAATCTCAAAAATTTGTTCTCATTACTCCCGAGATGATCCATGAATCCCTCTCCGGTGCCCCAGCTAAAGTAAAGGAAGTCCTTCATGCCGTTCATGATGCAGAATATGATAGAGCGCTGCACAATTACCAAACACAAAAAAGACAGTGGGAGGCCTCTATCTCCGGAAACGACAATCTCTTTGATCCCTTTGCACATCAAAATATTGTTGTGCTCCACAGCCTTGTCTGTACGACAACCTCCGTTCCGTGTGCTGGGCCGGAGATATTTGCTCTCGAATTCTACAATGAGCATGAATCGGACAGGATATTCGAAGCCGATTTTACTCTAGGTCAGTATGTCGAAGAACTTTGCCTGAGCGCTAACGACGTCTGTGACGTGAATGGTTGTGAGGAACGGATGTTTAACCATCACCGCCAGTACGTACATGGTGAAGCCCAGGTTACTGTCATTGTGCAGACATATCCATCCAAGCTTCGCGGATTGCAGGATGTGATTTTAATGTGGAGCTGTTGCAAGATCTGTGGTAATGAAACACCAGCTATCCCCATGTCAGAGAGCACTTGGAGGTATTCCTTTGGAAAATATCTTGAATTGTCATTTTGGTGCGGGAATTTACACGCACGTGCGGGCGTCTGTCCTCATGACTTGCATCGCGACCACCTTCGATATTTTGGTTTCAGAGATGTGGCTATTCGCATTCATTATGATCCAATTAATTTGCTGGAAATAATTGTGCCGCGGCCCCGCGTTACGTGGAAAGTTGATAAAGATCTCAGGCTCCGGAATGAAATCTACACGCAAGCCGAGAAGCGCTTGAATCGATTCATGTTATCCGTTAAGTCCAGGTTAAAAAGTATTAATGTCGACAGCGTCATGCCAGAAATGGCTGAGAGCTGCAAGCAGGAAATTGAGGCTCTCACGAAACGGGCGAATGATGATCATCTAGCCCTCATTAAACAACACCAAGAACTGTACATGAATTCTCGATACTGGGAAATAGTCCCGCTGAATAGGGTGATTCATGCGACCCAGGAAAAAGCTGTGGAGTGGGATGCGACATTCGCAGAATTTGAACGGAATTTCTTTCCTTCCGAAAAAGATATTCGACGATTAGCAACATTACAACTCAAAAGGATATTCCTCGATAAGGAGGGCTCTGTCGCATCTTTCACTTCCACTGACGAGATGTCAACGATAACGCCTACTGAGGCAGAGGAGACCGATGGGACAGCCACTTCGCCATTGGTAGAAAGCCCGAAATTGGCGAGAAGGATGACATTATCTCCTCAAGAGGCTAAGAATGTTCTCGCTTCCGTAGTGGAAGAGCATTCAGGTAAGCTTAATAGGGACGATGAAAGTCCCGAGCAGCTTCATTCTCCCACCCTCCCAACAGTGGAGAAACGTGAAGCCGTAAAAGCGACGCCAATGGCTTCTGAGGAAGATATTCAACGCTTAGACCCAGCCATATCTCCTCAGAATGAGACGAAAAAATCTAACCCTCCTCAGACCGAGCGCCTTCCCTCTCATTCAGCTGAAACTACTGCCGAAGCTCACACTGCATCTGATAACAATTCTCAATCTGCTCCCGAATTGCTCTTGTCGGACGCCTCAAAGGAGGCCCAGACCGAACCCGAAGAGAAACAACGCATCGAAGATAGTACGGAGCAGCCTGCTATACGCGCACCTCAAACACCCAGGCCCTCCGGTATTCCCAGACCGACAGAGAGATCGGTTCGAAAAGACCCGAATGGAACATCTCCACCATTGCTAAGAGCACAGTCACAACCAAGCTATGTTTCAAATGACAACAGCAGTGTGACTGGAATACAAGTCCCACAAAGGTCATCAACTGGCGGCTCGAGCCCTAAAAGGGCTGAGAAGCAGACAGGACAAAGTAGTGACTCAAAATTAAAAGGGAATGAAAAGAGGTTCTCGGATCGCTTAGGCCTATCGTCCTTAAAACCCAGTAAACTCACTTCTGGTCACCATTCCCTGATACCCCGCTCTGTACAATCCAGAACCTCGCGGGTTTCAAATCTCGCAAGACATTTTGAACAGCTCAGTCGCGAATTTGAAAAAGAGCGTTTAAAGGAACGGGAACAGCGAGCATTGCAGAGAAAAAACTCTCGCGCATACCCTATGGCTTCTTCAAATCCGATTGTAGAAGTTTATAAGAACGTTAGAGATGCAGTAGAAGAACGGGACCCATCAGATGAGGACTTCCTGTCAAATCAGCCCTCTGCCGCTACTTCAAAGGAGACGACCACGTTGATGAGCGAAATGGTGGGCCCTACTAAGCCAGAAGAAATGTCAGAAGCGGCGGAGGAACAACGGGATGGAGTCTCTAGTAAATCAAAAGAAAGCGTACAAAAAGCCAGTCAAGTTTTTCCAGAGGCAGAAGGCGAAGGAGGCAGAGGAGAAGAAGAAGAGGAGGAGGAGGAGGAAGAAGAAGAAGAGCACAGTGACGCTGAAAGGAGTCTGCTGGACGAACTTCAGATTGTTGATTCCCCGGAAGAGACGAATAAGTTGTCACCTGACGAACTTTATCTCAAGGAGTTGCCGAAGTATGAACGGACTTCATTGCTTAAAGTGTTGACAAATTTCTGGGCTGAACGCTCCGCCAGTGGGTGGGCGCCACTCGAATATCCTCTCAGTGACTCCGATCACGTTTTCGCAGATTGCGATATCATTGTTCGAGAGGATGAACCAAGCTCCCTGATTGCTTTTGCTCTGGACTCTGAGGACTACAAGAATAAACTTTGGAGCATTCAAGAGCATGACGAAATAATAGAAACCAAACCCAATGATGGACGTCGTGAGCCAGAAGTTGAGCATTCGCTGCTGAGAGAGACAGGAACACATCTCAAATACCAGTTCCAAGAAGGCCAGACCAAGATGCTTTGTAAAGTTTTTTATGCTGAGCAATTCGATGCACTCCGAAGAAAATGTGGTGTCTCAGAACGGATAGTGGGATCACTATCCCGCTGCATGAAATGGGATTCCAGAGGCGGGAAAACCAAGTCACTCTTCCTCAAAACATTAGATGATCGGTTCATCCTCAAATCTCTCTCAACCATCGAGACCCAAGCCTTTTTAAAATTCGCTCCAGCCTACTTTCAAATTATGTCAGAAGCTCTATTTCACGAACTACCCTCGGCCATCGCAAAGATGTTCGGCTTCTACCAAGTTATCATCAAGAACCCCGTCACAGGTGTCGAATTTAATTGGTTCCTGCTTCTCATGGAGAACCTATTCTATGACAGGAATCCAACACGGATCTTCGATCTAAAGGGCTCAATGCGTAATCGCAAAGTACAAAGCACAGGCGAGCGCAACGAAGTCCTCCTCGATGAAAACATGGTTGAATTCATCTACGAGAGCCCTTTGTTCACTCGGGAACACTCCAAGAAACTGCTAAGCCAGAGCGTATGGAATGACACATTATTCCTCGCCCGACAGAACGTCATGGACTACTCTCTTATGATCGCAATTGATGAAAATCGCCAGGAACTCGTCGTCGGGATCATCGATTGCATCCGTACATATACTTGGGATAAGAAATTAGAGTCATGGATTAAGGATCGCGGATTTGCTGGCGGTGGGAAGAATAGACCGACCGTCACCAGTCCGAAGGAGTACAAGAGTCGTTTCCGGGAGGCGATGGCGAGATACGTGTTGCATGCTCCAAAGTGAGTATACATTCCAGAACTTTCAACCGCCGTCAAGGTGGAGAGATCTTATGAGTCGAAGGTTACTAACGAAACGAAAACCACGCCTAGTTCTTGGCACCAATTCCACACCACGTACGTGGATCGACGCAACGTGAGACTGAAGAGCTCTGAGCGTGAATGCAAACGGGAGCGAGATACCTGTGAAGCCGGCAGGGAAGAAAATGCCGAATCAGGAGGTGGCACATCTTAGATTGCACACATCTCATACCCGCCCAATAGTTCCTTCAGACTACAGATATCTTCTACCGCAGCTCACCTTTTCTTTCCTTTTCTCATTTTACCCCTATCTACAGCCCTCGTGAAATTATATTTCTTCTAACCAAGAAGAAAAAATGATAAGTGTTTACTTACGCCCGGCCTACGACTTCGATGACTCCGACTCACGAGAATATGAAATTATGTTGAATTGAATCAAACTATGAGCCAGTTTGAATGCATGTTTATATATTTAGAAAAAACGAACTCATGAATAATCCGAACGCCACGCACCTATCCTGTCCATGAGAAACTGGCAGAGAGGAGGGTTAATAAGATAAAAAAGAAACTAAAGACAGAAAACATCGAAGCTACGACAATCCATGCTGGCATCTTGCATGTTCCCAGCACACTTTTTTCTATGTCCACCTGGTGTGTTAGACACACTTCTTCACTTAGTTCCTTTGGTCAGCTTTCATTTTCCCTCATTTTCTACTTCCTCCTTCCTTCCAACTGTATTTCTTAATGATAGTTATTAATATTCCTGTTGGATCTATAAATCACTCCTTCTCCCCACCTTTCCCCTCCTCCCGTAACTCTACATCTCCCTTATTTACAAGAAGTACGTTGTTTTACCATGCCGCACCAACACAAATACACTCGGGAAAGTTCTGTTTCTTATTATACAAACCATGTACAATTTTCCAGTTCACAAATAAGTCAAGCTTTATAATTTTTTTGTCTTTTTTTGCTCAGTTCATTGTATCCAAAGAGTAATAAATATAAATTCAAGATCCACAAACACACAAAACCAAGCGATTGACAGCATGTTACTGAATTAACTTTAACTTATATGGATGGGGCATCCAACGAAGAAAGTTTTTTTCCTCCGAGCCATGTGTGCAGGGCACTTCTCCTCGTTATGCTTCCATACGAAAATTCCCTGACTTCAACGAGTTAACAAAACCGTATAAACATTGAAAGTAGAAAAAAAAAAAAAAAAAAAAAAAAAAAAGTCAGTGGCATCGTCATCGCCCAAGAACCAAATTTTTATTAATTACTATGTATATTTGTTTTTCGTTTCTTTTTTTTCGTTAATAAAAAATGGAGGATGAAGGAAAATAGAAAAAGGAAAAGAAAAGTAGAAAAAGAAAAACCACTATCCTTGGCTCTCCACAAAACGTCACTATTTCTCAGGTACGGGGGTTCCCTTGTTTGATCAATAAATCTAGAAATCCACCCACCACGACAACAGAAACAATAATCTCCAGGACAGAAAGGGGGAAGGAGGGGGGAGGAGGAAAGAAGAAACAACATTTTTCTCTTATTACTTTTAATAAAAGAACTTTTTTTTTTCTCGCAACCGCTCAACCCAACCCAAACGATCTAACCGCCTCCCTCCGCTCCGGCACGAACCCCGCTCACGCCTGCGCAAGCCCCAAATTCATCGGATCCGCCAGCACAACGCGGATGGTGTTCGTATGGCCCATACCACCGCGCCACCCTTGCACGCAGACGACCGAGTCGCCGTGGGACAGCACCTGGTGCTCGATGGCCTTCGCGATACCGAACTTGAGCCGGTTGTCGACGTCCTCTTGCCAGTTCTTCTGGTTGAAATCGGGCTTCTTTTCTGGGAAGATGAACGGGTACACGCCGCGGTAGAGGTGGGAGTACTGATGTTATTTTATTTTAATTTATTTTTTTTAAGTAAATATATTAAATTTAAGGGGCTAAAATAAAAGTGTATTTTCAAGGAAGGTTAGGGGGAATGAAGAACAAAACTTACGCGAGCTGCTATTCCGTTGCGGGTTACCATTATGATGGGGCAGATGGGCCGGTATTTGGAGAGGAGGCGGGCGGAGTGGCCGCTGGAAAAGGGTATTGTGAGCATGCGAATATATTCAATTATTCAAATTAATTTTTATGAGGATATGGAATTCCCCCCTTAACTTACCTAGTCGTCAGGACCAAGATAGCACCCGCGTTCAATTCCAAACTGGCAGAGACCGCCGCCATAGCAATGGACTCAACGGTATCCATAGGCCGCGGCGCCAGGTTCCGCAACTCATCAAAAACATTGACATAAGGAATGGCAACCTCCGCAATCAGGCACGTCTCATGCATCATTGTGACAGCCTCCTTGGGGTAATCACCTTTCGCCGTCTCGCCAGACAACATGACACAGTCCGCGCCATCTTGCACCGCATTGGCGACGTCCGAGACCTCAGCACGCGTTGGGCGTGGATTATACGTCATGGACTCGAGCATCTGGGTCGCGCAAATGACCGGCTTGCCCTTAATATTGCACTTGGCAATCATCATCTTCTGCGCAATGAAAACCTTGGCGGCGGGGATTTCGATACCCAAATCGCCACGCGCGACCATGACGCCGTCGGTCTCCTCGAGGATCTCGTCGAAGTTGTTGACTCCCTGCTCATTCTCGATCTTGGCGATGATCTGGATTTCCTTGCCTTCTTCGCCCAGGACTGCGCGGATGTCGCGGATGTCGGAGGCGCGGCGGATGAAGGAGGCGAAGATCATGTCGACTTTGTTCTTCACGCCGAAGCGGAGGTCTTGCTTGTCCTTCTCGGAGAGAGCGGGGAGGTCGATGTCGGTGCCGGGCAGGTTGACACCCTTTTTGGAGGAGATGACGCCATTGTTCAGACACCTGGCACGCAGGGAGCTGTCGTCTATGATTTCGAGAACTTCGAATGATAAAATACCATCGTCCACATATATAAGCTTGCCCTTCTCGATCACTTTGGTGATGTTCTTGTAGTCGACGTATCTATTAATGGGGATTAGCATTGTCCTTGCAAGTTCAGATCATCATAGCAAGGGCAGGAGAAAACCAACAGGTAATGGAGATCACTCTTCTCAGCATAGTCGTCATGAGACGTAATAACCAACTCCGTCCCTTCAGTTATTTTGATATCCTTGCCACCGACCGTTTTCCCGGTTCGAATCTCAGGTCCTTTCTATTCAATTGTGGAGTGAAAATAACCGTCAACTCCCGAGCTCGCTCTAGCGGTTGTGAACATGGTTTATAGCAGCGGTCATTTGCTTACAGTATCCAACGCAATGGCAAGAGGACGTCCTTCCTGTATTTTCTCAGCCCGTCTGGCATTATCGACGACGGATTGATGGTACTAGACAGGAGGCAGACAATCAGTCAGCTGTTCGCACAGTATCCAAAGAAAAGGCATAACAGAGCTATGTCTTTCTTTACCTCGTAATCGCCATGGGAAAAGTTCATGCGAACAACATTGAGGCCGGCTGGAGGTGAGACATATAAAAGTCAATCCCGCATTAAATACATCCAAACATCCCCGGGCTAGGTGTGGTGGCAAGCGCACCGTTGCGAAGGATGTTGATCTTCTCAACAGAATTAGTTTTGGGACCTTATCAGCATGAAGAAACGAATTCTAGTATTAGCTTAGGCCCATTCTAGGTTTGCACTGAACAAACAGGGAAATTTCGGCATAAGGAATGAAAAAAAAAAAAAAAAAAAGAAAGAAAGAAAAAAGAAAAAAGGAAAAAGGAAAAGAAAAAGAAAAGTATGTATTCAGGCTAACTGAGCGCGGGGTGTCAAGAGAGACGATAAAGAGAGCCAACGCACCAATGGTACCGATAATGGAGGTTCGGCGGAAGTTTGCATAGTTGGCGATATTCTCTCCCCGCAGCGGCTTGTAATCGCACTGGAGCTTGGACATCCATTCTAGCTTACTTCTGCTGGTGAGGTGATCGAGGGAGTTCGCCATTGTGGTGGCGGATTGTTTTTGTTGACCTTGTAGGGAGGCCACGGTTGCGGAGGTGAGAAAGAACTGGTGGGAAAAGAAGAAGAGGAAGAAGGAAGAAGGAAAAAGAAACAAGAGAGGCGGACGCTACCGAGCAGAGAGAGAGAGACGTGGGGATCCCTCAGCAAGCTACAGGTAGTAATCCTGCTTCCCAGTCGTGCTCTGGTTGCTGGTGATCTTGGTGGTTGATCCCAACAAGGCCTAAGATGTGTTGGCGCTGCAAGTCAGCACCAAGCAGGGCATTCCAACCAGCCAGAACAAAGAATGCTCGCACTAGGATTTGGCGAAGAGAGCTCACTGGATGGCCTTTTTTTGGCCTACTAATATTTTTTTGAGTTAGCTTTGGATAGTTAGTCTGAAGCTAACGGGATGGGCGGGAGGGCTGTCCGTTCGTGATGCAGGCAGATCGTGCACAGACCAGTGAGTTGCCAGTCGACGTTTACAATAACTTTATTAACTCATATATACATATGTTGTCTTATTCTTATTATGAGAAGCAACATTGGGGGAATTGGGAGATGAGCGGACGAAGACCAACAGATCCGTGTTACGACATTGATTTAAGTAAGACTTCCAGCGTTGGTTTACAATGGAGCATTATTAATACATTACTGTACTGTACAGTACATAGTAGGTGTGTTTTAGATGGGTCAAAAGTTGGGCCGACTCTTCATTCAGCCTCCTTCTCTAATTTGCACCCCCACTTGCCGTCGGATTTATGTTCTTCCGTGATAGCAATTTAAACCACATGACTTTTGCTTACCTCATTATCTAGGCAACCGAATAGTTAGTTAGCCTGAGTTAATTTAACCAGCGACCAGATCCAAACACTCCACGACCTCATCTCCAGCCATCACGATATCCTCCGCTGGCTGTTCTCTATTTACTTATGCTCTCGAGGCTGGGCCTATCTGATAACCCAAACAAGAAGCGCTACTCTCTAACCCTTATATTCCCCCATCTCTCACCATGGTTGTTCGTCCTGCCTCGCCCAGTCCTATCTGATCCCTTATCTCTCGCCACACTTTTACTGACATGTTTCCTCTAGCTCGGGCGAATAACTCACTACGCCTTCGACGCCGTTCTGCGTACGTATCTCTCCCTAGTGACTGAAATTCAACCCCTTCCCCCGCGTCTAGAACAATCAAAGCAAACCAATACAGTTTGGGAACATCAGCTCACCAAAATAAACACTCTTTATAGTCTCCGCATTTCTAGCTGGTATCAAGCGGTCAACAGGACTAACGTAAATACCCATTCCACGCACCTTCCTCCCCGACATTCCTATTACTACATCCGACGCATGTACATAGGCTAACATCTACTCACCTCTCCCCCCCACTCCCACGCACGACGGGCAGGGGTGGCGCGGCCGGGAAAATTGCCGCGGCGGTATGGTACGCATGTAAGCGGGAGCTTCTGCATCCGTAGATTCCTCACTCCCTCTTCCGACACATCTCCTTTTCGATACGACAAGCACACCAAGAATTACGCAGATGCTGTTTCCCGCCTACCAACCATCCCACCAACACGAGGAGGACCAGCTTCCCGCTCTCCTGCAACACCATACCATACCGCAACCGCAACCGCAACTGCCCACCCCTCCCGGTCTGTGTCGCTGGGTCAAGTGGGGTCGCTGGATGAACACCATTTCTCTCAGCCCCAGCCTCAATTCCCAAAAGATATCGGATAATCCGCAGGTGAATAAATGGGTGGATAGTTACTTGGGGATAGGCGAGTGGGTGATGGATCAGAGCGTGGCAGTATTTGGCTCCAGCGGGTATTTTGAGAGGAGACGTTGAGTTTAAAAGACGTGTGCTTTTGCTCACTTTTTTCTTTTTTACTTTCTCCTTTGAGATGGGAGTTCTTTTTATTTTCTTGATTTTCTGTTTTTGATTTTGGGGAAGGTGAGGGTGATGGATGGTGGATTGATGGGTGGATGGCTAGGATTTCCTTACCATGTATGTGGACATGCATTGGATGCCATGAAATCTCGTGCAAGAATGCAGATGTGGGGAAACACCGATTACAAAATTTTGTGGGGTAGGAAGAAAGGGGGAGAGGGAAACGATGCGAATGGCGGGAAACTCGCCTCGCCTGCCCACAAGGCAACTTGAAGCGCAACGAAAAGCCAGCCAACCATCCGAGATTCCACTCTTCTACGCTCTCCTTGAAACACCGCCATACGGCTACACAATATAAAATGGAATGAACAATGACCGTTAGTTGGGCTGTTGTTGAGAAATGTATGATCGAAGATGGACAAGGATATCGACAAAACAAAATCGGAAAAAGGAGGTGGACGGCAGCGATATCTACAGGCAACACGTGCCCTCCCACTGGGCTGCATTCTCCCTCTCCATCTCCGCCCACACCTCGTTTTTCTTCCGCTTCAGCAAAACTTCGTCTCCTAGCGCCCCTTCCATTTCCATTTCCATCGCATATATGTGTCTGGATACGCCATAGATATGGACGCTTAGATTGGCGAATCTATGAGGTGGTGTTATGTTTTACTATGGGATATTTTGCCATTCCCCCCTTTTTCATTATTGTTATTATCTCCCCTTCCCGTAGCTTCTCCTCTCTTCCCCATTGTTTCTTTTGGTCGTCCATGGATACTTTTTTCTCTTTTTGTGGATTGGTTGATTTGTTGGTTTGTTTTGCTTTTTGTATTTCCCTCAGCCCTTGTTGGGTTAGCTATTCATCCTCAGCTCATTGCTATGCTTCCTCCTTGATTATATATATTATATCCCTCTCTCATTTTGTTTTCCTTGCTGCCAAGTATAGTATTATGCAATCAATTAAAATTCAGAACTGATCAAGGTGTAGTCACTGGAAATGCTGTGAAGCATGGTAGTATTTAATGTGTTGCCATAGAGATAGAGCAGGAGGTGAAGTAAATACACACATATAATACACCAGACAACAATCCTGATAACAACACAGCAACACCTTTTCAGTAAAAACCCCTCAAAAATTATTCAGTAGAGAGCTTCATAAACTCACAACCAGGAAAACCAGACTCTCGCCAGAACATGACATGACTTCTCAGGTCTTGTGGTCTAGTGGTATGATTCTCGCTTAGGGTTCACCCTAAAGCATCTTGTTTGCGAGAGGCCCCGCGTTCGAGTCGCGGCAAGACCCTGATATTGGTGATATGTTTTTTTCCTTCCCTCTTCTCAATTTTTTGATTTTTTGATTTTTTGATTTTTTTTTTTTTTTTTTGGATGCGAACATTTTCTGTGATTCCATTTGGTGATGGGTTGTTGGCATGATCAATCGAGTTTTTGTTTCGCTTTCAAAAATTCGGATTGTAGGGTTGACTACCCCAAATAAATCTGAATCAATAAATAACTTGGGCAATTTCCTTGTTCGATATCTTGTCGTCGATATTGCATTGCAAAATGGAACATCAGACGGCGTAGATCTTTCAAAAAATCCTCGATTTTATACGTGATGATTCTAGCCATCTATCGAAGGTAGAAGAGAGACAGGGAAAACTCGTCGACCTATCATGTAATATACAGTACATACGAGCATGAAGATACATCTGCAGACACCGGTTCCTGGCCGACTACTCGATCCAAAGCCGCATTCCCTTGCCGCAAACCAAACAAAAAAAAAAAAAAAATGAAAACTCCATTCCAATGCGACAAAAAGTATAAAAGAAGGAATGGAAATAGAAAAAAACGCTCCACAAAGCGTCATTCAAACCACTCTACACAACGCGAGTCCCCCGGTCATCTTCTCCACGCACTCCCTCGCCTCCAAAATCCCCTGATTAGTCGACAAAAACAAACACTCCCCCGGCAACCGCAGCCCCTCGACCGTCTCCCGCTTATTTCCGCGCACAATATCTCTCAACTTGGGCACATCCAGCGTCAGCCGCCGCGTCGGCTTGCTGACCATCGACATCTTGCTGAGGACCGGGTCGCTCTGCCAGTACTTCAGCCCCAGCCAGAGGCGGCGCGATGCGACGTTTTCCCGCGTGACGGGCTCGATGGGTTCGAGCTCGTCATTGGCGGCGGGGATCTTGAGGAGGATGTGTTGGGGCGGCGGGGTGCGGCCGGCGAGCACGACGGTGGAGATGAAGCCGGCGTCCCGCAGGGCGAGGGCAAGGCGGAGGTGTAGCTTTGTGTTTGGAATGGAGGTGATGGCGAGCCGGGCCTTGGAGGCGTTTGTGATGGAGGAACAGACGTTGGCGAGGTTGGAGAGGGACATTGTGATGGATGGTTTATGTGTGTATGGCACAGGGAGAAGAGGCTATTGGCCTCGATTTGGGTTGGGTGCTCCTATCGCTGGCTTCTTCGAAGGAGAGCTTTTTGTTCAAGTGCTACTGGGGGTGTTCCACTGAGAAAGGGGAGTTAGTTGTATATGACGGGCGGGGTTAGAGGATGTAATTGGCTTCAACGAGACACTTACTGATACAATCAGGCAGATAATTGTTTAAATGCATTGAATTCTCGTTCTAGCTTCTGGAGGTAAATTCTTCGGATAAGTTTGCGAGCCCTCTCCACGTGATTTATCATGTGACCCATCATCAACCTCCTCCGACTGGCTCAACACTCAGCCCCATCGTGCTTAAGCGCGGGGTTCGACTGCAACTTTCAAGCATGCAGCTGGTGCATGGCTGGCACCATGACGGCGGCTAGCTGTCCCTCCCAGAATGCCCGCAATATAAGTTCGTCGTCGTCCTTCTCGGACTTCTTGTCCTCTTCTCTTGTTTGTCGAGCGTTCAGAGCGCGTATCTCGTATTTACTCCCCTCCATTATCGCTTGTTTTACCTGTCCTTCGTAACATCCGAGATAGTCACACACCATGCCTCCCCTCCCCAATGAAGTGTGTTTGCTCACCGTGTAAGATCATGCCATCATCCTATACGACTAGATAAGTTATATGTGACTGATAAAATATCAGCTTTGTTGACGTTCACTACTACTTTTCGGCTCCCACGCCACGCCCATTGCACCACCGCTTCGACAAAGGCTCGTATCTCTACATCTATCATGACGCCGCCCAGAACAAGGCAAGAATGGAGATCGCAAACCACCCAGGAATGCCCGAGCAGGATGCTTTCTGTGGCTGTATGTCAAAATTTTGAAAGTGTCCAGGGTCGAATATATACCCCCCAATGCTAACGAGCGTGGGGTTCACTTAGCATTGGGAGCTGTTCATCTACGCAATTCGGATAAATTCCCCACTCTCTGCACTTTAATTGTAGATGCTCATCGCCAGAGTACATCGGGGCCATCAATCCCTTCAATCGCTGACCAGAATGAGTGGCTGCTGCTCAACATCGACCCTCGTGATGAAAACAGGGCTTTCCTTCGACTTCATACCCTAGATCTCTATTTCTGGACTTCGGGCGACGCAACGCTATTTTTGCAAAATGCTCGTAAACTCCTAGCTCCTGCGCAACTCGATATTATACCCGCGTCTCAGCAGCCCCAGGCGCATGAAGTTGCGATGAGCTCCGTAGTCCAGAAGCTGGAAAATGTAGCGATAACCGACCCGGCTTACCACAACGGTCAGACGAGAAACTCTCGCACTGAGACTGTCCCAATACAACAGCCACAACCACAGCTGGCAATCCAGAATTTTCCGCCTCCGCCTACCCAATCAGCGATATCGGAGCCCGTCAGTCCCTTAGAAGCGCCCAGCGCCCAGCCTGTTTCCAAACAAGAGGAAGCACAGATTAACTACACTCCCATTGCGTACAATCCATCTGCCCCTGCGGCTCCAGAGCCCATTAAACCACGCGAGCAAACGCCGCCACCGCCAGATGGGGTAACCGGAACAGGGCTTGCCGCAGCCGCCGTATCGGACAGTGGGCAAGCATTTGCCCCCCGCCAATGTCTCCCGGGTTTCCCCCTCCCCCTCCCAATCAGGCTCCGGGATATGGAGGACAGTATGCATCCCCCCCTCCAACAGCCGGTTTGGTCCACACGTCCTCTTTCACTTCTCACTCTTCGGGACAAAACCACAACCAGTCTGGCAGCATGTCGTTTGCACCGCCTCCTGCCGCCGTACAGGTACCACCATCAGTTCCAGGGGTTCCAGGCGCGGTACCGTATACACCACCCCCACAAGACCCAAATACACACCTGTTCAGACAGCAGAGTTTTGGACCGGCACCCGCATCGCCTCACAGCTCAGCACATCAACATTACCAGGGCGGTTATGCGGATTACCGTCCTGGCCAAGCTCCTCATCCTCCCCAAGCTCCAATGGGCGGATACTCGAGCTACTCCTACGGCCAGTCACATCAACAGCCGCCTGGTGGGAATATATATGATGTTCACCACCAGGTCTATCGGCCAACGGAAGCTGAAGGCAACGCGAACTATATAAAACAGGGGCAAAGACAGTCATCAAGTTCCCTGGGGAAAGGTGTGGGCAAGTTTCTGAAAAAGCTTGACAAGCTTTAGAGCGTCCTTCTATAAGAGCTCCATCTCGCTGCGGGATGATTAGCTACTTTCAATGCGCCGAATCCGAATGCTGGTTCCATTTCTGCCACTCACTCTACGCTGTCTTGTC
The DNA here is from genome assembly GCA_017607445.1 of Histoplasma ohiense. NCBI lineage: Eukaryota > Fungi > Ascomycota > Eurotiomycetes > Onygenales > Ajellomycetaceae > Histoplasma > Histoplasma ohiense. Next base: position 6,735,547 of record JAEVHH010000001.1, read on the forward strand.
TCGCCTATGCTGATAGATCTCACGTTTTCCGAACGGATGATGGGTAATTTGTATGAACTGATTTGGTTATTTTTTTTATACTTTGGTGTATTTGTTCTGACGCATTTGTCCCGCAACATGTTTTTACGAACTTGAATGATACAGACGCTGCTCTTCATTTCCTTAGTGCTTAACATCCATTTTGACCCTGTTTTGACCCTGTTTTGAGTATCTGACTCTCGTATCTAGCATTTGCAATTGAATTCCAACAAATATTTTGTTCATTGTTCACCAGGCGCTCTAAGGGAATAGATTAACTTCAAGCTGAATAGCTAATCTCCTCATGGACCCTTTCCCAGTCGGCAAACATCACCATTGACGACGGGCGATGCCCCCAAGCTCCCAAACATCGAAAGGATCCTTTGCCATCAACGGGCCCAAAGCATCCAGTCAACTTCTGACTTAAGTCATGGAGCCTCCTATGAGCATGAGATAATTGGTATTTTGCCATGGATGGTCATGGCTTTGTTTAATTCCAGAAAATATATCAGATTTTCTGTCACTTGGAACTCCATATATCCCGTCTCGTCTGTGGTCTTCTATCAGCCGGTTAATAACGTTGGTAACGTTCATATTCGTTTAGTCTTTTGACCCTTACTCACATGTCCCATATAGCTCCGCTGGCATCACGCATCACCTCCACAGCTCGCAAAATAGCGTGTGGGGAAGATAGTTTGTTTTTCCTTCTCTCGTCCCTCAGAGCGTTTGTTATTTTGAAATTGTCAACCACGCCCTTAACTAGGCCGGAACCTTTTAAGACGGCTTCCATCGGAGTTAATCGCCAAGGTGTCTCCAGACAAGGTTTCATTAGAATGAAATGGCTGTGTATAGACGGCTACCCAACAGTGTTGTCGACAAGGACATAGATAAGAATCCGCGGAAGTCCTCTGCTTTTCACAAGATCTCGCAGATCTGACAAGCCCAAATACCAATATTACCAGCGCCGTCAAGTACCTATATCAAATATTATGGCTGCAGTGGGAATTGCACACCCCATCATCCCCTGACAGCTGCTTGCCACGAGGCCCCACCGGGACGTTGGAGACTTGTTGAATAGAGGCACGACTTCGGCGGGCTACCCCGCCGTGTGGTACACCTTTTGTTGACTAGCCTGAATTCTTTAGCTCTCGCGAAGGCGACGTCTCCGCAAACCCCTTGCATGCGTAAATACGCCTGTCTTACTGTTCCGACCCTAGTTTTTATCCACAAATATTTGGGAGAGGGGGAGGGGCTATTCATGGGTATATATTCTCTTTCCAAGAAGCAGAAATCCTCAGAATGCTTCCAATTTCAATTATCAGCTGGCCATGGTCTTCTGCCTTTCACAGGCACACTAGCCATTATAAAACAAAAATCGGTTCAAGTGGACGGACGATTCAAGGGTGAGGTTGAGTTTGTTGGCTCGTGGAGTGTGTATCCTTATTTTAAACGTGTGTTATTGTGCTTCATAGTATTGAGAGGGGTCTGTTTGCATTGAAGTACAATTCCTGCGTAGAGCAGAGTGCGTCTAAGAGGGGAGGGGGGGATGTATTAGGTTGAGGCAGTGACGAATTCTATAGGAACTCACAGCATGATCATGGATTGGTTTAAGCAGCGGAGCTGCTCCTATTGTTTTTCCTTGTATTATGACCCAGGAGCGCTAATCAATCTATGTGAATAAAGATCATTGAAACCAGGTCATACAGTCAGAGTTATCCATTTCCATTTCATGCATACATCAACCCACACCCCTCTCTTGCAATGTTCGGTCATAAACACAATATCTACATTTAGTGATTCAAATAGGGTGCATATTTTCTCACCCGCTCTGCAAATTGGAAACAAACTGACACATGGATATTTCATCGCACTTGTTTCTATTATTATTATCAAACCATCATTTATTTACCTTGACAAAATCCTCCAGGTTCAATCAACACCGTCGCCACTAAACCATATATAAAAATTCCTCGGATTTTGCTCCAGTCAACGAGGTATCGGGAAGATGGCCGAGTGGTTATGGCGCTACGTTCAGGTCTTGGCATGACGAATTCACCTGATTCGATCATACGGACTTCGTAGTAGGGCAACCTGCGTGGGTTCGAGTCCCACTCTTCTCAGCATTTATTTTCTCTCATTTTTTTTTCTGGCTCCCCTTCTACTCCTTCTACTCCTTTTATTTACGTGGAGTTGCTTATATTCTCTGTTTTATTCGTGTATTTCTTTTGGTTTAAAACTATTGAGCCTTTCTTCATCCTTGACTTATATAGCCGATAAGAAAAGAAAGAGTATTCAATATAACTAGCTAACTCTGCCCGTTACATCTGAACCTTTGATATTATTATGAAGCGTTGGCAGTGATGGGATTCAAATCGTGATTTCTGTGTCTCTGCTGAAATGATTGTCAGTAGTTTAGTACTTGACCTGTAGAGGTTTTCTGTACAAAGGCTCCCACCGCGCTATCCAAACCACCCACTGACTTGCCAGTAGAGAGGAACGGTAGAGAGTTGACAGTGAAGCAATGAAGGCTCAATCATTAACAGTATACTATACACTTGACATCTTCATATGCAGGTGGAAAGATTGATAATTTAATATCTAATTCAATTCAATTTAACAATTTTGCTATCTCAACAAATCGAACTAATAGAATTGAAAATAAGGAACATCAAGATTCAAATCAAATCCGAATAAAACTCAGAATCAAACATGCCAAAATGAGCCAAAAACACTTAAAATGTTCGAGATAAAAATGAAGAGAGAAAATCAATAAAGCTGAGAACACAGAGAAAGAGAAGAAAGATATATTTAGTACGGTAAAATTTTAAATTTCCAAAGATGATAGAAATAGCAGATAAAAATAAAATAGAAATGAAAACAGTGAAAAGGAAAAATAAAAATAAATAACTGTAAAGTAGCAGAGAAGACAAAATGTTGAAGAATGAGTGATATGATAAAAAAATGTGAAAATTAGATAGAATAATCATTCTTTTCTCATTGCTTTATCATATACTAAAGCCTCTTTCACAAAAGCAAAGTTAGTTTGAGCCACTGTGAAAGAATAGAATAGAAGGTAAAGCTTTCGAAATAAAGGATACATGATGTGGAGAATAAACCGTGTATTTGCTCAAATAATAAAAGAAGAAAGGAAAGGAAACCACAAAAAAAAAAAAAAAAAAAAAAAAAAAAAACCAAAGAAACAACAATACTCCTGGTCACTATTTCAATGTGGTAGCGTAAAGCCAAGCAAAAGGCTAGTCAAGGGCAGAAAAACGACGGCGCAATGCAAGCATGCAAGCGATATGCATACCATCCAATTTTAAAGGGGTATTGTATTGGTTGAGTGAAGTTTGGAGTAATATTGGAGGGGAGAAAGGTAAGAAACATAAAAAAGCAATTATGTTAAAAATAATTATATTGGTGATGATGATTGATCGAAAAGAAATCGAAATGAAGTTGGGTTTATATGAAGTGAAAATGGCGCTTGGAAGGATGCATGACACTGTTCTTGTTCTTGTTGATGTCATAACCTATATGAGAAAGGTTGAGGGCTGCATATGAAAACTTGAGAATATAGGATAAGCTTGCAACCCCTAGTCCTCCTGGACGAGTAACTATCATAGCTCGACGTGCTCAGTAGGTTCAGGTAATGGGATTCCTGCAGGATCCACTTCGATGATGGACACATCTGCTTTATCGGGCAAAGGACCTGCGGTGGGTTCAGCTGCAGCAGTTTCGGGGACAATTGGTTCGGCTGAAACTGGCCGGGGCTCAGGCTCAGGGATGGCTGGCTCAGGTTCGGCCACTAGCTCGGCTTCAGGTTGAGGAATTGGCTCGACTGCGACGGGTTCTTGTCCAGCAACGGATGGTCCAAGCTCAGCATCAGGGTCAGGTTCAAGTTCCCGAGTTGGTTGAGGTTCGGGATTCTGGATATCAGTTTCAACCTCAGCCGCAGTGGCACTAGTGTCAGTCTGGGTGCCATCCGGTTCCGGCTCCTTAAGAGGTTCCATATCCCCATTTGACGACAGTGCTCGCGCAGGGTTGGCATGGATCTTCTTTTTCGACGAGGGCGGAGTTTTCGCTGGTGCATTTGCACTGACATGACTACTTGCACTTTCTCCACTTTTCCTCCGAACCTTTGGTGGACCAGAGCTTCTGGGTGGGCTTTTGATTTCAATCTTCTCATGCATCTTGCTTGCAGAACTTGCAGTAGGGCGCATCATTCTCGCCAAAAAGGATTCATCAGGGGCCCGAACAGCTCCAACATTGCTGACGCGAGACCTTGGTCTGTCGTGAGCTGTATTTTTCTGGGGAGCAAGGGAAGATGCTCGTTTGGCTGGCTTTTGTGTAGCAGAACCTATTGGACCAGTGGATTTTGATGAGTTGTTTCGATCACTTCTCAAACTAGAGGGTTTGCGAGTTAGGTTTGATATGCGTGTTCCCGCTTGACTAGCCGGGCGGCCATCAGCGTTTGATTTCGCTGCAGAAGACGCTGTTGGTGCTACCATTGAATTTGGAAGACGGATAGGTTTTGTTGGAGATCTTGTGCGGGATCTGTTAGTTGCAGGAGGGTTCTCGGAAGATGGCTTTGCGATTTTGTCCCGGGTGGATGCTGACGACAAGGGTTTTGTTGTGGCTTTGTCCGCTGCAGGCTGAATGGGTTGTTTCGTAACTGCAGCTCTAGGTCTGTCTGTCTCCTTTGGTGTAGTTTTAGCGATGAGATTAGTCATTGTAGTTGGTGTTCTGGGAGTCCGAGGGAGGGGTGATTTCAGCTCCTTTGTCGAAGACTTCTTAGACGTGGCATTATTAGCATCATTCCCGACAACAATTTTTGCCGGACGTGACGACGGGTTCATAGATGGCTTCGATTTCTTGGTTGCAGCTTTATCAGCAGATTTTCCGTTCATACGAGCAGCGGCAATTGGTGCTCCCTCTTTTTCCTGCTGCATATTTTCTTGTGGAGTGCCCTTGGATTTGACTTTGCCCGAATCTTTCCCTTCCGTCGTAGCTGCAACCATTAAAATGTCTTCTGAGGCCGATTGTTTGCCAGGTGTAGGGGAATCCATGAGTCGAGACGGTAGCTTTGCAGCCCAAGGCTTATTGAGGTTCCCGCTACCCAGGAGCCCGCCATTATTATTATTATTATTGTTGTTGTTGGCATTTGTATTATTTTTATTCCTGTTATCAGGGGACGAGGATGACATCGACCCGCTCATCATAGCACCTTTATCTGCACTGTTGCTCGAAGACATCGTCACGGACCTCTCAATGGGGCTGCCCACATCATCAACGCCACTAGAGATGGTTCTGATAAGCTTCCCAGGGGAATTATTGGCGCTGCTATTGTTATTATTTGTATTGTTGCTGTCCAGATCCGCCGCCTTCCTCAATCCCCACATGGGAGGACTGCCAGATTGGCCAGCGCGTTCGACGGCCACGAAGCTTGCTCTAACCTTAGAGAGAGGGCGGACGGAGCCGGGGCCGTCCTGATCGATTGGGGAGCGGCCCCTCGAAGGGGGTGAAGTTGATGAATTGTTATTATTGTTCTCAAATCGGGCCAGGAGACTCCGGACACCAGTCTGGGCCCGGCTGTCCGACATGGTGGATGACCAGGAGGATCAATAATCAATGCGTCAGCCAGCCAGCTGGTCGGTCAATAGCTCGGATGACGGGGGGTTGGATTGCTGGCGAAATGGTAGGTAGAGAGTGGATACATGCAAAGAGGTGATGTGGACGGAGGTTGACGTGTGCTTGTCTGTAGAGAAGACGCGGAGACGAAACAGATAGAGGAATAGTAATACAGGGGAATATTTCTAGGACGAGGGAGGTTGGTGAAGGAAGTAATTGTGAAACAGGCGACAATGCGACGTTGGAGCTGAAGTCGAGGTTGAGGAGGGAGGATGAGTGAGGCGGAAACGGGAAGGGAGCAACAACGCGTAGGGGGCAGGTAACGTGACTGCGCTTGTGGCAGTCGACGACGAAGGGAAGACTCAAAGAGCCAAACGCACGATTGAATGGGTAGATACTGAGCTAAATGCTACTCTGGAGATGACAAAAATGGATGGTCCTTGGACTCAATATAAGAGTATAAAAATATGTTGGTGATCGCCAACGGTGTTCTTTTGCCTTTTGTTTTCTTTTTCTTGTGTCTGCTGCAGGCCACAGTGCGGTGCGTATATTTACAATGAAAGGAAATAAATAATACAGAAAAAAGGGGCTTTGCCGCTGGGTCAATGTTACACCCATCAACGGCCAGATATAAATAACTAACGAGTGACAAGTAATCATATTATCTCCACTGGAATATATATTCGGGAATCAAGGCTCAACTGGTCTATTGCCTATCTCCCTTCACCACTCGCATGAGTCTGGCAACTTGGATACCTCGATCATATTTCCTCTTAAATAACTTCGTGACTTGCCTGAATGGAGAATTGTTATGTTCTCAGACGATATCGAGTTGAGCAGAATATGGACGCTGGCTCAAACACGTCGTGCAATCTGTCCAGTGGTGTTTGCCCTGAAACCTGACGGGCGTTTCAAACGCCACTGATGATAATGTCATCATTGCACGGTTTCCTAAAAGGATATGACTACTTACTAGTAGTTTAACGGCACAAAGGCGAGTTCAGGCGAATTATCCTTTTATTTTATTTCCTCACAACCGTGATAGAAAATCAATGAAATAAATTGCCCAACCAAAATCGCCCGATCAGGAAAAACGTAAACACAGGGATGTTCCAAACTCTATTTTGGCCGAGGCTCCATTACATAAGCAATCGCGGCCGCGAAATGTTTTCCAATGCTTGGATTTGAGATGCGGAGGATTTTATATAGCATCCAACAGTTATTCCACCGCCATGGCTGCCAGAACACTGAGAATAGGTCAATTGCTTCCTGCCAGCCTCGCTATATTCAATTTTGCTATTACTCACAAATTTTATAGGCCTCATCCCCGGCGACGGAATCGGAAGGGAAGTCATCCCAGTACGTTTATCCAATTCCTTGCTCTCGATGACTCGAGATAACTATAAACGAGAGAGACATGTGTCGCTATCTTCCATTGAAGTTTTGAAATTCTGAGCGACGTTGAAAACAGGCTGGCCGCAAACTTCTCGAATCCCTGCCTTCGTCTCTGGGTCTACAATTCTCCTTTGTTGACCTTGAGGCAGGGTATGATACCTTCAAGAAGACGGGGACGGCCCTCCCAGATAAAACCATCGAGATCCTCAAGAAAGAATGTGACGGTGCGCTGTTTGGGGCTGTCAGGTAACTGAGCTACCTTATTTACTAATATACCCAATTGCAAGAACCTTATTGTACTCATGAAATTTTCCAGCTCGCCCAGCACAAAAGTCACGGGCTATTCCTCCCCTATCGTTGCCCTCCGCAAACGCCTAGACCTATACGCAAACGTGCGCCCCGTCCGTACCACAATAGGCTCCTCTGGCTCCAGCCCTATCGACCTCGTCATCGTCCGTGAAAATACTGAAGACCTCTACGTCAAAGACGAGAAAACCTTCGACTCCCCCAACGGCAAAGTCGCCGAGGCCATCAAGCGGATTTCAGAGCATGCCTCTTTCCGCATCGCCACCATGGCCGGAGACATCGCCCTTCGCAGGCAAAAGATCCGCGATGGCGCTGCCGCAAGCGACAAATCGAACACCAGGTCCAAGCCCATGGTCACCATTACCCACAAGTCGAACGTCCTCAGCCAAACCGACGGTCTCTTTCGCGAGACGGCACGGCGCGCGCTAGCACAGCCCCGCTTCGCTGACACCGTCGCCGTTGAAGAGCAAATCGTCGATTCAATGGTATACAAACTTTTCCGCCAACCTTCTTACTACGACGTCATTGTCGCGCCCAATTTATACGGCGACATCCTCTCAGATGGCGCTGCGGCGCTTGTCGGTTCGCTGGGCCTTGTACCCAGCGCCAACGTTAGTGAAAAATTTGCCATCGGCGAACCGTGTCATGGTTCTGCGCCAGACATTGAGGGCAAAGGCATCGCGAATCCGATCGCGACGCTGCGAAGTGTTGCACTTATGTTGGAGTTTTTGGGAGAAGAGAAAGCTGCCGCTAGGATCTATAAGGCGGTTGATGCGAACTTAGATGAAGGGAAGTTTTTATCACCGGATTTGGGGGGGAAGGCGAAAACGGAGGAAGTGGTGGCGGATGTACTAAGGAGGCTGTGAGAAAATGTACTATTTTGTATGAGTGGTCTGGAGACCACTTAGACTGCAATAGCGCAAGGTGAAAGCGAAAAATTGTGAACCAAGGAATACTTTTTATCAAAATAGATTTCGAATTGAACAACGCAACATGCCAGACGCCATAGCTCTATTAACCCTTACACAACACCATCCAATCTATTAAGATCGCTCTATTGCACCATAACTCCCAAAAATCTAAGCCAAATTCGGACCCAATGCATTTAAAGGTGGAAGGAAAGAAACGAGGGCCATAGCAAATTTCAATCGACGCCCTCGTCGTCCTCGTCATACAACGTCTCATTATTATTATTACCTTCTTCATTTTTTTCCCTCATCGTCAACATCAACATTCTCGTATGCGTTATCGTCACAATCACGAGCACCAGCCTTACCCAAAAGTAACGTAAACAACACCACAAAATATACATCGCCTGTGCTTTTATTCTTCAGCACATAGCGAAGTTGGTGGTTCTTTGCATCGATATATTTAGCCACCTTAATGCTAAAGCCGGGGAGGCGGAGGGAGAAATCTGCGTACACATCCCCATTATCAACACTCCTATCTCTTCGAAAACAGAGGAGAAGAGATAGCGATATCGACGGGTCTGTAGGTCAATAAAACTCACCACTAAATCCCAAATACCCATTCCCAAAATCCGCTTTATACAGTCTCCCCTCCTCAAACACAAATCGATCCCGATTCCCCTCAACCAAAAAGAACTTCCTCCTCCCCGCCGGATCATTAGGAATATTCAATTTCCTCCGAACTTCCTCTCCATCACCCTCCCCACCTTCTTCAATGACCTCCTCCTCTTGGTCCTCGCCCCTCCCCTCTTCACTTCCCACCATATCCCCTTCCTCCCTCTCCCCGACAACCCCACAAACCCTCAAATAATTCCAACTTGACAATGCCGGCCCATACAAATACGGCTTATCCGCATACGCATCCCCTTCTAACCCGGGGTCAATAGCCCACTTAACAAACTTCAGCGCCTGGTTTGTACCCGGCGGCAACCTGTCGCGGATGGGGCGGTCGAAATCGTTGCCGAAGACAAGCTCTGCACCAGGAATCGCGCGCTTGGGGACGAAGGAGATGGCGATAGAGTATTGGTCGTTTGTGTGGGCGGGGTGGGAGAAGTATGGGCAGGTGCGCGGGGAGTTCCGGGGGAGGCCTGAGGGTAGATAAAAGTTAAGCAGAGTGGACTGGAAATGCCCTTGGGCAGGGCCGGTTCTACGGACCTGTGTACTCTTGTATGCGAACACGGAGGTCGATGGTGGCGTGCTCTGTTTCTATGAGGTGGGGAACGGAGGAGTTGACGGCGACTGGCCTGTGGGTTGAAGGGTTGTAGCCGGGACCTGCTGTGACGGAGAGGGTGTAGCTCTGTTCTCCGGGAGGCATTATGAGGATGACCCTCTCTTTTCAAGAGTCGTATATTTATATACGTAGAAACACAATGGAAAACGCTGGAAATCGTATCCTATGTAAATAAGCCAGACGTCTAAAAAATATCGGAACAAGAACCATTCACTTCTTCACTTCGATCGGTTCAGATATTGTACACCTGTATCACTTCAATTGAAAGGGATTGGGTTCTCTTATCGCTAGTCTTCCAAGTAAATAAACCGACGGTATCAGGTGTCATGGAGACGCGGCGGTGAGAGCACTGCAAGAGACGGCCTATACATTTTATATCAAACATAAAATATACGTGCGTGTTTCATATCAATAACACGCAGATGGCTGTTGGTCATAAATAGTAGGGTTAAACTTAACAACATGATTAGACTTACTTAGGTACCAGGCGATGGTAAACTTTGCCCCCCAAGAATGTTTCTGGATAATTTTCATATGATAGACCGATATACATTTTTTCTCCCTAACCTCGTATGTTATAGCAAAATGGCTACGTCACGAGGAGGGGCGCTATTCTGAAAAATATATATAGATATCTACTCGTATCATCTTTACCCCATTTCCCTTCAGAACGAGCGGGGAACGGGCCAGATGTTTGGCTGGTGCTATGGAGTCGAGAATGGGCATCAAGTTAATATGATCCCTGCTATACGTAGTGAAAAAACCCCACGAGTAATCATCCGGAACACTGGGAATTGGAAAGCTGTTATATTGTACGATATCTATATGGTGACACGGCATACATATCCAAAATAACACAAAAAGGAAAGAAAAAAAGTTGAGAAATCCCAAGAAACTGCTCCAGGATAAACAATACGGCGGAATGTCTAAAAGTAAGTATGGAAAAAAAAAATAAAATAAAGAAAAATAAAAAGGAGAGAAATCAGCAGCCAACGTCCGATACAACACACAAGAAACACCTAACGAAATGCAAAGAATGTAGATTGGTGAGCCCTATCGCGATTTACCCCTAAGACTTGTCCGCAATTCCAGAGTCCTCAAAACCATCCTCACCCTCCTCCTCCTCTTCCACAATCTCAATCGCAGAATCCGGCCGCCTCTTCCTTTTCTTTCCCCGCTGGATCTCTACATTCACAAACCTGTCGCAAGAAGGTGTAATCGGCTCGCTCCCAACAGGGGCAAACCCAGACATATCGCCTTTCGGGGTGCTACAGTGTTCATTGTCGCCAGAGCTATCATTTTGTCCAACTTGCAGGCTCTGGGGACTACCAATGCCGCCGCCATATAAAGCAGACATTCCCCGTTCCCATTCCATGAGTTCCTGAGCAGTGGCAGCAGCTCTTTCTCTCGCCGCATGAATGGTTTCCCGAGAAAATAATTGTTGTAGGGAGTGCAGTCGAGATTGCAAACGCGCCTTGTCCGCACGAAGTGTTTGTATTTCTGACTGGGCTTCATTCAACGCGTTGGTAAGCAACGAAACACGAACGTTTATTGCGCCCATTTGTTTCTCATGACTGCATGATTGAGAAACGATCGCTTCGTGATGTTCGGATTTAAGTTGTTCAATTTTCGATTCGAGGGCCGTTAACTCCGTTGTGCGTTGGTCCAGTAGCCGCTGCATCTCTTCCCTGATGGCTCGCTGATCAAGCTCACTTTGTTCAAGATCTATGATCCTTTGCTTGTACAGCTCGTTCTGACCGTCTAAGGCCAAGTTCGCTCTTCTGAGACTAGAAGCTTTTTCCATGGAACTGATAGTGTCATCTTCCAGTTTCATATTGAGTTCTTCCAGGATCTTGAGATCGACTCTATATCTTTCAATGGCGTTGTTTAGGCGGGTTTTGTCAGTTTCCAAGATCTCTATATCTTGCTCTAATTTTTGCGTTTTCATTCGAACATGCATCAGGTCCGCTGCCATGGAGTCGCTGGCTTCTTCAAGGCTTTTTTTCTTTTTACCTGTCTGTTCCAAGCGATGTAAAGTCATGTTGAACTGGTTTCGCAACGCTACTTCCCGATTTTCACAACCAGAAACCTGTTCACGGGTTGACGCAAGATCCCGGACTAGAATGTTGATTCTCTCCACAAGCATGTCAACAATTTCCTTCCAATTGGCTAGATCTCCACTTACTGTCTCACCAGGCACGGCTCGCTCGAGTTCGATTCTGGCTTGACGAAATCGGGCGCCCATATCCGAGAGTATTTCCGAGGCACTAGTACCATTAAATCCATGGCCAGAGAGGTCTTTCGCCACGGTTTCGAGCGCTTTGAGAGCTCGAGATTCTCGAGATACGGCTTTGCGTAAGGTAGTGGCGATTTGCGATAAAAAGTTTGGTGGAGGCGAAGCTGGACTATTTAGAGAGCTGTCAATAGGATTTCGGTCGCGAGTACTTGCTTCATTGGAGCTAACAATTGCGCGCCATTCTTTGAAAAGGGCGCGTTTTTCCTGTCTCATATTACGGAGTTGAGCATTTAGCGAGTTGTTCTCCGCTTGCTGCTCCTGGTCTTGAAGAGCAACCTGTGTTGACGCGTCTGAAGTGCGTAAATGACTCGAAGAAACGCGGGAGGGAATGGGACTGGATGAAGTGGTGATCATCTCGTTGTCCATAATGGTATTGTCGTCGCCAATAAATATCATCTCGTCATCCTCGTTTGCAGTTTGGGACATCCATTCACTCTCTGCATGTGACGAACCCTCATACGTCCTCAACAGGGCCTCTAATTCCTCAATCCTTTGTCTTGCCATAGAGAGCTCTTTAATTCTTTCCGGGGTACGGGGTATACGGTCGTCTTGAGCTTCGGTTTTCACATCTCTTAAGGCGCTTAATTCTCGGCGGAGGTTCATCAGTTCTTCTTCTTTAGCCTTTTCCTCTTTCTCCTTTTCCCTCTTCCTTTCAATAATGCAATTCATCTCTTCACTTAGTCCAAACCGCGCAATGCGTCGTCTAGCCCTGGGATCAAGAATTGCACTACACGACAAAAACTGGAAAGTTTGCGTCTCAGATGGCAGCTCTGGGCACTCATATTTTACCCCATCACCGTCGGTTCGCAGAGTAGGCTCTGAACGACGATGACGCGCTCTTTTGGCGTTAGTTTCTTTAGAGGATGGGGAATCCTGTGAATAAATTCTCGTCCGCTTAATTGCTGGGGTTAAGCCGGTTGACAGATCGTTATCTAGATAACTAGATAGTGACTCAACGGGAGGGCCGGGGTCCGAAAACCGGACCCTTTTCGCAACCTTGGTTTTTCTTGACGGCGTGCGAGGTTCCGCGAGAGAGGGTAGCGACGAGTTAATACTTCCTGTGGCATTTGCTACTTGCTTCATATTGCTCTCCACCGTTGCTGGTGAATATGCGCCGCAATATCGCTTCCTGGCTGTGTTCTTATTTTTGCAAGCCATGATATTGTCTTTCTCTAATAAGTCACATCTGTAACTGTTCGGTAACAGGGAATTGGATTTTTTCGAGTCTAGTATTGGGAAATTAGTAAATTGCGCATTGGTTACACGAATAAAGCAAGATTGATGTTGAGAAGTTATAAACGGAAAGATGAACGCAGGTTTCGGGGTATTTGAGCAAGAAGCAGGATAAGAGAGGAATGGCAATTTCAGCATCCCTGCGGGAGCCTTTTATTTATGTTTTCAAGATGAAGAGAAGTTTGTAACCCTGACTTACCCATCACGACCTATTTCCCATTATATTCAAAGATCGTGACAAATGCCAATGTTGAATACGACAAGGAGTGCAAGAACCATGCATGCGCTCTCCACTTCTTCCGGAAAACTTTTATCACCCAAACTGGGCAACTCGACAAGAGAAACAAAACGAATTAAGTTATAGGCAGCAGAGCCGTCAAACCTGGGGTGCATGAGAGATATATGGCTTTCGCCCAGACAGTTGATTCCCCCAATTGGGACAATCAAAACAACGCCGCTAGTCAGAGCCCGCGGGGAACGAAAAATGAATCCCGAATCAGACGGTCAGGTACAGATTACCTCGTCAAAGTCAAAGAAACCCTGCCTGGCTGTCGTTGGGCGGTCTGTGCAGAACGCGCTTTTCAACAGCACACTTGGAGTTGGAGGACTTTTTCTGCGGAATGACTGCGAGTTTGTAACGCCGTGGATTTCTCTTGCTAATTGACATCAATTAATCCTTTCTTCCAAAATTATCATACTGACGTCTCCTTTGGTATATGCTTTGCGTTGGGGCATTTTTGCCTTTGTTCCAACGAGATTCACAATTGCCCGATTAGGCTAGATGTAAATAAACAAAAGCCGCCGTAGTACGCGTTCCGAGGCGTCCATCTAGCGTGACAATGACTTCACATCGCGGCGCTTTGATTGAGCGGAAAACTTGCATCTGATTATCATATCTTCTTGATGGTCCATGGAGCTCCACTAAGCTCGCGATTTTGGGAACATTCGATGGTCGCAATAATTGAGTTGGGTATAACGTGATTGCTTCTGATATATATACAGATTACTACGCAGGTATAAATCAAAATGTCGTTTCTGGCGACAGTGATTTAGGGAAGCGACTGGGGATCGTGCTGTTGCCGAGCTGGAAATCCAGCATCACTCTGCGAACCATCCCTCACTAACCTCTGGTTCCTTTTTGAGGGGAACCCTCAAAATATCCCAAACACTACTCTTTGGTATTGGCCTGGAATGTCTACTAGAAACAGGCAATGAGTATCTTAGAGGATCGATCTTGGTGATCGTCATCGGGGATAGCCCTTCACTCCTGTCGATGAGATGGCCTGGCAACAGGAGCGTGAGCAAGACCAACACGGGTCCTAATATTTATATCATGTGATCGGAAGGCAGTTTTAAGCCGAGGCTTGTTGGAAGGTTATAACTCTCGGAATCTCGAGCAGATTTATCGTCGAAAACGCCATCATGCTACTGCGATTTGTCAGTCAAGGAATCTAATCCAGTCACTAGGAGGAAAATTCGCTTGCGAACATGAATCGCCCATTTAGCTGAAGAGACAGAAGCTTTGAAGCTTGCTCCACCAACACCCAACACTACACAAGGTTCATCTTTATAAAGGCTCTCAACACCAGCTAATATTTCACTACTTTATCCTTTTGGAGGAATTCTCCTTTACATGCTAATCTCGAACAGCCCTAATTCATCCCCCCGGCCATCGCGCGTTCCCCTCTGCGCCTTCTTTTAACATGACTTCTCCCCTCTTCACCATCCAGACAGCGGAGGGTGTCCTAACATGCACCCAGCCGCAGGATGCTGTGTACCTGCTAACCTTCAATTTTGCGCCGGATAACCGGTTGACGGAGGATTTCTGTCAGGCTATGCTCCTCTCCCTGGACATAATCCAGTTCAAATACCCGCCAGGAGTTGTAATTACCACCTCCGCCATCCCGAAGTTCTACAGCAATGGCCTTGATCTCCAAAAGGCCGTGACGACCAAGGGCTTCTTTGAAAACAACCTCTTCGCTCTTTTCAAGCGCCTGTTAACGTAAGCTTGATATTTATTGCGTGGTTCCCGTCCCCAGTTATTTTGTATTTGTACCTTTTCCCCTTTGAGACAGGTACATTCGGCTTACCGGTCCCAAAATTTCGCGTGTAGTTACCCTCTCCCCACTGTTGCTCTGATAAATGGCCACGCTTTCGCAGGCGGTTTCATGACAGCCATGTACCATGACTACCGCATCTTCAACTCCTCACGCGGCTTCCTCTGTCTAAACGAGGTCCATTTCGGAGCCGCCCTAAAACCCGCCATGTGCTCTATCTTCCGAGAAAAAATTGCAAATCCGGCAATATTCAGGACAATAGTACAAGAGGGATACCGCTTTAGTGGCAGGGAGGCACTTGAATATAGCATTGTCGATGCTCTTGGTGGCGTCGACGTGGCACTGGCGTTAATTGAGAAGAAAAAGCTGACGAAGCTGCCCATTTCTGGGGTTTTTGGTCAGTTGAGGAGGGAGATGTATAGGGAGACCTATGAGCTTTTAGAGAGGTGCGGAGATGATACAGCGGAGGAGGAGAAAGAAGCGGAGAAGGAGTTGAAAGTGAACGAGAGTGGATTGAAGCGGGTGGAGGAATGGCAGCGGCGGGGAGGGAAAGCGGCGAAGCTGTAAGAGCTACTTTAGGAATGAAATGTTTTGGTATATCATGAGAGCTACACAGATATTAGTTACATGGGTAGTACAGAATTATATATTGTACGGTACGAAATTGACTGTACATTTGCTAGACTTTTTGTGCGAAATAATCAATACGGTTATTTATCTAGTCATATTTATAGTCTATTGCAAGTGAGTAGGTAGTATTAGAGATGGGAAATTAAGAAGATTCCTCTATGAAAGTAAACATGTTGGTTCGCTCCTCCCAGTGGTGTCATCTGCAACACCCCGCCAAGAACGCATCTCTCCGTTGTTTTGTTTGTCTGGCGAACCCCACTGTTGTGATAATTACGACAATGCGCGGCATGATGCTTCCTACCTCCCTTACTCCAGGCAGCAATCTGTTCTACGATGAAAGGATGGCTAGTCTTGTTCAACCCGGTGTTGAGGAGCCCGAGCGAAATCCAGCCCTTCGCGCGCTATCTGATAATCCTCAAATGCCAGTACTGGACAGCAGCGAAAAAGGCGCTGCCCGCAAGGCCAGCTCCCCCTTAGTCTTTCTCCCCTCAGAGATACTCTACATAATCCTATCTTTCCTTCCATCACCTAGTCTGGCGGCGATGTCTGCCACCTGCCGCCACCTGTTCAAGCACACCCAGAGCGACTTCCTCTGGATGAACCTCGTCAACTCCAATTTGCCGAAACCACTCAGTGACCCTGCGCCATTTAATACCTGGAAAGAATTATACATATCCCAATTTCCGATGTGGTTCGTGGCGCGCAACAAGATCTGGTTCTCTGATGTGATCGACACCGGAAAGCTTATAGTGACGAGATACAACCCCCGCAAGTGTATGATCGAAGGCTATCGGGTCGTTGCAAAACATACTTTTCGACAATTCGAAACTTGGAGCTATGACCCTGAGGTTCTTATCCACTCATTCAAACCACAAGTCTCTCTGTGGATGGACGATCCTGTCGTGCAACTGTTCAAATTTACCCGCTCGCCATTTAAACGCTCCATCAATTGGCGGAATGGGGAGATCCGAATGCCCATGGCGCTCGAAGCGCAGCGCGTCTTTAACAATTTTGTTTTGTGTGCCAAAATGCCCCACGAGGACAAGGAGGACCCTGGAAAATTTGTGTGGCCGCCTCGAATAATACCGTCCGACGAACGCGTCGACGTCTCCTATAAGCAGGATTTGTCATTCAAGTCGACAGCGAATGTCCCACACAGTTATGAGAATATTTGCACGTCAGCTTTCCGAGTTAGGCGATGGGCGCAGCTTGGGAATGTCGGTGCCGTTTTTGATATAAACAATACTCGACATGGTGTATCCACTTTTGCATCATTGCAGCCTGAGCTATATACCCCGACGCCAGAAAAGCCTTACCAAGGTATTTGGGTGGGCGATTACTCTGGCCATGGGTCTGAATTCCTACTTGTGTTGCAGCGGGATGATCCATTTGAGCATTCACTGGGCACGAAACAGCAAGGCGCTGAGGGCGATTCGTCAGGCTCCATATATTCCTCCCTGGCAGGCTCTTCGTCCCAAACACCACGAGGGAGGCTAGAAGCCATAAAATTGACCGGTGACCCGAACGTACCTCGCGGCCAAATAACATTTTTCGCAGAGGATATCGGACCGGAAGGATTAATCAGGATCGCTGATGAAGATCTCTTCAAAGGAGCGCGGGTGGTGCGCAGCCAGGGCCATATCGCGTCAACAAATTTCAGAGATGGTGAGATTCCGTGTGATTCCTTCTGCCTGTTTTTTTCCTATTTTAACAATTTTGTTGCCGTCCACCCTTTCCACATCCTCTCCTGTGAATTGAGTAGTAGTTTCCCTATCAAGTTCGTCTATACATGCAACTTCGTATTAATTTAGATTGATTTTTCGTCACAGACAAGTTCATCCCTGCTCAGCTCTTCCTTCTCTCATACGACTGTATGGCACTTTTCTGGGAAGAATTGAAGCACGTCTCGTACTATCGACGAGTCGATATTGATGGTCTTGTTAATCAAGAACTGGAGTAATATGAGACCGGATTGCTTTGGCGATAGGCGAACTCTCCGTTTGCCAATTCCCTTGGACCTGCTAGACGCTGCGTGTTATTTCTTCATTTTACCGAACAACGAGGTGAGCTGAATGATAGCGATCATATCCAATTGTCGCCCAGAGCACGCGGCCTCAATACTTCTGATGATCGCTTTTCTGATTACTTACCACTCAATTTTTTCCGCACTAATGCCTATCAGCTGCTGTATCTGTTTTCGATTCCATGACTTTCTTGAACTTCTCTCAAGGTTCCGCTAGAACTGAGTGAAGATAAATAGAGCCTTTTCCGTTACATTGATGCATCACGGTTCGGCCGACTGACCCTTTTATGCAATAGAAATAGGAGATGACCCTAGATTCTCACCTCTGCGACTAAAATTGGAACCTTAGATTGCCATATATATTTGAGCGATCTCGCATGGTGGTGACAAAACTGATGGTCCCCTTAACACACTCACATCCTATCTCCATTTATGCAATAGCAATTATCTCGTACGACGGGGGAAACAACGGTATGCACTATGCAAATTGGCGAACAACGCAATGGAGCCATTTCATCTGTTGCGTAAAGCGGATCAGCCCGACCAGAGTCACTTATTTATCACATAGAAGTTCTCTTTGTGTTGGGAAAAGCAGAAGAGGAAGGGATTCGAGGGGGAGACGTTGACTGGCAAGGAGAAGCAAGTTTTAGCGGTAAGAAAGAACGTACTGCGGCGGAAACGTTTAAGTTTGCCATTAGGCGTCTATGTATTGACATCACCTCATTAGGAGGAAGAGGCGGAAACTCCGGAATCGAGAAAGAGGAGGGAGGAGGAGATGTTAGGATCAATGGAGGGGTAGGGAAAATGGCTTACGGAGAAAAGGAGGTAAAGTGTGGATCGGTTGAAAAATGTTGGCTACAGTTTTGTTTGTTTTTAAGCTTTTGATAATCGATTTTCAACGTTTACTTTTAATCTGTTCTCTTCTCTATATCCTCCTCTCTTTTAACCAATTGCGCAGGGACGTATTGAATGCCGGAGATGCTCTATTGCTTACACGGCTAACAAACGTGAGACTGAGAAACCAAGAACTACGAACAGAAGGACATGCATCCCAATTTCCCCAATAACCTGTGTGTGTCGAACCGTATCCGGTATTGACATGCCTCCAACAATGTTATTCTTCCCGGAGAGCAGATCGTTCCGAATCAGCGCCCTCCATCTTACTTATCAAATACTTATTATTTCCATAGAAGTTCTTCAAGAAATCTATGGCTAACAGAAATACAATGTACAGTAAAGAAGCTGAATACCTCATATTCGATCTTGAGAGAGCTTGCGGCCGCGGCAGCAGAAGCCACTGGCGCAATACTATATATCGAAGTGAAGAAATAACCCTGATGGCCTGTATAACAAAGCATTTTACCTAGTGAGAAGGCAGCTGGCAAGATTTCGACAGCCTTCGATGGCTTGCGACGGACCTCAAGACGACTTTCGGCATACCATGGAACTTGTCAAGACCTTGCCGCTCTTTCAGACACGACCAGCTGTAAAGAAACTGAAAGCGGAAAATTTCTTCGATCAGACAAGCCTCCCCACCACCCCAGGTATTTCCCACTCTAAAAGTAATACTTCTGACTTGGCCACGTTACCCCGTCAGGGTTTGATTAAAATCGATCATCCAACCGTCGAGGATAAACCATCGAATTCGCCCTCTATTCTGCTGACCAGAGACCACCAGGAAAAGCATCTTCAGACCAGAGGGCGGGTAGTTTCTGAGAAGGCTGGAAAGAATCCAAAGCTAAGTAAATCTTCAACAGCCGATTAGATGAGGTCCTCCACCAATAAGTCGAGTGGTACCTCATTAACCAAATCATCGGAAAAATCTAGAGGATTTTTCCTTGACTTCACAAGGAAAATGGCTTTGTCCAGCAAACCTTATCCTGACGTCTATATGGTTGGAAGAAAAGCTAAATATTTTGCAGTGATGAACTTTGGCGTTTTCCCCTTCAGCATGCTACTTTAGCTTCTATGGACTTTTCTCAGGCAAAGAACCTCTTTCTCTTTGCCTTGATCCTTTGGCAGAGATATCAGACGAAGATTGCAAATCTTCTCCAAGAAATTGATCGATTCACGCAGCTGTGCAGGAGGACGAGTTTCACTTCCAGCAAAGATGCAGGATTTGCAAACGGGTATCCCGTGCCTCGGACCCAAGCCGCTTTGGATGAGGGCACGTTGATTGAATCCCCCAATATATATACCCACGGACATCCTCTCCAATGCAACCCTGCGGCAAAGCAGAATGACTTACTGGACGCAATCCGAAAGCCATTTCAACACACCACCATTCGGGAGTTATATGATGATTTAACTAAGAAGGGGTTGAAATGTTGTGTCAAGTATCTTGCCCAGAGATTCATCGAAGTTTTGAGGTCGAAGTTTAGGCATGAATTGCGCAGCAGCTCCAACCAGATTCCAACACTATTAGTGTTTACGACCAGAAAGCTCACGGCCGCGAAGAGATTCAATCTCGAGACCGAAGTTTATTTCCATTTGGAGGAGGAAAATGAAGATATAAACTCCGAGGCCGCAGCTGATATCTTAAGCCAGGGAAGAATTTACACTCCAAGAGTTGACGGGTTGTTTCCAGGCCCAGGTGGGGAAATATAATTCTGGAGCGCTGGCAAAGGCTGTTTTCAATTATGAAGCCAAGTCGTGTGTTTGAGAGTTCCCTGTTTTGTTTCAATTTCCCAGGGTTTGTCATTTTGCTATCCGCAATGACTGTTGGGATGAACAAAGTCACTATTTTGGTTGCCGAGCAGCTCTCATGTTCGCCTGATGCTGGCTGATCATGTGCCAGGAGGTACGATTGTTCGTAAAATTATTCCGTATCTCTGATTTTACTTGCATAGCAATTGGATCATACTACTCATTTGCTCGATAACTTAAGTACATGTATATATGATGGCCGTCTTCGCCTGGCAGGTGGGGACGAACAATGAACCACGTGACCGCCATATTTCACCGAGGGACAACCTTGGAAGCTTGGAACAGTTCAATTGTTGTAGTCCTTCATTTACATATTTTTATATACGTCATAGCCGTATTTACTCTGACGGATTGTGCTGCCTTGGACATCCCTGGATATTAGTTGATTGTTTCAACAAGAAAACAGTGGGACACACATTCCATATTGGGCCGGAATGGACATGCGCATCAGTGCCCAATTGCCCGACAACCCGCCAACATTGTCTGCCTGATCCTGAGAACGACCCCCAATTGGCTATCCACGATTCCTTGCCCTGCGAATATTGAGGTTTTTGCCCATGGGCGACGGACATCATTGGCGCAGAAGGGAGCGCTTGCGGGGCGATCTGGAGGTTCAACTCCGCACCTGTCAACGGCCAGAGGGCCACAGTGAACCTGTGATTTCCACACGCAAGGGACGCTTGGTTGCGATTAAGAGATAGGATCTTGTGAGTTTATTCCCCTGTGGCAGCATGCATGTCAACCTTCTTATTGGGTGTGGAGGACCCCCGCACCCTGCGGATAGTTTCCATCTGGCTCTCCAGGCGCCGTTCCTGTCATTATGTATCTTCGAACCCACAGGAACTAGCTGACGAAGCTATAAATAAGTATGAAAACGATCACTGTTTGTGAGAAGATGCCTTTCCTTGGACGCTGATCCTGAATGGAGGACGCTTTTCCGGTCATTGCTGCCCAAACCAGGGCTCAGCTTCCTTCCCTGTAATCCCAATGGTCCAGTTCTCCTCCCTGTTTGGTGTATTTCCTTGTATACCAAACGTGCTTCCTGGTTTTTTGGGATTCTCCCAGGAACAGGTGAAAGCTGCAATTTGCAGCCATTGATTTAAGGTTTTCATGGGCTATGCGAAACCGTCACACGTCCACTCCCTGATACGGGACGCGCCTGATCTTCAAGGAATATTCGCGTACCCTGTGTTGATTTGGCGGTGTGATTTTGTTCCGTTCGCCTTTAGGCCTCTTGTTTTCTTATCCCTCCGCCAGTAAGACTGGGAGAGATAGATGAAACTGATGCCAGTTTTGGAGGCCCATTCTCCATTTTTCGGTGGCTGAGGAACTAGGATCAAGTAGCAAACCTCAGACATTATTCCCGAAACTTACCCCTTCACGGTCATGTCTTGTGTTTTGCCAACGTCATTCTTGACATTCAGCGCCAGCTTCCAACTAAGTGTGGAGCCCCTGGGTTCTGCCTTGGTCACCTCGAAGCCAATTACTCCTCGTTTACTGGCTAGTATAGGCTTGTTATAGTATAAGAAGCACATTTGCCCCCTTGGTGCTGCTTATTTCCTCTCTGATCGAGTTTGATGTCCATTGACTGTCAAACTAAATTATGTCTTCTCAAGGAAATTTCCCCTATCAAGGAAGAACGCCAAATAGGGATCAGACTTATTACCCAGTGAGCAGTGATATACTTGCATTTCCCCCTCCTCGAAGGTCAGTGGAAATTGGTCAAGGAGCAAAGAGGACCGGGAAATCAATACAAGCATACTCACTTAAAATCATGCTAGCGCGAGTGTTCTGAACCGAGAATATGAACCACAGGCATACCGGCCAACAGCAGAGGCTCCTGGGTTGTATCACTCTAGGTAGTTCTGAACTTCCACTCTTAGCAACTCGTAATGGACACTGAGAGCCTGTCATTTATTTTAGTGGTAATAGGACATCCCCTCCATCATGGGAGCTTTCTCGAGAATCGCTAGAAACCTCCCGATCTCCCGATCATGGACGACTCAATGAACCCCATATTTTATACAACAACCCTGGTAGAACACTGATCAATACCTCGTCTTACGATCGATATTCCAATGTTTCAGCTGCACCAAATCTAGGACCTATTGGTCAACAACCGCGTCCCCCTCCTGGTATTGGGGAATGGGACGCCCCACCCGTGCATTCTTGCCATGATTCTCTGATGCGAGATCCAGATTCACCCCCGTCAATGGAGACATTTGATTTCTTTCCTGAACATACCAAGAGACGCGCACCAGAACATGCGAAAAGCGGTGCCAAATACCACCCACAGAGACGGCCATCCAACCGCGATGAGTTCGATGGGCCTACTCAGTTTCTAGATATGCCTTCTCCAAGGACTATTGCCGAACAGGAGAAAGATTTGCCTCACTTGCCTACTAGCCTAGATGCCCAAGAGCAGGATAAAATCCTTTATGAAGTCAATGATCATTTGTCCAGGTGTGCTTTCAATTTTGTTGCAAAATATCAGTTCCCCATTCCTGTGGAACCAGACAAGAGACAGGTGAGAATACCAGCCGACCGGGAGTGGACAGAATGGGTGTATCTCTTGAAACGATTAGCTACCAAGCGCCGAATTCCTGCCAGAGTTCTTTATAATGGCCAAATCAAGCATTTTGTGACAGTCCTGGAAAACTCCTTGGAAATGCGCCACGCGGCTAAGCACCAATCACGACCAGTGAAAGATGATAGGAACATTCTCCAGCTGATATCTGCGGGAACTCAGGTTGCTAAAATTCTCAAGGATGCCTCCGCCATGGAATTTTTAGACCAACTATATTCACGAACTGAAATTCTAATTCATGAACGACGAAGTCATCTCGGAGGAGCGTTAGCCAAACCATGAAATACAGCAAAATCCTAAGGAAAATGAAGAAACCGGGGCTGCGGACTCGGTTTCTGATATACTTCATCATTTTACCGAAGGATCCATACCGTGCGGTCAAGCCATCTCACACCCAAAATATATTGTCCTTTTGACCACCTGGCAAAAAATGGCCGCCGGGCGTTGTGATCACTTCATAAATGTTTTTTTTGTTTCTCTTTTTTTCTGATGTTTTGAAGCCGACTAGCCACATTCTGACAAGGTCCTGACGTTTCCGTGGATTTGCCATCTCTCTTGTCATGCCACACAGCGGAGTCAACCGATCTCACATGAAAACTGCACTTTCTGCTTTCACCTCCTAGGGCAATGGGGACCATAGCTGCGGCCCAAGAAATCGTTCCCATTCCTCCCAATATGACCTTTCTTCTAGCCTTCTTCTGTGCCCTGGGCTCGCGGCATGGGCAAAGCCAATATTCCGTTCTACCACATACTCTCATTCTCTTCTGACGTTGTGCCGAATCAGTTGGAGTTACATTTCTAATTATCTTGCCGGCTTTATTTCTGCTGAGCTGACCTTTTTCCATTCTCACATGCCCTTTATTGTTTTATTTTCTGGTGTTCCAGGGAAACAAGTTACCCTTGTTGAGATTTTTTCGCCATAAATTTTAGGCAAAAGATATATATACCCCATTATATACGTATCTCAACTGGAGGCAAGAAGCCAGTTGAAGAACACCTGTCTACTTAGCCAATTGTTTTGCAATTTTTCTGCTACTCTTCTCCTTTTTGCACTTCTATTGTTTTCATTTATTTTCCCACGCGCAAACAGCTTTGCATTGATTTTTTTTTATTTTTTTTTATTTTTATTTTTATTTTTTTCATTTATTCATTTATTTTCACGTTCTAAGGCCGTTTCTGTTCAAGTTCTTTGCGCCATACCCAGCACCTCCTTTTACCCTTGTTTGTCCTCCGTTGGCTCTTATCTGCTTTTAGCTTTGCTTGCTTTGGATATACTTCGGCTTTATAAGTACTCTTTGCATTTGGGTTACACATGGTATATACATTCTGTACTGTTATGTTTGAATTTTATCGTTTTCCTTTCCCTTTTTGGATCGACACTTGACTTGTTCTGGAGTTTATCTTCTCCTTCTTTTATTATGGTTACTATTATCCCGTGTCAAGGTTAGCCATTAATATCAATATCTGAGTGTGGAGCTAACACAAAATAAATTTCTTCGGCCATCAATGGTATCAGAGGGGTAGCAAAGTTGCTGGGTTCTTCAAAAATATCTACAATGTCAACAGAGCGCAATAGGCGCGTCACATAACCCCAACATGAAAAAGAAAGCAAGTTTCGCTATTTTAGGAAGCTCGTTTGCCGAAAGCCTTCATCAGCCTTTCCAATCGCGTCAACCACATTCCTTTCCAGCAGAAAAACCCACCAAGCCCTACAGCAGATGACAACATAACCGCCAAAATACTGGTTAAAACTAGACCCTGTCGCCTCGCCTTCTGCACGATCGTTGAATATGGTTGATTGCTAAAGCTGACACATGAATACTGGGTTGACCATCCTAGAAACGGTAGGCGACGGTCGAGCATCTCTTCAACCGATTTGCGCATCAAGTAAAGCGGCGACGTCACGCCCCAACGCATCTCAATGTAGTTGTGGAGTGACAGGTTGTTGATGGCATGTGCGTCTGGCGTGCGATGTTTTGTGTATGCCGCCAGAGCAGCGGCGCGTCTTTCTTGCTGCCCATGAGGCAGGGCGGTGGAGGCTTTGTACACACCATACTCATCGAGGAAATCGAAGAGGATGCGCACGTCTTCGAACCCTGCGTTCAGTCCCTGGCCGTAGAATGGCAGCATGGCGTGGGCGGCATCGCCGATTACCACGACGCTGGAGTCGAAATGGTATGGCGAGCATTTTATGCTGATAAGTGGCAGGTGCGGGTTCGAATTGAACTGCTCTTGGAGTGAATTTGGGGGAATGAGTTCCGGGGACACGCCGGGAAAATATTTGTTGAAGAATCCCACGATGGTTTCCGGCGCGTTTTCCAGCGCGGTGAAGTGGGCTTCGGATGCAAAAAAGGTGCAGGTGAAGGTTTTATCCGGCGATGGGAGCGCGATGAACATGAACTCCCTCCCAGGCCAGATATGGAGGTGGTTTGGCGAGATTGCGAAATCATTGGCATCTGCCGTTGGCTTGATTTGGAACTCGCACCATTGTACATCAGCGTATTCTTGCTGATAGTTCACGCGTGCATATTTCATCAGGTGGTATCTGGTGGCAGAGTGCGAGCCATCAGCGCCGATAAGGAAGTCGAAGGTGATTTCGATCTCTGGCGCTCGCGTGAAGGCAATCGGCTTGCCGTCCTGTGTCGTGCTGGTAGCTGCTGGCCCTGCAGCGTTTTCAGGCTTCCTAAGCTCGAACCAAGCTTTCTTATTTTTGAAATCCGCGCCGGTCAGCTTGTGGTTGAAGAAGAGCTTTACATTTGGGCATTTCTCGAGCTCGTCGAGGAGGAGTTCGTTAAGCCGGCCGCGGTCAATGGAGTTTATATGCTAGGGAATATCAGCGAGGGAAGGACGCTTTGGTAGTTTTAATTAATCAGGACGACGCAGACTATGTGTTTTTTTGCCCTACCCTGCCATGAACATCATACGGCTGCGGCTCTTCTGTCAGCTTGCCCGACTTGTCCTTCCTATGAACCATGCGACCACGCATGGGGATGGTTTCGTCCATAACGGCATTTATGAACCCCGGCCGATTGGTCTGCTTCATGGAATTGATTCCCCGTTCTGAGATGGCTAGGTTGATGGACTTGGTGAAATTCAGGGGCGTCGTCGAAGCATTGCGGAGATCTATGGATATTCAACGATTAAATTAATAATAAGTCTTCAATGACGGCAAAACCGAGCTCGCATATTAAACAAAACATTTCTTCCTGCAGATATATACAACCAAACCTGCCGGACGGGAAAAAAAAAAAAAAAAAGCCCAATTTGATATGAAAACTTCGGTGTAACACTTATTATCAAGATGGGGGGTCTGCGATCTCAACTCATGTGACAGCAGCCCTCACCACACTTGCATGGAAAGCGATGTCACACCAGCGAGAAGAGCGTCGCACATACCTGCACGAAGTTCGTAGACCTCCACATCGTCACCCCGACTGGCGGCATACAGCGCGGCAAGAGATCCGACTGGTCCTGCCCCGACGATCACTATCTTTTCTTTTGTTGCCGCCATTACCGCGGTTGGGTGAAATGGGAAGCGCCAGAAGGAGAGGAGGTGAGGGAAGAGGATGGGCTGCTCCATGACTGAATTAGAGAGTCATCACTCAGCACCCCACCCCGCCCTTTAGATCAGAACTTATATCCGCGCTATCAGGGGCTTTAAGAGCCGGGACCAGGACGAAACGTCCCGCGTTCTTCGGGGCTTACCTTAGAATATCCACGTGACTGTGCGCCGTTCCGCGTCTGTCGCGGCTACACTTGACAGTTACTGTTGAGTTCTATGTTGACCCCCCCCAAAAAAAAATCCAGAGCATTATTCCCGGCCCAAGTAACCTATCCACTTTCTGGTTGCTTGATACCTATAAAATAGATATTTGTCACAGACCTACAACCATCCTCGTTTTGGTGTTGAGTGCCGGGTTCCTCACCAAAAGCCCAGAAGAACGCCGCTTATACCACATCTCCCATCTCTTGTTCCGAGACCCCGTCAGCCACGATGGCGTCCGAACAACTAGACTCGAAAAGGTGCATAGGGTTGGATTGCATCAACGATGCCGGTAGCTTACGGTGTCCAACATGCCTGAAGATTGGAGTCGAGAGTCGTTTCTGTTCGCAAGACTGTTTTAAGAAAAGCTGGGTAGGTCGAGAAAGATCAGCGAGATTCAGTTGCACAGAATGAAGAACTGACAACTGAACTTTTATTTTTTATGCGTAGAGCGAGCATAAGTCCGTTCACAAGAAGAGTAATTTTCTAAGCAATCTTTTCCCTCCCAAAATAGTGTCTGAACTAGATCCAGCTACCGGCCATTTCAACCCGTTTCCAACCTATTCGTTCACCGGGAGCTTAAGACCCGTATACCCTCTTTCCCCCCCAAAAAGTGTCCCGGACTCAATCCCCCACCCTGACTATGCCAGTGACGGCATTCCTCGCTCAGAACAGAAACATGTCGGTCGACATAACATTACAATACTCAGTCCGAAGGAGCAGGACGGAATGAGGAAAGTATGCCGTCTGGCGCGAGAAGTGCTGGATATCGCTGCGCGCGAAATCAAACCTGGTGTTACGACCGACCACATTGATGAGGTTGTCCATCGGGCTTGCTTAGAACGAAAGGTCGGCGGGAGAAAAATATTTTCGTTCCCTTAACATGTGTGCTCAGCTGATAAACAATTTAGTCCTACCCGTCGCCACTTAACTATGTCCATTTCCCCAAGTCCGTCTGCACGTCCGTCAATGAGGTTATCTGCCACGGAATTCCTGACCAACGGCCATTGGAGGATGGGGATATTGTAAATATTGACGTCACCCTCTACCATGAGGGTTTCCATGGCGACCTGAACGAGACTTACTACGTCGGAGAAAAGGCCCGCGCAAACCCAGACCTTGTTCGGGTGGTAGAAACTGCAAGAGAATGTCTGGACAAATCAATTGAATTAGTGAAGCCCGGCATGCTATTTCGAGACCCAGGAAACGTTATTGAGAAACACGCAAAGAGCAACAATTGTAGTGTGGTTCGGAGTTATTGCGGGCACGGCATCAACCAGCTTTTCCACACAGCGCCCAGCATTCCGCACTATGGGAAGAGTAAGACGGTTGGACAAGCGAAGGCCGGCATGTGTTTTACAATAGAACCTATGATTAACTTGGGAACATACCGAGACAAGACTTGGCCGGATAACTGGACTAGCGTTACCGCGGATGGACTCCAGTCCGCTCAATTCGAACACACGTTGCTAGTGACGGAGGATGGTGTTGAAGTGCTTACAGCTAGATTGCCGGACTCTCCTGGCGGCGCTATCCCTAGGCCTGCTGTTGATAGAGAGAGAACGTGATACCTTTCCAAAGATCGCCTTGTTCACGTGGTGTTACAACCCATTTTAAAAATGGATGATATTGGTTAAACAATTTCCTCTCTCTTTCTTCTAATCCGTAAATCACTTGGCTGTTTGTTTCGCTTCTTGTTGCGAGTGCGGTGTATTTGACCATTAGCATGAATATTCCAAGAAAATAAAGGGGTAACCTTTCAGGGATTGCGAATTTCACTCCCTCTAGACATATCTGGTATAGGTTATACCATGGTTTTTTATATACAAAATAGCCCCAAAATCAAGTAGATGTAATGGTTGGTAAATTGTTCTCAATGATCTTGTCGATACTGCTCATACTATTTGAATGTCAGTTTCATCACAATCCCGTTGTCTCAAGAGCCAGCGCTTCAAAGTTGAATCGTTATGGCCATAAGATAACGGATTTTGTGTGGTAGAAATTCCAGCTGTGCTCAATATCTATACTTAAAAGAAGCACTCATTGACAGCAATCTATCATTATAAGTGTCATTCTCTCATAGGGCGTGTTCCCAAGCTCTGAGAAATCAAGTCAGTGTTCCGCCATAGCACCTCTACACTGGCATCAATAAGGTAACCTACTGTACATAGTCAAGTTCCCAAGTGCTCAGACACACAGCCTGCCCTCCTCAGCCGTCTAGAGATCTCGGATGGTGACTGTAGAAAGTCAGCTACATTGACATGATCAGCACTGAGTAAAGAAGGAAGCTAGCCATATAGATTAAAAAGATCATAAGCTTTAGCAAAGCCAGCTGTGCCCAAGAAAGGGGATGGTGATGATGCTTACTAGTAATAATTCTATACGGAGTTAATCTTACCATTACGCCTACTTGATCATATAGTTATTTGTATGTAGACCATGGTATACATATATCAGATACTTTAGGGGGAGTGCAATTAGCTGTGAGCCACTGGTGCAAAAGCGTAGAATCACCATCAGCGCATAAACAATTTGTCATTGAGAGCCGCCACGTGATCCCGCCCCATTTTTGGCGTTTTGACCCCCAGAGAAAAAAACGCACTGAGTCATAGCTAGAGAATTTTTCGTTGAAAGAGAAAAAAATCAATCGTAAATAATGATAAAAATTTAAAAATCTATATAAAAACCCGAGTTCGTCTTGTGGGATTATGATAGCATGAGGAATCACACATTTGCTTCCGGTAACGGATGCTCTCAACCATCGGAAACATCCCCTTTGCTCGGCGACAATGAGAACTCCAAACCGCCTAGTGGAGAGTATGTTGTCGAAAGCCATGATGAGGAGGCTGTGGGCCACAATGGGATCGATGCAGCTCGCGAGGCCCAATTCACCGGACCCCCAGACGCACAGAAGAAATTAAAATATATCGTGCCAGCTATTTCGATTGGGGTATATACATGCGACTCTCTCAAGTTTCCCCTTCCCATCAAATATGTTTTCGAAGTTCAGCAGCCAACCCAAGCGATAATCCATTAATTCTTCTATAGGTGTTCCTTGGCGCAGCGGACCAAACTATCATTGTGTCCAGTTATGGGAAAATTGGAAGCGACCTGAAGGCTTTGAACCTGACCAGTTGGATTGCAACTTCGTATTTTCTGACCCTGACCTCCTTCCAGCCTCTCTACGGCCGTCTTAGTGACATATTCGGCCGTAAAACATGTCTTCTATTTGCCTATTGTGTCTTTGGGGTTGGGTGTGTGGGCTGCGGACTTGCGAGGAATATTGGGGAGTTGATTGCGGCCAGAGTATGTCGTTTGCCTGTATAGAGTAGTACCGCAATGGCGAAAACTAACTGATATTCCTAGGTATTCCAAGGTCTTGGAGGCGGGGGAATGTCGACTGTCGTGAGCATTATTATGAGCGAAGTTGTTCCCCTCCGTGACCGAGGTGTCTGGCAAGGTGTCATTAACATCATATGGGCGACCGGGAGTGCGATTGGGGCACCTCTGGGTAGATCCTCTTGTCCTTTAAAGTCCCATATACTGTAAACTCAATCGGTGTTATGATGCTGACTTTGAAACAGGCGGCATTTTGGCTGATTACATTGGCTGGCGATGGTAAGTGTCGACGCTTACCCCAACGCGGATATATGTATAACATGATCTCATTAGTTTCACTACAGGGCGTTCATTCTGCAGGCACCTTTATGTCTTCTGGCATTTATATCTGTTGCGTTTACATTACATCTCCCTGCGCAAGAGAAGTCACATTGGCGAGAAAAGCTCCGCCGAATAGATTTCCTAGGGGCGATAGTCCTGGTCGGAGCAGTATTCTCCTTCCTCCTTGGAGCAGATAGGGGTAGTAACGTTTCATGGTTCATCCCAATAGCCATCGTGTCTATGGTCCTGTCAATCGTTCTATTTGCCCTTTTCCTCTGCGTCGAAGTTTGGATAGCATCTGAGCCTTTTGCGCCGAGCCATATCATCTTTGATCGGAATCTGTTTGCCTGCTATGCATGCAACTTTTTCAGTTTCGCCGGATATACGGGTGTTCTATTTTACTTTCCTCTATATTTCCAGGCTACAGATGGTGTTTCTGCCACTGGAGCAGGCCTCAGACTTCTTCCCTCCATCATAGCTGGTGTCACTGGTTCACTGTTTGGCGGCATCGTAATGAAGAAGACGGGCAAATATTTCTGGCTCACCTTCGCAGCCTATGTTCTTCTACCTATCGGAATTGTCAACATATTCCTTTGGTCTGGTGGCTTGGTTCGTAACACTGTCGGAATCATCACTGGCATAACCATAGCTGCATTGGGAAGCGGAACTGGAATTACCACTACGCTGATTGCTTTGAGTAAGTACATTTCCTCTGACATTCTATCTCGTTCGATGACAACATAATCTATGCTGCCCTCATAATCTAACATAAGTCTAGTCGCGTGCTCATCTCCACAGGACCTAGCAGTAGCAACCGCATGCTCTTATCTTTTTCGATCACTCGGATCAGTAATAGGACTTTCGTTCGCATCTACAATCGTCCAGCAGTCCTTACGAAGTGGCCTGCGCTCTGCTCTCGGCGACAATAAGGATATCGACAAGATTGTTAACGGCGTACGCCAAAGCCTAGATTTTATCAATACCCTGGATCCACAGACCAGTAGAATCGTGAGAGATTGTTATGGAAACGCCACGAATCATGCATTTGGCCTTTCGATCGTCGTTGTCTTTTTTACGACGATCTCTGCACTTTTCATCCGTGAAAAAGCTCTCAGTCGTTGATTTAAAGAAGTGATGAAAGGAATTTGGAGAGTTCCCTTTCCAAAATTCATTATGTCTTAACAAATTTGCTTCAAATTCTACTAGAATGTATATCCCCATGTTTGCGTTATGTTTCCGGCCTCATTTTTGCCACTTGCCACTACGTCCTCGGTTTTGAAGAAATCCCAATTGATTTCCCCTTTCGGGTGTTTTGTCGTACAAAACAGATGCTCCCCCCCCGTTGCCCTCATCCCTTGCTTTTTTATATACCCAACAAAATTTCGGGTTTCGAATGATTTAGAACCTTAGTTACAGGGCTTGTTATGCATAGCAGGAGTCTGAATCCCCACGTAATGTGCGTCATTGCTCAACATTGGGAGAGCACCCTCTTGGTATCGGTTCATATCTATTTATAAGGCGTCGTTCATACTCTGATATATTTTCATTTTAAATATGTTCAACCAGAAGAGCACTG
Source organism: Histoplasma ohiense (assembly GCA_017607445.1). Classification (NCBI taxonomy): domain Eukaryota; kingdom Fungi; phylum Ascomycota; class Eurotiomycetes; order Onygenales; family Ajellomycetaceae; genus Histoplasma; species Histoplasma ohiense. The sequence goes on from JAEVHH010000001.1 coordinate 6,767,624, forward strand.
GGTTGATAGATACTACAAGTTGAATTAGTATTTTTACACATATTATGCGAGATTATTATACGCCGCAGATATTTGTATAAAAGAGTCAAGAATCAAAGGGGGCACAAATAAGTGAATTACCGCGCGCTTATTTCTCAGCCTCTTCCCGAATCGGCAATAAGTTTTTTTAACACTCAAGGGGATCTTCCCTGCTCAGACAAGCAACAAATCTACTAGTATCTATAGCTTCTGAAACCTGGCACTGGCTATTAAGTCACTCGATCCGCATGCAACATGTCTTTTAGACCGTTCCACACCGTTGTCATTGCTCTTTTGTATTGACGCTCGTGGACCGCGGTGATGCTCGCTTTCTGACAAGCTCCGCATTCCGACTCACCCACCTCCTTTGGTTCAAGATGTTTGCTGACGCATCTTCACGTCCAACATCTCTTACACAGTTTCGCCCGGCGATTTATCTCTTGACAGGTGTAGTTGCCGCATACGCTATCTTCCGTGCTCATAGCCGTTACGTCTCTTCCCAGACTCCTCCACCTCTCCACCGCCGCAATGCAGTCCGTAGGAGAGGTACACGGCGGCGCGGTGGCATCTCACTTCCCAGCGGCGAGTCGCGCGTGTCTAATGACTTCTCAGGACCTATACAAGCGTTGGATCTGCTGGAAAGATCGGGGCAATCTTACGGGACATTCCGAATGCAGGTAGATGGTGGCCGTTCTGTGGAGTGTCGCCTCATCCCATCACAGTTGCCATCTGTCGAGCAGATTCAGGAAGAGCTTGAATCTACGCAGGAGCACGCACAGTACATACGATCCGTCATCGAGAATGCCCTGCTTGATAACTTCCTAGCGATGGAATTCCGGTCGTCGCATACTATTCTCTTTGAAACGGGTGAGTGGCAATATCTGTCAACTGAGTTGCTAGATCGTGGGCTTTCCGGGGAGAACATCACGGCTGCCCTCACGAGATTCAACGAGTCCGACCAATTTGGCGAGGAGCTACGGCGGCGGAGACTGAATGGCGAATCAATACGCCTGACAGGCCCCGGAACGAGCGTCCTTGACCCTTCAGTGCCGTCGCAAACTGTACAAACTTCTGATCAAGCTGCAACAACCGTGGATGACCAAAGCATCTTTTCATGGCGAGATGGCAATGACGATGGCACACCCACCCGCGAGGGCCAGAACTTGCTCAACCTGCTATACCATATTGCTGAAGATCAAGCGCGGCGGGATGGCTATATTCATCGGGGAGTAACGTGCAATAGCTGTGGGGCGATGCCAATTCAGGGAATAAGATATCGATGTGCCAACTGTATTGACTACGATCTCTGCGAAACATGCGAGGCAATGCAGGTTCATATCAAAACACATTTATTTTATAAAGTCCGTATTCCCGCTCCGTTCCTAGGTAACCCGCGACAACCCCAGCCGGTTTGGTATCCGGGGAAGCCGGCTATGCTGCCGCGCAGTCTGCCACGAAATCTCGCAAAGAGGCTTATGAAAGAGACGAATTTTGAGAATACAGAGTTGGATGCGCTATGGGACCAGTTCCGCTGTCTGGCAAATGTTGAGTGGGTCAATGATCCCAACAAGCTTAATATGGCGATCGATCGGAAAACATTTGATCGATGCTTTGTGCCAAATACGTCGATCCGGCCTCCACCACCAAGCCTTATATACGATCGGATGTTTTCTTTCTATGATACCAATGGAGATAATTTGATCGGGTTTGAAGAATTTTTGAAAGGACTGGCAAGTTTCAATAATAAGAGTGTTCATGAGAGGCTTAGGCGAATATTTGAAGGGTATGACATTGACAGAGATGGCTATGTGGAAAGAAAGGACTTCCTTCGAATATTCCGCGCTTATTATGCGCTGAGTAGAGAGTTGACTAGGGACATGGTAGCCGGTATGGAAGATGACTTTTTGGAAGGCGGAACGAGAGATATCATACTTGGGAGCCAGCCTATTTCTTCTGCATTCCCGGGCAATATCCCACCTGGACAACCTTCGAGAATTGGCGAAGGCAAGCGCACAAACTTGCAAGGCGATATGGAAATTATCGATAATGCCGGCGTTTTGCGAGAAGATGGGGATGACACAGGTGATAGGAATGCAATTATTGCAGATGCTGCTGTTAGGGAAAGGTTTGGTCGGACACGCCCCCTCTTCACCTCTAGATTGCGACTCCCCGACCCTCCATTTACTCGGCCTCGTAGACGCAATCGACACTCCCGTGGAGATAATAATGAGGAAGAGTATGGCGATGAAGAAGATAACGGAGGGAATGACTCTGATTCGTACCCGGGCAGCTACAGCGAATGGCCTAATGAGCAGGTCCGGTCAGAGGACGTAGTTAATGCGTTAGGCAGCTATATACCCTTGGAGGAAATTACGGATCCAGTTGATAGGGCTAGGATCGCTGCCTGTGCAATGCAGAGGATTGATGAGGCAGATCGCGAACGGATGCAACGGATAAGGAGAGAGGGAATCGATGAAAGATGGGCCAGGCGGGCGTTCTATACAGACGAGGAAGATGGCGCCATTGCTCCTGCAGGATACCGTGACGCGGAGGATTTCCACGATGGTGTCGAAGATCTTCCACAACGAGTACAAGAAGAGTCGCACCCACCTACTCCACGGTCGAGATCATCGTCCAAGGTTCGCTTCCAGGATGACATCACGGACAATGAGTACGAGACAAGGTCGAATCTGTCAACGTCATCCCGTAGCGTCCCTGTAGCGGAACGCTGGGGTGGATTCGAGGTCCCTGAAGCAGAAAAGGATGTCGGAAAGGAGGTTCTATATCAGGTTACCCAGCAAGGTCTCAATGAGCTTCTCGATCTCATATTCAAGCCAAAAGAAAATCTACTTATGGAGGCACGTCGGACGAAGGCTGAGAGACAACGATGGGCGAAGGAGATCAATAAATTTACGGCATCACTCCCTAAAAACCATTATCTTCGACAGGGCATTGATATCGATAAGCAAACGGGGCAGCCCAGTCAAGGAGAAAGGGAAGGCAATGTAAACCCGACAGAACGTCCGAGGGAAGAACCTCTCGGGCAATTACTAGACGATGTCGATCACCCATCCTCGCGCGGCGGAGGTATCCCAGGCCACTCCCTATCATCCCCAGGCGAAGAAGATATCACCGGCCAGCCTGAAAGGGTTTCCGAACGTTATAATATGCTAGATCCTACCCTCCCTCAAAACCGCCCTAACGACTCAGATCTGGAACCCTTCCCTCCAGTACCCGAAGGATTAGGATATACTGAATATGGAGAGGAGGAAGAATACGAGGTAGCAGAGAGCGCCCCCACGCCTCCAGACCCAACCCTTCCTCAAAACCGGCCTGACAGAGCGGCGTCAGGTCGCAGCCTCCATATAACTGAAGTCTCCAGTTCCACCACTCTTCCTTACGAACACTCAGTATTCGAGCAATCGCCCGTCTACGAATCCGCCTCCACCTCCACCTCTGTATCTGTCCAACAGCGGCCACAACAGCAGCAGCAATCCCTCCCGCGACCCCGTTCCACACCATCCAGAAACCAGTCCCTACCTCTCCGCCTCCGGTTTCATCAATCTGCCTCCTCGTCTCCACGCCGACAACAACCCACTTCTACCGCTGGCGATGTCGACCGTTCCCATTCCTCCGTCTCCCTCTTTTCCCCACCGTCGCCATCCTCCTCGTCCTCCCTGGACGAAACTAACACGCAACCCAACCCGCCTTCACCTCCACTTCCACCATCCCCCAAAACGCTCGCCCGGTGGAGCAGGCTTAACCAAGTTGAGCGGGAAGCAAAGGCACGTGGTGGATCGGGGGCCAAGTTGAATTTTGATGAGTTTGTGATGAGGATGCAAGGTGAGAGGGGCCGGCGGTTGGGATTTGTAGCGAGCTGGATTGACATGACCAGCTTTTAAGCTGGTGCTATATATCCATATATCTTCTTTCCGGCCAGTTGATACTAAAATGTGAAGCGAGCATCCTGGTTCACATATAGGAATTGTTGACTGGGTGTGTTGAGCAAGGGGGCTCATCAATGTTTTTTCCTTACAGGTGAAGCGAACAGCACGATGAAATACTATTTCTTCGTGGAGAGACCGAGGGATATGGGGTTGAGTATGCATACATAAGTGGATGATTGAACGGATTCCATTTTCTTTCCCCTTATTGAAGTTACTTATGCGAAAAATTAGAATTATTAACGCATGGCCAAATGACAAAACGCATGAAATCGTCTTTATTTTGTTTCATTTACAGTGATGTTTCGTCATCTGATGGCCGCCCATTGGCCCTTTTGGAAACATTGTATTAATGCGACTATGATGATATCCGCCAAATGAAACTAAATGCATGTTTTATCAAGTCTACAAGTGCGTATAGGTTATGGCTCACTTGCCTGTAAAAAAGAAAAAATTAACCGTGATACAATGATATAAGAATATCTCTTCCTTTTTTGCTGTTTTATGATCTCGGGAATAATTAGCGTTCCAATATATATATCATGACACAATGGGTAGTAGTAAGACCGAAGAATATTCAGAACTCCGTCACCCCTTAACCATTCACAGCCTTGATAAAAAAGGAAGCATGCCAGAGGATAGAAAAGTAAAATAAATAAAACGAACCAAAAAAAAAAAAATGCCCATTACAACCCAGTGTAATCCAATCTTAATCCCAATACTTAATAACACCCTCCAGTCCAGCCGTCGCAACCTTGCTAGTCTCCTGCGGATGCCATTCCACACATGTAATCGCCGCCCCTTCTTTCCCTCCAGCCATGATCTTATGCCACATCTTCCCTGTCTTCCAATCCCAGAAACACACGTATCCACCACTATCACCCGACGTGACGAACTGCCCATCAGGACTGATAGCCACATCGATCGCGTATCCAGCATTGTTATGCCCACGGAAACTCTTCTTGCGATTCTGGCGGAACTTATCCGTCGACGCGTACACAACGATCTGGTTGTCGCCGGACTGGAAGGCGACGTATTTGCCATTGGGATGGGGAGCTGCACGCACGAGTGCGTACAGATACGGCTCCGCGATGAACTTGATGGGGACGGGGATGTTGTATTCCCACGCACGCAGCGATTTGTCGTCTGAGGTGGAGATGAAGCGGCGGTTGTTATCGACAAAAGTAAGTGTGTTGACGGCGGCGAGATGGTGGTCGTATTCTTGCGTGATGGCGCCGGTGCGGGTGTCGAATTGGATGATTTTTTTATCGGACATACCGGCGAGGAATTCATGGGAGTGATCTGGGTCTGGGTTGAAGCGGATGACGTGTGGTGTTTTTCCCGTTGAGAAGCGGGAGATACACTTGCCGTACTCCGTGTCCCAGAGCTTGATTTGGCGGTCGTATGAGCCTGAGAGAAAAGTGGTGCCCGTAGGGTGGAAGGTGGTGTCGGTGACTGCGTTGGAATGGCCGGAATATGTCCGCAGAAGCTCTCGGGAGTGGTGGGCGTCCCATATTTTAATTTTCGAATCGGCAGAGGAGGAGAGGAGGAGGTGTCCTGAGTTGGGGAAGAAGCGCAAGGAAGTAATGGGTTTTGTGTGTGATTTCCAGGTATGGACCAGCTTTTTTGGTACGTAGTTTTTGATGCTGCCCACCTCCTTTTTGAGGTCGATATCCAGATCCTGGGGAACATGCATGTATGTCCTTCCTTGATAATCGAACTGCTCCGAACCATGAAATTCTGTCGTTTCGGTATGGGACGTATCTTCCTTGTATGCCGTAGCCTTTTTATCCATAGCTGGTACATTCGACGGCACAATCGCTTCGTCAATATATTCCTCATCGCTGGCCAGTTCCCGACCGGCTAGGTCCAATTCTTCCTCGTACATGAGATCATCATCCTCGTATCTCGCCCAAGGTCCGAGATATGCGCCTTCTCCTTCGACGATACTAGAATCCCCTTTCTTTTGCCTCTTCCTCCTCAATGCAGCGCTGGACTCCTTGGAAGGACGCATTTGCACCACATTTTTACCCCCCAGACGTGCGGCGGCCTCCAAATCCCCGACAAATGCCCCAGGAACGCTTGGATCCTGCGTGTATCCAAAGGCCTGAAATGTTCGATGCTGAGAATTAAACGTCGCCTCGCTTATCAAAGTTTCCTCCGCATGCCCCGTTAATACGTTTTTCCTCTTCAGCGCGTTACCCCCATGAGCGGAGCGGAAGGGATTTTCCGGTCCCAAAGTCGGTCGTGATAGGTCATCATAGGTGGCGTTGTAAGTTAAGGCGGTGTCGGTCGATTTTGCAAGCATCAGCTGTAAGCGCGAAGAATCCTGTAGAATATATGAGCTTACGAAAACATATCGGAATGGCGCACAATATATTCCGCCATGTACATTGCCCAGAGGGGGAGAGAATGTAGGGACCAAACCTCTATGGAGACATCAGGTGCTGCGACGATCCCTGAAGCTGGGACGGGAGCTGGAGTTGACTTGACCGGCACATTTTGTTGAACTTGAATTTCATCATCGCTGGAAGATTCGTAATTGGCACCCAGAAGAGAAGCCATAGCTAATGCGTCTATTTCTGCTTCGCAACAAGTTGATATAATGCAGGAAGATGAAAATGGTTCGTTGCTATTGAAAATGGTCAAATTTTACGGTTACCTGAACAGACCAAATGTGCAGCCAATATCAAACTTCCAGTGGGGTTCAAGGGCTTGGATAATGCAAGAAGATAGATATCACTTCAACGCCACTAGGAACAACGGAAAATAACACACCCCAGATTGAATTTTAGGGTACAGCTTGTCATGTCTGCCACCAAGTATGTTTCAATACCTGCAGAAAAGAAAAGGAGTTAAACAAGAGAACAGCAACACAGCCCCCACGTACCGAAACATAAGCAAATGCAATGGAAAAGAGCGCGTATCATACGCTCTTCATTAGTGCCTCAGGCGTATATACACAAGGATTGGCAGGTAAATAGCAATAAGAAAGAAAAAGACGTAGACTCCGACACCTGCATTTGCGTACACCTCGAAATTCGTACACTTTGTGCCATCTGCCACATGCGTCCCCTCCACTCATGTCCGTTAGCCCAGCATTAAGGAGAGATAAAAAGGTTGGAAATTGTAAGTAGCAACATAAATAAGCACTAATACAGAATCATTTCTCATTTCCTAATCCATATCACATATGGAGATCAACCCTCCCAAATGTAAGTAGAGAAACAAAAATCAAAATGAAAAACATTACCGAATTCACTCAGCTCTATCAATAGTCAATCGCTGTTCGCAAAGGCAAAAGAGGCAAGATGAAAAGAAATTAAAAAAAAAAAAAAATGAAAACATAAAGACAAAAAATAACACGTCATGGGTCGAATATGTGGGTTTTAAGGTGGTGGGATGGACTATTATTGCGCAAATAAATGTCCACTGGTCTATTCCAGATTTTCAAAGTTGGTCGGCTCGTATTATCGTTGACCTGGGATTGTAGCTGCTTGGTAGCTGCGAGGTTACAGGCCGCGCGGACGGCCGTCCCGCATCGCATTCCCAGCTTTCTCACGTAGTCAATGTGATTCGTCTTGGATCAGGGCGACAATCATACTGTAGAGATAGAAGAAGAACATGATAAGGTGGAACCCAAGTTTGATAAAAGATTCCTGCGAGCGAGAAGAGCAATATTAGTCATCCGATGCCGGAAAGCGGAGGAGAACGGAGGTGCATGTGAAACCTTTTTATGAACATTGAGCTTCCGGAAGATCTCAGTAGCATCCAAAAGATGCTGGTTATCGAATATCCTGCAGGATTCAGGACAAGTTAGTGGATTGTGTGCCTTATATAACCTACAACTATCCTCCACCCAAAAAAAAAAGTTGAACATACTTCTTCGCATTGAATGCCAGTAGCGGGAGGTTCAGAATTATAGCCAGCCAGTATCCATTAACAATGAAGAGGATCGTCAGGAATGCATGAACAGCGGCTTCTGGGACGATATATGCGTTGAGCCGGTTGCAAAGGTCGATGGGGTTAATGTAATCACTACAGCATCCGCGTAGAAGCTGGTTAGAAATATTTGATTCATATTCATAGACAGCTCTCAAAGCTCCCATCTACCAGAAGGGGACACGCCGTAGATGAATCGATTGGGAGAATGCGCCGACTCACCATTCCAAATCACTGTACATGATCGTAAAGAAAACTTGTAAAAAGAGGTTGACGGCATTTATCAGTACCGCCAACAAGTAGAGCCAAGCTTCGCCAGACATGATGCTGTTGTGCGCGGTTGTAAAGGCTTTTTAAAGTTTGGCGTGGTATGTGTGGGTAAATAAATATTTACGTCAGAACTGGAGGATAGCTGGAATGCAACCTGAACGTATACTCGATATCAAAGATATTCCGCTGTCCGACCGTAAAAGGCGTCCTCGAGCAATCCTGTCTAAGTAGGTAACCGTAGTCGAGTGTATTGATATGACCAGATGACCGAATGTGCGAAGGGTGCTGGACAAGCTAGCTTAACAAACGAGCCAATAGGAGCGAATGCGGTACGGAAAGCTTTTGGGAGCGCAGCCAAAAGGGAGGAGCGAATAGGCGCGAGAGAGTAGGTAAGAGTCGAGCTGGTCGGTCGGAAGCTATGTAGGATGCGAGAGTGGAGAGCTGCCGGTCCACTGCGGATAGAAGTTGGTGGTGCAACGGATGGTTGGTGGTGGTGGTGGTTGGCGGCGGCGGTGGTGGTTGGTGGTGGTGGTGGATGACTTGGCTGAAGCTAACGCGAGGCAATAAACCTGCCACATTTTTCGGCGGTACACCCAGCACTAATTATAGCCGCGTCAACAAGCCATCGGATCATATAAAGACCAGAAAACTGCTTCTTACTCACTGCCTTATGCTCGTCTTTGTTGATACTGTGCAGGCCTCTCCTTTTTTTTTTTCGAGCGTGGGTGTTCCCCAAATCTCCACGACGGATATCCTGTGATGGCAGTATCCGAGATTTATGGATTTTCCAGATAACATGTCAAACGCTACCATGGACTATAACAGCTGAGCTCTTCAGTTTTTGGTTGTAACTTTGAGATGCTTACCGTGAATGAGCGAGTTCGAATCAAGAACCACGACCTCTTCTCGAACATGCATAGGAGAGGGTCAGAAATTGCCATCCGTGCTATGGACTGAATGATTTCCCTTCGGTTACTCAATGGCTTGCAGCTCCACAAAACCAAACCCGCTTAAATATTAACGATAGCAGGAATGAAATCAAACGCTCTCTGTTATCTTCTTCTTCATGGCAATGGATCACCCGAACCCAATTATTCTCAACTTCTGTTCTACTGGCGCTGTACGCAACCAACCACCAACTATCAGTTCTATTTCCGTGTCTTTTTAATCTTCCAGCAATGGCTCCTTAGAACAAAATTTTCATAGGCAAATTTCAGCCCATCTATTGGAAATGTGAGCAATACTCTATACACGTTTTGTCTCCGTACTTGATGAAGTCTTGAGTTTGAGTAGGGCAGCTACATAGAGCACTACGAAACTCTGAAATGTTCGGCGATCTAGGCATCTAACCCATCAAGGGTGTGTTTAATTTATCATTGTTATTACTATTTTGGAAGCCTGTTGGATCTCAGACTATAGCTCGTTATGTATATATAGAAATTGCTGGGACCGCAGAATCGGGCTCATAGCGTTTCATGCTTGTTTGAGTAAAAGTTGTCAAACTGCTAAAACGGTGAGCCAATTTGCCGCCAATACCTCTTGCAAATTTTATTCCTTACGATTTGCTCAACGGTCATCCTCTATGTGGTGTGGCTGAATGGCTCTAAGAAAGGAAGCAGCAGTTTTATATCTCAAGAATGAACAGGGTTCAACAAAACCATTTGCTCTGGGTCTAACTAACTATCCAATTCTGCAACTATGCTTAGTCAACTACATTGCAGTGGCATCTATTGCATTGAGATTCCTCTGAGGGTGATGGAACACGGATTATCAGGTCCACAGAGTTCTTGATGGACTTCTCTGGGCCAAGACATGAAATCAAACTTGAATTTGATAATGCCCGGTTTTTGGGTCTCGGGCCGAAAATTATCAATCAACAACTGACGGAGATGCCGAGCCGAATCGGCCCCGAAATGAGAGCTTAGTCAGTCAGGGCTCAACCACAGAAAAACTTCAGAGATAATTTACTTCAATCTTGGAAGACAATTATCGTATTGTTGACAACAACCCAGCGGAGATCAAACAACTAACAGCATTCATTCGCCAGGGCACCGCAATTCAGTTCAAAATACCTAATCCTGGTTTAATCCAACATGATGTCAACGCCATTAGTTCGGAGACTTGTTAATTGTGTTGCCTTGGCTGACACGCAGGGGTCCAGCACATCCGGTACTTACAAATACCTTCCTTGGCCGCAACAATGGAAAAACTGTCTCCTCACTGCAATCAATTGAATGGCGCAACTGCCTTAAACAAATCCGAGCTTCTCCTTACAACAATGGCTGCTGATTCTGATCATATTCTCATCGACGATGAGACTGACGCTCTCCTTGGGACGGAATCGCCCCTGCCAACAGTCCGCCCTCGAAAAACCAGGGAAAAGCCTCTCGTTTTCGTATTTCTGTGTGTACTAATAGTATTCTGTATTGATTTTGGAAACTTCCTCTCCGTCGCTCCTCAAACCCGCATCTACGAGGCTATAGCTTGCCGCAAGTATTATGAAAAGCACGAACCAGGCCAATATCGATTGTTAGAAGACATTCCAGAGGACAAGTGTAAAATCCCACCGGTGCAGGGCGAACTAGCCTTCGTGCAAGGATTGCAGATCAGTTTCGAAGCGCTCCCCAGTATGTAGTTTATATATTCATATTCATGTTCATTTCCAATTTCATTTCTTCGTGGGAAATAGTTCTCTGCGAGAGAGCCGTCAATTAACCCTTGAATGAACAATTACCTTAAAGTTAGTTGTGACTGATCTGCTATCCGCCTGGATGCATTTTTGGGAATTAACAGGCATTTTACTCTCTATTCCGTACGGACGTCTCGCGGACAACGTTAAATACGGAAGGAAATTTGTCCTTTCCCTAGCGGTGGTTGGCCTTCTGTTGAATCAATTTTGGGTACTTTTGGTATGCTGGTTCTCTCGGGTCATGTCTCTGCGGGCAGTGTGGCTGGGGTCAGCGGCTCTCTTCATAGGGGGTGGAGCTGGAGTGGCATTAGCCATGTTGATGACAATGATGACGGATGTTGTTGAGGCTAGATATAGGTACGAATACCTCCATTTTCTCCTCACACACTCCATCAATTCGTCCACCTTCTCACTCCTGCCTTCCATCCTAGATCAACGGCATTTTTCCAGATAGCCTTGGCTATCGTTATCACTCAATTTTTGGCCCCTCTCTTAGCATCATGGATGATGCTAAAAGGGAGCCCCTGGGATCCTCTCTTTTTGGGCTCAATATGCGCTACCTGCAGTCTCCCGTTGCTTTTAATAATACCTGAGACGGTTCATTTCAGAGACCTCAAATCGCATCTACAGCCAACTTCGGAAGACGAATACGCAAGTGGCGAGGATGTAGAAGATCTCTTTGACACCATTCATAACAGCTTTTCAAAACCCACTCTCAAACACCGTCTCCATCTTCTCCGCACGGCCACCAAATCCGTAATCCCAAACCGCACCACAGCTCTTATCCTCTGGATATTATTCATTGCGAACATCGGCAGTAAGCAGCTGTCAATCATGCTTCTATACGTCTCGACTCGTTATGGAATCCCACTCTCTACAGCAAATTTCTCCCTTACCATCTTCGCAGGCGTCAACATATTCTTGCTCCTCGTCTTGTTGCCCACAGTCTCCCGCTACCTCACTGTAAACCGGCGCTATACCACTGCAACCAAAGATCTCATCCTGTCCCGATTCAGTATCATCATGTACACGCTTGGTGCCCTCTGCTTAGGCCTTGCCCCAACGATTGCCACCATGATCGCAGGGCTGGTGATTTACACGCTTGGTTCCGGGCTCGGTTCCCTAAATGCGAGCATGGTGGCTACCTACGTTGAACCCAAGCATATGGCAAGGTTATATTCCGTGGTGTCGGTGGTTTCAATGTTCGGCGTTTTTGTTGGCTCACCATTACTGGCTGGGTTGTTTTCACTGGGATTGAAGATGGGGAAGGGGTGGATTGGATTGCCATATTTTGGAATCACACTATTGTATGGGCTAATTTTCGTGGTGGTTTGGTTTATACGATTGCCAGAAAAAGTAAATGAAGCCGACGATGGGAACAGGGATAGTGAAGACGATAGATATGACGTGGAGACGCCATCGTCAAGTTTGATTTTGAGGTCTTCCAACAATTGACGAACAGAACTTAGGCGTGATGGTCAGGGAAATGTTCCGCGATTTTTAAATGTCAAACGCGGCAAGGGAGTTCCAAAGGTGACGGCAAATCTACTTGCTGTGCACTGAGATTCTACATATCTCGACTCTCTGCCACAATTCCCCTAATCACATCCTGCAACTCGACCTCCTGAACTCCAACCAATGTATTATCCGAATCCTCCCTCGTCGCAACAACCGATCGACCCCCGCCATCAGCAAAAATCTGGGTACAGAGAATATCCAGAATCCACCCCGCTTTCCCCTTGGCCATTTTCTCCCTTCCAGTTCGATACAATTCCTGAGTCGAGATCCTCTCGACCGCCCATTTGGATTCCGTAAGCTGCTCGAAGGCCGCTAGAATTTCGTTCTGTGTCGTCTCCAGGGACCTGATGCGCAGGAATTTGTTTGCCGTTTCGACGGGGTTGAGGAAAGTGCCGACGACGGCCTGGCCGACGGAATCGATGAGCACGCCTGTGATATGCTCATTGCCTGAATCATAGATTCGGGCTGACTTGTTGGCTAAGTCGAAACCGAAGGCGGGGAAACGTTTGATAGACTATCGATGGGGGTTAATTGAGGGATCGTCAATTTTGATATTCAAAAGTCATTCTCCCCTCAAAACAAAGCTAGGAATGTTGGTATATATATATATAGTCAATATACCCGAAAAGAACGAAAAACGAAAAATGTATAAAATTCAACCAAATACGCACCCAATCGAAAAAGTTCCCCACCGCAATCGCCGTCCACGAGAATCTGCCCGCTGTCTCCACGACCTTCTCAGCTAGATGCTTCATCACAGCTATTTTAGCCGGCTGGGTCATCCTCATCTCCGGCAATCGCTTGTGTTCAGACTCTGGGTGATTGCCGAACTCGCTGGGTATGAAGCGGCGCACACCGACAGCAACAGCAGCATCGATGACATTGATCTGGTCGGACACACCCTGAATCCCCACTACGCTGATGATCGCATGTTGGCCCCGTAAAGCGTCCTTGAGGGAGTTGACGGAGCTAAAATCAGCCCTGACGACCGGGATGTCATCAGGGAAGGTAGAGGTTGAATCGATACGGGTGAGGATTTGGGTAATGAGCTTGCGCTCGCCGAGTAGAGCAGTTAGGATATGTTGACCTAGGTGACCAGCAGCCTGTGGGTGGGGGTTGTTGTTAGGTTGGCGGAAATCGGAGAAGGGAAAGGGAATAAATACGAAGGAGGTAAAGGGGGTATTTATTAGGGTTTGGGGCTTAAAAAGTTTATAGTTATTTATGGTTTGGGGGAATATACTCCGTAGATAGAGAAGAGATAGATAGATACATGAAGGGAATTCTAGACATAACAAAGGGGAAATTTACTCCGATAATTGTAACTTTTGAGATGTCTGACATTTTTCTTTATTTGCCAGGCGTGCAGAGGGGCAGATGAGGGAGAGGAGAGGAGTGAAAGTCCAGGAAAAGCGAAAGAATGAGAGAAAATTCCTTTTAACAGACCAACGGACAAGATATATAATACCTGATCCCGTTATTAATTTTAACGGATATCCTGCTCGTATTTATTTATGGGCTCCTCCCAGCTTCAGGCACCACCCACAGGCAGCAACAGTGATGATATGAGATGATGCCTTGCACTCGCCAAGCAGGCAGGAAGAAGCTGCGTTGACGATTCGCTTCAATCGACCCAAGGATCTCAGCATTATTTATCCCATCTGCGTGCGGGAGGCTCGTCGATGTTGTTCCAGGAACCCTGTCTTCAGTTCAACACTCTTCGACACCAACCTGGTGTCATGAATGTGACTGCCCCAATACAAATACAGAGCTCAAACAATGACTTTATTGCATGCACCGCACTGTGAGCAACTCGCGATGTCCGATGCCTAACTACGGTAACTAGGCCTGAGAAAGTCCACGCCCATCAATGAGTCAGTCGCATCCCTGCCACGCAAGGCTCTAGTTACGCCGTATTGCATGAACCAAAAATTGACTCAATATCATTATCGACTCATCGAGGAACCCCATCGCGAGCATTGGGACGGCTTCCCCTTAGATCCAGTGTGCCATTTGCTCGACCATGGAGAGCCTTCCCATTGAAATTATCTGGCATATAGGCTCCTATGTATGATATCCAGTTGATTTCGCTCCATTTTATTACGTTGCTGTATTAAATCTCAGCATAGATTCCGCGGTTCCGGGACCGTGCTGCCTTGTGCTGTGTATCCCGGTCCCTGAACAAGAAAGCGACCCCGTTGCTTTACCAACATACCATCATTGAGTTGGACAATACCTTGCGACCGCGATCGAAACCGGAGTTCTCGCCGCCCTGGCTCACACAGCTGCGTGGTTTGTATAGAGACAGGAAGACTCTCTGTCCGGTTATCACAAAGCTGTCGATGTTGTTCGCAAATGAGTCAGATGTCTTCGAACGGGGTGAATCACTGGCAATGGATCTTCTGCTGGGTTGCGTTCGCGAAATGCATTCCTTGGACGAGGTTATGTATGTATGTCCTCCCTCGCGATGAAACGGTTATATAGTGGTTCAGTCGCTGATTTCAAGCAAGCTGGGCCTCAAATCCTGTTCCCCCGGGCGACCTCATGGAAGCATTTGCTGCCCAAAACATAACTACCTTTACTTACGATGGCGATCCGCGTGTTACAAAACTTGCTTACCCTCTTGATGTCCTGAAACTGGACCTTCTATCACAATGTCCTCTCCGGTCACTTTCCATCAAGGCTAGTACGGAACCCGAACTTCTAGGCCTGAGAGACGCCATTTTCACCCACCGGAAGAGTCTGGAGTCGTTGGCGCTCCGCTTCGGTGATTGGGCAACATTGAACGGTTACTTGGTTTTCCGAACTGGCTATCCAGACTGTGCGCCAAAAAGCGTATTGGAAGGCGAAGGAGATCCAACTTTCGTGCTTTTTGAACCATTCGTGCAGGCATCGGAAAAGCTTTGTTTACAGTCGTTTGACCTGCTTGGTACTGTATATTACGGTTATGGGTTCTCTGATTCCATTGAGGAAACTTTTTGGAAAGCAGTGGACGTCGGGTGTCTGAAACATCTTCAAATCTCCCGACGTCACATTTACAGGACTGTTCAGGGGACTCTGCTTGGGGAGTGGCAGGATTATCACTCGCTTGAATCACTCGCACTTGAGGGTAAACCTCTTCCGAATCGTGCAGGTTCCCAGGATTCCCAGGATTCCTGCTGGGACAAGATAGCAGCTCGATTGACCTCCCTAAGCGTAGACCAGTTTATTCCCCATCTGGGACGCAATTTCAGCTCGCTTCGGATGCTCGCCATGACCATGCCCCTTTCGCCTTCTCATCTACCCATCCCTGAACTCAAGGCTGTCTGTCCGCTTCTTGAGCAGCTGGCTTATGTCCAGCCCCCTGGTTTATTTGTACGACTTGAAATTTTCCCACTTCCCAAGTTTCAGCTTCCCAAGCTAATAAATCATGTCTACATATCCAGACACGGGACCTTCCCGATCTAGAAGGCATGCCACACCTTCGCAGGGTCTATGCCATGGTAGGCCTCAAATCCTCCATCGTAATGGATTACTTTGCCCGCTTTATGGAATACTGCTGCAAGACCGAGTCTCCTCTTCTCGATCGCCTTGACCGATTTGCGGGCGGCGTCACCGTATGTGACATTGTGTCGGTCCGTCAACTCGAGTGGAGCCTTCGCCTGCCGCTCAATGTCCAGGAAGCAGAATCAGTGCACGAAAACGAAAACGCCGAACTGAGCCCTTATATCCCCCTGTTGCCCAGGGATGAGTATTCCATGAAATTACCCGGTCAAACTACTATGTCTTGTCGGGGTAAGGTGTTTCGCCAACTTGATTGGCGGCAGTTGGAGGGCGATCCGATGGTTGACACGGTGAGGTACCGCTACTACAACTTAAAATGCTATCGAGCGCCAGGCGTTGATTAGTTACTTGGTATTATCCAGCCACAACGCCGTACGTAGGACACTGTTTTTACCTCATGCATGCGGCACGCGTTCGCTTGTGACGACATCGGAAGAGTACATATTCTCGAGCTGAAAATAGCTTGATGAATCAAAATCAAATACCTAGAAACCTCATTCTTCGAGTTTTATTGGCCGAAAATATGGTCAGGTACCTAATTCGCATAGCTAAACATGCAATCTTGTAGCAAGGCTTTTACCACCACGCCGAAAGGATCAATCCTTTTTTTTTTTTTTTTTTTTAATTCTTCATATTTTTTCTAAGGCTAATATATATATATATATGCAGTCAGAGACTATGACAGCCACCCGCATTGTCCCATCGATGCTGGAGAATTAATTGAAAACAAAATGGCTCAGATTGATATGAGAAATTAAATCGGGTCTACGAGTGATGAGTGATCTTGAGACACGAGCGAAAAAAAAAAAAAAATAAAATAAAAAATTAAAAAAAATAAAAAAACATCTTTGAAATCTCTATACAGCTGAGTTTGGTATTGGACAGTATGGTTTATATTTTTATTTATATTTATATTTTTATTTTGGTGTTTTTTAAACGAAGTCCATAAAAGAAGGTGTTAGTTATTACACTGACAGTTTTATGACATATATGTTCCTCCTAGTTCCTCCTTTGTTCTATGTCATTCTTTACTGTCCACCTAAAAATCAGACCCCTTCCAATGATATGTCGCCTCCAAATTGAGCTATGCACATTCGTTAATAATTCAAAATCTTGAAATCCTACTACTACTCGGGAAGGATTGAAGCTTCATGACTTGCCATAGCACCACCCACTACCTATTTATGAAATCCACCATTTATCAAGGCAGGTTATGATGAGGCCGGAAAGCTGCAAAGGGAAAAAAACGACACAACTCAACAGAAAACGTAAGGGAAGAAAGCGTAGAAGAAACAGAAGAAGTATATATATATATATATATTTATAAACAAAGGAGACCCAAAAAAATTGAGAGCTTGCCCCATCTGATTTGATTGATGCACACGGATCCCATCCTCGCTCACTCACTCATTCAGACACCCATCCATATGTTTATATTTATATGGATTTTCTACCTCTTCTCAACAAGTAAAAAGTGCATAGCGGCATATGCAATAACGATGAAAACGCCAGAGAATATGCCCAGGCCAATAACATCGTGCCACAGACCCAGGGTATTGAAGCCGAACGCGCTCAGTATCGAGGCGCCGGGGACTTCGATGTCAAGACCGTATTTGTGGTCGATGAGAGTGAGGTATGTTACTTCGTTGACGATTAAGCCTTCGAAGCCGTAGTGGAAGATGGAGAGCTGTTGATGAAACATATATACTTTAGCATTATTGAATTGATTTTAATTTTAATTTTAATTTTTTTAAAAGAGAATTTTTTGTGTTGGAGAGGGGGGGAGGGGGGGGCTTGAAATTGGGTTGGATTCTGGATGGAAATGGAATGGAAAGTACGTACCACTTGAAGCCAAAGTGCAGATTTCGGAATTGCATCGCGGTTGAGAAGGAGGCCAGCAAACAGGAGACTGAATAGCATCACCAAGCTGCCCATCAGATTTGCGACACTGCCGTCTTTGAAGACGATGCCGATAGTCAAGCAGATGCAAGCTGCAGCGAGGTTGAACAGTAGGAGAATGAGCATAAATCTGAGGAATTCGGGCCACGCGGGGATCAGCCCAACCATCGGGTATACGATGATGCCCATGAGGATTGGTGGGATAAGGCGTAACGGGACGATGTCGAAGGCGACCTTTGAGGCGAAATAGGTTATTGGTGAATAATATCCGTTAGCACGTTCGCGGACGAAGAGTAATCGTTCGGTTGAGAAGACGTTTAGGCTAGTTAGGGTGCTGAAGCCGAAGAGGGCGAGGAGGAAAAAGAACAGGCCCAGTCTATTTTGGAAACCCTTTATGTCGTCTGTTAGTCCGTAGAAGAGAAATCCGGAAAGCACCGCGAGCACGATAGCGATTGCATAGTGGGTGAGCATGAGCATGGGGTTGCGATATAGATTGCGCCATGTCCGTTGGGAAAGGATGGTGAATTGCCTGAAAAGGCCAACTTTAGCATAGCCAGTCATTGATTTATTTAAGGACCCGTTTGCTTCCAGTCCCGAGCTCGTAAATCCGTTTGCTTCTGCGGCCATGTTGACGGCGGCATTGATCTCGTCACGCACGGATGCTGCGACATTCGATTCGATGTAGCTGGAGACTAGATGATCAAGGTCGGTGCCGAATCCCGCTGAAGACGGAGGAGGATGATCTGGGTCATCGAGAACTCGCAAAGTAACATTGTTTGGTTGGCGTGATCGATGTTGGCCGTTCCCAGAAAGACTACCGACTATGTGATCTTCATCCTCAGTGCGTAAAGTAGAGGGCGTACCCACTTCAGCAGCCCTCCTCCTTGTATAGAGTTGCTTGTCCTGTCGTTGTTTGAGTGACTCTTTACGTTTACTGATTGGACGGAATCCCGATTCGTTAGGTCTGTCCGAGCTGCTATTGTCCACGGAAGCGTTCGACACACTCGCGATAGATTTAACCGCTCGTAAGCTGCTAGTCGCGGTTCTGGCAGCATCGTGGTTGACATCCAAATGAATTTCATCTTCATACCGCGAGTGAGTGTTACTAGCATGCATGGTCAGATCAACAAGATAGTCCGCGATATTAAAGCCAGAGGGACACGAATATCCGATATGGTCGAAATATGGTTGGCAGCTGGCGAATGGGCCAGAGTAAACGGTTTTGCCCTCAGCCAGTAAGATTAATTGATCGAATAATGCCACAATATTCGAGCGGGGCTGGTGGATTGTAAAGATGACGGTGCGGTTGAAATTTTTAGCCAAGGTCACCAAGCACTCAACAACATTGAACGCATTGAAAGCATCCTGCAAAGAGTCAATAATGGATTTACTAAAGTGGGCAGCGAAATATTTCGGGGGGGGAGGGGGGAAGGGGGAGGAGACATACCAGGCCACTGGTAGGTTCATCCAGGAACAAAATGCTAGGGCTCGTCACAAGTTCGCATGCTATACCAACACGTCTCTTTTCCCCGCCAGAGATACCGCGCCCCCTTCCCTCCTCAGATCCGATCATCTGATCTTTAATATGATAGATCCCAAGCTGCTTCTCGACTTCAAAAACTTTCTGCTCCTTTGCAGCCCTACTCATATTCCGGGGCAACCTGAGTAAAGCGCTGGTCAAAATTGTCTCATGGACTGTGAGAGTCGGTAACATCGTGTCCTCCTGATCAACAAATCCTATGACACTACGATATTCATCGTCATCGACCTTCTCTCCATTCACATAAAAGACACCTTCCACCGTGCCACGTTTGTTCTTTCTGGCAAGAATATCCAAGAATGTAGTCTTTCCTGCACCAGAGGCTCCCATAATGGCCATAAGTTGGCCTGGATGAGCAGAACCTTGGATGCCTGAAAGGATTTGCCTTCCGTTAAGATAGTAGGCAACGTTTTCAAAGTGTAGCGAGGCGGGTTTGTGGTCGACCATGAGTTTCGCACCTTCATCATCGGAGTCATCGAGCGGTAATGAAATATAATCACGGTAGGCCGAGCGTCTAGACAGATACCATACGCCCATGATAACGGCCACAATGAAAAGCGAGCAACCCGCGATTACCCCCGAAATGAGCGGAGTATTGATAACTTTCACCGGTGGTTTATAACCTGGAAGATCAGTCTTATACAAACACTCTCCCGACCGACATGCTAAAAAGATAGCCGGGTCGCCAAAGATATTCTTGATCATGTCATTCATAACTGGCTCTGAGAATCGGCTTCCATCCTCGTTACTACCTCCGAGAGTTGACGTAGACGTAAAAGTAGCTGGTCCCTTAATCTCCTCCTTCAAAAAGTCGCTCAGGTCAAGTGCATCCTTCTGACACAGCATCCTTTCAGCAATACATCGACAGCTTACGTTCTCACAGGTATAAGTCGTCTTGTTCTGGGAGTATGTACTTTCCATACCCCATTTGCAGGTATCCAAATTGCAGTAGAAAGATTCAACTTGGTCAACCCAGACTAGATTCCATGTCAGCAGGTGTGATATTGAACAAGGCAAAAAAAGGTATGATGTTTAAAGGACATGGATAAAGGAAAAACATACACTGAAAATTGCAGTTATGGTCCGACTCTTTACAAGAAAACGTAACCTCCGGTTTCTGATCACCAAGCATATCAACAATTTTGCGATTAGTCACCGCGCACATCTGATAATTCTCTTTCTGGGTAACGCCATCCTTGTAGCATACGCCTCCCTCGCCCTCCGGCATCATAGAATTGCAGACATTGTCCGTTTTGCAAACATTGCAGTTGACACCCTCCCAACCCTCTGTACAATTGCAGTATTTTCCTTTCCGGGGTGCTCTCTCTTTCCCATCCGGCAAGGAGCCGCAGAGAGGGAGGGTGCAATCATCCCCTCCAAATCCGGCAGGACAATCGCATTTCCCGTTGTATTTATTGCAAGTTGCGAACTGGTGGCACTGGAAGGCTTCGAGCTCGCAGTTAAAGCACGGAGGGCAGTCTTTCGGAAGATCGTCCTGAAGGAGTACGCGTGATGAGAGAAGCAGGGAGGAATCTGAGTGATTGGAAAAGGCCGAGGCAAGCCATGGTAGTGATGACGAGGCGAGGATAGAGGCGTAGAGGAGGGAGCTTGCGAGCGAAGGGGGTCGCATCGCGGAGGGCTACAGACAGGGCAAAATAGACGAAGGGCGCATATACACAGAGCCGAGGAGACGATGAAGCAAGGATGACACCAAATACCGTAAGATGTTGGTGGGTTGGTAGGGAGACAGAATAGTTATTGGTGATGTCAGAGCATAAAGGCGGAGTTGCAGGATGGAAACCTAGTTCATGACGAGCGAGAGGCGTAGTTGGCGATAGGCATCTACCTCGATTGGCTCGTTATTTCTCTTGCTGCGAACCCGAGCATCCACATACAGTTAGCGATCACTAGCGGTTAGGATAACTCCTGTACTCGAAGATGGACGGGCCGCAGGAGTCGACGCTGCGGAAGTGCTGGATGAGGAGCCGTTGGAGCCTTTGGAGCCTTGGAGTTGGGGAGGCTGGAACTGCAAACTGCAGGAGCGGCATGACGTTGCCTCGGGACCGGCGTAGTCAGAGCTTAGTCACGAGGCTCAGTTAACTCACTCCTCTGTACCTCCAGGGCTACTGTAGGTAGGTACACTATGTACACGTACACGTACATGTACAGTACATACATAGCTAACTACGGCGTAGTTAGTACTAGTGATTGATAAGTAACCGTCGCTGAATTCAAGCTTATCGTCTACACATAGCCGTTCTCTGAATCCTTCGCCTCTCAATAATCAATACAGTTTGATGATCCTCTTGCTATTGTTCCCCCCTCCAGCGACGAATCGGTATGGAGTTATCCCACTGACCAGCAGCCTAAATGCAACGGCGTTGATGAGATTAAGGGAGTTATGGATGATGTAGGCGCCGCAGAGATTCCTTGTTGTAAGTCGAACAACATGGGCATCTATATCCCGCCCTTCCATGAAAACAAGCCAGCTAACATCCAACCCCAATCCAGTACTCTATCCTCTGTAAGGCCTTCCAGGCACGGCAGCGGTGGCCTCTTAGAGGCCACACTATAGCTCCACCATGAATGGCCATACGTCGGGCCAGAAGTGAATGCGCAGTTTTGTAAACTGAGTCTTTTCAAGAGTTGCCACCTGGATCCTGTTTCTTCTTGCTGTGTATATAGAGATTTCTCCAGCTTAGCACGCCCTCATGCCCTTCGAGAGGCCTTCGGGGCGCGGGCGCTTCCCGCTCCCTCCGGGTCGTTAAATTTATACATACATACATACCTCAATCCAGCACCCCAAATGCCAACAGCCCCAAAGCGAAGCGTAATGTCTCCACCTCCAGCTCCCCCCCCCAAGACCTCCATTTGTTCTCTGACAACCCATCATCCTCTTCCTCGAACAACGATGAAAATGGTATCGTTATCCACGAAGCTCCTATCCAGAGCTATGGATTACGGTCCACAATACGGATCAGAGCAGCTATGCACCCGCATAGCTAACCTGTAGTCCGTCAAAATACCAACCCCGCTCTTGTCAGAAAATGTGCTGATAACACCCGGCGCATCGCTAGCGAATTTCCTAATATTCTACGGCCTGTACGATCGTGGCGATCATGTCATATGCCAATATCCTACGTATCAGCAGCTGTATACGCAGCAGCGTTGGGGGCGGATGTAAGTCTGTGGAAGACGAAGGGGGAGGATAAGTGGCGGCCGGACATTGAGGAGCTGAGCGTGGGATGATGGCGCCAGTGGGGTTTTGAGGGTTGACTTTTTTTTCTTTTCTTTTTCTCATCTTTTCTTTTCTTTTTCTCATCTTTTCTTTTCTTTTCTTTTTTCTTTTTTCTTTTTTTTTTTTTTGAGATGGCATTGATTAGTCCTGAATAGAATAGAATGACATAGAATGGAAATCGTTTTCATATACTTGATCACGATAAATTTCGTGTTCTCCTCGATCATCCCCCTTCAACGCTCGAATCCATCGTCCAAATCGCGTGCGAACACTCCAAACCCATCATCATCGACGAAATCTACAGGCCGCTCTTCCACTCCATCACCCCTGCCGACCCGGAGATTCCCCCAATCCGTGATGACCCTGGGTTACGAGAACGTGATCGTCTCCGGCTCGATGTCCAAAGCCTACTCCCTCGCCGGCATTCGGGTCGGCTGACTTGCGTGACCCAACGTCGACTTAGTTCGGGCATGCGAGGCCTGAGGCCTGGCGCGCCTACACAATCGTCTCAGCAAGCCAGATCGACCGGCAGATCGCCCTCTACGCGCTGCATGAGGGGCGCTTGCACAACCTGCTCAAGCGCAATAATGCGCTCGCGCGGCATAACCTGGCGCTGCCGGAAGGGTTTATTGCGCAGAATCGGTGGGCTTGTGAGTCGGCGAAACCCGTGACTGGGTCTGTGGCGTGTGTGAGGTTTTTGAAGATGGGGAGGCTGGTGGATGATGTGGTGTTTCGTGAGAAGTTGTTGGAGTAGGACGGGGCGTTGGTTATGTCGGGGAGTGCATGGTTTGGAGATACGGGCGGGGCCCGGAATTCAAGGAGTATGTGAGGATTGGGTTTGTTCTGGATACAGGGGTGTTGGAACGGGCGCTTGAAGGGTTGAGTTTTTGAAGCACGGGTTTGAAAAGTGTATCTGTCAGCATATAAAATGGAATCATGTTGTCTGTGTCTGGTACGAGTGGGCTCAAACCACTGTACATGACTGAATAATCATTCTCAAAAAACTCTAATTTTGTGCTCAACGACAAACTAATCCTCGGAAACCGAAACAGGGCGCCGGCGACCCATATCCTTGCTCGCGCCTCGGTGCGGATTGCGGGGAACCTGAACTCGGCATTCTATCAGCTTGGCCACGGCGAACAATGATGAGGAATCCCGAGGGGGTCGCAGCGAATCAAATCGGCGCATTTGGGTGCCTTGTGAAGTCGGTCGTCGTAGACGCAGCATGTGCCACGGCGCAGATTATTTGATAAGAGTCTATAGAGTTAGCCGACGGGCGGTTGAGTTTGCCAGGCGGGCCACGTGACGAGCAGCAGATGCCTCGAGGCTCTTCTTGAGCCACCGTGAAGACAATTGCTGGCACGGGGCGGAGAAACTCGCGCTGTGGAGGACGATCCTCAGCGGGGTCCCTCGGACCCAGCCATCATGTTGACAATTGCCATTCACCGGTGTACGGACTCTCCTCCGCAGCATGGCGATGGTTTTGGCTCTGCCGGCCCTGAGCCGAGCTATCTCACAGCTCGGTATCCCAACCGATCGCAGGAACGAACCATGGACGGGATTCCGCCAAACAATTGAAATAACTGATGTGGCCTCCATTCCACGCCGAGCTAACCCCCCCTTTTATTTTTTTTTTTATTTTATTTATTTAATTTTTTTTTTTTGGTTTGTCCGGTTTTATTTTTTGTGATCTTCTTATGCGCCATGACTTCGCTTGTTAGATGCTCCAATATCGGAATTTGCTCGACAGTCCAATCCTCGAAATAGTGCGTCTACTTCTCCGTAGTGAAGTTGGCCCTCCTATCGAGTCAACACAGAAATAGCAGTGTTATTTGCCAGGTCCATCTGGACGACGCTTGTGAGACGTGATGAAGGGTGTGAACAACCGTGGCCTTCAGTCTCTCGCAGAACAAATACTCAGGCAGAAAGCACTTTCGTTCAGTATTTCCCCCCTCCCTTTTCCAATACCTTCTTTTTCTTTTTCTTCTTCTTTTTTCCTTTCTCATTTTATCTTGTTGACTTTTGGCCTCGACTTCAAGTTTGCGGGGGATAACCGAATCCATTTCATTTCCTCCATTTTTTCCCACGCCACAAATGGGTCTCGCAGGTACGAATCCCTTCTCCATGGTTCCCTCTTCCATAGCTCTCATGTCAATCAATAAACAAGCCGAAACCACCAACTAATGATGCGCAAGCAGAGGTTCCCTTATCCCTCGCTGTGCCGGCGGCAGCTGCCTCCATTGCCTATTCGAACGCACGATGGGGCATCTGGGAAGACATCAATGTGTTCTATTCGGCAGCTCGTTGCACCCTCGACCGTATGATAGCTGAGCGGAGGGACCAGTGCAATCTATTCTACATCATGGAAAGAAACGCACTGGACAAGTGCACTGCTAACCGCCCTTCCCTTGTGTACGACCAGCAAACCTGGACCTTCCACGAATTATACACCACCTCTCTGCGCTATGGCACCTGGTTGAGAAATACCCATGGCATCAAAACGGGCGACGTGGTAATTATGGATTTGATGAACTCCTCTGCATTCGTCTTTATGTGGATGGGGTTGTGGAGTATTGGCGCGAGGCCAGCTTTGATCAATTATAACTTGGCCAAGGCGTCTCTGGTGCATTGTGTTAAGGTGTCGACTGCCCAGATCCTATTTGCTGAGCGCGAGTTGCAGGAGGAGTTTTTCCCACCTGAGCAGTTGGAGATGTTTAGCAGGCCGGACTTCCGAGAAGGGGGTGGCTCTGTCCAAGTTGTGTTCTATGATAAGGCGTTGGAGAGGGAGATCCTGTTGACGCCGGCCGAACGGGCACCAAATTCGAGTCGGCCTGGATCAGAGTCAAGTGATATGGGTAAGTAAATATTAGATTTGCGCCAATAGCTTTTCTCTTTGCCCAGGTATGTCTAACTGTTCGTAGCCACCCTGATATATACTAGCGGCACAACGGGATTGCCAAAGGCTGTCATTGTTAGCTGGTATAAATGTATCATGGCCGCTGGATTCGTTAGCAAATGGCTTGGTTTGAAAACGACGGATCGCGTTTATACGGTATGTCGAATGTCGCTATAATCCCCATTGTGGTGTTTCTGCGATGCAGTGTATTCTGCGCGTACATCTACATAGTAGATAGATACATGCGTTTTTCTTTTGTTTTCTTCCCCTTTTTTTTTTTTTTTTTTTTTTTTTTCCGTTCCTCTCCAGGCAAGAATGTCCAAACTGATATTTCATAGTGCATGCCACTTTACCACTCCACAGCCGCCATTCTAGGTTATTTAGCATGCATGGTTTCGACAACAACCATCATCATCGGCCGCAAGTTCTCCGCCAGGAAATTCTGGAAAGAAGTCCGCAACAACGAGGCAACCGTCGTTCAGTATGTGGGTGAAACCCTTCGATATCTGCTCGCAACACCACGCGAAATCGACCCTGTCAGTGGCGAGAATCTTGACCTCAAGCACAACGTACGCATGCTCTACGGCAACGGCCTGCGACCTGACGTTTGGAATCGCATTAAAGAGAGGTTCAACGTGCCGATGATCTGCGAATTCTATGCCTCGACAGAGGGCACCGCTGGCCTCTGGAACAGGTCCGGCAACGACTTCACAGCTGGAGCCATCGGAAAGAACGGCCCGGTTGCCGAGATAATAGCCGGCCACACTGTCGCGGTCGTCGAGTTAGACTATGAGACTGAACAGCCGCGGCGCGATCCCAAGACGGGTTTCTGCAAGAAGGTCCCCAGGGGAGAGCCGGGCGAGCTCCTCTTCCAACTCTACGCCCCGAACATCAAGTCGACCTTCCAGGGCTATTTCAACAACCGCAGTGCGACAGAGGGCAAGATAATGCGCAACGTGCTGAGGAAGGGGGATGTGTGGTTCCGTACCGGCGACGTTATGCGCTGGGACCTTGAGGGCCGCTGGTATTTCTCCGACCGCATCGGCGACACATTCCGCTGGCGCAGCGAGAACGTGTCCACCAACGAAGTCTCCGAAGTCCTCGGCAAGCACCCCGAAGTGCTCGAAGCGAACCTCTACGGCGTCGAATTGCCGAACCACGACGGCCGTGCTGGATGTGCTGCCATAGTGTTCCGTGAGCAGGCAAAGATCACCCCTCCGCCCAACAGTGAACATGAGGACGCATCGAAAGTACCGATTCTGGAGCCATCATCAACCGTGCTGCGCTCCTTGGCTCGACTTGCGTCGGAGAATCTGCCCAAGTATGCCGTCCCACTATTTCTCAGGGTAACGAGAGGCACACAGTCGACAGGCAATAATAAGCAACAGAAACATGTGCTGAGAAAGGAAGGGGTGGATGTGGATTTGTTGAGCAAGAAGGGGGTGGATGATCTGCTATACTGGTTTAGAGGGGGCGAGTATGTCCCGTTTGGGAAGAAAGAGTGGGAAACTGTGAAAGGGGGGCGAGTCAAGCTGTAAAAGTTTTTTTCGAGAAGAGCGAAGACGACGGCGATACCTAAATTACCTAAATGGTGCTGTGGTTTGATGAGCGAGCAAGGCCTTGAGGTCTTGAATTTCGATTCTGTACATAATTTTCTTTATCTTTTTTTTCCCCCTTTCGATTGGCAGGCATGCTTTACGTATTTGCATTTTCTCTCATTTTGTTTTTCCCTGGGTGCATTTGCTATGTTCTTTTGTTACAGATTCGAGGAACAAAGGACAGGAGGATATACCCCTAGACTTGAAGCGGACGCCCATAATACCCACCAAAGTAGCGGACTCTGTATCGAGCATGTACTTCTGTACTCAGGCTAATGAGTTTTACATTGTTTTAATAAAACTTGCCAGAGATTTTATCGTTTCGATTTTCGGTTCATTTCGTCCCATATTTCGCCTCAGATGGATATATGTTCGTAGGGGAGGCGGTTATTGAGAGGGGCAAGAGAAGTTTTGACGTTCAGTCAAAAGTCTCAAATGCAATAAAATCCTCTTCAGTCGGAAGCTAGATACGAGAAGGGGAGTGGAAATAAATAAGCCACGGCCGAGGGAGTAAATAAATACGCAGCCAAAGCGACGACTTCCGAACGTGCGAAAATGCTACCACGAACTCCTCCTTGTCGCCTTCTTCTCCCCCTTGTCGGATGTGCACTTCACGGGCATCAAGTCTCCGTGCGACCTACGCGTAGATAGGGAATGAATGACGTTACTCTGACAATGACCCACTTCCAGGCAAAGCGATAGATAGCATTGCTCTGAGGGTCCCTCATGGCTCAAAAGGGATTAAGTTGCCGATGCTTGAGAACCTTGCCAGGTAACTTCGAGCATGTCTGCACCTCGAGTACCGTGCTGGCTGTTCTTAAAAGTTGGGATGTTGGTGCTGCAGCAGACGGTGCCCGACACGAGGCGAGGGGACAGGATAACGGCCCGGGAGAGAGCATTCGTGCGAGGATAGTTGCATAGTTGCATAGTTGCATCGTTGCATCGTTGCATACAGGGCGGTGGTGGGAATGGGAATGGGAATGGATGGACGTTGGATGGCCGAGATATGTATCGGAAAAGCGGCGACGAAATCTGCCATTCTCACGTTTTTCATTTTTGCACAAGTTTGAAAAAAAAAAAAAAAAAAAAAAAAAAAAAAAGAAAGAAAGAAAGAAAATAGTATACAAACCCACCGGAGCTCAACTCAAACACCACCTCCTGTACCCAAGTCCCACCAGGCTTCAATGGCTTCACAAAACCAGCAAACCGCCTCCGGGGCGGTCGCTGGTAAACTCTGGGGCGGCAGGTTCACAGGTAAGCTCCCTCTCCTTTCATTCCCATATACCCCTCGTCGAACGAATTGACTTTACCCCGCTGACACTCTGACCTGGTATTATCATCTCCCTCCTCCAGGCGCCACCGACCCATTGATGGTCGCGTACAACGAGTCCATATACTTCGACCGCGCTTTCTACGCTCAGGACATTGCCGGCTCCATTGCCTTCGCGCGAGCAAATGTCACAACCGGGATCCTTACCAAGGATGAGTTCGGTACCATTGAGGCCGGACTGAGGAAAGTGTTGGAGGAATGGCGGACGGGAGTCTTTAAGATCGTCCCCGGCATCGATGAGGATATCCATACGGCGAACGAGCGCAGATTGGGGGAAATCATTGGCAAGGACATTGCTGGAAAGCTTCATACGTAAGGGCATACATACATGAGCTTGTTCCTTCTTTCTTTTTTTGTCTCATCTCTTGGGACTGTCCTTTGCCGCTGTTTGGTCTACTTATATACGCGCGGAGGAGGGGTGGGGGGGCTAGATGGGTTGGGAATCGTCGTGGAGTGAAACGTTTGTGTGTTTGCTCAGTCGCTGACGATTCCGTTGATCCAACAGTGGTCGCAGTCGAAATGACCAGGTCGCGACTGATTTGCGACTGTGGCTTCGGGATGAGCTACGCGTGATCGAAACGTACCTTGTCGATCTATTAACGGCCATTGCGGATCGGGCGGAGAATGATATCGACTATGTCATCCCCGGATACACCCACTTACAGCGTGGACAGGTAAAAAATACCTCCGCGAGCAACAAACGAGGAGACGAGGATATTTCATTTTGCTGACCTTTCCACGCTTCTGCCACAGCCAGTTCGATGGAGCCACTGGATGCTCAGTTACGGCAGCTTTTTCATGAACGACCTGGAGCGTCTGCGCGAGGTTATAAAACACGTTAACCGCAGTCCTCTTGGCTGCGGAGCCTTGTCGGGAAATGCATTTGGAATTGACCGAGAAGCCATGGCGAAAGAGTTGGGCTTTGACGGCCTGATCCCCAATAGCATGTCCGCGGTTGGAGACCGGGACTTCATTCTGGAAACAATGCAATGGGGCTCATCATTGATGTTGCATATCTCTCGCTGGAGCGAGGATCTTATTGTTTACGGTACGACTGAATTTGGATTCGTCCGCCTGTCGGACGCCTACACCACGGGAAGCTCGTTGATGCCCCAGAAAAAGAATAGTATGTTGTTATCCTCCCTCGCCTTTGTTTGAATCAAAGGTTCTTTACTGTAAAGGCTAGCGGAGCGGCCAACTCTGACACACACCGACAGGCGACTCCCTCGAGCTCCTACGAGGCAAGTGTGGGAGAATATTTGGCGGTATGGCCGGTCTCATGATGACCATCAAGGGCATTCCGTCAACATACAACAAAGACCTACAGGAGAGCGTGGAGCCGCTCCTCGAACACATCAAAACGCTGAAAGATAGTTTGCTCATCGCAACCCGCGTGCTATCCACCCTAACCGTCTTCCCAGATAAAATGCGCGAGGCTCTAACCCCAGACATGCTGGCTACTGATCTGGCGGAATATCTCGTTCGGAAAGGTAACAAAGATTCAAGAACGTTTCCTTTTCAAACCAAGCGTCCCCTTCCAATCGCAATCCCAAACCAACCTTCAACCCTCCCACCAATCCCATATACCTACCACCCCCATCTAAAACACTATCCACCCAATCGGGCACAAACACTCTAACCCCAAACTAATCCGCAATGCATAACAAAAACAGGCCTCCCCTTTCGCGAAACGCACCACATCGCCGGCCGCGTCGTGGCTCTTGCAGAAAACCAAGGGATCCCCATGGACAAATTGACCCTGGCGCAGCTGCAAAGCGTCGACAACCGGTTTGGCGACGATGTGCTGGAGGTTTTTGATTACGAGCGGTCTGTGGAGATGAAGGCGGCAATTGGGGGCACGAGCAGGTCGGCTGTTCTGGAGCAGATTGCGACACTGCGCAAGGCACTTGGGTGAAAGTGGAACTGGAACTGGAACTGGGGCGTAGGTTTTGGTTTTCTTTTTTTTTTTTTTTTTTTTTTTTTTCTGAAGTAGGATGAAGGGTCGTTGGGTTTGCGGCACTTTTATGTCGAAAGTGGAGGGAGGGGGGTTTAGCTTTTTGGTTAGTTAAGATTTCTCTACAGCGGAGGTAGCATGCGTCAGTCAGCTACAGAACTGCTGTAGGAATTTATTTTATTCATTTATTTAGTTGACGAATTTATCCCCAAGAGTTCGGAGCACGAGAGGGGCGATGTGAGCTTGGTAACTTTTCGCAAGTAGCTAACTAGGCTGCAAATCTGCAAATCAACGCATCAAGACATAGAATACCGAGCCGCACCTGTGAAATGAAATACATATTATACATCACGAAGATTAGAAGATAGATAACAATAATAATAAAGTAGTAAACTGGGCGCGAAAACAGCCATCCACCCCAAAGGAGAGTCCCGATTCTGGGAATCGAGAATCACCCAAACATACACAGAGAGTATTAAGAAGCGAAGCGCTCCGTAGAGGACGTTCTTCCAATTGTGTCTTAACTATTTGTTTTTTGCTTAGTTCAACGATCCATCGATGATAAAACAGCGATTTGTGGTTGTTGGGGGCGCACCAGCCCCAATTCAACAGATACGGATACGGGCATCAGTTACGTCGAGTGAAACAGTATCCCCCATTATATTGAAATATGGGCTGTGCCAGGAGAGGGATTTCCTTTTCGAGGAGTGGGTGGATGGATGGCAGTCTTCGTATTTGGGAGATGAATGGTTCCTGCTCGTCTCCGTCCGTGAACGGTGTGGTGTGTAAGTCAGTTAGTTACATGTCGTGTGCAGAGCGAGGATCTCTATTTGAGCTGGAAGAGTTAAACTGTTGCTGCGAGACCTGACATCATGGAAGCGATTTTTTACTACTCCGTAGTGTTCTGTGAATCAATCGGGGCCACACAGCACATCGTTCCTCTCCTCCTCCTGAGCCTGCATCGAAATCGGAAAAAAAAGAAAAAGAAAAAGAAAAATAGTGGATGGCAAAAAACCTCCACAAATGAGATCTGCAGCTTGAAAAAGCTTGATCGATCTTAGCCTGGACAGAGAAACAAACAATGTCCACTCACTCACTCACTCACTCACTCACTCCACCGCGATGATGCAGCCGATGGTTCCACAAATAAACCAGCCAGCCAGCCAGCCAGCCAGCCAAATCGCCGTTCTTCAACGAGGTCAAGTCATTCATTACTCATGGAGGTTGAACTCAAAACGGCGCAGCAAAGGTGAGTGCCTATTGATTGGGCAGAGTTAATCAAGTGCAGCTGCAAATCCTGTTTCTGCATTGTCTCAAGATACACCCATTCGACTGCTCTAGAATGGAGGCGTTTGGTCTCTCCTGCTGTGCATCTCGTATACGGTACGGTTTAGGCACTCAAGTTTATCTCCCGGGGCAACAGGAGGGTAAAAAGTGCGCGGGATGACCCCTTTATCATTTTACTACTATCTCGAGCCGTACTGGCTGGACTGGACTCGAGACCGGTCCAGCTGGAAATTGGGCATTCTCCGAGCCGGCGTAGCTTTGAAGGTGTCGGATGCTGTGGACACATTGGCCGTGTCTGGTAGTTCGTGGCTATCACCCTGCATAAGGTTGTATGGTACTTTTCTTTTAAAAAAAAAAAAAAAAAAAAAAAAAAAAAAAAAAAAAAAAAAAAAAAAAAAAAAAAAAAAATTACACACGCATTAACATGAGTAGAGTACTTACTGTACAGTACATGGAAAGGTGTATGGGGTATATTTCTCCGCTGCACCGAGGATCCATCCTCAAGGCGGGCTGATATCAATATACAAATATATATATCGTGCCCACCGGCAGCCGGGTAGGTCGACTTCCGCAATACGTGCTGGGGAGTCGTCAGTCAGCGAGGTGCAATTGATAAGACGATTGATTACTCTCCACGGCCGCCGTGAGAACAACGCAGGAAATGTACGCATGGTCATTACTCACCTACTGCGTCAACCTTTGTTTCTTTTTCTTTTCATCTCGGTTTTTTAGAAGCACCACATCGACATGTCACCACAATCTCCATACCCGTGGTGGACAAGCGCGTTGGAATTTAAGCTGGATCTGGATGAGCTCTCCACCTCCTGCCACCCATCCCTCCTCCCCAGGCCCTTTTCGCAAGAGTGAGACATCTGGAGCCTATCGGGTGAATCGACTGCGACTCGACTCGGAAAAAAATCCCAAATGCCCATCGAAGGAGCCAGCCAGTACGGAGTAAACAAGGCAACCTTGGAAAAGAAGGCGGTTTTTTGAACGCTAACTTGGGAAGTTAAATAAAACAAGCAGCAGGGCCTTGACGCCACATGGAACTCTCCGGGGGGGGGGCCTGTTACTGCCGTACTTAGGCTAGCTAACTGACTACAAAAGCCAACGTTCCAGCGAGTTACATGGCGTTTTTTTTATTTTTAGTTTTATTTTTTTTTTAAACCATGGTTTAACAACACCAAGGGTTCGCATTGGAAATCGAGTATTACGCTGTTCTTACATCTTAGGTAGGTGGTGTGCAAGGAGCAACTGGGAGTCTGGGACTGTAATAAAAACTTGTCTCTGAAATCGGCTGTTTCAAGTCTTGGAAAGCATAAACCGGCGTGTCCATTCAGACAAATTTAATGCAGGACAGAGGACAGAGGACAGAGGACAGAGGACAGACAGGGTGGTGGGCATGTTGCTCTCCTGAGTCTCCTCCTACCATCTGTATATTATATAGTATTTGTGGTTGAAGTGCAACTTTGAGAAGTATTTTTCGCAGTAGATAATGTTGGTCCAACAGTCTATTGTTTACAATCCCCTTGTTGCTTATATAGTTACTATATAAAACCTCTCCTGGGTATGGCCGGCCAGGCACCGGAGCCGGGGCATATACTCCGTAGAGATTTATTTCTCCATTGCGATTCGTGACGAATTCTCCGCTATGTATGTATGTATGTATGTATGTATCCTCCGTGCATTCCCTGCTTCAATAATTGAGGGACAGAGGTATACTTACTTACTTAGTCGAGTGATGAAGGGATGTGATACCTACCCTTTATAAGCTTATTTTATTTTTTTTTTTTTTGAGAGGAGGAGGAGGAGGAGGTTTCATATAAGTGAATGTGCACTGGTTAAAGTCATCCGTAGAAAGGTAGAAGAAGAAGGGCTGGCAATATTGTAGAAGACTGGGTGAGTGGTGAGTGGTGAGTGGTGAGTGGTATGAACAATGAATGAATGAACGGTTTCAACAACCACAATGGATGTTACTTTACTGATCCTCGATTTCCTTTCCATGGAGTTTCAATTCAAAAAGGGATAAATAACTAGGGTATATTAGTAGTTTCATCCTGAAAAAAAAAAAAAAAAAAAAAAAAAACTCAAGGTTGATGATCTTTCTGTCTTGTGGTTTGTCGGTTGCAGCTAAATAAGCTACATAATGGATTGGATGGAGCATGGAGGATGCACGTGGAAATATCAAGTATAACCACGGTACGGAGTATGGTTCTGCTGGTTTGCGGCGGTTGGGATGGATTGGATGGATGGGCGAGCTGCAGAGTGAATGGTAAATGTTAAGATCTGCGCAGCGTAGGTGTTAGGTACAAGTAGTTACTATGCAGGTGTATGTCATCGTTGACGCTTATCAGTCCAGTCAGTCCTCTGTCGTGGAACAAAAATTACTTAACTACTAGTTCAGTACGGAGTGGTAACTACTTGAAAGAGTCATGACTACGAGGTAAAGGCAAAACTTGGATAAATGGTTGCATGTACAGCAGTATATATATATATATATGCAAGCAGGAGTCATGAGATCTGTGGCTGGATGTATTAATCAAACATCGTAGATCTGGGGACCAGAGTGATGAATGCTGCTGCTGCTGATGATGACGATGACGGTGATGATGTCCACTTAGCCTCGGCGATTACAATTTCTCTTTCAAAGAGGCTTTTTATCTAACCATGACAAGCAAGCTCCTCAAACTCAACACTCTTCACGACCAAAGTGAGCAAGCGGCGTCTCAATCTAAGAGAGAGCTTGCAGTTATTGGCATTACGATTTACAACCCCCCATTCTCAGGGCGGACACTTTCTGCTTACGTGTGTATCTCTGTCGAGCGATGAATGGCACATAATCATGGCTTCTCATCATCATACACCTTCGAGGAGGGGAGCTGAAACATTTTCGCCAGGGGCCGGATGCTGTGATTGGCCTCCGCAGGCGAAGAGAAGCCGGGGGCGATAATAAAGAAAGGAAAACAAGGGGTTGGGTAATGGAATGTTCTTGATGAGAGGGTGTTGTTGGTGTTGTTGGTGTTGGTGTTGTTGTTGTTCTTGCTGTTGTCCGCCGTGCGCACCGTCGCTTCTAGACTTATCTGTAATGATGGAAAAAAAGACAAAGACAGGATGGGGAATCGAAGGATGGGAAAATAAGGATAGGCCATGTCTAATCCTTGGTTTGTGCGATGCAGAAGGAAAAACAAAGGTATGTATGTCCTGTGGTTGCCCAACCCAACTTTTTGTTGCGTCGAAACCTTCGAAACCCAATTGAGTTTCAAAGGATGTACGGAATAGTATGAACCTGTTTTTTTTTTTTTTTTTTAAACTTTCTTGAACAATAGGACGATCATCGCTTTGCTCTTTTGCCAACCACATGTAAGTACTCCGTAGTGGATCCAAAAGGAATGAATGGATGATGTATTGTCAAGACGTCCATGGCGTCCCGGGCATGCACAAAGGGATATGTGCTGTGCATGTGCAGTACAGTACAGATTACAGATTACAGTCGAGCAACTCCAGATTGTGGTAGCTAACTATATCTCATACCATTACACCGGCTGTTCTCTGCCTGCGTGGTACTTTCTGTCACACAAAGACCACCCCGTGCCCCCCCAATGAATCAAAATTACGCCTTGTGAAATGTCGCTATCCCATGATTGGCAGCTGGTCGTGTGTCTCTGTTACATCCCTGGACAAGGGCCCCCCCTACCCTGGCCCCTAAACCCCTCACCTAAACCCCTAACCGTCCGGGCCTGGAGCACTGGAGCACTGGAGCACT
Organism: Histoplasma ohiense; assembly: GCA_017607445.1. Taxonomy (NCBI): domain Eukaryota; kingdom Fungi; phylum Ascomycota; class Eurotiomycetes; order Onygenales; family Ajellomycetaceae; genus Histoplasma; species Histoplasma ohiense. Next base: position 6,803,050 of record JAEVHH010000001.1, read on the forward strand.
GGAGCACTGCAGCCAAGGATCGAAATTTCGGCAACATTCGAGCCAGCGACAGCCGTGAGGGCCGTTTAAAACACACCCACCCCCCAATGGACTCCCACGGCGCCATGGCATCACTAATCGACTTCCTCCCCTGGACATTCTGACTAGTGCGGGTGGTCTTTATTCGGGTCCCTGCTCGGCTTACGCTGTCTGACCAAGCTTTTGATTCCCGAACCGCGTTCAGCTTGGCCAGCGGCCTGGGACCCTGACCCTGCACCCTGACCCTGCACCCTGACCCTGCACCCTGCACCCTGCACCCTGCAACCGTGAGACCGTGAGACGTCGAAACTTCGAAACTTCGATACTTTGATACTTCGATACTACGACACCTGCAATACAGCGTCGACGGTCGGAACCATGGCGGAAATAGCATTGGGAGGCTACCTGCGTCGAAAACAGGGTTTTGCAATGGCGTCTGGCTCTGGACTGCCGGCCATCGGGCCACGCAACGATGTGTGAGAGCGTAAGATTATCTTACCCATTGAGGAATCTATGTAACCTGGAACGCTGTAACGGCAAGGCAAACGCAAAAAAAATGTAGTTTCTGGTACTTTGGGTTTTGTTTGGTACTCCAACGATACGCCTGCTGTTGCATCCCAAACCATATTTTTTTTTTTTTTTTTTTTTTTTTCCCGACGCAGGTCCCAGAAACAAAACCAAACAAGAGTCAGTCTCCTTCGTTCTTTGAGAGAGACACAACAAACAAACAAAAAAAAAAAAAAAAGACATCAGAGGAAGAAGAAAAGAAACAGAATCCACCCGACTACTCCAGCCCGGCGGACTAGCCCTGTCTAGCACTGTCTAGCACTGTCCCGCAGACATGAGTCGGCGATTCACCAGCACAGACACTGGCGCACATCTTTCCTCAAAAGGATGAAGGTCGACTCGTAGTCTCTCTCATTCTCATTCTCTCTCTCTCTCTCTCTCTCTCTCTCTCTCTCTCTTTTTCTCCCTTTTTCTCCTCCGCCAGTTGCTATTATTATTTATTTTTCGTTCTCTCTTTTCGCTTCCGTTCTCTCTCTCTCTACACCTGTCGCTTCTGTTCGTTTCATTCCTCATCTTCCTCTCCCTTTTTTACTTTTGGATATAGTGTTAGTGGTTGCGCTCCTCCGTTTCCGCTCCACGGGATGGGCGTGCAGCCACCCGCAGACCTCTCCTCGTCCTCGTCGCGGCCATGGGCGTCCCTTCGTTTCGTGTTTTCCAGCCCTTCTTCTTCTCCGTGCTCACCGTTGCTCTCCTCGCTTCAAAACTGCTCCATCTGTTCCTGCATGCCCACTCCATTCCGCGGCTGCATTTCGTCGTCTACTTCCCGACCTTCTTTCTCCACGATTGTTTCCTCATCGTAGCCCAGCGCCTGCTGCTGCATAGCCAGAGTCGCAATATCACGTCGATCCTTGGCCTCTGCATAGGTGGTTTTCTTGCGTATGGAGCATCCCCTCTTATTTCCCCCCTCCTCGTTGCCAGGAGATCTTGGGATAATGAGCTAACCGGTTGTCCTTTTCGTTCGTTAGGACCATCTCTCTCGGTGCCGCAGCGTCACAGTTTGGGTTTTATTATGTCACTGGCGGGGAGTTGCAATGGGATGCAGCCGGAAGTGTGGCCAGCGATCCTGCTGCCATGAGGTTGATGATGAGTGGAATCATGCCCGTCTGCGTTGCGGGCCTGGCCTTGGTCTTCGCCTCGTTGGCGATTACGCCCGTCTTCTATAACAAAACCGGCTGCTGGCTGGTATCGATATCGAAGTTCGCTTCACCGGCCAATTGGGACATGATGCTCCCCCTCGCTCGAGTCAAAACGGAATTCTCAGCCCAGAGAGTCGTTCGGCTCTGGCCCCTCTGTGGCTTGACTACCCTCTGCGCCTTGGCGTTTTTGCTCTTCCTTCGACCGGCCATTCCCTACAATCATATTTCGGCAACCTTGCCGGTCGCATTGGGCAGCGCGATGCATTCTAGGACGAAACACTGTGCGGGAAGCTATTCCCTTACTAATAAATCGTTTCCGCGACCTAATCTGATCGATCCGGATCGTTGGATTCTGCCAAAGGATAACTTCAAGGGGTGGGCCCCGGGAAAGGTCAATGCCTTTATTCGACAGTACTCTGCGAGGACACGGAGCTGGATTCCATATGCCCTCCCTGATGGGTTTGAACGCTGGGACAAGCAAGCGGTAATGGCCATAGAAAAACATGAAAACGACACAATGCCCGCCCAAGATGGAAAGAACATGTGCTTGGATCAGAGTAGAACACACTACTACAACCCTGTTGCAGATCCGCTGAGGATTTCGAATCTCAATTTAGAACCCTATGAAGCGCTCAGACACGCGCTCAAGGACATCCTGATATCACATGTTGTCCTTGTTACAATGGAGAGCACGCGCAAGGATATGTTTCCCATAAAGAAAAGCTCCCACCTCTACAAGGAGATCCTTCGCTCTTACAAACCCAACCAACTCAACCAGAACAAAATCGACTCCAAGCTATCACAGCTGACTCGTGTCGCGGAACAAGTCACCGGAGAGTCATTTTCCAGCTCTCCAGACAAGCAGCCCGACCTCTTACCGGGAGTGTGGAAAGATCAGTCTGCTCCCGGCATGGGTGGGATAAACGTCGTGGGGGCCCTCACTGGGAGCAGCCTTTCTTTCAAGAGCGTAGTAGGCAGCCACTGCGGTGTCGGACCGCTTCCAGTGGATTTTCTCGAAGAGGTCAACGGGAAGATCTATCAGCCTTGCATCCCACAGATCATGGAGCTTTTCAACAGGGAAAAGAAAACGTTCCAGAAGCAAGGCGTGAACGAAGCGTTGCTCGACCATCGTGCAAGTGTGCATCGTCGAGAATGGGAATCCGTCTTTGTCCAATCGATCACCGATCAGTATGACCGGCAGGATGTGCTCAACAGGCACATGAGCTTTGGAAAGTCCTTTACGAAGGAGACCTTGGAAAATATTGCTTCCAAGTACTATCCACCGAAGACGCCTGAACTTAACTACTTTGGGTACGTGTAAAGAAAAGAAAAGAAATCACTATACCGTAGCGAAAAAAAAAAAAAAATAAACAATATCTGACAAATAGATGCAGATATGCCGAAAGCGAGGTCAAACCCTTCATCCGTGACGTGATATCGGAGACGATTGCGAACAATAAACGACTGTTCCTCTCGCATTTCACCAGCACGACTCATCACCCCTGGGCAATCCCTCCAAACTTCACCGAAACGCAATACATGGGCTCGGAGGGTTCGCATGAGCACATGAACGCCTTTTTGAACGTTGTTCGTTACGACGATATTTGGCTCGGAGAGCTTCTTGCGCTACTGGATGAACATGGAATCGCAAACGAGACCCTCGTGGTCATTGTTGGAGACCAGTAAGCCTTCTTTCCTGTTATTTTCTAGTTGAAAGTTCACACTCTGAACCCCCCACCTCCCCCCCCCTCCTTTCACCATGTGCTGATGTGTATGTATCCTTGCAGCGGCCAGGCATTCGAAGAGGACGCCGAGATGACCGGCACGTATGAAAACGCCCACATCAGCAATTTCCGCGTGCCCCTCGTCTTCCGCCATCCTCAGCTCCCGCGCATCCAAGTCGCCGCAAACGCCACTTCAATGTCCATCCTCCCGACCATTCTCGACCTCCTCATCTCGACCAACTCCCTGGATGCCATCGACACCACCGCAGCCTCAGATCTCATTCACGATTACGAAGCCCAGTCGCTGCTACGCCCGTACAGGCCCTCGCTCAACGGCCGCCAGGCGTGGAATTTCGGCATCATCAACTCCGGCGGCTCAATGCTGGCCATTACGTCCGCTGCCGTTCCTTATCGGCTTGTCATCCCGCTGGGCGGCAGCCACACGTTCCGCTTCACCCACATGGTCAAGGATCCGAACGAGCTCCATCCGCTTGAGAAATGGACGCTGGGTGACATTGTCAACGTCGTTAAGCACATGTACGGCGAGGAAGCGGCCAGCTGGGTGCGCGAAGCCGATGCTGTGGCCAGATGGTGGGCGGCGGAAATGCGTCGTTTGTATAACTATAATAACTGATATTTTTTTTTTATTTTTTTTTTTTATTATTTATTTTTTTTTTTTTTGGATGTTTCTTTCTTTCTTCTAATATTTCCCCATATTTTTTCTGTTTATTTTATTGTTATATATTTATTTATTTACCTTTTTTTTTGCGATAAAGCGATGGGTATGAATGTGATGTTTTTGGATAGATATGCGAGGGATTTATTTGTCTTTGCTTTCCTTCATCATCCCACTCTTTCGAATATTGGGTGGGCGTTCGTTCTGTGTTTTTCCTGTTATCATCATCATCATCATCATCATCATCATCATCATCATTGTTTTCCTCCCTTGACATGTTTATGTTTTGTTTGTAATTAGAGAGCCCGCTGAGCGTTTTCTTTTTCTTTTCTTTTCTTTTTCTTTTTCTTTTTCTTTTTCTTTTTCTTTTTCTTTTCTTTTCTTTTCTTTTTTTTTTTTTCGTTTTCTGTATTCACTATTATTTTTTTATTCTCTTTTTATTTCCGTCAGCCGGGGGTCATTTGCCGGATCGATCGATGATTCAAAATCATCTTGATTCTTGAAAATTGGGCAACTATGTATGTAGCTGACAGACTCCATAGATAATAAGACGACGATGATATAAATATAAAATATATATATATATATATAAAAAAAAACCCTTTTTTTCCCCGTTGACGGCACGCGACGGAGCGAGCTAGGACAGCGGTATTCCAGGCCAGGATGGTGGCTGGGGGCCTGCGGTTATTCGAACACCGAGTCGCGAGTCGCGAGTCGCGAGTCGCTGGGCGCGCAAAAGCCCAGTCCTGCAGCGTTTGAGGTTGAGGTTGAGGTTGAGGTTCTATCTAGTTGCTGGGAAGGATCCCTCGCCGCGGGTCCTAGGAGGAGGAGGAGGAGGAGGAGGAGGAGGAGGAGGGGCCTGATGACACAGGGCACAAATGATTGTGATGCTGCGAAACGGCTTCTGGAGGGAAAAGTCGTGTTGTGTTGTTGTGTGCTTTGGTATATGGAAGTTGCTCTTGTTGCCTGCTGACAATCCGGTGCGAGGGAGGTGTTTTTTGCAAGGGGGTGTATTTGCAATCGCGGAAGGGGTCGCGCGGTGTAGTCGGGAGGGAGATGGGGGCGGCGGGGCTTGCGCTCCCTTTTCTGTTTCTGCGGGGGGTTTTGTTTTTATTTTTCTATTTTTTCTCTTTTCGATCGCGATGTGAGCTGGGTGGTGTGCGGGTGCCTTGGACGCTGATATGTATCTGGAACCGTAGGTTGGCTTGGCCAGTTTTAAATTTGATAGATAGTTGTTCTTGTGCAAGGCCCGGTTCCAGTCAGTCCCAGTTGGAGTTCGGATTTTTTATTTTTATTTTTTATTTTTTCTTGTTTTCTTTTTTTTGTGCGTCCTGACAGGGGCAACTGAGTACGCGCATGAGATCCAGCGGCCTCATCATCGCTAGTATTACTAGCTTCACATGAAGCGCCCCGCTATTGTTCCGATGCCATCTTCCCAGGAGGCGCGGCTGTGAGAGAGATGCCATGGACTGTGCAAATATATCTAGCGACTTTCCGGGAAGGGCTGGACACTGTGGTTGGTGGGTGGCTGGAACTTAACCTCCCATGGTAGCTAATGCGCTCTTCTCACTTTATTATGGAGTGATATATGATATAGATATATATATATATATATATATATATATATATATATTGATGGCTCTGATAGAAAATCGCGACACCCTCGCTGGAATGGATTAGGTGCAGTGTAACGATCAAATGTTGTCTAATTCATACATGAAAAAGACATATTCAGCCACACCATTGTCATATGTGAGAACCTATTCTTTTTCAAAAATTCTTTTATCAGATTCTTCAAGATATCAGACCGGAGGGGGAGGGAGGAGGAGAGCGGTTTATTCCTTACGTAAAATTAGCACAGGTGTCTATATCAAAAGGAGAGGTGTTTGTATGCAGATTACCCACAACATAGAGAAGGCTATAGTACACAGATGATGGTCGACGAGCTTGAAAATGCGGAAAGAATAAATGAGTGTCTAAACGTATCATCTCCGGCAATGGAGACGGAACCAGCGGACTTGCTGGGGTTTCTGAGGCGCATTCAGACAGAACGTGCATAGTGATGAGCGCAGCCGAGAGAGGGATGTTTAGGTTAGAGAATAGGTACATCAAGGTGCCTGGTAGCAAGCTTGACTGGGTGAGACAGAGAATAAAATAGGTATGGTATCACATAGTCATCAATCTCCCTTTCCCTTTGCCCTTCGAGAAGGCGGGAAATCGCAATGCAGGGCAATTTATAGTCACCACTCTCCGCCGTCCATGTCTTCTTCCCCTTGGGAGGGCAGTCAGGATAGCAGAGTGGATGATTGGTTTGTTGTATTAGTCCATCGTGAAGCCCCAGTATTCTGGGGTATTTTGCAAATATCAGGGCATTCATGGAGGCATTCTTTCGTTCCGTTAGGCGTTTTTGCCCTTGCTGGTGGTTGCAGTGCAAGTGGCGCGGGTGTGATATTTATTGATGACCGGGAACCAATACCCAGGTTGCGATTAGAGTGTCGCCTCATCTTCATCTTCGCGATTCTAAAACAACATGTGCGATGTTCCCCAGGGCCTGCCTGTATTTGCGCTTCCGTTTTGCCAGGAAAATGGAGACATAACGGAGAATCGATGGAGAGTCAACTGCTGTGGCTGGATCTCTCGGCATGCTTCAACGACTTGCTCGTTGAGAACGGCCCGCAAGAAATCGAAGTGATCCTCAGTTCCGAAGCCCGTCGGCCATAAAATAACCACATTGCGTTCTCAATACTGCGCTGTCCAGGATGTCCAGCAGGTCCTGGCTGGGACTCCTCGGGTAGGTTATTCTTGATATCCTCTTGATATCCGCATCAGAAATGGGATTGGGATTAGCCCGCTTTTCTGGCGAGAGGTAGAGAGTTCAATCGAGGCTTATCTTGTGCATATTTTCACTGCTGCTGCTGCTGCTGCTTCTTCTTCATTCTCCGAGGGTGTTTATTTAAAAATGCGGGAAGTGTCTGGCGGGGGACTCCAACACTGTCGCGGCGCCTAAATAAAAAGCAAATCTCGCCCAAGCATTCCAATTGTCCGAGATTCAGCGCAGAACGATCAACAACCCATCTCGACCACTGCCACGGCCGTCAACCCGTAGCTCTAGCCAAGTGCCTATAAGCATTGAAAATTCCACGTTCATTTTATGAGCTTGATGTTGCCTTTTCCATTCACGTTGCCGGTTGTGTTCTTCAGATGTACGGCCGGCGTTCTATGACCTTTCCCGCTTCTCCTGCTGAACTCATAGCCAAGTAGCTTGCTACGTGTATTTGATCTTCCCTTCGGTTATTCCCTCGAGGAAATCAATATGATTGTCTCAAATCGTGAATTAGGTGTTAATATTGTCCGTATGCACCCAAGGATATCGTCAACCAGCGAGACCACGGTTCCTGCCTCCTGTTCTTCCGCAATACCCTTTAATTTTCAATGATTCCCAGTGACCAGGACGCTTGCTGGGCAGGCCTGATTGATTATGGCCACTGCTTCTGTTTTGAAAAACTGTTCAGATAATAATACTGCTACCTAGTTCAGCCTCCATTCGAGTCGTATACCTGGTAGCTGGAGGCAGTCCGTTCCTTGAGTTCCCGTGTTACTCTATTCTCGACCTTCAACGCACTACAGGGGTTGGTGGAGATGGCGAACTTGCTGGAAATCCGGGTAAAAATGGTCCGTTGAATGGCTTTTCTGAATGGTTCACACGGAGGCTGCAACACCGGCCAACCCTTTGTGATCCAGGACTTCGACAAACTACCACAATGGGATGGAAGATTACTTTCAATCGACAACCTGATAGAGCCCTCTACAAAAAAAAAAAGAAGGGCGTTACGATTTTTACTTTGAACCCTGGCGGAGGGCCCTTGCCGCGCAAGTGATTGTTAACTCTTGTCCATATATTCGTGCTCAGAAGAACCGGAGTGCCCCTCCTCCCTTCCTCCTGACATTATGTTTTACTAACTATACTCGATCAGATATTCCAATCCGGAATTGTAGCACGGCAAGAGACGTGAATTATATGCTCAAGAAGTTCACAGATGTGGCCCGTCGGCCATATCGAGAGTTCAAGAATCTCTACATCCGAGATCTACAGTGTCTGAAGGTCTGGTTGGAAAAATGTTAAAACATTTCTTCCGTCTGAAGTGCAATGGGGCGGCAGCGTGGATTTGTTTCAATGGCTGCCCTCATGTGCGCGGAGCGAGGTTGTAATGGTTTATGTCGGCTCACAAGACTCTTCGTAAGTAACGCGGATTACCTCCGAGCTCTTTCCTCTGTTCCTGGTAGAAATAGATCCGGGTTTCACAGGTGTTTTTCGTCCACTGTTGCGTTGAATCCTTTAAGTGGAAGCGAGTGGTATGTATGATTTTATCATTTTAACATTTTATTATTGTTGTTGTTATTACTATTATGATTACTATTACCATTAAACATATTCTCCGTTGTCGGAAAATCTGTAGCTAACTGCTAAGCGATAGATCGCCCTGTTCTCTTTTTTGGGACGGACTTTGAATCTCAAAGCAAATACGATGCCTTCATGGCTGGTCGTGGTGCCTGCCCACATGTAGACTGGCTTAACTTATCACCTAACAAGCTATGAAAGGCAAATTTCCCTGTCTATGTTCATGAGCAAGAAGTTGGAGAACTTGTTGTGTTTTTCCCATGCAACAGCTCATCAAATATAGAATCTCAGAACAATATCCATGACAATGATGTGCTTCATCCGCTGTCACTAGAAGCGGGGCTCAAAACTATGTGCAAGCCTCTGTTCAACCAGCTCTGCTACCCAGATGTTGCACATTCCAATCTATCACTCACATGCGCAATGTTGAGTCTATTGCAAGATAAAACCAGATCCCGCGCCCCCGGACTTGCCCTTGCCGGCCAAGCTCTTTCGCCAAATGGTGCGAGATGAAACGATTGATGATCAGCCAGTCACATCGTTATCGTTAGTATACCAGATACCGCCATTGCAACTTTTTGTTTCCGTGGTCCTGCTATCTGGAATCGACACCTTCGCTGCAGTGAGTGCCAGGATTTCGACCTCTGCTTACTTTGTTTCCCTAGCGGTAGAAGTTGCGAGCATCTTTCAAGCTACACATGGGTAGAAATCATTACCCCAAAGACTTGCCGCCAAGTCATCCGTCGAGCGGAGTCAATTGTTGGGTATCAGATCGAGGAAAACATTAACTCTGGACACAGAAAGACCTTGGCCACTGCGGTCAACGACTTGATGCGGGCACCCCAAAGCAATGCTATGAAGCTATGTCATCTGTGCAGAATAGACCATTTAGAATGGAAAGGGAGGCCGGTGTGATAAGAGCTCTGCTATGTTCTGCTTCCGTGGATTATTTATCCCGCCATTTCTTCTTCACTGTCGGCTAAAAGCATCGATGGGACGATATTTCATTACCAGAGAAAGACTTAACCTCCCCTCCTTGGGCTCGGACCCGCACTGGACGTTTGTTTTGCTGAATATCTGGTAATCCATCTCAGGTCGCTGTGTCCTTCCATCTCCCGTATTTCAAAAAAAAAAAAAAAAAAAGAAGTCGCTGTCGCATTGCCGGTGCATTCATTGACCATGTGATATGAAAATCCGGTGGTCTACAGATTGCCCACTGCCTCCATATCAGTCATATGAAAATTGGATATAGCAATATTGATGTCCGGTGGCTCTTATGAGTCATATCTAGCTTTGGAGAGGTGTTTTGAATATATTATCATATTATAAGGATGATTGGTGCAAAAATGTGGGAAATTGTTCAACAGCATTGTTCCTTGTATAAAAAAGGAATCAAGAGATAAATGATAAATCTATCACTTTTGGTGGTACAGAATTGCTGAATAGATGGAGTTGGTTGTTGAGATCCATACAAACAGTTTGTAGCGTATAAATAAGATGATGCCGGGAACTGTATCAAAATGCAAGCCACTCTATGGCAGAAGTTCCAACGGCTTCCTGAGTCCAAGATCCGTGTCCAGAAACAAAGATAATAAAAATAAAAATAAAAGTAAAAGGCCACCCTCGGCCAATAATGCCAAATATAACCAACCCTCACAACCCTCAGAGAAAATGCATCTTTTCCCTACGAGAATGGCTACTTACTGGCTTGACAACTCCAAGTTCAAGACCTTGGTGGTTCTCACCGGCGCGAGAAACTAATCTCAACGTCTACCAATCTTCGGCATCGCCTCCCGCAAATCGCGGCCAACTGCCGTGAGCCGCCGCGGGGTACTCCCGCGAGAAGGAACACGGTTGAACATGGTTCCTGTATCTTGGGCCCACCCACACCTTGGGGCCACGATCAACGCTGCTACCAACAATCACGGGCAGGACTGGTGTTCAACCCACAGGGTGGTTGCTTGCGGGCAGGATCAGGGGGTTGCTTTAGGGGTTCAGGGGCCTGATGGGCAGAGAGACCCATTCCCGCATAGGCGCCAACAAATGGGGGTCGTGGTGAACCCGGCCAAAAGGTTGCCGGATGAAGTTAAATACCCATCGACGCATCTCGGAAAATGGCCGCTGCTCACATAGAAAGAAGGACGACAACAATAACAACAAATTTAAAAAAGTTGCCTGCAAGAGAAGGAAATGTCGAGAACAATGGGTTGAGACTGGCATGGTAGATAGCCTCTACAAGAGATATTGGACGATTTGTCTTCTTGGGGTTCTAACAGACTTAACAGGATTTTGGTTATCCATTACTAGCATACATTTTCGAATGTGCTTCTCATGGGTGACTGGTTTTATTTTATTTAGTGGTCTAAGCTAAGTTATCGGCGGGTTTGCCGACATCCACACGATTTTTCCAAGAGATTCCACCCGGCAAAAGGTTTGCCTCCGCCATTGCTGGTTGCTGCTGTTCCTGTTGTGGAGCGGCGGCGGACTGGCGGGAACTGTGGCGGGGCACAAGATCATAGGTACACAGCATATATCCATGGATATATTTATATATTTATATATATTTATATATACATATCTCCAACTTCTCCAACCCGAAGCGCGTGGTAAAGTTCGCGGCTCAAACAGCTTCCTGTCATTTTGAAATACCATGTCTTCGTCGCTATTTTGCTCCTCCGCTTCACCGTCGCGGCTGTCCCCTCTCTTCCACCGCATCCATCGCGGTTACGGGGGAACATATAACAGGTCGTGGCGACAACTATCAACATCCCAAGCTAACTTTCAAGAACCCTCTCCCTCATCCCCCCCCGGCGCTTCCAATATAGCAATCTCTACTAACCCTGCCCCCGCCGCCTCTGTCATCGCCTCCAAATTCATCTCGCGCTTCCAATCCCTCCCCCCTCAAACCCGCACCCAGACCCTTGACGGGAACCAAGTCCAACTCCTCTCCCTGACCTTGAATCGCCGCTCTCTCTACCCAGGAAGCCCAGCACTATCCAACGCCAGGGCCCCCGAAGCTGGCACTCCGATCCCCCCCGGTTACCACCTGGTATACTTTACACCCGCGTTCTTGGAAGGCGAGCTGGGTCTGGATGGCACTGACACGTCATACAACCCAGAGCCGCCGTTTACAAGGCGCATGTGGGCCGGCGGGGAGGTGCGGTGGCCACTCGGGCAGGATGGGAAAGTAAATTTGCTAAGGGTTGGACAGGAGGTGCAGGAGACAACGCGGGTGTTAAGTGCGGAGGCTAAGGTTGTGAAGGCGACCGGGGAGGAGATGGTGGTTGTTGGGGTGGAGAAGGTGTTTGAGAACGAGCATGGGGTTGCGCTTGTGGATAGAAGGTGAGTTTCCCAAGAAAGAAATGGAAAAAGGAAGGAATACCTCCATGAAAGACTTTGAAATTCCATCTGCCCCTGTGTTTGTGACGGCTTGATGTTAAGAGCGCGGGAAGCGGAAACGAAACGATATACTAACCATGAAAATAAATATATATATATATATATATAATTAAAACAAATCCAGAAACTGGATATTCCGAGAAGCACTCAAGCTTGACCCGTCGTCCAAAACACCCGCAGCAACATTCGCCAACGCTCCTCCCGCCATCTCCACCACACCCAAATCTACCGCGCAACCCACCTTCTCGACCTTGAAAGAAAACAACCGTGTCACCCACGCCCGCACTGTCTGCCAGTCAGCCGTCACCCTCCAGCGCTTCTCAGCGCTTACATTCAACGGGCATAAAATCCACTACTCCCTCCCCTGGGCACAGACTATCGAGGGGCATGCTGGCCTAGTTGTACATGGGCCTCTCAATCTCCTCGCCATGTTGGACCTCTGGCGAGATGTACGGAGTGCGCAGCTGGAGAATCAGGGGAGGACGGGTGAGGTTCTTGTTCCTCGATCCATTGAGTATCGGGCGACAAGTCCGCTATATACAGAGGAGGAGTATAAAATTGTTCTTGAGGAAGTGGAAGGCAGAGCAATGGGAGGCAATGTGAATATTTATAGCCCCAGAGGAGCAGTGGCAATGAAAGCGGTTATTTCTGCGTATGCTCTTTGAGACGGAGGTTTTTGTTCTGTGAATAGCAAGGAGAGAGAGGATTGGGGAATTGGGATAAAGGGGTTGTTGACGAATGTGAAATATAGGGTAGGGATAGGATAATATGTACATGTACATGTACATACCTGTACACTAGTCTCCTAATACTAGCCTCAGATATTTTTTCTTTTCTTACCCTGCAGAGAGAAACAAAAGGCCAGCGGTTACCAGAAAAACACCAATTTGGCAAATCTCATAAAACACTCATCTTCCATATCACTCTCGTCTCAGTCAATGCCAGGGCAGTGTTTCAAACGGTGCATCCCCCAGCTGATGCCGTTCTCTGCTACCCCTCCTCAGTTCAGCAATCCATCTTAAGCGACAGACAAATATCAGGGGGGTACGCGTCCAGATAAAAATAATATAAAAAGACAGAAATGCTCAACAGACACGCCGATGACGGATTTCCTCACAAAAACGCCCCGACCTCCACAGGAAGAGAACGTCCTGAGTCAATCAATCTTCCTCCCAACAGCAGGTCTCTCATGGTGTAGTTCCCCACCAATGTTGCATTCAAAGACCTGCATTGCCAGCGATAATAATTGCTAGCTCCGTTTCCAGCGTAAAATGGTTAGGATAACTGCTTCAGATTCGTCAAAGAGACTGAGCGGATAATCCGATGGTTCCTGGGATGTGCACTCCTGCGCTCCCGCTCTCTCAGGCAGGGGGTTCACCGCGGCTGAACTGGTAGAAAACCTCTGGAACTGCCCTGTTTCATGGCTTGTTATCGACTGAATTCGACAGCAGTTCCACTTTTGCTTCAAAACGAGGGTCCTGGATCAGCAGAGGAATGACGTTCGGTATTAGAAAAGGAAGTCCAGTGAACCATCATCAGGATGAAGACCATAGTTAGCCCAAGAGGATGTCGTTGATTACTAAGCCCAGTCTTGGCATCGCAGTGGACATTTCCAACTCTACACTGCCAATTTGGAACAAATACCATATCTTTTTCAAAATTTTTATATCCGCTTACCCTCTCAGCCCAATATCCTGCCAAACAAGCTTCCCGAAGCGCATGCGTCCGGAGCTCGAAAACCTCCGAAAGAACACCTCAGTCATTTAAGTACTGCAGTGAAAACAGAGCCCGAACTATGCGATAGTCCGGACGTAAACAAGCGGCCTCGCAGCCCGGTCATCTTAGATATACCTTCCCTCCTCACCTACGAGCCTCTCCATATTGTAAAAGAAAAACCTCTACCGTCCTGCACAAAAAGAGAGCAGAGGGGCCAAGGGGCATTGACATCGGCCAACCCCGAAAAAAAAAAAAAAAAAAAAAAAATGAGGCCTCCGAACCTCCTCCTCCTTCGCCGCCTCCGCTGTCCTCACACATACCCTCTCCTTTCTACAGCAAAGACAATTCTAATAAGCAGCCGCCACTTCCACCTCCCCTCCTTCACAAACCCCATCTCCCCCAAACCACCACCCCCGCGCACCCTAACCGCGACCCGCAACCTCGCGTTCCCCCCCGACCTCCTCTTCCGCACAATCGCCGACATAGACTCGTACGCCGACTTCCTCCCCTTCCTCACTGAATCGACAGTGACGGCACGTGACGCGAGGACTGGGTATCCGACCAGCGCGTTGCTGACGGTGGGATACGGGCCGTTGAAGGAGACGTTTGTGTCGCGCGTGACGTGCGATGCGGGGATGAGGACCGTTGGGGCACGGAGCGGGCGGCGGGGCGATGGCGTCGGCGGCGGGACTGAAAGTGGAGAGGCGGGTGATGGGGGCTTGTTTGAGTTTCTAGATACGTTGTGGAAGCTGCGGGCGAGGGGGGATGCGGTGGTGAATGGAAATGGAAATGGAAATGGGAATGGGAATACGTATGGAAGGGGTGCAGGGGTGACGACGGTTGAATTGGAGGTTCGGTTTCAGTTTCGGAGTGCGTTGCACGCAGCTGTGATGGGGGCGGTTGAGGACCAGGTGGCGGGGATGATGATTGAGGCGTTTGAGAAGAGGGTGAGGGAGTTGGAGAAGGAGAAGGTGAAGGCGGGTTGAGGAATTCGTGCATGTATGGCAATGGGTGTATGGTGAGGTCTTTTTCTGAGCTACTTTCATCTTAGACGAGGTAAGTTGGGTTGGAGATATTCCTGGGCGAAATGTTCCTTGTTGCAGGGAAATCCATTCTCCAATGGCTTGGAAAAAGGAAAGGTATGGATAACCGTCTATATCGCCAAATTTCTAACAGCACAGGTGATATGGGGGTGTAAATGTTTAGTGAGACAAGAAAAAAAAATGAACATAATGAGATATACATGTATAATACAGAATAGATAGACATAGAACCAAACCCAAATTTATTCTCGCATTCATATTCGGGTTCTTTAATTTGCATTTCCCGTTGAAATATCACCTTAGAACCTGGCACCCCGCCTGTACGACGATCTCGCAGTGCCCGCGCGTGTCGAAATCGGCCCAGCTTGAGAGGAATTGTGAGCCACTTCGTCCCAGTTGATCCTATTCCACCATGATTCCAAAAACTGAGCTTTTCCGCCAACACCCCAGTCCGGAAGCCACACATGCTCCCAGGTATTCACACAGAGGATCGGATGAATGTCAATAGCACCAGGGGCCATGAACTTCTGGCTAGAATACGCACCCATGGACCCTACTCGGTTCGTCGGTGTGAGTTTTCTGATCTGTTCCAGGTTCTCTCCGCCCGTAATGCCGGTGGACTGTGTTGCCATGTCTACGGGTTGGCGGCGGAAATGCGCAGCAGGGTAAGGGGAGCCGGCGATGTATGTCGTTAGGATTTTGAGTTGGCCGGTATCCTTTGATTTAACGAGCCAGACAAATCCCGGGCCGAACATGGCGTTGGCAGTTGCGAGGAATTCGGCCTTCAGGGACTCGACGGAGGAGCAAGAGTCTTCTATGGATTTGGAGAGATGTTCGGGGATGGGGACGTGCTGAGGTGACTGCATATATGTATAAGGAAATGAAGAATTGACTGGTTACAAGGTATGGTCAAGCATTTGAAGAAAACGGGAGGAGTGGATCTACTGACAAGACAATTGAAGAAGAAGTGGTTGTTATGGGCCATGGAGGCATAGTTGAAAACTGATGCCATATTGGCATCGCGGGCGTATCTGACAAGAAGAGTGCCGGGAGTAGCAGATTCATCAGGTGTGCCTAGATATAACATATGTCAGCTTCACAAAGTTTTCAATTAAAACTTTTCTCACGCCATTGGGTGCCAGAATAATACCTGCTGTTAAAAGATTCAATTTGTTGATCAGGAAGCCCTGATATTGAACCCATGCCAGATCGAATCCCTGCGGCGATAAGAGGTCAGGCACCCCATCCTTTTTGAAGGCAGCATCGTGCCCTAATTGAGGGACATAGTGAGTTGATCTATTCTGCGGCTTTGTTCGAAGAAAGGACTATAGCACTGTCAGCAGCAGCTCGAGGTAGCGGTTGTTCACCGGAGGGTACAAGCTTTTGCCATACCAACGAGGAAGAGACAGCACGCAGGCCGGGCCGCAGCCGGAGCGAACGTTGCGGTATCATGAACGGAGAGTGGACTCAGACTCTAACCATTGCCAGGAAAGTGAGTCTGTGTAAAGTATGGATAATGTCAATTGTCGCCCGTGCAGGGTTCTGTACATCTCATCTCATCCAAACTGTTGCGGACTTTCTTCTCTCAAAGTCACGGGATCCAGCATTTGCCAAAGAATTTCTTCGATGCAAAATGTGACTAGTATCGTTCGGGTCTAGCGTGGAATCCACCCGACAGCCAATCGCAGCTCGCGTTTGCCCTGAGCCGCCGACTTTCTGATACAGCGCCAAAGTTGCCCGATTCGGCTCTGGACCACCAACATCCAACCACGATCCAACTACATCCAACCGTGACTCCAGCGTTGGTTTCACAGCCGACAGGTCTGCCCGGCCGAAGCGGTTCCTTGGCTGCAGGGAGAGGACTCCTGTGCCCGGGAGGGACCAGGTCGGGTCTCGATAGTCTCAAGGTTCAGTCTAGGTTGGCGGTTGGGTGGTTCAGCGTGTTTCGTGCTTCTGGGTCCGTGTCAGGGGTTAGCTGGCGAAACCTCTCTCCTTGCCGATGTTGGCCCTTTTTCACTGGAAGTTTCGTACCCAAGGGGGATGATTCCTTGGGCCTTGGGCAGTCAATTCTTTAGATCATGGCGCGTGGGGTCTGATTTGACTCTCGGTCCATCATGGAGGCCGGTGTTTCTTTGTTTCATAGAATTTCTTCCTCAATCTGCCTTTCTCTCTCTCTCTCTCTCTTTCTATCCGTTCTCTATATCTCCTCTTTCTTGGGATATGCTTTTCTTGTTCTTACGTTTTCCTTTATTCCAAACATTGTGATGTTTCGATTGAAGGTTTAGAGCTACTTCCTGACTCTCTCGACATTCAAGCGGCTATCACGTTTTCTCCTCCTCCGTCTTCCTCTCCCCCCTCCCCCACCACTCAATTCCATACGGTCTTTAAATTCGATTCTCTATCCCAAACGGCTGGCGTAAACACCTATGCTCCTTTGACAGGACAACCTGGCCCATTACCTCAGGATGTCGCTTCGATGGCATAAAATCATCCTCATCTCAACTTCTTTATCATTGCTGGCACTGACACTAGCAATACCATTTACTCCTCAAGGCGCATTCGACATTGTGCAGCGCGACGGGGGATCATGTCCCCTTGAACACTACTCACCTTGCGATGATCCTCAAGCTCCAGCCAACTTCTGCTGCCCACCAGGCACAGTATGCATTACTCTGAACCTGGCGGCCTACATGGTATGTTGCCCGGTGGGCCACAACTGCTATAACATGACGCAAGCTTCATGTGATCCTAACGATTACGATCCTGAACGCTCTCCCCGTTCCACTGCAAAATCGAGGAGACCTGATATGGGAATACCGAAATGTGGAGATCGGTGTTGTATTCCTGGCGCTAGATGTAAATCAGACGATGTGGGAAATTTGTATTGCCAGGTTTCGTTCCCGAACCTAGCATATCCGCCATTTCCAGAGGGCAAGGGTCGTATTCCCCCTGCACTCCAACTCCCATCGACAGTATCAAAATCAGAACAGGTCTCCCAGACCCAGACGAGCTCGACCTCTCAGTCTACTTCAATTACAACCGAACCCCCAAATATAATCCCAATTTCAGATCTTCCATCAATAGGCCAACAACCTACATCAACATCTTCAGCCATTCACAATGTCAACCACTCAGAGCCTCTATCATCCTCACCGGAAGGATCCAAATTCCCACCCCTCGCAATCGTTGTCGGCCTTATTCCTGGTCTTGTAGCCGGGATTATCCTCGCGCTGATAATCATTCATTTCTATAGACGGCGCCAAGAAAAACGTTTCATTCCGTCACCCATGTCGAAATTCAGCCATTTCCGTGAAAAGTCATGCGAGAAGGGTGTAGTCTCCATCTCTGACCCCATCCCTTCCACAGCACAGGACTCCGTCCGGACAGATTTCCTCCGCCGCCAAGCCGCCGGCCTCGCGAAAGAAGAGGACGGTAATACTAAATCGAAGTTTCGCCGGACTAGTGCGCGGGTGAAGAGTTTTTTTGGGCCAAGGCCTACAGCAGATGATATTGCGACCATGCCTATGTCGACTACGGCGCTTAACGACCGAGAAACAGGGGCGAATGGTGTTGGTGGCGTCGGCAGTGGTGATGGACGAGGAATGGGGCGCGAGCCAAGTACAGAGAGTATAAAAGTTTTCAGCCCGGTACACCTACGGCCCGCTCAAATCGGGGATCCGTATCCTCCCGCTGGCAACGGCAGACCACAAACTACATTCTCCGAAATGATAGAACGAGTTGGGTTCCAGAGCAAGAACGGTAGTCCGTATTTTTCGGTCACAGCGACGCCGCCTCTCCCGCAACTAATAACGCCGCAACGCAGGGTATAGATATTTGGATTTGGCTCATTGCCCGCCATCGTTGTCTCCGCCAAGTTGCGCCATTGGGACAAAGGATGAGCAAAGGACTTGAGGCCGAAGGATAAAAGACGAAGCAGGCGTAACAAGCTAATAATAGTATGATATTAAACACGGTATTTGCCGACAAAGCTTGAAGGACGGTAGAAGAAGTGAAAATGGAACAGGGCTATAGATAAGGTGTTTTTGGTTTGTAAGTACAATCTAATTTGTAACTTAAGCGAGGAGCAGGATTACAGGTTTTGTGAAGGACATAACTCCTGACTTTCCTTTTGGGGTTTTCATGGTTCCTCGGTGTTTATAGGTTTTCTCTCTCTTGGTTTTTTTTATTGCTCCTCACCTATTGTTGAGTTTGGTCGTTGTAATTATACGCCACATAGACCGCAGTGTTAGTATCAAACCTCATATACCCGTCCGAATCTTTAGCATATTTTGTTCTTGCTTCATACAATCGATCCTAATTAGACAAACCAACAAGGCCTTGTACCTTCTCAATCCCCTTGTATCCGTTTGCCTGTTTGTAGCTATTTATATCTAAAGCTTCCAAGTTTCCAAACATCGCTTCTCCTCCCTTCTCTCTTGTATCGCATCATTTACGCTCATCACTTTGGACCCCTATTGCATCTGTTGATATCGTTACAACCTCATAACTCAGTTTCTGTCTCCAAAGGATTCTTCTTTGGTTGCTCCGTTGTCCTGTTGGCTTTCTAGTCTGAACTGGTCCCTCAAGATTTTTAATAAATATGAAAGAAGAAAGAAAAAAGAAAGGTTGGGAAAGCAATCCAACAATCTAATTAGATCTTCGAACCCGCACCCAATGATTCCAGCCCACCCCTCCATTCTTTGTCTACCATTGCATCAAGCGCACAATAGCTTCAAAGCCATCCATAACTGCGAAGCGAAGAGACATTCTTGAAAACTGTCTGGAAATTATCAGCCTGTTGATACTGTAAACTTGGACTGAGAAACCACCTCTGCGCCCGCCTTCATCCCCATGCTTAATTTCTATGTTATGCTATGCTCCAGGGCACCTCTCTCCCCCCAAAACCGAGTGAGTGAGGCCCCCAAGAATGAAAGCTCAAAGAAAGTAAAAGCTACTCTCCTATATCTTTGTTGAACCCTTTGGTTGTGGCCCGGGACCCAACTCCCAACCCAAAATGAAACATAAAACAGATAGATAGAGTAGACAACAAAATCATTTCTACCTACGGCGCCCAGGCACCCCTAAACCTGGTTTAAAAAAACGTAAGAGATTTTTTTTTTTTTTTTTTTTGGAAGTCCATAACCATATCTATCCGTTATCCATCACTCCACCCACGCCATCTATTCCTCCAAACAACTCCCCCCTCCCCCGAATTTCGCCCGGAAGAAAGAACTCGAACCTTCCCCCCAGTCAAGAATACTATACTACTATAGCAAACCAACTACGATAAATACCATATAAAATAACTCGAATTAAGATGAAAAAAGCGCCAATCTCACCCCGGCCGCAACCACCTCAGGTTTGACAAAACGCCCGTTGCTGCACGAAATGTGGCGGTTCAATTCAACGTAAATTTCTTCCCCCCTCCCGCATCCCCCGCCCGCGCACGCCACAGCATTCCCCCCCCCCCCCCACCGCCGCGCAAGATCACCAGGGCTTTTTGGGTGGGGGTGGGAGGCGTTGCTTGAGCTAGACAAAGAGGGTAGAAGTGGAAGGTAGAAGTGGAGGGTAGAAGTGGAGGGTAGAAGTGAAGAGGATGGCGGATAGCTTTTTTACTTTTCCTAGCGGAATGGGTGAGGTTGGCGCTGCCGCGATGAGGGATTGTCAGTTGTTGCTATTGGGGGCGGAAAGGGGTGGAATAGCCGAGGACTGAACTGCCGCTGGCTGGTTTATGTTGGGTTTTGGGGGTATGAAGGTGAGATGTTGGGTTTGAGAATTGGGGTTGGGGTTGATGATGTTGGGTTGGTTGATGAGCAGGGAAGGGAAGGGAAGGGAAGGAGGAAAGGGAGAGTTTGAAGTGGTTGGTGGGATTGGCAATTTAGGAATACTTTAGGTGGGGGATATAAATTCTACTTTTGGGTCTTTGTAATTAGCATATAGAAAGCGAGAGAAGAGGGAACGCAAATTGGAGGGGTTAAATCAAGTCAGTCCCTGCGATTTGAGCTTCATATATCCAAGTTTGTGTGTTCGATTGTTTGCGATGCATGTCCGACGACCACGATGTAATAAGCCATCAGAAATGAACAAATGGTTAAAATACACATAAATGCAGAGAGAAACGAGGAAAAATGGGAGAAAAGAAAAATGGAAAGCTAGAAAAGATCTACCTAATCCTGGGCTGCCTCATCGCCAGAATTATTCTTCTCCCTTCTCTTATCAGGGCCATGACGAGCGGCACCCCAATTGGGCCCAGAAGC
The DNA here is from genome assembly GCA_017607445.1 of Histoplasma ohiense. Taxonomy (NCBI): domain Eukaryota; kingdom Fungi; phylum Ascomycota; class Eurotiomycetes; order Onygenales; family Ajellomycetaceae; genus Histoplasma; species Histoplasma ohiense. Next base: position 6,823,985 of record JAEVHH010000001.1, read on the forward strand.
GGCAAGTACACAGCAACTTTATGTTCATCCGGGAAATACAACTGCCCAACCATGCTTTTTTCAAAAAAGCTACGCTCCGCCTCGTTCTCCGCAACGCGCGCGCTCGCTAACGCCTGTTTGAATCGGCCCTCACGCAACAGCTCACATGTAGCCGAGAGATGAGAAAGCGTGGTCGAGACGGAGTTCGCCACGCTGAGCGGGATGGGGATTGAAGCAAGAGAGCGGACAAGGCGGGCGAGGGATCCCATGGTTGAGGATGCAGAAAGGAGGAGGGAGGCAGTGTGGATGCGAACTAAGGCTTGGAGGCGGAGAGGGAGGGATGCTGGGGAGGAAGGGGTGCCAAGGAGTGTGAGGAGTTGATGGGAGAATGTAGATAAAGGATTGCGGAGAGAGTCTTTAGATAGATGGGGTAAGTTAGATTTGGGATTCAGCGAAGGGTCAAGAGGGGGGTTGAGGATGACCACTCCGCCCCATTGAGGGATGAGCCAGCTGGTGGCACTATTTTCTTTAATCATGAGAGGAGATTGGCTTGCTGAAGGGATGTAGAGGATGAAATTTATCGTTGGGCCTTTGCGGATACTGGGGCTTAGAGGCCATTCCGCAGCATTGATGAATGAGCCTAGCTCTTCTTTCTTCAATGTCCAGGCGTTCTGAGATTCATCGAATTCTGGTTGCGCCGCAGTTGGGGCGAAGTGTGCGTACACCTGCACCTGTGTGTCGATGGAGAAGTTGCTAATGGGCGAAAATGTTCCTAGTAGCGGTAGAAGGTATTCTTGTAACGCTGGTTCGATGTCCCATGAGGATGGCAGTGGTCCTGGCGTGAAGAGCGAGAAGCTTAAATGGTACGTTTCAGCATATTTAAAAGAACGCGTGGTGCGACGAGCAATTGACTCCGCTAATTGGGGGGCCACGGATTTTATAGCTGCCATTCCTTGCTCTCTATTGTTCATAGAAGGGGCCTGACCTCCTGGAATCGAGGGTTGAGGCGACGGACCAAACGTGTTGCTGCTTGACAGGATATATGCAATTGTCGCTTTCTCCTCATTGAACAGTTTCTGAACCTCTGCGGCAATAAATGTAGCGAGAAGTGAATTGAGTGTCGAAGTAGACGGTGACTGATTGACTGGATAAAATATTTCCAGTTGTTCAGAATACGGATGTAGTTCTGAACTGGGTACAACTACATCCTCCTGTGGGAGCAACCTGACATTCAGCGCTGCATTTTTTTTCTCCTCAGTGTCTGGTTCTGCTGTTGGTATAATCTGCGGTGGCTCTCCTGAGCTCTGCGACGTTTCTACCAAGCGAAGCCTGAGGTGATGTGCGGAGAAATCATTCAGATCGTCGAGAGCATGTTGGGTGGTGCGAATAAGGTGTTCAGCATCTGGGGTGTTCATTGACGGAGCATGTACGAGAATCTGTAAGGGGAAGACCGGTCGACATGCCTATTTTGTAAGAGGCATCAGACTCGTGTTCTAAACGCCGCTACATATATGTATATCGCTGTCCCTTAAAAGGCGTGCGCGCTTGAAGCCTACCTTGCCATCTGCCCAATCCTTCATCACATCCAACGGAAGTCTCGCCCTGTAAATGGACGTAGTCCTCCACCACATGGGAAGGCCCAGAAATATTATAATGGCCCAAAATGCAGATATCACCAGTGTTCTCGTCCTAATATCCTCCGGCTTCTCGGGCGGGAGGGTCCGCTTCGCGCTGATCTTCATGGCTGGTTGATCTGTCATTCGCGTAGCGTTTGTTTTTGCGTCGGTAGAGGAGGCCTCCGTCTTGCCTCCTTTTTTATTCCGCATTGTCAGGTCATGGTCCACGAGAATCGGGCGCGGAGCTGGCCGTGTTGAATTTGGCGTGTTGAAGATGCGGAGTTGTGAAGGAGAAGCGGCTTGAAGCTTGGTCCTCTGTGATTGGGTGAGCCAACATCGATGAACAACCATAAATCGAGAAAGCAAATATTAACCAACCATGAACTGAATAACTAACTAACTACAGTAATTACTCTGAATATTAGCTTCACACGCGCTAGACTAGAGAGCAGATATAAAACGCATTGCGCGCAGATTGCTTTAATACGGGCCAGCGAGTAGAAGCATTGTAGGCTCCATGTTCGAATGAACAATGATATAAAGGAGCCATACAGATAGCGAGTTTACGATAAACAAGTTAAGATTTCCTGCACTAGATATCTCGGCATTGGAGCGTGTATCACATCATTCAGAATATGCCAAAAACGCCTGTACCTTTATCAAGAGAAGCAAAATAACCAACCGGACCGATTACACCAGAAATGCTAGATGAGGATACAAGATCAGCAAGCGCAAGACTCAGTATTCCTTTTCGAAAATCTTTTGAATCGGTTTTGCAGCCTGTTAAAGGAAGGAATGGTTAGTTTAATCTCATCATGGATATGAAGATTGACGGAAGATAAAATCCCGCCTCATCACTATTTCCAGAAAATATTGGAAACGGGATCTGGCCGGTGAATATGGAATAACTCACGTCAATAAACCTCTCAAGGTCCTGGTCCAGGTTAGCCAAGTCATCTTTCCGCTTTTTGTTTTCTGCAATCAAGGCCTGCTTTCGCTTCAGAAGCTCTTGTCGGGCCTGCTCTAGTTTCTCGCGTTCTGCATGTTCGTGGTTTATGCGTGCAATCATGAGTTGGTTGGGATCGGCTTCTGCCAGCTCCGGATGAATAACTAGGAATTCCTCAACGGGTATTAAGGGAAGAGAGAGGTATTTGTGACTGTTAATTGGGTATTAGTTAGAGTGGGAAGAGTTGCAAAAGAGATTCCGAAAAAAAAAAGGTCAAGCATGGAGGACAAACAATACGTATATCAAAAAAATATGGAAAATACGTACTCGTAAGATTCGCATGCCGCAATCTCCCCATTTAAATGCCTTTGTTCATAGTATAAATTCTGAAGGTGGAGGTGTAGCCTATCGATCTCTTGCCGCGCCTCCGCAGTGGCCTGTTTGGTGGCTCTAACACTCAGGATGGAATCGCGATTGAGTCCTCGAAGCTGTGATAGGAGTGAAAACACCAGCTTCTGTTGTTTTGATACGGATAAGATGAAATCCTGCGACGGAGTGGAGGGTAAGGTGGAAGGGTCAAGCATGGCGAGCAGGTTTTGGCATTGGGATAGTGTTTCAGCACTGGTCTGGAGGACGGGAAGAAGAGAAGGATCTGTGATGATTTCGCTAACCGGCATTGTGAAAAGTAGTCAGACTTTTATCCGGGAATCCAGTGGAGTTCGCGGATGGCTCATACGTGGAGTTTAGTTGCTGTTCGATGTTGCGGCGTGATCGGAGAGCGGAACTTGAACAATGGTCTTTTGCGGATTTTCTTGGCAGATTTTTGGTTCACCTCTTGTTATCACTCTTCACTTCTTCCAAGGTACGACACACACGATATGATATGATATGACAGTACTCCGGCTATATGAGGATCTAGTATGCTTAAACCTCTATCGACAGATCCTCTCCTTGCTGATCATGCACAAGATTTCTCAAGGGGTGGACCACCATGCAAGCCCAAACGCAGGCACCATTATTCGTCTCAAGAACCGTGTTGAATGTGATCCACCACCCAATGATCACTATCCAGCATACCTACATAGACTAAACAATCCTTGGAGGCATACAGAGGACGTTATTTGGAGAGGTTTGAGCATTGAATGTCGCTCATCAGAATCTTCGCATAAGAGCGACCAACCAACGCATGTAAACACCTTATATTGACCCTGACATTGAGTACATAAATCTCTTTGATTATACGTGTTGTTCACACACAGCAGAAACCAAACAGCGTTTCCTTCATTTTGGCACAGCAATGCTTCACTGTTGCTAGTTTCAGTTTCCAGTCTCTAGTAATGACAACCTCAGACCACTCTCAGGATTGTAATTGTTCAAAAACCTTCTCTATCGAGGAAGTATAACTGCATATCCTGGTAGACCAGCTTCACAAACCATTTGAGTAATTGCTAGACTCGATGGAAGCATGAAGTTACTAGCAGCGGCATGGAGTGGGGTTTCTTGGCTTTGCTGCAACCGCAACACGGTTTGTGAAACTCTCCATCATGGTCTCTTTGAACTGCGGAAATACTGTACATAGTTCTAACTCCGTGACGTTGCAACCGCTGAGGGGTTGACGAGGGACGGGTTTTATAAGTTCACTGGACCCATGTCCCTGTGTCCATACTACTTTTGGCGTAGGACTGGTCAATCTCCCGTTGGACCAGTAGCAGAGTGCCATGAATCAATGTGAGGTGTTAAACATTGAAGAGTGGGTGAGAGAGAATTTCAACTTATATGCATTAATTGATCCGTTTATTGATTATAAGACTGCGTATTCATCTGCTCACCCCCAGGACCATTTCCCTAAAAACGCAACACTGCAGCATGAAATGATATCACTTGAAGCTCTCACACCCTGTTCAAAGTCCTATGCGACAAGGTAATCAGATAGTTAATGCAATTGTGTTGGAAAAGTGGAGGGGAGAGAGGTGCAGCAGCCATATCAAAGCTGAAAGCCCTGTTTAGCCAGGCATCTGGCTCTACAGCGTTCATAGTGGGGGATATAAAATTTCTACCCTGACAAATAGCAGAACTTACTGGAAATACCAATTCTTTTATCGTCATGCAGAGCACCCTTAGAGTAATCACCCATAATATCTATCATGGCGGACATGTTCATTCAAGTTCACTGGAGAAAGACAATTTACCAAGTTGAAAATTTAAGCCATGAGAGATCTTTCTCCCTCGTCCCCCCTCCATCTCAGGCCATACTTGACCCAATCAACATGTTCTATCTTTGCGCGTGGGGATGGCTGACCCGTCACTGAGAGGGAGAGAGAGAGCCCGAGAGAAAATCAGCCTTTCTCTATGAATAGCTGTGTATCCAAATCAATGTGACTGGGCGGTTAGAATTGACACATGCAAGGTTATGTGCCTAACTAATGCAGCTGTCGACACCTCAACTCACCCAGAATGCAAAGTGCTGGGGATAATTGATATCGACAGAGAAATCCACAGATAGCCGGTTACTTATCGTCGACAGCAACATCAGAGACAGCATGATGTCACTGCAGCCAACCGCTCGTTGCACAGCGGTTGCTCTGGAAGACGCAGCTATGACGCCCGTGGCAGAAGACTCTCAACATAGCCTGAGACGTTAGGTATAACTCAAACCGACAGGACAATGGGGCTTTGCGAGAGTTTCCTTTATCGCTCAATCTTCCTTAGTTTTCATAACAAACTCATCAAGATGCTAGGAAGTCAAAGATTGAGTTCTCACCTGAAATCGTTTGGCTGATCGGGATACTGCCAAGAACTGTGATGCGCCGGCGTTGGCTAGTGCGGCGGCGGTGGTTGTTCTGTTTGCTGCCCAAAAGAGGCCTTTCGCTCCATCCCCGACAGCTTGCGAGCATGCCTTTTCTTCACCCGCCCGTTTCTTTTTATTCCTAGTTCCGCAACGATTCCCCACCCTATCTCCTCCTTTTGCGGTGTTTTGTTTCTTCTCTCCTGTTGTTCTGCCCCTATATATCCCCTCTCCGCTCCTCTAATTAATTGCCCGCTATTTATCATTCTTGCTCATCTGTCTCATCCTCTCACGCTCCCTAGATCAATTTCCCCATCAATTTCTCCTCCGAGTCTATCCTTAATTTTCATTTCATCTGTAGCCTTATTAATATGAGACTGTGATTGCCGCTCCTCTTGCCATCGTTTTCTTACTCACCGACGTTTACCTATACAAGTCGTATCCCGATACCTAAGAGGAACCTTCAACGTGAACCCCCCTCCAGCCTCGTCCAACCCGGCACCTCCTAGGATTCATCATCGTCAATCAAGCACAATAATGGCTTGTACAGCCCCTTCCGTGACTTTGGAGTCCTACGCATACCTTGACCCAACCTCTAATGCTTCCGGTCTGGCAACCCCGGACGAACGGTCCGGTTTCCTACGTAACAGACGGCGACGACACTCCTTTCATACCAATAGGAGACTATCCTGCGATCATGATGCTGACGCTATATTCTTGCGGGTAAGTTACATGTACACACCCGCCTATAGAAAAGGTGAAAATTCATTTGAGCCGGTGACGTTAATACGTTCGTCATTCTTTCGTTGTTTTCTAGGTCGAATTATTCCTCACAGAAATGGAGCGGCGGTTACAATGGCTGGAGGAGTATCGACAATCACATATGACCCATATCGACGCAAGACTAAGACGAGGATATGCCACTCTTGTTTCCGTGCGGGATTCCTGCTCCCATGCTTCCGGCGAGCTGATGGGAGGCGGCAAACGAAGAGCAAAAATCCTGGTAGAGACGCTGGAGGAGCGCTATAAAGAGGCTCTGGCAACGAAGGAAACGCTCGAACAAAAAGCCCAGGCCAGTATGCGTTTGATGGAGAATTTTCTCGGCGAGCTTGAGGCCGGTGCGCAGGCTGTGCGAGATCGGGGTCTGTATGGAACTTTGGACGACGGATGGCGCGCTGTGGAGCCGGGCCTCACGCATGCCCGCGAGGTTATGGATGAGAGCGTCGAGCGCGCGCGAGAGGCTCTACAAAAGAGCATCGAACGCGCGATCCAACTAGCCAATGAAAAGCGGCTAATCCAGTACTCCGACCTTCCACACCCTTGGAGGGTCAACCCGCACATCTTGCAGGGTTATCGTTTCACGACCTCCAAGATCGAATGTGTAACGTCCGTATTTACATTCTCCAACGAACTCTTCAACATCTGGTCGCACCTGATTGGCCTGCTCATCGTCCTCGCCGTGGCCTTCTACTTCTACCCTTCCAACCCGAACTTCTCCCTCAGCACCAAAACTGACATCGCAATTGCTGCCATATTCTTCATTGCCGCCTGCAAGTGCCTCGTCTGCAGTACGCTCTGGCACACAATGAACAGCATCGCCTCACAATCGCTGATGGAACGCTTCGCCTGCGTCGATTATACAGGGATATCCCTGCTCGTCGCTGCCTCAATCGTCACTACAGAATACACCGCCTTCTACTGTGAACCAACGTCCCGATGGATCTACATCATCACGACCTCCACATTGGGTATCGCCGGCGTCATTCTTCCCTGGCACCCTACCTTCAACCGTGCGGACATGGCATGGGCGCGCGTTGCGTTCTACGTGACCCTCGCAGCCACAGGCTTCGCCCCCATCGCCCAACTAAGCCTAACAAGAAGCCTGGGATGGTGCTTGTACTTCTACGCACCACTACTGAAAAGTCTCGGCGTCTACTTGTTGGGTGCAATGATATATGCGATGCAGATCCCCGAACGCTGGCTCCCTGGCTTCTTCGATTACCTCGGTGGCAGCCATAATATATGGCACGTTGCCGTGCTTGGGGGAATCCTGTTCCACTACGGGGCCATGCAGGATCTTTTCACTGGTGCATTCGTCCGTGCTGAGGGTGAATGCCCGTCTCTGACGATGTAGCTAGATAGATGTATAAATGTTTTGTCGGCTCATCGTCCTTCATCGGTCTATCTGTCTGTCTGTCTTCCCGGATCTGGTGTGATTCCTACCTCTCTCACCAGCTGATAGGAGATGGACGAACGGAAATGGTAACGCTGGGAAGAGTTTCAGAGGCCCAGCGAAACCACCCCTGATATCTCCAGGACCTTCACCTCCAAAGATACACATTACACACTAGCCTATGCGCTTATGTGCATTGCAGGATTACCCCAGTGGGCAAATAACACCCCTGAAAATATCCATCCCAAATTGACTGAGTGGGAGATACCGGGCGTGTGATTCAAAATAAAGCACAAGCCATCCCAACAGAGAATCTTTATGGAGAGATGTGTTCAATTCGATGCCTCATTTCATTTCTCTTCCCTCCCCTTTTCCGTTTCTTTTCCTTTCCTTCTATGCGCAGGCGCAGGATGGATCAAAATGAAACACAGGGAAAAAAAAAAAAAAAAAGAAAAAGAAAAAACAAGGGAATGAAAAAAGAAAAAAGAAAAAAGAGTAAGGGAAAAGGAACAAGAATGAAAAAATGTTCCATTCACATTAGATGGTCGTTGACTCTTGTTTTCAGCTGCATGAAGCACCCTCATCAGAGAGGCAGAGGTGGAAGAAAAAAAATAAAACGTTAATAAATAAATAATTACTAATTGTTGTCTGTGACATGGACTTTTTTTCGTCTTTTCTTTTTTGCGGATAAGGAGGAAAGAATAGAAATAGAAGATGTTGATATAACAGAAGCAAGATCACAACCCTGGAAGAGCCCTAGGCACGGGTACACACCTATACATATAAAAGTGTGCCTTTTGGATTGCATGCCTGTTATATAGAGGACTGTGCTGTACATTAAAAGAAAATATAATAACTAACTAAAATACAATCATTGACTAAAATACAGCTGAGTCCACGTGATGTATTTTCAACTCCCACCAAGCTGAATCTTTTTCTTCTTTATTTCTTTGTTTTCTGTTGCCCGCTGACAATCGGCTATTGTATGCTCATCGCTTGTGCAGTACGTATGTCTCCGGCCCTTTCTCGTGTAGTGCTACCCAACGTCATCCATGCTGCGCATCCGGCTATCCAGCGCGGGAGAAGAACGCCATTACCCTTATCATCTCCTCGCGCGAAACTATCCCCTTCGTGGGATCTGTGCCCGACACCTTTTTAAGAAACAGAGAGATACGAATCAGCTCTTCCATAGCTCTCCCTCCATCCCATAAATAAATAATAACCCCATGATCTATCCCCACGGCATCTGCGTCATCCCAGGTAGCTAACTTGGCACCAGAAAAGAAGAGAAAAAGAAAAATTATGCTAGTGAGTACAACGTCCTGTGTGCTCCCTTTTCTGCGGTGCTGTTGTTGTTGGGCTCGGGATAGATTTTATGACTGATATTCTCAGTAGTGTTTTTCTCTCTCTTCATGTTGAGAGGTATGTAGCTCTGCGTTGATATTGTCAATAATATCCGTCCTTCTCTTTTCCCTTCTTCATCTGTTTCATTCGTTTCTTTGCCTTTCTTTATTCAAACCAGTTCTTTCTTTACGTACCGTTTTCATGTATATTGCGTGTCTGCGCTATTCTTGCAGCTGCCGTTTTCTTGCAACTCCTTCGTACCGGTTTGTATTGTCAAGTGGTGGCCGCTCCCCCGTATATGCGGGTGCATGTACTGTACAAGTGCAATGCAATACATGTACATTGCACATCTACATTACACAAGGGCAAACATATGCATGACACAATGGCCCTGGCTATAGATCTTGTTCATCCATCTGATCTGTGTATGAGCCAATGGCTGTGCATGCGGAGAAGAGGAACGAACAGCAAGGGAAGATATTGGATTTCCGACCCGCAGGGCGGGAAGCGAGAAAGATACAAGACTAAATATACGTCCTCTGTGCTACATGCTTCCGTGGAAGAGATTTTCCTCCAACTTGCTAGGATTGTTAGGTCAGAGAAGTGAGACCAGAAGAATGGCAAGACGAGCAATGCAAAAGGGCTAAGTGTGGTGGGTTGAACGGGTAGTGTTGTTAGACAGTGCATGCACTCTTGACTGCGCATCTTTTCTTTTCTCCATTATGGATATGGCCCGCTACAGGGGGTGGTGGTCAAATAAACTTGCTGAACAATGAATGGATGGATGGATGGATGTGTGTGTCTGACTTTACTCTTGTCTTTCGCAGATGGATGAAGGATTGCCAACGACGAGTACCACTGGGCAGTCGGAGCTGCAAAACCAGAGCCAAGGAGGAGGCTGGAGTCAAGCCTTGCAGAGCATTGCGGTATGTTGAATTTATACGTTTATTTTCTCTGCTGCACCAACCAGATCAGGGGCGGTTCTGTGCCCAACTTCCCAAGCCCCTCCATTCCGATACCGAGACATGGACAGTCATGCATTGAATGTGCAGATCTACATTAATACGATATGAACAAGCAAACACAGTTTATATTTGTGGAGAGGAGGCACGTTATGCTGTACCCGGACTGACCTTTGGATGTTCTGGATATCAGTGCATACTGTTGACACACAGGCGGGGATTTCACACCTCTTATTTTCTTGCTGCAACATCCAACGCCATCTTTTATGGGAAAACATTTCATGGAGATTTATACTGATTGTTACGCTTTCTTCTCCTTTGGGAAAACAGTGTAATGAGTGCAGGCTTCGGAAATCGAAGGTGTGTGCCCGTTCATGTACAGTGAAGTCCGTTTTAGATATCCTGGGAACAGGGTATTCAGCTTGCCTAGGCTTTGTATTATGTTTTGGTGGATATTGATGGATATTCGTCTTGCGGGTTCTGGATAGTGCTCGAAAGAACGCCCAACATGTTCGCTGTGCAAACAGTTGAAGAAAGAGTGTGTGTATAGTCCCAAAGTTGTTCGGACGCCTTTGACGCGCCAGTAAGTTTCTTTTCTTTTGTGACACTCATGAATGCAGGACCATTAGAGGATTTATGAGGTGAGGTTGACAAAGTTGTTCCCAGGAACCTTACATATGCTGAAGACCGCATACGAAAGCTTGAGGCAGCAATTTCAACATTGTTACCCAATGCAGACATCGAAGCGTTATTAGAATCATCTTCCTCTAAACAGTCAGAAGGCCAACGGCGACAGGAACCGGGGCCGGATCAAAAACCTGCCTTCGTGGTTGTCCCTAAAGATTTTGCGGTAGCTACAGAACCTTCGTCAGAGGCCCTTCCTCAACTTGCAGATGGATTTGACTGGGCTGAAAAGGAACTTACTCTCACCCAGCTATCAGATGGCATGGCAGCTCTTTCGATCCGGCCTGAAGGCGCTGGGTATCTTGGTACGTTGCAACCCGCTCGACATGTTCCCCAGTGGCATAATTAATGCAACCGCCTAAAAACTAACACGATGATATAGGTGGTCCTTCAAGCGTTGCGCCACTTCGAGCACTCCTTATGGGTGGTTGGGATCTCAATTCTTCCACTCAATCAGAAGCAGCGGGTAAGGTTGCGCTTGATTCCCAATCAATGATGTGGCAATCGACGCATCCCGGAATCGCACCTTCACAAATTGTTGCTCAGACGGCGATGGACGCATATTTTGCCAACTACCACACGAGTTATCCATTCCTCCACGAGGAGACATTCCGAGCTCAGTTCGGCGAACAAATCCCTAGGCCACGGGGCCATGCATGGCCGATCCTTCTTAACACGGTTCTTGCCCTTGGTGCCTGGACCATTGGAGATGATACTGTGGATATTCACGAAATTTTTTACAATGAAGCCAACCGATACTTGCAAGATGTGTCAGTCTTTGAGATAGGAAATTTAGCATGTGTACAGGCGTTCTTGCTCCTTAGCAATTATACGCAAAAGCGTAACAAGCCTAATACTGGCTGGAATTACTTGGGGCTTGCGATACGGATGGCGCTGAGTTTGGGTCTCCATAAGGAGTTTCCAGAATGGAATATTAGTTTGCTGCAACGGGAAATGAGGCGAAGGGTCTGGTGGGGTGTGTTCATTTTTGACAGTGGTGCATCCATCACATTTGGACGACCGATTCTCTTGCCTGATGCGAGCATTATGGATGCGAAGCAGGTGCAGAATATCCCTGATAACGTACGCCTATGCTTTTCCCAACTGCTTTTACTAGGAGCTCTATAACTAACATTGCATCCAGGCTTTGACAGCATCAACGGAAGCCGTACCGCTCGAAACGGATGAGCCAACCCTCTACTCAAGCCTAATCGCCCAAGCAAAATTCCATCTAACAACCAATGAACTTTACCACCGCCTTCTATCAAACCGCAATCTCTCAGGAGAAGAAACCTTAAAGCTGCAGACTCCCATTGATGACTTCCTCTGCTCGTTACCATCCTTTTTCGAACGTGATGATAGTCACCGTGACGATTACAGTAGCAATCATGAGAGCTCAAGTTTGCAGCTCCCCCCTTGGTTTATATTTGCCAAGAAGCGTCTCTCCTGGCGCCGCTGGAACTTCCAGATAATCCTATACCGTCCTATTTTACTTCTCTGGGCCACACAAAGATGGAAACAAACGGGCCGGCCGCAATTTTCGTTTCCTCCCGATGTTGCAACTGACTCCAACCAACCACAATCTGCAGAGGAGGAATGCAGGATGCGTTGTCTGCAAGCTGCACGGGCAACGATCCAGTCGATATCGGGATATATGGAGATGAATCCATATATGAGGTTAGATGGGTGGTATATGCTGTAAGTACTAATGAGGCTAACAGACGCATACCCGCTAATCACTCATATTTGTATGTCCCCTAACATCACGTAGTTATTTCCTCTTTCAAGCTGCCTTAATTCCCGTTCTCTTCCTTATAACAACTCCGACATCCCCGTCTGCTCCTTCCTGGCTCTCCGATATCCAAAGTGTCCGTTGTCTCCTTTCACCACAAAGCTCCCTGGGCAATAATAACCACCTAGCCGCACGCTGTCTGGAAGTCATAAATAGACTTTGCGGACCGCTCTCTTTTCCCTCGCCTTCACCACAACCTCTTCCCACAGGATCAGCATCAGGATCATGTCCAACCTTCAGCAATAATAGCAATGACAATCACAGCCAATATATGGAGAACAGCAACATCGCATCTTTTCCGCAACAAATGAGCGCAAATTCTGCGAAGACCGGAGCAGGACCCTCGGGCAGCAACAGTGCCGCCCAACGTGATGATGAGAGACTCCGTCATGCATGGGAGGCGAATATGGCTGGTATAATTTCGCAGGAGGTGGGCTCGCAGAATCAGGATATGATGTTCAGCGATGCGTATTCGTTCTTCGCAGCCGTGGCTGGTAATCACGAGAACTTGGGAAACTTTGGCGTAGTTCCAGGAGTGGCTGCTTTTGATACTAGCCGTGCTTCTAGTTCTAGGTCTGATCTACTTGGTGCGGATGCTGGTGGTCCCCAGGCTGATATTAATCATGCAGGCGGTACCAGCAGTGGGAGTAAGAGTATCGCATCCATGGAGAACGCTGCAGCTCGAGGTGGTAGTGGCCCTGGCCCCGCTGCTGCTGGGATGGAGTTTTTCGATTGGATGGGCTTTGGCGCGGAAGGTGGTGTGGAAGGGAGGAGGTATATTTAACAATTTTCTCATTCTCCTTTCTCCCCCCCAGCCTGTTCTTAGCTCTATTCTACATACTCCGAGGTCTACAAAAGTAGCAGAACAAAAATCATCGTGACAAGGGGGTATTTCTGGACTGAAACTGTACATGTACATGTACATACAAGTACCTACATCTCTCTCCAATATCATTTATTCACCCACAGTCGCCGCGTGGTATAGAAATTAAAACCTTCAAAATTCCAGGTTACTTCGACCTTTTTAAACATTCTCCACCCTCATCTCCTCATTAAAGAGACTATCTTTCAATGCTGCTGCACCAGGCAGCGGCGTCCCGCGCAGTGCTGCCTCAATCTGCACGATACGTTGCTGCTCTTCATGAGCAGCCGTGTCGCCAAACACTAGGTCCATGTCCTCTAGCGTCTGTTTGTTGTCGAACAGTGGGCGTTAATCATTTAGTTTCCAAATATATCACAAAATATCAGATGGCACTTTGGGAGATGCGCTTCAGATGGGCTTGACAGGTGACAAGTAGACATGCTGGGTGGGAAAGGGAGAGAGTATGTGAGGAACACGTATGGAATGAAAGCAAGGAAACAAGACATACCTTCCCTCGCGTTTCAGGGATGAAGAAGAACGTGAATGCCAGCGCAAGCAGACAGAAGGCGGCGAAGAATATATATGTACCCCAAGTTATGCTTTCGAGCATGTCCGGGGTAACGAGGCCGATGATGCTATGGGTTGAGGTAGGAGGGGTTCATTAGTGGACGGGTTCCGAATGATATCCTTTCTTTCATTTCCTGCACATATATGGCTTACAAATTACACATCCAGGTTGTCGAGGTGGTTATCGAGATTGCCTTTGAACGGATGGAGAGATTGAAGATTTCGGAAGGGAGGACCCAACCGATTGGTGCTGGTGCGTTGGGTTTCACGGATTAGCATCTCAGATTTTCTCTCATACAACCAAAGGTTCTCCAAGTGGGGATAGTTGGGTCGAACACATGTACCTTCATACTATTTTTGGCAACAAAGGGTGAGGAAATAGGAAGGGTAGAAAGTTTAGATAACGTACCAAATGAATAAGAAAAATTGATATCGTAGATGTATATAAATGCAATGCCGGCCCAGCCGGCACCTACATGGTCAACAAGAGCCGATCCGTATTTGCCGATAATGGCTCCTACAATGACAAGCGAAATGCAGGTCCCTGTGGCACCGCACATGAGAAGAACCCTGCGGCCAACCTTGTCGATCCAGAAGAGAGCCGGGAGGGTGCTGAGACAGTTGACAATTCCGTAGACGCCCGTCGCAAGGAGTGAGGTCTGAATGGTTGTATGGAGCCGTTAGAGAACAAAACAGGTATTGTTTGGGATGGTAGTCTTGTATATCTGAAGGTTTTTACCGTGTTTCCATCCAGCCCTAGCTGGCCGAAGATTGTAGGGGCATAGTAGATCATTGCTATTGGTTTTTTTTTTGTAAGCTTCTTGCTCTAAATGCAGTAAAACGGGGCTGGAGGGTTCCATTGCCAACTGACCGTTGCACCCCATAAATTGCTGGAAGAACATAACACAGCATCCAATCGACAGACGCTCAAATCTCGGCCAGGTGCTTACAAGGGAGTAATACTGGGAGAATGTTAAGTAATTCTACTATCCGCACCATGACCATTAGTTACGGAAATTTACATACCTGGGCCGCATGCAGCTTTACGCCGCTCATACCAGTATATTTCTGCGCAGCAAATGTGTTTTCAACGATCACAGAAGCCTTGATTTCCAAATATTCAGCCACCAAGGTTGGGTCATCTGTCGGCTGCTGTCGAAGTTTCCCCAAGGTTGCAAGCGCATCCTCGTCTCGGTCTTTCATGAGTAGCCATCGGGGAGAATCGGGGCAAAATATCATACCGGCTCCCAAAATGATGGCAGGAATGATTTGAATGGCGAATGGAATCCTCCAAGAAGCATCAGACTGGCCGTTGCAGCCGTTTGGACCTACATCATTATATGGGTCAAAAGCAGGAGAGCTGGGGGTTCCGCCGGAGTATGGGATGTTGGGAGCACATCGCGAGCCGCCAATATAATTTGTGCCGTAATCAATCCAATAGCTGAGGAGAATACCCACGGTAATAGATACTATAGCAAGTAATGTGAGAAATCGTTCAGGGTAATTGATGCGAAAAGAGAGCTGGCTTACACTGTTGGAGAACTACAAGCCCACCCCTGATTGCTGGCAACGAAACCTCACTGATATACAGCGGAACAACCATGGTCAATTGCCCAACTGCGAACCCAGCAACTGCTCGGCCTGGTAATGGGAAACTAGCATCAGCACTTCATTCACTTTCGAAAATAAAGGCGCATGTGTAATTGCACTTACCTACAAAAAGCATCTCTAGATTGACGGCTCCGGCTTGAATGGCGGAACCCACTAAGAAAACAACAACAGCCACGATAATGGACAATTTCCTGCCAATATAGTCTGCGAAAGGACCATTCACCAATGAACCGAGCCAGGCAGCTGCGCATTGTGATTAGAATAACTAGTCATGTTCGCCCATGTCGCGCCTGGTTTGGCAATCACATCTATCAACAGATACAGCAGATTACTTACCCAACAACAGCGTTGACACAAACCATCCTTTAAAACTACTATCTGAATATATCCTGGGGAATAATGCTCCAAAAGACTCCATCGTGAGTACTCCTGAGACAACGCCTTGATCATAACCAAAGAGAAGGCCACCGAGAGAGGCGAACTGGAGCAAAATTAGCTATAGGACATCAACAGCAACTAGATATTTTCTCTCACGAACCAAAGCGACCCCAAACAAATACGGATTCTTGAAAATCACATGGAACCCCCCAGATTCCGACACAGGAGCTTCCTCTGGAGGGGAGGCATCCTTACTGTGGATGACTTGTTGCGCCATCAGGAGCGTATTGATGAGGAATTGAAGGTTTCTCCAGATCTGAATGTCTTCTTTGAGTCGGCGAAGGCGAAAATCAGATGGCGATAAATTGAAGAATGTGATAGCTAAATGTAAAACCCAGAGGTGAGGTGTGTAACAGTTAGGAAGCCATTTGTATATAGCCTCGCACCCCCCCCCCACAAATAGCAACAAAATCTCTCCAGGATTTCCACTCCGCATTATAGCCGGCCTACCGTCGCACAACAGTACGCTATTGCCAATATCCGTCTCTGGTCGGCTCACTGAACTCCGGCGTCCCTCGGACTAGTGTACTCCGAGTTGTCTAGATGCAGTCATCTTTCTCGAAAAAAAAAAAAAAAAAAAACTAAGCTCTCTAACAGGCGTTCATGTTCTCTGTCTGGACTAAATCGCCTGTTAAATCTCCGGGGGTCGGGGGGTTGGGTGGGAGATCAACGTCGTTGGAATTCCCGCAGAATAGCATGGGCATAATGCATTTATCGGCATCCCGCGAGGGTGGTGAGCTCCGTAAATTTATCATCTAACAGAACTGTGATTGAGCGGTTCTGGAGATAGGTACTAATCACTGGAGAAGTATCCCTGCTCTCTCTCTTTTCTTTTCTTTTCTTTTGCAAGTAGTGCAACAAAAAATTTGACTGCATTATGTGAGCCAGATTTGTCTCCATGAACAGGGATTGAGGAATTTGGCGCGATTGAGATTGGTGATGTATCTGTCTGGGGAGAGATCAAACCACTGCTAAAGCCAGTGACGACACTTAACCCAAAAAGTTCTCGCATTTGACTGTCGGAGAAAAGGTAATTCTGTTCATTAATTAGATTTATTTTTGAAGTATATCTATACTCTATATATATTCGGTATCTATTATCGTAGGACACCCGTTTCCCAATAAAAACTTCATGGCAAGTCACGTTTCGTAGCGAATTCAATATATGCTCGCAAACTGACCGAAAGAGGATCCGGACGGAGTGTGACGTTAGGGGATAGATAGATGCTGGTTTGGCCTAGCCCCAATCAGCTATTGGTTGAATGAGAGTTTAAAGTGCTGTGATAAAGGGGCAACCTCGATTCAACACAGTTCCTCTACATTAACTCCACTGCTATTGCTGTAATCTGCGGCCATGGGGCCGTGGAGGGTTGGGTGATCATGGCCAGAATCGTTAACATGGATAAGGGTATAAATCGAGTTTGCATAATCGAACTCGGCGTGGATACTCCACTCCCCATATGGCCATGATTCTAAATGAAGAGTCTGTCAATGATGACAGAAGGCTAGAAACATTGTGGCCGCTCAGTTAAGCTCAACTTTCTCGGTATCCGGGCTGGAAGTGCTGGACTGCAATTTGGCTTTCTTTTTCTGAAAACGGCCCTGCATCCAGCATCTGTACATTTTCAATTTCCGTTGTCGATTAACAATCAGCCGCTGATCAACTCCAAGTGCTAATATTTCAAACCCGGAGTCATTTGGTACATCCGGAGCTGAGTTCGCCGAGTCTGCGGTCCGGCTTTCACTACTTTCGGGAATTCCAGTTTCAGGGCTCCATCGACCCCAGATATGGGCTAGCTCATCCTTCTCAAAAAAGTATACTCGCGTTCCATCTCCCCTCACGTAAAAGTTTTCGCCCATCCACCGCCCACCCTTAAAGCGCACCTGTGCGAGATCCCCCTTTCCATAATCCCTGAAAAGTACATGTCCACCTGGCTTCAGAACCCGGTGAATGTTTCTCAACGCACGGCACCACTCACTAGGAGAAAGGGCGGAGAATATAAAAATCATCACGACCACATCAACAGAGTCCGGCCCTAGGCCAGGGGGTAAAGAATCCTCGCCCTCAGCCGAAACGTCCCATACATCCGCTTGCATATACCTCTCATCGTAATGATCAGCCTTGCGGATAACCTCCACTGCTTTTTTTGAGTAATCGCATGCATGCAGCCTCAGTTGCTCATTCTTATTATTTGCAAGAATGGGAAACGCAGAATTGCCCGCACCAGCACCAACTTCCAAAATAACCTGAGGACCCGCGTCGGCTTTGCTCACCTCCGTTAGGATAGGGAATTCCTGGTGGAGCCATTTGCGATTCTTGAAGAAATTGCTCGCATTGTGTTTGTAAAATAGATTCCAAAATTTGGAAGGGTTCGCGTTGTACTTGTCACGAGCTTCTTCAGAAACAGGGGATTCTTTCTGCCTTAGGTATTGAAGTTCTGCATACTCGCGGTAGTCAGCGTCAGTTTCAACATGGTCCCACGCGTTGAATTCAAAAACATCGTCGCCTTCTTCGAGATAGCGCGAGCCGAATTGGAAAGGATCTGTTCGCTTCTGATTGTTGGCGGGGTCGTGGGATCGATGGCGGGGTACTGGTTGAACCGCTCGCGCGATGGCTTCGTAGTCATCATTGCCCTGGAGTTCTAACGGAGCCATGGGCTAGGAATCTTTGTCTGATATTAAGGAACGTGACAAAGAGTACTAGTCGGCTGAAGAGATGATGAAAAGTCAAGCGGGTTTATTTCACGAACTCGAAGACTCCAAAAAATTACAGCGGACTATTGTTTATCCGGGAGGCTCAAATAAGCACTGCAGCCAATCGGATAGAGCCTCATCCCCCGCATTCGTGTACCCTGAAACGTATATACCCAAACAGCCGTAAATTACATTTCATCCAATAAAATAACCATGGCAGGAAGCCAACGGGACTCCAGCCGTGTAATGTATTGTAAACCAAGCCTCTGCTGAGGCTGAGCAGAAGCGAACCAGACCATCCAGAACAGGGAAAAGCAACCCAGTCGAACATCTCCGAAGGCATCAACAATCAATTCCCCTCAATCCCACCGGTTTCTCTTGTCAGTGAGGCGTCGTGGAACTTCCCTTGACACCTCTTCTCTGCTCTCGTTGTTGTTGACTTTTTGTTTTGATGTCCTGCGTTTATCCGTTCGTCTTGACCCTTATCCCCGTCACAATGCCCGTCCAACAATAGATCTGGCGAGTTCAACTTCGAGGAGTTGGAACCCATTCGCTTCGTTTTTCAGCTGTCGTGTCATATTGCGATTCATAAATTCGGCATTTTGGCTCCTAGTTTCTAAAAATCCACTTCCTTGTCGGTATTTAAGTATAAAACTGCGATTTGACCATGCTCGGAAGTTTGTGCTGCTGCTTTCCCAGCCAAAAACACCTTCCATCCACATCCAATCTCCATCAGCAGCCGCATGATCCTCAAGCAGGCTTGAGTCGATGTGGTGGGGTTGGCAGAGATACGGATGCACCGGGTATAGATGAACCATATCTCTCCACGGCTCCTCTCCCAAGATATACCCCACGTCCAATCAGTGCTCATGAAAAGACTCTCGCCTTTGAGCGTGCCCATTCGAATTTAAACGGGCAACCTGATTTCCTACGGGATGAGAAGACTAGATACGAATTTGAGCGGGAACTTGCTTCACCTCAACTAGATGATCGCTCCTCTGATGCTTCATCCGAAGTGTCTGTTCCTAGCAGCTTCGGTAACACCTCAACTGCAACGACTGAAACCCCTCCACCCCCATATTCATCCAACTCGTCAATCGCACCTTCACGTCGTTCGGTTTCGATATCTGTATCAACCCACGAGACTGGCTTAACCTACACCAGCCTCGAAAGCATTGAGCTTGAATCGCCCGTTCCCCAGCTTCCTCTGGCACCCCCTACTGCAGTATATAGCACTCATCCCACGCATGAAGCACTAGAAACAAATGGCGGGTCACATAGACGCTCCTTAGAAGGACCCCAGGAAAACAGCCCATTACCTCCCCTGACCCCTACTCACCCGAGACAGTAAATGCCCGCCATATGTGCATATCAATCAGATATGTTAAAAACTCTCCAAGTGGAACGTTAAAAGTAATTTCCCGTCTGCATTCTTGAGATAGCCCATATTTGAACCAGAAATCCGGATATACCCCCGCCATCGATACAACTTGAAACAGTTTACTCCTTTCCCATGGCACCGATATGGAGAAGGGCACATTTACAAACCCGACTCGCAATCCGAGAGTACCACCTAGGTATCTAATTTGGTTGGCTATGGACCCGTCACCCATCAACCTCCGCCCGAGACTTGAAACGTATCTCCAGTTCAGCCATATAGAACGTTGTTCAATACCGGTTTATTTTTATTTATTTATTTATTTTTATTTTTATTTTTTTTTCACAACACACGTGCCGTTTTCTTCGCATATAGAGAAGACTTCCACTCTCGCCCCGAGAATGTATAGAAAATATATGTTCATTCACAGCGATCTAATTCACACGCACATATATCCACACACTGCGATACTACCTGCGTCCCCTTCTCCGCTTTCAAGCTATTTTGCCTCCTATAGCTCATGTCCTTCCACAGCAATATTATGTTAGAGTGATTCAGTTTTTCCATTGTCGCGTACTGCTTGGCGAAATCGCGTTTCCCTTGGCTTTTTTTAGTATATATTTTCAATATTTGGAGCAACTTCGCGGGCGGTGTCGAGGCAGCCGGATAGTATGGAGAGTTTGAGGGGGGGCGCTCAAGGACTGGCTTAACCTTACTGGCGTTAATCTAGGATAATAACATTTGAATATCAGTGGGCAATGAATATATTGAAACAACAAATTGAACTCCGAAAAGCTGAAAGAGAAAACAACCCAACAATAATGCCCCACCCCCCCTTTTCTACCTCGCAGCCGTAGATTCGAATAATCATGATCATGATTAATTGTGCGATGGTGTTGATTCTCCAGGCCGTGCGCTGCAAGAAGACAGATTAGCAGTGATGTTTGTCTATACGTGATAAGAGTTCCGAAGATATTACGTGAAAATCGCAAATTAAAAACACAATGCTACATACATTATTATAAAAAGAAAAGAAAAGAAAAGAAAACAGACGATGTATTTGGGTTTCTTTTCATTCGTTCATTCATTCTTTTTTGTGTTGTTCGCGTTTTGATCATCATTGGATCTATGGAGTGGGGAAGAGAAATAAGATTGGGAAAACGAGTTTTCAGGGAAAAGTGAAGAACAAAGGGATGGAATGAGGAGGAAGCGAAAAAATGAAAAATGTTAAGGACAGAGGAAGCTTTCGTAAGACGGTAAGGAATTTCAACGAAATACATGGATCTGATGGGGCTGCTGCCACTTGTATAAACGTGTCAAACCAGAACCGTTTTGGCTCCATCAAGCAACCAACCCCAGAGCGAGAGTCGAAGAGAAGGAAGATGAATAAAATCAAATAAAAAGAAACATACATGGCCTAGATAAGAGCACATTCATCGTGTAAGAGAAGACAAAGAATAGATGAAAAAATATTGGCAAACAACGCTATGCTGATCGTTAATAATTGACATAATGAACTAATATCATCAAAAGATGAAAAGAGATATGTTTCTGAAGCGACAAATGACACAGGGAAAGGTATGTTCATGTCACAACTTCCTTCATTCCCCCATAATCTCGGTCTGTTCTGACCCGCTACCATTACCGTCATAATCATCATTGGCAACTGGAATCGGACCAGCTTGGGCGATATGCAGATGACTCAACGACTGCGTCGAGATCGGATTTTCGACTTGAGTATAATTGCCGATGTTATTGCTACCGCCAAGCGGTGCAGAGACAGAGACCTGACCCGCTGGCCCATACGCCGTTATATTATCGTCGCCATGATTGCCGAGGCCAATACCGACACCTACGCCGGTGTTGCCGTCTCCAGATCCTTGATGCTCATTTCCAATCAAGTTGAGGTTACGACTCAATCCCATAAAGAATTGTCCAGCAAAAGACGCGACCTCGTTGGCCAGATTACGCTCCATGGCTATCTCGATCATTTCCAGGTCGCGTTTCTGCTTTTCCTCGCGTTGTAGTCGCTCCTCCTCGATCCGGCGACAGGTTCCGTCCAGCTCTTTGGCGTGATAGCAGTTGGGACATAGATAGTTAAGGTGGCAGTAAGAACATGTGCAGGGCGGGTTTTGCTGGATACAATCTTGACACACGTGGATTGAGCAGGAGGTACATTCCCGCAGAATACAGGGACAGCGTTGGCGCTGGTCGCCGAGTGCACGGTATTGTGGGCAGAAGATCGATTGGCAACCCAACCACTTTTTGCGGACTTCGGGGGATGCTTCGAAATAAATCGAGGCGGGTGAGGAGGAGCGACTGTGGGATACGGAGACGGGTGTCTGGATCGTAGAACTGTGATGGATGGCAGGCTGGTTATCAGAAAGAGCGTTGGAAGGACCAGGTTCAGTGGTTGAGGAAGGTTGGGATAATTGAGTGGACAGCATGTTAATTATGGCTAGATTGAAACGCGGTGACGACGCAGGATATTCGGCAGTAGTTGGGGCCCTAGTTGCGCGACTTTGATCTGGATCCGCTGGTGGGTGTGCATTTCGACTCTCAGATTTATTACTAGAAGTAGGCGATTGGGCGCTTGCAAGATTCGTCTTCTCCATGACAAGATCCCGGTAGCCACATATCCGAAGACGTAGACCCCGTAGATCGTGTTCCATACACAGGGGCTTGGTACACGCCTTACAGTGTACTTTCCATTGTGGTCTGTCAAAGCATTGCTGACAGAGATTTCGAGGGCAGATAGAAGCTTGGTAATCTGGTGGCCCAAGTAACCAGCGCATCATTTCCGCATGGCCATCTGGACGATCATGGTCTGGAGGGTTTCCATATGCATCCTTGGGGAAGGTCTTCAGCCACTCGTTGGTGGAGAGTTCGGGGTCTTCCCAACCTTGGCCACGTGGGAGAGGTGTTGCTCGGAGCCGGTCGACCTCTCTGTTAGCCACTCCAAGACTGATTCCACCGCCTCCACTGAATGCAGGCTCAGTGCAGCACCAATGAAATTTCAAGTTAGGGTATGTAAGAACCGGAGCTGCCTGATTATTCACGTTCGCTGCGTTTTGATCCTGGTCTTCCTGCATAAAACATGGGGATACGGCCATTCCGGGTGCCCACCATGAGTGCTCAATGGGGGCTCCCTCGCATGGATTTTTTCGAAGATAGGGACGATCGAATGCACAGCTAGCACACAGGGTCTTTCGACAGCCAACGCAGTGCATTAAAACGCTACACTGTTCGCATCTTTCGAGAATCTTCTCGTCGCACTCATCACAACCAATATTCTCTACAAATCGCCTATGGCTCTTTCGCAAATGGGTAGGAACAGTTTTCCCTTCTCCATGTTCAGGACCCCCAGCTGTACCCAGTGCTTGCCCGAAGCAACCTGTTTCGTCATGCTCCCATAGCCGTCCATCACGCTTCGGAGGCTTATCTCTCTCACTTATCGCTCCAATCCAATTCTTTGACCTCCACAATCTATCGAACACGACCCATACCTCCCTTGTGCCCTGCGGCGACCTTGACGATACATAGCCCCTTCTCCTAAAACAGCGTGCCGCAGGAGTGGTGCACCATGCAGTATCCGTCCAAATCCCTAGTTTATGGCATAGCTTAACGAAATCATGTGTTGGCTCCGAGTCTGAATCCCGACGGAGTAAAGAAGATGATAAATAAGGACGTCGCCTGTGATGGCGACATCGGTACGCATACAGACTTTTAAGTGCTAGCCGTTTCACTGAGGAGGAATTTGGACCTCTCTGGTTGATTTCTGCATCGTATTGAAGCTTGAACATGGTGAGGTATGGAATGATATGGTATTTCAAAGACACGTTCTTACAACCCCTCACAGAGAGGTGTTCAAGAGTATCTCTCCGCATGTTCAACACCGTGGATGTGAGATTTTGCCCATTGACCGCTGTGTTATCCAAATCCAAGCTCTTCAAAGTCGGGCTGAATGGTAGGATTACTTGGAGGAGCAGCTGATCAAGCGCGTAGGGTTGTCGCTGTGCTGAGGCCCCGTCCGTTCCCCCTGATGCTGGCCGCACCTGGGAACCAGACTGAAAAAGCAGCCTGAAGGAGAGGTATTGCCATGCTGTTGGATAGGACCTGAGAAGACCTCTAAGAAAACGCGACGTATGATAGAGCTGGAAAATGGTATCTGTCGGGGCTTGGAGAAGAAAAGATTCGAATATGGGTGAGTGAGTGGAAAAAACACGTTCAAAGGTTGATAATGGTCGTTCCGCGGCCGATTCAATTTCTGGAGCCCTTTCGGCAGCAGCGCAGTCGGCGAGTATTGAAGGTGGTGCAGAGTCCGGCTCTTGGAAATTGTCTAGTAAAATCTGGTTTGTAGGCGGGTCACTAATAGAAGCCATGATGACGGGCGGGCAGCGAGGGAAGGCTGAAGGTGTGGTGTCCAGCAGGACGAGGACAGAACCATCATAAGTCGTAAAGGAATGAGAGTTAAAGTGAGGACATGGACCTTCTGAAGAGGTGGACTGAAAGGAGCGATGAAAGTGACGTGTAGAATTTTGTCTGTTTGTGGTCATCAAACCAGTCTGTAAACAGGGTAAAATATATCCATGCCTGTTTGCGCAACACGAAGCATACAAAACCACGGTTCGAGAGAAAGGCTCGGTTTCGACCAGGAGGCCCCGTCAGTAAAATGGGATGGTTATAATAATGTTCCCAGTGCAGGTTGAAAGAACTTTCCCTGCTCTTTTCCCACCGTCGGTGTTGAGCATCATCAACTGTGTTCTTCGATGACCGTGTTACAATCCTTGGAGAATCTTCAAAAGGCTGTCTTGGCGCGGGTCACGCCCTGCCACGTCAGATCCACGTGATAGACGTAGGCATATCCATGGATATATTTTATATTTTCGATTTTATTTAACTATTCATTATATATTTATTTTTATAATGACTTTCTTTCAAAAAGTCTCCTTCCAGTAGAATACAGCTTTCTAATGCCTGTCCTTATTTTCACCCAAAGTGTAGCCACGGGCAATTCCGCTACGCCCTTCCACAACTGCCGTGCCCTGCTCTCCATCTTCTTCATATCTGATATTAAAATCACTTCCCAGCCCTTGCCATGTCCTATGTGAACGAAGAAACTCAGCGCCTGGAGAGAGGACTCCGTTTATAGTTGCCAGGTCAGCGTTTTGTCGCTTTGCAAGAGCCCTTGATCCTCCAGCTCGTCCGGACAGTCCTGATGTATTAGAAGAAGCTAGAGACGGTTGCAGCGGGCGGGTACTCGAAACCGAGATATAACGCCCGGTGCGCAAATCAAATTCCGGGGGAGCTGACTCTTCCTCAGATGATTCATCACCACTGGCGTCTCTAGGAGGCCGGTCATTAGGTGAAACAAGGCCAAGAGAAGACGAGCCCACAACACCATTCTGGCCACTATGACAAGCATTCGCAATGTCCAGAACCGTCTGGTAATCGCTCTGCCATTCGCCCGTCCATACGCGATCCACATCGTCCTTTAATGCAAGTTCCAGCTCAAAGGGTGTAATCACAGGTTTCCAGAAGTCACTGCTATCCACGAGTGAGCTCTCCCAGCATCCGATTACAACCCAGCCACCTATTTCACTGAAATTCGCTACCTTGGCCGCATTCAGTTTGCCAACGACAAACGTGTAGCTCTTCTTGCCAGCGGCAGCGATCCGGGCCTTGACATGCTCCACTACATGAAGGTAGTTTTTGACGCTTAACGTATTTATCAGGATTCCGAAGACGGGAACTGTGCTAAGGGAAGTTAGAATGGCGTATCTGCGCCGCAGCGAGATAGCTGTGGAAACGAGGAGTGGTTTTTTAGATCCTGAGACAGGCTGCTCTGATTCCTCGTCTGTCGGATAGATGTGAATAGCACCGACTCGAGATGAAAGCGCGAGAAGGAGTGCAGTGGGTGGGTTAGAGATGTGAAATAGTTGCCATTCCCGTAGTGTCTCAGGCATATCGCTTACTGAGTCCGGCACAGTCCGGTTCGGGATCGGAGATGAGGGATTGTGCACGACAGATGTAGCAAACAGGTTTGTATATCCTTCCCGATCCGCTAGCATCGATGTGATATTCTCAACATGGTTTGCAAATGTGACATCTGCTGCGATGATAACCTTCTCTTCTCGGTTTGGATACGTCTCTTTGAAGCCTTCGATCACCAAAGCAGTATCAAGCGGTCCGTGAGTGAACACGTAGATGACAGGTAATCTTGTTGTTGGCGATAGGCATGCTCGCCCATAATGTACCACCACATCGGCATTTACGTGCTCGGCTGCAACTTCATCCACGCAGCAGGTTCCGTAGGACGTGTCTGCAAGAATGTAGAGACGATAGTGATGCGGGTCGTCAATACTCAACGACTTGGACACTGAGGTCGCCGCATAATCCACATCGCCCTTTTGTAGTCCATTCGAAGTATACTCCGTAGCAAGCTCGCCTTTTACTCCGTTTCTTGCAACTCTTGTTCCAGATGAATGAATGCCTTCCGAGGATGCGAGGCCGCGACTTAAAAGTTGAAATACCCTCGGCGCATCCGGGAGCATATCATCCGGAAACTGTAGAGCTATCCGCTTCCATTGCCCCTGTCTTATTTCTTTCAGAGTGCGGTCGATATCGTATTTAATGTGAAGGTCATGATCGGTACTAGTAATTTTCCTGGAAAGGTGGGGGGGCGCGGGGTTCGCTGGGGAATTAAAAATGTGAGTTTCTGGGGTGGAAAGGATCGGGGCGGCTTCTAGACCGGTCGCCATGGCTGCTGTGATTTAATGCCTAAGATGATAGGCACTATAGGGTGGGAGGATGGATTGTGGCATTTATATGTCGAGTTCATCAAATTCTCACATTCTCAATAACTGCTTGTTTCTTACTTTTAATT
This sequence comes from Histoplasma ohiense, assembly GCA_017607445.1. Lineage (NCBI taxonomy): Eukaryota > Fungi > Ascomycota > Eurotiomycetes > Onygenales > Ajellomycetaceae > Histoplasma > Histoplasma ohiense. The sequence continues at coordinate 6,850,702 of JAEVHH010000001.1, forward strand.
GGTGGGGATTAGCGTCATTTTCCAACTGACTAATGATTTTTTTTCACTGGCTTATCTTATCTGATCCGCAGGGTAATACAGTAAGATCTCAGGGAAACAGTTTTCGACACAGAAGTAATTCGTCAGATAGAAGACAGCCGGATCCACCTCTCCTAGCATTAAAGTGTTCGCCTTGGATAAAGCAACTGATATTGTGAGGAGCGGAATTCTATGTAATCTCAAGAAAACTCCAAAGCGTTCGCCAGCAAAAAGAGCATAAATTTCCACATATTTCAGGAGAGTATCCAGCCACTTATTTCGTCCGTGTATTACCCCAAATTCGTCCACTGGTTGAAGTTCAAGCAGGGAAACAAAAAGCTGCAAGACCCGGGTATCAAATGCAGGAGCAGAAAAAATTGACAAGCTCAACCGAGTCCTTTGAACGCCATGACATGGTGCCCACCGCTTTTATCTTTGCTTTTGCCCTTCTTTCTCTTCTTGCGTTTCTTCTTATTCTGTTTTTGGCCATCAACGCTGCTATCATCGTTATCATCATCATCGCTGCCCATCACGAACCGTTTGCGAGAATGCTGTTCATCCTCCTCGTTTTCATCCTCCTCATTTTCGCCATGCCCTTCACGTTCCACAGCTTCATGCCAAACTTTAACAATCGATCCACCACCACTTATCATTCGTCCTCCAACATCAAATCCAAGGCCTGCAATTCCCTCCAGCTCATCGTGCACAACCTTTGAAATAACCTTATTGACTCCAAGCTGCACAAATTGTACAGCCCCATCCGATTGGCCGACAGCAACAACCTTGCCAGCTCCAATACTATCAGGAAGTAATGACAATATCTCCAATGACTCACCTCCATCAGGTTGACGATCCACAATAATTCTCTCGTCCTGGTCATCCCAAGCCCCTTTCTCCCAAAGAGTCAATACCCCACTTGCCCCCCCAACAACGAGTTTTTCTCCTCTACTCGTGCCACCTGCTTTCAAACCAGTAACGTAGACGGAGCTGATCAGCTCCTCATCTTGGTCCTCACTACGAACCAAAACTCCTCTGCGCAAGTCTGTGACCGCTATTGTAGTGCCGCCTGTAGTGACCCATTGCTTGCTAAACCCGGAAGTGCTTGTTTCCGATGGGGGAAGTGGAGTAAGTGAGGAAACGTAATCGTCGTGCGGGTGGTGAGTTTGTTGCGGTCTTTGTGAAACAGGAGAGGGAGGTACACGGAGGTCAAAAAGATGGAGCGCACCAGAGTCCGTAGAAAGAATAAGGGTCTCTGGCGAAATCGTATGGATTACAGTGGGTGGATCAATGCGGTCGTGAGTCCTGCTAGGAGTGACTAGGTTAGCTCCAAGCTCTGAAGGAAATATGGGCAAAAATGAATTGGCTGAAATGCATGACAGAATCAATCTTGAGGACAGCCGTGAAGGCGCATTGGGAAAGAGAGTATAAGTCAGAAAGAAATGCTAAAAGAAAACTGGAGTAATAAGCGCGCGCATGCACGGACGTACCCTTCCCCTAGCCTTGGAACCGCAATCTTCAAATTTACTACACCAGTCTCTGCTTTCGCAGCTTTAACCCAACCATCAGCCCCTGCTGAATAAAGTGTCTGGCCATCAATCCCGAAACCTAAGCATCGGCAACTGGCTTTGTGTCGTCTCGTCCTCCAAGCTGTGTCGATGTGTCCAAGTCCATTTTTCGTTGCGCCTGGGCCGCTCTCACTTGAAGGAGGAATGCGAAATGTTTGAACATGACCTGACGAGAGACCAACTGCGACAAGGGGCTCAGTCGGATGGATTGCCTGCGCAAACAGGTCGCTAGAGAGAGGGAGGCTGCACACGTTGTCGAACATGGCTCCTTAGCTCGTACCAAGCTCAGTAACTACTAGTACTTGCTGGAAAATTTGATGTTGCAGGCAATTGGATGGTTAGGAGCAAAATAGGAGGGGGGCGGCAAACGGCTCTAACACCCAACTTAGACACCCCTAGATGAGGCAGAGAATTGAGGTCATCCTGAATTAGAATTTGTCAGGGCTGGTGGTTATCGTTGATGTCGTTGGCAAGGTGAACGAGAACTGAAAACTGAAGCTCTACTAATCCCGCGGCCCGGGTGTTAATCCGTCATCAATTAAGTTACTTCCACCGCTTCAGTACTAGGATGGAAAAGGTGCTTCACAACAACTTCGCTGTCCGCACTCTTTCCAGACTCTCCAGCAACATACTTATGCCATATAAATGAACCCTGGTTATATACCCTCTACAGATGAGACATATATGGCATGGCGCGTCGTCATACTAAAATCGCAATCACGGAAAAATCATAGTGACAACATCAATGACAAGAAACAGAGATTCAGAGAAAGATGCTGCTTGTGCTAACCAAAGAGTTGATCTTCCTTCTTTAATTGGGCGGTTTTTAGGCCAAAATCGGCCCATACAACGTGTGGCTGGCTAGGGCCGGGCGCCAGACGGACACGATCCTAGCTAAAATGTTTCAATAGATCAAGGGAGAATGTTGAGGGATCATCCTAGCTGGCGCCACTCTGTTGGATTTATTACTACATCCCCATCCTGATTCGATTACATGGCATGTCCAAAAATGGGTGGTGCGCTGCAATTGGCTGTCGTGACTGTAGCACGCTGCATTGTCAAACATGAGCTTGGGAATATGTTACCAATGGAGAGGAGAGCAGTCTCTCCCAGCCGTTTTGAAGGCTGCTGCACTTTGGGAACTTGCAATTCTGCTTCACTTTCTTTAAATTCAAGTCCGTTCTCTTTCTTGCGGTGTTTTTTTCGCATACTATATGCGTCCGTGACCTTTGCTTCGCTGGTCTTCTAATCATCACATATTTGATCCACAAGAAACAATGACGACTCCCATCCCCGGGCCGCCAGGCGTCCCTCTCCTTGGTAATATATTCGACATCAACCCGAAAGACACATGGGGTTCACTGAAATCTCTCGCGGACAAATACGGTATGTCAAGGGACTAGTTCACAGCAGTGCGTGAGTGCTAATTCTCCAGCAGGAGAAATTTACAAGGTAAATGCCCTCGGCCACCAAATTGTTTTCATTGGTAGCGCCGCTCTTCTCGAAGAAATATGTGACGAAACACGATTCCGCAAATGCGTCACGGGCCCCGTCGTTGAGATCCGTCGAGCAGTGCATGACTCCCTATTCACCGCCTACCATCACGAAAAGAGCTGGGACGTAGCACACCGGATCATGGCTCCTCAAGTAAGCCCGTCCGCTGCGGAAGCTATGTTTACCCAAATGGTTGAATGCGCCGCGACTCTCGTTTCGAGATGGACCTCAGATCCAGGCCAACGAATCGATGTGACAAGTGACTTGCAACGTTCAGACCTTCAATCGGTACTAGCCTGCTATTTCAATCAGTCTGCCAATTATTTCGGAGGTCCAGAACCATCCATGATTGCGGCAATGCAAAATTCTACCCTCGAGGCTATGAAACGGCCTAACAGGCCCAAACTTCTCACACGCCTTTTGTATCAACGCAAATTCGATAAGGATATCAGAACCATGCGCTCCTTTGCAGCGGAAATCATCGCAAACCGCAAGTCTGAATCAGCTCCGAAAAGTGATATGCTCAATGCGCTCCTAAACAACCCAGACCCAGAAACGGGTGAGGTGTTAGGGGAAGAAAGAGTGATCGATGAAATCATCACAATTTTCATAGGTTCCGCTACAGCTCCCTGCCTGGTCTCTTTCGCTGTGTACTACCTGCTCCAAAACCCCGAGGAAATAATCAAAGCCCGGGACGAGATCGATTCTATTCTCGGTGCAAACGGCGAAATTACTTCGTCCAATTTATCCAGCTTTGCATACTGCGAAGCAATCCTTCGGGAGGCATTTCGTTTATCTGCCGTAGCCCCAGCTTTCAATATCGAACCCATTCCGTCCGATGAACCAGGCGAGGTCCAACTTGCTGGAGGCAAGTATCAGATCTCACGAAAGCAACCTATGATCGCCGTTCTATCAGCCGTGAATCGTGATCCTGCTGTGTTTGACGAACCAGAGGCTTTCAAACCAGAGCGAATGCTCGGAGAAGCCTACGACAAGCTTCCATCCGGAGTGAAAAAAGGATTCGGCAACGGGAAGCGTCGGTGCTTTGGGAAGGTTCCTGCGTGGCAGTGGTGTCTGATTACGTTGATTAGCATTCTTCGCAAGGTTGATTTGACTCTTGCGAACAAGGATTACAAATTGGCTTCAAATGGAGCGTTCTGTGTACGCCCTCTTGAGTTCTTTGCCTTGGCTGGGCCTAGGGAGCGCTAGTTACCTTGATGGAGTGGTGGAGTTTTCGCATTCTAATGAATGGGCTTAGAGGGTTTGAAAGATTACTTATAATGATCATGCTGCTTACACATATCTATCGCTAATAACTATATAATGTATACATGTAGAGGATTGTCGATGATGTTTGTATTTTGATTCTGGTCATATTTACACTGGGTAAAAACTGACTTCGCTATTTCAAGTTCTATATAGTCATGGATAAAGCCTAACAAACTACATCATCTCAGATATCAGCTACGTCATGTTTACAATTTATGTGCCTAACGAAGTAAGACGCTGTAAATCCCTGTTACTGTCAAAACCACACTGTCAGCACCACAAAAATTGCCATACTCGTATAGCCCCCCAAGTACCATACGAATAAATATGGACATACGCATTGCACGGAAAACGGCAATTCTCTGGGCAGTGTCGGAAAGATTTTGATACCGATTTACGTCTTTTGCTGGACATGGACAGTGTAGAATGTATTTATCTCCTTCGTTATGGTACCTAATTCTCACATATAATATGCTCTAGTGTAATGAAACCGAATGCTGAATAGGCTATTTAGCTGAGATCACCTTTCATTCGTGCCTTTTGGTTGAATAAGGCCCTCATAAAAGTTAACTCGTATCAAAGCTTCATACCATGCTGTGCAGTAATGTTGAAACTCCGGATTTAGTGGATATTTATTGTGGAAAACTCGTTGTCTACTGTAAAATTGGACTTTTACTACTACTAGTTGGATAAAGGAGAATTCCTTAATTGCCATAGTCTTCTAAGTTCGCAATTTTATTTCATGCCTTGAAGTCCAACATCGATGATGCTATAACCCTCGAGCTCGCCCTTTTCAAGCGTGTGGCTCCGTAGTTTTGAGTCCCTAGTTACCCTAGAAATGGGCTGGGGTAATAGGAGAAGCTTGCATAACTACACGTTTTTCTCCGTGATTCGCTCATATTATGCTCAATTCTTGCATTCTTGAGCAGACGTTTGGTCGGAAGCAAATCATCCATGAATATAGGTTTTGTATTATCACCTGACTAGCCCCTGAGTCCCAAAGCAACATCAAGGTCCGTCTCAGAATCCATTTGTTTCCCGATGAAAGCAGATGGTCTCGTTCTAAATGCTTCGGTTTTCTTTTTTCTCGGTGTTTGCCTTTGCCTGATTCCAACTACAGTCTATAAACGACGGGGGCAAGAGTCATGACAACTCTGTGCGACTATTTCTTCGCTTCTTCCTGCTATCGGGGATGAATTCGGACTTTGAATATCCGTTTCCTACATGCGAACGTTGCCCCAATGGCTTTTTGGGCGCTCGTGCTCCCCATCGTTCTACTAATCATAAGGCACATGTCAATGCTGCAAGGGGGCCATGCTCAAGAGCATACAAATGTCTGAGACCCGCTTCTCCTTCCGAGAGATTCAGACGCAAAGTAGCTCGGATGCTCCACAGTGAGGAAATTGCGGTTTCCCCAGATCAGTACTACTTGGGCCATGATATGAGGAATTGTCCATTAATCTCTCAGGACGTGATGACTTATGGGCAAGTAAGACGATGGAAGCAAATAACTCCACACAGAGCACTACGTGATTGAAATATATTCATCATACCCTGCTTCCCCAATCATGTCCATTATCTGATGTTTTCTCGACGCGGGCACCGGATCTCCAAAAAGGTGGTGATGTGTGTCATCTTACTGCTAAGGGCTGAGATCGGTTCCAACGTTCCACTCTAGGCCTAGGTATCTCAGAGGACATGGGCGCCAGTACCTTGACAGATCGGCTTGCAGACAGAGAGTAACTTATGATACCGGAACACATGGAAGGGGAGTTACCAGCCGCAGCTGAACTCGAAAGCAACTGCTGCAGGAAGCACTCAGCAAACGCTCCGCAAATTGTCGCATACAAACCAGGCAAGCTGAATCCAATCGTACGCAGACATTTTGTTAAATATGAATTCTTCTATTGTCTATTTTGTTCATATGCGATTTATTCTGATTACGAAACCAGTTTACCATTCAGAGGAATCAAATATAAAATTACAGTTTACGGCAGGACTTCATCCACCGGCAAGTTTGTATGTTCTATTTCTAGCGAATGATATGCTAATGGTATAATAGTTCGACAATCTGGTAGGCACTGTACACGGGGAGGAAGCCCGTTGACCCTGAAGAGCAATGGGACAATCTATGGACCCGGCAGACAGCATGCCTTTAATATTTCGCGAAATCCCTATTCATACGAACTTTCATTTATTTTCATCATTTCAAAAGTCTATTTTTTTTTTTTTTTTTTAAAAAAAAATAATCTAAGCAACCTGATCTCTCGTGGATTAACGAGCGAATTCACAGGCTTCGGGACCACACCCCGTTCTATATTATAATTACATCAATACACATATGATATGCCACCAAAAAAGAATATCAGGGTGGAATCAGATAGTTTGGGAGGGAGGCCTGGCCACCATTTAGATAGAACGCGAGAGCAAGGTCTTAACGAACGGGATAAGCATGGGATAGATGAAGAAAACATAGTGTTAACTGAGCGTATAAAAGAAATTTTCCGAATAAACATAAAAAACAATTCTCCATGGAAGAATTTAAGATGAGGAAGATTCGAATAAACTACCCAGTTGAATCTCTACAGAGAAGCTAATCACCCAACCAACCAATACAGTCTCAATTGCATTTTAATGAACATGTTCGATTCTAGTATGATTTTGGCACTGAGCCTTTCCTTCACCAGGTTGACAATTATATTTTCGCAAGCTTGTCTTTGATAAATCTATATAGGTCTCCGCAATTAAGAAATATCATTCCCCAAAAATCTACCCAATGGAAACGCTACCACAGGAACCTCTGCACCAACCCTGGTTCCTGGGGCCACTCAAATCCTCTATACAGAAACATATATCCAGTAACCGCATTGATCACAATGTACCACGCAGTCTCGACGAGCAACGGAAGATAATATAGGAACCTAGCACAGCGCACGGCATAATATGACCCATTTAATGGTTCATTTATTGGTATTGATGGGAGTCGGACGTGGAGACGCCACATCACCCACGGTATGAGGAAATAACGTGGTTCGACGAGTGGTGCGGTGATGAGGGAAAGAGAGCTGGCTATTAGCCAAATTAGGACGAAACTAAGACGAACTTGGGGGTTTATCGCCGGTCCCTTTGCTTCCCTGTTCAGGGTTGATTTTGTTGTCTTCGCTGGTGGAGTTTCGGTCCTGTGGTGTAGCATGTTTGTTCCTGCTTTGGCCGTATATGTTGCTGATGGTGGCAGGGAGGGAGTGCAGAAAGTTGTGAGGACAGCCCATCCGCAAACGAAGTATATTGGCGTAGCCAGATACTTTACCAGCAGATGTCGAAGTAGAATGCGGAAGATATAAAAGACGTAATGCCGGTTATCGGCTAGGGTGAATGGATGGACAAGAGTGTTTTGGTGGACGGTGAGCACCATTAGTGGGATAAAAATTGCTGCAGTTTTTACGTTAGGAAAGAGTTTTATGATGCGGCGTTGTAGAATAGCTGTCACGAAGGTAGTGAGGACGATCGGCCAGGAGAAAAATATGAAATAGGGCCATATGTAGAGCATTTGTGGGAGATGTAGGCCTGCTGTGTGGAATTCTTTGTGGCCTATTGGAGTAAAAATCAGTGTGAGATGGAAAGTTTTATGGATCGTATGTTAAACTTGTAGGCCTACCTAAAACTACACTTCCGTTCCATAGAACAAATAGCCCAAATGTGCCGAGGAAAACAAGGTAAGGAAACAGCGCTGGGATTATTTTGATAATATGTGCTACCGTTGAAACCCCTAACGAGACGAAGGTCTTCAGATAATCTACCAGAAATGAAATCTTAGTATTAAGAATCAGATTTATCTTCATTGGACTTGAAGATTACCTTCAAGTGAGGCCTCGTTGACTGGCGGATCATAGAGTTGGTGCAGCTCCCAACTACCCCGAACAATTCTTACAACATCAGTTGACTGGCAGTCCGACGTCATACTATGCAATGTCGAAACGGCCCGCAGTCCACCCAAGAAAACGGCTACCCAAAATATGTTGGTTTGTCGGAACATGAGAGCGAGAAGACCCAATATCAAGAAGCGTGCGTCTCTCCACGACGGGATATTAAGCTTCTCGCTGGGGCTGAGTCGAGCACCGTGTCTGCGAGTTCGACCGAGATCACAAATATAGGCTTCTACCACAATTAGAAGTGCTGCGAGGTCTGTGTAGTAGAGTCCAGAAAAGAAGAAGAGGGGAGGGAAAAGGCAGATATTTAACACTGTGAGATTCCTCTCCCAGAGATCTCGGCAATTCACCGCAGCTGAATCGCGTGTATTCTGAGAATCTAAAAATGTCTCATTCCGTATACTTTTAATGAGTGTCCGTAGCCTTAATTGAAGTATGTTGAACAAGACGATGCTATTTCCTAGGCGGAAAAATGAAGCACCAGGATGCGCTGGGCGCAATCGTACAACAAACAAGATGGCCCCGATTATGTATGAACATAGATATACCCCAGGTGGAGTGGTGATTTTAGGGTCCCATTGCCGCCAACGATGCTGCCAATACGCTTGCGCTTGTCTGACATGGAATACCTCGTCCAAGTACGGGTCTGGTAGCTCCGAATCGATTTTGCGCTGCCAGATTATGAGCAGGATGGCTGCGAATAACATTGTGGATAATGCTGGCAGGGCTCGCCGGGCTCGCCGTTTATACTGAGCCATACTAGCGACTGATGTCAGGTTTGGCCCCATGTTTCGCCTGTATAAATACTTGAACGCATCTGTTCCAACACTTCAGGCGGCTTTCCGGTATCAGATCGCACATGACATTGCTAACTAGCTGCAGCGATCATGGAATGAGATAGATAAGATAAGAATCGATTTAATGGAACAACTTATCAACATAATGTAACAGTGAACGGCTCCATCTTGTTTCCCTCTCTATTTTGCATGGCTGTTTGGAGGCAGGAGAAGGTGCAACATGCATCCAATGGATTAGGACAATATAATCACCTGACCGAGGAATGATGACTAAATCTGCCTCCTCCGTAAATTTAGACACGAGGATGGATGGATGGCGGGGAACAAAGCACGCGCCTGCAAACAATCAGGGTCGAATATTTTCAAAGGGCCCCTCTATGGCGTTCCCTCTGCCCCGGGGCATTACGCCTCCGGAAATTGCTTTCCTGTGTGAGATGGAAATGGTCACTGTCATTCCGCGGCAGCGACTAGAAGGGCTTGAATTGCTTGGAGTGAGTGTTGACCCTATCTACAAAAGAAAACCCATAGGTAAAACCTACAATCCGCCCTGTAAGGCTCTAAATATGAAATTTGAAAAGACCAATTCTCCCCAGTCAGCCAATCTTGGCGCTTGATAATTACAATATTTCTTAATGGCTTCTACCGGGTTCATAAGCTAACCTTTATCAACATATCAAAGGGCACAGTACCCCCCCTTCTGCCACCACGACGAACAAATCTTCCACTCTGGTTAGCTCTCCTCCTTAAACGACAACGCCGCGCAAATATCCTTCCTCCCCCATGGCTAAACCCCGAAGCACTCACTCTCATTCTCGAAGTAGAGACTGACCGCGACTCCCTTGGAGACGCGTTCTCTCCACCCCCACCGCTGATTTCGGACAACCTTAATGGCAGAGATAATGGCACGGGAAATCGAAATAATGGCCCACCAGCACCTAGATATACATTAGACGGGCAACTTTATTACCCGACGCCACCGTTTATACTGCAGAATACCGCGGATGATAGCATGACAGCCCCTTCTCTACCATATCACTGGTTGGAACTTTCGACAATGCTGTTAGACGTCGCGAGCGATGACCTAGTTGACGCGGACCAAATCCGCCGGCTAATAAAAGATTTGAGAGAAGTACGGCTAGCGAAAATGAGGATTCAAGTCAAAGGACTGGATGCCACTGCTGTCGGAGGTGGGGATGGGTTGCCGCTAACTGGAGTGGGAGCAATGGAAATTGGGGAGAGCAGAGGGTTTATGTCCGGTGTAGCGGAGACGCTTAGGTATGTGTCTATTCCATGCACTCGGGGAAAAGGCTTAGACCTATATTTTTATTTTCTAAACGCCCCTGCGAGCTCTAAGACTAAATTCTGCATGTGTGCTTTTATTCCTAGGCAAATCGGAGCGTCGAAAGAAGAAGCTTCAAAAGAACGGGATGCCGAGGAAGCTGCAAATACACAGTACGATGAAACGAATGATGATTACGATGACATGGAATTATAGACCGATGCGCCTCGGACCCAACAGCTCTCATCTTGTGGCTGATGTAACTATGCGAAGAGCCAAAAAGGGAATAGATAATTTTGAATCTTCTATGCAGGGCGAAATAACCGCGGCTATACAAAGTAATTAAGGAAACAGAAGACACGCGCTGTAATACGGCGGACGTTTTGCTGCACCAGAGGAAAACGGAACGAGGAAATATTATCCATGGGTAGTTGTGGCAGATGATTATGTCACCTCCCCCCTTCCACGATGTCAACCACCCATAACCCACCATAACTTTTTGTTTTGGCAGACAGTCTATCGAGAAATATTAGACCAGAAGAATTGCTTCCACAGCCTGGGATGGGGGGTTCGATTGGACTAGGTCCGGTTCCAGTAGAGTTGGGTTTGACACATTCCTAAGTATTATTTCTCTGCTGCTCTATCTTTCTCCATTAATCTTCTCCTCGCAGCAAGAATCATCTCATCTCTTCTCTTCTGTAAATGGCGCTGCCTCTCTGCTCGGTTTTGTGACCATGCGCTTTCTTGGTGTATTATTGTCCCAGAACTGGTGCTTGTCACTGTCTGCGGTAATTCCGACTGGATTCTATCAGCAAGATTATATCGTGATATAAGGTCTTGTTCCTGTTGTTTAGATGCGGGTGGAGCAGCTGAGTTGGCTTGAGTTTCAGTGGTCAAGGGAGTCGGTAATTGGGGTTGGAAGGACGGCGGAGGCTAGGGATGATAAGAGAAATTCAACATATCAGCCACATTATTCTTGCCATGGCTTTCCACTTTCAGTCTCAATAGACGCCATCCAGGTCCAGTATATGGTTATTAAAGGAGCTACGACTATCAAAATCCCACGGAAGTAAAAGATGTCGTGGTTACGCCGAGGAAGACAACAAGGTTTTCCTACTCACCGTATCTAATCCTCGACCAGACAAAACCCTCTCGGTCGTTGCAGCCAAGCTACCTCCATTCCGTTGTAAATCCCACATGAGGTCTCTCCGGTCTAGTTGAGGGAACATCTGCGAGAGTTGCTCCACATGGGCGGGATCGACCCGCCTTCCGCCACCGTGACGCAGTGCATCGTCATTCGACGATATAGCGCCATTCCTCCCCAAGAACCACCGGATTACGAAGAAGGAGAAAACAGCTAGTGTGATGAGAGAGGGGATATTAAGAGATGGTTCTGTGTCGGCCATGTATGGGGGAAGATTTCGTCGTGGGGATGGGACAGGGCGTTCGGCAGTTGTTTAAAGTTCGCCTGGTATGTGGTTCGTCGTCAAGAAACAGTACTGTTGATTGTGTTATCGCTGTAAGAGTTAGAAATCGGGCTGTGGGTAAAAACAAATGGCAATACCGAGAGGGGCTCCGGGAGACAAGATGATTGTGGTGTTTGCTCTTATCTGAGAGGATGTCATCAAAGAGGGCGGCAATAATATAGTCTTATTGGCTTTATTAACGCGCGATTAAATCACGTGTAATCTAGACTACTGTGGGTGATGGGCTTCCTATTGCAGACTAGCGCCCAGCACCTGGGACACTCCTTATTCCAAGGACCGTTAATGGGCTAACAACAACTTGAAACACTCGGAAAGAGAGCGAGCTATGGCTCCTCCAAGGCTTAATATTGAATTTTCGAGCTTGCTCATGACTGCCGAGGGACAAGCTGTAAGTCAGAGCGAAGATAAGCAATATTGAAGAATATCCTCTCTTTTGTCTCCAAGTCAAAATCGTAATTGATATGAGAAACAAAGCGAGCTAACGTGAGGAAAACTTAACAGATGCATACTGACTCACTCAGCCTCACATATCATGTGCTCATAATGATGTATGGTACTCCGTGCAGTGTCGATCAACCGACGGGCGTACGCTTGAACGGGCTTCAATACAGCTTGGATGGGGTTCAAATTTTCGACCAGAAATGCCTGATTGAACCTCTGTCGCGACTCTAATCCCTGGTTAATCATGGTTGAAAATTTTTTGGCAAAAATTTGAACACCTGAAATTTTGAACCCTGTTCAATACCACCGTACTAGGATGAAATATTTGTAAAATCTCGGAGGCTTATCAGCCTATGACATTATGCTTGGCTTGTCAGGATCTTGTTACAAGCCTATGCATGATGGAAGACCCCTCAAAAAGTCAAAAACGGGAGGGTTTGACAAAGGCCCTCCTTTGCTGAGATGACGGCGTTATTCGCAAGTATCCTGAAACGGAAGCTAAACATGAGCTGAACATGAGCTGAACATGAGCTGAACATCAAGCCGCTTTTCCAAGGCAATGGAGTTTACGGTATATAAAGAGAGGATGCCGCAGTAATCGAGTCTTCAATGAATTTAATATTTTTCATCCTACCGCCCTAACGGTAATATCACATCCAATAACCCAGCATTCAAAAATGACAGAAAGCGTTTCCTCCGTCAAGAATGAAGTGTATATTTTTCCTCAGGGGGAGGGGGAGGCCAGAAGGTTGATTTCTTCCTATTCTTATTGAGTGTATAACATTTCCCAGCTAAACAAATACATCTCAGGTTGTCAAGCCAGCATCCCATAATTGCTCGATTTGCTGGGGGATTAATTCAACCCACCATCCCCAAAGAAAATATTAAACGAGTTGCCGATGTCGCAACCGGAACAGGGTAAATGACTGCCTCAGTTTGTCGATTAGAGGCCGTGATTTGGCCCAGCACTGAAAGGCTGACAATGTACCCGCCGTCACAGGGCCTGGTTGATTGATACCGCAAAGGAATTAAATAACCCAACGAATACATATCATGGGTTTGACATATCGGTGGCATCGTTCCCCTCAGAAATCCCAAGTGACACGGGAAAGATTAGCTTCCTGGAACACAATGCACTAGAACGCTTTCCAATTGAGTTTCATGGTCAATTCGACTTGATAAACATCCGTATGGTTGTACAGGCATTCAAATCTGCTGAAGTACCAAAGGTGATATCAAACTTGATGGAAATTCTCCGTATGCTGTGTTCACCCCAACATGAGCTCTTCATGAGTCTCTTGTGTTTGCTAATTCTGTTCAGGGCCTGGTGGTTTCCTTCAATGGGGAGATCTTCTATGGAAGGACACCGAATCCGTTCCCCCCAATGATGACCTTGAAGCAGTCATGAAGCTCGGTCGTAAGCACATGAAGTTCCATGGTGTTACCGAAAAGTATGCATAAACTTTGAAGCCCCCATCAGCCCTCCTTTACCCGATCGACAGAATAAGATCAACAAAATGCTTACTTGAGTGTAAAACACACAGCCTGCCTGCCCTTGTCGAATCGACTATGAAAGAGTTAGGGATGCAAGATGTAGTCTTGGCAAGAAAATCGGCGGATGATGCGGTGCCGCCTCTAAGTGTAAAAGAGGTGGATAGTGCATGCGTGCCAGCACTTCTATCGGCGCTGCCGAAATTTTTGGAGACGCACTTGATCTCAGAGAACGAGCCTATTGACAGTGCCGTGATCGAAGCAAAAAGGGTTGAGCTATCTAACCGTTTTAACGAGGCATATGCCAATGGTTATACTCTGATTTGGTTCTTCTGTGTGGTTGTGGGGAGGAAACCCCTGGAATAAGTCCTTGTGTACGCAAAGGTTAGGTCACAGAGTTATGAGAGCAGCGTAAATTATATGAAAATTCTTTTCGGCGCTGTGAAAAAAAAAGAAGTAAAGTTGCCTCTATGCTGCTTCTATCCATATAACACACCACTCGGGTAAAACAAGGAAGAATGAAAACCAGCCGGAGCCAACGTCCGTAATCTAACCAGAAAGGCAAAACGCGATTTATATCATTCACAATCATCTCGCCGTTTCCCTGAATTGCTTAAAAATAAGAAAGTAACAAACACTAATAATCCTCATCCACAAAATGGCTCTCGCCTCTGTTCCCAAAACGCCGGAATCGATGGATACGCCGGTAATAAACAAATCCAAAAAAGAGCAGAAACCACAGGCAAAAGAAAATCATCACTTCAAACCATACCAGAATAAATACCGAGTATATGTCAAGGGAAAACATGGGGTTAAAAAAAGAAAAGAAAGAGGCATCACAACATGCCCAATGCCACAGTACATTGTAGGCCGTCTCACTTCAAATCAGCCGGTGTCAGCGCCTGAACAACGCTGGTACCCTCACTAAACCTAGTCCTAAAAATACGATTTGCATTCTGGAACATGCCATCCTTCAAGCTGACCACGATAAACTGCGACCCCTTAAATCGTGTCTTGATCAACCGACCGATATTCTGCGTGTGCGACAAGTCCAATGCAGCGTCGACTTCGTCGAGGATGTACATGGGTGCAGGCTTGAATTGGAGAAGAGCCATTATAAGCGAGAGAGCGATAAGAGATCTACGAGAACATGAATGATTCTTCTGGTTAGTTGGCCCGTCTCGTGTAGAAAAATAAATGTGAAATCAAGTGAGAAAAACACATACCTTTGCCCACCGCTCAATTCTGTCAAACTCTGTTTCCACACTTTACCCAGACTAACCTTTACCTCCAGGCCATCACTAATCTCCTTACCCTCAGGGGGATCAAGTTTAGCGAAGCTGCCCGGAAGCAGCTCTGCAAATATCTGGCCAAAGTCACCGTTAACCTTGGACCAAGTCTTCTGCAATGCTTCCTTCTTATACTCGTCAAGACTGATGATGGTTTCCTCGATCTTCTTCTTGTCCCGAATGACAGTCTTCATCATATTTTTCAACGCCACTTCTTTCTTCTCAACGCTATCAATCATATTCATGACCTTGGGGTTGATCTTCTTTTTCATCCCTTGGAATCGCTCCGTCAGGTTACGTAGGGAGGCTTTGCATTCGGCAATATTTTTGCCCTTGAAATCGTACGGCGTGCCTGGCCTTCCAAAGCTATCTTTTTCATCCAGAATCCACTCGTGTTCCTTCTCCATACTGGCTACCAGCTGTGCGGCATTTTGCTGATCCTTTTGGAACTTCTCGATTTGGTGGCCTAGCTTTTGCAATTCAAGGCCCTCTTCTGTAATTCGTGCCGCTTTGGATCGAGATGCCTCTTCCAAAGCTCGAAGCTCATCATCAAATCCAGTTAGTTTGGCCTGTTCGTCCTCGAGCTGGGCTTGAGCAAGATCATGTGCTTTCTGTGCGCGGTGTTAGTGAGCAAGTTTCGCTCATAGCAATGTATTACAAACGTTAGGGATCTCAGAACTAACTTTGCATTTTGCTTGCTCCCGTTTCAAAGCCTCAACTTCTTCCTTTTGAGCATTCAAAGTTTGGTCGACTTCGGCACGCTGTTCTTCCGCAGCAGTTAGGTCACTTCCAGCCTGCTCGGAATCAAGCCGTGAGGCCTGGAGCTCTTTCTGCAACGTCTTGACAGAAATCGAGTTCTTGCTGAGCCCTTTTTTGAGCGAATCCAGCGACGATTGCAATTCCGCCAGCTTGCTATCTTTGTTGCTGCTAAATTCTCTCATATCCTTTTCAATACGCTTAATGTCTCTGCTGGCTTCGGTGTGTCGTTTCTTGGCATCTTCGATGTCCTTCTTAAGCTGCTCGATATTTGCTTTCATCTCTTCGACAGCATGGATAATCTGCCCTTTGTTAGCAACTTTACGTACGTTCTCCTTCAAGGTAACACTTACAGAAGAAGACGAATTCCCATTTATTTGCTCTTCGGCTAACTTAATCTCATGCACCTTAAGATCGAACTCTTGTTTAGTAGCTCTAGCAAGGTCCATCTTTTTCTTCTCCTTCGCCATTGTTTCCTGTAGATCTCGGAGAGCTCGCTCATTTTGTGCCAGCTGCCCCATAAGTTCATTCAGTTGTTGCAAGATTATGAGGACGCCGCTCGAGTTTGGCGAGCTTCCTCCCGACAAGGTTCCCGAAGGATCATACACGTCTCCTTCGAGAGTTACGC
This sequence comes from Histoplasma ohiense, assembly GCA_017607445.1. Classification (NCBI taxonomy): domain Eukaryota; kingdom Fungi; phylum Ascomycota; class Eurotiomycetes; order Onygenales; family Ajellomycetaceae; genus Histoplasma; species Histoplasma ohiense. Next base: position 6,867,142 of record JAEVHH010000001.1, read on the forward strand.
TCTTCATACGCACGGAAGGGTCGAATGTAACTCGCTTTGCGGTGTCAGCATCCTGGCAAACCAGCGTTGTTCCAAAGACATATTGCATCGCAGAAGCGACCTCATCGTCGTATCCTATCAAAGACAAAGCAAGATCTACTTTCCCCGGTGCCAGATTCTTCGCAGCTGCAATCTTCTCAGCCGAGGCCCTAAAAGATGAAATCTTGTTCAAGGGGATGATCGTGACACGTTTTCGAAGTTTACCATTTTGCAACAGGGCAGTACCAGTTTCCGCCGTATCGACAACAACATTATAAAGACGTCCACCGGCGCAGATTTCGAGCGCAGTTCCGGCCTGGGTCTTATCCTTATCCAGAGTGAAAAGCTGGGCGACCAACCCTTTAACTTTCGACCTATCAAAATTCGGATAAGGATCAGAATAGTTAAAATCGATATTTGCAACCTTTCGCTTCATAGAATCTGCCTGGCTTCGCAGCTCTCTGATACTCTTTTGCAATCTGGATTCTTCCTGGTACATCTCTTCTTCTCTACCCGGTTCAAATCCTTGTTTGGCGAGTTCTGACTCGAGCTTTTTGGCCTGTTTTCGAAGTTCCTCAAGGTCCCTTAGGAGATTGGAATTCTGCTCCTTGGCCTTCCTCGCTCTGGGTTCTTCCTCTTTGATCCTCTTTTCGAGATGGGATATCTTGAGTTTCGCCTGTTCTTGCTCGGTGGCCGTGGAACTAAGTCGGTTTCGCGCGTCTTGAAGCTGGCCCTGGTAGCCGTTTTCCTGGCCTTCCTTGGACGCAACGCCTGTTTGCAGTGTTTGAAGAAGCTCTTCTTTCTGTTCAACTTCAGCCGTCTGTCTGTCCAGCCCAGCTTTTGCATCATCATACTTGGCTTGTAATTCGTCATAAATTTTCCGTTTCCCTTTCAGTAGAACTTGCAATTCAGTCACTGTCTTTTCCATCGTTTCTCTCTTTTCTGATTCATCCGCCATGCTCGAGGTCTTCAAGTCTAACAGAGTGGCCAATCGCACCATTTCATGGGAGTGAGTTTTAACTTGGTCTTCCAACGCTTGGAATTTTCCCCCTTTTCTAAGCTCCTTCTCTCGAAGCGCTTTTACCCTCTTCACATCTTCCTCCAGATGAGATATTTCACCCTTGAGCCGCGCAATGCTATTCTCTAGCTCGGTAACTTTTCGCTTTTTGTTGTCAAATTCCTCTCCAGCCAGGCGTAACCGCTCCCCATTCTTCAAATAGTCATGGGCAACAACAAGCCTAGTCAGACGCTCAAGGTCACTTTGAGTTTGCTGGAAATCCAAGAAGGCTCTCTTCTCTCCTCTTAATTTCTCAAGTTTCGGCTCAATTTCCTCCTTCAGCAGTCCCTCGATTTCCCGCACCTTTGTCTCCTTCTTTGCCATCGTCTTTCCAGCCTTTTCTTTTCTATCCTCAAACATACGCGTTCCAGCCGCCTCTTCAATCATCGACAAAATCTCCACCGGCTTCATATTTAACACCTTCGTAATTCGCCCTTGCATAATCAAGAAATTTGGGTTATTGATATTCAGCTGTACACTTTGGAAAAGGTTCTGCACGGTCTGCTGTTGGGCGCGGTGTCCATTAATCAGGTATTTGCTGGTGCCGCCCAATACAATCTGCCTCGTCACCGATATGCTTGCATATTCCTCGAATCCAATTGGTGATTTCGACTTGTCGCGATTATCAAATACTATGGTCACGCTGGCTTTCGTGACTCCTGCTTGGCCGCGCTTGTAGATCAGGTCTTGCAAATTCTGGGCGCGTACAGTGCTCATATTTGTGATTCCGAGAACAAAGCAGATACTGTCGAGGATGTTGGATTTGCCAGAGCCGTTGAGGCCGGTGATCGAGTTGAAGGATTCGTCCCTAGTTGTTAAAACGAATTTAGTACCCTCCACTCTCCAAGCGCAGCATACAACCTCAGAACCTACCATCCTGATATCACAGTGCGCACAGCATAAGATTTAAACCCCTACACGTAAGGCAACATCAGCATATCATGCCAAAACGAAGTGATGTAGGTCCTTAAAATATCACTCTCCCACTTATCGCATGTACTCACGTCAATGATAACCTCCACGATCCGCATGGCTGCTGTTTTGTATTTCTCCTCGCGGTTCTGCCCGCGGCGCACAATTATTGGCCCGAATTAGGTTTTCTCAAAACTGGACTTCGTGATTCTATCGATTTGTTCCAAGCGCAGATTACTTGTATGGAGCTTGATATGCGTGCAAAATCGTGTAGATAGGGGATGCAAAGTTCGGCCAAAAAGGCGCGATGATTCGAATGAGCAGGCTGCTGCTTGTTTTTGATGGTGTTCTTCGCCCTTTTGCGCTGAGATGATGTCGTCCAGATTTGTTGCGGGATGTTTTGTTATCTTTCCGAATCGGGCTCGGTTGCGGAGGAAAATTCAGGCTTGGCATGTTGTCATTTTGCTTCTTTAGGAATAGCGGTGGATGGCCTTGCTTAGTCATTGTTTGCGGGGGTTTAAAACGAGTTAGTTACTTTCTTCAAGCAATACCTCCCCGATTATCAACGAGATAAGTAACGAGGCCTGATTTTTAGATGCCCACAATCTCCTTACTTAGTGCCTGATTGTTTAGAGCCGATAATGCCTGTATTGCCAAATCATCATGTGTCAAAGACACTTCGTTTAGAAGCAATCAACCCACCACAGAGCCTCGGTTAGCCTGAAAGAGCATATTACATTTCAAACGATTATCCTTCCAACGCTGCAAAGAACATTTTTGAAAAAACACAACAGTGGGTTTATCATTTACGCTAAGGAAATGAACTGTAAATTAGATAAACGAGAGAGAGAGAGAGAGAGAGAAGGTAATCAAACAACTAACAAAATGAGAAACGTAGTATCCTCAATGAACCCCTCACCACCCAAATTGATCCTTTTTTTCAAACCAATATATTCTACCTGCTTGCCTCTGCCATCAGCTTGAGAAAAAGAATATTTACTGCCAAGAACTCCCCTTCACTCCCCTTCACTCCTCTCCGACAAGGTTCGTACCCTCCCTCAAGCCCTCAACGACCAATTCGTGTCCCTCGGCTCGTTTGTAAATATCCTTCACGTCATCTATAATATTTTCCCAATTAGCTCAGGAAGGGCTTTCTGCAAGATCCGATACATATATGTGCAAATAGAAAAGTTGCTTACCAGTTGTTGTTTCGAAATGGCTGGTGGCATCGTAACTCTTCGAAATATAGATGTGGTCCTTGCTGCCGTCCTCCAATGGCTCATACAATGGGATCGGCGGGCCCATGAATTTCTCTTCGATAGCCCCGAGGCGCTCAAAACCTGGCTCCAGCTCGATATGGTGGTTCGCTTCGTTTTCGGCAATGGTGGAGACGATAGCGATGTAGTAACCCTTCGGGCAGACGTTGTGTGCGGAAGAGACCATCGCGATATATACATCTGGTTTATCATATTGATTCTTAGCAGCTGGAACATAGTTGCGCTACTCTTCAAACAATGGACGTGAATAAGTTTTGTGGGACTAAAGCTTACCATGCTTTCGGCCAACCTGAGATTGAGGAATAATCAATTGCAGGGAGTCGTTCGAATCCGTTTTATCAATTGGGTGGGTCAAGATACAAATGGCCTTGAGCAGATAGCCAGTGACCTTGACTTTTCCAGGGAAGTAGGTGGGGTCACCAATGATCTTCTTGGTTTTTGTTGTGAAGGTTATGCCATCTCCCGGTTCGCCCCTTTCTTTCATAGTGGCCTTGATGCCTGACACCGTATCGCCATCGTAGAGAACCTCGTCGACGTTGGTATTGAGCATGTATGTGCCCCCATAGATTGCAGACAGCCGAGCAAAGCCCTGGGGAAGCTCACCGAGACCAAAGAGTGGGTAGATGTAGGGAGATTTGCCATAACGGGCCATAGAGTTGACATAAAGACGGATTCTGTCAATTGTCTCCTTCGCCTTGCCCGGCTCTGTGATGTAGTCGTCAGACTGGTAAAGCGCCATTGAGTGTCCAATAAAGTCCTTTGTGGGCGGTTCCAGGCCAAATTTGTCATAGACTTCTTTCATAGTGCATGTTGCCATATTTAACCCTGATACTCATATTAGTACGGATCGATTCGGGACAAAGGAGATTCGGCAGAATGTCTATCGAACCTTGGTGGGTACTTGGGTTACTTTCATCGAACTCTCCAACCCACTCGAGGAACTTCTTCGCCCGTCGCTTTTCGAACAGGCCCATCAGTGAAGATCGAAGCGCCTCGCCCGCATCAGACGGGACTTTGGCAACGGTGGCTTTGGGACCGCTTCCCTGCTGCACGTAGCTTCCCGCAATCTGCCTGAATTCCAGGTATCTGGTAACATCAGTCGAGACCAGGATATTTGTCAGTTCCCCGTTCGACATGAGAAGCTTGGGCACCAAATCGACGTTCCAGTCGTTGACACGGCCATATTTTTTCCATGGTTCTTCACCCGGTTTCACATCGCGGAATTTTTTGAAGAGCTAGTTGTATCAAAAATAGTTAGCGATGGGGTCTCGGGACACAACGGGATCTCCCTAGGGAAAACAAACTGTTTCTATATTAACAGAGGCAGCCTCTCTATTGAAATCGTTAGTAAACTGGGATGTATCAGTGTTCCACAGGGATGCGGGGCTGCGCCAACTCACCCTCCATAGTGGTCGTTGCGGTCAATATGAAGAACCTTCTGCCCCTTGACACTGAGTACGCTGCACGAGGGATTAGTTAAGAGCTTCTCATAAATATCGTATTTGGGGCGAGGTGGTCATGTATTTACCCCGAAAGAACACACTCCGTCAAACCTGGAAAGTCGGTCAGTTGCAGCCCAAATGTAGTGGTGGGGTAAATGCCATACCTGTACCCATTACCACCACATCATATTCAGGCAAGATGTCTTCCATAGTGAAAATCAAAGATATGTTACTTCAGGAAGCCAAGGGCAATTCTCACAGAAGAGGGTAATAAGGAGGTTGAATATGCAGTAGTTCAGTTGAGTGAGGGTAGTACTGGTGTGAGGAGAAACATTGAACAAGCTCTGGGTTTCTGGTTGAGGACCATGGTTTTACTCCACTACCGCTGGTCTGTTCCCCGCAAATACGCTATCATTGGATTCATGCCGACGCCCCCTCTGAGTTGGTCGGCAGAACTACTCATTAACATCAAGCAATAGTGCATTCAATATCAATAGTACGTGGATTAAGTTAAGCTATCCTGTCCTATTTACGAATTTGATAAGTAGCAATCACCTATAGGCAACCGCAAATAGGTAAAATCGTCTGAAGTTGTCAGAGTGGCGTCGTTTCCCATGTTGAGAGCGCAATCACTGTGGCATTATTGGATTTAAAAGAACAGTAAAGCCACGTTAAAAAACGAAAACCGTCAAGAGTATTACAGGTTGTTCAACCCAAACTCGGAAGGCAAAAATTAGTCTCCATTCTATTAGCTACAAGAATGCGACCACAATACAGTACGTGGTAAAATGGATGGCACAAGACGCCAACTTAGGAAGATGGAGGACTCTTCACCGAATCCGATGCTTCACCTTTCGGTTCCTCCACATCTAAGGCTGGCGGCTCATAAGCATAAGACTCCGCTTCCATCACTTGTGCGTCAGCAGGAGAATATTCGCCGCTTTCATAAAGTTGTCGCGCGTCCTCCCAGGCATACCATCGCTCGCGAAGAACTTGTTTGATCGATTGTTGCGTACCACGAACCTGTTATTCCCAATAATGAAAGAGTTAATCAATTTGTACGTCCTTTAAAACAGGGAAAGAATAGGGCAGGCGAAGATTTTAGGCGTTTGCAAAATATCATCACAGTTGACATAAAGTGAAATTATCAGGAAAACGGTTTCAAACACATATCATTTCTATAGGGCTTAAGCGGTCCCAATAGAAGTCATATCGGCGAGTGAAAGAATGTTTCATCACAAAAATGAGGCCATAACATAGCGAAGGAATGGTCAAACAAATGCTGTTAACAAGAAATAAAGCACTTACTGTTTTGTCACGATTGTTAGACTCGTAGTCCCCATAGCCAGCTTGTAACCGCTGTCGTTCATAGCGGGCTGTAGCTATTCGGTTGCGTTCTTTCACGCAGAGCCAGTAGAGCTTGTGAAGGTCATCCCATGACTTTTGCCTAAGCTCTTGAATCGACCAAGCGCGTCCTGTACGATAGTATTAGCAACGTCGCCTTGCCTTTCCATTGACTCAATCGTTCATCTCAAATAGATGTGTGTACATACCATGAGCGTATTCCTCTTCTGGGGTTGGGATAGGTTTCCGATCAGGGCCAAAAAATCCCCAAAGGCCATGCTTCGGATTGCTAGGCCTTTTTTCCTGCTCTTTTGGTTTAACTGGACGTGGCAAAGTGTATTTCGACACTGAAAGGGGGTACCTCGGACCGGTTCTGTGAATAGCAGACACACCACGGTGTTTGCTGAGGTCCCGTTTTAACCCAGGAGCAGGAGTGGTGGAGAATTTCAAGAATTGGAAAGAAGCAAAGTGTAATGAAGGGAATTGGAGAGCAGGAGCAAGGAAAATGGGAGGTAATTCGACCAGCGGAGTACCTCCATATAGTCTCACAAGACGGGTGATGGTTCGAGAAGGCATCTTTCAGAGCTGATGGAAGGGAATTTGATGTTTTTCGAAGGGCGAAAATTTTCTCGCAAGGGAGAACACAAGGTTCTGAGAACTAGGCTGGCACGTGATTTAGCGAGAACGACCTCTCAGAGCTGTGATGAGCATCCTGCAGCAATACTACTAGTAGTACTCCGTAATCAGGGGACCTTTGTGGACAGTCTGTGTTTACAGCTGGAGTTTTGAGGAGCTTGGAAAATCATTTGTACCACAGCCGCGAAAGCCTTTCCCAGAAAACTCTTACGATACTTATTGGTAACTCCTTGTGCACAAAACGAATGACACCGTGACCGTAAATAAACGGCTTTGAAAGCATCGATATTTATTCCATCTTTCAGACATAATAATACTTCCCACTTGAACTGGACGGGGCACGGGAGCAATAGTATACTGCGCAGTAATACATTTTAATTCAAGAATTGGCTGTTCCCAATAGCACACCAGAAATTCCGCAGTCTCCAGCTTTGTTTCAGACATACCATTATTGACATCACATATACAGTTGTAATAGGCTGTCCAGTATTCTTCACAACAACATAATCTCAAAGAGCTGCCGCAAGGTTGTGTATTGTGTAGGTCTTTACAAGATGCGTCAGGTCGAGCGGGTCCATGTAACCTATAGCCGCGCGCTTGGCGCTTGAGTTTCCACTTGCTCCCAGCGTTAATCCTGATGCATATGCTGTTGGATGGCCATGGTCCATTACGTTTGTCCTCCGCACGCCATCGCCATCTTGCTCATTGATACCACTGGCGCTATCGCGCAATATTCGTTTTACCTGAAAACACCCTCTTAAACGCTTACGAAGCTTCTTTCCACCATGAATAGGCCAGGTTTGTTCTGTCGTCTCATCCCTCCTGCTTAGACCCTGGTACCGGGATAACTCCTGCTCCATGGCCTTCCACTTGAGAAAATGCCCTTATTCCTCTGCGGTGTATGTTTCTATGGGAACTTGTTGTTTCCTACTTGGAAGGATGGTAGCTCATTCAAGCAGCCACACCTTAAACTCAAATACCCCAGAAGGAGCGCTTCTCTCCGCAGTTCTACTCGTCGTTTTACCATTGCAACAATTTGTCTGGATGAGAGGATAGGAAGGAGATACTGATATTTTGGGTTGCAATGCAGGTCCTGGCCAACAGCAGTTGCGGGGGATGTCAGGCTTCCCCACCCAGCAACAGCCCCAAACACGAACCACAAATCCGTCATTAGCTTCTACGCGCCTCCCAAATGGTAAACTCGGTGCGGTTATTATTTGGTATCCGAAGTCCAGCTTCACATCTATATACTGACTGGGGATCTGATGTAGGAACGGGTGCAAACTGGGGATTTGGGTTGCCAATGGGGGGTGCACCCGGGTTACAAAGTAGCCAGCTAAGGACTGTGAATACCATGAACAGCTTTGCACAAGGCATAAGTGGATCTCAACCAGCAACACCATTAGACCTCTCGTAAGTTACCATACCAACATGTCGTCATTTATTACATCTCCATCCCACATTGCTACGGCTGTGTATAATTTCGCAAAGTCATCAACTTTCCTCAATCATCTGTCTACCCCACGAGGATGAAGCGCAGAGGAGCTCCCCATCGGGGCGGGAGAATCGCACGTTTACACCACCGCCAGCTGAAGCTAACCCCAGATATATCTTCTATCAGCGAATTTCCCTCCCTCTCCAGTGTTCCACAACAATCTCAATCTTCAGCTTCTGGGCAAGCTACTTGGGCCAACGCTAGCCAGCGAGTAAATCAGCAAAGTGCCATCCAAAGACAGTCGCAAACACCTACGACCCAGCCGCCATCTCGAGTTTCGCAAACTCAACCGCAGTCACAATCACATGCTTCTCACGAAGACCTTTTTCCCTCCGCAGCACAATTCGCAGCACAGCTAGATGACTTCAGGAATGGAGGCCAAGGCATAAGTGGTCAGCTTTCAAGCACTCAACCTCAAACAGGAAATATTGACGAGTTCCCACCATTAGGGAGAAATGCGCCAGCGGACATTGGCCAGGAAAGACGAGCAAGCCTTCTTCAGTCCGGAGCCTTTGGTAACTACGGAGGCGGGATGGCCTTTCCTAACCTCAACCAGAGCCATTCTGGCCAGGCTCGCACCTTACCCGGAAATATGGTTAATGGACAGCAAGATAGCAGGATCATATCTCCAGGCGCAGGCGGGTCAGGTGGTCAGTTCCTACCTTATGTTGAGCTATTTTTTTGTTTCTGAGTATTCACCTCCTCTGCAGTCATCTCGGCATCTAGATCTCCTATGGGCCAGGTACAGAATGGCGGACTTTCCCAGGAGAAAGAGGTAAGCACCCCTTTCATTTTGCGAGTTGGCGCTCCATATTAACCGTTTGTCATAAGGATCTCGGAACTTCGTCTACACAGCGATCTATTCGGCCAGAGGCATACTCAGACCAACAAAGCCAAGCGGTCATACAACCGCCACCCCAAAGTCGTCAACCAAAATCCAGTAGCTTTGGGGCCGACGGTCAAGAACAATCACTACAAGGACAATCCTCTGAGCAAAGCCCACTCAGCCAGATGCCCGATCGCGATAGGTTCGGGCTTCAAGGGCTTCTGACTTTGATACACAACGAAAATCCTGACGTTGCTGCTCTAGCTGTCGGACAAGATTTGATGACTCTTGGCCTGGATCTAAATCATCCAGAGTAAGTTAAAGCCCTCTAATTTTTCACACCAAAAGAGATTTGAAGTGTCTTAACAATTCTACCTTCCTATCAGACCGCTTCATCCATCTTTTGCTTCTCCATTTATTTCGTCAAATTCAGCTGTACCACTCCAAGTGGATTACACCTTACCAGCTTGCTATAATGTTGCCAATGTCCAACCGCTGCAAACCCGTATCCCTAGCTTTAGCGACGAAACGCTTTTCTATATATTCTATAGCATGCCCAGGGATATCATGCAGGAGCTTGTTGCAGAAGAACTCATGGGCCGGAAATGGAGATACCACAAAGTGGAGCGCGCATGGTTGACTAGAGATGACGCATACCCAAGTCCTGTTGAGGTTGAGCGAGGGCTCAGTGAGCGTGGCTTCTACCTCTGGTGGGATCCTTCGTCCTGGAAGAAAGTCAGGGTGAGTTTTCCTTTTTTTTTTTTCATTTTCGCTTAGTTGCTATGCACTTCAGCATAATACTTGCTCCGGTTAAACATGAGACCCCTGCATTCCTACGGAAGACAATATGGCTGACATAACTCAAAATTAATCGGTTTTGCCTCAAATCACAGCGTGAATTCATTCTCCGATACGCAGATTTGGACAACCATCTCGAAAGAAGAGGTTTTGTTCAAGGGGTTACTTTCCCTCAAAATGTTTGATGGGCAAGTTCTTCGGAACATTTCTTAACGAAATGGGCTTGCACATGGCAATAGTTTCAGCGACATTCGTCCTCAAATGTCAAGCACAGCTACCATTGATTGGCATGTCACGATTATAAGTAGCATAACAACGAAATGGGATAGATATAGAATGATATGGAATCTATTATCTATTTTCATGACACCTTGCCAACATTTCCACCTTTTTTTAAATTCCAATTACCATGTTCTTTTTCCATCTTCTCGAGCTTGTTTGACCTTTTCTTCCATTTCCCCCTACCATTTTTAACCCCGTATCCAGCGCCGGGTTGTACGGTTTATTTATTCATTCTCCTACTGCTACTCCTTTCTAACGTGAAGGAGCACTTTTGATAATGATGGCCTTGCTGCCATTTTTTCAACTGCTTATTTTAAGTAGCTTGATGAATGGAGTGAGAAATACTGGCATGTTAAAGAGTGATATGATATTTTATTTTGCCGTCTACATGAATTTTATATGCATTTGCTGTTCTGCATCAATACCAAGCGCGGGCAAATAGTATTCGTGTTTTGCGCCAGGTATGAGATGGGTATAGAGGCAGCCATCTTACTTTATCAATTTTTTTTTTTCCCCTTTTCGTTATTCATTATTGACTGGAAAAAAATTTGCTAACCATGCATGAAGTCCACAATTACTTGAAGCAAGGGCCGCACCTTCATGCACACGAAAACGATTGACTTAAGATTACATCCCATTCCCGTCTCTCTCTCACTACCGAACAATCCACTCATAAACTCCCCGCCTCCGGATCCGTATTAACCTTATCATGTTCCCCAATAACACAAACCTCCCCAGTATCCACCCTGCTAATCTCCGACCTAACCAACGCCAGCCGCTTCCCCGCATGCACCAGCTCATTCACAATCCTCACCTCCACCCCCATCGGCGCCGGCCGCACGAACTTCACATTTAGCGTTCGCGTGACGCCTCCCAGGGAGAAATGGCCCGGTTTGGAGAGCGCGATCAGCAGCCCGGTCGAGGTCACATCAATTAAGGTGGTGGCACAGCCGCCGTGGAGCGCGCCGACCTTGTTGCAGAAGGGTTCTGTGACGGTAAGGAGGAAGGAGGCGCGCGGGCACGGGCCGTGGGATACGGACTCGTAGCGGACGCGGTTGCGGAAGAGGTCGTGGTTGTAGCCCTGTGTGGTTTGGGGGAGGGGTACGGAGGGGGGTAATGGGGTTAGTTTTTGGTGATTTTATTTTTGTTGTCTTTATGTTGTTTCAGATATGTATATATATTGAGGTTTGATAGTACATGTACATTTGTATGGGGCTGTGGGGTAGAAACAGAAATATAAAGGTGTGAGTGAGATAAGAGGCCTGGTTTGTTCCCCCCCCTTTTTTAAAAAAAAAAAAAAAAAGAGAGAGAGAGAGAGAGAGATTTATATATGTACCTTGTAGGTATCGTTTTGTTTCTCTCCCTGATGGAGCGCCTTCATGCGCTTGTGGAGCTCTTCAGACTCCATCCGCTATGCAAACACCAGGGAAAATACTGAAAGCAGGAAAAGCTTAGGGGGAAATATCCGGAGATAGATCTTAATAAGGAACACGGTCAGTCAACTGACACTTGATTGAGAGGAAAATCAAAAAAAACCAGAAAATGAGCGACACGAGATGAAATCGAAGGCATTTGTCTGAGTGGCATGTGTATGTACAGTACACAGCACAAAACAAATGCATTGACAAAAAAAAAAAAGAATGAATGAAAGAAAAAGAAAAAGCGAAGAGCCTGTCCTGCTGCTCTTGCACAAGAAGGAGAAAGGAGGCGGGGGGGGGAACACGGCAAACTGCACGAGCTCGGGAGAGATTGCCGGCGAACGAAAGGAGAAGAACGGCAAAAAAAGAAAAGAAAAAGAAAAGATGAACGCCAATGCATCAGGCCATTTGCCTTTGGATCCTCCGAGCATGGTGGCTTTGAGAATCTCGACGCGGAGAGGTGGAGAGAAGACAACTTTTTGCGCAATGCAAATCGTGTACAGATGGAGGATGTTGTCGCCATCAGAGATGGGAGCTGATCGGAGCCCTGCATCGCTAGAGCGTCAAGCGACTGGCTAGTTCCCATTTCTGGATGAAAGATCCTCGCTTCTTATTGGGAGGCACAACGATTTGGAATTAGAGAAGCACTACTCCGTACCCGTCAGCGCTAATTGAGGTACCAAATCTGTGTTCTGGGGAACGTCGCACAGGCGGCACGCTGGAGACTCAGTTGTCCATCATGAAATCAGGCTAGTGTGCGGTGCTGCCCGCTGTGATGTTGTTGGCTCTTTGTGTCAAAGGTGAATGAATATTCAATGGGATAATGGGACTTGATATGGAGCAGGGTGCGGCTGCCCAACCCCGGGAGGCATGTCAGTCAGGCACGCTTGAGTGTGCGGATGCGACCAATGCTGCTTGTCTAATTGTTCCTGTAATTGTTCAATATCAGTTCAAGTAAGTTGTCACGCACGCGTCAGATATCAGATACTGACTACGGCGAGGAAGAAGTATGTATATCAGCGAAACCAGCCTTATTGCCCAGGGGGAACTCCATTATCTTCAACGATGCTCCTGGCCCACCTGCCGCAAAACCCCATCTTAGAAGAACTAAGTATGAAGGCACGATCGGTTGTTGTGCTTGTTGTTGTTAAGATTGATGGCAGCTTCCTGACTGTTTTTACATCAAAATGGCTCTGAGTATCCATCGTATGAGAGGTAACTAACTCCCTTCTCATCCCTTGAGCGCTTCTACTCAAGTGAATCCACCAGCCCTCCTATATTACTCTAAAAAGCCCAACAGTTGAGCTCCTATCATCCATCCTCCAACATATAGTCCATACAAGTACGGTACAAAAACCCGGCGCAATTGCTCCTTTTATAACCTCCAAGGTCTTTGGGTGGGGATGACGTTACTCGCCCCTTACACGTCTCTGATGCGAATTGGTCAAGGGTTAACTTCGGTCCTCACACACATTTGCTTTTAGGGGTTTCTGGATGCTAATTTCTAGTGCTAGGTTCAACTCCTATACGCAACAAATTTGCATCGACGACGCGATAATAGTTCATGAACAAAACGATAGTTCAGAGAGCCCACATCATTGTCTACCAGGCGAATTCCCACCAGATAATGCTGATGCCGCTGAGAGAGACAACAACACCCTTACAGTGGAAGAGGCTCCACAACCAGTTGATAACTCTTTGCAGCGATCTCCTCGCACGAGGACAGAAAAAGCTAAGGCTTCAAATGTAAACCAGACTGTCACTTATACTGCCCATGCGATCGACAATCTTGCAGATGTTGTCGACACCCTTAATATCTCCTCAAGTGCTACTATCAGTTACGCCAGCAGTCACAGCAATGGTTCCGCTAGTTTTGTAAAAGAAAACAGTATCAGCGAAAGTGATATCAATTTCATCGTTTCTGTCAAAGTGACCAACGAGCTCCCCATCAACCCAACGCAATTGGAGTTTCGGCCGCTGGATGGCTTGGAACCCGATCAATTCTCCGAGGTCTATGGTGATTGTTTTATCGCCGGCTTCCTTGAGGGTGGTGCATTTTCAGCCATAGTTAGTATTAAAGTCCAGGACAAGAATAAGATCTCTAGGGTGAAAATGGCGGCAGAGATGCAACTTTCGGCTACGAAATACTTCCAGCCCCTGAGTGGAGCAATGGCTGATAGTGAGAACCAAGATATTTGGACTGACACTGAGCTCAGCGTTTCCGTAACCTGGTCAGGGGGTGGGAGCGTCAAAAAGCCAAAGGTGTGAGACAAACTCCTTTTTTCCTTTCGCGAACCCATAGCTGACTTGTAATTATTCCAGGAGAGTTGGGACCTGCCAACTATCATCCAAGCTGCCAATGACTTTCCCGCCCAAGTTTCGAAGTATCCACAGAGGACCCAGGCCATCCTCATGAGCTACAACTCCGTTCGGTCATTCCATGAGTTTAATGCAAAAGCTCCACGACCTTTTGTTGTTTTAGATTATCGTTTGTGTGGTAAATGTCACTTTTGACTTCCCTAACTACTGATAATTGACATAAAGCTTCCCAGAGCTATATACCGCCGACCTTCTCAGTGCGTTCATCGCTTATAAATCTCTATGGAAATTAATCTCAAAAAGTAAGATTCAATCAGAAATTCCTGAGAAATAAGGTCTAACTTTTTCCAGTCATAAAAAACCTTGATCTATACCAGGCAAAAGAAGTCACAGACAAGATCCCGAATCCCATTGACAGTGACCCCATTTCCCTAAATCAAGCCAAAATCGATTGTCGAAAAGGAATGACTATGATCCTCGAAGAGGTACGTTTTCCGTCGTTTTCCTGAGCTGTGCTGCGTAGGCCTCCTTTTAATATCATAGACAAAAACGCTCGCGCGAAAACCCCATCTCGGTATGATCGATGAGCACGGTACTGTGAGGCAACTTCCCTGCGGTTATGCGTCGGAACTTTCTGCGCGGCTTCCCGTACGTAATCCAGCGCCGGTATCTCTTCATATGTGTTCAGTTTGCTAAATCTTCCCTTTCAATAGATATATATCGGAACATCTGGGAACAGTGACAACAATGGCCTCAGCTGTGCATCCTCTGTTCCCGATGAAATGAACATGATCAATAAATATGTCTCGCGCCCCTCCTTTCTTCCACAACTAGGAGAAAATCAAAGAGGCAATTTTCCACGAGTTACCAATACATTCTATTCCACAGCTTCAAGCACTTCGCCTGATGGTCAAGTCGGGTTGCCAATGTAAGTCCCCGACCGATAGAGCTTCAGAAGGTTGTCACCACTAACAAGATCGGCTTAGCCCCAATAATACTGTGGAAAGCTCAGATGCTGTCGAAAATACAACCACGAACGATACTTGGGGACAAATGAAGCCTAATAGATCTTGTATGCCAGCTCCGCGGTTCATCGCTTCTGCAAACCTAAGCCTTCTTAGTATGGTCTACCATGCCCTTCTCCCGAAATGCTGTTTCCGAAGGACCAAAAGAGTGAAATTCAGGACTCCAAGAGGGAGTTCGAGCCAGGAGTATCCTATTCGACAGGATCAAGTGGCAGTCATGCCTGGTGCAACCACATCCCCCTAAAACTTTATAACCTTATCTTGACGTACGAAGTTGAAAATTTTATCTATACTAGTAGTACTATTCTGGGGAAATTTCGAGCGAAGGCAGAAAGGGAACCATGGATTCAGACTGTGACAAAATTACATAAATTATATAAATTATACTATATTGGTTTAGTAGATTATGATCCAGAACGATCTCCGTAATTGTTCAATAGTTCAATGAAATTTCATGGAGAAATTCACTGGCAAAGTTGAGGGTATCAAAGTCACATGATTTCGCGTTCCTTGAGCCGCGAACTTCAACCCAGAAATCTTTAAGCTTCGCAGCTCCTAACAATGACCAGCTAAGCTGACAGGCTTAGAAAGGTTCCGGATAACAGTGACTACATGACTTGGCCGTTTCAATATACACCGGACACAGTTCTACTTGCCATTTGCCACCCTCACTCGCTCTTTCCCTTTGTTTACATCGGGGACCAAAAAGCTGTAATTCTCCCGAACCGAAAGCCATATTGACATCTCTCAACGAACAGTTGGCTTTTTTGCCATTGCCATTGCCATTGCCGTTCACGATGCGATGCACATTCAAGTCGTGTTAACCTATATCTACTCCTCCTCGATAAAGTCATCAGATTCGAGGTGAATTGAGTGATCGACCAACTGCTTGCGCAATGGGTGACTTCGGGGATCCCGCACCCCCGCTGAAGCGGAGAAAAGTCGCAGGAACCGTTGGCAATGGTGCGGGAGACCGAAAAAAGGGGGGTTCAATGGGTGGACATACCGCAGATGATGTGACCAGAACTACGAGGGGGAAGAAATGCGGGAAGTCAGAGGTTGGGGGCGTGAGTGGGAATTTGAATGGGACGTTAAATGGACATGTAGATGTGGAGGACGGGGAGGAGGATGGAGGCAAGGAGTTGAAAGAGAATAATGCAAGCGTTCCAGAAACTTCGTTGAAATCGTCTGGGCGGGGCTTGAGGCCTAGGGCTCGACTGAGAAGACCTGCAGAGCAGTATGAAGTGATTGAACCTGTGAAGACGTCGAAGCGGCCTCTACGGACGGGGAGGGGTGAGAAACAAGCAAATTGGCGGGGCCAAAGAGGAGATGAGAGTGCGGTGAGCTCTTCGAAACTGAAGCGGCATGGGAGAACGGCTAATGGGACTGATGTTCGAACGGGGATGAGTCCCAATGCTGAGGTGCATGTGGGGAAATCAATGGGGGAAAGAAACGGTACGCCCTCGATAAACAATCGAGAAGCGAATGATGGGGTTGTGTGGGAAGTCCCTAGTGATGATGGGGAGGTAGTAGCAGAGGAATTACGAAATGGAGTTACAAATGGGTTGGGGTTAAATTCATCTGTCCAACAAAATGGGGTGGAAGATATGGACGAGGATGACCAAGATATGTCTGCCCTACAATTACAACAGGGGCTCGTGGACAATGACACTCACACGCTCGAGCCTGAGGAGGTACCGCCATATGCTTACGAGTTCAAGACATTGTGTGAAGAAAACCAACTGGAGAGCCACGCCGGGTCTCTCACAACATTTATTCTCAAAAAGCTTACGGGCAAACAGCCCATCCCACTCCAGTGCCTTGACTCCCAATATCAAACGGTTCATCAACTCGTCGAGCAGACCGTTGTCACGGGAGAAGGCAACTCGCTACTTCTCCTTGGTTCGCGGGGCTGCGGAAAAACCGCTGTTGTGGAAGCCGTCATTTCATCTTTGGCAAAAGACCACAGAGATGACTTCCATGTCGTGCGTTTGAACGGATTTATTCATACCGATGACCGGGTTGCATTGAGGGAGATTTGGCGACAGCTGGGGCGCGAAATGAACACGGAAGATGAGACAAGCAAAACAATCAGCTATGCTGATACTATGACTTCATTGCTAGCTCTCCTCTCGCATCCGGAAGAGCTTTTCGGAGT
Organism: Histoplasma ohiense; assembly: GCA_017607445.1. Classification (NCBI taxonomy): domain Eukaryota; kingdom Fungi; phylum Ascomycota; class Eurotiomycetes; order Onygenales; family Ajellomycetaceae; genus Histoplasma; species Histoplasma ohiense. The sequence goes on from JAEVHH010000001.1 coordinate 6,884,149, forward strand.
CTCTGAGGACCCCGATGCCATCGCGACGGCAAAATCTGTCATCATTGTTTTGGACGAGTTCGACCTGTTTGCCTACCATCCGCGCCAGACTTTGCTGTATAATCTTTTTGATATTGCTCAGGCGAGAAAAGCTCCCGTGGCGGTCTTGGGATTGACAACCAAAGTCGACGTCACCGAAAATTTGGAAAAGAGAGTGAAAAGTAGATTTAGCCATCGATATGTATTTCTTCCCCGGCCGAGGACTTTTAATGAATTCTCGGATATATGCAAGGCAGGCATTACCTTAAATGAAGAGGAGCTTCCCGATGCTGGTCTGGATGATTTGAAATCTGGCCAAGGTCAACTGCTACTTGACGGATGGAATGAATATATCCAGGTATATTTTAACGCACCCTCCAATTTACACGGTCACTGATCACTGACATGAATGATACCCAAAAATAGCATCTCTGGGCTGATTCCGCCTTTCAAACTCATCTCCAAACAATCTACCACCAAACGAAGTCCCCCAAGGATTTTTTTGCCAGCGCCCTCCTTCCAGTCTCTACCCTCTACCATAGCCTCCAACAAACCTCCAACAAGCCACGGAATCTCCTAACCCCGACCCCCAAATCATTCTCTTCCCACCCCCTTTCCTGCCCGGACCCACCTTCTCTCCCCTTTCCCCCCTCCACCTCTTCGACAAGCAATACTTCCCTCCCCCTCTCCCTCCTTCTAGTTGCCACCCGTTTAACAGCCCTGCACGAACCTGGTCTCAATGCGACTCAAGCCCAAGCCGCAACCACCTTCACGCTGTCATTTCCTGCTGTTTATGCGGAGTATGTCCGACTGCTGACCTCGGCCAAGATATCCGCGTCCGCGTCCGGCGCAGCAGCCACCCCCGGGCGTGTATGGGGCAAGGATGTGGCTAGAGAGGCGTGGGAGCGCTTGGTGGGTTGGGGGCTTGTGGTTCCTGTTGGTGGAGGGAGTGGGATGGGTGATGGGAGGATGTTTAGGATCGAGATTAGCTTTGAAGAGGTGCTTGATGGTGTTGGGGATAGTGGTGTTGGGGCACTGGGGAGGTGGTGGAGAGAGGCGTAGGGGTTGTTAAAATTTTTGGCGGTTCTAGAAATATATACATATAGTTAAACATATTTCTAGACTTAATTTTATGATGAAGAGAGAAACGTAGCAGAAACCGTTACGAATGTTATCTTTGGTGAATCAACCTGACGTATTTTCCCTCCTTTTTTTTTTTTTTTTTTTTTTTTTTTTGAAATAAACCTTTGATATCCCATACCTATCTCCTAATCCGAGTTCCATTCTTCCCTCATAATTCTAGTTATATAAATATCAGACTCAACTCATGGAAATTGAGAATCCGGCACGGATTACAACGCCATCTATGTATGTCCTTTCCCGCCTCGCTACTCTGTAAAAGGATCTTATAATAATAGAAATAGCAATATCAATTACAGATTACACAGATTACTCCATGGGACGTCCAAGAGCTCTCACTCATACATAATACAGCACCTGTTCGGGAGGGGTAATAAGTGATCTCGACAATACTACGCGTAATAGAAGAACTTTATTTTTTTTTTTTCTTTCCGACGCCATTCTACCTACCATCCCCTGCCTCTTTGATTTCAGGGAGAGACTTCTTTCTCTTTTAATTTATATTTTATATTTTATTTTTTTTTTTTTTTTTTTTTTTTTTTTTTGAAAAAAAAAAAAAAAAAATTACATTATGTGTATGTATATCCCCCAGCCCCATGCCTGGCTCATCTTATGCCAGGTATTGTGAATGCATGGGATGCGGTGTTGCCACGTGGGATGATTTATATGTACTGTACACCCAGGTAAAAATACATCTGCCCTTTGCTTTTTGTGCCTTTTTGCAACGCAGGAGCGTGTCGGATAGTTAGTGTTAGTGTCGAGAAAATGCCCCGAAAAGGCCGCTAATCAACCATCCCATAGATTATCGTTGGGCTGGATTCTGGGGGACCCTGCATTTTCGGCATTACTGAGAGAAAGGGGCTCACTGACCTCTCCTCTTCCTTCCAGCACAGGAAATATATCGATAAGTAACTCCGTACTCCGTGCTGGTATCATCATCGACCACCATCATTATTGTGACGGGTCATATAGGGTTGCCGCCTTCTTTCCAATTGGGCGTATATCATGCACAGGTAATGGATTTATACTCTTCCTCCTGCCAATGATAATTTTGTCGGCGGCGCAATTTTTACAAATTCCAAGAATCATGGCCCAGCCCTCTCCCGCGAAATAAGGAAACTGCGGAGGGTCTCTCCTCCGGATGTCCGGAGCCACATCCATGCGCGAAAGCCATCCATCGTGGGAGCGGCTTAAGGCTGGCTGGTTGTGTAGTTCTCCAAACGTTGATGGGGAGGTTTCGACTCCACAGTGGTTGTGCCCGTTCACCAGAGACCTCTGAGAGGGTTCTGCTTTCAAGCGAAAGTCATTTTCTCGAGAGTTTGGAACTGTTCGGCACACGGGGGGATATGCAGTTCTGAATTGGTGGAGAAGAAGCTCATAGCAAGTAATCGACGGCTTTGCGGCCGCCCTTGAAAGGGACAAAATTACCTTGAACTCAGGGCCCAAGGAGAGAAGAAAAAGAAACAACTAAACCTGATGTTTAGAGCGTGTGGCAGGGCACGACCTTATTTTCTTCCTTTTTTTGACTAGCTTCCAGTGAGATGCCAGAAAAGGGAAATCCAGGCCAGTTCAGGTTGCAAAAGAGCAAACAGAAAACGGGGCCGAAACGGCGGTCAGATCTCAGGATCCAGAAGGTTTGTTTTGTTTTTCTGTTTTTTTCTCTGCGAATGGCAACATTTAACCAAGGCAAAATATCGTGTTGCATGCAGAAGAAGGTTGAGTTTGCTTTTTTTTTTTTTTTTTTTTTTTTTTTTTTCCAATCAGACCGTGCCCAAAGAAGAAACACAGAAAGCCAAAGCAAACATCGAACGGGGTTCTCCGTGCATGTATGTCCTGTGCAACGTGGCTTTCATGCTTTCCACGTGGCGGTAGGTTGTATTGGCTGGGATTGCAATAATCATCATAACTAATCGCTGCTCTTGTTGACAAATCCAGCATTCCAGGCCATGGGATAGATAACCAGAACGGAACGGGCTGTGGACAGCGGAAGGGTCTTGGAAGTGGCTTGGTTGAAAGGCAATGAAGGTCGATATTGTCCAATGGCTCCCCGGTTCCCTCTTTGGCAGTATGTCTCGTCCACAAACTTCAAGCCAAACCAGTCGCAATCTGAGTGTGCTGCACGCGAGTTCCAGGATCAAGGGGGTTTCTCGGCGAGAATGAGTGTCTTGTTGAGGTAGCTCTGGGTCGATGATGCTCAAGTTGGGAATAACAATGAAATTAACTACCGTCAACGCCCTTGGAAAAAGGATTTCACCGGGTATGTTTCCTGCAGGACGACTGCCGATGTATTCTGTAGAATTATGTAGTAATATTTCTGGTTATCATCCCATTCGGGAAAAGAAGCTCACTCACGAGTCAAGACATGAATGATGATGCTCTTGAAACTCCTGCTGCTGATATGTGCAACCCCCCACATTTCACCACCATCCTTGCGAATGGCTGCAGAATATCATATTTTCCATTTCTACCACAGCTGATATTTGTCTCGATTATTGGCTCGACACCGACCATCTCCACACCCAAATAACCTTGTCCTGCACATTCATCCATACAAGTCCATGTCCATGTCCATGTCCATGTCCATGTCCACAACCACAGACAGGGCGTGGCCATGCTCGCCATCCTCCACCAGGATCGCTGGGAGCCTGGAAGGGAGGGCAACTTTTCCTCCCCGGTTTCGCTTCAAAATCGACCAGGGAGGTGAACAGGGGTGCATCGTGGGCTCCCAGTCCTCCCAGCCCCAAAGCCGACCGACAGTTCTCGGCAATGGCACGAAAATAGAATCTGCTCCGGGGGAGACAAAAAGCCACGGCTTATCCGCGCTGCATTTTACTGGATGCTCTGTCGTAGCATCGAACCTAGTCGGCCCCAAGTTGTCTCCGAGCCGACCCTGCCACCACGGAGTATGCGGCATCTCGAAGGCAGTCAAGTCACTCAGGCAGCCTGTCGCTCAGTCGTGACAATTGTGAAACCCTGAGGGAGAAGAATGCTTTCTGCAAGGGGCTCATGCGGCTGCGGCAGCCGTCAATAAATCCCATCGCCAATCCATCCCATCAAACAATGGTTGGTAATTCGGCAGAGTTACGCCGCGTACATACCGCTTTAGAAAAAAAAAATAATAATTAAATAATTAAATAATAAAAAGCCTTCTCTGACAAAGTTACATGTCAGAACTTCAACTGACCCACTTCGAGATAGGACACATGATGTCCTCGCCCCCCGATCAATTTGTATTTGTTCAGAACAATCTCAGTTCTAGCTCCTTCTGAGGACCCGCCCCTTCATCCGACGGGGCTCCATTCCTTCTCGAAGGATCGCAAGACACGCTAACAATTCAAGAAAAGCGAGGTGGCGAGAAAATAAATTGATGATGCCATGATGCCACGATGCCACGATGCCACGATGCCACGGGGCCAAGTCCCAGTCAACAACCTCAAATTTGAGCCCCGACAACCCCCACACACTCACAACATTCTTTCGTTAAACTGTCTTGGAAGATATTGCCTTTTTATCCGGTAATCACGGAGACGAGCCACGCGGACGGGCGCAATATCTCCTTTCGCTCGACATCATTGAAGCTCATAGGGATCGCAGTCGTCGTCGTCGTCGGCCCACACACATCAATAATGAAAGGCTGTTGTGTTCACGTCGCCTGCATGTGTGTGTGTGTGTGCGTGTGTGCGCCCTGTACAGGCTCCACACCACTCATGCATGTACAGTCCTGTACTCCGTACCTGTGTAGGTCCTCACCGCCTAAATGATTCATAGGGCGGGTGGCATTCAGCATTGGGTAAGCTTCCCCTTTGTGAAGGAATGCCGATTACGAAAACGAAATGGGATGAAGGATTGCGTAGTTCGACATGTAACTACGCCATGCTCACTCGCTTTTGCTTGATGGCTTGATATGCCGAGCAATTGATCGATACATTCTGCGGGTAATTATCTTTTCTTGGCTCTGTTGGAGAAAGGTACAGTACAACCAAGGGGAGAGGGGTTGGAGGGGGGGGGCGGTTGGGCAAAGCTCGCCAATCCTCGTATCGAAGTGAAGTGGTTAACCCGAAGGAGATTTGAAACCTTCTTTGAAGATAACATGTTCTCTTCTCGTCACTGCGTTTCTTTTTCTCTTTTGGTAAGCTGATCTACAATTTGTAAATCTAGAACGAGCTTCTGTATCATTTCGGATAGCCCAGCAGCAACGGAACCCCAAAAGTATGAGTTATTAAATTCCTTCCGCAGCTTACATAGTCATGCATACGTTCTCAACAATAACATCAGGAACAGGAACAGCTCGGTACTACTTGAGGCAGACCCCTACTCTGTCTGGAGAGCGGAAGGGAGAGTTTTTGCCAAAGGCTGCTGGCAATGGTTATGCAGAAGGATATACTACTATGGGGGGATGATTCCTCAAAGAGAATGAAAATGACGAGAACTGGTCTGCGGAGGAAATGCCGATTCCGTGGTGCGAAAATCAATAAATGCATGAATGAATGAACGTAGCATTGCAATCTGTATAGTTCGAAGGAAGGGTTGAAGATCCAACCAAGTTGGGGAAAGTTTCAACCAAATTTTTCCAAGGAAGGGAAATAAAAATTAAAAAAAAAAAAAAAAAAAAAAATAACGTTCAACTTCACCGGCGGACAGTTTCAGCCCTGAAGGGCTGTGTTTTAAGGTTCATGTACAGGTGTGTTTTGAATGAACAAAATGAAGCAATGAATGAAAACCCCTTGTTTTCTCGGGCAAGGGAGTTGAAACGATGTCAAAAAGGAAGATCAAGTTGGACCTGACTTTCTTTTTCCGCGCCTCGTGATATTGGGTTTGGGGGTTCGTTCGTTCGTTCGTTCGTTCGTTCGTTCGCCGCAGTCAACCCCTGCAAACTCTTCACCGCCCGCCATGAGATACTTCGTTTCAAAGAATTTGAAGTCAATTCATCGCTTCCTTGACTCGTTTAGTTCTAGTGCCCTCAGAAAGTCGTCGATTTTCCTCCATCTTGTCCTCTCTCCTCCTCAAAAGGCGCGGCGCGGCGCGGCGCGGCGCTGACGGCGGACAGGGGTGGATTGGATTTATTTCGGCCAACCGCCGTAACCCATGGATATTATTCGACGGTACGGAGTAGTTGAGCAAGTCAACCAGGTGGAAGGTCACTTTAGCCCGTCAATTCGTTCGTTAGCCTGGTGAGTTGGGGGACTATCTAGGTTAAGTTACTGATGTTAGGTTACTTAGTTGGGTGCTACGAGCCCATGCATTTTAAGCTAACAGGGGCCCCATATGGCAAAAAGCCGCGCTATCGTCGAAAGCGAAAAGGGTTTTTTTTTTTTTTTAGGCCAGCCGCGCACGTGTTGTGGACTCATTGGCATTCTTGTGACGGGCCAATCGGTCGAAGTCGGTCGGTGAGGAGAGAAATAAGCGTTGCGGGGAGCGGCGGGGATTGTTGTGGAAGTGGACTATGGAGGTACAGGAAGAGGAGGATATTGGACCGAAGTCTGTTGTTGAAGTCTTGTCGGGAAGGTATTTTGATATTGAGTTTCGGTTGTTTCTTGGAAAGCCTCTCTGACGAGGAAAGATTTTCCAAGACGGAATTCGTAAATAAACTCGCGGAGGATTGTTTGTTTTCTAGAAAACTGCCTGGTGGAGCCTGGTTTAGTGCAGGATTGCCACGTTCTGACCCTGGAGCATCGTGTGCGGCTCTGCCCAGTCACAGCCCGCAGCGAGGTTGCTGCTGATTGCTGTTGATGATGCGCTGGCCCCACGACGAGGACGACAATGACGACGAGCTCCAACGACGACATCCTTCAAGGTTCTTCTTCGTCGTCGTCCGCTCCACATTTAACTCGTCTCGTGATGAGAAAATCTTCGTTCGACTAGCTTAGCGTAGTAGAATCTCGCTAGAATATCGCCGACCCCACATCGACTCCCACGCTACGGAGGAGATAGAATGGAAATGAAAAAAAGAAGAGAGTGAAAAAAAAAGGAACAGAAACTTGGTGGAAGTCGCCGCCTCTGGGGTTAAGAGGGGCCCCCCGAGTCCCTGGCTTCCTCCGGGTTTCAACCACTAATACTTGATTTTTGCAGAACATCGTCATGATTTTCTGGGAAATTTTTCATCAAAATCACATCCTTGCGACGGACACAAGTCATCCAGGGTCTAACCACGAGCAGCCAACGCCTGAAGTTTGAGGCCTCGCCGTCTCGGACTAGCGGCCGCCTAGACACCGCCAGCGTGCAGCCAGGCTAAACTAGCTATCTGTAGCGTGCAACAACCTGGCAAGTCCACGCTACAAGCCACGAAGGATCTGCAGGCGCCCAGCTGTGACGCTGTGAGTTTGTGACGCCTGTGCTGCTTGCCTTTTTTTTTTTTTCCTTTTTTTGTTTTTTTTTTTTTCAGTGCATCCTGTGCCGTTGTGTGCCGACTATTGGGAACGCTCGGCGTTGTCGGTGATCGTTCTGCGTATTGGGCTTTGTTTGCGTGCATGCATGCATCTTACTTTTGCTACGAGGGTTTCCCTTTTCCCAGATACACTCTCTCCTTGCTCCTTCTTTCCCCTTCCGACTGCTTGTTTCATCTTGCTATTTTCGTATCTGATTTCGAGGGACTTGTGATTCTTATTATCGGGGGAAACGAAAACTATCAGGGCAACCCCCACCTTTTTTTGACTATATTATTAGGAATTTTTGTGATTCCCGGTCGTTCATCACCGCAACTTTGGAAACCGTTCCCCACCGTCCTCGCCCTCGCTCAATCTTGGGATCAATTCGAATTTCCAAGCTCGTACGTGACGGAGTGCATACGTACAGTATATCCACGTACACCACCGCACATCACCTGAAGTTAGCGAAAGAAGAAGAGTCTGATATCAAGGCGCAGATATCATCCTCAACGAAGCACAACAGATAATCCCGTACAACTCTTCTTGATTGCCGGCACAACAACCCTTTGGTCTGCTGTACGCTCTTCTGCTGGATTTCGCCATGCTTGTCTGGGGACGATAGACACTGCAATACCACACCCATCACCAACGTCAACGGGTGTATTATTTTAATTGTGACAGTCTCCGCTATTGATCCTCAGTTATATTATCAGCATTATTATTGCATGTCCTTATCTATATCTATTATTGTTCAACCTGTTGATTTGCGCTGGCCACAAGCCTTGCCGGTTTCTGGATCCCGGGGCGCGACCCAGTTGCATCATTTTATTCTCTTTTCATCGCGCAAGATCCATTATCTGTTGCCCTACCTCGGTCGACTGCACCTACGGATCTTACTCCCCGCTCCATATCCCCATCCTCACTGTTTTGTGCTAGCTTAGGTGAGCCTCGTGTTTCAGGTCCAATCTCCCGCAAATTTCCTCATTTTTGGACGACGTACTTCTCCTTTCTGCTCTTCTCTGCCCCACCACCTCTTGAGCCCTCCGAACGGCGTGCCAATCCGAGTGCATCATACCCTATAACTCTCTTTTTAAGATTATTTTATTTTTCAGCTTTACCCTGCTTTGCCTTTCTTGCCAACTTTTCTTTTTGTGAAAAAAATAACCTGTTCCTTAGCGCTGTGGGCCGCTAAAAAAAAACAGTTCTCTTTTTTATCCGCTTAAACTCCTGTCACTTTGGGTTGGCTGACTCGTTAGTGGAAGCCGTATTCCTGCCGGGTCCCCCAGCCTTATTTCTGGCCTCTTCTCCAGCTTTGAACCCAAAACCCGTCGTCGCTACAACTACCACTGGTTTCCCCTCCCCTTTCCTTATCCCCGTTTTTGTCCTTTACCCTCCTTTCAATGAGCACTCTATCTGCTCTCGACAGGCACCGTGAAGGATCCAATCATACATTTGTCACTTCTCCCAACTCCTATATCCATTTAACTTCAGGCGACTCTGACTATCGTTCATCAACTACCATTTCTGCGTCTCGCTCCAGTCGCCGCTCTCTCGCTGCAATTGCTTTGGAAAAGACATCCCAGGCATTTAATAGCTTCACAGCTTCCCTTGCCACGCCACAAACAGGTCCCTCTGTTCGTAATCCCCCGTCACACACCAACTACCAGAAGCCGCCAGCACGAAATACCCCGTCTCCTGCGTTAAGCTCCTGCAACGTCTTTGAGGATAGAGCCAACGTCCAGAGCAGTGACAGCTACAGTAGTGCAGGTGGTCGAGGAAGCGGTGATAGCGGGCCTAGCTCTGGTACTGGCGGTGTGAACACGGAGGACTTCCGCCTTTCAATTCACTCGTTGCGCAGAGGCTCTGTTGACAACCTCACCATAACCACACTTTCCCGCCCAACGACTCCTAGTACCGTAGCATCTCCTAGCCAACAGGCCTTCCCACCTACTGCGCCTCGACGATATACTCTTCAAGGTAATCAAAGGAATCCACCGCTGCTCAACAGCCCTTCTGCACCTGAAGACGATTCGGATCCGGCCATGTCAAGTGGCAAGATGCACCAAACTTCTTCGCGCTTGCTGCGAATGACCAGCAATGAGCGGCCGTTCACCAGAGATTTTAAAGACCTCTTCTCGACGCTGATAGTCAGTCTGAAACTCGAGACTCACCGTGTCCGTTTCTCCAAATTTGACCACACTTTTACGTCAGAGGAGGCCATCAACAATCTCGGTTCCCTAAAGTTCTCACAATCGAATCGTATGCCAGACCCTAAAGATCCCTCACGCATTGTCACAACCACTACAACTACGACATTTTCCATGGCGAAAGAAATGGCCCGTTCTGTATGTCAGCGGTTTGTAGATGCTAGATTCATCGAGCCAGTAGACGGAAGGATAAGCAACCAATTCCCCCTCAAGGGCGCGCTTTTTCACTTGACCCCGAAGGGAATTCACATCCTGCAGCGATTTTGCCAGAGAAACGGCATCACTGCCAGGCACATCATGGATGTACTCGAATCTCCCAGAAATACCATGCAGCTGGTTATATTAGAACGGGAGAGTTCTACTGATCAAATATCTCACGACCGTGCCACAATCGATGTTATTTTCCGTCGGTTTGCGGGGCAGGACGGCCCTAATATCAAGTCGTCCGCTTCGACTTCGGATTCGGACTCCGTCAGTGACTACACCAACGGACTTGTCGGCGTGAAAATGGCGAAAGAAAGGAAAGTCGGAGATAAAGTCATTCAGAATTCGTTTACCGGGAAAGCAGCGGTGGATTGGCTGATGGACTGCTGCACCACGATAGACCGTCGAGAAACAGTCGAGATTGCAGCCTTGTTTGTTAAACACGGGTTGATGTACTCTGCCTTTGAGGACAAGAATTATGTCCAAAATAACCCAGATGCGGCAGCTTTCCAACCCACCAAGTATTCCATCTATGCGCTGACTGAACGAGGGCAACGGATCTGTGGATGGATCGCGAGAGAGAAGCCGCTGGTCACGACTTTCGACGGCCGCGCTGCACCCCGAGATTCGAACAACGCCCGTTTGAATAACATCTTGCAAGATCCTGCGTTACGATTACTGTTCAGGGAATTCCTGCGTTATTCCCTTTGCGAGGAGAACCTGTCTTTTTACCTTGATGTTTCCGAGTTTACAACAACTTACCACCAGCAAGAAAAGGCTGGTGCATTTGCGAAGATGGATGCCGTTCGAGAAACTCTTGCTAGTGCATATGGTGAGTTTATAATGTTTAGTTATGTTTTATTATTTCTGCAGTATTCTCATCACTTTGTCTTTTTTTTTTTTTTTCAATTCGTGGTTTCGTGCGTATCAACACATTTTCAGTAAACTTACAAAGATTGCAGGCTTATACAACGCCTTCCTTGCCCCTGGGTCTCCTTGTGAACTCAATATTGAACACGCTCTACGGAATAGTCTCGCCAGCCGTATGACGCGAGCCGTTGGAGATGATGCCTCTATGCTCAAAAGCTTAACTGAAGTCGTCAGCCTTTTCGAACTTGCTCAGGTTTCTGTCTTCAAACTCATGTCAAGCGTAAAGCACCCTTTCTTTCTTTCTTTCTTTTTTTTTTTTAGTTGTTGTTTGAGGGCTGGGATGCTCTGTTGCTCTCTCTCCCGACCTTCGCTTTCAGGCTTTCTTTTTCTTGTTAACCGAAAGACTAAAATTAAAACTTGATTCGATGCAGGACTCCGTCCCAAAATTCGTCCGAGATCCAAAATATGCTGTCGTTTTGCAGGAACATGATTTCGATCCCAACATCCCTGGAAAGTCGAACTCGCCGGGTGCCGCCCCTATTCCAGAACGCTCCATGAGCCGGTCCACCAGATCGTAAAGTTTTTTCAAGATCGACCAATATATTTTGTAAGACCTGCCAACTCCCCTCTCTCCCGCCTTGTTTGCATCCATATCCGGTGTCCTGGATTTTTTCGGTCAACAATCAGCCGTCTTCCCGCCGTTTTCGATTTTAGAACCGTTCAGACAGTGGTTCCCCGAAAAGAGAAAAAAAAAAAAAAAATCCCAGCCCACCCCATATTATTGTCCAAATTCCAGATTATGATGTCTCATTCATCGCCATGTCTCAACAAGACGAAAAAAAAAAAAAAAAAAAACTCTGTAAAGCGAACAAACGGAAAAAAAGAACCGAAACGAAGCGAAACGAGTCGAATGAATGAAAGCAAAGAAATCAACAATAAAAAAATGAAAAAAAGAACAAAAAGAAGACCAAAACACATGGTTCACGCTCCCCTCTTTCTATCTCACCGTGTAATAAATTTTCTTCATAGCATCGTTTCCTTCCCATCCCTCCCTCCCGTCTTGGGCCATTTCCATTTTTTTTAACTAGTCTCCAGCGGACGATTGATTTGAAAACGATATATATCTCTTTATACATACATTTTTGTCTATCTTCTATTTTCTCTCTTCTTTGGTTGGTTATAGTCATAATTAACCCCCATATTTCTTCCTTTCTTTTTTCCCCATCGATTCAGCATATTGGGAGTTTATTTCTTTTCGTCTTTTCTTTTCTCATATATTTCTTTCTATGTGAAAGATACTTTTGGGGAGGGCGGGGGGGATTCCTTTTTAATGTATGCCTTTTTGAATCTTTTTTCCTTCTCTATCATCACATCGTTTCATGGTCATTGGTTGTCATTTTGTCACTTTTTGTCACATCTGCGCATGGCATGAATATCGCTTTTGATCTTCCTCCATCGTTTCATCTACTATTTGTTTATTTATTTATATATTTTGCGCTATTATATCTGATATCACCATCTACATATAATATTGGCTTTGTTGATTTAATTTCTGTTTTCTCTCTTTCTCCCTTTTTCTACCTACTTAAAACTATTTATATTTTGATAAACGTATCCTTCTCTCCTTTCTCCACCTATATATGTCTTTATCCATTCATTATCGACGCTAGATATCATGATATCAACTTCTCCGTTTTTTCTTCTCGCATCATTTCTGAAGCGCGGTGCTTAAACCATGTATTGTTTTTGGCTTTGATTTTACAGCCGTGTTCATTGATTTATTTACTTGATTTTTATTTTTTAAATACGTTACTTACCCCTTCCTTTCCCATTTTCTACGCATTTTCTCGTATTTCTGACATACTACTTACTACTATATACCATATCATCTCGCGTTATACTACCTATCATATATACATGTTACCAAAGCATGGACCCGGAGTCAAAAGGGGGTTTGTGAATACGAATATGACTTACTTCCACCGCTAGCTACAATGCCTGTCCAAGATACAAGATGCCTTCGGAATTTGGTTCTATTGCATCTTTCCCTTTATATATATCTATATTTTAAGCTGCTGCTGCTCATGGGCTGTTTCTTTTCCCCCATGTTTTCCCCAACCCCTTGCTGCATATATATATATATATATATACATTGATCCATTGTTCGCATATCCACCTCCTCACTCCGGGGCCCGGGCAGATTATATTATGACCCAGGGATCGAAGGGGAAGAAAAGGGGAAAGGCCGAACATCAACTCCAGACAGAGGGAGAGATGTATGTATGTATATCTAATAAATAAAATGGCATCGATTGCGGTAAGCTAGGAAAAAAAAAAGGGTAAGGACTGTATATTCGCTTTATTATCGTCTAGCTATCTAATACAGGATATTTATGAACCCCTGAAACAAAAGTAAAAAAAAAAAAAAGGACAAAATGTAGGAGGGAAGGAACAAAGAAGGGTCCGGTGAGAAAACCAACAACGGGACAGGGTAGGAATTATGAGAATTTCATGGTATAATGGTACACAGATCTTAGAAAAAGCGAAAAGCGAATTAAATGCTTCAGGTTGAAAAAGAGAACATAGAGAAACCCCCCCCCCTCCACAAAAAAAAATCATTTCCCATCTGCCCCACGAAAGACCTAGGACGGTGAAAACCCTCAAAGTGAAACGAGACGAAAAAAAAAGAAAAAAGAGAATCACTTTCCCCCACCCCACCCCCTGACTCTCATCCCTTCCTCAATCGCCATCCAAATCCCCTCCACAACCCCCCTATCCCTCCAGCGCCCACCAGACCCAACAGCCGCAGCGCCAGCGCCAGCACCACCAGAAGCACCTCCCACATTACCAGCACCAGCACCGGCGCCCGCAGCAAGATTCGCACTCTTCTCATCCCAGCGATCAATGGCAAAACTCTTCACGCCGCGGCCCCAGCCCTTCACTTCCCGCGGTACCTCCTCCCCCCTCCACCCGACATAAATGCCCGTGGCGTGCTTGAACAATTCCGGCGGCGACGACCATTTGTATGATTTGAACTGCCACGTCTGGCCGGTGGTGAAGACGGCGACGACGCGGTTCCAGTAATCGGGCCTGAAGTCCGCGGGGCTGTCGACGAGGATGAAGCGGGTGGGTTTGTGGTGGGCGTGATTGCTGGCGCCGGGGGTGGAGGAGGTGGAGGGCGGCTTTGTGCCGCTGCTGCTTGAGGAGGGGTTGGGGATGGTTTGGAGGGTGCGGAGGATGTGGAGGAGGTTGGAGGCTGTGGAGGTTGCGAGGGTGGGGTGGTCTGGGGGCACATAGACACCGTCTTCGAGGAAGGATTTGATGTTTGACATTCGGAGGAGGGAGGAAGCGGAGGGGGAAAGGAGGATGATGGGGTATGGGCGGGAGGAGGAGGAGGAGTTTGTAGAGGAGGCAGGGGCGGGCTGTTTGATTAGAGACGCGCCGCTGGGCATAGATGTCGATGCGGCTTTCATGCCCGGCTTTGCCATGTTTGCTTGTGCATGTTGGCCTGGGCGCGAGCGATTGCGGCCCAGGAACATCTCGGCGGTTTTTCGCACATGGGAGAAGTCCTGCGATGGGAATGGGGAATATTATCAGTGCCGGAGTTAAAAGCAATTTGAAAAAACATAGAACGAGAAAAAAAAAAAAAAAAAGAGAGAGAATATAACCCACTGTAGGCTTGATCCCCCTCAGCACGCTGTTCCGATCTCCCATTTTACGTTCCCCGTTATAAATCTCCTGCAAGCGCGGGTCAACAGTTCGAACCGGCCTGCCCCCAATACCAGCACCAGAAACAGTCGATACCCCGCCAACAGTCCCCGGCGCAACCTTGGTCGAACTCTCCGCCGCGCGCGCGGCGACACCAACACCCGCACCCGCACCCGCAGTGCCCGCCCCAACTTGTCCCACGGCCGAACCACCCACACCCACGCCTTCTAACGGACGAATGTATTCACTATCCTCTGAGGCGCCTTCCAACCACGTAATAAGATCCAGCCTTTCCACAAATACCAAATTCAGCACCTTGTCCACCACCTCCTCCCCCTTCTTCCCGTCCCTCTTCCGCCGCTCTTCAATGCCTTCATTAACCGCCTGCGCACTCGCAATATACTCCGGAATCGCCACATCCTTTTTCAGCCAGGCAAAGTATATACTGCGCAGGTCTATGGGGATATTCCCCGCGGCGGCGGAGATGAAGCGGGTTGGTGTTGAGAGCGGGATGCATTGTGATATGGCAGGGAGATAGAGATGTGTAGCCACTGTAAGGTCTGTAGTCGTGTCTGTAGGTGTAGCGGAGGTGAGGAGGACTGGTTGGCCAGATGATGACACAGATAAGGAGAGAGCACCGCGGAGGGAGAGGAGAGGGTCAGTTATGGTGGGATTTGTTGGTTGTGTTGCCATTGTGGTAGATGTGGTCGTCGGTGACCTGGCGCGTGAGGTGTGCTGAGGTCGACAGCTTTGTAGTTCTGGCCAGAGATCCGCGTGCTTTTATTTATATGAACTTCGTGGCCGGCCTTCAATTCGGTTCGGGTCAATGTAGATTGTAGTGGTATATTTATGGAGCTGTACGCCGTACGCCGTATATGGAGCTGGGTTGAGAAATTCAACGGGAGAGCAACCCTGAATTACGTAATCAGAACATCACCAACTCACCTCTATTACTTACTACCTGTATCTGATTGTTCGAGATAGCGGGCTTACCTGCTGCTGGCTCGCCTCAATAGGTCCTGCCATGGCGTCCATTGCCCGTAGTGAGCCGACTGGGACATCTCTAGGGCAAGTCCTCGATTTTTCTGCACCGCCTTTGACCCTAGCTGAGCAGGCTCAGGCTGATGACATCTTCAACCAACTCATTACTTACTGCGAGCCATTGCAGAGGAGCAAACCCTATAAGAAGGCCACCCTGGTCCGTCTGACGTACGAGCATAGCCGATCAAAAAGTATGTTTCTGCAACAGATATTTACCTACTTTGATGGTCTCCAAGATCAAAGCCACGGACAAAAACCAACGTTTGAACATGGCCTGTCCAAATTTCTCAGTTTCAGTTCCCAAACTGTGCTAGAGAGGGAGAGAGAGAGAGAGAGAGAGAGGCAGAAATGATGATGGATTCCTTTGCAGACTATCTTTTTGATAACTTCTTTCTTCCAAGTATGTACTGTACATACATACACTTATTTCCAGCCCTTTTCTATGCTCTTTTTAACTCACCTAGTTGGCTTAGTGAAGGCAGTGGGAGCAACGACACCACAGCCAACTTCGGCAAGTTTATCAGCTCCTCCAATTGAAAATGCTGTTGGAACACCTGCAAGATTATCCACGCTCAAACGTGATTGCCTGGCCCGAGATCATAACCGATGTGTGGTTACACGGGCGTTCAATCTAACTAGGGGCTATTGAGAGAGAGAAGCAGGACCCTTCAAATTTCAAAGATGATGACGGCCTTCCTTTGGAGCATGAAGAGTTTGCATTGCTTGAGGTTGCATATATTATCCCTCACTCCATCATGTCAGCAACGATCGTTGATGGCCAGCCACAGCTAGTATGTGAAAAAGTTCATGCTGCCCCAGGTTGAAATCCTGCAACTTTGATTTTTAACTTTCTTGCATGCAGAACGAATCTAAGAAAATTAGTTCTTTCAGTACTCATCATGTTCAACCCAGGCATCATTCATCTGATCGAGGGCCTGAATATCGGCCAGCCGAGCAATGCACTTACCTTGACAACTGAAGCCCATTCATTCTTTGGCAGTTTCGACATGTATTTTGAATCCATGGATGACTACTCTGCTGATTCTAGACACACTTACACAATCCGTTCTTTCAACCGTTTGTCCTCACGCCAGTTCAGACTCCCAGTGACGCGAACTCTACTCCTCTCGCCAAATCACACAGTCGATCCCCCATCCCCAGAACTACTTGCGCTCCATCGGTCAATCGGTATTATTCTTCACCTGAGCGCCGCTGGACAGTACATTGAGAAGATAATCGACGAGCGTGACCAATTATGGGCAAGAAGCGACGGCTCCACGGGATTAGGCCACATTGTTTCCCTGGGTCTGGGTGGATGGGTGGGTGGGCGGCTGGCTGGTTTGACAGGCTGACCGTTTGACGGGAACGGGAGCAGTGAGGCGAAGGCGAAGACGAAGGCGAATGAAGGGAATTACTCTAACAAATAGTAAATCATGGAGAAGAAAAAAATGGGAGGGACCAGCGAGAGGAGAACGGCGCCAAAACGGAAAACAAAATCTCGACCTCGCCGTATCTAAGGTAGGAGGATATCCTCTCTCGGCCCTTTCCCTCCCACGGGCGCATATCGGCATCAATCATACGCACAGCGATGGGGGAATGTAGCCAACACAAGGTGGGCGAGCCTAACTAACCCCCCCCTATACGATGTCGTTACGAAGGGGAAGCAGAATCAAAAAAAGAGGAAAAAAACCTTCAACAAAAAAGCAGAGGAAGAGACCAATTGGTACATACTACTTGCATTGCATTGCTTTAATCGAACCTTGCTTGAACCTGTGGCCGGCGCTGGGGATATATATGTACTGTGCCCTACCTAACCTTTAACCTTTAACCCTTAGTTATCGTTATCCGCAGAGTCGAGTCGAGTCGAGCATTTATTATCTATTATCTATCATCATACGCAGCGATTCATCTGCGAGGTGTTTGTTAGCTTGTTATTCTTCTCCGCCGACTAAATTATATGTATGTATGAAAGTTATGTTATGCATGGTATATATGTTATATTCAATCCACGGTTCGTCCACTGAGGGAACAAGGAAGGAAGGGAAAGAGTGTGATGAAAGGAGAGAAAAGAGGAGAGAAAGAGGAGAGAAAGAGGAGAGATGATCAAAAGAGCGACGAGGCCGGGAGCTGCTACAGCTACGGAGAACACATACATACATACATACATACATACGTTCGTTCGTTCGTTCGTAACAGCCTGATCTGATTGATAGCTGGGGAAGAACGGAGGGGAGGGATGATATACGTATGTATATGTGGAAGTAGTTAACAAAATATTTTTTGTCTTTGAAAAGAAGAAAGAAGAAAAAAAACCTTTACCCTCAACTCAACATCAACAACTAGAATAATAATAACTAGCTAGCTACCTAAAAAAAACAAGCACGAGAAAGAAAAAGAAGAAAAAGAAAAAGGAAAAGGAAAACAAACTCCTCCGGCCCAAACAAAGAAAGCCCAGCCCATTCAAGAAACCAGACAACGAAAAGGGGAAAAAAAAGCTGAAATTAAAAAAAAAAAAAATAATAATAAATAAAAATAAAAGAACATAAATAATGACAGTGATTTGAATTATTTAAAAACAAGAAGAGAAAAGAAAAAGGTAACCTGACAAAAATAAAGCAAATAAACCCCATAAAACTTCATCGGGAATGATGTTGTAACCTTGGGTCCCTTGATCCCATCACACCGGTAGGAGTAGTAGTAGTAATAGTAGTAGTAGCACCGACGTTATTGTTATTAAAACCATGATTCCCACCAAGCAACGACGCAGTAGGTGTAGGGGCAGTTGGAGTCATCATAGCCGGCGACGCCAGTAGACTGGAACTGACACCGACACCACCGCCAGCAGAAGCAGAAGGCGAAGACGAAGTATTCGCCCCCGCTTCCTGCATAACTACATCTTGAGTCGTGCCGCCACCACCTAAACTGCCTTTTCTATCCACCGAAGCCATAACCCTATCCTTATCTTTATCCATGGGACTCTGATCTTGATGTTGATTCTGAGTCTGGCCATTATTACCTCCCTGCTGTGGTTGCTGCTGCTGTTGCTGTGGCGTCGATAATCCTTGACCCGCTGAAAACAAAGGAGGCTGCGGCTTCTCAGTCGTCGGCGTCGTTATCGTCATCGTACCGCGCCGGCTCATATAATCGCCCAGGCTAAGCTTTTTCTTCACGGGACTAGGAGCGGTGGTACTGGAGGCTGGAGGTAATCCGGGTGTTGAGTGGTATGTGCTTGTAGGGGTGGTAGCTGTGGGAGTGGGAGTAGGTTTGGCCAACATGTGTGGAGATTGGGTTGGGAGGGTTGGCGTTGAGGAATTTGGGGTGTTTGTTGGCGGACTGGGATAGCTAGAGACAGGCATAATCGTCGGGTTGGGAGTTGATGAGGTGAAAGGAGGTGTAGGACGTAATTGAACTCGTAGGTCTCCTCTACGTAGTCTGTCTGGCGGTTTACGCGGCACCGGGAAATTATGAGCAACGGTTGATGGCAACGGGTGAGGTGATTTGTTGGGTGAAGCGTCAGAGGATATATGCAAAGAAGACAATGCGGTTGATGTACCAGGTGACGGTGGGACCATAGCATGTTGAGCAGTCTTGGGTGGCGTTATCGGCGGATCTGCGTCCTTCATGTCGACATCTTCCCGAGTGTTCAGAGGAGAGCTGGTGACGGCGGAGTGCGCGTCTGGTATCGAAGGCGTGGTGGTGGTGGTGGTGGTGGTGGTGGTGGTGGCGGTGTTGTTGTTGTTGTTAATACATCCTGGCGATGCATTTGTTTGGTTGGCCATTTGCCGAAGCCGCAGTAAGTCTTCATGACACCGTTTAAAAAGCCGTGTTTTCAAAGGAACGAAGCTAGTTCGCCGTGGAGGTTTGGGTGGTATGAAGTCCGGATCATTCTCGTCTGGTTCGGTCTGCATTTCCGAGTCGACATAGCGTGGGCGGCGAAGAGGGGAGCCGACCATGGGTGTGTTTGATCTCGATACCTTCTTTTGAGTTTGCGACTTTGAGCCTGGGGCACCAGACGCAGGTGAGCGTTTCCGGGGAGAAGTAGAAAATCGATGAGCAGCAGTTGTAGTGTCTATGCGTAGAGGTTTTTGGAGCGATTGTGAAGCCTGTTTATATAATTAAAGGTTAACGAGTGTCGGTTGTTACCGGTTTTACAGAGAATACGGGAACTTACGCCTGTCGTAGCGGTAGTACCCGCAGAGGTACCAATAGATCGCTTTTTCTTCCTCGGAGGCTGCTGCTGCTCATGTTCAAGCTGCTCGAATTTCTTCTCAGCCGCCGCAATCTTCCTTTTCTCTCGTGCAGAAAGTTCTCCGGACATCGAGCCTAGTGGGTCGGCGGGACTATGCGCTGTTGGGGTTAGATCCCGACTCCGCGGGCGATTTGATGTAGACCTTGACCGAGACTCCCCTTGATCGTCATCCACTTGGGCCTTAACGGTTTCGCTCGCAGCTCGACTGTTATTGGCTTGGCCAGTGTTCACGGGAGATATGGTATTTTTAGCCTTGCTCTTTTTCCGTCTCCCATTTGCCTGTTTCGAGGAAGGTTCCGCGCTCTTTGGAGGTCGTCGACAGTCGATTTTCGCCAGACGACAGGTTCGCGAAGAGTCACAGGCACAGCCACCAAAATTTGCTAGAACATTGCTTATCGAGATCGCAGCAGCGTCAGAGATGCCATCGTTGGACCCTTCCTGTTTCACAAAGCCATTGTTGGAGGGAAACATTTGCGGGTCGAGGTACCAAGAGGTTGTTATTTCGGATTTGGCGGAAATATCCTGGTTCGCCACAAAGCAGAAATGATATTCGATGTTATTCGTGATGACAGTTTTCATAGTGACATTTGGGCGACACGACCGTCGAACATAGCGTAACTGAGAGCCTTCTTTGCGACTGTCGATATATATGGGAAGCTGAGGGTGGAAGAACACGAAGGGTTCGGGATGGCGCAGCTCCTGCCAACGGCTATTCGGGTCAAGGCAATAATCGCGGAAATGGCCGACTTTCCCCTTCACTTCTCCAATGATCTCATCCTTATGGACATCGTTTTCCACCGTCAGGAACCGCCATGTAGGGTGCCGTTTGTCATATTCAACGCTGTTGTCAGTCATGACTTGTTTGGAGAGGACTGGCCACTGCGAAGGGTCGAGTGGACGATCCAAATACATAAAGACTTCATTCGCGGAGCGACCGTTGGAAACAAGGGCAAGCTGGGCAGGATCCTGTACCCAGGACGACAGATCGGTTGCTAGTTTCAGGTTATCGAATAGATTGCTAGGGATATCCACGTTCGCCTGGTCATGATCGTACAGGTGGAGGAACTCTTGGGAATAGAGGGGGATATTGGGGATGAGGGAGGTTTTGGTCGGGCTCATGGCTGACGCTGACGCTGACGCTGACGTCGCCCGCTTTCGACCGTCCGAACCAAGTGGAGGAGGGAGGCCCGTGAGCGAGGTTATAGAGTTGGATGTGCGATGGCTGGTCTTTGACTTCTTCGCGGGAGGAGGGCCTCCCTTTTCGTGGGAGGAGAAGCCGTTGGTTTGATCGCTAGCACCACCGGTCGCAACAAGGGTAGTGGTGGTGGTGGTGGTGGTGGTGGTGGCGGTGGTGGTGCTACTGCTACTTGCGTTATCCTTTGCCGCTATAGCCTTCTTCCTATGGGACTTGGAGCCGGATCGCTTGCTCTTTCGGTCACCGCCATCGCTCTGCTCGTCCCTGCGCCTTCTCTGGAGCTCTGTGGCAAGTTTTGAGTCGAGAGGCCTCGGTTCGCAATCAGCACAGTTGTGTACTTCGGGGACATCTTCGCCGTCGTAGTAGCATAAGATGTGTTGCCAAGTCTCACAACGTTCGCAGAACACGGTGTGGCCATCATCGTCTTCAAAGGTACATATGCACTTGATGGTATAGGGCTCATCTTCGTCATCCTGGCCGGATTGCTGCGCGACGGCGTTATTGGAACCATTTAGAACCGGAGAAGGAACAACAGGAGAGGGGAGCGGCGGAACGGCGACCGGGGCAGGGTTGGCTGTCGAATGCGTGGCTGCGGGAGAGGAGGTATCTGTCATAATCTGACAGCGTACCTCCCCCAGAACACGATGTTGGTGCTCAAGCAACGATCCCTCGATCGGATGGGAAACGTGAGTGATGGAATTCTGATGGGGAGGAGTAAGAAGAGGTGGTGGTGGTGGTGGAGCGAAAATGTTGTCCTTTGATTCCAGAGCCACTCGCGCAAATTTTCCCAGTTGGTGTGTTGGTTCCGATCGACGAACCAAGTCATCAACCAGGACCGTTACACCACGAGACGGAAATCACTGAAATGAGAGAAGTCAAGTCTACGTATCGAGGGAGATCGGAGGATAAGAAACAAGACAAAATCCAGCAGGGCACTCAGGGTGACGGGAGGGGGTTGTGGAGGCAAAAGAGGTCGAGGGAAAAAAAAAAAAAGTTATGTGTCCCAGAGGAATGAAGATTGACTTTTTTGGGTGGCTAAAAACGATGGAAAACCATGAACTTTTCGATGGATTTTCGATGACTCGAGTGACGAAAAATATACGAATGAACGGGATGCACTCGCGATGGAAAAGGACTATCGAGGAAATTATAGGCGGAAGGGAACAGTCGTAAGATACCTGGAGGAGGCCACGTCGACGACTAACTAGTTGAGAAGGAAGGGAAATGGAGGAGACGGAAGGAAGGAGATGGCGCGCATTTGAAAGAAGAGGCGGAATCGAGGAGAGACGGCAAGAAGGAGAGAAGAAGGGAGAGTATCCTCGCAGGAGAGAGAGAGAGAGAGAGAGTGTGTGTGTATGTTGATGGTCGAAGGACAGGAGATGGGAGGAATGGCGTGGAGAGGAGAGGAAGATGGAAACGGGGGAGCCGGGCAGGCGGCGGGAGGGAGGGAGCAAGATAGGAGTGGGAGGAGCAGGCGGTCGAGCGGTGGCGGCAGATAGAATCAGACCAGAACGGAAAAGGAGGAGGAGGACGGCGGGGAGGGAGCGTGAGCCATGGATCGCGGAGGACGACGAAGGAGGAGGAGGAGGAGTGTGGAGTGTGGAGTGTGGACTGTGGACTGTGGACTGTGGACTGTGGATGTGGACAGAAGCAGGAAGCAGGAAGCAGGAAGCAGGAGGAAGTCTGGGCTGGCAGAACTCAACTCAACTCTCTTTCTCGAAATTCAGCGAGCGAAAAACCTGACTAAACGGGCAATGGTCGCGCTAGTCCCGGTTGGGCCGGGGCTGGGGGCGCCTGCAGCCGCTAGCCGGATCGGGGTTAGTGCGGACTTGGCACTCCCACCTTCGAGGCCTCCAGGCAAACGTGCTCAGTCTGCTCAGGGTCTACTCTCGGTGTGTTCGGTGTGTTCGGTGTGTTCAGCATGCTCCAAGCGGGAAGAGGAACAGAGATTATCAGATAACCCAGTCAACACAGATGGCAGAGCAGGCTAGATTAACAATGCCGGTGTGTGATACCCTGTGTGTTAGTGGTCATTATTAGTATTGGGCGACGGATGGGCATTGGCCGCCTGGTGGGAGCTTGTATGTTGCGCCCCTCCTTCCGACCAGCAGAAAATGGGAGCATGAGGGGGACAGCTATTCTCCCTGCTCGGGTCTCGCTGCATGTGGTCTGTCACTGCGCGCTGCTTCCTGCTTGAGGCTGCGAGAATGACAAGGAAGAGAGGAGAGGGGGGGGGCGAACACGCGCTGAAATGATCTGCATGGCCTCGAACACACCCATCGTTTCACGCCCTTGTCAGCCTGGGGGGGAAGAGAGTTAAGCTTACCCACAAGAGTAGTGCTGTCTGTCCTGTTAGTTGGAGGCTGAAGAACGAAGAAATATCTTGAAAAAAAAAATCAAATCAAATAAAATCAAATAAATAGATTTATAAAAAAAAAAAAGGAAAAAAAAATAAATAAAGGAAAACCTCCAAATCCATCATCAATGCATATTCTTTCTCCAGAGGGTGGCAACGGGCTACATCGGTATCCCCCCCCCACCAAACCCGGCTCCAACGCTCACATCATACGAAGGCGGGACTGCCTGACTGCAGTATCCAACATGGTAGTTGTTATATTCTGTCGCCTCTCGTCTCTGTGAGGAAGCAGGGGAGAGAAGAGGAGAAGGGTCCCGGCGGTTAGGGTTTAGAGAGACAGTCCTGCTCTGCTGCAAATGCGCCCGCTTGAGGTACCCCGGCCTGGCCCCTCTTCCCACCCCACTACCTACTATACCTGGAGCCCATCATCCCTTCTGCGGCTCTCTCTGTAGGTTCAAGAATATCGCTCTGTCATAAAAACAGTGCTGGGTGTGGGTGCAATTATTAATAATAATCTCCGGGGGCTTGCTGCAATCCTTCTCCGGCCGTGATTAGTGTCATGCAGGCAGTGCATTTGATGACTGCCCACAAAGAGAGAGATGTTCGGGGATATTTTCGGGGGGGATTTCTCTCTGTCCCTCTCTCTCTGTGTGTGTGAGAGCGTTATGTTAGTGAGGATGTTGCTGTCTGGAAGGGTTTGGTGATTCATTATTTGAGGAGGAAAATAAAACGAAAAGGGACGTATAAAGGGAATCTGAAAAAAAAAAAAAAATTGAAAAAAAAAATCTTTTCAGAAGATAGCATGGTGGAATTGAAAAGTCGACAGGGAAGAATTGACAGAAGGAAGAAGCCTGTCTGTCGGTCGGTCGGTCTGGCTGTCTTTTTTTTTTTTTTTTTTTTTTTTTTTTTTCATCTATACCACTGCTATTTCTTGTTCCTCACTCTGTACAAATAGTTTCATAGTTAGTAGAGGTTAGCAGAGAGATGACCAAAAAAAAAAGGTTAGAAAAAGAGGAACAATAAAGGAAGAAAAGAGATCAAGAAAAAAAGGAAAACTAACCATACCGTGCCTTCTCCGTTGTCTCAATCGCGGTCCCATTCTGTCGATCCTGCCGGAGAACAGCGCTATAGCCATTGGCCAGAGAGCAAAGGGTGCGTATAAGTTAGTAAATAACGGAGGGAAAAGAAGGGCTACCTATGGTTTGTTAGGGAAATACATTATAGGTAAGAAAATGGGCTGCTGGGTTCCAGTTAGAGAAGTATGTATGTATATACATATACATATTCATCCATCCATCCATATATATATATATATATATGTAGACGGATGCATGAAGCATACGGGAGGAGGAAAGGGGAGGGTTAGAGTTTTTTTATATACGAAAGAAGGGAGGGCAAAATGAGGCAAAACAGGCGCGAGGCACCGGTGGACTCGACCAAACCATGGGTTCGGCAATTTCTTGACCAGATCTATGTATGTACATGTACATGTACATGTACATACTGCACTAGTTAGTACCTGCACGGGTGCATGGGTATTCGGGGAAAGGGGATAAAGAGAGTATTGTAATACCTTCTCCCCATGTCGTCTGTATATATCTGAAGCGGCCTTGTGAGGAGGCAAGGGAGAAAGAAGCAAAGCAACATTTGGAGGTTGGAAGAAAGAGAGAGAGACGGGAGGGAATGATACGGAAGAAAAAACTCAAGCAAGGAGGAATATTTATTTTTGGTCCTTTGACTTGGTAGAGATTCAGATACAGGAGGACAGACACCTTTGCCTCCCGCCCTCCTTATCATTTTCCCCCTTGGGTAGCCATCCGGTGGGTGCCTTCACAACAATACATAGCATGCTATGTGCGGTATGGAGGAGATGTGATGGGACAAGATGGAACAGTCTGACGATATTATTGTAGATATATATATAACTTCCATCTTCATTCCCGCCAGGATTTGCCCACGGGGCACATCCACGGGCCGCACAGGTGACCTGCCTGGCATACCGTTTGGGGATGATGTCACCCGTCCATGGCGAACTAACTAGTCAACCAGTTGTTCTTGTTCTATAGTTAGTTTAGTTAGACTTAGTTTTGGGGGGAAATGTGTTGCTCTCTTTTCTTGCTTTCTATTTTGGTGCTGCCCGCTTAAGCTTATGTACTACATACAGTACGTTTAAAGTTGAAGACTCGTGCTATTTTCCCTCCCAGCTGTAAGGGACTGAACTCAAGGCTTGCCCCAAGCGCACGGCCACTCTGGGACATATTATAACTAATTCAAAACCAGGTCTTAGTTGAACCGTCTCAACTGCTCGCTGCTTGAACGCCGTTCACGGTCTGCCTCACTAAATATATAACTGCAAAGGTGTCCTTGCTTTACAAGTATATTGCCGTCAACAACAAGGCCGGTCAGGTCTTTCACCCATTTACGGACTGTGATAAAATAATAAAGAGCTATGTCTTTTTAAGGGGGTCGCGAGGGAATAGCAGAAAAAAAAAGGTTTCTCCCAACTATCCGCGCCTTTTCTTCTCCTCTTGACATCTAACAACTTATCTCAAGAAAGCACTTTTCTTTGCGTCCCTTTTTTTTTTACTACTGTGGGTCCCCTCCCAAAATAAAGCCGTCTCTTTTTGCATCCCTACGCTGCGAAGATCGCGACAGATTGTCTCCCACAAACCTCGAGCGAATGGTTGCTCCCCCCCCGTTGCTCACCCCTTCATTGGAGTTATTAGCGCCCATTTGACGTCCCCACGGGAAAAACCTTTACGTATCCCAAGGAAAGTCAAATCGTTGGTTGGGGGGGGTTTGGTTAGTGTTACACTTTGATTCTTAGACTTTACCCCTTAAAATCACTTCCCTTGCCTGCATTGGTGGAGTTTGTGGTGGTGTTGGCGGAGGGCCCCTTAGCTCTCGCTATGAACTTGTATCATCTTCAGCAGCGAACTCATTTGTATATATATACACCCAGGCATCTAAAGGGGAAGGTTTGTCAAAAAGTCGGTATTTCGGGTCAACGCCCTGGGGAAGGAAAAGCATGCTTTATGAGCGACGCTGACTTTGGGGTTATGGCATAATCCTCAAAAAATATGGAGGTTAGCTAATCTTGTTGTGTCGCATAAATATACCGATAAGGTTCCACACAGGCACAGCAGCAGAACGAAGCAGAAGGATAGACCTGGTTCTCCGTTTTCCTGAAAAAAAAAAGGGGGTGGAGGGTAACATATCAAAGAAACGGGTTTATCAATCTTGATAGTCTCACATGGGAGCACGTGCCTCCAGATTATCAACGCCTCATCAAGGAACGAGACGAATGTCTTTCAACACGCTGACAGTGGTGACCAAAACATTTTCACTTTATACAGAAAGGATAGGTAGGGGATTGAAGTCGGCTTCAATTATGACCAAGAAGTATTAAAAGCCATCGAAGGTCAAGACTCTGATCAGACTCTTCATGTCTCATGGCAGGCCATTGACAAAAACTCTCAAGTGCCCATGCTCGATCTCGCAAATACAGAGAAGTGTCTAGAGATCTTCCTCTCCACCGAAGGAAGTCAATGGCTAAAAAGAAAGTATTAAAGAACTTGAGAGTCTTTCTTAAGCTCAGCGACAATGAGATTCTAGTTGAGGAACTCTGAGAACACCTCAGCTGACCAGCAAAAAAGGGCACGCTTAGAAAGGGAATAGAAAAAATATAGGAAGAGATCATCAAGCTGCAAAGGAAGCTTGGTGATTCAAGAGCAATTTTGCAGGCTCTTCAAGCAACATCTCTCCTGACCAAACCTATTCTTCTCCTTTCTTAAGACAATCCTGCCCACATGTCAAATCTGTGAGAATCCACCCTGATTAAGTCCTTATACTATCCAGAACACCTCTGAATAGCGAATTTGAAGAATCGTCGGGGATAACCAACCTAGCAAAAGAACACACAATCAAGTTAAAACCAGGGAGACTGCCCCGAAGCATTATACGCAATATGAGCAGGATGACTGGAGGCACTAGCGTCCGTGGCGGGCTGTTAATCTGCATAAGTCTGCACTTCGCGAAGCTATGCGCAAAGAAAAGACAAAGGCGAAACCTCCTGAGCGAATCCGGGGGAGGACGACTGGGAACCAGGAAGTGATACCTTGATACTATGTGTACTCTCTCTATGTTTGAAGCAACTGGCATAGGCCTCGGCTGAAGCAAGTGGTTACCTTGAGATGTATGCAAGAAAGTAATAATAATAACAATAATAGTGCGAGGCAATCGATGTAATCGTCGCCATCCGATTCTATATGACAAGCAAATGTCAAGCTCTAGGCCTTAGAAGTGTCCCTTGCAGAAGACAATTCGATTACGGAGCCGCCGGGAAGGTTTCTGTTCTTTTCGGGATGTTTCAAACTGCCTTGCCTGCAATCGTTCATATCAGGAAGCCGTCTCTGGAGGCTAGGACAGCTGCAGCTCATCATATATTGTCGATGGTTTGAACTTTGCTTCTTGAATTGAAACCGTCCATGCTTTGGTCTCTGTTCCGCTCTCTGCGCGGGAAAATTTTGGCGGCTGGCTGCTTGAATATATATATATATGTTCTTCCATAGACCATGGGATGGAATTTCGGTTTGCGATAGTGCGGTCAATGCCGTCTCTTGTTGAATCAAGGTCACTGACACCCAGAATATTTAGCTCGTCGTCGACAACACTCGGGGGTAGTGTATGCGCATAATAATAGCCAAATATATGGGGGATGTAAGAGGGTTGTGGTGATATCCTATAACTCGACCGTCAATTCTTCTCGTCCATCCAGGGGGAATTAGATGGAACTTGAACAGATTGTCGTTGCCCCCACCCCTTGGGGAGTTTTGTTTAATAGTAGACATTTATTGTACTCCTCTGCCTAGTATTCCTAACTCATTGTCTGTCCTGCTTGTGACCATACTCATGCCCTTGACCGTTGCCTCTTCACAACCTTAATAAGTTTGGGCACTCAGCCAATATAGTCTCACTTGAAATGTGCCACTCACCCAGAACCCTTCGAGTTTGCTTTCCTCTGAACTGATTTTCTGGTGCTTTCAGGCTGTGTAGGTGAAATCAAACGACAGAGATACAGCGAGGTGGCGAGGTGGAACTTTTTCAGTTGCTGAAATCCTCAACCAGCACCAGCCCTCCGTCTCCAAAATCTAGATACCATTCATTCCTTGAGCCAAAAAGGCAATAGAAAGAAAGTCCCCTTTTTTATAAAAGAAAACCGGTCGTTCCATTCGAAGGGATATGTTCCAATCTGAGTTTCCCTCTTTTGAACGCGCCCGGATACAGTCGGCGTAGATCGGGTTTTTCATGGCCAGCGTCGGAGATAGATTCGATTTCTTGGCTGGAATGCCAGGTCCAGGATCAAAGCGGTGAAATATATGCATCGCATTCATCACCCAGAGCAGAGCAAAGGTGATCGTAACGGAGCGCCAAATCTAGAGGAGACACGACGAATCGCCTGTTGGAAACCCGAACTGTAAAAATAGAACCTCCATGGAATCTTCTGTTGGTACAGCCACAAATTGAAGGAACGGTTTTGCTGGTAACTTCGAAGCTTTGCAAGTTAGTTATGGTTTAGTGACAAGATTTGGTAAATGAAGGAGCAACAAATCCAAGTATTTGTGAATGCGATTCCTCGCAACCCCTGCATAAACATACAAGCCTAAATCCATAGATAGTGCATATGGAGTAGAAGCCTTGGGAAGTTGTTCCGAAACCAAAAAAAATAAAAATAAAAATAAAAAAATATCCATGTTCATGCGATCGGTTCAGAACATCCAGGAGCTTGGGTGTTTGTTGACATGGCTGTTTATTTTTGGGGTGCTCGATGGCGCCGATAAAACGCGTCAGGGGACGTTTATTTAGTTTTATTTAACTCTAAACTTTAGCCGCATGGCCGCTGTCATCTCCGCCCAACCACCAACCACCATGGCAATTTCTGTCGAACAGTTGACTCCATCGCACCACTGCGGTTTCTCATCAGTGGAATAACAGTCGCCGCTCTGGACATAACCGCTTCGTTTGCTCCGGCCCCACCGCGAAACCTCGTGTTGATGTGCTCTCTCTGCATCTCTGCCGCCCTCCCCTGCTCCCACCCCCCAGACGCCAAATTTCGCCAGCCGAGACAACCACAACGAGGCGGTATTGAATACATCGCTAATCAAGCCAGCCAGGAATTGCCCACCCCGGCTGCAGACTAACACGCACCTGGAGGAACGGCAGAACCTCCATCGTGGTCTCCACCCCTTATCTCCGCCCCTTAGTCAACTTCAGGCGAACACCGATTTTGTGTCACTGAAGAACTTGCCTCCTTGTTCCCCTGAGTCAACCAACCCAGAGCCAGCCAACCCCGTGCCAATTATGGCATCTGCTCTGAGCAAACGCCAACAGGCGCGCAATGAGAGAGCTCTGCAGGAATTGATCAAGTCTGTCCCTGGCAATGACCGGTGCGTGGATTGTCAGGCGAGAAATCCAGGTACGTCCCATTCCCCTCTGCTCCTATCTTTTGTCAAGAGATTTCCCTTCGGATATTAACTGCTTGTTTTTAATATAGGATGGGCCAGCTGGAATGTGAGTCCTTTTCCCCTCCCCCCATAGCCTCTGTTTTCTTCCATCGTACAGTTCCGAGCCGCCCGGTCATCCCTCGTGTCTAGGACTAGAACATGAATGAATGCCTGAGTTGTTCAGTTATGTTTAAAAGCGAAGTCTAATCAATATTCATTTTGATAGCTGGGCGTATTCCTCTGTGTGCGCTGCGCTACTTTACATCGCAAGTTGGGCACGCATATATCGAAGGTTAAGTCGCTGACTATGGATAGCTGGTCGTCAGATCAGGTGGATGTGAGTCGATTCTGACAACGAGGATATCGGTACCCAGCTTCCGTACTTTCGGCGGAATTGCTAATATTTTCAAAAGAACATGAAACAGAATGGCAACGCGGTCGTCAACAAATTATACAACCCGAGAAACGTCAAACCACCTATTCCCATTGATGTAGATGAGGTGGACTCTGCAATGGAAAGATTTATCAGACAAAAGTATGAGTTGAAGGTATTGGAAGATGGACGGCCGAAGCCCCCAAGCAGACATGATCCGAGTTATACCGCTACAAAAAGTTCCGACAGGTCGCCCCCACCTCTACCCCCGAAAACAGGAAGACGCTTAGGTTTCGGACTGCGATCCGCGTCTTACAGCAATGCCGTTTCTAGTTCGGAGAAGTCGCCTCCGGGAGAGGACTACGCGTTTTCGACGAATAGACAATCGAGAAACTTTGGAGCTAGCGTTGTGGATTCAGATGGGACATTTGGATCAAAATTAGAAGCACTGCGAGATATGGGGTTCCCAAATTACAAGCGTAATGCAACTATTCTGAGAGGCCTGAATGGAAACATGGATAAGACTCTAGAGTCGTTGGTTAGGCTAGGAGAAGGCCCTGCACCGCAGTCTAGATCCCAGACTCCAGTCCCAAAGGTGACTCCTACGGCTTCTCAGTTTCCCGAACCCGTCAGAAGCCCGAAATCGACAGCTTCGAATAATCCGTTTGATAACCTGGATTCCGCCCCGTCGCGTGCACCATCTGGCTCTGCAGTGAACCAGGCCGAACAACAACCTGCCATCACCAATGGCACTAAATCCTATAATCCATTCGACTTTTTAGGAGCGCAGCCAGCCCTAACACAACCCACGCAATCACTGGATCAGTCATTCCAGCAACTCCAAGTGTCACAGCCTTTATTTCCAAACATTACAGGTGGATATCCCAGCCAGCAAGGCCAGATACCATTCCAAAGATCTCAGCAATCCATGACGCCTCCAGTCACTATGTCCTCTCAAAACGGCCTTACCGCATCTCCCGCGCCGCTGAACGGCGCCTACAACCCTTTCTTCCAAAATGTACAGCCCGTGTCGGGAAATACGAACAATAACCCCTATTTTGATCAGCCTCCAGGCTTCTCACCAACCAACCCGTTTTTCAATGTCTCTGGCCAAGCTCAACGCTCTCAGTCGCAGACTCTAGCATCAGGAAATGGCGCTGGAGATGCTAATCAATTTCAGCGCTACAGCACCATGCCGGCATTTTCTTCTTCCTCTGCATTCCTCCAACAGCAACAGCTACAACCGCAACAATACGTCCCTCAAGAACAACCGTCAATTTTCAATCCCTTCACTCTACCAACTATCCCGCCATCAAACCCCTCCTACCAGCCTCAATTTGACCCCCAGCCCACACATCAGACCCTCATGTCCCAACATCCTGGCAAAATAGACAAATCCAGCATCCTTGCCTTATATAACTTTTCACAACCCCCACCCACAATTCCCGAACAGCCTGCACAGCAATCAGCGCCCAATTTCACCACGCAACCTCAACAGCAGCCACAGCAGCAGCAGCAGCAGCACCAAAATTCGGCCGCACCATTCAGCCTCTCCAACTCCAACAGCAGGAACCCATACCACACCGCGCCTCCCAACGCAATGAGCACCCCAGGCGCCGCGCTCACCTCAACCTTGGTGGACTCTAGGTCACAAATAGGACTTGCGCCTGCTGGAGTAGGAGGCGCAGGCAGCGGTGGCGGTGGCGTAGGAAATCCGTTCCCAAGAACACATATGAGCCAGGCTAGTGTGGATATTGGCGGGATTCAGAATGGTCGCCATAGTCCGGATGTATTTGCGAGCTTGAGCTCGAGGTATGTGCGGTAGTTGTATTTTTTTTCGGCGGAAACAGGACGGGGGAGAAGAACGGTGGAGAGGGGAGGAGCTGGGGCCCCGCGGGAAAACGGGGAGAGGGAATAGAGTTTGTGGGGTTGGGGGTTGCAGTTGATTGAGGGAATGGCCGGGACTGTTGAATATTACGCCACGCGATATTTATGTTTGCTTGGTTAGGATTGGATCGGATTGCCGTTTGTTGACGGGTACATATTTTTTTCTCTGCATGTTTTTTCTTTCGCTCTATCTCCAGTCGTCTTTTTTTCAACACTGGACCTGGAGCTTTTGTGCTGTCAAACCTATCATTCTTGTTTCGGGATGAGAAATTTCATCCCTGCTCCTTATACATCATCAATTCTCATCATTTTCTTTCGAAACTTGTCTTGCTGAGAGAGCATTTTTTGGCATTCTCCATTTACCCTGGGTTTGGATGACTTTTTAATATCCTGTTGCTAACTCTTATACATACTACACGCCGTATTTCAGCGCATTCTTTCTTCCTTTTCTCCATCTTTTGCAGCATACTTTCGATACGTTTTTTAACCATTCAACCCGTTCTCCACGCCATTGTGGGTTAGGGAATCCATCACAGTTCAACTCATCATCCCCTTCTGCTAAATTCGACGGTATTGTTTCCTTTACTTAGATCATCACATGGTTTGTCCACCTCATGGATTGTTTTTGTCCTTTCCCACGGTTTAACGCTTTTCATATTTATATATATATATATATATATATATTCATCGCACCAACAATTTATAAAAACTCAACTCCACGTCTCTTATATATATAACTCTATTCTTGTGGTTATCCCGGTACCTCTACAGGTTACGCGAAATGACATTGGTTATTTCACGGTTTATGATCATGTGTCCTCCGCAAAGTACGATTTTGCTGTACGGATTTTTATATTTTTGCGCGATGAAGATGAGAGAGATCGGGTGCTGAATTTAAGCAAGCAGATTCATTCATTCATTCTTTTATTATATTTAATTTTTCTTCAATATCAATATCGAAAGGATTCATGATGGGAGATATTCGTCGTTGAAAGACCATATAATAAACCTGGCTGGATATTCCCAAATAAAACAGCATGTGATAGTACTATATCAGTGAACCGAGAAAATGAAAAAAAAAAAAAAGGTATGCATGAATAACAAAGAAGAATATATATCGTCTCTCACCCATGCATAGGTGTAGGCCAAATCAAAACAAACTATCTAAAAGGGTGTTTATTTATCCTCAACATCCTATCCGTCCCCGATATATTAAAGAAGAAAAGGCGAGGGAAAAAAAAAAAAAAATAGCCCAGTGCAAAGCTCAAGACCACAACATCCTCTCTGACTTCCCCCTGGACTTTGACTTTTTCACCAACGCATCCCAATCTGGTACCCACGGCGACTCGGTCATCCACTCTGGCCACCTCGTGTGCTTTCTCCGCCCCACCCACGACCACGGCCATGACCACGTCAACTGCCACCGCCTCGCATTCCGCTGCAGCGCCGAGAGCGACGGCCACGACCACGACCAAGAAACCTGGTACCATTTCCTAGATGTTGGCGGAGAGTGGGAAAAGGGCCACGTCGTCGGGAGGTAGGATGATGATGGCGATGACGACCACGACCAGGAGGTAGGCAAAAATGACGAACCCAAACCCAAGCTACCCCTCACGCCCGACGGTGTCCCGAAAAACGACGATCCCCTCGCCGCCTCCTTCCGAAATCCATCAATGATCTTATCGAACTGTCTCTCGCGTTGCTGCATGTGTCGCTGCCAGCCGGCCTGGTTCAGCAGCTGTGTATGCTCGCGCCATTCCCGCTGGATAGTCTGATCTAGACACCAGACGACGATGTCGCCTTTGCGACGCCAGTCGTCGTGCCAGGCTGTGTTCCAGGTGCGGTAACATTCGGCGTATGGGGAGCTATGAAGGGAGGTGCGGAGGGTTGGTTCGAGTTGGGCAAAGAAGGCAAGGTAATCCGGCCACAAATGGTGGTGAGGCATTGTAGGATCCTGGGAAGTGTTGGATGATGGGCGATGGTGGGTAAGTTGATTGCTGTTGAGTTGGTAGGAGGGTTTTGAAGGGAAGTGATGTAGTCCACCTTGCATGTTTTTTTGGAGGAAGGTGGCTGGATCTTCGTAGAATAGGTCTGCTTCATCCAGGTAAGTGGATTTTTCGGTTGAGTTGAGGTTTACTGGTGGCTCGCAGGATAGGGCCCAAGCGTGGATTCTCGGAAAGATAAGGTGGGAGCGCCAGGGTGTGCTATGGCAAGGCATAAGGAAGCCAATTGTCATAACTGTGGGCATCACGGAGGATGAAGACGAAGAAGAAAAAGAAGAAAGACCTGCAGGGTATCCCGGCTTGGGTGGGGTGTCACTTAGGTAGTGGCCGACATATTGGGTGCGGAAATAGTCCATGACGTTGAGGACACCTGATGCGTGGGAGAATGTAGTATAGTAGGCAATATAAATGTTTACAAGAGAGAGAAATATCAAAAGGAGTCGTCGGGAGCCGTTTGAGCGGGAACGAGAGGAGACGGGCGGAAGGAAGAACTTCACTGCAGGCTGAGAGGCAAGGATTATAAGGGCGGGAAGAAGCGGGTAGATGAAGCGAACTTCTTTGTGGGAGACCAGTGAAAGGACGGCCGGCATAAATGTGCAAACAACTGCAAGCCGACACTTAATGGAATTCTGTTGGCTAGTGAGGCTTCTCTGCTTTGCGAACATCGCCTGGAAAAGTCCTATCAGAGAGAAAGGAAGAGTAGTCATGAGGAGGAGTGGGTAGCCCTGAGAGAGGTAGTAATGCCAGTCATTACGTCCATAAAATATGGCGAGTGACTGGGCGATGTTAAAGTAGAGAAATTTAAAAGGGGGGAATGTCCAGGAACCGTAGTAGACACGGTCCGAAAACGTCGAAATACCGAGCACAACAGATCTACCGAATTATCAGAGTCGTTTTCCATTGGGATAATTGAATTCTGAATAAACGTACCCGGAAAATATAACTTCATAGCTAAACGTCATAAATTCCTTGATAGTAGGCCTAATGAAGGAAACCGTCCATGCTTGACGGGATGATGTGGGTATCTTAAACATCGCGAAGGTTGCTAGACACATCCAGATCAAAATATTGGTTGGGCGGAGAACGCAAGCAAAAGCTGCAAGAAGGAGACATGGCCGCAAACTGTACTTCGGTCAGACTTGATCAAGCCAAAAGTTATCAACTTGGTATACCTGGACAGTCCGCTCCGCCCATACCTCTGGGTGGCCGGCTTGTTTCTTGTGCTGTCATTTCTGGAGCTCGCCCTTTGCGGATAAGATAATTCCGACGGCCATCCCCACGGCCATAAATACAATGCGACAACTGTGAGACTCGTCTCAAGGCAATTGGATAATGTCCTCGTCGAACAGAACCACTGCCAGGGACTTAGGACAGTCAACACGAGCTGCAGGAGAAATAATTCAGTGTCTGTTATCCAATATCTATGCCGATGTTGGTGCAATTGCATCACTTACAGCACCCCAGGCTTCATAGCTGCTGTTCCCATAAACCTTCCCGGCCAGCTTCCACGTATAAAAATCCCCCACAGCGGCGAACAGTGCCTGTGTAAGTTTTGGGGCGGCAAGGAGCAAGTTTGCGCGATAAAGAGGCGATATCGAGAGATATCCAGATACCAGGCTAGAAACGTAATAAACAGCTGCGAAGATATACGGATGTACCGAAGACCGCAAGTGATGCCTCCATTCCTAGCGCGATGCCGTTAGCTTCACAAAAGAATAAAGAGCTATACTCTGCTTGATAAATCCGCACCCAAGTTATCCAGGCACCGCTGTCCCCACCGAACGCAATCTGCCATGCAGGTTCCAACGACTGGAAGAATTCGTCTGGTTGGAAAAAGGTCCTGACGCAAAGTGCGTTTAATGCACGGAATGCAATTAGGAAGAGGAGGACGTTCTGCGGGGTGCCCGAGTCTTTCTGCCTGGGTGAAGAGGCTATGGAGCCGGATTCCGTTTTACTGTCGGTCGTCGTAGTAGAGCGAGCCTTTCGTGGCCGTGTCGACGTCGAAGGCATGGTCGTCCCTTATCTCCATGTCGGGACCCGGTTCTGGACACGCCAATCGTGGGGAGTTCGGGGATGGAGCAATGGTCGCGTGTCAAGAAGTTGCTGTGAATGCTGCTAGCGGACCCTGTGAAAAGGGCTTTTGTTTTGCAAACTGCGGCAGTTGGATTGGTTGCGGATAAACTTCAACGTCGCACGCTACTGCACTCCCCGGCCAGCGTGAGCGTCTAGCGGGGACGGCATCCTGGATTGCATCCTGGATGGCTGGGACAAAGCAAGATCTCAATGGATATCGTCGGCCATGCCACAGCTTCCGCCGCATATAAACTCCGATTGATTCCCTCCGCCGAAGAGCATCGTCTGATATCTAAACGCTAGAAGAGCTAACTAAGGTTCACAAGTGTGGTCCGTCCAGAAAGCTAAAAGCTATATAAAACCACCGCGAGTCCTCACTCTAGTTAAATACATCACTCACAACCGTCCTCACTATATACCACGCTCAGTTACCACTCAATCATCACCACCATCGTCACCATGTCTCCAATCGCCACTGACAAAGCCGCCGCAGCCTCTGCTCAGACTGCAAAGACAAGCCTGAAGTCGCCCTCCGGCCCAGCTGCGTCTTTCGACCGCTCCCGCTTCCACGCCTCCTCATCCTCCGCCGCTATCAACGCAGAGCATCAGTATGCGGCTCACAACTACCACCCGCTTCCTGTCGTCTTTGCCCGCGCTGCCGGCACTACCGTATGGGATCCTGAAGGGCACTCCTACCTCGATTTTCTCTCCGCCTACTCAGCCGTTAATCAGGGCCACTGCCATCCGGAGTTGGTCAGGGTGTTGGTTGATCAGGCTTCTACCCTCACGCTGAGCTCTCGTGCTTTCTACAATGATGTGTTCCCCAAGTTTGCGGAATTCGTGACGAAGTTCTTCGGTTTCGATATGGTGTTGCCCATGAACACAGGTGCAGAAGCTGTGGAAACCGCGATCAAAATCGCCCGGAAATGGGGCTACAAAACCAAAGGC
Source organism: Histoplasma ohiense (assembly GCA_017607445.1). NCBI lineage: Eukaryota > Fungi > Ascomycota > Eurotiomycetes > Onygenales > Ajellomycetaceae > Histoplasma > Histoplasma ohiense. The sequence goes on from JAEVHH010000001.1 coordinate 6,921,289, forward strand.
ATTCCCCACAACGAGGCTATAGTCTTGAGCGTGGAGAACAACTTCCATGGACGCACTGTTAGTGAACTAAAATAACCAAGGGCGCTTCTTGCTGTCAACCGCTTTATGTCCCTATCTATGCATATTTTCCTTTTAACTAACAGGGGAGGATTACAGTTTGCGGCAATATCAATGTCATCTGATCCAGAATCAAGGGATAACTATGGCCCTTATTTGCCGCTAATCGGCAGCACGATTCCAGGCACGAACAAACCCATCCCGTTCAATGACAAAGCCGCGCTGCGTGAATCGTTCGAGAAGGCAGGGCCCAATATTGCCGCCTTCTTAGTCGAACCGATCCAGGGTGAGGCTGGCATCGTCGTCCCTGATGATGACTACCTTAGGGAAGCCAGAGCTCTCTGCGACAAACACCGCGCCCTCCTCATTTGTGACGAGATCCAGACCGGCATCGCCCGAACTGGTAAACTACTCTGCCACGAGTGGAGTGGTATCAAACCAGACCTCGTCCTCCTAGGCAAAGCGATATCCGGCGGCATGTACCCTGTATCCTGTGTCTTGGGGAGCAGGGACGTTATGCTCACAATCGAGCCGGGCACGCATGGCTCCACATATGGTGGCAATCCGCTCGGTTGCGCCGTCGCCATTCGCGCGCTGGAAATCATCCGCGACGAGAAAATGGTCGAACGAGCGGAGAAGCTGGGCCACCAATTCCGTGCTGGGTTGGCAACCATAGATAGTCCTATGATCCAGGCAATTCGAGGTAAGGGGCTGTTAAATGCCGTCGTCATCGACGAGTCTAAGACTGGCGGGCACACCGCGTGGGATCTTTGCATATTGATGAAGGAAAAAGGGTTATTGGTACGTCTTTCTTGTCTTTTTATTCTTCGCTATTCTCCAAAAATGGCTTTTGTTAAGCGACTAACCGTTTGCCCTTGTTTTTCGATAGGCAAAACCGACACACCAAAACATTATACGCTTCGCACCACCACTGGTCATCACAGAAGAAGAGATTAAAAAGGCACTGAGCATCATCGATCAGGCCGTCAAGGAACTGCCAACGATGAAGAGTACGTGAGCTGAGTGAGCGAATCTCTCCACTCTCGATAACCCTAAAAGAAGTCGGAAAAACAGTCGAAAAAAGATCCGAAAATCCGAAAATTAATGAATTAATAAAACAGAACGCCTGCAAGTTTGTTTGCATGCAACAACATTCTATGACGAGTTATTGACGGGATTCCCTTCTTATTTTTGCCTGTCCTTCGTTTTTTGTTTTATCTCTTTGTTTGTTTCCTCATCCTCTCTCACATCCCATCCTGCAAATTACCAACATCATAAACAACTTTCAATCTAGTGTCTATGGTGTATACATACTGCCCCAATAAGAAATATTGGCGAACGCTCGCTCTTTCCTTTTTTTACACGGGTGGACTCTCTGCTCTGGCCTGCAGCCTTGGGTTGGCGACTTTGCTCGGTGGTTTATTTTCCTGTTGCGTTTCCATCCCAGTGGTGACAGATTTTATTGACTTTTATCGTGCCTTGTTTCGCTACGTAGCGGCTACTTTACTCTGATATGACGTGCCTGCGGTATGAGCCCCGCTGGTTATTGCTATTATTTTCATTGTTTATTTTACTATGATGGTTTTGCGTGAACATGTGGCAATCCGCCTGTTTCGCTGTACAACATGGGTTAATAGTTATTATCTATACTCATGGTGGCCGGAGAGGGTTTTCTTGGTATAGCCTTTTGTTCTTTTTTTTTTTTTTTTTTTTTTTTTTAAACTTTGATTGTCTTTTCCTTTGTTTTTAACGAGCGGCATATCTATTACCTGATGCGAAAGGGAGTTGGATATGTGGGGGTATACATACCTAGTGAATATGATATTTTTGAGAACGGCAATGATACCGAGAGTGCAAGGGGTTCAGATGAAAAATGCGCCTTGTTTTTCCCTAGCACCGACACCTTACAATCCCCCCAGCCCTTCTCCTAGCACTGCAATAGGTAGGATATGCTACATGATAATGTCTGGCACACATACAAACCTATTCATTCACCTATCCCCTATCCTCAATGTCCACTGTTTTTTCGCTCCCCCCTTTCTAACCATCCACGCATCCACTTTACACAATAAGCTGGTCGAAATATCCCCTTCTCGGCTAATGAGCTTCTAGTAGATAGGGGTTCTCTAATGTGTACTTCTTTCATTTCTCTCTCTAGTGCGAACCCCTGACACCATCTCCGTCTCCTCCTCTTCCTTCACACCGCTACCCCACGACCTACGTCTCCACTTCCTCCTCCTCCTCCGCCGCCTCCGCCTCCTCCGCCTCCTCCGCCTCCGCCTACCCCCGCTACTGCTGCTGCTGCTGCTGCTTGCTGCTTCTGATGCTGGAGACGGTGTACTGCGTCGTAGTGAGTGCCTAACGAAGCAAGGGACGAAATAATGGATCAAGTAGGCAAACACGGACATGAATGCGAGGAGTAGAAAGATGATTAGGACTATGACAATGTTCTTTTGCATTGATCCGATTTTGAAGACGCTGCGTATCTGGTGACTTAGCATTCATTCATTCTTTTCTTATAGCTCTTTTAATATTTCTTATTCTCATTGTTTTTTGTGGTAACTTACTCCTTTTTTCACAACACCCCTCCCCTCTTGTCTGTGGTTTGTGTCTCTTATGAATTTATTAATCCCTTTTCCGCTCCGTCTTTAATGGGATGGATGGTCTTTCGCTTTCTTATACCTGCGAAGAAGAGGTTGAATACCCCGTAACGACTGCTTGTGTGGCTCTAGAGGGGAAAATCTACTAGAGTATTGCTGAGATTCGAGGAAAGAGAAACGAATTCCCAGATGGACGGATAACTTATCTGGTACTCTCTAACGCAGGACTTTCTTTCAGGAAGGAAGAATGCGAGCTGCAATACTTCCAACATCCAGAGCAACACATCCAAATGAATGTGAATTATAGTTCCTTCCGAAATCCGCGACACAGCACGGCAAGAAACTCTCTCGGCGTTGTGCATGGTACCAACCCTCAAATAATAGATATCAATAAGGTTAAGTTCACTTGACATGGTAGAAAAGCATCTGTAGAAGGCTTTTCTTATGACGCAAACGCGAAGTAAGCATGAAGCGAAGGGCAACGGTTGAGTAAGGGAAATTCTATCTTCCGCGTTCAGCGAAGATATGAGATTCAAGTTGTCTGGAAAGGAAATACGCAAAGGGAAAGAATCAAGTTTTATAACTTCTGAAGCTCAAATTGTTTAATAAGTCTCCGGAAGTCAAAATGTGCTGCAGAGGAGGCCAGGATTGGTGCCTTGCAAGCTGAAGCTGCTGGGAAGGACGTGAGATAGAGCCGATGGGGCCCACGAACAAGCATAGATTCTTGTGTATTTGCCATTCGATTTTCACGCATCAGGTACGTGGGACATATTTCGTGCCACCGCTTCGATAAGGCACGGAAAAGGGAAGAAAAGAAAGTAAACGGCGGAAATGAACGGTAAGTTTTTCTCATATGGATTGTAATATAGCAGGGCTCCTTGCTTGGAGGCTTAAAACACCATATGGTGAGTCTGCGGCCAGGATTCTTTTGGATGTAATATTTTGTGTGCGTTTGTATGATGGCAAGTGAAGTGGTTGTACAGTACATTTGATTCCGCATCGCCTTCTCACCGAACCTAGGAAACCAATGATAGGCATTCGGCCAGGCACATATACGAGAGTGGCTTTCAAAATTAAGTTCCTCAAGGAGCCAACGCAATTGTTCTGATCAGTTTTCGTGTTGTATCTTCAAGTATGGATGCCTAGGGAGTTGTGTGGAGATATTCATCTCCATGACGATTTGTTTCAAGATTTGCCCGTAAATCGCTCCCTTGAAGATAAGATAGAAATGGAACTGGTGCCTGTTCACTGGGTTTCGGTCCAAGATATGTTTCCATGGTAGGCATGATTCCCAAACTATCACATATGCAGCCCGCAGGCGGCTTCTGGTATGTATTGGAGGAAAGGAGAGTGAAGGATTGTGTTTCGGCTAGGGCAAGAGTTCCAGGTCTCGGCAAATTTAGCATCACGATGCATGATGCTGAAAAGTCTGATTGTCTTCAGTAAGCTCTGGTCCCGGCTTTGCACCTATGGATAGTTTGAGAAATAGTAAGAGTGTTGATGTCCTGTATAGTAATCACCTCATCGCCTTCAGGAATCGTGTTTTGGAGGTTTCCATAAACCGTATTTGGCTCGGCAAATATCCTGTGGGGCGGGCGGGGGTTAACGTGGAGTATCCAGCCTGACATTGCCTTCACTTCGCGAAACATACCAACTCCTCACTGAACATAAATTGTTAGAGTTGGGCAACTGTTCGTGGGGATTTTTCCTCGGTCGAGGTTGGAGCGTGTTGGTGTTGCGTGCGTCTCTCAAATGAAATATCCCCTCACCCTCTCCTCCCCTCGCTTACTTTCGCCGCCCGCTTTCTTCGAAGACCAACACGATTTTTAATGGGCTACCGATCGTACTCTTGTTTCCCTCATCCAATATTCCAAAGGAAACACAGTATTGCTCTATCCCAGTTGTCCGAATGGTGTCGGTATTCCATTGTCTTTGGCGTTGGTTAACTCATCCAACACCTGTTAGTTACTTGGAATTTAAGACAAAAAGGGAAATTCTTGCGCGTCAGCAAATATTACGGACGCTTATTATATCTTTTCCAACAAACCCGTTCTGTGGGAGACGCCGAGCCGGAAATGAGTACGGCAATTTCTTTCAAGTCGAATTGGATAATACCCCGATATATTTGCCGGAAGAAGGCGACCAGAGGTTGCCCTGACGTCCTTTGCTATTTTGGGCCGAGTCCCTGGACATGACATAAAAAGATGGGGTGAAGTTCTTTTTCTTAACTGGTTTCTTTCTCTACATCCTTTTTTCAATTGCAAAATCTTCCATATAGGTGGAACGGGTGGCAATGCTTGCCAACGTTCACCAAGAGGAGCAGTATCTTTCCCTCGTCATAATAGAAAGAATAGATAAAGTTACCCATAATTCTCTAGATCAGGAAGGTTTTCGATAGTGAGTATCGATCTCAGGCAACAGGAATTCGAGATGACGACTAGCAGTACAATCCGACTCGAAACAAAAGACAGCTCACCCAGAGAGTCGAATTACAGACGTGAGCTTGCTTCCGAAGTTAATAAAAACGGTTTCCGCGCAAACAAAGCAATGGCATTTTGAAGCCTAACAGACCAAAGTCGCCCAAGTGAAAGATATATATGGGAGTGGCATTTATCAAGAAAACGAGACAACCCGTCCGTCGGTTATGACCAGCACGAAACCATGTAAGCACGGAGGAGCCAGCCAACGATGGCTACCTGCCAAACAAGTAACCCTATCTGTCGATTAGAAAATAGACATGACGTTATTAATCTATGAAACATGCCACCTCCCAAGGAGGAGTGCGGGTTACAGTTGAATGTGGTTTATTAAAAGGGGGGTCTGAAAAATAAACTGCATAGTAATGCTCAGCCCTTCCACTCCCTCACTAAAATCTACACACACTAAACATCTTTGACACACCCTCACTGTATATTACTAATCAGCTCTCATTTAGTCCTTCTACTTCAACATCTGAAAAGCTGCAAGCAGCTATGAGCTAGTATATCCAGAGTTAGAATCCAGGTTAGAGAAGGAATAGAGCTCTGAGAAATATGATAAAAATCACTGTCTCTGAAGCATTTAGAGCATTTAGAGATGTGTGGGAGATGTGGCTAGCACATGTAGTTTTAATGAGGGGATGGACATGGTTTATGGTCAAAACCACAATGAAGGTTATTCTGGCCTGAAAAGTTAACCACTGCCCAGAGGAGTGGGCAAATTGCATGATACAGCTTGCATCTTGGCCTCGACGGCAATAATCTGTGAAAAGGTCGCCCTAGTTGGCTTCCTTCTCGAGTTCTCAAAGTTCAGAGGAGTACTCTGTCAGCTCATCTGTTGAATGACTTAACTTATATCTTGATTGATGATGTTCTGCTTGCTGTCTTTTACTCTGTCGAGCTGTGGGGGAATATCCGCTATCACACCAGACCCACAAATATACCTGGTGGGCCAATTGAGTGCTTTCAGGCAGAGACAGAGATATATACTCCATCTAGAAAGCGAAGCGAACCATCTGGACAGACTTAAGTCGATGGAGGGACCGGCATGCAGCTGAAACTGCCAACCATCGCGGGCACACATTGTGGTTTTGACCATAAACCATGTCAATCCCCTCATTAAAACTACATACACTAGTCATATCTCATACATATCTTACACATCTTCAAATGCATTGGACACAGTGATTTTATCATATTTCTCAAAAGCTCTATTTCTTAGCTAACCTGGATTCTAACTCATAACTGTTTTTCAGATACTCAGCTGTTGAAGTAGAAGGACTAAATAAGAGCTGATTAGTAATATACAGTGAGTGTCTATTAGGCCACTAGGGCAAAAGAGCTCAATCACCACCAGCGCCGTGGTGGTATAGAGGGTACGAATCACCCAATCCAATCCCCCCAACAGTGTCAAAGATGTTTAGTGTGTGTAGATTTTAGAACCCCCTTTTTTTAAACCACGTTCAACTGTAACCCGAACCATCGCTCGGAAGGAAAGATGCTCCGTCACAGCCTCGGAACAATGTCCACCCCGACTCTTGTGCATAAACCCAATCCGCGGGAATCTCGGAGCTAGTAATGCAGGAGAATGGGCTCCAACCATGCAACCATGGATGGCAGGCGGCTGCTGAGGGGCGGCCAGAATCCAAAAACCTCTGACCGACGGATCAGTGATTAGTCTCCGGACTAGCTATGGTTGGTGCATATTACGAGCTTTTGCAACTCCCACGCGCGGAGGCCTCGAACGCCTCCAGCTGGTCCCTCCTCCAAACAATGTCAAACAATGTCCTCAAGTGAGAAGAGGAGGGCAAGCGGATTTGAAGAAAAGTGCTTTTCCGCGCTCAAGGCAAATAAATGGCCATTGAGCCATAGTTAAACAAATGGCCCGTTTCCGCCATTGGATTTCGCTGTTGACCGTCTAGTGAGGATGTCTGTCCCGTCTCTCAATTGGGCGTTGAGTGGAGATGTTACCGCCTATGAACCTAGGCATCTCCGTTGGTCGCGATTTCTTTTCCTCCTCTCCTGGTATGAACACTAGTGTAAAAGGCAATGCCTGCGGTTCGTTCCGTTTACCCCAGATGTTTTGTGCTGACATGTGCCCCTTCATTATTAATAACAAAAAGACAACCTAGATGACTCGGAGATAACAGACCTTGGATACCTTATTTTACATCTCTCCTCTGGCATGGTCTCTTTCTTTTTCCGAATTTTTTCCTGTGGGGTTCATATGCAGCGAGACAAAGTGCTTCTGCCCCAAGATGACTGTCGATGGAGAAGAAAAGCGGGACGATGGTATTGGGACATGGGATAAATCTTCTCCATTCGTAGAACCGACGGATCCAGCGACTGTGAGACAAAAAATAGGATCCGATGCCACACTCGAGCTTCGGAACAGCAAAGAGCTAGACGTTCCCCCAAGCTCTTCACACTCCGAAGGTAGCAAGCTTTCCGAACAGAGGCAAGCTGCCGAATCGGCAAAGCCGCCGAGAAGATGGTCCCAAAGGTTAAATCCATTCCGATGGCGTCAGATACCCCCCTTGCCTACAGAAAGGACTATATCCAAAGAGTATGGCGCTGGATATCTGAGCTTGGTGACATTTCAATGGATATCTTCGTTAATGACGGCAAGTAATTTCCCCTTTATAGATATAGAAGCAACTCAAATAGCAATAAGAAAAAAACACCTTGCGCTCTTGGATCTGTCATCACGGGGACATTTGCAGGATGCTTTCCGCTAACCTTTCTTAGACCGGATATCTGCGACCCTTAGAAGTCCAGGATATCTGGTTGGTGAATCCGGATAGATCGGTGGATGTTCTTGTAGTCAAACTTGAACGGTCATTCCAGAATTGTGTTAGCAGGGGCGATCGCTATCCACTCTTATGGGCAACATACGAAAACTTCAAAGTCGAATTTTGGGTGGGCGGCATCTGTGCATTATTCTCGAATCTGCTCCAGGTCATGACACCCTTCACTTCACGGTATCTCATCCAATTTGCAACAGATGCATATATCGCGAAACACGCTGGCAAGCCTGGCCCGCGGCTGGGACGTGGCATTGGAATCGTCATTGGGATCTGCTTTATGCAAACCTGCCAGAGTCTTGGTGCAGCGCAGTTCTTCTATCGAGGAATGATCGTCGGAGCCCAAAGCCGTGCTGTCCTTATCAATATGATATTTTCCAAAGCTTTGAAAATTTCAGGCCGTGCGAAAGCGGGTGGTAAAGCCACGGCGGAAAGCTCAGAAAATCAAGGTTCAAAGGGCACAGCCGAGGAACCGGAATCTCTTCGCGCAGCCCGTGATGGAATTCTCAAGGGTAGATTCCAAAAGAAACCGGGGAAGGCTAACGGCCCCAAGGTAACACCGGATGCTGCTACAGGCATTGCCGGTGATGGCGTTGGATGGAGTAACGGCAGGATCATCACCCTAATGAGCGTGGACGTGGATCGCATTGATAGAGCTCTTGAGTTGTTTCATCTACTTTGGACCTCTCCCATACTGGTCGTAGTCGCTCTAATCGTCCTTGTGGTTAATATAGGCTATAGCGCTCTTTCTGGATATGCGCTGTTACTGACCGGGCTCCCGTTTGTCACCTACTCTGTCCGTTCCCTTATCAGACGACGAAATAAGATAAACAAAATGACGGATGAACGCGTTTCTCTTACCCAGGAAATCCTGACGGCTGTCAGATTCGTTAAGCTTTTCGGCTGGGAGAGCAGCTTTCTGAGGCGACTGAAGGACATTCGGCAACGCGAAATTCACGCCATCCAAGTCATTTTGTCCATACGAAACGCTATTCTCTGTGTATCTCTGTCACTTCCTGGGTTCGCATCTATGTTGGCCTTTATAACCTACTCTCTATCGAACCACGTACTGTCTCCTGCCCCGATATTCTCATCGCTCGCACTATTTAATGCTCTCCGCATGCCGTTGAACATGCTTCCTCTTGTGCTCGGTCAGGTAACGGATGCGTGGACGGCCCTTGGACGAATTCAAGAGTTCCTCCTTGCGGAGGAGCAACAAGCGGACATACAACAAGACACGTCCTTGGCTCCTGCCATTAAAGTTGAGGATGCGTCATTTGCCTGGGAGCGTTTACCTACCGATGCAGCAAAGGAGGCCGACAGGAAAGACGAGAAAAGAATGAGGAAGTGTAAGGAAGTGAACGAGTCAACCTCGCCTGCCCAGGGAAACTCTACGTGTGATCTTCCAATCGAACCTTTCGAACTCAAAGATTTTACTTTTGAGATCGGCCGTAATGAACTTATTGCGGTCATCGGAACAGTTGGCTGTGGTAAAAGCTCGCTTTTATCAGCCTTGGCCGGAGAAATGCGATTGACAAGGGGCAACGTTACCATGAATGCTACACGGGCTTTCTGCCCCCAGTACGCTTGGATTCAGAACGCCACTGCGAAAGATAATATACTTTTTGGTAAAAGATATGACGACGTATGGTATAATAAAGTTGTAGATGCCTGCGCTCTGAGAACTGATTTTGACATGCTGCCAGCCTACGATGCGACGGAAATTGGCGAACGTGGAATAACAGTGTCGGGAGGACAGAAGCAGAGGCTTAATATCGCTCGAGGTATTTATTTTGATGCGGATGTTATCCTCATGGACGATCCGTTATCAGCCGTGGATGCCCATGTTGGCCGCCATATCATGGATAACGCTATATGCGGGCTGCTTAAAGACAAATGTCGAATACTTGCAACACACCAACTTCACGTCCTTAGCCGATGCGATCGAATTATATTGATGGATGGCGGTCGTATATCTTCCATCGATACTTTCGACAACCTTATGCGTGACAATGAGGCGTTTCGTCAGCTGTTAGCGACTACGTCCCAGGAGGAGGATACTTCAAAGAATGAAAGCGACAGGGAGGATGGCATTGAAGCTGCAAGTGTGGAAATGCCGAAAAATAAATCCAAAACATCGAAACCGCTGGCTCTGATGCAGCAGGAAGACCGAGCAGTTAGTTCAGTTGACTGGGAAGTGTGGAGGGCATATATCGCGTCGTTTGGCCTGATAATAAATGGTCCGTTCATCGTTTTGTCACTGATTCTCTGTAGCGCAGGAAATATAGTAACGAGCTTGTGGCTTTCATTCTGGACCTCAGACGAGTTCGGCCTGTCAACTGGCCAGTATATCGGTGTATACGCTGGACTGACCGGCATCCAGCTGTGCCTCATATTTGCATTCTCTACGACTCTGTCAGTGAGCGGAACGAATGCGAGCAGGGTAATGTTTCAAAAGGCGATGACGCGAGTTTTAAGGGCTCCCATGGCGTTTTTCGACACCACCCCCATGGGTCGTATTGTCAACCGATTTTCCCACGATGTTCACACCATGGACAATGACCTGACAGAAACAATGCGGATTTACTATCTCACCCTCTCCCTGATTATATCCATTCTGATTTTGATCATCGTATTCTTTCACTATGTAAGTCATGCGGATATTTCTTTTCCTTTTTCCTTATCTTGGATTGAGCTCACCGTTTCTCCTATAGTTTGCTGTGGCTCTTGGCCCTCTTTTCATATTATTCCTGATAGCGACAAACTATTATCGAGCATCGGCCCGAGAAATGAAACGACATGAGGCCGTCCTCCGTTCCACTGTTTTCGCCCAGTTCAGCGAGGGTATCTCGGGAATTTCATCGATTAGGGCGTACGGCGTACAGGCCCACTTCCTTCGTCAGCTCCGCGCAGCACTTGATGATATGGACAGCGCGTATTTTCTTACATTCGCGAACCAAAGATGGATAAGCGTCAGATTAGATGCTATCGGCATTTTCATGGTTTTTGTCACCGGTATCTTAGTAGTAACGTCGAGATTCAATGTTTCACCAAGCATATCAGGACTTGTGCTGTCTCATATCCTCGCCATATCACAGATGTTACAGTTCACCATTCGTTGTCTAGCTGATGTTGAAAACAGCATGAATGCCACTGAGCGCATTCACCACTATGGAACAAAGCTGGAGGAGGAAGCACCACAACATCTGCTCGAATTGGATAGCCAATGGCCGCAACAAGGCAGAATTTCATTTTCCAACGTGGAAATGCGATATCGGCCAGGCCTTCCATTGGTTTTGCAGGGACTGACTATGGATATCCGAGGCGGCGAGCATATCGGGATCGTTGGTCGGACAGGGGCCGGCAAATCAACTATCACGTCAACCCTGTTCCGAATGACAGAGCTCTCTGGGGGGACTATCAAAATTGACGACATAGACATAGCCACTGTCGGTCTACATGACCTGCGGTCTCGACTCGCCATCATCCCGCAGGATCCTGCCTTATTCCACGGTACTATCCGATCTAATCTTGATCCCTTTAACGAGCACACCGATTTAAAGTTATGGTCCGCACTTAGAAAAGCCGACTTAGTCGGTCAAGATACACCGTCAGACTCTTCAACTGACCAAATCAACTCATCACCAACGGCCAGACAACCCCAACAGCGCATCAACCTCGATACCGTGGTCGAAGAGGAAGGATTGAATTTCTCACTGGGCCAACGGCAACTCATGGCGTTAGCACGCGCTCTTGTTCGTGACTCGCGCATCATTGTCTGTGACGAAGCAACTTCCTCAGTTGATTTTGAAACGGATCGGAAGATTCAGAAGACGATGTCGCAGGGGTTCAAAGGGAAGACACTGCTGTGTATCGCTCATCGATTGCGGACGGTCATCAACTACGATCGCATTTGTGTGATGGACCAGGGACGCATTGTTGAATTTGACGAGCCGCTGAAGTTGTGGGAGAAGCCTGGTGGGGTGTTTCGAGGCATGTGCGATCGGAGTGGGATTCTGAGGGAGGATTTTTTGGTTGGGTTTGAGGAATGATCAAGAATAGATATCCCACATTTATATAGAGATCCAGGACATAACAGACATATGTGTGTATAAAATCCAACGAGGAATTTATGTAGTTTGCATCTTGTGGCGGTCTCTATTGTCAGGAATGCTTAGGCATGGCCAAGGATGCTATAAATGCACAAGTAGCAACAGATCTGTTCAGCTTGTTATATCACCACACTTATGAGGCTATGAGGCATGACAAACATAATGTAGTTATAAGTTTCTCATATCGGTGGGGGCATTCCACCGATCCACCCTTATCGCAGGATTCTTTAACTTCTCCAACTATGTACTATGTATGGAGGTAATCGAGCACTGTACGTGGTTTAGTACCATCCCACTGTTTTAGCATGCTAAGTGTTGCGGAATTTCCTCCTAGTGAGTGATTATACCAAAACCTCGTGGATAAAAAGCGTATGACTATTTTCAACATCATCAGCCTATTTCAAATACTCATTCAATCATCACAAATATTCTACTTTAGAATTTTTCATATCCCTAGCTTCATTTTGTGCTATGGCAGAAACTTATGCGTATATCTGTTGAGATATTATTATACATTTGAAGATGAGTGGTGTTGAGAGCTCTTTTGGAGATCCTGTGCCCATGTGTGAAATCTACTCTTGCAGTGACATCTCAGTGGAGTCGCTGAGGTAGCAGCGGGCAATCACATTTTGTGCTTTTCTTCATATTGTTTCTAAGACTAAATTAAAGTATCAAGAGTTTTCAAGTTTCCACCTCACTGGTCAGCCGACTCGGAAAGTTCAGCCACAATTTGGGGTTTTGAGCATTTGGGATTTGAACCCAACACAGCATTGCGCCTAACCCCTAACCACTACGCGATCCAGGCAGATGTAAAATCATCATTCTTCATCCGCATACCCTCAGAAGACGAGGGAGCATTTCCATTATTCTCCACTTTCACATCCTACATTGACAACCAGATAGCGCGAAATATACTAGTACGTGTGTACCATTTAGAACCAGTCCATAGCAACAGAAGGGAAGAAAGAAAAAGTATGGATTGGAATTCCTCGCCCTTCACCCCTTTGTACATGTACATGTACATACGCGCAACGGTGCAGGATAGAATCAAGGGGGCCATCATCGGATCTGCTTTGGGTGACTGTATCGGGTTGTATACGGGTATGTACGCTGCCTCGTCGCTTGGTATATTCTGAAAGATGTGTTGCATTTTCAATGGATGGATGTTGCTCCATGGTGCTTGTCTTTTTCATGCATTTTTTTGATATTCTTTCTTATATTCTTTGTCAATGCAAGGCTATGCATGCAACGAGCACAGGGGCGAATTTTCAACAAGCCAAAAAAAAAAAAAAAAGAAAGAAAGAAAGAAAGAAAGAAAAGAAAGAAGAATATCCTTTTTTCATGTTGATGATTTTCCCCCTTCTGATAATGCATTCCACATCTGCCGATCATTGAAACGCTGGCAATAACAGTGATTCATATGGGTCACTATCTATATTCGCCCTACGGAGTACATTGTCTCCATTGATAACCTTTTACGTTTTCAACCCTCGCACTCGAGTTGGGTTGTACAGTACAACGAATTTCCAATCCGAAAAACTCGTCCTTGCGAAGCCTAGTTTGCAAGCATATAACAGAAAAAAAAAAAATAAAAATAAAAAATGCAGGAAAGCAAAAGACTTGGTTGAAATTTCTGATGCGGCCAGAAAATTCTTGTCGGAAATAGAATTCCTATCCAAATCACTATCTCAAAGCGCGTACCCAGAGGGGAAGTTTCAACTCATCGATCCGCCGACGGAGTTTAGGAATGATGGGCATAGAAGTGAGAGTTGACTCATTTTCTTTATTCGTTTGGTTTTTCTTTGTTGATGAGGCTGTAGACATATGCCATGTAACCCGTTTATTTCCACTATTGTTATTATCGTTTTCATTTATAAAAGGCTATTTAACATTGCAGCTGACCAAAAAAAAACCTGACATTCAACCTCGGAAGATAAATTCCAGGTCGTACGTAGATCCGATTTGGCCCTCTAAAAAGTATTCAAAGTGTAGCATACAGATCACTACTGACAGTTTTTAACCAGCATGGACCGATGATACAGATCAGGCACTGCTCATTGTGCTGTCATATTTGCATCATAACGGAAAAGAACTTTCGCCGAAGGACGTAGCTAAGCGCCTGCAGATCTGGGTCGAACAGGGTTTAAGATGCTTGAATAGACCCCCGTGTGGACTGGGGAGGACAGTAGGAACTGTAAAATGTTTGACAGATGCCCCATTCTCCGGTTTGACAAGTATCATGGGGAATTATTCTGATCGAGTTTATGTTATGAACCTGCGGCACAGCCCGGGTCTTATTTGTACTTCTGTCGGGTGTGACTAGTCGCTTTGTCGCAGCGCTTGCATGCTTGGGCCACGATCTGCAATCTGAAACCGTGGTCCATGCCATTTTGATTCGCAGTTGAAACTCAGCCATGCAATCTGAATACATGGCCCTGTGATGGGTTAGCATCTGTTAGTAGTTAACTTACACAATCAACCCTCTACCGCCCATTCACCCTCTCATGTGCTCACGCGCGTCTACCAAACACTCGTCCTCTTGTGATTCTGCTCTGTGCTTGTGTAGTTCCTAACAATTCCTCCACATAACTCTAACATTCTTCCACTCTGTGCCCCACTGCAGTGTGATCTCTGATATTCTTCTGTTCTGATCTCTTCTCTATAAGAATCCTCTTTGTATGATTTTTTCTTCTAATCTCTTTTCTAGAGTGGCTGCTGAGATCATGATTCATGAATTACACATTTGATTTGATTTGATTTGATTCCAGTCCATTTCTTGATGTGATTTCCAGTGGAATCATGATTAGAACAGAAGTGTAAAGTGACTAGAATTATTAAAACATGAGTGAAATGGGACTAATAAATCTTGATATTTCATGTAAAGTGACTGACTATCAAAAATAAGAACATGATCTGGGACTGACTATGATTTTGACTGAGGTTTGGTCCTGTTCTGATGATTATATAATACATATCTTAGATATCAATCTGATGATATGATTGGTGGAGATATCACCCCTATCTAGTGCTGTCAACCAATTTGCCCCTGCCAACCTATCTACTGCTGCTAATCTATCGCCGCTGCTAAGCTATCCCTCGCTGCTAAGCTATTTATCGCTGCCAATCTATCCCTCGCTGCTAAGCTATCACCGCTGCCAACCTATCTATTGCTGCTAAGCTATCCCTCACTGCTAAGCTATCCCTCGCTGCTAAGCTATCCCTCGCTGCTAAGCTATCCCTCGCTGCTAAGCTATCCCTCGCTGCTAAGCTATCCCTCGCTGGCTATCCCTCACTGCTAAGCTATCGCCGCTGCCAACCTATCTATTGCTGCAAGCTATCCCTCGCTGCTAAGCTATCCCTCCCTGCTAAGCTATCCCTCGCTGCTAAGCTATCCCTCGCTGCTATTCTATCTATCGCTGCTAAGCTATCTATCACTGCTAAGCTAGCTATCGCTGCCAATCTATATAGGGTAAATCATGGCCCCGTTTGGTCCCATTTTGTAAAATGGGACTACAAAATGGGACCAAATGGGATCAGAACTGATAATTTATAACTAAAACATGATCTGGGACTAGAATTATAATATAAATCATGATTCATATAAAATGACTGATTTCATAAACACTATATGGGACCAGGACTAAGATATTTGAGAATGGGACTGAGGAAAAATTTGGTCCTGGTCCCAATGTCCCATGCATGGTCACACAGCCAGTCTATCAGAATCACTACTCCGTACCTACTACTCAATCAAATCTGAATCTAAATCATCAGCAAATTTCTCTGCCATCTTATCAAACTTATGCCTGATGTCAGTATAAAAGAAAGAGAGAAGAAGAGAATAAAGAAAAAGCTCCAAGATCAAGATATGATTGTGCAGCATGTAGCAATATTGCTCTCTGCTTGAAGAGAGGATGTTGGAAGAAGTTCCATTCTAATAATATTAATTAGAGCTAGATCAAATAGATTATATAAATTACACCAAAACACACCAATACAGCCGATCTCTCATATTATCCAGTAGTTTTCACGTATTTAATACGCTAATGTACACGCTAAAATACGCTAATTGTGTCCTCGCGGCCAGACGAGGGGGATAGAGTAATGCATGCATGGTATTCGATACTCCTTTTCGAGTGCATGTTTCCTTCTCTGTTCATTTTGTTTTTCTAGGTTGCACAGATATACACAAGCTAACGACGCTTCTGCTACGCCGCAAAACACGATTTTCAGGTAGTTCTCAGTAAGAACTATCTTGACAGCCCTGTCCAAGTCGCCTATGATTGCTGGGTTAAATCAAATAGAAACATAGCACCAAATGGATCGTTGATGCGCACACACCCGTTGGGCGTGATATGCATCTTTGCTACACTTCCAGAGACCCTTCCAGATTGCCGCAGATTACTCAGCCATCACACACGCAGATCCCCGGTGCATCGTATCTTGTTGCACTGTGACAGGGCTTATCCGAGGCATTTTGCGTGGACAAGTATTGAATGAGGGCAATGTAGATGAGATAATCGAGAAGGCTTTTGTGTGGGTAGATGAATGGGTACGAAGGCGAGCCAGCGGTGTTACTGGATCAGATTGTACTCCGGAAGAGAATGAGTTACAAGAACACGGGGCTTTGCTTGAAATTGAAGAATATACCAGGCACGCAAGAGCAACCAGCTTCAAAGAGCTTGAACTAGACGATTCTCAGAAAATGGGATATGTCTATAAGACATTTGGAGCAGCGATTCTGGCCCTAAGGCTAGGGATACGGCAAACAGGGTACGAGCAGAAATGCAGGACCAACAGCGCCACCAAACTACTGCATTCTGTTATTCTCGAGAAAGAAATCACAGAGCTTACGTTTGAAGGCGGAGATGCTGACACAAACGCCTGCGTTGCAGGGGCTCTCCTAGGTTGTTGGTTTGGTTATAATTCCCTGCCGCCACAGTGGCGCGACGGTATGCAACATGTCGGCTGGATGGCGGGGAAGTGTGAGCCACTAAGCCAAATTGTCGGTTTGGAGGAAACCATTTCGGACAATGGACTGCAACTCAAGTACAGTACAATGGAAGTAAGGACCCGGACACCTCGATTGATGGCGGAAAAGGATTGATGAATGCAGAGGAATTGAAGAAGAGGGATGAGGAATTCATGTATCGGTACCTGGCGAGAAGTAAAGATGCGACGGAGATAGTGAGAGAAATCAGACGAAAGGAGTGTTCTCGTCATTGAGAGGGTTACCTGAGTAAATAGTTTGTCTTGACATATGCTATTGGCTATTAATTTGCGTTTTCCTTTGGCCGCAGGAGATCTTGTTGTTTCTGATTGGAGTCTTATCAATGATACAGCATGTGGGTCTTACACAACAGCAAACCGACAGCTTGACAGGAATGTCCAACGCATTTTGACTGATTCCAGAATTGTCAATCTCACCAATTCTTTGATTATTTCTAGCGCTTCCTAGTGCCAACGACACTCTGCAATACGACTATGTTCCTTACGGCCATTGTTTAGCCTTTCCCTGGAATTTTTAATCTTGGGAGAGTGGTGAGACGCTCAGCAAATAATGGAGCGAGGACTCTCTCTCAAAAACGCCACAAGAATTTGGCTTCCCTTGGCGGCAGACTCCTGGGCCTGGGCGGTGTCCAATTTTAAAATACAGTGATCCCTGCAATAGCCCAACTAAAACGCTGCAGTCTAGCCGCTGCGGTTGGCCGCCTGACACCCAATCCGCCTTAGCGGGCAATGCGCGCTGACTATTGACGGGCCCTTCGCCCGTTTTAGTCATGATCCCACAAGTTCTGATGCTGTCGAGGTTTTGGTTAGCCCCAGAGCTTAAAAGGCCTTTTTGGCACTTTGGCGATTGACGCGAGTGGCCACACCCCACTGCAGACGTACCAGAACAAGCCAGCACATGCTCACTTCGAAAGACCCCTTAATCGTGTGTGTAGCTTTCAGTGAATCAATCCGTTTGGGATTGTTCTGCGTTCCTGGAATCTCAAATGAAAGCGGACTTTTTTTGTAAACCCTTTCTCTCCTCTTCCTTTTCTCCCCAGACAAGCCAACCGATAGTATCTGTTCTCTTTTTACTCTGATTTTATTTCATTTCCGAAAGATCAGAGGCTTTCTTTCAGCCAACCAAACGGGCGACCCGTGAAATCTTTACCAACCGAACGGGTGTCAATTCCACATCTTGGCATCTTGTTCAACTCCCGCGTGTGCTTTCGAGCTCAATTCCAACATACGACAGCCACACACACACACCCAGGGGATCATAATAATGATGGCCAAAAACATCGGTCCTGCCCAGTAAAGCTCCCGCAGACAGAAGAGTAGAGCCTTCTGAACAGCCAGCAATTGGACTGCTCCCAAGGAAGGCGTGGGCCTTTGTCTCTCACCCCCTCTATTCCAAACATCAATTGGCTCCGTCAATCGACCGTTCTCTTTCGCAACATTATACATACATACCACCTTGTCCGGACAAGCCTGTCGAACATTTCTTATCTCTCTAGAGCCTCGTTATCCTCGGTGACGCACGCCGCACATCTTAGCTCCTCCGAATTTTTCCTTTTGTGTCAATTGACACCCTCAGAAAAGTGGTCGCTTATACTTTCTTCATACAAGCTTACCCGATATTTCCAGGATAAAACCAACACGGTGATGCCTGTCGTGGCATAAAGAAATCGAACAATCGAAACCCAGAAATTGAAACCTGTTTCACACCGTTGACACAGCTATAGATTACAAACGGCCAGGATCATTTCAACCCAACCCCTTTCAAAACAACGAAAAGATATTACTTCTCTTTCCGCCAGCAGAGTGTGCATCAACGGCAACGGTGCAACTCCCAACCACATTACTCAATGGCTTCAATCAGCCACGATGTAAAGGCTGTTGAAGCCAACTTCGATCCATATTCCCCTATACAACAACAGCTCAGCCCTTTTGACGAATGCGACTCTCCCACCCCAAAAAGTCTATCACACTGGGAGACGCAAGACACCCTCCCACCTTCGCCGAACCCATGTCTTCTTCCCCCTGGCAGCCCAGCAGGTAGTGATTTCGATCCTTCGCGTGGAGCAAAGCCATTTTCTCCGTTTTACACACACCCAACGACCCGCACATCTCTCGAACAAGTGAGAAGTGAGGCGCAGGCATGTTGCCAAGGATTCAAACTGCACGACGCAGAGAATGGCTATCAGGCGCCCATTAAGCCATCAATGGATTGCCAGGGAAGTGATAGAGGGCTGTGGAGGGTTGGCCCAAACAACGCACAGAAGAAGTCCAAATGGCTAGGAAGGCTTAGCCGGAAACAGAGACTTGTCGTCAAGGTGCTGATTGCGTTATTTATCGCTGGAGCTATGGTCGGAATAGGATTGGGTATTTCAATTTCTCTCGGTGGGGGGGTTTGGAAATCCAAAAACCAGCAAGCGGAGATTCCAAAGCCAGGATGATTGGGGACGTCGGATTCATAGAGGTATGGATATAATGCGCGACTGAACTATTGGCTGGACGCAGTTTTCCCAGATGGGTTAGCTGACAAATATGAAAGGGAAAAGTCATGCTGCATGTTATTTTAACTTCTTTTCCTTTGGGATATTTTCGATGCGTCTTCATTCGCGATGCATGCGCTGTCATTCGCTTCCAGTCACACTCATTCGGGGTCCCCGTGCTGCGGCGCGGATATCATAAAGTACGCCTTGTTCTCCTGCCAAAGAAGCTCG
Organism: Histoplasma ohiense; assembly: GCA_017607445.1. Classification (NCBI taxonomy): domain Eukaryota; kingdom Fungi; phylum Ascomycota; class Eurotiomycetes; order Onygenales; family Ajellomycetaceae; genus Histoplasma; species Histoplasma ohiense. The sequence continues at coordinate 6,941,057 of JAEVHH010000001.1, forward strand.
GATTCAATAAAGCAGCTGCTTCATATTCACTTGTAGGCCAGAATTGGCAGAGGGATTTGACTAGGAATGGTCATCGGCTGCGAAATGTTAATTGGGAAGTGATATTTGGGATACACGGGCGTTCTCTTCATCTTTTCGTTTTTCTTTCCATTCTTTTTTTTTTTTTGCCTCTGTTCTTCTGTATGTTAATGGGAAGTGAGCAACTGACTACATTTCCCAAAATGGGTTGTTCATCATACATGCATTCCTGGCGTTCATGGAAGTTGTCAGTCTTCTCAAAGCAACGGACAGTCCTCATTGCAAACACAGCAATGGTACCGTAACCAAGTTGAAACTCGATTCACTCATGAATAATGATACACAAGCGAAAGAATAGAAAAGAAAGATCGTGAAAAGCATCGGTTCTTATCCAGTGGTATTCGGCACGTTAGTATCCAATCACATGAATATCGGATAAATATACATCCTTCCCGATAACCATCAAATCACATGATCCACAAGTGTGCTACAAAACCGCTCCGAGTTCAACTTTTTTGTTTCCTTTTTTTTTTTCTCCTTTTCTCTCTTCATCAAAAAGTGAACAGAACCAGCCACGACCGTCGTTCTCGAATAACCCCACAGCGATGTGTTGCCATGAGGCCCTTCCTTGGGTCTCAGTGGTTCTGGAGAATGAATATCGTACAATCCTTGATAGGAAGTTTCTTTCCCGTTGATACTACGGGTCCTCTTCATTGAGGGCGATGGGAAGGGAATGTCGATGATGGGATACATTAAATCAAGTTACATGGACAGAATACCCCCTTTGTCCCCGTTCTCTTTCATGGTGAAAAGAGCTGGGTGACGGGGTTGGAATCGGCAATGCGTTGGCGTTGGCGTTGGCGTTGATATCGGAGCCTAGTGGGAAAAACGTTGTGCGTGTTTGATGATCACAATTCCATGTCTGACTATTTGTTTTGTATGGTCTGGAGTGAAGATGCGATTTTCATGCTCTGCAGAGCCATGTGTATCTTTGTCCCGCCTGGCTTGTGGTTGAGCTGTGGTTGAGCAGTCATCGCCACCGTCAGCCGTGTCTGGTTTTTGTGTGCCTAGAGAGGTGAAGGTAGCCCTGACTGCCTACGAAGTCTGTTGAGGCAAATATAGGATTGAATATTTTGGTATATGAGCAAATTGTACAAAATATATAAATTGTAATACTAAGTTAAGTGAGGATAAATTGGAAAGAAAATAACTACTGTTAAAGATAAAATGATGTGCCTGAGATATTCTTTATACTTATATATGAAGTGAGGATTACGTTACCGTTTGTTTAGGTTCAGTCAGTCACTCTCACCAACTACTGTTCAAGCTGGTTTGTTTGCATGAACGAATCTACGATCAAATCAAAGAGATGGGAAACTAAACGAGCCTGAAGATATGGCGCAGCATCAACGCGCACGGATGAAGCATTGTCAACCATTTCAGAGCAGCAGAAACATCCGACAATGTGTATAGTCACCTTTTTCTCGTTTGCTCTATGTATGAATACTGCCTGTCGGAGCTATCTCAGGACACACCCCTACGCACCTTCTATGATTTTATGGGCCTAGATGTCTCTACAGAGCATGATCCTGATTTTGAGCACGAGGAAGACTAGCTGGGTAAGAGCTTAGCTAGCTTCGCACACTTCTCACTCGATAATAAATTTTTTTCATACCGTATCCGTGAGCTCGATTTACAGGCGTGCTTGTCTTTTTATAGTCGAGGCTTCTGGCCCTGCGCACTATTCAACCATCCCCCAGCACATCGCTCGATATTCCAAAGCGTTCATGGAAGGCATCATGAATTTCTTCTAACACCAGATCGGATATCAGTTTTCGAGGCATCTGCCACATCCGCGACCACCATCGCTGTGTAGTCTCGCGTCCATTTGACCAGAGAGAAGCAATAATTCGATTGACTCAACAGGGTGATAATGCTCGAGATGATGAAGGCAACTAGCAGAGGGCAATCATTTGTGTATCTTGAGGTAGCTCACATCATTCCACATGCCCTAACGCAAGCCGATGCAAATGGCCTGTTGGTGGGTCACCCTATCTAGAATGTCACACGGTTTCCTTTCTGGCCTAACACACTGTCTAGGGTGATTCTGAACAAACAAAAAAAACAAAAAAACTGCACTCATGATTCTTAACATGCTTGACTGTGGTGTCTCCCATGTTGTTGATGGGTGTTAATGCAAAAACGACCACAATTACTGTAGAGAAAGTCTTCTTCTTCACAGACACTAAAAATATTTGATCAGAACTTTTACATATCAAGAAAGATCCATGATTAATCTTTCAAAAACATACTCTTCAAGTTCACTGAAGTTGGCTCAATACTCTCAGCTGAGCAAACCAAGATACTGCTACAACAGAAAGAACTCAAGGAGAAGATTGCTGTAATCGCAGCTAAGGATCTTTAAGATTAAGCAGTTGAAAAAGGACCAATGGGTCTTTGGCAAAGAGGGTGAAATACTTGGAAACAACCAATGCAGAACTTATTGGTCGAAATACCTCCTTGAAAGCTGAGGTATCGTCCGCCTTGCATCCCCTTCTTCTAGCAGATATCGTTGTCTATACGGCCAACAACGGACACTGGGCTTGCAGACAGGGCCTCTAGTGTGAGAAAGCAAACAGAAATTTGTTTCCCCAGAGCCTAGGAGAAGGCTCGCGGCAGAGCTGCACATGATGTTAAATGAGGATGGAGAGAAGGACACTGAGACATTTATTATTATGTTCTTTTGACTGATAGTCGTTCTTTTCCTCCATGGAACTGTTTTACGTTCAAAGGCTCTTGCAACCTGCTCTTTCCATTGTTATTCACGATCTGGCTTCATTTCCAGACAATTAGCCTTCTTCAGCCTCATGTGCGGGACAAATAATGCGCCAGCTGCATCATCATCATCATCATCATCATCATCATCATCATCACTGCTGTCCCCAGCCTGGAAAGGACTCTTCAGTGCTATTGTTATTCACAAACCGGTATGCCTGTGTTGGTGGTGGCGGATGGGAACAACAGCGTCGTTGAATGACGATGATGAGAGCAACGAACGACGGGGAGTATAGAAAGATTGGAAATGGCACCATGTTGTGTTTGTAGTGATTGAGCTGTGAAGAGGAAAATGCAATGTTTATTGCATGGATTCTTTCCAGCTTGACCAAAATGAATACAGCGAAATCAACGTAGATGGGCCTGGGGGGGGGCGGGGGTGGGGGGAGATAATGGGACTCGGGCAATGATTCATCTGGCATGGCGAGCTGGGTGACTTTTTGAGGGTAACTCAGAGATCAATGTGGACGGACGATCTCATCGGCGAATCCCTTTTGGCTCATTGTGATCATGGGCCGGGCCTATTCCCATGTTTTGCTCATTGTGGTTCACAGGACACAGCGACTTCGTCACTTCATCTCGTCCACAGCCTGTCACTACTAGAGGAGCGAGAGGGCAACGGCGCGAAAAACAAAAAACTCCGGACGTTCCCTTGACAGGTAGTGCATTTGCTGCTCTGAAGTTGAGGATAAAAGGGAGGGCATTTTGACGCCAGGGTAATCTGCACTGATCACAACAATGCACGCCAGCAGTGCTGCGTATCGCTGGTGATACGAGATTTGGGATAGAAGGCAATGCTCCATTCATGTCGTTGTATGAAGGAAAGGACCTTTCATCCCCAAAATAGAAACCAAAAAATAGTTCCTCCAAACATCATATTGCGCTCTTGACTTGAAGAAGCTGGACTTGATAATTGTCCAATCAACTCAAAGCATAAAATTAGGGGTGGATTCAGGAGTGTTTCGGCACAGAGGAAACAGGCGAAACGGATTTGAGAACGGTTTCAGGTTTCTATTTCGAGCACTTGAAACGAGGGGGGGAGCAACTTGCAGAATTATTCTGCAAGGGATGGCGATGTTTCGAATGGTTCACTGGTCCATGGGAAGAATGGGCTAGTTTCATGCTTCAGGGCCCAAAATTAGAAACAACTCTTGAGCCCGAGACTAACCGGCTAGTCCGCTGTGGCTGTACGGGGACCATGGAGCTTTGGCCAGCCAAGGTGTGTTCGGCCTTCGAACAGGAGGAAGCTTCGCATTGACCATTGCATGGCGGTGAAGCTGGATGGGATTCTTTCATTCGAGCATAAACAAAACCCCAATGATAGTGATAACCTTCTCGCCGTCCTAGATGGGAGACACCAAATCCCAGCGGATGGGTAGAGATAAGCTATTCATGCATTGAAGGTGGCTGGGCGGATTTTTTTTTTTTTTTTTTTTTTTTTTTTTTTTTCATGTCATACAGCTCGATGTGCATAGCTGAAGCGCGAAAGAGGAGTCAGCCAGTGAGGAGATCATCGTAGGATTTTCAGAGAGCCGGGGTAGAATACACATACCGGCTGCTGGCGCCGTGGGATGTTGTTGAAGGCCAATGCCAGTCTGAGATCCCCAAGTGCGAGCAACATTACTGGCTGATAAATGTCCCCGAAATAACTAGCTATGGGGAAGAGCGCGACAAACTTGAGCTAGGAGGAAGGGCATCATGCCCATATGCCGTTTATGGGGGGACACAAAAGCGACGCAGCGTTGAGAATCCCAAGCACAGGCAGAGACAGACGGCGTTGGCGTGTTGTCAACCACTTACTTGGTGCTGGTCCAGCCGCCGAGATGGAACAACAACCCGTCCCAAGCACGCGCTGGGTGAGTCTCCAAGCACGAACCAGAGAGCGAGGCTTGGAGTCGCTGTTGCTTATCCTCGACATATCGACATACCCGTGGCACGAGAGGATCCGGCCGACTCGTCAATTGGCCATTACGGGCCTGTCGAGCAGATATTTATCCCGTTTTTATCAAAAAAGGGCCAGTATATGCCCAAGCTCTGCGCGGGGGGAAACATCAAGACAGACATATAGCAGGCGTCTATAAAGGTGGATGAAGGGCTGTGGAATCGAGCCTGAGCAAGTTATAGAAGCTCTGCCGTCCAGAGAACTATGGGAGTTCAAATGCTTGATCATTGCATCTGGCGACCGAATTCCTTATTCCTGTCCTGAGCCCACTTAACTATCCAAAATTTGAGCCGAACAAGTTTGTGTCAAGCTTCTGTGCATCACCCTCCTTCCAGCGCACCGAACCTCTGTGACTTGTCCCATTGTTGTGAAGGCAATTCTAGACATCTCAGGGCGGCCCCACAATCGACAGAGTTTCTTCCCGTGCTGTCTGTTTGTTGTTTAGCCTCCGTCTATTGTTCTTTGCAATTGGTACGTCTCCATGAGCGTGGATGCGACTCCGATCCTCGCCCCGTCTGTGAACCCTTTTGGGGGCTGATAATTGGTGATTTACTGCGTAGTGCCTAACTCTCCTATCAAGCCAACCCGATTCCAGCAGAACCTGCTGCGGCTTGGGGGCAACAGCCGTCACCCATCAGTGCCGTCACCACAGTCGCCCTGCACGACCGCAAGTGTGATCACTGGCTCCGTGGTCGATTTGCAGGCGTCTACATCCAATCGCTGCGCCGCATCGCCAGTCCGCCGCCGTCGACCCTGGGCGAAGCTAGGGCTTGCACCACCGCCGTGACTAGGCTCTTTGCATGTTAGCGGTTGCTAAACTTGGCCCCTGAAGCGTGCTACTGAAACCGCCGAGTTGCTGCTCGGCCTCGCACTGGCCAGATTTACGCGCCGACCCCCAGTTGCATCAAGCAAGCGTCATATCATCTTCACGCCCGTCCCCCCTCCATCGTCCAAAGGGAGGAGAGCGGCACGCAAGGGCGGAGTACCCTGTTCGGCTTTGGTTGGAAAGTCATTTTTCTCTTCCATTCCTAAAGCCGTCGCATGCAGCGAGTTTATGTGTGTTTGCTACACTCGGCCTCCCTCCAGCAGTCTGTTATTAAAGCTCGCTGCCGCCCACCTACTTTACCTCTTCCCTTCTGCGGTCTCGCTCCCCAAGGCTTCTTGACCTCCCAACCCTCTGGTGTGGCCCTTGATTTGTACTCTCTTCGTGCCCGAGACATTCACTTGTTGTATCGGCCGTCTACTCTCTTCATTGCGGATAGTCAGTTACAATCATTGCCGTCACCATGCCTCCTTCTTCGAAGCCCACACTGCCTCCCATCTCTACTTCAAAGTCTCCAACTTTCCCCTCTGAACTTCACCAGAGTCCCGTGCTACTCATGGGGAAGTTGGAAGGTATCAAGCAGGAGGATTCTCTGCAGAAAACACCCATCACACCCCCTGTGGCATATGCAGACTTCCTCAAGTCAGTCACTCCTGTCTTGACTAGCCCGATGAGAACTGGTTCGTCCGTCCTATCCGAGAGGAGCTCGGGACATCCCTCCCCAACCACTCAGCCTTCAACTGCTAGCAGCACATTCTTCTGTTCCTGCGATAGCCATAAGCCGCACAAATCACCCGCTGCTTCCATTCCCCCACCATCCCCTTTTGCACACCCAAGATCCGCCAGGACTCCCAAATCGTTGCGCGCGCTCAGGATACCACCGTCCCCCAGCATGCGCTCACCCATGAGTGCAACATCTCCCAAGAGTGCATCGTGCACATCAGCGCGGTCTCAGTTTTCTCCGTCAGACTGGTGCGGCTCGCCAGGCGCTCGCTACTTCGATCCTCCTCGAAGCGCATCTGGACGATCTGTTTGCGTTCGACATGTTGTCACCCGCACAGTAACCTACAAACGCACCCCACTGGATCCAGCGCCAAAAGGCAAGCGAAGGAAAACAAGTGAATAAATTAGTCGGAGCGAAACAGAATTATTGTTTACTCATTCCATATTCTTCCTTGCTCGACAGCACTTAACATCCCTCTATAAACATTACTCGAACACCAAACCACCCACATATCCCCTCCCAACCTATCATTCTACCTCGCCATCATACCTCCGACCGGTTCTCCTTGAAGTCAGCATATTTTTGCTATGCAATAACGCTATTGTCGCGCGTCCTCAGTGTATTAATCACACTACACCACAGGCACAAAGGAGTGCCTCGCGCGTATCACACACCGACATTGATCCGATCAGAAACTAACTACCCGACAGCCATGCGCATCCTCATCACCCTCACTCCGGATGTTTTCGTCCCAATATGACGAGCTTTCTCTCCCCCACCAGTTCTCTCTATATTCCAGGCAGGATTTACCCTGGACTTGCATAACCATCCTTCTTTACCTTAACTTTTCTTTGCTGCTTTCTGCACTAACACCAGGAGTTTTGGATTATATGTATATATATATATATATATACATATATGGCCCGGTGTTCTGGTTTTGGTGTGGGATATGATATGATTTCTTTTCGATGAGGTGTTGGGTTGGGCTCCAGGTTGTTGGATTTCTACCATTATTACCATATTCTAAGATGCAGCCACAGCAGAGGGACGTGCTTGTATCTATGTGATATTTTGATCTCTCTCCACGACGCTACTTTTGTTCGTCTGTCCTGCACCACTCTAGTTTCCTTTTGTATTGAATTTTTTGCCTGCTACCGTCATGTCATGACCTCATTAGCCGGGGGGGATATAGCTTTGCATATTTACGTACATATACCTAGGTTTTCTTGTTTTCTTGTTTTCCTTTGCTTTTATCAATTTACACCGTATATAAATACAGCTCCTGTTTTCTGGCGTGGAAGGCACCACTGCTGGCCTGAAATAATGTATCTACTGGAGAATGTATCTGCTTCTCTACCTTTATAATGATAATGATCAAACCATTAGCTATATAGAACCCGGTAACACGAAACCGCAGCAAAGGCAGGCATGAAAACATTCAAACCGATAAACAACTATTCCTCATACAAAAATAGGAAGCCTATATCTGTGTCACCCACAAAACACCTGTCAACCACACAGGCGCAAAGGCAAAGCGTCCACAACCAACGGTGAGAATAGTCCATATCATGCTATCGATTCCCCCCAATGATTGATTGGCTAGTATGGCCACCAGCAAACAAAAAAAAGGCAATCTCCACCCGCTAGAGTTTGTAATACATTCTTATTCGCCAGACGTTGGGTTTTAGCCCTAATTTCTGCGTTACGCACTACGTACTGCGGATGTTGGAAAAGTATCTTTCATGCACACGTCGAGGCCATGACGAATGGGCGAACCGGTTCATCTCTCCGTAGCGTGAGATCTGCATTTCGTTGGCTTTTGGGCAGGGAACCGGATTCGCGGTGTCGTTGGTGTTTCTCACTTTGGGGGTTGCACAGGAGCAAGCAATGCATTTTGGTCGGCGCTTAAAATAGCATCCAGTAGAAAATCAAAAATCGACAGCCCATTTTGATCTGCGGATTTTTTCAATTCAAGTTCCTTTTTGCCTTTCCTTCCCCCTCCACCCCCCCAACAGAGAAGAAAGGTTATTATTCCACAGTGGACTTTCGTTGAATGTGTAACAGTTGCTCCAACACTACCTCTCTGCCATGCGTTATTATTATTGGTTATTGCTGGTAGCTATATAAACTGTGATTGAAGAGGGTTCAATACATGTCAAACGATTCGGCCTTGAAACAACGGGAAATAATAAGAGTAGTGGGGGAACCATGGATATATATATTTATATGTATCACCTCAGCGCCCAGCAGGCGAGAGGAACAATCATGGGGAGAGATGCTTTTGTTCTCAACCGTGGGTTTACTGGGATAATGGCGTTTATCACTCGCCTCGTGATATTTTTTTCTTTTTTTCCCTCTGTGTTTGGTGGGGGGAGGAGGGAAAGAAGATAGCGAGCGCTTGGGGATTGTATAGGCATACGCTCTTCTGTTTTTTTTAATATATTCCCTCCTTTACGTCTTTCCTCCCAACGGATGCAGAGGGGGCCAGAAATAAGAAGCAGCTAGGCGGAACATTATTGCAAAAATTAAACCAGCCCACACAGGGGCTTCATATTCACAAGTGTTGGCTATTCTTAATCACGGTCCTGATCGAATCCCCAATCCCCATAACAATGGCTGGCATACATACAACATCACTGAAGCTAAAGTAGAGCAGTCGATATTGATCTTAACATCATTTAATAATTGTATGTGCTGAGGTGCGGAATATGTAAGTCCTTGCAAACACTAGATAGAAACAGAGCAGCTCTCCCTGCCATGTACTGTGTATGCATAGACATTGCAATTTAACCGAGCACCTGAGTTAACCCTTTTTAAAACAACTTGTTGAAAAGACGTTTGTAATTTAAATGTAGCCTTCATAACATCCTAGTTAGTGTGAGTTGCTGGGTAAACATACGCCGTAAGTTATCAAAGCGTAAGATGATGTTGAGTAACTTGATTCTAAAGGAAACACATTTCAGGGTCCTGTGACTCCTGTCACCATATCGATGGTTTTCCTGCTAAACGACATCAACCTGGGCGAATAGAAACTGGTTATATCAGGAGGGCATCGCAGGATCTTCATATTTTCGAGTTCCCAAACTCTCAATGGTATCAGCGTATTATCGCCATTTCTATACCGTAAGGGCTAGAATATTATCTGGCTGCGCCGTTTGTTTCGCAGAGGTATCCCAACATCGGACAGAAGAAATAAAACCTAAGCAAAATTTCCGGGTTTGTCAGCTCACAAGTTGCCATTCGAACGATGTCATACAAGACGGTCACCGGAATCCGACGGGTGTTATTAGCACAGGGTGTTCCTCGATTGAATCATGTTCCCAAGCTCAGCGGCAAATATATCCAAAGAGGACCTCATGATGTTCAGAACAACAGTACGGAGATGAGGATGGTAAGTTCAAGACAGGAAGTTTGCTGGAATCTTGGAAACCCGCGGCTGCTCGCGCAGTGTGGGGTGTCGGTCTAATTTTAGGTGACGATGCCACGGAATCCAGTTTCTAGAGTTCCAATCGCATTGGTTGAAACGCAGTCCGAAGCATGCAGGCTTCCAGAAGCGCTGAATGGAAGTTGTTTCAGACAACAATAGCAATGGACTGGCGCAGTGTCGGTTCTGGCCACTAACGACTAGCTGCCGCGAGGGAGGGGAAACATTAATGAGCAGGATTAGCGTGGGCTTGTCACTGTTGTCCGTCGTGGAAATCCTCGCTGTCGCCTGGTATTTGTTTGAGGCTGTGAAGGCTCTGTCCCGTGATTTTCCTTTTCTTCCGCTTCGGCAGACCAGCGGGCTGTGAGGAGCAATTAGCATTTTTGTCCAAAGGACGTGGAGGTTTCGCGCGTTCTGTTTTCTGCTTAGTTACTCGCTGATTCTTGTCCCCTTTCTTTGCCCTTCCTGTCCCTCCCTTTTCTTTTTTTTTTGCCTGCTTGGTTGGAGGGGTAAAATCATGGCACAGCCATTTGCTCCGCCCAGCGATTCTGCCGCGTTGGAGACTCCCCGCGTGCCATCTCGATTGCTCTCCATAACTGCGCTGGCACGGTTCGAATTTGAGGCCGGCAAGGGTAATGAGGGAACCAAGATTTTGATGGTGGAATGGGAGGATGATGACCTCACAAGGTCTACAGGAACCTGGCATGTGTCCTGGGATGGCAAGCAAACGGTCCTACCTGCAGATGAACAAACGTCGGATCATATCCGGCGATGCTATTTCTTACTTTCTCCCGGCACCACCATTCCTCCTGTCGTCACTTTGGCCTACGAGCCACCGCCAAGCTCTGCTGCAACGGTTAAAAAACCCGATTCCGTCCAGGTGAACCCGCTACCTGCCATTTTCCCACCTGAGCTAGGAGCTACGGCGAGAGCTGCGGGCAAGAAAGGAGTGCTTCACACAATATGGGCTAAGAAGAGGCTGCAGGCTCTAGAGAAGGAGATCAAAGAGGAATCAAAGTATAACCTCGAGGGCGTGGCTCTGGAGATGGCCCTTCAAGAAAAAGAGTGGATAGAAACAAACTTCGGCGTTGGGTCACGTCTACCGCCCCTCCAAACAACAAATGTGTCGTCCCTGAATTCTGTACCTCTTAGTCCTACTACCCCTCTATCTCCTGGCGGTGGGAGAAAGCTCACTGAAAAATTGAAGGGCTTAAAATTGGGAACGAGTGAGAAGGATCTTACCCGGAAACCTCCACCAGGTAACGCCAGTCGTCTTCTCTGGATGCTTCGGCGTCGAGATCTCCTTGACATGCTGACCCCTTCCAATTTTTATTTAGCAAACCAAGCTGAATATTCAGCGTCCCATCCTCTGTCTCCAGAAGGCCCGGATGTGGCGATATCGTCGTTCAACTCATTTCGCCATACCCCCATCTCGGATCCCACGAAATATCCCATTCGAAACGCCATAGCCCACCTCCCCCCTGCTTCTATAAAAGCGCAGCAGGAACAACATATATCAGAAGGGGGATTTACCAGACTAACATCCCCAAAAATTGATCAGAACACGGATGACGGATTATTCGCGAAAGCTCTCAGTCCACGTTCTCCAGATATCCCACGAAGCCCATTTTCATTCTCCCCTGAAGAAACCATTCCCTACGCGAGGAATAAACTAAACGAATTATGAAAATTAAGTGTTTGTTCGATTTTACAACAAAGCAAAACATAACATAACAAAATAAAACAAAATGGGATGTCACAGTACTCCTACGTACTTCCAACAATACCTTTATCCGAAATGGAATAACAAAAGCGATTAACAATTTTTTCAAGATCCGAAAACCTGGGAAAAATTGGCAACCATACATCCACACACATGTACAAGCCCTTCTTTACTGCTTGCAGCCGTTCGCCTAACCTTTTTCCTGACTACATAGATGAAACCCTTACGTCTTTAAGACTTACCCTTTCCCCGAATGGCACGTTCACCGCAAATTTAATTTATCATCATCATTATTACCTCAGCTATCAGCTTTCAACGCCATCGGTATATCTCTTGTTTTCGCCTTCAGCATGTGCCTGTTGAAATTACTGGGAGGGCTATTCATTGAGTTATTTTTTTTTTTTTTAACTATTTAGCCAATCGCCGCGATGCGCTTTTAGGTTTTTTTTCTTTTTTTTTTTTTTTTTCTTTTGTTGGAATATAACGGGTATTAATTATTTACCCATCTACAATGTATGTCCATCAACACTCTATCAATTCATTTTATATTCTAATTCTTCGATTGCTGGGTTGAGGAATGGCCCAACGCCAAGTCCACGGGTATTTCAATTGCTTTTCCTAAACATTAGATAATTGCTATGGCCCGAATCGATGGGTATGGCAATGGCAGTAGGGCAGCAGTAGGGAAAATATGGAAGGTTTGCAAAAGAGCCCCAAGTTCAGCTTTTTGGCTTATCTTAATCCATATGTAGAAAAAAAAAAAAATCGCTCCGGTAAAGAATATCCATAAGGGAATCCAAAATAATAAGCGTAATAAGCGTTCACAGAAATTTCAATGATTTCCTGAAAGAAAAAAAGAAAAAAAAAAGTCAATTGAACATAATTGAGAGAAAAAAAAAAAAAAGGAAAAAGGAGAGGAAAACAGAGCTACTCGCAGTTAACCAGCAACTAACCACCACTTCGCCCCCGTTGAATAAATAATGAGCAAAATCACTGCTTCTTCTTTGACGACGCACTGCTATTCTGCCTCGCGACCTTGGGAGCGTCCTTCTTCGCCTCGTTCTCCTTGCTCAGGGCGTCCGCTTCCTGCTGCTCCTTGCGCTCCGCATACCATTGCCCAGCTTGCAAGACCAAAACACCTATCAAAACCAGCGCCAGAATGGTGTTACTTGCCGCCATGACCTTCAAGCTATCTTCACGACCGAGCACCTGATCCGACTCATCCTCCGGGTCCGGGACACCATAGTTACCCGACGAGACAATACGCAGGCCCTTGACGACATTGGCGATATAAACGATGACGCCGCACATGTAGAGGACGAGGCTCGCGCCGTCGAAGAGCATGTTGGATTCAGAGGGTTTGTAGAGTTTCCTGATGAGAGCGGCTAGGCCGAGGAACATGACGATGTGCAGGATGCGCGGGATGAGAGGCGGGGAGGCGTGCATGAATTTCAGGTGGCTTTCTAGGAATGCGTAGTAATCGCTGGGCGTGGGTTTGGTCGACCATAAGATCGGGTAGTCGTAGGGAAACATGGAGAATATTATCCCGAGGAAGAAGGAGGTGGCTGTTTTGTAATAATAACAATAACGATGATAAAATTAATCAGCGATCGTGAGATGATTCATTTGTTTGATGTTGATTCTTATCATCATTCAAGTGTAACTCGGCTGCACCTGATTTTGTGATGCCAATTGCAGTTTGCGAGCCACGCTCACAATGTGCGCTGATCCAAACTGAGATGAGTGGGTTTCCCGGGACTTACGGCAAACAATAAGGAAGGTCACAAAGGACCCAGCATTCGAAGTCATGTTTGTATTAGGTCAGGGCAATAGATACATATATTTATCTCAAATCGATGCGCATGGAAGTCAAAGCTGACTCAATTGGATTTCTAGGCGGCACTGAATATTATTCCTTGGTAGAGGACGCATGTACTGACGTTAAATCAAAGTTCTAACAAAGACGAAAGTTAGGATTCTGTTCTTGAGTGAATGCACCATGTAGTATTTTCCTTGAAGCATAACTTGAGACGAGGCTATTCACGGTGCAAGAACAAGGAAGCTTACCGATGTCCATGTACATGTACGTTGGTCGGTTAGTTTGCGACTAATGCCGTTGCGGAATCGTCGTCACCCTTCATATGCTCAGGATGATTAGATGATATGTAGGCTGCAATTAGTGGCAAAGCAGAATGTTGCCCATGGAAATATTGAGGCAGCATCTAGGATACGTGGTCAGTATAGTCGCTCATCAATCTGAAGTTTCTTGAAGACGTTGAAATGCGTAGACGTTATTTCCGACAAATCTCTAGCGTTGCGACGTCAGATCATCTTCAATTGGGTTAGTTAATTGACTAGTTGACTAACTAGTTTAAGGGTTGATTACTATTATATTAAGTAAGCCCTTAGGTCTTGGCGCGGCGACTCAAAAGGGCTCCGGCAGGGGTATACGACCACATGCAATCCAAACCCTCTGACAGGAACAAGTTCTTCGCGCGATGCAGCGTTCGCTCTAAGGAGGAGTCCAGGCATGAAGAAAAATCAAGAGATAGAATGTTTTCAAAGGGAAAATTGAGACGTTTACGCCCCTTCAGGGCAAACATTAAGACACGGACCTATTCAGCAGATTGGCGCAATGAAGACAGAAGAAATTCATCAGGGTAGCCAAGGAACATGAACAAGTTGGCCCTTCAGTCCTGGTGCAGAACCGTAAGATTGCTACTCTGCCTACGACTACATGTTTGTATTTCGCATTTTGATGACAAAATGCGCTTCTAGCTAACTAACATTCTGCGAGGATAATTCATGACACCATTACCCGCAAATCGTAATCAAACTGTTTTGCCGAAGAGAAGATATCGCACTGTATGGATCAGAGTACGCACCTCACCTATACAGTGGTGGGTCGGTGCATGAAACTTGGAAAATAAGCTTAAATTTAAAGATAAAAACCAAACTCTAATTGAGTGTTATTATTGCTGAAAACATAGGGATGTTGTTGGTTATTACGCTTCAAAGGACTGAGCATAGGATACAAGCACATACACTCTGTACAATTGGACTTTGAAGAAAAGGAAGTAACTTTACTCATCAGTGAAGGCAGCCTCAAACATTCAGGCTTAACGAGTGAAAACCTTCTGCATCGAGGGATACACTGACACCTTCAAGACATCAGCCAGCACCGGCTTCTGATTCTTATTCGTCCCGTACCGCAGGTTCTTTATAGGCCTGGGATCTCTCTTTTTGAACCAAGCCACGTGAACGAAATCAATGCTGACCTCGAATCCTTCACCTTGATCATGCACCATGATTGCGGCCTGAGGGTGTTTCAATTTGCCATCGAGGCTGACTCTCTCCTCTGGACCCCATTTGCCTCCCAAGTTGGTGTTAAATACGATCTGGCCCTCTGCACGACGGAAGGAGATCAAGAACAAGGTATCGTTTCCATTCTTGAAGGTCACCTGGGTGTTGTCGATGGTATCTGTCTGAATCTGGTTCAAGTCCACTGAGGTAGAGTCGAGAATTATCACACCGTCAGCCGTGAGGTCGGATTTAAGGTCGAGCGAGCTGTTCAGATGGAGCCCTGCTGATGGAGGAGCAGGACTAAAAAGAGGGTTAGTGAAAAGCATTCATGAGAATTAGCTTCGAGTGGGAAGCTTACGGGTTGGTTGGTGGCGGCGCTGGTTTCTTCTTCAGCTTTGGATCGAGAGCCCCATCAGGGCCACCTGCAAGTGATGGAATATCGCGGAAGCCTTTAAATCCGGATAGTATGGTTGCATCTTTGTGGTGCTGGGCGGTATTGAAGGAGCCAAGAACTTCAAGCTCAATTTTTTCCATCTCGAACCTGCCCAGTTCCCTTCCACGCTGTTCGCTGGTTAGTGTTTGCTTCGAAAGTGTGGGAATTGTAGGGACATACCTGGTAAAGTCTCCAGTACAAATTTTTCTGGAGAAATTTGGTAACAGCAGCTTCGTCCAAAGATGCCAAGATCCCCCTCTTAACACATTGCACAAGAACATATGTAATCGAGAGATAAGAGGTGGCCTTCGAATCGGTTGCTTCTACGGAAGTACAGTTACTGCAGACTTCCTTCCCATCGACAATCGACGGGAAGCTGAAATTGTAAACCTCAGTAACATAGTCACTTTCTGGGGTTCTGGGCTTCCCATCGCCTGGAGCTAGATATATTTTGATAGTGAAGGGGTTTCCACCCAATGCATACCTGTATACCATTAGCTCAAGATCAACCAAAGGATAGGCTAAGGTAGTGTGCACTTACTTCTTGTATCGGACGCTAAATGCAAAGTCGTTTGATTTAACTCCATCATCTGTCTTGTCGCCGAGGGCAGGGTTCTTCAGCAATTCAGTTCGTGAAGCTCCATACTTTTCGTTGATTATTTTCCTGATATCAGTCACATGTAGGTCCCTGTTATACGCCCCTCCGGCATTGTATTTCGCGTCCCATGTTTGCAACTCGGGATACGTATAGCCAAAGTTCAAAACGTCTCTAGCACCCTCAGGGGTCCAGCAAGTGCCCTTTGTGTCCGTATGGAAGGGACGAAGTTTCGTCTGCGGCGTGATGGTATCTGCAAGTCCAATGGCCTCTTGAAAGAAAGTGTTCTTGTCTGCAGTTTCGAACCATTTGTCTGGATTCAAAGCCTGCCAGATGGCCCACATCCGATCAATGTTGCTTCAGATGCTGTTAGTTACTAATTGGCACGTTATCGAACTGGGAAACAAAAAAAAAAAAAAAAAAAAAAAAAAAAAAAAACTTACCAATGGTGAAGCCAGAAAAGAGGGTCAAATGTTGCCACGGGAATTTCTGACATATGCCCAGTATAATTACCTCCCACCCAGCCATGGACGTTGTTATGGATATATTCGAGATTGATATCTTTGCTGATGTCATCTTGTCCTTTAGCACGGAAAGTGGTAGCGAAGGAAGGGTAATCCAAGGGGTGTGTGAGCAAACGGTACACCATTTCGGAAGCGGCTCCGTATTTTCCATCTCCCATCCAACCTGGGCTTTTGAGCGCAATCCCGACCTGGTTGTTGTTTACCACGCCGTTTTTCCAAGTTTCGGATTCAGGATTTTGGCTATCTTCAATATCAGGGCTTCTACTGGTTCCGATACAAGGTCCGAACTGTACGCACTATTAGCCTATAATCCTCAGCAACAGAGAACATGCAGATTACATGCATTAAAATACATCCCCTTCCCACCTTCCCCTGCCCAAGGGTCGAAGACTTGACCGACTCCTTCGGATAGAAATGGCTCGTTTGTTGACATTTTAAATTGGTAGAGAGGGTTTTCCACTCTCTCTCGTTTCCCATTGGGGGTTGGGATAGTAGTTGTCGGGTATTTGGCGAGTGTGGGAACTCTATGGTTGATGGCCCAATCCCAGAATGGAAGTCTCCAGGAATCCGCAGCTTCCTTGAGTCCGGCTTGCTTATCCTTTGGGAACTTGGGGATGATATCCGAGATCATGTTTTCGTAAAGAAGTTGCTGTGCTTGTCAGGTTAGATCTCACGGTTGGAAACCTTTAAGCAAGGAGTTTCAGGCAAAGACATACCTCCAACAATGCAAGATAGGGACGATGCCATATTGGGAAAAGGATATTGTTATGAGTGCAATACCCCTTGTCTTTGATATCTGCCAAGTCGGTGTCTGGCTCATCGTATGGAACGTATGGTTGGCCGTGGATCCCTGAGAACATGGTTAATAATTACATTACATCGTTCACTTATACTGTTGATATTAAACACTTACCAGCAACTTGGAAAAAGGAGCCTCTCTCTCGAGGAGACGTATTCATCAAATTGCGCCATGCCATCACAAACAAGTCTACCTGATCGGCATTTGCCTTGTTGTTGCTCCATTCGTCAATTTCTTGACGGATTGGAGCTTTCTTCTGGTCAGGAACCGTCCCTGCTTTGATACCGGTAATTGCGTAGTACTCATAGGGACGTTTGCTGAGGTATTCGGGTGGTTTATAATTGGTTCCGGCCATCTTGGTTGACGGAGCGTTTTTCTCTCTGGATGTGTGTGACGAATGGTTTTGAAGGGATGGGCTTTTGGAGGGACCTCCGAATATTTGGCGAAGCATAGAGGAGATTTTAACAGGGCATTTAGAACTTAGGAAACTGGAGAATATATAGCTTGCCGATGGTAAATGAGAGCACGATAGATATGGGACCCGAAAAAAAAAGAATCACTCTTTTGTATCTCGTCCCATGGCCTGGCCATCATGTTTTTCTCAATTTTGGACACAGAATGGAAGCAGCCAATTATGATTAACGGCTAGACGTCCAAAGAGAGTTGCGGGGTCGTGCCGGGATGCGCAATCAATACTCATCTTTGATGAGATCTCCCCGCTTCAAGGAGAACGATGATGGCGGCATTCTGAAGCTCGCTTTGGTGGCTTGGAAGGATGCCTGAACATAGTCCCATCACAACACAAGTGATATTCAATGTGCTATTTTGAGTAGAGTTACTAGCACCATTTCTTCAAGCAAATTGAGGGAGCATGGGATGCATCCCTTGCTCCAGTCGAGAAGCTCCGTGTATTCTGTGGCTGGCTAGACAGACCCAAGTCACCAATTGTGTTCAGCCAAATGCTTCATACCCATGCTTCTGCACGCAGTTTCTCCGGCGAAGTTGAAAACCAAAATTGGTTTGTTGGGCGATTTGAATGTCGTCTGGAAGTGGAGCTTGCGCTGCATCTCCCCTAAGCTAGGCCCAAATTTCGGTCTGAACCTCGGGTCATCGTCTAAAATTTAGCCCGCTTGGTGAAGAGAGCCATGATCATCAATCCTAACTAGATTGAGTAGATGAGCTTCACCGTCTAACTGCTTTGGACCTAGAGCCTGCTTGACAATCCAATGAATCCAGGTCCAGAATGAGAAACCTGCAGGATTCAGCTGTGATTGAGCAGGAGATATGAGACTTAGGGCGCCATGAACGGGGAGAATTTTCCGCACAATTCTTTCCCCGCCAGAGAGTTGGAAATCCCGTCGGTCCGTCCCGCTGATATTGAGGTTTACTTTGATCTTTTACGGAATACAACTTGTGGGACTGCTCCTGCCGATCCTCTGCAAGAATGACGATGAGACGAGCAAGCGAGGACTGTCCACAACCAGGTAACTCTCTCACATCGTGGATTCGTGGATCGATCACAATCCCCCCCCCCCGCGTCATTGAGATTGTGGTTGACGGCGAGGAGCTGAAGAAGTAAGCTCCAATTCTCCACACCCACATTTTCCTATATTTCAAATTTGGGCCCTAGCCAGCCCTTTCATTATCAGCTCGCCCACTGTTATACTACTCGTTTGGCAATTTCGAATCGACGATTATGCCTGAATTGGCTCAGATGTCATTGTATTGTTCCAACATACCCTGCGATTTCCCTGCTCTGATACGTCTCGCAAAACGCAAGGAACTTTCAGTCTATTCACGGTTTTTTCCTCAGGTCACTATTCTGCATGCATATGCATACCCAAATTAAGGTGGTCTATCCGTATATTCAGAAAGCTCCACCGGACGCCACCTGGAAAACAGCCGAATTCATCGACAACTTGGTCCCTCGCTATTTTCACAACATTTATTGCGTCAAAATTGGCTCGCTTGGACGGCTCACATGTCAACCCTGTCTGGATTTTCATCTGAATAATACTTATCGACCTATCTGATCTAAAGTATGAAGCGCCAACTTCGGGCAAGGACCTTTAAGTTGGCAAATGCTCACATGAACCCACTGTGCTTGAGGACATCTTTTACCTAACCACATTTATGAATTTAGGGTTCAGGGCTTGAGATACATCTCCATACCATGCAGCAGATGCATATTGAAGATGCAACAGCAGATCACCTATTTCGAGTTCACTCCTAAGGGCCACTTAAAGATCTTATATCTACTCTTTTTTAAGAAAACGACGAAAAAATATAAAAAAAAATAAAATCGGTGATCACTTTGTTTACATTGTTATGAAGCGTATCGGTTCAACGCTCACTTTT
Source organism: Histoplasma ohiense (assembly GCA_017607445.1). Classification (NCBI taxonomy): domain Eukaryota; kingdom Fungi; phylum Ascomycota; class Eurotiomycetes; order Onygenales; family Ajellomycetaceae; genus Histoplasma; species Histoplasma ohiense. The sequence goes on from JAEVHH010000001.1 coordinate 6,960,558, forward strand.
GCCCTTCGATCTTCCTTCTTATCTAGTTCATTGTTTGACCCGATAGCAGTTGCTTTTCACCTTGATTTCGATAATTTGATAAGTTATTGTGAACATTGCCAATCGCGGAGAAGGAAGCAAACTTCATCTCGAGTTCACTTTTGATCCAAACGAGTTATATACCCTCCTTTTTGCTTTGTCTCAATATCCAGAGTTTTTCAACTAAGCTGTGGACACCATGCATATATTTTCATTAAAGCTCCAAATCTCTTCCGGAATATACTAGTAAATGACAAAAATTGGACGAAATACTGGCCAACCGCACGGAATCCAGTTCCAGAATGCATACTAGTATCAGTTTGTTTGGCCAAGTTCCACTATTGCATTTCAGAGGGGAAATGCTCACAAGCTGTAATATGATGCATATTTTGCCTAATTTTTCCTTGGACCCACCCATTGTATGTTATTGAGATATAATCTGTGGTAGAATTGAACAAGCATCCCAAGAAAATAAGGTTATTGTTTGAGTTCCACTAGTCTAAGTCAGGCTAAAGGGATCAACAAGCAACGACGACCTTGAAGTTTGTGTGATGGAACATCTGTCCTACAGCAAGATGCCTCTACATTCAAATTCAGTTATAACCTCCAATCTTTTGAACGAACCAGGTTATCGCAGACCAGGATTCAAAGAGTGGAAAGCTGAATGTTTCGGGAAAACCAATACTTCCAAGAGTGTTGTTGTTCAATGTACCACATGAGAGAAAAGAATTATTCATGGAAAATATAATGCGGATATTACAACATTTCTGCCTCCCGGTGCTCCCTTCCGACGATCTCTCTTTCGAACTTCACTATGCTTCCCAGAGCTTTTTGACTCCTGGTTTCACTCTGAAGATGGAATGAGGTTAGGACCTGGCGGGAAAATAGTATATATTTATTTGATGCTCCTGAAGATATCGACAATGAAGTCTCGTTCATCAGTCAATGGGATACTCCACGAACCAAATACAATGTATCTGCTGTCACAACTCCAGACGTTGAAAGATGGTTTGGACTAAGCTATCTCAAGGCATTCTACCATGGCTTGCCATTATTGACAAGCTGGAAAAATGATAGTGTCACGAAACGGGATTCGAAGTCCAAAAGTAAACAAACCGAAGGACCTCCCGGTATTCGAGATTTAATAGCACAGCAGAATGGCGTTGTGAATTTAGACACTTCGCTTCACCAAACAACATCTTTCCCTACCAGCCAGACCTGAACAACCTTCTTGATGCTGTAAGAAGCAAAGAGTGCTCACCTGCTGATGAGGTAGGATGACACCTTCGTCTTTTGCAGTTGGGATTTGGAGTCAGCGGTGTTGCAGTTGTTTTTACATCAAGAAATGACCGGATCTTTGACGGCAAGCACAATATCCACCGCGAGCAAAGCTGGTCAGATCACTTTATCAATGCTACGAAGTTATCGTCCTGGGGAGCCACTTCAAGGCCGAAGAAGCGAGCCAAACCCCCCAACCATCAATCAGCCACGATGAGATCCATTCTTTTCACAACATATAGGGTTAGGGAGGGTTGGGGTTTAGACTAAGGGGAGAACGGACAAGATGTGAAATGTGTTCTTCATGTTGCAATTTACTGATGTATCGCCGTTGTTTTATGCTTAGATTTCGATCTCCCGGCTTTCGGTGAGATTTATATGACATATTCGTATCCATATCGCAATCCAGTGTGAACTACAGCAATTTATGTAGAGAAGTGCGGAAAATAAGTCCTTGCACCCACTAGAAATATAAATCTCAAAACCGGAGGTTAAATACATCCACTCCTCATGGTGGGTGTTATGGGGCCTTGTTGCATAGCTGGAACAGCCAAACTTTAGACCGTCAACCCCTAAACGCACACCAACAGTTTTGGGCTTGCCAACTGGTTACAAGCTTACCATAGTTAACTAATCAACTATAAATTTCTAGCATGTGCAGGGATTTAATTTTCCACACATACTCACTCATTCAAGCGAACTGAGCCAAACGACAGCGTATATTCCGTAATATGTAGTTACCATTGAATCGATGAACACTCCACGGATTTCCAATGAAGGTTGCAGAAAACCCGTCATTCTTCTACATAAGTCTCCCGAAAAGAGTCCCCATCGTGGTCTGCTGAAAGGGGGATGGATGGAGGAGATTATAAACTTAGAATCGTTGAACTGATTTCATGGTTGGGGGAAAATGAGTTAGCTTAAAATAAGAATGACAATAAAAAATCGTTTTGGCAAGCTTCCTGGTTACACGGGACCCATATGGCATACACCCCTCTCAGTATTTGATGCTGGCTAATGTTCCGAAAGAACGGAGGCAGGAAAACAATAAAAATAAAAATAACAACAATAAAACAAGAATCAGGATAAATGGAAAAATGGAAAAGGGAGAGGTTAACAATAGAAGTGAAGGAGGACAAGTAAGAGGTAGCTAGCAGTAAGTTAAGTAGCAGGAAAATTATCTACCTGCCAATAAAAAAAAATTAAAAAATAAAATGAGAGATTCAAAACCAACCTCTTTCACCTTACTCCCTGCCACACAGTCCCAGGTTTCTTTCTTTTTGTTTTCGACTCGCCATCCACACTCCCTAGAACATTAGAAAGTAGAAAGTTTCCAACAAAAGAAACAAAACGAAATAAAAATAAAAAGAGATGGAAAAAAAAAACATCGCTTAAAGGAAACGAGAAAAATTTATAGTAAGTGTATATCATCAATAATAATAGATAAAGCTAACGCTTAACTAAAGGCCTTTTGAAGAAAAAAAAGGTAGAAAACAGTAGAGGAAATTAAGAGGAAAGCAAAATGGGTTTAGGACAAAGAAAACGTAATCATTAGAATTGAAGTAGGTAGTAAACAAGATAATGGATAAGAAAGTGCATAGAATAAATGGAATGGAGATGAAGAAGTAAATGGCCTCATATAAAACGCTTTCCCTTAGAGCCAAAAACCGCTATACAACAGGAGAGACAAAAATTGGACAAAATATAATTCCACTCGGTGCTCAAGGTATTTGTGGTCGGGCAGGAAGGTGTATGTGAAATCGTTTCGCGGCTCGGGGTAGTATGCCGTAGCGAGCTAGTAGTGGGGTAAGGAGGCTGAGAGTTGGGGAGGGAGGGAGAGGGGGGAAAATGGGATTGGAGGTGGCCGATAGATGGAAGGGTGGAACGGAAATGTCATCGTTGATACCTGGGTAGTAGCTCTGGAGATGCCAGTGACTGTGCCAAATCTTCCTCAGTGAGCATCGGTGCCGACGGCGCAGGCCGATCTTCTTCGCCAATTGAGGGACCGGATGCAACGTTTCCGGCTGTTGAATGGCTTCGTTCAAGTTCTGGCGCACTAGCTTGGGCGAGAAGGCGTTGCCTTTCGAGCTCTTGTTTATCATCCTGGGGAGACTTAGGGGAAGGAAAGCCCATATCAACATTGGGTCGAGGGCTAGGCGTTATGGTATCTATTGATGGGGCCGAGGCTGGAGAGACACAGTCAGGATATTGCGATGCGAAGCGGCTGGTAGGCATTCTATAACTATTGTCGACTTCAAAAAAAGTAGGGGCAGATGGAGCAAAGGCTGTGGTTGCCGCGGACGATTCATTTTCCACACCGTCGTCATCCGCTGGACTGCTGGGGAGAAGAGTTTCCTCAGCTCTCCGTAGTCGGGTTTTCTCATCAACCGCTTCTTGGGGAAGCGCAGGAGGGATGAATTGAGGAGGAGGATATGGTGAGAAGCTATCTTGTGGATGACCTTGCCACAAGCTTACTTCGTTGTGGTCGTAACCGTTTTCATAAGTATAATCGTGCTCATCATATCGGTGTGCATAAGGGTGATGGTGATCAATTTCAGTAACGGTATCAGGTTGGACAACTTGAGGGGTAAGGGGATGGGAGTCCACAACGGGGTTCGTTTCCGATGTTTGCGGGTGGTGGCCTTTGCCGGAATCCTTCGTACCTATCACAACTTCGAAAACGCAGGCAACCACACTCTTTTCTCGTCGTACTGTATCCGTGTCAAGTATATTGTTTCCACAAGGAGACATCGGGTTACGCCCTTTTTCCGACAGAGTTAGTATTTGGCCATTTGGGCTATAGTTATAGCTGCTTGAGCCCGTCACCATATTCAAACGCGGAATAAAACGGTCTTGGCCCGCTAACTTCCCACGCAAGTCCATTACCACTTCGAGATAGTATCGAAAACTAATCATGCCACCAGGCACATGCGTTATAGTTGGGAAAGTGTCCTCTGGGATCCTGATAGACGTTTTTACGGTCGCCGTCAGGGTGACTGGGTCCACGATCAAAGGGGCAAAGATTTGGGTCAGGTCTTTCCTGAAGACGCTACTTGACCTTGTGGCCCCGAAGGATAGGCCACCCAACCCGGTACGAGACTTTGGATAATAGTCTTCGAATACCGGCTTTTTGCCTTTTTCAGTATAACCCACTGGAATTGCAGGGTGGTAATCTATCCTCCCTTGTCTATAGAGGGTGATAATAATGCCATTAGGGCTTCGGATAGGTTTCGTATGCTGTATTGTGATCTTCACTGGCAGGACGTCACCGGGAACGCCCCCCGGCCGCGACAGCTCCGTTGTGGCTGTAATGGTCCTTTCTGCGGAGGGAGGATTCGAGCTCAGAGAGTCATCGTTCGCGAGGCTCACACTTTTGGCGGAATTAGGTTCGCTGATTATTTGGAAGCTCTGCGTGCTGTTGCTCATGCAGCTCGAATTGCTCAGTTCGCTGGGTACGGGACTGAGCGGCGGTTTATTTTCAATTCCATTGGCCACGGGCTCGGCAACAGTCGAGCTGTGCGTAATCTGCTCCCGAGACGCGGATTTCGTCTTCGACCGCGCCTTGGATCTTCTTATTATCGGTTCAAGAGAGATAATGCGGGCTTTGGGAACAGGCAACGGTGCAACGTCAATGGTTTCTAGGAGCATAATTCGTTTGTCGCAGGAAATGGTTGGAGATATAGTCGTAGGTCGTGTTAGAGTGGATGTTAGCATATAAGATATGGTGCCACGTTCAAACTAAAGGCCGCGTCAGTATATCCAAGCGCAGAGCTCACAACGACCCTCCAAAAGGAAATGCGCAATATTTTCTAAAGAACAGTCAATGTACGTTTACATACCGTAATGCTGCTGGGCAATCGACAAGCTGGAAATACCATTTCAAACTGAAACTTGTATATTCCCTCAACTAGGCGACCATCTCCACACAAAACAACTTCGTCCTCGAAGAGCGTAGCAAATCCGTTGCCCAAGTATTCGCCATTCCTTTTCCCACGGCCCGGACCAAGAAAGCCAGACGCGTCCGACACATCGCCCGGCGCAACTGTAGTTTTGTAGACCTTGACATAGCCATGCAGGCAAAGCACCAGATGAGTGATGCGGATCGGCTTCACGACCTTCAAGACCACGCAGCCCTTCACTAACTCGCCAGAAAAGTATGTTTTGTATGGTTCATCCAACTGTATATAGAATTCAGAAACGTTCCGAGTTCTGTTGCTGAAGCGATCGGTAAACTTGGATACCAGGGAGCGGTTTCGAGCCGACGGAGGAGAGGAGGATCTGGGAACGGGATCAAACGACATGGCAGATCAACTGGATATCGTCTCCATACACACAGCGGCTCGCATTAATATTCGACGACGGACGTCACAGAAGGAAATAGGGAGGATGCAGAGGGGAGGGCTCGACGTCTTGTTGTAATGAGGGTTTTCCGGGGGCAGTCGCTGGAACGCGCCACGCTTCCACGCTTTCAGATTGCGCACAAGGAGAGGCTGAGCGGGTGCCGTCGTCAATTCTGACGACGCCGAAAGCGGGAGGGTTGAGGAGGGGGAGACTCCCGCTAGTGAGAGCAAATTGAGTGGGCGCGAAAGCGGGCGGTGATCGTGGTGTACTTGTCAGGCGTCAGAGGAGCGACAGGAGAGAAGGCGATGTCGGGTAACAACAGTCATGGTCCCGGGAAAACAGAGCATTTGCAGAGGCCCCGAGGATGGCTCAGTCAGAAAGAACAAAAGGCATCTCATGGGAGCAGCCGCTTTGCATGTTGCAGGGAAAAGGACCAGTCGTGGTGATTGTGGTGGGCGAAGGAGGGGGAGAGTGGTGGTGGTGGTGGTGATGGTGGTGGTGGTCGGTGGTGGCTCAGGGACGGTAAATATCCAACAACAAGTCTTGCGGGCTAAAGCGTAACACTTGGGTCCAGGTCTGGAGGAGGCTATTATCCAAAGTTCATCTGATAATTCTTCAATTTACTCTGTATTCCACTGTACCGTTACCACGGCTGGGGGCTATCCATTGTTGCTTCAGCTGTGCTACACTTGGGTCTCTTCTAGACTCTCCTATGTACTGTTTACCACTACTTTCAACGGGATACTCCATGTTAATTTTGCTTTCGTTTGTTATGCACTACCATGTACTCTCTCCTTTTCATCTTCCCGCAGCCACCGAGACGCCAACAGCCTAGGGAGCAGCAGCCCGTCGGACTCCGAGAGGCAGGCGCACATGCATTGTTAAGCAGCTGCGCAACCCGGCGATGGAGCGGATATCTGGCCAGACAAAGGTTTCCGAGGGGGTGGTTCAAGTCAAGCTTTTGCCAATGTGAAAAGCTTGGGAGTCTTGTTGATCAGATCGACAATCGGGCTCCCAGTGAGTCCAGTCCCTCAAATATGTGTGATATATAACATGTTTATTGGAATAAATAGTAAGTGTCCCAAGAGAATTTGGACACACCAACCAATTATTTAACGAAATGCACCTGCCTGTCTCCTTACTCACCCAGGGGTGAGAATGAGAAAAAGAAGGCATGCCGAATCACCAGTTTATCCAACGATTTCTCCTTCGCCCGTGTTGGCTGCCGCCTGACGGCCAGGAAGAAGCCCAACCCATGAAACCATGACCTCCCACCGGGCTACCACTGGCTACACGAGTAATGTTCGGACCCCAAACATAACCGAACGCCCTTGTCTCACGAGAGCATCTGAGAACTTTACGGGCTCACAGGATCGCAACCATGCGAGGATTTGAACTAACTAACGAACTAACTAGGGGTTATTTGGAGCTATTTGGGGAGGGTTCTGGGTGGCGTTATAACCCATGTTACTAGGTATGCTGGCTCAAGCCGTGCGTTTACCACAAATTACATGGACAGCCAATCATACGTAGCGTTAAGCTTAGTCATATGCTTTAGTTATCATTTCTCTACCAATCAGAACTGCCGAATCGTGATAAGATTTTACTTAGTCATCCAGTCAGATTGAGAGGATTTGATCATTTTTTACTCATTTTTTTGACCACGTTGAATCATTATTTCGGCCATGCTATAGAGAAGTCTTTGTATATTATTGACCTCTATCTACAGAGAAATTGAACTATTTTTGATCATTCTATAAGGAGATTTGTTCCTTACCGAGTGCTACTCCTCTAACTCCCAAGATAATATGCCAAGCAGAATCCCCCAAAATAACCGAGTTACACCGATGGGTTTTGCAGAAAGGCCCGTACGGATAACTGAGTTATCCAGAGGGGTTCATGTTATAACAGGGATAACCCGCTCCCTTGATCACTAATAATACTTAAGTGAGCGCGACACTGGACTTTCTCAACAAGTGACAAGGGAATCGATTCATGCAGTGGCCAATTTAAGCTTCGGACACCGAAGCGCCGTCACAAGCTTCGCGGAACATGCATTCTTGGCGACGACAACAAGCATTTTTTTCAGCTATCAACCAAGCGGCGCGAGCGGATGGACAGGGGACTTGAATCCGGGGTCAAAATTTCTGAGCGTGGTTTCAGCCAACATTTTATTCTGAACTTTGAACGCTGGTGGGGCCTGATTGAAACTGACCAGTTAGGTACAGTGACGAGTTTGCGCTCATTTCGTCTCAATTGAGCAAGATAAAAAAAATCACCAGTTGGTGGAGTTGTCAAAACCTTCAAAACATCAGCTACGCCGTATCTAGCACTGACTACCCGTCATTACCAATTTGAGTTCAACAACAATCGGGTACGATTTTGAGCTCTCTACTGCGGATGTATCCAAATTGAAATCGACTTGTCACTGACATCATCAGAGTCAACAGAAGCCGCCTCTCTACTCATTTAGAACCGAACATGTTGCTGGTGATATTTCCTTTTTCGAAGCTGTCGTCATTATCGATTTTAAAACGGTTAAGCTTCCAGGCTTTTGAGGGTAGCTATACTCCGTATATGATGAAACCATAGGAGAAATGTGGCCCCGATTGCGTTGACAGACTTCTAATGCCTCCAGAAGTGAATATTTTCCCCTCTTTACAATTTCAACCCTGTAGATGATATCTGCATTGGATTCATTCCTCCTTTCTTTAAGCACAGAAGTACGGATTCAGAATTCAGATTCAACTACTCTGTACATAATAATGATTCTGAGGTTGACCATTGGTTTTAAAGGAAGGGAGTCCAGTTTACGTTACGGATCCAAATGAAGCACCAATTAGAGTTAAACCCGGCCGCCAGAGAAGCTGGTATCCCATATATCACACCTGGGCTGTGAAATGGGGCGTGGCAAGTGCGCATACCCCAGATATCCATCCATGGGCGATTACCGGTGATTTTCCCCCTTGAAGCTATATATTGGGTGAATGACGTCATTTGAGGCATCAGTGTTCAGATTTTCGGCCAGAAAAACTTTCAGCGTCATTCAAACTCTCAAAGCATTCTCCCCGTTTAGTCGTGTGCTTTTAGGGCGTTGTTCATTAAATGCTATGTTTCTCAAACACCAACCCTCCAATCTAATTCCTCCAGAGTTGGTTGCAAATGTATCAATAATGTTGACAGTGTGTTTTAGATACCAAGGTTTACTCTGCTTCCGAATTTCTTGGCAGAGGTCTGAACCTTGTAACCCCTTCCCCAACACTTCATAACCTCTATCGAATTAAGGAGACGACAAATGTCGCTTAACATCAAGGCAAGCGCAGCAATGCATCAGTCACCCGCGTCAGATATCGCCGCCGCCCTTCAGGATGGCAAAACACACCTTCTCCTGGCCGCAAGCGGCTCGGTCGCCACCATCAAATTACCACAGATTATCACCGCGTTGAGGAACTACCCCGACCTCTCGATCCGCGTCATCCTTACCAAATCGGCAACTCACTTCCTCGGTGGCCAGTCTGCGGAACAGCCAACAGTGGCTTCTCTAGCCCTGCTCCCGAATGTCGATTCGGTCCACCAGGATGAGGACGAATGGCTTGAGCCTTGGACCCGGAACGCCAATATACTTCATATAGAGCTGCGCCGTTGGGCGCATATGCTGGTAGTTGCTCCTATGTCGGCCAATCTATTGGCCAAGGTGACGGGGGGAATCTGCGATGACCTCCTTACGAACGTCATTCGGGCCTGGGAGATTGACTCTCGAAATCCTACGAGGCGGCTAATTATCGTCGCGCCGTCAATGAATACAATGATGTGGACCCATCCGTTGACGGCGAAGCAACTGGCTATCCTCAACGATGAGTGGAAGTGGTTTGAGGTCCTTCCACCGCAGACAAAATCATTGGCATGTGGTGACACTGGGCAGGGAGCTATGCGCGATTGGAAAGAGATCGTCGATGTTATTGAGAATCGACTTGCTGTCATCGATTTTGGCTTGTGAACCTAGCCCCAGGCGAAAACATACCGAATATACACCCCTGGCATCAGCTTGATAACTTGCTTTCTAGTGTTGAATCTACGTTGTTGGTGCAATATAATCATTTGAACGCTTGCTTTCTAGGCCGGCTTTTTGTAATGGGTCAGTTTTACTCCTTACGGACCAGAGCCTCAGCATATAGGACGTCCTCATGTGTTTCTGACCTTTGAACCGGCGAGGTCATGGCCATCTGAAAATGGGTTAGCTCTTTAAAATGAAAAACGGTTCTCATATTGCAGGGCAGGCCAACTTGAATTTAGGTACCGGAGGCGCCAACTGCAATATTTGAAGCATTCGAGGGTCTTCTCTTAACTTGAGGGATAAAAAAAACAATCTTGGATGGAGATTATATTATTTCAAATTTGTTATTCCATGGAATACTCAAACACATAACCTCGTCTAGATGTCGTCCACTGTGGATGGGATACTGCACAATTACATATAGAATGGGCCTCTAGGGGCCGGAGTCGCCCAAAACGGTTACCGAATCGGGATGTGCGGCTTGGGCCCCGCTAAACCTGAACTGCCATGCCGTTTTCTCTTGAACGAATTACAGCGGCGGCGTCACATTCCCAGCCAGACCACTGCTACGGACTACTCTCCCCTGTGGGTTCGCTGGGCTCCGCAGCGACCTTTTGTATATACTGAGAAATGCCCGAGGGATTCTAAGAAAGTCGAAAAGAATAGAGAAGGAAAGATCTATCATCTCGTTCCGTTGTTAGAAACTATAAATAACAACATGGACTCCCAGGTCCTTTCCATTCTCACCAGAAAAATCAACTTGTCCTTAGCCCTACCCTTCTCACGCACCTTTTCATTCCATGGCATACCTAGACCTCCAACGAAAGAAAAATACATGCCAAGGGAAGCCCATGGTCGAAAGTTTTACCTCTCCTACGTTAAACGTCGAGAGTTGCACCTTGCAAACGGATGGACGCTATCATATTATGCCCCTAATACCAATGTATCTGCTGCTTCATTGCGGGGCAAATGAAATAGGAATTTTTCATTCTTGGAGGCAACCTCCTGCTGATCCAGAATGAGCACATGCTTACGATAAGCAGATACTGCCCAGAGTCTTCATTGGAGCCTGATGATCTCCTACAGGCCCTCTCTGCTGACGATGTCAAGTCCTAGTTTCACTGGATCAATGAAAGTTTCAAGGGTTCCATTAAAGCTCACGACACACTAACCAACTTTTGGGGGACCCTGAAGAGACTCTATTATATCAAGAATTACAAGGAGATTGAGTCTAACATGTGGAGGGACTGCATCAATGTATGTGTTTTTTGCCCCATAAGATTCAAACAAAGTCCTATCCCAGAACGGCAGTACATGAACTAGATCAGCAGGGAGATGGGCTTTGGAGGGCTTCCATTACCCAAAGTCACAGCAAATTCCATTGATCTCTTGCAACTTTTGGTCACCCACTTTGTTCACTGTGATTTGACGTTTGCGGATGAGAAGCAAAGACCCTATCATCTGGTTGGTCTTAGATGTCGAGTACCTCTGTCTGTAGTGCGGTATCATTGTTTGACACACGACATACCGTGAACCCTCGCCCGGACGGCATGCTCCCCTCCCGTCCCAGAGGGGAGGTAGAATTTGTCCGACTTCTGGTTCGATGGCGGTGACGAAAGTAAAGCCCACATGGCGGGGAGCTATCGACAACCGCGAGGTCGTTCCAGTCATTAGGTGAAACGACGACCAGGAAGCTTTCCCCGATCACTGTCACTGGAAAGTGTGATCCTCTCCAGTGCCAATCCTGCCTGTCGAATCCGAGCTAAATCCCTGCCGATCGCGAAAGAAAAAGTGCAAAATCTTCATTCATTAAATGTAACTATAACAATAAGGGAGCCATCAGTGTTTCGCCGGAATGCATGGCTTGCATTGCAATTGTATGTACTGACTGCCAGCGTACATCATCATAAATGTACTTGTGCCAACCGCTAAGCTCCATGTAGCCGGTCGCCAAAAAAAAGCGACTCCAGTTCCTTGCCGAAAGGTAGTACTTTAGCTAAGGACCAAATAACAATACCAGTGATCTCAAAAGTTTTCTCATTCACTAGGATATTCATTTGGGAAAGGTCATCGTGTGCGAGGGCTTGTCAGTATGTCTGGGACTGCAACTGCTGTCGAGCCACCAGAGATTTTGTGGGCATTGTCGTCGCATTTTGATTGAGTTGGAGATTCACGGGCCTCAAAGAACCTGCCGGTCGCTTGCTGGGCCCACGAATGTTCCGACATGATTTAAGAATGCCCTGCTGCGTACCTGGAGTGGTGCCGGAAGAAACAGACGGACAACCAAACCGGAGAGGCATTGTCGTCTCCAATGGTGGAAATTAAGTCGAGCTTGAACGGAAATCATGAACGGGGTCTCCCTCTACGAAAGACAGAGGAAAAATTCAATGCTAATACTACTCTGAGGCCGCCATCATATCATCACGTCACCCATGACGCCATTGTCATCGTGGTGCTGTCAATCACTGGTTGGCCCGACCTCGATTTTGTATCAGAGGGATACAATCCTCAAACGGAGCATTTCTGGCACACTTATTTTCATAGCCATTGATTCAAGTGAGGCCGTTTACTACGGCAAGCTTGAAATCCCTAAACCCAGGATCACGTTTGACCTAGTTGCTCATTCTCTCGAACCTGTACCTGACGAAGTTTTTCCAAAGTGGCCAGATTCTGGGATGGAACTCACACAAACGCTGGTGCCAACCACTGTTGAGGTTTAAATACGTCAAGCGACCAGCTCTGGGACTTTACGAAACGTTGAATAACCACAACCAACAGCATCAACTTCCGAAAATGTTCTTAGCAAAGGTGCAAGTGATGGAAGCATTGTCTCGACACCCGCACCCGAACATCATCTGCTACTATGGCTGTCGGGTTGTGCGTAGCCGCATTACTGGGCTCATCATGGAAGGACATGCCTACACCTTGTCCACTTATCTCAACGAGGGGGTTGGGAAGATTGACGAAAGCTTATTCATGAATGCTCTCGAGTCGCCTATTCGCCATCTACATGGGCCTGCGATGACTTTACATCCGCGAACATTCTGGTGAACTGAGACGGCATGCCCGTTCTGATTGATTTTGGAGGCTGCCAGCTTATTGGTACGCCATTGAAATACATTCGGGGGACCAAAGGATGGATTGGTGGTGACATCAAGGACTATGCTATCTCAGACAAACAACAAGATATCGCTGCCCTTGCAAAGATCGGTGTATGGTTGGACGAGGTGGGGCTCATAATCGTCTCTTCTCCTCTTTCAACTCCTATTATATTGCTCCGTATGAACAACTAAGGCCCATGATCAACTGGATACATAAGTAAATGGTCAAATCGAATCAAAGCAATCATCAATACATAGACAGTAATTTATTGTTATTATATTGATGGAAGGGATGGTCCGAGCGGGCCTTTCGAATCTACTTTTCTCCACCATCGAGTTTCCTCTCCTAGCGATGCTTCGTTGTTGACGAAGAACACCTCGATCTATTAGTTCCTGGTTATCCAGTTGCTCACCATCTGGGAATGGACTCATAGAAAATCTTGTGTGAACCGTAATGGTATAATCACCTAAGAATGACATGCGAATACTCAGTGACGAAATTGAACAGAGAGTTCAAACTTGAGCATGTTTCAAAAATTGCACAGTCATTTTTGGACCCCCATTCAACCTATATATCACGCATCTAACTAACTACTGCCTGCAGGCCAGGCGCTATATCATAGAAGAATATACAAACAATTAAAAAGCATTAATCTAGAAACAGTGGTAATTATTGGCTACCATAATGACACATGATTTAAGGACAGAAGAGGGAGATTGCTATAGTATAGTGCACTCAAATCAACTTCTATATTAGTAGTGATGCTGCCTGTCTCAGTCTTATATCATGTCTATAATATCCTGCCTTCTACCCCTGACCCACTTATTTTAGTATCATTGCTAGATATTATTGGCAGATCTTAATATCAGACATGGACGGGCAGGCAGACAGATGAGTGAATGAGTGGGAGGGAGTAATCTGTATATCTCGCCAACAGAGCACAGGATTTCCACACAAGCGCTCTCAACATCATTTCATAATATAATATCTCAATAAAGAAAGCTACACCAAAGTTGTTGTGACAGCAGTGCCTGCGCTCGAGACATCATTCTTGGTTTTGGCTTTGATCAGATGCATATCTCCACGACGCGGGAAGGGAGGTCTGACTACTACCTGCATCCAGAGTGTCCGTCCCATGTTGGCCATTGGGGTAAACGTGGGAATGAATATGCGCTGTTCTCCCGGCTTCCGTCCGGGTTTAGAAGTGCAATAGATAGGGAGAAGAGCCGTTATTTTCCGCTTCGCCTGCTCAAAATTTTGAACATTCAGACGTGAATGGTCCACGCCATACAAAGAGGTTGGAGAACTGGAATATTTTCATTTCCTGGTCTGTTTTAAACAATATCCTCGATGAAAATAATGACTTGAAAATCGAAGTAATCTTGATTGTACTCCCGATAATTCTCCCTATTATTCGCGCGATATCGTTGACAACCTGCAGCACCCCTTCGCAAGCAGACATACAGTGCTTTAAAATTGCAATTCCCTTAATCCTTCCCCTTCCACATACTCTTGACCATAGCACTCCCTCTTCACAGACTCTATAATCTCTCTATCTCCCCCTGCCAACTTCGCAAGATACTGTTCCAGCACATAAATATTATCCGTCCACATCTCTGCTTCCTCCTTCCACCTCTGAATATCTGCCTCCTTCATTTCAATCCCACCACCAGCAGCTCCACCATTTAAGTAACTCTCTTCCTCCGCCCTCAAACTAGCCATCTCTGCCTCCCGCTCCGCTTTTTCCCTCACCAACTTCTCCCTATCCCTATCCTCATCCCCTCCACGGTCCCCGATTTCAGCAAGAGCTGCCTTCTTTCTCTCCTCCAGCTCCACCACAACTCTCTCCAGTTTCTCGAGTTCTTTCACCAGGCCACGCTTAACCTTCTCTCTCTCCTTCTGCTCTTCCCCCGCCCATGCCCAGTACCAATTGCCACTTCCGATTTTTTCAACGTGCAATTTTCCATCGTCCGCCAGGGCTTGGACGTAGTCCTTGACCTGCATGCCATTTATGGACGCGACGGAGGGGAGACATTTCTCGAGATCTTTGAGCGTGTGGCATGTCTGCGATGCGCGGAGGTAGTCAAGTATTAACTGTTGTTTGGCCGGTGAGGGGAGTGATTTTGAAGGCGCCTGGACAGCGATTAGAATAACCGGTACACACAGGGAGAAATACAGAGGGAAATAATACAGAAATGCAAAACCCAATATACAAGATCATACGTTGAGATCTGTAAGGGGCTGAGGGGGTTTAATACCATGATTGCTTGCAAGACAGCGCGAGATACAACCGCAGGGGACAGATGAAGCCTTCTCGACTCAAAGCAGGTATCAGGCTCTGGAGAGTCGAAATCTTTTTTATTGTGAAAACTTAGAATTGTGTAGTACCAGGCAAATCTAAAGAATCCTTGCTTCACTCTTATAGTTGACCAGTCTCTCAAGAGGCAGGGAATGATGTTCCCCTTTTCGGAAACGGCGAGTCTCCCAGAACCAAACGCTGAAGAGCATGAATGTTCAGGTGTCTAAATCAACAGAAGCCATTACCCCCACGTTCATTTCATATTATTTCAAAGCTATACAGCTACATATCAGGCACTTGTGTAGACATAGCGAAAGTCTCAGGAGTGAAGGTGGGCTTCTGCATGTTCGTCTATGGAGCGCCACGCTCACATTCACCCCGAGACGAGGAAAACAGCCACCCATTATTACATTAAAAGCTCGAAGGGCCGGCAAAACATTAGAAAATGGTCTAAGAAGCGAAGAGAATTGAAAGGGGGATGGTCTCCTTTCGATATTCAAACATGAGCTCGTATACTTGTACAATATTCGCCGTCGCTCGGGTGCAAAATGAAAACGACATCATGGGTATCTAAGTTTCGTAGAAAGAAGATCACGAGAAACACATGGGCATAGCCATTTTAGACTATATATGGTGGAAGCTGGAATCCAAAAAAAAAAGAAAAGAAAAGAAAAGAAAAGAAAAGAGAGAGAAAATCCAGAACTTGTGTGCGTCACCAGGAATTGAACAAGCATTATGAGGATGAGGACGAGAGAAAGGCACGCACGCAAGTGGTGGAAGTAACTCTCGACAGAACATCCTGTAACTTGGTTGCTGCAAATAATATAACCAATCCCGATGTCGGGAACCTCTAATAGCAACATAGTTCTCTTGAAACAGTCGACACGGAAATACAGATAATGATCAAAAAGTGAAAAGCACCGTCGTGGTGTAACCAACGCAAGCTAGGGACGGAACATTTTATCGAAAGGAATATCCTCGCAAGAACTTGGGAGCTGAACCCCCAACACATCCTCGAAATAAAACGGACGTTTCCCTTCTTTTCTTAATGAAATAATAATGGTTCCCAAAAGCATAAAGAATGGGAGCCATATGTAACTGTTGTGGCAGATTCTGAATTTATAGAATATTTTTTGAAGAGATGAAGGCATCGGTACCCATTGACTGCACAACAGTATCGGGGACTCGGGTATGTCCAGGGCCTAAAATCGCAACTCCCGGTCTCGCAAGGGTAGTTTGGTCGTATGCTGTTTGGCGATTGTGGTTCAAACGCCACCCAAACACACAGTCGTCGTAGAAATAAACCAAGTTATCCTCATGTTTTGTCACTACATGAATATAGTCGGAGCCTTTAACTGGAGTTATATTGGAGAGATGGGTTAGAAAGGCAAAAATTACATGGCACGGGAAGTAGCGGAGATGTAAGCAAACGACTCGTGAGGATATCAAGTTGTTGTAACTGCAGAAGAAAGTGAGCAGAAGCTGAGCTGGTTCTAACAAATCGGGTGGTTTTTGAAGTTATGCAAGACGTGACCCTGTGTACGCAGTAAATCGATATCCAGGGTGCCATCACGGAAACCGATCAGAGACACAGTCCACGAAAGGTGGGACTTAGTATCCATGGGGCAGCGAGATTAAATCCACGCAAAAATGGCAAAGAATATTCCATTTAGTAATGGTAGCTTATAGCGCAAAATTAAGGCCCTCGATCGGCCCTCCATCGTGATAAGTTTAAGTTGACCATCCCGAAAAATTGTGACCAAGGATACCGAGTTCTTTCTGGCATATGGAATGGTCCACCAAGCAGTTTCTATTCGGGTTCCGTAGAGTGGTCCAAGTCAACTCTGCGGCGTCTTTTCGTTCTAGTTTTTCGGGGCCTGGCGAACTCTTCTCCGCTGATTGAGCTACGACTTGCCGCAGTAATCCGCTTGCGACCGCAGCTAGCGGAGGAAGAATGAGTAAAGTGATCTTCACGATCAGTTATCTCCTCCCCTTCAACAAACACCATATCACCGGTTTCTCCCAGTGATTCATTGGCGGCTTCTTCAAGGAGTATCCCTAATGCAATCAGTGCCGTTTCATCCATACTCTGCCAATCTGTATGCCCTTGATCAAGAGTCGCATTTGCATAGAAATCGGAGGCGTAAGTGTGAATAGCCTTCAGGAAATCAGAATCCGGTAATCGTTGATCAGGTGCGAGACGCTCATCGGCGAAGTAGATGTCATTCTCTGCGTATCTCACTGGCGCATTCACACGGCGGAAAAGAACTTCCTCCGGTGTAACAGGAACGGATGAGATAGAAGACACAAGGTTCTGGTTGAGAAGTATTCGAGGACGGAATCCAGAGGAAGAAACACGACCTGGACGTCATTAGATAGAAATAGCGAACATTTTTCGGGGACATTGCTAAATACCAGCTGCGGCATCATAGACATTCGCTTGTCGCCTTGGGCAGGGCAGCAACTCACGCAGAGATTCCGTCTTGAGCAGACCATCTCGAGCAGGGTGGGTGCTCATGGCAAGAAATCTGCTAGAGACATATCTCTTGAATCAAACCTTCGACATGACCATGAATGTGCGCTCTTTGTTGCATATTGCTCTCCGCCAATTTAAATTATAATTCACGGGCCGATTTTTCCCCGACCATTGACTTCCTACGACATAACTACCGACGTTTATTTCTGTGGGACGTCTAAGTCGTTGTATTAGAGCTGGGGCATATATTTCAACATCTCAGCGGCGAAGATGATAAAAGCGTATTCGTGTCTGCAAAATCTCTGATGAATGAATTCGTACCTGCTGAATAGATCCCAAGGATCTATCAGCCAGTCTGCTTTCCATGTGGCTCACAATGCCCACCTCATCCGGTCAATTGAGCCTGCGCCTGGTATCAGGTTCTCCAGCCACCCCACAACGCCAGAGCTAAACCAGGGAGAAAGAGAGTCTACGGAAGATGGCTGGAAGGATGAGGAGAAAGACGAGTCTCGGGCTCACAAAGCAGGCGTTAATGTGCTGACGATCGATCAATATGAAAAGCGCTTGTATGTATAACCCAGCAGAAAATCATTTTACGGCCAAGGGTCTTGCTAAGGACAAGGAATACAGTATGTTATCTGGCGGCGCGGATGCGTCCGTCCATCTCTGGGATTTGGAGACTCGTGGATCTGAGTCAAGCTATCTTTACAAATCCATTGCTTCGGTGACAAAGTAAACCCATCATTGTCTTAAATCCCGTCCATATCATTTTTTTTTTATCAGACAATCTCATCGCCCCTTTAGATCAATGAGCTCAGCGGCGCATACACATGCATTGACTTCTATTTCAATTTATCCCTTCGACCCGACTCCGTCGACTATATTGACGACTTCCCACGACACCACTTTGAAACTATCTTCGCTTCAAGCTCCTGCGATTATCCCAGTTTATACGTTTTCGCTGCACTCCACTCCGTACTCACATTCGTTTTCATCACATCCGTCGTCGCTCCTCCTGGCCGCCGTAGGAACCTCGGATAAAGCAGTGAGACTGCTCGACCTTCGTTCCGGGCTGGCCACCCACGCATTACCGGGACATAGCTCCGCTATTCTCTCCGTTTCCTGGGCCCCCCATCATGAATATCTGCTCGCGTCTGCGTCCCATGACAACCGGGTCATCCTCTTCGACGTCCGCCGCGGGGGCCACAACTCTGCTCTAGCTTCGCTGGACATGGACGACGCAGTCGGCGTGGTCGCGCCGCACGACGCACCGCCGTCGTTCGCCTGCCGGAATCCATATGCGCCCGACGTCCGTGCGCATAACGGGGCGGTGACGGGCGTGCGATGGACGTCCAGTGGCAGCCACATAGTCACTTCCGGGCACGACGCGCGCATTCGAGTCTGGGACGCTTCCATGGGGGCAAATTCGCTGGTCCATTTCGGCCCGCGCGTCCGCAACAGCGCCTCACTGCATCTCGCTGAGAGGGCACCGCTTGTTTTACCGAGCGATGTCGCAGGTGCGGGCCATGCAACGCTTCTTTGGCCCAACTGCGGCGACCAGGACGACACAGGGGAAGTATTCGTTTTCGCGCTTCGGGATGGTGCATTCATAAAGCGCCTTCGTGTGCCCGGCGTCCCGGGCTCACGGCAGAGGATGCGAGGAAGGCCCACGGCGCTCAGCGCGGGGCCCATAAATGGCCTTGCATGGCGCGGGAACGGAGCATCGGGCGAGGGCATGGAGCTATTTTCTGCCCACGGAGATGGGACGATCAGGGCCTGGGTCTCTAGAACGTCGGATGAGGGGCATGAGATCGCGGAGAACGAGGAGGAGATGGAGGAACGGAAGAGGAAACGGGATGTTCTCGATGAGGTGTATCGCGGCCTGATGAACCGTAAAGTCACTTTCACTTGATGCCACCGGTAAGCAAAACGGGTTATTTTCCCGGCTATGTGCTACCAATTCTCTAACCTAGGCTACTACGCGAGCGCGGAGCGGAATCGCGATAAGAAGGGTGTTTCGTAGGTGCGCGTGAGCACATGAGAGGGTGGTTGTGTAAATAAGTTAACTGCTACCGGGTGCTAACCCGTCACAAATCAATCATCATCACTGTGAGTGTTTTGTCAAGTGAGTAGAATATGACTGTCTGCTGTCTGACCTGGGAGCCCCCACATCTGCAATGGAGGATACCACTGTCCTTGATGCCTACAAATCCTTGCTCACCCTGATAGAAGGGGATAATTGTGATGGGTTAGCACCTGTTAGTAGTCAACTTGTGCAATCAAATCCTCTACCACTCCATGCTCATGCACCAACTATCTTCCGCTCCGCGCCCCACCTCAGTGTGACCTCTAATATTCTTCCATTTCAATTCCCTTTCTATAAGAACCCCTTAGTACATGTACATGTACAACCCTTTCTTCTAAATCTCTTCCTCTTTCTTTCCTTAATCAATTCGTAATCTGTATTTAGGATGGTGCTTAGTCCATTAATTGGTTTGGTAGTACGCCCGTTACACAGTAATTGCTATATTCTTTCTCTATATGAGCTGTCTGACATTTAAGTACACCTCACTTAGTGCTTCTGTATTAACTCTACAACACTACTATGGTGTTATTCGTCTTTTTCATCTGTGTGATTGTTCTCTTACTAACAGCGGTAGATTCCATGGAATTCGCGCAAGCGAGCGATTGCGGCTTGTATCTAACTATTGTAGATAGATTATATAAATTGCATACATAGACAGTGCAGGCAGTTCAATCTGCAACGATAAGAGCATTTAATCAATCAATGACATATCTATTACAGAATCCATTTTAATATCTACATACATACGGGGTACACATATATATATTGAAAATTTCGAAAAAAAAAATAAAAATAAAAATAAAACAAAACAAAACAAAATGCTAATCAAGCGCCCGCTGTTCCCATCCATTTCCCATTCCATTCCCGCTCCACCCGCCCATTGCGCCGTTACCCATGCAAAATTTAAAAATTATGCCGCCCGGAGAGAAACATTTATGCAAAAAAAATAAAATAAAATAAAATAAAATAAAAAATAAAAATAAAAAAATAAAAGTAGTGGGTATCTTGGAAACAAAAGCATAGATAGATATTAAATAAATAAGTAGATAAAAAAAAAATGAAAATCCGCTCTGGAAAGATGGGATTGGTTGGTTGATGTGTCGAACACAGGGTTTTTATTTTTTATTTTTTTTTCTTCCTTTTCAAATAATCTAGAGATCAACTCGATATCTTCCACGTTCTTGTAATTAAAGAGGGTATTGTGTATTTTTTTTTTTTTTTTTTTTTTTTTTTTGCTTCTGTGTGCTTCGATAGGAAAAATTCTATCTATATCAGCAAGAAATCCCAGTTGTTTTGCTTCATAACATCACGCCAGTGGATTGCAAGGGGGTTGGGGGCGGGTTTCTGGTGGCTGTGCTCATCACCTGAGGCGGTGGAGGCGGTGGTAGCAGATGACAGGCTTCCGCCCGGGGTTGTCGAGGCGGACACCGGAGTCGGGAGGAACGACACGTCTGAAACAGCAGCCACCACCACGACGTCGGCCTGGCGCCAGACCTCGCGCAGCAGACAGGCCATGCGACCGAAGCTGCCGTTCCCGCCGGCGGCGCCAAGCATCTCGACACGGCGTTCGAACATGGAACGGAATGGGCTGGTCTGAGTGGAGAAGGCGCCGCAGATGAGGAATGGCCAGACAAGGGAGCGGTCGAAGCCGTCCGCACCGCCGGGGATCAGGTTTACCAGGTCCGCAAAGTCGGAGATTAGGCGCATGGTTCCGACTTGGGAGCGATGGAAGCCCGGGACAAGGCTGCAGAGGTACACGCGAGCGGCGAGGCGGAACAGCGCCGTCATGTTCTGTGAGAGCTGGCATGGTTGGAGGACACCAGTGTCGTTCGTTGGATATGCGAGGGATCCTGGCGGTGGCTCGGTGCGGTCAAGCTGATGGGCGAGGGCGGTGACATGCGAGCAAAGCTGGAGGTCGTCGATGCAACCTTCGATCTTCAGCGCGTCGAGGCAAGAGATCTCGGAAATCAGATACATCACGCGGTCCTCGCAGCCCATCAGATCATATAGCCCGGAAGAGGAGCCGGCCAGGAGCTTGGTGCGGTAGAGGTGTGCGCACTGCGGTGTCTTTCCCAGCATCGTTGAACCCAGGATGTCGATCCAAGCAACCAGAGTCATGTCAAAGGGTGCGGGGATACTGTGGTTGTCTGCGTCGAGCAGCATTTGCGGAAGGCCAAGCCTAGAGATCAGTTCCGTGACGGGCTGGAAGTGCGAGTGCCATGGGATATCGAGCAGCACATCATTCGGGCAGCCAACGGTGCATGGGAATAGGATCATGGCCAGTATCGCGTCCAGGATCTGGAGATTGTCTGTGTCGTGCGTCAGAGCTTCGTTGAGCTCCTTCACCGCCTCCCCGCGATGGTTGAGGATGGCGTTATCAAACCGATCGCCATTGCCGCACTCAGTAGCCTTGAGATGCATGGCTGCGATACTCAGGCAACAGTGCAAGTAAGGCTTGTTGGCCTGCAAGGCGGGTAAGATACGTGATTGCACGATACCGTGTTGTCTCGTCTCCAGAACGGGAAAAACAAGTGGAATGATGTGCTCGAAGAAATGCTCCAAAAGATGACGGTCGCCATCGTCAAGATTGAACATATCGGCGATGGTGGGCTCGGGGGGCAGGTTGAAGAAGCCGAAGTCGCTCGCTTCCGGTGAGCTGAAGGATTCCTTGCAACTTTCGAAATACTCCTTCTGAACCCAATCATCACCCGGGAACGTTGGTAGGGTGGCATGCGACAACGGTGGCTGGAAAGTGCTGAACGTGGAGATGGAAGAATCTCGCCGGGTGGGAATGTCATTGACGTATAACTGTCGCTCCGTCTTGATGTCGACTTCGTATGGCGGTGCCGTTCCGTAGAAGGCGGCGGCCTCGAAATGGGGAGTCTGGAGTTGGGATCCGAAGGGGTCAAACGGATCATGCGACGAGAAGGGAAAATCGTGCAGCTCATGTTCCAGGGAGAAGTGCGACTCGGCCGACGGGGCGCGAGTTCCATCCAAGCCATCCGAATAGGTGTCTATCGTTGGGGCGGAATGTGTCAGGCTGGGGGCGGAATGGGCGCAGCTGTTTGCGCGGGCACTGGCACTCGCGCACGCTTTCTCATTGAGCTTGGTCTTCTTGATGATGTCCTTGATCAATTCCTTTTGGATGCGCCGTTGCTCGTTGTTCCCCCACCATACGGGCCGCTTGTATTCGCATTTCAGCTTCAGGTTCTTGCATGCTTTGCAGATCATCTTTCCCTCGTCGCACTTCTTCCTTCGCAGACGACAGGTGAAGCACCCTAATCCAAGAGAGTATAATGTAAGTATTGGGATTATATATTGCTTTCCAGTGTGAATTTGGGCAAACATACCTAATCTGGAGCGTCGATGGGTCTTCTCAGCCATCTTCGGGGGGGAGGAGGCGGAGGAGGAGGAGGAGGAGGAGGAGTCTCCCGCAGGCCTGGCCAAGGATTTAGAAGTAGCCTTGCGCGAGTTCTTGAGGACCTTCCCGGCCGGGGTTGACGCGGAGGAAACCATGTTTGCGGGAGTAGTAGGCACCTGTGCCTTTGCCAGGGGGGCGATTGTGGTGTAGGACATTATTATTAACAAACACTACTAGTAGTAACCAACAACAATAAAACAACACGAGACAAGATCCTGCTTGTCTGGGTTCCCGACCTGAGCAGGAGCTGTGGTTGAGTAAGGCAGATAGAGAGAGAGAGAGAGAGAGAGAGAGAGAGACAGCGAGATATCAAATCTCAAATTAGGCGAGGCTCAGTTGTATAAGCCGGGGTAGGTAGTCCGACAGCGGCAGGCGACGGAGATCGGATTGCTTCGAATACTGATGTATATATATTAGGAGCTGTATACAGCAAGGAATGGCGTAAAAAAGCTTGGCCAGCAGGCTTTGTGAAGGAGAGAGAGGGCGTATCTGTCAGATTAGGTAAGAGGAGGAGTGAAGACGAGGAAGGATGATAGATAGGATGATCGGATGGTAGAACCGAAGATAGACAGGTAGACAGATATAGTCGTGGAAAAGAAGAGAAGAATATCCAGCAATTCGATGCCGCGCGCTGCCGTCTAGCAAGAAGCACTCTGGAGCTCTGAAGCTCTTTGCAGCATCCAGGGCAGCCCGCGTTATAAGAATTATAAGAATCCCTCGGCGGAGATCGATCCCGCCAAAAAGCCAAAAAGGGCGGTTTCTATTTTTGACCGTCCTCGGTGGGTCAGATGCACGATGGCGCCGCAACGGGACTAGGCTCAATTGATGGACTGGGGAAACCTCGGGACAGAGCCTAATTGGGGGAGTGGGCAGGCTGCGAGAGAGAGGCAGTCCTCGGCCATTGGACAGACCATCGTGCCTGGCCTCCCATTTTTTGGCGGGCTGCTCTAAAAAAAAACCATGCAGGCCATACGTGATGAGGGAAAGGGGGGTTGGGCATGGCCGGCGATAGGCTGGATGGCGTGCAGTCCAGGCAAGGGAACTCAGTTAGCTGCACCTAAAAATTGATTGATCTCTGCAGACTCTGCTAGCGCAGTGGCACGACAGGGCAACACATCCAGAATGGTTCTATCAGAAGAAGGGGGGGGGGAGGGGGGGAAACATCCATGGACCCGCGGCGTACGACTGTTTTGCTGCTATTTCGAGCCCCCCCCGGAGACACTACCTGTAAGTAACAATGAGCACCCTGCTGTTTGATTGTGCTTATTGCTTATCCAGGTATATTAGGGTTAGGGTTAGGATGGTGATGGGTGATGTACCATTTTTCCCCCGTGTTCCCCCAATGGCCCACAGCCCACATAGGAAAGTTACTCTGTGCTCCATAATTCCTGCAGAGAAAAGCAGATGTACTGTACTCCATAAGGAGCACCATAGTTGCTTGCCATGCTGATTGGCACATCAGTCCTGCTAGTTTTCCAATAGTGGGGAGAGATAGGACACATCGGATAACAACGGCAGTTGTGTGTCTGGTGTAAACGAGATTGCGAAGGGCAGTTTCCACCTCCCAACCAGCCACTCGAGAGCACAACACGGCCAGTTGAGAGGTTTGTAGGGCGTCAGAGTGGAACGTTGATGATGGCGTCATTTGCGTCCGATGAATAATGTAACCACAGGTGTAATATCCACGGGGTAACTACGCCGGCGTAAGGGGGGGAGCCGGTGAGGGGCCATTCATTCATTGTACTGTAATCTGTACAGTACTACTGGACTTGGCGCTCGATTCGATCGGCGAGCTCGAGCCAGATCCCGTGTTGTGCATGGGCGAATCAGAGCCCGGCATCAGTCATCAGTCCCGCAGTGACCTACATGTACGTCCACGGGTGGGTCGGCGGGACTTGGCGCTGCTGGCAGCCACCGCCTGTCCACATCGGGGTTAGCGGAAAGTCAGTGCGTGTGGGGCCGGCTAGCAAGGGTCTTTGTTGTGTGATTGGCCCACAGGATGTTTGTCAGGGTGGATCCGGGTGGGGCTCCGACAGAGTTGCCGCATCCCCACTTTTGGCCCGCAAACCCTAATTCGTCCTCGCCGCGAATCAAAGGAAGCCATTGCTGCATTGGCCGGGGCTTCCCTATTTAGCAGCAGATTTAACCGCCCAACCGTGGATGGGGGATGACTTTGACGGACACAACTGGACACTGGACAGGCTAGTAGCAGTCCTCCAACACCCCACCGAGCCAATCATTGTGCGATGCTGCTGCATCTTCCTCTATCACAATCACGATTTATACTCACTAGATTCGACTAGTACGACAAAGGATTCGTCGGTCACTCACTCACTCACTCAGTCACTCCAACACTGGCGAAATTAGCCCCAACATCTCCAGATTGCTTCGGTTTCTATTAATAAATTTACCCCTCTTTCTGGGCCAATGCGTACTTGCACGGAGAACCTTCCCCCTCGGAGTATGCCCTCGGCCGATCTGCCATTGAAGTCATAATTAGCAACAATCTCCTTTTGTGCGGTTGGAAGCTTCTTCCGGTCCCAGGTACGTTTTTGATCCGATCAGATCAACTGTCTCGTGGATGGGCCAGGGCGAGGCCAACAATGAGTTCGCCTTTCTCCCGCCCTACAAAGATCTACCTATTACAACCAGAGATTATCATTAACTATCATTATTATTATCATCATTATATTACGAACCCCAACGATGAAGCTCCATATTTAATTCGATTGTGATACCAAAAGTCCCAGCGGCAAAAAGCAACCAATCCCCTTTTTAAGCTACTCAATGGAATGGTTCCTCAATAGTTAGTTAATATATATATATAAATCTTCTATCCTCCTACCATCTTTACTTTCCTTCCATCGTTCATGCTCGTACCAGTTCGGATCGCCCCTCCTCGTCACACGAACTGCATACATCCGTATATGAGGGGCCCTCCCCCCTTGTAAATATATCCTTCATCCAACCTCCCAGCCACCTCCTCGGTCTATCTCTCTCTCTTTCTGTGTTTGTGTGTGTGTCTGTTTACTTGTTTATCAGGTGATAGATGTCGAGTTTCTCTCGATAAGATAACATTCATCCCTGCTAACCCTCTAACCCGCTAACCCGCTAACCCGCTAACCCGCTAAACCCCCGCTGCGACCTCTTGCTTGTTAATAAAACACCTTCGATCTCGATACACGATTACGAGTTCCGCTCTTCTGCTGCATAAGCCGAATTGTGTCTCTCCCATCCAATCCTCGCCGCGCCATGGATTGTTGGTTGGTATGGGTATGGGAGGGGGCCGTAGGATATTTTTCCGAACAAGTGCGGGAAGGCAAGGTAGGGAGGGAGGTGAGGAGGAGTAGAATCGAAGAGTTAAGGCACATTGGCCAATTTTCTCTTCCATACTAGCAAACTCATGTTAAGTTACTACAGCGTAGCTATGACTCGATTAAATTGTTGTGATGAGTTTTTAACGAGTTCACCTTGTCAAGTGACTAACTTTGCCTTGCCTTGCCTTGCCTTGCCTTGCCTTTCCTTGCTTTCATGATGTGATGTGATGTGATGTGATGGCTTTTTTTCAAGTTCTTTTTCATATCTTGATGGGATCTATCTTCCCTTCTTCGGCGAACTTGTTGGAGCAGCAAAATTAAAAAAGACCAAAAAAAATTAAATTAAATTAAATTAAATCAAATTTCCCGCTCCGTACTTGGGCGGGGGAGGGGGAGGGGGAGGGGGGGAAGAGGGGGGATAACTAACTTATGTGATATGATGATGCTACTACTCCGTACTATTCTTAACTATGGACAGGAGGAGGTAGGTAATATCAAGCCTCCATCGTCCCCTGGTCCGCGCACGCGCATTAGCTAAGTTGCTGGTAGCTAGTTACGCAGCGTAGTTAGTTAGGGTTATGAAATGACTTTGGACAAGGGCTTTGCTTTGCTTTGGTAAGCCCGGCGTTGGATATCACAGTTACATTTTTGGCTAACTTGAACCTTAATTCAGTTTTTGTTTTCTACCTTTTTTTTTTTTTTTTTTTTTTTATTATTTTTTTTTTCCCTTCACGTTTATGATGTAGAAATCAGGTTTTGCGATGTGATGGATACTACTATATAGTTTGTATGGTGGTGGTGCGGATGCAGGACGAGACTGGAGTGACAGGGTTGAATGGAGTGGGTGGAGGGGGCAGAACAAGGGACGAAGAGAATGGAGATGCTTCTGAGGATTTCTTATGATTATATAGTACTCCGTACTATTTTCGTTCCTTTCGAGATGTTTTCAGCCTAGGTTATGAGGACTTCTGGTTGTTTAAGAGATTTGAATTTGTGATAGGTGATTTTTTGCTAGCAAGATTTTGCTGTTCTTTTTTTCCCCGTTTCATGACTAGTTACAACAATTGGAATATTTACATAGTAACTTAGCCCATCGACTAATGCAGCCTGAAAAGAAGGTGCTGTACATGTACTGTACATAAAAAAAAAAAAAAAACCCTGATTCAAACGCGAACTAAACCTCCTACGAGCCCATGGTCTTGATTTCCATTAATAGGGGTTGTATTGTATTGTATATTTGCAATGACTGTGGTTCATCAGAGAGCAGGTGAATCATTCAAACTAACAAAGGATTATACATAAATACATCTTAGGTGTGGGCAAATTCCAGCATGTAACACCTAGACATATATATATAACTTTGAGCCTAGTTTGGGGGTATCAATGGTATTTTAAGCTTCTTTATATGGTGTTCTTCATGGAGCTAGGCAAATATATCACCCAACAATCAAGAATGATTCTATACTCTCTTTTGTACCTGCACTACTCTCTATAGTAGTCATTTCAAATTTTGAGTGGATAGCTGAATTTATCAGAATTCCATTGGTTGGCCGCCTAGAGAGTCCAATGTAGGGTACTTCCGACACGATCTTCAAAGCTGCCGATAGTACTACATATCTTTTCTATCTAAATTTTCAGCTCATGATATCTACAAGCTGTCAATTCACTGGTTCGTAGAGCATGTTGAGCGCTGTGTTAAAATTGAGCTGAATACGTGTAGTGTTTAACCTAGGGGTGATAGGGTAAATAAATTTCACAGTATCAGATAACTACCCCCACTTGAATTTCTTCTGGCTTCGGCACCTGGCCATAGGCGACTTCAGCAACACAAGGTAAGCCGCTAGGCCAAACATCAAGCTCATTATCTTTCTTAGTTTCGTCTTCTTTTTCCGGCGTGCGTGTTGCTTCGTGAATAAAGGTTTTTTGATCTGTCCGTAACGTATCCATGACTAGCGATATGCGTGTTGTTGGTGAGTTGCTCGGCATTTCTGAAGCAGATGGTAAGAATGGAGACCCTTCGGATCTTTCATATACATGCCACGAACCGAGGTAGTATCGTGAATATCAGACCTAGCCAATTACCCATTAGTATATTCATATGAGGAAAGTATAGGTGGATGATACCGAATGAGAATATCTTTCGGGTGAAGATGAAGATTGTTTGCAGTTTGATATAGCAAAGCCATCAAATGAGGGATTCGTCGAGTTGAAACGCCGCCTGTGACATAGAATTTGACTAGATTGGCCATCTTCTCTTTGCGGCCCAATACAAATCTTTTCGAAGGTGCTTCTTTCTTTTATTCAATTCGACAAATTGGATCAAAGGAAGGGTTCGTTAAAGGTGGAATATTCTTTAAACGGATCGATGAAGGAAAGAGAGGAGTAACCTGGGCATGCTCAATCCCGGTCGACGCTCTCTCACGGAGTCACGGTTAGGGAGATGCTGAGGAATAGCATTCAACAAGGTGCATCCTAACGCCTGTCGCAAAAATATGACCTCCATTGCATGTAATACCAGGGAATCCTCCATCCTTCCTCTAGTTCTCATAGTGAGTATTACACCATTGGGGAAAATTCTGTTAACCTCTAACTCGCTAATAACGCCTAACTCTGTGTTGGAATGGCGGGTGTGCATTTGTAATGTATTAAGTCAGGATGAAGAGGGTGGTGCGGGTGTGTTTTAGATGGGGCGAGTGTGGTTTACAGACTTGACAATGATGCTTCGCTAGTTAATTAACTAGTTACTAGTAGTAGTTAGTAAATTTTATACTGGCTGCCTCATCTGAATAAATTTCATTGGTACGGAGTAGTTTCGAGCTATTTACAAAAGAAACCAAACCAAACAAAACAAGATTTGACAGTTGCAACTGCCTCAATCATTGCTGAGAGGTTGCCAAGTTGTTGTCTGCTCTCCACATTGCCACTCACTCTGAATTTTTGTTATTCAATGACAGACACACTCCAGCTCAGGTTTTCAAAATATCATATGGAGCTGGCACCTTCCCTCCAGAGTTTTGTTAAGGAGACTACCCAAAAAGAAGGCATCTTTCATGACTGAAACCCACACCCATCATTTCCCACCCATTCCACACCTCACACCCCAGACACGAGATGGACAAAGTGCCTGCGGCTTCTGAGACTTCTCCTAAGTACAAATACATTGGAAATTGTGAATGGCTAGAGTGGTGCTGTCCCGGGGGTTTCTGCCCTATAAAGCTTGGAGATCACCTCTGTGATGGATGTTATACCATTATCCACAACCTGGGATCTGGCGGCAGCTCTACAGTATGGCTTGCTTCCGACCACAAGGAATGAAAATTAGTTGCCATCAAGATAAAAACTGCAGATTCTGCATCATCACCATCAGAGTCTCAAGAAGTAGACTTTCTAAAACACCTTCATTCACATCAGTTGATCAGGAAGCTGCTCAACAGCTTTGTTGAGAATAGCCCCAATGGAGCTCACAATTGCCTTGTGATGGAACCAGCCAGTTGTAGCTTGATGCATTCGAAGTCCTTGGCTGCCCATGCACTACTGGAACTTTGTCTTGCGCGAGCTGTTGCTGCGGATCTTGTGTTAACCGTCCAGTTCTTACACAGCCAAGGAATTATCCATGGTGGTAAGTACTAGTACTTGTAGATAATCATTCCTCGCTCGATGTACGCAACCTCCTAACTAATTCTTATAGATATCCACAGCGGTAACATTTTTCTTGGACTTCCTACAGATGTCCGCTGAATAACAGACCCTTCACAACTGTATAAGAAATTCAGCGATCCCATTCTGGAGCCCATTGTCTGAGTTGACAGCAAGCCTCTTCTGACAGAAGTTCCAAGTCATGTTGTCCGGCCTGCAAGAATTGACATTCACTCTGACAAAATCACATGTCTTCATCTATCCATCACACTCTCTGACTTCAGCTTGGAGCTACTACCCCAGCAAAACCAGACAGACCAACACACATACACTCCCCCATCTTGTCCCACCCGAAACCTACTTTCTCGACAACTGAAGGGAGGACGACATCCTCTCCTTCCCTAGTGAAATCTAGACTCTGGGATGCACCATATTCAAAATCATGGACAGCTGGGGCCCTTTCAGCACCTTAGGCGGAGGCATTCTCCAGGACCAAGTTGGTGTGCTGAGCCCGCTGCTGGACCCATGGTGGGCGCAATGGGAGTCCAGAGCTGAGTTCTACAACAAGGACACAACCATCAACATGACAACCAGCGCCCCTTTCCACAATAGCCTGGAGGAGCGGTACGACTGGTTTATCAACACGGCTCAACAACAATGTGACATGGAAGCACCAAGGGAAGAGGAGAAGAGGGCCTTCTTGCATATGCTTGGCATGATGTTTCGATACTTGCCCGGCGACAGGGCTACCATTCAGGACGTTGTGGGGTCTGAGTGGATGCGGAAATGGGCGCTTCCTGCGAAGCGGGAGGTGGAGGGCCTGAGGTAGTTTTACTCCTCCTTGGTAGTCAGTCCTCCGGGTAGTTACTCTAGTATACATATACCCAACTCTCCTGCCAGTAAGGAGATCAGAGGCATGGAGGCTCTGATTTCTGTGATTGGGTTAATGGGTACATGTACTGTACATTCCTATACGATGGATCCGGATCGCATGTGGTCAGCGAAGGCCATGATCGGTCGGATTTGCCTAGGATGTAAACTATGCATTTTTTTTTCCCTATAGATTGTCTATACCACTGTGGAACTCTTAAAGTGTCGCCATAGAGAAAAATCCATATTACCCACCCAAAAAAATGCTAGTATTTATTGAATTTAACAAGAAAGCGAATGACGCTTTTTTACATCATTCATCCCAGATAAGAAAAAAAAGGAGTAAAAAAGAGGGAGAGGGAGAAAGAATAAATACTAGTATGGACGGAAGATATATGAATAATTGATATCATTCCACCCAGCTGAGGTTTCCCCAAGCAAAAAAAAAAAAAAAAAAAAAAAGAAAAGAAAAGAAAAGAAAAAGGAAAAAGGAAAAAGGAAAAAGGAAAAAGGTCGCAGGAACCCACAATTCTCAAGTCCCTTGGAACACGGCAACAATGCAAAGCAAGGGCATAAAAGGACAGGAAAGGGGGAGAATGTCGTGGATATATATGTAAATATACTTACAGTACAGCAGCAGCACCAGCTTTGTGACAAGAAAAGACATCCCAGAACCCTCATGCGCAGCGGTATGATAGAAGAGTAGAGGGAGCAGTTGCGTGCCCTTCATGGCACGGCATGGCATGGCAGTGAAGACTACAATAACTAACTAGCTAGTTACTCATGGAGAGGAAAAGATTGTATTATCCTGTCCTCAGCTAACTAGTCACCACCACCACCACCCATCAACATTCAAAAATTCCTCCATGGAATGACTGGCCACTGACTGGCCAGGTAACTAAGCTGACTCGCCCGCAGGAAGCTGAAGTCTGCTGACAACCGTTTCCAAACCACGCGAGAGACGGAAAGGCCAGAGCGGTGGCGGAAAAGAAAGGAATTCCGCTGGACATGTCGATTGTGATGGGCGACGATACTAAAAAATCCAGGGGTGTTTCTCTCTCTCTCTCTCTCGCTTGCTATTGACTTATGTAGTATCGTGATGTGGATGACTAGTTACTGCATGCATACATCATTCTACCTCCCATCCACCCCCTGCCAATAGATTCATCGAAAAACCGGAGTGTCCGGCGGCGGGTCATGTATGAGGGGTGACAACTATCACAACAGCTTTTTCTGGGATAGGGATACGGAGGAACAGGAGGGCCGTGTTGCCGATGTCCAAGCAAGCTGGGCTCTGCCGTGGGCGGGTTTGTCAGATGTGATAGTTTACTAGTTACGAGTATGTAGTTGCGATAACTATATCATCATGCGGAGTGACTTGCTTTAGGGGACGTGCCGGGCCGGATCACAACCAACACCCTAAATATACGAGAGAAAAAAAAAAAGAAAGCAAGGGGAGAGGGGGGTGATGGCGCTTTTTTTTTTTTTTTTTTTTTTTTGGGGGGCCATGTTCAAGTTACCTTGCTTCCAATTTCGCCCTAGGCACAGTTTGCCATTTGAAAGCAGTAGAAGAAGAGGAAGAAAAATAAGAAGATATAACTACACAGAAAGCAACATCTAGTAAACAATCATGGAAAGCAGCAGGGGACAGAGGGAAAGCAACAGTTGAATCAAATGTTCCTCTGCACACTATAGTTAACTAGTGGTTCTGTGTTCGCTTCGCACAGACTCCACCGCATGAATTACCCTCCAAGGCTAACTTTTAACGAACCCGTTATCTAAAGCCCCACGACGGATCAGCTAGCTTTTAATTATGAGCTGAGCGAGGATCAGAACAACATCCTTTGCCCACCTCCCCTTTTCCTCCTTGACTTCTCCAAAGTTAACTTATCAGAAATGGGACATCCAAAGCTTCAAAAAGTGGAGATCAAAGACATCTCCGCCATGCCGCTTTTTACTGCACTAGTACTTTGTTAAGTACTGCTAATCGCAGAATCGACTAAGCGCCGCAATGCGCACAACGCCCAACACACATGGCGGTGGCGGAGATGTGCACCCCCTTTTCGATTTGATTTCATTTGAATTTGAATCTGAATTTAAATTTGATTATTCTCTTGGATATCAAATCAAAGCATTGCCAAATCGTGCCCAAAAATGCCCCAGCTGGCTAGCTTCCCGAATCACAAGAACAGATAATTCAGGAGTAAGTAAGAATAGGGAGTATCTCAGCCAATTATGAACTAGTGTTGAACTCCAGGCTCTCACTGCGTCAATAAAAGTGGAGATTTTTCAGTATTTAGATCAAGTAGAGATGTCAAAATCTCTTCTAAATCAATTTATACACACATATTCAATCATTTCAGCGATAAAATGAAGCAACTTGTGTCCTCCCGCGGAGCTTTGTATGATTCCTAGAGACTTCCCTTTGCTCCGTCAATAAGTACTTACTATACAACTTCGGAATAAATAAGCGTAGCGATGGAGTATAAATGAATAATGAACATAGAATTGATTGTGATTAAAAAGATAAGCTTCTATTTACTCCAGTGTCATATGGAGCCGATATCTAGTGGAGTGCGCTAGTCCGTAATGGGTAGCCTACCTAGGTAAGGTCAACATCCATTAGAGTTTTATATCATGTGATTTAGTGTCCCAAGAAGCGATGTCCCAAGGCCCACGCCAGATCTGCGCTAGTGAAGCTTCAGCTGCAACACTTCAACCTTCCAAGGTTCTCCGTGACTCGAACTCGCTCCGCTCATCATCCTTTTGTTCTACTATCAAAGCATTTTTCAGACGATGACATCAGATACTTACTTTCCTGTTAAATCACAATTTTCTGATCACCATGTCTTCCAAACGCGAAAATTCATCCTCTGATTCCTCCGATCTGTCAGATACCTCCGCGTCCAAAGCTTCACCCGTGTTCTGTGCAGATCCTTCAGGCAAGTCGTCATTTCCTAGCACACTTGACACCATACTCGAGAATACAGTACCGCTCGGACCAAATCATCTGTTTTGGTCCCCAGAGGATCGTACTGGCGAAAAAGGGTGTGGTTGACGAAGAGTATCACGCTGAACGATGAACAACTTCGCGATGTGCTCGATTTCATAGTTGTTAATCAAAATGAGGAAGGCCGCGTGCAGTGGACCGGTAAGATCCTCTTCCAATATTGGTTTTTGGCCGTTTCCCTTCTAAAAGCTTTATGCTGTCTCTTTACAAAACCGGACGATGCCTGGCTGGGGTCGAAGAATTTGAAGAGTATTTCATTCTGGGCGCCATTGCAGTGCAAACCCCTTTTTATGCAGTTGCAACAGACAGGTGCTGCTTCATCACATTTGACATGCCTTGTCTTGCAGATCAAACAATCAGTGAAATTCCTATTGTGATATCTTTGCTGATGAGTTGAACATGTGGTTGACTGTCTCACACTGAGAGAATTGAGCTTCTGAAATTTCTTAGTATAGAGAGAATGAATAGATGGTGTGGAACTCATCATCTTCACAAGACAAAATCTGCTGAGTTGATTTATGAGAAATATTTTAAGAGAATGTCAATGGAGGCAAGAACTGCTTCTTATTATCTTTGAAATGTTAAGAGCAGATACATCTCACTCAATCAGAGCTGATATTTACATGATCTTTTGATTATCTTTCAGTGAATAAATATACAAAGAGTAGTCATAATTAGTTGTACTGTCATCTAATCTATATGAAATAGCTTAAACTATTCAACATTCAAGCAATTAGAAGCAAGTAAATTTAGAAGAGCATGGGCCCTTGCTACATCAACTAGTATCCACAGACAGCCACATTTCAATGCAATCAGAAACAGAAAATGGTGTCATTGCTGAAATTCGCTAACAGCACTGCATTTCCCAGTTCAATAGACTGAGTGGAGATATTTCAAGTCATATAGACACCAAGAGTGATAATCAACATCATCTAAGAGTCATGTCAGCACATATTGGAGTGAGAGCTGTGGTTTCACTGAATTTACTTCAATTCAGAAGAGTCAGTTGTGGACAAGTCTATCTGCAGCAAACCCTGCTGTTACAAGAACAAGAAGTGCATGAATTGTAACTTCACAGATTACAGAGCTCTAAGATGGTATACTGTGAATTCCACATCAAAAAAGCAGATCAGCAATCACAAATACTGTGTAGTCAATAGACACAACCACAGCTGTATCTTTCACTGATGCCTCATAGACAACTGAGCTAACTCAATGAGCACAAGGTCTATCAAGATTGGGGAGAAGAGCACACACATCATAAGATCAACTTGAGCTTTACCACTGAGGACAGAAAACCATATCCTAGAAATAATCAATGCAGCAGGGTGTTCATAAGAGGTCCAGCCTGGATTTTGATCTGCTGAATCATCTAGATATCACAATTAGCAATGACCAAAACAGGGGACTGGGAATAACATATCTCAAGGGCTAGCGGAAATGCTGTACATATTCCCAAGGGATAGTAGAATGCTGGCATATCTGAAATAAGCTTTTAGCATTTATCCATCACCATCTCAGTAGAAGGGGCTTGATTGGTGGTTGGTTATTGCAATCGGACTATAATGGGAACCATTTTTCCCTTGATGTGGAATGAATAATGGGATTATTTTCATTCTGCTATCGCGTGCTGTTAAGATACATTTTGCGCACATAGGCTAGTCACCTTATCTTCCTTAACAAATCGATCGCGCGGAATCCGTATGCTGCACATTCATAGACGCACGCATGCAGCGGCTTCGAGTTCAGGGTCGCGCATTTGATGATTTTTGGGGCATGTATGCCCTCCACAGTTTCGGGCTGGCGTGTGCATCTCACCCCCGCATCTTAAGCCTGATAGACCAATGCCAATGACCACAGCATTGACGCAGATAAAGAGAACAAAGATTGATATCTCAGACAAACAGTGAGGCTGAAAGTGGTGAACAGTAAGCAGGATGAGATGGACCATACTTAGCATGATGAGCGCCGCCGACAGAAGCACATACGAGATGTTAGGATACATTTTGCAAGAAAAGGCAGCCAAGATGGTCCATTTTGAAATGATCCATCAGGGAGTGATGTCTTGTGGTTTATAACTATCGGGCGGCCACTCTCTGTGTGCCTCGAATGGGGCTTTTTCGATACAAGGGGATATGCCATCCTCATTCCAGCAAATTTTTGGACAGAGTTGTCCAGGGTCTGTACAAATATGTTGTGATCCCTTTGCATGAGGATAGCACGCTCAAGCTGGCCATGTATATCGCACTCGCCTTCGTGCTCTCAACAGAGTCTGGCACCCCTGGCAGCCTTGCATACTCCTGGTCATTGGTCTTTACTGTGGCAGCCGCCATCCCGCATGTATAGCAATAGCCTGCGTGATGAGCTCGACAGCAGCGTGGACCAGGCTATGATACCCAATGCTGTCCGCATTGGAAGAGTAGCTGTCGTCGACGTATCAACTAGGAGGACCTTCCAATCCTGGCAACGAGGAGGCATAGCAAAGCAGTGGAAGTTTGTCCAGAAGGGAAGCGATCTTGGCGCTATTGTCGTTTCTCTCAATTCGAATCGAGACATCATCGGAAATGCACCATAGGCGCAGCAGAGCAGTGATCTCCGTGGGAAGCTAGAGGAAGGTATGGCTGGTGGTCGAGAACTCAAAAGGAAAACAGCGGGTTTCACTCCTGGTTGGGGTCGCTGATCAAAGAGAGCTAGCGAGGGAACAGTAGTGCCTTTTCATGCACTGCTGAAAGCATCCATGGAGCCTAGCGCATTATTCATCGAAGCTCGGATTTTCGCTGTGGCCTTGATTGGCAGCCTAGACCATCGGAATGTGTTCTGTTGAGCGGGGTAGCAAGGGGACAGTGCACCTATAATCTAATATCTATATTTCTACCTTCTCAATATTCGATTCTGCTATTTAAATCTCCTTTAATATAATATTGGATTATTTTATATAACTCTGTTTTTATAAAGTTTTAAAAATCTTCTCCAGATAAACAATGAGATTTTCAGCTCACTATAGTCTTTTTCATTAAATTTGTAGATATTCTAAGATAGAATAGCACTGAGATGTCAATACTAGATTGAAGCAGACAACTGATACTAAACTGGAAACAAATAATTACTCTAAAATATAGTAATGTAGAATCAAGACATTATAATACTATTTATTTAGAAATTATTCTTAGAACTCTATATAATTAGAGTTATATACAATAATACAATGTTATATTGAAAGAGTTTCAAATAGAAGAATCAGATATTAAGATAGTAGAATATAGAGATTAAATTATATTAGAACGATTTACTAACTCTTAGAATATGATAAGGTAGCACTATAACCACTAGGTTTTTGTTGAAATGGTTGCGCTCATCGTGATATATATACCCGTGGGAGTGGTGTGGGCCCAACCGCCAGATGCAGCAGTTAAATAGATAGTATTATAAATAGATTAAACCTGATATAATACCGATAGTAACCCTTTTAATCTACTACTTATAACTTGATTCACTCAATCACGTATCTTTGTACAAAATTGAGTATTTTAATTACATATCTAAGACTAATTTATCTCTGAATATCTCTCAATCTGCAATCGCTGAGTTGATAACTAGTAGTTCGTTGTGCAAGGAATAAAAGCGATGCATGAAAACAGGCTACTTCAGCATAAGTTGCTTCACAGTTGGTTCTAACATGAATAATAAATGAAGAGTGCGCAGGAGCCGAAGGCGCTCTGCCAGCAACCATCCGGGCTAGAAAATTTTGATTGAATCGAGAGAGAAAGTAAGTAGGAACGTCCTCAACCGCTTTCATTTTTCCCATTGTCGGCCCAGCAGCTCAGTACCCATGGGCCCATCATTGTCGGCACAAGTCGCACCGCACCGCCTTCCAAGATGGAGAATTGTAGAATCCGCACCCAACACATGAGAGGAAAATAAAGTGAGCAATAACAATAAAAACATCGCAAGAGTCCCTCGAAACAGAAAGCGCTCACTCCCTGGTATGTGAACTTGCTCCCCTTGATGCAAGGAGAAAAAAGGTTAAAATCAAATCCCCAGAAGCAGACAAATGTGTAAAAATTCCCCAGGTCGGAGAAGC
Source organism: Histoplasma ohiense (assembly GCA_017607445.1). Lineage (NCBI taxonomy): Eukaryota > Fungi > Ascomycota > Eurotiomycetes > Onygenales > Ajellomycetaceae > Histoplasma > Histoplasma ohiense. Next base: position 6,998,547 of record JAEVHH010000001.1, read on the forward strand.
GAGCCACGTAGGGATCATTTAGAGTCGGTCAGGCCGGCTCAAAAATGAAGCAAAAAAAAAAAAAAAAAAAAAAAATAAGCCACCTGCATATTTCCCACATGGAGCGCGCCAATTGTGGACAGACCAAACCAAGAATTTTCCAAAGCTTCATGCTGCGCACTGTATGCAATCGATTTCACAGTGTGTAGTCTGTATAGGCGGAATGCCATGCTTGCTTAGCAAGCGCGCAAAGACGTATGTTATCCAAGGGGTTGGTGCAGGAATGACCCTTTTTGAACTTGGGGTTTGGCGATTCAGCTTCATGGGATGAAGCGCGGAAAAATGGGGCACTGGATAACTACAGGAAGGACGAACATCGCCGAATATGTGATGTGGACAACCGATGTGTTCGGACCTATCCTTTTAGTCTTTGTGGTGGTGCGTGCGGGATTCAGTCGACTGCTTCTGGTTCGAACTCAATACAAAGGATGGCTGGTGACTTCACGATGGCCCACATTTCTAGCCAGTCGCTTTGCATTTCCTTCTGCTCGACCACGGCATCCTATTTCACTGTGACGAAGCTAGGACTCCAGGGCATCATCCAGGGAAGGGGAGGAGGATGGCGGGGAAAATATGAAGTCGTGGACTTATGGAGGACCTAAGTGAGGTAAAATCAGGGAATGCAAGGGGCTCCTTGCCAAACTAGCCGGGGCGGAGGAAAAGCACTTAGCTAGAGCAATTGCGAGATCCATGGAGCGGAGGAGAAACAAGGCGTTGACGTGATGTGATATCCAAGGTCTGACTGAACTTTGGGATGGATCAAAGAGAAAACCAAGATTACTGCTACTATGTACCCTTGCTGATGGCGTGTGACAATAGGATTCTTACATACTTCCGCTAACTAACGAGAGACGGGTGAAAATCATCCGTATTTCTTCAATCTGACATTCCGGATCCTGTCCTGCGCTGGCTGGGGTGGGCGGTGAGGAATGCAGCGATCAGCCGGCCTTATCAAGATAGGATGTGCCTTTGCTCAAAGTTCACCCCGCAGCACCTTACAGCGTCCATGATCGCAACAACTCATCTCATCTGATCACAGAATGATGTCAACCGCAGTGCAAAGGGGCGAAATTAAGTATCAGACCAGCTGCAGGATTGGAGCAAACTGCTCAAGGCTAAGGATGTAGCTTCAAAAGACAGAGCGCCGCCTGGCCCTCAACGATACCTGCAGCGTTGGATAATTGGTGCTGGAAAGGGCTGACAAAACCCCATGATCGGGAGAATGACGTCGAAGAAGAGGAGAATTGCTCAACAGCCAACGAGAGTATGAACTGGCCGGACTGATTGAGAATAATGGATATAACTCGATCAACAGGAAAGCCAAAAGCGCGTTGGTTGGGCGGTCACTTTACCCCGATTCCTTCACACACACACGCTCTGAAGTCTACAACAAATTCCAAGACTGGTGGGCAGCAATCAGCGCAAAGAGGGTCAAGGGCAACAAGGGCACCAGGCCCAGCAAGACCGACTGTTAAAAATAGCCACCCTTACAAACGAGCCCGGCATTGTCAAACTTAGCCTGGTTAAGCACACCACCAAGTGGACAAGTCCTAGTATGACAGTATGGAGACACCTGGGCAGTCCGCCGAGCTAACATGTCCACATACCCGTGCCAAAACTTTGCCAGCATGAGCTGCAGACGTCGAGGTTGGAAAATGCCCCAAATTGGGCCGTGTCCGGCATTGGCCTGTATTCTATTCCGCTTCGAAGCCAGATTTCTCTTCGCCCCCCGTCGCAACACGGAGTGTCCTGCAGGCTTCTCATGCGACCGCCAGCAGACCCAATCCGCCGTTGTCCCACCTGGACGCATTCTTTATTCCGATTCAATTACTAGAAATAGAAGAGCGCCTTTCCTGGCAATTACGGTTCTTATTTATTTGGGTCGTTGCATGGGAACAGTGGGTTACATGTTGTCGAGGCCAGCTTTATTTTTGCGATATACACAGACAGACAAACAATTGAGAGCAGCTTGGCATAAAATCGTAGATCTGCCGATTCTAAATAAAATGCACGAACAATGCTGTGATACGTCCGAGTCCTCTTACAGACCAGACCGTCTTTCTCCCGTCGAGGATATCAAACACAAAACTCTGTATCGATGGATCATGGAAGTGCGGGAAATCAACAATATCAACTTGGCCAGATGTCTTAAAACCCTTAGTCAACTGTATCCTACGATCCTATCCAACAAGTATAAATGCAATGAAACATCATGTTCCCCCAGCCAAATGCCAAGTGGGGGAAAACAACAGGCGCAAAAAAGAAAAAAAAGAAACGAAACGAAAAGTTTCACTGGGAAAAGGATCAACGATAGCCTGAAATCGCAAACCTCGATTTTTTTTTCTCCCTTCTTCTTTAGGGGCGCGTAACCGAGACTCATGCATTGGCCTTCCATTCGCTCCTCGTCTGCACAACAAGTGTCAAGTTGCCAAGTTGCCAATCCTTCGCACCAGCGAGTGACAGAAAACCCTCTCCCGCCAATAGAAACACCCAGGCGGGAGAGAAAATGTGATATCTCTACAGACGCCCGCATCCCTGTCGCTGAACCACCCCGTGCGAAGAGCGAGCAAAATGCCCTCAGCCAGTCAGCGGGGTGCAACTGCAGGACCGAGCATGGTGATTGGAGGATCTGTCGGTTGGTCGCTGCGGTCGCTCCCTTCGCGGCCCGCGAATGAATGATTGTGTTGCGAAGTTGCGAACTGGCAGTGGCAGGAGATGATGCTATTCTTAGCCTGGAGTGGGCTGGGGGCGGCGGGGCCGGCGTGCAACTCCTCTTCTGGCGATGCACCTAAGGGATTATGGGGCTAACCGGTGCGGGCTTGAGGTATCCTCCAGCCTGTAGGACTCGAGAGTGACTTCTTCACAGTGATGCACCAGTACTAGTTACGCCGGGTGGTGAGGTCACTCCGTGACTCGCTTGCCCAGCCATGCTTGGTCGCAGGTCACATCCATGTCTCTTGAGTCTTGAACAGAAACCTCCGGCGGAACGTGCATGATGGGGAGGGAACATTTTTTCTGATTGCTAACATGCCCCGATTCTGCGAATCCCACTTCGAGTTCCAGATCTTGGAAGTACCGATCCTTCCCTGGCACATAGGCTTTTGGCTGAGAGTGGTACATGTGTGGACAAGAAAATATCACCGTTCCCCGAGTCGCCCGTCCCCTCGCCCTTTGTTCCCCCATACGCACACAGCCTTATTCTCAACGCCTGTCTACATATACCTCGAAGCGCCCACCTACCCGCCCTTCTTAGAAAGTTTCTTCCCCCCTTGATGCGATCTTGTTTCTTGCGCCTCTTCGATACCCATTTCCATTTTTTGTTTCATTAACTATATATTGTTCTAATATTATCACTCGAGACCGGAAGGCGCTTTGATAGTTGCCCTCCTGCCTTCTGATATAGAAAAATCGTAGAACCGGCAACGGTCTATCTCATTATATACATTTCCTATTATATATTGATTTTTCCCATATTTATTTTTACAATCGCTGCTCCTGCCACTGGTTTATATTGATTCGCAGGCTCATTTATTCTAATTTTTCCCCTGTCATGGTAAGTGTTATTTTCCTTTGTCCAGTCGCCTACAAATAAATAAATTATTATAAGGGCAGGAAAGAGGAGGGAGGAAGAACTTTTCGTTGACTTGCCCACTTTTCAGGAGGCTCCAATTGTATTTCAACAACGGCGGTCGCTAGGGGGCGTACAGATGCTGCAGAAGCCGTCGAAAAACCATATGTCGTTTCTCTCCACGCGATCATACAACTCTCGGCCTCTGTCAGAAGCGACCGAAATATTTGACACCGATTACGAAGCAGAGTACTCTCCAATCGATACCTCTGCCCGCAGAAGTGTTGAATCCGTAAGTCACAATTTTCCTCGCATATCTTAGATAGAAAAGCAAGCTGACAAAAATATACAGTTTGGCAATGACAGTGCCACAACATTGTCAACCGAGGATGAGGCTCCCACTCCCGAAGACTCAGATCAGGGGTCGTTCAATTTCCAGTTTGATAAAAGCAAACCGGTGGAAGGACCATCAGGACCTCATCTATTCCGGGCTTCATTAGATTCGACGTTTTTTGAAAGATCGGAGGACTTAGAATTGTACTTTTCGCTTTCTTCCATAGCGCCACCTCAAGGTTCGATAAGCTCTCGGTCGCCAAAAAGATCTAGCACAATCCCGCCGGAGCAGCTTCCTTATTATGAACGATCACGATCTTCAAGTGTGCCAGAGATCGCCCCCGTTGCTGGCGTCGACGATGTACGTTCCTGGACACCAACGCAAGTAGCAGAATGGATGTACGAATCTGGATTCGAGGATGCCATAGTCGAACGATTCATCCGGAATGATATCTCAGGCTCGGTCCTCCTTGATCTCCAGATGGATGATCTCAAGGAGCTAGACATTAGCTCGTTTGGTATACGACATCGGTTGATGAATATGATTCAAGGCTTTCGTGCTGAATCAACAAATGCTCTGGTCCCGGCTACAACTTCGGACCCTAGCTCGTCTTCTCAGGGCCTAAGGAGTTATACATCCACGAGACGAGACAACAGCGCTGAATGTGTCTCTCCAGACTGTGAGGCCCCAACCAACCCCTCGACTCGTCGACGGGGTCGCGCCAATCGTCTCTTCGCGGATGGCGATATAATCTCTCCAGCCGAGTCTGTTTCCATCGTTGCTATTGAACAACTCCTCCCGAAACTGCACAAGTGTTCCAAGGGCGAGAATTGCTCTAGATTCCAGAAGCAACAACGGAAGCTTGCACGCATAGCGACTGAGTTCCCCGATCAGTTCACCAGCATCGACGGCACCATTATACCTCATGCTGGAAAGGAATCAGTCACTGGAAGTGTTGTGCGTCCCAAATCAGATGCAGCTCCCTCCGTCGTCGCGTCTTCTGATGTCCTCGGCCCTGGCCACACGCCTGAGTTCCAACTCAACGCTGAGAACCTTAATGGAGTGCAGCCTAGAGATCCCCAAGAAAATGTTCGACAATTCCTTACTTTTCAACACCTTAATAATGCCGCATACAACGAACCCAGTCCACCGATGGAGATATTCCCTCCCCTCTCCCCTCCTGAATCTTCCCAGCCTGCTTTCCATATGATCAACAATCTTCGCAATCTTCCAAAACTCATGATACCAGGCGATAGTGAGTCAGATGGTTTACTTTCAGGCGGTCAGCGGACCGTTACTCCTTCAATGGGGTCAAGGCTGGCAGGCTCAGCTACAGCAACTCAGGAATACAACCCTTACCAATATCCACTGGATATGTCCCGCCAAACAAACACCCCATTTTCAGAAATGGACGTTCCCCTCACTGCCTTCCCTACCGGACCTCTGGATCGGGAGGCATCGCAATCAGTCCCACCAAATATGTTTTATGGCAACCATTTGCGCCCACCGGTCGACCCAGTTTCTCGTTCAGCGTCGGCTAAACCTGACAATCATCGACGTCGTCCTTCGTTCGCCACTATGGCTCCAGTTGATGAGCTCCAGGCGATGCAACCAATCGACACCCCGGAAGACCGCCCGACTACTCCTCGCCCAAGTCATACGAGTCATACAACAGAACCTCACTTTAGGCCTTCCCGCGCCTCTGGAATCTCTCCTTCGACCCAGTCACACAGGTCCGATCCCGACGTTACCCACAGCGGATGGATGAAGAAGCGGAAAACAACCCGCCTCCTACGCCACGAGTGGCAAGACGCGCACTTCACCCTTCGCGGGACGGTCCTGGCCATGCACAAGGACGAGCGCGATGCGCAACGCCGCTCGCGAGCCTTGGAGTTTATCGACGTCGACGACTTCGCCGTCGCCTGTTCCTCGTTGGCCACAAACTCGAAGCTCACCGCGGCCTTCAAGCGCTCCGTCCTCCGCAAAGCTGCCAATCTGCCATCGAACAGCGACGAGACTGCGTTTGCATTCTCTCTCATCCCCGCCCACGACTCCGCCGAGCGCAGACACCTCTTCACAAGCCAGGGCAAAAGCCACCACTTCGCGGTGAAGACTCGAGATGAGAGGATTAACTGGATGCGAGAGCTGATGTTGGCCAGAGCCCTGAAAAAAGGCAGAGAGGAAGGTGGCGAGCTCACTATCAATGGCAGAAATGTCATTTGAAGAAGCCTCCATCCCCACTTCTCATGCTCATGTATCCCCTCTCCCCACACTTGATTTCAAGACACTTTCCCTATCCCCTCTCCTTATGCTGTTATGTTTTTTATTTTATTTTTCGTTTTTCAAATTTTTTCTTCTTCTTTGCTTTTTCTTTTGTTTCCGTCTTCATAGCCACTATAGCGAGCATTTCATCTTTTGCAGTTCCGTGTAAATATCCTTATTTGTGCATAGGCAGATACCCCATGTACTTTCCGTCCCCTATCAAACAAACATATATACCCTCTCCTTCCCACGTTTCCTCCCCCACCTTTTTTTCTTTCACTTCCTACAAGCAATCCTCTTTTGCGTATAAGAAACCTACCTGGCTCCTTTCCAGCCTAAAATGGATGGATGTCACCAACTGGCAAATATTTGTATGGCAGAAACTGAAGGTCGCCATTTTTTTGCTTGAATTGCTTCTTTGCAAGTCTTCTGGGTGGCGATTCCTTATTTTACCCATCTCTTTTTTTACCCCTCGTATGTTTTCGTTTCGTTTCTCGCTCATATAATCTTCTTTCCCCGCTCGTTCTTGTTTCATTTTCATTTTTTGCGCCGTCCTCCAGAATGTCTTGAGCCCAATTCCAAACCCACCGCTCTATTTCCCCTCCACGCCCTCCTGGGGTTTCTTTTCTTATCTTTTCATATTTACGATCTACTACTCTTCTGCAAGTATTCAGCTTGATGATACCTAGGTACAATTCATTAGCTAGCTTTATGTTAGTCATGTAGTTAGTTAATTCGTACAGAATGATAAAAAAGAATATATATATATATATATAGGTTCAATGATTGAATTAGGATAGTTGCCGGTTTAATTTTGTTGTTTTTCTCATTCATTGGCAACCTGAGAAGTTGATGAGCCCTGAGGGGAGAGCAGACTGGCGGTTTTGGTTATTCAATCAGTCATAGATTCTAATCACGAAACGAATATCGTCGTTTCATAGCGAAGTCGAGTCCCCATGCCGTATCAGCGAGTGATCTCATCATAGAAACGGTTGATAAAGGCATAAACGCTTCGGATAAAACAAAGCGCGTTTCAGAAAACCCCGTTCGTTCTATTTAACTGCCCTAAGACATGATCAATCATTAGGCTTCTCGGTTTTCCCCAAAACATTACAAGAAGAAAATTTGTCCATCACGGATATCACCAATCAACATTTCTACTACCTGTCGTGCTTGCGCCGTCATTACATGTCATTCGTATATGCCCATACCACGGCAGGAATCCACGCACAACTAATCTCCCTTGAATCTCATGCAAAAATTATTCCAAAAGACAAAACCGAAGACTCCCTCTCGTAGCTCCCTCCAGAAGCCAACAACCCAATCAAAAACACAAACTGGAGCATGAAATCATTGCCATGCCGCTGCATGCCGCCGCAGTCTTGATATCACCCCACCATGGACACCACAATGGCTAACCAGCCATCTGCATACCCGGCTACACGCACAACCTCCTCCAGCGGTGCGGTCATAGGAACAACAGCCCCCTGGAGCACAGGTTTCGCCAGGACTGGGATCCGTTTGCTGGGGAAGAGGCTGGGAAGAAGCGAATTTAGACTCGATCCTATAGTCTGTTGCTGCGGTTGGGTTTGTCGTCCGGGTGCTCCAGTTTGATTGGCAGCGGGCGGAATCGTGGGTGGAAACAGAGACTGTATTACTTTAAGTGACGGGGTAGCGGAGTTCGGCGGAGATGGCAGGAAAATCCTCAGTGGGATATTTCGGAATTGATTGGGCCCGCCGGGGATGAGAATGTTGGAAATCCGTTGGAAGTTTGTGAAGTCATCTGGTTTCCTTTGTTGTTAGTATTTGTTCCTAGTGCAAACTACAAAAATGGATCTATCGATGCATGCATGCACGCACGCTCTTGGACAGCTTGCCACAATCCAGATGAATCCTCCTTAGACAATGTCATGATACGCTTTGCTGTTCCATTCCGCACAAAATCAGCTTCTTTGACACTATTAATGAATGCATCATGAATAACTCTTCCGTCAGCATCGAGCCGAACAAGCTCCTGGTCCGGCCAATCGCTAAAATGAACCTGCAACTGCCAAGGAATTGGGTCGCGGGGTTCGTGCACATTGTGGGGTTCAGGATCATTTGGCTGTCGTGGAGAAGCTGTATGCGAAAGGTGTTCGCCAACGGTAGACTTGGAAGTAACTGGATCTGCTCCCGAATATAGATCATACAGGAGTCCGAGGGGATAGTGCCACTTCAGGGGAACCCCTTCAAAGGAAAACCAGCCTTGATAGTCCTGGGCTTCGATATCAATCAAGGATGTAGCAAAGAAGGCACGTAGCCTCGGGAGTAAAAACGGCAAATATGATACACGAGGGTAACATATCTGAAATATCTAGAGTCAGACAAATGAATCGATGATGGAAGCACATGTCTGGGGATCAGATAAAGGGATCGAAATTACAAGATATGGGTCTGCCTTGTCATAGGTCCGGCATTCAGCCGGAGACAGTGTTATTTCGAGAGGGATACGGCCCTCCCACACTCTTCGCTGGATAGCACTTGGGGCTGGCGTTGGGCTTGCCATGATTCCCAGTTGTGCCTAATGTTGATGACAGCCTAGCAGAGTAATATTCATCCTCGGGTCTAATAGGTTACCAAAGTCAGTTGCGCTCCACTTCACAAATATTATTCAGATCGAGGCATGCTAGTGCTTTATACTCACGTAGACACCAACGAACGATCACTATTTTATTGACGGCTTTATCCAAATCCTGCACTCCACATTTGATTCTTACAATCCAAAGGCAGGGCATGTCATCACCACGACAAATTCATGTCAGATGGAACAAACTACGATCAATACAAGGTTTGATCCGTCATTAACAGGTCGGTCCTCGATGATAAGGATGTTGTTGGATAGGAAGAAACGGACGCACGTGACTAAACGTCAAGGCTTGTTGTCCCCAATTCGTCTCATTCTGTATTTTGTCCAAATCAACTCTGGGCTGATTATCCGGAGAGGCGGCAGTTAATTACATTTTATCGCTCCAAGCTCCTACTGTGGAATTTAGATGAAAGCTTGTCATCGACTGCTATGGTCCATCATTCCAGCAGTGTTCGGCCATGAACATAAAATTAACACCCAAACGACCTAGTATATTCCAAATTATTTTAAAATCCTCTTTGCAGTCTTTCTTTTTAACTGCGGTGATCTTTTCGTGGAGATCCTCCACAAATCCCCAAGCCTGAGGTAATCAAGGAGAAACTCAAAAGCCTAGAATCAAGCCTTGATTGATACTTCCCTGGAAGACTTCAAGTTTTGTTCAATGCTTAGGAGTAACTATGGCAGACAAGAGACGCCCTTCCAAGAGGATTAAGACATCCCATGGAACTTTACAAGAGGGTTATGGTAGCACTTTAAAAGATGCTAACACCTTAGCATCCCTAAGGAGATCAATAACGCCCCCTTTACGGCAGCCTACAGGTCAACCTAGCACATCCGTCCCGTATATATCGCGAGTAAATGCCCCTATATCCTCTAGGATCATCCCGTCTCCAATCCAGCTCTCCTATATCCGCAATTTCTCTGCATCATCAGGCTACAATACTGATTCTGTAAAGTTGAGGGACATTCTCGGGGATCCTCTCATCAAAGAATGCTGGCAGTTCAATTACATGTTTGACGTTGACTTTCTTATGAGCCAGTTTGACGAAGATGTGCGGGATTTGGTCAAGGTGAAAATTATACATGGTTCTTGGAAACGGGAATCTCCCAATCGAATTCGCGTTGATGTCAGTTGATTCCTACGTTCTTCTAGAAAATATCTCTTCCCCCTCAGCTTATTCCAGTGTAGATTTGACACATCGCGCATATAATACAGGTGGTTAACTTTGCTGACTCGTATGCAGGAAGCCTGCCGCCGGTACCCCAATGTTGAGCCGATAGTCGCCTATATGCCAGAGCCTTTTGGGACACATCATTCGAAAATGATGATTCTCATCAGGCATGATGACCAAGCGCAGTAAGTATACTCGGCTAATGTAGCTATCTTGCTTCACATTGACATTTTTACAGGGTTATCATTCACACAGCAAACATGATTGCTGGGGATTGGGCGAATATGTGTCAAGCAGTATGGCGATCCCCGCTGCTTCCAATGCGACCCGAAATGGAAAGTGGACATGCTTCTGCGACCTTGGACGGTGTCGGAAGAGGAAATCGATTTAAAAGGGATTTACTAGCCTATCTCGAGGCATATGGCAATAAAAAGACCGGCCCCCTAGTCGATCAATTAGAAAAATATGATTTTGGCGCTGTTCGAGCTGGGTTGATAGCCAGCGTCCCCACTAGGCAAGCAATCGACGAACTCGATTCGGAAAAACAAACCTTGTGGGGCTGGCCTGCACTGAAGGACGCAATACAACAAATCCCGCTTGGTGGGGGGAACAATACTGTGGGGAAGAAGCCTCAAATAATCATCCAGGTGAGATCGATGTCCCATAGAAGGAGGCTGAAGGCTTCGCGCTTGGGAGTGCTCACCACTCACACGCAAATTCCAGATATCTTCAGTGGCAACGCTAGGACAAACCGACAAATGGCTAAAGGAGACGTTTTTCGCCGCTCTTTCACCATCACAGCCCAGGGATTCGAACTTATTTAACCCCAAAACAGACCCGCCTACCAAATTTTCAATAATATTCCCTACCCCAGATGAAATCCGCAGATCATTGAATGGCTACGCATCCGGCGGGTCTATCCATATGAAACTCCAGAGTGCTGCGCATCGAAAACAACTTGAGTATTTGCGTCCATATCTATGTCGTTGGGCTGGCGACACAGGCGATGGCAGTGACATATCTGCAAAACACTCAATTAACTCCGGACAAGAGCGGTGTGAAAGCAAGGATGGCAATGAATCAGTTCAAAAATACGTCATCACCGGTAAAAACAGCCAGCCAATTCGAAATGCAGGGCGTCGCAGAGCAGCACCGCACATAAAAACATACATCCGGTTTTCGGATGCTAACCTAGCTACTATCGACTGGGCAATGGTGACCTCTGCAAACCTTTCGGTGCAAGCATGGGGCGCTGCTGCGAATGAAAAAAAAGAGATAAGGATATGTAGTTGGGAAATAGGTGTGTTGGTTTGGCCTGACTTATTCATCGACAGAGAGGTGGAAAAGGATGGTGGTGGAAGCGGGCGGAACGAGAAGGAGAAGGGGAAGGAGCTGCCGCGGGATGATGGTAATAAGAATAATGGCTACAACAAACCCGCCGCAGTAATGTTGCCATGCTTTAAGCAAGACATGCCTGAAGTGCCAGAAAATAATGGTTCTGGTGCATCTACTACTTCTACGTTCGTGGGGTTGCGGATGCCATACGACCTGCCTTTGAGTCCGTACACCCCACAAGACCAACCGTGGTGCGCGACAGTTGACTACAATGAGCCTGACTGGCTTGGGCAGACGTGGGAAGAGGAAAAATAACGGCATTATACAGCCCTGTCTCGGGCCCATGCGACGACGGATGTCAGGGGTTCAAAAATTACACACATTGTTTTTGAACCCTGTTAGTGTCAACATACAAGTCACTTGAGATGATTTTTTTTTTTTTCTCCTCAGATCCTAGCCCCCTGACTAATCCTCCAATATAGCCCTGAATTCTATACTCCTTGAGGTAATGAGAATGGTGTGGGGTGTATTAATACTACTAACTTAGATGGAGCGAAATCACGATAAGAGTTGAACATGCATTGGCTGGCAGGGTTCGAAGTTCATTGTGGTTGAAAATTTCTTAGCAAAAATCCGAACCTCGTTCAGCTATAGGAATAGATATAAAATTGAACTTTTACCACTGGGTTAAAAGGAGATTTCTTCTCTTGCTGTATTCGAGGTGTGAGAATGGTTTCGACATTGGTCGGCCGCTCTAGTCGAGAGTATCTTTAGCATATCTACTCCAACATAAACAATAACCACGCATAAGGCGCAGCATAGCTGAAAAAAGCACTCTGGATGTCAGGCGCTTACAGGGTGCCAATAACAACATCGCACAGGATACTACCTAGCAGGGAGTTTTCCCCAGCAGCAAATCACAAGATAGTTGTGTCGCTAAGCAGGCAGTAAGAAAGCATCCAACACCAAAACACCATCAATTCTGGCACCGTGGTGCCACCAATGTCCACTCAAAGTCAGCGGCTAGTCCGAGGAAGTGTTTGACAAAGAGCTGGCATTCCGTCAACGAGACAATCACAAATGGAAATACTCGTAGTATTCAAGGATTGTTCTCCGTGCTCAGGTCAAGCTAGGCTTTCATCAATTGGCCACTTGTGCTTAACCCTTTTACCAAGGATTCCGGCGAGAAGAGGCTCATCTGTATGCCTGCCGTACCTCACCATTGCACAACGGCAATCAATGACTGGTCAACGAGACGATGATTACTAAATCCCAATTTTCATTTTGGTTTCTGGCATTTAGCAATTGTTTCCCTGGTCAATCATCAGTATTGAGTGAAGGACACTCGAGTACATAGCGTATGAAGGATATTTGGAAAAAAGAACTCGGGAAATGATCCTGACAAATGTAATTTGGAAGACTAAGTACAAAATCAAGTCTTGTAGAGTGGTGCCATACCTATACTGCTCCAATCTGCAGCACATATTCACTAAAAACAGCAAACTCAGTCTCATATGTGGTTAAGAATTTGGGTATCCAAACATTACACCATTCTCCCTTATAGTCTAATGTGTATAAGGCTTTGCAATACTCCCAGTATTCCGGGTACCAGCCAGTATGAGCCCAATCAACTACAGCAAGAACACATGAGTGGTCTCCATGAGTCAACTTAATGGTCCCATTGTCTGGTAGATAATCTTGATATCTCTTTGAATCAGAAAGCCATCTTTGAGGCAGAGAAGAAAACCAGTCATTAAATGCTTCCACATTTTTAAAGGATTCAGATTGAGGAATGGTTGTGAAGACATAATCATGCAAACATATGTGGTTGATTGATTCTACATCTCAGTAAGAAACTTCACTAATAGACATTGCAGACTATCTGCATACTGATAAAAGAGTCACTGAAATCTGACTTAATTTGTTAAAGGGAAAAAAAATCTTCTGTAGCTGGTTGCAAATAATGCTTCTATCTGACTCATTGAGATCATGTAGTGTGTCTTCTGAATAAGCTCCATATAAAAAAACAGAGTTTTGATAAACTCTTTAATCATACATCTCTGAGACAGATATCTTCTCAGCAAAAGATGATTAAAGTATACAGAGAGTTAGAGCTTCTTCAATCATCACAGATGATTCAAACTTGACAAGAAAATTAAAATACTCAAATTTAACTGATGCATTGTTTATTGATCTGATTAGGCTGGCTGGTGGGACCATGAATTTCATGTTTGGTTTGGTTTGGTTTGGTCCCAGTCCATTTCTTGGTGTGATTTTCAGTGGGACCAGGATCAGAATGAGAGTGTAAAGTGACTAGAATTATTAAAACATGAGTGAAATGGGACTAATAAATCTTGATATTTCATGTAAAGTGACTGACTATCAAAAATAAGAACATGACCTGGGACTGACTATGATTTTGACTGAGGTTTGGTCCCATTCTGATGATTATATAATACATATCTTAGATATCAATCTGATGATATGATTGGTGGAGATATCACCCCTATCTAGTGCTGTCAACCAATCTATTGCTGCTAAGCTATCCCTCGCTGCTAAGCTATCCCTCGCTGCTAAGCTATCCCTCACTACTAAGCTATCTATCACTGCTAATCTATCGCTGCCAACCTATCTATCGCTGCCAATTTATCTACCACTGCCAATCTATCTATCACTGCTAATCTATTGCTGCTAATCTATCGCTGCTAATCTATCGCTGCCAACCTATCTACCGCGGCGAATCTATCTATTGCTGCCAACCAACCTACCACTGACAACCTATCTATCGCTGCCAATCTATCGCTGCCAATCTATCGCTGCCAACCTATCTACCCCAGTGAATCTATCTATCACTATCATTACTAGTTCAAAATAGAACTAGAGCATAAATACACTAAACTTCTTTTGATAGATAATGATTTTTGGTAACACTCATAGCATTATATCATCTATATAGGGTAAATCATGGTCCCATTTGGTCCCATTTTAACAAAATGAGATCAAATGGAATCAGAATCAGTAATTTATAAGAAGAACATGACCTGGGACTAGATTTATAATATAAACAGTGTAAAGTGACTAATTTAATAAACACTATATGAGACCAGAACTAAGAAATTTGATAATGAAACTGGAGAAATATTTAGTCTCAGTTCCATGTATGGTCACACAGTCAGTCTAGATGCTGAAGCTTCTATCTGTCTCTGACTGAATTTGATATGATATAGCTATTAATTTAACAGTTTTTTTGTCTGAAAGCAGAGATTCTATGAATATTCTAGTCATTGTTGACTGATTTAGTAAGAATATAATACTACAGCTCTGTGATAAAATGAATATCAAAGTAATTGCAGATATCTTTGTCAGAAGCCTGTTCTATTATATACACAATTTACTTTCATTCATTGTATTAAATAGAGATACTCAATTCATCAGTACACTCTGAGTCTGTGTATATCAATTACTAAGAATTGAATGAAAGTTATCAACAGTGTATTATTCAGAGACTGATGAAGCTACTGAGAAAATGATACAAACAGTAAAAAATATTCTTTGTAAGTTCTACAATTACACACAAAACATCTGAAGCAATCTGCTGTCACATACTGAGATTGCAATTAATGATTGAGATTTCATTACAACAGATATAAACTCATTCTTTCTTCTATATAAATACAATTTAGAGATTCTGAATTTCTCTGAGACTTTCTGAGAAACTACATACATTCACAGTCTTATACAGACAGTAGAGAACATTATGAGCAAGCTGAAGAAAGTCTACAAATAAACAGAAACTTCAATGATTAATATTTAATAAAATTATAAAAATCAAATAAACATTAGAAAAAGTTCTGCAATCTGATATTATATAGAAAACAAAGTCTGACTGAATCTCAAAAATATAAAAACAGACTATCTTTTATATATACTAGATTACTATCACATCAAATATACAATGAAGAAGATGTTAGATATATATGATTATTAATTTAACATCTCATCTAATATTTATGATATCTTTCATACAAATTGTGACAGATTAACATCTGTTAGTAATTAACTTACACAATCAACTCCTCTTCTGCATCTGCTTGTTTCTGACTGTTGTGACCTCACATAACTCTCAATGTTCTTTCACTTCATGCTCTGCACTTGTGTAGTTTCTAATGATTCTTTCACATAGCTCTTAACATTCTTCCACTTCATGCTTCATACTTATGTAGTTTCTAACAATTCTTTTATGTAGCTTCTAATGTTTTTTCACTCTGTGTTCTGCATTTATATAGTCTCTAATGATTTTTCTGTGTAGCTCTCAATGATTTCTCTGCTTCACACTTTACACTTGTGTAGTTTCTAACAATTCTTACACATATCTCTTAATGTTCTTCTGCTCCATGCTTCACTGTGGAGTGACTTCTGATATTCTTTCATCTCAAACTTTTCTCTATAAGAATCTTCTTTGTATGATCTTTTCTTCTGATTTCTTTTCTCTTTCTTTTCTTAATCAATTTGTAATCTGTAATTAGAATAGTATCAAATTGTTAATTGAAGTACATCTATTACATTATGAATTGATTCTTCTGTGTTTAAGATCTGAGTGTCTTGTTATTAGTTCTTACACTCAAATGCATTGTTATCAGTTCTTACAGACTTGAGTGTTGTAACAGATGTACTTCGATTAACGATTTGATACTATTCTAATTACAGATTACAAATTGATTAAGAAAAAAAAGAGAAAAGAAATCAGAAGAAAGAATTGTACAAAGAGAGTTCTTATAGAGAAAAATTCAGAGTGAAAGAATATCAGAAGCTGCTTCACAGTGAAGTGCAGAGTGGAAGAACATTAAAAGATACACATAAGAATCATTAGAGACTATACAAATATGAAGTATGAAATAAGAGAATCATTGAGAGCTACATGAAAGAATTGTTAGAGACTATATAAGTACAGAACACAGAGTGAAAGAATGTTAGAAACTATATAAAAGAATTGTTAGAGACTACACAAATATGAAGCACAGAGTGGAAGAACATTAAGAGCTACACAGAAGAATTGTTAGAAACTATATAAGCACAGAGCACAGAGCAGAAAAACATCAAGAATTATACAAAATCACAGCAATCAAGAACAAGCAGATGCAGAAGAGAAGTTGATTGCATAAGTTAATTACTAATGAATACTAATTCATCACATTATCCCCCTCTATCAGAGTAAGTGAGGACTTGTAGATGTTGAGGGTGGCAGTGTTTTTCAAGACAGATATGAATTCCCAGATCAGATGATTATATTCTACTCATTTGACAAGATATTCACAGTGATGATGATTGATTCTATTGTTAAGAATTGCTTCAATTTCTCACTTGAGTTTGTTATCTTCTTCTACAATGATGAGTGGCTGTCAATTGAAGATTCTCTGAAAGGGGAATGAATTCTCAGCTGTGGGTTGGAGCAGATTTGTATGAAAGATGTTGTGAATGTCAGATGAGATGTTGAGTCAATAATTGTGTATATCTAGCACTTTCTTCACTGTATACTTGATGTGGTGGTAATCTAGTGTATGTGAGAAGTGATCTGTTTTTATGTTCTTGAGATCTAGTCAGATTTTGTCTTCTATATAATATTGAGTTGCAGAACTTCTTCTGATGTTTGTTTGATTCTTGTAATCTTACTGAATGCTGATCATTGAAGCTTCTGCTCATTTATAGACTTTCTTCAGCTTGCTCACAATATTCTCTGTCATCTGTATAAGACTGCAGATGTACACAGTTTCTCAGAGAGTCTCAGAGAAGTTCAGAATCTCTAAGTTGTATCTGTGTAGAAGAAAGAATAAACTTACATCTATTGTAGTGAAATTTTGACTATTAATCACAATCTCAGTATATGACAGCAGATTGCTTCAGTTGTCTTGTGTGTAATTGCAGAACTTATGAAGAATGTTTTTTATTGTTTGTATTATTCTCTCAATAACTTCATCAGTCTCTGAGTGATATGCTGTTGATAACTTTTGTTTGATTTTTAATAATTGACATATGCAGGCTCAGAGTGCACTGACAAATTGACTGTCTCTATCTAATACAATGAATGAAGACAGACTGTGTATATGATAGAATAAGCTTCTGATGAAGGCATCTGCAACTACTTCAGTGTTCATCTTGTCACAGAACTGTAGTATTACACTCTTGCTGAGTTGATTGACAATGACTAGAATGTTCATAGAATCTCTGCTTTTGAGTAAGAAAACTGCAAAATCAATAGCTATATTATATTAAGTTTGATTGAAGACAGATAGAGACTTCAGCATCTCTTTTCAGCATTCACATCATATCATCACTGAGCCACAGTGATCACAGTTGTGTACAAATCAGTGTATGTCTTTTGACATATCTGATCAGTAGAATTCTTGAGTGACAATGTTGTACATAATTTTGCATTCTGAGTATCTGATCATTGATAAGTCATGAATTTCTTGTATGATCTGTGTTTGTAGAGATTCTGAATTGAGGATTCATCATCTATCTCAAAAGCATAAGCAGTTGTTATCATTGATTGAACATGCTGAGATATCTGTTCTTGAGTATACATCTGTGAGAAATTGAGATGCTTTGCTTTGTATGACTTCAGCAGTTTGTTGTCAGAATTCATCTGTCTCTGCTGCTAGTCTTCATTGTTCTTTGAGTGAGGGTTCTTGAGCTTGAAACTGATTGATATGTACACAGAGTTCATCTGATTGTGTAGAACTTTCTATAATTGCAGAGTTGATTAACTGATGCTTTTGATGTTTTCATCTGTCATTCAAATCATCAGATGATATATCTTATTCTCAGCAGAACAGAGCATTCACAAGAGTGTTCTCTACTTCAGATCAATAACAAATTGTGAACAAAAAACAGCTAAAAAACAATGATCAACACATATGTCTCTCAGTGAGCTTACAAGTGATTATGAAGTACTCTAGATTCTTATAATTGATAACAATCTCAAATCTCTCAACACTCATGAGTTCAAATTTTCATTTTTTGAGATATTATATGATCACTAGAAGCTTCTTGTTGTAGATCTCATAGTTGCATTCAGCAGATGACATTTTTTTTGAAATAAAGATACAGAGTTATAGAACATCTTCATTATCATATTGCATCAATGCCTCATCTACTACATAATCTGAGATGTCTGTTTTGAGAATCATATGCTTATTTGAATCAAATGATTGCAGCATTGAAGTGTTTGTGAACATACACTTCAGCTTTTTGAATACTGTATCTGCTTTGTCAGTTCATTGAAATACAATGTCTTTTCAGATCAGATCTGTCAGTGATTGTATGATATCAGAGAAGTCTTTGATGAATCTTCAATAGAAGTTGACAAATTCTAGAAAGCTTCTAGTCTCTTTTACTGAGACTGATGTCTCTCAGTTGAGAATTGCTTCCATCTTCTTAGAATTCATGCATATGTCTTTTTCAGCTTTGATGATGAATTCTAGATAGATTGTAGACTTGATCTCAAAGTCACATTTGTCAATGTCCACTTGCAGTCCAACTTTATGTAGATGGTCAAGCACTTGTTGTATATGCTTGCAGTACTCAATGAATGATTCATTGATGAAGATCAGAATATCATTTATGTACACTGAGACAATCTCATCAAGCAGATCTTATAGAGCTCAGTTAATGTATTTCTGAAATGTACTTGAAGTGTTTGCTAATTCAAAAAGAGTCACTGTCCATTTGTATAATCTGTAACACATATGAAAAGCAGTTAGCCATTCATCACCTTCATTAATCCTTATCTTATAGAAGATCACAGAGATGTCAAGCTTTGTAAATCATTTTGCTTTTTCTATTTATTCAAGTGTTTTGTTGATGAGTGGAAGAGGGTATCAGTTCTTTCATGTAATCTTGTTGAGTTCTCAGTAGTCAATGCAGAATTGTAAGTCTTCTTCTGATTTCTTTATGAACAGTACAGATGCTGCAGTGGATGAGTTGCTAATATAAATGAAGTCTTTGTTCAGTAATCTGTTGAGTGTTTTTTGTAGAATGAGAAGCTTGTTGTGTGATATGCTGTAGAGAGAATCTCAGAGCAGTTGCAGATTCTTACTATCTTTCTTAATGAGCTTGATTGTATGATCTATACTGAGTTCTCAGTGAGAGGGAAGCTTTTCAGCTTCTTTTTTGTTGAATACATCTGTGAAATCTTCATACAATTCAGATAGTTCTTTGCACAGTTTCTTGAGATTCTTGAGTTCTAGTTTCTCTAATATCTTTTTGATATCTGTCATGCTAGCAGCAAACACTTGAACATTCTTCTTCTCATGCACTTGATGAATTAGTAGTTTGTACACTTTCACTGATATCTGAGTGAGATCAGCAGTTCTATCAACATCTTTCTTATAAACACAGTTGTCTTCTGAGAAAATAAAGCAGTGGTTGTGTGTGTTCAACAAGGTTTCAAATTCTGTGAGCTATGATAGACTGAGCATTAGATTGTACTCAAGATCTTGTATTTTGTATGTGTATACATTCTTTTTCTTGTGTTCTTCTATGTCAACATTAAATCTTATCATGTTGTGGAAGGTGAATCCTCTGAGGCCATCAAATTCACTGAGCTTATGCAGCTTGAGAAAGAGAATACACTGAAGCTTATGCTTCTCAATCAGCTGAATGTCTATAAGAGTGTAATGAAAGAAACCACTGTCTATCATTGCTCATATATTGATTAGACTATTTACAATGACAGAGATTATGATTGTGTCTGCTTGCATCTTCTGCTCAAATCTTCAGCTAGCTTTCTACTTCTTGAGCTCTCATCTGTATTTTAGAGTGAGAGCTCATCTTTTCTCTGTTCTTGTCTATCCACAGATGATGCAGTGTTTACATGTGTGAGAGGTTTACTCAGAGTGATTGCATTTGAACATTGATTCATGAAATGTTCTGACTTGTCACAGTGTATGCAGACTTCTCTGATGATTCAATTGATGATGTTCTTCTCTGAGATGTTGGGGACTCTTGAGTGACTTGTGTTTATATGTGGAATTCAGTTCATTGATTCTGGTTTGGAGGTGGGGAGCACTGCAGAGTGGTTTGAAGTGTATGCATTTATTCAATAAAATTCTCTGTAATTTTGAAGCACATGGAACTGAGACAGATTGTTGTTCAACAGATAAAGATCAGTGCAGAATTCACTGTATATTGAGAACTTTGAATGCTCTATACTTTGATTATACAACTGAAAGTTCAAGTTCTTGAATAATATGTTGATTTTGATGACATTGTTTCAGTCTTACTCATCTGCTTCTAGAAGCTTGTGATTGAATTCAGAAAGATAAGTTGTCAATATGATGTTCATCTGATGAATCTGATTAAGCCAGTCTAATACTTTGACTTGAAGTGTAGAATTGAGAAAGAGAGAGTTGAGTTGTTGAAAGACTAGCTCTGATGTACACTGATGATTCTGACAATGACTCATTCAGAGTTGAAATTTTGCTAATGCATCACTATTCAATCTGCTATGAATATACTATACTTGATTGAATAGTGAGTCTATTGCTTGTCTGTTGATGTTCAATTTGGTGTTCACTTTTGACTTTCACACAAGATAGAGTGCTAGATCTTTCTTGTATTTATCAAAGATTGAGAGCTTCTCTCTTAGAGGCTTTTTGTGAGATGTGGGTGTAGAAGAAATGGTGAATGTGAAAGTGTTTATTTCAGCAAATTGTTGTTGCAATTCAGTCATCTGTAGTGTCTGTTGCTGAAGAATGCTTTGTAGATCTAAGTTGTCATCCACTGTGTTCAGATATGATGGATGTTTGTAGAATTGTTTATAATTCATTTCAATATCTAAGAACATGTAATAATAATAAAAGAAAAGAAATACTTGTAGACACTCAGTTCTCTCACAGACACTATTTGCAGTGTTGCAGTGTTAAGTTTGATCAAGCTTCTTTGTGAATGCTATTCACAGCATTACAGTTCATAGACACTCAGATCTTATAGAACACAGTTGATTGTGTTTCAGATGCTTAGACACAACAGTCTATATAACTAATGATAGAGACACTCAGATTCATGAGAGATCTCTTGTAACAACTAGACACTCAGATCTGTAAACAACACACTCAGATGTAAGAACTGATAACAAGACACTCAGATCTTAAACAACACACTCAGATGTAAGAACTAATAATGAGACACTCAGATCTAAAATACAGAAGAATCAATTTGTAATGTAATGAGTGTACTTTGATTAACAATTTGATACTATTCTAATTACAGATTATGAATTGATTAAGAAAAGAAAGAGAAAAGAAATCAGAAGAAAGAATCATACAAAG
The DNA here is from genome assembly GCA_017607445.1 of Histoplasma ohiense. Classification (NCBI taxonomy): domain Eukaryota; kingdom Fungi; phylum Ascomycota; class Eurotiomycetes; order Onygenales; family Ajellomycetaceae; genus Histoplasma; species Histoplasma ohiense. Next base: position 7,020,211 of record JAEVHH010000001.1, read on the forward strand.
AGAGTTCTTATAGAGAAAAGTTCAGAATGGAAGAATATCAGAAGCCACTTCACAGTGAAGCACAGAGCAGAAGAACATTAAGAAGTATATATAAGAATCATTAGAGACTACATAAGTGTGAAGCATGAGACAGAGAAATCATTGAGAGCTACACAGAAGAATCATTAGAGACTACACAAATGCAGAACACAGAGCAGAAGAATGTTAGAAGCTACACAGAAGAATCATTAGAGACTACACAAACACAAAACACAGAGCAGAAGAATGTTAAGAGCTACACAGAAGAATTGTTAGAAACTATATGAGTGTAAAGCATGAAGCAGAAGAACATCGAGGGTTACATGAGGTCACAGTGATCAGAAACAAGCAGGTGCAGAAGAGAAGTTGATTGTATAAATTGATTACTAATGAATGCTAATTCATCACAAATGTCTAATTGTTACAAAAGATTTCTTGTGAGTCTGAGTGTTCTTATTGTTAGTTATATAGATCATCATATCTAAGTGTCTGAAATATAATTGACTGTGTTTTATGAGATCTGAGTGTCTATGAACTGTAATGCTGTGAATAGTGTTCATGAAGAAGCTTGATCTGTAGTTCAAAGATTGCTTAAACTGTTCAAAGCTTCTAAGCTTTGCAGCTCTTCTTATACAAAATAACTAGTGCAGTAGCATACACCATCCTTAATAATAGGGAGTGGTGTACACCATGGAAGAATAATAAGCCAAAATTACCACATCCTCCCCTACCAAATCTGTCTACACCCTTGTGATGGAAATAGTGTTATGCCATGCACACCTGCTTTTGCGATGCACTATTCTGCAATAGGTAAGATGCTCACTTCACACACACAAGAGTCTCTATCACAACAACACCAGCCCATCACTAATCAACACTATATTCACAATTATCTCCTCTCATTTACTCTCTTGTACATTTGATCTCTCTTGCTCTGCTCCAATCATTCTATGCATCTATCCCCTTCTATCAAACATCTAGCCCTTCTATTCTGCAATATGGCCTCTGATCACCACATCTCTCATCATTCTGATCACATCATGCAATCTATTGATAAGTTCTTGTCAATCAAACCTTGTTGAAAGTTAATCTGGCAGTTTTTGCAGTTGCTAATTGTCATTAGTTTCTACTTCTTATCATCAGAGTGTCTGTCTTGTTCATGATCATCTCATTTTTTCTTCTGATGCCTCTTCTGCACATGATCTCACTTCTGTTGAGGAGATCGCCCTCGATGACATTGTGGGGGTAGCACACAACAATGACAATGTGGCTATCTTTTCTGATAATGAGGACACAAGTGAGGCAGTTGGTGAGGATGTGAACAGTAGTGACAGCATTCACAAAAATGATGAAATGACAGATGTCTCTGTGTTGTCCTCTGCTGCTGTCTTCTCTGCTCTCATTCATGTCTCTGCCTTCTCTGCTCCCTCTGATTCCATCTCTCTCACCTCCATCAATCCCCTCTTCTCTTTCTACACTGATTTCTCTCTTTCTTCCACTCTTCAAGAAGTTCTGCACATCTTCCACAGTCTTCTTCTCTATTCTCCACATCTCCCTTCTGCTCCCACTGCCTCCACCAAAATGCAATTTCATACACAAGCATTGTACAATACAATTCACTTCACTAGTTATTCATCTGTTGCACCTCTTGCTTGAAGCAAGTATGAAATCTTTAGCAATCTCACACATTCTCTGGATTCTGCTGTTGTTCATATCAATTGTGCTGAGTGTATGTCATACCCCTTCTTATCTCTTTCCTACAATTTTCTTTCTAACTTTCATAGATGAAATTGTACAGAGTCTTCACATTGTTGAGATTATGACAGACAAGAACCTCTACATTATGTTCACTTATGCCAATTTTTGCATTACTTCTCTGTCTTCACATACTTTCAGTCTATCAGATGAGTGTCTTCACTCTCTTTGTTGGTGAATGACTTCTGAATTAGTTATTTGTAGAAAGAAGATATGCATGCAGGGTAGTCTGAACAGCAATGTGATACTTTTTTATACTCATGATGAGTATACACCTGTTCTCTGTGCTGATTGTGTGAGAAGCAAAGAATCATTTCAATTTTGTATTCTGTCTTCTACATATGATCATTCTGTCAGTCACTCTCACCTCTGCTGCAACTGTCTCTGAAGCTTCAAGAGGAGTTTCTGTTTCTTCAGTAAGTGTACACTTCTTTCTTCTCATTGTGATGGCTGTTAATATTCTACAGTTACTTCTGACATCACTCTGCATACATCTATTCCTGCTCCCCCTCTTTCTTCCCTTTCTTCAACTCTCATTGGGTGAGTGTCTGTCATTCATTCTTGTAGAAGCTCAGATGTCCACTCAACTGCTCTGTTCATTTCTTTCTCACCTTCTCTCTTTCTGATCAGTTTTTCTCTATATACATATGCTCATTGTTTTGTTGAACTTTCTGTGAATCTCTCTATTGAAGATATCAAATCAATGCATCAGGCTCTGCATGAGATGAAGGCATGCACTGCATTTCTACACATGTGCCTTGAGATTCTGGAGTCCTTGACACAGGCCAATTTTTAGTCTTCCTTCTATTGTGTACAAATAGTTTCCAGAGTGTTGATTTGAGCATTTCATTGGCATACATCTTTTCCTTTGTGCTTCAATTTCTCTGTATTTTTAGAAATCAGACAAAGCCTCTGCAGCAGTCATTAGAGCTGTGCATGAATAGATTGTTTTTCTGGCTTTCTTTTTCTCTTTCTCTTCTAGTTATTAATCTTATGTGACCTTTTATCAGTTCTACACTTGATGACTAGATGCGGCAGATCTCATGTTTTCCAATGAGAGTCTTCTACCTCCACATATTATACTGTCCCCCTTCACAAGCTCAGACAACTATAGCAAATGACTCATTGAAACTAATCTTGCCTGATCTCTGAGTATTCTCAGATGCTGAAATAGTTTGATTCAATGTGTTCACTGATGTTTCTGACAGTTCATTCTCTGAGGTCTCTGTAATTGAGCTAGTGTAGACAGTTGAATCCTCTTCTGAATCTCTTTGTTTCTTGCAACTCAATCCACATGCTGATTGATCATCTCTAGTTTGCCTCTGACCACATTGCATCTGCTGTCTACATTGCAATATCATACAGCTAGCAACAGTCTCATCACTTATCAGAGCATGCTGTATGCCTGTCTTTTCCATTTCCTCTCATTCTTTTTTGATTATTGTTGAGAGGTCTGAGTAAGTGATATCATCTGATTCATAAGCATCAATGATTTCTCTAACTTTTCTGAACTTTTCTATCATAAGCTCTCTTTTCTTCAACACTGATGATAGTGCTGCAGATGACCACAGCTCATTGAGATCCTCCATCTTCATTTCTACAAGATGAGAGCCATTTATAAGATTGTGTAGAACCCATCCCCCTGATTCTTTCAAAGTGTATGTTTCAAGAGGGTGTGATTTGAGGATTTTGTACAGTCCAAACCATCTTGATTGGAACTTCTCAGATCCTTCATTTTGTATGAGAATTCAAGTGCCCACAGCAAGACTCATTTCTTTCACTAGTGAGTCTCATATTCTTTTCAATTGTATGATGCAGTTGAGCAGTAATTCATTTGCTTTTGCTCAGATGTGACTAATTTCCCTCATTCTTGATTCTATATTCACAATCACTACCTCCTCCCCTACCTGCTTCTGTGTATCTCCCAGGATACACAGATGCACCTCATAGAGCAGATAGAACAGCAAGCACTTTGAGACTGCATGCTGACAAACTCACATTGTGAATAATGTCTGTCTCAGATATTCATCTCATAATCTCATGAGCTTCCCCACTAGATATTTCATCAGCATGCTGTCTAGTATTCTGTTTAAGTGTTCGACTTTTTCATTTGTATAAGAGTGATAGAGTGTCATTGTGTGATGCTTCATCTGCAACTGTTTGACAAAGTGCCTCATAACTCCTTCTACAAGGTTTGCACTGTTATCTGTCAATATCTCACAGAGCATATCATAATTGATGTAGATATCATTGTGTAGAAATTTAGCAATGATCTTCTCCATTGCCTCTGACACCACTCATGTGATTGGCCATTCTGTGGTGTAATCAATTGCTGTTATTATTCAGTGATTCTCATTTGGCATTCATGGCAATACCTCTATGAGATCTATTTCTCAATGTTCAAACAGTTTAATCATATCTTCTATCTGATGTTGTGCCCTCTCACACTTCAATCCTTGTCTTGTGTCCTTTGAAACTTGGCAGTTCAGGCACTCCTGTGCATATGTCTGGATATCTTCTTCCATACTTGATCAGTATGCTCAATCTTCCAGAACACTCATAAGTTCTGAGCTCTCTAAGTGGTCAAACTTCTTATGCATACAACTTATCAGATTCCATCAAAACTGAAGCTCAAGATACAGTGCCTCTGCATAATCAAGATCACAGTAAAGCACAACATTCTTCTCTAACTTTGCAAGCTTGAATTTTGGAAGCATCTCTTCTATTACTTTCACCAGGTGTTTATCAGCTGATACACTCCCATTCTTCAAGCAGGTGATCATGGCTTCCAACCACTCTGCCTCATTACAATCTTTCAATGCCATCAGTGTGAATTCTCTCTGTGCCACATTCACTGAATCTTCTCCCATGAAGTCAGATCTACAACTTATGACATCTGATATGATAACATCCACCTCCTTTCTGTATTTGATTTGAAGGTCATATGCCTGGAACTCTGATATTCATCATGCTAGCTGCTTGGAGGGTTTGATTGTTGTTTGCAAATAAATGAGGCTTTCATGGTCAGTGATCACCATTGTCATATGCCTGTTGTTGATATATCAATCCCACAGATCTAGTGTGTGTTTGATCACTAGAAGTTCCTTCTCATACACAGAATAGTTAAGCTCTGCATCCAACAGCTTTCAGCCATCATATGCTACTGAGTGTAATTTATCATTCTTTCTCATTTGCAAGAGGGAGCATTCAATGACTCATTCTGATGCATCAGTTTCAATTGTGAAGAGCTTTGTACAATCCAGTTGAACAAGCACTGAAGATGTTGTCATACATTCTCTAAGCTCAAGAAAGACCTCTTCACAGAAGGTGTTTCAGATGATCAAACAAAATTTCTTTTTGCAAAGCTCAGCATCTGTCTCTTTAAGAAGATCTGACAACAGAGCAGTAATTCATGCAAAATTCTTTACAAATCTTCTGTAATAGAATGCCAGTTCTAAAAATTGGTGTATGTGGTGTACATTTCTAGGCCTTGGCCATTTCGCGATAACTTCTAGTTTTTTGGGGATTGGGTGTATGCAGCCTCTTTCCACAAGATGTCCCATGAACTCCAACTCCTTCATATCAAACACATATTTCAATGATTTGATATAGAGCTTGTGCTCTGTCAGAGTTGTGAGCACCTGGTCCACATGTTGTAGGTGCTCTTTGTATGAGTTCAAAAAGATTAAGATATCATCAAGATATACAAGACACAATCAGCTGTTCTGTTTTGCAAGAATTGTATTCATTATCATCTGAAAGATTGCAGGGGTGTTTGTAAGCTCCATAGACATCACAAAAAATTCAAACTTTTCTCATTGTGTGTTAAACACTGTTTTGAGCACTGATAGTTCATCTACACAAATCTGCCAGTATTCTGTGAGTAGGTCAATCTTCATCAAATATCAGGCATTTTCTACCATATCTAGTTGTTGTTGAATTCACAGTAGCAGATATCCATTCTTTACAGTGAGCTTATTGAGTGTCTGATAGTCAATGCACATACACCATTCTCCATTTGACTTCTTAGTGAATAGGACTGGGAAGCCCCACACACTGAAGGATGGTTGTATGAGACCCCTCTTCAACAACTCCTCTATCTGCCACTGTAATTCCTTGAGATGTGTTTGTGATAGAGAATATACATTGCAATTTATTGATTTCACATTCTCTGTATCAATCTCATGGATGAATTCTCTTTTGGGTGGCAGAGAAGGCAGGAGGTCCATTCAGAAGACCTTCTTATGCTTTTCAAACAGTGTCTTCATACACATTTCATTTTTCAAATCTTTCACAGACAGCAGTTCTTTTGCTTCAGGTTCTCTTATGATGTATAGAATGCTCTGAATCAAAGGTTTACACAGCACTTACTTCATTTGATGTTGAGTGATGAGGTTCAAGCCTTCCATTCCTGGTGTGTGGAATCTGCACCTCATATTCATGGGTAAGATCATATGAATTTGATTCTTACAATCTGTCAACTGTATGTGATATGTACACCAATGAATTTGGGGATCATACTTCTGAAACCAATCAAGTCTCAAGATCAGGTTGTATTCTACATTCAGAAGCATGCACATTCAGATGCAGCAAGATCATTCCTCAAAGTGCAAGAGCATCTTTACTCTCACAGACAAGATAAAGTAACAATTGTTTGAAAGCTTTACTCATTTAGATTCCTCCATCCATCATACATCAGACAATTGTTTTAGTATATGATCACCAATGTACTTCATTGAAGCATCTGTGTTCAATAACATCTTTGTTGCTATTTCTCTTTTCTGTCTCAGATATCCTCTATACATCAGTGTATTCAGTTCTATAGTATTCAGATGTTTGTCCATTTTCTCTTCTGCACTCACCTCTTCATCTTTCTTCTGTTTAGCTCTCATAGAATTCAGAGAGTCATCTAATACAGACAACTCATCTACTTCAGAGATCTTTAGTAGTCAATCAGCAAGTGTTTCTGATTCTGCTGATCTCTCTAGTTTTTTGACTCCTTCTCTTGAAGGTGATTACAGCAATCTCTTGTGTTATGATTCTGTCAGCTACAGTGAAAGCATGCTCTGTGTTCACAACATCAGACTATTCACTCTGGTGAATTCTTCTTGGGGGGGTTTGAAACTCTTGCAATAGCATTGAGGTCAATATTCATCACATTCAGATGTCTTGATGATGGAGCAGTGGGTGTAGATATGAGTCTTCTTGCATTCATCTGTATTTTCATCACTTGCTTTCACAGCTTGCTCACTTGTTCTCTCAAGAGTAGTGTTTCATACATTTCCTTCACCATCTGTGGCTGTGGGTTAAGACACTTCCACTCAGTGTATAGATTGGTATCTAAGCCATGTACAAAGGTTTGTAGACAGAAAGGTGTCAGAAGCTCTTGATTCATTGCAAGATAATACAAGCTGAAATGAATATAGTACAATGTGAGATCTTCTTCTTACTTGCATTCTATAAAGCATTCATAATGTTTGTCTTTGGCATCTAGTTTCTTGAAGTTATGCAGAATTCATTTTGTGAAATCATTTCATTTCTATGATAATCCATGCTTGTCAGATGCTTCTGTGTTCAACTTCTCAGCTGTCATTCAAAGAGATCTAGCTTTTCTCTTGAGGATAGATGCTGCATGCAAGACCTGCTGTAATTCAATGAGTTGTCATTCTGTGAACTCACACTTCATGTGATAGTGTGAACACATCTGACTCAATCAGTTGAGAGCGGTGTTGTTCTTACACTCATCATCAAAGCATGGCAGATTAGATAGATTGTCTGGCTTGATATATTCTGTGATGATTGGCATATTCTCAGAGAATGCTGTTCGTGCTGTGTATGCTGGGTCAGGATCATTAGATGGGGTGTTGATGTTTGAAGAGTTGGTTAAGCTACACAGTGAGATCTTGAGTATTGCTGGACATTCAGTCTCAAGATGTACACACTTCAGTTCTCAGCACAGGTCAGCCATCTGAGCATCTCACTTGTTTCTGATATTTATGAGGCTATCTACAAAGCTCACAGCATCTGCTGCTTGTTGCTGAGTGGCTTTCACATGCTGACATTTCTTCTGCACCTTGAGCTCTGTTTGATAAAGATTATGCATTGTCAATATCTCCTTCAACAAGGTGTTGCAGATGAGAAGCTTGTTGTTCTTGAGTGCAAGAGCTGCCACTCTACATACTGCTTCTTATAGATCTTTGGAAACCAGTTGCATTTCATTCAGTTCAGGTACAAGAGATGGGTGTTGGTTGAAGATGTCCATGATGATTATTGTCAGTTGTACACTTTTCTCTATGTCTTAAGAATATTGTTTGTAGTTGATTTCTTGTTGATATCTTCTTGATCATACAACTGACTGACTCCTTCTTAAGCTTGTGAGTAGGGTGGTTCTTTGAACCATTGTTCACCTCTACATCATCTTTCTACACCCTCAGCTCACCTCACATATGGTGGTGAGTTGTCTGCTATCAATTTTGCAATCAGAAGTGTTCCAACTTCACCACTCATTCATATGATTGAGCTCTAGAGTGTAGAGATGACCACACTGGCATGATAACTACAACTTGTGTTGTAGGCAGAATTATCACACCCTCAGAAGTGTATGCTCCCTTCAGTTTAGACATGCTATCAGATGTAGTTCAAAGGTTGCTTAAGCTGTTCAAAGCTTCTAAGCTTTGCAGCTCTTCTTATATGAAATAACTAGTGCAGTAGCATACACCATCCTTAATAATAGAGGGTGGCGTACGCCACGGAAGAATAATAAGCCGAAATTACCACAGATCAAGCTTATCACTGCAATACTGTGAATAGTGTCTGTGAGAGAACTGAGTGTCTATAAGTATTTCTTTTCTTTTATTACTATTACATATTCTTAGATATTGAAATGAACTATGAACAATTCTATGAACATTCATCACATTCAAACATGGTGGATGATAACTTAGATCTATGAAGTATTCTTCAGCAGCAGATGCTATAGATAGCTGAATTGCAATGATGACTGATTGAGATGAGCACTTCTGTGTTCACTGTTTCTTCTACACTCATGTCTCATAAAAAGCTCTCAAGAGAGAAGCTTTCAATTCTCAATAAATATAAAAAAGATCTAGTGCTCTATCTTGTGTGGAAGTCAAAAGTGAATGTCAAATTGAACATTGATGAACAAGCAATAGACTTGCTATTCAATCAAGTGTGATATATTCATAGCAGATTGAATGATGATGTGTTAGTAAAATTCCAACTCTGAATGAATCATTGTCAGAATCATCAGTGTACATCAAAGTTAGTCTTTCAACAACTCAACTCCCTCTTTCTTGATTCTACACTTCAAGTCAAGACATTAAACTGACTTAATCAAACTTGTCAGATAGATGTTGTGTTGACAATTTATTTTTCTGAATTTAATCACAAACTTCTAGAAGCAGATGAGCAAGACTGAGATGATGCTGTCAAGATCAATATATTATTCAAGAACTTGAACTTTCAGTTGTATAACTGAAATATAGAGTGTCTGAAACTCTCAATATACAGTGAATTCTATACTGATCTTTGTCTGTTGAACAATAATCTGTCTCAGTTCTGCATGCTTCAAAATTACAGAGAATTCTGCTGAACAAATATGTACACTTTGAACTGCTCTGCAGCATTCTCCATCTCTGAATCAGAATCAATGAACTGAGTCTTATATATAAATGCAAGTTGCTTGAGAGTCCTCAACATCTCAGAGAAGAATGCTGCTGATCAAATTGCTAGAGAAGTCTGCATATACTGTGACAAATCAGAACACTTTGTGAATCAATGTTCAAATGCAATCACTCTGAGTAAACCCTTCACATGTGTAAACACTGTGTTGTCTGTGGATAGACAAGAACAGGGAAAAGATGAGCTCTCACTCTAAAATATAGATGAGAGCTCAAGAAGCAGAAAGCTAGCTGAAGATTCAAATAGAAGATACAAATGAACACAATCATAATCTCTGTCATTGTAAATAACTTAGTCAATATATGAGCAATGATAGACAGTGGTTTTTTTCACTACACTTTTATAGACACTCAGCTAGTTGAGAAGCATAAACTTCAGTGTATCTTCTTTCTCAAATCATATAAACTCAGTGAATTTGACAGTCTCAGAGGATCTGTCTTCTACAACATGATAAGATTTAATGTTGATGTAGAAGAATATGAGAAAAAGAATGTATATGTATACAAAATACAAAACCTTGAATATAATCTAATGCTCAGTCTATCATGACTCACAGAATTTGAAACCTTGTTGAATGCATGCAACTGCTGTCTTATTTTCTCAAAAGACAACTGTGTTTATAAGAAGAATGTTGATAGAACTGCTGATCTCACTCAGATATCAGCAGAAGTGTACAAACTACTAATCTGCTAAATGTATGAGAAGAAGAATATCTAAGTGTTCACTGCTAGTATGATGAATATCAAAAAAGTGTTAGAAAAGCTAGAACTCAAAAATCTCAAGAAATCACACAAGATATTATCTGAATTGTATGAAGATTTTGCAGATATGTTTGATAAGAAAGAAGCTGAAAAGCTTCCTTCTCACTGAGAATCTGATATAGATTATATAATTGAGCTCATCAAGAAGAATGATAAGAATCTGCAATCATTCTGAGATTCTCTCTACAGTATATTGCATAATGAGCTTTTTGTTCTATGAAAAACACTCAACAGACTACTGAACAAAGACTTTATTTGTGTTAGCAACTCACCCACTGCAGCATCTGTACTGTTCACAAACAAATCAGAAGAAGGCTTATGATTCTGTATTGACTACTGAGAACTCAATAAAATTACACAGAAGAATCAATACTCTCTTTCACTCATCAATGAAATATTTGAATGAATAGAAAAAGCAAAATGATTTACAAAGCTTGACATCTCTGCAGCCTTCTATAAGATAAGAATTAATGAAGATGATGAATGACTAACTGTTTTTCATATGTGTTATGAATTATATGAATGGACAGTGATCTCTTTTGAATTAGTGAACACTTCAAATATGTTTCAGAAATACATTAACTGAGCTCTATAAGATCTGCTCAATGAGATCATCTCAGTGTATATGAATGATATTCTGATCTTCACTGATGGACTGCTCACTGAGCATTGCAAGTATATATGACAAGTGCTTGACCATCTATAAAAAGCTGAACTGCAAGTGGACATTGACAAATGCAACTTTGAGATCAAGTCTACAATCTATCTAGAATTCATCATTGAAGCTGAAAAAGATGTACATATGAATTCTAAGAAGATGGAAGCAATTCTCAACTGAGAGATATCAGTTTCAATAAAAAAGACTAGAAACTTTCTAGAATTTGTCAACTTCTACTGAAGATTCATCAAAGACTTCTCTGATATCATATGATCACTGACAAATCTGATCTGAAAAGATGCTGTATTTCAATGGACTGACAAAGCAGACACAGCATTTAAAAAACTGAAGTGTATATTCACAAATGTCTCAATACTGCAATCATTCAATCTGAATAAACATACAATTCTCAAAACAGATGCCTCAGATTATGTAGTAGATGAAGCACTGATATAATATGATAATGAAGATATTCTACAACTCTGTATCTTCATCTTGAAAAAGATATCACTCACTGAATGCAACTATGAGATCTATGACAAGAAGCTTCTAGCAATCATATAATATTTTGAAAAATAAGAGTTCAAACTTATGAGTGTTGAAAAGTTTGAGATTGTTATCAATCATAAGAACTTAGAGTACTTCACAATCATTTGTAAACTCATTGAAAGATATATGTGTTGATCATTGTTTCTTAGCCATTTTTTGTTCACAATTCATTATCAATCTGAAGTAGAGAACACTTTTGTGAATGCTCTGTTCCACTGAGAACAAGATATATCATCTGATGACTTGAACAACAGATGAAAATATCAAAAGTATTGATTAATCAACTCTGCAATCATAGAAAGTTCTACACAATCAGACAAACTCTGTGTACATATCAATCAGTTTCAAGCTCAAGAACCCTCACTTGAAGAACAATGAAAGCTAGTGATAGAAGCAGATGAATTCTGACAATAAATCACTGAAGTTATATGAAACAGAGCATCTCAATTCTCTGCAGATGTATACTCAAGAATGAATATCTCAGCATATTTGATTGATGATAACAACTGCTTACACTTTCAAGATAGATGATGGATCTCTGATTTAGAATCTCTATAAATATGAATCATGCAAGAAATTCATGACTCACTGATAATCAGATATTCAAAATATGAAATCATGTACAACATTGTCATCTGAGAATTCTACTGATCAGATATATTGAAAGATATACATTGATTTGTACACAACTGTGATTGCTGTGGCTCAGTGATGATATGATGTGAATATTGAAAAGAAATGCTGAAGCTTCTATCTGTCTCTGACTGAATTTGATGTGATATAGCTATTGACTTTGCAGTTTTCTTACTCAAAAATAGAGATTCTATGAATATTCTAGTCATTGTTGACTGACTCAGCAAGAATGTAATACTACAGCTCTGTGATAAGATGAATGCTGAATGTAACGGGTGTACTTCGATTAACGATTTGATACTATTCTAATTACAGATTATGAATTGATTAAGAAAAGAAAGAGAAAAGAAATCAGAAGAAAAGGTCATACAAAGAAGGTTCTTATAGAGGAAAGTTTGAGGTGGAAGAATATCAGAAGCTGCTCCACAGTGGAGTGTGAAGTGGAAGAACATTAAGAAGTACACATAAGAATCATTAGAAGTTACACAAGTGTGGAATGTGAGGCAGAGAAATCATTGAGAGCTACACAGAAGAATCATTAGAGACTATATAAGTATGAAATACAGAGCAGAAGAATGTAAGAAGCTATGTGAAAGAATTGTTAGAGACTATATGAGTGCAGAACACAGAGCAGAGGAATGTAAGAAGCTATATAAAAGAATTGTTAGAGACTACACAAATGCAGAGCACAGAGCAGAAGAATGTTAAGAGCTATATGAAAGAATTGTTAGAAACTACACAAGCACAGAGCATGAAGTGGAAGAACATTGAGGATTACATGAGATCACAACAGTCAGAAATGAGTGGGTGCAGAAGGGGAGTTGATTGTATAAGTTAATTACTAATGAATGCTAACTCATCACATTATCCCCCTCTATCAGGGTGAGTGAGGACTCATAGATGTCAAGGGTGGTGGTGTTCTTCAAGACAGACATGGGTTCCCAGATTGGACAATTGTATTCTACTCATTTGATGAGATATTTGTGATGATGGTGGTTGATTCTATTGTCAAAAATTGTTTTGATTTCCCACTCAAGTTCATTGTCTTCTTCTACAATGACAGATGGCTGTCAATTGGAGGTTCTCTGTGAGAGGAATGGATCCTCAGCTGTGGATTGGAGCAGGTTCATATGAAAGACATTGTGGATGTCAGATGAGATGTTGAGTTGATAATCATGTATATCTAACACTTTCTTCACTGTATACTTGATGTGGTGGTAATCTAGTATACATAAGAGGTGGTCTGTTCTTATGTTCTTGAGATTCAGTCAGACTTTGTCTTCTACATGATATCAGATTGCAGAACTTCTTCTGATATTTGCTTGATTTTTGTAATTTTACTGAGCACTGATCATTGAAGCTTCTGTCTATTTATGAGCTTTTTTCAGCTTGCTCACAATGTTCTCTGTCATCTGTATGAAACTGTAGATGTGTGTGGTTTCTCAGAGAGTCTCAGAGAAGTTCAGAACCTCTAAGTTGTATCTGTGTAGAAGAAAGAATGAGCTTATATCTGTTGTAGTGAAATCTCAACTGTTAATTGTAATCTCAGTGTGTGACAGCAGATTGCTTCAGTTGTTTTGTGCATAATTACAGAACTTACAGAGAATGTTCTTTACTGTTTGTATCATTCTCTCAGTAGCTTCATCAGTCTCTGAGTGGTACACTGTTGATAACTTTTATTTGATTCTTAATAATTGACATATGCAGGCTCAGAGTGTGCTGATGAATTGACTGTCTCTATCTGACACAATGAATGAAGACAGACTGTGTATATGATAGAATGGGCTTGTGATGAAGACATCTGCAACTATTTTGACATTCATCTTATCACAGAGCTGTAGTATTATGTTCTTGCTGAGTCAGTTGACAATGACTAGAATGTTTGTAGAACCTCCACTTTCAGATAAAGAAACTGTAAAATCAATAGCTATATCATATCAAGTTCAGTCAGAGACAGATAGAGGCTTCAGCATTTCTTTTCAGTGTTCACATTATGTTATCACTGAGCCACAGCAATCACAGTTGTATATGAATCAGTGTATATCTTTCAATATATCTGATCAGTAGAATTCTCAGATGATGATGTTGTACATAATTTTGTATTCTGAGTGCTCAGTCATTGATGAGTCATGAATTTCTTGCATGATTCATATTTGTAGAGATTCTGAATCAGAGATCCATTGCCTATCTCAAAAGTGTAAGCAGTTGTCATCATCAATCAAACATGCTAAGATATCCATTCTTGAATATACATCTGCAGAGAATTGAGATGCTTTACTTTGTACAGCTTCAGTGACTTACTGTCAGAATTCATCTACTTCTGCTGCTAGTCTTCATTGTTCTTTGAATGAGAGTTCTTGAGCTCAGAACTGATTGATATGTATGCAGAGTTCATCTGATTGTATAGAACTTTTTATAATTGCAGAGTTGATTAACTGATACTCTTGATATTTTCATCTATCATCTAGATCATCAGATGGCATATCTTGTTCTCAGTGAGACAGAACATCCACAAGAGTGTTCTCTACTTCAGATTGATAACAAATTGTGAATGAAAAATGGCTAAGAAACAATGATCAATGCATATATCTCTTGATGAGCTTATAAGTGGTTGTGAAGTATTCTAAGTTCTTATGATCAGTAACAATCTCAAACTTCTTAACACTCATAAGTTCAGACTCTTATTCTTTGAAACATTGTATGATTGCTAGAAGCTTCTTGTTGTAGATCTTGTAGTTGCATTCAGTGAGTGACATCTTTTTCAAGATGAAGACACAGAATTGTAGAACATCTTCATTATCATATTGTATTAGTGCCTCATCTACTATATAATCTGAGATGTCTGTTTCAAGAATCATATGCTTATCTGAATCAAATGATTGCAGCATCAGAGTGTTTGTGAACATACACTTCAGCTTTTTGAATGCTGCATTCACTTCATCAGTTCATTGAAATACAGTGTCTTTCTGAGTCAGATCTGTCAGTGATTGTATGATATTGAAGAAGTCTTTGATGAATCTTCAGTAGAAGTTGATGAATTCTAGAAAGCTTCTAGTCTCTTTTACTGAGACTGATATCTCTCAGTTGAGGATTGCTTCCATCTTCTTAGAATCCATGTGTACATCTTTTTCAGCTTCAATGATGAATTCTAGATAGATTATAGACTTGATCTCAAAGTTGCATTTGTCAATGTCCACTTGCAGTCCAGCTTTATATAGATGGTCAAGCACTTGTTGTATGTGCTTGCAGTGCTCAGTGAGTGGTCCATCAGTGAAGATCAGAATATCATTCATGTATACTGAGGTGATCTTGCTGAGCAGATCTTGTAGAGCTCAGTTAATGTATTTCTGAAACATGCTCAGAGTGTTCACTAATCCAAAGAGGGTCACTGTTCATTTGTATAATCCATAACACATACAAAAAGTGGTTAGCCATTCATCATCTTCATTAATTCTTATCTTATAGAAGGCTGCAGAGTGTAACAAGTGTACTTCGATTAACGATCTAGCACTATCCTAATACAGATTACAAATTGATTAAGGAAAGAAAGAGAAAAGAAATCAGAAGAAAAGGTTGTACAAAGAGGGTTCTTATAGAGGAAAGTTCAGAGTGGAAGAATATCAGAAGCCACTTCACAGTGAAGTGTGGAGTGGAAGAACATTAAGAGATACACATAAGAATCATTAGAAACTACACAAGTGTGGAGCATGAGATGAGGGAATCATTGAGAGCTACACAGAAGAATTATTAGAGACTATATAAGTGCAGAACACAGAGCAGAAGAACATTAGAAGCTACACAGAAGAATTATTAGAGACTACACAAGCACAGAGCACAGAGCAGAAGAACATTAAGAGCTACACAGAAGAATCATTAGAAACTATATGAGTGCAGAGCATGAAGTGGAAGAACATCAAGAGTTACACAAGATCACAGCAATCAGAAACAAGCAGATGCAGAAGAAGAGTTGATTGCATAAGTTAATTACTAACAGATGCTAATCTGTCACATTATCCCCCTCTATCAGAGTGAGTGAGAACTTGTAGGTGTCGAGGGTGGCAGTGTTCTCCAAAATGAACATAGGTTCTCAGATTGAACAATTGTATTCTATTCATTTGATGAGGTATTTGCAGCAGCAGTGATTGATTCTATTGTCAAGAATTGCTTCAATTTCTCATTTGAGTTTGTTATCTTCTTCTACAATGACAGATAGCTGTCAATCAGAGGTTCTCTGGGAGGGGAATGGATTCTCAGCTGTGGATTGGAGCAGATTTGTATGAAAGACATCATGAATGTCAGATGAAGTGTCAAGTCAATAATCATGTGTGTCTAGCACTTTCTTCACTGTATATTTGACATGACAGTAATCTAGTGTACACAAGAGACAGTTCATTTTTATGTTTTTGAGATCTAGTCAGATTTTGTCTTCTATATGATATTGAGTTGCAGAACTTCTTCTGATATTCATTTGATTTTTATAATCTTGCTGAACACTGATCATTGAAGCTTCTGCTCATTCACAGACTTTCTTCAGCTTGCTCATGATGTTCTCTGTCATCTGTATGAGGCTGTGGGTGTATGCAGTTTCTCAGAAAGTCTCAGAGAAGTTCAGAATCTCTAAGTTGTATTCATGTAGAAGAAAGAATAGACTTACATCTGTCATAGCAGAATTTCAACTGTTAATCACAATCTCAGCATGTGACAGCAGATTGCTTTAGTTGTCTTGTATATAATTACAGAACTTACAGAGAATGTTCTTTATCATTTATATCATTCTTTCAGTAGCTTCATCAGTCTCTGAGTGGTACACTGTTGATAACTTTCATTCAATTCTTAATAATTGGCATACATGGGCTCAGAGTGTGCTGATGAATTGACTGTCTCTATCTGACACAATGAATGAAGGCAGATCATGCATACAATAGAACAAGCTTCTGATAAAGACATCTGCAACTACTTCAGTATTCATCTTGTCACAGAGCTGTAGTATTACATCTTTGCTGAGTCAGTTGACAATGACTAGAATGTTTGTAGAACCTTCATTTTCAGATAAGAAAACTGCAAAATCAATAGCTATATCACATCAAGTTCAGTCAAGGACAGATAGAGGCTTCAGCATTTCTTTTCAGTATTCATATCATGCTGTCACTGAGCCACAGCAATCACAGTTGTGTATGAACCAGCATATGTCTTTCAACATATCTGATCAGTAGAATTCTCAGATGACAATATTGTACATGATTTTGTGTTCTGAGTGCTCAGTCATCAGTGAGTCATGAATTTCTTGCATGATTCATGTTCATAGAGGTTCTGAATCAGAGACTCATCATCTATCTCAAAAGCATAAGCAGTTGTCATCATCAATTGAATATGCTGAGATATCCATTCTTGAGTATACATCTGCAGAGAATTGAGATGCTTTGCTTCATACAGCTTCAGCAGCTTGTTGTCAGAATTCATCTGTCTCTGCTGCTAGTCTCCATTGTTCTTCAAGCAAGAATTCTTGAGCTCAGAACTGGTTGATATGTACACAGAGTTCATCTGATTACATAGAACTTTCTATGATTGCAGAGTTGATTAATCAATGCTCTCAGTGTTTTCATCTGTCATTCAAATCATCAGATGGCATATCTTGTTCTCAGCAGAACAGAGCATCCACAAGAGTGTTCTCTACTTCAGATCAATAACAAATTGTGAACAAAAAACAGCTAAGAAACAATGATCAACATATATGTCTTTCAGTGAGCTTACAAGTGATTGTGAAGTACTCTAAGTTCTTATGATCAGTAACAATCTCAAACTTTTCAACACTCATAAGTTCAGACTCTCATTTTTCAAAGCATTGTATGATTACTAGAAGCTTCTTGTCATAGATCTTGTAGTTGCATTCAGCAGATGACATCTTTTTCAAGATGAAGGCACAGAGTTATAGAACATCTTTGTTATCATATTGCATCAGTGCCCCATCTACTACATAATCTGAGGTGTCTGTTTCAAGAATCATATACTTATCCAGATCAAATGATTGCAGCATCAGAGTACTTGTGAACATACACTTCAGCTTTTTGAATGCTGCATTCACTTCATCAGTTCATTGAAACACAGCATCTTTCCAGGTCAGATCCATCAGTGATCATACAATATCAGAGAAGTTTTTGATGAATCTTCAGTAGAAGTTGACAAATTCTAGAAAGCTTCTAGTCTCTTTTATCAAGACTGATGCCTCTCAGTTGAGGATTGCTTCCATCTTCTTAGAATCCATGCATATGTCTTTTTCAGCTTTGATGATGAATTCTAGATAGATTATAGACTTGGTCTCAAAGTTGCATTTGTCAATGTCCACTTGCAGTCTGACTTTTCATAGACAGTCAAGCACTTGTTGTACATACTTGCAGTGCTCAGTGAGCAGTTCATCAGTGAAGATCAGAATATCATTCATATACACTGAAGCAATCTCATTGAGCAGATCTCATAGAGCTCAGTTAATGTATTTCTGAAACATGCTCAGAGCATTCACTAATTCAAAGAGGGTCACTGTTCATTCATATAATTCATAACATATACAAAAAGCAGTTAGTCATTTGTCATCTTCATTAATCCTTATCTTATAGAAGGCTGCAGAGATGTCAAGCTTCATAAATCATTTTGCTTTTTCTACTCATTCAAATGTTTCATTGATGAGTGAGAGAGAGTATCAGTCCTTTCACATAATCTTGTTGAGTTCTTGATAGTCAACACAGAATTGTAAGCCTTCTTCTGATTTCTTCACAAACAGTACAGATGCTGTGGTGGATGAGTTGCTAACACAAATGAAGTCTTTGTTCAATAGTTCATTGAGCATTTTTCATAGAATAAGAAGCTCATTGTATGATATGCTGTAGAGAGAATCTCAGAGTGATTGCAGATTCTTATCATTCTTCTTGATGAGCTCAATCATATGATCTATATCAGATTCTCAGTGAGAAGGAAGCTTTTCAGCTTCTTTTTCATCAAACATATCTGTGAAGTCTTCATACAATTCAGATAGTTTCTTGCACAGTTTCTTGAGATCTTTGAGTTCTAGCTTTTCTAACACTTTTTTGATATTCATCATGCTAGCAGCAAACACTTGGACATTCTTCTTCTCATGCACTTGACAGATTAGTAGTTTGTACACTTTCACTGATATCTGAGTGAAATCAGCAGTTCTATCAACATCCTTCTCATAAACACAGTCATCTTCTGAGAAAATAAGACAGCAGTTGCATGCATTCAACAAGATTCCAAATTCTGTGAGTCATGATAGACTGAGCATTAGATTGTACTCAAGGTCTTGTATTTCATATGCATATACATTCTTTTTCTCATGTCCTTCTACATCAACATTAAATCTTATCATGTTGTAGGAGGTGGATTCTCTGGAGTCATCAAATTCACTGAGCTTACACAGTTTGAGAAAGAAGATACACTGAAGTTTATGCTTCTCAACCAGCTGAATATCTATAAGAGTATAGTGAAGAAAACCACTGTCTATCATTGCTCATACATTGACTAAGCTATTTACAATGACAGAAATCATGATTGTGTTTACTTGTATTTTCTGCTCAAATTTTCAGCTAGCTTTCTACTCCTTGAACTCTCATTCACATTTTAGAGTGAGAGCTCATCTTTTCCCTGTTCTTGCCTATCCACAGATGACACAGCATTTATATGTGTGGGGGGTTTACTCAGAGCAATTGCATTCAGACATTGATTCACAAAGTGCTCTGTCTTGTCACAGTGTATGCAGACTTCTCTGACAATTCAGTCAGCAGCATTCTTCTCTGAGACATTGAGAATTCTTGAGCAACTTGCATTTACATGTGAGACTCAGTTCATTGATTCTGATTCAGAGATGGGGGGCACTGCAGAGCAGTTCAGAGCATATACATTTATTCAGCAGAATCCTCTGCAATTTTGAAGTATGTGAAACTGAGACAGATCATTGTTCAACAGACAAAGATCAGCACAGAATTCACTGTATATTGAGAGCTTCAGACACTCTACACTTCAATTATGCAACTGAAAGTTCAAGTTCTTGAACAATATATTGATTTTGACAGCATCATCTCAGTCTTGCCCACCTGCTTCTAGAAGCTTGTGATCAAATTCAGAAAGATAAATTGTCAATGCAACATTTATCTGATAAGTTTGATTAAGTCAGTCTAACACCTTGGCTTGAAGTGTAGAATTGAGAAAGAGAGAGTCAAGTTGTCAGAAGACTAGCTCTGACATGTACTGATGATTCTGACAATGACTCATTCAAAGTTGAAATTTTGCTAACACATCATCATTCAATCTGCTATAAATATACCACACTTGATTGGATAGTGAGCCTATTGCTCATTCATTGATGTTCAATTTAGTGTTCATTTTTGACTTCCACACAAGATAGAGTGCTAGATCTTCTTCATATTTGTTGAGAATTGAAAGCTTCTCTCTTGAGAGCTTTTTGTAAGGTGCAGATGTAGAAGGAATGGTGAATGTGAAAGTGCTCATCTCAGCAAATCATCATTGCAATTCAGTCATCTGTAGCATCTGCTGCTGAAGGATGCTTCATAGATCTAAGTTATCATCCACCACATTTGAGTGTGGTGGGTGTTTATAGAATTGCTCATAGTTCATTTCAATATCTAAGAATATATAATAATAAAAAAAAAGAAAAGGAATACTTGTAGACACTCAATCCTCTCACAGATATTATTCACAGTGTTGCAGCACTAAGTTTGATCAAGCTTCTTTATGAACACTATTTGCAGTGTTACAGTTTGTAGACATTCAGGCTTTGTAGAACATGGTT
This sequence comes from Histoplasma ohiense, assembly GCA_017607445.1. Taxonomy (NCBI): domain Eukaryota; kingdom Fungi; phylum Ascomycota; class Eurotiomycetes; order Onygenales; family Ajellomycetaceae; genus Histoplasma; species Histoplasma ohiense. Next base: position 7,041,104 of record JAEVHH010000001.1, read on the forward strand.
GATTGTGTTTCAGACACTTAGACACAACAGTCTATATAACTAATGATAAGAACACTCAGATCCACAAGAAATCTCTTGTAACAACTAGACACTCAGATCTATAAACAACACACTTGAGTGTAAGAACTGGTAACAACACACTCAGATGTAAGAACTGATAACAACACACTCAAGCATAAGAACTAATAACAAGACACTCAAGTTTTAAACACAGAAGAATCAATTCATAATATAACAAACATACTTCAATTAATGATCTAGCACTATTCTAATACAGATTATGAATTGATTAAGGAAAGAAAGAGAAAAGAAATCAGAAGAAAAGGTCATACAAAGAGGGTTTTTATAGAGAAAAGTTCAGAGCAGAAGAATATCAGAAGCCACTTCACAGTGAAGTGCAGAGCAGAAGAACATTAAAAGATACACATAAGAATTGTTAGAAACTACATGAGTATGAAGTATAAGACAGAGAAATCATTGAGAGCTACACAGAAGAATTGTTAGAGACTATACAAGCATGAAACACAGAGCAGAAGAACATTAGAAGCTACACAGAAGAATTGTTAGAGACTATATAAGTGTGGAGCACAGAGTAGAAGAACATTAAGAGCTATGCAGAAGAATTATTAGAAACTATATGAATGCAGAGCATGGAGCAGAAGAACATCAAGGATTATGCAAGGTCACAGCAATCAGAAACAAGCGGGTGCAGAAGAGGAGTTGATTGTGTAAGTTAATTACTAATGAATGCTAACCCGTCACACAGAGATGTCAAGCTTTGTAAATCATTTTGCTTTTTCTATTCATTCAAGTGTTTTGTTGATGAGTGGAAGAGAATATCAGTTTTTCTGTATAATCTTGTTGAGTTTTCAGTAGTCAATGCAGAATTGTAAGCCTTCTTCTGATTTCTTTGTGAACAGTACAGATGCTGTGGTGGGTGAGTTGCTAACACAAATGAAGCCTTTGTTCAGTAATTCATTGAGTGTTTTTTGTAGAACAAGGAGCTTGTTGTGTGACATGCTGTAGAGAGAACCTCAGAACAGTTGCAGATTCTTACTATCTTTTTTGATAAGCTCAATCATATGATCTATACTGGATTCTTGATGAGGGGGAAGCTTTTCAGCTTCTTTCTCATCAAATACATCTGTGAAGTCTTTATACAATTTGAGTAGTTTCTTGTGCAGTTTCTTGAGATCTTTGAGTTCTAACTTTTCTAACACTTTTTTGATATTCATCATACTAGCAGTGAACACTTGAATGTTCTTCTTCTCATATATTTGATGAGTTAGTAGTTTGTATGCTTTCACTGATATCTGAGTGAGATCAGTGGTTCTATCAACATTCTTCTCATAAACACAGTCATCTTCTGAGAAAATAAGACAGTGATTGTGTGCATTCAACAAGGTTTCAAATTCTGTGAGTCATAATAGACTGAGCATTAGATTGTACTCAAGATCTTGTATTTTGTATGTGTATACATTCTTTTTCTTGTGTTTGTAGTTCAAAGGTTGCTTAAGCTGTTCAAAGCTTCTAAGCTTTGCAGCTCTTCTTATACGAAATAACTAGTGCAGTAGCATACACCATCCTTAATAATAGAGGGTGGTGTACACCATGGAAGAATAATAAGCTGAAATTACCACATCCTCCCCTATCAAATCCATCTACATCCTCATGACAGAAATAGTGTTATGCTGTGCATGCCCACTTTTGCAATGCACTATTCCACAATAGATAAGATGCTCACTTCACACACACAAGAGTCTCTATCACAACAACACCAGTCCATCACTAATCAACACCACATTCACAACTATCCTCTTTCATTCACTCTCTTGTACATTCAATCTTCCTTGCTCTGCTCCAATCATTCTATGCATCTATCCTCTTCTATTGAATATCTAGCCTCTCTATTCTGCAATATGGTCTCTGATTGCTGTGTCTTTCACTGTTCTGATTGCATCATGCAATCTATTGATAAGTTCTTGTCAATCAAACCTTGTTGAAAGCTAATCTGACAGTTTTCACAGTTGCTAATTGTTGTTAGTTTCTATTTCTTGTCATCAGAGCATCTGTTTTATTTGTGATCATTTCATCTCTTCTTTTGATGCTTCTTCTGTGTGCGATCTTGCTCCTGTTGAGGAGATCACCCTCAACAACATTGTGGGGGTAGCATGCAATGATGACAACATGACTACCTTTTCTGATGATGAGGATGCAAGCAAGGCAGTTGATGAGAATGTGAGCAGCAGTGACAGCATTTGTGAAGATGATGAAATGACAGATGCCTCTGTGTTGTTCTCTGTCACTGTCTTCTCTGCTCTTGTTTGTGTCTTCATCTTCTCTGCTCCTCTCAATTCCATCTCTCTTGCCCTCATCAATTCTCTTCTCTCTTTCTACACTGATTTCTCTCTTTCTTCTGCTCTTCAAGAAGCTCTGTGCATCTTCCACAGCTCTTCTCTCTATTCTTCATATCTTTCTTCTGCTTCCACTGCCTCTGCTAAAATACAATTTCATACACAAGCATTGTATGATACAATCTGCTTCACTAGTTATTCATCTGTTGCATTTCTTGCTTGAAGCAAGTATGAAATCTTTAGCAATCTCACACATCTTCTGAATTCTGCTGTCATTCATATCAATTGTGTCAAGTATATATCATATCCCTCCTTGTCTCTTTTCTATGATTTTCTTTCTAACTTTTGTAGATGAAATTGTACAGGGTCTCTGCATTGTTGAGGTTATGATAGACAAGAATCTCTGTGTTATGTTCACTTATGTCAATTTTTGCATTGTCTCTCTGTCTTCACATACTTTCAGTCTGTCAGATGAGTGTCTTCGCCCCCTTTGTTGGTGAATGACTTCCAAATTAGTTATTTGTAGAAAGGAGATATGTGTGCAGGGTAGTTCAAACAGCAATGTGGTGTTTTTTTATATCCACAGTGAGTATACATCTGTTCTCTGTGCTGGTTGTGCAAGGGGCAAAGAATCATTTCAATTTTGTATTCTGTCTTCTGCATATGATCATTCTGTTGATCATTCTCACCTCTGCTGCAACTGCCTCTGGAGCTTCAAGAGGAGTTTCTATTCCTTCAGTAAGTATACACTTCTTTCTTCTCATTGTGGTGGCTGTTAATGTTCTACAGTTACTTCTGACATCACTTCATATACATCTATTCCTGCTCCCTCTTTTTCTTCTCTTTCTTCAACTCTCATTGAGTGAGCATTCATCATCTGTTCTTGTAGAAGCTCAGGCACTCACTCAACTGCTCTGTTCACTCCTTCCTCACCCCCCCTCTTTCTGATCAGTTTTTCTCCACATATACATATCCATTGTTTTGTTGAGCTTTCTGTGAATCTCTCTATTGAAGATATCAAATCAGTGTGCCAGGCTCTGCATGAGGCAGAGGCATGCACTGCACTTCTACACATGTGCCTTGAGATTCTGGAGTCTTTGATGCAGGCTGATTTTTAGTCTTCCTTCTATTGCATACAAATAGTTTTCAGAGTGTTGATTTGAGCATTTCATTGGCATGTGTCTTTTTCTTTGTGCTCCAATTTCTCTGTATTTTTAGGAATTGGGCAAAGCCTCTGTGGCAGTCATTAGAGCTGTGTGTGAATAGATTGTTTTTCTAGCTTTCTTTTTCCTTTCCTCTTCTAGTTGTTAATCTTACACAACCTTTTACCAGTTCTACACTTGATGACTAGGTGTGGCAGATCTCATGTTTTTCAATGAGAGTCTTCTGTCTCTGTGTATTATACTGTCCCCCTTCACAAGCTCAGACAACTACAGCAAATGATTCATCAAAACTAATCTCATCTGATCTCTGAGTGTCCTCAGATGCTGAAATAGCTTGATTCAATGTGTTCACTGATATTTCTGACAGTTCATCCTCTGAGATCTCTGCAATTGAGCTAGTGTAGATAGTCAAATCCTCTTCTGAATCCCTTTGTTTCTTGCAATTCAATTCACATGCTGATCAGCCATCTCTAGTTCACCTCTGACCACATTGCACCCACTGTCTACATTGCAATATCATACAGCCAGCAACAGTCTCATCACTTATCAGAGTATGCCATATACCCATCTTTTCCATTTCCTCTCATTCTTTTTTGGTTATTGTTGAGAGGTCTGAGTAAGTGATATCATCTGATTTGTAAGTGTCAATGATTTCTCTAACTTCTCTGAGCTTTTCTATCATAAGCTCTCTTTTCTTCAACACTGATGATAGTGCTGCAGATGACCACAGCCCATTGGAATTCTCCATCTTCACCTCTACAAGATGAGAGTCATTTATAAGATTGCATAGAATTCATCCTTCTGATTCTTCCAAAGCATACATTTCAAGAGGGTGTGATTTGAGGATTTTGTATGGCTCAAACCACCTTGGTTGGAACTTCTCAGATCCTTCATTTCATACAAGGACTCAAGTGCCCACAGCAAGGCTCATTTCTTTCACTAGTGAGTCTCATATTCTTTTCAATTGTATGGTGTGGTTGAGCAGTAATTCATTTGCTTTTGCTCAGGCATGGCTAACTTCTCTCACTCTTGATTCCACATCTGCAATCACTACCTCCTCCCCTATCTGCTTCTGCATATCCCCCGGGATATGCGGATGCACCCCATAGAGCAGGTAGAACAGCAAGCACTTTGAGACTGCATACTGACAAACTCACATTGCAAATAATATCTGTCTCAGATATTCATCCCATAATCTCATGGACTTTCTCACTAGATATTTCATCAGCATGCTGTCTAGTATTTCATTTAAGTGTTCAACTTTTCCATTTGTATGAGAGTGATAGAGTGTCATTGTGCAATGCTTCATCTGCAACTGTTTGACAAAGTGCCTCACAGCTCCTCCTACAAGGTTTGCATCATTATCTGTCAATATCTCACAGAGCATACCATAATTGATGTAGATATCATCATATAGAAATTTAGCAATGATCTTCTTCATCATCTCTGACACCACTCATGTGATTGACCATCCTGTGGTGTAATTGATTGCTGTTATTATTCAGTGATTCTCATTTGACATTCATGGCAATACTTCTATGAGATCTATCCCCCAACATTCAAACAGTTTAATCATATCTTCTATCTGATGTTGTGCTCTCTCACACTTCAATCCTTGTCTTGCATTCTTTGAGACTTGGCAGTTTGGGCACTTCTGTGCATATGCTTGGATATCTTCTTCTATGCTTGATCAGTATACTCAATCTTTCAGAACACTCATAAGTCCTGAGCTTCTTAAGTGACTGAATTTCTTATACATACAACTTATCAGATCTCATTGAAACTGAGGCTCAAGATACAGTGCCTCTGCATAATCAAGATTGTGGTAAAGCACAACATCTTTCTCTAACTTTGCAAGCTTGAATTTTGAAAGCATCTCTTCTATTACCTTCATCAGACATTTATCAGCTGATACACTCCCATTCTTCAAGTGGGCAATCATGGCTTTCAACTACTCTGCCTCATCACAACTTCTCAGTGCTGTCAGTGTGAATTCTCTCTGTGTCACATTCACTGAATCTTCTCTCATGAAGTCAGGTCTACAACTTATGACATCTGATACAATAGTATTCATTCTTTTTCTGTATTTGATTTGAAGGTTGTACATCTGAAACTCTGATATCCATCATGCTAGCCATTTGAAGGGTTTAATTGTTGTTTGCAAATAAATGAGGCTTTTGTGGTCAGTGATCACTGTTGTCATATGTCTGTTGTCAATATATCAATTCCACAGGTCTAGTGCATGTTTGATCACTAGAAGTTCCTTCTCATGCACAGAATAGTTAAGCTCTGCACTCAACAGCTTTCAGCCATCATACACTACTGAGTGTAATTTATCATCCTCCCTCACTTGCAAGAGGGAGCATCCAATGGCTCATTCTGATGCATTAGTTTCAATTGTGAAGGGCTTCATACAATCCAGTTGAACAAGCACTGAAGATGTTGTCATACATTCTCTAAGCTCAAGAAAGACCTCTTTGCAGAAGGCATTTCAGATGATCAAATGAAATTTCTTTTTGCAAAGCTCAGCATCTGTCTCTTTAAGAAGATCTGACAACAGAGCAGTGATTCATGCAAAATCCTTTACAAATCTTCTGTAATAGAATGCCAGTTCTAAAAATTGGCATACATGGTGTACATTTCTAGGCCTTGGCCATTTCACAATAACTTCTAGTTTTTCAGGGATTGAGTGTATGCAGCCTCCTTCCACAAGATGTTCCATGAACTCCAACTTCTTTGTATCAAACACATATTTCAATGGTTTGATGTAGAGCTTGTGCTCTGCCAGAGTTGTGAGCACCTGGTCCATATATTGTAGATGCTCTTCATACAAGTTTGAAAAGATTAAGATATCATCAAGATATATGAGACACAATCAGCTGTTCTGTTTTGCAAGGATCATATTCATTATCATCTGAAAGATTGCAGGGGTGTTTGTAAGCTCCATAGACATCACAAGAAATTCAAACTTTCTTCATTGTATGTTAAATGCTGTTTTGAGCACTGATAGTTCATCTACATGAATCTGCCAGTATTCTGTGAGTAGGTTAATCTTCATCAAGTATCAGGCATTTTCTACTGTATCTAGTTGTTGTTGGATTTGTGGTAGTGGATATTCATTCTTTATAGTGAGCTTATTGAGTGTCTGATAGTTGATGCACATACATCATTCTCCATTTGACTTCTTAGCAAATAGAACTGGGAAGCCCCATGCACTGGAGGATGGTCATATGAGACCCCTCTTCAACAACTCCTCTATCTGCTGCTGTAATTTCTCAAGATGCATTTGTGATAGAGAATATGTGTTGCAATTTATTGGTTTCACATCCCCTGTATTGATCTTGTGGATGAATTCTCTTTCAGGTGGCAGAGAAGACAGAAGATCCATTTGAAAGATCTTCTTATGCTTTTCAAACAGTGCTTTCATATGTGTTTTGTTTTTCAAATCTTTTGCAGACAGCAGTTTTTTTGCCTCAGATTCTCTTATGATGTATAGAATGCTCTGAGTCAAAGGTTTACACAGCACTCACTTCACTTGATGTTGAGTGATGAGGTTCAAGTCTTCCATCCCTGGCGCGTGGAATCTGCACCTCATATTCATGGATAAGATTATATGAATTTGATTCTTACAATCTGTCAACTGTATGTGACATGTATGTCAATGAATTCAGGGATCATACTTCTGAAATCAATCAAGCCTCAAGATCAGGTTGTATTCTACATTCAGAAGCACACACACTCAGATGCAGCAAGACCATCTCTCAAAGTACAAGAGCATCTTTACCCTCATAAGTGAGATAAGATAATGATTGTTCAGAAGCTTTATTTGTTTAGATTCCTTCACTCATCATACATCAGACAATTGTTTTAGCATATGATCATCAATGTACTTCATCAAAGTGTCTGTGTTCAATAACACCTTCACTGCTACTTCTCTTTTCCATTTCAGATATCCTCTATACATCAGTGTATTCAGTTCTATGGCATTCAGATGTTTGTCCACTTTCTCTTCTACATTCATCTCTTCATCTCTCTTCTGTTTAGCTCTTGTAGAATTCAGAGGATCATCTAACATAGATAACTCATCTACTTCAGAGATCTTTAATAGTCAATCAGCAAGCATCTCTGATTCTGCTGATCTCTCTAGTTTTTTGACTCCTTCTCTTGAGGGTGATTACAGCAATCCCTTGTATTATGATTCTGTCAGCCACAGTGAAAGCATGCTCTGTGTTTGCAACATCAGACTACCCACTCTGGTGAATTCTTCTTGGAGGGGTTCAGGGCTCTCGCGATAGCATTGAGGTTGATATCCATCACATTCAGATGTTTTGATGATGAAGCAGTGGATGTAGATGTAGATCTCCTTGCATTCATCTGCATCTCCACTGCTTGCTTTTGCAGCTTGCTCACTTGTTCTCTCAAGAGTAGTGTTTCATACATTTCCTCCACCATCTGTGGCTGTGGGTTAAGACACTTCCACTCAGTGTATAGATTGGTATCTAAGCTGTGTACAAAGGTTTGTAGACAGAAAGGTGTTGGGAGCTCTTGATTCATCACAAGATAACACAAGCTGAAATGAATGTAGTACAATGCAAGATCTCCTTCTTGCTTGCATTCTACAAAGCATTCATAACATTTGTCTTTGATGTCTAGTTTCTCAAAGTTATGCAGGATTCATCTTGTGAAATCATCCCACTTCTGTGATAATCCATGCTTGTCAGATGCTTCCGCATTCAACTTCTCAGCTGTCATTCAAAGAAACCTAGCTTTTCTCTTGAGAATAGATGCTGTGCATAAGATCTGCTGTAATTCAGTGAGTTGCTGTTCTGTGAGCTCACACTCCATGCAATAGTGTGAACACATCTGATCCAACCAGTTGAGAGCAGTGTTGTTCTTACACTCATCATCAAAGCATGACAGATTAGATAGATCACCTGGCTTGATATATTCCATGATGATTGACATATTCTCAGAGAACACTGTTTGTGCTGTGTACACTGAGTCAGAGTCATTAGATGAGGTGTTGATGTTTGGAGAGTTGATTAAGCTACACAGTGAGATCTTGAGTGTTGCTGAATGTTCAGTCTCAAGACATACACACTTCAGTTCTCAGCACAGATCAGTCATCTGAGCATCTTGCTCATTTCTGACATTTGCAAGGCTATCTGCAAAGCTCACAGCATTCACTGCTCATTGCTGAGCAGCTTCTGCATGCTGACATTTCTTCTGCACCTCAAGCTCTGTTTGGTAAAGATTACACATTGTCAATATCTCCTTCAACAAGATGTTGTGGATGAGAAGCTTGTTGTTCTCAGGTGTGAGAGCTGCTGCTCTACATACTGCTTCTTGTAGATCTTCAGAAACCAGTTGCATTTCATTCAGTTCAGATATAAGAGATGGATGTTGATTGAAGATGTCCATGATGATTATCATTGGTTGTATACTTTTCTCTATGTCTTAAGAATATCATTTGTAGTTGATTTTTTGTTGATATCTTCTTGATCATACAACTGACTGACTTCTTCTTAAGCTTGCAAGTAGGGTGGTTCTTTGAATCATTGTCCATTTCTACACCACCTTCCTACACCCTCAGCTCACCTCATGTATGGTGGTGAGTTGTCTGCTATCAATTTTGCAATCAGAAGCATTCCAACTTCACCACTCATTTGTACAATCAAGCTCTAGAGTGTAGAGATGACCACACTGACATGATAACTATGACTCACATCATAGATGGAATTATCACACCCTCAGAAGCATATGCTCCCTTTGATTTAGACATGCTATCAGATGTAGTTCAAAGGTTGCTTAAGTTGTTCAAAGCTTCTAAGCTTTGCAGCTCTTCTTATACGAAATAACTAGTGCAGTAGCATACACCATCCTTAATAATAGGGGGTGGCGTACGCCATGGAAGAATAATAAGCCGAAATTACCACATGTTCTTCTACATCAATGTTAAATCTTACCATGTTGTAGAAGACTGATTCTCTGAGGCCATCAAATCCACTGAGTTTACACAGTTTGAGAAAGAGAATATGCTGAAGCTTATGCTTCTCAATCAGCTGAGTGTCTATAAGAGTGTAATGAAGAAAACCACTGTCTATCATTGCTTATATATTGACTAGACTATTTACAATGACAGAGATCATGATTGCATCTGCTTGTATCTTCTACTCAAATCTTCAGCTAGCTTTCTGCTTCTTGAGCTCTTGTCTGTGTTTTAGAGTGAGAGTTCATCTTTTCTCTGTTCTTATCTATTCACAGATGATGCAGTGTTTACATGTGTGGGGGGTTTACTTGAGACAATCACATTCAAACATTGATTTATGAAGTGCTCTGATTTGTTGCAGTATATGCAGACTTCTCTGATGATTCAGTCAGTGATATTCTTCTCTGAGACATTGAAGATCCTTGAGTGACTTGTGTTTACATGTGGAACTCAGTTCATTGATTCTGATTCAGAGGTGGGAAGCACTGTAGAGCAGTTTGAAGTGTATACATTTGTTTGATGAAATCCTCTGCAATTTTGAAGTGTGCAGAATTGAGACAGATTGTTGTTCAATAGATGAAGATCAGCACAGAATTTGCTGTATGTTGAAAGCTTTGAATGCTCTACACTTCAGTTATGCAACTGAAAGTTCAAATTCTTGAACAGTATGTTGATCTTGACAGCATTGTCTCAGTCTTGCTCATCTGCTTCTAGAAGCTTGCAGTTGAATTCAGAAAGATAAGTTGTCAATGCAATATTTATCTGATGAGTCTGATTAAGCCAGTCTAATATCTTGACTTGAAATGTAGAATTGAGGAAGAGAGAGTTGAGTTGTTGAAAGACTAGCTCTGATGTATGCTGATGATTCTGACAATGACTCATTCAGAATTGGAATTTTGCTAATGCATTGCCATTCAATCTGCTATGAATATACCACACTTGATTGAATAGTGAGTCTATTGCTTGTCTGTTGATGTCCAATTTGGTGTTCACTTTTGACTTCCACACAAGATAGAGCACTAGATCTCTCTTGTATTTATCAAGAATTGAGAGCTTCTCTCTTGAGGGCTTTTCATGAGATGTGAGTGTAGAAGAAACAGTGAATACAGAAGTGCTCATTTCAGCAAATCATCATTGCAATTTAGCCATCTGTAGCATCTGTTGCTGAAGAATGCTTCATAGATCTAAGTTGTTGTCTGCTGTGTTTGAATGTAGTGAATGTTCATAGAATTGCTTGTAGTTCATTTCAATATCTAAGAATATATAATAAAAAAAAAAAAAGAAAAGAAATATTTGTAGACATTCAGTCCTCTCACAGACACTATTTGCAGTGTTGCAGTGCTAAGCTTGATCAAGCTTCTTTGTGAACACTATTCACAGTGTTACAGTTCATAGACACTTGAACCTTATAGAACACAGTTGATTGTGTTTTGAATGCTTAGACACAATGATTTATATAACTAACAATAAAAGCACTCAGACTTATGAGAAATCTCTTGTAATGACTAGACACTCAGATCTGTAAACAACACACTCAGATGTAAGAACTGATAACAACACACTCAGATGTAAGAACTGATAACAATGCACTCAGATGTAAGAACTAATAATGAAACACTCAGATCTTAAACACAGAAGAATCAATTTGTAATGTAACAGATGTACTTCAATTAATGATTTCATACTATTCTAATTACAGATTATGAATTGATTAAGAAAAGAAAGAGAAAAGAAATCAGAAGAAAAGATTGTACAAAGAAGATTCTTATAGAGAAAAGTTTGAAGTGAAAGAATATCAGAAGCCACTCCACAGTGGAGTGTGGAGTGAAAGAACATTAAGAGATATATATAAGAATCATTAGAAGTTACACAAGTGTGAAATGTGGGATGAGAGAATCATTGAGAGCTACACAGAAGAATCATTAGAGACTACATGAGCATGAAACACAAAGTGAGAGAATGTAAGAAACTATATGAAAGAATCATTAGAGACTACACAAGTGCAGAACACAGAGTGAAGAAATGTAAGAAGCTACACAGAAAAATCATTAGAGACTATATAAGTGTGAAGCACAGAGTAGAAGAATGTTAAGAGCTACACAGAAGAATTGTTAGAAACTATGCAAGTGCAGAGCACAGAGCAGAAGAACATTGAGGGTTATATGAGATCACAACAGTCAGAAACAAGTGGGTGCAGAAGAGGAGTTGATTGTGTAAGTTAATTACTAATGAGTGCTAACCCGTCACACTGAAGTAGTTGCAGATGTCTTTGTCAGAAGTCTATTCTATTGTATATATGATCTGTCTTTATTCATTGTATCAGATAGAGACAGTCAATTTGTCAGTGCACTCTGAGCCCACATATGTCAATTATTAAGAATTGAATGAAAGTTATCAACAGTGTACCACTCAGAGACTGATGAAGCTACTGAAAGAATGATACAAATGATAAAGAATATTCTTCATAAGTTCTGCAATTATATACAAAACAACTGAAACAATCTACTGCTACATGCTGAGATTGTGATTAATGATTGAGATTCTGCTACAACAGATGTAAGCTCATTCTTTCTTTTATATGAATATAATTTAGAGATTCTGAACTTCTCTGAGACTCTCTGAGAAACTGCATACATCCACAGCTTTATACAGACAGCAGAGAACATTGTGAGCAAGCTGAAGAAAGTCTGCAAATAAGCAGAAGCTTCAATAATCAGCATTCAATAAGATTATAAGAATCAAGCAAATATCAGAAGAAGTTCTGCAATCTGATATTATATAGAAGACAAAATCTGACTGAATCTCAAAAATATAAGAATAAATCATCTCTTGTGTATGCTAGATTACTGCCACATCAAGTATACAATGAAGAAAGTGTTAGATATACACAATTATCAACTCAACATCTTATCTGACATTCACAATATCTTTCATACAAATCTGCTTCAACTCACAGCTGAGAATCCATTCCCCTCACAGAGAATCTTCAATTGACAGTCATTCATCATTGTAGAAGAAGATAATGAACTTGAGTGAGAAATCAAAACAATTTTTGATGATAGAATCAACTGTCACTGCTGTGAATATTTCATTAAATAAATAGAATATGATTGTCTGATCTGAGAATCTGTGTCTGTTTTGAAAAACATCACCACTCTCAACATCTATAAATCCTCACTCACTCTGATAGAGAGGGATAATATGATGAATTAGTATTTATTAGTAATTAACTTATACAATCAACTCTTCTTCTGCATTCACTTGTTTCTGACTGTTGTGATTTTATATAATTCTTGATATTCTTCTGCTCTGTACTCTGCACTTGTGTAGTTTCTAATAATTCTTTTATATAGCTCTTAATATTTTTCTGCTCTGTATTCTGTGCTTATATAGTTTCTAATGATTCTTCTGTGTAGCTTCTAATGTTCTTTCACTCTGTGTTCTGCATTTGTATAGTCTCTAATAATTCTTTCATATAACTTTCAATGATTTCTCTGTCTCATACTCCACACTTGTGTAGTTTCTAATGATTCTTACACATATCTTTTAATGTTCTTCCACTCTGTGCTCCACTGTGAAGCAGCTTCTGATATTCTTTCACTCTGAATTTTTCTCTATAAGAACTCTCTTCATACAATCTTTTCTTCTGATTTCTTTTCTCTTTCTTTTCTTAATCAATTTGTAATCTGTAATTAGAATAGTATCAAATTGTTAATTGAAGTACGCTCATTACACAAATCTGCTTCAATCTGTGGCTGAGAATTCATTCTTCTCACAGAGAATCTCTGATTGACAGTCATCTGTCATTATAGAAGAAGATAATAAACTCAAGTGAGAAATTAAAACAATTCTTAATAATAGAATCAATTATCACTGCTGTAAATATTTCATCAAATAAATAGAATATGATTGTCTGATCTGAAAATCTGCATTTATCTTGAAGAACACTGCTGCTCTCAACATCTACAAGTTCTCTGTGACGGGTTAGCACTCATTAGTAATTAACTTATGCAATCAACTCCCCTTCTGCACCCACTTGTTTCTGGCTGTTGTGACCTTGCATAATCCTCAATGTTCTTCCACTTCATGCTCTGCACTTGTATAGTTTCTAACAATTCTTCTGCATAGCTCTTAATGTTCTTTCACTCTGTGCTTCACACTCATATAGTCTCTAATAATTCTTCTGTATAGCTTCTTACATTTCTTCACTCTGTGTTCTGCACTTATGTAGTCTCTAATGATTCTTCTGTGTAGCTTCTTACATTCTCTTACTCTGTGTTCTGCACTTGTGTAGTCTCTAATGATTCTTCTGTGTAGCTCTCAATGATTTCTTCATCTCACATTCTGTGCTTGTGTAACTTCTAATGATTCTTATGTGTATCTCTTAATGTTCTTTCACTCTGCACTTCACTGTGGAGTGACTTCTGATATTCTTCCACTCTGAACTTTTCTCTATAAAAACCCTCTTTGTATGATCTTTTCTTCTGATTTCTTTTCTCTTTCTTTTCTTAATCAATTTGTAATCTGTAATTAGAATAGTATCAAATCATTAATTGAAGTATGTCTGTTACATTATGAATTGATTCTTCTGTGTTTAAAATCTGAGTGTCTTGTTATTAGTTCTTATACTCAAATATGTTGTTATCAGTTCTTACATCTGAGTGTGTTGTTATCAGTTCTTACACTCAAGTGCATTGTTTACAGATCTGAGTGTCTAGTTGTTACAAGAGATCTTTTGTAAATCTGAGTGCTCTTATTGTTAGTTATATAGACTGTCATGTCTAAGCATCTGAAACACAATTGACTGTGTTCTATGAGGCCTGAGTGTCTACAAACTGTAACACTGTGAATAGCATTCATGAAGAAGCTTGATCAAGCTTAGCACTGCAACACTGTGAATAGTATCTGTGAGAGAACTGAGTGTCTACAAGTATTTCTTTTCTTTTTTTTTTTTTTATTATATGTTCTTAGATATTGAAATGAACTACAAGCAATTCTACAAACATCCACTGCATCTAAATGTGATGAATGACAACTTAGATCTATAAAGCATCCTCCAGCAACAGATGCTACAGATGGCTGAATTGCAATGACAACTTGCTGAAATAAGCACTTTCATATTCACTGTTCCTTCTATATCCATATCTCATGAAAAGCCTTCAAGAGAGAAGCTTTCAATTCTTGACAAATACAAGAGAGATCTAGTACTCTATCTTGTGTGGAAGTCAAAAGTGAATATCAAATTGAACATCAACAAATGAGCAATAGACTCACTATCCAATCAAGTGTGGTATATTCATAGCAGATTGAATGACAATGTGTTAGCAAAATTCCAACTCTGAATGAGTCATTGTCAGAATCATCAGTGTACATCAGAGCTAGTCTTTCAACAACTCAACTCCCTCTTCCTCAATTCTATACTTCAAGTCAAGACATTAGACTGACTTAATCAGACTTGTTAGATGAATGTTGTGTTGACAACTTATCTTTCTGAATTCAACTGTAAGCTTCTAGAAGCAGATGAGCAAGACTGAAATGATGCTGTCAAGATCAACATACTGTTCAAGAATTTGAACTTTCAGTTGCATAACTGAAGTATAGAGTGTTCAAAGTTCTCAACATACAGTGAATTCTGCACTGATCTTTGTCTGTTGAACAACAATCTGTCTCAGTTTCATGTGTTTCAAAATCACAGAGAATTCTGCTGAACAAATATGTACACTCTGAACTGCTCTGCAGCACCCCTCATCTCCAAATCAGAATCAATGAACTGAGTTCCACATGTAAACACAAGTCATTCAAAAGTCCCCAACATCTCAGAGAAGAATGCTGCTGACTGAATCATCAAAGAAGTCTGCATACACTGTGACAAGTCAGAGCACTTCACAAACCAATGTTCAAATGCAATTGCTCTGAGTAAACCCCTCACATATGTAAACACTGCATCATCTGTGGATAGACAAGAACAGAGAAAAGATGAGCTCTCACTCTAAAATATAGATGAGAGCTCAAGAAGCAGAAAGCTAGCTGAAGATTCAAGCAGAAGATGCAAGTAAACACAATCATAATCTCTGTCATTGTAAATAATCTAGTCAATGTATGAGCAATGATAGACAGTGGTTTTCTTCATTATGCTCTTATAGACACCCAGCTGATTGAGAAGCATAAGCTTCAGCATATTTCCTTTTTCAAGCTGTGTAAGCTCAGTGAATTTGATGGTCTCAGAGAATCAGTCTTCTACAACATGATAAGATTTAACATCAATGTAGAAGGACATGAGAAAAAGAATGTATACATATATGAAATACAAAACCTTGAGTACAATCTAATGCTCAGTCTATCATAGCTCACAGAATTTGAAATCTTGTTGAACACACACAACTGCTGTCTTATTTTTCCAGAAGATGACTGTGTTTATAAGAAGAATGTCAATAGAACTGCTGATCTCACTCAGATATCAGTGAAAGTGTACAAACTACTAATCTGTCAAATGTATGAGAAGAAGAATGTCCAAGTGTTCACTGCTAGCATGATGAATATCAAAAAAGTGTTAGAAAAGTTAGAACTCAAAGATTCCAAGAAACTGTGCAAGAAACTATCTGAATTGTATGAAGACTTCACAGACATATTCAATAAGAAAGAAGCTGAAAAGCTTCCTTCTCATCAAGAATCTGATATAGATCATATGATTGAGCTCATTAAAAAAGATGATAAGAACTCACAACTGCTCTGAGATTCTCTCTACAGCATGTTGCATGACAAGCTTCTCATTCTATGAAAAATGCTCAATGGATTACTGAACAAAGACTTCATTTGTGTTAGCAACTCACCCACTGCAGCATCTGTACTGTTTGTGAAGAAATCAGAAGAAGGCTTACAATTCTGTGTTGACTACTGAGAACTCAACAAGATTACATGGAAGGATCAATACTCTCTTCCACTCATCAACAAAACACTTGAATGAATAGAAAAAGTAAAATGATTTACAAAGCTTGACATCTCTGCAGCCTTCTATAAGATAAGGATTAATGAAGATGATGAATGACTAACCACTTTTTGTACATGTTACAGATTATATGAATGGACAGTGACTCTCTTTGGATTAGTGAACACTTCAAGCATATTTCAGAAATACATTAACTGAGCTCTACAAGATCTGCTTGATGAGATCACCTCAGTGTACATGAATGATATTCTGATCTTCACTGATGAACTGCTCACTGAGCACTGCAAGCATGTACAACAAATGCTTGACTGTCTATATAAAGCTGAACTGTAAGTGAACATTGACAAATGCAACTTTGAGACCAAGTCTACAATCTATCTAGAATTCATCATCAAAGCTGAAAAAGACATACACATGGATTCTAAGAAGATGGAAGCAATCCTCAACTGAGAGATATCAGTCTTGATAAAAGAGACTAGAAGCTTTCTAGAATTCATCAACTTCTACTGAAGATTCATCAAAGACTTCTCTGATATTGTACAATCACTGACAGATCTGACCTGAAAAGACACTGTATTTCAATGAACTGATGAAGTAGATGTAGCATTCAAAAAGCTGAAATGTATGTTCACAAGCACCTCAATGCTGCAATCATTCAATTCAGATAAGCATACAATTCTCAAAACAGACACCTTGGATTATGTAGTAGACAGAGTATTAATACAATATGATAATGAAGATGTTCTACAATTCTGTGCCTTCATCTTGAAAAAGATGTCACTCACTGAATGCAACTACAAGATCTACAACAAGAAGCTTTTAGTGATCATATAATGTCTCAAAAAATGAGAGTTCAAACTTATGAGTGTTGAGAAGTTTGAGATTGTTATTGATCATAAGAACTTAGAATACTTCACAATCATTTATAAACTCACTGAGAGACATATATATTGATCATTGTTTCTTAGCCATTTTTCATTCACAATTTGTTATCAATCTGAAGTAGAGAACACTCTTGTGAATGCTCTGTTCCACTGAGAACAAGATATGTCATCTGATGATCTAGATGACAGATGGAAACACTGAGAGCATCAGTTAATTGACTCTGCAATCATAGAAAGTCCTACACAATCAGATAAACCTCACATACATATCAACCAGTTCCAAGCTCAAGAACTCTTGCTCAAAGAACAATGAAGACTAGCAGCAGAAGCAGATGAATTCTGACAGCAAGTCACTGAAACTGTACAAAGTAAAGCATCTTAATTCTCTGCAGATGTATACCCAAGAATGAATATCTCAGCATATTCAATTGATGATGACAACTGCTTACATTTTTAAGATAGATGATGAGTTCTCAATTCAGAATCTTTATGAACATGAATCATGCAAGAAATTCATGACTCATCAATGATCAGATACTCAGAATGCAAAATCATATACAACATTGTCATTCAAGAATTCTACTGATCAGATATGTCAAAAGACATATGCTGATTCATACACAACTGTGATTGCTGCAGCTCAGTGATGATATGATGTGAATGCTGAAAAGAGATGCTGAAGTCTCTATCTATCTTCAACTGAACTTGATGTGATATAGCTATTGATTTTGCAGTTTTCTTATCTGAAAGTGAAGATTCTATGAACATTCTAGTCATTGTTGACTGACTCAGCAAGAGTGTAATACTACAGTTCTGTGACAAGATGAATACTGAAGTAGTTGCAGATGTCTTTGTCAGAAGCCTGTTCTATTGTATACACAGTCTGTCTTCATTCATTGTGTTAGATAGAGACAGTCAATTCATCAGCACACTCTGAGCCTGCATATATCAATTATTAAGAATTGAACAAAAGTTATCAATGATGTATCACTCAGAGACTGATGGAGCTACTGAGAGAATGATACAAATAGTAAAAAACATTCTCTGTAAGTTCTGCAATTATGCACAAGACAACTGAAGCAATCTGCTGTCACATACTGAGATTGTGATTAACAGTTGAGATTCTGCTACAACAGATGTAAGCTCATTCTTTCTTCTACACAGATACAACTTAGAGATTCTGGATTTCTCTGAGACTTCTCAAGAAACTGTGCATGTCCACAGCTTTATACAGACAGCAGAGAACATTGTGAGCAAGCTGAAGAAAGTCTGTGAATGAACAGAAACTTCAATGATCAGTGTTCAGTAAAATTACAAAAATCAAACAAACATCAGAAGAAGTTCTGCAACTCAATATTATATAGAAGATAAAGTCTGACTGAATCTCAAGAACATAAGAACAGATCACCCCTCATGTATACTAGATTATCATCATATCAAGTATATGATGAAGAAAGTGCTAGGCACACATGATTATTGACTTGACACTCTGTCTGACATTCATGATATCTTTCATACAAACCTGCTCCGACCTGCAGCTGAGAATCCATTCCCCTCACAGAGAATCTTCAATTGACAGCCACTCATCATTGTAGAAGAAGACAATGAACTTGAGTGGAAAATTGAAGCAATTCTTGACAATAGAATCAATCACTGCTGCTGTGAATATCTTGTCAAATGAATAGAATACAATTGTCCAATCTGGGAATCTGCATTCATCTTGAAGAACATCACCACTCTTGACATCTATGAGTTCTCACTCATCTCAGTAGAGGGGGATAATGTGATGGATTAGCATCTGTTAGTAATTAACTTACACAATCAACTCTTCTTCTGTATCTGCTTGTTTCTGACTGTTGTGATCTTGTATAATTCTTGATGTTCTTTCACTCTGTGCTCTGCACTTGTATAGTTTCTAACAATTCTTCTGTGTAGCTTTTAATATTCTTCTGCTCTGTGCTTCACACTTATATAGTCTCTAACAATTCTTCTGTATAGCTTCTTACATTTCTTCATTCTGTGTTCTGTGCTTGTATAGTCTTTAACAATTCTTCTGTGTAGCTTCTTACATTCTTCTGCTCTGTGTTCTGCACTCATATAGTCTCTAATGATTCTTCTGTGTAGCTTTCAATGATTCCTCTGTCCCATGTTCCACACTTATGTAACTTCTAATGATTCTTACATGTACCTCTTAATGTTCTTCTGCTCTGTGCTCCACTGTGAAGCAGCTTCTGATATTCTTTCACTCTGAACTTTTCTCTATAAGAACCCTCTTTGTATGATCTTTTCTTCTGATTTCTTTTCTCTTTCTTTTCTTAATCAATTTGTAATCTGTAATTAGAATAGTACCAAATTGTTAATCGAAGTACGCCTGTTACATTCTCACTCATTTCAGTAGAGAGAGATAATATGATAGATTAGCATTTATTAGCAATTAACTTACACAATTAACTTCTGTTATTGCAATCTCATATAATTTTTGATATTCTTTCACTTTATACTCTGTATTTGTGTAGTCTCTAACAATTCTTCTATATAGCTCTTAACATTCTTCCACTTCATGCTCTGCACTTGTATAGTCTCTAACAATTTTTTTATATAGCTCTCAATGATTCTTTCATTCCATGCTCTGCATTTATGTAGTTTCTAACAATTCTTTCATATAGCTTTTAATATTCTTTCACTCTGTGCTTCACTATGGAGTGGCTTCTGATATTCTTTCACTCTGAACTTTTCTCTATAAGAGTTCTCTTTGTACAATCTTTTCTTCTGATTTCTTTTCTCTTTCTTTTCTTAACCAATTTATAATCTGTAATTAGAATAGTATCAAATTGTTAATTGAAGTACACCCGTTACAGGGATGGCTTTCTGCACTTGTCAACAGTGTGAAACAACGACAGCGTGGGTAGGCTGGCCGGTGGGACCATGAATTTCATGTTTGATTTGGTTTGATTTGGTCCCAGTCCATTTCTTGGTGTGATTTCCAGTGGGACCAGAATCAGAATGAAAGTGTAAAGAGATCAAAATTTTCAGAAATAAAGTGTAAAAGAATCAGATTTAGATCTAATATGACTATTATGAAATCAACAAAATTTATTATTTCATGCAAAGTGACTGACTATGAAAAATAAGAACATGACCTGGAACTGATTATGATTTTAACTCAAGTTTGATCCCATTCTGATGATTATGTAATACATGACAATTGATAACAATTATTGATAACACTCACAATACATGACAATTGATAATGATTATTGGTAACACTCACAAGCTCATTAATACTATATACAATCACATTCAATTTTTTCCTCCACTATATCATTGAAAGAGAATTCTGTTACAATAGAATTCTTATCAACAATTTCTTTTTCTTTTTCATACTTAATCATCATCAATTTCTTTACAGTTTCTCCTTGCAATTGATCACAACAATAGTGACAAATATCTCAACTTGAGTTAAACTTTCTCTCCATATCAACTTCTGTCAATGGAATTGTCAGAATATTGCATGTCATCATTGCCACTGTTGAATACTGACTGCTGATCATCCTCCACAGATCTAAAATAGATTTTTCTTTGATATTAACAGAATCATCATATAGATAGCAGTCAAATTCAGTGTTGCAAGAATTTTGTTTGCTCAGATTTTCAGCAGCAATCAATGAGTGCAAATCTTTAATCAATAAATATTAGTAACAGATTAATATCAATATCTCAGTGAGTATTATAAAAAACAAAGTTACTAATCAAAGAATCATGCTCTATTGACTCTTCAATTTGTGTATTATTCTGTTCATATTGTTGATAGTTGTTGTTGTAGTATGTCTGAGCTATATCAACATAGATTTGTCATTCTTCCGCTGTTCAATCCTCAGAAGTATATATATTGATTCAATGAGAGAGATCAAGTACAACAGCAACAGCATAGTAATCAGCAAATGATTGATTGATTTTCATATAATACTCTACAAGTTTGTCTTGAGCTCTTTCAATTGCTGCAGAAATAACTCTATCTCAGAATTACTCTTCTTATATACAAATCATCTGAGTTTTCAAATGAGTAAATAAACTGTTGTATACTCATCAAGAAGCTTGCATCATTGATGTTACTGTAATAGACACAGTCTTTGTTGTTTTGTAAAAAATAAACAACAGTTCAACAACATATTTTAACTGTGCTCACTCTGTATCAAAAAGTTTCAGAGCACAAATCTTCTCTCACTCAGAATTCTGAACTCAATGATTCACAGCATCTTTTAGTCAAAGTGTTTGAACTGTCATCTTATAGATAGAACTCCACTGTGTTCAAACATTTTGTATTATATTAAGAGGAGGAACTGAGCTGTGTGTGGCTTGAATATCATGAAATCATTGTTGTTGTTTGAAAGAAGTACTGATTGCATTGACAATGTGACAAATCTAAAAAAGATAATGAGATAGTTAGCAAATTGATCAATTTTCACTGAAGCATTATCAAATATCATTATCTTATGAAGGATTGATGAAAATGTGATGTGAGTAACAATTTCAACATTATTCTCATCAAAACAACTGATCAGTTCTGTGTTTTCAGATTCAATATTCAGATCTTTAATCAATACTTGAACAACAAGCTGAATAACATGTGCAATACAGAGAATATGTCCATGTTTATCATTTCATCTATACAATATCAGTTTTTATTTCAGACTCTGCATCATAATCAAGTTGTTTGCTGCATTGTCTGTTGTGATTGCAAGAAGATCTGATGAAATATCTCAGTAATCATTTTTAATGATTGTCATGAGAACATCAGTCATATATTCATCTGTATGACTGCTCTTCAATTGTTCAAAATCAATCAATTTCTCTTTATAATTTCAATTCTCATCAATGAAATAACAAACTGCATTCAAAAAGAATAGATTGTTGATGTTTGTTCATGCATTCACTGTCAGTGATATCTTCTATTGTTTCTTCAACAGAAGTTCAAGTTGTTGTATATCATTGTTGTAATGTGTATTGAGAGAAGAGCAGAGACTGAATCAATGAGGAATTTGAATATATGAATTAAACATTTGAAGTAAAGTTTGAAATTCCGAGTTTTCAACAGCACACAGTGGAAGATTCAAGAATATACATAGATATAGAAATTGTTCTCAAAAGTTGTCTGATGAAAGAGTTGAAATTGAAAAATCAGCATCAGTTCATTATCATTTTCACATGTTTTTCTGCAAAATAGTACATAAGTGTTACCAAATATCATTACCATTAATGAGAGTAGATGATATAAGTATCAGTTCATGAAGAATATTCTGATGTTTTTCTCTAAGCTGTAGACAATCAGCAGATTTCAAATGTTGTGTGATTTCTTCTGATTCATATTCACTTCAGAATGAATGTTTTTGTATGAAGTTGCAATGATTACAGCAGAGAAATGACTCTTCAGTGATCTTCACAGCAACTTGTTGAAAGTTTTTCCATAGATCTTCTCATTGTCTATACTGGTTTTTTCATAGATTGTGTTGTTTTTCATCATCAAGAAAAAAGAAAGTATGCATTCATCAGACTTAAAAGAGCTCATTTTGTAAGAACTTGTAAACAATATAAATTGTTTGATTCACTCTTATTTCTATAAGATCTTGAATCTTCATTAAAGAAGGTGATGAATTCCCTGATTCAGCAATTACTGAAGTTGTCATGATGAATATAAATGATGAGAAATTATATGTGGAATGAATTCTGAGAATAATAAAGTTAAGAAATTTGTTGAGTTTTTTTTTACTCTCTTTTCATTAATCCACTCTAATTGGTTAGAACACTAGTAGAATATATTTATAAACAACAACAAAATTATGATAAAATAGAAAAGAATGATAATTAAAATATTAAAAATATTATTAAGGTTTATAAGTATCAAAAAGTTGATTCATTAGATATATTATCTATCTCTAATATATCACAATTCCGCAGTATGAATTTATCACCTTTCATTGTTTACCAATACTATATGTAAAGTCACACACACCTTACAGTATACATACACATATATATATATATATATATATCATGAGCATAATATCACTACAATAATATATTCTCACAACAAAGAATTGCATAATGTAAAATATCAAATAAAAAATTTGTAATCTCTAACAGATAATAATACAATTAATTTAACAAAAATATTAAAAAACAAATATATAAAAAAAAAAAATTTTTCTTAGATTATTTTCTCTTCTTTTTTGATTTTCTTCTTTTTCTTCTTTTTCTTCTTTTTCTCTTTCTCTTTATTCTTCATAATTCAATTCTTCTCTTTCTTCTTCTCTCTTTTCTTCTTCTTCTCATTTGAGAAAACAATCATCTCAAAATTCTTCTCAGCTATCTTCTCAGATGAAAGAGAATTCTTCTCTTTTTTCATCAGATTTATTTAAGCTTCAAAGTTCTACATTTTCTGATCTGCTGTCTCAGATTCTATCTCTGCAGCAAGTAAATTAGCATACTCAGAAAGCAATGCTGTCTTTTCAATATTCTGAATCATTGAGTGTATATAAAATCTAAATAAGATCTCAATGCTCTGATTCTCTTCAGAAATCTGCTAATCAATTAGACAACAGAATCATTATTAAAAAATGTTATCAATGAATATATTCAAAATACAATCTATCAGCTTGAGCTTTTTTGTCTTGTGAATAAACACATCTTCAATCTTCTTCTGACAGTGCTTTTTCACAGCTGTCATCTTCTCAGCTTTCTCTCTTTTCATCTTGATTTCAAATCATTCTCATGAGTGTTTCTGATTTCAGCACTGCTGTATAAGCAACTCCACTGCTTTCTTCTTCAACTTCTCACACATTGAGTCATCAGCATCATTTCTTTCATAATATTAGTCAAATTTCAGCAGAAGCATTACCCAAAATCATTATCAATCTATTTCATTACAGAATTTTTTCAAGACAATATAATGTGTTTTGTAATCAGTTTCTTCACATTTGAAGAATTCTTTCTCTTTCTTCTCAAGATGATGACAGTGTTTGTATATCTTGATGATATGCAGAGTCACCAAATGTTTCTTGAAGAGAGGAACAGATATATTTTCAGCAGAAGAGAGAGAGAGAAATATATTCTAATTGTAATGATGAAGATTTCTAGAGAAAATAATATATTCTTTTTATAAGTTACTATTCACACAGAAATGTGATGGAAAGAATAGAGATATATCAAAGAATTCAAAAAGAAAGAAAATCTACTTCTATATATTATAAAAAATTATATATTTCATAGCAACACTGTTTGCATTTTTGTGCTATTTGTTGATATTATATACTGCATGCACTCTGCAAGTTATATTATGACTGAATGCAGATGAGATGTTTCTTTGTTG
This sequence comes from Histoplasma ohiense, assembly GCA_017607445.1. Classification (NCBI taxonomy): domain Eukaryota; kingdom Fungi; phylum Ascomycota; class Eurotiomycetes; order Onygenales; family Ajellomycetaceae; genus Histoplasma; species Histoplasma ohiense. The sequence continues at coordinate 7,065,806 of JAEVHH010000001.1, forward strand.
CTATAGAGATTATTTGTATATACAATCTCTCAATTTAACATTCATATATGTTTTTCTTTTTCTTTGTTCTTTCTCTCTTCTCTCTCTAATCCATCATAATTCCACAGCAGTATGTTAACTATTAAAAGCAATATGAATATCTCAATGTTTTCTGCAAATGAATACTGATTGATTAATTGATTCTATCTAGCAAATTCATCATCATAAGTCTCTGTTCTTCTCTCTCTGAAATCTACACATCTATTCCCTGCATTCATCCTCTCTTACTTTTCAATTCCTTTCTCCCCTCTCTCTCAATAAAAAAAATGATCTGTGATAAGAGTATCTTTTATCAGAGAGCAATGTCAACAACTGCTGCTTCTCACAAGACAGCATATGAGCAGCAAGTGATGAAGTGGAAAGCAGTCTGAACTCATCATCACAAGCAGCATTTCAATACTCACTGTGCTGTATGAGAGATGCACAACCCCCACTCTTGTATGAAAAAAGTGAATAAGCAGAGTATGAAATTCAAAGTAATACTTTTTAATAACACTAGATATTGATATGAAAGTAGAAGTTATCTGTAAAATTCATTATTATCAGAAGTCTGAGAATTTTATTTTTCTCAAGACTGTGTTTGTATATTTTATCTGAAAGATTGATGAGAAGAAGTATCACTTTCAGCATTCTGCTCTCAATGCTCTTCAAGTTACTGTGAAGACAATGTTGATCACACTTTTTGAGTGTATGATATCATGTGAAAACAGATGTAACAATATCTCACTAATCATTTTATAGATGATCTTAAGACTATAATTCATCATAAATAAATGATTCTCACTGTGAGAGATATTAGATTGATGATGAAGATCACTGAAGAATTGAATAGTAATTTTTTTGACAATTATAAATTGAATAAATGAGTTTTATTTATTTTTATTTTTTTTTTTTCATTATTTTTTTTTTTGCTGAAGATTTTTGTTTTTTTTTTTTTTTATAATATTCTCAGTTGTTGTTTTTGTTTTTGTTTTTTAATTTTCAAAATGTCTACAGACATATAATGATATTTCTGTTGTGACATCAAAAAGATAACAATATTTGATAATGCTCACATCATAATTAGCTACCATCCAGTATAAAGGTATATGTATTATGTAATTATGAGTAAGTCATGGTTCTGTTTGGTCCCATTTTGTAAAATGGGACCAAACAGGACTGTGACTCAGAAATCAAGGTAAGAACAGTATTCAGAATCTAAATATTTCTCATAAACAGTGAAATGAGACCAGAGCTATAATACAAACAGTGTAAAGTGACTGGTTTGAAAAACAATATATGGGACCAGGACCAAAATATACAAGAATGGGACCAATGCTAAAATTGGTCATGGTCCCATGCACGGTCACACGGCCAGTCTAAGCGTGGGATCGAAACAGAGTAAGATGGATAATATTTTGATAGTGTTCGATGTTACGTACAAAGAAAATCGTGAAGAATTGTGAAGAGGTCGCTCCTCTAGGATTTAAGTGGCGGTGGTGTGACTTGGTGGGGTTGGCATTTTGATGGATATTAGCTCGACCAGATCCAGAAGATGGTTATTTTTCAAAAAGATGCGAGGCGATTCATGTCCGATATCCAATGTTTACTCTGTCAGGCATACATGCAGATAATCCTAGAAATGGGACATCTTATTCTGGAAGAGCCAGCGTCATATGATCTTGCCTGGTGATCACGAATAGTAGCATGTTTAATGAGCCGAAGTCGCACATGGCGGCTTGCATATTTGCTGCACGAATGCAACTAAAAATTCATATAAGCCCTTCTACCAAAATAATTTCCAGAATTTAGAAATGCTATTATCTGGAGAACGTTCCATCAATCATGGATTTTCAATCCTATGCACAGTCTCGGTTTCTGGGGGAATCTGCGACTTTTCCGTACAATGACGGGGTACCTTCCCATTTTAAGAAAATATGCTCCGCTATTGATGAACTGCTACAGGTAAATTTTGAGGTGATGTAGATGTCATAGATATCACAGCAACCTGAAGTATTACATCAATCGGAGCTGAGTTTCTCAGAATCAACTGGACTTTCGCAAGGTGTCGGAGGCATTGATATACAAGGCTCTAGTTTTACATCTGTATTGGAAGAGGCACATGGTTTGCAGAATGCTGCGTCGGGTGCTCCGGTAACCCGGGAGAGCGAAGTGGGCTCTGCTGAAGAATTCAACATGTCTAAGAAGAGACGTACCTTTAGATAGGCAATAATTCTACCGATTGGAACCGATGTGGTTGGAGTTAACTTAGTGCTGTGGGCTTTATTACTGCTTCAACGCCATCTTTGTGAGCAATTAATTTACATAATCATTTTTATTGTTGATGGCTGCTCATTTTGCCAACTTTCTACCGAAGTTCCTGTACAGGAATTAGCTATTATAAATAGGATTTCATGACAAGAAGGATCGATTCACATTCACATTTTGTATTCCTTGCCTGACATAATTCCCAACGAGTCGAACAGCAAATTCTTCCACCTACTAAAATACTTGAATCCAGTTTGACGCCTTTACGTAGCCAAAATATCATTCAATCCTAGTCACAACACATTTATATTTCATTGTAATAGGTTATGCTAGCCTTGTTGGGGGGTTTGGATTGGTTCGTCCCCTCTACTACCAGCATGGCGCTGGTGTGAGAGAGCTCTTTTGCCCCAGTGGCCTAACAAGCCTTTGTTTGAGGCTTATGTATACTGATTACTAAGACCTGATGCATCTTCCCTGGCAGCCAGCACTTACCATATCTGCAACACTGGTTGGTTGGCCTGTTTTAATCCTAAATGGGAATAGCTGCCTTCCTCAAAATACGATTTCAATCTTCCTATTTTTCCGTCGCGATCGAATAGGATTAATCTCCACCTGGTTCCTCGCTCAGTGGTCGATCTGTTTTCCACATCAGAGCCAAGCCAGATCAACCCTTTGATCAGTATCTGTTCCTAATCAGCTATCTTCTCTCACAAGTATCATACATCATAACTTTCTAACAATTCTGCATTTTTGTTCCTGTCCCATTCATCACAGCAACTCCTAGTTAGCCTCGCATCAACCCAATGGTATACCATCAAAATGGCGGGACTTTCACAAGAAGATCGCAACATTATCAAGAACCATCCTCTAACCAGCTCAGTCAATCATTTACAAGGCGTGCTTCAGGAAGCTGAAAAAATCTATGAGTCACGTCTAATTTCCTATGATGATGCTGTTGATAGCCTTGACCAACTCTATCGGGGAGCGACTTCGGGACTCCTCTCTGTTTTACAGAAAGAGGGTGCAGCTTGTAACCTTCACTCACGGATAGGTGATGGGAAATTGGAGTCTGATCTAGGACACTTAGTTGAGCGTCTCAAAAAAACAAAAGGAATCTTCAAATATGATGACTACCGGCCTCTAGTACACCTGGTCATCCAAAGGCTCCCAGACAATGAAATCCAGGATGTTGATAAATGGAACATCGACATCTGGAAAGCTGTATTTAACCTCATTGACAACATCTCTCAATCAACTCCTCCAACGAGCATCCCACCCTCCTATGACAGCACGCCAGTCAAATCCACCTCATCATCGCAGAAAGGCTCCGAGCAGATGTGTAAGTTGGTGAATCCAAGAATCTTTGAGGAGATATGTGGCTGCACATTTCGAGATGTTGAGGGCTTCTTTGACAAATACTTTGAGGAGAAGAATTGGAGTGACAAAGCAGATACCATCTGTCGATGTGTGTTAGACCCAGACAGCAACAGTAATTGGGCCCAGTTTCCTGATCCTCCTACACAGAGCAATGTCCTCGCCTGGTGGTTTCATCTTCAAGAAGACCTTCTCTCAGAATCACGCAGCATCTACTACACCACAGCAAGCAAAGCAGATCTTACTGATTCACAGGCAGAACAGCAAGTCGACCTTCTTTTGCGAGCTAGAGGTGGAAGCCCCTTGCAAAACAAACACAACTGGACAGACATCCTGGTGGTTGGTGAGCTTAAAAAACCTGAGGAGAAGCTTGGGACCAAAGCCACATTACTGCAGATAGGCTGCTACGTGCGTGAGGTCTTCGCTGCGCAGCCCACCCGGCGGTTTGTCCATGCATTCACCATCTGCGGGACCAAGATGGAGGCGTGGGTGTTTGACCGCTCGGGTCCCTACAGCTCGGGCATCATCGATGTCTATACAAACTCGAGACAGTTCTTTCAGGTGCTTATGGGCTACACCATGATGAGCGACGAGGAGCTGGGGCTAGACACCTTTATTGCTAGGGATGAAGAGGGCATCAAATTGATGACTGTCAAAAGGCCTGGACACTCAGAGGAAACAGTGCTGCGGCTGGGTGAAATGCTTTCCTTTCAACATGCCATTGTGTGTCGCGGGACTACATGTTTTCTCGCAGATGATGGAGAGGTCGTAGTCAAATTCTCGTGGGTATCGGACAAGCGGCGCCCAGAGGTGGAACTCCTCAAGCTAGCGAGTAAAAAAAATGTCCAAGGGGTCGCCAGGATCATTGGCCACAGTACCATCACCAGCATCGCCAACCTGCGCAGCGGCCTGACCTTCGACGACAAGCGCCACGACTTCAAAAGCGCCCCCCCCAGTACAGTCTCCTCATTTCATCAATCTCAGCCCTTAGATATTCATCGAAAATCATCTTCCAAGAAACGCAGATCTCCGGACAAAGGGATGCAGGCGTCCAAACGATCGCGTTTCATTAATCAATCGTCGAGTGACACTCAGCAGGAGAATGAACTAGCTTTCTCTGTTCAGTCAGTGCACAAGCCAAGTCTCTTCGACAGGAATGGCGAGGAACTCTATGACAACCGTGTCCTCCGCTGTCTTGTGATATCGCCCGCTGGCCGGCCAATCTACAAGTACAAATCGCCCTTGGAGCTGCTCATGGCACTTCGCGATGCAATAAAGGCGCACAGGTCTCTTTACCTAGATGGGAACATCCTTCATAGGGATATTTCAGAGAACAATATAATAATAACCAATCCAGACAAGGCGGATGGTCACTCGGGCATGCTAATCGATCTGGATCTTGCCAAGGAAATTGGGAGCGGGCGCAGTGGCGCACGCCACCAGATCGGCATGATGGAGTTCATGGCGATTGAGGTGCTGCTCAATATCGACCATACCTATCGGCATGATCTCGAATCGTTCTTCTACGTCCTTATCTGGCAATGTGCCCGTCATGGTTGGGAAAAACTAGATGAGCTACAGAGGCAGAGACAGGATCGGCTGAAAGACAGCATGTTGAAAAAGTGGTATAGTAGCACCTTCAGGGATATTGCAACTTATAAACGAGGCAACATGGAAGCTGGCGGATTTGAATACCTTCTGCAGGAGTTTCCACCGGGATTCGAGTGCGTCAAACCCCTCTGCAGGACCATACGAGGCGTGATGTTTCCTCATGGGAAGGAAGGACTTATTGTTGGAACACCCCAAGACCCAAAAAGGTTATATGATCCTATTATTAAGGCGTATGATGATGCGATAGCTCTGATTGAAACCGAATATGAATAAGTATCGTTTATATTAGTTAGCCTGCTCAATGCATATCAATTAGTCTACATAACTAGGCCATTTTACAACTCAAGGCAACAATGTTTTGAGCCCAGTTTCGTTACAAACTTCAAATCATTCGAAAGTTGTGGCGGAGAATTTATTGGCAAAGTGTGTATATTGGCGCCTTGAGGGATATTCCAAGCCTTGCGCGGCTGAAATTTATGACTGCCAGCGGCGCGGTCAATACTACAACAAAGTTCGCAACAAGAGTAGCTGCCAATAACAGCAAAATCCGCTTCATCTGTGTATACAATTGTTAAGATACAAGTGATAGTAGTATGTTCATTGTTGTTATTCTATTCTGTTCTGTATATTCTAGCCGAGGCAGAATGCTCAATATATATACAGATACATGTAAGACTTTCAGATCTCTTACACGTGTTTCAACAACCGTGATACTCAACAACAATTTTGAGGTCCATTTACATGCGATAACAACTAAATTTAAGAAATTAAAATGCCCTAACGAACGAATACAAGCAACATCATCAAAGCCTATTTCGTTCCCGCACCGGTTGCATGCTTGAGGACGACGGAGGCGACATTCAAGATATACTGCTTGAGGAAGCGGTTGACATTCCTCGACCCACCCTAGCGAGAGTGGCCACATTCATGGTTTGCCCTAAGATTTTGGATTGTTTCCGCAACCAAGACGTTTCTCCGATCCAGGGTAGGTTCCAAAGGAAGAGAAGGCGAAGCATGGCGCAGGGCCTCCTTGGATATTTCCAACGAACGATTTGTGGCACAATGACCAAGGGAAGGGGTACTATGGCCGGTGCTTAAGGACATGTGCAGTAGGTCCAGTGACCTCGGTTGCCATGCTGGAGGCAGAAGCCAATAGGCCTGACGGGTCCATAGATCGCGGTCCATGGACCTGGTAGGCCCAAAGACGGCTAACTTGTGGCCATGCTGGCCTATGGACGGCAGAGGCCATTGAACCGATTTCTATGGCCCTGTAGCGACCCAGGACCCACGGCCCATGACCACACGATGTAGTCCCTGGCCTTTTGTCAACCTTCTTCTGCCATTGTGCCTCTGGCTTGATTGATTGATTGATTTATTCATAGACTGTCCCCGCCGCCCTCCGAGTCGAATTGTAGGAGGATAACGTTGTTGTTCATTACTAAACTAACTACGCGAGAGCAACACAATATGTTGGGGGGCACGTGATAGGGTAGCCGTAGTACCCACTAACACCCCCCCGTGCTACGGCGCCGCCAAAGCTCTGCCGCCCGGGGGCCCCCCTCGCTCAATTCTTCTAAAAACGCAATAATAATTAATTACAAGAATCGGACCCTGATTTCCTCTTTGGGAATAGGCGCCCGTACGGCAATAACTGTAAAAAACAGGATAACACAAGCAGAATCTGTAATTTCTCATACCCTCATTACCTTCACCCCTTCTTGCCAATTTCTATTAAGCCAATCCTCTTAACAAATTCTTCGAAGGCAGGCCTTGCCAGTGGCTTGGTGAGGCCATCAGCTATATTGGCTGTAGAACCAACATGTTCCATCATGATTTCATCTTTTTCAATCAAATCATGAAGAATATGATATCTGATCTCAATGTGGTGTGATCTTCTTGTCAAGAATTCTTCTTTTGCCAGATCTATTGTGCTCTTGTTGTCAATTCACAGATATGAGCATATCTTTGCTTTTCCCTCTATCAATTCAGCATCATATAACATGTCATTCAGTCAGATTACTTTGCACACTGTTTCATTTGCTGCAATATACTCAGCCTCAGTGATTGATTTTGCAACTGAAATCTGTTGTTGTGATCATCATGAGATTGATGATTCATTCAGTAGAATAATGTAATCTATAGTTGACTTGTATTGAGAATCTGCTTCTGCTCAATCTGAGTTGCTGTAGACTATAGAACTGAGTCTCTCAATTGTCTTTTTCTTGTACAGAATTTCATAATTCTTTATCTTCTTGATTTATTTGTTTGTTTATTTGTATTGATTTAATGTTCTGAAGAAAACACAGGCAGTGTCTGTGTTTCAGAAGCCTTTCAAAGAATATGAAGATATACTACACTGAAGAGATTTCTATATACACAAAGAGAGAGAAAACAGAATTCAGATAGCAACTCTTGAGAAGACTCAGTTTATTGAAAAAAATTTTACTAAACTGTGTATTCACTTTTAATCTGATGTATGATTATTTATGATGAAGCTATAGTGTGATTTTTAAGAAGACTGCTGCTGATGTATCTGAAAGATTTTATAGTGAATAGAGAGAAATAACTTTCTCAGCTGATTAGAAAACTGTCTGCACTTCTAATAGCAGAAGAAAGATAGATAAGATAGATGAAAGAAAAAAAAAAAATTTTTATAACAGATTAGTATTTATTAGTAATTAACTTATACAATCAACTTCTTTTCTGCACCTGCTCATTTCTGATCATTGTGATTTTGTATAACTCTCAATATTCTTCCACTTCATGCTCTGCATTCATATAGTCTTTAACAATTTTTTCATATAGCTCTTAACATTCTTCTGCTCTGTACTCTGTGCTTGTATAGTCTCTAACAATTCCTTCATATAGCTTTCAATGATTCTCTCATCTCATACTTCACACTCATATAGTTTCTAATAATTCTTCTATATAGCTCTCAATGATTCTTCTGTTTCATATTTTATATTTATATAGTTTCTAATGATTTTTCTGTATAGCTTTTAATGTTCTTTCATTCTGCACTTCACTGTAAAGCAGCTTCTGATATTCTTTCATTTCAAATTTCTCTTTATAAGAATTCTCTTTGTATGATCTTTTCTTCTGATTTCTTTTCTCTTTCTTTTCTTAATCAATTCATAATCTGTAATTAGAATAGTATCAAATTGTTAATTGAAGTATATTTATTACATTACAAATTGATTCTTCTGTATTTAAGATCTGAGTGTCTTGTTATTAGTTTTTACATTTAAGTACATTGTTTAAGATCTGAGTGTCTCATTATCAATTCTTACATCTGAGTATGTTGTTTATAGATCTGAGTGTCTAGTCATTACAAGAAATTTTTTGTGAATCTGAATGCTTTTATCATTAATTATATAGACTGTTGTATCTAAGTATCTGAAACATAATTGACTGTGTTCTACAAAATCTGAGTATCTACAAACTGTAACACTGCAAATAGCATTCATGAAAAAGCTTGATAAAGCTTAGCATCACAACACTGTGAATAGTGTCTGTGAGAGAATCAAATGTCTGTAAATATTCTCTTTTTTTTTTTTTATATGTTTTTAGATATTGAAATGAACTATAAACAATTCTATGTGACAGATTAGCATCTGTTAGTAATTAACTTATGCAATCAACTTCTCTTCTGCACTCATTTGTTTCTGACTGTTGTGATTTTGTGTAACTCTTGATGTTCTTCTGCTCTGTGCTTCACACTTGTGTAGTTTCTAACAATTCTTCTGTATAGCTCTTAATGTTCTTCTACTCTGTGCTCTGCACTTGTATAGTCTTTAATGATTCTTCTATATAGCTTCTAATGTTCTTCTGCTCTGTGTTCTGTGTTTGTGTAGTCTCTAATGATTTTTCTGTGTAGCTTTCAATGATTCTTCTGCTCTATACTCTGCACTTGTGTAGTTTCTAATAATTCTTATGTGTAGCTTTTAATGTTCTTTCATTCTGCACTTCACTGTAAAGCAGCTTCTGATATTCTTTCACTCTGAAATTCTCTCTATAAAAATTCTCTTTGTATAATCTTTTCTTCTGATTTCTTTTCTCTTTCTTTTCTTAATCAATTTGTAATCTGTAATTAGAATAGTATCAATAGGCTGGCCGGTGGGACCATGAATTTCACATTTGATTTGGTTTGATTTGGTCTCAGTCCATTTCTTGGCATGATTTCCAGTGGGATCAGAATCAGAATGGGAGTGTAAAGGGATCAAAATTTTCAGAAATGAAGTGTAAAAGAACCAGATTTAGATCTAACATGACTATTATGAAACCAACAAAATTTATTATTCCATGCAAAGTGACTGACTATGAAAAACAAGAATGTGTAACGGGTGTACTTCAATTAACAATTTGATACTATCCTAATTACAGATTATGAATTGATTAAGGAAAGAAAGAGAAAAGAAATCAGAAGAAAAGGTCATACAAAGAGAGTTCTTATAGAAGAAAGTTCTGAGTGGAAGAATATCAAAAGTCACTCCACAGTGAAGTGCAGAGTGGAAGAACATTAAGAGATACATGTAAGAATTGTTAGAAGCTACATAAGTGTGGAATATGAAGTGGAAGAATCATTGAGAGCTATATGAAAAAATTGTTAGAGACTACACAAGCACAGAACACAGAGCAGAAGAATATAAGAAGCTATATGAAAGAATTGTTAGAGACTACACAAGTGCAGAGCACAGAGTGGAAGAACATTAAAAGCTACACAGAAGAATTGTTAGAAACTATACAAATGCAGAGCATGGAGTGAAAGAACATCAAAAATTACATGAGATCACAATGATCAGAAACAAGCAGATGCAAAAGAGAAGTTGATTGTGTAAGTTAATTACTAACAGATACTAACTCATCACATTATCCCTCTCTACTGAAATGAGTGAGGACTTGTAGATGTTGAGAATGATGATGTTCTTCAAGATAGATGCAGATTCCCAGATTGAACAATCATATTCTATTCATTTGATGAGATATTCATGATGACAGTGGTTGATTCTATTGTCAAGAATTGTTTTGATTTCTCACTTGAGTTTATTGTCTTCTTCTATAATGATGAGTAGCTGTCAATTGAAGGTTCTCTGTGAGGGGAATGAATCCTCAGCTGTGGATTGAAGCAGGTTTGTATGAAAGACATTGTGAATATCAGATGAGATGTTGAGTTGATAATCATGTGTATCTAGCACTTTCTTCATCATATACTTAATATGATGATAATCTAGTATATGCAAGAAGTGATCTGTTCTTATGTTCTTGAGATTCAGTCAGACTTTGTCTTCTACATAATATTGAGTCACAGAACTTCTTCTGATATTTGTTTGATTCTTATAATTTTACTAAGTATTGATCATTGAAGCTTCTGCTTATTCACAGACTTTCTTCAGCTTGCTCATGATGTTCTCTGCTGTCTGTATGAGGCTGTGGGTGTACATGGTTTCTCAGAGAGTCTCAGAGAAGTTCAGAATCTCTAAGTTGTATTTATATAGAAGAAAGAATGAGCTTACATCTGTCATAGCAGAATCTCAACTGTTAATCACAATCTCAGTGTGTGACAGCAGATTACTTCAGTTGTTTTGTATGTAATTGCAGAACTTATAAAGAATGTTCTTTATCATTTGTATTATCCTCTCAGTAGCTCCATCAGTCTCTGAGTGATACATCATTGATAACTTTCATTTGATTCTTAATAATTGGTATACATGGGCTCAGAGTGCACTGACAAATTGACTGTCTCTATCTGATATAATGAATGAAAGCAGACTGTGTATACAATAGAACAGACTTCTGATAAAGACATCTGTAACTACTTCAGTGTCCATCTTATCACAGAGCTGTAGTATTACACCCTTGCTGAGTCAGTCAACAATGACTAGAATGTTCATAGAACCTCTGTTTTTGAGTAAAGAAACTGCAAAATTGATAGCTATATCACATCAAGTTCAGTTGAGAACAGATAGAGACTTCAGCATCTCTTTTTGATATTCATATCATACTGTCACTGAGTCACAGTGATCACAGTTGTGTATGAACTGATGTATATCTTTCAACATATCTGATCAGTAGAATTCTCAGATGACAATGTTGTATATAATTTCACATTCTGAGTGTCTGATCATTGATGAGTTATGAATTTCTTATATGATCTGTGTTTGTAGAGATTCTGAATCAGAGACTCATCATCTATCTCAAAAGTGTAAGCAGTTGTCATCATCAATTGAACATGCTGAGATATCTGTTCTTGAATATACATTTGCAGAGAATCAAGATGCTCTGTTTTGTACAGCTTTGATGACTTATTGTCAGAATTCATCTGCTTCTACTGCTAGCTTTCATTATTCTTTGAGCAAGGGTTCTTGAGCTTGGAACTGATTGATATGTACATGGGGTTCATCTGATTGTGTAGAACTTTCTATGATTGCAGAGTTGATTAATTAATACTTTTGATGTTTTCATCTGTTGTTCAAGTCATCAGATGGCATATCTTATTCTCAGTGAGACAGAGCATCTGCAAGAGTGTTCTCTACTTCAGATCAATAATAAATTGTGAATGAAAAATGGCTAAGAAACAATGACCAACACATATGCCTTTCAGTGAGCTTACAAGTGATTGTGAAGTACTTTAAATTCTTATGATTGATAACAATCTCAAACTTTTCAACACTCATAAGTTCAGACTTTCATTCTTTGAAATATTGTATGATTGCTAGAAGCTTCTTGTTATAGATCTCATAGTTGCATTCAGCAGATGACATCTTTTTTGAGATGAAGACACAGAATTGTAGAACATCTTCATTATTATATTACATCAGTGCTTCATCTACTATATAATCTGAGGCATTCATTTCAAGAATTGTATGCTTATCTGAATTGAATAATTGCAGCATCAGAGTATTTGTGAATATATGCTTCAGCTTTTTGAATACTGCATCTGCTTTGTCAGTTCATTGAAACACAGTATCTTTCTGAGTCAGATTCATCAGTGGTTGTACAATATTGGAGAAGTTTTTGATGAATCTTCAGTAGAAGTTGACAAATTCTAGAAAGCTTCTAGTTTCTTTTACTGAAACTGATGTCTCTCAGTTGAGAATTGCTTCCATCTTCTTAGAATTCATATATACATCTTTTTCAGCTTTGATGATGAATTCTAGATAGATTGTAGACTTGATTTCAAAGTCACATTTGTCAATGTCCACTTGCAGTCTGACTTTTTGTAGGCAGTCAAGCACTTGTTGTACATGTTTGTGATGCTCAGTGAGTGATTCATTGATGAAGATCAGAATATTATTCATATACACTGAGACAATCTCATTGAGCAGATCTTATAGAGCTCAGTTAATGTATTTCTGAAATGTGCTTGAAGTGTTCACTAATTCAAAGAGAGTCACTGTCCATTCATATAATCTGTAACACATACAAAAAGCAGTTAGTCATTCATCATCTTCATTAATTCTTATCTTATAGAAGGCTGTAGAGATGTCAAGCTTTGTAAATTATTTTGCTTTTTCTACTCATTTGAATGTTTCATTGATGAGTGGAAGAGAGTATTGATTCTTTCATGTAATCTTGTTGAGTTCTCAGTAGTCAACACAGAATCATAAACCTTCTTCTGATTTCTTTGTGAACAGTACAGATGCTGTGGTGGATGAGTTGCTAATACAAATGAAGCCTTTGTTTAATAGTCTGTTGAGTATTTTTCATAGAATGAGAAGCTCATTGTGTGATATACTGTAGAGAGAATCTCAGAGTGATTGTGAGTTTTTACTATTTTTCTTGATGAGCTCAATTGTATGATCTATACTGAGTTCTCAGTGAGAAGAAAGCTTTTCAGCTTCTTTTTTGTTGAACATATCTGTGAAGTCTTTGTATGATTCAGATAGTTTTTTGCATGATTTCTTGAAATCTTTGAGTTCTAGCTTTTCTAACACTTTTTTGATATCTGCTATACTAGCAGTGAACACTTGGACATTCTTCTTCTCATGCACTTGATGAATTAGTAGTTTGTACACTTCTGCTGATATCTGGATGAGATCAGCAGTTCTATTGACATTCTTCTTGTAAACACAGTCATCTTCTGAGAAAATAAGACAGTGATTGCATGCATTCAACAAGGTTTCAAATTCTGTGAGTCATAATAGACTGAGCATTAGATCATACTCAAGATTTTGTATTTTATATACATATATATTCTTTTTCTCATGTTCTTCTATGTTGACATTAAATCTTATCATGTTGTAGAAGGTGGATTCTCTGAAGCTGTCAAATTCACTGAGCTTACACAGTTTGAAAAAGAGAATATGCTGAAGCTTATGCTTCTCAACCAGCTGAGTGTCTATAAGAGTGTAGTGAAGAAAACCACTGTCTATCATTGCTTGTATATTGACTAAGCTATTTACAATGACAGAGATTATGATTGTGTTCACTTGCATCTTCTGCTTGAATCTTCAGCTAGCTTTCTGCTCCTTGAGCTCTTGTCTGTGTTTTAGAGTGAGAGCTTGTCTTTTCTCTATTCTTGTCTATCTGCAGATGACACAGTGTTTATGTATGGTGGGGGTTTACTCAGAGTGATCATATTTGAACATTGATTTGTGAAGTGCTCTGACTTGTTGCAGTGTATGCAGACTTCTCTGACAATTCAGTTGATGATGTTCTTCTCTGAGACATTGGAGACTCTCAAGTGACTTGTGTTTATGTGTGGGATTCAGTTCATTGATTCTGATTTGAAGATGAGAAGCACTGCAGAGTGATTTGAAGTGTATATATTTGTTCAGTGAAATTCTCTGCAATTTTGAAGCATGCAGAACTGAGACAGATTGTTGTTCAACAGACAAAGATCAGCACAGAATTCACTGTATATTGAGAACTTCAGATGCTCTACACTTTGATTATATAACTGAAAGTTCAAGTTCTTGAACAATATATTGATCTTGACAGTATTGTCTCAGTCTTGCCCATCTGCTTCTAAGAGCTTATAATTGAATTCAGAAAGATAAGTTGTCAACATAACATTCATCTGATGAGTTTGATTAAATCAGTCTAACATTTTGACTTGAAGTGTAGAATTGAGGAAGAGGGAGTTGAGTTGTTGAAAGACTAGCTCTGATATATGCTGATGATTCTGACAATGACTCATTCAGAATTGAAATTTTGCTAATGCATTGTCATTCAATCTGCTATGAATATACCACACTTGATTGAATAGCAAGTCTATTGCTTGTTCATTGATGTTCAATTTGGTGTTTGTTTTTGACTTTCATGTGAGGTAGAGTGCTAGATCTCTCTTGTATTTGTCAAGGATTGAAAGCTTCTCTCTTGAGGGCTTTTCATGAAATGTGGGTGTAGAAGAAACAGTGAATATGAAAGTGCTCATCTCAGCAAATTGTTGTTGCAATTCAGTCATCTGTAGCATCTGCTGCTGAAGAATACTTTGTAGATCTAAGTTATCATCTGCTGTGTTTGAATATGATGAGTATTTGTAGAATTGCTTGTAGTTCATTTCAATATCTAAGAATATATAATAATAAAAAAAAAAAAAAAAAGAAAAGAAATACTTGTAGACACTTGATTCTTTTGCAGACACTATTCACAGTGTTGCAGCACTAAGCTTGATCAAGCTTCTTTGTGAACACTATTCACAGCATTACAGTTTGTAGACACTCAGATCTTGTAGAACACAGTTGATTGTGTTTCAGATGCTTAGACACAACAGTCTATATAACTAACAATAAAAGCACTCAGACTCACAAGAGATCTCTTGTAATGACTAGACACTTAGGTCTGTAAACAACACATTTGAATGTAAGAACTGATAACAACACACTTGAATGTAAGAACTAATAACAAGACACTCAGACTTTAAATATAGAAGAATCAATTCATAATGTAATAAATGTATTTTGATTAACAATTTGATACTATTCTAATTACAGATTATGAATTGATTAAGAAAAGAAAGAGAAAAGAAATCAGAAGAAAAGATTGTACAAAGAGAGTTCTTATAGAGAAAAGTTCAGAGTGAAAGAATATCAGAAGCCACTCCACAGTGAAGTGCAGAGTGAAAGAATATTAAGAAGTACATATAAGAATTGTTAGAAGCTACACAAGTGTGAAATGTGGGATGAAGAAATCATTGAGAGCTACACAGAAGAATTGTTAGAGACTACACAAGCACAGAACACAGAGTGAGAGAACATAAGAAGCTACACAGAAGAATTGTTAGAGACTATACAAGTGCAGAGCACAGAGTGAAAGAATGTTAAGAGCTACACAGAAGAATCATTAGAAACTATGCAAGCACAGAGCACAGAGTGAAAGAACATCGAGGGTTACACAAGATCACAACAGTTAGAAACAAGTGGGTGCAGAAAGAGAGTTGATTGCGTAAGTTAATTACTAACAGATGCTAATCTGTCACAGAATGTGACCTGAAACTGATCATGATTTTAGCTCAAGTTTGATCCCATTCTGATGATTATGTAATACATGACAATTGGTAATGATTATTGATAACACTCACAAGCTCATTAATACTATATACAATCACAGTCAATTTTTTCCTCCACTATATCATTGAAAGAGAATTCTGTTACAATAAAATTCTTATCAACAATTTCTTTTTCTTTTCCATGCTTAATCATCATCAATTTCTTTACAGTTTCTTCTTGCAATTGATCACAGCAATAGTGACAAATATCTCAACTTGAGTTAAACTTTCTCTCCATATCAACTTCTGTCAATGAAATTGTCAGAATATCATGTGTCATCATTGCCACTGTTGAGTATTGACTGCTGATCATCCTCCACAGATCTAAAATAGATTTTTCTTTGATATTAACAGAATCATTATATAGATAGCAGTCAAATTCAGTATTGCAAGAATTTTGTTTGCTCAGATTTTCAGCAGCAATCAACAAGTGCAAATTCTTAATCAATATTAGTAACAGATTAATATCAATATCTCAGTGAGTATTATAAAAAAAAAGTTACTAATCAAAGAATCATACTCTATTGACTCTTCAATTTGAGTATTATTCTGTTCATATTGTCAATAGTTGTTGTTGTAGTATGTCTGAGCTATATCAACATAGATTTGTCATTCTTCCACCATTCAATCTCTGGGAGTATATGCATTGATTTGATGAGAGGGATCAAGTACAGCAGCAACAGTATAGTAATCAACAAATGATTGATTGATTCTCATATAATATTCTGCAAGTTTGTCTCACACTCTTTCAATTGCTGCAGAAATAACTCTATTTCAGAATTGTTCTTCTCATACACAAATCATCTGCATTTTCAAATGAGTAAATAAACTGTTGTATACTCATCAAGAAGCTTGCATCATTGATGTTACTGTAATAGACACAGCTTTTGTTGTTTTGTAAAAGATAAACAACAGTTCAACAACATATTTTAACTGTGTCCACTCTGTATCAGAAAGTTTCAGAGCACAAATTTTCTCTCATTCAGAATTCTGAACTCAATGATTCACAGCATCTTTTAGTCAAAGTGTTTGAACTGTCATCTTATAAGTAGAACTCCATCATGTTCAAACATCTTGTATCATATTAAGAGGAGGAACTGAGCTGTGGATGGCTTGAATATCATGAAATTGTTGTTGTTGTTTGAGAGAAGTACTGATTGCATTGGTGATATGATGAATCTAAAAAAAGATAATGAGATAGTTAGCAAATTGATCAATTTTCACTGAAGCATTATCAAATATCATTATCTTGCAAAGGATTGACAAGAATGTGATGTGTGTAACAATTTCAACATCATTCTCATCAAAACAACTGATCAGTTCTGTGTTTTCAGATTCAATGTTCAGATCTTTAATCAATACTTGAACAACAAGCTGAATAACATGTGCAATACAGAGAATATGCTCATGTTTATCATTTCATCTATACAATACCAGTTTTTGTTTCAGACTCTGCATCATAATCAAGTTTTTTGCTGCATTGTCTGTTGTGATTGCAAGAAGATCTGATGAAATATCTCAGTAATCATTTTTAATAATTGTCATGAAAATATCAGTCATATATTCATCTGTATGACTGCTCTTCAATTGTTCAAAGTCAATCAATTTCTCTTTATAATTCCAATCCTCATCAATAAAATAACAAACTGCACTCAAAAAAAATAGATTATTGATGCTTGTTCATGTATTCACTGTCAGTGATATCTTCTGTTGTTTCTTCAACAGAAGTCCAAGTTGTTGCATATCATTGTTGTAATGTGTATTCAGAGAAGAGTGGAGACTGAATTGATGAGGAATTTGAATATGTGAATTAAGCATTTGCAGTAGAGTTCAAAATTCCGAGTTTTCAACAGCACACAGTGGAAGATTCAATGATATATATAGATATAGAAGTTGTTCTTAAAAGTTGTCTGATGAAAGAGTTGGAATTGAAAGATCAGCATCAGTTCATCATTGTTTTTGCATGTTTTCCTACAAAATAGTACATAAGTGTTACCAAATATCATTATCATTAATGAGAGTAGATGATATAAGTATCAGTCCATGAAGAATATTCTGATGTTTTCCTCTAAGCTGTAGACAATCAGCAGATTTCAAATGTTGTGTGATTTCTTCTGATTCATGTTCACTTCAGAATGAATGTTTTTGTATGAAGTTGCAATGATTACAGCAGAGAAATAGCTCTTCAGTGATCTTCACAGCAACTTGTTGAAAGTTTTTCCATAGATCTTCTCATTGTCTATACTGGCTTTTTCATAGATTGTGTTGTTTTTCATCACTAAGAAAAAAAGAAGTATGCATCCATCAGACTTGAAAGAGCTCATTTTATAAGAACTTATAAATAATATAAATTGTTTGATCCACTCTTATTTCTATAAGATCTTGAACCTTCATTAAAGAAGGTGATGAATTCCCTGATTCAGCAATTACTGAAGTTATCATGATGAATATAAATGATAAGAAATTATGTGTAAAATGAATTCTGAGAATAAAAAGGTTAAGAAATTGATTCAATTTGATTGGGATTTTTTTTTACCCCTTTTTCATTAACCCATTCTAATTGGTTAGAACACTAGTAGAATATATTTATAAACAACAACAAATAAAACACATTATGATCAAATAGAAAAGAATGATAATGAAAATATTGAAGATATTATTAAGATTTATAAGTGCTGAAAAGTTGATTCATTAGACATATTATCTATCTCTAATATATCACAATTCCACAGTATGAATTTATCAGCTTTCGTTGTTTACTGATACTAAATGTAAAGTCACACACAACTTACAAGTATACATATACATATATATATATATATATCATGAGCATAATATCGCTACAATAATATATGCTCACAACAAAGAATTGTATAATGTAAAATATCAAATAAAATTTGTAATCTCTGATAATTATAATAATACAATTAATTTAGCAAAAATATAAAAAAATAAACATGCAAAAAAAATTTTTTTCTTAGATCATTTTCTCTTCTACTCTTCTTCTTTCACTTTCTTCTTCTTCTTCTCTTCTTCTTTCTCTTTATTTTTCATAATTCAATTCTTCTCTTTCTTCTTCTCTCTCTTCTTCTTCTTCTCATCTGAGAAAACAATCATCTCAAAACCCTTCTCAGCTATCTTCTCAGATGAGAGAGGATTTTTCTCTCTTTTCATCAGATTCATTTGAGCTTCAAAATTCTGCATTTTCTGATCTACTGTCTCAGATTCTATCTCTGCAGCAAATAAATTAGCATACTCAGAAAACAATACTATCTTCTCAATGTTCTGAATCATTGAGCATATACAAGATCTAAACAAAGTCTCAATCCCATGATTCTCTTCAGAAGTCTGCTAATCAATTAGATCACAGAATTATTATCAAAAAACATTATCAATGAATATATTCAAAATACAATCTATCAGCTTGAGCTTTTTTGTCTTGCAGACAAGCACATCTTCAATCTTTTTCTGATGACACTTTTTCACAGCTGTCATCTTCTCAGTTCTTTTTCTCTTCATCTTGATCTCAAATTATTCTCATAAGTGCTTCTGATCTCAGTGCTGCTGTATCAGCAACTCCACTGCTTTCTTCTTCAACTTCTCACACATTGAGTCATCAGCATCATTTCTTTCATAATATTAGTCAAATTTCAGCAGAAGCATTACTCAAGATCATTATCAATCTGTTTCATTGCAGAGTTTTTTCAAGACAATATAACATATCTTGTAGTCAGTCTCTTCACATTTGAAGAATTCTTTCTCTTCTCTCTCAAGATGATGATGGCACTTGCATGTTTTAGTGATACACAGAGTCATCAAATGTTTCTTGAAGAGAGGGACAGATATATTTTCAGTAGAAGAGAGAGAGAGAAATGTGTTCTGATTGTGATGATGAAGATTTCTAGTGAAAAAAAATATATTGTTTTTATAAGTTGCTATACACACAGAAATGTGATGGTGTAATAGACGCAACGGAGATATCTATATTAGAAAATAGCTATGTGGCGATAGAAGAACACAGAACACATCAGAATTAATGAAGAAAGATATAGTGCACAGCATCATAGACAGCTGTAGTGTGTGGTAGTCATCTATATAATGCTCACTGATATCTGTAGATATTAGAAGATCAGCAATTAGCTTTGAATAATAGAGATTGCTATCTTCTTAACATTCTACATGTGTACTTCACACTACTCTCATAATTATATCTACAACCATCTCTTACAATTTTAATTGCTCTAAACTTTATTTGAGTGGTCTGTTGTTACACACATCTACAATAAAACATGCAACATTAGTTAAAACACACAAGATGGTTTTAACATGCACAAAATCTCTTGAAAATCAACCTGAATCTTCTACTGCCTCTGATGATCACAATGCACATTTGCAACAGTTGAATGATCAAATTCATGAATGAGAGCAGCAATTAGCTATTCTGCATGCACAACAGTGGCTCAATAAGTTGGAAGTGCAGATTCATGGAGATACTCTCATTGAGTCTCAATTAACTCAGAATATCACCACAGAACTGCTGCAAAATCAATCTGTGAATGATACAGATGATGATAATGAAACACCACTGAGATTGAAGATTAAGAACTATTATTGAGGAAAAAATATGTTAGAATTCAAGAACTATAAAGATCACATATTGACTCTTTTTACACATCACTGCTGATATTATTGAAAGGAAGAACACAAAATAAATGATGCTAAACTCTATCTTGACACCCATGTTAAGCAGAAATGGTTGAATTTTGTATCATCATATAAGAGACATGGAGGAGCAACACTGTTGACTTTTGATGATATGTTATCACATCTAGAAATGCAAATTAACAATCCACAGAATCAGCACTGATTGATGAGTCAAAAGTTTCAAGATACAAAGCAACAAGAATGACAATCAATACACAATTTCTCTAAATATCTCAAAGACTGAGAATACTACTTACCTCCATATAGCAAAGAACAAAGAATGGATAACTTGTGTAGTAAAGCATTGAAGATATTACACACAGAACTCAACTGTCAAAATCAAGAGCCTCAGAACTATGAAGAGTTGCTTTGAACTCTACAGACTCTCAAGAAAAATATGCTGAAGCAACAGCATGCTATTCACAAAGAAAGATCTGTGATATTTATAGAGAATCAATGTCATTCTGATAAATCTAGCAATCATCAGAACAAGAGGAAATGAGAGGAACAAACAGATTCAACTGAACAAATCAAGAAAGATAAATATAACTGAATGAAGGAGTATTCTCACTGTCATAAGAAGGGTCATATTGCAAATGATTGTTGAATATTACATTTCAAAAAGCACAACCAAGTTCAACAAGCAAAAAATCAGCAATTTCAATTGTAGAAGCAGCTGCTGCATTGGAAATACAAACAACTAGACTGCAAGATAAACAATTATTGATGATGAATACATGAATACTGATAGAAGTGGAATGGTCAATGATGTGGATGCTAGTGGATTCTGATGTGGATGTGAACTTTGTGTCCCATGTCTGAGCATCAAAATATTTCTCAAAGGCAGAAGATGAACCAAAAGTAGTGAAAGCAGTTGATAATCATAAGATTAAATCATATAAACAACAAAGAGCTGCAATGAAGATTATTGATGACAAACATGTTCTCTGAGAAGGATTCCACCATTTCAAAGAGACTGATATTAGTGGATATGACATAATTTTGAGCATGCCATGATTGAAAGCTGCGAACTCTAATATCAACTGGGTGTGAAGATGCTGAATCTATAGAAAAGCATTGAATATTAACCACATACATCTGAATACTGCTAAAGAATTCACAACACTAATTGATGATGACAATATTATATTTGCTGCCTTACCATTACAAGCTGCGAGTGCAGCAACTGAGTCAAATATCTCAGATGATTATAAAGATTATCTTGATGTATTCTGAGAAGATATATCTGATGCAGAACATGCATCTCATGATCATGTTATAGAGCTCAAATCTGGCAAGAAACTCTCATACCAACTGATATATAATCTATCACCTCAAGAACTCTCTGTCCTCTGAGAATATATCAAAAAGACATTAGAGAAGAATTGGATACATTCATTCAAGAGCCCAGCCAGTGCATCAGTATTATTTACACTCAAGAAAGATGGAACCCTGCATCTTTGTGTGAATTATCAAGAATTGAATGAAATAACAGTCAAGAATCAATATTCACTGCCCTTGATAAGTGAAATACTTGATAGATTAGCAGATGCCAAAATATATACACAACTGAATCTTAGAGACACATATCATAGAATTTGCATATGAGTGAGAAATGAATGGAAAACAGCATTTCAAACACAATATAAATACTTTGAATATCTAGTCTTATCTTTTGAGCTAATCAATGTCTCTGTGATCTTTCAATCTTATATCAACAAAGCCCTCAGTGATCTTTTAGATGTATATTGCATGACTTATCTTGACAATATCATAATCTATTCAAACACACTTGATGAACATGTCGTCCATGTTAAGAACATGCTGGAACGATTAAGATGATGGAGATTATATGTCAAACTTAGTAAGTGTACATTCCATGCAACAGAAATTGGATTTTTGAGTTTTGTGGTTACCACACAGAGCATTACTGTCAAGAAACACTGCATTGACACAATTCTAGATTGATCAGAACTGTGAACTATAAACAAATTGCAAATATTTCTAGAATTTGTCAATTTCTATCATCAATTCATATACAAATTCTTGATAATAACAGCACCCCTGACTGAATTGTTAAAAGATTACAAAACAAAAAGAGAGAAGAATAATGCATCTATTCAATTAGACAAAAACTGCAAGCATGCAATTTTGCAGTTAAAAGAATGCTTTACAAAAGCATCATTGTTGATTCACTTTGATCTGCAGTGAAAACTTCATATAGAAATGGATGGATCTGATGTTACAATCACCACAGTAATATCACAATTAATGAATAATGATCACTGACACTCAATTGTGTTTTGGTCTAGAAAGCTCACAGAAACAGAAAGACATTATCAAACATATGATCTAGAAATGTTGCTGATTGTAGAAGCTTTCAGACAATGATGCCACTACTTATATGATAGCAGACACTCAATAACTGTTTTATCTGATCATATCAATCTTCAGTGCTTCATGATGATGAAGCAGTTAAATGAGTGTCAGATTCACTGAATGAAAATGCTCTCAGTGTTCAATTTTGAAATAGAGCACTGTTCTGAGAAAAATAATCCCACAGATGCATCAAGTCATCATTCAGATTTTGTAAAACACACAGCTCTCTTGACAGAGCTCTCTACTCTGCAAGAGAAGCTGCATAAGAAGATCTTTAAATCACTAAAGACAAAAGAAAATACAAAATTAGATCAATGTGTTAAGATGATGTGAAAAGATCTGCAAGCTAATGAAAATTGTTGAGTGAAGAGATCTGTAGTCATCAATGACAACAATCTCTACAGAATAAAGAACACATCTATAAATGAGAATAAAATCACAGACATTACAGAGTTAAATCTAGAGACTCTAGTGTCACAGATTCTAACTATCAAGATATTTGAGTCTGAGACAGTCTATTGCAAAGAGATAGCTGAATCTATCATTGAACTCTTACTGCAGATTCAGAATAGAGACATCAGTATGTCTGAACTTTGCAGAAGACTAGAGATGAGTGATGTTAGTATAGATAATTATTCAATCTGAGCAGTAGATAAAGATGATCTGCTCAGAAAAGATGATAAAGTCTACATATCACAAGACAAGACTATAAGACATGAAATAATGAAAATGAATCACAATGATTCTCAAGATGACCATTTTAAACATGACAAAATCATCAAAGTAATCAAATGCAAGTACTTGTGGCATGGTATGAGTGATGAGATTGCAGAATATGTGAGAACTTGTGATGTTTGTCAATGCATCAAGATACCACAGCACAAGCCATACAGATTGCTACAACCACATTCAGTGTCAGATAAAAAATAACATACAATTAGCATGAACTTTATTGAAGATCTGCCAGATAATAAAAAGAGAAGTCAAATCTATAATACTATTGTCATATTTGTTGATTTATTTATCAAATAAGCCATAATTGTGCTCACATCTTCAGAGCTAGATGCAGAAGAACTTGCAGATATTATTGTATGAAGAATTGCAAAGAACTTTGATTTATCTGTGAACATTATTAGCAATCAAGATTCATTAATAAATAGCAAGTTTTGATCAACATTGTGTTATCTGCTTTATATTCAACAAAAATTATCAATGGCATTCCACCTGCAAACTGACAGCCAGACAGAACAATTGAACCAGATGATTGAACATTATCTTTACACATATTGCAGCTATCAGCAAGATAATTGAATAGAATGGATTCCTCTGACACAATGAACATATAACAATGTCTTTCATACATTGATAAAAATGACATCATCTGAAGCAATTGTAAGAGATGGTTGTAGGTATAATTATGGGAGTAGTGTGAAGTACGCATGTAGGATGTTAAGAAGGTAGCAATCTCTATTATTCAAAGCTAATCGCTGATCTCCTAATATCTACGGATATCAGCGAGCATTATATAGGCAACCTCCACGCGCTACGGCCGCCTATGGTGTAGGTATAATTATGGGAGTAGTGTGAAGTACGCACGTAGGATGTTAAGAAGGTAGCAATCTCTATTATTCAAAGCTAATTGCTGATCTCCTAATATCTACAGATATCAGTGAGCATTATATAGACAACCTCCATGCACTACAGCTGCCTATGGTGCTGTGTGCTATGCCTCTCCTCATTAATTCTGGCATGTTCTGTGTTCTTCTATTGCCACATAGCTATTTCCTAATATAGATATCTCTGTTGCATCTATTACAATTATCTCCCTTCTTCAAAGGCCTGGTCCTCAGAGCTTCTTACTGCAACATGTGAAGTTTGTAACATGTGCTGTGTGGTTAATATTGTATAGAGTTTGCAGAATTGAGCTGGATTAATTGTTGAGATTAATTCTGAAGTGTTGCTGTTTCAGAAGAATGTTTTTCCATCTTCAGTGTCAATGCAGTTCAATCATGATTTAGACACAACTTCTGAACCTCTTTTCTTTGACTTTTACATCAAAAAGTCATATCCTAACAAAATCATCACCACCATCATCATCAACAATTTTTTATTTAAAAAGAATACATCAATTTATCAAACAAAGTATGCTGTATCTTTCTATGTGATTTTTATTGCAAAATTCAAAGTTTTGGTTGTGTGATTGCATTTTCCATTTTGGATTGAGTTTTGTGTTGTTGCAATTTCTTTGATCATCATTGCAATATTGATTTCAATCTTCAACATCTGTCTTTCTTTCTTGTTGCTTTTGCTTTTCCTCCTTCTTTGAATAAGATTTTGATACTAATTAAAGTTATGATAGAATGTCAGAACCAGCTGTTTCTGTTGCTGATTCAGAGTCTATGAAGGGTGATATGCTGTCTGCCATCAAGAGCATTTGCTTGGGTTGTCTGGAGAGGTTGCAGAACCCTCCAGTATATTCTTGCTTTGTGAATGATGAATGGACATACTGTCACATCTGCCATATATCAAATAGAAGTTGTGCTGCTGTAAGTTTTCTTAAACTGAAGTTGTTATGGATGCTAACAGGTTATAGATGTCTGAGTGCTTTCACAAAACTGATCAATCTTTGATTGATGAATTTCACAAAATGCTGCTCTTTGACAAAGTTTCAGATGAGAGATTTGCTATGTATCAAACTGCTGTTGCAAGGTTTGTACTTGATATACAGATCTATGAGAATGCAGATGGAGTTCTAGAATTCTATATGAACTCTGATGATCTATTGTCACAGCAGAATGTGGTATTCAATCATAGCAGCATTTCAGAAAGTGTGTTTTTGTATTCTGCTATTACATTGATATCATTCTTGCTGAGTCAAGATCTTGGTATGTTATTTGAGTTGATCAATAATGTAGATGAAAATGAGGAAGTGGATGGTTCTGTTGAAGTGTTAGAAAGAAACACAGCAGCATATTGCTGTCATTGTATTCAATATTTGACAACATCCCTCCACCATCATTGTGAGTCTGCTGAGAATTGATGCAAAAAATGCAAGCACTGCTTGGTGATGAAGCATGTCTGTATTCTGGTAAGTTATTATTCAAAACAGATGTTTTTACAGTATATAATATTAACTTTCTATTAGGTGTCAGTGGATGCTGTTGAATTGGCTCAGGCAGTTATCAACACTGCTGAGAATCTAATTGTTGCTGGTGTGGACACTTCAAACATTAATGTTTTGCAGAGTGCTGTGACTGTGGTGGTTAGATTCTTTGCTGTGAAGATCTGAGAGATTCAACAAGACAGTTCTTCTGAGGCTTCAGCTGAAACAGTGGTTGATGAGGTTTCAGTGGTTACATTGCTGATTGCAGCTTCCAAGTCATCATTGAAATGTCATGCTTCATCAGTTGAGGAAATCTGAGATAATAAGCAGGTTTGTCTTGATGACAATTCCTTGAATGACACTGATCAAGCTGAGGCAGATCTGTTTTTTAATCTCTGAATGGAATAAGTATATTCAGCAGTTATCATTGTCTTCTTCATTTTTGTTTACTGACTGACTTCTGATAGGTTTTATTAAACTGTTTCAAGTACTTCTGACTGTTCATCAAGTTTTCCTCAGATTTCCAAGAATTATCTGCATCTGTACAATCTTTTCATTTGACAAGATATTGTGTTTGACTGTGGTACTGATGCTTGTCTAATATAGCTTCAACTTTTCATTTCTCTTGCATGTCTATAATTATCAGTTCTGCTTGCAGGATTTGTCTGTCGTGCGTGTGATATGGTTCAAGAAGGAAAACATGGAATATGAGATGAATTTCTTTATATTGCAGTGTGAGTTTCAGTTTGTACATCTGTGTACTGTGAATATCAATTATTTGAAAGAGACCCAAAAATCAATGATTTAGTTTGGGTGAGAGTCATAAGATGGATATATTTTTTGCATGCAGCATTACCCAGTCCCCTATCTTAAAGCTTTTTGATATATGATGCTGATCATAATACTTTTTCTCAGCTGCTTTGATGGTTTTCAGACATTCTTGAATTTTGTTCTCTGCTTGCTTCATCCATTCCACTTGTTTCATCACTGATTTTGACATGTCTGTGCTTGGGGGTTCCACATCTATGCGAAGTTCAGTTGGTTGGCTGATCATTGCTTCAGATGATGTCATTTTTATTGATGTGTGGAAGGCATTGTTGTATGCCCATTGTGTCAGGGGAATTCATTCTACTCAATTATCTTGCTGGTAGCTGCAATATGTGTGAAGATAATGTTCAATCACCTGATTCAATTGTTCTGTCTGGCTGTCGGTTTGTGGGTGGAATGCCATTGATAATTTTCATTGGACATGGAGCAGATAACACAATGTTGATCAAAACTTGCTATTTATTAATGAATCTCAGTTGCTAATAATGTTCACAGGTAGGTCAAAGTTCTTTGCAATTCTTCATATAATAATGTCTGTGAGTTCTTCTGCATCTAGCTCTGAAGATGTGGGCACAATTATGACTCATTTGATGAATAAATCAACAAATATGACAATAGCATTATAGGTTTGACTTTCCTTTTTATTATCTGGCAGGCCTTCAATAAAGTTCATGCTAATTGTATGTCATTTTTTATCTGACACTGGATGTGATTGTAGCAATCTGTACAGCTTGTGCTGTGGTATCTTGACATATTGACAAACATCACAAGTTCTCACATATTCTGCAATCTCATCACTCATACCATACCACAAGTACTTGCATTTGATTGCTTTGATGATTTTGTCATGTTCAAAATGGTCATCTTGAGGATCATTGTGATTCATTTTCATTATTTCATGTCTTATGACTTTATCTTGTGGTATGTAGACTTTATCATCTTTTCTGAGCAGGCCATCTTTATCTACTGCTCAGATTGAACAATTATCTACACTAGTGTCATTCATCTCTAGTCTTCTGTGAAGTTCAGATATGCTGGTGTCTCTATTCTGAATCTGCAGTAAGAGTTTGATGATAGATTCAGCTATCTCTTTGCAATAGACTGTTTCAGACTCAAATACTTTGATGACTAGAATCTGTGGCATCAGAATTTCTAGGTTTAACTCTGTAACATCTGTGATCTCATTCTCATTCACAGATGCATTCTTTATTCTGCAGAGGTTGTTATCATCAATGACTACAGATCTCTTCACCCAACAATTTTCATTAGCTTGCAGATCTTTTCACATCATCTTAACACATTGATTTAACTTTGTGTTTTCTTTTGTCTTTAGTGACTTAAAGATCCTCTTACACAGCTTCTCTTACAGAATAGAGAGCTCTGTCAAGAGAGCTGTGTGTTTTACAAAATCTGAGTGATGATTTGATGCATCTGCAGGATTATTTTTCTCAGAACAATGCTCTATTTCAAAATCAAACACTGAGAGCATTTCCATCCAGCAAATCTGACATCCATTTAGCTGCTTCATTGTCATGAAGTGTCAGAGATTGGCATGGTCAGATAAAACAGTTATTGAGTGTCTGCTATCATGTAAGTAGTGGTGCCATTGTCTGAAAGCTTCTACAATCAGCAACATTTCTAAATCATATATTTGATAACATCTTTCTGTTTCTGTGAGCTTTCTAGACCAAAATGTGATTGGGTGTCAGTGATCATCATTCATTAATTGTGATATTACTGCAGTGATTGCAACACCAGATCTGTCTGTTTCTATACAGAGTTTTCACTGCGGATCAAAGTGGATCAACAATGATGCTTTTGTAAAGCATTCTTTTAACTGCAAAATTGCATGCTTGCAGTTTTTGTCTAACTGAACAGGTGCATTATTCTTCCCCCTTTTCATTTCATAATCTTTTAACAATTCAGTCAGGGGTGCTGTTATTATCAAGAACTTGTATATGAATTGATGATAGAAATTGATGAATTCTAGAAATATTTGCAATTCATTTATAGTTTGCAGTTCTGGTCAATCTAGAATTGTGTTGATGCAGTGTTTCTCAACAGTAATGCCCTGCATGGTAACCACAAAACCCAAAAATCCAATTTCTGTTGTGTGGAATGTACACTTACTAAGTTTGGTATATAGTCTCCATTGCCTTAACCGTTCCAGCACGTTCTTAACATGGACGACATGTTCATCAAGTGTGTTTGAATAGATTATGATATTGTCAAGATAAGCCATGCAATATATGTCTAAAAGGTTGCTGAGGGCTTTGTTGATATAAGATTGGAAGGTTGCAGAAGCATTGGTTAGCTCAAAAGATAAGACTAGATATTCAAAGTGTCCATATCATGTTCAAAATGCTGTTTTTCATTCATTCTCTGCTCATATGTGAATTCTATGATATGTGTCTCTAAGGTTCAGTTGCATATATATTTTGGCACCTGCTAATCTATCAAGTATTTCACTTATCAAGGGCAGTGAATATCAATTCTTGACTGTTATTTCATTCAATCCTCAATAATCTATGCAAAGACACAGAGTTCCATCTTTCTTCAGTGCAAATAACACTGGCACACCAGCTGAGCTCTTGAATGAATGTATCCAATTCTTCTCTAACATCTTTTTGATATATTCTTGGAGGACAGAGAGTTCTTGAGGTGATAAGTTATATATCAGTTGGTATGAGGGTTCCTTGCCAGGTTTGAGCTCTATAACATGATCATGAGATGCATGTTCTGCATCAGATATGTCTTCTTGAAATACATCAAGATAATCTTTATAATCATCTGGGATATTTGGCTCAGTTGCTGCACTCACAGCTTGTAATGATAAGACAGCAAATATAATATTGCCATCATCAATTAGTGTTGCAAATTCTTTAGCAGTATCCAGATGCATGTGGTTAATATTCAACACTTTTCTATAGATTCAGCATCTTCACACCCAGTTGATATCAGGGTTTGCAGCTTTCAATCACAGCATGCTCAAAATTACATCATATCTGCTAATGTCAGCCTCTTCAAAATGGTGGAATCCTTCTTGGAGGATGTGTTCATCATCAATAATCTTCATTGCAGCTCTTTGTTGTTCATATGATTTAATCTTATGATTATCAACTGCTTCCACTACTTTTGATTTACCTTCTATCTTCAAGAAATATTTTGATGCCCAGGTGTGGGACACAAAGTTCACATCTGTGTCAGAATCCACTAGCATCCACACCATTGATCATCCCACTTCTGTCAGCATCCATGTATTCATCATCAATAATTGTTTATCTCACAGTCTAGTTGTTTGTATTCTCAATGCAGCAGCTGCTTCTATGATTGAGATTGCTGGTTTTTTGCTTGTTGAACTTGATTGCACTTTTCAGAGTGTAACATTCAACAATCATTTGCAACATGACTCTTCTTATGGCAGTGAGAACACTCCTTCATCTAGTTATATTTATCTTTCTTGATTTGTTCAGTTGAACTCATTTGTTCCTCTCATTTCCTCTTGTTCTGATGGTTGCTAGATTTATCAGAACAACACTGATTCCCTACAAATATTGCAGATCTTCCTTTGCAGATAGCATGCTGTTGCTCTGACATATTTTCCTCAAGAGTCTGTAGAGTTCAAAGCAACTCTTCATAGTTCTGAGGCTCTTGATTTCAATGATTGAGTTCTGTGTGTAATATCTTCAACATCTTACTATGCAAGTTATCCATTCTTTGTTCTTTGCTATATGGGGGTAAGTAATATTCCCAGTCTTCAAGATATTTAGAGAAATTGTGTATCAATTGCCATTCTTGTTGCTTTGCATCTTGAAACTTTTGACTTGCTAATCAGTGCTGGTTCTGTGGATCATTAATTTGCATTTCTAGGTGTGATAACATATCATCAAAAGTCAACAGTGTTGCTCCTCCATGTCTCTCATATGATGATACAAAATTCAACCACTTCTGCTTAATGTGGGCATCAAGATAGAGTTTAGCATCATTTATCTTGTGTTCTTTCTTTTGATAATACCAGCAGTGGTGTGTAAAGAGAGTCAACATGTGATCTTTATAGTTCTTGAATTCTAACATATTTTTTCCTCAATAATAGTCCTTAATCTCCAACCTCAGTGGTGTTTCATTATCATCATTCATATTGTTCACAGATCGATTTTGTGGTGGTTCTGTGGTGATATTCTGGGTTAATTGAGACTCAATGAGAGTATCTTCATGAATCTGTGCTTCCAACTTGTTGAGCTGCTGTTGTGCATGCAGAATAGCTAATTGCTGCTCTTATTCATGAATTTGATCATTCAACTGTTGCAAATGCGCATTGTGATCATTGGAGGCAGTAGAAGATTCAGGTTGGTTTTCAAGAGATCTTGCACATGTTGAAACCATCTTGTGTGTTTTAACTAATGTTGCGTGCTTTATTGTAGGTGTGCGTAACAACGGACCACTCAAATAAAGTTAAGAGTGATTAGAATTGTAAGAGATGGTTGTAGGTATAATTATGGGAGTAGTGTGAAGTACACACATAGGATGTTAAGAAGGTAGCAATCTCTATTATTCAAAGCTAATCACTGATCTCCTAATATCTACGGATATCAGTGAGCATTATATAGGCAACCTCCACGCGCTACAGCTGTCTATGGTGCTGTGCGCTATGCCTCTCCTCATTAATTCTGGCGTGTTCTGTGTTCTTCTATCGCCACATAGCTATTTCCTAATATAGATATCTCCGTTGCGCCTATTACAGCAATGATCGGCCAACCAACTGAACTTCACATAGACATGAAACCCCCAAGCATAGACACATCAAAATCAACAATGAAACAAGTGGAACAGATGAAGCAAGCAGAGAACAAGATCTGAGAATGTCTGAAAGCTGTCAAAGCAGCTGAGAAAAAGTATTACAATCAGCATCATATATCAAAAAACTTTAAGATAGAGAACTGAGTAATGCTGTGTGCAAAAAATATATCCATCTTGCAATTCTCACTCAAACTAGATTATTGATTTTTGAGTCTCTTTCAAATAATTGATATTCACAGTACACAGATGTACAAATTGAAACTCATACTGCAATATAAAGAAATTCATTCTGTATTTCATATTTCCCTTCTCAAATCATATCACACATGCGACAGACAAATCCTGCAAGCAGAATCAATAATTATAGACACACAAGAGAAATGAAAAGTTGAAGTTATATTAGACAAACATCAGTATCATAGTCAAACACAGTATCTTATCAAATGAAAAGATTATACAGACACAGACAATTCTTGAAAATCTGAGGAAAACTTGATGAACAGTCAGAAGTACTTGAAACAGTTTAATAAAATCTATCAGAAGTCAGTTAATAAATAAAAACAAAGAAGACAACAATAACTGCTGAATATATTTATTCTGTTCAGAGATTAAAAAACAGATCTGTCTCAGCTTGGCCAGTGTCATTCAAGAAATTGTCATCAAGACAAACCTGCTTATTATCTCAGATTTTCTCAACTGATGAAGTATGATATTTCAATGATGACTTAGAAGCTGTGATCAGTGATGTAATCACTGAGACCTCATCAATCACTGTTTCAGTCAGAGTCTCAGAAGAACTGTCTTATTGAATCTCTCAGATCTTCACAGCAAAGAATCTAATCATCACAGTCACAGCACTCTGCAAAATATTAACATTCAAAATATCTGTATCAGTGACAATTAGATTCTCAGCAGTGTTGATAATCATCTGAGTCAATTCAATGACATCTGCTGACATCTAATAGAAAGTTAATATTATATACCATAAAAACATTTGTTTTGAATAATAACTTACTGAAATGCAGATGTGCTTCATCACTGAGCAGTGCTTGCATTTTTTGTATCAATTCTCAGCAGACTTGCAATGATGATGAGGGGATATTGTCAAATGTTGAATACAACAACAGCAATATGCTGCTGTATTTCTTTCTAATACTTCAATGAAATCATCTGCTTCCTCATCTTCATCTACATTATCAGTCAACTCAAATAATGTACCAAGATCTTGGCTCAGTGAGAATGACACTGATGTAATAGCAGAATATGAAAACATACTTTCTGAAACACTGCTATGATTGAATGCCACACTCTGCTGTGACAACAAATCATCAAAGTTCATATAGAATTCTAGAATTCCATCTGCATTCTTGTAGATCTGCACATCAAATACAAACCTCACAACAGCAGTTTGATATATAGCAAATCTCTCATCTGAAACTTTGTTGAAGAGCAGCATCTTATGAAATTCATTGATCAAAAATTAACTGATTTTGTGAAAGCACTCAGACATCTATAACTCATTAGCACTCATAACAATCTCAGTTTAAGAAAACTTACAGCAGCACAACTTCTATTTGATATATGACAGATGTGACAGCATGTCCATCCATTGTTCACAAAGCAAGAATATACTGAGGGGTTCTACAATCTCTCCAGACAACTCAAGCAAATGCTCTTGATAGCAGACAGCATATCATTCTTCATAGACTTCAAATCAGCAACAGAAACAGCTGGTTCTAACATTCTATCATAACTTTAATTAGTATCAAGGTCTTATTCAAAGAAGAAGGAAAAGCAAAAGCAATAAGAAAGAAAAACAGATGTTGAAGATTGGAATCAATATTGCAATGTTGATCAAAGAGATTGCAACAACACAAAACTCAACCCAAAATGGAAAATGCAACCACACAATCAAAACTTTGAATTTCACAATAAAAATTGCATAGAAAGATACAGTGTACTTTGTTTGATAAATTGATGTATTCTTTTTAAATAAAAAATTGTTGGTAGTGATGGTGGTGATGATTTTGTTAGAATACAACTTTTTGATGTAAAAGTCAAAGGAAAGAGGTTCAGAAGTTGTGTCTAAATTGTGATTGAACTGCATTGACACTGAAGATGAAAAAACATTCTTCTGAAACAGCAATACTTTGAAATTAATCTCAACAATTAATTCAGTCTGATTCTGCAAACTCTATACAATATTAACCATATAGCACATATTACAAACTTCACATGTTGCAGTAAGAAGCTCTGAGAACCAGGTCTTTGAAGAAGAGAGATAATTGTAATAGATGCAATGGAGATATCTATATTAGAAAATAGCTATATGATGATAGAAGAACACAGAACATGTCAGAATTAATGAAGAGAGATATAGCACACAGTATCATAGACAGCTGTAGCACATGATAGTCATCTATATAATGCTTGCTGATATCTGTAGATATTAGAAGATCAGTGATTAGCTTTGAATAATAGAGATTGCTACCTTCTTAACATTCTACATGCGTACTTCACACTACTCCCATAATTATACCTACAACCATCTCTTACAGATGGCAAGAACAGAGATATATCAAAGAATTCAAGAAGAAAGAAAATCTACATCTATATGTTATGAGAAATTACATATCTTATAGCAACACTGTTTGCATTTTTGTGCTACTTGTTGATATTGTATGCTGCATGCATGCAGTTGCTCTGCAAGCTATATTATAGCTGAATGCAGATGAGATATTTCTTTGTTGCTATAGAGATTATTTGCATATACAATCTCTCAATTTAACATTCACTTATGTTTTTCTTTTTCTTTGTTCTTTCTTTTTTCTCTCTCCAATCCATCATAATTCCACTGCAGTATGTTAACTATTAAAAGCAATATGAATATCTCAATGTTTTCTGCAAATGAATACTGATTAATTAATTGATTCTATCTAGCAAATTCAGCACTGCAAGTCTCTGTTCTTCCCTCTCTGAAATCTACACATTTATTCTCTGTGTCCATCCCCTCTTTCTTCTCACCCCTCTTCAGTGAAAAAATGGCCCATGATAAGAGTATCTCTCATCAGAGGGTCATGCCAACCACTGCTGCTGCTCACAAAACAGCATATGAACAGCAAGTGGCAGAGTGGAAAGCAGTCTGAGCTCATCATCATAAACAGCATCTCAATGCTCACTGTGCTGTGTGGAAGGTGTGCAACCCCTGCCCTTGTATGAAAAAAGTGGATAAGCAGAGTATGAAATTCAAAGTAACACTTTTTGATAATACTAGATACTGATATAAGAGTAGAGACTATCTGTGAGATTCAATATTATCAGAAGTCTGAGGATTTCATTTTCTTCAAAGTCACATTTACTCATCTTGTTTGAGAGATTGATGAGAGGAAGTATTGCTTTCAGTATTCTGCTCTCAATGCTCTTCAAATTATGATCAAGACCACATTGATCACACTTTTTGAGTGTATGATATCATGTGAAAATCAATGTAATAATATCTCACTAATTATTTCACAGATGGTTTTAAGATTATGATTCATTGTGAACAGATGACTCTCACTGTGAGGGATATTAGATTGATGATGAAGATCATCCAAGGATTGAGTAGCAATTTTTTTGATAATTATAGATTGAAGAAATGAGTTTTTTTCATTTGTTTGTTTGTTTATTTTTTTATTTTTTTTTTTTTTACTGGAAGTTTTTGTTTTTTTTTTTTTAATTTTCAAAATGTCTACAGACATATAATGATATTTCTGTTGTTGACATCAAAAAGATAACAATATTTGATAACACTCACATCATAATTAGTCACCATTCAGTATAAAGATATATGTATTATGTAATTATGAGTAAGTCATGGTTCTGTTTGATCTCATTTTGTAAAATGGAACCAAACAGGACTAGGCTGGCCGGTGGGACCATGAATTTCACATTTGGTTTGGTTTGGTTTGGTCCCAGTCCATTTCTTGGCGTGATTTCCAGTGGGACCAGGATCAGAATGGGAGTGTAAAGGGACCAAAATTTTCAGAAATGGAGTGTAAAAGGACCAGATTTAGGCCTAACATGACTATTATGGGACCAACAAAATTTATTATTCCATGCAAAGTGACTGACTATGAAAAACAAGAACGTGACCTGGGACTGATCATGATTTTAGCTCAAGTTTGGTCCTGTTCTGATGATTATGTAATACATGACAATTGGTAACGATTATTGGTAACGCTCACAATACATGACAATTGGTAACGATTATTGGTAACGCTCACAAGCTCATTAATA
Organism: Histoplasma ohiense; assembly: GCA_017607445.1. NCBI lineage: Eukaryota > Fungi > Ascomycota > Eurotiomycetes > Onygenales > Ajellomycetaceae > Histoplasma > Histoplasma ohiense. Next base: position 7,101,655 of record JAEVHH010000001.1, read on the forward strand.
CTATATACAATCACGCCCAATTTTTTCCTCCACTATATCATTGGAAGAGAATTCTGCCACAATAGAATTCTTATCAACAATTTCTTTTTCTTTTCCATGCTTAACCATCATCAATTTCTTTACAGTTTCTCCTTGCAATTGACCACGACGATAGTGACAAATATCTCAACTTGAGTTAAACTTTCTCTCCATACCAACTCCTGCCAATGGAATTGCCAGAATATCGCGTGCCATCATTGCCACTGTTGGGTACTGACTGCTGATCATCCTCCACAGATCTAAAATAGATTTTCCTTTGATATTAACAGAATCATCATATAGATAGCGGTCAAATTCAGTGTTGCAAGAATTTTGTTTGCTCAGATTTTCAGCAGCAATCAACAAGTGCAAATCCTTAATCAATAAATATTAGTAACAGATTAATATCAATATCTCAGTGAGTATTATAAAAAACAAAGTTACTAACCAAAGAATCATGCTCTATTGACTCTTCAATTTGTGTATTATCCTGTTCATATTGTCAATAGTTGTCATTGTAGTATGTCCAAGCTATATCAACATAGATTTGTCGTTCTTCCGCCGTCCAATCCCCGGGAGTATATGCATTGATTCGACGAGAGAGATCAAGTACAGCAGCAACAGCATAGTAATCAGCAAATGGTTGATTGATTCTCGCATAATACTCTGCAAGTTTGTCTCAAGCTCTTTCAATTGCTGCAGAAATAACCCTATCCCAGGATTGCTCTTCTCATACACAAGTCATCTGAGTTTCCAAATGAGTAAATAAACTGTTGTATACCCACCAAGAAGCTTGCATCATTGATGTTACTGTAATAGACACAGCCTTTGTTGTTTTGTAAAAGATAAACAACAGTCCAACAACATATTTTAACTGTGCCCACTCTGTATCAGAAAGTTTCAGAGCACGAATCTTCTCTCACTCAGAATTCTGAACCCAATGATTCACAGCATCTTTTAGTCGAAGTGCTCGAACTGCCATCTCATAGATAGAACTCCACCATGTTCGAACATCTTGTATCATATTAAGAGGAGGAACTGAGCTGTGTGTGGCTTGAATATCATGGAATCGTTGTTGTTGTTTGGGAGAAGTACTGATTGCATTGGCAATGTGACGAATCTAAAAAAGATAATAAGATAGTTAGCAAATTGATCAATTTTCACTGAAGCATTATCAAATATCATTACCTTGCGAAGGGTTGATGAGAATGTGATGTGAGTAACAATTTCAACATCATTCTCATCAAAACAACTGGCCAGTTCTGTGTTTTCAGGTTCAATATCCAGGCCTTTAACCAATGCTTGAACAACAAGCTGAATAACGTGTGCAATACAGGGAATATGTCCATGTTTACCATTCCATCTATACAATACCAGTTTTTGTTCCAGACTCTGCATCATGGTCAAGTTGTTTGCTGCATTGTCTGTCGTGATTGCGAGAAGATCTGACGAAATATTCCAGTAATCATTTTTAATGATTGTCATGAGAACATCAGTCATATATTCACCTGTATGACTGCTCTTCAATTGTTCAAAGCCAATCAATTTCTCTTTATAATTTCAATCCTCATCAATGAAATAACAAACTGCACCCAAAAAGGATAGATTGTTGGTGCTTGTCCATGCATCCACTGCCAGTGATATCTTCTGTTGTTTCTTCAACAGAAGTCCAAGTTGTCGCATATCATTGTTGTAATGTGTATTGAGGGAAGAGCGGAGACTGGATCGATGAGGAATTTGAATATGTGAATTAAGCATTTGAAGTAAAGTTCGAAATTCCGAGTTTTCGACAGCACGCAGTGGAAGATTCAAGGATATACATAGATGTAGAAGTTGTTCTCAAAAGTTGTCTGGTGAAAGAGTTGGAATTGGAAGATCAGCATCAGTTTGTTGTCGTTTTTGCATGTTTTCCTGCAAAATAGTACATAAGTGTTACCAAATATCATTACCATTAATGAGAGTAGATGATATAAGTACCAGTCCATGAAGAATATTCTGATGTTTTCCTCTAAGCTGTAGACAACCAGCAGATTTCAAATGTCGTGTGATTCCTCCTGGTCCATGTCCACTCCAGGATGGATGTTTTTGTATGGAGTTGCAATGATTACAGCAGAGAAATGGCTCTCCAGTGATCTTCACAGCAACTTGTTGAAAGTTTTTCCATAGATCTCCTCATTGTCTATGCTGGCTTTTCCATAGATTGCATTGTTTTTCATCACCAAGAAAAAAGAAAGTGTGCATCCACCAGGCTTGAAAGAGCTCATCTTGCAAGGACTTGTAAACAACATAAATTGTTTGATCCACTCTTATTTCTATAAGATCTTGAACCTCCATTAAAGAAGGTGATGAATTCCCTGATTCAGCAATTACTGAAGTTGCCATGATGAATATAAATGATGAGAAATTATGTGTGGAATGAATTCTGAGGATAATAAAGTTAAGAAATTTGTTGAGTTTTTTTTTACTCCCTTTTCATTAACCCACTCTAATTGGTTAGAACACTAGTAGAATATATTTATAAACAACAACAAAATTATGATAAAATAGAAAAGAATGATAATTAAAATATTAAAGATATTATTAAGGTTTATACAAAAAGTTGATTCATTAGATATATTATCTATCTCTAATATATCACAATTCCGCAGTATGAATTTATCACCTTTCATTGTTTACCAATACTATATGTAAAGTCACACACACCTTACAGTATACATACACATATATATATATATATATATCATGAGCATAATATCACTACAATAATATATTCTCACAACAAAGAATTGCATAACGTAAAATATCAAATAAAAAATTTGTAATCTCTGACAGATAATAATACAATTAATTTAACAAAAATATTAAAAAACAAACATGTAAAAAAAAAAATTTTTTCTTAGGCCATTTCCTCTTCTTCTTCAACTTCCTCCTTCTTCTCCTCCTCCTCCTCCTCCTCCTTCTCCTCTTCCTCTTTCTCTCCATCCTCCACAATTCAATCCTTCTCTTCCTCCTCCTCCCTCTCCTCCTCCTCCTCATCCGAGGAAACAACCACCTCAAAACCCTCCTCAGCTACCTCCTCAGATGAGGGAGGACCCTCCTCTCTTCCCATCAGATCCACTTGAGCTCCAAAGTCCTGCATCTCCTGATCTGCTGCCTCAGATTCTACCCCTGCAGCAAGCAAATTAGCATGCCCAGAAAGCAATGCTGCCTCCTCAATGTCCTGAATCATTGAGCGCATACAAGATCTAAACAAGGCCCCAATGCCCTGATTCTCTTCAGAAGCCTGCTAATCAATTAGACAACAGAATCATTACTAAAAAGCATTACCAATGAATATATTCAAAATACAACCTACCAGCTTGGGCTTCTTTGCCTCGCGGGCAAACACATCTTCAATCTCCTCCTGACAGCACTTTTTCGCAGCCGCCATCTTCTCAGCCCTCTCTCTCTCCACCTTGGCCTCAAACCATTCCCGTGAGCGCTCCTGGTCCCAGTGCTGCTGCATGAGCAACTCCACTGCTTCCTTCTCCAACTTCTCATGCGTTGGGCCATCGGCATCATTTCTTTCATAATATTAGTCAAATTCCAGCAGAAGTGTTACCCAAAATCATTACCAATCTACTCCATTACAGAGTTTTTTCAAGACAATATGGCGTGCCTTGCAGTCAGCCTCTCCACGCTTGAAGGATTCTTTCTCTTCCCCCTCAAGGTGATGGCAGCGCTCGCGTGCCTTGGTGGTACGCAGAGCCACCAAATGTTCCTTGAAGAGGGGGGCAGACATGTTTTCAGCAGGAGGGGGGGAGAGAAACACATTCTAATTGTGATGATGGAGATTTCTAGGGAAAATAATATATTCTTTTTATAAGTTACTATCCGCGCAGAAATGTGATGGGAAGAACAGAGATATATCAAAGAATTCAAGAAGAAAGAAAATCTACTTCTATATGTTATGGGAAATTACATGTCTCATAGCAACACTGTTTGCATTTTTGTGCTACTTGTTGATATCACATGCTGCATGCACTCTGCAAGTTATATTATGGCTGAATGCAGATGAGATGTTTCTTTGTTGCTATAGAGATTATTTGCATATGCAACCTCCCAGTTTAACATCCACACATGTTTTTCTTTTTCTTTGTTCTTTCTCTCTTCTCTCTCTAACCCATCATAATTCCGCAGCAGTATGTTAACTATTAAAAGCAATATGAATATCTCAATGTTTTCTGCGAATGAATACTGATTGATTAATTGATTCTATCTAGCAAATCCATCGCCACAAGTCTCTGTCCTTCCCCCTCTGAAATCTACGCGTCTATTCCCTGCGCCCATCCCCTCTCGCTCCCTGATTCCTCCCCCCTCGCTCCCCGATTCCTCCCCCCCCAACGAAAAAAATGGCCCGTGATAAGGGTATCCCTCGTCAGAGGGCAATGCCAACAACTGCTGCTTCCCACAAGGCAGCATATGAGCAGCGAGTGGCGGAGTGGGAAGCGGCCTGGGCCCACCATCACAAGCGGCATCTCAATGCTCGCCGTGCTGTGTGGGAGGTGCACAACCCCCGCCCTCGTATGAAAAAAGTGGATAAGCAGAGTATGAAATTCAAAGTAACACTTTTTGATAACACTAGATACTGATATGGAAGTAGAAGCTATCCATGAGATCCATTATTATCAGAAGTCTGGGGATCTCATTTTCCCCAAGGCCGCGTTTGCACATCTTGTCCGGGAGATTGATGGGGGGAAGTATCACTTCCAGTGTTCTGCCCTCGATGCTCTCCAAGTTGCCGTGGAGACAACGTTGGTCACACTTTTTGAGTGTATGATATCATGTGAAAACAGATGTAACAATATCTCACTAATCATTTCATAGATGGCCTTAAGGCCATGATTCATCATGGGCAGGTGACCCTCACTGTGAGGGATATTAGGTTGGTGGTGGAGATCACCGAAGGATTGAGTAGTAATTTTTTTGGCAATTATAGATTGGAAAAATGAGTTTTGTTTTATTTTTATTTTTTTTTTTTTCATTATTTTTTTTTTTGCTGGAGGTTTTTGTTTTTTTTTTTTTTTTATAATATTCTCAGTTGTTGTTTTTGTTTTTGTTTTTTAATTTTCAAAATGCCTACGGGCATATAATGATATTTCTGTTGTTGACATCAAAAAGGTAACGATATTTGGTAACACTCACATCATAATTAGCTACCATCCAGCATAAAGGTATATGTATTATGTAATTATGGGTAAGTCATGGTCCCGTTTGGTCCCATTTTGTAAAATGGGACCAAACGGGACTGTGACCCAGAAATCAAGATAAGAACAGTATTCGGGACCTAAATATTTCTCATAAACAGTGAAATGGGACCAGAGCTATAATACAAACAGTGTAAAGTGACTGGTTTGAAAAACAATATATGGGACCAGGACCAAAATATACGAGAATGGGACCAACGCTAAAATTGATCATGGTCCCATGCACGGTCACACGGCCAGTCTAAACAGGACTGTGACTCAGAAATCAAGGTAAGAACAGTATTCAGAATCTAAATATTTCTCATAAACAGTGAAATGAGATCAGAGCTATAATACAAACAGTGTAAAGTGACTGGTTTGAAAAACAATATATGAGATCAGAACTAAAATATATGAGAATGGAATCAACACTAAAATTGATCATAGTCTCATGCACGGTCACACGGTCAGTCTAAGTATCAAATTGTTAATTGAAGTATATCTGTTACATTACAAATTGATTCTTCTGTGTTTAAGATCTGAGTGTTTTGTTATTAGTTCTTATATCTGAATATATTGTTATCAGTTCTTACATCTGAGTGTGTTGTTTACAGATTCAAGTGTCTAGTTATTACAAGAGATTTCTCATGAGTCTGAGTGTCTCTATCATTAGTTATATAGACTGTTGTGTCTAAGCATTCAAGATATAATCAATCATGTTCTACAAGGTCTGAGTATCTACAAACTGTAACACTGCAAATAGCATTCACAAAGAAGCTTGATTAAGTTTAGTGTTGCAACACTGTGAATAGTATCTGCAAGAGAACTGAATATCTACAAGTATTTCTTTTCTTTTTTTTTTTATATTATTATTATATATTCTTAGACATCAAAATGAACTACAAACAATTCTACAAACATCTGCTGCATCTGAACACAGTGGATGATAACTTAGATCTACAAAGCATTCTTCAGCAGCAGATACTACAGATGACTGAATTGCAACAATGATTTGCTGAGATGAGCATTCTCACATTCACTGTTTCTTCTACATCCACATCTCACAAAAAGCTCTCAAGAGAGAAGTTTTCAATTCTCAACAAATACAAAAGAGATCTAGTACTCTATCTCACATGGAAGTTGAAAGTAAACACTAAATTGAACATCAATGAACAAGCAATAGACTCACTATTCAATCAGATGTGATATATCCATAGCAGATTGAATGACAGTACATTAGCAAAATTTCAACTCTGAATGAGTCATTGTCAGAATCATCAGTGTACATCAGAGCTAGTCTTTCAACAACTCAACTCTCTCTTTCTCAATTCTACACTTCAAGTCAAGATGTTGAACTGGCTAAATCAGACTCATCAGATGAATGTTATATTGATAATGTATTTTTCTGAATTCAATTGCAAGCTTCTAGAAGCAGGTGAGCAAGACTGAGACAACACTATCAAAATCAACATATTGTTCAAGAACTTGAACTTTCAATTGCATAATCAAAGTATAGAGTATTCAAAGTTCTCAATATACAGTGAATTCTGTGCTGATTTTCATCTATTGAACAATGATCTGTCTCAGTTCTGTGTGCTTCAAAATTGTAGAAAATTTCATTGAATAAATGTATACATCTCAAACCACTCTGCAGTGTCCTCTGTCTCTGAATCAGAATCAATGAACTGGATTTCACATGTGAACACAAGCTGCTCAAGAATTCTCAACATCTCAGAGAAGAATGTTGCTTACTGAATCATCAGAGAAGTCTGCATACACTGCAACAAGTCAGAGCACTTTGTGAATCAATGTCTGAATGTAATTACTCTGAGTAAACCCCCCACACATGTGAATGCTGTGTTGTCTGTGGATAGACAAGAACAGGGAAAGGATGAGCTCTCACTCTAAAACACAGATGAGAGCTCAAGAAGCAAAAAGCTAGCTGAAGATTCAAGCAGAAGATGCAAGTGAATGCAATCATAATCTCTATTATTGTAAATAACTTAGTTAACATACAAGCAATGATAGACAGTGATTTTCTTCACTACACTCTTATAGACACTCAGCTGATTGAGAAGCATAAGCTTCAGTATATTTCTTTTTTCAAATCATATAAACTCAGTGAATTTGACAGCCTCAGAGGATCCGCCTTCTACAATATGATAAGATTTAATGTCAATGTAGAAGAACACAAGAAAAAGAATATATATATATACAAAATACAAGACCTTGAGTATGATCTAATGCTCAGTCTATCATGACTCACAGAATTTGAAACCTTGTTGAATGCATGCAATCACTGTCTTATTTTCTCAGAAGATGACTGTGTTTATAAGAAGAATGTCAATAGAACTGCTGATCTCATTCAGATATCAACAAAAGTGTACAAACTACTAATCTGCCAAGTATATGAGAAGAAGAACATTCAAGTGTTCACTGCTAGCATAACAGATATCAAGAAAACATTAGAAAAGTTAGAACTCAAAGATCTTAAGAAACTGTACAAAAAACTACTCAAATCATACAAAGACTTCACAGATGTGTTCAATGAGAAAGAAGCTGAAAAGCTTCTCTCTCATCAAGAACCTGATATAGATCATACAATCAAGCTCATTAAAAAAGACAGTAAAAACTCACAATCATTCTGAGATTCTCTCTACAGTATATCACACAATGAGCTTCTCATTCTACAAAAAACACTCAATAGATTATTAGACAAAGACTTCATTTGTATTAGCAACTCATCTACTGCAGCATCTGTACTGTTTGTGAAGAAATCAGAAGAAGACTTACAATTCTACATCAACTATCAAGAACTCAACAAAATTACACAGAAGAATTAATATCTTCTCTCACTTATCAATGAAACACTTGAACAGATAGAAAAAGCAAAATGATTTACAAAACTTGACATCTCTACAGCCTTCTACAAGATAAGAATTAATGAAGGTGATGAATGACTAACTGTCTTTCATACACATTACAGATTATATGAATGGACAATGACTCTTTTTGAATTAGCAAATGCTTCAAGTACATTTCAGAAATACATTAACTGAGCTCTATAAGATCTGCTCAATGAGATCACCTCAGTGTATATGAATGATATCTTGATCTTCATCAATGAATTGCTCACTGAATATTATAAGTATATATGACAAGTGCTTGATCAACTATAAAAAGCTGAACTGTAAGTGGATATTGACAAATGCAACTTTGAGATCAAGTCTATAATCTATCTAGAATTTATCATTGAAGCTGAAAAAGATGTATGCATGGATTCTAAGAAGATGAAAGCAATTCTTAACTGAGAGACATCAGTCTCAGTAAAAGAAACTAGAAACTTTCTAGAATTCATCAACTTCTACTGAAGATTCATCAAAAACTTCTTCAATATTGTATGATCACTGATGAATCTGACTCAGAAAGATGCTGTATTTCAATGAACTGATGAAGTGAATGCAGTATTTAAAAAGCTGAAGTGTATATTCACAAGCACTCTGATGCTGCAATCATTCAATTCAGATAAGCATACAATTCTCAAAACAGACATCTCAGATTATGTAGTAAATGAGATACTAATACAATACAATAATGAAGATATTCTACAATCTTGTGTCTTCATTTCAAAAAAGATATCATCTGCTGAATGCAACTACAAGATCTACAACAAGAAATTTCTAGCAATTATACAATATCTCAAGAAATGAAAGTCTGAACTTATGAGTGTTGAGAAGTTTGAGATTGTTATCAATCATAAAAACTTAGAATACTTCACAATCATTTATAAGCTTATCAAAAAATATATGCATTGATCATTGTTTCTTAGCTGTTTTTCATTCACAATTCATTATTGATCTGAAGTAGAGAACACTTTTGCAGATGCTCTATTCCACTGAGAATAAAATATATCATCTGATGACTTAGATGACAGATGAAAACACTGAGAGTATCAGTTAATCAACTCTGCAATTATAGAAAGTTCTACACAATCAGATGAATCTCATGTATATATCAATCAGTTCTGAGCTCAAGAACCCTCACTCAAAAAACAATGAAGACTAGTGATAGAAGCAGATGAATTCTGACAACAAACTGCTGAAATCATATAAAGCAGAGCATCTCAATTCTCTGCAGATGTATATTCAAGAACAGATATCTCAGTATATTCAATCAATGATAACAACTGTTTACACTTTCAAAATAGACAATGAGTTCTTAATTCAGAATCTCTACAAACACAGATCATGCAAGAAATTCATGACTCATCAATAATCAAGCATTTAGAATGTGAAATTATGTACAACATCATCATTTAAGAATTCTACTGATCAGATATGTTGAAAGATATACATCAGTTCATATGCAACTGTGATCACTGCAGCTCAGTGACAGTATGATATGAATACTGAAAAAAGATGCTGAAGCCTCTATCTGTCTCTAATCAAATTTGATATGATATAGTTATTGATTTTGCAGTTTTCTTACTCAAAAGCAGAGATTCTACAAACATTCTAGTCATTGTTGACTGACTCAGCAAGAGTATAATACTACAGCTCTGTGATAAGATAGACACTGAAGTAGTTACAGATGTCTTCATCAGAAGTCTGTTCTATCATATACACAGTTTGTCTTCATTTATTGTGTCAGATAGAGACAGTCAATTCATCAGTGCACTCTGAGCCTGCATATGTCAATTATTAAGAATTGAATGAAAGTTATCAACAGTGTATCACTCAGAGACTGATGAAGCTACTGAGAGAATGATATAAATAATAAAGAATATTCTTCATAAATTCTGTAATTATACACAAGACAATTGAAGCAATCTGCTGCCACATACTGAGATTGCAATTAACAGTCAAGATTTCACTACAACAGATATAAGCTCATTCTTTCTTCTATACAGATACAACTTAGAGTTTCTGAACTTCTCTGAGACTCTCTGAGAAACTGTATATATTCACAGTCTTATACAGATGACAGAGAACATTGTGAGCAAGCTGAAGAAAGTTTATGAATAAGCAGAAACTTCAATGATCAGCACTCAGTAAAATTATAAAAATCAAACAAACATCAGAAGAAGTTCTACAACTCAATACTATATAGAAAACAAAGTCTGACTGAATCTCAAGAACATAAGAACAGATCACTTCTCACATACACTAGATTATCATCACATCAAATATACAGTGAAGAAAGTGCTAGACACACACAATTATCAACTCAATACTTCATCTGATATTCACAATATCTTTCATACAAATCTGCTCTGACTCACAGCTGAGGATTCATTTCTCTCACAGAGAATCTTTAATTAACAGTCATCTGTCATCATAGAAGAAGACAATAAACTCAAGTAAGAAATTGAAGCAATTTTTGACAATAAAATCAATCACCATCACTGCAAATATCTTATCAAATGAATAGAATACAATCATTCAATCTGAAAATTCACATTCATCTTGAAAGACATCATCACTCTCAACATCTACAAGTCCTCACTCACTCTGATAGAGGGGGATAATGTGACAGATTAGCATTTATTAGTAATTAACTTATGCAATCAACTCTTCTTCTGCACCCACTCATTTCTGACTGTTGTTGTAATAGATGGTTGTTGGTATAATTATGAGAGTAGTGTGAAGTACGCACATAGGATGTTAAGAAGGTAGCAATCTCTATTATTCAAAGCTAATTGCTGATCTCCTAATATCTACGGATATCAGTGAGCATTATATAGGCGACCACCACGCGCTACGGCCGCCTATGGTGCCGTGTGCTATGTCCCTTCTCATTAATTCTGGCGTGTTCTGTGTTCTTCTATCGCCACATAGCTATTTTCTAATATAGATATCTCCGTTGCGCCTATTACAGTTGTGATCTTATATAACTCTTGACATTCTTCTGCTCTATACTCTGTACTTGTATAGTCTCTAACAATTCTTCTGTGTAGCTTCTAACATTCTTTCACTCTGTGTTCCACACTTATATAGTCTCTAACAATTCTTTCATATAGTCTTCAATGATTCTTTCATCTCATACTTCACACTTGTATAGTCTCTAATAATTTTTCTGTGTAGTCTTCAATGATTCTTTCATCTCACACTTTGCATTCATATAGTTTCTAATGATTCTTCTGTATAGCTCTCAATGTTCTTTCACTTCACACTTCACTGTGAAGTGGCTTCTGATATTCTTTCACTCTGAAATTCTCTCTATAAGAATTCTCTTTGTACAATCTTTTCTTCTGATTTCTTTTCTCTTTCTTTTCTTAATCAATTTGTAATCTGTAATTAGAATAGTATCAAATTGTTAATTGAAGTACACTCATTACATCTACATTCTTATAGATCTGCATATCAAGTACAAATCTTGTAATAATAGTTTGATATATGATAAATCTTTCATCTGAAACTTTGTTAAACATGTTGTTATCGATTTTCTAATGAGATGGAATTGATGGATTCTTTGATTGTCAGAGGTTGTATGCAGAGAAGTAAAAAGAATTTCTTTCTTCTTGAAAATTTCTCTTCTTTTTTAACTTGATCATCATCAAAGCTCCTTGCTCTCTCACCACAATTTCTCATTCTCAAAAAATTTTTAAATTTTTATATTGTTGTTCTTTCTCCCTCTCTTTTTTATCAAAATGGGCTCTTTCAATTATTCTGATTTTAAGTAAGTTGTTGATAGCAGTGTATCGATTGCATCCTCTAGATAGCTTGTATACATGTTGTTATTGATTTTCTAATGAGATGGAATTGATGGATTCTTTGATTGTCAGAGGTTATATGCAGAGAAGTAAAAAGAATTTCTTTCTTCTTGAAGATTTCTCTTTTTTTTTAACTTGATCATCATCAAAGTTTCTTGCTCTCTCACCACAATTTCTCATTCTCAAAAAATTTTTAAATTTTTATATTGTTGTTCTTCCTCCCTCTCTTTTTTATCAAAATGAGCTCTTTCAATTATTCTGATTTTAAGTAAGTTGTTTCTTGAACACTTATCACATATTATTGTTGGTGTTTCTTGTCAGTGATGTTATTAGTGTGGTCACATGTGTCACTAGCTTGTTTCTGTATAGTGTCATTCACTGTTCACTTGTTATATTGCTCTAGCTCTAATCACATGATGCACAACAGTTGAATTCTGTGTGAATATTGTGCCTTCAAGCTGAAAGATGTTGACTTCTGATGTGCATTGAGATTAAATGTCTGAAAGCATTGTGAGGCTTGTGCCTCTGTAGAGAAATTCTGCAAATTCATGAGTAATTCTCTTTAATTCTTATTTTCTTTTTCTTTTTCTTCAAATTTGCTTTTTGAATAGATAGTAGTGCTTTTAGCAATGTTGATATACTGATAATGATGCTAGATGTGTGATACACCTCTTCTGAGATGCATCATGCACAGATGAGTGTTTATTTTTGTGAGGGTGACAGTCAGAGAGAATATGATCAGCTACAAAAGTCATCTTCATCATTTAATTAAACAATTGAACACATCTCATCTGATGATGCTATCTGCTCAGAGCAGAGCAGAGGTGAATGCTCTATAATTTCAGCATTAGATGACAGCTGAGTCTGCAGAGATGTAGGTTTTGAAGACTGTGATTGTGTCTGATTCTTTCAGAGCAGAGATGTTAGAGGAAGAGGAGGATGTGGAGAAGAATATGAAGATTTTGAAAGTGATGAACTCTGAGAGCTTCATGATGAAGAGGTTGATTGAGAAGAAGTTGATGAGAGAGGAGTTGGCTGAAGAGTCAATGAAGAAGATTGTGAAGATGCTGATGACTGCAGCAGTGCTCATGATGCCTGCTTTCTTTGTCAATTTGTCACTGATATCAGTGGAGCAGAGAGAGAGAGTGCCTCAGATAGTGAAGAAGTGAAAGATGAAGATGAAGAGAAATATCTTTCTTCATCAGATATGCTGAAGAATGAATAGATTGATGAAAGAGAAGAGAAGTGAGAAGACAAATATTTTATGGAATAGATATTTATCTATATCTCTGCACTCAAAATGAGTGCTGATAATATATGAGTATCAGAAGAAGTATTGAGTGAGAGTGGCAGAGAGAGAAAATGAGAAGAATGATGAAAAAGAGAAGAGAAAGTAAAAGATGAAAGATGAGATAAGAATGAGTGAACTGAAGATCTTTAGACTTTTCTTAGAATTCATTTTCTTTGTTTTTTTCTTACTTGTATGTTTTATTTTTTGTATTTATTATACCCAAATTGAATTTTTTCTTTTTTCTCTTTTCTCTGATAAAATCCTTTTAAAAAAATGTATTTAATTGGAGTTTGGGTGAGATTTGCACTTCTAGTGTCTTTCAATTTAAGATTTACACTTTCAACATCTTTCAACTTGATGTTCATGCTTTTGACATTTGAGAGTATGTTGTTTTTGTATTTGTCATTCATTTTCTTGTTTGAGGAAGATTTCAAATGCTTGAGTGTTCAATATATTTTCTTCTAATTTTCATATATCACCACTAGAATCTCAATCTGTTCATCTCACAAGATATTCTGAAGATTTGTTTTTTCATTGTCATTTTTCAAGAATTTCTTTAACTTGATATTTTTCTTCATCATTGACAAGTTCTGATTCTGATTCTGATAGAGCTCCATTTCTGTGGTTGTATGGCTTCAATAAAGATATATAAAATACAGAATGAATGCTTCTATATGAAGATGACAGTTCTAGTTTGTATATTTGTTTTCTGATGATATTCAGAATCTTAAAGAGTCCAACATATTTATGATCAAGTTTGCAAACCAGGCACAGCAATCAGAGATTTTTTGCATTGAGCATGATATAGTCATCTATTTTAAATTGTTGAAGTTTATGTTTTGCATTATAATAGATTTTCTGTGCTTGTTGCATCTTTTGTAGATTCTCAATGAGCTTATGATGTGTTTTCTCAATATATTTCACACAGCTAGCAGCATGTATGGCAACTGATTGTGATAATTTGCTGATATTAATTTTCAAATCAGATTGATATTTCATTAAGGCTTCCATGAGTGTCATTTCAGTAGAGACATATTGAGAGGTATTGTAAACAAACTGCACTAGCAGTAGTCAGTGTGCTCAGTCATCTTGATGATAGTTGATAAAGTATTGAAGATAATGTTTCAAGGTTTGATTTTATCATTCTGTTTGATCATCTGTTTAAAAGTGAAAGGCTGTTGAAAGTTTCTGATGTGTGTCTAGCATATAACAAAAGATGGATCAATAATGACTTGTAAATAGCAAACCTCAATCAGATATATGGTTTTTAGATACTCTGTAAATTGTATAGAACTTGGTATAAATGATTTCTACTAGTTCATCAGCTGTAATGTTTTTGATGCAAGGAATATAGATTGTAAACTTGGTATATATATCCACAATCACTAAAATTGCATCATAGATTTGATGGAGAAATGTAGAGACTGACAAGTCTGTAATAAAATTCATAATAATGAATTCAAAAGAATTTGATGATAAGAGAATTGTATCCAATTCTTCATATTGTTTATGTCATTTTGACTTTACTCTTTGATAAGTATCACAAGTGAATATATAATCTTTGATATCTCTGACTAGCTCATGTCAATAGTATTTGTTCTGAATGCTATCTATAAATTTTTTTATATCAAAGTGACCCCTCTGCAGATCATCATGATTTGCACTGATAATTTCATCAATGAATGTCTTTTGTTGAGGGACATATATATGATCATCAGTACACAATATATCATTCTCAGAAATTGTTTATAGTATATTTTCAGTAACAATTATATTCTTCTCTTTTATCTTCTTTCTTTGCTCAGCAGTAAAAGAATCAATCTTCTGTGCTTTACTCAGAAATGAGATGAAGGATTCAGACATTTCTGTATATATTGAATTCTCAAGAATAGCCTTATTGACTGCAATTCAGAGCATATATTGCTCAACATGCAATGAAAGAGAAGAGTTTATATGAGAGATAGAAGACATTGATATATGAAATGCTTTTCACTCATTAAAAGAAGCATTTTGCTCATTAGAGATCTGTGCACAGACTACATCAGAAGAAATATCATTTTGCAAAGAAGTATCAGCTTCTCAGTCTAATCTAACTTCATGTTTCAACTTCTGTTGCAGAGTAGATAATATAGTTTGATTATTATAGACCTCACTGTAGTCTGCACAATGACTGAGCTCATCAGCTGAATTCTTTGATTTAGAGTGATGCAGTAATACAAAATTATAAGCAGATAAAGCTTTCATTCATCTGATCTGATATCTGTTCAGTTTCTTAGTCATCATAAAGTACTGCAGATTGATATGATCAGATCAGACTTGAATTGAATACTGACTTCTCTTCAGATAATGTCTTCAATTTTTAAATGCTGCTACAATAGTCAAGAGTTCTTTATCATGAGTATCATAACACATTTCCACATCAATTAACTTTCTTGATCAGAAGACAACTGAATGTCAGTGCTCATCATTCTACAACTGTGACAGAATAGCAGTGACTGTAAAAGTGAATACATCAGATTCAATCTGAATACATCAAACTGAGTTAAAATGAGCTAATAGAGAAGCATATATAAAGTGCAATTTGAGCTCATCAAAAGCATTTTGAGCATCTTCTATTCACATAAAAGTGGCTTTTCTTTTCTTCTTCTTACTCTCTTTTGTAAGTTCAAATAATGGGGCTGCAATAGAGAAGAAAGACTTAATAAATCATTAATAGAAATTAGCAAAGCTCAAGAAGAATTGAACCTCTTTAATTGATTTAGATATAGATCATTTCACAATAGTGAAGACTCTGTCTGACTTCATCTCAATATCATTTGTATCTATGACAAATCTCAGAAACAAGATCTTGTCTACTTCAAATTCATATTTAGAGAGTTTTGTAAATAGATTCACATACTTGAGATGTTCTAGCACCTTAGTAACATGCACTTTATATTTCTGCTTTGAATTGAAGAATATGAGAATGTCATTCAAATAGACAACACAACATATATCCAACAAATCAGATAAGACATTGTTAATGTATGCTTGAAATGTTGCTGAAGCATTAGCTAGTTCAAATGATATAACTACATATTCAAAATATTTATATCTTATTCTAAAGACTGTCTTTCAACAGTCTTTTGTCACTATAAGTATGCAGTGATAGACATCTCAAAGATTCAGCTTAGTGAATATCTTGGCTTTTGAAAGTCTATCAAGTAATTCATTTATTAGAGATAGAGAATATCAGTTCTTGATGATGATTTGATTTAATTCTCAATAGTCTACACAAAGATGAAGTTCATCATCTTTTTTAAGAATAAAGAGAATCAGTGCATCAGTCAGACTACTGAACAGTTGTATTCATTCTTTATCTAATGCATTTTTTAAATATTCTCTTAGAGTGGCTAACTCAGTTTCAGAGAGATTGTATATCAGCATAAATGAAGATTGCATATCAAACTCAAGATCTATACAGTATTTCATCTCTTCTGATCTTTTCATGCTTATAGCAGCTTCTTCTGAGAAGATATGTGTGTATGACATGATATAATCAGATAGATCAGTCAGCAAGTCTGAATATGCAGCTGAAAATATATATAAAGCATGTTTTGAGTCTTTTGAATATTCTGTAGATAATACTACAAGCATTTCTACTCTAGCTTCTGTGAAAATTTCAGCTAAGACATCTTGTTCAGAAATAATTTGAGATTGTTGTTCATCTTCAGAGCTTCTAAAGAAGAATTGTTCATCTGATCAATCTATAAGAGAATTTGTTTGTTTTAATCAAAGAAATTTTAATACAAGATTGTAGTTCTTTATCTTCATTGCATGAAAGAAATGAGATGTCTGCTGTGTATTACTCTTGTGATCAGTGACAGTAGTTGCAATGTTATACTCTTCAAAGAAGCACATTATGCATTCATCAATTGACTTGATTACTTTGATTTTACAGTGAGCAATTTCTAGATTGTGATTCTTTGTTCAAAATTCATTGATATAGTTCACTTCTGATTCAGAGTCTACTAGCACAAGCACTTTTTGCAGACTCTTAGATGTAGTGAGTTTCACTGTAACAGTGAAGTTTAAGATATTTTTGCATTGACTTTTTATGCTTATGACTGTCATTACAAGCTGAATGATGCATCTTAAGCATTTTTTGAGTTCTTTGAGTTTTTTGTGTCTTTCATATCAGATTTTGAGTCAGACTTGGCATTTTTGAATTTGTCTTTGAGTTGTTTGAAATACAAATCAATGGTATGTTCTGGTTGCTTGCAATAACAGCAATATTTTGATCAGATGAAGTCATTGAATTTTGTAGTATCATTTCATCTGTGTTTGTTTTGTGATCTATTATCAGCATTATTTCTGTTGTTAAAGCTTTGAGTGAGGTTTTTGAAATTTGACTTCTCTTTAAGCTTCTTTCATCTCTCTGACAGATTCAATTCTGTCATTGCAAGTTTATATAGAGTGGCATCATAGCTTAACTCTTTCAATTTGATTGTATATTTGTTGAATTCTCAGCAAATGAAAGATAGAACTTTCATATAGAGATGTGATTTTCAATGATATTCACTATAAAAATATTACAGATATTCTTCAATTGATTGTAAATGTGAAGCAAATTGTTGAACTGTCTGATCTTCTTGTTGCTCTGTTTTTCAGTACTGTCTATCAGCATCTCAGAAACTTTTATCTGGATCAGTGATTTGACATTGCATTCAACTAACAAATTCTTCCCATGATGGCAAAGTTCATATATTGTGTGTATATTGATATCAATATTGTTGCATCTCAACATTGAAATGAGTAACAGCTTCAATGATCTTTCAATGATCATATTCATTGTAGTAATCAAGATCACTGATATGAAAAGTGATAGCAGCTGTAACAAAGTTTTTGAATTCTTTCATGCTTTGATCTCAGAACTTTTTCATATCTTTTCAAAAAAAGTGATCACTCATACTGAAATCTCAAAGTTCTAATTGTCAAAATGATATCTGACTACATCTCTCACTGACAGTAGTTACAGCACTTTTCACTAAGATGTTGAGCATTTGTAGTGTAGCTTTCAGTGATCTGAGAATATTTGTGATGTTATCACAGTTATCATTCACACTAGTTGTATCTCTATCATGATTTGAATGTGCTTTTAGTGTATTTCAGATGACTGGAATTGTTTTATTCAATTTCTGCAGTAAAGTGTTATACTGATATTGAAGTTCTCACAGTTCTTTCTCAGTCTGTAATTTTTTGATTCTTCTGATCACAGCTATCTTCTTAGTTTCAATTACACTGAAATCTTCAGAGAAGATATTCTCTTCTGAACTATATTCAGAGTCTGATTTCATAGAGAAAAATGATGCTTGTTGTACACTTTGTTTGTTTGTTTGTTTGTCTTGGTTTAACATCCCGGAGAAAACACGGGCAGCGCCTGTGTTTCAGAAGCCTTTCAAAGGGCATGGAGACATGCTACACTGGAGAGATTTCTATGTACACAGAGAGAAAGAAAACAGAATTCAGGTGGCAACTCTTGAGAAGACTCAGCTCATTGAAAAGGGTTTTACTGAGCTGTGCATCCACTTCTGACCCAATGTATAGCCATTCATGGTGGGGCTATAGTGTGGTTTCTGAGAGAAACTGCTGCTGCTGTGTCTGAAAGGCTTTACAGTGAATGGAGAGAGATAACTCTCTCAGTTGATCTGAGAACTGTCTGTGCTTCTAACAGCAGAGAAAAGACAGATGAGATAGACAAAAGAAAAGAGGAAAAGTGAGTGTTCTGAAAAGAAAAATAAAGAAAAGAGTGAAGAAAAGACTGTGCCCCCTGTGGCACCTTGTAGTCATGTGACTCAGCACAAACTCAGGGGGAGAGAGAGGAGAGAGCACTGAAGAAGATTATGAGAGGAAAGAAGTGAAGAGAGATAGAGAGAGCAGTGAGAAGAGAGAAGAAGAGTGCATGTCTGCAGCTGAGAGTATGTCAACTGAATCAGCATACAGACTGTACTGATTACACCACAGCTAGTTGAAACAGATGAGCTCATCATGCTGATTTAATCATTTGCATCAGTTGAACTGATTGAACTGATTGAACTGATTGTATCAATTGTATCAATTGTACCATTTGTACTGATTGAACTGATTGAACTGATTGTACTGATTGAACTGATTGAATTGATTGTATCATTTGTATCAATTGAACTGATTGAGCTGATTGTATCAATTGAACTGATTGTACTGTTTGTACTGATTGTATCAGTTGAATCTATTGTACTGGTTGAATCTGTTGTATCAGATGTTGTGCTATCTGTACTGTCTGTATAGGCTTGAAACTGCTGTGGGGGGCTGTCAGATGATGTGTGCTCAAACAGCTGTGTTATCTTATGCAGTATTGTGTGTAGAACTGTGTGTGGTCAAGCAGCTCTACAAAGTCTGTAGGGGTCAGAGACTCTAGATAGACAACAGCTGTTGCTCAGTTGTGTGGCTGTGCTGCTGATCTCTTGAGTCAGTGAGAAAAGTGTTTCTGTGAATATTGACAGAGCATCAAATGTTCTGAGCTCTTGTTGTGTCCACAGACACAGGTGAGCCTCACATCTGCATGCTGGAAGCATCTGTGGTATCAGAAAAAGTCCCCATAAGAGGAGTGGAGTATGAGTCAGTGGTGGAGAGCATGCCACAGCATAGTGAGCTCTGGAGGGGTCTTCACTTGATATTCCACAGTCAGTCTGCTGAATCTCCAGCTCTGATATCAGTCAGAGAGCTTTTCACAGACTCTGTTCCATCACTCTTATTCTGTCTCTTGACTGAGCTGCTTGGCCACTGTGCGGACCCCACTGACTGTGGGCATGGTCTTGAATTCATAGACTGAGACTGTAGTAGATGAGACTGTCTGTTTAGTCAGATGATCTGCTTTCTCATTGTCCTCTATTCCCATATGCTCAGAGGCTCATTTCAAGCCCACATTATGTTGTCTGAGGAGCTTGTGGCAGTGGCTGTAGACTCAGTTCAAGGAGGCTGCTGCACTGCTCTGTATGTTTCAGATGACTGAGGTGTTGTCAAGGCAGAGTCAGATCTGAGAATTGATGCTGTCATCTGTGGCACAGAGTAGAAGCTTCACCACACACTTCAATGCACAGCAGATGCCAACTGTCTCAGTGTTGAAGATATGTGATATAGAGCTCAGTGCAGCTGAGAAGCTAGTCAGCTGTTTGTTTCTCTGATAGACTATGAAGTTATAGTCAATCTGTCTGCTGTTATCAAGAATCTGTTCTGATTCATCTGAGAAAATACATAGATCTGTTGAAGGTTGGCTTCTTCATCATTTCTTAAATATCTGAGCAGTATTTTTTTTATCTACACCCTCTGTGGGGTCTGTTCTGCATCTCTCTGAGTAGTGTGGGATGGTAAGTGTGGATCTATTGACTGCAGGCAGCAGCACTCTCAACCTCTGAATCTTGGTCTTTGAGTGCTGCCAGATTCCAGCTCCTCTTCCATGTGTGATCATTGAGGGAGCTATTTGTGAAGTCAGTGAGTGCCTCTCATCCATCATCTGAAGCCTTGTTGTGAAATGCATTTTGGCCTCCTTCAGAGCTACCATTGCTGATGGGAGTCCAGCATTCTGATATAGAGTTGTGATGAATGTTGTATGGAAAACTGAAAGGACTTCTCTGGCTGTCATGATAAGCATCTTCTCAACTGTCCTCACATGTCATTTCAGATGGAAGCTGACCTCCCCACTTCTGCTCATGTATCTTGCTGGCTGTGTGTGGCTGCTGTATCAGGTCTCTGTGTCATAGAGCAGTGAGAGAATCACACAGATAGTGATCACCTTCTGCAGAGCATCTGCTGAGAGCTCATCTCTGATCTTTTCTAGACTTTGAATGTGCTGAGTCACAGTTCTTGTCTTCTTTGTCTGAGCAGAGACATGTGATCTTCAGATGAGTCTTCTGTCAAAATGTACACTCAGTCAGTGAAGTACTGGCTTCTGTTTAGCTGAGACAGTGACAGAGTGTATGATCAGATCCTCTGATACAATCACTGATAGTGCTTCATTGTATTGCTTTCTTGTGAGATGAATCATCTCAAGTTTTTCTGATGCAAAGACCATCTTGTTTGTCTCCTCTCATCTCAGAATACTCTGTATATCATGGCTGAGAAGAGTAGCATTGCTGTCAAGTGAGTGTGTAGCCTGTCAAGTATTCAGATCATCTGCATAGTCAAAATGCAATTCTGAGTTCTGCCACAGCAGCTCTGTCAGATACAGAAGAAACAGTATTGATGATAGAGAAGATCTCTGTGATGTGCCACATTGCATCTGATGTGCTGCTGTGGTGATCCTCTCCAGTTGAATCTGGACTCTGTGTTTGATGAGAAAGCTGTCAATGAGTTGTAGCAGCTTGTGCAGTCATCTCTGTTGTGTCATCTGCTGAAGCAGCTGTCTGCACAGCACAGCATCAAAGACACTCTGCACATCCATTGTGATCATGGATATCTTCTTGTTTTGTGCGAAGGCTGCCTTCATCTCATGAGTGAAAGCAGCTATCAGATTCATTGTTGATCATCTGAGCAGTGTCTCTCTATGCTGTGAGCTGACTACACCATGAATGAGTGCTGTGTACATCAGTTGTCTTGCAACAATGCATTCCAGCCTCTTGAAGATTACTGAGAGAAGGACAATGAATCTTCAGAAGTGAACTGAGCTTCTGTCTCTCTTATCTATCTTGAATATCATTGTCATCTCTGCCAGCTTTCAGATTTGTGAGAAGTGGCAGAGTCAGAGGCAGCAGTTGTATAGCTGCTGTACAAAGAAAGACACATACTGTCAGTATATCTTGAGCAGCTGCACTGTGATTTCATCTGTGTCTGAAGAGGTACTCTGTACTTCAATGATGTTGTGCTCTACCTTCTTCATCTCAACTCAGGGATCCCAGAGCAGGTTTCTCATGCTGCTTCAGTGCTCATCATTCAATGAAT
The DNA here is from genome assembly GCA_017607445.1 of Histoplasma ohiense. Taxonomy (NCBI): domain Eukaryota; kingdom Fungi; phylum Ascomycota; class Eurotiomycetes; order Onygenales; family Ajellomycetaceae; genus Histoplasma; species Histoplasma ohiense. The sequence goes on from JAEVHH010000001.1 coordinate 7,123,856, forward strand.
TGTATTCCAGATTATTGACTGAGTTGTATTGCTTCAGAATAGTTCACTGAAGTGTCTCAGCTTTGACAGCTGTCTCTTCTATGATCTGATCCTCAACCATCAGAGAAGGTGCTCTGAGATTGAGTTTCAGTTCATGCCATGCTATCATCTGGTACAGATTCCTGCCATCTCTGACTTCATTGATCATCTGTCTTCAGTATGCATGCTTGGTCTTGCACACTGTGTCTTTGAACTGGTGCTTTGTGGTCTCTGTCTGGTGAGTGATGAGCTTTCAATGTGCTCTTTGGCAGTCTGCTGTTCATCAGAGAGCTGTAGTCTGTTCTTGTTGCACTGACTTGCTGACTGTCTGAGCTGCAGTCAGAAGATTCTGAGTGAAGTGTTGGATCAGATTATCAAGCTGTGCTGCATTCTCAACTCTATCTGAGCAGAATATATTCATCATGAGATCTCTGACAAGATCTGTAAAGAGCTTCAGCTGGGAGTCTGTGATCTTGATCTGAGCTCTGCTCTGCTGTGTCTGGGGTGTTGTTGACAGCATAGTAATCATAGACTGATGGTCTGAGCTGCAGTGTAAATCTCAGTGCACTGAAGTGGAAGCAAAGATCACATTGAAGAAGATGAGATCAATCACATGATCTGCTGTATGAGTTGAAATGTCTATCTCTCTCACAAAGTTCATTCTGTGTTCACTGGCTCACTGGACAAGCTCCCCTCCTCAGTGCAGATTCACTGCCTCTGATTCAAAGGCATCATGTTGTACATTGAAATCCCCATCTACTAGACAGTGGGCTGGTGGACTCAAATTGATCAGATAGTTCATGACTGTGTCTGTCTCAGACTGTCTGTACACATTGAGAATGTGGCAGTCATTGACACTGACTCACAGTAGATCTCTGTTTTGCACAGATTGATGTTACTATGTTCTTATCTTTGAACCCTTGTGTATGTATGTCATGATCCAGGGCCTCTCCTCCTCTTGCTGCTTCAGATTAGTGTCATTCTAGTGGTCTATGAATGCAAAGCACTCATATGCTGGGTGATTAGAAGTCTTGATGTCAGAGTGTGTGTAAGGCTTCTGTATACAGATCACTTCACAACTCTGCTTGAAAGCAAGCTGTAGAGCTGCTGTGTGACAGAGGACTGCTCTGACTGTATTTGCTCAAAAGATCTGCAGAGGGTGATTTTCCTGCTGATTGTTTCTGCAGCATCAGCTGTATCACTGATGTTGATGTTCTAGTATGAGAAGTCACTTGATGAGCTGCTGTCAAAGTTCATCTGTGGGATGAGATTGAAGGATTTCAGATCTGTTGTCTGTATGCTGAGGCTAGACTGCTCTTTGACTGCTTGACTATACTGCTGCTCTGCTGTGTGGACTGAGTGTTACCTGATGTGAGTCATCTGTCAGATGATATTCTCTTCACTGATGGAGCTCTGAGTAGCTGTCTGCTTGCAGGGTGCTAGTCTGGTGAGCTGTGTTGACTGAGTTGATTGAGTGGATAGTGTAGATACCACCACTGTAATCATTGATGCTGGCTGTGCTGATGATGATTGCTGCTTCTGAGCATCTCTGTGGCATCTGTTATCAAGACAGTGGACAGCTGCTAGCTTCTTTTGAGTTAGATGTCTGAGGACACTGTTCACATGTCTGGGTGCAGCAGGGCAGTGCTGATGTTCAGCTGAGTAGAGTTGACAGCAGTTGACACACTGTGATGCTCTCTTGCACTTCACATCTATTGATCTCTCATGCTGACTTGTGGGCTTGCTGCAGTTGAAGCATCTCACCAGTCACACATACTTTGATGAATGGCAGTACCTCTGGCATTCTGGGTCATGTCTCACTGTCAGTGGCCTTTTCTCAATGAGTCTGGCCCTCTCACTGGCATTGAAGAGTGAGAAGTCTTTCACTGAGGTGAGGAAGAAGACAATTCATGTAATCTTCTCTGTTTTGAAATTCACTCCATGTTGTGAGGGTTGATAGCTCACTGATTTTATCTTTGTCTGAGTCAGAATCTCTCTCTCAATCATCTTGTCTGTGAGAATTCTTGTCTCTTCCCAGTTCTGGATGAATTCTGGAACTTCTGAAACAGTATAATTGTATCACCACTCTGGTAGCTGGATCTCTGTGGTGTCAAGAACTTCACAGAGAGTAGTCACTGTCTTCTCAGTGATCAGAGCATTGTGTATACCTCTGTTGTTTGATGTGATCACTCAATCTGTTCTGATGAACTTCATCTTCAGCACATTAGCCACATTCTCCATTCTCTGAATGTTTGCAATGATCGCCTGCTGCACAGCATATGGCTGCAGCTGAGTGACTCATTTCTCTGACTGAAGAATGATGAGGATTTGTGGATTCTTCTACTGCTTTGTGTTCTCTGTGAGGCTTCTTGACTGACTGGTGTTCTTGAGCTGCAGGCCAGCTCCACTAGCTCTGCCAGCTGAGAAAGCTGCAGTCTTGACAGAGATAGCTTCAGAGAGGGCAGAATTTTTCTCCTTCTGTGTGATGTCTGCTCAGATAGTCAGCTCCCTTGCAGTTGTCTTTGCTGAATTTGACTGTGGATGAGTGTTCAGAGCAGCACTCTCTCTTAGAGTTGATGCTGCACTCAGATCTGCTGTCACATATGTGATGAATCTTTCACAGAAGACTTGAGCAAAGTTCTGACTGGCTGACTGCTTCTCCTTCTCAACTCAGCTGTTCAGAGTCTTTGTCAATCTGATGAGAGTCTTCTGCTGCAGATTCTGTTGCTGTTGAGCCTCCTCAAGCTGCTTCTGTAGCTGAGAGATGGCTGTGGAGATGCTGTCACTGACTTCTTTGAGAACTGAAGAAGACATTGTAACAGTCTTTCTCTGCCTCTTGTCAGTCTTTTCAGTAACAAAATTGACTGGTGACTCCAGCTCCAGTGGCCTGGTGTAGGCCGTGTTGATGTTCTTGGGTGGATGGAAGGGCATTGAGGGCTCCATGACCACTCAACCTGTGCAGTACACACACGTAGAGTAATTGCAGAGGGTGTGTGATGATGTTGAACAGATTGAAGGGTTAAAATTATATGAAAAACAGTTAGAAAATGGAAAAATTCAAATGTACCCCTACGTTTGTGGGTAGTTGTAAGGATGTTGTTGTACACTTTCAGTGACAGAAGTGCACATTTCATGATTTTCTTTCATAATATTTGTTACTTCAGATTTGACAGTAGCATAAATACAGTGGATACTGCAGATAGAGGCTATAACTATTACTCAACAGACTGTCTCTCAAAGATTGAGCAATTAGAAACTGTGAGATGTAGTGACAGTGTGAAGAGTAACAGTAGAAGATAGTTTATAGCATAGCAGAGATAATAGTAATATATTGTAAAGTGTAGTATAGTAGTATAACATAGTGTAGTTAATTGCTAAGAAAGAAAAGAAAGAGAAAGAAGATGTGTGAAATACATACATCAATATATATATACATATAGAAATAGCAGTAGTGAGAGTATAATGAATAGCAGTAGCAAGAGTATAATGAAAAGAGATAAGAATAAGCAAAGATAATAAGGAAATAATAAACAAGTGCATTACAATCAATCACACAGTATATATTATGAACTTCATATATTACAATAAAAAGCTCTGAGAATCAGATCTTTGAAGAAGAAAAATAATTGTAATAGATGCAACAGAGATATCTATATTAGAAAATAGTTATATAATAATAGAAGAATATAGAACACATCAGAATTAATGAGAATGAATATAGTATATAATTTTATAGACAGTTATAAAGTATGATGATCATCTATATAATACTCACTGATATCTGTAGATATTAGAACATCAGTGATTAGTTTTAAATAATAGAGATTGCTATTTTCTTAACATTCTACATATATACTTCACACTACTCTCATAATTATACCTACAATCATCTCTTATAGAAGTATATATATAGAATATTAAGAAGATAGCAATCTCTATTATTCAAAGCTAATCACTGATCTTCTAATATCTACAGATATCAGTAAGTATTATATAAATAATTATTATACTCTACAGTCATCTATAATACTGTGTGTTATATTCATTCTCATTAATTCTGATGTATTCTGTGTTCTTCTATTGTCATATAGCTATTTTCTAATATAGATATCTTCATTGTATCTATTACAATGAATGTAGACAAACTGATGAGCTGCTGAGACTGCTGAAAATCAGATACAAATGAATTGACAAACTGTTGAAAATAAAATAAAAATAGATTAATAGATGATATAAATTGTTGAATTTTTAGAATCTACTGAACTTACTAAATTTATTCTGTATTATTATTAACTATAATTTTGTAATGCACTCACTTGTTTATTATTTCCTTATTATCTTCGCTTATTCTTATCTCTTTCCATTATACTCTCGCTACCGCTATTTCTATATATATATATATATTGATGTATGTATTTTGCACATCTTCTTTCTCTTTCTTTTCTTTCTTAGTGATTAGCTACACTATGTTACACTACTATATTACACTCTACAATATATTACTATTATCTTCACTATGCTATAAACTATCTTCTACTGTTACTCTTCACACTGTTACTACATCTCACAGTTTCTAATCACTCAATCTTTGAGAGATGATCTGTTGAATAATAGTCATGATCTTTATTCACAGTATCTGCTATACTTGTGCTACCACTGAATCTGAAGCAGCAAATATTATGAAAGAAAACCACAAAATATACACTTCTGTCACTGAAAGTGTGCAACAAGCATCATCTTTCTCTATGAAATCAGATTTTGAATATAGTTCAGAAGAGAATATTTTCTCTGAAGATTTCAGTGCAATTGAGACTGAGAAAATAGTTATGATCAGAAGAATCAAAAAATTACAGACTGAGAAAGAATTGTGAGAACTTCAACATCAGTGTGACACTTTACTACAAGAATTGAATGAAACAATTTCAGTCATCTGAAATATACTAGAAGCACATTCAAATTATAGTAGAGATACAATTAGTGTGAATGATAACTGTGATAATATCACAAATATTCTCAGATCATTGAAAGTTACATTACAAGCATTCAACATCTTAGTGAAAAGTGCTGTGACTACTGTCAGTGAGAGATGTAGTTGAGTATCACTTTGGCAATTAGAACTTCAAAATCTCAACATGAGTGATCACTCTTCTTGAAGAGATGTGGAAAAGTTCTGAGATCAAAGTATGAAAGAATTCAAAAACTTTGTTACAGCTGCTATTGTCTTTCATATCAGTGATCTTGATTACTACAATGAATACAATTATCAAAAGATCATTGAAGCTGTTACTCATTTCAATATCAAGATGCAACAATGTTGATATCAATATACACATGATATATAAACTTTGCCATCATGAGAAGAATTTGTTAGTTGAATGCAATGTCAAATCACTAATTCAGATAGAAGTTTTCAAGATATCAATAAACAGTACTGAAAAACAGAGTAACAAGAAGATCAGACAGTTCAATAATTTGCTTCATACTTACAATCAATTGAAGAGCATCTGCAGCATTCTTATAGCAAATATCATCAGAAATCACATCTCTATATGAAAGTTCTATCTTTCATTCACTGAGAATTCAATAAATATGCAATCAAATTGGAAGAGTTAAGCTATGATGTCACTCTACATAAACTTGCAATGACAGAATCAAATCTGTCAGAGAGATGAAAGAAGTTTAAAGAGAAGTCAAATTTCAAAAACCTCATTCAAAGTTTTAACAACAGAAATAATGCTGATAATAGATCACAAAACAAACACAGATGAAATGACACTACAAAGTCTGATGACTCCACTCAATCAAAATATTGCTGTTATTGCAAGTGATCAGAACATACCATCAATTCATGTTTCAAACAACTCAAAGATGAATTCAAAAATGCCAAGTCTGACTTGAAACTCAATACAAAAGATATGAAGAACTCAAAGAACTCAAAAAACATTTAAAATACATCATTCAACTTACAATGACAGTCATAAGCATAGAAAGTCAATACAAAAACACTTTAAACTTCACTGTCACAGTGAAACTCACTACATCTAAGAGTCTGCAAAAAGTACTTGTGCTAGTAGATTCTGAGTCAGAAGTGAACTGTGTTGATGAATTTTGAGCAAAGAATCACAATCTAAAAGCTACTCACTGCAAAATCAAAATAATCAAATCAATTGATAGATGTATAATATGCTTCTTTGAAGAGTATAACATTGCAACTACTGTCACTGATCACAAAAATAATACACAGCAGACATCTCATTTCTTTCATATAATGAAGATGAAGAACTACAGTCTTGTATTAGAATTTTCTTGATTAAGATAAATAAATTCTTTTATAGATTGATCAGATGAACAATTCTTCTTTAGAAGCTCTGAAGATGAACAACAGTCTCAAATTATTTCTGAACAAGATGTTCTAGCTGAAGTTCTTATATAAGCTAGAGTAGAAATACTTGTAGTATTATCTACAGAATATTCAAAAGACTCAAAATATGCTTCATATATATTCTTGACTGTGTATTTGAACTTGCTGATCAGTCTATCTGATTATGTCATGCCATACACACATATCTTCTCAGAAGAAGCTGCTATAAGCATGAAAAGATCAGAAGAGATGAAACACTGTATAGATTTTAAGTCTGATACACAATCTTCATTTATGCTGATATACAATCTCTCTGAAACTGAGTTAGCTGCTCTAAGAGAATATTTAAAAAATGTATTAGATAAAGAATGAATACAACTGTTCAGTAGCTCAGCTGATGCACTGATTCTCTTTGTTCTCAAAAAAGACAGTAGACTCTATCTTTGTGTAGACTATTGAGAATTAAATCAAATCATCATCAAGAACTGATATCCTCTATCTCTAATAAGTGAATTACTTGATAGACTTTCAAAAGCCAAGATATTCACTAAGCTGAATCTTCAAAATATCTATCACTGCATACTTATAGTGACAAAAGACTGTTGGAAGACAGTCTTTAGAATGAGATATGAACATTTTGAATATGTAGTTATACCATTTGAACTAGCTAATGCTTCAGCAACATTTCAAGCATACATTAACAATGTCTTGTCTGATTTGTTGGATATATATTGTGTTGTCTATTTGGACAACATTCTCATATTCTTCAATTCAAAGCAGAAATATAAAGTGCATGTTACTAAGATGCTAGAACATCTCAAATGTGTAAATCTATTTGCAAAACTCTCTAAGTGTGAATTTGAAGTGAACAAGATCTTGTTTCTGAGATTTGTTATAGATACAAATGATGTCAAGATGAAGTTAGACAGAGTCTTCACTATTGTGAAATGATCTATATCTAAATCAATTAAAGAGGTTCAATTCTTCTTGAGCTTTGCTAATTTCTATCAGTGATTTATTAAGTCTTTCTCCTCTATTGCAGCCCCATTATTTGAACTTACAAAAGAGAGCAAGAAGAGGGAAAGAAAAGTCACTTTTATATGAACAGAAGATACTCAAAGCACTTTCAATGAGCTCAAATCACACTTTATATATGCTCCTCTATTAGCTCATTTTGATTCAGCTCAATGTATTCAGATTGAATTTAATATATTCACTTTTGCAATTGCTGCTATTCTGTCACAGTTGCAGAATGATGAGCACTGGCATTCAGTTGCCTTCTGATCAAGAAAGTTGATTGATGTGGAAATGTGTTATGATACTTATGATAAAGAACTCTTGACTATTGTAGCAGCATTTAAAAATTGAAGACATTATCTGAAGAGAAGTCAGTATTTAATTCAAGTCTGATCTGATCATATCAATCTGCAGTACTTTATGATGACTAAGAAACTGAACAGACATCAGATCAGATGAGTGAAAGCTTTATCTACTTATGATTTTGTATTACTGTATCACTCTGAATCAAAGAATTCAGCTGATGAGCTCAGTCATCACACAGACTACAGTGAGATCTATAATGATCAAACTATATTATCTACTCTGCAACAGAAGCTGAAACATGAAGTTAGACTAGACTGAAAAACTGATACTTCTTTTCAAAATGATATTTCTTCTAATATAGTCTGTGCATGAATCTCTAATGAGCAAAATGCTTCTTTTAATGAGTTAAAAGTGCTTCATATGTTGATATCTTTTATCTCTTGTGTAAACTCTTTCTCTCTGTTGTGCATTGAGCAATATATGCTCTGGATTGCAGTCAATAAGGCTATTTTTGAGGACTCAGTATATACAGAAATATCTGAATCCTTCATCTTATTTCTGAATAAAGCACAGAAGATTGATTCTTTTACTGCTGAGTAAAGAGAGAAGATAAAAGAGAAGAATATAACTGTTGCTGAAAATATACTATAGACAATTTCTGAGAATGATATATTACATACTAATAATTGTGTGTATGTCTCTCAACAAAAGACATTCATTGATGAAATTATCAGTGCAAACCATGATGATCCACAGAGGGGTCACTTTGATATAAAAAAGTTCATAGACAGCATTCAGAACAAATACTATTGACATAGATTAGTCAGAGATATCAAAGATTATATATTCACTTATAATACTTATCAAAAAGTAAAGTCAAAACAGTATAGACAATATGAAGAATTGAATACAATTCTCTTATCATCAAATTCTTTTGAGTTCATTACTATAAATTTTATTACAGACTTATCAGCCTCTACATTTCTCCATCAAATCTATGATGCAATTTTAGTGATTGTGAATATATATATCAAGTTTACAATCTATATTCCTTGCATCAAAAACATTACAGCTGATGAACTAGCAGAAATCATTTATATCAAGTTCTATACAATTTACAGAGTACTCAAAAACCATATATCTGATTGAGAGTTGCTGTTTACAAGTCATTATTGATTCATCTTTTGTTATATGCTAGATGCACATCAGAAACTTTCAACAGTCTTTCATTCTCAAACAGATGATCAAACAGAATGATAAAATCAAATCTTGAAACATTATCTCTGATGCTTTATCAACTATCATCAAGATGACTGAGCACACTGGCTACTGCTAGTGCAGTTTGTTTACAATATCTCTCAATATATCTCTACTGAAATGACACTCACAGAAGTCTTAATGAGATATTGATCTGATTTGAAAATTAATATCAGCAAACCACCACAACTGGTCACCATACATGCTGCTAGTCACACAAAATATATCAAGAAAACACATCATAAGCTCATCAAGAATCTACAAAAAATGTGACAAGCACAGAAAATCTATTACAATGCAAAACATAAATCTCAACAATTTAAAATAGATGATTATATTATACTCAATGCAAAAAATCTCCAATTGCTGTGCTCAGTTCACAAACTTGATCATAAATATATTGAATTCTTCAAGATTCTGAATATCATCAGAAAACAAGCATACAAACTAGAACTGTCATCTTCATATAGAAGCATTCATTCTGTATTCCATATATTTTTATTGAAGTCATACAATCACAAGAATGAAGCTCTATCAGAATCAGAATCAGAACTTATCAACAAAGAAGAAGAATATCAAATTGAAGAAATTCTTGAAAAACAACAATGAAAAAACAAATCTTCAGAATATCTTATGAGATGAATAGATTGAGATTCTAGTGATGATATATGAGAACTGAAAGAAAACATATTGAACACTCAGACATTTGAAATCTTTCTCAAACAAGAAAATGAACAACAAATACAAAATCAACATACTCTCAAATATCAAAAGCACAAACATCAAGTTGAAAGACATCAGAAGTGCAAATCTTAAATTAAAAAACACTAGAAGTACAAATCTCACTCAAACTTCAATCAAATGCATTTTTTTTTTAGAAAGATTTTATCAGAGAAAAGAGAAAAAGAAAAAAATTCAATTTGAGTATAATAAATACAAAAAATAAAAAATACAAGCAAGGAAAAGACAAAGGAAATAGATTCTAAAAAAAGTCTAAAGACTCTCAGTTCACTCACTCTTATCTCAATCTCTTTCATCTCTCACTCTCTCTCTGTCATTCTCTTTTTATACTGCCTTCAGTACTTGTTAAGCATCAGATTTTATTTCAGATGTAAAGACACTGATAAATATCTCTTCCACAGAACATTTACTTTCTTCTCTCTATTCTCTTTCATCAATCTCTTCATTCACTGACACATTCACTGAAGGAAGATCTCTCCTCTCATAATCTTCTTTCACATTTTTATATTATGAGACTCATATCTCTCATATTCTGCTGTCTTTACTGTTGAAGTCTTCACAATCTTTTCTGTTGACTCTTCAGTCAACTTCTTCAATCTCTCTTCAGTCAACTTCTCTTCAGCTGACTTCTTTATTACAGAGTTCTCAAAGTTCATCATTCTCAAAATTCTTTTCTTTATATTCTTCTCTTTCTCTAACATCTCTGCTCTGAAAAGATCAGATATAATTATGATTTTCAAAATCTACATCTCTGCAGACTCAGCTGCTGCTCAGTGCTGAGATTATAGAGTATTCATCTCTACTCTGCTCTGAGTGAACAGCATCATCAGATGAGATGCATTCAATCATTTTATCAAATAATGAAAATGACTTTTGTGATTGACTATATTCTCTCTGACTGCCACCCCCACAAAAATAAATGCTCACCCATGTATGATGCATCTCAGAAGAGGTGTATCACATATCTAGCATCATTATCAATATATCAACATTGCTAAGAACAAGAATTAAAGAGAATTACTCACAGATTTGCAGAATTTCTCTGCAGAGGCACAAGTCTCACAATACTTTCAGATATTTGATTTCAACACACATCAAAAATCAATATCTTCAAGTCTAGAGACACAATGTTTGCATGAAATCTGACTGTTGTGCATCACATGATTAGAGCTAAACCTAGAGCAATATAACAAGTGAACAGTGAATGATGCTATACAGAAACAAGCTAGTAGCACACATGACCACACTAATAACACCACTGACAAAAAACACCAGCAATAATACACAATAAATATCAGTGAGAAAACAACTTACTTAAAATCAGAATATCTGAGAGAGCTCATTTCAAAAAAAGAGAAGAGAAAGAGAGAGAGAATTGATGAAAATTTAAAAAAATTTTTTATTGAAGATGAAAAATTACAGCAGAAAGACAAGAAGCTTTGATGATGATTAAGTTAAAAAAGAAGAGAAATCTTCAAAATGAAAGAAATTCTTTTTGCTTCTCTGTATACAATCTCTAGCAATCAAAGAATCCACCAATTTCATCTCATTAGAAAATCAATAATAATGCATATACAAGCTATCTAGAGGATGCAATTGATATACTGCTATTAATAAATGGAACTTACAATATGAAAATGCAATTATCTACTAGCAAGCAATCTATACAATCACTGAGAGCAGCTCTTATAAAAAAGAGAGGCAATTATAATACACTCACTTGTTTATTATTTTCTTATTATCTTCACTTATTCTTATCTCTTTTCATTATACTCTCACTACTGCTATTTTTATATGTATATATATATTGATGTATGTATTTCACACATCTTCTTTCTCTTTCTTTTCTTTCTTAGCAATTAGCTATGCTATGTTATGCTACTATATTACACTCTACAATATATTACTATTATCTCCACTATGCTATAAACTATCTTCTACTGTTACTCTTCACACTGTCACTACACCTCACAAATTTCATCATTTCTGAGTTATTTTTCTTCATTTTTTGATGATTCTCTACTTATATTCAGTCATTTTGACTGCTTTGATTGTATTACAGATGTTTTGAGAATTGATAGATGTAAATTATTGTATTTCAGTTGTTTACTATTTGATTGTAATCACTATATTCTCTATATAAGCTGTCTGATATTTAATTACATCTCATTTAATGCTTCTACATTAACTCTACAACACTACTACAGTGTTATTCATCTTTTTCATCTATGTGATTGTTCTCTATTGACAGCTGTAGATTACATGGAATTCATGTATACAAGTCACATGTGGCTGTTGGATATCTCATTACATTCACCCGAGGGATTAAACGGCGCGTTTTCAAGCTGGATAAGCGAGCGCAAGCGAGCGCAAGCGAGCGATTGCGGCTTGTGACGTATTATGGAAGTCGACTGACCTTCATGTTGCCTCCTCCCGGTTAGTTCCGAGGCCGGATAAACCCAGCGCCGGAACCGTCCGGCCACCTCGAAATCATCTCATCCCAGCCTCCGCTGTCACATTTTAGAGCCATATCTTAACTTCACACGCCCGACATTCTTAGCATCCTTCATCTCTCATTCTTCCCTTCCTGCAGGCGCTGGCAGGGATCGGTAGGATCCGTCGCGGAGCATTTCAGATTTTCCGGCAAATTTGAAGCGGAGCTAACGCCGATCCAAAACGGCCCCTCCTCCTTCATCTCTTGACACCCGAACTGACTGCCCTTCTCCCTTCAGTTGGATACGATTTTATTGTTATATCCCGCGTCGACCATCTCGAATATCTGGCTCTTAATGCGTTGCTGTCGAATTCCTATGCTTTGCTCTCGAACTCCACCAACTCCAACCGGCGTGCAAATATAGCTCCCAACTCGCGTTCCTCCCCAGCATTTTGTCAATCAGGACAATAACAGTCCATTAAGAGGTTACATATAACTCTTCTTCAGGGGGTCGGTTGCCAGGGATTCCTCTGAACGGTTCTGGTAACTTTGGCCGAATCATGTTGTCATAAGAGCTCGTCAACCTCCAGCTAATAATATAACATTCGTCGATTTTCTCTGTCAGACCTCCCCCGCCGATTTTGGAACAGGAGGCTCATTTCTATCCGGTCACTGTGTGATGCGTTCGGATAGTTAGTGAAAGAGCAGCAGGTGTTAGGCACAAGGCCTCACTCCAATTATCATCCTCTTGGAACAAAGGTGGAAAAAAGGAAAAGGTCCTCTTGACTCGGTATCATAAGTTTGACATCATGTCTACCAATCGCCCATTTCTCGCCAATTTCCTGGCAGCTTTCAGGGCCCAATCTGCCTACAAGGCGTCGAAGCCGCCTTCGCCGGGGCCTTCAACAAACTCCCTCTCACAATCCCATGTGTCATCCTCCAATTCAGCATCCCAATCCTCCTCTTCACCACCCAATACGCGAACGGTAGCTGCAAAGGCAACACCCTCATCGTCAGCCTCCGCAGGCGGATGCACAAACAACAACCCGTCCTCGAGTTCCCCTTCCCAATCCACAACTGCAGCCGTTCAAGCCGCTGCCTCAGCAGGCCAACTACATTCTCACCGCCACCACAACCACCACCACCACCACCACCACCATCATCAGCAACATCTCAACACAAATCCCCATCCGCAGTCCCACGCCACCACGCCACCAGCAGGGCCGCTACCAATACCAATACCGTCCTCACACAATAGACATCGTCGGGGAAGCGACAGCAGCAGCGGGAGCGGAGGGTTCCACGATGCCTTGGGCGCCGAGAAGTGGTATGTGGGCGGGCGGACAGCTACGGGCGAAGAGCGGTTCTATCCGCTTGGTTTGGTAACTAAAGGGAGTCGACATCTAGGGCGGATTGGAAGTGTTGACCAGCTCAGTCTTTAAGGCGATATGGCGTATTAGTTTGGCCAGAGGGGAGTGGATAGGGTTGAGTGCGTGCGTGCGTGCATCTCCTAATTCGAAGTTAGCACGACGTACTGCAATTTTGCCCTATACATTGTTTATTACTATTCCCACCTAAAAAGTCCTTGATTATTCCGTACGAAACGCCATAACCAGCCCAGTTGACGAATTTATCCGTGGTGGCGATGTGGTGTGGTTTCCATGACGAAAACATGTATAGATGTCAAGATTTTTACACATGAACCTGCCTGTCTTTTTTGTATTTTGTTTTGCTTTTTGAAACAGCTGGTGAAAAGGTGGAAAGGAAATAACAGACGACTCCTACGAATATTTATAGTCAACGAAGGAGAAACCATTTGGTACGAAGGAAGAGAAGAATACAAAAGGAAAGTACCAAATCTGGATCAATATGAGATGACGGGTCGAATGTCCGACTATCCAGCAGGATAAGGACATGCGACAAAGTGTTGCGCCCGACCCATATTCCTACTCCTGAGGAGATTGCAGTATACTGCATTCGTCTCAAATATGTTTTTCCTATCGGGTTATGATTTCGCTTTGGAAAAAAAAAAAAAATGGGGGAAAAAAATGGGGGGGGGGGGGGGATGCTGAGCCATAAGGCAATTTCAGTCAGGTCTTCTCACGCCCACATAGGATGTCTTGTTCTCTTTTATTTTTTTTCTTGTCTTCCTTTTATCCTCTATTTCCGCCTCCCCTTCCCTCACCCCAAAATGTAGCATAAATACTCCTCTCTTCCTAAATACCTCCTTACTACATTCAATGCCAACGGGTATCGTTGCGCCTTTTCCTCATTTTCTCCTGTTCCTCTGCGCGAAAACCATTTTGTGAAATAAATCAAGTCATTCTCCTCTCCCTCTCCCTCTCCCCCCTTCTTTTTTTTTCAATCATATTTCGTTGTATAAAAGCCTCCAAAAGTATACATACATATAAACGCACACCAAGACCACCACCCAGTGTACATATATCCTATTTTATATCTTTTCCCTTTTCTTTATTTATTCAACCAGGCGCAGGCCATGTCTATGTCTTCGCAGGTATGCCCCGTTTATACGCATCATTGTATCCACATAAAACCAAAAAAGGGAGCCGGGGAGGTGGGGTGGGAGGGGGAGAGGGGAATACCAGACTGGACTGGGTGAGGAAGGGTGGTGAGGTGCTTTGTACAGTACAAACGAAATGCACTCGTTGATGATCCGGGCGGGTGACGATAGGTTCCGCAAGACAGTCGAGCTGGCTTTTGCTATTTTAGTTTTTTTTTTTTTTCTATCGTATAGGTGTATAGAAGGTATATCTATCTAAATTTGCTGCACATGCAACTTTATTTGAGTACATTGTCATAGCTAGGGTTGAGGAATATTTTTTTCCTCTACTAAAACTTTGGACGGATTTTTTTTTTTTTTTTTTTTTTTTTGGTTCTTTCTGATACAGTGAGGGCTGCGGGATGCCTCTTATCGCTCCAATCTGTCCCTATTGCCTATTTATTACTGCTGCTGATCAAAGATGGGTCATCGAATAGGAAGCATGGTAATATAAAACCAAGTTAAATAACTAACTCCTCTCTATACTCCGTAATCTAACAACAAAAATCGATAAATATAAATAAATATTTGGGAAGGGAAATAGCAATTGTCTTGGAAAAAAAAAAAAAAAAAGAGCTCTATATTATTACATAGATGCTAGTTACATCTACTTATTTTCATATCCTGAGACTTGATCGTTCCGCACTCATACAACACACAACAGGTACAGGGACGGGGACAGATACAGCACTTATAAATTCTGATCATGAAGAAGAAGCTATTGGGAGAAACACTTGGTTGATTTGGAAAAAAAAAAAAAAAAAAAAAAAAAACTCCTTTTATTGTTGCCCCTCGGTCCTTTTCTATATACGTATATTTTACAATTAGGAGCAGCCAAACATTGAAGTCGAAAAGGAAATTTCCGCGAGATGGTTTAGAAGGGCTAGAAAAGGAGAGTCAAAGTACGTCAAGTCAGCGCTCAACTCCAAAATATATAGAGAGCAACCCCATATCTGAACAGACCCTGAAATGATCGGGCGAATATGGGGGAATGGAAGGCTAAATAATGATCATGGGGTGCGCTAAGAGGCAACGGATGTCAGATGCACTAACGTTATCTTCAGGAGGGATACTCCGTTCCCAGTATCCGCCAATGACGGGGATGTTCATCAAGATATCCTTCCGGACGCGGGGGACCTCCCCGAAGAAGAAAACAGCAAAGATCCCGGCGGTGGCGCCGAAGGCCGAGGCGATCGTGCCGCTGCATTTTTCGTAAGAGGATAAGTCAGTTGTGTTACGATCGTATAATTGGAATAAGGGAGCTAGGGATATATATAGTGGGGTGTAAGAGAATGACAAGCCACTGCATAGGTAAAGACAACAGCAGGGAGCAGGAAGACGCGAACGGTGCGTGCATGTATAAGAAAAGGCTTACTATCGAGTAACGGTTTTTAGAGGAAAGCCGGCAAACTGAGGTTGTTTCTTGATTCTGTATGATAAACGCACCGCCCGTTAGCATTGTGGTCGCAAGAGAAACTTCTATCAATCAGCCCTGTACAGATATCATAAGAATCCATCCCGTATGGATGGAAGAAGTCCAATAGATCCGATAAATTATTCCTCCCGTGGCCATGGTGGTTTCATCACAATGTAGTGGTGTTAGGATGGATGTTAATTTATCCCTCTATTCCCCCTCCTGGAAGGGTCTTGGAAAGCCACAGACCAACGATTTCATCCCTCCCCTTGGAAAATATTGTCCGATATCAAGCCCGCTCCATCACCGCATAATCCGATATCCCCCGGGTTCTCCAGTGCATTTTCAGCCAGCTTCCGTGCACGATTCGATCTCCTCCAGAATTTCCAGCAGCAGGCCCACCCATGTCACAAAGATAGAAAAAAAAAAAACAAAACAAGAAAACGAAAGTAATCCTCACCTCGACGCAAAAGGGCTGAACTGGGCCGTAGCAGCCGCATTGGCCGAGCGAGCGGACGTAGGCAATACCTATTACCAAAGAGCCAGTAACGTTAGCCAATAGCTCCATTATGCCCCCTTCCATCCCTCTCCCAGAACTCTCAGTGTCATTTAGAAAAGTGCAAAAGAAAGAACGAAAAGGACACAAGCAGATAAAGAAAAATCCTAGCGATTTTCCAAAAATTCAAAAAATCTTTTTGCCTTCCCCCCTTTTCCCCCTCGTCCCCCTTTTCCACGTAATTTGATTAGACCACAACGACGACGAAGGAAATCGACAATGGGGATACCCGCGGTATGCGTTGGCATTTTCGATGTTAATTTGGATCCAGCAGCCAGCGCGGGGCAGCGCACACTGACCGACCCTAGCTCTCTTCAAGCCTTTGACATTCCGAATGCACGCAGTAATGTAGAATGGGGTCTTCTGCTAAAACTTGCCAATTGCAGAAAAAAAAAAAGAAAAATCATGCGCGATTCCTTCCATACGGATAGGCTTAACTCCACTCATGCCAGGTTGCGGTTCTCTCCATGCCAGCTTTATCTTCATCTTCATCTTCGTCGTCATCGTTCGTTCGTCGGAAACGGAAAGGAAATAAGTTCCTGCATCCCCACCGAAATCCCTTCCATCTCGCTCTCCTCCTTCACCCCGTTCGCCAGGAAAGGCAAACCAGCAGAAAAAACCCACACAAGCTCATCCCAGCACCAATAATCCCGATCCCAATCCGCCCATTCAATACCTCCCCCGAAAGTCTCACCACCTCAATTCGCTCAACATCCCGAGTCACACTATAAAAGAGAAAGGCCAAGTAAACACACAAACACAGACATACGTACCATCGTCAGAATGGAAAACAAAAAGTAATATGAGGAAGCAAAAAACGGGACAGAAGCCGGCCAACGAAAAGAGTCCCCAGGAAAGGAAAGGAAAGGGAAATAGGATGAATGGGTAATGAATTGGCTTTTCTTTTCTTCGTTCGTTCGTCGTCGTCGTCGTTTGTCGGGAGGAGCTTGTTGGCCCAATTGGCAGAGTCACGTGGATGAATTATTTAGATCACGTGGTATAAAATCCATTTTTCTCCGAAGCGAAGAACAAGCCTACTATCTACACCCCAGAGCACACTTGTTCAAAATCTACAAAAGGAAGAATGAAAAAAAAAAAAAAAGAAACCGGAAAAACAAGGGAGGATAGAACTCATATCTTGAAATGTACCTCTATATTCATTCTCATTTTTTATATACAGATGGTATAGTGATGAATAGTAACAATAGCCTAGGTGATATAATAGACAGGTGAAAGGACTAAGACACTGAACACTGAAAAAATGAATGAAAAAAATGACAAGACAGTGGGGGGTACTCCTTTTTTAATCAACCGATTGATTGATTGATTGATAGATCAGTCAGTCAGTCACAAAAGAACAAGAAAAAACAAAGAGCATAACCAGAGTAATCAAAAGAAATATAAAAAAAAGAGGCAGAAAAACCTTGTACAGTATGCATTTGAAGAGAAATATATCAGAAATGAAAGAGAGAAAAAGACACAAAATGCAAAGTGAAAAACAAAATATAAACCCAACCACCCAAACCCATTGAAAAGGTCACACACACACACACACACATATATATATATATATCTAAAGAAGAAAAAACTTTCCTTTTCACCATTTAGCCTTTTTCTGGTTCTCCCTTTATTTTTTAGTGGGGTAGATGTAGGCACACTTCCCATCTTCACATCTTCACATTTTGTTTTGATGTCTATTGTTTCCCCCCATTTCTTCTTTTGTCGATGTCCCTTGCTCATTTTGTTCTCGTCGCGGTAGATAGGTAGGCAGGTTAAGAGAAGGTTTATGAAGACAAAGAAATGGAGTCGGGCCGACATTGAAGTGGGGAATCCGGAGGAATATATATAGAGAGTAATAAAACACTCCTCTTGTTTTTGTTGGTTTTGTGTGTGTGTGTGTGTGTGTGTGTGTGTGTGTGTGTGTGTGTTTTCTTTTTTCTTTTTTGTTCTTGTTAAGATTGTTGTTGATATGCAAAGAGAAGCGAGCCAAAAATGAAGAAAAGAAAATGGAAACAAATCTGATGATGACAAAAGAACAGAACAGAGTGAAAAGGAAAAACAAAAAAAAAAAAAGGTGAAAGGAACATTTAGCAATGCATAAGACAAAGGGAACATGAAAAGATAAAAACCACCAAGCCCTCCCAAACCACCCAAAAACCACAAAGCAAAATAATGCAAAGGGATGGAATCCTTTATGGGTGTGAAAGAGAGTGAGCGAGAAAATCTTGTACAATCTCAAATGAAAAAGAAAGAAGAGAGAGCAAAGACACAAAAAGCAGGAAAAGATGAAGGGGTCAAGCAGACTATGTACGTATGCAATTTCTTTCTTTGCTGGGGGTTTTTTCTTGCCCTAGTTAAGAGGAAAAATGAAGACAGCCATTAACATCAACATAATCTGGTATATGTAGCTTTCCTCCTCTTCTTCCTCCTCCTCCTTTTCCTCCTTCATTCTCGTCCACATTTCTCCCCCTTTTCCGCGAAACAACTGTGTATATATGTATGTACGTGGGGATTTTTCTGAAGTGGAGGAGGAGCAAATCCCGATAACGAAAGAGCGGAGGGAGGGAAAAATGAATGAGCGAATGCAATAACTTTTGTTCTGAAGCAGAAAAATGAGCAAGAAAGAACAAGGAAGAATTTCTTTTTTAAGGAGGAAGTCCACTCCTATGAAAAAAATATCAAAAAACAAATAATCACAAAAAAATATAAAAAAAATGCTCCGGGTCTCCAAGTCTATAAATGCTAGATGTGTATTTGTGCGTGTCGTCCGATTTTTTGCCAGGAAATGAGATGTTGTGGAGGTCGCACCCCCGCGCCCAGCGCTCTTGGATTGGTGCTGCCACTCGACGATGAGGAAATAGGCACAGAAAAAGAAAGAAAAAAGAAAACGTTGCGTTGCGTTGCATTGCGTAGCCTCTAGTAAAATGTCTGCAAAAAGAAAAGTTTTGATTTTCGGCCGTAAAGTGCTGTGCGTTTGGTTGTTTTGCATCGGTGTTTATTGTGTTGTTTTTGCCTGATTGGCTTGATTGATTGATTGATTGATTGATTGCTTGCTTGGCGTTTTGCATCCAGAACGTAATGGAAGGGGATAAAGCAGTAAAGTCGAACCCTAAAGCCGACCCTGTCATAATAAGTAATCCTAGGAGGGATTCATCCTCATAGCCCTCATGTAGCCTTCGTAATATTGCTGTAGGGGTCTGAACAATAACTTCATATCAAGCGAAAGCTCCTCAATAGCATAGGCATCATCGATGTCACTGAGAAAACCACGACATTGGCGCTTCCGCGCTGCATCTGTCTGAAAATATCCACGAACTGCCCGAAGCATTCCCAAGATGTATATAAGGCTACTATCGTGGATGAAACAAATTTCGAATAGCCGTTCGCGGTTCTGGGCCGATATCAAGTCCGTCTGGACTCTGCAGAATGGATAAGGGCTGATTTCAGCTTAAGCTGCACGCAGTATCGTCGCAAAGTAGCGGAATATTGGGTCCCTGAGGATTTAAAAGGCGGCTGACGGTTGACAAGTCCATGGCGGTGGCGGCATCGGCATCTGCTAAGCAAAACAGGAACACAAGACTCTGAAAATCTCCTCCCCGTTCCACCCAGCCATATCGATCCCGACTGGAAACGTCCCCCCACTCCCTCGTCAGGGGGCCACATCGTGAAGCCAAAACGATACCACGAAAGATTGATTGATTTTCGATACCCGCAGGCCCAAGCAAAAACGGAAACGACGAATATGGCGAGCAAGTGAAGGTAATATAATATATATATCAGGACTGTGTTGTGGCTCGTTACTCAAGGTAATCATGCCCAAAGGGAGTATATACTAGCATTCAACATGAAAATGAAGATTGGACTGGATCGATTCGATGTCACCAGCAGAACAACGGCTTGAGGAGAATCCCTGGATTCCACATTTGATCGAGGAATCTATGTCTGTATCTGAAATAAGGTCTTGCAAGGTCAAGGTCGGTTCGTTAGGCTAGTTCGTTTTGGATGCGGGAGATTCGCAGTATGGCAACCTAGCAGCCTTGGATTGAGGCTAGCAAACTCCGAACAAAAATCGATTCCAACACCGTCGGAATAAAAAATAAACAGCTCCAATACAGCACATGGCAAGAAATGTTTATAAAAGGCCATCGTACGCATCTTCAAAAGAAAAGGGGGGAGAGAATTACAAGTGGCAATATATAAAAGTAGGAGGAGAGCCAAACATGGCCGTGGTAATTCGGATCGTAAGTACGAGTTCGAGAAAAGAAATGTTTCACGTTATCGGCCGTCACCATCACCGTCAAACAAACATGCAGCAAAACCTGCGCGTTATTGGCGTGCAGGTTGAACGGTTCCTATAATCCAGAAGGAAAAACAAAAAAAAAAAAAAAAGTTAATGAGGTGGTCTACTCCACTCTGCAACAGCAGGCTATTCTGCGACAATGTTAAAAAGTCCACAAAGAGATTATGGGGCGAGCGTACCGTCACCGCCCAGACTGGTGGATGCTAAATAAAGCCCATTCAAACCACTTTCAGGTTGCCCGCTCGTTGCCGTCGGGTAAAACTTTCGATCAGTCTCAACTTGGGGGTGCATCGAGTCGGGAACCGGAGCCACTGAAGCTGGAAACATTGGTTGCATGTAGCCATCTTGAGTGCCGGCCTGGAACATGGACGTCCAGTCGATTTCGCCTGACTGACCGGGGTTCGGTCCGGTAGGCATGCCAGGGCGTTTGCTATCAGGCATGTTGTTGGCAGACTTAGCTGCATCGATAGGGGGTAGGTCAACGTTCGACTGGCCAGTTGTGTCAGCTCCAGACTGTGCGAGATACGAACTCTGTTTGGATTCAGCCATCCAGGGAGCTCTCTGATGCGTCTGGTTTTGGGCGTATCCATGATCATCAACTTGACCACGGTTGATCCCGCCAACAGGCTGCATCGGAAAACCAAGGGGCCGTGGATCTGTAAATCCGGGGTTGTGGTGACCAGAGGCCATGCCAACCCCGTTCACGTGCCCTTCCCCAAACGGTGTTCCGACGATACCATTAGAAGCCGGAATGGAGCTACTGACATCTCCTGAAACAGGTTTGGGGACAATGCCCGCAGCCTGAGCTTTCTTCAAATGAGCGTGGGGGTGCGACAGGTGAGTAGCACCAGTCGGATTGCCGCGACGTAATGAACATTTTTGAAAGTGGCGTTTCAAAATATCGCTTCGGGAAAATGTGTCTTTGCACAAAAAACACATGTACGGGCGATCGCCGGTATCTATATTGAATAATAAAAGGATAAGACATCGAAATAATCCAAATATCAAAACAAACGTATTTTCCCCTTTTCAAGTAGGTGGGAAGGGCTGATCAAGGGCTAGAACTGAACTTACGCCTCAATAGATGCCGCTTAAGATGCTTTGCATGTAGATATGTTTTGTTGCAGTGCGGGCAAGGGAACTTGCCATCCGCGTCTTTCGCAGGCATAGCAGATTTTGTGGTGCCATTTGCTCCGTTAGTAATAGCAGCCGCCCGTCCTGGAACACTTGGAAGAATTCCCCTCCGACCTTGGGATCCGACTACCTGGGTGCGTGGCAGGTCCTTTGGAACGAAAGTTGCTGGGGAAGTAGGTAAGCTATTTGTTGTTGCCACTGCGAGTCCCTTTGGCCCTGTATCACTGAACGAACCGGAAGGTAAAGTGCCACCAAAATCTGTCCTTCTATCCCGAGGAGGCGCAGGCGCAATGGGCTGAGGATAGGCCTGGGAGGTAGTCGACGGAGGCAACAAGCCATGCGACGGATATTGTTGCTGGCTGTGATGATGGGTTAAGAACGAGGAAGGAGGCAAGCTGTTGACGGTAGTATGCGGCGGCAGAGGAGCGGAGGACGCAGCATACACGTCGTTGGCGGACGTGGTTGGATACCGGGGCATCTCATGTCGGTATGGCTGTCCTAGATAGGAGGGATGTACAGGAGGATGGCTCTGTGGATGTTGGAGTGGGGGCAAGGTATGCGGCTGCGCCATTGAATAGTGTGGTTGCATCTGGTACTGATGCAGGTTGGACAGAGGCGGGGGTCCTGGAGGGGGAATATTTGCAGGAGGCCTCGAGGCTTGCGCTCTGATGTTGGGATCCATAGCGAAGGAAAGAAATAGAGGAAAAGTTCGAACCGTGAGCTTGTAGGATCGTCCAAACCATCGATTGTGGGATTGTTATACACCCCGAAGACCTCTTTTTTTTTTTTATAAAAAAAGAAGAAAAAGAAAACGGAAAAAGGAAAGAAAAAGGAAAGAAGGGGAAAAAAAAGAAAAAAGCGTTGTTCCTTGGGGGGGTGGGTTGTTGGGCCTGTTAGAAGGGAAAAACTACATGTTGTCAGCCGTCATTATCCTGTCAATGCGAATGCCACGCCCAATGCCACGGATCTGCTTCTTTGTTCTCATGTTTGAAGCATGCGCGCATCATCGTGCCCAAAACGGTGCTGCATTCCAGCTTGTTCATTGTGGGAATTCAAAAGGGAACAGGTACTAACCCGAAAGGAATGCAACAAAATTCGCGAATGGTGTCGCGATTCGAACAACGACAGGTTAATTCCGGACCAAGTGCGCAAGCTGGCTGGTAATTTCCTTGGACAATGGGCCTGAAGAACTTGAGAGAATGTGTGTGCTATCTATATCTATATATATAGTGGGAGAGTCGTTGGAGAGTGTTTATGTGAGTGAGTTAGTGTGTTGTTTTGGGTGTTTGAGAGAGAGAGAGAGAGAGAGAGAGAGAGAGACACGAGAGTTGACAACGCGGGTGGATCAGGAGAAGACGGTCGAGGGTGAGATAGACTACGACCAGGGCTCCACCTTGAGACGGGAACACGAGTGGAGGCTCTTAAAAAAGACTGGGAGCACAACCCAACACAGTGGACAAGGGAGGGCGGAGGTAGCAGAGGATAATTGGGGATAGTTGGGGATAGGGCTCCACCAGCAGAAAACAATGGAGGAACAGAAGAAGGATTGAAGAATGGAAGAATGGAAGAGCAGAAGAATTGAGTCCTGGGTATGGATGAAGGAGCGACCCGAGACTCGGGATGGACGAGAGTCCGTGAGGATTAGAAGGAGAGAAGTGACAAATAGAGGGGAGGAGGAGTAACAGTAGTATTTTTATTTATTTTTTTTTTTTTTTGGTGCAATGGATGGGATGGATGTACTTGTACTGTGGTTGTGGTGATGATGATGGTGGTGGTGGTGGTGGTGGTGGTGGATGCTGGTGGATGCTGGAGAAGAAAGGAAGAAAAAAAGAAAGAAGAAAAAGAAAAGAAGAGGGCAAGCCAATGGATATGCTTCGGGGCTAGGGGCGGGTGTGCACGATGAAGAAATATGAAATAATAAATAAATAATAAAAATATAAAATAAAATAAAATAAAATAAACGAGGAGGGAGAAAAATATCAGAAAATGACAGAAAAATGACAGAAAAGAACGCAGCGGCGTGGCGGTGTGCCGTGGGTCGTTCGTTTCCTAGCCGTCCGTTGGCTGGTACTGTCCCGTACGGTGTACGGAATGCTCAGTACGATAACGCAAGACCAGCAGCCCTAGCAACTGGCAGCCCACAACGTAACTTGTCAACTTGTACAGTACATGTACATGTACCTGTACCCGGACCTGGCCCTGGACCTGTCTGTCCCGTTGTTCCTGGACCTGTGCGCGCTCCCCCGATACTCCCCCGATACAGCGCGGTGCTGACCTGGCGATAAGTACTATACAGGTTGATTACAGAGTACGGAGTACCTGGGCGCAGATTATTGCGACGAATCTATCCCTCTACCCTGACTCACTCGTCGAGTCGCCGCCGATCAATTCTGCAATGACGAAGTCCGGGCTCCTTCCTGCCTGCCATCAAACCTTCTTCCACCGTTATGCGGTTTCTCCACTACTTGAACTATCTATTACGAATTCTGATAACGCTTAAATACTTATAGCAGTACGAAGAATATGAAGAATATATCACCTGCTGTACGGCCCCGTCGTTCACCGTCCACAGAATCCCTTACTTCCTGATACAGCCAGCAAGGAGCAAGTGGAATTCTTCAGCGAAAAATGAACGGAAAAAGAAAAAAAACGCCACTGGCCAATCGTGTAAAGCAAATCAGAAAATCGAAGAGTAAAAAAATCAAAAAAAAAAAAAAAAATCAAAAAATCAAAAAATCATAATGAACAAAGCTCTAAAAGCGCTCTCGAAAACCTGGAACACCCCTTTTCCGGTATTTGGTTCTCGGAATCTTGGGACCTTTGGTTTCGGCCTTATAATTTTCTGAGCTTGGAATTTAGAGTTTCTTGTTGCGGGATTGGTCTATGGTTATAGCTATTCTGGTTCCGGGCGTCGGCCGTCTCAAAAAACAACAGGAGGAAAAAGAGAGAGAGAGTGAGTGAGTGAGTGAAAAAAAAGATGACTTCCACTCAACTCCCAAGACGACAAGGGATAAAAGGCAAAAGCAAGTAATGAAAGCATAAATTGTGTGACGAATTCTGGATATCTGCCGTTTTAAGAATAATGCTTTTGTTTCGCCCTCGAGTGGCAAAACAAGCTGGCCCGCTGCCATAACAGGAAATGGTCGGAAATCTCAAGAAGCGAAAAAGGGAAGCAAAAAAAGGGAAGGAAAAAGCGAGCAAAGATCATAAGAGAGCCTTGCATTTGCTTGGTTGAGGACGATGGAAGGTGGCCCCTTTTTACTTCGGATCTCGATGGATATGACGCCACGCTCCCTGTTCCGCGGTTTGGTACTTTGGAATATTCTGATTGACTCGTGGTAGTGGCCTGCGGAACCAACCACGACAGGCGCCGGAACGTGAGAAGATAATTGTCTTTTTGGACCAACTGCGACAAGGCGGAGGGAGCCTCTGGGAGGGGTGGGGATCAGCGGAAGCTTGTGTGAGGCAGGGTGAATGTTTCCGGAATGGCAGAATGGTGTGGAGGGGTTGAGGGTTGCGCCAGCGGAGGAGCGGCGGGAGGGAACTCAGTAGAATAAGCAAAGCTTGGGTTGATTGATTGATTGGCAGCGGAACGATGCGACAGAGAGAGATTTCCCATCTGTTTTACTACAAACAGAACATTCCCCCTTTTGGAAGCCTGTCCTGTCCCCCTTGCGAGTCAGGTGTTCACGGCCACATTCCAAGGTTGAGTATTCGCTTCTACGCCCCTGATACCTACGAATAATCCCCACCAAACACTCCGATCGCCGAATCCCACAGACAACCCAGACAAACCACACGCGCCCACGCACGGCCAAACGCACGGCCACGCACGCATACGCACGCATGCATGTTCACCAAATGGCAAAACCCCCCGTAACAAATCATACACAACCGACCGTACTCGCGATAACAAGGGACGAAATTATATACTGCTTGATATTACTTGCTCTTACCTGGGAACGGTATAACTTTGAGAATAACTGCCTTCCAAAAACAGGGTCTTGGCAAATCTCGGTACCATTGAAAACAAAACCCTCTCCTTTCCTGAGCCTGAAACCTAGTTTAGGCGAGAAACTTTAAAAATCACATCATGCAATGGATGGTAACATGAATAATATGATTCTTATCATTACGAGTTAACGTTATTACTCTTAAGTTGACTAGTTAGTTGGTTAGTTAGTTAGTGAACTACTCTGATTATTAGTTATGTACTGTTACATGTCCCCCCGGACTAGCGCACCACCCACGATCATGCTCATCTAACTAACATGTGTACTACGGAGTACGGAGTAGTTATTTTCTGAAAACATTTCAGAAAAGCTGATCGTGGCGAGGGGTTTTTGCGAACCACGATGGTCTTTGGCCCATGCCATTTCAAGGTTGGAGCAATGATCAACTCTACCAACGCTAATGTCATCCCTATCTTGAATACCTACAACCCATAGGGGCAGATTTATAAGATATCTCTCATCAACCCCTTGAACTTTCTCGAGATAGGATGTAGTAAGGATTGGAGGTTAGATTTGAAGATTAGATGAGGGAGCTAGTTAGTGGAATTAGACCCCGAGAAACAGCGGAGATAAGTCTCTCCCTCTTCCACCTTCTCTGGAAGTGTGTTGAGTTTTTATTATTGTTCTTAATTCTCAGATCTTTTGAATCCCGTTCAACTGTAACCCGCTCAGAATCCCAGGCTCTCAGGGCAACTCCCTCATGTGATATCAAACTCTATTTTAACATGGGTCCGCAAGCAAAGAATAACCATCCCCTTACGCTGTACAGCTAGGTTTTCACCCGCTCGAAAATCTCTCATTGGTAGCTCAGGAGCCAATTCACAACTCACAATCGAATACCATTGTTTTGAGCTAATCGCCGCCCAGAATGGAGCTTCTTAATTGCCCAATCTGGCTGTACTACATGTAACTAACTGCAGTCCTGCCATTGCTAACTATGTATGTAAACTTCATTTCATGCCCACAAGGTCCCCATGTTGGCGCTGCTTAATCATCACGTCATCGCCCTCTCCATACACAGGGCGGGTTACCATACCGGTATGCAGGAATGCAGGCATGTTCGCGGTATCCCAGAACTCTGACGCTGTGATACCGTCGGGCTGCCCAGCCGCTTCCAGACTCCAATAGCACGCACGCAACTTCTGTTGCAAAAACCAAATTTCAAACAGGAAGACCAAAAAAGAAAAGAAAAGAAAAGAAAACCAAAACCAAAACCAAAACCAAAACCAAAAACCCTTTGTACCTGAAATCGAACCATGGGTAAAAAAAAAAAAAGATCTCAAAAAGGGCTTTTAAAACAAGTAAAGAAAGGAGGCAAATAGCAACTTCCACCGGAAAAAAAAACCTTTTTTATTTTTAATTTTTCCCTTTTCTCTCCTGGCGAAATTTTGGGCTCTCTCTATTTTATATAGACTTTCTTGGCATGTATTGTAAAACACATTCGCCCCCCCGGCACTGAATCTCGGGAAGACTGCATTGGGGACAAACAAGCTGTTTGCTATACACCTGAATTCGCATTATTTTTGAAAATGATAAAGTTGAAGTTGTATTAGCAGAAGTTAGTAATTTTATAAGGAAAGGCTGTGTTAAGAAACGGGATGCTCTGCGAGCATACAGTAATACATCGGCAAAACCAAAACTTTCAACATAGGGGTCCGATACGAAAAAAAAAAAATATGCATCCTCTTTTCTTTTTTTTTAAATTTTTAAATTTTTTAATGTTACCAACCACGTGGAGGTGGGGGTGGGATTACTCGGCAAGCCCCATCACCAGCTCTCATAGCGGCATGGCCCGGGGAAAATAAAAATAAAAATAAAAATAAAAATAAAATAAATAAAAATAAAATAATATAAAATAAATGCTGAAAAAAAGTCCCATATTTTGTCTTCTATCTTCTTCCCCAGCCAAAAACCAAGCAGATGGAAGCGAGGTGGCATCGTAAAAACCATTCAAGGTACTAATTATCTAGGCTTGGCCCGCGCACCCGCCGCTGGGTCCTGGCTCCGGGCTCCTGGCTCCTGGAGGATGGAGCGATCGCAGCCTCCGAAGACCCCAAGGGACCCCAGGGATCAATACCTCTCCAGCTCCAGGGTGGGCCTTGAGGTGGATAGATGGGTGTACCCACAAAATACACACAGCTCCAAGATATTCCATGCCACTGGCACACTGGGCACCACTGGGTTGTACCCCAGCTGGCCGCTGTGGGGAGCGGGAGGGATAATCATTCATTCCTCTAGGCTTCGCGAACAACTTTCTCTTTTTAGGGTTTGGGATTGCTGGTTGAAGATAAGAAGGTTACATATACCGTATACGCACGCATGTGCGAATACTAGTATGAATGAATAGCATTATCCGTCCTGTGCCGCCTGCGGGGAACATATATACAGCCTCCATCGTCGAATTTTTCCGCAAAAACAATCGCAGGAACAAGATGCAAAAAAAAGAAGACGCAGCGAACCGTTCTCTGCGTTCTCTACACCCAGCAATATAATGCCGAGGCATAGGACGCTAGGGCTGGAAATCCCTTCCTTCGCCCCTCATGTTTCTCCTCCTCCCCCTCAACCACCACCACTCCTCTTAACTCGTGAGCGACGGGCATATGGGAGGATTTGGGACCTTTCTCCACCATTCCATCCTCTATTCTTCTATCCGACCCGAGAGCCTGCAGACAACAGCCATAACTTGGAAAGGCCCCAAGAATCCCCCCTTACCGCGCGAAGTCTGGGGCTGAGTCTGCCAAGCCAAGCCAGGTTCAAAATCTATCTCGAAAACCCCCCCGAGTCCCACCCACTTCGGCAATTCTCGAAAGGTTTGGCAAGTTTGAAGACGACGAAAGGGTCCAGCAGCAGCCTGACAAAAGTGTAGTGTTAGTACATGTACTGTACTATCTATATATACATAAAAGTAAAGCAAAGATTTTTTTTTTGGTTCTACTTCCTCATTCATTATTCCTGCGAAGCCACTGCTCGCCAGGTTTTCTGTTTATTGTTTTCTCCCGTCTGGATATCCCAAAACCAAATCTGAAACCACGAACCAGCCAATAATGGGGGCCCCCCTCCCATCCTCATCGGCTTCTGGATATCCTGCTTGCTGGAGGATCCACAATATGCAAGTTATCCAATTCTACCCGGCGGCGCGGGCACCACATAGATTATAATGGTGGTGTTGGTGTTCCGCCATCGGGATCAGTCCGCTTATGATTATTCCGTACATGTTGTCTTTTTTACCCTTGGGCTTGGAGCCACTGATTGCCAAGCTAGGGGTTGGTTTTATGGAGATGATGATCGACACAGTCTGAAGCTTCATAATAATACCTTTCTTTATCTGAAGGGGGGACAAGTGAAGCAAAAAGTTTGGCAAACTGTGGACCTACGATTGAATTAAATACTCTATCTGTATGATTCTTCCTGGAGTTAGATCACTCAACCGGCCCTCATGCGTCCCGGACTCAAAACACAGAATTGTTGTTTCTAATCCCTGGCGTCGAGCCGAAACAAATACGCGTGTTCAGGCTAGTGAGTGTCTACTAGCGCAACAGAAAAGCCCATGGAGAAAAAGAATTTTGAGTTTGCCTGAGTCATGCACGAAATAATAATGCCCACCAATTATTCTTCAAAGCAACAGCCCCCTTCCCTCCCCTTCCAGGCATAGCAATCAACTGTGCGTTGGCAAACACTTTGTTTACTGGTCAGAAATGGCCACAATGGACAGAAACTATTTCTCCCAAACTGACCAACGGGGCCAATTGGTTCTTCTGGGATGGCAAGGCATGGCATGGCACATGCTCATGCTTTTTGTCTGCTTTTGTCTGAAATCCTGTGAACCAAGCATCTGGCATCCCTCCCAAAACCAAACACTTCGCACAGACATGCAACGAATCAACGAACATCGCCGACACTACGGAGCGCTGGCCGCGACTTGGCCAAGAAATGAGCAATGCACGGCACATTGACGGGATACCCTAGTTCGGACTCCCGGCCAATGGAAGCCAGCAGGTATGAAGGGCAATTTTTTTTTTTTTTTTTTTCAAAATATACAACCTGTCGAAAACCCGATAGTGGCAGATCCAACCCCGGCAATCCTTCCTTGGATCACTCATATGGAAATAACGCACAAGCTTGACAGCCCATTTTTGACTCGTCGGCTGCTGGCTTGGCTGTTTCCCCCGACGGTTAGCGCTGGCTGTGCAGCATGGGGGCTTGGTGATAGGACTGTAACCAATGCTGGCGCTTTGATGATATGACGTAAGCTGCAGTATCCTGAAACCCAACGGCATCGTCATTCGTTAGGCCGAGAGGACGCGGGATGGTTACTATTGACTTCGTTGAAAAGGCACAAAGAGGTGAAAAGTGGGCTGAATGCCGAGATATGCCGAACACGCAGTAGGCTAGCCAAGACTTTGGGTCTGGCGTTCCCCGGTATCCTCAACTGAAATTTAGTCCAAGCACAGGGGGGCCAGCAGATATCGCCCCTAGTCAGAGCGACGCATTATTGACACACTGAAAACGGCTTGGTCCGGGGTGGACTCAAATTGGTACTTTCCGCATCAGCCCTTTTGAAAGGGAATGTTGAAATCCACGGGAGAATACGATTAACTAACCGTTCCGCGAAACACACAGGAAAACCCAAAGTGGTGAGCCTACCTCACCAGGAGACACGCTTAGTCCTGGGCGGAATTCCGTGTGGTCGAGGCGTGGCGCCCAGCAATTTGGCAGTAGTTCAAATCTGCAGGACGCAAAGCACCAGAGCTCGCTCCAATCCACGCTCGACTGTCCCAGCGCTCAAAAGCTGTTTGCAGCATCGAACGGCCCACGAACTACGGATCCCTTACCACTGCCTTGGGTGTTAGAGGACGATTCGTCAGCTCTCAGCACATAAGGTTTAGTTGTTTTGTCTGAGCGCGGCTTTTTTTTTTTTTTTTTTTTTTTTTTTTTTTGTCGCTGGGCTGTGACTGTGATTATGTTACTGCCACGCGCTCGTGGTGCATACCCGTGATGTTGCTGTGCAGTATCATATTTTCAGACATTCCCACGGCAAGTTGATTTGACTCTCCCTATCGTTTGTTCAACCTGTTCTGCCTGTCACAGCAGAGATCTCACTCTCTGTGGGAGGAACGCTCTCGTACAAGGATTCAGGAATAGCGTTGACACGCGGAGCACAAGGACACAGGGTGATGAAAGGCCACGAAGTCTCATCACCAGGCCCAGCTAATGAACCGGCGGCAGGTCCCTCTCACCTCGGGGAAGGGAAGGCGAGAGCATAAACGCGGTTCAGCACACCAGCCTCTGTTTAGTTACATCCGTACTCGTAGAACTCTCAACAAAATCTCACAGCCCCAATCAATACCTTCGGCCTCTGATCCTGGCCTTCACACAACATGTTGTTATTCACAGTAAGAGACGAATAAATGGACAGGGCTCACGTCAACCGCCATCCATTCATCCGCAACTGGTGATAACCGCAGTGCCTCGGCTGTATCGCGAACCAGTGCCAATTTAGCAACATCAAGCCAAAACGCGATCCTTCCTTGGCTCTCTGATGAATAGGTGCATGTGCATAACAAAAGGTGCTTAACGGCACACCTGCACGGGTACACCTGCACGGGGCAATGTGCAGAAGAATTCTGTTACATATCTGCAAGCACACATCCTCTGTACAGTACATCTGCTTTTACAACTTACATTTTAGTCCCCGCCAGAGTCCTCATGCTCCTTTGCTCAAAAAGGAAAAGCAAAAATGCCAACATTTAAAATCAGCTCGAGTCCCACCCCCCGGAATAATTGTGGGTAACCTAAGCAATCGAGGAAGACCCAGTGCCCCACGACTCCACGATGGGGATGGGTGGGAGTTCTCAACCTCAGAAGAATCTACAATAAGGATAATCTACCTCTCTATCTTTCA
The DNA here is from genome assembly GCA_017607445.1 of Histoplasma ohiense. Lineage (NCBI taxonomy): Eukaryota > Fungi > Ascomycota > Eurotiomycetes > Onygenales > Ajellomycetaceae > Histoplasma > Histoplasma ohiense. The sequence continues at coordinate 7,155,869 of JAEVHH010000001.1, forward strand.
ATCAACATGACTGCTCAATATTGAATCAATCTCTATGAGAATAAACATCATCATCTAGCTGCTCATCTAGCTGCTCATCTATCTGATAATACTGATTTATTAGATGACTATCTGACTGTCTATCTGTCTATTTATCTGCTCACCTACTTGAATGAATGATATCTACCAATGGTATATATTGATGATAGCTAGCAATGATATATAGCGATGATATATAGCGATGATATCTAGTGATGATATTAATATCAGAGCTGTACCGCAGAGCCGGCCGTTCAATCTCTTCATGGATTCGATGCGGTGCACGTGATATCATGTAAGGTCACGTTACAGCGTTTTTTTGCACAGAAAAATAATAAAGAGAGAGAGAGAGATAAAATTCGACATGGGGGCCCCCTCCTCCTTCATGCCCAGCTCAGGCCGTCTGGGTGTCTCTCCATTTTGTCTTCTACAAGGCTTTTTCTAAACAAGCATCCCAGGAAATAATGGAGCAGCCGAAGTTAAAAAATCTAAGCAGATAGTAAATGACACCGCATTTACCTGATTCAGCAAGGTGGAAAAGGAAAAGATTGACCTACATCGAAAAAATAAAATATAAAAAAAACCATAATTTTAAATGCTTTGTTTGAGCCTTTTAATCATAAGAAAACTAACAAGTTTCACAACTTTACATTCAATAAGCTTTGTATCTTTTTAAAAAATAAATAAAACAGAGTTGAATTGACTTCCAAATTTGGCGAAATTTTTTTTTAAATTTTTTCTCGAAAATTTTCAAATTTCAAAGTTTAAAAAATATATATATTCTTCATATTGGTACCACGGTAATACCCTCGCCCATTACGAAACTTCCAGGGGTGTTTGGTGTTTGGTAGTCTGACGCAAAACAGCATTCCCCGATCTTTTCCCCTCGATGACACAATTTGTGTCGTTTTATTATTAACCATCGAAGGGTTCTAGAAGAAATGAGAAATGCGGCTCATGCCCAGATCTCGGTGGCCCTGGGATCCATGGAATGGATTCCAGCATCACAAAACTCTCCATGTATTTCATTCGTGATGGAAGGAGTTAGTTAGTTACCAACTAGTAAAGAATGATAAATAAACATCCTCCATTCTATCTCCCAGGTCGCAGCTCAAAACCGCCAAGTCTGCACATGTTGACTAACCGGAAATGCGCGGTTGACCAGTTCTTTTGCCCGAGGTACTTACTCTTGTAAGCAGGAGACATGGGCATGGGTTTGGTCCAACGAATACAGAGTAGTTTATGTAGAGTTCTGCATGGTGGTCAACGAACTACAGAACAGTTCTAGCATACTTTGTTCCCGACATTTCAAATATCTTTTTCCTTTTGATCAGGTATTTTTCAAAAAAAAAAAAAAAAAAAAAAAAAAAAAAAAAAGAAAAGAAAAGAAGAGAAGAGAAAAGAAAAGAAGAGAAGAGAAAACGGAGAGGATGTTCGTTATGGTTCCATTCCCCTCTTTCCCGCTGCACAAGGCCAGAGCCAGAGCCAACCACTAGTTAGCATACGCAATTATTAATAAAGCATGGAGTGGAAATAGATCCGCTCCCAACGCGTTGTTGCTGCTCGATATCAGAAATCAATCAAGGAAAATCGCTTTTATCTCGGACCCAACCCCGAGCTCACACCTTGCACGAAGGTCCGAACTGGATTGCCGAGACCACCTTTCGCACCGACGGGGAACAAAAAAAAGACAACAAGGCAAACATTGCAAACATTGCATGTAGGAAGGAGCCGAGATGGTCAAGCATTAGCATGCTCGTCATCCGGCAATATATGTACTGTACCTTGCGAGACGCCACGCACTACAGCAGCTCTCCTCCTACTCTCGGAGTGGTTGTTGGAGTTGCCTGAGCAGTTCAAAGAACAAAAATTCATTCATTCGACGCGAAAAAGTTGGTCTGTCCACGGGAACTTGAAGAGCGGGAAGGACTGTCCATAGGCGCGGCCCATCTTCCGCGTTCATTGATGGTTTGGTAACGACAGAAAACTCTGATACGCGACTTGGGAATCGCTTGTCAAAACCAAACCTGGAGTCTGGAAGGGGAAAGAAACGTATTCCCCCTCTCTACTCAAAAATGGGCCAAGAAAGAATCAATCATAAGAGGGAGAAATCACCAAAACCGTCCCCAAGACGTTTGTTCGGTGCCGATTTTCGGAGCTCTTCGTCAAATCGCGCCATCTTGGAATCAGATAACCCCTTGCCTTCCTAGCCTGGTTCTAAGCCAACCTGGTGATCCTGAGATATTGCCGGCTGAGCCCTGGCCACCCCGAAATACGCAGACCCACTCGGCCGGTACTGGGCCACAATGCCAACGGGGATGTTCGGCTGCAACTCAAGCTCTTCCCCCCTTTTATGATTCTGTCCTGAGAGGACTCGTGCAGGCGTTGTATTTTTGTTTGTGAGTGGCTGCCACCTACCTAATATAGTCAGACGGAGATTTGGATTTTCTAGAGATTCTCATTTGGAACTAGGCCCGGAGGAGTGTTGGAGGCATGCTGCTTGATCACTCTAACTCACTGAGGCTTGGGTCAGGCTTGGGTGAGGCTATTGGTCAGGCAAAATCACCCAAGTGGGGTGAGAAGATGTAACCTTCCGGCTAAACCTTCCCAGGTTTGGCTGGGCGCCAGCGCGACACAATCCTGTTTCGCCCCCACGTGACATCTCATTTGCAGGCCGGGAAGGAGCCGCGAGGGAGGCATAAGAAGCTAATTCGCCCAAGAGCCGATTCGAGGTTGTGGAACCTTAGCAAGAGAGATCATAATTCTCATCACACTTTGAGTCTGTGCTTCTGTATTGCGGCATGATAAATGTTTTAGAGGGTGTTTGTATGATCTTATTATTAATCCAGTCAGTCAACAACTTACATTTTCCACACAAACATTTCCGGCACTTGTACCTGGGATGTGTACAAAATTAAGAGCAAGCTACATCATGTGATTGGACAGTTCATAATGCTCTCACACCACCGCACAAACAGATCTTTCTCTGTTTTCACACTGATCCTGCAGGCAAGCAGTACAAACTCTCACTGTTCTGGAATCTAAAGGATCCAGTGATGGCAGTGGAGCTACCAGTCTTCTGGCCCTGGGATAACCTTAACATCCTCTCTGCTCATCTGGTACAGATACGAGGGGGAGGGGTATCTCCAAGAAGCTGAGTATGCCAATGCTCCGCCCTTCGCCTATATTGGTGAGGTAGACGAGCACGTAGCCAGATGGTGGACTGCTGCCTTAGTCCCCAGCAAAGGTTAGATGGCTATCGTCTCTCGGCGGGATGAGGGAGAGCACGAAGGAGCAGAGCGTGACATTATATCTTGATAATGCTCCTTTGAGGTGGACAATCTGACATTGGATTGTCCTCTGGATTTCAATATTGTTGCGCCAGCGCAGATGTTGGGTGTCTGGTGAGCAGGGCGACCCAGAACCGGACCTTGGGTCTCTTCCCGTTCGGCTCTCCGGTCCTTTCATCATCACGCACATTATCAACTACGTCCTCGTCTATCGTGTCCGTCGAAGAATCCCTACATAGGGCCAGAGGGATATGGGCCAAGGCGGACAGCCGCGCGGAAATGTCTTTTGGGCGCAAATGAATGAATGATTAGATTAGCGAAATGGGATGGCGGGCGAAATTGGGACGTTGTGGCACATCCAATGAAATCATGTCGGCATCCGTGGCCACGATTTCCGGGCTAGAATGCTATACGGCACGCTGAGGGGGCGACTAAATGGACAAACCCTGGATATGGGATATCTCCCCAATCGTGGTACTTTTATCACGCCAGTGGATTTGCTTAACTATCAGCGAAGTAAACTCGGCCAAGAATCCTAATTTGGATCCCTTCTTCGGATCCCTTGAATAATTCGTCCCAGTATTGCACTTTTATTATTCATGATACCGCTCCTTGGCCACTGATCGACCCGAAGCTGCCAATTATGAATAACTACATAATTAAATAGAGAGAGAAAAAAACGTGACAGAACTGAGGTAAACCCAAATTACGTGCGTCCTTTTCTTTTTCAGCGTCCTAACCCAAATTGTCTTATGCCCCAATCTTTACGCGGATCAATGCGTGGGGATAGCAAACATAAAAGTAATGGTCAGCGTTAGCGAGTGTATCAACAGCAATGTGTTCCTGTGCTGCCGAGCGATCATTCAAAAACGTCCTTCCTCAGACAAATTAGGAGACCTATCGTAGGGGAGTGCGTTCCTAAGATCCCATCAATGAATGTTGCCGCTCGGTCGTTGCCTTCTTCATCCCCCTGTTCCTGCTTCGTGTTCTACATGGGATGGCATGGTAAAATATTCCCCGTGATGAGTTTTCAGCAGCCCATGGTATTCGACATATATAACCATCCAAAGGGGCGACTTAACTGGAGGACGTTCATAAATACTCCCAGATTCGTCGACCGAGTGTCGGTACTTCAGTTATCCGGTGCAAAAGGATGGAGATCATTGGCATTGCTTCGTGAAGGGAGGGGAAATGGGTACATATGGCAAATACGAAACCGCGGGAACAGAATGGGGAATGAACTGTTGAGGAGGAATCATACCAGCACTATAGGTGCTATGGATTGGCTGTTGGAACGGTGTTACCGTTTGATATTCGGCACACTGTCTTCGAAATTGGGAACTGTCTAATGCTGCTTGAGAGGAGACTTCCGCACACTTAGATCGTTTTCAGGCATATTTCCAGGTTGATATTTGTCGGTATCTGAATCTTGTTCCTCGGTCCCGTGCTTTATCCTATTCTTGGTCGTCCTCAGAACCATTGTGCGTTTCTCTGTCACAAAAATCTCTGAATTTGCATCTTGTGATGGCAGTGCGTTAGATAGGACATAGCTCTAAAAATAGAGGTGTAACCAACCAATTTCGCCCCTTTCATAGCGCTCTTCCGCTTCTCTCACACGGTATATCTCATTCAAAATGTCTAATTTCTCAGGGGGTTTAATATTTCGCTCTACTTCTTTGCTGGCATATCGAAGCTTCCGTGCAGAGCAACGGCTCTTCCGGAATATGTGAATAAGTAGTTGTATACGGTCTGTTATTTATAAGCATTAGAAATGAAGAGGAGATTTGGTCATCGTACCATGTTTTTTAAGATGGTCTGGCTCATTGTGTATCACATTAGAAGGCCACCAACCTGGCGTAGTGTTTTCAGGATCCCGAGCTTTTCCCCCATTATATAGATGCTTAGCTTGATTTCGTGAGAAAACAATACAAGAATCAACCGAAATTGCGATGCACTGAGCTCCCTTGACCGTTTCTCCGACATCCTGGAACACAAATACAATGTGCAACTCAACCGACTTGAGAAACGCCAACCGCATGTTGTACTGCCGTGGTGGACCCCACCTCTTACCTGCATAAAGGATTCGGCCAATGACGTGATCAAGAAACACGACACCATGGAACTGACGACGATGCGCATCTACACAGGTGGGAGTGACATCAACGGTCACGTAGGGGCAGCAGCAGTGGCACCCTCACTCCAGGACAACAGCATCTGCACGAAACGGACTCAATACATGGGTGTATCCAGTACCTCCACGGTGTACTCGGCGGAGCTCAAGGGCCTGGTGTTGGCTCTTCAGATGGTAATTGATATCCATGCAACTGGCACTTCCCCCGGGAAATGCGCCATCTTTACCGACAACCAAGCCGCCATCCAAGCGATTTGGAACCCCAAGCATTCGTCGGGCCAGTATATCCTCGTCGAAGCTATACAAACACTCGATCGACTGCGAGACCTTGGATGGGAGGTGCAATTTTACTGGATCCCAGCACACGTCTGGTTCTCTTCTTGGATTGTCAGTCTAATATCACTGTGTCGGTTAACAATCTTCAACTTAGGTTTGGATTGCAACTGTACCTGATGGGTTTTGATCATTGACTCCAGGAGCGCAATATACGCAAATAGGGTCCTGGCGTCTGTGAGGATTACTGCACAGTCAAAGTCATCTAATTTATGGATATGCCATCTCATATATTCTTCCAGCCTCTTCTGGATGTAGCCCACCTCTTCCTGACTTAGAGGTTTATACATTTGCTGAAAAGGCATTATCAGTTGGCTCTCTGTAAGAGCTGTATGGATTGATTGAGTCCAATCTGCTACAGGTCTCGAGGGCTGGAGATTCAGTGGATTTCTGAATGATATGGATGGCTTCCCCGGCAGCGCTTTTTTCACAGCATACAGAACTATGGACTGCCAATTCCCAAATGCATGTTGCCTGCATTGTGGAAGTGACCTTTTGCACTTCACCCTTTCGCGCCCACAACATCAACACATCAGTCAAGAAATATTTTAAAACCCTGTTCAGTGTTCTCCTTATAGAACTCCCAATTCTGCTTAATAAGAGCCTTTAGCTTAGCAAAGAACCCTTCAATTGGATTGAGATCTAGTGAGTATAGTGGCAAATAGACCAACTTGACACCTGCATTTATGCATATTGCTGAATTTTCTTGAAGTGATGAAAAGATGCATTGTTTATAATGATAACATATTTAGACTCTTGCTGCTTCTCAAGATACAGTCAAGAGCAAAACACATTCTTGTAATTTCTGAGCATCACAGCCAAGACACCAGTCAGAAAGTCCAAATAAAATGACCACTATTTGTAATTCAAATAATGTGACAACTAAATTCATTCTTAACACTGTAGAAGCCAGTAGAAATATCTTATGTATTCTACTAATAAGACAGGAAAAATAAAATCCCCGGCCTTCTCAGACCCTCATTTTGGAAATAGATTAGAATATATATAAGAGTGTATAGTGTTTTAGTGTACACCGGTCAAATAAAATATGAGATAAAGGAAACTCTTTCAGATGCATGATCAAAAGCAAGAATTCCATTATTTAATGCCAAGTATATGAGGCGATACTTCTGAGAAAGTCACAATATTCTTTCATCTTGAAGATATATTCACTGATCTTCTAGTATAGATAATTTAATATTGGTTTCTGATCAAAACTCATGAGAATGATCATCTGATGAGAAGGCTACAAATCAAATTCAATTAGAATAACTCTCTAGAGTCTGCTGCAGCTCATCTGTGCTGAGATCTCAAAGTTTGATGATTTTATCAAAGAAGCTAAACATCAGCAGTTGATCATCTGCTGAAAAGGCTACAGAGTGAATCTTATAGAAATGACTCTTCAGAGTCTGCTGCAGCTCATCTATACTGAGATTTCAAAGCTTAATAATTTTATCATTGAAGCTGAACATCAGCAGTTGATCATCTGCTGAGAAGACTACAGACTGAATTCAATTAGAATAACTCTCTAGAGTCTGCCACAGCTCATCTGTGCTGAAATTTCAGAGTTTAATAATTTTATTATTGAAGTTGAATGCCAGCAGTTGATCATCTGCTGAGAAGACTACAGAGTAAATCTTATAGAAATGACTCTTCAGAATCTGCTGTAGCTTATCTATACTGAAATCTCAGAGCTTAATGATTTTATTATTGAAGCTGAACATCAGCAGTTGATCATCTGCTGAGAAGACTACAGAGTGAACCACATTGAAATAGCTCTTTTGAGTCTGCTGCAGCTTGTCTGTGCTGAAATTTCAGAGCTTGATGATGTTATCAAAGAAGCTGAATATCAGCAGTTGATCATCTGATGAAAAGACTACATATAACGGGCGTACTTCGATTAACGATTTGATACTATCCTAATTACAGATTATGAATTGATTAAGGAAAGAAAGAGAAAAGAAATCAGAAGAAAAGGTTGTATGAAGAGGGTTTTTATAGAGGAAAGTTTGAGATGGAAGAATATCAGAAGTCACTCCACAGTGGAGTGTGGAGCAGAAGAACATTAAGAGATATGTGTAAGAATTGTTAGAAACTATACAAATACAGAGTGTGGGGTGAGAGAATCATTGAGAGCTATGCAGAAGAATCATTAGAGACTATATGAATGTGGAACACAGAGTGAAAGAATATTAGAAGCTACACAAAAGAATCATTAGAGACTATATAAGTACAGAGCACAGAGCAGAAGAACATTAAGAGCTATATGAAAGAATTGTTAGAAACTATATGAGTGTGAAGCACAGAGCAGAAGAACATTGAGGGTTACATAAAATCACAACAGTCAGAAATGAGCAGATGCAGAAGAGGAGTTGATTGTGTAAGTTAATTACTAACAGATACTAACCCATCACACTACAGAATGAACTGTATAGAAATAGCTCTTCAGAGTCTGCTGCAGTTTGTCTATATTGAAATCTCAGAGTTTGATGATTATATCATCTGCATTGAATACTAGCAGTTGATCATCTGCTGAGAAGGCTACAGAATGAACTTGACTGAAATAGCTTTTCAGAGTCTGCTGCAGCTTATCTATACTAAAATCTCTAGACTGACTGTATGACCATGCATGGAACTGGGACTAAATATTTCTCCAGTTTCATTATCAAATTTCTTAGTTCTGGTCTCATATAGTGTTTATTAAATTAGTCACTTTACACTGTTTATATTATAAATCTAGTCTCAGATCATGTTCTTCTTATAAATTACTGATTCTGATCCCATTTGATCCCATTTTAACAAAATGGGACCAAATGGGATCATGATTTACCCTATATAGATGATATAATGCTATGAGCATTATCAAAAATCATTATCTATCAAAAGAAGTTTAGTGTATTTATGCTCTAGTTCTATTTTGAACTAGTAATGATAGTGATAGATAGATTTGCCATGGTAGATAGATTGACAGTGATAGATTAGCAGTGATAGATTAGCAGTGATAGATTAGCAGCAATAGATTGACAGTGATAGATAGATTGACAGTGGTAGATAAATTGGCAGTGATAGATAGATTCACTGCAGTAGATAGATTGGCAGCAATAGATTAGCAGTGATAGATTGACAGTGATAGCTTAGCAGCAAGGGATAGCTTAGCAGTGAGGGATAGATTGGCAGCAGCAATAGATTAGCAGCGATAGATAGATTAGCAGTGATAGATAGATTGACAGCAGCAATAGATAGATTGACAGTGGTAGATAAATTGGCAGTGATAGATAGGTTGGCAGCGATAGCTTAGCAGTGAGGGATAGCTTGCAGCAATAGAGAGGTTGGCAGCGATAGCTTAGCAGTGAGGGATAGCTTGCAGCAATAGAGAGGTTGGCAGCGATAGCTTAGCAGTGAGGGATAGCTTGCAGCAATAGATAGGTTGGCAGCGGCGATAGCTTAGCAGTGAGAGATAGCTTAGCAGCGGCGATAGATTAGCAGCAGTAGATAGATTGGCAGGGGCAAATTGGTTGACAGCACTAGATAGAGGTGATATCTCCACCAATCATATCATCAGATTGATATCTAAGATATGTATTATATAATCATCAGAATGGGACCAAACCTCAGTCAAAATCATAGTCAGTCCCAGGTCATGTTCTTATTTTTGATAGTCAGTCACTTTACATGAAATATCAAGATTTATTAGTCTCATTTTACTCATGTTCTAATAATTCTAGTCACTTTACACTCCCATTCTGATCCTGATCTCACTGAAAATCACACCAAGAAATGGACTGGGACCAAACCAAACCAAACCAAACATGAAATTCATGGTCCCACCAGCCAGCCTAGTGCCACTATCATAGATTAAGATATAACATCAAGAGAAATATCTAGAATGACTAGCAATAGCTACAGTGATGATCTAAGATAGACAATAAAAATATCTAGTAGAGCTTACAAGATAGAGTGAATGCTTAAGATATGTGTTGTAAAGAAGTATACTTAAGATGAGCTTATAATCATACTATATAACTGAGTATAAGTAAAGATGTAAAAGAGATGAAATTGAAATGAGATTGATTGTGATCAAGAAGATAAGCTCCTTGATTCTAAGAGTAATGAGTGTGTTTAAATACATTTGAGTCCTCATACAAAATATCTTGCTCACTCTGCTCACTTGCTCACTTTGCTCACCAGTGATCATGGTGAGCACAGTGATCAGGGTGAGCAGTCATGTGACCTCATATTAGCATCGGTTATGGGTTGTTCCGTTCCTGCATCCCTTCGGTTCTTATCCAATAAGCCCCTGGCTCGTGCCGCAGGTTTATAACAAGCTTCCACATCTTGACACCATTGTCTCTCTTGATCAAGTTCAGCTCTTTCTCACTCACATTCAGCTCTTTCTCACTCACATTCGGCTCTTTCTCGCTCGAGTTCAGCCAACAATTCTTGTATTTTCGGATCCATTCTAAAGGCATAAATCTTATAGTAATCTCCCTACAATGCTGTGCTTAATTACAAATCAGAAAGCCGCATGGACCGAACATGGTAAACAAAGTGAACGGAACGGATTATCTTACTTCCGGGTATATTTTTGAAACAAACAACCCACCTTATGAGAGAGATACAGGGTTTTATCGTATGTACTGTGTAATATCACCTAGCATGATCACACAACAATCTTCGAACAATACATTGAACAAATTGTTATTATTCATTCACTCAATATGACCTCCTCAGGCCCTTGCGCAGCGTGTAGCTGGACTACTGAACGCCAAAAGCATTGTAACTACAAAAGCCATGTCAATCTATTCTACGAAGCAGGCGATCGAGGCGTCTGGTCATTGGGCTCAAATTTGATTCTTAAAGATCGAGGTGCTAGTCTTCCGACCATTGAAGTACCAAATATTCAGTTTGTGCAGGAAAAGACATCCATTCCTGTTCCCACCGTTGTCGAATCTTGGAACGAAGGCGAACACACCCTTATCTTAATGAAGCGTATTCCTGGCGAGCCCCTCAGCAACGTCTGGCCGAAGCTTTCCACAGGTGAAAAAGAAATGATAGCTAGGCAGACAGCTGAGTATCTGCTAGAACTTCGCAAGCTTCAGTCCGATAATATCCAAGCGCTTGATGGCCGTCCTGTTTATTCCAATTTCCTGTTCAAAGACAAAGACTCCGAGCTTCCTCACGGTCCTCTAGCATCGGATGACGAACTCTGGGCTGATATGGAGCGTGGGTTGAAAGAAACCATACCCGAGGCTGCGCGAATACGACTTCGACATTGCATGCCATCCGCTACGCCTTATACCTTTACGCATGGCGACCTCACTAATGTCAATATCATGGTTGAGAACGGCTCTGTTACTGGCATAATTGATTGGGAGATGTCTGGTTACTTTCCAGTATGGTGGGAGTATGTTTGTACATCAGTCCCTGATAGTATGGAGGACAAGGAGTGGAAGGCTTTGCTACGAAAGTATATGCCCGATCACAGTGTCGCGCGTGAATTTTGGCTGGATTATTATTATCTCTGCAGGGATCCAGAAAGTGAAAGAGCAATGAAGTTCATCGAAGAAAGCAGGAGTGAGAACCTTTAGGGAGGTGTTTAACCTATCTCTCTTAAAAGATCGACGGGATTTCTTATCGGTATCTCAAACACTTTTCTACGTTATCATGTCTTGCATGTAACTATCCCTAGCAAGAAATCCCATACTTTATGGTAGGAATGTCTCGGCGATAGTGAATTTGTATCATGATTTTTCAATGGGACAGCGAAGTTTTTAAGGTGGCTGGAAAATGCTGAAGCAACAGTGATATGTTTTATATACCAGAATAAAGCCAGACATGTATAAACGGGTGACAAAAAGCAAGTTGATATGCTAGAAATATCATGTGAACACAGAAGGACACGGATAAACAAGTGACACAGGCCCCAATGAATACAATTTCCTCGTGTTCGATACCTTTGAACGAGCAAATGAAGATTAGCCCTCGTCCATGATGGAGAGAGTACGGGATATATCGATATATCTTTGAAGCCGATAAGCTTAGGCTATTGAGTAAAGGAAGGAAACATACCAGAGGCTCAAGCCAGGCCTTTTCCTTTGAGCCTGGCTCTTAGATTTAGGCCCCTTTCATAGCTTTGGGCAGTTCGGCACCGCAACTTTCGCAATTGTCCTTGTAGGTCGGGTTATTGTGGTTGTACTTGGGGCACTTCATGGTTGATGGTTGCGATGGATTGCAGCGAATTTATTTGGAGCTAGCTGAGGAGAATATGATAGTGGAATGGATGGAATGATTGATAGCCCACTCGCCTGGCGAGAGGGCTGTATTTATAGGGTCACTCGTGCAGACCTGAACCAACACCCTTGTGGTCATGGGAGTCAAACATATGGGCAGAACTTGAACCAACAGGTCTTCGCGATGGTCCACCAGTGCGTTACAATAAAGGGATGTAACATGATTAAGCGGCTACAGTCAGACTTAATCCTTGAGGGCCTTGGGGTCCCTTAAGAATTGATCCTTTTGGCCCAGTTGTTTTCCAACAGCCACACGTAGACTGTCAGCCAATAGAATTGATGGAACTGGCCAGTTAGGTCCACGAAAGTGATTGCTTCGGGGTTATGCCTTAATACATCAGGATTACAGGGTTTCTCTGGCCAGGCATAATTCATGCGCCGATATCACACTCCAATCTCTGGTCCACATTTGGTTATGGCGATTGGCAAAGCAGGTACTATCTGCGTGGTGCCTATCTGCGTGGTGCTCAATACTCTTGGTTCGGTGCCCACCAATCGTTTGCAACGTAGCCTGTGGCAGATATCCCTGTCAATGGAAGAAGAGTTGGAGCGCGGATTCACATGCAGGTGCTGGGGATAAAATACCAAGTTGGAATTCTCAGGTCTCGCTTAATTTCCTCTTCCGGTATAGCGTGTCTGCTCGGCCGCCCCGATAGAATTGGTCTCGAGTTATCTATAGACACAGGCGTTTGGACATGACAAAAGAAGTTGAGGCTCTGCTACCCACCCTTCATCCGACCCCATCTAAACATTTCTCAACCATTACTTTTTGACTACAAGTACAAGTCAGCAAAACGGGCTGCCTCCGGTGCCCAGTACGAAGTTGTGCACCCCAAAATCGAAGCTGGAAGCACTTCATTCCGTAGAGATCAACATGTAGATCTGATGGAAACCCAATCTAGCGCAGCTGATCAGGCGACTTCTAGGTCACTATATATGTATTATTCTTTGAAGCGTCAAAAAAAAAGATACAAGATTTGATTAAGTCTGGTTGGTGTAATTCACCATTAATACACCCAACCTTTGAACTACTTCAATATGGGTGGCAATAACTTTCCAGGGCCTGGTGAATTATCATCACAAGGTGCCCGATGGGGAGGTGGAATGGACTTGAGAGATAGCTATGCAATCTCGTGTTAAGCTAATTAATGTCTTTCCGTTGTTTTCTCTGCCTTTTCTCCTACCAATGTCCCTGTTCACAAAACTACAATCTAATGCTGCAGACAAAGCATTGCTACCTAATAACTCTTTTATAGCCAGTGAAATCTCGACAACATGATCCACAGGTCTCTGGGTCAGGAGAGAGACACCCTGGGCAGAACCTGTGTCCGCACAGGAGGGTTTCCACTCTGAAGGGATGGTATAGCATAATGGACATTGACATCGATGTTCCAGCTCGCTGACCTCAGCCTCGAGCTTGTTGATCTTCTTGTTTTTCCCGATCAGCTCTGCACGGTGCTTGATTTCTAGCTCGGCGTTCCACTTCTTCAGGCGCTGCACTTCTTCTTGTAGGTCCCTGATCTTCGCGGAGTCTGCTTCAAATACAGTGTGAATTTCTTGATTGGCTGTCGCCTATTCTAATATCAGCAAAGGGCAAGTCCGGCTCGGATGGGAGAAAAATCTTACCAGAACTGCTTTCAAGTTGGGTATTTTGCGTTTCTTCAGTGGCTGTGATGTTGTGGATGCGGAGGAATTGAGGAGCGCTGGGCCATCAAACAGAGCCTCATACTCTGGGAGGCTATAGTTCATAAGACGTCTCTTTCTCCGTAGCTCTCGCGGCGGGGACTGAGTTGCGTCCGTCTCTGCATCCGTATCGTCGTCGATGATGATGGTGCTGCGGGGTTCAGCTTCGGTAGAAGCCATGGCTGAACACGCTCGTTGATGTTGGGTCGTCTTGGGCCACGCAAACAGGACCCCTTGGTTTCTTGCGGGAGAGGTCACGGGATTTTACCTCTCCGTTGACGTATAGCTTGTATCAGGATGGCGGAAAGGGGCGTTGATGCGGGATGTTGCTCCAGCTGCTAACCAGGACCGGGGACGCTCGGGTTATGCTTAGGAGTGAGAGAAACGATGGATCGGGAGGGAGAGGGAGCCCTCTATATATACCAAGAAATGGGGGGCAGTCACGGGTTGCGCTCTCCAGGCATTGAAGTACGGCGCCGCAGCAGCCAACAATATCCGAGGACGAAGTCTGAAATAGAACCCATGCAGCAGTGGCGTCCCTTCCACACCTGTCGCATGCGAATTACCATGAGGGGACAAGAGGGTAGGTATCATTCGGCTATGGCTGCGTACAGTAGAAGAGGGGAACGCATGGCAGTGTGATGGGCAGGGTGGCTCGGCTTCTCCGGTTATATACCTGTGGCGAGCTGTGCGTTGCCCCTGAGGAGAAAGATAAGGACACTGCCGACCGAGGCTACCCTCACCTCCAAGGGCCGGTTAATGAGAGGCCACCTTGTGGTTGATCATGATATCACTTTCATGTACATGGATTAGCATTACATCTCACTCTCTGAGATTGCAGATGCTGCTGTGACATCAGCAGATTCAGCTGTACACATTCCTCTCTCTTGTTTCCAAAGTGTAGACATCCACTGACACAGCACTGATTCTGTTCTTTCTGAAAAATATATATCTATCTTCAGCCAGAGTCAGCACTTCTTCATCATGCTCAGAAGCTGTGTGTTATTCTTGAAAAGTCATTATTACAGCTTGTTTCTGTGACTCTTTCTTCTCTCACTGCACTCACACTGAGTTTTTTCAAACTTGTGAGAAGTCAAGCAATCAGCTGACTGCACACTCTCATCTCTCTATATTGTCAGTGCTGAGTTGAGTATGCAAGTTGTCAAAGCATTTTCAAACAGTTAAAAAAGAAACTGCAAATACTCACTGAGCTGTAGTGACAGAAAATGAAAGTGAAGAGCTGTGAAGAAATCTTTTATAGACAATATAGAGATAATATAAAATCATTTTGCAGCTGATTCTTCTGATTGCTGTGACTCTTGCTTATGTCTTCTGAACTGTTCATTGCTGAGAAAGTCATCACTTATACTATAGAAATAAGACACATCAATGTCAATGCTGCAATGAATGAGATGAATCTGTTGATAATTCAGAATATGAATATTATTATCTGTTTGAAAATTTTTATTTCAGCTGTCAGATATCTCTTCAGATTCTTGATGATGATTGAAGATATCACAGAATATAGACAGAGAAGATTCAGAATATGAATAAATAATCTTTGAATTTACAAAATCATCATCTTACTCAACAGACTGATGAAGTTCATCAGTGTTTTAAGATATATTATTGATAAGAATCACTGAATCAATGAAGATATTATTCTGAAGATTTGAAAGTCTGAAGAAATCTTCTAAGCTATCATCTGAATTGATTATACTAGATGATAATAAATTAGCCTCTGCAGTGCCTCTTCTAAGAAGAGACAGCTCAGTCAGTGTATCAGAGATATTATCTTGAACATCACAGACAAAAATGAAATATGAATTCAGAGTGTAATATATCAGATTATAGAGAGATGATATATCATATCAAAAATTCTCTGAACTGAGTGATGATATAGACATCTTTCTTGACTGAGAGAGAGAGCTCAACAGCACACACAGCTGAGTATTATCACTAATAAACACATAAACTTCAGTTAGTGACTTTGAAGAAAGATCATACTTGAGAGACAACAGAGTGTTGAAGAAAATATTACAATATAAAACTGAGAAAGAGAATTTTCTGAATTCTGAGATGTGAGAATTGAGATATTTGCACAGTGAGAATAACTTGAGATGCTGTGATATTCATAACTTGAAGTTGTTTATATGAAATACAAAAGCTATCTGAGTAGAAGATTGAAAATCTGAGAGAGGAGATTCTGAGTCAGAGATGAATCAGAGAAGTAGAAAAGAGAGTGAAAATTGAGTCTGAGAGAAGAGCATACATCAGTAAGAGAAACAGATCATGAAATGTCAGTGATTTTATAGAAGACTCAGCCACTCTTTATAGTTGCTCTCAGCACAGAGATTTCAGCTGTTTTATCATCTTTCATTAAAAGAAGAAGCAACAGAGTGAATTCCTCTGATCTCTGAATTCTCTCTGAAACTGCTGACACATTCATCCTCATCAGAAAGCCATCTGAAGGTCAATAACCAGTACCCTGCACCAATCGCATATGATTATCACCAATTCCAACCTTGAACATGTCGCATGCAACCCTGAACATGTCGAGCATGCAATTCTGACGGAACCCTCTCCCCCTTCTTCTCTCTCCTCCCCACCCCCCTTTGATCCGACCTGCAGGCGTACACCGATACAGTGCGGCAATTTTGCTATTGGCTGGGGAAAGGAAATGAGGCAGTCTGCCTTGGTGGGTCGAAGGGCGATGCAATCCTCCATCACTCAGGGCTCAGCAAGCACTCCAGCTCCAGGAGGCTCGTCCACTGGTCTTCCCCATGACCTCAATCAATCATCGCCTGTTGCTTTTCCACACAGATCTCCACGGACGGAAGGCGCTGTCCCAAGACAACAGAGTACAGAAGAACAGATCGATCGGATAAAACCACAAGGAAAAAAGAGAAAAAGAGAGGGCAGGAGCAGAAACTCTCAACCTTCCAACCAAAAATTAAAAATTAAAAATTAAAAATAAAATAAACCATTGGCAATCTGCGGTTCATATTCACTGATCATACAACACAGTGAAGGCCCTTTGCAACATGGCTGCAGATGCCCCAGCAGCCTAGACTCCAGATCAAGCAAAGTAACACTGTGAGGGGTGGTGTGGACAGCTCAGAAATCAATGAAGCAGCAGCCCGCGAGGTCGTCAGAAGACATCCGTTCAGCGACTCCGCGGGCGCAGGAAGAAAAAGAGGCAAAGGGTGAGGGCCGGATAAGACAGCACCGTCTCCCTGCAGGGGGAGAAGGGCAGGGCATCCAGGCGCGAGTGAGTGAGTGAGAGAGAAAGAGAAAGAGAGAGAGGAAGAGGAGGAGAGAGTGCATGGTCACTGTGAGGGCGCAGGATGGGTTTTTATAGATCGAGCAGTGGTCCATTGAAGTGGTGTGAGAGGGCTCAAAAGCAGTGAGGGGGTGTGCCATCCCTGAAGCAGCAATGGTGCAGCCGCAACAGGCCTAGCGCACTAAGCAGACCAATGACAGTGGGGCTCGGCGGGCTGGGCGCCCCGCTAACCGGCACAAAAGATACCTAGAAACCCAGACGCACGCTTAAACTAAAGATGCAACATGCACATTACAACTCAGATGCTGTAAACTAATGAAGATTCAGTGTATTGATAGCATGAATTGCTCTTGTTTTGTCTTTTAATACACCATGCCTTTGACTGACTGCTTCTTTTCCAAATGAGTCAAATGGATTAGAATTAGATTGGGAACTTTATCTTGATTGGAATGAGACTGATTTATCTGAAAATTCAAGTTCTTTACAAAGAAGAAGGATACCATCTCAGTTATTTAGAATTTGCTCAATGATTAAGAACTGTTTCTCTAGTTTAAATGTAGAGAGAGTAGCTATTGAAAATCTCTCTCCTTGAAAGAAAAGTCTTGATAATCTTGTTGATTTAAACATTAGTCAACTTTCAAAAGAAGATCAGACTCAAGAACATTTAAAGCTTTTGAAACAAGTGAAAAATAAAGCAATTCTTATATACACTGATGACTCAAAATGTGAGAAAACAGGCAATCTTGGAGCTGGAATAGCATATTCAGAAAATGATAAAAACTATATTCTTAATTCTTGACAAATTGGAAAAGAGTCAGAAGTTTTTAATGCTGAATTATTTGCAATTTCAAGAGCTTTCAAATTGATTGAAATGAAGATTGAACAATGGAAAAGATTTGAGCATATTTGAATATTCTCTGATAGTCAAGCAGAGTGTAAGAGATGGTTGTAGGTATAATTATGGGAGTAATATGAAGTACACATATAGAATGTTAAGAAGATAGCAATCTCTATTATTCAAAGCTAATCACTGATCTTCTAATATCTACAGATATCAGCAAGCATTATATAGACAATCACCACACACTACAGCTGTCTATAATGTCATGCACTATATCCCTTCTCATTAATTCTGATGTGTTCTGTGTTCTTCTATCATCATATAGCTATTTTCTAATATAGATATCTTCATTGCATCTATTACAATTATCTCTCTTCTTCAAAGACCTGATTCTCAGAGCTTCTTACTGCAATGTGTGAAGTTCATAACATGTGCTGCATGATTAATATTGTATAGAGTTCACAGAATCAGACTGAATTAATTGTTGAGATTAATTCTGAAATGTTGCTGTCTCAGAAGAACATTTTTTCATTTTCAGTGTCAATACAGTTCAATCACAATTTAGACACAACTTCTGAACCTCTTTTCTTTGACTTTTACATCAAAAAGTCATACTCTAACAAAATCATCACCATCATCATCATCAATGATTTTTTATTTAAAAAGAATACATCAATTTATCAAACAAAGTACACTGTATCTTTCTATATAATTTTTATTGTGAAATTCAAAGTTTTGATTGCATGATTGCATTTTTTATTTTGAGTTGAGTTTTGTGTTGTTGCAATTTCTTTGATCAATATTGCAATATTGATTTCAATCTTCAATATCTGTTTTTCTTTTTTATTGCTTTTGCTTCTCCTTCTTCTTTGAACAAGGTCTTGGTACTGATTAAAGTTATGATAGAATGTCAGAACCAGCTGTTTCTGTTGCTGATTTGAAGTCTATAAATAGTGATATACTGTCTGTCATTGAGAGCATTTGCTTGAGTTGTCTGAAGAGATTGCAGAATCTTTCAGTATATTCTTGCTTTGTGAATAATGAACAGACACACTGTCACATCTATCATATATCAAATAGAAATTGTGCTGTCATAAGTTTTCTTAAACTGAGATTGTCAAAGATACTAACAGATTATAGATATCTGAGTGCTTTCATGAAATCAGTTAATCTTTGATCAATGAATTTCACAAGATGCTGCTCTTCAATGAAGTTTCAGATGAGAGATTTGTCACATATCAAACTGTCATTGTGAGGTTTGTACTTGATGTACAGATCTATAAAAATGCAGATGAGATTCTAGAATTCTATATGAACTCTGATAATCTATTGTCACAGCAGAATGTGGCATTCAATTATAGCAGTGTTTCAGAAAATGCATTTTCATATTCTGCTATTACATCAGTGTCATTCTCACTGAGTCAAGATCTTGATACATTATTTGAGTTGGTTGATAATGTAGACAAAGATGAGAAAGTGAACAGTTCTGTTGAAATGTTAGAAAGAAACACAGCAGTATATTGCTGTTGTTGTATTCAACATTTGACAACATCTCTCTGCCATCATTGTGAGTCTGCTGAGAATTGATACAAAAAATGCAAGCACTGCTCAGTGACAAAGCACATCTGCATTTCAGTAAGTTATTATTCAAAACAGATGTTTTTACAGTATATAATATTAACTTTCTATTAGATGTCAGTGAATGCTGTTGAATTGACTCAGACAGTTATCAACACTGCTGAGAATTTAATTGTCACTGATATGAATGTTTTGAATATTAACATTTTGCAGAGCACTGTGATTGCAGTGGTTAGATTCTTTGCTATGAAGATTCAGAAGATTCAATAAGACAGTTCTTCTGAGATTCTGACTGAAACAGTGATTGATGAGATTTCAGTGATTACATTGTCAGTCACAGCTCTCAAGTCATTGTTGAAATGTTGTGCTTCATCAGTTGAGAAAATCTGAGATAATAAGCAGATTTGTCTTGATGATAATTTCTTGAATGATACTGATCAAGCTGAGACAGATCTGTTTTTTAATCTCTGAGTGAAATAGATATATTCAGCAGTTATCATCATCTTCTTCATTTTCATTTACTGACTGACTTCTGATAGATTTTATTAAACTGTTTCAAGTACTTCTGACTGTTCATCAAGTTTTCCTCAGATTTCCAAGAATTATCTGTGTCTGTACAATCTTTCCATTTGATAAGATATTGTGTTTGACTGCAGTACTGACATTTGTCTAATATAGCTTCAACTTTTCATTTCTCTTGTGTGTTTATAATTATCAGTTCTGCTTGCAGAATTTGTCCATTGCACACATGATATAATTTGAGAAGGGAAATATAGAATACAGAATGAATTTCTTTATATTGCAGCATGAGTTTCAGTTTGTACATCTGCATACTGCAGATATCAATTATTTGAAAGAGACTCAAAAATTGATGATCTAGTTTGAGTGAGGATTGCAAGATGGATATATTTTTTGCACACAGCATTACCCAGTCCTCTATCTTAAAGCTTTTTGATATATGACACTGATTGTAATACTTTTTCTCAGCTGCTTTGACAGCTTTCAGACATTCTCAGATTTTATTCTCTGCTTGCTTCATCTGTTCCATTTGTTCCATCACTGATTTTGACACATCTGTGCTTGGGGGTTCCATGTCTATGTGAAGTTCAGTTGGTCAGTCAATCATTGCTTCAGATGATGTCATTTTTATCAATATGTGGAAGATGTTGTTATATGCTCATTGTGTCAGAGGAATCCATTCTATCCAATTATCTTGCTGATAGCTGCAATATGTGTGAAGATAATGTTCAATCATCTGGTTCAATTGTTCTGTCTGGCTGTCAGTTTGTGGGTGGAATGCTGTTGATAATTTTCATTGAATATAGAGCAGGTAACACAATGTTGATCAAAACTTGCTATTTATTAATGAATCTCAGTTGTTAATAATGTTCACAGATAGGTCAAAGTTCTTCACAACTCTCTATACAATAATATCCACAAGTTCTTCTGCATCTAGCTCTGAAGATGTGAGCACAATTATGACTCATTTGATAAATAAATCAACAAATACAACAATAGTATTATAGATTTGACTTTTCTTTTTATTATCTGACAGATCTTCAATAAAGTCCATGCTAATTGTATGTCATTTTTTATCTGGCACTGGATGTGGTTGTAGCAATCTGTACAGCTTATGCTATGATATCTTGATATATTGGCAAACATTGCAAGTTCTCACATATTCTGCAATCTCATCACTCATACCATACCACAAGTACTTGCATTTGATCACTTCAATGATTTTGTCACATTCAAAATGGCCATCTTGGGGATCATCATGATTCATTTTCATTATTTCATATCTTACAGTCTTGTTTTGTGATATATAGACTTTATCATCTTTTCTGAGCAGATCATCTTTATCTACTGCTCAGATTGAACAATTATCTACACTAGTATCATTCATCTCTAGTCTTCTGCAAAGTTCAGATATGTCAGTGTCTCTATTCTGAATCTGCAGTAAGAGTTCAATGATAGATTCAGCTATCTCTTTGCAATAGACTGTCTCAGACTCAAATATCTTAACAGCTAGAATCTGTGATATCAGAGTTTCTAGATTTAATCTCATAATATCTGCAATTTCATTCTCATTCACAGATGTGTTCTTTATTCTGCAGAGATTGTTGTCATCAATGACTACAGATCTCTTCACCCAACAATTTTCATTAGCTTGCAGATCTTTTCACATCATCTTGACACATTGATCTAACTTTGTGTTTTCTTTTGTCTTTAGTGATTTAAAGATCTTCTTACACAGCTTCTCTTGCAGAGTAGAGAGTCTCATCAAAAGAGCTGTGTGTTTTACAAAATCTGAACAACAATTTGATACATCTGCAGAATTATTTTTCTCAGAACAGTGCTCTATTTCAAAATCAAACACTGAGAGTATTTCCATCCAGCAAATCTGACATTCATTTAGCTGCTTCATCATCATGAAGCACTGGAGGTTGACATAGTCAGATAAAACAGTTATCAGATGTCTGCTACTATGTAAGTAGTGATGTCATTGCCTGAAAGCTTCTACAATCAGCAACATTTCTAAATCATATATTTGATAACATCTTTCTGTTTCTGTGAGCTTTCTAGACCAAAACACAATCAGATGTCAGTGATCATCATTCATTAATTGTGATATTACTGCAGCAATTGCAACATCAGATTCATCCATTTCTATACAGAGTTTTCACTGCAGATCAAAGTGAATCAACAATGGTGCTTTTGTAAAGCATTCTTTTAACTACAAAATTGTGTGCTTGCAGTTATCATCTAACTGGACAGATGTGTTATTCTTCTCTCTTTTCATTTCATAATCTTTTAACAATTCAGTCAGAGGTGCTGTTATTATTGAGAACTTGTATATGAATCAATGATAGAAATTGATGAATTTTAGAAATATTTGCAATTCATTTATAGTTCACAGTTCTGATCAATCTAGAATTGTGTTGACACAGCATTTCTCAACAGTAATGCTCTGCATGGTAACCACAAAACTCAAAAATCCAATTTCTGTTGTGTGGAACATACACTTACTAAGTTTGGCATATAGTCTCCATCACCTTAACCATTCCAGCACATTCTTAACATGGATGACATGTTCATCAAGCATGTTTGAATAGATTACAATATTGTCAAGATAAGTTATGCAATATATGTCTAAAAGATCACTGAGGGCTTTGTTGATATAAGATTGAAAGATCACAGAGGCATTGATTAGCTCAAAAGATAAAACTAGATATTCAAAATGTCCATATCATGTTCAAAATGCTGTTTTTCATTCATCTCTCACTCATATGCAAATTCTATGATATGTGTCTCTAAGGTTCAGTTGCATATATATTTTGACACCTGCTAATCTATCAAGTATTTCACTTATCAAGGGCAGTGAATATCAATTCTTGACCATTATTTCATTCAATTCTTGATAATCCACACAAAGACACAGGGTTCCATCTTTCTTCAGTGTAAATAACACTGACATGTCAGCTGAGCTCTTGAACAGACATATCCAATTCTTCTCTAACATCTTTTCAATATATTCTCAGAGGATAGAGAGTTCTTGAGGTGATAAGTTATATATCAATTGATATGAGGGTTCCTTGCCAGGTTTGAGCTCTATGGCATGATCATGAGGTGCATGTTTCACATCAGATATGTCTTCTCAGAATACATCAAGATAATCTTTATAATTATCTGAGATATTTGGCTCAGTTACTGCACTCGCAGCTTGTAATGATAAGGCAGTAAATATAATATTGTCATCATCAATTAGTGTTGTGAATTCTTTAGCAGTATTCAGATGTATGTGGTTAATATTCAACACTTTTCTATAGATTCAGCATCTTCACACCCAGTCAATATCAGAGTTCACAGCTTTCAATCACAGCATGCTCAAAATTACATCATATCTGCTAATGTTGACCTCTTTGAAATGGTGGAATTCTTCTCAGAGAATATGTTCATCATTGATAATCTTCATTGCAGCTCTTTGTTGTTCATATGATTTAATCTTATAATTATCAACTGCTTTCACTACTTTTGGTTTATCTTCTGTCTTTGAGAAATATTTTGATGCCCAGGTGTGGAACATGAAGTTCACATCCACATCAGAATCCACTAGCATTCACACTATCAACCATTCCACTTCTGTCAGCATCCATGTATTCATCATCAATAATTGTTTATCTCACAGTCTAGTTGTTTGTATTCTCAATGCAGCAGCTGCTTCTACAATTGAAATTGTTGGTTTTTTGCTTGTTGAACTTGGTTGTGCTTTTCAGAGTGTAACATTCAACAATCATTTGCAATATGACCCTTTTTATAGCAGTGAGAACACTTCTTCATTCAGTTATATTTATCTTTCTTGATTTGTTCAGTTGAATCTGTTTGTTTCTCTCATTTTCTCTTGTTTTGATGGTTGCTAGATTTATCAGAACAACACTGATTCTCTATGAATATTGCAGGTCTTTCTTTGCAGATAGTATATCATCACTCTGATATATTTTTCTCAAGAATCTGTAGAGTTCAAAGCAATTCTTTGTAGTTCTGAGGCTCTTGATTTCAACAGTTGAATTCTGTGTGTAATATCTTCAATGTCTTACTACACAAGTTATCCATTCTTTGTTCTTCACTATATGAGGGTAAGTAGTATTCTCAGTCTTTGAGATATTTAGAGAAATCATGTATTGATTGTCATTCTTGTTGCTTTGCATCTTGAAACTTTTGACTTGTCAATCAGCACTGGTTCTGTGGATTGTTAATTTGCATTTCTAGATGTGATAACATATCATCAAAAGTCAACAGTGTTGCTCCTTCATGTCTCTCATACAATGATACAAAATTCAATCATTTCTGCTTAACATGGGTGTCAAGATAGAGTTTAGCATCATTTATCTTGTGTTCTTCCTTTCAATAATATCAACAGTGGCATGTAAAGAGAGTCAATATGCAATCTTTATAGTTCTTGAATTCTAACATATTTTTTCCTCAATAATAGTCCTTAATCTCTAACCTTGGTGGTGTTTCATTATCATCATTCATATCATTCACAGATCAATTTTGCGGCGGTTCTGTGGTGACATTCTGGGTTAATTGAGACTCAATGAGAGTATCTTCACAAATCTACACTTTCAACTTGTTGAGCTGCTGTTGTGCATGCAGAATAGCTAATTGCTGCTCTCATTCACAAATTTGATCATTCAACTGTTGCAAACACACATTGTGATCATCAGAGGCAGTAGAAGATTCAGATTGATTTTCAAAGAATCTTGCACATATCAAAATCATCTTGCATGTTTTAACTAATGTTGCATGTTTTAACTAATGTTGTGTGCTTTATTGTAGGTGTGTGTAACAACAGACCACTCAAATAAAGTTTAGAGTGATTAGAATTGTAAGAGATGGTTGTAGATATAATTATGAAAGTAGTGTGAAGTACACACATAGAATGTTAAGAAGATAGCAATCTCTATTATTCAAAGTTAATTGCTGATCTTCTAATATCTACAGATATCAGCAAGTATTATATAGATGACCACCATGCACTACAGCTGTCTATGATGCTGTGTGCTATATTCCTTCTCATTAATTCTGACGTGTTCTGTGTTCTTCTATCACCATATAGCTATTTTCTAATATAGATATCTCCGTTGCGCCTATTACACAGAGCTTAAAAGACTTCAAAGTAATAAAATCAGCAGTGGACAGTCAATGCTAGAGCTGATTTTGAAAAGTCTTCAAAATATTCAAAGAAAAATCTCACTCAATTGTTCTATTCATCTTCACTGGATGCCTGCTCACATGGGTATATATGACAATGAAATGGCTGATAAAGCTGCAAAAAGAGCCACTGAGTTAGAAGTCTGCTGTCAAAGAATTGTAACATGATCTTTTATTAAAAGAAAAATAAGAGAATTATGTTTACAAAAGTGGCAAGATGTCTGATTCATGCAAAGAAAAAGTGTGCATTATTCCAGATTTGAAACTAAGCCAAAGTGGAAGACTTGCTCAATAAAGTGTAAGAAGAAACTTTTTGCTACAATAATGCAGCTAAAGCTTGAACATGGACATTTCAAATCATATTTAGCAAAGTTTAAAGATGATTTAAATGATCTATGTTCAGATTGTCAGTTATATGAAAATCCAGAGCATCTTCTGTTACTTTGTACAAAGTATTCAGAACTAAGATTGAGACTGAGAGAGAAGTATCAACTGAATCAGTTAAATTTGAGTTTGTTATTCAATACAAAAGCTGGAAATATGTTCTTAATTGAATATTTAAATGAGTCAAATGTTGCTACAAGAGCTTGTTTGAATAGTGTCACTTGATGATATTTAGATCAGTTGTTTTTGTTTATTTTATTTTGATCTTTTCTTTAACTTTGTTTATTGTTAATTTTCATTTGTTTCAAGCAGTTTGCTTCATTATTTGTTGATAATAGTCATTGCAAATGTTTTTTCTTTTCTGTTGATTTTTAATAGCTGCTGTCTTTTATAATATTTATTTCCTTTGTTTTGAAGTTGAGTTGTGCTAACCCATTGACATTCTTTTGATTTTATCTTTGAATTGAATAGTTTGAATAGTTGTTTGATTCTGAGCTGGAATTCTGTTAATGCATGTGTCAAATTGTTTTTGTATATTAGAATATTCTTGATTTGAAAAATCCTGAAGTATTTCAGGTAGATGTCATAGTCACTGACTGTATACATCTATAATTGAAGAATAATAATAATAATAATTTGACTGACTGCAAAGTGAATGATACAATCTCACTCCTTCCACCAACAAATTTTACAACTTGTTGTGTGGGTCACAATGACTAATACAGCTGTATGACTAATCAGATCTATCAATTCTGGAAATAATTCACATCTTTTGTCATCTTATCTCTTGGTTCTATTCTTTCATCATGATCTCACTCTTCAAAATCTTTCATCTTCATCTCTGAAAATGATCATCAGATTCCAAACACTCTAACAGCTGCTATCTTCTTTGTTTCACTTTCATTATGATGATTGACCCAGCAGACAGTATCTATCAGAAGGAGACAGAATTCAACAAAGACTTGAAGATTGAGATTGACTTTTTGAAGATGAAGTTCATCAGAGAGCTGAATGCTTCAGAGATATCATTGATATTTCATGTAAACTACAATGACAAACTGCATATTCTGAAAGTTGTATGTTTCTTCTCATGAATGTATTCTAACTCTATATCACTCTTGACACTGATCTAGTTCCATAACAATGGTGATTCTGAATATGTCAGTGATGGTGTTTGTGATTTGAATTGCTCTTGTTGCGAGATCAGGGTGTATTGCAATCTGAAACGATTTGGAATATATGATGGCGGCTACGTGCCAAAGTTTTACGGGTTTAACTGTGTCAAGCGCTACTCACTACCATTAGTGAGTGCACCACAGCATACAGAAAACCACACTGTACAGAAAATATTATGAATATCATCAATCTTCATTCTTAAATATTCATTAATCATTGTCATCATGTCTAAATCTTTCAATTACACTGAAGAGCAATTGCAAAATGCTATTGACACATTTAGAAAGAATTCAATATTAAAAATCATATCTCTGTCACAAGAATTCAAAGTTCCATCTGTAATGAGCATACTTCAATTAACAATCTAGCACTATCCTAATACAGATTACGAATTGATTAAGAAAAGAAAGAGAAAAGAGATCAGAAGAAAAGGTTGTACAAAGAGAGTTCTTATAGAGAGGAGATTGAAATGAAAGAATATCAGAAGCCACTCCACAGTGGAGCACAGAGTGAAGTACAGAGTGGAAGAATGTTGAGGGTTATGTGGAAGAATTGTTAGAACTACACAAGCACAGAGTGTGAGGCAGAAGAGGTTATACAGAAGAATCATTAGAGACTATATGAGTGTGAAGTATGAGGCAGAAGAGGTTGATTGTGTAAGTTAACTACTAACAGATACTAACCCATCATATTATCCCTCTCTACTGAGATGAGTGATGACTCATAGATGTCGAGGGTGGTGGTATCCTTCAAGATGAACACAGATTCCCAGATCAGATGATTGTATTCTATTCATTTGACAAGATATTCACAGCAGTGGCAGTTGGTTCTATTATCAAGAATCATTTTGATCTTTCATTCAAGTTCATTATCTTCTTCTATAATGATGAGTGGCTGTCAGTTGAAGGTTCTCTGTGAGGAGAATGAATCCTCAGCTGCAGATCAGAGCAGATTCATATGAAAGACATTGTGAATATCAGATGAAGTGTTGAGTTGATAATTGTGTGTGTCTAGCATCTTCATCACAGTATATTTGATATGATAGTAATTCAGTGTACACAAGAGATAATCTGTCTTTATGTTTTTAAGATCTAATCAGATTTTGTCTTCTACATAATATTGAGTTGCAGAATTTCTTCTGATATTTACTTGATCTTCATAATTTTGCTGAATGCTGATTATGAAAGCTTCTGCTTATTCATAAGCTTTCTTAAGCTTGCTCATGATGTTATCTGCTGCTTGTATGAGACTGTGAATGTATGTGATTTTTCAGAGATTCTCAGAAGAGTCTAGAACTTTTAAATCATATTCATGTAGAAGAAAGAATGAGCTTATGCTTATTGTGACAGAGTCTCAGCTGTTAATTGCAATCTTGATATGTGATAGCAGATAACTTCAGTTGTCTTGTGTGTAATTGCAGAATTTACAGAGAATATTCTTTATCATTTATATCATTCTCTCTGTGACTTCATCAGTCTCTGAGTGGTACACTGTTGACAATTTTCATTCAATTCTTAGCAGCTGATATATGCAGATTCAGAGTGTACTGATAAATTGACTGTCTCTATCTGATACAATGAATGAAGACAGACTGTGCATACAATAGAACAGACTCTGAACAAAGACATTCACAACTACTTCAACATTCATTCTGTTACAGAATTGCAGTATTACATTCTTACTGAGACAATCAACAATGACTAGAATGTTTGTAGAATCTTCACTCTCAGATAGAGAAACTGCAAAGTCAATTGCTATATCATATCAGATTTGTTTGAGAATAGACAGAGATTTTAACATCTCTTTTTATCATTTATATTATACTGTTACTGAGTCACAGCAATTGCAATTGCATACAAATCAGTGTATATTCTTTGATATGTTCAGTCAGTAGAAGTCTTGAGCTATGATGCTGTACATAATCTCACAGTCTGAGTGCTCAGTCATTGATGAGTTATGAATCTTCTGCATAATTTATATTTATAGAGATTCTGAATCAGAGACTCATTGTCTATCTCAGAAGTGTAGACATTCATCATCATTGATTGAATATGCTGAGATGTCTGTTTTTGAGTATATATCTGCAGGGAATTGAGATGCTCTGTTTTGTACAGCTTCAGCAGCTTGTTGTCAGAATTTGTCTGTCTCTATTATTTGTCTCCATTGCTCTTCAAGTGAGGGATATTGAGTATGAGATTGATTAACATATATACAGAGTTCATCTGACTGTGTGGAACTTTCTATGATCACAGAGTTGATTAACTGATGCTATCAGTGTTTCTATCTGTTATTCAGATCATTGAACAGTATATCTTATTCTCAATGAAATAAAACATCCATGAGAGTGTTCTCTGCTTTTGATTGATAGTGAATTGTGAATGAGAATCAGCTAAGAAATAATGACCAGCATATATACCTCTCAATAAGCTTATAAATGATTGTGAAATATTTCAGATTCTTATGATCAGTAACAATTTCAAATCTCTCAATACTCATAAGTTTGAACTTTTATTCTTCAAGATATTATATGATTACTAGAAGCTTTTTGTCATAGATCTTGTAGTTGCATTCAGCAGACAACATCTTCTTTAAGATGAAAACATAAGATTATAGAACATCTTCATTATCATATTACATCAATATCTCATCTATCATATAATCTGAAATATCTGTTTTAAGAGTTGTATGGTTATCTTAATTGAATGATTGTAGCATTGAAGTGTTTGTGAATATACACTTCAGCATTTTGAAAGCTGCATCTACTTCATCAGTTCATTGAAATACAGCATCTTTTCAGATTAGATCTGTCAGTGATCATACAATATTGAAGAAGTTCTTAATGAATCTTCAGTAGAAGTTGATGAACTCTAGAAAACTTCTAATCTTTTTTACTGAGACTGATATCTTCTAGCTGAGGATTGCTTTCATCTTCTTAGAATTCATGTGTATGCCTTTTTCAGCTTTGATGATGAATTCTAGATAGATTGTAGACTTAGTCTTGAAGTCATATTTGTCTAGGCTGGCCAGTGGGATCATGAATTTCATGTTTGATTTGATTTGATTTGGTCCCAGTCCATTTCTTGGTGTGATTTTCAGTGGGACCAGGATCAGAATAAGAGTGTAAAGTGACTAGAATTATTAGAACATGAGTGAAATGAGACTAATAAATCTTGATATTTCATGTAAAGTGACTGACTATCAAAAATAAGAACATGATCTGAGACTGACTATGATTTTGACTGAGGTTTGGTTCTGTTCTGATGATTATATAATACATATCTTAGATATCAATCTGATGATATGATTGGTGGAGATATCACCTCTATCTAGTGCCGTCAACCAATTTACCGCTGCCAATCTATCTATTGCTGCTAAGCTATCCCTCACTGCTAAGCTATCGCCGCCTGCCAACCTATCTATTGCTGCTAAGCTATCCCTCGCTGCTAAGCTATCGCCGCTGCCAACCTATCTATTGCTGCAAGCTATCCCTCGCTGCTAAGCTATCCCTCGCTGCTAAGCTATCCCTCGCTGATAAGCTATCTATCACTGCTAATCTATCGCTGCCAACCTATCTATCACTGCCAATCTATCTATCGCTGCCAATCTATCGCCGCTGCCAATCTATCCCTCACTGCTAAGCTATCCCTCGCTGCTAAGCTATCCCTCACTGCTAAGCTATCCCTCGCTGCTAAGCTATCCCTCGCTGCTAAGCTATCCCTCACTGCTAAGCTATCCCTCGCTGCTAAGCTATCCCTCACTACTAAGCTATCTATCACTGCTAATCTATCGCTGCCAACCTATCTATCGCTGCCAATTTATCTACCACTGCCAATCTATCTATGGCTGCTAATCTATCGCTGCTAATCTATCGCTGCCAACCTATCCATCGCTGCCAATTTATCTACCACTGCCAATCTATCTATCGCTGCTAATCTATCGCTGCTAATCTATTGCTGTCAATCAATCTACCACTGCCAACCTATCTATTGCTGCCAATCTATCGCTGCCAACCTATCTACTGCAGTGAATCTATCTATCACTATCATTACTAGTTCAAAATAGAACTAGAGCATAAATACACTAAACTTCTTTTGATAGATAATGATTTTTGGTAACACTCATAGCATTATATCATCTATATAGGGTAAATCATGGTCCCATTTGGTCCCATTTTAACAAAATGGGATCAAATGGGATCAGAATCAGTAATTTATAAGAAGAACATGATCTGAGACTAGATTTATAATATAAACAGTGTAAAGTGACTAATTTAATAAACACTATATGAAACCAGAACTAAGAAATTTGATAATGAAACTGAAGAAATATTTAGTCCCAGTTCCATATATGATCATATGATCAGTCTATATTTGTCAATGTCCACTTATAGTTCAGCTTCTTGTAGATGATCAAGCACTTGTCATACATACTTGTAATATTCAGCAAGCAATTCATTGATGAAGATCAGAATATTGTTCATATACACTGAAGCAATCTCATTAAGCAGATCTTGTAAAACTCAGTTAATGTATTTCTGAAACATACTCAGAGTGTTCATCAATTCAAAAAGAGTCACAGTTCATTTATATAATTTATAGCATATATAAAAAACAGTTAGTCATTCATCATCTTCATTAATTCTTATCTTATAGAAAACTGTAGAGATATCAAGTTTCATAAATTATTTTGTTTTTTCTATCTGTTCAAGTATTTCATTGATGAGTGGAAGAGGATATTGATTCTTCTGTGTAATTTTGTTAAGTTCTTGATAGTCAACACAGAATTGTAAGCCTTTTTCTGATTTTTTCACAAATAGCACAGATGCTGCAGCAGATGAGTTGCTAATGCAAATGAAGTCTTTATTCAGTAATTCATTGAGTGTTTTTTATAGAATGAGAAGCTCATTATATGATATACTGTAGAGAGAATCTCAGAGTGATTGTGGATTCTTACTGTTTTTTTTAATAAGTTTGATTATATGATCTATATCATATTCTTGATGAGAAGGAAGCTTTTCAGCTTTCTTTTCATTGAATACATCTATAAAGTCTTTGTATAATTTGAGTAGTTCTTTGTGCAGTTTCTTGAGATTCTTGAGTTTTAGCTTTTCTAACACTTTCTTGATATCTGCTATACTAGCAGTGAACATTTGAACATTCTTCTTCTTGTGTGTTTGATGAGTTAGTAGCTTGAATGTTTTCATTGATATCTGAGTGAGATCAGTGATTCTGTTGATATTCTTTTCATAAACACAGTTGCCTTCTGAGAAGATTAGACAATGATTGTGTGTGTCTATCAGAGTTTCAAATTCTGTAAGCTATAACAGACTGAGTATTAAGTTATACTCAAGATCTTGCATTTCATATGTGTAAATATTTCTTTTTTCATATCCTTCTACATTGATATTGAACTTTATCATTGTAATAGGCGCAACGGAGATATCTATATTAGGAAATAGCTATGTGGCGATAGAAGAACACAGAACACATCAGAATTAATGAGAAGAAACATAGCACACAGCATTATAGACAGCTGTAGCACATGATGGTCGCCTATATAATGCTCACTGATATCCATAGATATTAGGAGATCAGTGATTAGCTTTGAATAATAGAGATTGCTATCTTTTTAACATTCTATATGTATACTTCACACTACTTCCATAATTATATCTACAATCATCTCTTACAATTCTAATTGCTCTAAACTTTATTTGAGTGGTCTGTTGTTACACACACCTACAATAAAGCATGCAATGTTAGTTAAAACATGCAACATTAGTTAAAACATGTAAGATGATCTCAACATATGCAAGATTCCTTGAAAACCAATCTGAATCCTCTATCATCTCCAATGATCACAATGCATGTTTGCAACAGTTGAATAATCAAATTCATAAATGAGAGCAGCAATTAGCTATTCTGCATGCACAACAGTGACTCAACAAGTTGAAAGTGCAGATTCATGAAGATACTCTCATTGAGTCTCAATTAACTCAGAATATCATCACAGAACCACTGCAAAATCAATCTGCAAATGATATAAACAATGATAATGAAACACCACCAAGATTAGAGATTAAGAACTATTATTGAGAAAAAAATATATTAGAATTCAAGAACTATAAAGATTGCATATTGACTCTCTTTACATACCATCATTGATATTATTGAAAGAAGAAACACAAGATAAATGATGCTAAACTCTATCTTGATGCCCATGTTAAGCAGAAATGGTTGAATTTTGTATCATTGTATGAGAGACATGAAGAAGCAACACTGTTGACTTTTGATGATATGCTATCACATCTAGAAATGCAAATTAACAATCCACAGAATCAATGCCAATTGATGAGTCAAAAGTTTCAAGATGCAAAGCAATAAGAATGACAATTGATATATGATTTCTCTAAATATCTCAAAGACTGAGAGTACTACTTACCCCTATATAGCAAAGAACAAAGAATGAATAACTTGTGTAGTAAAATGTTGAAGATATTACACACAGAACTCAACTATTGAAATCAAAAACCTCAGAACTATAAAGAGTTGCTTCAAACTCTACAGACTCTCAAGAAAAATATGTCAGAGCAACAACATGCTATTTGCAAAGAAAGATCTGTGATATTTGTAGAAAATCAGTGTTGTTCTGATAAATCTAGCAACCATCAAAACAAGAGAAAACAAGAGGAACAAACAGATTCAACTGAACAAATCAAAAAAGATAAATATAACTGAATGAAGAAGTGTTCTCACTGTCATAAGAAGGATTATATTGCAAATGATTGTTAAATATTACACTCTGAAAAATGCAATCAAGTTTGACAAGCAAAAAATCAACAATTTCAATCATAGAAGCAGCTGCTGCATTGAGAATACAAACAACTAGACTGTGAAATAAATGATTATTGATGATGAATACATGAATGCTGACAGAAGTGAAATGGTCAATGATGTGAATGCTAGTGAATTCTGATGTGAATATGAACTTTGTGTCCCACATCTGAGCATCAAAATATTTCTCAAAGGCAGAAGATAAATCAAAAGTAGTGGAAGCAGTTGATAATTATAAAATTAAATTATATGAACAATGAAGAGCTGCAATGAAGATTATTGATGATGAACATGTTCTTCAAGAAAAATTCCACCATTTCAAAGAAGCTGATATTAGCAGATATGATGTAATTTTGAGCATGTCATGATTGAAAGCTGTGAACTCTGATATTGATTGGGTGTGAAGATGCTGAATCTATAGAAAAGCATCAAATATTAACCACATGCATCTGAATACTGCTAAAGAATTTGCAATACTAATTGATGATGACAATATTATATTCACTGCTTTATCATTACAAGCTGTGAGTGCAGCAACTGAGCCAAATATTTCAGATGATTATAAAGATTATCTTGATGTATTTCAAGAAGACATATCTGACACAGAACACACACCTCACAATCATATTATAGATCTCAAATCTAGCAAGAAATCTTCATACCAACTGATATATAACTTATCATCTCAAGAACTCTCTGTCCTCTGAGAATATATCAAAAAGACATTAGAGAAGAATTGAATATGTCTGTTCAAGAGTTCAGCCAGCATGTCAGTATTATTCACACCCAAGAAAGATGGAACCCTGTGTCTTTGTGTGGATTATTGAGGATTGAATGAAATAACAGTCAAGAATCAATACTCACTGTTCTTAATAAGTGAAATACTTGATAGATTAGCAGATGCCAAAATATATATGCAGCTGAACCTTAGAGATGCATATTATAGAATTCACATATGAGCAGAGAATGAATGAAAAACAGCATTTCTGTGACAGGTTAGCACCCGTTAGTAATTAACTTACGCAATCAACTCCCCTTCTGCAACCGCTCGTTTCTGGCTGTTGTGACTTTGTGTAACCCTTGATGTTCTTCTACTCTGTGCTCTGTGCTTGTGTAGTTTCTAACAATTCTTCTGTGTAGCTCTTAATGTTCTTCTGCTCTGTGCTCTGCACTCATATAGTCTCTAATGATTCTTCTGCATAGCTTCTAATGTTCTCTCACTCTGTGTTCTGCACTTGTATAGTCTTTAATGATTCTTCTGTGTAGCTCTCAATGATTCCTCTGCTCTGTGTTCCACACTTGTGTAGTCTCTAATGATTCTTATGTGTACCTCTTAATATTCTTCTGCTCTGTGCTCCACTGTGGAGTGGCTTCTGATATTCTTCCACTTCAAACTTTTCTCTATAAGAACCTCTTTCATATGACCCTTTCTTCTGATTTCTTTTCTCTTTCTTTTCTTAATCAATTTGTAATCTGTAATTAGAATAGTATCAAATTGTTAATTGAAGTACACTCATTACATTACAAATTGATTCTTCTGTGTTTAAGATCTGAGTGCTTCATTATTAGTTCTTACACTCAAGTGTGTTGTTATCAGTTCTTACATCTGAGTGTGTTGTTTACAGATCTGAGTGTCTAGTTGTTACAAAAGATTTCTCATGGATCTGAGTGCTCTTATTGTTAGTTATATAGGCTGTTGTGTCTAAGCATCTGAAACACAATCAACCATGTTCTATGAGGTCTGAGTGTCTATGAACTGTAATGCTGTGAATAGTGTTCATGAAGAAGCTTGATCAAGCTTAGCACTGCAACACTGTGAATAGTGTCTGTGAGAGAATCAAGTGTCTACAAATATTCTTTTTCTTTTTTTTTATTATTATATGTTCTTAGATATTGAAATGAACTACAAGCAATTCTATGAACATCTGCTGCATCTGAACATGATGGATGATAACTTAGATCTATGAAGCATTCTTCAGCAGCAGATGCTACAGATGACTGAATTGCAATGATGATTTACTGAGATGAGCACTTCTGTGTTCACTGTTTCTTCTACACCCACATCTCATGAAAAGCCCTCAAGAGAGAAGCTCTCAATTCTCAACAAATATGAGGGAGATCTAGCACTCTACCTCACATGGAAGTCAAAAGTGAACACCAAATTGAACATCAACAGACAAGCAATAGACTCACTATCCAATCAAGTGTGGTATATTCATAGCAGATTGAATGGCAACACATTAGCAAAATTTCAACTCTGAATGAGTCATTGCCAGAATCATCAGTGTACATCAGAGCTAGTTTTTCAACAACTTGACTCTCTCTTCCTCAATTCTATGCTTCAAGCCAAGATGTTAGACTGGCTTAATCAGACTTGTCAGATAAATGTTGTGTTGACAACTTATCTTTCTGAATTCAATTGCAAGCTTCTAGAAGCAGGTGGGCAAGACTGGAATGACACTGTCAAGATCAACATATTGTTCAAGAACTTGAACTTTCAGTTGCATAATCAAAGTGTAGAGTATCTGAAGTTCTCAATATACAGTGAATTCTGTGCTGATCTTCATCTGTTGGACAACAATCTGTCTCAGTTCCACACACTTTAAAATTACAGAGAATTCTGCTGAACAAATGTATATGTCTCAAACTGCTCTGCAGCACTCTCCACCTCTGAATCAGAATCAATGAACTGAGTCCCACACATGAATGCAAGCTGCTCAAGGATTCCCAATGTCTCAGAGAAGAATGCTGCTGATTGAATCATCAGAGAAGTCTGCATACACTGCAACAAGTCAGAGCACTTTGCAAATCAATGTCTGAATGCAATCACTCTGAGTAAACCCTCCACACATGTGAATGCTGTGTCGTCTGTGGATAGACAAGAACAGAGAAAAGACAAGCTCTCACTCTAAAATGTGGACAAGAGCTCAAGAAGCAAAAAACTAGCTGAAGATTTGAGCAGAAGATGCAAGCAGATGCAATCATAATCTCTGTCATTGTAAATAGCCTAGTCAACATACAAGCAATGATAGACAGTGGTTTTCTTCATTACACTCTTATAGACACCCAGCTGGTTGAGAAGTATAAGCTTCAGTGTATTCTCTTTTTCAAACTGTATAAACTCAGTGAATTTGATGACCTCAGAGGATCTGCCTTCTACAACATGATAAAATTTAATGTCAATGTAGAAGGACATGAGAAAAAGAATGTATACACATATGAAATACAAAGCCTTGAGTACAATCTAATGCTTGATCTATCATGGCTCACAGAATTTGAAACCTTGTTGAATGCATGCAATCACTGCCTTATTTTCTCAGAAGATGACTGTGTTTATAAGAAAGATGTTGATAGAACTGCTGATCTCACTCAGATATCAGTGAAAGTGTACAAACTACTAACCCATCAAGTGCATGAGAAGAAGAACATCCAAGTGTTTGCTGCTAGCATGACAGATATCAAAAAGATGTTAGAGAAACTAGAACTCAAGAATCTCAAGAAACTGTGCAAAGAACTATCTGAATCATATAAAGATTTCATAGATGTGTTTGATGAAAAAGAAGCTGAAAAGCTTCCTTCTCACTGAGAACCTGGTATAGATTATATGATTGAGCTCATTAAGAAAGACAGTAAGAATCTGCAACTGCTCTGAAGTTCTCTCTACAGCATATCACATGACAAACTCCTCATTCTATGAAAAATGCTCAATGGATTACTGAACAAAGGCTTCATTTGTGTTAGCAACTCATCCATCACAGCATTCATACTGTTTGTGAAGAAATCAGAAGAAGGCTTATGATTCTGTGTTGACTATCAAGAACTCAACAAGATTATGTGGAAGGACTGATACTCTCTTCCACTCATCAATGAAATACTTGAATGAATAGAAAAAGTAAAATGATTTACAAAGCTTGACATCTCTGCAGCCTTCTATAAGATAAGGATTAATGAAGATGATGAATGGCTAACTGCTTTTCATACACATTATGGATTATACAAATGAACAGTGACCCTCTTTGAATTAGTGAATGCCTCAAGCATGTTTCAGAAATACATTAACTGGGCTCTATGAGACCTGTTTGATGAGATTGCCTCAGTGTATATGAATGATATTCTGATCTTCACTGATGGACCACTTACTGAGCATTGCAAGCACATATGACAAGTGCTTGATCACCTATATAAAGCTGAACTGCAAGTGGACATTGACAAATGTGACTTTGAGACCAAGTCTACAACCTATCTAGAATTCATCATTGAAGCTGAAAAAGGTGTACACATGGATTCTAAGAAGATGGAAGCAATTCTCAACTGGGAGGCATCAGTCTTGATAAAAGAGACTAGAAGCTTTCTAGAATTCATCAACTTCTACTGAAGATTCATCAAAGACTTCTTCAATATTGTACAATCACTGATGAATCTGACCTGGAAAGACACTGTATTTCAATGGACTGATGAAGCAGATGCAGCATTCAAAAAGCTGAAGTGTATGTTCACAAGTGCCTCAATGCTGCAATCATTTGATTCAGATAAGCATATGATTCTTGAAATGGATGTCTCAGATTATGTAGTAGATGGGGCACTGATGCAATATGATAATGAAGATGTTCTACAACTCTGTGCCTTCATCTCAAAAAAGATATCATCTGCTAAATGCAACTATGAAATCTACAACAAGGAGCTTCTAGTGATCATATGATGTCTTGAAGAATAGAAATCTGAACTCATGAGTGTTGAGAGATTTGAGATTGTTACTGATCATAAGAATCTAGAGTACTTCACAACCACTTGTAAGCTCACTGAGAGATATATGTGTTGGTCATTGTTTCTTAGCTGTTTTTCATTCACAATTTGTTATCAATCTGAAGTAGAGAACATTCTTGTGAATGCTCTGTTCTGCTGAGAACAAGATATGCCATCTGATGACTTGAATGACAGATGGAAACACTGAGAGCATCAGTTAATTGACTCTGCAATCATAGAAAGTTCTACACAATCAGATGAACTCTGTGTACATATCAACCAGTTCTGAGCTCAAGAACCCTCACTTGAAGAACAATGAAGACTAGTAACAGAGACAGATGAATTCTGACAACAAGCTGCTGAAGTTATATGAAGCAAAGCACCTTGATTCCCTGCAGATGTATACTCAAGAATGAATATCTCAGTATATTCAATCAACAATGACAACTGCTTATGCTTTTGAGATAGATGATGGATCTCTGATTCAGAATCTCTACAAACATGAATCATACAAGAAATTCATGACTTGCTGATGACTGAGCATTCAGAATATGAAATCATATACAACATTGTTGTCTGAGAATTCTACTGATCAGATATGTTGAAAGACATATGCTGGTTTGTATGCAACTGTGATTGCTGTGACTCAGTGATGATATGATGTGAATGCTGAAAAGAGATACTGAAGCTCTTATCTGTCTCTGATTGAACTTGATGTGATATAGCTATTGATTTTGCAGTTTTCTTATTCAAAAGTGAAGGTTCTATGAACATTCTAGTCATTGTTGACTGACTCAGTAAGAATGTAATACTACAGCTCTGTGATAAGATGAATGCTGAAGTAGTTGCAGATGTCTTTGTCAGAAGTCTGTTCTATTGTATGTATGATCTGTCTTCATTCATTGTGTCAGATAGAGGCAGTCAATTTGTCAGCACACTCTGAGCCTGCATATGCCAATTATTAAGAATTGAACAAAAGTTATCAACAGTGTATCACTCAGAGACTGATGAAGCTACTGAGAGAATGATATAAATGATAAAGAACATCCTCTGTAAGTTCTGCAATTATATACAAGACAACTGAAACAATCTGCTATCACACACTGAGATTGTGATTAATGATTGAGATTTCACTACAACAGATGTAAGCTCATTTTTTCTTCTATATGAATACAACTTAGAGATTCTGAACTTCTCTGAGACTCTCTGAGAAACTGCATACATCCACAGCCTCATACAGATGGCAGAGAACATTATAAGCAAGCTGAAGAAAGTTCACAAATGAGCAGAAGCTTCAATGATCAGTGCTCAGTAAGATTATAAGAATCAAGTAAACATCAGAAGAAGTTCTGCAATTCAATACTATGTAGAAGACAAAATCTGACTAGATCTCAAGAACATCAGAACAGATCATCTCTTGCATATGCTAGATTACTGTCACATTAAGTATATGATGAAGGAAGTGCTAGACACACACAATTATTGACTTGACACTCTGTCTAGCATCCACAATGTCTTTCATACAAACCTGCTCCAACCCGTGGCTGAGGATCCATTCCTCTCACAGAGAATCTTTGATTGGCAGCCACTCATCATTGTAGAAGAAGACAATGAACTCAAGTGGGAAATTGAAGCAATTCTTGATGATAGAATCAACCACTGCTGTCATGAATATCTTATCAAATGAGTAGAATATGATTGTTCAATCTGGGAATCTGCATCTGCTTTGAAGGACACCACTGCTCTTGACATCTACAAGTCCTCACTCATCTCAGTAGAGGGGGATAATGTGATGGATTAGCATCTGTTAGTAATTAACTTACACAATCAACTTCTCTTCTGCAATCACTTGTTTCTGACTGTTGTGATCTTGTGTAATTCTTGATGTTCTTTCACTCTGTGCTCTGTGTTTGTGTAGTTTCTAATGATTCTTCTGTGTAGCTCTTAATATTCTTCCACTCTGTGCTCTGTGCTTGTGTAGTCTCTAATGATTCTTCTGTGTAGCTTCTAATATTCTTTCACTTTGTGTTCTGTGTTTGTGTAGTCTCTAATAATTCTTCTGCATAGCTCTCAATGATTCCTCTGCTCTGTGTTCTGCACTCATATAGTCTCTAATGATTCTTATGTGTACTCTTTAATGTTCTTTCACTCCACACTCCACTGTGGAGTGGCTTCTGATATTCTTTCATCTCAAACTTTCTTCTATAAGAATTCTCTTTGTATGATCCTTTCTTCTGATTTCTTTTCTCTTTCTTTTCTTAATCAATTCATAATCTGTAATTAGAATAGTACCAAATCGTTAATCGAAGTACGCCTATTACAATTTCAAATATGATATGAATACTTTGAATATCTAGTCTTATCTTTTGAGCTAATCAATGTCTCTGTGATCTTTCAATCTTATATCAACAAAGCCCTCAGCAACCTTTTAGATGTATATTGTGTGGCTTATCTTGATGATATCATAATCTATTCAAACATACTTGATGAACATGTTGTCCATGTTAAGAATGTGCTGAAACAGTTAAGGCAATGGAGACTATATACCAAACTTAGTAAGTGTACATTCCACACAACAGAAATTGGATTTTTGGGTTTTGTGATTATCATGC
Organism: Histoplasma ohiense; assembly: GCA_017607445.1. Lineage (NCBI taxonomy): Eukaryota > Fungi > Ascomycota > Eurotiomycetes > Onygenales > Ajellomycetaceae > Histoplasma > Histoplasma ohiense. The sequence continues at coordinate 7,196,779 of JAEVHH010000001.1, forward strand.
AGAGCATTACTGTTGAGAAATGCTGTGTCAACACAATTCTAGATTGATCAGAACTGCAAACTATAAATAAATTGCAAATATTTCTAGAATTCATCAATTTCTATTATTGATTTATATACAAGTTCTTGATAATAACAGCACCTCTGACTGAATTGTTAAAAGATTACAAAATGAAAAGAAGGAAGAATAATGCATCTGTTCAGTTAGATGAAAACTACAAGTATGCAATTTTGCAGTTAAAAGAATGCTTTACAAAAGCACTGTTGTTGATCCACTTTGATCTGTAGTGAAAACTCTGTATAGAAACAGATGAATCTGATGTTGCAATCACTGCAGTAATATCACAATTAATGAATGATGATCACTGACACTCAATCATGTTTTGATCTAGAAAGCTCACAGAAACAGAAAGATGTTATCAAATATAAAATTTAGAAATATTGCCAATTGTAGAAGCTTTCAGACAATGATATCACTACTTATATGATAGCAGACATTTAATAACTGTTTTATCTGACCATGTCAATCTCCAGCACTTCATGACAACAAAGCAGCTAAATGAACATCAGATTCACTGAATGGAAATGTTCTTAGTATTCAATTTTGAAATAGAACACTGTTCTGAGAAAAATAATCCCACAGATGCATCAAGTTGTCATTCAGATTTTGTAAAATACACAGCTCTCTTGATGAGACTCTCTACTCTGTAAGAGAAGCTGTGTAAGAGAATCTTTAAGTCACTAAAGATAAAAGAAAACACAAAGTTAGATCAATGTGTCAAGATGATGCAAAAAAATCTGCAAGCTAATGAAAATTATTGAATAAAGAGATTTATAGTCATCAATGATAACAATCTCTGCAGAATAAAGAATGCATCTGTATATGAGAATGAGATCACAGATGTTACAGAGTTAAATTTAGAGACTCTGATGCTATAAATTCTAGCTGTCAAGATATTTGAGTCTGAGACAGTCTATTGTGAAGAGATAGCTGAATCTATCATTGAACTCTTACTGCAGATTCAGAATAGAGACACTGATATATCTGAACTTTGTAGAAGACTAGAGATGAGTGATGCTAGTATAGATAATCATTCAATCTGAGCAGTAGATAAAGATGATCTGCTCAGAAAAGATGATAAAATCTATATACTGCAAGACAAAACTGTAAGACATAAAATAATGAAAATGAATCACAATGATCCTCAAGATGACCATTTTGAATGTGACAAAATCATTGAAGTGATCAAACACAAGTACTTGTGACATGGTATGAGTGATGAGATTGCAGAATATATGAGAACTTGTGATATTTGTCAATACATCAAAATACTGCAGCACAAGCTGTATGAGTTGCTACAATCACATTCAGTGTCAGATAAGAAATGGCATACAATTAGCATGGACTTTATTGAAGATCTATCAGATAATAAAAAGAGAAGTCAAATCTATAATGCTATTGTTGTATTTATTGATTTATTCATTAAATGAGTCATAATTGTGCTCACATCTTCAGAGCTAGATGCAGAAGAACTTGTAGATATTATTGTATGAAGAATTGCAAAGAACTTTGATCTATCTGTGAACATTATTAACAACTGAGATTCATTAATAAATAGCAAGTTTTGATTGACATTGTGTTATCTGCTTCATATTCAATGAAAATTATCGATGGCATTCCACCCGCAAACCAACAGCCAGACAGAACAATTGAATCAGATGATTGAATATTATCTTCACACATATTGCAGCTATCAACAAGATAATTGGATAGAATGGATTCCTCTGATGCAATGAGTATATAACAACATCTTTCATGCATTGATAAAAATGACATCATCTGAAGCAATGATTGGCTGATCAACTGAACTTTGCATAGACATGGAACCTCCAAGTATGAGCACATCAAAATCAGCAATGAAACAAGTGAAACAGATGAAGCAAGTGAAGAACAAGATTCAAAAATGTCTGAAAGCTGTCAAAGCAGCTGAGAAAAAGTATTACAATCAGCACTATATATCAAAAAGCTTTAAGATAGAGGACTGAGTAATGCTATATGCAAAAAATATATCCATCTTGCAATTCTCACTCAAACTAGATCATCAATTTTTGAGTCTCTTTCAAATAATTGATATTCATAGTACACAGATGTACAAACTGAAACTCATTGTAATGGGCGTACTTCGATTAACGATTTGGTACTATTCTAATTACAGATTACGAATTGATTAAGAAAAGAAAGAGAAAAGAAATCAGAAGAAAAGGTCATATGAAGAGGGTTCTTATAGAGGAAAGTTCAGAGCAGAAGAATATCAGAAGCTGCTCCACAGTGGAGCACAGAGTGGAAGAACATTAAGAGGTACATATAAGAATCATTAGAAGCTACATAAGTGTGGAATGTGGGATGAGGGAATCATTGAGAGCTACACAGAAGAATTGTTAGAGACTACATGAGTGCAGAACATAGAGCAGAAGAATGTAAGAAGCTATATAGAAGAATTGTTAGAGACTATACAAGCATGAAACACAGAGTAGAAGAATGTAAGAAGCTATATAGAAGAATTGTTAGAGACTACACAAGCACAGAGCATGAAATGGAAAAATGTTAAGAGCTACATGAAAGAATTGTTAGAAACTATATGAGCACAGAGCACAGAGTGAAAGAACATCAAGGATTACACAAGATCACAACAGTCAGAAACAAGCAGATGCAGAAGAGAAGTTGATTGTGTAAGTTAATTACTAATGAATGCTAACCCATCACATTATCCCCCTCTATCAGAGTGAGTGAGGACTCATAGATGTTGAAGGCGGCGGTGTCCTTCAAGACAGACACAGATTCTCAGATCAGATGATTGTATTCTACTCATTTGATGAGGTATTTGTGATGGTGGTGGTTGATTCTATCATCAAGAATTGCTTTGATTTCCCACTTGAGTTCATTGTCTTTCTCTACAATGATGAGTGGCTGTCAATTGGAGGTTCTCTGTGAGGGGAATGAATCCTCAGCTGTGGGTCGGAGCAGGTTCATATGAAAGACATTGTGAATGTCAGACAGAGTGTCAAGTTGATAATTGTGTGTGCCTAGCACTTTCTTCACTGTATACTTGACATGATAGTAATCTAGCATATGCAAGGGGCAGTTCATTCTTATGTTCTTGAGATTCAGTCAGACTTTGTCTTCTATATGATATTGAGTTGCAGAACTTCTTCTGATGTTCACTTGATTCTTGTAATCTTACTGAGCACTGATCATTGAAGCTTCTGTTCATTCACAGACTTTCTTCAGCTTACTCATGATGTTCTCTGCTGTCTGTATGAGGCTGTGGATGTATGTGGTTTCTCAGAGAATCTTGAGAAAGTCCAGGATCTCTAAGTTGTATCTGTGTAGAAGAAAGAATGAGCTTACATCTGTTGTAGCAGAATCTTGACTGTTAATCATAATCTCAGTATGTGGCAGCAGATTGCTTCAGTTGTCTTGTGTGTAATTGCAGAACTTACAGAGGATGTTCTTTACTATTTGTATCATTCTTTTGATAGCTTCATCAGTCTCTGAGTGGTACATCATTGATAACTTTTGTTCAATTCTTAATAATTGGCATACATGGGCTCAGAGTGTGCTAATGAATTGACTATCTCTATCTGACACAATGAATGAAAGCAGACTGTGTATACAATAAAATGGACTTCTGATGAAGGCATCTGCAACTACTTCAATGTTCATCTTGTCACAGGGCTGTAGTATTATGCCCTTGCTGAGTCAGTCAACAATGACTAGAATGTTCATAGAACCTCCACTTTCAAGTAAGAAAACTGCAAAATCAATAGCTATATCACACCAAGTTCAGTCAGAGACAGATGGAGGCTTCAGCATCCCTTTTCAGCATTCATATTATGCTGTCACTGAGCCACAGCAATCACAGTTGCATACAAACCAGTGTATGTCTTTCAACATATCTGATCAGTAGAATTCTTGGGTGATGATGTTGTACATGATTTCACATTCTAGATGTTCAGTCATTGACAAGTCATGAATTTCTTGCATGATTTGTGTTCATAGAGGTTCTGAATCAGGGACTCATTGTCTATCTCAAAAGTGTAAGCAGTTGTCATTGTCAATCAAATATGCTGAGATATCTGTTCTTGAGTATACATCTGTGGGGAATTGAGGTGCTTTGCTTCATACAGCTTTGATGACTTGTTGTCAGAATTCATCTGCCTCTGTCACTAGTCTTCATTGTTCTTTGAGCAAGGGTTCTTGAGCTTGGAACTGATTGATATGTACACAGAGTTCATCTGGTTGTGTAGAACTTTCTATGATTGCAGAGTCAATTAATCAATACTCTCAGTGTTTCCATCTGTCATTCAAGTCATCAGATGGCATATCTTGTTCTTGATGAAACAGAGCATCCACAAGAATGTTCTCTACTTCAGATTGATAACAAATTGTGAATGAAAAACAGCTAAGAAACAATGATCAATGCATATGCCTCTCAGTGAGCTTACAAGTGGTTGTGAAGTACTCTAGATTCTTATGATTGATAACAATCTTGAATCTCTCAACACTCATGAGTTTGAATTCTCATTCTTTGAAGCATTATATAATCACTAGAAGCTTCTTGTTGTAGATCTCATAGTTGCATTCAGCAGGCAATATCTTTTTTGAGATGAAGGCATAAGATTGTAGAACATCTTTGTTGTCATATTGCATCAGTGCTTCATCTACTATATAATCTGAGACATCTGTTTCAAGAATCATATGCTTATCTGAATTGAATGATTGCAGCATCAGAGCATTTGTGAACATACACTTCAGCTTTTTGAATGCTGTGTCTGCTTCATCAGTTCATTGAAATACAGCATCTTTTCAGATCAGATCTGTTAGTGGTCATATGATATTGAAGAAGTTCTTGATAAATCTTCAGTAGAAGTTGACAAACTCTAGAAAGCTTCTAGTCTCTTTTACTGAGACTGATGTCTCTCAGTTGAGGATTGCTTCCATCTTCTTAGAATTCATACATACATCTTTTTCAGCTTTGATGATGAATTCTAGATAGATTGTAGACTTGGTCTCAAAGTTGCATTTGTCAATGTCCACTTACAGTTCAGCTTTTTATAGATGGTCAAGAACTTGTCATATGTGCTTACAGTGCTCAGTGAGCAATTCATTGGTGAAGATCAAGATATCATTATGTATGCTGAGGTAATCTCATTGAGCAGATCTCATAGAGCTCAGTTAATGTATTTCTGAAATGTACTCAGAGCATTTGCTAATTCAAAGAGGGTCACTGTTCATTCATATAATCTGTAATGTGTACAAAAGGCAGTTAGCCATTTGTCACCTTCATTAATTCTTATCTTGTAGAAGGCTGCAGAGATGTCAAATTTTGTAAATCATTTTGCTTTTTCTATCTGTTTGAATGTTTCATTGATGAGTGGGAGAAGGTATTGGTCCTTCCATATGATCTTGTTGAGTTCTCAATAGTCAACACAGAATTGTAAGCTATCTTCTGATTTCTTCACAAACAGTACAGATGCTGCAGTGGATGAGTTGCTAACACAAATGAAGTCTTTGTCTAGTAATTCATTGAGTGTTTTTCATAGAATGAGGAGCTTGTTGTGTGATATGCTGTAGAGAGGATTTCAGAGCAGTTGTGGGTTCTTACTGTCTTTCTTGATGAGCTTGATTGTATGATCTATACTGGGTTCTCAATGAGGGGAAAGCTTTTCAGTTTCTTTCTTGTTGAACATGTCTGTGAAGTTTTTGTATGATTCAGATAGTTTCTTGCATGGTTTCTTGGGGTCTTTAGATTCTAACTTTTCTAATGCTTTTTTGATATTCATTATGCTAGCAGTGAACACTTGGATGTTCTTCTTCTCATGCATTTGATGAGTTAGTAGTTTGTACACTTTCACTGATATCTGGGTGAGATCAGCAGTTCTATCAACATTCTTCTTGTAAACACAGTCACCTTCTGGGAAAATAAGGCAGTGATTGTATGTGTTCAACAAGATTCCAAATTCTGTGAGCTATGATAGACTGAGCATTAGATTGTACTCAAGGCTTTGTATTTCATATGTGTATACATTCTTTTTCTCATGTTCTTCTACATTGACATTAAATCTTATCATGTTGTAGAAGGTGGATCCTCTGAGGCTGTCAAATTCACTGAGCTTATGCAATTTGAAAAAGAGAATACACTGAAGCTTATGCTTCTCAATCAGTTGAGTGTCTATAAGAGCATAGTGAAGAAAACCACTGTCTATCATTGCTCATACATTGACTAAGCTATTTACAATGACAGAGATTATAATTGTGTCTGCTTGCATCTTCTGTTTGAATCTTCAGCTAGCTTTCTGCTTCTTGAGCTCTCATTCATATTTTAGAGTGAGAGCTCATCTTTTCTCTGTTCTTGCCTATCCACAGGTGATGCAGTGTTTACATGTGTGGGGGGTTTACTCAGAGCAATCACATTTGAACATTGGTTTGTGAAGTGTTCTGACTTGTCACAGCATATGCAGACTTCTCTGATGATTCAGTCAGCAGCATTCTTCTCTGAGACATTGGGGACTCTCAGATGACTTGCATTTATATGTGGAACCCAGTTCATTGATTCTGATTCAGAGGTGGGGGGTGCTGCAGAGCAGTTCAGAGTGTACACATTTGTTCAGCAGAATTCTCTGCAATTTTGAAGCATGCAGAACTGAGACAGATCATTGTTCAACAGACAAAGATCAGTACAGAATTCACTATATATTGAGAGCTTCAGACACTCTACACTTCAGTTATGCAACTGAAAGTTCAAGTTCTTGAACAATATGTTGATCTTGACAGTGTCATCTCAGTCTTGCCCACCTGCTTCTAGAAGCTTGCAATCAAATTCAGAAAGATAAGTTGCCAACACAATATTCATCTAATGAGTTTGATTAAGCCAGTCTAATGCCTTAGCTTGAAGCATAGAATTGAGAAAGAGGGAGTCAAGTTGTCAGAAGACTAGCTCTGGCATACACTGATGATTCTGACAATGACTCATCCAGGGTTGGAATTTTGCTAATGTGTCGCCATCCAACCTGCTATGAATATATCATGCTTGATTGGATAGCAAGTCTATTGCTCATTCATCAATGTTCAATTTGATGTTCATTTTTGACTTCCACACAAGATAGAGTGCTAGATCTCTCTCATATTTGTCAAGGATTGAAAGCTTCTCTCTTGAAGGCTTTTCATGAGATGTGGGTGTAGGAGGAACAGTGAACACAGAAGTACTCATCTCAGTAAATCATTGTTGCAATTCAGTCATCTGTAGCATCTACTGCTGAAGAATGCTTCATAGATCTAAGTTATCATCCACCATGTTTGAGTGTGGTGGGTGTTTGTAGAATTGCTCATAGTTCATTTCAATATCTAAGAACATATAATAAAAAAAAAGAAAAGGAATATTTGTAGACACTCAGTCCTCTTACAGACACTATTCACAGTGTTGCAGTGCTAAGCTTAATCAAGCTTCTTTGTGAATGCTATTCACAGTGTTACAGTTTGTAGACACTTGAGCCTTGTAGAACACAGTTGATTGTGTTTTGAATGCTTAGACACAATGATCTATATAACTAATGATAAGAACACTCAGGCCCATGAGGGATCTCTTGTAACAACTAGACACTCAGATCTGTAAACAACACACTCAGATGTAAGAACTGATAACAATACACTCAGGCATAAGAACTAATAACAAGGCACTCAGACCTTAAACACAGAAGAATCAATTCATAATGTAACAGATGTACTTCAATTAACAATTTGATACTATTCTAATTACAGATTATGAATTGATTAAGGAAAGAAAGAGAAAAGAAATCAGAAGAAAAGATCATATGAAGAGGATTCTTATAGAGAAAAGTTCAGAGTGGAAGAATATCAGAAGCCACTCCACAGTGGAGTGTGGAGCAGAAGAATATTAAGAGATACATGTAAGAATCATTAGAAGCTACACAAGCACAGAATGTGGGGCAGAGGAATCATTGAGAGCTACACAGAAGAATCATTAGAGACTATGCAAGCACAGAACACAGAGCAAAAGAATGTAAGAAGCTACACAGAAGAATTGTTAGAGACTACACAAGCACAGAACACAGAGCAGAAGAATGTAAGAAGCTATGCAGAAGAATTGTTAGAGACTACACAAGCACAGAGCACAGAGCAGAAAAACATTAAGAGCTACACAGAAGAATTGTTAGAAACTATGCAAGCACAGAGCACAGAGTGAAAGAACATCAAAGGTTACACAAGGTCACAACAGCCAGAAACAAGTGGGTGCAGAAGAGGAGTTGATTGCATAAGTTAATTACTAACAGATGCTAACCCATCACACTCATGCTGCAATATAAAGAAATTCATTTCATATTTCATATTTCTCTTCTCAAATCTTATCACACACACAATGGACAAATTCTGCAAGCAGAACTGATAATTATAGACATGCAAGAGAAATGAAAAGTTGAAGCTATATTAGACAAGTATCAATACTGTGGTCAAACACAATATCTTGTCAAATGAAAAGATTGTACAGACACAGATAATTCTTGGAAACTCAAGAAAAACTTGATGAACAGTCAGAAGTACTTGAAACAGTTTAATAAAATCTATCAGAAGTCAGTTAGTAAACAAAAACAAAGAAGATAATGATGACTGCTGAATATATTTATTTCATTCAGAGATTAAAAAACAGATCTGTCTCAGCTTGATCAGTGTCATTCAAAAAATTGTTATCAAGACAAATCTGCTTATTATTCTGAATTTTCTCAACTGATGAAGCACAACATTTCAACAATGACTTGAGTGCTGTGATTGATGATGTAATCATCAGAATCTCATCAATTACTGTTTCAGTCAAAGTCTCAGAAGAATTGTCTTGTTGAATCTTCTGAATCTTCACAGCAAAGAATTTAACCATCACAGTCACAGCACTCTGCAAAACATTAACATTCAAAGCATTCACATCAGTGACAATTAGATTCTCAGCAGCATTGATAACTGTCTGAGTCAATTCAACAGCATCTGCTGACATCTAATAGAAAGTTAATATTATATACTGTAAAAACATCTATTTTGAATAATAACTTATCAGAATACAGATGTGCTTTGTCACTGAGCAGTGCTTGCATTTTTTATATCAACTCTCAGCAGACTCACAATGATGATGAGAGGATGTTGTTAAATGTCAAATACAATGACAGCAATATGCTGCTGTATTTCTTTCTAACACTTCAACAGAATCATTCACTTTCTCATTTTCATCTACATTATCAGTCAACTCAAATAATGTACCAAGATCTTGACTCAGCAAGAATGACACTGATGTAATAACAGAATGTGAAAATGCACTTTCTGAAACACTGCTATAATTGAATGCCATATTCTGCTGTGATAACAGATCATCAGAGTTCATATAGAATTTTAGAACCCCATCTACATCTTTGTAGATCTGTATATCAAGTACAAACCTCACAACAGCAGTTTGATATATAGCAAATCTCTCATCTAAAACTTCATCAGAGAGCAGCATCTCATGAAATTCATTGATCAAAGATTGATCAGTTTCATGAAAGTACTCAGACATCTAAAATTCATTAGTACTCATAACAACCTTAGTTTAAGAAAACTTACAGCAGCACAACTTCTATTTGATATATGACAGATGTGACAGCATATCTGTTCATTGTTCACAAAGCAAAAATATACTGAGGGGTTCTGCAACCTCTCCAGACAACCCAAGCAAATGCTCTCAATGACAGACAGTATATCACTCTTCATAGACTCTGAACCAGCAACAGAAACAGCTGGTTCTGACATTCTATCATAACTTTAATCAGTATCAAGACCTTGTTCAAAGAAGAAGAAGAAGCAAAAGCAACAAGAAAAAAAAACAGATATTGAAGATTGAAATCAATATTGCAATGTTGATCAAAAAGATTGCAACAACACAAAACTCAATCCAAAATGGAAAATACAACCACACAATCAAAACTTTGAATTTCACAATAAAAATCATATAGAAGAATACAGTGTACTTTGTTTGATAAATTGATGTATTCTTTTTAAATAAAAAATCATTGATGATGATGGTGGTGATGATTTTGTTAGGGTATGATTTTTTGATGTAAAAGTCAAAGAAAAGAGATTCAGAAGTTGTGTCTAAATCATGATTGAACTGCAATGATATCAGAGATGAAAAAACATTCTTCTGAAACAGCAACATTTCAGAATTAACCCCAACAATTAATTCAGTCTAATTCTATGAACTTCATACAATATCAACCACACAGCACATATTATGAACTTCACATGTCACAGTAAGAAGCTCTAAAAACCAGGCCTTTGAAGAAGAGAGATAATTGTAATAAATGCAACAGAGATATCTATATTAGAAAATAGCTATATGATGATAGAAGAACACAGAACACATCAGAATTAATGAGAAGAAATATAGCACACAGTATTATAGACAGCTGTAGCACATAATGATCATCTATATAATGCTCACTGATATCTGTAGATATTAGAAGATCAGTGATTAGCTTTGAATAATAGAGATTGCTATCTTCTTAACATTCTATATGCATACTTCACACTACTTCCATAATTATACCTACAACCATCTCTTACAATTATATTGTAGAAGGTGGATTCTCTGAGGTCATTGAATTCACTGAACTTATACAGTTTGAAAAAGAGAATACACTGAAGCTTATACTTTTCAATCAACTGAGTGTTTATAAGAGTGTAGTGAAGAAAACCACTGTCTATCATTGCTCATACATTGACTAGACTATTTACAATGATGAAAACTATAATTATATCTACTTGTATTTTCTGTTCAAATCTTCAGCTCACTTTTTGCTTCTTAAGCTCTTGTCTGTATTTTAAAGTGAGAGCTCTTTGTTTCTCTCTTCTTGTTCATTTGTAGATGTAGTTGTGTTCATACACAGTGTAGAAGCTGAGATCACTGCATTGATGCACTGACTTGCAAAGTGCTTCAGTCTATTGCAACAGATGCAAACTTCTCAGATGATTCAATCAGTAACTTTTTATTCAGAAAGATCAGATATTCTTGACTGTTCTGCATTCATATAAAAGATTCAATTCATGACATCTGTGAGAATGATTGATGTAGTTGATGTAGTGGTAGATGTAAAGTTCTGTCTACAATTGTTACAGCTTTCTTGTACAGTGTTGAAATGTGTGAGATTGTTGTTGAGTTAATGCAAGTGAGTGCAGTAGTTATGATAATATGAGAGTATAAAATGCAAGATACAGAGTTTAAGCAGTTCAAAGCTGATGTACTGATTCAGAAGATTAATTTTCACAGTATTGTTTCAGTTCTGTTCTTCTACTTCACAGATCTTGCTATCAAAATTGAGTAGATAGTTTGCTAGAGAAGTATTCCACTGATAATTTCTATTCAGTCACTGCATCATATATGCTTGCAGTGTAGAGTTCAAGAATAGAACATTCAGTTGACAGAAGACTTCTTCAGAGATACACATTTCATGTATATATAATTCAATTCAGAGTTGAAATTTCACTAGAGCATCTTCTTCTAGCTGACTATAAATATAACAGACTTGCAAGAGCAGAGAGTCTATCACAGATTTATCTTCTTCAAGCTTAACTTTTATTTTTCATTTTCAGATTAGATAGATTGAGAGCTCTTCTGTGAACTTGTTGAGAAGAAGAAGATGTTTTTTTCTTTCATACACAAAAAATATTGATGTCTGTATGATTTCTGATGTATTTATGCTCAGATAATTCAGTTGTTGTTGAAGCTTCATCATCTGCAAGAATTGCTGCTGAAGAAAATTACAAAGCTCAGTATTATCTTCAGTAAAACTTCAGTTCTTACTCATAAAGAGATGTTTGTAATTCATTTCATTTTTATATAAGATTATAGTTCTTAGTTCTGATAGTTTGAAGATCAGAAGATTCAGTTTTTAATCTTGAAGAAAATATTTCATAAACACTCAGACTTCTTCACAGCACTATCACAGTAATACAGCTTTATAGAACTTTGAAAATTGTGAATGTTATCACAACAATATAGCTTTGTGAAGACTTGATAACTTATTTTTAACTTGAGCATCTAAGTGCAATTGTAAACATAGAGCACTCAGACTGACACAGATGAATCAATTTATAATGTAATAGATGTACTTTGATTAACAATCTAGCACTATTCTAATACAGATTACAAATTGATTAAGAAAAGAAAGAGAAAAGAGATCAGAAGAAAATATCATATGAAGAGAATTTTTATAGAGAGAAGATCAGAGTGAAAGAATATCAGAAGCCACTTCACATTGAAGCACAGAGTGAAATACAGAGCAGAAGAACATTGAGAGTTATACAGAAAAATTATTAGAACTATATAAGTGTGAAATATGAGATAGAAGAGATTACACAGAAAAATTGTTAGAGACTATATAAGTATAAAGTATAAGACAGAAGAGATTGATTGTGTAAGTTAACTACTAATAAATGCTAATCTGTCATAGTCACTCAAGAATTCTACTGATCAGATATATTTAGACTGACTGATGAGATCATGAATTTCATGTTTGATTTGATTTGATTTGATTCCAGTCCATTTCTTGATGTGATTTTCAGTGGGACCAGGATCAGAATGAGAGTGTAAAGTGACTAGAATTATTAGAACATGAGTGAAATGGGACTAATAAATCTTGATATTTCATGTAAAGTGACTGACTATCAAAAATAAGAACATGATCTGGAACTGACTATGATTTTGACTGAGGTTTGGTTCTGTTCTGATGATTATATAATACATATCTTAGATATCAATCTGATGATATGATTGGTGGAGATATCACCCCTATCTAGTGCTGTCAACCAATCTATTGCTGCTAAGCTATCCCTCACTGCTAAGCTATCGCCGCTGCCAACCTATCTATTGCTGCAAGCTATCCCTCGCTGCTAAGCTATCGCTGCCAACCTATCTATCGCTGCCAACCTATCTATCGCTGCTAAGCTATCCCTCGCTGCTAAGCTATCGCCGCTGCCAACCTATCTATTGCTGCAAGCTATCCCTCGCTGCTAAGCTATCGCCGCTGCCAACCTATCTATCGCTGCCAACCTATCTATTGCTGCAAGCTATCCCTCGCTGCTAAGCTATCCCTCGCTGCTAAGCTATCTATCACTGCTAATCTATCGCTGCCAACCTATCTATCACTGCCAATCTATCTATCGCTGCTAATCTATCGCTGCTAATCTATCGCTGCTGCCAATCTATCTATCGCTGCTAATCTATCGCTGCTAATCTATCGCTGCTGCCAATCTATCTATCGCTGCTAATCTATCGCTGCTAATCTATCGCTGCTGCCAATCTATCTATTGCTGCTAATCTATCGCTGCTAATCTATTGCTGCTAATCTATTGCTGCTGCCAATCTATCTATCACTGCTAATCTATCACTGCTAATCTATCGCTGCTAATCTATCGCTGCTAATCTATCGCTGCTAATCTATCGCTGCTAATCTATCGCTGCCAACCTATCTACCGCGGCGAATCTATCTATTGCTGCCAACCAACCTACCACTGCCAACCTATCTATCGCTGCCAATCTATCGCTGCCAATCTATCGCTGCCAACCTATCTACTGCAGTGAATCTATCTATCACTATCATTACTAGTTCAAAATAGAACTAGAGCATAAATACACTAAACTTCTTTTGATAGATAATGATTTTTGATAATGCTCATAGCATTATATCATCTATATAGAGTAAATCATGGTCCCATTTGATCCCATTTTAACAAAATGGGACCAAATGGAACCAGAATCAGTAATTTATAAGAAGAACATGATCTGAGACTAGATTTATAATATAAACAGTGTAAAGTGACTAATTTAATAAACACTATATGAGATCAGAACTAAGAAATTTGATAATGGAACTGAAGAAATATTTAGTCCCAGTTTCATGCATGGTCACATGATCAGTCTAAATATATTGAAAGACATACATCAGTTTGTACACAACTGTGATCACTGTGGCTCAGTGACAGCATGATGTGAACACTGAAAAAAGATGTTGAAGCCTCTATCTGTCTCTGATTGAACTTGATATAATATAGCTATTGATTTTACAGTTTTCTTATCTGAAAGTGGAGATTCTATGAACATTCTAGTCATTGTCAACTGACTCAGTAAGAATGTAATACTACAGCTCTGTGATAAGATAAATGCTGAAGTAGTTACAGATGCTTTTATCAGAAGTCTGTTCTATTGTATATATAATCTGTCTTCATTCATTATATCAGATAGAGACAGTCAATTCATCAGTGCACTTTGAGTCTGTGTATGTTAATTATTAAAAATCAAATGAAAGTTATCAACAGTGTATCACTCAGAGACTGATGAAGCTACTGAGAGAATGATATAAATGATAAAAAATATTCTCTGTAAATTCTGTAATTATGTACAAAACAACTGAAGTAATCTGCTGTCATATACTGAGATTATAATTAACAGTTGAGATTTTACTACAATAGATATAAGCTCATTCTTTCTTCTATATGAATATAATTTAGAGATTCTGAACTTCTCTGAAACTTCTCAAGAAACCACATACATCTGCAGTCTTATACAGACAGCAGAGAACATTGTGAGTAAGCTGAAGAAAGCTCACAAATAAACAGAAGCTTTAATGATTAATATTCAGTAAGATTATAAAAATCAAATAAATATCAGAAGAAGTTCTGTAATTTAATATTATATAGAAGACAAAGTCTGACTGAATCTCAAGAACATAAAAATAAACTGTCTTTTATATATACTAGATTATCATCACATTAAATATACAGTGAAGAAAATGTTAGATATATATAATTATCAACTCAACATCTTATCTGATATTTATGATGTCTTTCATATGAATCTGCTCTGATCTGTGGTTGAGGATTCATTTCTCTCACAGAGAATCTTCAATTGACAGTTATTTATTATTGTAGAAGAAGATAATAAACTTGAGTGAGAAATCAAAGCAATTCTTGACAATAAAATCAATCATCATTATTACAAATATTTTATCAAATGAGTAGAATACAATTGTTGAATCTGAGAATCTGTGTCTGTTTTAAAGAATACTGCTGTTCTCAATATCTACAAGTCCTCATTCATTTTGATAAAAAGAGATAATATGATGAATTAGTATCTGTTAGTAATTAATTTACACAATCAACTTCTCTTCTGTATTCACTTATTTCTGACTGTTGTAATCTCATATAATTTTTGATATTCTTTTGCTCTGTGCTCTGTGCTTATATAGTTTCTAATGATTCTTTTATATAGCTTTTAACATTCTTTCACTTTATACTCTGCACTTGTGTAGTCTCTAACAATTCTTTTATATAGCTTCTAATGTTCTTTCACTCTGTGTTCTGTGTTTGTGTAGTCTCTAATGATTCTTCTATATAGCTCTCAATGATTCTCTTATTTCACACTCTATATTTATATAGTTTCTAATGATTTTTCTGTGTAGCTTTTAATATTCTTCTGCTTCACACTTCACTGTGAAGCAGTTTCTGATATTCTTTCATCTCAAACTTCTCTCTATAAAAACCCTCTTTGTACAATCTTTTCTTCTGATTTCTTTTCTCTTTCTTTTCTTAATCAATTTGTAATCTGTAATTAGAATAGTATCAAATTGTTAATTGAAGTACACCTGTTACACCACCATCCTCACATTTTGACCACTGGGCGGTTGCATCGCGTAGACTTGACAAAAATCGAGCAGATATAATGAAAGATGAGGTTGGAGTGACTGGTGGAGAGGCTGATGGGGGTGATTGCTGCAGGTGAGGATGGTGAGGTCGCAGATGAGGCTCAGAGGAGGCAGAGCTGAGTCAGCAGAAGGAAAAGCAGCGCGGGCTCAGACACTAATCCGGGATTGAAGAGTCCATATGTACAGAAAACTACCTAGGTTGTGTCGCATGGTTTTCAATGCACCAATCAGCCTCGGGGGATCAGACAGGAATAGGTGAGACATTCATTCCCCTTTCGTCCAAAGTTCAGCATCCTACCTCCCTATTCTTAGCAACGGTATTAAGACGAGAATGGACGAGCTGTTTCGGCTCCGACGGACAGCCGGTGTGTTGGCAATGTCAGGGTAAAGAAAGGTCTAAGCGAAGTTGCGGTGCACTCTAGTTTCTCAATCAACACTCATAGAAAATCACCTTGAACATGCCCAGAATACGATATCTTTGATACCTTCTCCTCATCTTGTCTTTCTTGGGGTTGAAACTAGGTATTTTTTAATTTTACCCATCTACCCTGGTATGCCCTATCTTCGCGCTTCGGCACCTGTCATAGTCTGGTGGAGAACTGGAGTTTACAGCCATTCTTGAAGCGCGAACATGGGCGCTAGGTTGGGGTTTTTATCGCCGTGGATTCTTAGTTGGTGAAATTTTTCACATCCCATTTTGATTAAGTACTCTGTGATTCCAATGGTTGTATAAAAGTTCACTGGATATTCCGCTGATGAAACAGAATTCGGGACTGTCGTTATATCTAAATTATCCTCCCCATGGGATATTTTTATTTTATTTTATTTTATTTTTATTTTTTTTCCCCGTCGAAAACTAGCCGTGCGGCATTAGTGGCTCCATAGCTGGTTTAGTGTGGGCTACTCAAACACCTTCCATAGACACCATACCGTGACAATATCAGACTTATCTATCGGGGTTGGCAATGTCTGTGCCAGCTAACCGTTGTATATCAGCTGAAGTATCTCTCCATACCTAACCATCTCTCGTCAGGGCTAATATACAAGTCTCTAGGGGTGGAACTGACGGTTTGCGTCTGTTGACTAAGAGTTTCAATATCTCTGACCATCCAAAGAAAAAAAAATAGTCGAAGTTGGCTTCAAAAAGGGATACCTACCATATTTAGCCACAGATTATTGTTCCCTTCATCTGAAGAGACTACAACGATCCTGATCAACCCTTTACTCTTAATTAAAGAGGAGTTAATCAAGCACTTTCCATACACATAAATTACCAATACATGTGACATGGTCCACGGGAATCCACCAAGACTCTGATTGGGCTCATCGATCATCAAGCAAAAGCTCTTGAGGATCAGAAAGTATGTGACATAAATTCCAGTAGGATGTCCCCCGACCTTTTGCTTGGGCTATAGAAAATCATTCTGGCATGATTTTACATAGAAACTTTTTACAGAATTCTCAACAGCTCGTGTATCAAGACGATAAATATCCCACGGCCGTTGAAACAATCGCGATATGAGCTTCGCGAGGGATTTATTTCCTTTTTTTTTTCATTTCTTTTCCTTTTTCGCAATGATAATTTGCTGGCGAGCCCTTACATTAGCCCAGTCAACAAGCCCTTGGATTCGTATTCAACGGCACCAGAGGATTATTCCTCCATTGAAAACAGATTCTTTGCACTACTGCGTTGTTTACAAGGACTACGCAGTATAGGCATTGGGCACGCAACTTTATTCGCCCCGTGGCACACTCCTCGCCACCAAGGGCTAGATACGATCCGATGCGGAAGTTATTTTTCAACGATATTTTTGAAGATGATGATCATGGCAAGAGCTTTTGGAACCTCTTCCTCCTAAGATACTGGAGCAATAGTTTTAAATTTCGATCAAATGGACGGATCTTCTCGGGCGTTGTTCTTGACCTTGCTGTCCCCCGCCCCGCCCCCCACCCCCCACTCCCGGTCTCTTGAAGGATGTGTCGCTGGATCCATGGGCCTACCGGGAACGCCCCGCATAACTGGGGGATTCCGGGGGTCTTGAGGTCCGGCCTGGGGGAAGGACCAAAGAAGGAAAGTCCCAGGCGGAGGAGGTCAGTGCTAAAGGCTGCGGACCCCAATCAGACACCGCACAATATGCCTTAAAGAATTACCCAAATTCTTAATTAACCTGATCTGCAAATTGGAGCTCTGGATCGTTGGATACGGGCAATGTTACCATTTTTACCCACCAATGGTTAACCAGTGGAAGATAAGCAACATAGGATTCAAGAGGGGAACAGGGATCTGTTTCTGTATATTCAGGAAGATGAAGAAGTTGCTAATTTTGGATAACAATTTTATTAAAGTATAATATTTTTTCTTTTGCTGATCTACTATCAACGAAGCTGGAAAGCATACAGGAAATACGTTTGATTTTTGAGGTCTCAAACACATGGCAACATTTCCCCCCCTCCCTGCTCTGAGAAAGGTTCTCAGCAGCATCGACAGGAATGCCCCACACACAAACGGAACTCTTGCAGACCGAAAATGTCGTGGGGAAGCTCTTGGGATCTTGTGGAGATAGTTTTCGCTTTTCTTTATGTTCTAAGCCCAAATCATTCCAGCGATCTCGATGATTCCAACTATTCAACAGAAATCAAGTCGGTTCATGAAAAACGAAAAAAACCTCCCATCGCCTCAGCAAAAGCATGAGAAGATCACTCTCCTATACGGCTTGTCTTTAGTGTGTGTTTAAAGTTCAATAATGGAGAATGATTGAACATTATCCAAGATGCAGCTCAAACATACATGGTAATGGTGGCGAATACTGAACTGAGTCCGATCAAATCCGAAACGATATATCCGCATCCACAAGAGTACTAAGAATTTTCCTGGAAATTATGAAGCCCTTCATTGCTGTGTCAACGACAAATGATGTACAGAATGCAAAGAAGAACGGCTAGAATAGTTGCTCAACTAGGACTTGCCGCACTAGCTTCCTCTCCCGCCTTCATCACACTGCTCTCCCAGGGACTATTACGTCTGTTCTAGCGTATTGTTTGATATTTATCAGTAATTACCAGTGGCTGATTTATTTAGCAATGGTGTCGCAAAAGCGCTCTCTTATTTATTGCCACCCCCTAATGAAATAGGACCAAAGGAAGAGATGAGACGGAAAGAGATATGTTAATCCTGGGGTCTACGCCAGCACAAATTGACACGGTGGTAGAGTGGTTAATACGTGAGACTTGAACCGCTGTGTGTTCTACCAGCAAATGGTTTCGACATCTCATACCTTCGGGTGCGCAAGTTCGAATCTTGTCCGTGTCGAATTTTTTTATTTTTATTTATTTATTTATTTTTTTTTTTACCTCACCTTCTCTTCCCCACAGGATAGATATGAGACAACTTCTGTATGATATGATGTACAGTATAATGTTAGCATTAAAACTTTGTAGTGTGCTACTACTACTCCTACTTTTGAGCGCAGGTAACAAGCAAAATGACACTATGGTAGTGAGGTACCACACTTTCTATTGGAAATTTTCATCGTCATCCTCACATAGGAGTAACCTCCAAAAGGCAAGAACCCATGGAAAAACAAGACAAAAGAGAGAATAAGAGAGCCAAGGGTGAAAGATGAAACAAACCTTACGAAATGAATCTCAGAGTCCCCGCAATAACCAACAAGGAATTGGAATGACATCTTCCTTTTGCAGATCCACCATCCCTGCCTTTGCAATCAGGGAGGAATTCGCGCCCGCGAATCATAATTACCATTCCACGACAAACTTCGCAAGGATAGTGCCTGTGAGAAACGAGGCGCACCCTTGCTTGCGGATGGGATAATCTGCCAATCCACCGACTTTTCTCACCACGTGATCGTGCGTCAGTCGCACTCGACTCTTCTACCTTGTAATTGGTAGATTTGGGGCCTCTCAATCTAGCTTTTGAAGCTGTGTTGATTCATTTAAATGCTGTGGATGCAGCAGCATTCTTTCATAGATTTGGAATTGAGCTGATCAGGATGAGGAAATCAAGTGTTGTTCTGTTTCCTTTTTTTTTCGGGTTCAATTTTGATGTCTTGCCGGGATTTTTGTCGTCTCAGCTGCAAGTAATACCATAAGGTTTTTCTTTGCTTTTTCCACGACTGGTTTTCTGGTTTTTTTTGCAGCATGAGAGTTGAAGCGACAAAAAGTGATTAAGACAGCCATGTTTGAAACTGGGCTTGCATGATTGGTAAGAGATCACGAGGATTTGCCTGTTCCCTGGCTATTGAAGAGGAAGAGAGAGTGCTCACACTTTTTTACAGCGCTTTACTGAGGTTTCATGCATTTTTAGCGTAAGGAAGGTCAGTTCGTTAACTGGTTTTTTTGGTTTTTTGGTTTTTTTTTTTTTTTTTTTTTTTTTTTTTTTGCCACTTGCTGATCATATTTTATTCAGAGAATTGAGATATTCGATATAAGATCTCACCTGGTATGAGGCGCAGTTTCATTTCATTGCTTACCCATCCATGCATATTGGTCTTCCTTGTTGGCCCTGTCCTCTGAACCTCGTATTTCAGAAAAGAACCTCAACCTTGTTAAGACTATGAACCGGATTGATTCCTTGGTTGGATGAAAAATCAGCCCATATATTTCCGCAGTCACGAAGACGTGGAATGTGAAAAACTGTAGGCAAATTCAGCAGCGCCTTTCACATTCTCGCACTGGGACATTGATGGTTTTCATTTTTACAAGTTGTCATTTAAGAAGGCCCTGATGATCAACTATTTTTGAAGGGACGTTGATAAATCTGGAACTGAAAATTATATCAGCCTATTAGGTTCCACGATCAACATACTAGCGTGGGGGTGAACTTTTGAACTACGCTTCTGGCTGGAGATGCATGTGTTCGCTGATGACTTGACCTCAGGTAAGTATATTTGAGTTTTGGCAACTGTTGTTGGCGGGTATCAAAAAGTGATTTGTTGGCTTTTTCATGGACTGTGTGCTTTTCACTATTTTTTGCTTTTGCTTCAATTTGTTTTCTCTTCTGATATTGAATTGTCATACCCCACCCATCCTGAGGTTGAAGGTTTCACGGAGAAATTTTGGTATAAATGTCTTTGGTGTGTTTGGAACGGAGTAATGATGGCAACGTAAGGGTTGATAGATCCTAAATCGCTGGAAGGAATCCAGAATCTCTAGTTACTAATATCTTCCTCCGTTTCCCAGCCTGAATGACGCAAAAGTCCAATAGATAGAAGTAAATTAGTGGAGATTGGACTTAGCGGAATAATAGTGAGTCAATAGACTACATTCGTGGTATAGAACTAAATATCCTTATTTTTAGCAAGAAACCATATGAACATGAATACATATCCATATACCTTTCAATACCGGTTCCTATGTGCTGGTAGAGGAGAGAATATATTGTCGGACAACTTATCTGGCTGCCAATCTGAGTTGATATTCATCTTTCCCAATCTGGAAGCATCACATTTCTCTGCTCCAGGCCATCAGATCAATGTTGTGAAAGGTTTATAGAGCCATGCCCTTTATGTATGGTTCAGCAAAACAGAACACAGTATGTCCTCTTACGACTTAAGGTGAGATGGTCTAAAACATGAAAAACAAAATATTCCCTAGAGTCGCTGGCCAAAGCGGAAACCACTGATGATGATTGTGGGAAAAGCGATCTCATGTCACCCCATAATTTCTACAGGCACTAAGACAAATAAGCCGTAGTTGCGCATGCGATTACTACGATGAGGCCACCATGTGAACGTATCCAACAGGTCAATATCGGCTCTGGGGTCGTGGGAGGCGTATCATTCCGTCCTCAAAAATCACCATGGAATTAAGCCTCATCCATTGGTGTCAGCAATAAGGGCAGAAACCAAATGGGTAAATAATCGGGTTCCCTCACGGACTTCACCGCCACAGAAGTTCCACCACGGAGGGAAGGAAGCCGCGTCGGTGAATCCTTGCGATGAGAAGTAGTCATTGATATAGGAGGAATTCATATCAGTACGTTCTCTTAAGCATATGAATGAGAACATGAGGTTTCATTCTCCACTGCATGTATGTACAGTACATCTTTAGCCTCCAAGCCTCTCGATGGCGGTCTCCAGGTTTTAGACTGGAAGATGAACCATTCAGGTCTCCATGGCGATGAAGATATCAGAATATAGTAGCCATTGAATGACCCGAAACATACTTTATAGAGACTGAAAGATGGCCCAGTGTTGGAAGCGCATTCAGATATTAGAACCACCCGTTCTAGTAAGTGCCTCTCTTGGGGTGGACAAGAAGTTAGCTTCTCGTAGGTAGAGACATGGATATCACTCCATGTTCAAATAGCATTGCGCAATTGCAAAAATGAAGTAGAATGGATGTATTTCGCCTTCCAGCAAGGTCGGCATTATAAACATCCGCCATTATGGAGACAGTAATATGCGCAACAGCAGAAGGAGGAATTTGATTCGCTAAGGTCTCCATCAATGGCAGAGTGGATGGACTGACACGGAATGCGAAATTGCTTGTATTGTGAACAAGACAGCACTCAAGGGAATTTCCACTCATGTAGAATTCCAATTTCGGTCCCATCCACTCTACGGAGTATCTCATTGACATTGGGCACAATTGGATTCGGCATGAGTCATGTCGACATAAGTATATCAGCAAATTCATTCTTATGGAATTTCTAACAGCTGGAAATTGCCAAATTGGTGACAACATAGTTCGAACTTTGGAGAGTGATATTTGGCCCGATGGGGTCACGAAAATGAAATTCTGTTCTTCCACCAAGTGTAATCCAAGAGCCTGGAGGAGTGCGTTGAGGCAACAGAGAGAAGACGCGAGGCATCAGATCTAGTCATCTGCAACGGTAGAGCAGAGTTTAAATTGCCTGAAGCCTTTGCCATTAGATCTGAGGCCTCTGGAAGGACAAGAACCCCGTTCTGCGGCAACAGGAGGCTATAAAACTTTCATGAACCTAGAGCAGAAAGATTTCAAATATATCTTCGTGTAAGATCATACATAGCCTTACCCGCTATATTGCAAGAGAAGGGCCCCCTTTGTCGAGAGATCCTGGGATATTCTCGTCGGGGCGCACACCGAATATCCCATCCACATGGTCGCCGATGGAGCATTTTGACAGATCTTACTTTCGCCAACTGGTAATGAATGGCCTCGCACTTGGGATTTCATATCCTGGAATGGCTGTATGAATAAAAACCATTGTGTCGATTGGAAGTTATGATGCACTACTTGCCATAACTGTGGTGTTGCCAAAAAAAAAAAAAAAAAAAAAAAAAAGCCCTCTGGAAGGGACATGCACACCTTTTTTGAGACCCAAATAAGCGGCTGGAGTAAGGACTATTTTCTATCGGTGATAGGAATGGGCTCTGGAAAGAGGGCATCTGTGAACGACAATGATTTGATGCTGTGATCAAGAATATCACGGTGAAAAATATTTCCGTCACCGGCATGGCTGACCTCAAAGCAGAGCTCCAGAAATGACCTTCCAGCGTCGAATTTCTATTTTCAGGGAGACAGCGGTGATATCACGCATTGCAGCGTTAATTAGGCCCAGAACACCCATTGGACCATATACCGTGTAAGTGCGTTATTTGATATTATGTCCTGTCTTAATTGTCTGTGATATTGCGTCTTTGCGCTCGACGGCATCCTTGGTAGTTTTCATCAGTCTAACCTCGCTCAAAAGTCACTATGATGAGATGAAGGCAGCCAATCTTAAAAAACTGACTGTTTTAATTACCATTTTGCTTTAAAATACGTTGCTCTACTTTTTAGTATATTCTAACTTTGCTTGAATTACTGTCGTCTCATGGAATAAATATTGGGCGAGATGTTAACCCTTTAACAGCACTCTCGTTTACATTCGGAAATTTTGGCACATCGTCAATGGCAATTTGATAGCGCATATTCCTAGCCGTATTACCAATGATACCCGGTGGCAATGGCCGCCTTCCGCGGTCTCCACTCCTAATCCTAGGAGCGATGTCCCGCAGTGGTGCGCCCCATGCCTCCCGATGTTCCATTGCAGCACGGTTTAGTCGAGGCCCCGCGGTATGCAGGTCAAATTTGCCTTTTGGCTCAAGGAGCATATCCTCAACTTCGTCGCCTTCTCCAATACGTGGCGCTGCCGCAGAAGTCGCGAAGCCTCCTGGTGGAAAAGTGAAGAGATATTTTCTCGGAACATCAATCGTTTTTCTCCTCTGGGCTGGATATCTATATGGGACTGACACCCGGGCGAGTGCCCATCGGTGGATTGTTCCGCGCCTCATTAGGTGGTATTATCCAGATGCGGAAGATGCTCATCATGCTGGAGTGGAGTGGATGAAATTTCTCTATCGGTTTGGCCTCCATCCTCGAGAAAGGGGAAATCCAGATGGGGACGGTAAACTTGTTACTGAGGTGATATGCCATCTCTGAGCCCTCCTTTTTGTTTGAGATATAAGGATTTTTAATGATTGAAATCAGGTATTTGGCTATACCCTTTGCAACCCGATTGGGATATCTGGTGGCCTTGATAAGGACGCAGATATCCCGTCAGCCCTGTTTGAACTGGGACCTGCCATCGTTGAGGTTGGAGGAACTACACCTCGTCCTCAGGAAGGAAACCTTAGAAGTCGAGTGTTTCGCATCGTGTCACAGAATGCTTTGATAAATCGTTATGGGCTTAACTCCAAAGGAGCAGATCATATGGCTACCGTTCTCAAGCAGCGAGTTCGTGAGTTCGCCTACTCTCACGGATTTGGTTCGAGTGAATTTGGAGAACAGTGGGTGCTAGATGGGGGAGCGGGTGTCCCACCCGGCAGTCTTATCGAAGGTAAACTTCTCGCTGTCCAGATTGCAAAAAATAAAGACACGCCGGAGACGGACATCGAAGCCGTCAATAAGGATTACGTTTACTGCGTGGACCTGCTGGGGAAATATGCGGATATCCTTGTTGTGAACGTGTCCAGCCCAAACACCCCTGGCCTTCGAACGCTTCAGGAGTCAGGGCCGCTTACCACGCTTCTAACGGGTGTAGTCAATGCTGCGAAACACACGAGCCGGAAGACAAAACCCTACGTGATGGTTAAAGTAAGCCCAGATGAAGATACCGATGAGCAGATCTCTGGGATCTGCGAGGCCGTCCGCGCATCTGGCGTGGACGGAGTTATCGTGGGAAACACAACTAAAACGAGGCCCGAAGCATTACCCAGAGGCTACAAGCTCTCAGCCCGCGAGGAAGAGACGCTAAAAGAGACGGGAGGATTTTCGGGCCCACATTTGTTCAACAAAACCGTTTCCCTCGTCACCAGATATCGGGCGCAACTTGACAAAATGGTCGTATCTGACGACAACACTGGTGACAGCACATCACCGTCTGAAACCGACACCACGACATCACAAATGAAATCCCACATGGTCCCAAAAGTGATTTTTGCATCTGGCGGAATTATGAATGGAGAACAGGCTGCGAAAGCTCTGAAAGCTGGGGCTGACTTAGCGATGCTCTACACGGGGTTGGTCTACGGGGGCAGCGGAACAATTACTAGAATAAAAGCAGAAATGCGAGAAATTGCGGACGGGGTAGAGAAGTAATTGGATTGTTTTGGGTCTTGGAACAATATTTTACTTTGTCTGACAGCTATCAACATATAGTGCCTTCTGGGTAGTGAAAAGGGGAAGTTAGAAAAATACGCATTAGAGACGGAAAATAGAGGAAGTCGTGTCGCCTACGCAACCGTGCAGTTTTCATCTTTTCTTCCCGACTTTGATCGGAATAACGCCTTGTCTGTATATGTGGTTTTCAAAAGTCGAAACGCTCGTCTATATACATAAAAATTAAATGTGGAAGAATCATGATCATGGGGAATTTTCGCGCAGTTACTTTAGCGAGGGAAAAGAAGGAGATGAATCGACCCCCTTTGCTTGAGCATTCAAACAATGTAGATGTTTAAATTACATATATAAAAAAGAGACCTTCCAGAGACAACTCTAACAAGCAAATTTGGCCTCATACTCTGCAAGAACTTTCGCCTTGCCTGCGGAGGCACTTCCGGCATCAAAGCGGTAGGTCAGCCAGTCACCAGCCAACTTCTTCGCCAGATCGATGCCAATAACCATAACCCTCTGGCCAAAGAAGAGCACCTGGGCATCGCTGCTGAGAACTCATCTCTCTACGGAGAATGGATTCGTGGGCGGCAACGGCGCGGATGGCCGTAATCTTATTGGCGCGCAACCGCCACACCCAGGCCAGTTCCGCAGATCAGAAGGGTGTGGTCCGCTCTTCCTCCCTTGATGAGTTGGATGGCCTGGACGGCAATGTGTGGGTAAGGTTATTTGAGAGGTGGGGTTTTAGGGTCTCGTTGCAGCTGTGGCCGGCTTTCATCGCATGCCATGACGATGCGGAGGGTTGCGAGCGACATTTTGGCGGGGTTTTGTAGATATTTTGTGGCAGTAAACAGGATGGGTTTCAAAAGGAGACTCTTATCAAAGGAGCAGAGATATTGTTTACGGAGAAAGATGCAAACGGATATGAGAATTGGGAACAAGGATCATGAGCATAGCCTCTAGGATATATATTCACCCAGCATAACATCCAATCCTACCTCTCTCTGCTGTCCAACCAAGGTTAACAATACAAAAATGGAGAGCTTCGTGAATTATGACCAGTCATTCTGCATTTCATTAACATGTTAAATCGCCTCCTACTTATGGCAAAATATTGGGTCGGCAATAGGCTCAAAGCAATGGGCAATCCTGGGCCGAAGGACGAAAGGGAGGATAGAGTTTAATTGAACCCAGCTAAAGGAGTATTTGCTATGGAGAAGCCATGATGAAAAAGTGGAGAGTCACATAATTGCAAGCATAGATGAATTACTACCGAGAGCTTTTAACAACGTCTCCTGTAGCATATCATCATAATCAGGGGTTTTAGGGATATTCGGGGTATCATGGTGATCTTTTAGATACCCGTACGTGAGAGGACAACTTAAAACACAAAGGAGAGACAATATAAAAATAGCTTGCAAAGGAGCAGCTTCCAGATTCAGCCACCTATCTTGAGAGTCGTGCACTTCTCACAGGCCACGCTTTTTGACAGCCATGTATTTTGGTAGTCCCTTACTATTCAGCAGATTCCTTTCCAGACAGGCTGACTTCAAAAAGAGGAAAGCAAGATCGAAAGGATTTGAATATTGGAAAATGACACTACTTGCGACAACCCTAGCTTCTTGCCTGCCATCTCTGAATCACTCTATGTGAAGCTTGTCAAAGATAGCCCAAAATTCATGCCTTCGGCGCGGGGCCTGGCCTGGCATGCGCAGGATAGTCAAGTAGAGAGCTATTGCTCTAGGACTGTCGACTATTTTGTCAGCGAAGGTCTGCTTGAATTACTTAAAAACGAAATAAACATGTGAATTCATGTAGCTTGTTTAGTTTAAATGTACACACATGTTTGTACGTCCGATATATAATTTTAAATGAAACAACTTAATGCTGATTGTTGCTTTAGTCAAGATATCCAGTTTCTAGAATTTGAGCCGCCACCAATCGTTTGTTGGGATCAGGCTGAAGTACTAGGGCAAGAAATTGAATGTCCTCCGCCGCAACTCCACTTTCAAACATTGAGTTCGCCCACATTTACGCCATGTCTGGCTGCGGTTGTGGCAGAAGCTTGGAAATCTGCTCATCTTGAGCATAGTATGGGACGGAGTGCAAATCGAAGTCAATAGCCAAGGTCACGGATAGCCTTGGCTTTTTCCTCGAGTGAACCGGTACTTATGTTGTCATACATCCCCGGTTTCTTAAAATCAACCCGTGCTAGGAACAGCTGCGCCAGCTAGTGACCGAGTCAGGAACAAGCTCAGCGAAGTTTGGTGATATTAGAAGCAATATTCACAATTATTCCCCAAGACCAAATATCACACGTTTGACTCCAGGACTTCCCAAAGTGAATTTCAGGGCTACGATATGTCAACGAAGTGACTTCTCTCTGTGATGGCTTGCTGACTGTAAAAACCCAAGTTAGAAAAAAATATGATCAAACATGCAAAGAAACAAGCAAGAGAAGCGTTTCCTTACTCGCGCCACAATCTGATAGTCTAACTATCAAGTTTCGTATGTTTTCATTTGGTCTATCGTTCTCAAATCCTTGCATCCCGACGTTTTCCATTTTCAAGTCTAAAGAGAAAGTCCGATAGGTCAGCATGGATAAGTATTAAACGGAGCAAGCATACTATTCTCACCAGTATACACAAGATCCTTCATATGGACTGTGTAAAGGCCAAGAAGTACACCCTTCATTATCCATTTAATTTCCGGCACACTGAAAGGCCGAGTATTTCTCGCTTCCCATAGTGTTTGTTCGAATGGCTTCAGAATCATCAGTGGTCCACCAGGCTCCGAGCTGGGAACGAAATCAACCATTGGCCGAATCATCTGATCATCCTTGAATAGTCTTTGCATTTCCACTTCGTGCATAAAGGCTGAAGCAGTGGTATCTTTGCCATCTTTAGAAAGCAATGACCCCTTTGCCACATACTCCACCTTCTTCTCTGAGTCCTTCACGGCCACCCATGTGTTTGCTCGATAGCCGGGAAGCTGGGTTCCTAAAGGCCGAACAAGTTCATACTTTCCACCACTTTCACCGATGCAAGTCAAACCCGGAGAAAGAAAGCATTGCCGAATAGCGAGCGACCGTATGACCAAAGCTGAGTTTGAGCGGGTGAGGAATAGAATGAGTAAACAAAGGTTTCAGTGGAAATTTTGAGCAAAATAATGGCAGCGCCATGACGGGAAACGGGGGGTGCTGTTGAGGTGAGCGCGTAACTTCCATGAGCATAACAAAAAGATTAGGTCACGAGAGAAGTTTATCATTCTGTTGTTTGGAAGCCACCAATGAATCCCCTGTGCTTCTGGAGATGCGAAGTTTGTATGGCAACCAAGGAGATTTTCGTGGTTTTAAAATGAACCACAAAATATATTGTGCACTCTAGATACCGGGGTTCCATCGAGTAATCGGGCGATGGGTAGCAATACCTCAAGGCACCAGTTGCTACCTAGTTATTTCTAAAAATTCCTCCGGAAAAACCCACCACAGCGCATGTGGAGGGACAAGCCTACGATTGGCCAGGGCCTTGTGACAATTACATCGTGAGAGAAGCACGAAGTTTTTTTTTTCAACGCGCATAAAGATTCGAATACTGATAGGTGATAGATACCTGCATTTTATACCGTCCTACTCATTTCACTTCAGCACAGAACCCAGCTGGTAACAAGTAAAGCAGATTGATCAGGGTTACCCATACATTGCCAACCCTGCTCTCAAGCAGCAAACACGATGCGGCGCTTAGCAAGTACGGTAGCAACTGCTTCAATATATATAGCCTATCCTCTCGCTTGTTAAGAGAAATATTTTATCATCCATGCCCATTACATATCACAGTTGTCTTTCGGATTCAAGGTTCAGAATCGTACCATTCCTCAAAATCACGCAAACATTATGCCGGTTGGTAAAACTTTCCTTCGCAAGCTTCCATGTGGCTTGAACCTTTACTACCTTGACGGGGCAGTCAATGGGTCCTGGTACCGTTTGCGCCCTGATATCAACCGCTTTTCATATGCTATTGGCGATAGGGTAGACGCTGAAGCGCTTCGGCAGGTGCAAAGCATCCGTGACAGAACTGGTAAAACGGCAGCAAATGCTGTAATTGCGTAGGTTGTCACCTTCCAGCTCCAGTCGACTCGATTCTTATTCCACACAGGGAAAGCTTCCACTCTAGTCCGAACGATTCAGTCGAACACGCCAGCATCATTTACGAGGACGAGAATGGGAATCATCTGAGCAAATAACATGTTGCCAAGAACCTAGAAGAGCAGGCTCAGGTAAACTTCCTAAGCAAGCAGTCCTCGTGAAGTACTGTACAATGCTGATGTTCTATTAGAGTGATGACCGAAACAAAAAATAGCTTAGCATGCTCATTGTCTTACATGGACTTGTTGTAAAGTGACTGTTTTGGTTATTATGGCAGCCTATAGCGACAAATGTGTTAAATGGGGTTTTTTGATGTTTTTCTGGTGTAATTACTTAATTTCACTTCGATGGAGGTGGAAGGTGGATTCTGCTAGGCCACTGGGGCAAAAGAGATCGATCACCACCAGCGCCATGCTGGTAGTAGAGGGGACGAACCAATCCAAACCCGATTCATTGCAAGTATTAGCGGGCGCAGCACTGCTTAAATAGGTGTAGTCACGTGTCGTTCTAGCGGTCCCGCATTGCCGTCCTCCGAGCCGCAGATAAGGTGGGGATAGGGATTTGGAATGGACAGAATCTGCTCAACATAATTCCTAAAGTCGATACTGAACTGGTGCAGCTGGTCGGCGTTCATTGTCCTGAGGCATTTCACAGCAATGTCGCCCTCAATGCGAGTAGTCAACAGCCAACCTTCCCTTATCCAACCTTCCTTTTTCGCTGGCAACTCTATGAGATCGAAAACCCGCGGCGCATTCACTGTTGTGTATTTTTTGCAACCATTTTAAGCGCATATGCTTCATATTGGGCACGAAGGAGCCGGAAACGTTTGAGATACAGATTAAAGGATAACCGTTGGACATTGGGGACATGGTAGGTCCCCTTGCCACAGAGATGCTCGCCAATTGGGAGGAGAAGGCGATAAAAGAGAAGACGGATGGATTGTGGGATTAGATGGTAGAGTCGAAGTAGCATTGCGGGCAGCTGCGGCAACACACTGAAATCAGCAAGGGTGATGTATTTTGAGTGTAAAGGAAGAATCTCGCTGGTTGAGGTTGGATGCTTTGAATTAGATAGACTGCGTGTTATGCTCCATTCCAAATCATCGGTCCAATGAGACTATTGCTCAACTGAATCCTTCACAGTTTTATTTGTCTTTGGTAGTCCTTGGGTGATTTATAGATTGAAAGAGAGAAGTAGTTTGTCTGGTTGACAGTCAGTTGCAGCACTAAATTTGGACTAAAGAGTGTTACCATTTGCTCAGTTGAAACTTGATGGTGACCAATTCCAATTCATATTTATGTTTAAAAATGTAGTTCTTATTATTGGTGTATCCAACAAACCTGATGGTCAAGGGGACTGTTTTTGATGCTTCGCTCTGCCAATTCTGGCTCCCCTGAGTGAGGGTGAAAGAGAGTTATAGCACCAGTACCCAAATGCTTGACCACAGGCTGCTGTACACAGCCATGGGTATTGATCCACATGATTGTCAAGGGACAGCAGTTAGCGGGAGGCCAAAAATGGCAGGCCATTGCTTGCACTGCTTGCAGCCAACCATCTGCTATCTATAGATTCTTGAGACTGATTATATGATTATTTCTTAACCAATGAATCTTAAGCTGTGCCGCATATTCATATCATTTATATAATGAAATCAAGTAAGTCAATTTGATATTGATTCATTGCTTATACTGCCGATAGTGATCAAACTGTTTGTTACAATCATAAACGAAGTTCAATATCACATAATAAGACTCAACTAGAACGTGAGGGAGAACTGATTGAAGGAGCTGTAGTTGACTTGTGTGATAAGATCGCACTATGGCCACTAGGTTATCCATAACGAAAAGCTAACTTAACCATTTGTTAAATGGTTGCGCTCATAGTGATATTTATAAAAGGATTAACGATGCTGAAAGAAGTGGGGAAGCAGACCGTTTGATGTCAGAGAGTCCCAACTGAGCGGTTGGAGTTTCAACGCCACCACATGCTAGTGCGATGGTTGTAGATCTCAATTTCTACATTGTAGGTTACGGAATGCATTAAATTCATTGCTCTCTCAACGACCGTTTTGGTCGCTTGTTGTTATCCGGTATGAATCACCGTATAACACCCCAACAAATTCGCGGGTAAGTTGAGGGGCTTGATGCCAAAAACTCAACACGCCTGTTAACTGGGTATCAAGACCAGTATACAGTAGCATCTACCGTCAAACTGGTTGAGATAATTATCCATTACTTAAATATGAGCGGAAAACTGGGGCTCGAGGAGAGGTATTAGGGCTGGTTCAATGTTGCACCCCTTTAATCGGGGGTGTATCCTTTTTATTCAGGGTATTCATCGACCCACGGATTCGTAGGTTGAATGCTCTCAAATTATCAGCAGCCCCGCGTATCACGTTCTCCTGCAATGCTTTCAGATCAGAGATCATGAATGTCGAGTACGGGCAACATCGGCAACAAAACGGGTGTACCGTTGAAACATAGAGATTACCGTCCGGAAGATTTGCCATCAGCGGTGCGAACTGATTGTCGATATTCTGCAGAGTTTCGGATCATTTTTGCGAGTGCGTCTCCGATGCAGGTTTCAAAATTCGAGACGGCAATTGGTATTGCGAGGCGAACCACCTTTGTAGGCTTCCCAGGAGTCGGGCTTGGCTGGAGGCATGATGGGGTATACTGGAAAAAAAGATCACATACGTCCCTGTATAGATTGATTAAATATGTACTAATGTTAGGGCCTTCCAGCTGGCAGAATAGGCTATTGCCTGAGTTTCCATCAACAAACGTTATTGCAGCTTGAGACGGTTAGACAGGGAAATAAGGGAAGTGTCAAACATATTCCCTTTACTGCAATTCCCTCATAGTGAATGATATAAGGAAATTATAGGACTCGCATCCGATCCGCATCCTTGAGCTGGGATTCACTTAGTCTATAAAATCTCTTTGGAAAACTGCGGGTTCATGGATTCACAAATCTCTGCCCACTTCAAGTTGTTGATCCACCAGAGCTTATGCATGTTGAATGATTCGGTTGGAGCTAGTTGGTCTTGTTACGGATGAGACATTCACATTATATCCCCATGCCAGAGCTCGCGCATTTTGGATATATTTTGGCAAGAAGTTAGAATGATTCAATCGGCAAATATCTCACATCTGACTGGGCAAAGTGCGGCAATCTTTATGCTTGATCAGGTCGCTTTGGCCATTCAGCCTTCCTTCTCTCAATGGTTAAGGAGCTGACAGTGCAGATCTTTAGGATACAACAAGGCCACGAAAAAGGCAGTGTTTTTTTCTCGCCGATGTCTTTGGGTCTGATGCAATTGCAGAGCTTAATCTCATTGCACAGCCAAGTTGCCGAAGCTCGGAAAAGATGTTTGGTCCTGCTCACTGGAAACTGTGCAAGCTATGGCAAAGTTAGGCCATTCATTCTGTCTGATTGGCCAACACTCTGAGTCCCCAAGAGAGGCATTGGGTCCCGAAGAACTCGATATATTAACTGCGCTAGGTCATCTTAAAGTAACACTAGGTTCATGACACAGATATGAGAGCAAAACTCTGCATGAGCGCGTTTTCAACACTAAGATGCACATTTTAGGCGAGATGAATCCAGATACGCTAATGGCAATGAGCAATTTGGTGATGGTCCTGTTAGATCCTAGGCAAGGAGAACATGCACGTCGGATGGTGCATAAAGTGCACGCATCGCGTGAGGAAAGGGTTGGTAACGAACATCCGTACACCTTGTAATGCACTCTGTTACCTTACAAAGGCCCAAGTGGAGCTAGGAAACCTCGAGGAAGCGGAGGATAGGCTCGTGGGCGGTATCGCCGCAGCCAAACAAATGGCTTGGTGATGAGCATCTCGATGAAGCTCTGAAGGGATGCACGGAGCTTGGACGGGTATACGCACGACAAGACCACGTATGCGAGGCTGAGGAACTCATTCTAGGCATATTCCAAAGAATCAAAGAAACTCGCGGTAACGACCACTATGATTATACTTGCGGGGTGTGGAAGCTCTGTTAGCCTCTTGAGCTCACTGAGAGAAAAGCCGAATAGTAACTACATATCGATAGTATTCGAGGACACAGAAACACGCTAACACGCTTGGCCCAGCAAATCAAGCCACAGATAATTACTGAGGGGGCTTTTTGGCAGAACATGACAAGATCAATTGCAATTCTTTGCCCACGATCTCTATAGTACTCGTATTAAGTTTCTTTCAAATGTTGTTGATTTCCTCAATTGTAAACTAACTTGTCTATTTTCGGATTAATGTAATGCTGCTTCGGTTTTTCAGGGGTGATACAGTGCCTCGCAATAAGTTTGAAACTATTGTGACTTCTCATCAAAATCCACTAGTCCAAAAGTAGTTTAGTAGTTGCATTGTTTATTGCAGAACTAGCTCTAATTAATTAAACTACATCTGGAAATCATAGACGGAAACTCAATAAAGAAAATGTGTAAGGAAGAAGATAGAAAAAATGAATGAGAGAATAGAGAATGGTGTAGATGAGTGGAAAAATAGGGGTAAATGGATGCATTTGAATATCATATGACAACTATAACTACAACTAGTTACTACAAATTAAACTTCTTTTGGACTAGTGGATTTCGGTGAGAAGTCACACGAGGCACTGTAAATGTATATCTTAAAGCAGCAGCTCCTCTGGTCGATCAAGGGCTAGCGGTAATTTCCATATCAAAGTGCCTCAAAGTGTGTCAAAGCGCCTCAAAGCGGCTTGCAGTCTTCTATTTCGCCATTGCTACAGTTGCTGTTCTTGAGCCATTCATTTTCAACATTGTTTGTTTTTTTCTTTTTGGGAGGAAATACCCGCAGTTGACCTTCCTAGTCACCCATATGACTTCACGTCAGTAACCACTAACCTTTATATACCTACGTTCATTATTTACACATCTAGACATTCGACTTGAAGTAGCTATTCCACTACTCCGTACATGACCGGCGAATAGACCCCGATTTGTCTGAACACCTCAAAATACCAAATGGCATATGAATTAAAATCCAAAGGCAATGAGCGTTTCAAGGATGGTGACTTCGCCGGGGCTGAGGACTTTTACTCCCAAGCGTATGTTTACTTCCGTTTGTCCACCAGCATCTAGCGGGGCATTTAGATGCACTACATCTATTTACTCCTACTGGAGGTTATATATTAATTCTAAATCAACCGGTGCATCTTTTTGTAGCATCCAGAAAAACCCCAACGATCCTTCTTTCTTCAATAACCGCGCCCTTGTTCGAATCAAGCTCGAACAGTGGGAGGGCGCCGAACACGATGCGCGCATCGCCATAGATCTCTTCGGCCCAAAGAACTCCACGGCTATCAAATCAAACTACTACCTCTCCCAAGCCCTTCTCGGACTCCAGCGACCAGCTGAAGCACTCGACGTGGCCTTAGCAGCGTACAAAGCGAGCATAGAAACCAAGAACCCCAATGCGGAACCATTGTCGAGGGTCATACTGCGCGCCAAGCAAGCTATATGGGCGGCAAGCGAGACGACGCGATTGCGGAATCAAGATGAGACGCTGAGGAAATGGGAGGAGCTGCTTCAAGCGGATTATGAAAAGGAGCTAAGTGAATTGCGCGCAAGCTTAGCGGTGGGTGAGATTGGACAGATTGGATTTGAAGAGGATAAGAAGGATTTGTTGGACGAGATGCAGAGGAGGTTGGGTATTATGAGGAATATGTTTGCTGCTTCGAAGGGCGCAGATATGAAAGAACGGGTCTGTATATCCTCCTCCCCTCCCCCTCGCAGTTGCTTATATCCAATTGCGGATTCCGCATGTCCATTTCAAACTCAGTACTTAGACCAATTTCACCATCCCAGGTCGTCCCTGATTATCTCATAGACAGCATCTCCTTTGAGATAATGCATGATCCTGTCGTCACCCCATCGGGCCACTCTTTCGAACGCACCAGCCTCCTAAAACATATGCAACACTCCCCCTTCGACCCCATTACCCGTGTACCCATGACTATCCACGATATTCGCCCAAACTATGCCCTAAAAGCAGCTTGTGATGATTTCTTAACCAAAAACGGCTGGGCCGTTGATTGGTGAGCGTGACTCACGTTGAAATGCATTTTCCTCTTTTTCCTTTTGCTTTTCGTTTTTAATTGCATGATATCATATTCTTTAACATTTATATGATACATAGACCCGCTTCCTTTCTTATTCTCTTTTGCGGTAAAAGTCCAAGTATGGGGGATCCCTTCTTTCGGATTCATGCATCACCCTTGCTGATCGTCGATTTTTACCACGTCAAGCGTTTACTCTTTTATTCCTAAATTTAAACATCTTTTACTTTATTTTGTTTCCTTCCTATATGCTTCATGCTCTACGAATTTAGCCATCCTCCTGGTTTTTCCTATATTTATTTTTGGCAAAAGTCTGCTTGCTCTGTATCCTGCAAGCGTTTTTATGCATCGTTCGTTGTATAATGATCCACTTTGTTTTGATATTCCTATAGTGCGCGGCGTTTCAGCTACAACCTCCCAGACATCCTGTCCTTTTCTTTTCTGATTCTACTTCTCATGGATTATGAAATAAAGTTACCTAAATTCCTTGTGCCTGGTTGTAGTTACGACTTGAACATTCCCCTTTTTATTTGATTTTGACCCTCAAATTGACTGGGGGGAAAAATAATAATAAATAGATCTGATCCTGTCCAAAAACCAGACGATTCTTATAGCTTGAAGGGCGGTGTGGAACTGAAGTTCATGCACATGCTAGAAGTATAGAATACCTCACCTCATCATCAGGAAATCTCCACTCTCTGATGGCTGAATGAATGTGGCTGCTCTTCCACCCCGCTCCCAAGTGGCTCAGCCTGCAGTTATAGCTGCTTACTCAGCTCAGTTCCCCGCTCATTGGGACCCCGCTAAAAAGTCTCCAACATGGTTGATGTTGAAGTTGCTTTTACTTGTCTTAATTTCAAGTTATTAAATATCTGGGAATTTCTTATTCTGACCTTTATTTTCTTTTTCTCCAGGAACCAGCTAGCCGTGAGTGTCTGCTAAAATTGCTAGAATTCATTCCGCATCCTTGAGTTTTCCATGCACGTTTTGTCAGCAGCATTGTACTGTGCTTCATGGATTGTGGATGCATGCTGCACCACTAGATAAAGTACGGAAGCTAACACAACCTCTTAACACAGGAAATCATAACATATTGCTTCTTTGCCTTTGCACTTCGAAACCAATCTTACAACCAACAGGAGAGCGGATTTCTCCTTTCCCCTTACCACGGCTTCCGAAAAAACTATTCCTCCCGCGCTGTAATACCACTTCGTCAGTAAAGATAATGCCTGTTCCAAAGACTCCCGAGTTCGAAGCCGCTGTCGTGGCGAGCCGGAAACTGGCTTCTAAGCCTAGTGATGATGAATTGTTGGAGGTTCGTTTTATCAATCCGCGAGGTTGCGAATTCTGGCTTTGTTTGATCGAGAGCAGTCTCTGCTGAGGGGATGAGGGATGAAAAGAGAAAGTAGAGAAAGAGGTGGAGTGCAAGATAATAAGCGCGTCGGTATTTTGGCTAACTTCAAGTGACATCGAATTTTTATATAGCTGTATGCGCTGTTTAAACAAGGAACCCAGGATCCTCCTTTCGAGGAAGCTCCCAAGCCTGGAACTTTTGACTTTAAGGTATGGAAATCGATGGCTCTAGATTATCTTATCACATATATACACATTCCTTGCTCTGCCCAGGACCAAAAGGAGAGAATGCGCTAACGGATCATTCTACTTAACCGCCTTTTCACGTCCCTTAGGGTAAATACAAGCACAGCTCATGGAAAAAACTCGTTGATGAGGGCCTCTCCCCCGAAGATGCGCAAGAAAAATACGTTGAGCTCATCGAGAAACTCAAGGAGAAGTACGGATACGATGAGGGGAAGGAGCCGGAGCAAGTTGGAGGGAAATAGAAGAGTATAAACTAGAAATAGACTGGATGTTTGCTAGCATCTTGCGGGCGCTCCTGAGAAGAGCCAGACTGAACTACCTAGTAGATCATATAAGATGATATGAGGTAGGCTAGATGGGTTTCTAACATGCGGAATGTGTGCCGGCAGTCATTTTCTACGTGAATTGAAGTTAAACAACTAAACTTCCTAGCCCCTGCCCTTGTTTTATTTATTAGTAAAGGCATTAGCCACAGTTCTCAATGATGGGATTTCAATATATATTCGTTAACAGTTCATTCCCCACCACCCGCGGCCTACAATCGATCACTCATGGGAATCCCAACATTCCCTAGGAGTAATGAAAATAACATAGAATCTTGGAAGTGCGATCTGATGAATGGATTTTCTGGTATAAATATATACTGCGCTAAATTTGGCTAGTTGGTGTTAGTTATGATGGCACTCTGCCTTTTGGCCTAGCCGCGCCTTAACCAGTGGATTGTTCATATTGAGGATATTATTTGTCAACCAGCCTTATCCTTGGAGCTGCATGCTCTTCCTCTCCTCTCCCATTGTGGAGTAGCAAGATGAGATATATTCTTCTTCCTTAACCACGCTGCTTCGGTAACCTCATGCCAAAGGGACGAGCCAAGAGCACGAGGGGAAATCTTTCTCCTGATCAAGGAGTATCAGGGTGAATTGTTGTAGATAAGGTTTAGGAAGTTTGAGAAAGGTCGTTACTATGCATCATGGGTTTGAGCCAGAGGACAGTTTTATATACCTGAGCAACTCTGTTGCAGGATGACTTCGGGGGATCATTCAACACCCAAACACACCCTAACCATAGGGCTCCATCACGATTGATATTCATGAACATGCTACATACGCGAAGCAGAAAAAACATCAAATTTAATATGATCTCCAAGGATAGGCTGTCTACATGCGTGTCTCTAACCAATGGCTTTCCAGCGATAGACGGTTAGCTGCGTCGCGAGACACAGGATGGTAATTAATGTTGCATCTCACAGGTCGTCCGTCCGACTGTAAATGTCGATATGCAGCGGGTGAGGGGCTCGAGGATTTGCCACATATTTGCATATATCTGGACATATCTCTTCAGCCCTGGATTTCTCCATGTCCATATCCACTCTTCGAGAAGCAGTGCATAGAAACACACCATATGTCTCGATTAAACCATGCCCACTGCCAAAACGCAACGGTCCCTCAAGGCGATGGGGGCCCAAGTCGCTTCCGTGCTACCTAAAAGTGACATTCCCGTCAAGCATGCAATGGGCGCTGATGAGCGTGCCCTAGTTTCTCTCGGATATAGACAAGAATTCAATCGCGAGTTTTCCCTCTGGACAACCTTCTGTGTTAGTTTTTCAGTTCTCGGGCTTTTACCATCATTTGCTAGTACGCTATGGTACGGTATGTTCGTCCTATTCCCGTTTCCTAGTTCACTGGCAGCTACGTGACGACGATTAAATCCTAGATGTTTAAAACCTATGTCTTGGTAATCTAAACTGGGATTAACTGCAGGTATGGGTTATGCGGGTACAGCGGGAATGGTCTGGGGGTGGCCTATCGCAATGGCTTTTATTCAATGTGTTGCCATGAGTATGGCTGAACTCTGTTCTGCCATGCCCACGAGGTATTTCGACCACCAGGTTTTTTAAGGTTTCATTTGAATTTGATGTCGGATTAATCATTAGCTAACTTTAGACGATTACTCTAGTGGTGGCCTTTACTATGCGTCGGCAGTTCTAGCGCCGCCCAAGTACGGACCTTTCGCTGCTTGGTTTACAGGCTGGTCCAACTGGATAGCCCAGGTCACAGCAGCTCCATCTGTGAACTATGGGGTAGCAGCCATGATTCTGGCTGCGGTCTCAATGAGCAAACCCGGCTACATTCCGACGGATTATCAAACATTCTTGCTCACGACCTCAATCATGATCCTTCATGCGATTCTTAGTAGTATGCCAACGAAATGGATTGCCAACTTAAATTCTCACGTCTCAATTCTCAACATCATCGCGCTTGCCACAGTCCTCATTGCTATTCCCGTGGGGACGACTAACTCTCCCAAGTTTACGCCATCCTCAGTGGTCTGGGGGGCAATATACGAAGGTACCTCATTTCCAAAAGGTCTCTCGGTCCTAATGTCCTTCGTGAGCGTGATCTGGGCGATGTCAGGATACGATGCCCCATTCCACCTCAGCGAGGAATGCTCGAATGCCAACCTCGCATGTCCCCGCGCCATAGTGATCACTTCCGGTGTCGGAGGGCTTATGGGCTGGTTCCTTCAGCTTGTCGTCGCCTACACAGTGACAGATATCACAGCAGTGCTGAAATCAAACCTTGGCCAGCCGTGGGCATCATATTTGTTCCAAGTCATGTCGGATAAACTGGCCGTCTCTATCCTCGTCCTGACAATTATCTGCGGCTTCTCAATGGGCCAAGGATGCATGATCACAGCGTCCCGCGTCACATATGCATATGCTCGTGATGACTGCTTCCCCTTGTCCAAAATCTGGAAGAGAGTAAACCCTTATACGCACACACCAGTCAATGCCGTTTGGTTTAACTGTGCCATTGGGATACTATCTTGCCTACTCATACTAGCGGGAAATATTGCGACTAGCGCTCTATTTTCTATTGGCGCCATCGCTTCATTCACTACTTTCGCGATCCCCATCGCCATTCGAATTCTAGTTGTGGGGGACCGCTTTCGACCGGGGCCATGGAATCTGGGGAAATATAGCACTCCAATAGGTGCTGCGGGGGTCCTTTTTGTTGTGTTGATGGTTCCGATTCTGTGTCTTCCGACAACGACTGGTTCGGAACTCAGGTGAGAGTGTCTACCCCAGGAGCCCGCTGATTTAGTTTTCCTTTTTCCATGCGCTCTGACCCATCTCGCTCTCATGAACCAGCCCCAAGGACATGAACTGGACCTGTATCGCATACGGGGGCCCAATGCTTCTAGTAACCATCTGGTGGTTTGTTGATGCGCATAGGTGGTTCAAAGGCCCCAAAGTTAACATTGAACATATCCCGCAGAGTCACGAGGAGGAACCATCCGATGCTGAAGGTATTATAGCTTACGAAGGGAGTAGAGAAAATAAGAACTCCTCCTCCGCTGAAACGAAGGATGTTGGTTGTTGTTGAGATAAGCAATATATTCTCATTTTGCCCTTCCCCCACACTATTCATTGTAAGTCATATTGTTGTTTTCGTGTCGTGTGTCTATGGAAAGTGGGATGAAGCATATGAAATGGATATATAGAGACTTTGGGGCGGATTTGGGATTATTGGATTTCTGGGGGTTTCTCGTTTCCTTCCGCTTGCCCAGTGTGCTTCGCGTATCGGAGTACGCATGATTAGTTGGAGCCGATTATCAGCCTACATGGGGGGTATTGAATGCCCATGCCTCATTTAAATGGTGGGTGTGAGAGGGCAGCAGGTCCTGTATCATATATTTTGGGTCCTTTGTCTTCCTCTCAAGGAAGACTCGTTTAGCCACTCCTTCTATTTTATGTACACCCTTCAAAAAGTAAAAGCTAGTGCCTGATGGTAAAGGGAGGAGTAAAATAACTTCATTGCTCTGGTATACAAAAATTGAAATACAAGCCGATAGATAATTGTTACTCGAATTTTGATGCAGAGGAGAGATATGCCAGGTTACACACATTTACATGCATTGTAACCATTTATTTATTTTCGTCGTCCATATTCTCTGTATTCCCTTTTCCTTGTGTTGTCTTCTTCTGCCGTGACAATGACCCACTCTTGTGCTTTCTGACTTTATTTAATTTCCCTCTTTCCAATAAAACGGTTGAAAAGCTAGAGCCTCCTTCTGCCATGCATGTTGTGACTGAAATTCCGATTCAACACTTACTTTTACACCACTGAAGATATCTTTGAAAAAAAGGAAGAAACAAAAAAGGTAACAAAATGTAGGAAAATGAAAAAAATATATAAATATAAAAACAAAGATAAATAAACGATAAAAAGATGTAGGGCTCAATTGGAGAGAATCCAAGGCCATGTTCGGTAAGGAAAAATATAACATTAATATAGCAATCTAAAGGAGGAAAACAACCAGACAAAATATAGAACCAGTCCCACATGAAGATGGGAAGTTATTGCCGGAAATGAGAAAACATGAAGAAAAATAAAGAAGTTCATGAAATTTCAATAAAATGGGGGAGAAAATATAGTAAAACAAGAACAAAACAAGAAAGAAAAGTAAGAGCGAGCGAAAGCTAGTCGACCTTCCCTGACCCATTTCCACCACCGAGGAACCCTTCCTTTCCATCAAGGTGGAAGAATCCAGCCCCTGAGCTACCAGTGACTGCACCAAGTAGACCTGCAGGACCTCGATTTCTTCTATGTCTACCCTTCATGAAGAGGTAGGCAAATATCAGAGCAACGAAGAACAGGGCAACGGAAAGGACAGGGTGCTTGTGGAAAAAAGAGCGGGTGCGAAAGTACATGCTTTCGAAAATGCCGACGGTGGATTTCGCCTTGAGTCTCGAGGACGGCGAGATGACCTGACTGATGGTTTCGAGGATGGAAGTCCGGCTTGGCATTATGTAGGCACCGCTAGGGGAGGTATCCCAGTATCGACGGTTCTGTACCGTTTGAAAGAAAAGGAGTCAGCTCTGGGAGGTTTAATGGACACTTCGAGATTTGATACGGGAGTATTGCATATGAATTTTCAATGATGGAAGAGGGGAAATGGAGAGTAAAAACATACGTCTTCGTCAATGATGATAACACGTTCACCGTTTTTCACGTCAATTCCGTACGTTGTCCGAATCCATCGATCCCAGAAGATACCGTCCACCCATGCAAAAACGACCTGCTTTTTGTCGCTCTCGCGGATGGTGATTTGTCTATTTTTTGCCGCACGGAGTGCCCGTTGGTCATTTCTGTCTTCTGCTTCTTCGATACGTAGTTCTTTCGCGTCCCGAAGTTCCTGCCTCTCAAGCTGGAACAATTTTGTCTGCTTATCCATCCACTCAAGCGCTGCATTTTTCAGCTCCTTCTTGTCCTGGATGAATTCGTCTGAGCGCAGACGGCTGAGAATACCAAGCACTACGTATTTGCCAACGAGAATCTCACGAGCATTAGCAGCGGTGAGCTCTGGAACTATGGGTAACCAAACACTTTCCATCCAAGAGAGCACCTGTCGGAAATCTCGCATATCTTTAGGAGCAAGTGCGCTGTAATAACTGGCCTTTCCGTCTCTCGAGACGAGAAGGCGAGGCCATGTGGAAATTTTGAATCTCTGAGCAAGAGCATCGCTGTCAGTCTTGACTAGCTTTGCACGCCCAACCAAGCTCAGAGTCAAGCGGTCCAGAGCCGCAAAGTCCTCTGATGTAGTTGCCTTGTCGAAGAAGTATAAGAAAATAACCTCCTCAGTTTCTTCCATTTTCTTGAAAGCGGCAGCGTCAACGTATTGAACACCATTGCCAACAACATCCACGGCTTTTCTGGCATAGCTGATCAGGTCGCCCAAACCTCTGAGTCCGTTGTATTCAACACGCTCCCCACCTCTGAAAAAATAGATAGTAGGGAAAGATTCTACGCGAGCATCTTTGCACAAGCGTCGTTCTGTCTCACAATTAACTTCACCAACATTTAGGACGCCTTTCATGTCTTTAGCCATCTGTTGCCACGACGCAGCCATGGCCTGACAATGACTACACCAAGGTGCATAGAACTTGATAAACCATGGAACTTGAGTGTTTGTGACCAGTTTCTGGAAACTTTCAGCTGTGAACGGTATCGATGTGCCTTGAGGATTGGGCAGGGTTCCATTGGGCCTTTTTGGCTTCATATGAAAGGCCTTCTCCTTCGGTGGTTCGGTCTTTGTTTCCGGTTTGTCTTCTGGTTTAGCCTGTGGTTTGGTTTCTGGTTTACCTACTTCCTCAGCAGTGGCTACGGTGCCAACCTTAGTGTCGCCAGGCTTCGGTAGCTGTAGGCCATTGAGAGGTCTTGAACCAGGCTTAATTTTTTCAAGTTTCGCTTCGATAAACTTGCTCAGCCCTGCAATCGACTTTTTGCCTGTAAATGTCTCTACCTGTTCCCCCTTGTAGTAGAGTGTGAACATAGGGAACGCATTGATTCCGAGGCTCTGGCACTTATCCGCGTTGGCAATGCAGTCCATAGCTGCGAAATTGAAATCGTAGAAACGTTGAAAGGAGTTAAGGGACGAAGTGGTGTCTTGCGTTTGTTTGGATGTCGACGTTGAGAGGGGGTTTGAGGTCTATTTGCAATCAGTAATCCTATTCTTTGGGAGACTAACGTTGTATAATACTAACATAGTAGAATTCATATAATGTTTGCCATGTTGGTGCGACAGATATACAATACCTACAATAAGGAGAAAAATGCTTCACAAACCTACAGCCGTGTCAGACGCTGATATTTGTATATATATCCAAGAGAGCAATAACGAAAATTGAAATAACACAAAAAAGGCCCAAAACGTACCAGTAACCTTCCTTGACAGTTTCATCAAAATTAGATTCCGTGAGTTGCTTCATTGGAGGCACTTCGATTCCATTAAAAACCGTAGGGCTTTCATCTAGAGCAATCGGTTTCTCTGCCCTGGGGAGCACTCGCGACTCTGGTATCGGCCCAGATTTCCCCGCCGAAGTAGAGATAACAGGTTTTAGCAGCAAGGAAAATAATGACCACGTAAGGAGTGAGGCCTTCATTTTAGGCGGCTGAAGGCCAAATGGGCCCCAGTACCAGAGCTTAATCTATCCCCAGATCACTGCCGAAACT
The DNA here is from genome assembly GCA_017607445.1 of Histoplasma ohiense. Taxonomy (NCBI): domain Eukaryota; kingdom Fungi; phylum Ascomycota; class Eurotiomycetes; order Onygenales; family Ajellomycetaceae; genus Histoplasma; species Histoplasma ohiense. Next base: position 7,241,025 of record JAEVHH010000001.1, read on the forward strand.
GGCGAATATTTAGGTCTTGTTCAAAAGAGAGTTATTGCTGTCAATAGGTAGTTGTTTTATTAACGGAAAGAGTTGAAGGATGTAAGATTGGGGCTGGAATATGGTTGAGATGGGTGGTCTGGCTTCGTCCAAGATGGTCGGGGGGGCGGCCATGTACTTGGCGACGCGACAATATCCGGCCGAGCAACTAGAGTCGTGACACAGGATCGCGATGGGTACAGTTGCTGAGTTGAGGTGCAGCGGACGAAGCCTTGCCTGGGATTGTTCGTTCGTCGTCGTCCAATAAGTATTTCCCCTTAAGACGTTTGAAGTGTTTGAGCCGCATGCTACATGGTTTCTTTTTTCGGAAGTGCCCCGGAAGCGGAACAACAAATCCTCCAGAATCCGTTATTGTCACTTTGGAGCGCAGAAGCTGGAGACGGAGACCGACACGCACCATTCACAAGACGAACTGCTGAGCACGCTGTTTTCAACAGCAATTGGGCAGCTTTCCTCTTTTTGTTGGCATTGCCCTCATATAGACTCCAATCATGAGGTCCTCTCTACGGTTATTGGCCAAAGTCAAGTCTGCCAGATACCTCCAACCTCATGCACCCACTGGTCTCACCGGCCTCACAACCCACCCAAGACCCCGACAAGCCCTCCTCATTCTATATACTACCACTTTGAACAAACTCCAGAATATCCCTGAGTCGTCGGTTTACCGCCAAGCCACAGAAGCCCTCACGAAGCACAGGTTGAAGATCATCGAATCCACCAAACCCCCGGGCTACGATAAATGGCAGCAGGAAGTACAACAGAAAGTGGCCGCAAACCCGGACCTGGTCAAAATCATCTCTACACCAAGTGGCGCTCTGGCGGGGGTATACTCTCTATTAGGTGGTCGGGTGTCAAACCTTGAAAAGCGACATTATGCCGAGAACATGGAAAATGCGTTGCGCCAAATAGCGGAGGAAAAAGAGCAGTTCGAGAAGTTGCCTGAGGACCTGAAGCCTGCTGTGGCACAGTGGTCGAGAGAAAAAGAGGAAAGCGAACGACTTCAACGCGAAGAGGAGCCTGTCGCGACAAAATCTAGGATTGATTTGTATGAAGAACCGGCTTTGGAAGCGACACAGTATGATTTATCCAGTAAACTTTTCATTATTCCGTCTCTTTTTATTTTCTCCTGTTCTGATGTCGAGTTTACAGGATCTCCGAAATCGAACACCAGATCGGAGCAGGCCTGATAGAGGAAGTAATTGAAGTTGCGGAGGGAGAGTTAAAACTCGTGGATGACATGATCAAATTCAAAGTGTAAGCCCGCTCCTCCAGGATCCGAAATACACCGGGAAATATTCCTTCGCTGATTCTCAATTTGTTATAGATGGGAAGAGCTGGTAGAAAAGCCGAAACCCGGCCAATGGACATATTTTGGCAGGGACAGAGGCAGTGCCGCGAACTAGAGCCCGGGCCGATTGACATGTTGGACATTTCCATTTATCGATCCAATCCTTAATAAGGTGTTTAGAGAACTTTTAATCTCTTTGTTCCTAATGAAATTCACGTTGATTCTTGTAAATACTAGTATATCAACACTCCATAAACCTCATTACTTCCGCCTTCGCACTGTTCAAAACATCCAAATCCGATTCATCGTTTTGTTTTGTAGGAAAGCATATGGCGGGAAATACCTGTGTTTCCCACAATTGTGCGATATCTTATTACAAATTAGTGCAAATCGTCAATAACTATATAGTATATGCCAGATTTGCCCTAGATATTTCCCTTTTTATTGATCATTGCAACAACTTAATCCGATGTTGTGAGGCGCTAACCATCTTGGGACAGCTGGTGGGACCAGTGACAATTGATTGATACGGACAGTTTGCAACTCACCAGACTAAACACATCCGATTCAACCGCCATTACCTACGGACACATTGAACTAGCATCATACTGTTCGGTTAGCCCCAGCGATTGAGGATATACCCTGATCGCCGGGAGCCTCCTTGTTACAAGGCCGCTCGTGGGCCGCACACTTATCTATCACCACAAACACCCTAGCGAAAGTTGCCCACAATGCGGTTGGATGTGAAGGTGCGTGGAACGCTGGTCTTTCCGAGTCCCTGCCTATTATCTGGCTTGCGAGGGGGTTGTTTTTCATTTTAGACTTGGAACTGACTTGATCTTCTGTACCAGCGACAACTATTCGCCCGGTCGGAGAGAGTCAAGGGCATTGACTTTCACCCGACTGAGCCATGGGTAAGTTTGCGACACTTCCTACGCATGCCAGTGCACATTTCTCTAACTTATTTTTCATTAGATCTTAACTACATTGTATAGCGGTACGCTATTGTTTCCTGGGCGAGCAGTAGAAGGCCTTCATTACTGATGCGCTGGGTGAACAAACAGGTCATGTTTATATATGGTCTTATGAAACCCAGGTAAGCACGCTTTCCACGTAAAAATCTGTTTCCAGTGATTCTAACCTCCTGTGTAGTCGACTATCAAGACATTTGAGCTTACTGATGTCCCTGTCCGAGCCGGCCGATTCATTGCCCGAAAAAATTGGATTGTCTGCGGTTCCGATGACTTTCAACTCCGCGTCTACAACTATAACACCTCCGAGAAGATCACATCTTTTGAAGCGCATCCAGATTACATCCGGTCTATTGTCGTCCACCCGTCGCAGCCGTTCGTCCTCACAGCTTCCGACGACATGACAATTAAGCTGTGGGATTGGGACAAGGCCTGGAAATGTGTACAGATTTTTGAAGGACACAACCATTATGTCATGGGTCTGGCCATCAACCCCAAAGACACAAATACATTTGCTTCCGCCTGTCTTGACCGGACAGTTAAAATATGGAGCCTAGGCTCGCCGCATGCGAATTTCACACTTGAAGCTCATGAGGCGAAGGGTGTTAACCACGTTGATTATTACCCACAGGCGGACAAACCGTATCTATTGACGACTTCCGACGATAAGACTGTAAAAGTTTGGGATTACACAACAAAGGCACTCATAGCTACTTTAGAAGGTCATACTAGCAATGTTTCCTTCGCCTGCTACCACCCAGAGTTGCCTGTGATCATCTCCGGCTCTGAAGATGGAACCATCAAAATTTGGCATGCCAACACATATCGACTAGAGCAATCCCTAAGCTATGGTCTGGAGCGTGCATGGTGTGTCAGCTACCAGCGTGGCAAACAAGGCATTGCCATGGGTTTTGACGATGGAGCTGTTGTCGTCAAAATGGGCCGTGAGGAACCCGCAGTTTCTATGGATGGGTCTGGAAAGCTAGTTTGGGCAAGACACAACGAAGTTGTGTCGACGGTAATCAAGGGTGGTGACTCAACTCTTAAGGATGGTGCTCCCCTTTCACTTCCGACGAAGGAGCTTGGTTCCTGCGAGATATATCCACAAACACTTACTCACTCTTCGAACGGACGATTCGTCTCGGTCTGCGGAGATGGTGAATATATTATCTACACGGCACTTGCGTGGAGGAATAAAGCCTTTGGACAGGCCTTAGACTTCTCATGGGGCTCAAAGGATAACAGTAACGATTATGCGATTCGGGAGTCGAGTACAAGCGTCAAGATCTTCCGCAACTTCAAAGAGAAGAGTGGAGGGCTCGATGTGGGATTCCAAGCTGAAGGTCTAACTGGTGGTGTTCTTCTGGGAGTCAAGGGCCAAGGCGGTATCGGTATGTTTGACTGGGACACCGGTTTACTCGTGAGGAGAATAGAAGTCGATCCTCGAGCTGTAAGTTTCTTGAATCTCTTAAGTTAAGATTTCTTGATGACACGATCATCTAACATTATCTATCTCCAGGTTTACTGGTCTGAATCTGGAGAACTAGTTACTCTTGCGTGCGATGACACGTTCTACGTCCTCAGATTCTCCCGCGAGAATTACATCGCAGGCCTCAACAACGGCGAAGCAGACGAGGATGGGGTCGAAGCTGCTTTTGAAGTAGTCACAGACGTCAACGAATCCGTCAGGACAGGCGAATGGGTTGGCGACTGCTTCATCTACACCAACTCTACCAACCGCCTAAACTATCTCGTCGGTGACCAAACCTATACAATCTCCCACTTCGATCAACCAATGTATCTCCTCGGCTACCTGCCCCGGGACGGACGCATCTACCTGGCCGACAAAGACGTCAACGTAATCTCCTTCTCCCTCTCCCTCTCTGTCGTCGAATACCAAACTCTAGTCCTTCGCGGCGACATGGACTCCGCCGCAGATCTCCTCCAAGACATCCCCGCTGACCAAATGAACAAAATCGCCCGCTTCCTTGAAGGACAGGGTAACAAAGAACTAGCCCTCAAGGTCGCCACAGACCAGGAACACCGTTTTGAACTCGCGCTATCCCTCAATATGCTCGACATCGCTCTCGAAATCGCCCGCACCGCTGACGTCGAGCACAAATGGAAAATCGTCGGTGACGCAGCCATGGCTGCTTGGGATCTCTCCCTTGCTCAAGAATGCTTCTCTAACTCCAAGGACCTGGGCTCATTGCTGCTCCTGCACACTGCCAGCTGCAACACGGACGGTCTTCGTCGGCTATCTGAGCAAGCCAGCGAAGCAGGCTCGCATAATGTCGCCTTCTCCGCGCTCTGGCAACTAGGCGATGTCGATGCGTGCATCGATCTTCTGGTCCGGACGAACCGGATAGCGGAAGCTGTTCTATTTGCGCAAACGTATAAGCCCAGTCGAGCAGCTAAGCTTGCGGGTAAATGGAAAGAAAGTTTAGAGAAAGGGGGTAAGACGAAGGTGGCGAGGATTATTGGGATTCCTCCCGGGGCTGGGATTGAAGGAGTTGAAACCGATGATGAGTTGTTTCCGGAATGGGATGAATTTTTGAGACTAGAGACGGAGGGTGGTGTTAAGTCTGTGGATTTGATTGATATCAATGGTGATGATGGTGAGGCGGGAGCGGAGGTCAATGGCGTTTCGGAATAGAAAGAGTAACGAACAAATTGTTGCAGCTCCATTGGTGGGGGCAATGAGATGAAAACGTTTTTTACTTCTCCTTTTATTTGTCCCCTTTTCGTTTTCTAATTTTTTATTAGCTCAGTCTCGCCCTGTCTCGTTTTTATTTTACTATTTCCAGTTTTGCCACTTTTAATTCATTCTTTCTATTACAGCTAAAACGAACGATAAGTAAAATTAAGAGAGGTAACTTATATATTTACATTTTCATTTTTGTCATACTCATTCTCATCCTTTGTATAATTCTATGTTACCTTGCTCTTTTCTTGACTTTCTATTGTTTTTAAATCCTCAAGGGTCCATCCAGAAAACTTACGTAGCATCTTGAAAATCATATCTTTCTCCTCACACCCTCCATTCTTCATCCCTGCCAACCCTTTTGATGCATTATGCATTTCAACCCTCCCATCATCCACCAGCCAAGTTCAGGGACTTAGACTACCAGTCATCTCACTGTAGAAGCAAAGGCACAACCAGAAAATCATTCTCAGTTAGACTTTACCAATGTGAGATAATCTCCACGTAGAGTTTAAAATTGAGTGACACGGAACGGGATATCACTGGTACCTTATCTACCCATTCTTCTATTTTCGATCTATTGTAGCCCCTGTTACTGTAAATGCATGCAAACTGTTTCAATGGATGTTGGATTTAATCAAGGAGTAAAGTCCTCACAAACTAGTCGGAAGAATCGCTTTCACAGCTTTACTAGGACGAAGCACGGCAGTCTGTGTCTTCATATGTGCAGGTTGAATTTGATGCCTGAATCTTTCTTATTTAAAACCTTTTCAATAATGACAAAGACGAGCGTCGAAAGAAAAGGCGTCATGGAGACAAGCCAGAAGCCCAGGACAGGAGTACCAGCTAAATACAGCTGTAGAGTAAATGAGCATACAGAAGAGAAAAAGAAGCGAGAAAATGATAGTGGAAACTAACCAGACAGAAACAGACAGAGGTAGAAAAAATCCCATCTGACTTTGTAAATATATCACAGAATATATTGGTTGGTCAGATAGTTTTGATTTCTGGTGGCTCAGCCGCGATGATATATTTGCCAAACACGGTTGCAAAAATGAAAATGAAAATGAAAATGGGCAGAGAATAACTAGGAATAGATCTCAAACAGATAAATGTGAACACAACTCGCTCAAGCGCCTTGTGTATTTGCGGAGATCAATCAAGGGAAACCGAAGGGAACAATATGCAGGGAGGTGTATGCCGCTTGTATACTGGGCAGCCGCGGGGAAATGATAGATATCAGGGTTGAAAAAAAGGATCCAGAAATCTAGATTCGGACCTGGAACGAAATGAAAATAAAGGTTGAAAACTGGAATGGAAATTGAAGTAACAGAGAACTGGTGAGGTACTTTCAACGCAATGAGAGAGCAATGAACATAAAATGGGAAGTGGATGAAAGTTTGACAAATGAATAGCGAAAAAAAAGAAAAAGAATAAAAAAAAAGAAGAAGAGAGAGAGAGAGAGAGAGAGAGAGAGGAAGACAATGGACGGGAACAGCAGAAAAGCAGGAAACGAGTGAAAACAATCCAGTCAAAGGAAAACCATAGGAGATTCGTTAAAGTTGTTTGAGCTTCCAGCATCAAAGGAATTCTAGCGGAGCAGACGGGAGTTGGGGAGAAATGAAATCGAAGATCTCCTCTTCTTTCATCAGGCCAACATCGAAGCAGCTGAAAATATAAAGTATCATTCAGGGATACTTCCGAAAGATGGGTCCTTTACGCTTCCTCCGGCGTCGCCAAGGCCAGCAACTGGTCGAGTGTAGGACCAGCCTTCGAACTGTCGTTGCATGGTTTGAGAAAGAACAGACCCCTCCACGCGCGAGTCTACAGGAGCCTCGCGCGTGAATTCTTCAGAGAAATTTACGGTATCGTCGGCATCAACCTATGATGTTCAATTAGAAAATTATGTCCAACCCGGGAAAGGTTCAGATAAAATGAGATTTGAATATGTCAAGATACTCCAAAATGAAACATACCACATGAGGGCGAAAGCTCGGCTCATATTTTCTCTGCAGGAGCTTGCGCCAATCAATGTTGGAAAAGAAGTGATGTGCTTTGATTTCAGCGGCACCATTTGCTCCAAGTCGGCGGTCTGGATCACGCTCAAGGAGCCTAGTAAGAAGATCTCTAGCCGCGCCAGGAACAATATCTTGGCTTGGGAAAGTAAGCGGTTCTTGGAGGATTTTGCGGTACATCTCATTCGTATTCTCATCGTAAAATGGTGGAAGTCCTGTCAACATTTCGTACAAGAGGACTCCGAGCGTCCACCAATCCACAGACTTTGTGTATCCCTCCCCAAGTAAAAGCTCGGGAGCGAGATATTCAGGAGTACCACAAAACGCTAGCAGGAAATCAGTACCAGTCTTAATTTAAATTATCTCGACTAGCAATCACTTACTATTCGTCCGGTCTTCATCTTTCATATCGCGCTTACACAATCCAAAATCGCATAGGGCAATATGGCCAGTGTAATCCAGCAGAATATTTTCTGGTTTAAGATCACGATAGATGACTTTAAAACCGTGGAGGCACTCTAGAGCACAGATCAATTCGGCTGTGTAAAAACGGGCCCTGTTGATATCGAAACGTTGTTCCTTTTGGAGATGATAGAACAGTTCACCACCATTGACAAAGGCCAAAACGAGATATAGCTTTTCTGGGGATTGGAACGAGAATTTGAGAGGGACGATGAAGGGGTTATTTATCTGAGAGAGCACTGATCTCTCAGCCAATGTATGCGCCACTTCGGACCGAGAAATGATATGGGCTTTGCGTAGAGTTTTCATCGCATAGATACGACCGGTATCGCGTTTCCTTGAATAATGATATTGTTAGACTACCGTTTAGCGTGAGAGTTGTGGAAGTGAGGAGCTAGGCTCACCTGACTTGCATGACTCTTCCAAAACTTCCTCTGCCCACGACTTTCAGAAGTTCAAAGTCTTCAATTTTAAGGCTTCTCTGCTGGTTTTCAACAAACGACACACCAATTTTGATGGCACCGGTACCGAATTGCAAGTTTGTCCATTCCGTGCCTGCCTGTCCCATTTGACGCTCCTGTTCTGCGTGTGCTGCAGCAGCCTTTTCGCGGTCCTTCTTACTTGTCTTCGGATCCTCCACAAATGGACGAACTTCTTCGAATCTCGGGTTAATTCTGCAAGCACCCAAAAATACATCTTCATTTCTGCCAGCACCTGGCCTAGCGGCAGGGTTCCGAAGATAGAGTTGAATGTTGAGATCAGTCACACGAGAGACATCAAACTTGAAAGAGGTATTGTCACCAGCCCAAAGAGGGTTTTCTGGAGTCCCTGATACAGCATCGACGAAAACCTGCTGCTTGTCAAAATCCAAAAGAGCATACGGAAGGTATTTGGCGGAATATCGACCATGGATTGTAGGTGCAGCATTGATACCGCCACTCGTCGACTGAGGTCGGTTGGATTGTGCATAAGAGCTAGTGATTGTCCCCTGAGTAGAATGGGATGAGGATGAGGTGGGTCTGATAGAAGTAGGTCCCGCGAAGCTATTGTTGCCTGAGATTGAATTTTGGAAATGGGAATTGAACACTTGTTGGTAGTGTGGTGAGAGCGAAAAGCCCTTCCCCTCGTGTAACGTAATAATGAGAATACCGGGCTTAGCTGGAGCAACAGGAGGAGAGACTAGAGCCTCTGAGGCAGCTAAATTGTAGAATTACCATATTAGCGACACATTGTGGTATATACAAATCACAATGATATGAAAAGAAGAAGAAGGGCGCTCACCAATGCCATTTAGGCTTGGAGAAAGCGCAACAGGAGTTTGGGCGGTGTCTTCTGCAGGAGCAGCATCAGGTTTAATGGTGGAGGTCGAGGATGACCTCCCAAACGAGTTGGCTAGAGGTGCGAGATGCGTCTCCTTAAGCTCTTTGCAGGGGAGAAGGTCAGTAACTCAGAAAATTCGAGAGGCAAATAATAATTCCAATGGGGAAAATGTCATGCATACTCTTGGTGAGTTTCCACGACATGATGATACACTTGGGAAGTTAAGACGGAATGAAGAATTGCAAGTGCTGGCAAAGCGGCAGGTTAGAAATTCGAAAAAAGGTTTCTAGAGCCTTTAATGAATATATAAGAGTGAAGTTGGATGGGAAGAGAGGTCAAAGAGGGAGCCGTGATATTCTTGTTCTAAGTGTCTAAATGAGGTAATGAAACTCCGACAAGTGGGTCTAGAGAGAGACAGAATTCGGTAGCCGGACTGAAAAGGAGAGGAGAGTTAGGATGATAAAGCAGAGTCCTTCCCAGGCGTTTGGGATTACCCGTAAGATGGCTGCTGCTGTAGGTCGTGTGAAGCGGAAACAGAGAGAGTCGCCGTGGTGATGGCGTAGGTGGTGATGGTCCGAAATTGTTTCGCAGCCAGCAAGAACGCTGAGGGGATGAGGGTCGCCAAGCCTGCTCAGTCAGCAGCGGCTGATTAACGGGTTTCGAGCACAGGCTGAAACGCGTCGTGAGGCTCCCTCTGAAGCGTGGCTGAGTCCGACTTCTACACAGCCCTTGAGTGCTGGGTGGTTCCCCAGCACCGGAAGGTGGACACCTTATTCAGAAGGCAGTCAGTTGAGTTGACTTAGTTAGCTATTATTAAGTCATTCCGAACCCTTCAATAACTATATTCAGCCACACTTGGAACGCGCTTGGACGGAATGCACTAAACCTAAAAAGGTGACTGCTAATGTCACATGACCTTAGCGGCGGCTGGCGGCTGGCGGGAAATTATGTTTCCGATCCCAACAGCGCCCGTCTTATCAAACAGCGCGGCCCGTGGTGAACCTCTCTTCGAATATCTCACCTACCCACTAGACAGTTTATGGTTCAATTTCATGTCGCGTAGAGGCCATTTCCAGCCATCGGGCCAGTTACTGATCATTCCAGGACCCGACAAACTGAATGGCATAACACATACCCACGCGCATCCTCGACAAGTAATAGAAATACAGTCGATACTTGTTGCCTCTTCCTAGCGGCCTACCAGCTTATCGCTTCACCCACACTGTTTAGACGGACACTCAGGAAAAGGCAATTCCAAGTTGATTCACTCGATGGGCGTCATACGGAAAAAAACTGCAGCGCGCGGGACAGAAGGTGGAACAAAATACCATTGCGACGTCTGTTCTGTAGATGTCACCTCGACGGTATGTACTAAGTGCTTATGCTCCGCGTCACCCAAAACTGATATCGTGGGGGAATGCAATTAGGTGCGCATCGCTTGCGCGCATAATGCCTGTCATGAATATGATATGTGCGTCCCATGCTTCTCCGCCGGCGAAAGCTCAAAGAATCACGATCCACGAACACACCCATACTACGTCATCGAACAAAACTCTGTTCCTATTTACCAACCCGACTGGGGCGCAGATGAGGAACTCTTACTGTTGGAAGGTGCGGAAATCTACGGTCTAGGATCATGGGCAGACATAGCGGATCATATCGGCGGTTTCCGAACCAAGGAAGAAGTGCGCGACCATTACATCGAAACATACATCAATAGTTCCAAATTTCCTCTCCCCGAACGCGCTGATCCCGATGACAAGACCCTACAAGAGCAAATATCGAAAGAGGAGTTCCAGGCACGTAAAAAGCGACGAATCGAGGCCCGTAAAGAGGCAGCCCGGGCCGCCCCTCCCGCAACGCCGAAACAAAAACCCACAGCCTCTGTGCCAGCCTGCCATGAAGTGCAGGGATATATGCCGGGCCGCCTCGAATTCGAAACGGAATTCGCAAATGAGGCTGAGGAAGCTGTACAGCACATGTCATTTGAACCAGGCGATGGGCTCAACGCGAACGGGGAGATGGACCCTGAGATGGAACTTAAAATGACCGTGAAAGACATCTATAACTCCCGGCTCACCGCCCGAACAGAACGCAAGAAAATAATATTCGAACACAATCTATTAGAATACCGCAAAAACACTGCCCAGGACAAGAAACGAACAAAGGAAGAACGCGAATTGCTCAACAAAGCTAAACCCTTCGCGCGAATGATGAACCATGAAGATTTCGAAGAGTTCACGAAGGGCCTCGAATACGAACATAATCTCCAGCTCGCAATAGCTCAGCTGCAAGAATGGCGAACGATGGGAATCGGTGATTTGAAAAGCGGAGAGAAGTACGAACAAGAAAAGCAGCAGAGAGCCCAACGCGCAATCCCACAAGGAGCTTTTGATAGAATGGCAGGCACAAGGCCCAAACCATCACAGATCCCCGATGCGCCTTCGACCGCCACCCAATTAACAATGCCGGAGCTACCTTTACGCCTTCAACGCAGCGGAGCCCAACAAAAACAAGCAGCCCCCGTACCCGCCTCCGCAGCTCTCGAACCTGCACGAGCTCTGCCCATGAATGATTTCGATAAGATGTTCGCTAGTACCGAGATGAACGGGACATCGACTCCAAAGCCACCTGCAAAGACGAAATACGTCATCCCCCCAATAAACGGACTTTCGCCGTGGAAATTGGAAAACGACATCGCGCCGGACTTGCACTTGTTGACGAGGGAGGAAGTGGAACTTTGTAATATTCTTCATCTACAACCTAAACCGTATCTCGTCATTAAGGAGCATATGATTAAAGAGGCGATGAAGCAAGGCGGGAGCTTGAAAAAGAAAGACGCCAGGACGCTGTGTAAGGTGAGATTCTCACTTGCCCCTCAACTTCCCCAGATTCCCTGCCCAGGGAACTACTCTCGATTCCTCCTGCTTTTTTTTCTTCTTTTTCCTTTTTTGACTGCGGCGCCGCTCCGCTCGCAATAATCAACCACTTGTATTGACATGGCTTTATCCATAGATCGACTTCGCCAAATCTTCACGAATATACGACTTTATGGTACATAGCGGGTGGATAACGAAGGCATAATGAAATTGGAGGAACAAAACGGAGATTGAGGAAAAGAAGAAAATACACGAATGTCATCATCCGCAATATCACTAATATTACCACCCTTCTCACCTTCACCTTCACCATCACCATTATTTCTCCCTCACCTCCGTCTCCTTGGCAAGCCTCCAACCGTCCATTCCTCAATTTCATCATTACGTAAAAATATCTTCTTTTCCTCGACCTTCTCTTCGATTTTGATAAATAGTCAAAAGATTTAATTGCGTACTCAAACAGCCATTGATATCCACCTGCGAAATGCGTTATTACCCTGAGGTGTTCATTATTTATCTATCCATCGATCTATTCATTCCCTTATTTATGGTTTTAGGCCAACCCACTTCACTTTGCTTGAGAGGAACAGCCTCAGGCGGACACTGAAATTTCGTGTATGTTGAGTCCTTCCTCGACTAGTAGTACAGTCGACCGAGTTAGGGCCCACGAATCCTTTTTTTTTTTTTGAAAACATGTAGAATCCATTGCAGGAAATGTTTAACTACTACCATGTTTAATCACGTAACCTACCCGTAAAATCTACTGGTTGGCTATTGGCGCCTAACATACATAACTCAAATTATTTCGACCGCAGCATCAATGAATCACTTGAGTAAAGGTTATAAGTAATGTAATTAGAAAAAAAAGGGCCCAAGGTTAATGGGATAATTCTTTATGACTTCGTTATATAACTAACTATCCGCCCAGATGCTTTAACTAGTTATTTAACAGCGCTGCGCCCCCGCTTTATCGGCATCAGCCATTTGGCACTTCCCCAGGAACATTGTTAACTAACTACCCCGGATCTTGGCGTGGGACGTGCACGTATAATGAAGAAAGCAGCTGGAACAAGAACACGGTGTAAATTGTTCTATACATAATAATATTAAACTAACTAACTATTCTCCTCAAAGCCCAGCATCGCCTGTCACCTGAGAGATTTTTTTTTTTTTTTTTCTTTTTAAATTTTTTACTTTAAAATTTTTGGCAGTGGGAGTGTTGGATATTAATTAGTGCTTCAACCGTACTGACATCCCAATATTGACAATCCCTGTCAAACAAATCTCAATCTCAATAGCCGGCCGGTGTACGGAGTAGATTGGAAAGGATGAACCAGTCGGGCAAGAAACGATAACCCAAAACCACACACAAATTTAAAAAGCGGGCACAATAGGATAAGAACGCGCAATCAATCGCCCAGCCGCTCTGCCCATTTTCCATAGGCTTTGCCAAAGCTTTTATTTTCTGACCATTCGCGCTCTTTGGATATCTGTGGAAACGGGAACCGATAGTATGAGTTGCAAGGCCTTAGTTTCAAAAAAAGAAATAAAAGGGTGGGTGGAGATTGGAGAAGGTGTCGGAGTTGGGAGTGGAGTTTTGTAAGGCTGCAGATGAAACGGAAGGGAAAAAAAAAAAAAAAGAAAATTATCAATCCTTGCTAGTTTTAAATAAAGGACCCATCTCATGAAAAACTCCTTTTTCCTTTTTGCCCTCCGCTCATCCCGAGGAGAAAAAAATGAAAATGAAAAAATGAACTCAAGGAAAAACCGAACTATAACTAGCCGCAAGTATTTCAATGCATAGATAAGTTGAAATATCTCCGCCTGCCACGCCCATACCACACACTATATGCTAAATTCAAAATGAATAAAAAAATTTGCTAAAAAGTAAAGAACAAAAAATATAAAAGGGAAGAGGAAAAGGCCATTCACAAAGCCAAGCCAGCCCTCCTCTTCCATTTCTTCTCATGCCCGAAATGATGCGATGACGACAACGCCTTCTTCAACTTTCCCTTCCCACGACCACCACCCGTAGAACTCGACCCGGACCCCCACCCACGTCCAAACCCAAGCCCGAACCCTAGCCCCAGCTTCCCAGAATTCAACTTCTTGTCCATGTCCTCCTTGAACTTCTTCCAGCTGCGCTCGCGCTCCTCCCAATCCGCCATCTGCGCTAACATGAAATCCCACGTCTTCGATTCCAGGGCGCAGAGCGCGTCGTCATCTAAGAGATGTCTTGTTGGCATTGTGGTGGTGGTGGTGGTGGCGGATGGAGTACTTGTGGACTGTTGGTGTTGCGTGCCGCTTCCGGTCGTAGTTTGGCCTTCGAGATATTGCTGCGGTGGCTGTGGCTGTGATTGCGGTTGCGGTTGTGGTTGAGAGCATGTGTCAGGTTCCGGCTGTACAGCGACCACCTCGGACGGACTGGGGGCAGTTGACGGTCTACTGTTCTGTTGTTGGCCGTCTGGAGAGGAATTAGCTGCGTCTGCGAGGGCGATGAGGGAGCTATATTGATGGGTTCGTCCCATCTGGGGTCCCTGTTGGTGGGGCCGACCAGTGAGCGGGGAGACAGTTTGCGCCTCAAGGCTATGGTTTTCTTGCTGCTGGCGAGTGATATAGAGGCGCCGTGAACGGAACATTGCTGCTGCCGCTTCACCGACTAGATCAGGGTCCTCATGGGGAGAGATGGGCAGTTGATCAGCAAGGTCAGCTTGGCTGGCAATCGTTCCTGCGACTTCACCCGAAGTCATCTGGAGGGGCGAGTGCGAACGAGGATTCACAACGCTTTCCTCGTGCAAACTAGCCAAAATGCTAGGGGATGGATTCCGATGACCATAGCCCGCCATGTCCGCCCTTAGAGGAGGTGAAGAGAGCGCGGAAGAAGAGGCTGCATCGGGTTCGCTCACACCATTCATAGTCTCAGATATCGCCTGGCATAAAGGCGGGAATATACATCTCGCTAAATTGTCATACTGAGAAGCCGCTGACGCCCTCCGCTTTGCCACGTTGTGGTAGTGGCGTGCCTGCAGCCCGCCCGCAACAGGAACCCAGTCTGAAACATTATAAAGAGAATGCAAATGGGAATTGGTCAGGTGGCTCTGCTGACGGCGGAGACCTCCAGCAGACGAACTTGCTGTTACGCCCCCGAATCCCGGAGCATGATGCTGGGAGGAAAGGAGTCCGGACGATTGGTTTGGGGTATTAGGGGACACTTGGTTTCTCCCCGCAACGTCGGTATTGGGTACTAGTAAGGTGCCAGATTCACTCTCTCTGTTGTATGTTGGATGATGTCCAGAATGGTAAGAAGGAGCCGCAGAGACGTAAGACGGGGCGTTAGAACGGATGGAGGAGGTTTCGGGGTCGAAAGAGACGGTTTGGCGAGGGGTATATGGGGGTAGCGGTTCCGGATATGGGTGCAGCAAAGATCGAGCGGGACGAAAAGCCATGACGTTGAGCGCCAGCTGGTCCCTCCTGCAGATTTTCGCAAGCTGGTTGGCGAGATAGAATTGTATACGAATATTGTAGCAATTGCGTTGAGTGTTCGTTCACTGTTGAGATGATGAGACAGGAAAAAGGAAACAGGAGAGGTTTAAAGGTTTAAGATGCTCTCCAGGCTTTTCCTCGGGAACAACACTGGTCGCGTGTGGAGTGTGGAGCAAACTACTCCGTAGACAGTGAGGATTCCTACCCCGCCGGCACAAAGATGGCTGATATCAATGATGTGTCTAGCCCTTGCGGTGATGGAAGGGACCAGGGTGGCAAGTAGACTTAGGCGCATGCAGGCCCCAGCACACGTTTTTCCTGCCGTTTAACCGTCACAGTGACGCACAGCCTGCAGGGAAGCGACTGGTAAAGGCAGAATAGAGGTGAGATGGGGGAAGGGGACACAGCTGGCCCAGGGAGGGATGCGTATATATATACCTAATTAAATTTTATATTTTATATCTATATATATCTATTAGTATCTATCTATATGTGTGTGTGCGCGTGCGCGTGCGCGTGTGTGGATTCTATATATAAATACTACACTTCGCCGCGGCGGCGGCGGGATCCAAGCAAGGATGATGTTGGATGTTGGATGTTGTTATAGGGAATAAAAGGAAACGGCCTCAGTCTACAGCTGGTTCTCCGACAAATTCTGGACAATCTTCATCTCGACACTCTGTAAACCTGCGGCGAAGGTTGGCTTCTTCACTAGGAGAAAAGGTGTTCGTCTAAAATAGACAGCCTGGTGCATCTTTTCCTGCCAACAATAGGTTCTGGAGAACACTACAGATATTTTGGTCTGATGATGATCGCATTCAACAATCGAAGTCATCCATTTTTACGGAGAATAAGACTGAGGTTTGCCATAACCTCATCACATTTTCTCCTGAAGTTCATTTATGTTAGGAGAGAGCACTATTCGCCCCAAAGCGACTTGATGTCGCTGAGGATACAAAAGCCAATGCAAGTTCAGTTCTCTGGCTCCGCAAGTACCCCAGAAGGCCATATCAGTCAATGTCTACCCGACCAGGATTTACCTATGACCCTCGATGGAGACTTCGGAAATGTGAAGCTTTCAACTGTGAAACTGAGGAAAGATTTTATTCGGGTACCATCTTACTTGCATTGCTTGAGATTGCAGTGGGTTTTGCATCGACTCACTGCTCTCAGTGGCGCTGCAGATATTTTCTCCCCTGGATTTGATGAACATATCGACAACTCTGGTATGTTCTTCGAACCCGACGTGCCGGATTAATCGTCTCATGGGGGGAGAAGAAGATTGATTGAATATACTACGGTGATGATTCAGATGAATTTCTAGATGTTGGCATATCAGCCGAAGAGGATGTCTTCATCACAAAAACTCTCCGATGAATGCTAATTTCTACTCAACTACGCCGCGTATATCTACAGAGACTGCATTTTAGTATGTATTAATATTCTTTTTTTCGTGTCTTTTTGGTTTCTTTTCGTTTCCTTATTTATGAATGGGCCCCAGCCTGCGTTCTTTGGTTTTATTTACCTCCCACTTTCCTTCGCAAACCAGGAAGCGGGAAGCGGGAAGGTGGGGGGATGGGGAGGGGGAGGGGGAGGCGCAATCTTGCTTTCCATATACCTTGTTTCTTTTCCTTTTTGTATGAATAAGGTTTCAATATGTATTCTTATGATCGATGTTAAGAGGAACTAGAGCAGAAGTGAAGAAAAGAGAAGGAATTATTAATAAAAAGAAAAAGGGGTGGGGATTAGAAGTCACGTTTTCATTCTTATTACTGTAGCTATTCTAATGAATGCATCACTAGCACCCTGCCTTAGCTGACAAAAAAGGGGTGGAGGGAGAATCATTATTTCGCTACCTGTGCTCCTATTCCTTGCCCTGTCCTGCCCTATCATTGTTTCCGAGAGAAAGGACACCCCTTCCCTTACCTAACAAATAGTACTTTTGTAGCTTGGTACCCAGTGCTCTGTTTCCATATTTCCTTTCCCCTCAGCGGTTGTCCTTCACACGCAATGGGGTGGGGGACCCGCGGAAAGATACATTGTAGATTTGAAGGAAAGACAAGAAAAGAAAGAAAAGTTCTGATGAACGAAATCTAGTCTATTTCGTTTCCTTCTGGACCTTGTCGACCTTCTCCAGCACGCGAGAATACAGAGGATGCTCCTTCTCTAGCCCCGTAAGTTTCGTAGTGGCGTCCGCGGCAGAATTTTCCTTCAAGATCTTGAAGAGCTCAAAGCTCTCCTCGTCATCGGGCACATTCTGGAACTTCAGAGCTTGCTCAACGGCGTCCATCAGCGCGGTGACCGTGTGGCCCCGCTCAGCGAGCTGTGAGGCGGGCCCGATGAAGCGTTCCTTGCGAGATAGTTTGCGGAGCGGCGCGCGGCCGACGCGCTGCACGATGTCTTCGAGATGAGGGTTGGAGATGCGGGTGATGATCGAGCTGACGTACCTCTCCTGTTCTTCGGGCGAGATGCCGTGTTTCTCCACGATCAGTCTTGACGTTTCTGCCAGTGCTGCATTGACCTCTTTGCGGATCCTGTCATCGCGCAGGGCGTCATGGATTGTCTTCCTTCCGGCTGAATAGCCGTAGTAGGCCGCGGTTGCATGGCCGGTGTTGACGGTGAATAGCTTGCGCTCGATGTAGGGTTCCAATTTATCAACCCAGTGGATAGCCTTGATGTCTGGGTGTCCGACGTCACCGAAGGGTGTTTTCTCCACGACCCATTCGTAGAATTTCTCGATCTTGACGTTGAGGCCAGACCCAGGGTCCTGGGTGGGCACGATGCGGTCGATGGCGGAATTAGCGAATTGGGCACGGCTGTACAGCGATGGAAGACGGGCTTCATCCGTGTTCTCCTTGATGAAGCCATGGAGGGTGTCTGTGGCTCCAATAGCGTTTTCGCAGGCAATGACAGCTAGTGGTTTGGACAGTGTTCTGGTGTCGATACCCTTGGCAATCGGTGGGGCGATGAACTTGAGGATGTTAGGGCCAACAGCGCAGGTGACGACATCGGCCGTAGATATCTCCTTGATGACGTCGTCGAGGTTGTGTTTGGAGTTTATGGCGCGGTAGTTGGTGATGACCTTCTGCTGCTCACCTTCCTCGCTGATCTCAGTGACGGTGTAGGATGAGTTCTTGTTCAGGGCATCAATAACATTATCCATCACATCAACGAAGACAACCTCATAGCCAGACTCGTGGAGGAACTCGCCCACAAAGCCACGGCCGATATTTCCGCCGCCAAAATGAACAGCCTTCTTTCCCATGGTGATGTAGGTGGTTAGCGGGGTAGATATGAAGGAAGTCTGTGTATGTATGTCGAGATCTATCACTTCTGAGTTTTAGCAAGTCGCTAGAATGGAGAGGGAAGAGCTAAGAGAGGTCCAAGGAGAGGAGACGAGAGGAGGTACTGGAGAGGGTAAGTGAATTGGCTGGAGTTAATTGACTTTGAGGGTGAAAATAGAGGAAAAGGAGAAAAGAGGATAATGTGTTCTATTTATGACTTCCGGATTGGGCACACCCGCACAGCTTGGTGGTGGGGCTTTTGGTTTGGAGATGAACACAACAAAAGGAATTGAGTTGCACAAACGCCAATGGACCTTGTTCTGGGCACCTGTTGTGAGCCCACAGAACTGGCTAGAGAGCTGGAGAAACAATCTTCACAAGGCATAACCATGCACCAACGCCGCAGCAGTCTTCCAAGTGGACGCTTGCGGCCAATTGCACTGACGCGCCGCCAGAATATTTAGTACGCGGGAGATACACCACAACCGGCCAATTGTGGTATGGGGAGGGGGTACCCGCCAGGTACCCCACCCCCCGCTGGCAAGACGTCACAAACTGCCCAAAACAGGCTTAGTCAGATGAGGCTGTGGCTGTCGTTGCTCTCGAGTCTTGACGTTGACTGACTGTCTAACTTTGTCTTCAGCAACTTCAATGATTATGCCATGATAAACGGTTGGGGTAGCGTCTCTCTGCGTTGCGCTCTAGCACGGCTGTTGTGGTTACCCATAGCCCTGGCCATACCTTGAACTGGAACTGGGTGTCGTTGGCCACGTCGTCTATCGCTCCGTTTGCAACTGGAGGATTTCAGGGTCGGGATATATCTCGTGTCAGATCCCCTAGCGCCCTGCCCAGTTAGTTGGCTTCTTGACGAAACAATCTAGCCTAGGATCCTCGGCCTCCATGGAAGTGGCGTTACGCTATGTCATTAAACCAAATGAAAATCATGCCCCAGCTTTCCAGATTCATCACTGCAACACTTGCTTTCAGTATCGAGAAGGGTGCATCGTTTCTTATGACCATTGATGGGATAAAAAGGTCAATCTTGCAATATCTGAAGCAACGTCGTTCATTCGCAAATTTGAGCGTGCCGTCTCCTTTCACGATCATTGGCTGCAAAATCAAAAAAGCAAACCTTTCGACAAGCTTTCTTTACGCGCTCCTACTCTGGTACAGGCACAAACCCTGCCCGCCCTCTACCCCGAGAGACTTCACGCACTCCAGGGGTGGTCAACAGGGTCTTTGCTTGGAAGTAATGCATCACCATGAGCCCAACTGATGCCCGAAATATTTATGATTTGCTCCAGAGGGTGTAACGGCGGAGAAGGTCGTTCCTCCATATTGATTCTGACAAATGCAGATATTTTGATTCTACGGAAGCAAAATTGGCTCTGGATTACCACTCTTGTCAATACAACGTAATGGCGACGATATCGGTTCCGCTCTGAGGGGGGAAATGGATGTGGATGCAATATCCTTGGGGCAGACATTTCCAATTTTGCATGCAACAGGCATGGGATAAAGGAATATGAAGCGGCTAAAGATATCCACCTACTCGCTGGTCACGCATCAGATGGGAAACTATTGTTAGAGCGAAAAGCACATGCCTGGTATCAGAAATGGTATGCAGTCATCACAGGGAATTAAAGACATTCGCCGCTGAAGGACGATCAGCGAAACAGTTAAGATGTGCTATTTATGGCGCCATTTCGGTCGGGTAACATCACAACAGCCCACAGATGTGGCTTTTGGCATGTGAAGGTAACATGGGAGAGATCTACCATCCTCGCCTAGACCAATTTGATTTGATGACATTATCTCGTTAGAATAGTTTCCAATAAGGGCCACCTTGTGTACAATCGCCTAAAATGATCAATGCGTCAAATTTATTTTTTAGCATCGCCATCGAGAGCTGCTTTGCGAAAAGCAAGCAAGAACAAAAACATATGTATTCTTTCCTTGACCCCCTCCTCAACTCGAGCCATTCTATGTCCATCTGAGAAAAGAAGAGAAGAGAGCAAGAGAGAAGAAATGAAATTGGATGATGCCAAACCAGCTGAAGTTGTCTTTAAGAATCGGCCTTTTGTCTCAGAGGAGTTCTCCATGATAATTGCTGCAGTTCACAAACAGCAATGGATGTATGTATCATGAAGGTGGTGAGCGATGGCTAACCAGGGCATCTAAATTGCTATGCATAGCTATGTAGTACGCATCTAACTAATCATGAATGACAGCATCATAGACGAGGCTCACCACGATATTGTGAAGGAAAAATATTGAGAGCTGGACATCCACGCCTTTTATCTAACTGCATATCGTTTCTTGAAGGAGGGAGGGGCATGCGAGCAATGGAATTGGTCCCTTAATGCTTCATCACCATGGTCAAGTTTTATCCAGAGCTACGTCAGCTTTCCCTAGACAAGTTTCTCAGTGATGAGTACTTCCCCAGTGTCTTCTTTTGGAGTATCCCAAATCTTTGAGATGCTTCACCTACACAACTGTACTCCAGCTCGGATAAATAGTTTTCTGATGGGCATCCGTTAAATACATAGAGCGTGGTGACTCGAGGCTCAAAAATCATGCTCCCCCTCAAGGATGGATCCTAGGCATGTCGTTTGGATTGATTTTGATCAGGGAATAACCTATTATAAGTGCCGGATCACATATATAGAGAAAGATTTTCTCAGCCGGGGGGGGGAAGAAGATACAATTGCAGGTCTCAGAAAATGCTTGTTATGGCCATATAATAAACTGTGTGGTTAGTTGGTTGTTCAGTTCATTCCGAATCCCACTGTCCACCCTTTACAAAGCTGACCTTACACCCTTAGAGAAACTCAAACAAGAGTACATATTCTACAGCATATGGCGGGTTCCCCTCTCATTCATTCCTTAACTCATGTGCTCACTACCCATCGATCCGGCTCGAGTGCGATGCGGATGCTCTTGCACGCAAAACGGAGAGAGCATAAGCTGATCTACCGAGAAACAACACATCAACGGGCGCATAACAAAGAATGGATAACCGATACCCCATGTCCCAACTTGGGTTTCTTGCTCCAGTCATGCAATTGCTTCCTCACATGTCTACCCCCCATACCCGCTGTGGTTTATTCGGTTGCATTTTGAGGTTAAATTATTCATCATCAAAGAATGTTTGCAACGGCAAGCCTCCGAATCTGTTGCGTAGTTTTAAATCATGCTTAGATGTAGGCTATTTTGATTTAGCGTGCGTTCTATCGCATCTACTCTTGCGCAGCTTAGAATACCAATAGCTCATTTCTTTTTTTTTTTTTTTCTTGAACTCAAGGCATACGCCAGATAGTTCAGATGGACACTGCTGTATATTATATATTACTAGGCCCAAGTTTCCTAGTCAAGTTTGGTATTATCAAAATAAATAAATTAGTTAATTAAGAAGATGAGATCCAGCCCATTTCCTGAATGAATCTATCTATATCAACTGGGAGGAAAAAATGAAACATCGCACAACACGGATATATCTTACAATCATACCTAAAACATACCTGAAGGGCAACACCAGCGGGGGCTCATCTGAATAAATGGGATAGGAAAGAAATGGGGATATGATGTGTATAGAGTACATGATAAATGGAAAGGCCCAAGACATTTCCAAAACAACTGGAGAGAAAAGGACGGATCTAAAAGTACAATATGTGTATACATGTCCAAACATAAGCCATTTCATGGACGGTGAATAATCAATCAAACATGGGATACCAGGTACCACGAGTACGAGAAACGTAAATTGGAATTGCAAATAAGGACAGCTAGGAGCTTGCGGCGCAGAATTTAATATACTGTTCCGCGTAACAGCTAGAAAGGTGAAAAGCCTTCGTCTTTACCGATTTGGACTGAGTATGTCTTTCAGACGCTTGTTTTCGGTTTCCAGCACACTCCGCTCTTCAGCGCTGAGCGTCTTCTCCTTACGGGCGAGCTCATTTAGCTGTTTGGCCTGTTTCAGGATATAAACCGATTCCTCGAAGGAAGGTAAATAGGGACGAGAGAATGGCCAACAGCCCTCAGAAACTCGATCTGATGCAGCCTTGACCCTTTCCCCCTCGCCCGCGTCTTTGCCATGCTTAGAAAGCGTCGCGTAGGCGAGTAACGATATCAGTTTGTCAACCTGCGGCCGCAGTGCGTCAATAGCGTTCAATATTCTCGTCTTGAACACCATATCAGAAGTCTTCGTATCAGACACACGCGCCAGGATGGGAACGGATTCCCTGATACTTTCTTCCGAAATGCCGTACCTGACAAGTTCCAGGTACTTGGAGAGAATCTCAGGCTCCGGTTGCATGAGAGCTGTATCCATTAGCCCAATCAGCTCGCCAGCTGTTTCGAGAACGTGTGGATTCTTTCGATCGCGAGAGCAACAGCTTATCGCGATGACGAAGGTTTTGCGCGCAACCATGTCGGGTCTAGGTAACATATTTTTAATAATGCGAAGAGCTTCAGTGCTGGAGCGAGCAACCCGGAGAAGACGAAGATATTCGTGGAATGAATGTGTATCTGGCTTTATCATGGATTGTTTAGGTCCAGATGTGAAAAGTTCCCAATACGCCCGGCCAATCGCAATTCCGTTTGGTGTTGTTCGGCAAGCTGATAAAACCAAGGATAATTCATCGTTCGTAGGAGTAGGGAGAGTGATTTGTAAACGACGAGATTTCGTTCTCGTTCTCGTTTGCACATTTTTGTGGATCTGTGAGAGGTCTACCGGCTTGAATAGGTATTTGAACTCTTCGGTTTCTGACAATGGTTCCGGCTCTTCATTTAATTGTTCGACTTCTTCGGCTGGAAGTCCTAATTCTTCAGATGCCAGTTCCTGCTTTTCGGGCAATGGTTCCGGCTCCTCCTTCAGAGCACGGTTCATTTCATCATTGCCCATTGACACCCTCTCCAGCTCGGGACTTTCAGCACTAGACTCTTGTTTCCCCTCCGCCAACTCTTGCGCTGTCATTTTATTTTGCTCTCTAGTTCTGAGTGCTTCAAGCTGCGTACCCACACCTTCAAGCAAAGGAACATCCATCGTTTGGTGCAGTAAGGCGAACACGTCAAGGCAATCACGTTTTCGTCGGCCGAAAAGAAGCAAACGCCCCATTGCAGATACGAGAGGTTGATCGACAATGAAGTCGCCCGCTCTCCATCGGCGTACCACATCAGCCCATATTCTTTTCCCTTCCCGTACTGCCAATGCTTTCTTCTCCGCAATGCCATCTACTTGGCTGCGAGGATTAAGGTTCTTGGTTTCGTTAGCTGTATGTGCCTGAAGGCCGTTGAGAACAATGGTAAAAGTCCTTGAGTCAGGAGCTCCGTCACCACGTTCAGGAAGCGACCCAGCCACTTCCCACAAGGCATCCATATTGCCATGCCGGGAGCACACGCCCAAAACCGCATTGACATGTAGGACAGAAGGCTTAACGCCGGAATTGGGTGAACACAAGCTTTTGTAAATCGACAGTGCTATCTGTACTGATTTTTGAGAACTGCTGCGCGCTAGGCCACGAAACATAATAGTATAAGTGTAAGAGTTCGGTTTCCGGCCTCTTTTTTTCATCTACATCTAGTATTAGATTTTGGGGAAATTTTGAAAAAATGGAAGCAGAGGATCCTCACATCGTTATAAAGCTTGAAAGCCGCAACCGGTCTGTCATTTTTCATCTCATGGTCAAATAGCTCGTTCCAAGCAACCATACAATCATAGCCTCTCGACTGTGCGGTTCGCACTAATGCAACCGCCTTCTCGAGGTCTCCTTTGTTAAGGATCTGTGCCACTCGCTTTGACAAAACTACCCGATCCCTTGCCCACTCCAATTCAATGTCGATTGCCTTCTTCGACACCGTAGGTCTCCACACTCTTTTCTCTTCCGGCTTTAGTTTCCCTTCAACACCTATCCCCGAGTCCCCAACGAGATCTGCTTCAACGAGTTCCTCCTCTTTTCCGCCAGGCTTCAAGTAGCCAGTCGTCTTCAAGGATGGGGTACGAGGTCTGGAGTCTGGTCTTAATCGCGTAGCACGTCCTCCACCATCCGGCGAACGTTTATCGAAACTTGAGGTAGAAATTCTTCTACATTCGGATCCATTCCCAGTAATCTTTTGCGCCAGGAAAGATCCCGAGAGTCTGCCCCATAGCATCGAACCCCTGTTGCTAACCAATCTGGTAGCTAATGTGCTACAGGCACAGACATTTCTGCACCGAAGCATTAAAACAACACCTCTTCCGCAGCTTTTAATCGTCGTGCACCGTTTCCTCGAGTCTTTGCCAATAGAATAAACGGGGTCTAAACCTAGAAGAAATCGTTAACTGCTAGTAACACTCAGAGCAAATAAATTTGTAGGAGGCTTCTCTACAAACTGGGACGAGGCGGGAAACTTACCACAATTTGGCACTTTTATCACAAAATCCCTCAACAGCTAGCTACCTTATTATATGAGGGATAGCAGCTCAAAAATCAGATGGCTGAGTTCCAATTCGTGTGATAAAAATGCCTTTTGTCGACTGCGACGCCCAATGAGATTTTTTTTCTTTGGCTTCTGATGATTAGCCGGATGAACTAAATTCCGCCGAGAGCTCAACTGGGCAACCGCCAACGGTCCTGAAGGGTTGAAGCACTCGATGGACAAAATACTACTGGTAAGAGAATATCGTGCATAGATATATTCATATCCGCCTATCCCTTTATACAGATCGGTTAGGTTATATTGAATCTCTGAAAACATCCACCCGTTTATAAGCGCGCAATCCCTCAACTGCCTAAACATCAAACACCCCGCCAAACCCTATTAACCAATTAGTCTGTAGTACTTTGTACATGCCAGTGTACATCTGTAACAATCTGTTAGTTCAATCATAACCTTACACCAATAATATGTCTCTTTCTAACATTTGTGTTAGCAAAAAAGCTGCTGGGTCCGGAAGTCAGATGCCACTCTATGCGTTTGGTTCGAACGGCTCTGGTCAGTTAGGGATCGGGCACTTGGATGATGTTCCAGTCCCTTCTCGGTGCCTCTTTGAGCAGGAGAGCAAAGAAAATGGTCCAAAAGACCTCGATATTGCCTGTACATCAGATGAGCCCGTCCAAATCGCCGCTGGGGGGAACCATACTCTAGTTCTTTTCAAGTCCGGTGCTGTTTATGCCGCTGGGTCTAACCAGAACGGCAGGTGTGCCCATGATCCCAATAGAATTACATCATTACTACATTTCAGTAGAGTGGGTTTTGCTAGAGGGGACGGAAGTTGCGTTAATCGCTTCAAGACCATTTTCGCAACATGGGAGGCGTCCTTTTTTGTGGACGCTGAGCGGGGTCATCTCTACGTCTGTGGAGTGGGCAATAAGGGTGAACTGGGACTGGGGGAAAATTATGTGGAGGCCAATAGCCCCACGCGGATTCGCGAATTTCCACCAACAGGGTTGGAAATAGCTTCCATTTCCAGCAGTGTTTCGCATACAGCGGCGACGCTCTCGAATGGTGAAGTGTATGGATGGGGAATTTCAAGGAAAGGTCAGCTTGGTGAAAAGAATATAAAGAAGAAAATCTTATGGGCACCGCAGAAGATCGAGGATGTCTCGTTCTTTGCTTGTCAGGTTGCTTGTGGGAGGGAATTTACAGCTGTCGCGGGGGATGCACGGACGGGAGAGTTTGCCATTTTTGGACCCGAAAAGTGGGACATACTGTCCGGTGCACCGAAGGAGATTAAATATTACACTACCCTAGCAGCTAGTTGGCATGGTGTATATGTCCACAAACAGGATGGTTCTACCATATCGTGGGGCAGGAATGATCGCGGTCAGTTGCTTCCACCAAACCTCCCACGGCTTGTGAAGCTGGCTATAGGGAGCGAGCATGCCGTTGCTATGATCGAGGGCACAAATATTGTGGCATTCGGATGGGGTGAGCATGGTAATTGTGGACCAAACACTGATGCACAAGGCAATGTCACTGGACGCTGGAATGAGATCCCGCTGAGTGCTGAGGGCAGCAACACAGTCACTGGTGTAGGAGCAGGCTGTGCGACAAGTTGGATTATGACGGCCTGAAGCAGAATGCTAAAAGTGATTGGTTCGCCAAGATCATTCCGTGGGTCACTTTACCAACTCGTTTTAAAGGCCACAATCTCAGCGACCAAGTGACTGCAATTTAGCCATACAAAAAGATTTTTCTAGTCATTCGCCAGCCATATCAATCAAATATTCCTCGTATCTATTCTGAAGTCAGTATCAGTGTGATAAAACACAAGGATCTACATACTTGTGATATCCGCTGTGTCGGAGGTATTGCCATTGAGCTTTCTTGGTCCTGATCATTTCGTCTCATACTCGCCGCAACAGGCGTGATATCTTGGATACGCCCTCCAATGCTTGCCTGCAGCGCACCCTACGGAACTTATTAGCGGTACTGTTCGGGAAAACAAGGGGGGGGACTAGTTGCTGGCATACCTGATCCATATGTGTGTCCCAGCCAAGAGTGTCTTCGTCTTCGTCACCATATCTCGGTTCATCCCATTGCTGGTCGTCGTCAGCCGGGACGAACAAGGATTCGAAGGGAACCGACTGGTGTGGCGGGTGTGGCAGGATGCTCGCCTGAGTTCCCTCCCTGGCTACTGGCTGCGAAGGCGGCTGGAGAGAGTGAGATCTCGGGACAGATTCCGGGATCTCAGGTTGGGGATTTGCTGTCGGCTCTATTGGATGGACAGTAGTCGGCCGTGAATATGGTCTTGCGGATAATTCTCGGTTTCCGTTTGTGGATCCGGACAACGCCTCTCCAGCCTCCCCTCTCGTCATCAACGTGAACGCGCACGCCATCCCACCTACTTCGTAGGACAACTGCATTGGCCGGCATGGACGGGTATATCGTGCCACAACATCTCCATTCAAAGAATGTGCATGGATGACGATAGCCTTAAAGTCCTTGACGTTGATAGCCACATGAAGATTATCCTCCACTGTGAAATGGTCAAAATCCTTGGTATCGATAGCTACAGATGTATGAACGGGTTGCTTGAGGATTTCTGCAGGTAATGGTTAGAATTTTAGATAATTATAACCACTGAATCCATCTGCCGGCTTCCTTACGTTTTCCATCCACAAGTTTTGTAGTAAAGCTCGTAAACACCACTCTATTATTTTCAGAGAATATATCCAGCTGCTCGGCAGTAGGCGCAAAATGGTCAATAATTTCTCGCAAATACTTGGAATCTATACTCCACTGGTTTTGAGTTTTTGATTTGTCGAATAGAGCATGCTGAATCTCCGCAGCTTCGTAGGTTAATTTGTATGTCTTGACGACCCCTAAGTGATCGCGCATTAGTTTCCCAAAGTAGATAAAACAAAAAATCAAATGGCACAGCAAGAAAAAAAGGATTCCACCGCACCCTGCCTGCAAATCATCTGGATGATAAATCTGCATTGAGTTTCATTAGGTCCGTCCTGGAGCCGGACTTCACAGCGCTCAATGGCAGTCTCTTTGTCTTTGAAGTCACTGACTCGGCCCCTAAACACTGACAACAGCGCCTATATATATAACATCCTTAGTAGAGTAGATAAACATGCGATGCACACAACAAGACTCTAAAAAATAAACGTCGCTCACCAACCTTTATATATATTTGACAGGTTAATTTATCTGCAGCAGCACCTGCCGCAGCACCGGATGCAACGCGTCTCGCGCCACCAAACATGTACTGCGAGAAAAAGGTCGAGGCATCAAACTTGAAAGACGCATATGCCGACTTGGTTGGATTCAGTGCTGAGAGCCGGAGCTAAACCTCCGTTGATTTCCGTCAGCAACACACAAGATAAGATCTTCAACGTAAGAGGTACCGAAGGAAGGAAAAACGAGCTGAAAAACTAAATTTCATACAAAGGATGCCTCAGCTTCAATCGATACGCTTTCGTTGAATTTTGCAAGGCATATAAGCACATCATGCAGCTGAAGCAGGGCATCTGGAGACAACGTAAAGCGGAGAGAAGTCATGGTGTAGAGAAGAACATTGAAGTAGGGATGTGATTCACATGGCTACCCGTCTTGGATTTTATCTGCGCGTTCCCGTATATTTGAATTAGTGCTTTGAGCGCGTTATGAGCGATGTCTTGAGCTCTCAATGAAGGAAGGCTGTTGAAACGAGATTAGGTAATCATCAACGACGGCCTTCTGTTGGAATGAAGCGAGGGATACAACAATAGTCCGAAGATGCCCAGCTATGAGAGATTAGTTCTTTTTTATTCTTATAAACTTATTTGAAAAAGGAATATATATATATATATACATCCTCTGTCCATGCAATTGAGTGGATCAGTTCTTTCACCGAGATCGAGAATATTGACCTGTCAAATAACATCGACAAGAGTAGTTACTAGACATACAGCAAGCACGTATATATCAGGAATACCAATCGACCCAATCTAACGTCTACATACTCCGCATATGTGAGGTACAATAAATGGTAGGGTAGTGGTATCGGTAGTGTTCAGAGAGACTGGCACTGTAACTAACGCCAAGGTAACCCCCCGTATGAGGTACGAT
This sequence comes from Histoplasma ohiense, assembly GCA_017607445.1. Lineage (NCBI taxonomy): Eukaryota > Fungi > Ascomycota > Eurotiomycetes > Onygenales > Ajellomycetaceae > Histoplasma > Histoplasma ohiense. The sequence goes on from JAEVHH010000001.1 coordinate 7,270,009, forward strand.
AATATGGAAAAGGGGTTTCAGATAACTAACTACTAGTACCCATTTACAAGATGCGGAACAGCAAGTTCAAGTGGAAAAAGGAAGCAGTAAATGTAATAAAGAGCAGCTCACACAAAAGAAAAAAAAAGAACATACGAAAGCCCGGATTCGCTGGTGGTCACCCACCCAACTACTAACAGGCCGGCGAGTGGCTTGAGTACGGCTGAGCGGACGGGAAGCCCTATTTTCCACTCCCTATGTTCGTATGTGATAGAAGAGGTAGTCTTCTTGTCTCTTATAGTGGCAGTCTGTCAAGTTTAGTTACTATTGCCAACGAATGGAAAATTGGGGAGGGTGGAAGAAAAGAGGAATAAAACTAGACGAATGATTTTAACAAACATGGCACCGACGGTTATTTGATTTGATTGATATGACTTGATTTTTTGGCAGGAGTTGGGTGGACAGTGGGAGAGAACCGGAAAAAATAACGCAGCGAATTTGGTATTCAAGAGATGGATGGGAATAGAGTTACGTACACAAACAATTTGTAAAAAATCTGCACTCGGTAACGGTTGTAGAGAAGGGGGGATGGGAGTGGCGAGGACGCAAAAATAAAACGACGAAATTCACACATAAACCAAAAATAACAATTGAGGGAATGAACAAGGCGAACAAGAATCGTGAGAGATGTCAAAGAAAATGGGGGGAGGGAAACATCGCAAGGCGCAATGAGAACAGATATTATGGGGCGAGTGAAAATGATGTGAGGCCCAGAGAGGGGCCCGGCGGGGATAGCAGACGAAAAACATGACCAAATGATGACGAAATCCTGGTAACAGCTTTGCGGAGATAAATAACAAAAAGGAAAAGTAATGGTAAACTGGGGAATCGTAGAGATAAAGCGCGCAACACAGAGAGACACACATATAGCATCGGTCCCCCTCTCCTCTCTAGCTCACTCTTACTCCCACACACATGCACACATAGTGAAAGATGAAACCCAAACACAAATGCAGAACAGAAAGAGTAGAAACAACCCACCAAGACAACCTCCCCCCAGATATGTAATAAGAAGCATGAGAACCAAATTAAGTAAGCCAAAGGGAGAGAGGAAACCGCCCTTCAATGGAACAAGGGCGTATGTCAAGCAGTAAAAAAAAAACAGACATCAGGGAATTGCTCTTTTTCCGTTTATCCCCCCTCCCAACATTTTCCTTCTGCCTTCTGTCTCCCTCTGCACTTTCCCCCATCAAATCAAGCCTTATTGGTAGTTACTGGATTGATTTTCTGGGGCTACAGCATCAGCCGTCAGTACCACACTGTGATACATAAGAAAACAAGACAATATAATATTTATAGGAAAATAAAAAACTGCAAATTTTGTTTTCCCCCATGCTCAAACAAAACCACACACATGAGAAAAAAGAGCCTTTTTTTATGATTTTTTTTTCTTTTTCTCTTTCATTCCAACATCCCGTTTATTTTCAATTTTAATTCTTGCATTTTTGTTGTGTATCGGGGTAAAACTTGAAAAACTTGACGGAAAAGATTCAAGAGGTGAGAGAGACAAAGACAGGGACGTGCGAACTATCACTCACGCGGTTGGTATACCTGGTTTCCCTGGCCATATGGGGAATGAGGATAGTTGGCTGGAGGATACGGTGCCGCCATCTGGCCATTGCTTGGGGGATATACGAGGCCAGCTCCAGTTGAAGCACCGTACTGGGTAGGAACCTGACCGTCCGCAGACTGATATCCAATAGGCGGTAGCTGAGGACGAACACTGGTAGGATACGATGCTGGTTGCGCCGCTTGCGATGGGTCGGTGGGTGCGTTGCCATCGACCTGCTGGCTTGCCTGGGCGGCAGCACGTTCTCGTTCCTCAGCAGCCTTGCGTTGGTTCTCTTCCTCCTTCTTGCGGGCCTTCCACTCCTTGCGGATTTCTTTGAATTCTAAATTTAATTTTGCAAGACGAACCCCAGAAGCGTGGGGTCGGGTGATGATGATGATGTTAGCCAAGTTACAGATAAGCTCGAACGAACCAACCAGACGGGACATATATAACGTGGATGACTTTGGGGAGTTTGGGATGGTGGGTAGCGGCGTCTTGGCGTCGGGTATGGTTTTAGCTAACAGCGCGCCGTTGCACGCTACTGCGAAGGTCTCCACGTGTGGTTTCCAGCGCCAGTGCGGTGTAACGCGACTAGTTTAATGCACGAGTAAAGCTAACCACTTCAAGCATTTTGCGACCAAGACAAAACAACAAGCGAGCGGAAAAAATAAGATCGCGTAACGAGAACAAAATAAGAAACGCGTTCTCCGAAAAATGTAGGAACAACTAACCTTCTGGCGTTCTTTTCGCGCCATGCGATTGCATTGTGACATGTGCATTGAGGTGGTTCAACGTGCCATATGCTTTTTCGCATCCGTTCCAGCCGCATTTGTACATTCGTTCGATTTCTTCATATCGGCGGCGGGGGCGCTTGTGCTGCTGGGCACCGGGGATAGGAACGAAGGAGTATACCTGGGAAAGAGAATGAGTCTGTGTAGATAATAATCAGATGATTTGTTTTGATTTTGGCCATTTATTGAAGGTAGTTCGAACGATCCGGCAAAATATGGTCAAAACATTCCAGTGAATTTTCTCCCTCACGAAAATTAAGGGGGGGTGGGTTGCCAAAACTTGACAAAAACGTACCTGTCCTGGACGAGGGCCTGCGGTCGCAGCTGGAGACGCAGAACCCACCGTTGTTCCAGGGGAGCTATATGGCCCTGGCAAGCCATGTGGAGGCTGTCCATATTGATGTGGAGGCCAATCTGGGCGGCCATACATCTGTGGAGGGGGATGACCCTGATATTGAGCCATTTCGTGACCCTGGGGGTTATATGGGGAGTACGGAGGAGGATACGTGGGGCTCGATGCCGCAATTGAGGGATCTATAGGAACGGCGGTGTCAGATTTATTACTCGATGGAGCGCGATGGTCACTCTGTTGTCCATCTTGTAGGGGCATAGACGGACTTGTTGCTTGAGCCATACCTGCCGCGCCGCCGGGCTGCGTGTGAGGCGCGTGATGGTACTGTGGCTGACGGGTCAAGTATTCGGGATAGGGTCCGGGAGGGGGACGAGCCGTGGACGGCGGAGGGGGTTGAGGTTGAGTCTGCGGTTGTTGGGGTTGGGGTTGGGTAGGCGTGGGCACCGCCGGGTTCAGACCGTAGTCCGGCTGGGGAGTATTGGAGGACGAAATGTTGGATGGTCGGCTGTCCGTTGATGCAGTGTATTGGGTAGCCGGGCGGGCTTCGGGCTGCGAAGTATACTGACCGGACGCAGCAGCAGCAGTCTGTTCTGCAGCCGGTCGTTCAGATTGTGGCTCCGCCAATGTTGGATTCGGAGAATGCAAACCTGGCTGCGCGTAATCAGAGGCCGGCCTGTCCATATAATGACTTTCTTGCGTCTGAAAATGGCAAAGATCCCTCTTATTTCCCCCTACAAAAAAACTGATGCTAGTCTATCTTGCGACTAGCCAGCGAAACACGATATGCGCACCTTTGGGGAAACTGATTCGCTTGGCGCAACTGGAAGGGAAAAAAGGTTTCCTCACAGGAACAGTAATGAACTTCTGTACGTTACGTGCTAGTGAGAGCCAGTGAGGCGTGTCTGGTCACGAAACAACCCGCGTTATCAGAGGGGGGGGTGTTAGGAGGAATAGCAAGGAACAAGTTGACGGAAGCGCGTCAGGGAGCGACGATGTTTGCTTCCTGGAGGTGTCAAAAACCCGCCAAATACAAGGCGAACAAGCGGAAGATTGTCCTGTCCTGTTGGCGTTGGGGACTGCGTGGCCTTAGTCGTGAACTCGATCAACCACTAAGAAAAAACCGGGGAAGGAACTAGAAATAAAATAGAATGATGACGGGACGATTGAATGATGGGGTGAAGGTTTGCAAGTGCGTTTGGGAATGTGCTATGGTTTTCTCTTGGGAAGTGTTGGTCTTGTGCGAGGGTTGAAATCGCCTTAGCCGGGGCCTTATGGATTTCAAGCTGAGCAGGCTCTAACCTTGACACCATACACGAGGTCGGAAGAGAGCGACAGGCTTCGTCAAACCCAGAAAGACGATGGTGTGAGGCACAGTAGTAATAAGCAAAAATAAAAAGCCCCTAAATAAAGTACCAGGTGGCAGCAACCGCAATTCAGTAGTAGGGATTCCGGGAGTAAATAAGCGTGGTATCGTCTGGTAGAATCGCGGGGGCGGTGGGAAACTACTACGAGGCCGCTGGCTTGTGACGGGACAAGGAATGTCGGTAGTGGCAGTGACCTAGGGACGGACTGGTATTACAGTGGTTCGGTGGTGATGGGTAAGTAAGTGTGGTGGTCGAGGTGACTGGAGAGATGTGGATGGGGGCTAGCCTGGCCAGAAAGCTGAGTTGTTCCAGCTTGACGGGAGTTAAGGAGCAACGGGAGTAGTAGCAGGTTGTCGTCTGAAGTAGTGCTGAGACGAAGGTTCGATCGTGGCAAAGCGCTTGGTTTTGATCTCGGTCCAAGACTCGGCCATAAAGCGAGCGTCCCTGGAAAAAACGAGCCAGGCAGAGGGAGCAAGCAATGTGACCTTGGGGCCTGCCTGCTGCGATGGAAAACCCGACAAGTTGGGCGGAGTCAAGGTGGGAAAATTTCCGGTGGATCAAGCAAAGTGTAAAAAAAAAAAAAGGAACAAAAAAAAAACAAGCAAAAAGTTGTTCTCAAAGTGGGTAAGCAATTTATCAACCCACAATTGGGCGGTATGATGATTACCGGACAATCGTGTTTTTTTTTTTCTTTTTTTTTTTTATTCCTTCTTGTTTTTCTTTTTTCTTTTTGTCGCTCAATGATAGGGTGCAGTGGAGAGGTCAGTGGAGCTCGTTAATATTTTAGTATCTTTACTCTCCCGCCCAGTGGAGCCTGGCTGGAGGACCGACAATTGCGATACAGATGTACTTTTCGGATTATTAATCCCGCTGGCCAGCTTTTGGCACGTCCGTAGAGTGCGGTGGTTGCCGTCCGGTGGTTTTCCTGCGATCTCTTCGTGTACGCCTCCACCTGCCCAATTCACTGGATCCCTAGCAATAAGCCTCCTTCGACACTCTGGAATTGCGTTTACGTGGGCAGGAGAGGATACACGTTCGGTTGTCGCCACTCCTTGGTATTTTTCCCTCTCTTCTCTTCCTTGTGATTTCCTCGAATTCGCAACCCTGGCCGTCTTAACCTGCCTGCGATATTCCCAGGGGTCTGATAGGCCGAAGATGGGAACGAGGGGGGCGTTAATTGGAGCCAAGAGGATGATGTGGGGGGGCTTGCGGTGGTCCTGCTGCTTGTTGTTGTCAGGTGTCGGCACAAAAAGAATTATAACAGAACAGGGGTCTTCTTGGTCGGGGAGGGGGGCTTTGCCGCCACCGATATCCAGGGTAGGAAGATAAAATGGTACAAAAAGGACACCCAAAAGTTTAAAATCAGAGGAAACCGATAACAATCCCAAATTCCAAGCAGCGAGGTAAAATTCAAAGGGGGGACCCACTCTCCGCCCAAAAAAGCTGACCAGACGGATCTTGCCAAAATGTCACGCCAACCAGGCCACAGCCTAGGGTAAACTCAATAAGCCAATGACGAAATTGGCACAATTCCCGCAGTAGATAGGGCTTACTCTGATGATTACTGATGACTCTCATGAGAGAGCAAAGTATGGAAAGCTTTGTCTTTTCCCCTTTCCTCTCGATAGTTTTTTTCGATTTTTCCGAGATGCTGGTGACTTTTTTCTTCCCTTCCTACCCTAGTGTCGAAAACACCACGCGAATTGGGAGAGCGCGAGAGACTAAGGCAGAAAACGACGGAAGTCAGTCTGATTGAATCTCCGGAGAACTCAGCAACAGCATCATGTTCAGTCCTCGGCCATCTGCGTGGTCTGACGAGTACCTTCGGGCCGGGAGGCCTGTGGGTGATGAGGGGTTGGATCAGGGGGTCAAGAGGAGAAGCGCAAAAATACTTACAGCAAGCGTGGAACTAACTGCAATAGTCGCAGCGTTGTTTTTGGGGCCTGAGTTGGACTCGTGGCAATGCACCAGGGGCAGAAGGTTAGCGACAATAAATGGGCTGAAAAGATGGAGCAAGTTTGCCAACTAGGATGAGAGAGGAATGGTGTGGAGGACTAGGGCGGCGACTAAGGAGGCTGGTGTTTAGTCACGGCTGACTCAACACCCAGAGTCTGTGAGTCAGATTCATGTCATACTGGGAGGAAAGTGGAACAAGTCGCTGGCGGGTGGGATTCAAGGATGCATGAATTATTTCGGATTTCAGTTGGTTTGCCTTTGGTCCTTCAGTCTACGGGCTGTATGCTATTTTTATGAATTTTATTCCTGCGTATGGAATATAGGCCATCCATAAGCCCCTTCAATCTGTGCTTCGTTACCCTGAAGCGAGCCATCTGGTTTGGTATTACATACGCATAAAATTACGAACCCCTTGCCCCAACCAAAATCGAAACTTCGAATACTTCTTTGCAGAAAATAGCCTGCCCCCCTTTGGAAATTTAGCTTAGGGTCTTTTTTTATTTATGTCTTTAGTTCTCTCTTCCTTCATATATATATGCTTGAATGAAAGTACCATATCCTCAACTTTGGATGCAATTCGTCCTGCTTGGACGTGTATTTCTACAGTTTCAAAACCTAAGGGCTCTGTCAGGGGGGGGGGGATCTGCTCTGGGATCATCGCGAGGAAATGTGCTGTCAAGGGACAAAATGAAGGTAAGCAATGAGAGGAATTGATGGCAGTTCAATTTCAATCTCAATTTGTTCTTGTTCATTCAGAACAGGAGAAGAGTGACGCTGATCGCTGATCCTGCCGCCACGTTGCTTGTTTGGACGATGAATAATATTCAAACCCTCGTGTTTTTCAAACGCTCTCTTTCCTGATGCCTGCATTTTTATTGATTATTTTATTATTTTATTTTTTTTATTTTTTTTGGCTTGGGAGGCCAATCAAACGGCCCTGCAGGAGCTGAGCGCTTGGAAGCGCTCCACTCAAAGAGGAAGGTCGAAACGCGCTTCGTTGACTGGTTGATAAATGGCTTGGAGTATTTCTTCTCTGACCCCTCTTGTCCTTTTTCTCTCTGTTCTCCATCTTCATGCAGATCGACTATTCTTCATGGACATCCACACTTCACTTTGTGACTTTGTGGAGAATGAGATCAGCGCACATACCACCAACGCCTCCCTCACCTCCCAGAGTACCAGACTTCCTGAAGCAGCAGAGAAACCAAAAAAAAAAAAAAAAAAAAAAAAAAAAAAAAAATTGCAGTTAAAAGCTGCTCAAAAAAGCTGTGGGGCTGCGCGTTCATGACAACCTGCCAAACAGCAGATTCAAACCCGCCAAACAGCAGATTCAAACCCTGCTGCTTGAAATCAAGTCCCCCGGAAGATTGAAGAAAAATGACACACGTCGTTTACGCGAGGGAAAATGGGATTGTGATATCCGAAAATAATTAAGAGCAAGCCGCAATTAATGTCTTCCTAATCGACTCGTCGTTGGCCAGGATGAACCCAAAAAGACAGGAAAAATAAAAAGAAAAATTGCAGAAGGGAAGAAGAAAAGGGATTTCCATTTCTGACAGGTTTGAGGAATTTTTATTGGCGTAATGAGATTGTTTCCTGTCCATAGAAGGAAAACAATTGACTGGATGTCTGGCTTTTCCACATGCCTTTCACTCGCTGTATGTTCAGCCTCAGAAAGGATCTTGTGGCTGAAAATAACTTCTGGTGGATAGCGCCCCAAGCACGGCGGGCACCATACCTGACAAGCAGCAACGAAAACAGAAGGAAAACGTGACAACGGTTGCGTTTTCCCCACTTGGGCTCGTTCACATCCCCTTCGAGGCTTTTGGGCGCCATCCTTGGGCCTTGGCTGTACGGGCCCTATGAAAAGAATGGACCAAGGAACTTTGCCGTGTCGTCCTGATTGGAGCGCTAAGTTGTTGAATTATCTAAGACGCTAGAAGCTTATGGATGAAATTGGCGTTTCTGGCTTAGACATGGGGCAAAATACGCCCGCGTATTTTTCGTAATTTCCCATACACGTACGATTGTTCTCCGCCCTTTTTCTTTTCTTTTTTTCTTGGCTTGCCTTTTGTGTTTTGCCGATATCGCTTGCGGCGGTCAAATGCCTCCACTCGGTGCTAGCTCAGAGTTGCCAAAGAGGCGCCGCATTCCCACCCCATACGAGGAAGAGGTGGGGGGGGGGAAGATTTGGGAAATTGGAGGACCGAAGTGCCGGCGTTGAAGTTCGGGCATCGGTGGTAGAAGAACTCCAGCGCCATCGTATACCTTGTTCCCAGAGAAAAGAATCAAGCCTCAGTTCTGGAAAGATCTAGGCAACGACAAGGGAATCGGGCATAAAGAACAAACTTCTCCCTTGATCTTCGAGAAGGTGCATCCCAACCTCTCCGATAAAGTTCGCGACGGATATATCAGTTGGGGCGAATGGCGAATCCATCTTCTCGGGATCTCGGGGAATGCTCACGACGAGGAATAAGCGTTGCTTTTTTCCCCTCCAAGTCTCCTGTATCCAGCATCAGCAATCTCCACTCCCCTCTCGTTATCAAATGATCATCCATCACCAGGAGCGATCCAGGCAGCTCGTATTGAGAAGAGGTGCTGGTGTGCTCCGTACCCCACACCTTCAAAGGTGTCCACGTCCAACCCCCGTAACTTTGCTTCGTTCTCTGCCAAAGATGGGCCCTTGAGCTCTCGGTTTGGGATCCGTGAAGCCCCCTGCCAAGATATCCCTTGGAAATATGAGAACTGGAGGAAATAATCATCCCAAAACCCCTCACAGCACCACAATCAAGAGCTGACATTTCAACAGCCCTCTGGTTGTCTTGGGCGGCGGTGTAGCAAACCCGTGTCTCGGACTTCGTTGCCCCGTCCCCCCCCGCATTGCTCGCACCTGATCAACCACAGGTTACTTGTTATGATTTGCCCAAAAAATGAGCCTGGGGGGACACCGCTTCACGTGACCGACCAGTATCGAGCGGAATTCTGAAGCCCTCCTGGTCGTTGGCGGAGATGAGGCAACCCTGCTCGTGAGGGCCCCGTTTCATCTGCGCAGACTGCACTGCTGCTGACACTGCGAGTCGATGAAAGAATGAGGCTCTGTCATCAAGGGTGCGAGGTGCGATGATTGGCTCCGTTGTTCTATTTTTCCTCCCTCTGGGTAAGCGGTAGTGATTCCCCGGAGCTGCGGATGCGTTCTTGTGATAAAACTGAGAAATGAGACCAATATGGGATGTTTGATGGGTTTTTTTTTTTTTTTTTTTTTCGTAGGGCGGTGCTCGACTTCCATATGCACTCCCTCACTTCTCAACTTCAGGCTCCTGGGCTTTATTCTTGCAAATTCTCTCATTCTGAGGACCCATTGCCTTCCATGGGAAAGTGGTGGACATGCCAAATTCATGCTTCCCTGTGTCGAGGCGAACCCCGTTTCAGTGCTGCCTCCTGCCAAGCAACACCCTCACATCCCCCCTGCTTTGCATGGGGTGATGGCGTGTTTTCCTTGAAGCTCGCTGCTAGTTTCATGCACGTTGACCTTTAGGTTCAGCTACACGAATACAAGATGTTCCGTCATACTTTACCGTATTCAGCTACATCTCACCCGTAATTCTCGTTATTGCGGAAAGGAAAAAGAAAAACAACTCCCGCGCGCCGTGGTAACCAACTCCCGGAATCTGCGATATTTGCGCTTCGCAAGACAGAGTGGTAGGGAAGGGAAAAGCTGACGCGAAAAGCAAATACAGGGGCTAGTTTTCTCGCTCCTTTGGGGTTGAAGGAGAAGCAGGGGGAAGGGGGAACTGATTTTCTGCAAATCACAAATCACCCATTTTGTTTCATCACAAAGCAGCGTCTTAAATCTCAAAATACAGTACAAACAAGTTCTCCATCAGACCGCTCTGTATCGTTATTGATTATTTCCAACCAACCCCCATCACAAGTGGATCTCAATAATCAAGAAATAATTCGTGAACTATTAATTTACCATGATGCTGACAACCCTCTTTTCATTAACCATTCTTGATAATCTGCATAATGGTAAGATCGGCTCCTCAAATGGATCAACATGATTTCAAGTGAAATGATGCGCGAGTGGTGTACATCATTGTTGACGATTATGCACATTTTTATTTCTTTCTCACACGAGCCTGTGGTCAAGAGGTCGCCGAACTTCCAACACATCAGCAGGGCCTCGTGAGTAATTGACAACTGATCTTGATCTGACAATCATCAAAGCCAAAGATCGTAGGTTTAGCAAAGAAATGTAAAAAGTGTACTACGGAGTAGAGTTTGGTCCAAAGGGCCCTAGAATATTCTATCTTCGATCGATTGATCTCCCAGACCAAACGCCGCTCCTTCTACCAAACCATCATCCCCGCCAGCGTGTTGTGTAGCACGGCCATGCTAACTTCTAAGCCCAGGGGCGAAAAAAATAAAAAGGGAAAAAGGAAAAAAAAAAAAAAAAAAACACCCAACCAACACTTGGAAGTTGGAACTAAAACGCGGGCACTACCCAAGGCTCTCCCTCTTTTTTAGCTGATGCTTCTTCCACGCGGGTTTCTGTCCAAGCGCCCTGAGCTAGCTGTTGTTCCATACCCCTTTCAGCCTTTCAGCCTTCAAGGCTTTCGTTGAGGAAACCAACGCGGCTAAGGGTTTTAACCTCATGCCTCTAAATTTTTCGGCACGTTCCGAAAACTTGACGCGGAGCGCGGTGCGTTGGGAGTTTAGGAGAGCTACTACTTAGTAACTCATGGTGACGTGCAGGCGGGTGGTTAGGCGTAGGCCTGTTCTCAACAAAATATATTAAATGTCCAAGTGAAAGGTAAAGATTCAAGCCTATATGGTAACATAACATAGTCGCTGGACTGGGAAAAAAAAGAAAGCTCCGAACGACACGGGATTGTAAAACATCATTCTGCTCGACTACAAAACGAAAAAAAAAAAAAAAAAAAAAAAAAAAAAAAAAAAGCATGCATACCTTATCTATTCGTTTGCAATAGGGCATTGACGGGTTTTGCTGAATGAGCCCCTATGGCAATGTCTGTTCTATCCACAACCCTTACGCACAGCATTCCATTCCGTACATGGGCATGGATGCAATCGTATGCACTTTGCATTTGGTGATTGGAAACAATAAGCGAAGCTCATCTAAGTTTCGGATCAGAGATTGGACCGGATCTCGAGTCCGCAGCAAAGCACATGTAGAGCGGGTATCTTCATTCGCCCTTCCTTCGCAACCAATCTTTGACAACGAGATTTCAGATCTATCATCCGTTTCCATGTTCCCACGAACTTTGAAGTGTGTTTTGAATGGCGCAATTGATCGAACCAGGTTTTGCCGAAAACAGGGAAGATGACGTGACTGGAAAACAGAGTTGGGGCATTGTTTCCTTGGTCCAGGGAAGCCAGCAGAAAGTCAGATCACAATGCGCCCCCAGAAAATGGAGGGAAACAATAATCTGCGAAGCTTGCCCGGATACAATTTGGTTTTCCCACGTCAAATAAACTTCAGGGAGCTAACTCTACCCAATCTCGGGCCAGCGATGAACCAAAGTTTTGGTTTCAGGCATGGACCATACCGCCCCCTTGTATGTACAGTACATTGCATGTTGTCCCATTCACGGAGAAGAGTAAATAAAAAATATGAGCGCATCCGCGTGACTCTTGCAGCCCGCATCGCGCATGTCCCGTGGGACTTGGGCCCAGGGAAAATAATCATAATCATAATCGTAATCATAATAGGGGAGAAAGGAGAAAAGGACCCTGGCACCCTGAACCCTGGAACTCAACTGGCTGTACTCCGTATTTTGAGGATTGAGAAGGATGAATGGAGAGAAAAAGGGGGGTTGCTTGCGCGTCCATGGCGAATGCTCTGGAGAATCGAGATGTAGCTTACAGCGTACACTGTCCCCCTCTTCGTCCCAAAGCCCCATCCAGCGCGTTTTGATGAGGATGATGATGATAATGATGATGATATTTCCAGCAGCTTTTCAAAAAAAAAAAAAAAAAAAAAAAAAAAAAAACCAACAACAACAAGATGCTCACACAACGATAGTAACTCATCGACATGGGAGGGCAACCAGGAAACTCACATCTGATTGGTCTTTCTCGGTTTTCTTTTTCCCTTTGTTTTTTGCGATATGTGAGCAAAAATGATCCAGAGGACTGCTCCAGACATCAACGGGCGTTGGATTTATGCAGGAGCATCCCTTTGGCTGCCGGTATTGGTCAATACCAAAATTACGAGACAACCTCGCTTGTTTGACGTTGCAGCATGGGCTGAGACGGTTCAGACGGGGAGTTGGGGGTTGAAGCATGCCCATTTCTGCGCTCTCTGCATGGGTATGGGTCTCTCGAGTCTCTGGTCCTGTTGACCGAGTCAGTCGAGAAGTTGGCGTTCCTGGGCCGGAGGGATAGATTCTTCCAAGCGACAGCTTCTCCGCCTTGCTTTCGACAAGCCTGGAGCGCATGGACAGCTGAATCCTCGTGTACTCCGTACTGCGTTCAACAATCGACGAAGGGAGGAAAACTGCCGAAGAATACGGTGGTCAAAGCACGTTTCTCATCCAATAATGAACGGAGATAGTCGACTCCTCTGGCGAAATGGTGCATTCACGGAGTTCTCCGTATGGAATCCCGTCATTCAATTATTTTTTTTCACCTTTCCGCCATAAGCCTGACCCCATGGGTGGAAAGCATGAGGAGAGGAAAGGCCTGTCATGTTGTTCTGCTTTCCTTCTTGGCCTCATCATCCCTGCCTTGACCCTCTCCACCAGAACGAAATAGGAAAATGGACGCGAACTTGTCGTTGGAGCGGCGATGATGCTCTCGTCAACCAAGCTGACTCTCTGCTCCAAAAATACCTGGAGTGCCGATTATGGATGATTACATGCACAGATGTTCAGTGTCATTTCTACTTTTTAACAGGCCTCGATCCCAGTGGCGGACAGCTCCAACAAATATATCTAAACCCTGATGCTTGCCAGCACCCCTGGACCCATGGGGTCAATGTCAAGACTGGTAGCAGACAGCGTCAGATGTGACGTCAGGTGAAATTCTATGGGTGTGAGAATCATTCATTGTTCTTGAACAACACAACACACCGGTGGAGGCTTGTCTCAATTAGACCTTGGAATCAGAAAAAAGAATTTCAAGATGTGGGCAAAGAGCACATTCCACGACCCATATTAACCCACCCGTGGAGCAGATGAGGCGTATTGGCGCCTCAATTCCCTGCAGAACACCTCTACGAATTTGATTTTGATTGCCTGAGATAGAGAGGCAATATGATGAAATGATACATCGCATTGTATCAGCAGGCCCATACTCAAAAGACTAGCACTCTTCGTTTTACCCGGTGGAGTGAAGTTTTTCGCAGTGTCACCGCGAAGAGTGCACCACGAAGAGTGCTCTGCCAACATATCTTGGTTCTTGAAAGCGTTAGCAGGTTGGCTGTATGCCATAGCCTTGCGCGCTGCATCGACGCTGCTGCAGCCTTATCGACCCCTTTCACGGAGCCCATTCCTACCAAACAATCCCATTGACCTTGACGTCCTGCAAGGCCGGTATATCCTGAACCCGGTGCTGCCAATACGAGAAAATTGCATGAAACAATGATAAAAAAAGATTACACTCTACGTATGACTATATAATAATGATTGCTGTAAGCAGAAACTGCGCTTGGCTGGCGACGCGCCTGCTTGCGCCGTAAATATTAATCACCGTTTCAATTATACCTGCATAAACTGAGCAAGGCTTTCATATAGCTCTGACGTCCATAGTCACTCACTAATCCAGCTACCCCCATTCCCTGATGAATCTACTTGGTTTGATTCAAAAAGGCAACACATGCGCAAGAATACCCTATTTCGTTATATCGTCTCCTGCTATCAATGGTGTCCGTACTGCAAGGATGGATACCAACCACCAAGCATCATTACTGCTCCACGGACGCAGAGAAGATATGAGCGCAACCTTCAATGAAACATACAATCACCGCCTCATGAGACAAAGTTCATCACCCACAGCTTCACGCTTTCTACCATGCCTTGGCTGAAAGAGCGCAGAACAACTTAACCCAGCGTGAACTCACTACCCTCACATTACACGGAATGCAGCCGCTACGCTCCCAGACGAGCCACTGCTACCCACAGCAACCACAGACACCAACCACCTGATCACTGACTCCAAATCCCAGCCTCTATAAGCGCTCATATTCCACCCCAGCGCAAAAAAAAAAAAAAAAAAAAACGAGTGCTCGAACAGCCTACACACGGGGATGATCTCTCATAAATCCCTATGTTTCAATAAGCAGAGAACAGCGCTCAGAGAGCACAGCTGTAAGCTTGTCTCTTCACTCCGTGTTGGAGCGTGATGGACGAACCCCCTTCTGTGGAAAGGTATGCTGGTCATAGATCAACACTGATAGCATCTCTATCTAGCAGCTCAGGACTCGGCGCAGGGAAGAAAGAAACACTGAAATGGCGACGGATGGTTCTGTGATTAATCGCAACACTCAGAACTACCATAGGGAAATATAAAATAAGAACGTGTGCAGAATAAGAGTTTGGTGTCTCGAATTCTTCATCCATCTTTGTCCTTTTGTATGTACTGTACTAGTTAATACATCCATTTTGATATCAAAACCTATCATCGATATTGAATGTTTCGGCTTAGGCGCGTATCGTATCTGACTGGCCTTTCCGAATGAAGGAACTTCACTCTCTCCAGTTCAAACGCATTCTTTCTCTCATCTGGGTATATAATAGATTTCTTCCATTTACCATTTACTCAAATGATATACTTTGATTATTTCATATTGGAATTCTCATGTGGGTTGGGAGGTTTTTATCTCTAATGTACCGTTATGTATGTGGACATACAATACATCCACATATATATGTTATATTTGTGTCTATATTATATTGAATAGTTATTACTCTAGGATCATGCACATTGAAAAAAATTATATCGAACCGATCATTACCTGGCAACTACATATATTCCTTTCTTAAAAAGAGTAGTCAAGTCAATTTTTTTTTGCCTCTGATTAAAACCTGTCTTGTGTGAACATACAGACAACTAGATAATAAATAGTAGTGAAAGAGAAGCGAGCAGAAGCAGTCCAATTTTAGGCGCACTTCGAATCACAATGGCAATACTTATAACCTGTATGGAAGAGCAACCAAGCACGTAAACAAACTAATCAATAACTGAGCTATTTTTAAAAAACGTCGGTCATGCTACAAACCTAGGCCCATGTGAGAGTTACTACTGTTGCTCATCGCTAAAGCAATGTAAAGCAATAATAACGTATCGAAATAACAAAAATGATGGCAATCGGAGGCAAAAGTATTAAAGGCGGTAGGGAGCAGAAAAAAATAAGAAAAAAGGTAAGTCGAGTCTAAAATCAATTTTTGCAAGAGACATAGGCACGCATAAAAGTTGCGTAGCCCCGTTTTCAACCTCTGGAAGCGCGAAGGGGGAAAAATACACAGGAAGTTATGCAACTGGGAATGAAGTAGGATAAGAAGACGCGAAAAAGAAAAAATTTTTTTTAAAAAAAAAGCGTCGTCCGTGGCATGGTAGCCAGTTCGAAACGCGAGGTCTATCAATATCATGAAAGAAACGCCGTCATGATGAGTATAAATATCTCTAGCAAAGAGAAGAGCGGGAAGGTATCGATGTCGATATCGGAGAGAGATATCCCCATTTGTCTCGAGGACGGGGGAGCTGGACAAGGTCTACTACGATACGATGGCTTGATGCGGCTGCATATCAAGAGTTATTATGGCCTTACCAGCGGCGATTATTGCCCAAAGGTGCGGCATTTGAAGCGGTGAAGCCACCGCGACCGCGGCCACGACCACCCCATCGGTTACCGCCGCCACCGCCACTGCCGTAGCGGGCCATTTCGGCAAGGCGAGGATCGATCTGCTGTTTAGATTCA
Source organism: Histoplasma ohiense (assembly GCA_017607445.1). NCBI lineage: Eukaryota > Fungi > Ascomycota > Eurotiomycetes > Onygenales > Ajellomycetaceae > Histoplasma > Histoplasma ohiense. The sequence continues at coordinate 7,286,003 of JAEVHH010000001.1, forward strand.
GAGAGAATAGCAACCAGATCACGAGCCTGCTTAGCATCTATTATTTGAAAAATTAGCATCATGTTTGATACCCGCGGCAAGGATGGGGGAATTCGAGTGAAAAGTAAACGTACTGTCAGTGGTGAACAGGGTAATTGCAGTCCCCTTGGCACCAGCACGACCTGTCCGGCCGATTCTGTGAACATAATCTTCCGAATTATTCGGATAGTCATAGTTCAACACATGAGTAATATCGCGAACATCTTCACACACTTAATGTTAGCGAAAGCGCACAATTGAGAAAGCAAATGGCCTGAGCCCTTTTCTCAGTCGTGTGAGACTTGATGCATCACTCTCTTCAATCTGTCGAAGATTCATATTTCAATTGTCCATGGGCTGGAAATGAATCGTGGTCCTGGAATAACCTTGGAAATGCAGCTTGAACAAGTTCAAAAGGAGAAGAACTCTTGTCTCCCTACTTGAAGAGACTACACAGTAGAGAGACGTAATCAGAAGCACTGTATGCTACACTGCAAGTAAGTCCAAGGTTCCCCTCGGGACGAGAACCAACGATAGAACCGGAAAGCCGGGACGAACCATGTTTACCAACATGTTATAGAGTAAAGCATTGGGTCATGGTCACACGACATCAATACGGGTTGGGGAATTCAATAACAGGGTACTGGGGAAGGGAGTATTGGGGGAGACCAAGGTTGCAGATTCATCATACCAATACCACGGGAAGCCACATCGGTGGCAACCATGATGGGGCTTTTTCCGGTCTTGAATTCGTTCAAGACCCAATCACGTTCATTTTGTTGTTTGTCGCCGTGGATAGCTATATACATAGTTAGTACAATAGTGAAAAGATATAGATAGACCAAACTTACAAAGCGCAGGCCATCCATCCTGTCGAAGGAATCGAGTGATGTCATCAGCAACACGTTTAGTTCCAGTGAAAATGAGGACTTTGGAATGTTTATTGTCCTCCATAATACGGTCAAGATGCTTCGCCATGCGATCACGTTTCTCGAATTCTGAAACAATTTCCACGATTTGAGTAATCCTGTGGTTAGCAGACAAATCCATAGAGCCAATATTGACCTGAATATAGTCGTGGAGGAAGTCCTGGGCGAGTTGCCGGACATCTTTGGGCCAGGTAGCAGACCACATGCAAGTTTGTCGGTCAGGACGAATTTGTGAAACAATTTTGCGGATCTGGGGTTCGAAACCCATGTCAAGCATACGATCTGCTTCATCGAGGACAAGGTAAGTAACACGTCGTAGGTTAGTTTTTCCCGCCTCCAACATGTCGATCAACCGGCCTGGAGTGGCGATACAGACTTCGACACCACGAGTCAAGTCACGAATTTGAGGTCCTTTGGGGACACCACCGTATACACAAGTGTTCCGAATACGAGATGATTTCCCAAATTTCGTAATCTCAGCTTGGATCTGAACTGCCAACTCACGAGTAGGTGCAAGAACAAGGACGATGGGGCCATCTCCTGGAGCGAGCAGAGGCTGAGCGTTAATGTGAACAATAGCAGGCAAACAATATGTCAAAGTCTTTCCGGATCCAGTTTCGGCAATACCAACCACGTCACGACCAGAGAGGGCCATGGGCCACCCTTGGGCCTGAATGGCCGTGGGCCTCGCAAATCCTTGGGCTTTGACCTCTGACATAACGTATTGCGGGAAGCCAGCTTCATCAAAAGTCTCCACTGGTCGAGGAACGTTTTTGCCTTGCACCGTGATTTCATGCTCTTTGCGAAACGCATCGACCTCCTGAGTCGATCGCTGCGAAACATTAGGGTGTTCTTTGTAGAACGATTTTTCAAATTTGGGCATAGTTGAGAGGTCTAGGGATATTTCAAATTAGTATTTTATGGAAATTGATAATGTCAGTGGTTGCAGAACATACCCCAATTTTGCGTTTTCAAGCCGGCGCCAAGGTTTGACATTCTGTCACCCCCAGTGCCACCGCCGTAGCCGCCAGCTCCTCCGTATGAGCCATAACCACCGCTGGAGTGGCCGTGCGAGTAACCGTTGCTATTTCCGTAGCCACCACCTCCGTAGCCGCCGCCTCTGTTGATCCCGTGTTAGCTACTGTAATGTTGGGTTGTCCAAGGACCATGTCGCACAAGTGGCGAACAAGAAGGATCAAATGAATCTCTTCAAATCAAGATGGGACATGATGGGACTGTATCTGCTTACCTAGAGTAACCACCGCCGCCTCCACCACCATAGTGGTCTCGCGAGGAACCGTAGCCTCCACCGTAGGACATGATTCCTGACGAAGATATTGACCTTTTTGTTGGTATAGAGGGAAAAGAACTTGTTGGAAATGAGATGGAAAAAATATCGCGTTCAGTTGACTTTTATTGGTCTTGGGTCTATCTTGCAAAAGCGACAAATATGGTCTACGCGCAAGAGACGTGAATAGGACTGCGATATAAATCGCGGCGGATAGATAGGAAGGGACAAGAGAGAGGATGGGAGGAAGGATGAAGAAAGAAAGGAAAGGAAATTCCGCCAGGAAAAAGGCGGCAGAAAAAAAAAATAAAACAGGAAGCGAGTGGCGCGCTTGTCCCAAAATAGTTAGTTCAATCAGCTAGTCTTTCTTAGGAAGTCCTGGGTCTGGCTGCTGAGTCATCGTCGTTTCTCCCAACAGCATGAATGTATGAGAACTGCGTGGATTCGGTTAATTCAGGCAAGGGACTGGAAATATGAAATCGCAGCTTGGTATCCGAGTCTTCCTGGGGAAATCTCCGCTGAGGGTTTCCCGAGAATTAGAAACAAGGCAAAGCCGAACATGAACCGTGTTCAACTCTGTGCCCTGTCCGACCCAAAGTATATATTGCTAGCGAAGTGAACCGACATAGAGCTCTATATTCTGTATATCTACTACATCTTTCAGACCCAATCCACTACAGTTGGTCCGCCTTCAGCCCCATGTCCCAGAACCCAATCTCAAGCTCCGTAGCTCGAATGAATATCTTGACCAATTCCTCCATCCGAGTAGGAGACACGTCCCTCATGTGTCGTTCTAGGAGCTCTGTTTTGTCGGGCAATGTACGTTAGGCGACTGTCGCATGAGAAGACTAACCAAACAAACATGGACGGATGCCTTACCGGACCCGGCCTCCACTGCCTTCACATAGTCCTCTGCTACGTAATTTTCAATCCATTTCCAATACCTGTTCCCTGTAAGTGCGGTATTCTCATCGCAATGGAGCCTTTTGGCGATAGCTCCGTATCCAATTAGACATGGTGAGAGTGCAACTTGTAGAGCTAGCCAGTCCTCCGATTGACCTATGTCGAGTATATATCTGCTGTAGGCAACACATGCTGCCACACGTTTATTAGTATGATCACATACTAGTATATATGTGCGTATGTATGTGTATGCGTATTTCCCGAACATCAGGTCAATAATCACCTAGGCTCTCCTTGCAATTTTCGATGTCTTGCTTTGTCAACCCAAATGTTGCGCAGTAATCGAGATGTAAGTTCATTTCGCGCTGGACGTGAAGCACTATTTGCGCAGACTAGATCGTGATCATGCCGATTTTCGGTAGGTCTTTGTCAGAATAATGCTTGAATATGGGCGTGTGACGGTTTCTCTCACCATAGATATTCCGTCGATATCAGTATGTTTCGATGCTGCAAGTGCATTACTCCGCGCAAAGTGAATCTTTTTGTCGAACAGTCAGTATTAACACTGTCAGGGTAGTTACCTCTGAACGTTATACCCTACCAAGTAATGGTAATCTTGGATCAGATAGCCCTTGAACTTTTCCACTGGCAGCGTTCCTTTTCCCAAACCGGCCACAAACTCGTGTTCCGTAAACGATTTCCATAATGGTTGGACGTCGGGACGATCCAATATATACTCGACAAATCGGCCGCTGTTTATTTATTTGTTCAACACTAGTTAGTTTTGTGCCTTATCTAGACCCCAATGAAGAAAAGATGAGATATTGTTGAGGGGCGACCATTGATACATACGGCGCAAACGGCAGCGAGTACACAGAATGGAAGTGATTAATCGGCCCATTCCCCTTTCCCATATCCACGCTCGTCCTGATGCCGGCCTCGACAAACCTGCACGCGGCACGAACAGCCCGCACCACATCCATCCCTTGTGCGAGATTTGCTGCAATCGCAGAGGCAAGGGAGCAACCAGTCCCATGGGTATTCTTGGATGTGAGAAAATCATTCTCAAACAACGTGACCTCTTGACCATCGTATAGAACATCCACCACTTTCGACGGTTGCTGGTCGGCTGTTGTTCCTCTCTGAAAACTGGCCGTTAACGGCATATGCCCACCTTTCAGCAAAACATATTTCGGGCCTAGGGTATGGATCTGTTTTGCTATTTGGATGGCATCTTCAAGATTCTCGGGGTCTTTGGCAGCCGCCCCTGAACCCTGGAGCAGTAAGATGGCTTCAGGTATGTTAGGGGTTACGATGGTTGTCAATGGAAGAAGTTTCGTCAGGACAATATTCACGGCTTTAGCAGGGAGTAGTTCTGAGCCGCTAGTAGATACCATAACCTTCCAAGAAAATCATTGTAAGATATAATTGATATGCATGGATTGGGGGTTGAAATCAGGAAGTTCAATATTACAGGGTCAAGCACGACTTTGGAGACCTTATGATGCTGGAGAGTGTCGGCCACCATATCCGCAGTTTCTGCAGATGCCAACATGCCTGCAAGGAGGATATATTGATTAGAGGTATGAGGACGATATAATCAATTGGTAAAAGTAAGAGCCAAATATTGGGATTCGAAGTGCGGAGACAGCAAGGGCAGCAAATAAAAGTGCGCTTCCTCATATACGATGAGACGATAAACATTGAATACTTGTAAAAGGCTAACCAACCTAACTTCACCACATCCGCTCCAACATCTTCCAACCCAGCATTAATCTGCTTCCTTACGAATCCCGCAGGGACGACGTGAATATCCTGCACACCTAATGTGTTCTGCGCCGTCAATGCCGTCGTGGTCGTGAGGGCATAGCAGCCATGAGCGGTAAGCACCCGCTGGTCTGCCTCTAGGCCACTGGATCCATAACAGAGTCAGTCAAATCCGTTCGTGTTTGTAAAGTACTTTGAGTCGTGTTATGAAAGATAATTATCTTATTCAAAGTCGACGTGCAATCAGCTTGAAAAGCGACAGCGGAAATGAAAGTTTTAATTGAACATACGCTCCACCAGAACTGTCCGAGCCCGCGATTACGAGTACACGCTTTAGTTTCATGTTTCGTATTGATATAGGAGTATTATGTTTTGTATGTTGGGGAACAAATCGTGGGTTTGAAACAAATTCCTTCTGCTTGACATCACCGTGAGTTTAATTCTTCGAACTCCCCGCTAGTAGAACAAAACTTTGATGAAGGATGGAATCAAATCAATATCTATCCCTGCTCGGGTATACATATATCCACGCCTTAAACAAAATAATTTTCAGTTCTTTCCGAATAACAGTACGGGAAATGGATAAAATAAATCATAAAAATTCAATTCTTCTACGCCGTATAGGTGAGTCTGATCTTATCAGGAACTGCTGCAAGAGTAGGCACGCGGCCGGATGCTTATTTATAGACAATGGGTATAAGGAGAATGCCTAACAACGAATAGGAGAAGAAAATGGGCTCAAAACAAAACCCCCCAAGAGATCAAGACTTTCATCGTAAAGCAAACCCAAAAAGAACCTCCATGTCAACCCATTGCCGGCCACATTTCTTCAAATACGCGTCCACAACCCCCTTTAAAGTCCCAAAACGTGACCGGTTCCACTCGACCATCGCGATAACCTTGTCCCGCTTCTCTGTATTAGTTTCCTTTTGAGCAGCCTCTTTTGCCTTGTCTACATCCCACAGTCGCGCAAAGTACAACAGTTGGTTATACAGTTGCTTATCCGTATATTCGAACCCCATTTGGCCGAGGCAGCCTTCCGCACGGCCACGGGGTCCCAGACATCGACGACCGTACACACTCATCTGGCGCGTGCGATTGCCGCAGGAGGGGTCATCACAGACGAGCCAGGCTTCATAGTACTTGGATGTTTGAGCGCGTATCTGGGTTTCTAGTTGCGCAACTATTGATATAACAGAAAATGGTTTCCCGCAGGTTGAGCTGGGACATATGAGTCCGTTGGCAGTGCACATCTCTGTTGACAAGCACAGACCTTCGAAACAAGTTCGTTCGTGGCAGAATCGACAGCGGAGTGTCAGCCTGACGGCGTCCTTGAAGCGGATAGAATCTGGGATTTGCGATTCGAGAGGGAATATTTCCATGTTCTGTTGATCGCGGGAGCTGGAAGTATTGATTTGGTACTTTTTGACATCAAGACCGAGGCATTCCGCGAGTCGCACCGCGTCAGTGCCTGGTATAGGGGCACAGAGTCGTTCAATTGGGGGAAATATTTGTTTGAGTAGGTAATATTCAACGTCGGGTTTGAGGCCGGAATCCGGTTTCACCACATCTTGCAATGTGTACGATCGCTTCGCAGGCGCTAAGGAAGACGTGTCAGAGTCTCCAGTGGTTACGATGTAGGCAATAACATCGTTTGGACGAACGGTCTTCCCTCGGGCTAGCTCTCTCAAGGCTACTTGTGCTGCGGGCATAGTCTCCTTGTTGGGATACTCGTTGGGGCGTTTTGACAATTTCTGGAACATGGTGTTAGTTGGATCTCAGTTTTCTACAGCACAGTGAGGTATTACAAACCATGTATATAACATATTTCTGCAAGGGGATTGAATATTCCTTCATTTTTTCCGTAATGTCGCGGAGGTAGTCGTGCACCTTGGTAAGAACCACATCTGAATCTTCACCGGACAATATCTCATGCAGAAGTTTCGAAGAAACCTCCTTAGATAGAGCGCAATACTCTCGTCTTTTCATGTCCAAGCCTTTGACTTCAAGTTGCTCGACATACTTGCCATCAACCTCGGTCATGTTAATAGCCGCATACTTCTTCTTTGCATGTAGAAGGAGGCGACGGAAGACATTATCAATGTCAATCTCGAGCAGCTGGTATCGTTCATTTACTAAACGTTTAAAGGTGTTGCCAACTTTTAGTGCGTCCTCCATATTGTCTGCATTGGTGTTGATCATTACGGAGTCAGTATCACCGTAAATAACTTGCAGCTGGTTGCTCTCCGCTAGCTCTTTTGTACTTCGAAGAATCTCGCGGCCTTTAAAGGTCGTAAGCATAGCAAGTGGTCGAGCGTAGAATCGAGACTGCGTGTAACCTAGACACCCGTACATAGAGTTGGCCGTGAGTTTTAATGCCATTTGCTTGGTGTCCCAAAGTGCAAGATCCTCAGGACTTGCGCGTTTGTCTTTCATGAGTTTCTTGACTTCACGTCGACGGTTGACAAGGGTTGCAATGAGTCGCGGGAGAATTCCCATAGATTGGGCCTTAGGAACTTCAGGAACATTTTCCTGATTTTCATTTTCGACCTAGAAAACTACTCATTAGCAATCATGTTTTTGAACGAGGCAGGAAAGAATAACTCACAACTGATGTCCGGTCCACAGTTGTAAAACAGATGTTGAACTCTTGAATAATGCTGGGGTACAAGCTATTGAAATCCATGACAAGAATGTATTTGTCGTACAGGCCTTTCTCGGGCTCAAACACCAACCCACCCTTATATTTGTCCTTCTTTTTCTTGTCCGTTCCATCCTCGTCTTCCTCATTCGCTTGTGACATCTGTTGCTGTTTACCTGCATACTTGTCAGGGCAGATGTACTTGTTCCGATAGAATTCATGCAACAAGATATACTCGTTCCGCTCAGCCCTGGTACCGCTCAAAGTCCTCGCCCACGAATTTCCTGCCAAGTTTGTGAGCACTTTTGTCAGGGGAAGCATTTGAAGCCTGAGAACGAGTGCAGCAATAAAATAAGTATCAGCTTCACAATGGTTGGTGTAATTCATCAGCCCCTCCTTTGAGGTTGCCCAGGATTTTAATGCTGCTTCATTATCGATGTCCCGGCGCAGATTGCCATCTCCAAGATACAATTGACACATCTCCGTTAGGCTCCACGATTGACATTTCAACATCAAAGACTATGGACGGTTAGCTAAAAGATAGATTTAAGAGAAATACGGGTAAAATTTACCTTCCCCATCTCATTGGCAATGTCACAAAGCAGTCTTCCAGCTACAAGTTTCCTTTCTGCAAAGAAGCTGGAACCTCGCGACAGGCTTTTTGGCCATTCACTTCTCTTCAACCTCCCAATGCGATGCCAACCAGGTGTTTTCTTTTCAGACAATCTACTCAGGAAAATGTTAAAATCGACCTCTTGTAGTTGATGACCCATAAGGACATCGGGGTCCATCTTCTCAAACAGAGCCATGAACTTGCTGAGGAGAAATTGTTCGCTTTTCTCCATCATCAATGTGCCGCGATGTTTCCGTGTTTCGGCTTCGAACCCAATCGGGTAATTATGACCGGAAGGCCTCATCACTGTAAAAGTCTTGCAAGGCAACTTTTCAGCGGGCGTAGTATCAGTAAGCAATACATTCTCGTAAACCCGAGCGCTTGCAACTAAGATTTCTTGTTTGTTATCTTTCACATTTAGTTGCGTTCGGAATGCCAGGCTCATCAGCGTTAGTCGGGGGATTTCCAAGCTGTCGGAGTTTGGAGCCACCGTGATAAGCTTAGGCTCGGAGACCTGGCATTCTAATTTGCACCATGATGCCCCATTCACGGCAGTGAAGTCGGCATCTTCGAGTTTAAGCCAGCAAGGACCCATGATATTTTTCCAGAGCACAAACTGCTCGAAGAGTGCCGTATTAGTTCCGAAAACGCGAGAGAAGGTCTCCCCCTTGACATCAAGAGGGAGAGCGGGTTTATCATAAGAATACATGACTTTAAGATATTCCCCCTCCTTGGGAACGTCAGCGAGCTCGAATGCATATTTCCTTGTCGATACTTTACTCTTATGCGTGCCCGCCTTCGTCCGAGACATAAGGTCATCCACTTCGTTATAGACATCTTCCATGTCGATTTCCTCTTCCGTTTCACGGCCATGACGTACTCGGTATTTCCTGGGAAGAAAGTAAAGTTTCCGTAGGACATTGTCAATTTTAGCAAAGGCGCTAACGTAGGCCCCTGTTTTCTTATTTTTAACCTTTCCAAAGAGACATAGGCTGCCATTGACTTCGACATAATCTAGCCAGAAGAATAGGAGACTTCCGTTCTCTTCAATAGCATCCTGGGCGGAAAGTTTACCAAATGTCTTAAAGTCAGTAGTTGCTGGACTGCTTAAAACGTTCAATTTGCTCGTGACATCGTTCCAGGACGAAGGATCAATGCCATCTGGATTAGCTCTAAGAGGAGAAGAAGTTGCAGGAGAAGGATATGTCGGCTCCTTGACTTTTGGAACCGGCCGTTTGCCCGTCATATTAATTCTAGCGCCATTTACATCGTGGTGCGCAGTCGTTTGTGTAACCGCCATTAATTCATCCTCTTCCTCCTCTTCTACCTTGATATTATTCGTGATTTTCCGATCAACGGCCCGTGCAACTGGAGATGATGGTGTTGGATCACTCATAAACACGTCGTCATCGTGTCCAGCATCCAACCACGTAGAATCATTCTCCGGATCCAATTCTGCTTTGGGAGCAATTAGTGGACTGGATGTATCATTTTCTTTTCTGTCCTTTGGTTTCTTGGAGGCCGAATCCTGAGAAGGAGGCGGTGATAAGATCCGAATTTTCCGCCGCGTCTCCGATTTCACTGTCTTTTTGGGGGGAAGACGAGAGGGGAGGGGCTTGGTGTCGACTTCTTCAAGGAGGCCTGCCATAAATGCTTCATCTTCAGCAGTGGCAACAGGCTAAAAGACGCAATTAATAAATTAAATCTTAGCCCAGCCACCCTGTTAGCAATGAAGGATTTCCGTTGACATACCTTGGGTTTTGAGGCTTTGGACGTTGGGCCAGTGCTGAAGTATTTGCTAATACCATTGTTAATCTTTTCCTTCCTCTGTTGGTCCTCCTCTCGTTTTCTTTTGGCAGCTTTGCCCGTCAATGGTAACTCATCGTCGTCGCTGTCACTGTAGTAGTGTTTCGAGTCGTTCCATTCTTCACGTCCATCGTCCGCATATCCTTCTCCAGTATCGTCAATCACGAAATCATCCTGGTCAAGACGCTTCCGCACAAGTTTCTTGTATCCGTCTTCATCGATTTCATCGTAAATGTCCCCTTCGTCTTTGACTTCGTAAATTTCTAGGCGTTTCTTTCCGGCGGCTCTGAGTGCCTTCAATTCGGCGAGCTTAGCTCGAGCTGCGGCCATTGGGGAGAATAAAAGTTTTCAATGATATTTGGAAAATGTCATTAAACGAGAAGAAGATATGAGAAAAGCATAAGACTTAGAATACTATGCTGTCACCATCGTATCGTTATAAACATTTGCGAAGATATGAAGTTGGCTGAAGGCACGCCTCGGCACGTGAGGCCCTTTCTACGCGTGAATATACACGCTAGGGCGCGTTCCAGTCCCCACTCTCCGGGCACATCAAACTACCGACAAAATTTCAATAAATGGGCATATATTCCAGAACCCGAGAGGTATGAAGAACATAAACCTAGTCTTAGGATAGCTTCTCAACAATTGCAAGTGTTTCGGTGACCGCGTTACTTTAAAAGGAATGCCTTGTATTCTAAAAGGGATCATCGCAGATTCCGCAATAATTGTGAAAGAATATGAAAAAAAAGTAGTGTAACAAACCAGGATCGGGTTGTTCAAAATACTTGGATTTCTAATTATTTTTGATTTGAGAGATTGGATTTTAAAAACACGAAATCCTTGATAAGTCCCATAGCCCGCTAAAAAGAAACCTTGAGTGGAAAAACAACCCAGGAAAAGAGACGTGCTCATCAAATAAAATTTATGCCCCAATTTTTATGTGTTTAGTTCATTTGCTTGATAAGAGCATTAATGTTCTCCTCTCGGTTACCGACATCGCCACCTTCAACGTAGTGCTTGAACTTGCGGGATCTGAAACCACCAGTGGGGTTGGAGAGCTTGAAGGGCCACAGGAAGTTGGAGGCCTGCTTGAAGTTGGGGCCGACCGTGTAGATCTCATGAATCAGATCCTCCATGCAAACGATGCCGTACTTTCCGAGGTTTTCCTCAATGATCTGATTGTCGGTGAGGGGAATACGCTGCTTGTTGACCTTTCCATATCCACGTTTGTAGATGAGTTCGCGGACACTTTTCAGGTTAGGATAACCGTAGGCAATGTAGGGGTTGACGATAGTAAGCATCTCCTGAGTGGCTTTGGTAAGACGGACGAAGACACCGTTGTTGATCTGGAGGAGCCGAAGAAGCTGCAAAATCTTGCGGGGCTTGGGGGCAATCTTGTTGATACTGTGGTGGCCAAGTTAACTACTGGTTGAATACTAAGCAGTCCTCGGGTTGATATGGCGGGCTTACCCCTTGATACGGACAACGAAGACGAGCTTGTGTTCAGCGGGTACTTCGAAGTTGCCCTGCTGCTTGGCTAAACGTGCAAGACGGATCTTCTCGCGCTCCGCATCGCGGTACTCTTTGACGTACGACTCCGCGCGCTTGAAGATAACAGCACGCTTCTCCTTGTTGGCCTGTTACAGAAACCCAAAGTTAGCACGAAAAATACCAAAGAAGTGGCTCTGGTAAGTGTGTTGATGACTAAAGAGACGGTTTCAGCCCCGAAAGATGGTTAACAAAGCGACAACATCGACCGCTAGGTCTAGTCGCGAAGATTGGTATTTATCATCATATAAGTCCCATTTCCCTCGAACACACACAAAAAAACAAAGAAAGATAAATAAATAAAAATATAGAATAAGGAATGTTGGTAGGGTTAAGAAGAGAAAACTCCTCAAGAACATACCTTTTTCCGCTTGATGAGCTCCGCGTTGGCCGCAGCTCTAGCCTGCTCCTGGCTCTTGCGCTTCTTCAGAAGCGTCTCAGGCACGAGGATTTGGTCCTTGGTTGGTACGGAGCTGATTTCCCAAAATAATTGGATTCAAGGTCAGTATAGTCTGTCCAGGACAAAAAGTACTTGGAATGAACCTCGTCGAGTGGAAGAACTGCAGCATATAGCGCCACATTCTCGGACTGAAGCTGTTGGGAAAGAAGAAAAACTCGACGGAATGTATTTGATCAGTGAGATACAGAGCTTGTGGGGGTTTTCACACGCTATTACTACTAACCCCAGCGTCCATCACACCTGGCAGAGTGAAGACATGGTGCTTTCGAGAATAGTTCCCCAGTCTGAAAATTTCTCATCCGACAAAACCCAAAGCCAATGGCCCCGGAAAAAAATGCTAGCCTAGCATTCATTCTCGCGATAGTTCCTCCGAGAAGGAAATATTTTGAGGTTCAGTGGCGCGGGCTAGCAATGGTTTTTAGGGAGAAGGCCGAGCCTTCAACCCCAATATCCCGATACACATTCTACCTCTATAACCCGGTCAATTTGAAAAGGAAGAGGTAAGGAAAGGCGTCAGGATTTGATCGAGCTGGCGCTGAGCATCAAAAACGCAGGGCAAATTTGACGTCTGGCGTCTCCAGCGAGAAGGACGAACTATATCTGAGCCTGCACACACACACACACACGAATATCAGCGGAAAAGAAATGGGAGGGAAGCATACGTAGGCATGTCGAAGGAGGGACGTTTGTCGTCTGTTGGCGATTGGAATTGTCGTGCCGATGGAGTCTGTCGAGGTTCAAAAGTTCAAAAAAGCGACAAAGCAAAATGTTCAAGAGCGAATGAGTTTGTGTGGGTGCGCATGTTTACGCTAGTAGATATTAAGTTAGTGTCACACCCAGCAACTGAATATTAGGGCTATTATGTCATCCTCTATAACGTCCCATCTATCGCTCGAGGAGGTTGTACGTAGGTCCAACACCAACGGCTATCTATTCTATATATCCTGTTCAAACACCACATATGTCTACCCGTCGCGGCGTCGGCCTTGGAGCCTTCGTAAACCGCAACCAGTCGGCACAGTCATACGCCACCCACGGTGCCAACCTCCGCACCACCCACCTTACCTCCCTCCAGAATCAACTCTCCGTTTTCCAATCTCTTCTCCATTCCTTTGCCCTTGAGCACGCCTCAACCATTAAATCGAATCCAACATTCCGCGCTGAGTTTGCGCGCATGTGTCATGCTATCGGGGTCGATCCTTTGGCAGCTAGCAACGTAAAGGGCAAAGGGAAGAAGGGTATTAGCATACCTGGTTTGGGTGAAGGGGGTAGCTTTTGGACTCAGATACTAGGCGGTGATGTGACTGATTTCTATTTTGAAGTTGCTGTGCGTGTTGTGGAACTTTGTCGAGAAACCAGGGGGGAGAATGGTGGCCTTATTGGAGTTGAGGAATGCAGGGCGCGGGTGGGGAGGGGTAAGGCGATTGGCGGGGGTCTGGAGGTTTCTGAGTGAGTTTTAATCTTTTCTTGTAATCCATTCCTTACCACTTAACGTTTGTGAAAGACTACGGTGAGAGTTCAGGAGCATGCAAATAGTATATATTCACATTGTATTGACTTGACGGGGACCAGAGACGACATCCTTCGCGCAGTCAAGTCCCTCGAACCCCTTGGATCAGGATTCGCAATTATAAAAGTTGGCAGCAAGCAATTCATCCGCTCAATACCCAAGGAGCTCAACACAGACCAAGCCACGGTACTGGAAGTGATTCAGATCCTTGGTTTCGTTACCGTCTCGATGCTGCAGCTTAATTTGAACTGGGAAAAGGCGAGGTCGCAAACCGTCATTGACGATCTTTTGGCTGATAGCTTGGTTTGGGTTGATAGTCAGGGCGCGGAGAAAGAATATTGGTCGCCTCAGAATTTGCTTGATGATGGCGATTGAATTAAGCTGTGTCATGTGCACACGTTAGAACCGTCTTGCAAACAAAGACCCTCAAACGCTGGAGGTCCTTTTGCTGTTTCCTCTAAACCCCCGGGAATATAACGGTCGACGATGGAGGGTGAACTTTAGCTTGATATGGGATGGAGCATCAACACCTGCTGCGAAAGTCTGCTACCGCGACCACGGCCCGTTTTCGAGGCAGTTGGGTTCACGCAAGAGGGCAGAGCGGCACGGTAATCGCATTTGTGCGTTTGGCGGCGATAGCAACCCCCCACCCCAAACATCATTCAACAGGGGAACTAGGGCGCTTACGGGTGGAGGGAGGAGGGGGGGAATCTGTACCTGCTCAGACGAAGAGCAGGTATTATTTCCTCTGTTGAATCATGTACGAGATAGAGAATACACGATCTTCTATTTGCGGATATACAGTTTTCTCTACAAATGTGTTTATCTTATCCAATGAAACGGGGGGCCCGGTGCAGCCAGGCATCTTGTTGATTTTAGTAAACCTAGAAACAATAGCAGTCAACTTACGCTAGAAGATACAAGATTAGTGGCCAATAAGTGTAGCCGCTACTCAACTTTAACCAAACACTTATGAATCCCTTGGAGGCTTTCCCGATGAAGCTCTGGAGCCAGATAGCGGTCTGCTCGGCAACAAAACATAGGCAAAACGCCTGCCTAGGATATCTAGGTTTCTAGAATTGACCACATAAACTCGACTCTATTTTATTTTTTGAAGCTACAACACAGCTAAAAAGAAAGCAAAAAGCAGTAGCCACCGTTGTAACAACGTGAATATAAAATGAAAAATTAAAATCCGCAACGGAATAAGAGTCCAGTGAAAGAAACATCAAAGGCGTAGACGGGAAGAAAAAATTAGAAAAAAAAAAAATTGAACATCGAAAATAATGGACATAGTCATATTCGTATAAATTGAAAAGTGGAAACCGAGCTGAAGGGAAAACGAAAGAAAAGAAAAACAAGTTATGCTTTGATCGCTCCTCCCAAAGCTCCACCACCGAATTGTTGCCCACCGGGTCTCCGTGGCAATCCACCACCAGAACCTCCTCCACGACCAGCACCACCACGTCCACCGCGACCACCACTTCTTGCACCACGACCACCATGTCCCGAATCGCGCTGGAACGCATTGGCCATGCCCTGCGTCCGCTGTTCAAGGGTCTTCTCATTAGCTTCAAGCAGCGACATGGACTTGTCCGCCAGCGTAACGATCTGGTTCTGAAGTCTGGACAGCTCAACGCCCTTGCGGAAGATGATAGCGTCATTGACCTGGTCGAGGGCGGCGGCCAGCTCTTCGTGAGATATCATACGGCTGACAATAGCGGCGATCTTCTTGGGCGACAGCTCGAACATGTCTGCGAGAGTGGAGATGGAGAGGGAGTCGTAGTACGGGGCGTAGGTGAAGAGGTAAGTACGCAGCCCCTCTTCCTGGATCTGCTCGCCGAGCATTGTCTTGATTTTGTCCGGTTGCGCCATCAAGTCCCAGATCTTGATGGAGTTTAGGGTTGCTGCGGCCTTCTTCCAATCGCCTGCAGCGAGCGCTTTGGCGCTCATGATGACGCCATCGCGAGTGTTTTCGGGTGGTCCATTAAAAACTTGGCGCTCGTTGTAGTCGAGCATGCGTCGGAAGGTCTTGGAGATGATGCGCCGCTTCAATTCGGGGGACGAGGAGGTTTGCGCCATCAGGGGAACTTCGAGGAACATGCTTGACGTGAGGTAGATGCACTCGAGCAGTTCCAGATTGATGTGCATGTGGAAAGGGAGTTGGCGTTGGCGTTCGAGTTTCTCTTGTTCCGGGGATACGGACGAATAGCGCTGCATGATGATACCTTGAGCCAACAACTCCTTTTGTCTGCCACTGCCACAGACTTCGGAAAGAGTGTTTTGCGCCTCGTAGATTAGTCCTGCGCGGAACGCACAGAGACCGATCTGCACAAGTGTTCGGTTAAATAGGATTTGGGTGCTGACATCGAAGTTGGAAATGTTTTCTGTGAGATGAGACATGAGCATTAGATCGCGGGCACGGTGGTATTTATCGTGGAGTGCAAGAAAGTATATCTGACACAACATAGCCCTGGCGCGGATAATACCATCGCTATGCGCGAAGAGGTAGTTGCAGAGAGTTTGAACAAGAGCAGGAACATCGGTGCTGCCGTTCTTGCGGGGAGTGATATTCGAGTCAAGCTTCGCTGGGAGTGTTGTCCAAGTGTTCTCTTCAAGGATATTGACAACTTGAGATGGTTTGAAGTAAACATGCTCCAGGCGCCTCATCAACACTCTGTTCACGCTCTCTTGGCGGGCTTCAGTCTTCTCGGCCTTGTTCAGCACTTCAACGTAGAGCAATGTCCGTACAATATTATTATACAGTGATTGCTCATCGCTGAGTCTTTCGATATATTCTGCGGTATGAGGATCGATGTGCTGAAGCGATCGAGTAAGTTCATCATCTAGCCGCTCCACGAAAGATACAACACTTCCAGGTACTTTGAGGGTTTCGCCAGGAGCAAGCTGAGGCTGTTTCTCATCATCTTCCCACTCTTCTGCACCTTCAGTGACAATGAACTCGGGGTGTTCTTCAAGGGTAGAAATCAGAGTTTCCAGTTCTTGTACGGCGAGTTTCCATTGTTCTGTGCTCATGTAGTTTGCGGTAGAGGAGGAGGTAAGATCGAATCGAGTAGAGATGAGAGTCAGCAGAACGCGGATGGACTGATACGGAGTCGTGGCAACCTCTTGTAACCTTTCCATAATTTTGATCTGCTCAAGACGGTCGGTGTTCTTCTTTCCTCTCGACTCGACGATAAGCCGTAGGTGCTTGAGGATGCTCTCGGGAGTATACTGCAACGTCCTTCCGCCGCGGCCAACAATTGCAAAACCCTCTTCATCACCACCCAACAGATCCTCCGGCCGTAAGGCGCGAGGTTTATCCTTCTTCTCAACAACCTCTTCTTCCTCTTCCTCAACCATGTAATCCTTCTTGTTCGCACGATATTTATCGATCTCCGCAGCATATTCCTTGTTATTCTTTTTGATACGCTGCTTAACGGCATTAAAACCCTTAGCATTGCTTGCATTCATTTTCTTCGTCGATGATTTCTGCTCCGTGATGGTCTCGTTCATAAAATCCTCAAGATCGGCGATTGCTTTGATATAAATCTTAGGCGTAGATCCCGACTGAGCGATTTTCACAATCTGCCGATTAAGCTTATCGAACTCTGTTCGCACAGAAAAACGAAATTACATCATCCAAGTCAGCCCTTTGGGTCCTCTCGTTTTATCATCGCAGACACCTGTTCCCGTTGGGGACTTTGATTTTAAGAGATAAACACGAAGGAAAAAGGAAATAAAAGAGAACATACCGGTCGAAATAACCGCCCAATCGTTGATCTTCTCCGCATTCTCAATCAGCCGAATCGTCTGCTCGAGCTCCTCTAACCTCTTATCCTTCGCACTCTTTACAATCGTAACCCGATCGTCATCGTCACTTTCGTCGCTATCATCACCAGCAGCGCCAGCATCATGCTTGAAGAACTTGGAGGCACCACCTTCTCCTCCATCGGAGTCGCTGCTGCTCTCCTCATCCGAGGACTCTTCTTCGCTGGACGACTCCTCATCATCATCATCGGAAAGGTCTTGTCCCTCCTCGCGATCGCTGTAGAGTTCCTCCTCGTCCGAGGAGCTGCTGTCGCTATCGCTTCCGCCTCCGTGGAAAAATCGCGACATGGTTGGGAGCTTGCTTTCTTTCTATCCTGGTCCTGTTTTGTCTCCTCGGTCAGTTGGGCTTGGGATTCTCGGGCCTTGTAACACTTGAGTCAGAGTATTATTTGGTAGTAAAGCGGCTATAGACACACGGAGAAGAAGAAGAATAAGAAGGAGCAGAAGGGACTTCTATTTTCTCACGGTCCTTGAAAGGTCTGGTTAGCTTGAGCTGGCCTGGCTACAGAAATTTGCTGTGAAGGTTTGACTCAACGATAATTTTAAGCGAGAGTCGCTAAACTTCATTCGGACAAGCGTTTTCCCACCTTGGAAGTAGAATACATATGGATGCTAATCGTGACTTCTACCATAAATTTACATGGAGGAAGCTGAAAAACTACCCAACAATAATAGTGATAACTATGAGGGTGAGTCACATATACTCTGTACAGAGAATAAATTTCTCGGGAATTACACCAAATATATTAATTTGGTGTAATTGCATAACAAAGGAAACGAAAAGTTGGAAAGTGAAAGGTAAAAGACAAGAGGTCAAATATATCGAAAGAACACAGACTAGGTATTTATTTATATATATATATATCCCTCCCACTGATAGAAGAAAAGAAAAGAAATCCCAACACGCCAACGCTATGCCCAAGGGAAAAAAAGAACAAATCAAAAAAGTCAAGAAATCAAAGGAGTATGTGGGGAAAAAGGAAATAATAGCCCAAAAGTTGAAGGAGGGGAGGACGGGGGAAAGGAAAGAGGAAATTAGCAAATATAAAATTTAGGGAGCAATATAAGAGCAACAAAAGAGGGAGACAACCAGGGATATTAAACAACACGAATTAAGGGGCTGGTTGAGGGGTCTTTTGAAAAAGCTTGACTGTCCAAAATATCCACAAATAGCGTGAGAGGCACAAGCAGAGAAGAGGCAGAGAGTTAGTTACCAGATGAGGGAAAACAAAATCATCAACATCCACAAATTCGTAACCTTTATCCACACATCCACCACACTCCCAAAGCCCGCTCGGAAGGTTTCATGCGTATATGAGAGACAAAGAAAAGGGGAAGAAATAGCAACAAAATATAGAGGGGAAAAAGGTCAAGTTCCCATTTTGTTCCGAAAGGCGTTAAAGAAACAATTCTCCGATTCCAAATTCAAGGTCATACCAATAATAGTTCCCTGGCTCGTGTCGGCGTAAGAAATAATCTTTTCCCCACTCCGACTTCCGCTTGAGCATTGGCATTTGCTCCAGCAAGAGCCTAAGATATGAAGACCCATGTTCTGTCCAAAAAATGGGAGACCCCTTTTAAAGATAATTCAAATTTATTTAAACCAGGGTTGAAGGTGGGAGCGAGAATAGGAGTCGCATTACCGCATTTCATATCTTTTTCAATGCAGGGCGTCAGGAGTGCTGCAATGTATAGATCTAGGCAACCAGAGTCAGTCAAAGGTTGTAAACCGGGTTGAATGTTAGCGATTCCGCCGATCCGCCTCCTCCGCATTTGTTCCAGAAAACGATATTGCTCAGAGAAGCATGCAATACCGCGGGGGCAAATCGGAAGCGATCATATCGTCATCCTATGCACACACGTATATATAGATAAACACACACACACATATATATATGTATATCTTTATATTCAGGTGTATGTTTGTGTGTGGAATTATTCCGGCCCACCAATTCTTTCATCGGCTCAATGCCACTGATTCTGGTTCATAAAGTTATCGCCCATTACTCCATCTTCAAGTGTCCGGATGAAATCCCTATTATTGCGTCCATGGGTCCCAGTCCCACTAGCTCCAGTCCGGCTCCCCCTCCGGCGTCCCGCAGCGGCAGCAGAAGTATCAGCATAACCATCAGCTGGTGGTGGGTAGTATGCAGGGCTTGGCTGTAATCGAATTGGCGCGTTCGGATCAAGGTGGCTTGCGACTCGTTGGATCGACTGAGGTATCCCGCCTTGTTGTTGGTCCATAGTAGATGCTCGCTGCCGCCCAGCTCGAGTTGTAGCTTGAGCATAAAGACTTTGGGAAGGTGCAAATTGTTGCTGAGGCATATGGCTGGCTTGCTGTTGCATTATCGGCATTTGATGGCCGTATGCACCCGGCTGGGAAGGATACGGTGGTGGTGCGCCTTGTTGATGAGGATTGTACATGTTGTTGTAAACCGGTGGGGGTTGTCCATGTGCGGATGGAGTGTAATGGTTATTCATCTGGAGAGCATACGACTGTGCTGCGGATTGAGCCTGAGCTTGCGCCTGAGCGGCACGTTGCTTACTAGCAGCTTCCGCTTGTTGTTGTTGCTGTACACCAGGCGCAATGGTCTTGTTCAACGCTGAGGACTTGAGGTTCATTGGGGGTACGAAAGGTTGGGTATATTTTTGTTGAGTGATGAAAGGGTGGAGTTTTGCTTGTTGTGGCGACCATCTCTCAAGAGGATTGATGTTCAAAAGACCTCGAACGAAATCAATAAATGCGACGCGGTTATTCATTTCTATCAAATGTGAGCAAAGATAGATCATTAAGGTGATAACTTCATCGAATAAATGTTGGGATAAGCTTACCTCGATCGATCTCCGCCTGCTTCATATTCTTTCTTGGCATCGAGTAACTACGAATGATTTCCGGTAGTGTAGTTGCCTGGAAATACTTTTTGCTTGGCTGCTCTTTCGTGTTGTGTTCGCGAGAGTACTGTTCCATGCTCTTAAGTCTGTAAGTTCGACGTCCAAACTCATCTTGCGTTTTCTCAAAAAATTCTCCTGATTGTTTGCCCATTTCAAGCATCCAATTCGGAGGCATTCCTAGCATTTCGGTGATCCGGGACACTTGGTTGTATTCAGAAGAACCAGGAAATAATGGAAGGCCCAGGAAAAGCTCAACAACGATACAACCCAAAGACCACATGTCAATGGCCGACGAATAGCTAGAGCAGGTTAGCATAGGTCGAAAATTGTTTCAGGAAAAGCTGCTACGTACGGTAGACCTAAGAGAACTTCGGGCGAGCGGTAAAATCTGGATTGGATGTACGTGTAAACAGTTTGTCTCTCGTCACATGCTGATCCGAAATCGATAATTTTTATTATCGGACTTTCGAGGCTGTTCGAGGACAGGAAGATAAGTCAGTAAATAGGATGTGTAGAAATGGTTTGATGTGATGGGATGTACGTACTTTTTCAGCAGAATATTTTCAGGTTTTAGATCGCAATGTATTAGGCGGGCCTTATTTAAGAGCGACAGACCATTGAGTAATTGTTGTGCGAATACACGCACAAGGGTAGTGCTGAGGCCGCGGAATTGATTCTGTTTGATCAGTTCGTACAAATTCACACTGAGCAACTCAAAGACTAAACAGAGATGTTGTCGATGTATAAAGGTATCCCTTAGGCGGAGCAAGTGATGGTCATCGTTTTTGTCAAGTTTGCTATTGATCTAGACCGGATGCGATGTTAACAATGTTTTTAGCAGTGTGACGAGGGTACTGGACATACCAAATCCAAAACTGACACCTCCATCATACTTTGATTGAAGTAGGCAGTTCTATTTTTGACAACTTTGACCGCCACAACCTCCTGGGTTTTTAGGTTTTGACATTTCACAACTTGGCCGAATGTCCCTTGACCTAAAACATCCAGAATAAGGTAACGATTCCTTGGAGAACGTTAGTACGTGCTCCACACTTGCAACTACAGCCTCCACACTACATGGTGGAGAAGATGGAGACAAGGATGGCCATACTTATGATTTGCTTCCTCACTTCCGAGAATATCGTTGACATACAGAATATAGTCGCTGTCGTCGTTGTCATAACCATCGTTTTTGACGCCTTTACTTGGTTTTGTAAGCACGCGGCGAGGATTCCTCGACGACTCATACTTGAACGATGGATTACATATTCGATAAGTCGACGGTAAGTGGGTAGTCAAGGCTTGCAAGGGCTACCGAAAGTGTTAGTCTTGGAGGATCTTTGATTTTGGGAATAGACTTTACAAGGCAAGGAATGAGAGAACGTACACTGATGAATCCACCTTCGGGATTAGCACGTCGAAATGCAGGTTGGGCATTTATCCTTGGTTTCAGCTCCTGTGTCGATTTGACCTTCACGAACTTGGGTACCGGGCCCCTTTGGTGTTGTTGCTGTGGCAGTAGGATATTATGCAGTGGTGCTTGGCCTCTAGGTTTTACGCTCTGTCCAAAGGCCGGGTTGGTCTGAGGAGCTGCAGAATGGGGATAGAACTGGTCTGGACCCATTTCCGCAGGCTGTAGATTAGGCAAACGGGGTTGCTGACGGGAGGTGCCACTGGCTGCTGCTTTTACAATGCCATAAGTACATAACTTAATTGAACCAAGAAGAAAGAAAAACAATGGCTGTCAAGAAGAGAGACACCTACATGGCGAAGATTGGTAGTTCTGAGGCGGCGAGGAATATGTATTGGCTCTCGTAGGCGACGGCCGAGAGCTCGATGACCCAGCTGGTGGAAAAGTGTATGGGTTATGAGAGGTATTGGGACTAGCGGTGTAAGACTGGGTAGGAGAAATAACGTTCATGGGAGAATATCTGCGCGCAGCCGTGGATTCTTCACTCGATAGAAACTGTGACGAGCCACGTTGATGACTCGGTTTGGCAGCGTATTTCGCACGGTTATAAGGATCGGCGTCTTCCATGGTGACATCCTGATCTGTGAACTCGCCAGCGAGAGGGGTTGGAGACGAGGTCATGGATACCGTCTTCGACATCGAATTACCAGATGGCGCTTTGGGCACTGTTCCTGGAGTCTGATATGGTTCGTACGTGTATCCCATAGGAGCTTGATTTTGCTGCTGGTGCTGATGCTGCTGGGGTTGTCCTCCATTACCAGCACTTGTAGCCGGGTATTTCTGTGTTTGTGGGGGATGATCCCCAAGGCCATTGTTAAACTGACCTGGACGGCCAGAAGTGGCATCAGCATAGGCCTGCCACTGCGGGTCCATGATGAAATAACTCGCGAAACTGAGCTGCGATTTGGGGAATTTCACAACCCAGAAGCGGTGGACGAGGGAATCAGTGTGGACACTGCTGAGATCGGTCGTTGTGGAGTTTCTGATGGCTGTGCTTTGATGTCAATGACAGTCGAAGCGAATACATCGCAGCACCGCAACAAGTGGGTCAGCGGATGGAGGTAAAAGCAAGCACGTACTGGCAAAGCAAACGATAGAAAGCTGCTTGACGCAACAGCAAGAGAGTGGATGCTAGGTAGAATATACAGCGCAACGGCTCATGTTCGGTTGGCTGTTGGGTTGGGCGTTGGGCTGAACTGATAGTAGAGTCGCAATTGGTTCGCGGTCATCACCCAAGATCCATGCAGAAGGCGAGTAACCCCAACGTTCGAAGGAAAAAATCGATCCTTAGTGGGTCTAAGGAAAGGTGGGGGAGAAGAAGATAACTGAATATCTCGTGGGCAAGGGGCGAGGAGCGAGAAATGGCAAGGATGGTGTGTCGTTTGCAGGAGAGGCGCAGGTGATAGGTGATAGAGAGGGAGGGGAAGCCAGGCAACCCGAGACCGCACCTCAGCAACTCGATGAACAAATTCTCAAGACACAATCGACCACCGGCACAGAGACAGGCAACGGGGGATTGGCTGGGCGAGGGTAGAAGGGATGGGGTTGACGAAGTAAGAGAGTTGTGGTGAGGGATGGTGGGAGGGAAGATGAGGAAGCCAAGCCAAGAGCGGCGGCGAGCGAGAACTGGAAGGATCACCGCCCGCTACTGATTGATGGTATTTACCAACTAGTTACTCAAGAAACGTTATGCAAGCCTTGACGCTGCAGAGTATAAATATCTTTGACAGAATGCAAAAGGAGTGAGATGAACAATCCTCTTATTCCTCTTCCATTATTTCAAATTACTTTGTTATTTAGTTCCATTCATGTGAGGCAGTATACCCAGCGTACAGCACATGCTTCTTACTTCATGCACCACATGCGGATAGCATTATTATCCCAAGGTTACCCAACAATGCTTCTGCTGAAGAGGTGAAGGAAGAGGGGAGTTGACCAAGGCCATCCATCCCGCAATGTGTTTTCCTACTATATCTACATGGTTGCCCAAGACAGCCGAAGTAGGAGGCAAGACTATGGCCTCAAAATTGCGCAGAAGAAAAAGTAAGAGCATGCCCATCTGTGCGAGTTTTAGTTTGAAGGTGAAACCGGCAAGCCAGACAGACTCACCCATTTGCATCCGCATATTTCGGGGTTTAAGTGGGCATTGTTGTTTGCTTTTGAAGGGGGGGAGGGCGAAATGGCCAAGGGACATGTGCATCAACTTCAGGGTTAGATGGTTTTTACGCAGACCGCTTTTAAATTCTCGCTCGGAAAAATGCTCAATGGCCATCGCCTGTGGGCTCATTCCTACTGGTTTGTACGGAAGTAGTTTGTCGTCAGATATTTCTAATCAAGGAGGTAGTTACTATAACATATCAGATCTGCCACCAGGCATGCCAGCCTCCTCTTCCTATCACTCCTTTCAGAAACATGCACAGATGAATTTCCTGATCATAACGGTTGTTGTATATCATATTTTCATACTCTCACTCTTATTGCCCGTGGCAAAATAGGTGAGTCTCCACCATCTGACTGGGATTGGTCCAGCCTCTTTGAGGCTTCTCGGTTGCCCTTTCACGAATCGAATCGCTGTTTGCCACTGTAACCAGAACAGCCAAACCCCCTTGAGATAGTCTTCAATCCATATTCTGCTCTGATGGCAGTTTGGCGGGAGGGACAGCAAGATGCGTGTTCCAGAACTTTGTGACTAACAAAGTTCGAACCATGAAGAGTCTTGGCATAAATCCCGCGCCAAGAATGCGGCTCTTGCCCTGTCGAGTCATCGGCTCTGAACACGGGAAGACCACCGCAGCGTTACCTAGGTATGAAGAGCTGAGGAGTGATTTGTCGATAGGAACCAGACAGATAAGCGGCCGGGGGACCGGGTGCGACTGTTATTCTTCATGGTCTTCGCAGCCTGCTAGGATGTGCTAAGATGTGAAGCGTATGTTAGATGCCTGCTCGAAATTGAACTTTTACCCAAGCTGAGCCAGCGATATCGAGATGAAGAACTGACAACATGTTTGTGGTCTCTTCCATAGTAGTCTACTCACTTTGCCTTCCTTTCCGAAGAAAACAAATCGTAAACGCCTTAGCCGCTCTCATCTAGATATCACGGACGTTATCGAGCAAAAAATTGACTAGATACACGCGGATGGCGCAGAAGCGGTCACACTTAAATCCCCTTCCAAAATCTATATAGATGCCTCTGCACGGTCCAACGAGGCTTGTTCGGTTTTGAGCCTCTTGAGCAAGGAAGCCTATCTCATAATATGGACCAAATCCAGAATGCAGACACGCAAGGCGTGACGCATGCGGTCGAAGACACCCAAGCTAGTGGCCAGGAAGATGAACACGATGTAAAGCCATCCATGCCGGAAACCTCTCAGTCGACTGTGGTACCTGATGCGGAAGAAAGCCGATTGAGAGAGCTCCAGGCTGACGTTCGAAACCAAGATGATTTGGAAAGAGATATCGGCCGACAGGTACGTGCTGTTCCATTGCATTACATATTGTTTAATTTCTATGAGCATATCGGTTCAAATGGGAGAACCATTCTCACCTTTTCATAACCCGAATTAGGCGGACAAGCTTCTCATCGAGCAAGCGGATGAAAGGGACCACAAACGGCTGGAACGTACACTTCTAGAGAAATCGTATGTGAAGCTGTCCCTTCGCCACCCATTACATGCCATACGTCGAACATTGCAGCTGACAATGGCGGTCTTGATTATTACAGGAAATTAGAATCGCAAATCTTGAGATTACACCAACGACTCTCCCAACCGGTAGGTACAGCCGTGCGGGTTCGCACAACTGCAGAGATAGAGAACCTAGAATCACGGATATCATCACTCGATGTCGATGTCGGGCAGATCCAACAACGTATCGATGAGAGGCACCAAGCTCTCGAGGAGGCGGGCCAGGTGTCTGGGTCCGGAAGACTGCCAAATGAGTCTCGAAGAGATTATCTGATACGGACGGGCAAAATCACACCGTTCTCGAAAATGGGAGGAGGGTTTGGTGACTCCAGTACAGCCACACTAAGGGAAGCCTTGATCGATGCGGAGGATGAACGAGAGCAGGAGCTTGCGTTGCAAGAATCTGCGTCTTATCGCGAACCTTCCCATCGCAACCTGCAGCGTCCAGGGTTCGATTACGATGAGTCGAGAGCGGAAAGTGATTCCCCTGATCTCTCCCTCTCGCGTCCGCAGAAGCGTCGGAAAAGAGGATCGCATGCGCAGTTGAGTGCTAAAAGGGGCGACGAGGGTGTGGGCGTATCTCATCCTTCATCAAGACTATCAACCCCGACGTCTGATGCGGAATATGTTGACTCAGGAGTCTTCTTCGGGTCCGGAGAAGAAAGCTTATCGGATGAGTGGGATTTAACCTCTGACACATCGGGAGGGAAATCACGAAAGAGGTTGCTTAAAAGATCCAGAAAGAAGGCCGCAGAGAAGGTCGCAGAGGATTTCGAGGGTGTGGATGACGGTGATGAGATGGTATATCAATCTAGACTGGAAGATTGGGTACATAGGAGGTCAGCAGCACGGAAGCGTACCCAGAATGAGGGTGATACTCAAACTGCGCATGCGGCTGATTCGACGCGTGGGGTCATTGAAGGGGACATTACTCTTGCGGAAGATGAGAAGGAATGGTTCCTGCCTCATCCAAAAGTTCCTGACAAAGTGCTAGATGGTGGCTATCGTATCCCGGGAGATATCTATCCATATTTGTTCGACTATCAGAAAACGGGAGTCCAATGGCTTTGGGAGCTCTACCAACAGAAGGTAGGGGGAATAATCGGTGATGAAATGGGCCTTGGTAAAACAATCCAAGTTATTGCCTTCCTGGCTGGGCTGCACCATAGCAAGAAGTTGACCAAGTCTGTCATTGTTGTCTGCCCCCCAACCGTCATGAAACAGTGGGTAAACGAATTTCATCGATGGTGGGCCCCGTTCCGAGTGTCAATTTTACACAGTTCAGGGAGTGGTATGGTGAATTTACGAAGCGAGAGCTTTGCGGATGCACGTCTGGAATCCCAGCTATGGGAACCAGATCAGCCTCGCAGACTCCCAAAGGAACAAAAGGCGGCGAAACGGATTTTAAAACGGGTCTTGGAGGAAGGACATGTGCTAGTGACCACTTATTCCGGGTTGCAAACCTACCGTTCCCTGCTAATTCCAGTTGATTGGGGCTGCGCGATTCTTGACGAGGGACACAAGATTCGGAATCCAGACACAGCTATTACGATACACTGCAAGGAATTACGCACTGCACATCGCCTCATCCTCTCCGGAACGCCCATGCAGAACAACCTAACTGAGCTTTGGTCGTTGTTTGACTTCGCCTTCCCCATGCGACTGGGCACGCTGGTCAATTTCCGTAACCAGTTCGAATTTCCAATTCGTACGGGGGGATATGCCAACGCGTCGAATCTGCAGGTGCAAACTGCGGCCAAATGCGCAGAAACGCTCAAAGAAGCCATCAGCCCTTATCTACTTCAGCGGTTTAAGATTGACGTCGCTGCCGACCTTCCCAAGAAGAGCGAACAGGTGCTATTCTGTAAATTGACGAAAGTACAAAGATCGGCGTACGAAGCGTTTTTGGGATCTAATGAGATGTCATCGATCCTCCGAGGTCGCCGAGAGGCTCTGTACGGCATTGACATGCTCCGCAAGATTTGCAATCACCCTGATCTCCCTGAGCACAAGGTGTTATCTAAAAAGCCAAGCTATAACTACGGAAGTTCCTCCAAGTCCGGAAAAATGCAGGTCGTCAAGTCGTTATTGGAGCTGTGGAGGGATACAGGTCACAAAACGCTCCTATTCGCTCAACATCGAATCATGCTAGACATTCTTGAACGATTCATAATATCGATGGGTGGGTTCAAATACCAACGGATGGACGGAAACACGGCGATTAAATTTCGGCAAAAAATGGTCGATGAATTTAATAATAATCCAGATATACATGTTTTCCTCCTGACCACCAAAGTTGGTGGTCTCGGGGTGAATTTGACTGGGGCGGATCGGGTGATCATCTATGACCCGGACTGGAACCCTTCGACGGATGTCCAAGCCCGCGAGAGAGCTTGGAGATTGGGCCAAAAACGGGAGGTTACCATATACAGGCTTATGACAGCAGGGACCATTGAAGAGAAAATCTACCATCGCCAAATCTTCAAGCAGTTCTTGACCAATAAGATCCTGAAGGACCCGAAACAGCGTCAGACGTTCCAGATGAGTGATTTGCACGATCTGTTTACCCTTGGGAACGATGGGCGAACGGAGACGGAGACGAGCGAGTTGTTCAAAAACGTGGAGGTCACGTTTCAAGAATCTAAGGGCGCTCAAATCGCAAGCCCCGAAGGTACAACAAACCCAGCCACCGGAGCAAGCGTTACCGGCCAAGACCGTGAAGAACAAGAAAAGATTAGCCGCGTCACAGGCGTGTCTTCTCTGGAACGTTTCCACGAGGCTCCCGAAACTCCAAGTGTTTCCAAAACTGATGGTGCAAGAGCGCCCAACTCAGAAGCGCGATTGATGGAAGGCATATTTGCCCGATCCGGTGTGCACTCCGCGCTCGAGCACGAGCAGATCATCAATGGCAAACGAGTCATAAAGGCAGACCCTAAGATCATCGAGGCCGAGGCTAAAAAAGTAGCAGCTGAGGCCGCCAGGGAGCTTCTCAGGGCAGGGGAACTTGCCAAATCCATCCCGGTTGGCACACCTACCTGGACCGGTCAGTTCGGCGTTGCAGGCAGGCCCGAGGACACGATGCAGCCGCCGCGTGGAACCGTTGCGTCTCCACTCCCATTCGGGCGCGGCAGCGCCATACGCAGAGCCACTGGCGGCCCGTCGTCTGCTAGCCTCCTCGCCAATCTCACGAATCGCACCGTCGGAGATGGTGGGAGCGGCTGGAGCAACAGCAGCCATGCATCAGGCACCAACAGCCCTCGTTCTGGTAGTACCCCAGGAGGCGCAATCGACGGCGGCAGCCATCTTGGAAGCAGTAGCAGTATCAGTGGCAGCAGCAGCAGCAGCAGACCGCGCGGCAAGGACTTTCTGAAGATGATCCGCGATTATATCATGGCGCATGGAGGGTCGGTGCGCACGCAGAATCTCATCGATCATTTTAATCGGTTCTGCGACACGCCGCGCGCAACGATGGAATTCAAGGAGATGCTACGGACCATTGCTATTTTGGAGAAGACCGGGGGGAGGGCGAGGGGGAAGTGGGTTCTTCGACCGGAGTATGCGGGAGAGGGGGGGTGAATGATCCTACGGGATTTTTTTGTAAATAATAATATCCGACTACAACATATATACCATGAACTCTAGTTGCGGGAAGCCATTTACCATTTAATCTCCTTGTCTGACATGGGAGGAGAGGGTGTAACGATAATCAGATCGTCTAGAACTTGATTTAGAAGCCAAAAAATACAGTTAGTTAACTAACTACTTCCAGGTTGTTTATATGATAAGCACCTTAATTGTGAATGTTTACATAGTACAGAGTACAGAGTACAGCAACGCGCAAGCGATCGGAACAACGAACGAAACACGCGAGGACAGCGGCGACAATGATAGAAGCTGACATGCAAGCCTCCCCCATGCACTCTCCGGCGCACCTCCATTGCAGTGCCAGCAGCAGCTCGCGATGGATGCCCAAAATGCGCCTTTGACTGAAGCCAACAAAGATCCCAGCCAGGGTCTTGACTCACCCGCCTCATCACGTGATTCCCGCCTTGTCACCCGTGGACCCGTGGACACCACCCATGTCTTGTTCTTGTGAGCTCCAATGCTCCTGGAGGCCTGCTGTGTCCAGCTCTGTTTATTTGTTTGATTGGTGTTTTGTTTTGGTTTCTGGAAGTAAGAGGAGGTATTCGAGCTTGCTTTTCCTTTGGCTTTTTCTTTTCCATTTTCTTACGGTGTATCCTGTATCCATTCCCAAGCCCCCAGCTCCAAAAATATCCCTTAACTAAACCAGTTAAAGCTAGTTAAACCCAACCAGGGCTGGCTGGAACCCGTGCAATGCTTACATAAGGCCCCCCCCCTCGATCTCGATCCGGCCTTGTTTCTCCCGCGTTAAGACAACGACACTCCTTCCCTTCCATCCCTGCTCCACGCCTTACAGTCTTCCCTCTCTCCTCCATTCCCGCCATTCTCCCGTCCTCTCGCTATCCAGCATCGTCGTCTCTCGCTAACCGTCGATTCGAGTTCTGCGCTTCTGGCCGTTTGGATTATGAACAGCGTCTCCCTCTCGCCTTTGTTCCTCTATCTTTAAACGCTGCACTGTTGGGCCACTCCATTCGCTTTTTTCTTTTCTTTTTTTTTTTTTTTCTTACTCTTTTTTCTTTTCTTACTCTTTTTTGGAGCGAGAGTGGATCCATCTCTTCTTCCCTTCTTCCCGGTTGGAGCCTTTGAGAATATTATATTTTTAATACACTTCTCATGCCCGTTGGCGCCTGGATTTTTTTGACCTCAACAACAACAACAAAAGCATCCACACTCGCTTCGAGCTGCCAACACAAATCGTCTCGTTCGCTTATCCTCCTCCTCCTCCTCCTCCTCCCGCTGATTCGAAACGCCCGTTTTCCTCTCTAAGAATTGAATGAAAGAAGAGAAGGGAGAATAAAAACAAGGCACGTACCGGGAAGTTTACCGCTGCCACTGGATCCTGACGACTCATCGATTTACTCTGCTTCGGATAACGAACGTCCTCACGCTATTGTTTCTAGAAGAAATCTTTTTCACACCTCTTCTTTTTTCTCTTCTTCTTCTTCTTCTTCTTGGTTTTGGTTTATTGTTTGGGATATTAGGTTGCTGGACGGGACGATAACATCCTTGTTTTTTCTTTGTTTCTTTTCTTTTTTTTTTTTTCCCTTTCCTTCGGTCGGGTCTGCATTTGTTGAGTTGGATTTCGGTGTTCTAGAAAAGCTCCAAGCGCTCGAGTCAATATGCGGACCGTCAGCCACATCTTCGTTCTTTGTTCGTTAATTCTGCTGGTGTCGTGTGTGGGAGCCTCGCAGGGGGATGGTAGACACGGTGTAGCACAGCCAATTGGCTTAGCACGGCGGCAAGATAATGGTGAGTCTTATTCTATTTTATCATTTTTACGTTTATGTTTATTTATTTTTTTTTGGAAAGGGAAATTTTTCACTTTCTGGTCTATATATACTCTTTCTAACTAATACGTCTCAGAGGGCACGACGGATAAGCCTCAGAAAACGGGGGACTCCACTATCACAGACGCTCCGACAGGGACTGGGGACTCAACAGCAACTGGTGGAAATACCAACGAGAACACCGGTAAAACCACTGGCGCAAAGGAAACGGGTACCAAGGGTACCAAAACATCAAAACCCAAGTCCACGAAAGTCCCCGTTGACGCCCCCGCCGGTGGCGTTAAAATGGTCCAACCAGCCATAACCGATCCGGCGACATATATCAAGATCGGGTCCACAGCAACATTCAAGTGGAATTACACGTCGCTGATCATCACCCCGTCCGCTGTCGAAGTGGTTGCATCCTGTAGCAAAAACTCCCATGCATATACCATCTCCGGCAATATGAGCGTCCAAGAAACCGCACAAGTCGTGTGGGACACCGGTCGCTATCGGACAAGCGATGTGCCGTTACTCACCGAAGATTACACGCTTATGGTCTATGACAGTTCTAAGGACCCCTCTGATATCCCTCAGCCTGGCCATTTGGGTGCCCAAAGCCCGTTGATCTTCGGGATGTATTATCCTCAGCCCTACACTCCACGCAATGGTATGTGTGAATCTCATTTTGCTTCCGCGTCATGGAAGAAGCCCTTTTAACCAACCCTACCTCCCCCCCCCTTCCTCCCTTTCAACTCGTTTTTTTTTTTTTTTTTTTTTTGTTCCAGTAAGCAGTTTTACCAATTTCTAACAAACTCTGTTTTTTACCCCTGGCAGATTTCGTCTGTGCCGGCTGCAACACTGCCGTCTCAGACATGGAACGGCAAGCTCTCAAATTTATCGTCGGCATGGCGACCGTCACGGTTCTCTCGTTCACATGGTTCGTTACGGGCGCTGGTACTTTGTAAACGAAAGAAAGAAAGAAAGAATCAAAGAGGCACAAAATGCGAAAGAAGAAAGAAGCGCTCCCGATCCCGATTCTTTTTTCTCCCCTCATACCCATACCCCTTCCTCCTTAACTCTTCTACTCCCCATTTCCGGACCTCATAGCCCCTTTCTTTTTTTTTTTTTTTTTTTTTTTTTTTTTCTTGCACCAAGCAACTCAATTTTAATAAGTAAATCCTTTATTCCCCCCTCTTCTGGCATATAGGTACTTCTACTGTGGGATGGTTAATCTTCTCATTGTGTGGTCGCTAGCTAACTATATAGGGGTAATCACGTGTGGTGGAGTGGCATCCTGGGCAACCGGTGCCCAACATCTACCCCGGTATCTCATCATCTAGCGATGTCTCCATTTTCCATGTATTCGTGATCCATCATGCTGCTGTTGGTCTTTTTTTGGGAACTGTGTTAATTTTTTTTTTTTGTTTTCGTTTCTTCGTTTCTTCGTTTTCGTTTCCATCATGATGATCCGATTTGTTCCTTCCTGTATTACAATTAAAGCAATAATTCCCTTTCCATTATTTAAAGACTGTACTTGTTTTTTTTTTTTTTTTTTTTTTTTTTCAAACTGCTCTCCTCCCCGTTTCATTTTCAAGGCGAGAAGAGAGAACAAGAAATATATATATATATATATATATACGCAGTGCATTCTACCGTACATACTTTTAATAAAAAAAAAAAATTAATTCGCATGTAGATTTTGTTCAGGTCTGTCTTTGTTGATATGGCCGGCCATGTATTACATACATACATACATACATCCATATATATATATATATAGCCTTTGTTCTAATTCCCTGGTGCCTGGCGCCATAACGAAGGGAAGCAGGATCTCTGATATTTATATATATATATATATATATCGATATGCCAATACCTATACCAACCATTTTAATGTAACTATATCCCCCAACCCCGAGTCATGTTTCCGTGTGCGTGTGGACGTAAGTAATATCATGTTTCACCTTTACAAATTATTATAAATGGTGGCGCAGGGGGAAGGGGCCCGCGCCGTGGTGGAACGGTGTCTATTTTTACCGATCTCGCTCCCCAATCTCTCCGCATCATAACTAAACCTAAACTAACTAGTTAACTAACTAACGAACCGACGACGGCTGGAGAATTCCCACTTGCTGGAAAAGGGACATCGGAGTCGGTTCACTGGGGGGAAAAGGGGAGGAGGAGGAGGAGGAGGAGGAGGAGGGAAATATATACATATATATAAATATAGCTGGCTGGGTGATGATTTGCGGGTTGAGGGCTGAGGGATTGAGGGTCATCATCTCAAAGACAACCCGGGTGGTATGCATTCCAAGTGAACATGGCTTCTTTTTTTGCTTTATGATGATCAGTTGACGTTGACGTTGACGTTGACGTTGACTGGATTTGAGTGGGTTTTCGGACGGTTGGCAGCTGGGCGCAGCCGTCGGTTAGCCTGTGGCAGTTTAGGCACCTGGTCTTTTTAACGTCCGCGTAGGAACACAGCATATCCTGCATGGCGAAATGGAGCCCGAAGGGGGGGGGGTTCCCCGGCGTTGGATGTTCGTTAGCGCGGTGTGGGGGAGATTTGAGAAGATGGAAGATATAATAATTGAAGTGGGGCTAGGGAGGGGCGGGATGTGGTTTTTTTTTTT
Source organism: Histoplasma ohiense (assembly GCA_017607445.1). NCBI lineage: Eukaryota > Fungi > Ascomycota > Eurotiomycetes > Onygenales > Ajellomycetaceae > Histoplasma > Histoplasma ohiense. The sequence continues at coordinate 7,319,410 of JAEVHH010000001.1, forward strand.
GGGTGAAGCGATTTCATTCATAACACGGATACTCGTATATGGAATATGTATATATGTATGGTAGGAAAACCACTTACCAGGAGATAGGGCAGGTCCCATTTCCAGTCTCTGGACCCGATGCATTCCAGGATTTCCGCCTCCATCTTGGACGTGTTCCCTCGCGGCACTGTCGTCACCTGCCATTCCCGCGGACCTTGGTTGTCATAGGACGACGGGCCCTGGAGGACATAGAACTGCAACGAAAGCTTCGGGATCGCAACGGCGAAGCGGCCGCCGCTGTCGGCCGGTCGCGGGACATGGATGGCTATCGGAAGATCCTGCTTCCTGTACTTCTCAACGACATCCCTCCAGCCACCTCCATCTCCTAACACCACCACTCTACTCTTTTCCTCCTCCTCTTCCAGCCGACTTCTCTGCTCCTTCTCCGTCCGCTCTTCCCTACTGAGCGCTCTCGAGATGCTATCGTAGTCCCGTTCCCACACGCCCGTCGTGGGCGGGTACTCGCCGCCGCTCTCGTTTAACTTGTGATCTACCCGAGTCCAGATCGCGGCCATCTCCGGGCTGCGCCATTCAGACTGGAAGTTTTCCACTTCGGCCACTCCGGTGCGAGCTGCTTGCGCGAGCTGGTCGAACATCTCTTGCGGGGAACTCGGGATTGGCATACGCGCTTCGGGATTGACAATGGGAATCAGCGGCGCAAGCAGGCGGTTTGGAACGAGGTTTCGGAGACGATGGATCTGATTGGAGTATTAGCATGACTAGGGGTTTTTTTTTTCCTTCTTTGTACCTCTCAAGTGTATTCTAATTTACATCCAGGGAGCGCGGCGGAAAATTCCAATATGGCTATTTAGCGCCGAAGGAAGGATGTTGATGCTGACGATACCTGGGGGTTTTGGGAAATTGTTTTCACGTCACGGACCTTTGCTTCCATCTGCTGCAGCATTGACAAAGCGGTTACCAGTCTCTGCTCTGAATCCCAATCCTCACCTGCTGCGAATATCGCCGCCGCCTTTCCTTCCTGACCGATGGAGCTGTTGTCAGCGCCTATGGTAGCAGCTCCGGTGGGAGCTGGTGCTGATGAGGAGCTGGGAGGAGCGGCATTGCCACTGAAACCCATATGTGCGGCCATATCCTTCGGGTTGGAATCTAAAACGACATCGTGAAGACGGTGTAGAGGGTGTATATAGAGATATATATATATATATATATATATGCTCGGGAAACTCCAGTGAAGGCGGCACCTCCTAGGTACTGGCTAGCGTTAGGTAGCTACTAGTCATGAAGCAAGAGGGTATATATTGTATTGTATATTGTAGCCAATAGATTTTGGATCCTCAGACGCCACTGGTAAATATGATGGTGGTTTGAAACTGCAACCGATAGATAGATAGACAGATAGATATCAGCTTGGACATTCAAGGCGCTGCAACACTAACCTGTTTCGGAGCAACTTGCACGTGATATCATGCTTCCATTCGTTCTAGTCCTATTTAGACCTAGTGTGAGCTTGGCGGAAGGCGCTCAACATACGGAGTAGACATTCCGCATTTAGAGCGCGGAAAATCAGAAGGATCCACTCCAAATACATACATAGTAGTACATAAGTAGCTAGGTAGGCCAACCCCCCCCCCCACACATCTGCGGACCAAGATTCTAGAAGTACGCAAGCGTTACAGCCCTAGCCCTTCCTTGCATGTCCCAAAAAAATGAGAACGAAAAAAAAAAAAATAAAAATAAAAAACCATCCCCCAATGGTGATGCCTGCCTATAACATGATTTTATGGCTCAGGGGAAGAGAGAGAGACTCTCCCGGTCCCCGTCCGACGCTGATGTTGAAGTAAGGAGAGGAAGCACGGGTTTAGACGGGGATCTTCGTCTGAGGAGGTTCGTCTCTCCTTCCTGTAAATATCGGGAATGGCCGAGAGGCGCGGAGAGTGGTTCTGGCGAATGCGGGGGTGGCACCGGAGACTATCCGTATCCAACCGTAGGTGATTTGTGCAGGCTTTTGCCATGTGGATATCATTGTTGTTGTTGATGATGTCGTTGTTATTGACTAAGGAGGGGTCCTATTTGTGTTAAAAAAGAAAAAGATAAAAAAAAAAATTTTTTTCGTTACGTTAGAATGCAAGTCATCAGAATGTGCAGGTAAGTCATAAGAAGAGGCAAGAGGGAAGAAGCCCAGAAGGACGGAGCGAAAAGACCACCCACGCACATACACAAAAACCGGGATCGTCATTGCATGTCAAAAACATGCATACAATACCAAAAAAAAAAAAAAAAAAAAAAAAAAAAAAAAAAAAAAAAAATAGAAAAGGAAAAGGCCTCCCCTTGTTCCGTAGTATCCGTGAACGGTTTTTATAGTCTATTCCGATATTCATGACACATGAGAACTCGAAGAAAAAAAACCGATCCCGAAACGCGAAGAAAAAGCGCGAATCAAAACCTCCCATCCCGCCCGCCGCCCGAGTGGAGGTCACAACCGTGTTTAACTATTCCTGCCCACCCTATCCATTAGTGCCGCTCGTCAACGTCGGACGTATATTCTGTAGTCGTGGCGTTGGTAATTGGGATGAGGGGTGGCTTCTTGGGTGATGGTGCCGCATCCTCAGAACCGCGCTGGCGCCTCCTATCACGAGCTTCACTGTTGTAATCGTTATCGTCACCAGGACTGTCTCCTTCGTCTTCGTCGCCTTCGTCGTCAGTGATCGCCGGGCTCTCGATACGTTGATTCTTCAAGGCGGAAGAGAAGTTAGGGGCAGCGGACTCCGAATTGGAAATGCTCAAACTGCGTGTGCCCTCGCTCGTGTCATCTTTGTCGTCCGTGCTTCTGGTAGATGCGGTGTCTCTGGAAAATGATAGCCGTGGGTCGCGGCTTGTATTGGGGATTGCGAGACTTTCCCCCATATCCTGTTCCCCGATAGCTTGAGCCACCGCGGCTTCCTCTTCTGGTTGCTTCGTGGCGATGCTATCAGAGTTACGTACCTTGTCGAACACTCGGCCGCTCTTCATGTCGTTCAATCGAAGAATGTGGTTGTATCGGTGCCGCGTCGGATTGCCAAGACGTTTCTGTTTCTTCTTTTCGCGCTTTGTGGAGGAGCGGACGACAATGACCGGGATGGGCGACTGTTGAAGACAATATTTCGACACTGAGCCCGGAAGAAGGCCTTGCATCCCACCCAGGCTGCGTCCCCGCGTTCCGACAATAAGCGCCGAAGGCTCGTAAATTTGGATCTTAAAATATAGTATGGGGTTAGAAAATGGAAAATAGACGTAGAAGAATATAAACCGACCACGCACCATTCGTTGGATTATTTCTTGCACTTTTCCCACGGCGAACTCCAGCACCAAGCTAATCGTTTTTTCATCATGGGAATTCTTCGCAATAACTTGATCCAAGAGCTTTTGGGCCTCTTGCCGGTATCTCCTTTCTTCCATGCTTGCATCACTCGCGATCTTCGAATCCTTCTCGACGACTCTTAGACAGACAATTTCATCGCCATCGTCAACGAGTTCGTCGATAAGCCATTCAAGTGCAAAATCAGAATAATCATTCTGATCAGTACCACAGAGGAAAGTTCGGCTCCGCCGTGTGGGGTGGTAATCTCTGTGTTTGTAATTGAGTGTTAATGAGAAATCAGTGGCGTCACGGTTATCAAAGGTGTCGAATGAGACCCCGCGATTATACGCACTGACATCGTGAGAAGTTAGCGTAGTGTAAGGGTGATATTCGTCATGCCTATCAGAGTGGGGTGGATTCATATTGCAAGAATTATCATAGGTGATTTGTAAATGATGAATGGGGAGTTGTATTGGTGACACGCTACAGCCGCTTCTGGGCTTTATGAACTCGCAATCGGCATTGAGAGCCAGAAGGCGCAGTCACATCCTTGAGTTGCAGGGTGGGGGCACGCTCGGCGCAAGCGAATTAAGATGCGAGGGGGGCAAAAGTGTAAACACCCTGGGGGAATAAGCAAGAAAGGAACCGGCTCCAGCCACATCCTACAAGCCACATCGAGCAATTGAAGAGTTGGTAACGTCATTCAAAGGCGGTGCGAGGAAGAACTAAGCCGAATTTTTTTGAAGTGGATGACGAACAGACAACCGAAGTTACGAAAAAAGATGAAAAACGAACCTTGGTGGAGGGGGGGATGGCATTCTGCCGATACGGCTGGTTAAAGTTCCCCTTGTGGCACCAATTCGCTTTTTTGATAATTCAGCTGCAGCTGCCTCCATGTTGAACTGAATCGATTGCCGCCGTGGTGGAACGTCAGTCGGCATGGCGGTCGAGCCGCCCAAGGTGAAGACACTCGTATCATCTCTGTGCGATGAGGATGTCTCGTCAGATCCCAAAGCGGACGAACTGGTGTCAGGCCAAGTGTTTGTAGAAGTCGACTCGGACATTTGAATTTGAGAATCAAACACCGAGGTACCGTTTTTTTTTTTTTAATGACCTTCAGGAGGATCGATATAACGGTGCAAAATCGTAAATCGGGGGTGTCTAGTGATGGTATAGCTGGATAGGAAGGAAAAATAGACGGCCAAAAATCAATACCAAACCCCACACGCAGACGCAAACGTAAACGTATTCGAAGGGTTTTTCTGTTGGCTTCTTTTCCGATCTGGGATATCCACCAACTGAGTTTTGCTTAGATTTAGGTTGTACGCAAAGAAAATTTCCGGCGGTCAAGAGTTGATGAGAAAAAGCCAACAACACGGGACAGAAATGTCTAAGAGACGATGTCAGCTCAACAGGGGGCGCGGGGTTAAAAGAGCACAGAGCTAGCGGCAGGCGTATGCTCAGGCGCAATCTAGACAAATCCTCACCACCAGCAAGGCCACTTGCGTAAACGCATCCTAGGAAGAGAGAGGGGTAAGGAAGGAGCGAAGAGGAAGAATGAATGTATATATACACACCGCTTACAGGATAAGTTTCCCGCGCCTGGGTGTGGTAGGTATGGCTATTAGTTGGCGATAGCCTTTGGGTACGAGAATTGTTAAAATAGTGACGAGGTGAGGATATGAAGATCAAGCAGTAGAGGGACAGCTGGGTGTCAGGCACCGTGGAGCTCCTTTAAGACTTGGAGAAGGATGATTGAGGCACAGGCTGTCATTGTCCAGAGTGGTGGTCGGGGGAAGGGTGATGTATCTAATTCACTGGGTAGAAGGCCGGTTGTGTTGTGCTCAGGGCTTCATTCATAAAACAGGTCGGTCAAGAAGGCGAAGAGGAGACGTGAGAGGTGAGAGGAGAAACGTGGGGGAGGACAGGAGGGGTAGCTCCGTAAAATTGGGGAGGAAGAAGAAGGAATAGAAGAGAGGGGATGGAAACCGATGCGTATCAGGGTTCTTGAGGGAGAGTGGAGGGAATGGGGAATTAGCACGAGAGTATCATAACTCTCCACCTAGCCACTGCTGAGATGGAATGATGGAGATGGATGATGGCAAAGGAAGAAGAGGGAAGACGGAGGATGAGGATGAGGATGAGGATGAAGATGAAGATGAAGATGAAGATGAAGATGAAGATGCGTCGGGTGGGATGTTTGAGGCTGAACAGCACCCCAAGCCGCCAAGCGCGCAGCCCACCCCCAGGCCCACCGCCGCCAAGCCCCGGCGCTTCTTTGGGCAATAGCCAGCCCTCCCTCCCGCCTTTAGTCAGCCGCCCCGGCCAAGCTCCTCCGCTGCCTGGCGGGGATAGGGATATATCATCCTTCTCCTGTATAGTCCACCACGGGGACCGACCCGCGAGAGGACCGGAGCGCGAGGGATGGTATGTATACTAGTATGTACGGAGCTATGCTTCGCGGGACCAACATCTACTCCTATCTGAAGTTACACAGTTCTACCAGTAACCCGTTCGTAGTATTTCCCAAGCTCGCCTGCTCCCTTCTTCAATCTGGCCCGCCAATCCCGCTGTCCACTGCCCCAGGGGTGACAGGATTGAAATACAGCAACTGTGGCATTCCCTATCGCCTACTTAACCTTGGAAGCAGCGCTGCGCCCGCTACAAGTAGTGCGGGCTATGTTGTAATGAGTATGCTAACTATCAATTAACAGACGAAGCACAGATAGTTACAATGAACCCAACCCTCCCCCTCCATCATCATCAATTAAAAAAATAAAAACCCATAAAAAACATAAAAAAAACCAAACAAACAAACAAAGAAAGAAATAAATAAAACTCCATCCTCAGGCCCAGAACACAACGCCCAATGCTACACCGCCTCCCCGCACCCCGTCGGCGAGTGAGAAGCGAGCAAGAGCGGGACATCTCCTCCGTCCCAAAAGATCAGGACTAGGTAGGCACCTTTTTCATCCAGCAGGTTTTTTCTTTCTTTCTTTCTTTCTTTTTTTTTTTTTTTTGCAGGGGTGGTGTTTTAAGCTTTTTCCTTTAGTTAACTATCTTTTTTTCTTTTTCCTTTTCTTTCTTTATATTTTTTTCCTTTTTCAGCCCCATTCCGTCTGCTTCATGCTTCGTAACTTGGTTGAGTGATGTGAGCGAATTACATAGGAAAAGGAAAAACTTCCGCCCCGCGAAGAGAAGAAGAGGGGTTAACTAATAGCTAGCCAATGAAGGAGCTATAGAATTTTTTTTTTATACAAAAATTACTTACAAGAGAACTTGAAAATGCAGAGAGCCTGGTTTGTTTCGGGACCAGGAGCAATTTAATCAATCAATTAATCTCTGAGTATCAATCTATAATGAGTTTCGTAGATTTGATTTGATATGTGTTGCTACCAGTAGATAGCTACATCACGTAGATATATATTATATATAAATATCGATCGACATTTCCTCACACACACACACACACACGAGTACATATATATAGAGTGAGAGAGAGAGATGAGATGAGATGAACAGAATAACCAAGATATCAAAAAGGCCAGAGACCAACAAATGAACCAGCCCAACGCTCTCAACCAATCCGATTCCAATTCCAATTCCAGTTCCAACAATCAAGGAGAAAATGAACAATCAAAAAACCACGCCCCGCTTCTCTCGCCGCCTCCTTTCGACCATCGACCGGATTAATACGGTGGGATGGAGAGCGCGGCGAGGCGAATAGGGGTCACCCAATACAGAAAAATCAAGGACAGAGAAGGATGTGATGGGAATGTGGAATGTGGAATTGGAATTATGGGAGATGCGTTGGGGGAAAGGTTATGTGAGTGTGTGTGAGTGTGTGAAAGGATGTATCTGTAGTTGCAGCGAAGCGAAATGGAAGAGGAGAGATGTTTGTTTTTTGTTCAAGCGAAGGGGAGGGATGAAAGATGGATGATGGTTGTGGTTGAAATGACATAGGCCGAAAACGCCGCCCGGGGAAAGACCGTTAAACTTTTCAGTAGGAAAAGAACAAAAAACCCCGCCCACGTCGTCCCATTTCGTCGTTGCTTGATGTAGCTATAAGAAAAAGATGTGAAAATAACATAACGCTGTTGTGCAAACATGCTTGTGTGGTGTTAATGCTCCAGAAAATCAAAAGACGTCGCTTGGAATCAGAGGAAAGCCATTAGTCGTAAAATGATAATATTCTCAAAAAGGGCATGTCGAAGATGTTAAAATTTTAATTTTAATTTTTTTTTTTTTCTTTTTTAAATTTTCCCTTTAGAAAGCTTCAATCAGCGGCCCTCGCTCTTGTTGATGGGAAAGGAAAAAATCATCCGAAAACAGTGGCGCTGCCGCTTGATCTGATGCTGGCGACGATAATAGAGGGGGGAATGACGACGGCGTCGATTGTTGCTTCGACGAGTACAGCTCGGTTGTGGCCATGACCTCCTTCTCGTTGAAACTGTCAAGCACCGGATGTGGAGGCGTGCGAGGAACCGATTCGTCATCTTCTGACGACGAGTCGTCCGAGTCATCGAGAAGGTCGGGCGGTTGTTGAGAGCGAGAGCTTGTTCGTGTGAGGGCGAGTTCATCATAGTCTTCTTCATCGTCGTCCACTATTGCATCGTCTTCTTCGTCTTCGAATCGTACGAATTCGTGGGATGTGATTGTAGGAGTCGAAGGTCGTTGCTGCCGCTGCTGCTGAGGGGCTCGGGAGAGCCATGAGGAGAAGAAGTCTTCATCTTCACCGTAGTCATCTGAGTCGTCACTATCTGTATCTGAGCCGGAGGATAGGTCTTCCGGATCCCAGTCGTCCTCGGGCTCCTCCACAATCGTATCAGCCCATTCGATATGTTTGCTGCGTGATTGTGATTGTTGTTGTCGCTGCTGCTCCCCCGACAGCTTTCCATTGGCTACCAGAACAGTCTGATTAAACGACTTTTCCTGTTCCTTTTCCGCATCTGCGAGCTCGAGCATGAGAGAGTCGAGCATATTAGCATGGCCAACGAGGACTCGGAGGTCGTGCTCTGGCCGAGAAGCTTCTCGGGATAGCTTCGCTCTGGCGGTATGAGCGAGGCAGTAAGTCTGGGTGAGACTCATTTTTCGTTGTTTCTTCGCGGGAGGAGGGTATATTGTGGGAGGAGAGAAGGGCGGGGAGACAGATGAAAGAGTGGACATGGTGAATTGCTTTCACTCGTTGTCGATGTTGTGTGTGTGTGTGTGTGTTTTTCTGTGTATCCAGTGTCCTTTTCAAGGATTGGTGGCGGTGACTCAGAGGTAGAGGTGCCTGCAAAAGTCTGCCGGAGTCTGGGTCTGGCCACGTTCAGAGCCGATTTGTCCAATCAGAGCCAAGGCGGTGAGCTGGCACTTGGTGGTGTCGATAGTGTGTCCTCTGTCTGTGCGTGTGGGTGATTGGTATTATGATGATGAAAATGATGATGATGATGAGGATGAGGGTAATTATATAATTACGGAGTTGTCTGTTGTCTGCAGTTCGTTGTTTGACTTGTGGTGGTTCTCGCTGGGAGGTTATGTAGCTGGGGGAAGAAAGGTGGATGAATAATAGCTGAGACCCAGGCAGCGAGGAAAACACACAAAACACGAATTGATTACCGTTATCGTGCCTTGGTATTACGAAGCAGGATTCTTGGGTTTTCTTGGAAACAAGGGCAGTCGGCCTATCTTTATGCTGGATGGCGGACTGAGGCTGGACCCTTCGTTGCGTTGCTGAGAAAGGCTGAGTCCTGGAGGGCGAGAAGTTTATTAATCCAACAAGGTTGGCCCGGAGGAGACCCACGGCCTTCCCTCCTGCTTAAACACCGAGCGCCGGAGTTGGTCCATGGCGGGTCCTGGGCTGCCTGGACTACGGGATTTTTCTTCTTCTCCCTCCTTCGGCGGGTTTCCGGGCAACACGTGTTATGCCCGAAGATGCCCTTGTTCGTTTTGAAGATGCTGAACAATGATCGGGGGGTTTTTTGTTTTATCTGTCTGCCTGGGTTTCAAAGCTGCAGGGCAACCAGGCTCCGATATTCGAACCCTCCCCACCCCCCTTCACCGGTGTGCATCATCAACTGTCCGCGTCATGTTCACCACGGGTACGAGTGCTATTCTCGGTGCTGTGCTGGGAAACGGAGGATGACCTCCAGATCCTCCGCCGAAGTGCTCCGGAGGGCAGCCACCAGCGATTCGCAACAACTCCTGTCACAAGGATCTGGATAATATCCGCAGGTGTCGCTGTGTCGGCGCTTGGATCCCCCCGTGTGCGCAGGAACTATTTTCTGCGGGGGTTGCCTGACAGGGCAGTTGGTCATGTTTGATACTCGCCTTGTATCGACTCGCATCGCTTCCTGCCCGGCTTCCGTTCACCGCCACGGTCGGTTTCTCCAACAGTCCGCGGCCCAACCACGGATCTCGATCTCAGCTTCTGCCCGTCAATGGTGCTGGATTGGCCTGGCAACGAATGAGTAATCGGCGGGCTGCTTCCTGTCCGGGTATTTGCTGTATTTGGTGTGCCTATTATTACCTCGTCTTACGCCCTACGGCGTATTGCTTGTAACTAACTCACACTTCCGTTCCTTTAACTCGCTCTGATTCCATAGTTAGTTAGTTCACTAGTTAGTTAACCTGTGCTTAACGTTATTATTATTCAGCAGAGCCATTTATGATAGTTTGTCAACTAACTCTTTATGATGCCATAGACTACGCTGCATAAGTGCACAACTAACTGCTAAGACTTAGGACCGGACCCTCGTTGTGCTGTGCCTTGGCCCGCTCACGCTCACTATTATCAATCATAACGAGTCATCACGTCAATTTCAATCATGATGAAACATCTTGTCAAGTGGATGGACATCGAACGTGGTCGCCGAAATCTCTAGTGGAATTTCACAAGTGAATAACCAATCCCTACTTGTCGCAAAACAAACCAATACAATCACACAAAAATGAACAAAAAGAACCAAGGACCATCTCAGTGTTCCTGGCAAGCCCTGGCGAAGAGCGTGAAGACAAAAAACCTAGAATTGAATGGGAAACTTTAGGCACCAAAGTCCTTTTGCAATAAACAGGTTCAGGCGGCAGAAGCAAGGTTAACCCAAGCCCCAGCAGAGGGGACTTTTGAACTCTCCATTCTTCTCTCCTCCTTTCCCCTCACTCGCTCGCTTTGTCTCCCGTTCAAACTTCGTAATTTGGTCTGCGTCACCTTCGTCTGCTCGTTCTCACTCGCAGCGAAATCTCCCCTTCTTTCTTTTCAAACCATGCAACCACCAACAGGATGGATGCTCTCCTGTATCACCTCTGGTTCGCAATATGTCAAGAACTCGATGAACAAAGCCATCCCCCGCCTTAACCTTGGGTGCTTGAAACTTTTTTTTCCCCCCACCCCCGGTGCCTTGGCAAGCGTGTTCGGGTACAGGATCAAATCGGCTTAGCGCCAAGACGAGAGACCAAAAAAAAAATAAAAGAGTACAGATAGGTCAAAGCAATTTGAAACAAACTCCGCCCTCTTCTCTCTCCCGGGTTTGGGTTTGGGTTCGTTGATTCCTCATTGCTCAACCCCGCCTCCCAGGGTTCTCCTCCTGTCCGATAACAAGATCAACAACAGCAACAACAAGTTAACAACAACGACAGAGCCCACAACTGCAGCCCGCTCAAAGAGCAACTGTTTGGACTGCAAAGGGGAAGAGGAAAGAAGAAAGAGGAAGAAGCAGAGGGAGGTTTCGCGGATCCAGTCAGGGTCTGGGTCTGTGGCTCTCGTATTCGCGCGTGCGCTTAAATCCCTATGATTCCATACTTTTGGGGGCTCCCTCCTCCTTTCGTCGAAGGCGAATATATATATCTACTTGCACTCAGCGTATATTCCTCCAATCAGACAAGAAAAGAACATTTTCCCTTCTAGGACATAACCCACCCCACTCAAATCGTCATTTATTCTGTCAAGCAAGACCCCATCTTGGGTTGTTAGTATTTCCCCTGACTTAAAACTCGTTCTCCATAGAATCCCCCAGTTCCTTCACTTCTCTTTTCCTCTGCTCTGTACAGAATAGATATGTCATCGACACTAGTTATATTTTCGCAATGAGCTGAGGGGACACCATCCTTCTAAATTGGTAAAGCTCCAGGGCTCAAACTACTTTCCTTTTCCTTTTCTTTTTTATAATCTAGTTATTGTGTTCCACACAGTCATATATATGTACTCCGTACTGAACCAAATAGCCATCCCCTTGGAGTAAAATAGTCTAACTTACTATCCAAGCGTTGAAGGCATCTTACCTAATTAGCCGCTCTGCCATTTAGTTAACTAGTTACCTATTTGGTCAAGAACATCATCAACTGTGTCAATCCACAGCGTTGTCCTGTGAGCGCCTGGCATCACCAGGTGAAAGGCTTGAATTGAATTTGAAGTCTCTGAACCTTGTCTGATCGACCTATTTATTTACTCACAACAAGCCCTCCCAGAGGACCTCAGAGAGCCGACGTTCATTCCGTTCAATTCAACCCCTGGGAAACGGCCATTGAAGAAGCCCCTTGCGCACAACAATCCTTCCGACATCTTACTTACATGACGTCGATAACTAGTTAACTAGTTATGCATCCAGGTTAATAATAATATAGAAGCCGGCAATCAGCGATACAGCGTAGTAGTTATGACTGTCTCTCTTAGGGCAAAAAGGGTGAGCTTAACTCTCGTCGGAGACCGGGACAACTCCTCGGTCCTCGGCATCAAATTTATTTTTTATTTTTTATTTTTTATTTTATTTTTTATTTTTTAATTTTTTTTTAATTTTTTAATTCTTTCTTTTGTTACAACGCAGAATATAAAGTCCTTAACGATGTGAGAGAATTCAGCCATGAGTTCAATTCATCCTCGGTTGTTTCCATGCACAGGGCAGGGCCCCCGGAAGACGGCTGAGGACGGCTGAATACGGCTGAATACTGATGTGTATTTTCGATGGTAGCGAGTAACTTATATGTCTCGTACCCTGTATTTTTTGGATGGTCTTTGTGTTGATTTTGATTGATGATGATGATGATGATGGTGGTGGTGGTGGTGATGGTGGTGATGACGGGTGCGATGCCGAATGCTCAGAGATTGAAGTCGCCTCCTTGCTGGATCATGTTGACACAGGGGCGGCGCAGCGGTTACGCTCGCTCCTGAAGCGCCATTCAATGCCATGAATATCCTTGCAAACTGTTCAATAATGCCCAGGTGCAAACACAACAAAAAGCACTTTGAACCGAGACAGCTTGAACTCGAATCCATTTCGCATACTTCTGCGGATTGATTGATTATTCCCATGGTTATGGGTCATGAGGGCAATCCACCGAGTTGTCCTCAACAATCCGGCACGACGATTTAGCTCCAGTTGTCGGAAAATAGACCAGAGGCAGGGAGATCTCATTGGTATGGAAGATTCAGGCATCGTACATGTACATACATGTACCAAAATAGTAACTAATTGCTTCTGTGCCTTTCCTACCTAGTGATTCCGTAGATTCAAAGCATGATTTAGATGCGCTCCATCGATTCACCTCTGGCCGATGGCTTTGGAACGAGCGCCCGCAGCTTGCCACTCGTTATGTGAAATTCGACATAACCGAGCTGTTGAAACTTGCCGCTACTTCCATTGGATCAGAATTATGTGTTGAAGTCATCAAAGTTTCTGAAGGCCAGTACAACAAGGTGTTTCAGCTTACCATGAATGACGGCCGTGAGGTAATTGCGAAGCTGCCGAATCCCAATGCAGGACGGCTGCACTTCACTACCGCGAGTGAAGTTGCGACTATGGATTTTGTACTGTGCCCTCTCTCCCTCTTTCCCCTCATAGAGCATATATGGACTGACTGACTGACTCTTTAGCTGCGGAATATTCTTCGTCTGCCGGTTCCCAAGGTCCACGCGTGGAGCTCCCGGGCATCTGACAATCCTGTTGGAGCGGAGTACATTATCATGGAAAAGCAGACTGGCACGATGTTAAGCGATGTGTGGGAAACCATGAGAGGGAAACAGAAAGCTCAGATTGTTAGGCAAGTTGTGGATCTTGAAAAGACCCTTGGATCGACGAAGCTCACAAAGCTCGGAGCTCTATATTACAAGCGTGATCTTCCTTCATCAAATCATGACACGTTGTTGTATGTCGACGGGGCCGGAAAAGAGGTAATTTGGTATCAGTCCTACTAACCACCGCTCTTTTTTCGATTTTGGGAGAGGAGAACTACATATTGATTGTGGGCCATGTAAGATCCATGTCTTTCTTTATCCTAATTTAAAATACTGAATGCTGGCAGGGTCCACAACTGCGGTGTACCTAGAGGCAGTTGCTCATAGAGAGATAGCCTGCGTGGATGCAGGCCTGAGATATTCAGCAATGCCAGAAGGACTTTTTTACAGCCCTGGACAATACCAACTGAGCGCATTGAAAAAACTGTTGGCATTACACAACTATCTAAAAGTGGCTCCAGATGTCTTATCTAAGAACAGAGCAACCCATGCATCTGTTCTTTGACACAGTGATTTACACTTACAGAACATTTTCGTTGATCTAGTGGAGCCAACCTAAATTGTGGGTGTAATTGACTGGCAAGCCGTCAGCATCTGCCCTCTTTTCATGCAGGTCACACTGCCAGGGCTTCTAGATTACAATGGTCCGATTCCCGATGAACTTGGGCGAGTCAGCCTGCCACCCAACTTTGACTGCATGACTCCTGATGAACAGCAGAAGGCAAAGAAGTTACATCAAGCCCAAACCTTGCACAATCTTTATTTGGCTCGATCACGCCAGAATAATCCGACAGCGTTCCAGGCCATAAAGGGTCAGGATAGTCTCCGTCACCAAGTTAGCGTTGTACCAGGTTTGACAATAACGGACTCCGAACCATGCCTCACTGGCTTACTACGGGAGGTCGAGAAAGAGTGGTCAGCAATTGTTAGGAAGGGCCTGGATAATTTGCCCTTGATATCTTGCCCATTGCGTTTCTCCGCTGCAGAGGTGGAGCAACAGGAGCATGACGAGAAGTTATGGGCCCAAGCGGTTGACCTTATGAGCGACTTCATCAATGAAACCGGGTGTTTTAAGCACTGGGACGGAAGGGTAAGCAGCGAGGATTACGAGATTTCAAAGAGACAGCTGGCAGATGGGATCGAGAGGTTCCTAAGCCGCAAGGCTAGGAGTCAGAAGAAGCAGAAGGCATGGCTCAAGGCCTTGCCATTTGTGGATTGAGAACATGCTGGTCAGGTCATAGTTACTTGAAAATATCCAAGGATACCATGACTACTAAGAATTCATCTGCAAGGCTTGAATCATTGAGGAGATTTATTTCTTTTTTATCTGAATATGTCACCCTTGCAACCAACCAAACCTTCCAGACCTTCCAGACCTCACACTCTGATCAGAGCCTGATATATATATAATGGTCTGCAGTGCAGAAAGTCAAATACTGTTTCTGTCATGTGAAGGTTTTTTTTTTTTTTTTTTTTTTTTTCCATTGACATGCTATGCTGTCTCAATGAGTGGAAGCTGCCCATCGCCGGTGTGCACCAAAGATGAGAAACATTGAATTTGCTGACTGATTGTGAAAGAGAGAGATTAAGAACAACAAGTATCAAAGCACAGAGGGGATGGGATTGATAGTGTTGATAGAATAGATGTGCAGAATCCAAAACATCAAATATAGAAGAATGTAGAGCAATAGCAGCTAACTAGTTGTAACTTGTGTGTATAAAACAAGAAAAATCTCAGTCACAATTCTGAGTAGATCAGCTAAACTCGATCAGGATGGCGCTAAACCATGGAAGGCAATTCCCCATGATACGGATAGAGCGGCGTGCGGAAGTTTTCTTTTCCGTGCGAGTTTCTGCGCTGTAACTTACAAGCCTCGGAACAGCGACCACCGCTCCACCACACAGGCTGTACGGAGTACGGAGTACAGCAGATGTTATTATTTTATGCAAGGTCAGCTCCACGAACGGAACCGTCCCGAGAACGATGATGGATGCCTCAGGGAATGGGGAACGAGTCGGATCACGATTCCCGCTAGTTATGGTTGTTATGGACGTTTGTGGATCATGAGGTGGTTCGGATCGGGTAGTTGGGTTTGTCACTGTCAAATATCCAGGATGCCTTTTTTTTTCTTTTTTTTCTTTTTCCACGTACTCGGAGTACCGAACGCTTTCAAGATTTCAGAGAAATTTTGTTCCCGGGCTCCTTTGAGGAATACCAAGTTGTTCGTTCCT
Source organism: Histoplasma ohiense (assembly GCA_017607445.1). Classification (NCBI taxonomy): domain Eukaryota; kingdom Fungi; phylum Ascomycota; class Eurotiomycetes; order Onygenales; family Ajellomycetaceae; genus Histoplasma; species Histoplasma ohiense. The sequence goes on from JAEVHH010000001.1 coordinate 7,334,967, forward strand.
CCTCACCACCTCATCTCATACTGGTTATTTTAACTATTCTATATACTATCTACTATCCTGCGTTGTTCTTCATATCCTCTGTTGAACGGAGGGTTATTAAGTACATGTACTGTACAATTTCCACCCCACCACCAGTTCTTTCACGCACAGAGCCTGAAAAGATACTCGTATGGAGCGAGACCAGCATACAGCAACCAAGTGGGTCATCTCTTTTTCGCTAGTGAACAAATTTTCTTTTCCCCCAAGTGGGTCTCATCAATGACATCAGGGCGATCAATATGCCCGTTATTAGTATGGACGGGCATGTTTAGCCTTTATCCGCAGGCATGTTGTTGAAGTGCTCGAAGGGCGCGCAAAATTCTGCTCCGAGCAACGTTATGCCCCCCTTGGCGCTATGGAGCAATCCACGCGCCTCAGCAAGCGCCTTTCTTTTCTATTCCTAGCTCGCGCTATCTTGTCTTTTATATACTGGCTAATCCTCAGGGTCAGTCACGAACTAAATGACTCAGGGCAAAAGTGATTTGGAGCTCCGGGGCAATCCTTGGGGGGAGAGTCTCCAAGGGAAATGCCGCGACTCGTTGCGGGACCTTGGTCAAAAAAAAAAAAGAAAAAAGAAAAAAAAAGCCCGATGATGGTTCATAAGACTGATCTATCGAAGTTAGTGGCTCTGGGTCTTGGCTCTATGGGTATTTTTCACGTTTAGCTATCATCTACAGAGCTCGGACGGCGTTATCATTCATGGCCCATGCGCGAGGTGGTGGGGATGCGATGTCCTGGACAGGGCGTACCCTGACTGATCTCGAAAAGGAAGCTCACTCAACCTGAGATAAGGGAACGGGGCGAAACAAGCTGCCGTACTATCCCGTGTCATTATTGCAGCGCAAGTGGACAAGATGACTTACTTTGGGGGCATGAAGAAGATCAAAAAAAAATTAAGCAGGGCAATTGGGGTCGAGTTAATTAAGCTCCATTCCATTCGTTACACGACAAAAAAAGCTTGAGAGGAGACTCACAGAACATCAGAAGTGGGAGATGCAACGACGAGAGATTTAAAGGAAGCTCAATGCACAATCCCCATCATGAATGGCCATATGTTGGGTTAGAAGTGGATGCACAGTTCAGAGAACTGAGTCTTTTCACGAGTTGTTATCTGAAGTCTTCTTTTCTCCTTGTGTACATGGATCCCTTCAGTGTAGCATCAGCGCCTGCGCCCGGGACGTTAAACAAATATATACCACGTAACCCGAATAGGGTTAGGAAGTAGGTGGGACTAGTCCTAAAACACAATAGTGGCTTGGCATGGTCTCTCATCTGCTCAGCAAACAGAACAAACCAACATCATCATCATCATCATCATCATCATCATCATCATCCAACAGTAGTGTTCTCATTTTGTCTGAATATGTCCTATCATGGCACTCATTGTTCAATGAAATGACTGCTGCCTTTCGACTGGGACAGATCTTGAGAGGGCATAAAGCTTGCTACACCTTAACCAAGGAGCTCCAAGATACAGTTTGCAACATACAGCAATTCTGTTCCAAATAGCTAACTACGAAGATGCTAATGTGTCCAGCAACCCGAACAAGCAGCCGGTGATAATAAAAGCCGTGCAGCATTTTAGGCTGGAGAACGAGCGAGATGCTCTCAAGCGCTTTCAAAGCCAGACTCCCTTTATTCGCCCGCTGCTTGATGAGATTGTCGACCCACCAGACCCGCCAGCTATCGTTCTTAGGCATTTAGATGACCATCTTTTGAATGCCTCTACTTCACGGACACTCACATCCCGTGAGATCAAATACGTCGCCAGGAGGATTCTAGAAGCTCTTAAATTACTCCATGGAGAGGGATTTGTCCACACGGGCAATAACCTTAGGAACCTTCTCTTCTATGAGTATTCGTGAGATTTGAAGAACCAATCTAAAGCGGTCCGTGTTTAGATGTCAAACCTGACAATGTGCTTGTCAACTATGGCTCTGGAAATGGAGATATCCGCTTCAAGGATGTTCAACTGGCAGTCATGGGAGCCACTCTCCCTGCCGATTCATCTTATGCAAAGGATGGTGTCATGATTGGAGCTCCGATATGGCGCAGCCCGGAAGCCCATTTGCAGATAGGATGGAGTACTGCTACTGATATATGGTCGTTCGGAGCATTGGTATGCAGATCGTCACGTATAGCCAACCTTTTTAATGCAACAACCGGAACTAACTTGGCTTCTTTGCTGACTTCCAGATCCTGGCTCTGATCTCTGGCGATAACTTCTTCATCTTCTGCCCCGATGTCTCGTTTGATCATGAAGAGTACCTGCTCAGAATTCTTACTAGCCAATGTTCATTCTTCGGGCCATTCCCTCTATCCTACCAAGAAATCGCTGGCGAGGAGACCTTGGCAATCTTGGCATATATTCACGAGTCCCTTCCCCCAGAAAAACAGAAGCCATTCAGGCGAATTTCCGCCAAGGAGGTGTCGGCAGAGGATAGAGATTTTCTTCTCAAAGTCATGAAAATGGATCCTAGGGATAGGCCAACTGCTGCGGAACTACTCGAGGATGATTGGTTCCGTGGTAACTAAACAAATGTGTTTTCATATTCTTTGAAAAACACATGCGAGGCGTATGCATCTCTTAAAGATGCGCTTAGAGTTACTGAGTTGTCAATCATATATCATTCCACGAGTTTGTAATTCAGGCAAACTCAAGCATCCATTCCACAGAACCAGGGATTTAGAAATAAGGTAATTTTGCAAGGCTGATCACAGTTTGTTATTGGGTATTTTCACTGAGAGGCGCTAACAAGGGTTTGTTTTCATCCTTGCTTCCTTGGTCAAAATTGTGACTTTGGGGGCGAGTGTGACGATGCATATTGATTTGTCTAGCCATCTCTATCGATGCGAGAGATCTGAGAACCCTTCGGGGCTCCAATGTATTTAATTGGAACTGTTTGAAACCAGCCTCAGACCTCTCTTTTGTGGCTACATGAGTGAATGACCTTCAACAGGCTCGAACGCCTCCAGGGCAAGCTCTGTATGGCTCTTCACAGATTGGGCACCTTCCCGCGAGGAGTGCGCGGGGCGGCAAAGCTGTAAGGAGTACCAACTTCCTCAGGAAGCACTTCCCAAAATAATTCATTTATTGAAGCTTGCTCTAGTTATTTTCAACAGGTCCCAACTTTGCCTCTACTTCAACCATCAGCCACCTATCATCACCTAGCTTAGACCAACATTAGACCAACATATGTCTTACAACAAGATCATTTCCAAGAAAGTGGTGGACTCGTTTACGAGAAATGGGGTCAATATTACTATCTCCGTGGCCACAAAGACGTCGTTTTGGGAGCGTCCCAATTTAGCTGTTGATACAGTAGCGAAACCTTTCTCTGCTTCACTGAAATCTTTTACGGGAACATTGCCTGAGGGCACGGCAGACGTTTGCGCAAGGTTATAAACATGACCCGTTTCTTCTTTCTATAGCTGACACATAAGGTTAGAGAGAGCCAACACACGAGTGGCGACAAGAGAAACCATTTCACAATCGTTCGCTTCAACTCGCAAGGCCAGGGGACAAGCGTCCACATCCCAAAGAAGTGAAGTTCTTAGTACTTCTCTGGGTTAGCACTCTCTTCCAAGATAACTTGCCTAGATGTCTGGAATGGAATTAACTAAGGGGCTAAGGCGACGTCCACGAGAACGCCACCCCCAAACAACCTTAAGCTTGGGATATTGGCTTATTTCACGGTCTCCGTTGGATTTGGTTTTTTTTATTTTTTATTTTTTTTATTTTCTTTTTATTGAGTGAATGGAAGAAACGCGGGCAGAGCTCATGAGTCTGTGCGGCTGGCGGATTACTAAACAAGAAGGCCCCCTCTATTAGGGAGTGCTTCCTGTTGACTGGGTTGCATTGTATCTTTTGGATATCGGGTGTGTTAAGGAAATGCCTGGGTAGGCCCTCGGAGTCGGCTCCGCTCGTTCACAGTTCCCTATGGGATAGTACCTACACATACAAGCTGCACGCTGCTCTGGCAAGAGGAATGGCAATAAGACTCTCAGGCTCCTATTCTCTGGAGAATCGGAGGTTTATAATCCCGTAGCAGGTTGGCAGAGCTCAGCCGGCAAGCCTTCTAACTAGGCTAGTAGCACGCGGTTGGATAACCCCATTAACCCCATTTCATCCCAGAATGCAATTGAAATAGTAACGTCTTACAAGATTTTTAAACTTCGCCAAGCGAAGGCGTAGCTGCTCCAGTCACTTGAATCGGACACGCTTAGGCCACCATCTCCACGCTGTATGCTCTTCTTGATCTTCTCTAGCAGATCATGGCCCTAAGTGAAGGGGAATTCCACGCCTGGAACATGGGCAGTTCATGTGCTGGCGGGTCTGGCGAGGTTGTTTGTGTCTTGCCCCTGCGATGTCTTGAGTCCCTCATCTCCTTCACATAACGATTAGAGAGGGGGGAGGCGTCACAACCGCAACCATGGACTCTACGCGCTCGGACTGGGACTGATCATTTCTTCTGGAGAGGGCTCAGTTTCGACACACCTCGGCCGCATCTGCCTCGCCCGCCTTCGCGTCGTGGTGGTCAGATACAGGAGATATAGATGTATCACGACTGGAACTCGTTCCACGAGTGGAAGATTTACAAATCCCATCCACACTCCGGCCGCCGTGGCTTCGCACCTGAGTCCGACACCCCCTCCGACCCGCCATCACTGATGGGGACTCTGGGCTGATGAGAGAGAGATCTGCCGCAGTGGTATTATTGATGAGCAGTTCTGGGACTCTTGAAGCCTTGACCTCTTGCTCCTGTTCCCTGCGAGATGGTCTGCGGGGAATTAGCCAAAGATGCTCCTAAGTCTAGAGAAATCAGAGTTAAAAACGTACCGCTGGGACTGCCAGCTGTATCATTAGAGTGGCTCCGGACTTCTGCATGTATTTCATCGGCAGGGGCGATGCCATCCTTCAACCCAACGGCTGGTGTAATAAGCCTGCAAAGCTCAATATCAAAAATATTTTCTGAAGCGCTGGCCTCTTATACAGTCGCGACGGATGACGTCAGTCATCGTGGGCGGCAAGGCTCAACACCTTATTTAGAAGCATCATTGGTTAACTGAGGAAAGCTTGACAAAATTGCCCAACTCACTCACTCTGCACGTTGAATTAATCAGCAGACTGGTTCCAGGACTTTTCTGTCAAGGACCTATGATTAATGTCCTCATCACGGTCACAACCTAAACGCCGCGTGAGGATATCCTCCAATAATGTTTGAATGACACTAAAGGAGCCCAAAATCTGCATAGGGCGGAAGCTAAATGGAGAAACCTTCCACATCCCGATTTGCGAAATCGGCGCGGTTGGGCACAAGTCCTTTCTCAATGCTGCTAGCATCCTCCTCCTTTTGTTGGCACGCCCTTTACATGATCCGGATTTCTGTGTACGGCTTAGATCAACGCCTTTGGCGAATTGATCAGATGCCGTGTGATAGCACACGTCCACTCATGCATTCTGCGTATGGAGTACATGTCCTAAAATTCAATGGCGTCGTTCACGAGTTGCGATTAATAATTATGGGGGCAGAACGATTCATAGAGGCTTCTCTGACTAATCCAATGATTCGGTCATTGATGGCCCTGAGGACTATCAATTTAGGTTCTGCAGGCCGAAGATACGAGACGCTTAGACGAAAAAGGAAGAGGGAAGAGAGATACGATTGACATGGATGTCATCTGCTATTATTACCTGTGCCGTCAGAGGTTAATACCTCCGCTACAATAAAAATGTTGGAAACCAGCCTGTGGGGAGGCCGTCGAAGTGCCGCGTTGGTGGTATTCTCTTTCGTTCGTCATACCCTGGCGGGGTAGTTCCAGTGTTCCTGAAGAAGTCCATCATCAATCGGGACTTCGGCTGGTCAAGTTGAGCCCTCTAGCGGCATGTACATGTACGAAAGCTAGTCCGATGACTCAGGATATCTCCTATATTCCAGATTGTCCTCCAACCGGTCCATGACGCACATGCCCTGTGGTGTCATTTTGTGGGCCTAGATGACAGATGGGTGAGCAGCAAGAGAGTAGTTATTCCCTTTAGGCGGTGCCCGGGTCTATAAGAGACATGGAAGAGCTCGCTCCTTTGACATGTTTTGATAGCACAGATTCTAGAGTAAATTTTCATCAATTATCATATATCAACCTGCGTTTCCCCCCTGTAGCTCCCCGACCTGTGTTTCAATTGCTTTGCCGCGTTACCTTAATCCATTTTGTGCTGTATCCAACTTTCTCCCGTCCCCCAAGGTTCCCTCGTGCCCACTCCAGCTTGATTGAGATACAAGTGGTACAATGGCTGTCTCAATTATGAACCGCAACTTAAATGCCTTCCCCCCACGCTCGAAACCCGTGGTGAGAATTTCTCTCAAGGATCAACAGGCATCCCCAGTCAATTCATACACAACTCTTGACAAAATCGACGGAGAAGTTAGTATTAGATCTGATTATGATGTTTCCTTTGAGAAACTATCTATCACTTTTGAAGGTAGAAGAAATCCGGACCCAAACCATATAAAGGGGCCTTGGGAACATTGCTAAGCCCGATCCAATAGGCACCTCTAGAACTGTCATAGAATCACCTGGGCTCTCAGGACCCGCCATTGGCCGGTATTCCGCGTTCCACACGTTTTTGTGCCTTGCGCAGCCAATTGATGAACAACAATATCCCCAGTACCGACTTTTCGAGGCTGGTCGAACATACACATTCCCTTTTACTTTTGTTGTCCCTGAGCAATTACTCCCCAGTTCATGCAATCATAAACACAACCATCCTCAAGTCCACGCGGCACACACCCTTTTGCCACCATCACTCGGTGATCCAACTATATCGGGGAACGGCGGCACGATTCTGGATGATATGGCTCCGCTGATTACGCAAATTCAGTATGCGGTCAGGGCCCAGGTGTTTAAAAAGTGTCCGGCAGATGATTCCTTCAAAGTGATGGTGGACGCCAAAGAGAAACTTCGTTTCATTCCGGCCGTGGATCAGGCTCCTCCACTGAGCGTTCCGGACGATAGCGAGGAGTTCCAAATGCGGAAAGAAAAGGACGTGAAAAAGGGCTCCCTTAGGGGCAAGATAGGCCGAATTGTTATGGCCGCAGCTCAACCAAAAGCGATCCCCGTCCCAACATCATCTACTACAACTCAATCGGTAGAAGATGTTCCCAGCACTATGGTGACCGTCCACCTTCGATTCGAGCCCGCAAATGAGGAGCAACAACCACCCCGCCTTGGTAGGATGTGGACAAGGCTAAAGGCAAACACATTCTTCTCGGCGCAGCCTTGGGCCGACATCGCTGCTAAGAACTCTTCTCTCAACTGGGCGCTCAACAGAGGCATCTATACACAAACTGTCCCTCTCGCATCGCGCTGCGTCGCCTCCGCAACGTGGCAGAAGCATACCAGCACCTCATCCTGTTCCCCCGCGGCATCCATTCTCCGTCGCAGGGATTCCTTCCAATCCACAAGCTTAGTCGAGTCCCTGATAGGGCCTAGAACTGGGTACGCCGGGGAGACCTTCTACACGGCCTCCATCCTGGTGCCCATCAGCCTGCCGTTAACCCGCGCGTACCTCCCGACCTTCCACTCCTGTCTGTCGTCGCGCACCTACGCGCTCGAAATCTCACTCTCCTACCACACACCCAACGCGAACCTGACTGCTCCCACGCTGGCTCTGCTGTTGCCCGTCCAGATATCCACCACGGAGAGTCTCGCAGAAGCTTCTGCGGCGCGTGGTGACCCAGAGCGGGCCGGAATCCCCTATGATGAGTTTTTCACGCCGCGAAGCATCGCACCCCCACAGGCGGAATTCACTGAACGCTCGTCGACATTGTTGATGGGGCCCCGGCAGGGTCGAAGCGATACATTGGTATCGACAACATCAGCTACCAGCAGCATGAGTCCACAGGAATATTCGCCTGTTTCGTCGCCTTGTGCGAGGCGAACGGGAGTCATGACTGCTTGTTGATTAATAAACAGTTAGTACCGGACGGTGCCCTGCTATATGGATCGTTTTCTTTTCTTCTTCTTCTTTCTTCTGTTTTTCTTTTCGTTTTTTATTTTTTAAGTTTTAAAATTGGGATACGGAGCTTTGTGAATTGAGTCCTTAGTTTTCGTTTTGTTCGCTTTGCGTCTTCTCATATTTCATATCACGACCTCGGCTTTCGGTTTCGTCCAACGGTGATGATTTTCTTGACACCGTAGACCCATTTTTCTTTTGTTAGATTTGGCTTCTGTTGCTGCTGCTCTATTTTAACGAGCTCTCGGATACCCACATGTGTATTTCTCGTTCTGCGTGATAGTTTTTGGGCGGAGAATTTGTCATCTCATGAAAAAGAAAAGTTTTATAATTGCTATTGTTTCTATTTCATATTCTCTTTGCTTCGTATGGTCATTGCATTGCCGCATAATTGTCGAATTTTTCCAAGGCCTTTTCGCCATGCCTTATACATACATACCCCAATCGCAAAAGGGCTGTTGTTGTCGTCATAGCGATTCCCAGTGCTGTTTTTGTTCGGATAGTTTTAATGATTCCAAGATTGATTGAGATGGGCGAATATGTTCTTCCTGCATTTGAAAGATTTTCACTTTGTACTGCATAAATGTATTCAATGTTTCAATGAGTTAGCCTCAGTTTAATCCAAGATCCATAGAGCGGCATCAGAGACTAGAAAATGATCCGGGACAACCCGCTTATCTATCACTCTCAAAAGTATTAAGCAGGACACCAGGCAATCAAATTTTGAACGGGCGTAAAGCCTACCATGTTTTGTTTCATTGCTCGAAAGTTTCGATTGTTATGGCCGTGCAGTAATCTCCATGTGGTTGGTGCGCATGAAGAAAACCGACAAGGCAAAAATTCTGCGAACCCATCACAGGGTTTTAGGGGTCAACTTTCTGGGCATCCTCTCCAAAACGAGCTGGCTCTTATTGGCGCACACTTTGCCTCCTGTACGTTATCTGGTAGTCACCAATGATGATTCAAAACAGCGGAGGCGAGGCTTGACGAGGCGAGTTATCAGACTATTGACCACCGCCTTGAAGCATGCGCGCTAACAATTCTCCACGATCTGCAGGGTGGGGTGCTCTTGCTCGAGATCTTAGGTGCTGCTCACTTGAGACATCGCCTCGTCCTTCAACAGAAGCGACTAATGTGTTAGAAGGGAGATAAAAACTGAAATCTCTCGTATCCGCGCAACAGATAGCAGTTACTCATCCGAAGCTGGGAAATGATGGGGATCCAGCCGGGGGGCCAGGAGGCAGTGAGGCGGCGGCAGAATGGCGTCCTCGTAGTAGCCTTCCTCAGCAAGGTGGTGTTGCCAGGTTAGAAAGTTGAAATAGGAAAAGCTTTCACCCGCAGATATTGCTATTGCGTTGAAACTCCTCGTCGAGAATACTTGGAAGCTAGGGCAAGTGTGTCACATGATTTATCTGACGAGATTGCCGCCGAAAACCCAACTTTGCCAACTTTGCCCAACTTGTTCCCCTTGCCCAGCAGCCCAACACCAGTATGCCAGCAAATAATTGTTGCGAGGCCGTCCTGCGAAGTCAAATTTCCAGAGCATGCTTGTCAGGCACCGTTCATGCCCGACGGATCGGCCAGGATTTGTTCTCCTGCAGCTTGAAACGCGCCAATGGAAACTCCCGTTTTCAGCCATTGAGTCGCCTCACCAAGCCATTGAACCGGGGGGTGCATGCTCAGAGTGAAAGAAAGGCAGCTTGAATATCCACTCCTGAATGGTTGTTTTGAGGCTTCCGGTTCCCACTGTCAAAGAATCTCCAGCTTTGAACAATTTCTTCAAGCTCGAAGAGCTTCAATCTGCGATGCTGATACCGCAGGTGTGACAGATAGTGTCATGCTGCGGGCGGATTTAATTGGCGGTTCGCGAAACAAGCCAACCATTTTGTATCAGCCAGTGATTTTTTGTTTCCAGGGATATCCAGAAACAAATAACCACGTCTTGCGGTTGGAATGCTCACATCGACTTTGAATAAAACCGCAGAGAGGGGTGACACCCTCTCTCCTACCGGCACTTCTTCGACTTTTCAATCATGCTATGTCGAATTGTTATTGGAATTTTGGGCTGTTTTGGAACATATGACGTACATTTAGATTCCAACCTGGCTGTTCAAGGATTCATTTTGCTCTTTCAAGCCAGACACTGGCTGTCACCGCCTATTAATATCTTCTGAACAAGTCATCGCGGAGTAAACTGACGACTGACGACTGAGGACTTTACAAAACACAGTGCAAAAGCTTGCTTGTCTTGAAGATTTCTTCGAGCAACAGCCAATCAACCTGAGCCGCCTGGCCGGTTTGGTGTCAACTACTTCAACTTGCACCAGAATCCAAAGGCTCTGATCCCACAGAAGGTAATATCTAACGCCAACTCTGCCCAAGTTCAGGGTATGTTTTATTCAACGGGCCGTGGTGTAGCGAAATACAGATGCGAACAAAAGCTATTGGCACGAAGCTCCCTGGAAGTTAAACAAGCAGTTTACATCGGGCGGGGTTGTAGGGAGTGAGGCAGAGAAAAACATCAAGTGAGTATAAATAAGGTATCCTCCCAACCGAAAATTCGCCTTTCATTTGCCAGTCCTTTCGTGTTCATACACTATTGGCTTCTATTTTGCCTGTCTTCCTGACTCCGGCTCAACACCTTTTAATATTCCCATTCCGTTTCTGAGCTTATGCTATCGTACACTTAGGAACTGAATCCAAAGATTACTCCCAAACCATGGAGGCGCCAACTGAGATAGACTGCTATCGGGTCCTTGGTCTCACGCAATCCGCCACGGCGGCGGAGATCAAAAAGGCGTACAGGAAAAAATTACTGATGACCCACCCGGATAAGAATCCGGGGATATCGTCGGATGAGTTTTGCAAGGTTTGTTTATTATTCAAGTTTATCCATTGTCGTATATGCCAGAGAATGCTTAGTGATTAACGTGTCTGCTTATCAGGTGCAAGAGGCGTACGAAACCCTCCAAGATGACGAAAAGAGGAGAGTTTTCGACCAAAAATATGATGATATTCGCGAGGAGTGGGACATGTATGTGCGAGGGGAAACCCGTGGGCGCAAAGAGAAGAAAGCCACTGGTATCCCGCCCTATGAAAGATCAGCGCCAGCCCCAGAGAAACCGTTTCCAGGACGAAGAACTAGTCCTAGACCATCAACGTTCCGAGCTCACTCCCGGGGGCCACGCGTACGGGCAACACCGCGCAGGTCGTACTCGCCCATTCATAAAACAAAGGCACGATCTCCGTCCCCTCAAATGCGCAGGTCCCATCGCCCATCGAAATCAGATTTGCCTGCGCAAAATCGCGGCCCTTCACCAAAACGACATGCATACTCCCAATCGGTCCCGTCATATAACTACAAAATCATCAGACCCCGATGGGCCACTGACGACGACATTCCTATAATATCACCGAAATCACACCGACGAAATGAGCCACTTGAGTATGCAGAAATCTCTCCGCGCAGCCCGCGAAGCCCGCGGACTCCAACCCGAACAAACCCAGTCACGCTCTACGCGGAATCCTACACGGATTACTACACTCATCAAGTGACAGCCACAACAGTACTTATCGAGCCGCGCAACCAGAACACCGTAAATAAGCCCGTATCACCAGTCACCGCTGAAAGGCCGAAACCCTCACCATTGCCCTACAACACGGTGACAATCCAGCCATCCCATAGCTACGCCTACGAGTCGCCTTACGATCACGCAGTGATCGTGGGCAGTAGCCGGCGATTTGAAGGCACCGTTGATTTGCGTTTTGCTCCAAAACTTAGGATGCAACGTTTTAACTCTGACCTTTTCTAAATGTGAGCGGTTTTGCCGGTGTACCTTTTTTCGTGGTGTTCTTTTGTGGCGTTGGAGTTTGCTCTGTTCCACAGTTTCCAGCGGAGCGAGTGCCATGTCGTCTTAATATAATTTGTATTTTTTTGTGTCTGATCGCAAGGGATACTGATCAGGAAAGGGCCAGGCACGATACGATTATGATTGGAATTCATCGGTGATTCGTCACGAAGAAACAGACTCATTACTACGACAGGAAACATCGATTAGCATGTTCGCCATTTACTGTACTTTTCACCTTTTCTTTTTCTGTTCACACTACAGTAGTATCTAGGTGAATAGGGCTATTGGTTCTAGTTTCTTACTCTTCTTGTTCTCCTTCTCCCCCCCACCGTATTACTTCCTCTCCTTTTTTTCTTTTATGCCCTTTTTCCAATTTTCCTTTTTCTCCTTCCTCGCCTTCTTCAGTTTTATATTCACGGATTTTTTTTTTCTTTTATCACACGTCTTTTATCCTACTCCGTCCGTTTCATATACAGTTCTGATATCACTCCGTTTTCTGCTACGGATCGGGTTGGGAACCGGGATTGGGGTTGGCAATCGGGTTTGGCTGAAGGTTTCTTTCGGGCGGTTCCTGGGAATTTCATCATTCTCATTACTATTCTTGTCATGATCAGGAGTCAGAAGGGTGCAAGGCAGTGATTTAGGATACCCATAATAGGATATATATATATACCCCAGATTTGCCTCCTCAGGAAGCTACAATACTTTTTGATCATTTTTTGGTGTTTCCCATTTCGCCTTTGAAATTGAAAACAGCGAGTTCATCACTTAATTCAACTTACAGCGTATAACGAATATTAACTCCTGCATGATGGCTTGCCCAAAAGGGGGAAAGCATGCGCCAAGCTTTGGTTAATATTCCAACGACTTCTCCAACAGACAATTGACACTCATCAACCATCAACAATCAAAACCCCTTATGAATACAAGCAGAAGCCTGTCATGGGATCCAAGACACCGGACAATCATCGCCGGGGCCCAAATGGTAAGTAGAATATATATTTTGTTGTTAGTATGCCGTTTTAACTACCTACCCAGAGTCATCACCACCCCCCGCAATTGATCCTCCGAAGCAAGCCGCAGCAAGTGGACTCGTTCATGGTTCACTCGAAGGAGAAAGTGAAGGCGGGGAGGATGAGGACGACGATAAGCCTAGAGATAACCTAAAAGCTGTTGGTCAAATTGGCAACAATGGTAGGCCAACTCGAAAAATTGCCGTATACTTGAAGCTAACCCAAGATCAGGCCAGAAGAGAAACAAGAGAAAGAAGAAGAAAAAGAAGAATACAAAGGAATTGGACATCCTACAGACGACCCCGCCTAGGGTTGCATTAGCGAACATTTTTCGCAGTCAGCGATACCCGGAAGCTGAAATTGTCAAATACAGCACGGACAATGGCAATCTTCAGCGCACCACTGCTGAAGAACTCCTCCATCTATCCGTTTTGAACACTATGGACGATGAGTTCCTAAATGACTACCGCAAAGCTGCCGAAGTCCATCGCCAAGTCCGTCAGTATGTGCAGACAATCATCAAACCCGGCATTGCGCTCAGCCAGCTTGCCCAAGAAATTGAGGACGGCGTTCGTGCACTAACCAATCACCAAGGTCTTGAGACTGGAGACGCTCTCAAAGCCGGCATGGCCTTTCCCACCGGCCTCTGTTTGAATAACATCGCAGCTCACTGGACCCCTAATCCTGGTGCCAAGGAGGTTATCCTCCAGTATGATGATGTTTTGAAAATAGATTTCGGAGTTCATGTCAACGGCAGGATCGTGGATAGCGCCTTTACCATGGCTTTCAATCCAGTCTACGATAATTTGCTTGCAGCTGTCAAGGATGCGACCAATGCTGGGCTCAAGGTATGCGAATCGATTTTTTTTTTTTCCTACACCGTAGGGCTGTACAAAAGCTAAAGGAAATCTCAGGAAGCAGGCATTGACGCCAGGATCGCTCACATCAGTGAGACAATCCAAGAGGTAATGGAGAGCTACGAGGTTGAACTCAACCGGAAGGTCATCCCCGTAAAGGCGGTTCGAAACATCACGGGTCATAACATCCTGCATTACAAGATCCACGGCGACAAACAAGTCCCATTCGTGAAGACACAAACCAACCAGCGCATGGAAGAAGGCGACGTGTTCGCTATTGAGACATTCGGCAGTACTGGAAAAGCGTATCTCGACGATGCCACCGGAATCTACGGGTACGGGTACGATGAGAATGCCAGCACGGCCGGGCTTCATCACTCCTCGGCCAAGTCGCTATTGAAAACCATCAAGGAGAATTTCGGGACTCTGGTTTTCTCCAGGCGCTACCTTGAGCGGTTGGGGATACAAAGATATCATCTCGGTATGAGATCGCTCGTCACTAATGGTATCGTCCAGTCGTATGCGCCGCTTGTGGATGTTCCTGAATCCTACGTTGCGCAGTTTGAGCATGTAAGTAGGCTCACATTTGTTGAGTTAATGTGAAAAATTCTAACAGAATCTTCTGGAACAGACTGTTTTGCTCCGGCCAAATTGCAAGGAGGTGATCTCCCGAGGAGATGATTACTGAAGAAGTTGTGGGAGCAAGGTTTCGGGTTTGGCCTCCTTATTTTTCCCCCCTAACTTCAACGGTTAGGGAATTCCATTGGCTTGCTGAAGCAGTTCAACATGCTTTACTTACAGCCTGGATTACACTCGCTAAGTATATACACTCTTTGAACTTCCAAGTATCAACGACTCAACATCAACTTGCTTATCCTCAAATACGGGAATCTATAAAACCCTACGCGTTTATTCCATTAGTACCATTCTTCCATGCCGCGTCTTTCCGATAGAGCTAGGATTTGCGACCCTGGCAGTTCTTGTGGGAACAAACGTCCGGTAGAAGCAAAACAAAGCTAAAAGCCGTGTGTACATACATACATATAAAGGGAAAATGCGCCCGGCGCCTGGTCCCTGGCTAACACCTGACATCCCAAAAAGTTGCCGTAAGTAAGTCCTAGTAATGCACGACGTAGTTTTTTTCTTGACACCTAAGACTTACACTATTGTATTTGAGTTGGCGATCGATATGAAAGTAAGCGCTTAAGAAAGCTCCAAGTAGCAGTTGTAGTATTAGGACTAACTACTACTCCGTAGTAAATATTAGTTACGTCTCTCCAACCAACACTTTAAGCCAACTGCCCTGAAAGCCTTGCATCCATCCCATGTCCACATGCGCCCAGAGCCGTTTTTGTTATTGTTGATAAAAAAAAAAAAAAAATTTGGTGTTGCCTACAGAAAGAGCCTTGCCATATCTTTTCTCTCCCACTTCAAATATGGTAAAAATTCTTACCCGATGAGGTTAATTCCAGGAAATGTCTCGAGCGCTGCAGACCCCCAGCAGCCATCTCCGTGACATGTTGTATACAGAAATCGTTTAGGATTTAATAAGAAAATGTTTTTATCTCTTCACTGAATTGAAACGGCTTCTCTGCCCTTATCAATATAGGCCGGCCCGATCTTCTCACCGCCAGCCTAATTCCGGCCGTGAACCCCAATCAGCCGTTCGCGCCACCAAAATGTCCATCCATTGCCGTCGGCTATCGGTAATCCCGTTCCGCTGGAGAAATTTCCGTTCGCGGCAATTTTTTCGTCAGAAACTTCGACGCCCGTTTCCGCACCGAGCAAAAGGGTGATGTCCCCATCGGCCGAATATGTTCGCATTGTTTACGAAACTCATAAGCGCACAGGGGACCGGGGAGACGAGAGGCAGCGATAGGATTTCGATTGTAAACGGCCACGCAATGCCCATGCCTTGCCATGCCGGCTTCTACGTACCCTGATCAACCGCCTTCGAATCCCGGCACGCTCACCCGGGCAGGCAGGCGGGCACCGTAACGCGACGGCACGGCCATGGTTCTCTGTTCACATGTTCCCAGAATCTAATGTTAGCAGGTAGGTGTGTATTGATGCCGTGGGTTGCCCGCCCCATGACATGACGTGGCATACTTTCAGGTTCCGTCTGGCGCTTTTGGATGCTTCGCGGTTTGGCATTGTTAAGAGTCCCCCGGATGGGCCGTGTGCGTGGTTTTTCACGGGAGCTTGATAGTCTCGTGTGAGCGATTTTGCGGGCTGTTTGTGGTGAGCTCGGGCTAAATGGCTGAGTGAGTGAGTGAGTGAGTGAGTGAGTGAGAAAGTATGTGAATAAATGAGGTCTGCGTCCGCCTTGGCAGGCTCACTGAGACAATATACCTTGTTTATGTTTGTGTGGTAGCTAGCGCTTGTCGCGTAGGGAGGTATCATGATTGATGGTATCGCCATCTCCAGGAGGATTCGCTGGTTGGGGATTCCGAGGTGGACCATTTCGTTTGGGGGGGAGGAGAGAAGCCACGATAGTTCAGAGGAAATAATAACAACAATTATAATAATGAGTGAGGATGCTGACTTTTCATCGAGCCATGCTCTTAATTCTTTTTATTTATTTGTTCATTTTTTACCTTTTTCTCTCTTCAGAATGATTGAAACAGATATAAAATACATCCCCTGCTTCCATTCCGCTCTACTCAGGCTCTGCGATCAGACTTCGTCAAATGTAATTTGCAGTAAATACCCCGGCTTGAACTCTGTAGCGACAACGTCCGGATACCTGAAGAGCCAATCTATAAGCCTAGCACATTCCCCTCTGACACATGGCGTTTAAAATGTTCGATTTCCATCCTACGCAAACGCCGTTTGCTCCCCTGTGTAGTCGGCCTGACATCATCATGGTCCGGCCCCCGCTCTCGATTGCGGGACAGTGCGCTTCGCAGAAAGCCGGTGGACGGGTCGGACAGAGCCCGTGAAAGCGCACATATGCCGGGAAGGAATGGTTATTGTCCGGCAACTGGATCTGGTGGAGGGATGGTTGGGTTGCGTGGAGAAATCTGTGTTGGTATTGAATTTGAGGTGAGGTTGGATTTGCCCTATGGATGCACCTCAAATCGCGTGACTCCGTAGTACGAACCAGGTACTTTCATCTTCATATTATTTCGTGTTCATCGAGCTCGCTTTTCTCGAGGCAAGCTTGTGAACAGAACTTGAAGTAGATGCCATTGCAACAAAGCTCAAGCATCATTTCCACCATCGCTGATTCCTCAGCACTTCCGTTGCTTGGATGAGTGGTGGCGGCCGTGGTTGGTTCTGTTAGGTTGCTCGGTCATCCGAACGAGCAGGGCTCAAATCTTCACAGGGGAAGTGGGGGGTTTCTTGCTGTGAGTTCTTGAGAGCCGTCAAATTTAGCCTCGCGCTTCTGGCGACGCTGCCCTTGAAAAATTTTGTTGTTGTCAGGCCAAGGATGTTGACTGGCTAACGCCGCTGTCAAACCATGCCACGGTGTGCTGCGCCATACCTGGATACGCAGGGCTAAGTCTGGGATTCTTGTGACTCGCCGGCTAGATACACCGTTCGTCACCGGTTACTTTAACTAAGAAACTCCATTTGAGGACTGAATATTCAACCGAATTGATTGAAAGGCAGTCAAAATTATGAAGATTGCCTTGCAGTGCAATGCAGCGCGATGAGGCAACGAAGAATCAAATCACATAATAGCGCCAGTTTAATAGGTAATATCAGTCCCAAAAGCAGTGGAATCAGCGCTGAGACTCCTCTGGAGCCCAGTGGTGGCGAAAATTTCTTCCTCCACGCCTGTTGGAATATCCACACTAAAAATAGCAGCAACAACGGTCAGCTGCTTGGCCTGATCAAGTCCTCTCCTGCGTGCGTCACCCAAGTATCCCGCCGCGTACTCAAGGCACTTTCGCAAGCATTAACTGACGACGACCATGATGCACCACACGAGAACTGTGCGGTGCAGGTTACGTATTACACTTAGGAGAGCATTTGCGCCGCAGATATTAGGCAGGAAAAACCGATTGATCTGTCTCCGTGGCAATGCTGCACTTGTCAAAATGAAAGCCAGCGGGCGCAACATCCCGTGGTTGAATCAACCGCCCCAGAAACCGCGTACAGTAACTGGGCCATCAGCATCGGCAAATCCCCACTCCCGTGCCTCAAAGAAGTACCATGATTTTGTATGTACATCGTAGCACAGTGCAAAAGGCGAGAGACCGTGACGGAAACCGTGGCGGCAAAGAAATTGGCATCATTCCAAGGTTCCTTCAGGCGGTCGATGCACAACATGGTGCAGCACCAGCAAAGCCGGGGTGTGCTAGCGTGCATGCAGCTTGCAAGTGACGGCTACGAAGCCTCCTGCGCTAGCAAGGTTCCGCGCGGTCGGGCCCTGGAAGGGCCCCGAGGCAGCCTAGGATGTGCAGCTACGGACATTAAAGTTGAGACCGGGTGAAGCGCTCAAAGCTCAAGGGTTCAATTGATAACAGAGATCAAAGGCACATATTGCTCAGAATAATATATGCGATAACCGTTGGTAACTCTGGCCAAGTACCTGCGCACCACAAAATGGACGGTGGGTACATGCAGCACGCTAGCCCTGACTAGCCAAGATCGGTGGTCACACTTTACTGTATTCAGCCTAGCGACCGCGCCACCGCTTTCCCTTCCAGGCTGCGCCTAGCCCAATCTGGAAGTCCCATAGCAACCCGATTCTGCCGTCCTTCTTTTGGACCCGTTCGACTTTCATCCAACGTCAAACCTCAACCTCAACCTCAACGTCGGCATCAACAGCGTCTGCAGCATCGGCGGCATGCAATGCACGCACCAGTCTGTCCTTTCAGCCTCTGTGTTCTTCGCGCGTCCTGATCGTCTGCTTGGCGCTGCCAGGCGTCAAGTAGCGTATCCACTCCCTGCTTGGGTGTCCCTCAAACCCCCGTCGTTTAACTTTTTATTTGCCTTTCGCCTAGCATGCATAGCCCTGCACATAAGCCCGAGTCAAGCTCTCATCCACGTTTTAACCTCCATCGCTCCATCACTTTCTTGAACTCTGATCTTCAACTTTCCGAGGCATTCGCAGCTCGTTCCAGCGTGTAAGTTCTCCCGTTTCCGCGGTTCGTCTGCCGCCGCTTTGAAGTTTGAGCAGAACAGTTGCCCTGTGAAACCTTTGCCTTTGGCGGCGTTCCATTTCTACCAGTAGCCTTAATTGTCTCCCTTTCTACAATTCATGGTTGATCCCCCAACGCGCACCGTCTCGATATATAAAACAACAATATAAGAAAAGAAACGGAGAAGCAAGCCAGAAACAAGCCTTTTCCAGCCTGCCTCCTCGTTAATTTTCTTCCCCCCGGCGCTGACAGCTGACCCTAGTCCAATTCAAACCTTCGCAGCGCAGGCAGCTACACAACGCACAAACTCCCCCGAGAACGCCTAGGAACATATAACTAGTTATAATAATATAATCATAATAAGACTCATCGGACGGAATCGATATTCACAAAGCGGGTTGCGACGACTTTTGTGGCTCCATGTCTCCAAGCCTTCAGCCTCCACACCAAGCAGCAACAGTCCATCGTCCCAAGCCAGCCAGTTCCCCGTTAATTATGTCCAGCCTCTCCTCATTTTTTTGAGCCCCACTCTTCCTCCCTGGCCGCCCTATTGCAGTTAGTGCCTGGGCTCGATAAACCCGTCACTCCTTTAGTTTCCCTGGCTCCAAAAACGCCGCTGCTGGTGCCAGACGCAGCTCCCAGCAAAAATCCATCTTTGTTATTTGTTTTCCCTTTCCGTTTTTTTTTATTTGGGTTGTTTTCTCCCTCCACCAACAAGATCTCGTCGCCGTTTCATTCCCCAATTCTATTCGTCCACTCCTTTGATTTAGTTTGATTTATTTTATTTAAACTTACTTTAGCTTCTGAGCCTCCCACCATCCCCTGAAAGCACCCGTCACTCCTTCGTCGTTTTGGCTTTCCCCTTGCACCAATCCTCTCCGCGGTCGTTCAGCCAAACTCCGTCCTCATCTCCTCGGGCCTTTTGAACAATCCTCTGACGCTCCTTTCTTGTTGAGCCTCTCTTCATCCGGCCTGCGCGCCGCTTCCCTTCCTTTGTCATTTTTCATAGCTTCAGATATAATATCCCTGGCCACTAGTTCGTCATTTTCACCCTCTCAAACTCCCACTTCCCATCCACGTTCGCCCTCCGCCTTCTCCACCACCCCAGTAACGAACGATCCAGCGTCGATCTAAGAACCAACCAGGAAGTTTTCTAGTATCTTTCCTTCCACGCAGAAAGGACAAACCTTCCTCCGAATTTCAGCAACAAAAATCCCGTGTTTCCTCCCAACCGCTGCTTCACAACAAATCCCTCCCTCACCTGTGTGAATCGAGACAATTTCTGCCAATTGGGACTACACGCCTCGGCCACAATTGCTATATTTCTTGCCTCTACCAACGCCCCTCCTGCTTGGGTTCTGGGGGGCGAGAAATCTCGCGTTTTGCTCAATTTTGCGCGGGCCCTTCAAAAACTCTGACCCACCACCTGCGCTGGGTGGTGTTGAAATAGTACCAAAAGCCTCAACAATGCGGAAAGGCTACCTCATATTCATCGTTGTCAACTTCTTCATAGTCGCTTTCCTTGTGCGCAGTGTCTTTACCCTCCTGACACTTCTCATCGAAGATGCCTCGGCTGATGCGATTCGCCGTTCTGACCTCCCTTCGCCGAATTCGAGTCTAATTGAGACCCGTCCGCAGCTTATTCCTAAGATCATACATCAAACATACAAGAATGAATCAATTCCTGCTATGTGGCTTGGTGCTCAGCAGAGCTGTATCAAGCTCCACGCGGATTACGAATACAAGGTGCGTTTTGGTGGTTTCTTTCTTTTGGGGAGGGGGGGAGAAAAATTTTTCTGTAGATGTAGCGTATCCTAATTGTTGGCTGGAGCAAATGTTCAATGCAATTGTCGGAATGTCGCGTTCAGAATTTGAGTGAAAAAATGGAAACGAAAAGGTCAATCGAAGCTAACCCAAAATAAAACCACTATTAGCTTTGGACGGACATGAAATCAAGGGATTTCATCGCGAAAGAATACCCTTGGTTCCTAGAAACTTTTGATAACTACCCGCACAACATTCAGCGAGCGGACGCGATTCGATACTTCGTCTTGGCACATTATGGTGGCACCTACATTGATCTAGACGATGTATGTTGATTTGGATTTATTTTTTCGTCATTCCAGTTTTGTTGCTCCTGCAGGAAATAAATGCCAGCCGCGCCCATAAGTTCCTAACTAATCCAATGCTTCCTATATTACAGGGTTGCAACCGTCGCCTTGATCCTCTCCTCTCCTACGGTGCTTGGGTCCGCCGCACAGCGCCCACAGGCATCTCCAACGATGCCATGGGAGCTGTCCCCCAACACCCTTTCTTCCTCCGTGTCATTGACTCCTTACAAGCGTATAATAAGAACTGGGCGCTACCGTACATCACCGTGATGTATTCGACTGGCCCGCTCTTCCTCTCCGTCATCTGGAAGGAATACATGCTTTCCGAACCCACCATGGCCGATCGAGTGCGCATACTCATGCCAGACGAGTATAACCGGCATTCATGGAGCTTCTTCACACATCATCAGGGCAGCAGTTGGCATGGCAAAGATGCCAGGCTCATCTTTTGGGTGCGTAAAATAAAAAGAAAAAGAGAAAAAAAAAACCCCCGCTGGATCTACCGCTCACCTATGGGACTAACTAACTCCAATTCTAAATAGATGGGCGGCCACTGGATGCTTTTGACGGCCCTCGGCTTCTGCCTTGCTGGCATACTCGGCTTCTGCCTCTGGTGGGCCTATGGCCGCCTCCTCTTCTACACCTCCCGCTGCTACCGCTACTCACCCCTTTCCAGGCGGCCACCGCCACCGCCACCACACCCACCAATCCCACAACGCTCCTCATCCTTCTCACCCTCCCGACGACCTGGCGGCCGGTTATTCCCAGGTTGGCTGCGCCGACAAAGTCCTGCGAAGCGTCGCGGAGACGAGGAGACTGGCGGGTATGCGGATGTCGCATATGAACTCCTCGGTGGACGCAAAAGTGGCAGTATCCGAAAGGAATGAATAAGCAATTTAAAACAAAGAATACGAATTGAAATAGAACAGGGCGGAGTGGAGGCGTTTTATTTTATTTTATATTTCTCTTCATTTTCCTTACTTTTTTCTTCAGAGCCATCTATTTCTCTTTTTCTTGTCGATTTACCTTCTCTATACCACCCCCTTGATAATTATTTGTATGTGAATAAATGTGTGTCTGCGTGCGCGTGTTGATGTCACGGCCAAAATCCCGCATTGAAAGAGAAAGCGGGACATGCTACGGAAGCAATTTTTGTTCTAATATGTTGTCTTCAAAGTGTTTTGTGTTCCTAGGGAAAAGGGATGGGAGCGCGTGGGAGGGCAAATGGAGAGGAAGAGGAACCTTTCACGACGTCCTTCCCTTGCTTTCCTTAAGGATGGTCCACCTTGCTTCTGTTTTCCAGCCTTACGGGTGGACATACACACTTTGTTCTTGTTTACTTTTAATAATGCGCATATACCCCGGTGTTATCGTGGGTCATTTTAATCGTTTTCACAAATTTTTGTATCCTGCCTCTGATGGGGCTGAAGGAGTTCTGTTTTGATTTATCCGGGTATGTTTCATATATTCTATGAAATGTTTTGTTTTATTTGGCTGGTATTTGGCTGGTATTGATATTATTTTTAATATCTCCTACTCTTTTTTCCATATTTCTTCTTGATTTTATAGATATTGTAATTCTTCTTCTCCTTTTCCTTTTTCTTATATATCTTGCATCAGATCTTTTCTTAAGTTTTTGTTCAAATTTTTTTTTTTTTTTAAAAAAAAAAAAAAATTTCCCTTTTAGAGCATTGGAGCTTTCTGAGGCGCAAATATATAAATATAATAATAATAGTTATATTATATCTGATCTTGATCTGATTCTTGTCAGGAGAAAGAGCAGACAGTTACTGTTCTTCTCATCATTTCTCCTCAATCACGCCTTGCCGCGTGTCTTGTTTCGTGTGTGGCATTGATATTCGGAGTTTTTTTTTTTTTTTATACAAAAAAGGCACTCCAAAATGAATAACCCCCCTTTTGTTTTATTTGCTTTCGATTTTTTTTTCTCTGGCATCACTCACAGCTTATCTTAACATCCGCTATAACTACAAGAAACATTTCTAATTTCTACGGCAAATCCTCCTCTTGTTTCAATTCGCTGCCTGTTTCGCTTTATACCTATGTATATACATATGTATATATATAGTCTTTTTCATAGATTGGATTTCCTATAGAAAGATGATTATTATATACATATGTTATGTAGTATACGTTACTCGATTCCTGATTTAGACCATATCATCAGCGACTCCTCCTCCGAGGCGAAATGGGTTGGGTTGGATCGTTGGATCGTACATGCACAATGCACAATGCACAATGCACAATGTACTGTACAGCAGGACGTGCAGAGAGGGATGGCATGCTCCGTTGAATGCAAGCCGGGCCGGGAAGGAGATGATGAAGAAATGAGAAAAACACCCTCTTCAGACAGACCAGACGGGGGGAAGTGGTGGGTTGTTGATTAATTGATGTCTGGACGTCTGGAATGTCTGGCGCATATCTTCCTTTCTACGACTAACTAACTTGTGCTCGATTGAAATCATCAATCACGATTGTCTGGCAGTACCTCCTGGTACAGTACATCAATCTAATCTATCCCATATTAAGGGGCTCCCTCCCCCATGGGACCCCAATGGCCCCGTCGGTGGGAATACCCGGATCGGCCGGGCTGGGATCTCCGTATACTCAGATTCAGATTCAGATTCAGATTCAGATATAGATATAGATATAGAAACAGCGCTTGGGTGCTTGTTTGGCTTAGTTTCCAGCGCCGTTGTGGATCAATCAGCTGGCCGTCGGCTGGGTTTTGAGTGTAGTTTGGAGGTAACTAGTTAGTTGGCGGTTGCGAATGGGGAAGGTTAGGTAGGGAAAGGAGGGGGGTTATGGTTGCATTGTGCATCCATTGTATTATTATGTAGAGGGGAACTTGAATGCGCGACCGCGCAAGCCATCGATTGGTCTTCTGCTATTTTGGGATTAAGGAAAAGGAAGGATATGCGAACGACGCAGGCAGGCAGGCAGGCAGGCAGGCAAGGTAAGGAAAGGAAAAGTAAGGAAGTGTAAGTAGATTTGTGAGCGTTTGTTTCAGTTCATTAGTTTTATATATAGTAAGTAGTAGTAAGTATCCCATCGGATCAGATCATATCAAAACCGCCAAAGTCGCTGTTGATCTCTGCCTTTTTCTTTTTAATTGAAGGCCTTTATTTATTTACGCCGCCACCAATCAGCAAAATCAACAATCAAAAAAAAAAAATAAATAAACAAATAAAATAAAATCCGATCAGTTGATGGGGTTCCGTCCCACCCCCATCTTCCGACTTGGTTTCGACTTCGCCCTACCAGCTAAGCTAGGCGAAGGTTTCGGCGAATGATTCTGGACGTTCATTCGCAAATAATTATTGCTGGACGGTTTTCAAAAGAGGAATTGGAAAAGGGGAAACATGTTCAGACAGAGAGAGAAAGAAGACGCCCAATAGCGAACAGGAAAAAAAAAGCAGAGTATATATAAGGTATATAGCGTGGTATGTATATAATATGACGACGGGGAAGTGGAATGTGGCGAGAGAAAGCAAGATAACAGAAAACAAGTCAAATAAAATGCAGGTAACCCCCCTTTTGAACTTAGGAGATGAAAAAAAAAAAAATCAAAAAAATCAAAAAAACCCCTGTACATAAAGCAAGCAAAATGAGGAAATGTAAAGGCAAAAAAAAAGGGGAAATAAAATAAATAGGAAGACGAACAAATGTAGGAAGGATATCAGACTTAGACACGCTCGCCTGGGAGAACCGGCCTCAGAAAGAAATTAATCGCTAATAGCAGAGATAAGAAGGCAAACGAGAACGGAAAAGGTATAAAAGAAGAAGCACAATCATTCGAGCGAGAAAGAAATGCGAATAGAAGCGTCAAAATATATATATAGCATTGAAAAAAAAAATTTTTTTTCATGCTTCCAAATCAGGTAACCTCCAATCAAGCCTGGGCGGCTGGCTGAGAGTTAATAGAGGGCCCCTATCCTTCTTCTGTTCGCGTCGTTCCATGGACCGCGCCATGAGCAACCCGCGAAACGAGGAAGCGGTGTCGGATAGCCGGGTACCCGTGTTGGTGGGTGTGCTTGTGGTTGCCCTACCGCTTAGATTGCTGTTACTCTTAGTCGTGCGGATGCTGTTATTATTTGCAGTTCCTGGGGTAGCCAGGTGTGGGAGAGAAGGGGTCGGGACGGAGCGATTTGTGGACGACGTTTGTAGGCCACTAGAGGTATGGTATTTGAGTAAGGGCGGACGCGAAGGGTGGGTACGAGAGGCATCGGATGTGGATGATTTCACTTTAGTCTTGGTGATTTGGATGGTAAGGTTTTCGTTGTGGTCGTTGTTCTCAGGGCTGCTGTAGTGCTCTTCATTATATGTCCCATCGGGTTGGTTTGGATTGGTCTGTTCAGACGAGAGCTGGTTGAGAAATGTACCGAGACTGGCAGCCGTAGTTGGCCGGCCATCGCTCGCATCGTCGTCGGCGCCATTACCGTATTCATCGACAAGGCCATGGGCCAGATTGTAATTTCGTACCAAATACCGTTGAAGGCGTTGGACTTCAATATCCCATTTCTGGCCTAGCGATTGAAGCACCGCTTGCACATCGTGCCGTAAAGCATGTGGGTGGGTGGTTGTACTGGCTAGTATGGGGGCAGAAGAGGCTAATGGCGATGAGAATGTGGTCGTATGAGGATTCCCCTGTTGTACCGATGCTGGCGCTGGTTTAACTAACTTGTTCCCCGAGCTTGTAGCTCCACCAGAAACAGCCGCCTGGAGGGTCTTGCGTATGATGGTTGTTTTAGACCCTCCGGTGTTTGAGGAATTCTGGCTCACGGATTCGATTTCACGGCGAACTCGCTCCAGACACTGCTCTCTGTCCCTTACCATTGAGGGAAGATGTAGAAGCTTCTTGTTTTTTTGCAGGCCGTTAACTAGTACTGTAAAGGACTGGAGATTGATTTCATTATTATCGCAGTAAACTTCGAAAAGGGTTCCATTTTCTTCCAGCACAGACGCAAGTGTATTCGCCCCTTGCAGCCCCAGTCTTTGATGTTCAATCTTCAATACCCTCAGCGAAGTATTTTTCTTCAGACCAGTTAAGGCCTGGTTTAGACCAATACCAAACCGAGCAACATCCAGGTGCGCGTATTCACCGCTGATATCTAATTCTTCGATCGAGTTATTTTCCTCAAACATGAGTCGGAGTGCCTTGCACGTTTCCGGGCCGGCGTCATATGGCAAGGACGCCTTCGAAATATCAAGATACTTTAATGTCGTATTTTTCCTCACGGCATCAAGCAGTCGCCGAAAGTGGTCTTCTTTTTGAAATTCCATCATTCTCATCGTCAGATGAGTTGGGGTTTTATCATTCGCAATCGCGTCAACTAGCAGAGAGTACTCGACATGGAGGCGATTTTCACTAACGTGGAGATGGATGTTTCGTGGCTTCCCCGAATCATTCGTCATGGAATGGAGAAATACCGCGACGTCTCTTCCGGTCAGGCCACATTGGTCGAGTCTCAGATTTCGAAGTGTGCTGGATCTAGGGCTTGCTAGGTATGCTGCGACCGAGTCCACAGTTTGTTCATTAACCGCTGTGTGACTCAGGGACAACTCCTCCAGTCGCCAGTTCAGTAGCGTTTCTGGAGCAATAAGCGGCTCCGGTCCTGTGGTCCTTGAGATGTGTGAAAGGTTTATCTTTCGGATATGTGCAAAGTAGCCTATTTGCTGTTGAAATAGTTCAGGGCTTAGTCTTCCCTGAACACCGGAGATATCAACAGATTCTAAAGTATTATCCTGAGCGGTTATTGTCGAAAGGATCAGGTCAAGGTCATGGATTGATATACCGCAATGACTGACCTCAAGGGCTCGAAGGTGAGAGGATTTCTGTGATGCAGCATCAACCAAATAATCCAGATCCGAGTCGCCCAGTTTGATTCCATTTAATACGACCCAATCCACGTTCGTTAGCTGGCGTCGGCAAAGGGGAAATATTGCTTCCGGAATTCCGCAGCCCGGGTCAAGCGCCCCTCTGTTCGTAGCCGGTTGTCTGGTCAGACAGAACGAGAAATCCAGCTTCCGAAGGCGTTTATTCTTCAGACACAAGGCGCGAATTTCCTGAGACAGGATAGACATATTCTCTTGACCAGGAAGTCGAATAGCGAGGTTGGAACGGGTCGTTGCAGCATCGATATCAATTCCACAGGGGTCGCGCAAACTATGAAGAACATCTAAATTGATATCCATAAACGAGATCGTAACGAAGGACTCATTATATCGTAGCGAGCGCATAACAGCTAAAAGTTCTAGAGCGGAATACCTGCGCCGATCCTTACCGCTCGCGGGGTGCAGTAAACGAAAACATGGAGCATCATCACAGGCGTAATCAATTGTATAACGGATATTTGAGGTATCGATATCGTAGGCGGCGCAGTAAGCTGTAAGAGTGCGATCGAATCCTCCATGATCTTGATCCACGTACATTAATGGAGCTACTTGATCTTCTACATGCTGAGGGACATTGAAGCCAAATGGTTGTTGCAGCCATTCCGGCCTAAGCCATTCCACCCTCTGGCGCATTAGAATAGCGATTTCGCTTGAGAATGATGATGAAAGGTACAAACCGAAGGGATGGCAGAGGGGTGCACTACGAACAGGTTAGCGGAGACTAGTAAGAGAGAGAGAGAGACTATATAAAACACAGGAACAGCCCAACCCACGAAATTGGCAAACAAATAAAGAAATAAAGAAATAAAGAAATAAATGGCAATGAAAATGAAGAACATACCGGAATACCAGCTGGAAAGCATCATCGCCTCCCTGTATCGACACGGACGTCAACGTCATAAACCCAAATGACATGTTCATATCCAACTCAGTTATAGAGGTGACGGAACCCCGATTGGACGACTTCGGCAGTGGTATTAAGTGGATTTTATGGACGCCGATAGCCAGATAACAAACATTCGAAGTCAGCTTCGCGAAGTCATCATTCGATGATCTACCACCAGACTTGGTCGCCACGCGTTGCACGACCTTGTACATTCGGAAACAATCCGGGTCATAGTCTCGTTCAAGTTCGAGAGCCCTCGCAACGTATTCTACGGACTTTTGATCAAACATCGGCGGGTCAATAGCTCGGGCTTGCTCAGCTGCCGCACGGATACCTGCTAGCCATAATCCAGATTCCTCTGGGTCGTTAAATTGTAGCTGGAAAGACAAGGGTTTGGGGGATCGCTCGTCCATATGGCAGACCTCAATTGAAAAGTAAGGTCGTCCATCATCGAGCTTGTAGACTGCCACTATAGAGTTCAATGGTATCCCCGCGGCAAGGTCCACATAAGTAGCCAACTGCGGGTCCTGAAAGGAGGCAATTGAGACCATTGATTGCCGATTCGTGGAAGTCAAAACCAGAGAATTTCGACCCCATGAGGCCGGGATGGAGGGGAAAAGCTCTGCCGCTTTTGACTGGCTTTTGAACCGCACCAAATGAGTATCCGTCAGCACCAGGTATTGGCTTTTCTTCCGCCACATGCCGCCCGTTGTTTGGACTTCGCCATGATGTAAGGTTTGGTTTCCCAAGAGGGATTTCAGGGTGGCCAGGCTTGCGGCAACGTCTTCCTCATCACCAGAGGACGCTTTGGAACGGGCTCTTGTCGAGCGCTGGTCATCATCAATTGAGCCCAGCGAGCGCAAGGACCCAAACACGGATTTTCGCATGGATTTCTGAGAGGATTTCGACCGCGTATTCGAGAGCTCATCTGTGGACGGGGAGGCGAGGTATTCCTGTCAAAGGACGCAAGAGAGATTAGGGACTGAGAGCGATAGCTAGAGGAGCCAAAACCATAATTGGTGGAACGGGGTGCCCATTACGGGAGACATCCAACGAATGTAGTTTCATACACAAGGTTGGATGGATGAAAGTCGAAGAATTCGTGTTTGAGAGAGGGGACGAAGGATTTTTTTTAGTGGCGAATTGGGAAATTGGTGCAACTTACCATGGCAATCAGGGAGCCGCTGCTGTAGGGCCGTCCCCTGCTCTTTGGCTGCCTGTGGTGAGCCCTTAGCGGACGCGAACCCGAGCGGTGTGTTGTCGCATAAAAGCCATCGGAAACAGATCGATCGTGCCCGTGAGGGTCTCTGGCTGGACCAGCAAAGGCGGAGTCCAATAATCCACTCCAACTCTTTCTCCGCCGAGATTTCTGATGGTTATGATTATCAGATCTCTCCGCCATGGTGTGCATAGTGTGGGAGTTAAGGGCAGTCACTGCCCAAGCTAAGGGAAACCCAAGATAACGGAACCACGGGGAGATCCAGATTGAGGGAAAGCAGGAGGACAGATGCAGCTAAAGGGGATCACTGATTGGAGGTTGGCGGTAGACACAGGACACAAAAATTGATAGAGCAGAAACAGGTGGAACCAGTGCTCCCAAGCCCTTCAGCCTTCGAGGTTCTGGATCAGCGATTGTCAGGAGAACGAATCATCGAACCGCGCTATTATTGCTAGCTCGTCCAGATCAACCGATCAACAGCAACTGGGCTGGCTGAGCTGCCATGCTGGAAGAAGCGGCCTGTCACTGATCGAATGGCGTCCAGTAACACCGCAGACTGGAGGGCCGTGGGTGGAGAGCAAGATGGATGAGGTGGCAGCGGGATGTCGTGTCAGTGCACATCAAGCGGCACTCTGTGAATGGTTCGTGGAAGAGGAGAGGTGGAGGGAGAGGAAGCAGATGAAGGAAGAAGAGGGGACAGACGAGGAAGACAAGAAAACGGAGGTGGAGACAGAACAAGGACAGGACAAGATCAAGATCGAGATCAAGAAGCGAGGAAATGCAGGCCAGATGTCGGCCAGAAAGAGGAGGCTCTGGGTAACCCGGCTAACCCACCAGGGCAGGAGTTAGCCTTTGCTACTGTATCAGTACCGACAACGACAACGACAACAACAACGACAACAACAACAGCAGCAGCAGCAGCAGCAGCAACGGCGATGTCAGGAGAAGATTCTACGCAGAGCCGAGAGGTCGCACAGTTGTCCCCAGATCGCCTGCTCCCCAAGGAACGAAACACATGGCAACAGCTGCTGGCCAAGTACGCGCAAGATCCGTCGCTGATTGATCGATGGCCTTTGGATCGCAATGGTAGCGACAGAGCCCTCTTCACCAAGCCGCTGGTACGACGAACTTTGGCCCCATTTTGTCTCTCTGGCCACACACATGGCAACATCCTACCATGATGTCTACAAGTATACTCAAAGCTGCTGCTATCAACTCCTCCTCCTCCTCCTCCTCCTCCTCCTCCTCCCTTCAGGTACGCCGTCGGCACGGGCAAGCTTTCGTGTAAGTTGCGGCCTGTCTCCTTCCCCTCAACGTCAGCAACAACAAGCTGCCCTCGCTACGTTACAACATAGCTAGCCCGGCTCTGGAGCACTGGTAATTGTGACGTGATGTTTCTCTAGATTCCTACCAAGGTTCGCAGCTGGCGGATACTTTTAACTTTTTCTCAAAATAGGCATGGTGGCTAAACTTCCATGCCTTGTTTCAGACTGCGTCAAATACTTCTTGTTGTAGTTCTAACTCTGCACCGCTGGAGCTCTCTTGGGGGAAATAGAGATACGGGAGAGTTGCTTCTGAGCGCCTGAGAATAATACCTGAGACCCTAGAATGGAACATTGTGGGAGGCCCATCTGTGCCTGGGCTTCGCTTCATCATCTTGTTTCTGTGGAGACACGTAGCTCCTTATATCATTTAATTCTCTCTATTCCTCAGAGAGTGCCAGCCAACAGTAGGATCGCCAAACCCGTATTTTATTTTATATAGAAATGTGCCATGTAGCAGCGGAGCTTATCTGTAACTTGCAAACTCTTTTAGTTAACGAGTAGAGCACGCATGGCTGATACTTGGCGCTGAAAGTACAGAATACTCCGTACGAAGCACCAGTATTTTTGTATGGGCTTTACGCTTTTATTTCTACCTCGTGCCGAAGCAGGGCTCGCAGCACAAACACAGTGGCTGGCTATTGGCTGAGTCTACATTCAGGTGTCAAATATCATTCTCCCCATTTCCTCCATTTCCTCCACCATCAACCCCTGAACTTGAGGATAATCCTCCGGTCTCCGTCGCAAGCAAGCCACAGGAGTTCGACAGCTAAATCCATAAAGCCAACATCATCAACGCCGTGACAAATGCTAAATTCTCCATCTTCGCCGACCGGGGAAAGTTGCAATATCAACAATCATGGGGATAAGTGATGTATTTCCGCATAATTGTGATAGTCCCGCGTATGTCTCCGGCTTCGTGCGGCAGCACACCGTTGGATCCGCGTTGATGCAAAAATGAAGACGAGCGTTCCCAGCATGCAGTGCATGCACGCATGCATGCACGCATACGCATCAGAAAAAAACTTGGAATTCTCGCCTGCATCCTGTCAGATTTTGTGGAGCAGAAGAGAAGGATCAAAAACCGTATTTGGAAACTACTAGTACCAAATCGCTGCGGAATTTTAAATGCCCTTGGACGTGGCGCAGGCTCACGTAGTAGCTCAACCACCCTTTTTTTTTTTTTTTTTTTTTTTTTCCAGAGCTGAAAAGCGAGGAGCGAGACTTGGTGTGGGGTTGATCCAGATTTTCAAAGTCAAAAACAAAACGAAACCAGGGAAAAAAAAAAAAACCATTGCGATAACTAAAAGACAATGGAGCAAGGGTTGGCTGGCGGTCTTGCAAGGCTCGTGTGGCGTGCTCGCACTCAACTCGCCTCGCAGTGCCAATTGCCAGTGGCCTTGCCGGGCTGCGACATTCCGGCACGTCATCATCGCCGAGGGGCACGGAAGAATTTCTGTTGATCTCTTGGAGCTCCGTCGCGGAATATTTGGAGGAAGCTCCGTCCAATGGCAAGGCACAAGGATGAGACGATGGCCCGGAATGGCGCTGCTGGCGACCATTGAGGAGGATACTACTCTGTACTTCGTACTCTTTGGCGATTGAATATTTCTTTTTCTTTTTCTTTTTCATCCGTTTTTTTCATTTTTCAAAAATTTTTTTTTCTTTTGATAGACGTCAAGGCTTCCAGGCGGATTTCATCCTTGCTGCCTTGCTCTTTAAAACTGCGGATGACGAAACGATAAGCGAGCATTTAGCGAGGGTTTGAGGCTAGAAGAGTCCCCATAGAGTCGAATTGGCCAATGAGTGACGGAGTGCAATGGAATGATGTTCGGTTGTTTTGGTTGATTGATCTGACGAGGAATGTCAGCGATCAATCCATTGGTCGCGAATAGTCATCAATTAATTGGCTTATCCCTCCTTCGTTGTGGGAAGCACAGGGATGACATCAACCCGCCGAAATTCTCCTAGTCCGTTTCTTTTGTTGAAGAACCACCGTGGTGGGGATCAGGGAGAGCAGAGAAGGAGGTGCTAACAAGCTGTACACTGCAGCGCTTCCTGGGATAGCAGGAAAGTATCGACCAGGCCTTGGGAGACAACCCGTGAAAGGATTCTTCCTGGCATATTCGGCTTGTCTGTAAAGCTAGCCTTCGTACTGTACTGGGTGAATACGAACTGAGAACTGACTAAAGGTTGAAAAGATCAATATCCCCGTTTGTTGGTTTTCCTGGTACAAATCTACACATCAATGCATTTCAATGTACAGTACATACTACCTCCCAGAGTTGAAGTAACAGATCATGCAATGTTCTGTGATAGCATAGCAATCAACCCCCATGCTGGAAGATTATGTCTTTTGTGTGTTTCTTCACTTGCCTGGGAGTCAGCAACAACGTTGTCTCATCTATATTACTTCAAACAAGTCAGATGTGTCGCACCACATCGATATATTCACTTTTAAAACTGAGAAGCTAGCAGGAGATTTATATCACGCTTGTTAATATCAAGAGCAAATCATCTGAGTGAGACATCTTTCTTTTATGTGACAATTATATATATATATATATGTATAAAAGTTATGAGAACCAATGTATGCAATATTTCACCAACCCCTTATTTAAAGTCTTCATAGCTATAACTAGCAGGTTTGAATAGAGTTGATGGAGCAGGAAACCTTATATTACAATGCAACTTGTTAACAACTCAGATGAGAGAGGTTTTTTCTATTTATTCATGCAAACTATAGTTTGGCAGTAACAGTGGTGACTGTCTTCATGTTTTGAATGGAAAAATTATATACTAGATCCTGGTGGTGATGAAAATGACTGTTCTGAATATGCTTTGCATATAACCAGAATGCTCACAGGGCCACTGTTAGGAGGAGCTAATGATGCTTGTGCTGTTTACTGTTGTCAGTGAAAGGAAAGTGGACTGGGAGTGCAGGAGAAAATTACCGTTTACAATCATGCATGCAACATTTTGACTTGGAGCCCAGTACGCTGTACGTTCTGGTCCAGATATTGATTCACCAGGCCGCCAGGGGCCCAGGACATTTTAAGGCTGCTCTTAAGCAGTGGAGAGAGGTAAATAAAAATATGGAGGTCCTGGGTCTGGATTGAAAGAGCTATGACATTCGAGCAAATACAAAACAAATACTAATAGCTAGAAATACAAACATGACGAACATCAAAAAGCCGATAAGTCATGTTGGACAAGAGATGATTGACGCTAAATTCCCCCATGAAATCTAAGCCTAGAAGGAAAAACATGAGATAAAAGCTATACGTTATGCTTTCTAGAACGGATGGGTTGTACAGGACATTATGTATGTAACAGGCGGAGGGTGCGGATGCGTATAGTACAGTATTGATGATGATGATGATGATGATGATGATGATGAGTGTTGCATTTCAAAATGGGCCATTGAGTAAAATGAAGAAACCCGATAATATAACCATGTGCCATATATATCATCAGCGGGGGCTGGAGAATAAGAAAAATCGGATACGAAAACGCCGCAACATGGAGAATTAATATACCAAAAGGAAATACACCAAAATGTCCCAAAAAGATATCTGTTTTTGTCACATCTCCTCAGTCCTAAAATGTGTGAATCCATCAGACCCATCATTGTCTATTGTAGAACAATAGTCCCTGTCTCTTCCTCCATCTTATCTTGCCGTTTGCGCCATGCCCTGCCTTCCTGGCTAATCCGTTGCAATTGGATCTGATACGCGTTATCTTCGATGGTCTCGTCGTCGTCAAGGGCAAGACTAAGTTCCCTCCGTCTCTGGCATGCTGAGTAGATTGCCCACGCGCGATCCGGTTTATTGAACATAGTAAATGTATACTCTATATCCCATTTGTCTTTGGAAGAGAAAAAAGTTGGTCGCTCAACGGGCTTGCCATTTACCTTGCTTTGGATCGTTATGGCCATGGCAAATATTGGTTTCGTGCAGGGGTCCACGGGATCGCCAGTATGGAAGTCGGCTGCCGCTTCGTCGCCAGAAATTTCCCTCTCAGGAGCGTCATCCGCAATTCCTGATGCCGATGCACCAGCCTCAGCGCTAGTTTCTGATGATGATGCTTGAAGGGACGTCCCTTCCTTTTCCAGTGCATTTTCACCTTCCTGCTCGAGTTCGTCGGGGAATAATAGTTTCTTTTGGACATTCTCAATTTCCGCCTTATTGCGATTTTGAATCTCTTCGATTTGCTCCTCCGTCACGGGCTCGGCAAATACATACATGCAGGGTATTTGGGTCTCACGGGTCTCAAAATGGAAGCGTAGCGATTGGTTGGGGAATTTTTCTGTAGCCTTGGCTAAAACTTTGTCCCAGAGGGAGACACTGAGTTGAAACTCCGCGTCACCGAGGGCAGTGTCCGTTTGACCATGAAGGGCCAGGTCCATTTCGGGCAAGCTGACATATTGGAAACCGAAGATGCGTTCAATGTTGTGGAAAGCAACGAAGATGCCATCCATACGACCGACGCGGACCTGGAGGGAATATTTCAGGAACGCCGCGCGGATCATGTCGAAGTACTCGCGCTCGAACGACTCCCATTTCCCAAATCGGCCTTTAATTTGGTACCCAAGCCCACGATCGTAGTGCTTCGTATTCATCCGGATCGATACCACAGCACGAGTCTTCAAGTCAAACATGCCGGTGCCTGGAAGCCGGGGGTCATAGGCATCTAGTTGTGCCCTCATAAGGAAGTTGCCGCAGGTGGTGTAATGATAAGTTTCAGGCGAAACAGTGTCAGGCTTGACTTTGTCGGCACTCGATCGCCGGTATCGCTCGAACTCTTCTGTAGGCATAGTAAGTAGTTTCTCCATCGACCTGCCCAGGTTCATCAGAATGTTCGCATTGTCGTATTCCTTGTCCGCATCGATAGCGTAGACGCCATCCTTATAACGTAAAAAGACGGCAGACGGCGCCCGCAAGATCTTTGTGAAGTTCTTTGCTACGTCAGAAAAACCTTGTGAAAGAGAACTAGTGTTTAAGGGCCGCCAGGCGGACAGCAAATAGTGGAAATGTGACAGCACAGATGTCATGCTTGAAGAAGACCCTATGTATTTCTTGCCGTGGCAAACGGCCAACTTGCGCAGGCCGTCATCCCGGGAGGAAGTTATGTACTCATTGAGTGCGGAGAAGTCGAATTCCTTGACGGGCATGATCGATCCCAGATAGGGATCAAAGTTGTATACTCGCGTCCTCGGGTCCTGAAGATGGTAAACACCAGGGCTATAGTAACAATTTGTTAGCGGGATATTTCTGGAGAGAAGTCGATATTCGCTTACTTGAACAATGCCCTTTCTAAACCATACGAGAGTCTCGGTACCGGTGCACCCTCAATGCTAAGAGCTGGAGATTTTTTTTAATTTTTTTTAGCTATGAAAACGGCCATGAGAACGAAAGTGAGCCACATACGAGTTAATGATAAACTTGTCGACTCCAGAATGCCGCTTTGTGTGCCACCTGTTGCTTGGGGGTGCTTCTCCCGCTTTTTTCGCGGGGACCTCGGTGGAGTGACATTCTCCATTTGCTGCCTGGTGTGTCTTGGGTGCTGAACATTTTTAGCGGAATGAAAAATCGCATTGTCCTGACGGGAATGATGAAGGGACTACATTCAAATAAGCTGTTTGAATCTTCAACAAGTGGTTCTAGGGCAAGGATTATGATAAACTAACGGGTCGATCTTTTCTGGGTCGACTAGGAGATGTCCTCGACTGTAGTTTTGCAGGTGCATGCACCCCCCTTTTTTTTCGCGGTTTGGCAGCTGCTTTACTGTCCAAATGTTTTCCCGGAGAGGGGTTCGCGTTTGCTTGTTGTTCCTTGACATTGTCAACTTTTCCGGCTTTCTTCGGTTTATGAGCCTTTTTCTTTGGTTTTTTACCGCTTCCCGGGGTTGCCTTCAATGCCAACTTGATATTAGCATCTCATAATCCAATTTTTGCTTGAAGAGAAAGATGCGCCAAAGGAAGATAGCACGGTGCTGGTTGAGTGGAAAATGAGGGAAAACGTAAGGTACGGATGGCTATGACCGTACCCTGGGAGCACCACTCACCGAAATCGTCCCACTTCCCTGCGTTGGAGGGGGGTATTTTATGTTGACTATTACAGATGGATTTGTTGGTTCAGAGCTCACATGGGTAGTAGTGAGAGAGCGACGAAACGAGGGAAGAGCATGAGCACGGAGGCCAACTTCAGCGACTAGACAAGATAAGCAGATAAAACCACTCATGGGCCGTGTGGAGGACTTGAGAGATCGCCTAAGCATTCCAGCGGTTGTCTGATAACGAGAAATAGGGAGATAGGAGGTGGTGAGAATAGTAGTCAAAAATTATCAACGGAGAGGTGCGTTAAAACGCGTAGAACCGACGTGTTGTAACAAAGCAAAAGAAAGAGAACAATATAGAAGGAGAAGGAGAAGGAGAAGAAGGGAAGAGGGGGCCCCCTTTGAGGCTCGAGAAGCAGCAATTGAACCTTACAGAGGTCCACGAGAAGAGAATTAATGAGAGAATGAAGCTGTTGAACGGCAAAAATCTCTGTGCAAAAAAAAAAAAAAAAACCAACTGGATGTAGATAAAGTCACGTGAAAATCTGCTAAGGGAGTGCCGCCGCTAGGTAAGCAGATACAAATGTCCAGGTAGCTACATTTGACAGTAAAAGAAGGCCTCTTAAATTTGTTACGTGCGTGTTAAGTTCATCAATCCGGTACGGAGCCTTTTAGCTATCTAGAATATTATCTTGTACCGCTGTCTCATTGCGACATCTCTGAATGTTGTACCAAGCATGGAAATAAGCTCAAAATACCTTGAACGTCGGCGAAAAGTTTCCCAGGCCCGGCGCAAAAAAATCCAGAACACAACCAAAAAAAAAACATACGACCGCAGAAGAAGGAAGGAAAGATACGGATTTTTGATGCCTTGACATACCGCTAGTCCCGTGTTTATATCCTCCGATTGTAAGTGAGATATCTTCGCCTTCTGCTGTTTTACATCGGTTGTATTTCCTTCCTGTTCGTTTTGTGCCCTGGGTGCTTTTCTATAGCTTTAACCAACCCCGCGATGCTCGAAATGCCCTCTCCATGATCTATTTTATATTAGTTCAGAACCAGGCTATCAATGTCACTATTGGTACTCGGATATTGGCAATCAATAGTTAGGATTATTTTAGTTGTTTATTTAACATAGTTCATGCCAGGTTTGAATAGTCGATTTTCAATCTGCGCCCCTCATTTGGTTGGAGGATGAGGATGATTTGAATCCAACACTGAAGGGGCCCAATTTTTGGTTTCTCTTTGGCGTTCCTTTCACGCTGCTCCAATGCTATGTTATATATGTATACGATGCCTCTATCCTGGTTGTTTCTCAAGTACATACAGCGCATGTTACCCGCAATGGAGGATTTTCTAACTCGAGTTCCTAGTCCAAGGGCGGACAAGCGAATATGCTGCAGGAGAGACTGCGCATCCTTGTTGTTGGGAGTGGCGGTCGAGAGCATGCGTTTGCCTGGAAGCTCAGCCATTCGCCAAGTGTCGATATCGTTTTTGTCGCGCCTGGAAATGGAGGTACGGCCGCAGGCCACTCTAAGATAGCCAACATCGACATCAAGGCCGATGACTATGCAGGATTGGTAACGTTTTCTCAGAAGAACAATGTCAATCTTGTCGTTCCAGGCCCTGAGGCTCCGCTGGTGGATGGCATACAGAAATTTTTTCAGTCGGGTTAGTCACCTCAGCAATCTTCCCCTGGATTAGTTAACATGCAAAGGAGAAGAAGGGAGATTTAAGGATTAAAATTATGATTAGAGAAACCAAAACTGCAGTTTAGCTGAAAATTAACAATATTTGCAGTTGGAATCAGATGTTTTGGCCCTTCCCAGGCTGCTGCACGCATGGAAGGCTCGAAGACATTCTCCAAGGACTTCATGAAACGCCACAACATCCCGACCGCTGCCTACGAAAACTTCAGCGATTACGCAAGTGCGAGTAGATATCTAGACTCCGTCAATCATGATGTCGTTATCAAGGCCAGTGGCCTTGCTGCTGGAAAAGGGGTTATCATCCCTCAGTCGAAGGAGGAAGCTCAAAAGGCACTAAGGGAAATGATGCTTGATCGACAGTTTGGAGAGGCCGGAGACGAGGTTGTAATCGAAGAGTTCCTTGAGGGAGACGAGCTCAGTATTCTTACATTCTCCGATGGATACACGGTCAGGTCGCTCCCACCCGCGCAGGATCACAAACGCATCTTCGACGGAGATCAAGGTCCCAACACGGGAGGTATGGGTTGCTATGCGCCAACGCGAATTACATCAATGGAAGTGCTTGATGAGATCGACAAGACTGTCATTATCCCTACCATTAGCGGAATGAGGAGAGAAGGTGATATTGGGTCTTCTTCCGTGATCTGCACTTCGAGAGAGACGACTAATTGGGCTTTCTAGGTTTCCCATTTGTTGGAATTTTATTCACTGGACTCATGATGACCAAGAATGGACCTAAGGTCCTTGAATACAATGTCCGTGGCGGTGATCCAGAAACACAAACTCTTCTGCCTCTCCTGAGCGATGACACAGATCTAGCCGAGGTGATGATTGCTTGTACTGAGCATTGGCTTGACGGTGTGACGATAAAAATTGAGCCGAAATTTTCCGCCA
The DNA here is from genome assembly GCA_017607445.1 of Histoplasma ohiense. Classification (NCBI taxonomy): domain Eukaryota; kingdom Fungi; phylum Ascomycota; class Eurotiomycetes; order Onygenales; family Ajellomycetaceae; genus Histoplasma; species Histoplasma ohiense. The sequence continues at coordinate 7,373,945 of JAEVHH010000001.1, forward strand.
CTGTAATTGCTGTCGCAGAGGGATATCCAGGTTCCTACGCGAAGGGCCGGGATATTTCCCTGACTCCACCGGCAGCAAATACCCTAATTTTCCACGCAGGCACCACTCTAACAAACAATCACCTGAAAACATCCGGTGGTCGCGTTATCGCGGCAACATCCACAGCTGCCACGCTCGAGGATGCGGTAAGCGACGCCTACACGGGAATTTCTACTATCAACTTCCAAGGGATGCATTACCGCAAGGATATCGCACACCGCGCCTTTAGATCCACATCCTCCTCCAACGCCGAATCCCTCACCTACGCCGCTGCCGGCGTCTCCATAGACGCGGGCAACGACCTCGTCAAGCAAATCAAAGCCAACGTCGCCCAGACCCGACGCCCAGGAACTGACGCCATAATCGGCGGTTTCGGCGGCACCTTCTCCCTCTCAACCTGCAACTCAGGCTTCCACCCTTCCTCGCCAACTCTAATCGGCGCCATCGACGGTGTCGGCACCAAGCTCGCCATCGCCCATGAAATGCGCGTGCACAACACCGTCGGCATCGACCTAGTGGCCATGAACGTCAACGACCTCGTTGTCCAGGGCGCTGAGCCCCTCTTCTTCCTCGACTGCTACAGCTGCGGCAAACTCGATGTCGCCACGGCTGCGGCGTTCGTGTCCGGCGTTGCTGCCGGCTGCGTCGATGCCGGCTGCGCACTGGTCGGTGGAGAAACGGCTGAGATGCCCGGGCTATACGCGGGCACGGCTTACGACGCCGTCGGCGCCGCGGTGGGTGCGATCGACACGGCGAAGCGCACGGTCCTGCCGGACATAGAGCGGATGCAGGTCGGCGACGTGCTCCTCGGGCTGGCCAGTAGCGGCCCGCACTCCAACGGATACTCTCTGGTGCGGAAAGTTGTCGAGCGCTCGGGCCTCTCGTACCACGATGCTGCTCCCTTTGAGACCACGGCTCCGTCGCTCGGTGCTGCGCTGTTGACCCCTACGCGGATCTACGTCAAGCCGCTCCTGGCGGCTCTCGCGGAGGCTCCCGGTGCGATTAAGGGTCTTGCGCATATTACCGGTGGCGGACTTGTGGAGAATATCCCGCGCGCGCTCCCAAAATATCTGACAGCGCTTGTTGATGTGGCGTCGTGGCCACTTCCGCCGGTGTTTAGGTGGCTGAAGAAGTCCGGGGGGATTACGGGCTCGGAGATGGGGCGGGCGTTTAATAACGGGATTGGCATGGTTATTGTTGTTGGAAAGGAGGATGTGGCACTTGTGAAGGGATTGTTGGAAGGAAAGGGGGAGAAGGTATTCGTTGTTGGAGAGTTGGTTGCGCGTGAAGAAGATGAGGGTTGTGTGTTGAAAAGCTTGGAAAGTTGGGAGTAAGTTTTGATGGATGGATGGATGGATGGATGGATGGTTATGGGGTTTGCATATCTTTTATGACATTCATTTTTGATAGATCTTGTATGCCGCCATGTGGTTAGTTTTTAGTGTTCCACGCATCGTTCACTCACGTAAGTTTGTTAACAACAAAACAATGAATCGGTATATCTGTTTGGCTATTTCCCGCTAGTATCCCCCGTTTAATCAACTTACGCAGCGTAGCAGTACTTTGTGGCTAGATATTTATAGAAGTGTACGTGTCTATCCAGCTAGGTGGCACCGTTCTACTTAATCCAGGAGCCAATCAGAATCCGCTACATAACCTTATTTCAACCTCCCGTTGCTCACGGCCAATCCCACCAAAGGCAGGTCCATGTTTGTCAAAAGGCAGTTTCCTTTGTCCGCGGACCCCAGATAACAACAGAAGGAAAGTCAGCTATGTGTAAATAATAGGGTTTCTTCAAGAATTTAAGTGGACTATTCAATTTAGTTTAACTAGAGAAAAGTATGAAACATGAAACATGCAATCATGAGAGAGTACTGTACCGGGGAAAAAGCAGCAATTTGCATACTAGGATGGTCGTTCAAAGGGTGTACGTCTCTCAAAGGTGAAAAACTGGATAAGGAAATCACTGATAACAGATATATGGGGAATGGTGCTCTCTCAGGAAACAAACTCAGGATAGGCAAATGCGAGACGGGAATCAAGGGGCGAAGTAGGGAAGGGATATTCAAATCAAGGATCAATGTGACGTTCTCGAACAAGAGCAAATCAATGAGGCATAGCTAGTGCAGCTGGCACACATGAACCGAAAAAAAGCATCAAGGAGAGATTCTGAGATTCTGCTGGAACGGGCGATCGGATATCAGCGGGGATTTCTCAGCGGCGCCATCAGCGAATGGAAAACCGAACGCATCGACAAGAAGATCGGGGAATGTGCATAATGAAGAGTGGATGGATGGGCGCTAGATTCGCAGGAAGGAATGCATGATCCGTATCCGGCACCGAATGAATGGAATGCGCGGGAGGATTAATGTCCATTTGGTTGGCGCTCGTGTTCGGGACACCAATCATAAATGTACTCCACATTCCAGTCTTCTTGGACACAATCGGGGTAATCAGAACACGGGCCGTCGATAGGGGTTCTGCTCTTTAGGCAGAAGCACCGATAGTAAATAGTGTACATCCTACACATTATGGCGGATTGCGTGGAAAACCGTGGATACGAGGGAGAATGGGGAACCTATCCCCACAGAAACTAGAATACCGACAACTAACGGTTAGTTCTGGTGATGTCTCAGACTCCGTTTAACATACCGCGCAACCTAGGGTAACCCACGACGATTGCACTCCGCGCAGTTTCTCTCAAGATGGACAGTCGCGAAGTCCAAGCGGGTGCAACCCTCGATAGCGCAGAGATTGAAGACTTCACTTGCCAAACACTGACACTTGTAGATGGTTCTAACAGTTACACACATGTGATGGCAGTCGCGAAAGCGAGCTCTTATGACCCGTAGCACAAACTGTTTGCTCAGGAAGAACAGCCGTTTGCCTAACAATACAGACAACGAGGGCAGTAATCTTCAAGATAGACGTCGACCCAATCACTATCACAATCAGGGTACTGGTCACAGTTATTGGAAGATTCTGATTCTAAATGCATGCACTTGTAGTAGGTACGAACTCGATAGCACATTGCTGACCAGCCAGAAGGAAATGTCAACTTGTTGCTTGCTAGAAGTTGCTGTTGTGATGAAGTGTATTGGAAGCTCAATAAGCAGTGCGCGTAAGGAGAACGAGTTAGATGGGTTCTGACCTTTCTCGCAGGTTGTGGGAAGGGTGAAGGGTGGAGAGCGACGTTCTTCTACCTAAAGTATTGCAAGTGGCGTTTTGCTTTTCGGGGAATGGAGAAGTGGACATAGACAGGGGGAAAACAGAATGTAGATCGACTGATTAAATTCTTATCTGGACCTCGAGGATGAAGGAAATAATAGAAGCAGAAAAGACAGCAAGAAAGCCAGGATATGAGAGTCAATTTATATACCCTGAAGCATCCTCGCGAATCTCACCCCCTTGACAGGAAGATGCCGTACCGGCATCCCCCCGGGTGCCCCTCCCGGATTGGCAATATTAACATGTTCTATAAATATTGAAAGCAGTTATTGTTCCGCTTGAAAGATGAAAAAAGACAAAATGACACAAATCATTGATTGCATCACATGGCGCCCCCCCCCCGACGCAATGTGCCGTCTAGTGCCCAAGAGGCTGATGGCTAACAAACGGAAACGGAATGAAGATGAGCACCCAAGGCAGAATACCGAGCAAAACTGAAAGCCGTGAGGCTGCGCATTGAGGGGTCTATTAAGGCTCTGAAAGGGTGTTATAAATAGGTGTGACAAAGGGCGTGACCACGATGCGAAAGATACGTAGTGATTCGGCCCTGGGTGACACAGTCCGGCAGATACCATCATCCTTGTATTCACACATTGGGTTTTTCAAAGGCTGAGATCCCGCAAACAAGCGGCATTGTCACTGTGAAACTGGCCATGATGTTGAATTAAGCTTATGCGCTACGCTAAGCTGCGTTAGGCTAACCCTAAGTCCGGTTGTCACTTCCTCTGTCTCAGAGTCAGAGCCAGCGGACTTTGCAGACTAGCTTTGGCGGTGACTAGTTTAGCATCGCCAGGACACCTTAGTAACCAGCCCTGTCTGGGTCTTCTGTATAACTACTAGTGGGTATTTGGATATTGATCACTAATGTTATTTGCAATCATTAGTTATCTAGTTATTCCAAGTAGTACATGTACATGTACATGTACTGTACTGTACATTAAATGCTGAGCCCCGGTCACTGGGAGCCTGCGGGATCGGCTAGGTTCCTTGGTATTATAGACAAGTTGTATCTAGGAGTACTCGAGGAAAATTCCAGAACACTGAATATCGAGCCTAATGAGCTTATTTGATGCAAGGTACCGCCGGACTTCCTCCATCTAGCATCTACGGAAGTGGGGAACGCTAGAATCTTCTGTGGTAATCCGATGTTACATCTCAGATGTCCAGAAGTCATGAAGTCAATGTTTTGGAAGTAAGTTTAAGAAGCTTGAGGCTTGTATAAAGTTTAGCTGTCAATTTCTAGTGTTGCACGTCTTTATCTAGCAAAAAAGAATAATTGAATAAAAGAACCGGAAAACAAATACAACAGCAAAATAAAATAAGATCATTTAATAAATACATAGAAATTAAAAAAAAAAAAAATAAAATAAAATAAAATAAAGTAAAGAATTTAGTGGCAGCCCCAATCTTCCCCAGCACACTCAAATCCCGCGCGCTCGGAAACTCAGAATCTCGTTCCCGAACCTCGGCCCAACTCTATCGAGGATTGTAAAAATGTTTTACTTAGTGTTTTTAACTTTTATCCTCATCAGATCTTGAAGAGTAACATCCTGAAATCATTGTTGGTTAGAATCATCACCAAATGGGAGAAAAAAAAAAAAAAGAAAAAAGGAGAAATACCGAAAAGAGGAGTTAGATTGATGAAGAATATAACTATATACTTTATTCAGTAACTGTGTAAACATCGTGCTATCCTGTAGCTTGACTATTTAGAACACTTGCGTTCATTACTCGCAATCAAGGACCATCTTCTCTGCATATGTACATCTTTTCCCCTCCTCTGGGTATATGACTCCCGCTTTTCCAGAAAGGGTCAGTCATCTCAAGTCCTCCACTTCCCCAAACCCCCTGCACTCAATATCTCAATATATATACAGGTAGAGAAAGAAAAAAAAGGAAAAGAAAAAGAAAAATTACGGTGCACCGGTATACAGCTGCTTTCCCCCTTTCTTAAAGGCGAGAATAACCTTCTGCCCACGAGAACCGACAACCCACTTGGCAAACTCCTTCGCGAGCTGCAGATCCTGCGCCTGCGCGCCAATCAGCAAGTGCGCTGGGTTAAGCAAGGGGTCGTCGGCGTGGTCACTGCCCTCTTTGTAGATGACGATGTTGTCGCGGATTTCCTGCGAGACGGACAGGAAGGTGCCGCGGTCTGTGATGGTGTATTCTTCCAGCATGGAGGCGGCGTGGAGGGCCTGGATGGGGTACGCGATGTATTGGTGGTACCATTTTGCGGCGGGGGTGGCCCAGGGGACCTTTTTAAGTATTTTTAGTTTGATTACTTGATTGTACAAAATATATATATATATATATATATATATACTGGGTAAACTGAGAGCGAGGAGGGAAAACGAAAAAAAAAAGGGAGCTTACCTGTCCAATGCCAATAAACAGCGATGAATCCTTAATATTCGTAGCAGATTTGTCGAACCTGGTCAGGAACCTGGTGGGCGGGTCCGTGGTCCCATGCTCGGCCGCCTTGTAGATATCCGAAATCATCTTGAGGATCTTGTCTTTCTTGTTCAGTTTCGCAGGGTTTGACCGGGGTCCGATGAGCATGAAATGGTCACGCCAGGCATAGTAGCTGGGGCGCAGGGCGATGCCCTCCTCTATGGCTAGGTCCTCCGCAACGGGGCTGTAGGTGAAGGCGACGTCGGCAGCACCGCTCTGGAGGTTGTTGATAGACTCGGTGGTATCGCTCTTGACCCAGGCAACTCGGAATGGTTCAGCACCATGGTCGACTCTGAACTTGATAAAAGCGTTGGCAAGTTCTTATTTGGCAAGTCGGGTTAGTTGGATTGTTTGAAGATTTGTTTGAATCGGTAAGGTATCCATGCACGGGGAGTGGTGATTTTCTTTCTTTCTTTTTTTTTTTTTTTTTCCCCCCTTACCTCTAATCAGTCCACTTTGGCCAGCACCCCCATTGGCAATCCTGAGCGCGACAGTATCATTTCCATGATAACCCGCATCGTACACTTCCTCCAGATCCGCGGCATGGGCTCCGGTGGTTGCGAATTGCAGTAGGCATGCCAAAGCAAGCGTCTTCACAAGAGACCACATCATGATTGCTGTGTCTCCGCCGTTCTTCCAGGAGCAAAAAACAAGAGCAAATATCACTTTTCAACAAAAAAGGGGGAACACCTGGTTCCATTGCTTTCGAGAGAAAGGAGGGAGAGCAATGCTCTGTCTCATATACCGCGGGCTCAGCACATTCGCTGGTGAGATGCGAGAGAGTTTGCAGCGATCGACATCACTTTCTCCTTAGTCCAGGTCGTGGCCAGCTGGGAGGTGATATTTCTTTTTTTCGAGGCCCGCAAAGGGAAAAAAAAGCGGGACGGGGAGGAAGAAGCAACGAGAGGACAACTAGTGGCCTCTGGTTACCGACTACCGACTACCACTCACTCGCTAACCTTTAGCGGGGCGGGCGATCCAGAAGAGGGCAGCCCGCCGGAAGCTACACCTCCGCTCGGGGAGTCGTAGACCGGAGAACTAGACGACATCGTCCGGATGGGGACAACGTGTGGGTAGGTGATTCGTGCAACTCAATTTTCAGACTCGTGCCCAGACCGCCCGGCCAGAGAGCGCATCGAACAGGGCTTCACCGTGAGCCGGGACGGTCGGACAGGGTCAACGCAGGGAAAATGCAAGGACAGCAGGGCAATAACCGCAACGCTGGTTCGTTGACGAGTTCGTCTCACGAAAAAAAAAAAAAGGAGCGGAAAATAAACGCAAAAGTCAAGGTTCCAGACAAACTCTGCTTCATTCCCTGGCTAACTAACCCGCATTAGGAAATGGCCGCATGATCCTCAGCAGCAATAAATTCGTTTGGTTTTCATAGCCACTCCATCGCAAATCTATATAGAATTAATGCTTGGATACACAGATGAATATGATATATGGCTATCTCTGAGATGTATTTCATATCATATATATGCGATATGTGATTGATGATCAGCTTTGTCTATACTACTAAGGTGAAGCCGTGCAAGTTAAAAAGTGGAGCTTATACTCTGAAAATAAAAACAGAGTCTATCCAGAGATAAATGATCTCTTACACCCATATGTTGAATTGATATGGTTGTTTGGTTATTCCCATTCAAAGACTTCCTTCTCCGAAAATGTAGCCAATGCACGCCAATATTCTTCATGATGAAGAATTAAAATCATTACTCATTACAGAGGACCCTACCAAAAGTATTGCGCCGCTCAGATTCAATTTATACAGCTAAGGAGCGCCACTGTGTTTCAATGAGTAATTACATTTATTTAGCTTTAGATCACCCCACACTCTATTTTTATGAAATTGATTCTTTTTTTTTCCCCAATTTTCATCTCCAGCATCTAATCTTAGGGTTAGGGTTAACCCTAATAGAATACTCATCTAGCTATGTGGTGGGTGGCAGGTGGATACCATGTTAAATGGGAGCCAGATTGGCAGGCAGATTACACATTGAACAGAAGATAGATTGGCAGGGTGGATTACATATTGAATGAGAGGTGGATTGGATTGATAGGCAGTAGATAGATTACATATTGAATGGCGGTGGATGAGGATAGGATCATACAATGGAACAATCAAAAACTGAACATTCAGTATAAAATACAGTTGTGAATTTCCGCTAAGGTTTATAGTGCTGTCTAGTTGTCTTTTTGCCGGCACAATACTTTTGGTAGGGTCCTCCGTAGGATCAGTGACAGACGATGTAGTCTCTGATTGAGTGGGTTAAGACTGCAAAATTCTTCACTGAAGCAAGCGCCTGGTTCCATGCTATGATGCGCCCAATAGTAACTAGCCACAACGTCTCGTGGCTTTCCAGGCCCGGGACCAATGAGTCGCTGGTGGAAACCCTATCTTGTGCTAGTAAAGCATCCAGGGGATGGGATCCGTGACTTTGCAGCGGGCGGACTGTCTGGTGGACGGCGTCTGGAGACAGTGAGATGTGAGGGTTTATACGGGTGTCGGACGGCGATATCTCGACGCTGCCCCGGTCCGTGCCTTGGGAAGGGCAAGCTGGATCCGAGAGGAAGGGCAGCAAGGTCCCCACGAGAATGGAGACGGAATACATCCAAGGGAAACTCGTCATCCGGTGGGTGTGCTTTGTGAGCAGAATTTTGAATAACTACGAGTTGCTATAGCTATATGGTTAGTTACAGTAACATGCGAGCTCTCTGCATCTGGACCATCCCGTCTCCAAGAGCATCGATTTCGCCAGGAACTTCCCTCCTGCACCCGCCACTTGTCGATACCTGCTTTTCGCTTCTACAGCTGTCATGTTTCCATCCAGAGCAGCCACCCACACTTGTCAGGGACTGCATTTGTAGTTCCCATACTAGTGGTTCCGGGCACGGGTGGTGCCAACGAACCCCAGATGAGGGCGATTTCTTTACCACCTATGTATGCATCGCTCTTTTCTTGACGAGGAATGTGGATGAGCGTGTCCAATTCTCAAGCTCCCTCTCGAAAAATTTTCGTCGATTGTGACATCATCAAGCAACGTCGGGGGGTCTACGCCGTAGTTAAACTGACTGTGGAGCTTGATATCAGCATCACTCAACTTAATTTTGGGTATCGGAGTACCTCACGGGTGGGCTCCACCGAGTGAAGCTAATTAACACCACTTCGCTTGACTATTGGCTTGATGGCCATAGAGCTGCTGGCATTCTTGCTGATCTCCTCCATATTGACATGCTCGATTGTATGGGGCTTGACAACCTCGAGAGACACGGTGTACTTACCAATGCCCCATTTTGTCAATGGTGACTCGAAGACGCTGATAACTATCGTTTCGTTCCAAAGGAATGTATACTGGACCCTGTACTCTGTGCTCGGTACGGAAGGACTCAAAAACAATCTCCATTATTCCCGCAATCTTCCGGCTGCAGCCCTTCCCACTCTTTTGGCATTTTCTTCCTGTTTTCATATCCGAAGTACTCATACTCCGTAGTGTCATAACCAAGCCAAAGAAACAAACAAGCCAGCCTAATGCATGAAAAACCAATAGTCGAATTCTAGTGACAACTAACCAACCAACCCCCGGAAGTTTCAAGACGCAAACAAACCTGCAAGATCCAGAGTAACTCCTCTCTCTCTAACCCACCACCTCCTCGTCAATAACAACCACATCCCTTTCCCCTCCGTTCCCACTCCCACTCTCTATCCCCGTTCACTACCAGCTCCCCCACCGCCCGTGCGCGCCTATCCTCCACCACCCGCAGCTCCCCGGCAACCAATCCAGCTTAGCCCTCGTCGCCTCCTCCTCGCGCCGCAGCCACACAAGCTTCCGCTCCGCCGCGCGACCCTCGCCGATCAACGAGGCAAATTCGTCCTCGGCCCGCTTCGCCCACGTAGCAAGCTCCGTGCGCCGATTTTCCAGCGCCCGCAGCTGGGAGAGGAGGAGCTCGTGTGGTTGGGTGCTGGTGCTGGTGCTGGTGCTGGTGCTGGTGCTGGTGCTAGTGCTGGTAACGGGAGCAGGAGCCGCGGCGGCGGTGGCGGCGACTCCAGCCAGCGCTTCCGGGCCCAGCTTGGGGGCCGCCCTTACAGATACTACTACGTCGGCAAAGGCGGTAGCGCTGCTGCTTTGAGTGGCCAGCGATCGTAGGGCGGTGGGGAATTTGCCCGGCTCCTTTTTGCGCGCTGCGGAATGTAGCTTTGGGCGTTTGTTGCTGGTGCTGCCCTGGTCCCCTAAGGAGGGGCGAGGGTGCACCTTTCCCCACACTTGGTATGGGTGGAGATGCGGCGAGTATTCGCGTGCCGGGTCGCGATCTACTCTCCGCGGTTCTTGCTGCTGAGGCTGCAGCCCTGGCGCTGGCTCCGACTCTGTCTCCGACGACTCTTGACTCTGTTGGATCCATTGCGGAGAAACGGTCTAGTGTCTTTGTCGGCAGAGTTAGACCTCCTGTCCGTCGACGAGTGAACCGAATCATGGTCTGCTTTTCTCCCGAGGACGACGGTTCATTATCATCAGGCATCCAAGAGAGGAACTGGGTAACTGTAAATAAATTATATATATATAAGGGAGGGGTTCCGGTCCGGAGGGAATGCAAGGTAATGCAAGGTATCTATCTATCTTCCTATTCACTGGACAGTAAACTATGCGTACCTGGGTTTAAAAAAAAAAAAAAAAAAAAAAAAAAAAAAAAGAGCCAAATATTGTAGAATCTCAACGAAGCGGCAGGGAATAGTTAATCATAAAATCATAAAATCATCCCCCCCCGCGTGAATTGCCTATGCAGCGTGTTTGGGATGCGTTCTGTATAGTAGATATAATCGCTGGCTATATCGATCTACCTGCTCCTGCTCCTCCTCCCCTTACATTGAATATATATATATATATGCTCCAGCCCACATGCAAGACGGGGAAACATGGCTGCCAGGATGGGAAAGGGGGATTCAAGGAGAGGAAGGAGAAGGTGCAGGAAAAGGAGCCGAGCGACACAGAGATGCTGCTGTCGTGGGAATCGCTTTCCTCGCCGCAGCCGTGGGCCATCTCAATGCAATGCGTCCCTTTCCCGCTTTTATTTACATGGGCATTTAGCTATTGGTGATGCGCGGAACTGAATTCTGCCCATGCAGATAGATAGATATCTATACCAGCAACAGCTAAGTGTTGGGCCGTTTTGTCGCTCGGGGGCCTTGCTTGGGTCGTGTAATTGGAAACTGCCACGGGGGGGGAATAAGGGGATGGATAAGGTATACATATATATATATATATACCAATAAACGGAATGGTCCATGATAAGTGAGCTTGGATATCTCGTACATGCACGGTGCATGTACGCTGATGTGTCTAATCGGTAATACACTGATGATAGTAGACACACAAGGGAAAATATAAAGAAGAAAATTAAGGAAGCATTAAAAAGGCGCCAAGAAACCGTGAAAGATACCCAAAGGAAATAGGGAAAATAGGAAAATAGGAAATAGGAAATAGGAAAATAGACGCCCTCTCTACCGATAAATGCCCGAAGCCCTCGCAATCTCCTCTACAGACCGCTGCGCAAAATCCACCGCATCACCGCCCCTCCGCCGATGCGGGCTCCGCGAATGACGACGACTCTCCCTGCTCCCGCTCAACAAATCCTCGTGCTCAATATTCTCAAACGAAACATCACTCCGATTCTTCCTCAGCCCGGCTCCCCCATATTCATCATAGCCACCACTCCCATACGCCAAATCATCCTGGTCACTGTTGCCCCCAACCCCACCAAACGCTCCCGCCGCGTCCCGTGGATCGAGACGCAGGTTCCGCTGCTCACGATCAAAGGCAGATAAAAGGACACCGAGCCGTTCCTTCTGCGACGCAATATACTCCGCCTGTTCCGCCTTGGACGCCGTCGCAATGCTATCGGGAATCAGCTTGCCGCTGGCGCTGAGTTCCTCGGCCTGCACGTCTCTGCTTTTCCCCGAGGAGGTTGCCGACCCAACAGCGGCGGCGAGGAGGGAGTACAGATCTGCAGCGGGGCTGGCGAGCGACGACGCCGCGCCGGCTGTGCCAGGGATGGTGAAGCGGGATAGCAGCGACTGGGCAAATCCCGCCGCGCCGGCTGCCTGTGGCGGGTGCGGGGAAGGCGCAGCAGTGGCTGCCATGGGGGGAAGGCCCAGGACCCTTTCGCGAAGGAGGTTGATGGCTTTGTAGAGATACTCCAGGCCGGCGGATTTGGCGCCGTCGTGGGTTTTGCTGATGAAGTGTTCGATATCACGCTCGTGGCGGCAGAGGAATGGGTCGATGTATTCCCTGTAGAGCATTTTGGCGCCTTGGGTCTGTGGGAGGACGAGGTAGGAGAGGGCGAAGAGGCGAATCCAGCTGTAAAAGGGGAACCTATGTATTGGGGTGGGCGGGATTGGGTTAGTATTCACTTCACGCCGATGACAGCCAACTTTCGTGCTGGGCCTGGGGTTTTTCTGAGGCTTCCCCCAACATACCATCCTATAATGAAATAGGTCCAGGATTCAACCAGCAAGACTATAGACATGACAACCCAGTACATGAGCCATGGTGCTAATTGGGAGGGATCGGAGCTTCGGAGCGCTTTGTAGGACGCAAAGATGGGGAAGAGGATGGTGAGCACAGAGCTATATGCGAAGCGAAGCAGAATTCTCGGTCAGCATATTGATCGTGCTCGATAATAATAAAAACTGCGCAACGATGGGGGAGGATCTTCAGAGCTAGATAGATGCTGGAAACCGAAGTGCCGCTGAAGGAAGTGACTCACGATAGTAAATCCGCAACGATGCCGAACATTGCAGGCAGATGACCAACCAGTCTAAACTAAGACCAAAGCAGAAGAGAAAAGGGAAAAAAAGAAAGGAAAAGAAAAGAAATCTAGTATATGACCCGAGATCTTGCTGCAATGGATAGATAGGCGGGCAGAACGGAAGCGGGAGGCTGTAATGTGCAGGTGGCTTGTGAAGAGCCGCAGAGAAATCGCTGCGGGATCACGGATGGCCCAGTTGCTGCTTTGCTCGAGTGGATATCCTGGATATCTCGACACCGCACGGCAGGACAGCGCTGGCGGACGTTGCAGGTTCAAGTTGCTGCGGAGGTCATGCTGGGGAGTTGTGTGGGGAATGTGAGGGATGTGGACTGTCGTCATTAAATAGTTCGTTGACTAAATATTGACTAAAAAACTGTGGCCTCGGCGGCTTCGGGGCTGACGAAGGACAGATATTTAAACACAGACAGACAGACAGACAGACAGACAGACAGACAGACAGACAGACAGACACTCCACCGTGATATACTCAATACATGCAAGACACAGCTGGCTGCTGGGATCTACGAGCATCTGCACGTACCCAGCTGGGTGGCTGCCGTATTTATTGTTTATTTAAATACGCAACCTGGCTTCTACAAGCGGGGCAGCATTTTATCCAACAAGAACGCTCAGATCGGCCAGGTTAGAGAGTACTGTACAATTGTACGGACAACATCCTGAATGCAAGGTACTAGTGTCGAACGATGATGATATATCTGACATTGTGTACTCCGTAGAGGCTGTTTATTTCCTAAGAACTTACTACTCTCAGTTGAATACTCGTATATTTACTTCCCCGATCGAATTTTCGGTTCAATGCGATCACACCCTGCCGCCTCTCCCGAGGCTTGCTTTAGCAACCCTCGAGGTCATTCGGCGAGCGAACTGCAAGTTTTCACTATAAACCTCTGGAGAAACAGGGAGTGGGGATTCCGCACCAAGCACTTTTGTCACATCATGTCCTAGACACTGTACGTGTTTCAGAGCGGTTCTAGACCCCTTGGGTGGAAAGGGTTCTCTTGTGTTTCTAGAAGATGTCCCAAGCGGAATGAGAGAGATCAAACCGGCACACATCTGTCTGTGGCACCTCCGCGACATATTCGAGAAGTGGCATTATTCCAATCGAGGTGCTTTTTGTAGGCAATTCAGCAATTCCAGTGAACCGGAACGGAATTCAGACGGGAGACTACGCTCATGGCGCTGGGCCGTAGAAAGATGGGTCGTGCCTTGTCCACTCATTTTTCTAACATCACCCGCCGCCACCTTGACGTCGTGACGTCGCTACTCGAGGGCAAAGCTAATGTGATCGAATACGATTTGAATCTGCCAAAAAAGAAAGATTCCCTATTATGTATGATGTTTGTTGCTCGCTTTCTTCAGCTCTTCTTAATCCTTAGGCTCAAGACATTACAGGATTTAGAGACATAAGCAGGCAGATCCTGATAGAATGGACGAACAGCGAGACAGGACCTGATGGTGTACGCTGGCATGGCCTCAAAAGAGAGGCCTTTGGATGGCAAAAGTGAGGTTCTAGATAGCCGAGATCGGTACTGATAGTGAGACATTTCGCAGCTCCAGGGATGGAATTGTATCCTCCCTCAGACAAGGAACTCCCCTTCTCTCACATTCCAATCCGTTGGGGAAGCACATGGAGAGTAGATGCAGCAACTTGGCATCTGCACGCAGTTATCGTGCCGTTTTTATTTTATTTTATTTTCTTTTCTTATATTAGTTGTGGTATGTATTGCGTCTTATCCAATAACTAAATAGAGAGAGAGAATTGTTGACTAACTCATCATCGTGAGCTGGGGTTTGGGTATTTCATCATATGTGTTCACCATACTGGTACGCAATAAAACAGGAAACCACTTTGAAACCATCAAAACCATCTGAAAATCAAAACCGTTGCTTCTCCATCAAAGCGGGACTGCTTCCCATGTTCTATATCATGGAATGAGCCATTTCTTCTGAGGGGGGAATTCATTACTCCTCAACAAAAGTTCCAAAGAAGAAATAGAAAAAAATAAAAAAAAAAAGGAGTGAGGTGGGGAATCTACAAAACATCGCTCACACGCTCAGCCCCCTCAGCGCTCCTCCTCAGAAGATGAAACTGACTCCTTCTCCGCATCCTCAAGACTCTGCGACTTGCCCAGAACAGGGTCACGGATCAGAAGAGCAAAGACAACCAACAACACACTGAGACAGATACCAGTGATGCACAACAGTCGCTGGACGTGGCGGTAGGCATCAATGACACCATCGCGCACCGGCGTGCCGACCGGGTGAGCCGTGGCAAACCCAAATGGGTTGCCATATATTGTGCCCGCGTCAATTGCGTCCCCGACTCGATCCTGGATAGCGCCCGGGAGCACTTGATTCCAGATCGCGCCCGAGATGGCGTTCCCGAGGGCGCTGCCGATGTTGTAGCTTGCGAGGTACAAGCCGGTGATGACGGCCACGTCTAATATCAAGGTTAGTTGGATTCGGGCGCTGGGGGTTTCCTTTTCTTTCTTCTTTTTTTTCTTGTGGTTGTTTGTTGAGTGTGTGCTCATTGGGGAAGGGAGCGGCATATATTATTATATACTCACGTTCATGTTTCGTTGCAGCTTGGATACTTGCTTGTGCGGGGTAAGGGAATAATCCACCAGCTTTAATAGGAGGTTAGTTTTAGTCTCGTTAATATTTAACTTAAAATCTAGAGGAGAAAGGGTGTTTTTTGTTGGGCAGCTGGAGCTTGTGAGGTTATATCTTACCAATACCGAGCAAGACCTGGGCACCGATGACCCCAGAGTGGCTGGAACCGCCTGATCCCCCACGGAAGTGAATGAGAATACCGAACGCAACCATGAACAGAAGGGTTCCGCAGATGATCATGACCTTGAGCCGACGAATCTTCAAGACAACGAGACCGGCGATGCAGCCCGTAATGACAGACGAAAAGCTGTACAGGGAGGTGATGCGAGTGGCGCTTTTGATGGACTCGTCGAAAGCAACAATCAACACCGTATAGAGGAAGTCTCCCTGGAGATACCACGCTGAGAAAAGAGGGACAAAGAGAGGGAGAAGGGTGGTTAGCCTAGGTCGGAGAAGCTTTCAGAGAAAATTGGGCGGTTCGTCCTTACCAGTGTTAAGCATCACCGCAATACCAAGGGCAGCCCAGACGGCACGGTCTTTAAGAAGCTGGGCAGATTCTGTTAGTCTCCCCAAAGCAGACGGCAAGACGGGGAATTCCAAATATATGGGTGATGGGGACTCACTCTAAATGGAACCATGGGATGCTTGCAAGATCTCTCCCAGAAAACGAAGACGGGAATGCAACACACCCCAATGACGAGCGGCGCAATAACCTTGGCCTTCTGCCATTGAGTCTGGACTCCCCCGGCAAGAGTAAAAGGAACGAGAATAAGGGCGAAAACGGCAATCAAAAGGATGACGCCTATTACATCCAGCTGCCAGAAGAGGGCTATCGAGAGCCGGCGCGCGCCCAGAAGCTGATACGAACTTTTGTACCCAGCAAGCGCGCCATCTACTTTTGCTCTTCTGTGGACGATAAGGAGAGATGCGATCAACGGCAAACAGCACACTATATGATTTCCCAGTTAGCTTTTTATTTTCTTGCTTCTACTTCCTTTTCCTCTTCGCTCGGATGGGCAGATTCGTTGATTCTGGATAATGACATACCTGGGTAGATGATTGCCCACATCCCAATTCCTGTAGGGGGCTGTTAGCTGAAGCTTGAGTCGAGTTATATCACGAAGTGTTGCATACCCCATTTCCATGTTGTGGCGCCCAGCACAGCATTTGTGACATTCCCACTCACCCAAGTATTGATCTATATCCGATTAGTGAGATGATTTTGGCCCCTGGAGAAAGGAGATTGTTAATGGCTCCAAACGTACGAGGAATGGTAATGCAGGAACGTAGGAGAAGATTAAGCGGGACCGAAGCGATGTCGTATCAGCAATCAGGACCTCGACCAGCAACATGATTCCTGTGTATCCGATCTTTTTGAAAAACAAAAACAAAAGTAGAGTCCGAAGTCAGTGAACCAAGAAAAATACAAGGCGTGGGTGGAATATATCTGCCCACCTGATAAAGGATGGCACCGGCGCAGAATGATTGCACGTTGGTTGCGCAAGCTTCGATAATCGTGCCTGTCATAATCGTCAGCTAAGTCTACAGCACAAGGCCTTTTTTTTTTTTCTTGCAGGAGGGATATATATCACATACCAATGATATAGAATACAATAGTAATACTGATAACCTCCGCGCGGCCAAACACATCAGCAATCTTTGCGATTGTTGGCTATATAGGGCATGATCAGTACAGGATCTCGATATGCGCCAGAGGAACGGACTGGACATACCTGAGCAGCAGCACCAATGACGCCTCGCAGAACATTAACTGTCGCTAGCAAGCTATGTTGGGCATATGACGCAACAGCATAGGGCTTTCGATCGCCTTCAGTCAGCAGTTTATACTTCTTTATTTCTCTTTTGTATCATACAGAGGGGGCGAGGGGGTTGGATAGATACTCCAGTCGATAATGCGGCCGCCCCGAACATACCTGG
This sequence comes from Histoplasma ohiense, assembly GCA_017607445.1. Lineage (NCBI taxonomy): Eukaryota > Fungi > Ascomycota > Eurotiomycetes > Onygenales > Ajellomycetaceae > Histoplasma > Histoplasma ohiense. The sequence goes on from JAEVHH010000001.1 coordinate 7,391,039, forward strand.
TAAGTATATCGAATAGTCCCATCCAATCCATAAGCGTAGGCGAGAAGGAATATGCCAAAAAAGAACAGGACCTTGTCTGGAAGCGTGAAGTAGCGAGAAATCACCTCGACCCGCGCAACACCAGGACTTTTCTCTCCCAGGAGAGCCGGCGAGTGGTCCTGGCCTGCATGGCCGGAGTCAGATACATCATGCTTTCCCTTCTCGCCCACCTCTAACGACGGTGGAGGGAATGCCTCCTTGCTCTCCTCTACAGTTCCCATGAGTCTATCGGCGCAGAGCTGCGAGCGAGGCAGATACCCAAGGTGGTTAGTTATTGAAGTATATTATAAGCAAATCAGTCGATGCAATGAACGAGTTCCTTCTTTATATTACGAAACGAGAGCGGGGTAGAAAAAGAAAGAAAAGGAAACAAATTCCAAGCTCGAATCCGGGCGCAGGATTAGCTTTTAAAGCTCTGTTGAGGAGGAGGAGAATAAGAGCCGACTCAACGGGCGCCAGGGAAGAATGATGGAACCCTAGCGGGATAACGGGCTGGCTGGAAAGCAATCCACCAAGCCTAGCCTTGGAATGTTTTTCTTCCTTTTCTTTTTTTTTTTTTTTCGCTTTTGCTTTTCGCCTACTTATTCTCCGCCTCAAATCACCTTCTGCGGACGGCGCAGGAATCGTGACAGGAGAAATTTTTATCAGATGGGGCTAGCAGGCATGGTGCCCGTATCTGATGGGAGATTGATAGCGCCTCGGCCAACCAGATGCGGCGGTTGCTGGCTTTAGCTTCCTTACTTCAACGACGGACTCGCGGTAGCGCCAGACGGTGGTGCACACAACGGCAAGGGAGTTTGCAGTTATTTGCGCATGGATAATACCGCTTCCTGACCCAGGAGCTGATCAAGGCCGACAGGGAGAATGAGGTCACTGCGGTGCCTGCAGCCAGGGCCGGATTGCTCTGTAGTATCCATGGACGGCGTTTGTTTGGAGAGACGAAGAGACGACCGTGAAGACAGTCGCGGTCAAGCCTGGGGCAGTATGAATTATGAACGAACAGCCCCTCCAGAGAGGCGTTGAGCACCGCAGTAGGTCAACCGGGTTAGGCGCGAAAATATTTTGAATCTCGCCACGCTTGCTCTGCTCCTACCCAGACACTGTTCGCGGAGGGGAAACTTGATTAGTTTAGAATAGAGTTAGTTATTCGAATTTTCATTCTAGGTGCTGCAGTTCTTAAAGCTTGTTTGGCAGGCTTATCCGTTTCCACAGACAGAAAACTTTATGGACGGTTTCGGGAAGTCTAACCAATCGCTAACTCTATTCGTTTAACCCAAAAGCCTCGAGAATATTGTCCACGAATCGGTCTCCGCCCTCCTTATTTATCTCACGCATAAGCTGTGGCTATGGCTTCAAGACCGTAACATCGTTTCGACAGTGAACTATCTGCACAGTTACTCGGGAAGCTCCTAGAGCTCATATCCCAGGGTTGTGCTCTACGTCAAGTCCCCGATCATGTCGCCCTTGTCGAGATTACTAGCCGGGTAAGCCTTCGCTGCATCGTACGAGAAAAAAATCTGTCTAGCGCTCAAGTTCTCGCGCCACACTTCCCCTTTTCGTCCTTCCCTTGACTATTCCCGACCTCCCACCTCGCGTGCTCACCGTCTAGACATTCTGTGTCCATGGAGCCAACGCCACCCGGTGCCCGAATTCCCTCGGCTTCCATGTTCGACGGTCTGACAGCCTTGAGATAATCACAATTTCCAAATCTTCTAATTTACAGGGTAGCCGCGGTTTGGACCCACAAGCTTCCAGCTAAGAGAAGAGCACTGCAACAGTTCGATCAGATAACGATTTCACACAACACAACTACATCTTGTTTATATCAGCTGATAATGGAAAGCAAGGTGTGCTCACTCGCGTTTGGAGGCCCACAAGGGCCATGGCCATAGGAACTGACACATCCAGGCCAGAAGGGTAGATCAGAGATATGGTTCATTGGTTGGAATAATATTTTCCTTTTTTGTTTACCTTTTTAAACTGCTGAATCAATTTTAGGTCGAAGGAGGTGAAAATTTTAAAAGCCATTGGGGTTAGCTATCCTTAAGGTGTCCGTGAAAATATATCCATCCCGTCAGAAAATATGCTTGATTTGATTGACGAAATGGGCGACTCTGCGTTGAAATATGGTGGATCGTATCCCATATATTACAAGGATACCTTCGTAGGGTAAGCAGCGGAGTGGGATGAACATTATCCTTGTACTATATTGTATGCAAAATCCGTTCACTCGGGTCCAATTCCAACAGATCGGTGCATCCGCTTGCTGCTACATCACTTCCATAGTACAGGGTTACATGGTTAGTAGTAACTCTAGTTCTCATATTTGGCGAAATCCTCGCCTACCAGGCCTCCGTTGGTTGGGCAAATCTTAGGCAGTTCATTCAGGTGTGTTTACAGCGTCCTTTCACCATACACTGTATATATATATATATATATATATTTCCTGTTCTATACAGCGACGACTCCCCGATGCGATGGGGAATTAGCAAATCACTCTCGGCGGGGTTGCTTGTGCCCGCGATCAGATAAGATAACAGATAAATTACGGGAGCGCTGTTCTTGGCAGAGCCATCAACGTCATCCATCAACATCCGCTTCTCCCCAGCATCCTGTGGTAGATATAGACAATCCGGCTTCAATATACTCTGTGGCCCATCCACTTCTGCAAGCTGCCTCACAAGTTCTCTGCTTCTGGTATTCGACACTCCTTTCTACGTTTCCTTCGGCCTCAGCAGGCCAACCACTGCGTAAGAGGCCAAGAGAACGCCACATATCCAAGGTTGAGCCTCACGAGAATCTCACCCAGGCTGTAACCGCACATTCCGAAACGACGTGTTCACAACGCATAACTGCTTGACACCGGTTCTCTGTGATTCAATGCCCGTTGCTATTATATATCTATAAATACCAACCTCTAGCGATCTGCCAGCGCACAACGGTACCCAACTTGTACAAACGGCCGTTTGCAGCATTTGGGGCAATCAATTAACGTTCATATCTGCGGGAATTTTTTGTATGTTTTTAACGGCGGATAGTACTAGACTTTCGGACGGAAACGGGAAGGGAAAGGAATCACTGCAAGAACCTTTTTAGGGAAACTACATGTATCTGAGGGCGCCGCCTAGCATATTACGTTCGTTCTCCACCGTTCTCCACCGTTCCCGACAATGTGCATAGCTCTCATTTCCACAGCCCACCCTTGCTACCCACTGATCCTAATCGATAACCGAGATGTATGTATAAAAGCTTGCCTAATAACGGCCCCCCCCCAAGTCCTAAATTTCATCACCCTCATCCACATTGCCTCAAATGAGCATATCATATCCATATACAGTACTAACAACAACTAGGAATTCCTTCACCGCCCCACAGCCCCCGCACACTGGTGGCCGGGTGACAAGTCCCATGTCCTAGGTTCTCGGGACTTAGCCCGGGAAGTCCATGGCACCTGGCTGGGCGTCACAAAGCAAGGCCGTATCGCCGTGCTAACAAACTATCGCGAGGACACCGACAAGCCCGTCGTGGGTGTGCGCAGCAGAGGCTCCATCGTGAATTCGTTCCTCGAGCTGCCCCCAGACAGCACAGTCACCGCTAAGGAGTATGCCGGGGACCTTATCGCCGGGGGCGACGCGCAACTGGCCGGCGGCTTCAGCCTTGTCTGTGGCAACGTGTGCGGGCCCTTGGCTGTTGTTTCCAACCGCGTCTCAGCAGCGGACGGCATTGAGTGGATTGCGAATGAAAAGGGCCAGACGGTCGGTCTGAGCAATACGGTATTTGGAGACCGGTCGTGGCGGAAGATTGTGGATGGGGAGAGGCTCCTGAAAGAAGCGATTGATGCCTCTGTGAAGCTGGGTGAATGTGAAGACGCACTTGTGCAGCGGCTGCTGGAACTGCTTAGCAGGGATACGCTACCGAGATTGCGCGAGGGGGGCAATCTGGAGACGTATATCAACCTGCTGCGCGAGAGTATCTTTATCCCTGTTATCGGAGATGATGCGGAGATTGAGCATACTGTCGACGAAGTGTGTGCATCGAAGCTGCAGGGGAAGGTCGATGTGGTGGCTAATGGGCCGGCGGACCATCATGAGTATATGAGGGGTCTGTATGGAACGCAGACGCAGACGGTTGTGCTTGTGCATGAATCTGGGCGCGTGAAGTATTTTGAGCGAACTCTATATAATGACCACGCAGAGCAGATCAAAATTGGAGAGGGCGACAGGACTTTTGAGTTTACTGTTGAATAAATAGCTGTTTTAAAAAATTTGGATTTTTGATATTTTAACAAAAGAAGAAAGAGAAAAGAGAGAAAGAAAGAGAGAAAGAAAGAAAGAAAGAAAGAAAGAAACCCCAACGAGCTATTTTGATATTTTGGTGCGCCCCAGTGAACCTGCAAAAATCGTCTATCAGAAATTTTGTTTTGCTTCTTGGTTTTGTTTATTGGGACGTACTGTACTTGCTTATCTCGAGAATGTTACTTGCCAACGGAAAGAAAAGAAAGCGGACCGACAAAAACTGCACCAAATACAGCCATACAAAAAAAAAAGGGAGTCAACACAGGTCCTAGAATGCCGGTTTTTTATCCGTTAAAATACGAAATGGTCTACCATCATCCACCACTCTCAATCCTATAACGAGCCGCTCCTACATACGCAATCTCCTCTAACTAGCCTTGATCTGTCTATGCAACGGTATATAAAAGTTTACAAATGATGCAAAATGACTTGAGGATTTCGATTTTCATTTTTGGTTGTGTTGGTTAGGTGGCAGGTAACTAGTAATAAATTCCAAGGAAGGTATTTCGTCAAGATGGATAAAAGTATATATATATATATATATAACATAGCCTGATGCCTATACCTCTGTGTCTGCATCATTGAACTCTCCCTACCACGAGCAGGCTAACATCAAGGATATCTACCTAAAGGAATCACGAAACTACGTAAGTAGCCATGCCCAGCTCATTACCAGAATTGTCCCAAAGCCCATCCGCAGCATGGACGCTTGAAGCCATTCCCCCAATATCCAATTCCATTCCTCAGACCCCCCAAAAAGCTCACACCTTCCTCTTAATCAGACCCTTAAAGAAATCAAAACTGTTACTGTCACTCTGAAGTTCCCACGTCTTTCCCGTAGGACGGTCCTCCCACCCCAACTCCTCCGCCACAAGCAAGCCATAATCACTGGTGATCCCCTTGATGCGCGCGCGCACCCCACCCTCCGCCTCCAGCGTGACGATTTGGTGCATATGCAGCCAGTCTGCGTAGTACAGGTCGAAGAAATGCTCGTCAAAGCCTGTGCGTAGGAAGCGGGCGTACAAGGACTCGAAGGCGGTGAGGATGCGGGCGAGGAGCTTCTCGAGGGTTAGCGGGGGGAGACTTTTATTGGAGGGTGATTTCTGGGCGAGGGAGGATAAGAGGGCGTTAAGTGAGGTGGTTGGGGAGGGATTTAGGGCGTTGATCCCGATGCCGACGACGGCGATGTATTCTGCGGAGGAGTAGTGGGCGTTTACGAGAATGCCGGTTATTTTTGTGTAGGATTTGGAATCGGGTTTGGTAGGATCTAGGGCGTCTAGAGGTATTATTTGAGTAAGAGTACTGGATTAGTGGGATATTATTATTATTTATTAAAGCGGAAGTATGGGGAGGAAAGGGCAGCCGGGAGGGGGGGTTGGTTTACATATATCATTTGGCCACTTCAGTTTTATGGGCATGTTTTCATATCCCTTGTCGTAGCTCTTGATGCCTTGGGCGATGGCGATGGCGGCGATATACTGTATAAACACCACGGGAGCACGGGTCATGTTGCTGACGGCATGCTTTATGACGATTGAAAACATTAGCTGACCAGATGGCGAGACCCAGACGTTGGACCCGCGGCCTCGTCCGGCCACTTGGACCGTCGCAGTAGCCACGAATCCATGTGGGAGCCTCCGGAGTAGTTGCGTATTCCTATAATTCGTGTAAGTGACAGGACATGACAGTAGGCAGTGTGATGGAATTCATACTTCTCAAGGAGACTACTTGTGCTCGTGACGACCTCTCCATACAATATATTCGAGCCGAATTCATGAATTTCCTCTTTCGACTGCGAGCGGTATTCCTTGAGATTTCCGTAGAATGCGTGGTGGTTGAAGGAAGGGGTAGCTTTGGAGGACGGAATTTCATCATGAACAACCACTTCTTTGATAACAGAATTATAATCCAAGAATGTGTCAGAATCACCCCCTTGGCCAGTTTTTGAAATGCCAGCAGGCAGGGATTCAGCTATATCTCTCATTCCCATTGACGACGGTTCCTCGAGATGGAAAGTATCAATATCGTCTTTAATATATTCCTCTCCATCAGTCACGGTAATGATATCTCGAAGGGCGGAGATTAACTCAGCGCTCCCCTGAGGAACCAGAGAGGAAAGATGTAATCGGGATAGCGATGGCACAGTGGACGAGTCTTGATTAACCTGAAGGCCCAGTTTCGTCAAACAAGCCTTCAAGAAACTCACCCTCGATTCATCGTCTGCAGCCAAAACATCGACGATTTTGTGATATTCGGGCCCATCAGCGTTTCTGTCAAGATTGGAGGCAGCAAACCTGGGCTTCGTCAGTTCCCAGCTATCAATCGGCTTTGCAGGAAATACAAACTCTGGATGAGCCCCAGTGAGGATTGCTGCTCCCTCGCCCACCTTACAGTAAACGACCGTAGCCGAGCCCTCTCCAGAGTCCACACTGAGATCTTCTGTGTAACTAGCGAGAACTTCCACCCCTTGGTCCGCATATTTAGGCGCATCAACAAAGACACCTCCGCCATTATAATAAGCCTTGAAAACCTCCGGCACGGACCCAAACGCTTGCACAGATTTTGATACCTTGAGCTCCGCCGCTCGAGCACCATCTTCACTATCGTATACAAACCCGGGAAACGCACATCCTCGACATATTCCGGGAAAGAAAGCCAGCTCCCTGTCACCAACAACTTCCAGCTTCTTGTTCCCAACCTCGAACTCACACCGTTTGCTGGCAAAGTAACCGCCCGCGCAAAAACCCAGGTACGCCCCGCCCCGCTGAATGAATTGACTAATCCTCCGATTCCCTTCGCCGTTCAAAGTCCTGCAGTATGGTAAGTCCGCACCGCCAGGCATTACTAGCAGCGCACAGGAAGCAGTCCAAGGCTCATTGACAATCATTTGCCCCGTTACGGGGATCACAGCGTAGTTCGCAGCCAAGAGCCGGCGGAGAGAGTAGAGGCAGTGGCGGACGGCGTCGACGGTAGTTCCATTTCCTGGAGCAGCGGGGGTCAGAATATTGGTTTTCCAATCGGAGTAAGTTTGCGCACCAGAATAGACCAGCACGTTCAACCTTTTAGAGAGGAGGACGGGGTTGGTGGTCATTTTGTAGAAGGATAGCTGGTTCCTCTGCGGGGCAGGCAGTGTTGACTATTATATTTAATATATTTATCTGAAGCTTGGTCCAAGATTTTCCCAGTATTTAACTTGGTTATTTGCTTTACTCCAACCACAGGAAAAGAACTGCGCCACGATGTCCAAGACAGAGAAGAAGCCGCCAGTCGCGCAGACTGTGGAGGACGATGGGCCTGATGAATGGTATGAGGCCTCCTTTCCCCGTCGCCTTGAAGCCAAGGGAGCGTAGTCACCGACTTAAATAGCTGGTGGGCTGGCTGACAATGCAAATATCTATGCAGGGACAAGCGGATTTTCAGCACCGGATGTGCAGGTAGGACGCGACCCCTCTAATATCGGGACTGGAAAGAAGATTCTAACGAGAGGCCATTGGGGATGACAGCGGAGCAGCTAAAGATGAACGATTGCTACTATGAGAAGAGAGACTGGCGAGCATGCAAAAAAGAAGTACGTTGAGCCTTCCAACCTGCGGGATAGACTACTACTCTATACGCCCCAGCTTATCCTCTTCTACAATCCACCGCGACTCATAATATACGCATATGGTATCAGGATATAATTGCTGACTTGGGCCTGTTTGATTGAACCCTACAGATGGAAGCATTCCGTGCATGCTGGAAACGGCACGGCAACGAGAAGCGGACGGAGTCAAAGGACTTTTAAGAGGGAATTGCTGCAAGCGTATAAATAAGAGATATTCCCCGCTCTATGTACTATTTATCTATGTATATCACTATTTATATTCTGTTTTCCCGGCTTCAATTGGTATAAATATCCTCCTATAGAAATCTTTTTAAATATCCATGTCACGGGATTGACCTCCAGCCCCAAAAAAGAAACAATCCGAAGCAATATTTAAATAATCACAATCATCGCAGCTTCAACACAACGCAGCCACCGACTACGAAACCTGACTGACTGGCATTTGCTCAGCCAGATCACCCTTCACAATGGCATCCAGTGCGCTTCGCACAATCAGTTGGACTGCATCGCGGAAAGCAGCCCCTCTCTCCGTCTCCAGACCTCAGCTATCCTTCAGCCAATTCCGCTCCGTTACCAGCTCATCCACATATCACCAGTCGCAATCCTCAGCATCTAAAGCATCGACGCCCTCTGCATCATCTGCCTCTTCTACCCCTACCACTACTCCTGCATCACCGCCCGCTTCTTCGTCTCCATCAACATCCTCGTCCTCGAACTCTACCTCCCGTACTACATCCTCTGCAAAACCCACTCCAACAACAACCACTATACAAAATCTTAGCAAGACCGGTTTAGACGATAAACCCACGGACCTCGACATCTCAAACTCCGCCGACAATGACGACAACAGTAAGGATCACATCGACTGGACGCGCTCGTTCCACGGTCTCAGCGCCCAGCCCTTCTCAAAGGAAGCGGCCGAAGTCCTCCTCCAAGAAATAAATTCAGACGACGTCGAGATAAAACCCGATGGCATTGTCTATCTTCCCGAGATTAAATATCGACGCATACTGAATAAAGCGTTTGGCCCGGGTGGTTGGGGACTTGCGCCGCGCGGCGAGAGTATTGTCACAGCCAAGACCGTGACGAGGGAGTATGCGCTCGTTGCGCATGGCCGGTTTGTACTCCCTTTTCCTCCCTCTTTCCCCGCTTCATTTTCTATACGCAGTATCCAGCAATCATCCCATGCAATATGAAATACATATAACCTAACGAAATTTCTTTTTTCTTTAAAAGCCTCGTCTCCGTCGCGCGGGGCGAACAAGACTATTTCTCCCCCGACGGCATCCCCACCGCGACAGAGGGCTGCAAGTCCAACGCCATGATGCGATGCTGCAAGGATTTAGGCGTGGCCAGCGAGCTCTGGGACCCCCGCTGGATCCGCCAGTTTAAAGCCAAATACACCCGCGAGGCATTCGTGGAGCATGTGACGACGAAGCGTCGAACGAAGATCTGGCTTCGAAAGGATGACCCGGTGTCGTACCCGTGGAAGGAGACCAAGTGAGATAGATATACATATATGACGTTGGGTGGGTGGGTGGAACGCCAATTTTCTGTTAGGGGGGTTCGAATACAGGGAAAGGTAATGGGACGATACGGCCCATTGAGGAATCCGCATGGCATCTCTCCACTCCAAATGGAACAAGCCTGGAATCCATCCGGCTTCCTGCCACGCTCCGCCGCTGTGTACATGTCCGAGAGGACGGATACTTAAGCGTCCCTAGCCAGTTACAATATCTCCTCTTTTGCTACATATTACATCTCCAATTTATTCAACTCCGCATCCAAACATTTATCCGCGTTGGCTTGGCCCCACACTCGAACTTGTACCCGTGAGCAAGCCATTCCTTTCTGTTACCCGTCTCCCGCTGTGCCAGAATCACGAAAAAAAAAAAGAAAAAAAAAAAAAAAAAAAAAAAAAAAGAAAAAAAAAAAAGCCAGATCGATCTGAACTTGCCCAAGTGGTCAATTCCCCTAGGCGAATCGGAGTGTCCTGATATCTATCCCCGATACCGATACTGAAACCGAGATACCCATGCCATTCATCTGTTTCCAATGTATTATTATTATTATTATTATTATATTGTTATTACCATCATTGGTCTATCCATCTCAACTTGTCTAGAAGGAGTTCGGGCGGCTGATCTGCTCCTGTTACCTTTTCCCTTTCTTTAGTTCATCATCTCCTTCCCCCCCTCCCAACTCCCTCTTCTTCTTACAACAAACGACCAGGGCTTGTATGATAGATAAATTCTGCATTACGAGATAATTCAAATAGAATTTCTGGAATCGACGAATGTGTATTTCGCACTCATATCTATGAATACATGTATATAATATAAATCCCTTCCTTCATAGTGTTCTACACACCCAATCACCAATCAATGTTCAACACCCCGCTTCATCATAAAAACAAAACCATCGAAATACTCATCTCAATCCATTTATATATATATATAATTAATACATTCTCACATCGATATTATAAACATGCAAATTTCCCCCTTCGTAGCAACCCTTGACTCTACACCACCAGCCAGCTAAGCCAGTTCTTTTTCTGCTTTTCCGTTTCCTTGTTTCGAAACACCCCCCCCTTTTTTCTCCCCACCCTAAAGAATAAAATAATATATATATTTCCAAAACGCTTATGATAATATCGTCATCACGCATTGGATGTCTATCTATCCCCATCAAACAAACCAGAATAAATAAATAAAAACCATGCATTTCCCTTTTTCTCCCTTCCCGCTTTCCCGCCTTCCCCCCCCTTCTATTTTATTTATTTCCTTTTTAGATTCCCAAATATATATTATAAGAAAAAAGTCCAAAAAAAAAAAAATTCAGACAAAAATAAGACAAAAATAAGACAAAAAGAAAAGAAAATTATCAAAATATCATCGTGGTAACTACCCACAATTTTGGCCCCGGCCGCCAGCTGCCCTCCAATCCATCCATCCATCTATCTTCCCGAGCTCGATCCCCCAGGCTGATTACCAGCCGCTCCATGATAAGCAGTGCCGGCAGCAGGCGCAGGAGACCGAGGCATCTGCGATTGAATTGTAGAGCTGGAAGAGGTCGACGGCGGCGAGCGCGGGATGTATGGATTGTTGCTGTTGTGATTGGGATTGGGATTGTTATTGTTATTACCGCTGTTGGAAGGCTGGTAATTCTGATGATGATAATATGAGTCCCGGCCCGCGCCCGGGTCTGGATGGCGGTCTGTGAGCTCGAAGTACTCGTGTGCGGATGTCGTTGTGGTGGTGGCGACGGGGGGTGGGAGGAGATGGCTTGGGATCGAGGGCACGGCGCCGGGGGGCCCGTCTTTCTCATGGATGACGGGCGTGGTGGGCGAGAGGAATCTGGTCGTGTGCGCGCCTGTGCGTCGGCCTGTGGATGGCTCGCGAGTGATGAGGGTGCCTGGCGGGTTGGAGGTTCGACTGCTGTTATTGTCGCCTGCGGCTGCGCCGGTGCCTGTCCCGTTGGGGTTGTGTGAAGAGAGCTTGCTGTAGTCGTGGGGGATGTTGGATACGTCGATGCGCGGCTGGTCCGTGGCTGTGGATCGGGAATGCAGGGCGCGGACGACGGATGCTTCCGTGTCCTTCTTCGCAGGCGCGGATCGGGTTGAAGCGCCGCGGTAAAGGAGCGTGGCATTGGGCGACCCGCCATCCACTGCGGTGGCAGCGGCGGGGGAGAATGCGTCAGACCCGTCCAGCTTACCGGTGCGTGCGAGGTAGTCATCCATCTCAGATGTTGGAATCATCCGCGCCTCCTCTTTTCCCTTGGTCCACTCATCCTTGTTCGCCTGCGCCTGCTCGTGGGATATCGCGACGGAGTATGACGGCCTTGTAACGTCGCCCAGCGCGGCGTCGCCGCCGCCAGGCCCGTAGATGGGGATCTTGCGGGCAGCAAGGACCACTGCACACATGAACTTCGACCGGCGGGTGGCCCGGATGGTCTCGTGGGACCAGTTGGACTTGTGGCGGATTTCAACTCTCAGCTCGAGCTTGTTCATGGTGCCAAGGTCGATGACCTCAATGTCAACGTCTGGATGGAAGTCGCGGGAGTTTTCCTTGTCACGGACGAATTTCTGCAGCTCGGCCTTCAGCAGCTGGATGTCTGCGAAGGAGGTGCTAAAATCCACCGTGAGCGTGATCTGCTCGCGCATGGCCTTTGAGCGAGTGATATTCTCAATCCACTGGGTGTTCAAAATAATGTTTGGTACTTGGAACGTCTTGTAATCTCGAGCGCCCCTGAAAACGGTGTAGAGGAGAGAGATCCGTTCCACAACTAGCTGACGATCTCCAATATCGACTCGGTCTCCCACGTCCATTGCGTGCTTTACGAAGAGGAAAATCGTGCTACCCAGGACCTCCTGGGCGGTTGTTGCGAAGACGAAGGATAGAGAGAGAAGCGCAGTTGCGCCGGCCGCGAGCGTAGTTCCGAATCCAGTGTTAAGAAACGCAACTATTACCAACTGTTAGCTGCATCAAGTGCTTTTTTTTTTTTTTTTTTTTTTTTTTTTTTTAAACCAAGTGCAGGGATTGCGTGTGCGTGCGACATACTGAAAACCAGGATCACCATGATGAGAACAATCACACACAAAAGGCTGTCAAGGACATTAATTGCCTGGTCAACGTCGTGCAAGCTGTTGTTGATGGATTTCTTCACTCTACGGATCTCCGTCAGCGTAAGGATCATCTCTTCCAGGCTGACATCACCATTGCCATCGTGATCCAGCATGGCGAAGCATTCTTTCGCATCTTCTTCACGGTCGGCACCAAGAACCTCGATAATATCCTCTAGGTAAAGGCTCTCTCGCCCCTGGAGAACGAAGGACATCCACATACGTCGTGCAAGAGCTTCTGTCGCCTTGCGCTTCTCCAGCGCCAGGGTCACGACCGAATGGGCCGACGTGGGATTGAAGACCTGCTTCCCCGTAATCTCCTGGGCAACATTGCCGAACGCAGCTGTAATCTTGTCCCCGACTCGGCTCACGCCCTGAATCAGACGCATCGGAGTAGTGGATCCACACCGCTTGTGGCCGCGGGGGAGCTTCATGACGCCAACTACGGAATCTTGGATTGCATAGTCCTCGTCTTCAAACTCCGCACAATAAGCAGGGAAAAGGTTCCGTGACGCCTTGTAGAGCATCGTCAGGAGGGCGATGTTCCGCTTGGACTCTTTGATCCTGGTATCGAACTGTCGCCGGTGGTAGCCGATAGATATCAATTGAATGAGGATCTTCTCCGCAGCCAAGATCAAGGTCGAGACAAACGCGGCAAACAGGATATTCCTGACTACATTCTGCCAGTACTTGATTTGTGTGTCGCCGGAGGCTTGATTGGTGGGGTTTCGCGTCATCAACTGTTACAGTTTAAGTATATACATACACCTGACATACCAATATTGTTTCTCCCAGGGGATGATATGATAGATTAAAAGGGATTGGCTCAATTTGGAAGACGTACCGGAATAAAAGTGGCAAGGGAGGTCACAGACCAGCCGATGAGAGAAAACGGAATCTCCAACGCTCGCAAGAGGAGGGCATACTTTCTCGTCCCCGAACTCACAATGCCAACCAGGAACTGAAACACATAGGGGACGTAGTGTGCAATGATCTTCGATCCCCACAAGCTCAACCAGACAACTTCCACCCAGGTGAAGAACCATACAATGCGTACCCCGCCGATGGCTGCGTTCTGGGCGATGGTAGCCCCGACAATGATCGGTATGGCAATGAGCAACGCCAGCGGCAAAACATAGATAAAGTACCGCGTGATGACCGAGTAGTTCAGGATTTTATTGTACAGCTCTCCCATGCGGGTGAGGGTGCCATCCTCGGACGCATCCATCTGCTTCCCATCCGACAAGAGCATCCTACGCCCGCCCGGTCTGTGATGGAATATCCCTTCCTTCTCGTTCTCGTCCTCGTCCTCGTTGTCGTTGTCGTTGTCGTTGTCGTTGCCTTTGTCGTCGTTTGCAGGAAGGTCAGTGGGCGGGACATAGGATGAAGAAGAGCCATTGTTGGATTGGACGGTTCGAATCCCAGCATGGCCTGTACTGGAGACGCTAGTCAGGGGAATGGTGTTGTCGTCATTGCTGGCGGCATCATCTCGTTTGGGAAACCTGTTGCGGGAATAACGTTTACGTCCAACACCCAGCCGATCCTTCATGGATGCCAGCCTGCCAAGGCAGGGGGGAATTGCAAGGGGGAAAAAGTGCTGACTTAACGGTTGGTCGGTGGGAATCTAAGACGGCGCGGACGCTAAGTATGCGAGTGCGCAACAAGATGCGACGTGATCTGCGGATTGGGCCCGAGCTGACCAAGGGAGTAGAAAACCCAGATACGTTGTAGGTGTTAATTGGCGATCCAGAAAAAATATCCAAGGAGCGGTGTTCTGTTTTAACGATAGTTGAAGCGGGGGCCCCTCCTGTAGCCAAAGCTGGTGCAGAGCGGCGATTTTAGAACAGACCGAGATCAGAGTAACAATGACACAAATACAAAAAGGATACGGAGTATAGATAGATCTAACGAGTGTCAGAGTCGCAGACAAAGGAGAAAAGAAGGAAGGAGGAAGGAGGAAAGATTCAACAAGACGTGATTCATCGCCAGGAGATCACACGGGCGAAAAGGAAATGAAGCAAAAAAGGATAAAATTAAAAATAAACATAAAAATACAACGACGACGACGACGACGACGACGATGGTCCATGGTCCACGGCCCACGGGTCGATCTGGTTCTGGAGCGTGACCGGCGCATCGAAACATGGCGAGCACGAGTTGATTAAGCTCCAGGCTTGGCCGGTTAAGGTTTGCGGCGTTCCAGGGGTGCAGGCTTAACGGGAGCTGGTTAAAGACGGCGCCGAGGGCTGAGGGTGGTGGGGTTCAGGCTCAAGCTGGCCACTTTTCGAGCAAGCGAGTTGACCTCATTTGAGATCTGTCATATGAGATCGCAGACGAAGAAGTATGCACTGGCGGGTAGAACACAGCGGATACGCAATCATCGGAGACAATGAGGCATCGATACCAGTAGCCACACCATGGGCTCCTCAAACCTCCGTCGTGTCATGGATGAGCGTGTTACCGCCCTCTCCTGCGCCATCTGTTAGAACTGCATCTCCACACGCGGACCACACAGGATGAAAGCAGGATTGCGGGTGGAGCCAAGTCGAGTTCTCATGCAATGGGGCATTTCATGAGAAGAGAAGGAGAAAACAATAACCACCCAAAAAAAAAAAAAAAAAAAAAAAAAAAAAAGCCACCGAAAAAAGCCGAAAAACCCAACTGGCACAAACAGAAACTGTTTGGCGTTCTGGACCAGTAACATGGGCTCTGATTGGTTACTGGCAGCTTGCTGGCTCAGGAGAGCGACCGACTGAATTCGTCTTTTTAATTTTGATCTTGCCATTGTGTGTTGAGACACGGTAGGTATCAGTATCCGCCATGGGGAATCACGGTGATGGTGGATTCAGGGCATTTGATACCATCATCATTCATCCCGTTTGTCTTCTTTTTTTTTCTGCCACTGAAAACAATCGTCGCAAAGGCACCTGGTCGCCGTGGATGGTAAAGCATCCCATCAAGATTGGAACTGCTAAAGACCAGTGTCATTCCTCTTCCTCTCACTCCGCCTCGATACAAGTGGCAGGCGGAAATGAGCTACGTGTGGCCGCTACATGCACAGCACATATTTCATCAGTATCTCCCGCGCCATGGCACGGCATCATCCCCTGCAGGAGAAGTATAGGACACACTTCCCAAGTCATTTGAGTTTGATGGGACTGGATCGGATGGGATAGAGAACTTGACTTACAACTTTCTCAACTTACAGTTGATATCGGTTGATAAGAAAGACATCATAACTTGGTAGCCCGTGTTTCATGCCATGCCGCCACTGTGTGCGGCGGCGGGTTTATGTTCATACCAAGGGATCAGGATCAGGATCGGATTGCTTTCCCAGCCGTTAAAAGGCTCCCGAGCCGTAGAATCGAAAGGCACAGGATAAAAACAGACGCCGTGTACCGCGTGAGATGTTATCTTCCAGTTTAACCTTGGCGGGCGCGGGTGCAACAGTCCGAGATGTATGTACAGATCTGTATATGTACTGTACTGTACAGTGGTGTCCAATAAGTCAGAGAACCCCTCTTCTTACCCCTCTTCTTCAAAGATTCCTCCATCATCCAACATACCCCCAAATACATATTTGAGGTTGGATTGAATATATCAAGCTGCTACATTCATTGTTCCGTGGGTAAAGGTTATGAGAGTAGATATCTACTCTCTACCTTCAAATTTGAGTGTACCTCAGTGAGTGTATGGGGAGCAATAAGCTGGGATTTCAAATCTAAGCTGATTTTTATTCCATCGAACATTCAGGTGAATTCTAAGGAGTATATCAAGATTATACTACTTCACAGCTATCCCCATTATATTCGCATTCTTGAAAAATGTGGGATTGCACTCTGAGCAGAGGATGGAGCTAGATATCATACCTCTAAGCTGTTAAAACAGTGGATGGATGATTGGCAGATGGATCAAATGAAATGACCTGCACAAGGTCCTGATTTAAATCCTATAGAGAATCTATAGGCAATAATGAAGTTCCGCATATCAAAGATACAACATCGAATACACTCCGAAGCTGAGATGAGAATAGAATTACAGATGATATGGGATTCTATTACACAACTTGAGATACAGCATCTAATCAGCTCCATGCCTCGAAGGTTAGCCGCAGTTATCAAAGCCAGAGGTGGATCAACCAAGTATTAGAGAAGAAAATGTATATAGATATTCTTTATTCATTTAGCTATATAAAACATGTATATAATTCTATTTTGGATACCTGGTTGAGATTTTATTTAATATCTAGTTGAGATGGGTAGGGTGCTGAAGCTCGGCGCCGAGCCTCTAGTACGCTGACTTATTGGACACCACTGTACATACATACATACATACATACATACATACATACATACATACATACATACATACATACATACATACATATAGTACATGTACTGTACATACTCCGTACATGAAGTCCAACAATCAAAAGCCCCCAATCGGTCAACAATTCCAAATCTGCTCGCTTTGCCCAACCTTGATCCAATCGACAACGACGCTAATCGTATAACTAACTAATCGTTCAGATCTCTGTGGCTGAGCGGGGAGCAGTCCGCAGTCCGCAGTCCGCAGTCTATCATAGTCCACACAGTCTGCCCATCCTATCACCATCCCCATCGTCATCGATTCATCGTCGATTTGGCTTGGGGAATACGCAGAGCAACGACCAACGAGGGAAAAACAGCCCAACCCTGGGGAAATCGCATACGCTGCCGTTACCGGTGGAAGGGGGGGGATTACGCACCCGCCTGGCCCGAGCCTTACCGTACATTACATACATTATTTACATCACCACCCGATCCGCCTCAACCCCACAGCAATTGCTCCTCTTCAATGCTCTATCTCCTCTTCTAGCTAGCCAGGCGATTGTGCTCTGGCTTAGCCATGCCGCTCTGCCAGGCAAGTTGACTGATCAGGCTGAGTGACGGTGAAGCTTCGACCTTCGGAGTCCACCCGTTAACTCTATTTTCCTGCCTCAGCAGAACATTTGGAATCGGTCTTTATCGTTGTTACTGTTGCAGCCGCCAACTGCTTTCGTTTTCTTTGCTTGAATCAACTATGGGCTTGGGCGTCGTCTTCCCTTTGACTTGTGCACCGGTTGGTCCGTTCGATGTTATCCTCGTCATTCGCTTCCCTGTTACTTATGTCACTAATCTGCCCAGTAGTTCTAGTATCTACAACAGCGTATGCTCTGGTTCTCTCCTCTTGTGCATCCATCCAGATATCCAGATATCTAACCGGCCAGCCGGAGGCTAATTACACTACGTATCTGGCTATATAGAGAATATTTACTCTCGCAATAATATGTACTGTACTCTTCTTGAGCAATGAATGCTTGAAAACGAGCAGGAAACAAAAAAGAGAGTAGGGAATAGACACAGCCACCATGCGTATCCTCTCGTCCTCTGCACTGCTGTCGATATGTGCATTCGCCCTCCTCTCTGCCCCGGTGCAGGCGCAGACATCCCAGCTGTCCAATGACTCCCAAGATCTCCAAAAGCTTGCACCTAACAGCAATTATCATCTATACACCGGGCTCACATCGCTCGACCCGATCCAGCTGGCGCTATTAACCAGACCTTTGATTGATTTGGTAGGACAAGTTTATCTATATGTCTCTTTCAAACTCCCCCCCTTTACCCCCCAACATGTCACTGCCAGGAAATAGAGTTATTGGCGTTTCTGCCCCGCCACCCGCCACCACCACTCTTCCGCACTGACTGAACTGGCATTGAGCCTTTGGATCACGCTGGCTGACCATTACAGGATTTCAACACCACGGGAACATTAGTGATCATAGATTCCAACAACGCCACCGGACTGACTGGGACCGACATAGCTTTATTTAGCTGTGATGCATCTTCCTATTCTGGCGGCGCCAAACCGGATAGCATCCTACAATCAGCTATCACCGGCCGCCCCAGGGCCATCGTCCTCTACACCACCGAGTTTTCCCACTGCAACTACTCTACAAAAGACGGGGAACGACCCCGATACCATCCTATTTTCACCACCACTAATCCCCTCGCTATCCGCGAGGTAATAGCCAGCCTACGCTCGGGGCAACAGTCCCTAGAGGATGCAACCATAGCCCCAGACATGGACGTACGCCAATTCACGCCTGCGGATGAAGGCAACCAGCGAAATAATGGTGAGTTGTGCTCACAAGTAGAAGACTTGGTGTTACATCTGAATCTTAACCAACCTATTAGTAGCCATGATAATCCTGTACAGCATCACTGGTATCATCACTTCGCTTTTCCTCATCGTCATCGTCACCGGAGCCATCAGAGCCCATCTTAACCCTGATCGTTATGGACCTCGAAACACCGCTGGTCGACCCCGCCAGAGCCGCGCCAAAGGCATTGCACGAGCCATGCTCGAGACGCTACCCATTGTCAAGTTTGGTGACCCGGAGGACGATAAATCTCCAGCAGCGAAGCAGGACCTTGAGCTCGCGTCCAACTATGCAGATGCTGACCATGATCGGAGAAGTCACGATGAGAGGGCTGATGGTGTCACAACCCCTGACACTCGGCAATTGGACCACCCCAGGCCACAGCAGAAGCCAGTAGAATCAGAGCAGCAGCAAACTGCTCAAATATCCGCGGCGGCTGGGGCATCCTATGTACATATAAATAAGGAACTGGAGCAAGAGGAAGCGGGTGTCATTGGCCCGGCGGCCCTTGAGCCGAACCCTGTCAGCCCAGAGCATACGACAGATGGTGGTGCATTGGGCTGCCCCATCTGCACAGATGATTTTGTAAAGGGCCAAGACGTGAGGCTTCTCCCGTGCAAGCACAAATTCCACCCAGAATGCGTTGACCCTTGGTTAATAAATATCTCCGGGACCTGTCCTCTCTGGTGAGCCTTGCCGCATTCCAACCTCCCCCAACTCTACGTCCTTTCGCCAATCATATCCCATATCATGTACCCCTTGCTAACTCCCTAACCAACCTACAGCCGCGTAAACCTCAACACCCAAGAACCGAACATCTACTCCGACGACACCGCAACACAATCCTCTACATCCAGAGCAAGCACTCCCACTTCCCAATCAGCAGCGCAACAACCCAACCACCCTCACCACCATCAATCACGCCGCCTCGATATGCTCCGGAGAATGCAACGGAGCAGCGAACCCCACCAGGCGAACAGCAGCAGCGGCGGTAGCAACATCCACACGATAACGGTATCTGAGCCGTCCTCGTCGTCTATGGTGCTAAGCCAGGGACAGCCGGATGAGGCATCGAGGAGGCATCGGCTATCGGCGTGGTTGAGGGAGCAGTTCCGGGTGCGGACGAGGCGGCATGGGGATGACGAAGATGACGAAGATGACGAAGATGATGGAGGCGATGATGGTGATGGACATGGACATGGCAATGGCAGTGCGACACGGACGAATTTCGGTGCCGGTACCGGCGCCAGTGCCAGTGCCAGTCCGAACTCCCCCACCCACGCAGACGGCCATACAGAGCCTGCGGCAGATACAGCGATCCTTACCACTACCACTACCACGACCACCACCACCACCACCACCAGCAGCAGCAGCAGCACAACCCCTCCTCAACAAACAACAATAAATCCAGCACCTCCAGAGCTCTGCGACAAATCACCGAGATAGCGCCGGGCGATTCATGCCCTCACTATTCCTCCGTCCCTCTCCATCTTTTCAAAAGCATGATATTAACGCCTCTCCTTGCCGCTTGATATTCACCCCCTCCTTTTTGTTTATAATAGAGATACCTTGCGAAGCATATGCGCTGAACAGCTGAATGAATAAATGTGTAAAAATTGGAATCAAATGGGATATATGACTGGATGATTGGGATTTTGCATATGCACGCACGTCATGCAATGGGGACCGGGCGGGCGGGTGAATTCTACTTCGTCATCAATGATGATATCAGATTTTGTTTTATGTGATGTCAACTATTGTTCCGGGTATTAATAACCCCTTGGTTTGGTTTGATGCGGGAGTTTTGTTTTATCTGTGTGTATATATATACTTTCTTTCGTGTTTCGGCGGGGCGGGCTTTTTATCTTCATGCATTTCTTGCTATTTTTTTTCCTCTTCTCGCTAGACTGACTAGTTCGATTCATCCATATATACACATATATACTAAAGTATGTATTTACGGGGGGTTTTTTTTTTTTTTTTTTATTCTTTAAATTGCAGTTGAAGTGGATATAGAATATACTACGTACAGTACATTGGACCAAGGAGTAATTCCTTTTTGTCTCGCTCTCTCCCTCTCTCTCTATTCGTGTGTCTCTGTGTCTCCTTTACAATGCATATACCCATCATAGATATTGGTGGGCATCGCTATGCTCCCGGGCCAACGCTCTCAGTAAAGTAGTCTCCTGCCCCGCCGTTGTTGCGGATAGATAGATGGATAGAAAAGTAGATAGGGTGTCTGTAGGCCAACTCCTCCATCGGCTTCTTATATATATAACACCCTCCAACTTCGTTGATTGATCTGCTATTGACAGCTGTGAAATGAATCGATGTCTCGGTTGAATGCTAACTACGCCGTGCTAATAAATAAGTATACGCCATGCAACTCGCTCGCAGACCCGGATGGGCTTTTTCTTTATAAATAAACAACAACATCATCATCATCATCATCATCATCATCGTCTCTTCTCTTCTTCCTCTTCCTCTCCTGCTTCTGTTCCCCCAGCTGCGAGTGGCTGCTCTCCGTCTCGCTGTCTCCCCGCATAAATAATAAATCGGCCCAATCAATGTCTCCCCCACATGACTTCGCCGCCCGCTCTTCCTCCTCCTCGTTTCACCCGCAACATCAACATCAACCTCCACCATCAACCTCTTCCTCCTCTCCACCATCTCCCTCCGCCGCTCCAGCGTCCGTCCCACATTCACATCTCGCCGCCCGCTCTCGCCTGTCCAACATCTCCCGCCACATCGCCATGGCTGCCCCCGCCAACCCCTCAGTATTCACCGCTGCAGTGGTGCCCCAGGCCCCCGAGGACCCGCTCTTCGGCCTGATGCGCGCCTACAAGCAGGACACGTCCGATAAGAAGGTCGACCTGGGCATTGGTGCGTACAGAGACAACAACGCGAAGCCGTGGGTCTTGCCTGTCGTGAAGAAGGTGCGTGGTTGGTTGAAGGTCCCTTGCGTAGACTTACTTTCTTGTACACTACATGTACATACATATATACTACTTTTTTTTGCTATCAAACTGCATGTGGGGTATCTGTGGATGGGCTTCGATAAAGTAGATGGATGTATAAAATACTGACTGACTGACTGACTGCTACGTATAAAACAGGCCGATGAGATCCTGCGCAGCGATCCGAATCTAAACCATGAATATCTCCCCATTGCTGGTCTGCCTGAGTTCACCAGCGCTGCTCAAAGGCTGATCCTCGGCGCAGACTCACCCGCCATCAAGGAGAATCGAGTAAGTCCTGTACATGTGCATCCATGCAGCACACGCATTGCGTCTGAAAGGAGGAGAGTGAAGCGCTTTTTTTTTTTTTTTTTTTTTTTTTTTTTTTCCAAAAAAAGAAAATCTAACTGATCCCAGGTCATATCCCTTCAAACAATCTCCGGCACCGGTGCCGTCCATCTCGGCGGCCTCTTCCTGTCCAAATTCCACCCCTCCCAGCCGAAACCAACAATCTACCTCTCCTCCCCCACCTGGGCCAACCACACACAGATCTTCTCCAACGTCCACCTCCGCACTGCCACCTACCCCTACTTCTCTCCGGCCACCAGAGGCCTCGACATCACCGGCATGCTCGATGCCCTCCGCGCCGCCCCGCGGGGCTCCATCATCCTCCTCCACGCCTGCGCCCACAACCCCACCGGTGTCGACCCAACCCAGGACCAATGGAAGCAGATCGCCGCCACCATGCGCGAGGCAGGGCACTTCCCCTTCTTCGACTGTGCGTACCAGGGCTTCGCCTCCGGTGACCTCGCCCGCGATGCCTGGGCGATCAGCTACTTCGTCTCGCAGGGCTTCGAGCTGTGCATCGCGCAGTCCTTCGCAAAGAACTTCGGCCTGTACGGCGAGCGCGCGGGCGCGTTCCACTTCGTCGCCGCGCCGGGCCCACAGGCACCCGCGGCGGCTGCGCACGTGGCGTCGCAGCTGGCCATCCTGCAGCGGTCCGAGATCTCGAACCCGCCCGCGTACGGCGCGCGCATCGCGGCGCGGGTCCTCAACGACCCCGCGCTGTTTGCGGAGTGGGAGGCCGATCTGCGCGCGATGAGCGGCCGGATCGTGGAGATGCGGCGCGGCTTGCGCGAGAGGTTGGAGCGGCGCGGCACGCCGGGCAGCTGGGACCACATCACGAGCCAGATTGGCATGTTTAGTTTTACGGGCCTGAGTGAGGCGCAGGTGCAGCGGCTCAGGGAGAAGTGGCATGTTTATATGGTGGGTCTTCTTCTTCTTCTTCTTCTTCTTCTTCTTCTTCTTCTTCTTCTTTTGCTCCCCCGCCTTCGTTTCCTCGTTCATTCCCCCTTTTTTCTTCCCTTGACTTTGCCTGGGTCCTTTTGGTATGCACGTCTCATACACACAAAACATACATACATATCCCTTTGCTAACGTGGAGAAAACTGGCGTTGCAGACGAAGAACGGCCGTATCTCCATGGCGGGGCTGAACAGCAACAATATCGATTACTTCGCAGAGGCGGTCGATAGTGTCGTGCGGGAGGTGTCGTAACTAACTAGTTGATGGGATGACAAGGATAGGGGGTAGCTTAGTTAGTTAAGGGGGCGAAGAAGGGGTTGAAACGTTGGAAAGAAGGGCAAAATAAAAACTCAACATAATCAAAAAAATCCGACAGTTTCTAAATATCAAAAAGCAAAACAAAAATAAAAATAAAAATAAAAAAAATAAAAATAAAAATAAGAACCGGAAAGAATTTATTAGTATTTAGTTGATCGGTTCCGGTTCCAATAAATAACCTCTAAACAGGGGAGGGAGGAATAGAAATTGAAGAACAAAAAGCGGACATGAAATGATTTTGAGGTTTTTTGATAAAGGAAAAAAAGAAAGGACGGTCTCTTAATTACTGATTACTGTTGGTGGTATTCAGTCAAACATATATATTTTATAATATATAATTTAATATCTCTGCTCTGCTCCTCTGTTTTACTGAGTGAAGACAGCTTCCTTGCTGCTTTCTTTACATGTTGATATGATAGTTATAGTTATGATTAGATTGGGGCGGAATACTAGCAAGCAAGCAAGAAGAGCTGCAGATGGAAGTAAGTATACATACATATCTCTGGATAGAAATACACGCAGAAGCCAGGTCAGATGAAGACTAGCGATGAGAAAATAAACAAGAAATAAGAAAAGAAACACGAACCCGTCACAGGGATTAAAAAAAAAAAAAAAAGAAAAAATGTACGGCAATGCAACATAAACGCCGGGTATGTGCCGTCGCAGCTCTATATGTATACTACTAGTACACACGCATATGGTCTGTATCTTAAGAAATTTCCCACTTTTTTTCACACTTACGAGGAAAGGCTCCCGCTCGGCCCAGCATTAGAAACTAAGTCCCTCCCTCCTAACTCCTTCTCTTTCTCCTTCTCTCTCGCCATGGTGCCATTGACACCGCCGCCTCCATTTCCATTCCCACTGCTATTGCCGCCACTCGGACCCCCAATCCCTGTCGCCATCTCCCTCTCCAACTCTACCTCCTCCGCAAACATCCGCTCCCTCATCCACCCCACAATCCGCGCACACAGCGGATCCACCCTCTCCATCCACGCCCACGCCGCAGCATACAACACCGCATAGAACACCGGCACCGCAACCACAAACGTCGCCGTGCCCCCCCTCCTCAGCTGCGCGGGGCTCCCATCCTGATTCTTCCGCCCCCACTCCTCCGCCGACGCCGCCGACGCCCCGTACACCATCCACACCAGCAACGAGCGCAGCAGCGTGTTGTGCAGTAGGTAGACGGGGAACGAGCAGCGGCCGAGGAAGTTGAAGAGCGGGTGCGTGAGCAGCCGCCGCGCGTTGCGCGAGAAGAAGACCCCCGTCATCAGCACCGTGCAGCCGACGTTGACCCAGTAGCGGCCGATGAAGCGCTCGGCGTGGACGGGCGTGATGCTGAGCATGAGCCGGCGCATCGCGAACGACCAGCCGGTCCACTGGTGGTTGTCCTGCGGGAAGGAGCAGATGAGCAGGCCGACGAGGATGAGGAGGGCCGGGAGCGGTTTGGGGAGGGTGGAGGTTGCGCGCGAGCCGTAGGTGGCTTGGAGGTGGGCGAGGAGGAGGCCGGAGTTGATGTTTATGCCGACGATGTCTTGGGGCGGGGTGGGTTAGTCTTTTTTTTTTTTTTTTTTTTTTTTTTTTTGGGGGGGTATATATATATATATATATATATATTTGGCGCGCATATGGAGGCAATATAACTTACAGTCGCTTGTGCACCATGAGAAGATGTACAGGAACACGATGATGGTGATTCTCCACCGCGCCCTAACCAGCGCCGTCGCCAACAGCGTCAGGTAGATCCTCATCGACCCGCTTAGGAAGAAAACAATAGTCCAATGGACGGGATCGTAGGTGCCGTCCCCATTGTTCCAAAAGAACGTCCAGTTCCTCAGCAGCGCCTTGACCGCCAGCCAAAACGTCGGCCCTGGGGTTTTGGCCACCATCCGGATCCACGGCGCATCGGCCCTGCGCGCAATATTGAAACCGCCCAACTGGCAAACGGTCCATGCCACGGTTGCTCCGATGTTTGTCGGGAAAAACAACCTGCCCGAGCGGGTGAAGGTCGACTTGGCCAGGTTCGTCAGGGCCAGCTCGGTGTTTCCGGCCTGCATATTCTTGATGGGGTTGATGGAGTTGACGAAGCCGGTGACGAGGAAAAAGATGCAGACCGCTGCCCGGCCGCCGACACAGAGGCGGATGATGGGGAGTTGGAAGAGCAAGGGCCGGCCTTCCTGGGAGGTGGAGGGGGAGTGGAGATATGGGGCGAATGCGGTCAGGATGTGGCCGGTTACCACGATGAAGGAGGCGATTCCGCGCAGGCCCTGGGAAATGTTAATTTGGGGACGGGAGGGGCTTGGGGGTGTATTGAGATATAGATATATCTGTAGATATATATATATTTCACAGCTATATGAAAGATCTCGTAGGAAAACGTACATCGATCCAGTTATCGTCGCGCCTTTTCGGAGGAGCCATGGCTGCCGCCGCCGGGGAACCGGTGGACACGGATGCCTCTGCCCTTTCTGATGTCGAGAGAAGTAAATTCGAAGCGATTTGAGTTGCATGAGAAAAGGACAGAGACGAATATGGATACCAAGATATGGCTTCTTGGGGGAATTACACGCAGCAGCCAACCACTGCAGGCCGTTTTTGCCCCCTTTCGTACATGGAACGAATGGTATCAACTCGATATATATATATATATATATATATACTATTCGGGATATAGGGAGAAACGAAGAAAGGCCAGAGGAGTTCAGAGTATCCCCTCGATGCTAAGGAGGGAGAAAGCTGAGCCCGAAAACCTGGGCTTTTTGCAAATACCAAAGGCCGGATTTCGAGAGGGAGAGCCGATGAGCGAACGACAAAAGCGAAGGTGGAGAGACAGAAAAAAGCAACGAATTGGATACTTTTTGGTTCTTCACGAGGCGTTACCCGCCGCCATGGCTTCTTGGAAAATTCTCGTTCTGAACAGGAAACTCCAGGGAACAACACCGCAGAGGACAGGGTTGTCTCAATCTCCAAAACTAATAACAAGCCAGAGAAGACAAAATTGAAGGAGGGAGGGCAAGGAGGCCACTCCTATAAGAAAAGTGGAGAGGACGGCATGGATGAAGCGCGAAGCATTTCGCCAGAACTCCGAACTCCTCCCACCAAGGCTGCTTCGTATCCACACCAAGCCAAGAATCAAGAAAGGGGGCAGGGAATTGACTTGACAAGGTTTTCCACCGCCAAGTCGCCCGGCCGCGAAGGGCTCTTTTTAACTGGGCGGAGGCGGCACGGAGGCGTGCCAGAACATGCAGCGGACCAAGTGGATGCTAGCTGGTTGGCTGCATTCAGGAACAGATCGGGTCATAAGGGCACCGGTCTGCTTGGCGGGCAGTTTGTGCGACGCTACGATCGAGCCTCTGGCTTGATGGTATTCTTCGTGATACATATCTGGCATTGAGAGATGGCTGGCAGTGGCGGAGGGAGGGGAGAGAGGCTCTCATGGGGGTTTTATACGGAGTAGAAGGGTAATTCATCGTCTCAGCTGTGAGATATTTCTTCTGTTGAGGCGTTGGGTGGGGGGTCGTGGGGAGGATCATACATTCCATGGGCGGATGGGGAAGATGCGGAAGAAAGAGGAAATGATATTCAGGAACAGGGTTGAACAAGTTAAGAGGGCAGACAGAATGGAGACTTAAGAAGAAGCATGTTTGCTGGCCGTTGGTGAAGATTTAATTCAAGTTGCGGTTGTGGTTGGATGGGCGGGTTAGGGTTAGGGTTAGTCCTTGTGGTTGGTTTCTTTCATAAATACTAGGTACGGTGTACGGTGTACTAGTTCTACATTTACTATCTGTTATTGTAGCGACGCCGGATTGTCAAAGAAGCAGGTCTCGGGTCTTTTATGTCTATCCTATTATGTTAAATACGTTACTGAGGGAATATGGCTGAGGATGTTCTTGGAAGATCCTTAAAACAGGTCCATCTTTTTCCCTTCCCCTTGCATTTCTTTGGAAAGGAAGAAATCGCCCAGAGAAGAGCTGCGATACGCAGAAATTCTACGAATATACCATATATAGGGAGTAGCTGTAATGAAGCTTCGCAAAAGAGCTGCTGGACCGTATATCCGTTAGATATTTGATAGAATATAATACCAGCAAAAAGGCGGGCCATTATCAAACCACTCCTACCAACCTGACCGGCGAGACAATGTCCAGGGACGTATCAATCCCTCCACTCCGCCGTGGTACATCGTGCGCAGTCCATGGACCCAAATCAAAATATCGCATCCCAAATAATCAACCACGTACACAGCCCAACGGTCCCCCAGAAAACTGCTTGGGCGGTACTCCGCCGCTCGGTAGCCCGCTTGAGATCTTTATTGGCTTGCCCTACATTGGCCTCCGTATTGGCTGCGTCCGAGACAAGCTGGTTGATGAAATCCTCCTGCGTGGACAAATGCATGACCAGCGTCTGCTGCAGGGAGGAAATCTCCAGAAGTGATTTCTCGGCAGTCCTATGGTTGATTGCTTTTTCATTAGAGTGGGCCGCCAACATAGGATTCTTCAAGGCTTGTTGAAGACATGACAATCTCGAAGGGGCGGCACCAATGGGATAATATAAATAAACCAGTGGAAACGAGTGGAAAGAATCGCATACTTTACTTTACCCAGAGTATCTTCATAGTGCTTCAGCAGTCCGTCGTTCTCCTGCGCGAATAGCTGCAGCTGCTCCGGTGACAGCTTTGATTCAATCTCAGCCTTCTCTTTCTCGTCAATCACATCTGGCAGGATATCAGAAGCAGTCGGACGATCCCGCATCGACAAACCTCCTCCGTCACTGCCTGGCCCGAAACCACCTGCACCAACCCCGGGGACACTACTCATCTTATGCAAGACGCTCTTCTCCTTCTCCTTAATCCGCTCAATCCTCTTTTCCACCATTCCCCTCTGCACCTCTGCGACGCCCTCCAACCGCCCTCGCAACCACCACAGCACATTCTCCCGTATCGTTTTCAACGTCCTCTCCGTCTCCTCCAGTCGTCTCTGCTCTGCCGAGCCCGTGCCACTGGTCTCTACCTGACCACCACCAGCAGCCCACTTCCACAGAGCGCTGTTCTTAAAATCGAGCCCAAATTTCTTGCGCAGGAGTGTCGACTGCATTTCTTGGCGCAGGGTTTCGGCTGAGGCGAGGTTGGCGATTGAGCTGGAGAGGTCGCGGAGGACGAGGGCTGTAGAGGAGTCGATTGTGTCGCGGTCTGTGTCGGTTAGATGTTGTTTTTGGGCTGGTGGTGGTTGGGGGGCTGTGGATGTTGATGATGATGGGTGGTGATGCGAGCGGCCATTGTGGGGGAACGGGGCTCGCGGTGTGGTAGTGGAGAGATACGACTGTCGGATAGATTTTAGGTAGGTGAGGAGGGAGGCTATATGGGAGTTCTGTCCATCATATCTTCTATGTCAGTTTCAAGGAGCTCACAGTTGGACATACAGATAGATAGATATGTATAGATATGGCGGAGACATGTAGCATTCCTCTCGCCCTTCCTCCCCATTCTCTTATCGTTTCATAGTTATCTTCGTTTTACATACTATTCTATACGCCTCCTTCAAAAACTCATCCACCGTCTCTGTTGAAGGCCGCTGTGCTTCCCCAGTCCCAGCGAGGGATCTGGATCGAATCGCCGTGGTGCCATGGGTCTTGAGGAGCTCGTTGACGAGGGGCGTGATGTCCGTCATCACGATCGTTGCCGTGGCATTGGTTATGTCCGGTATCTGGATATTTGAATAAGAAGGGGTATCTATATGTGGAAAGCTACCTACAGCCACTTACTTACCTACGATTTGTCCTTGTCCAGTTGTTGATGTTTCTTGCGCTTGTGGCTACTGTGGCCTCGCGGAGAACAGGCTTAGTCATAGCCCTATCTCGTGGTTTTACGTTTTGGCGAAGAAACCAAGAGGAGTTGCTATATAAACTACTGACTGTTATGTAAAACTAAAAGGGTATGAATTTTTTATGTCACAAAGCTCATTGACTATAAGAAAAGGACGGTGAGCACCAGATAGACGAGTATGAGGAAAAATTTGTTGGAATACTGCTTACGTACCGGTGGTACTTCCTGGGAGAGCAGACGGGGCCTCGGAGAGAAGGAGGGCCGAATATTAAGAAAGAGTCCATTAAAAGATAAAAAGCAAAAGAGAGAAGGGGAAAATTAAAAATGAGATAGGAGATTGAACCGGGGAAACGATTCATGTTTATATTTCTGTATAGTATGTACCAAAATAAAAGGGAAAAATTCTAGTTTGATAATCCCACTATGTCACACAACTTTGTCCTAGGCCAAGTTCACTTAATTAAGATATTCTTTTTTCCTCATAGGAAGTACTGCATGCTAGGGGCTAAGCCTAGAATTCACATATGGAACTAGAAGTCGGGAAGAAGAAAAAAAAAAAAAGAACGGCTAGCTATCCACAGTCAAAGATGGCAAATAGGGAAAAGGAGAGATATACATGCAGTATGTAGCTCGTGGACGCGTGGTAAATTATAGGTTTGGCATATAAATCATTCTCATAAATATGTGTCGAAATGGACGGGGAGATAAGGCCCAGGAGGAAGAACTGAATCTGATATCTATATATAAACCGTTTCACTCTTCTTGTACCCAAATCTGCAGAAGTAACGGAAAAGAATCAGCATGGACAGGGATACGTAAATTTCCAACAAGAAGATAGATGTACACATAAGTAAACAGCACAAAAAAAAGAAAAAATTATATTAAAAAAAAAAAAACATACCTCGATCTTTCCCATATCAAGCCCATCTTTCCTCGCCTCCTGTTTTGCCGCTGTAAGCAGCATATCGAGATCATCCTGGTCACCCATCGTAACCATATCCCCATCATCCTGCATCTGCATCCGCACCCGTTGTTTAAACCCAAACTTGTCCCGAATCTTAGCTTCAAATTCGTTATATCCAACCGACCCGCCAATCATGATAAATCGCACATCACTGCTCGCATGCACCTTGGCCCTGATCTTGCGCACATCTGCCCGCCGTGAGGGTTGCCGCCGGTGTGAACGTGGCGGAGGCGCAGCCATCATTTCGAATTCGCCTTCGTCTGCTGAATCGTCTTCGTACGTGTCACTTACGTAGTCGCCATCCTCCAAATATCGGGCTGGTTGCGCTTGTTGTCGTTGCCGCCTGACACTTGGCCCTCTGGTAGCTCCTGCCAATCGGCCGTTGCGAGGTTGAGAGTACATGTCGAAGACTTCATCAGCGTACCCATCTTCGTCCACAGGTGAAAAATTAGAGTCCTGCTGCATTCGTCTGGTTGTTTCTCGGTACAGCGGTCGGCCATTTTGGTCGCGGCTCCGCGCGTTGGAATATTGTCTGGTGGGAGGACCGCGCGGCTCTGACGCTGTGCGGACGGTTCCTATTCGCGGTTTATCTGCCTGTCTAGGAGCTCCCATCGCACTAGAGTCATTCATCGGCACAGCTGTTCGACCCAAGTCGAGCATCGGTGGCCGAGGGCCGCGTCCTGACAGACCAGAAGAATTGCTAGGAGAGCCACTGCCAGCAACGGAGGGTGGTTTCTCTGACTCGGGAGGCGGTGTAGGTGGGAACAAATTTCGGCTGAGGGGTGGTTCTGATTGCTGTCTCCCTCCACGGCTGGTCAGGCCCTTCTGTACTAGATTCGAAGCAGCGAATGAAATTGATTCAGGAGGTCGGTCGTCCTTTGCTGTGTCGAGCACAGTTCTTTTGATCTCAGACCCTTGGAAGCCAGTGAAGGCATTCGCACGGTCAGAAGCAGCCACTAGCCGTGCTTTCCCGAGGTATTCTTTAGTTTTTAAATTCTTGACCTTTGCTTCACTTGGTCGGTATACGACTCCAACTGGAATAGAGAATACGGTATAACCCTAAGCAAGTCATGTTAGTCAAGGCATCCAGGGTATGAATGCTCAAAGCTTGCGGGTCTGGGCGAGCTACCTCTGCGTTCTCCTTGATAGCTTCGTCAATGACTTCGTGGTCCGGTTTAACCTTTTCTTTTGAAGCATATTGAAGGTCCTGCATGCCAGCCTCTGTTTGCTGGAGATAGATGTAACATAGCCCTCGATTAAAAAGAACTTCACAGGAGTACAATTGAAATTTCAGTCCCAGCTGCTCATAATCAATTGACGTATTTCCTCTCAGGTAGAGTAGGGTATCGTTGAAATTGGCGAGGGCTTCTTCGAAATCGCCCACGAGGAAGTTGGAGACACCTTGTTGGAAATAAGCAACGGCAAAATACTGGTCGAGTGCAACAGCCCGTTGATAGCATTCCACCTAGAAGCGTCCAATTGATTAATACCTCTATTATTATAGCCTTCCTCCAAAAAAATCTTGGATTTAATGTTTTTCCATCTTTAACGTACCGCTCTAAAATGTTCTCCTAGAGTTGCGTAGATGACACCACAGTTGAAGAGGATTTTGGATGTATCGGCGATATTATTGAAGACTTTTAGAGCCTCTTCAAACTCATTATTGTCGTAGTTCGCGAGAGCTTGAACCCAGGTTTCTATCTCCTATATAACAAGATATAGTAAGTCATCAGAAGGAAACCAAAAAATATAAAATATACCGAAAAGCATAGGATGCGTCTTGTTTGCGATTTCCTTACCTGTTTTAACGACATTTGGGCAACTTGTGGTGTTCCCCGCAGCACGGATCCAAGGGCGGCTATCCAGTCCTGGGGCGCTGATGATTAAAGGGTTGAAACTAAATGCCAGTTCGGTGGAATAATATACAACTTGTGAAAAGGTAACTTTTGCTAGATGACTGATATGTTTCGATGTTATTTAGAAAGAGAAATGAAAGGTGGAGCAGTTGAGCGTGTTATTTCTCTCGCGATGGCTAAACCAGCCACTTTCTTCTCAATCCGCGTAGGAGGCCTATCTGGGCGTGTGATGGGTGTGATTAGCGGAATGGCTTGCAGCTGATCCTCTCTTTTTGGGGCCCCAGCCTGCCAGATTCACCACGTAGCCGCCGAGAAATACCTTGCGAGATGAATATTCGGATGAGGTATGACAGGGACCTTGGTTCGCTTGCTCAAGATCTTAAGGCTGGGCGAGCTAAGTTCCCAGGCTTATACGGCCATTATTCTTCCTCCCGTCAGCCGGTTAGTATGTGATGTTCCCTGAAAATGAAGAGCGAGTGACAAATCGAAAATTTAAAGATTCCTAGAAAAGGATCTCGATATTTGCGCTTTAGAAAATGATTATATAACTGTTCATCGGCACGCGAAGACTCAAAAATATGGGCAACGATCCAAAGAAAGATAAACTGCGAGAGAATCCGTGAGAGGGCCAGCCTGCTGTCGATAGTCTCCTCGGTTCCAGTCTTCTTGCTGGGTAAAAATAAACCACCAGGATTAACGTCCACGAATGAATGGAATGGAATGGAAGGATTCGAATTGCCGCCGGCGAAGTAGTGTAGATGCATCCGAGTACAAGGTTCAAGACCAAAAGAGAAGAAAAAGTGCCGGACATGCTATGTAATGTACTGTGCATAATCCTCCCAAGTGACGGGGTCCGTGATACTGGTCTCGACCTGGACAGGGGAAAGCGGGGCGAGCCGCCTCAACCTGTCCATTGTCACAGGTGGCTCAAAGGGACATGTGTCGCCCGAAGTTCAGGGTGGTGCGTCAAGCCAGGATCCGCCGTGGACACGAAACACGGGTTGTGAGATGTGACTTGTTGGAGGAATAAGGAATTGAGGGCAAATCGATCCTGGGCTCGTCAAAGCAAGCCTTGGCTGAGGGCGACAGGGTGCGCATTGTTCTCCATAGGATCGATCCCATTATTGATACCACCTGCTCTTCGACACCGCAGCCGAAGGACGAGATAGCATGGCATCGTTGGCATGGCATCTGTCGCTGCTGGTTGGCCGTTAGGATGCGGTGCCCAGCCTGCGCGAACGGGGTTGGCGGCGACGGGGGAACATTTAGGGGCGCTTAACCAGCCAACCCTACAGGCTGCGGGGCCAACTCGAGTGCAGGCTTCAATATGGAGCATCCTCGATGGTCTTGAAATGCCGGGCGAAAAGTCGGTAAAAAAATTTATTCCTTTCCTCCGAACTCACAGGTATCATAACCTTGATGAGAAATGAATGTTTCTCTGCTGTTCGATCCTACTGACAAATGGCATCAAAACATCGACTCTCATGAAAACGCAGTCTCATGACGATGGATCGGTTTCCGGCAACTTAGGTTTGAAGCGCGTGTCAGGGTTCAAACACTAGCATATACAGACGCATGAAGGGCAAGTCCTGGCTAGAAGCTACATAATGAGTCTACCAAGGGATGGCATCAAAGCCAATGTTTTTGCAAGTAACATGTCTGTTTCCTATTTACATCTGGTATCACATCTGGGAAATGCATTCTCGGCCATTTCACAATCGTTAAGTTTAGCCTTATCTTGACCTTCCATGGCTGTCAGTAATTTCCCTCATCCCTATTCACAGAGCCTTTCTGCCCAGACACTCAAAAGAGGTGTATGGATTCGGGAATACCGCTTCAAGGGGACAGGAAGCCAGACCGTTCTGAAACCTTACGGCCAACGTAAACACAGGAACATCCACAATTTTTCTTCACATCATTCCCTTCGAAACTTGTTCTCGTCGTTCTTCCCATACGTTCTTCCCGGAACAAGAGCAGACCATTTTATCGTTATCCCATATACCAGCACTGCGAGCAATAACTCCAACCGGCGTGTTTGGATCTTCCTTTTGGAACGGTCCCTCTTTGGATTTGGACACCACCATGCTTCTCCCAATCAACTCCCAGACTGCAACGGGACGGCTAAGGAAAACGCTCCCTTTTCCATTACTGTCCACTTCTATCTCACCTAGTACTCCTCGCGGCTGCTCTGGCCCTTGAACCTTCTGTTTCACAGCTTCCCATATGCCACCAGTTGATGCTGGTCCCTGAGAAATATCTCCCATATCACGTACTGTAACCCAATACTTCCCCGGCGAAAGGCCGTTTATAGTAAGATCAACAAGCGTCAATGTTGGGGCCACCTGGACCATGCGCGCGAGACCACGGATTGGATTTTCTACCGTAGTGGAATGTGTCTCTAGGATACATACTGATGCATCTTATGCCGCGAGAAGAATATTTGTAAATAAAACAAAAGGTAAGAGTTGGCATCCTAGACCACGCTGAGGGGTATATGGGATACGGTAAAAATAACAAGGTGTAAAAGGGGGCCGTGTGCGAGCGGGAAAACTAACTGTTTGAGGACCCGCTTCCTCTGAGAATAGCATCTCTTCCAGTTCTCTGAATTGCAGCAACTATAGCAGAAGGCGCCGCAGTTCCTTCCACCAGGAGGATCTGGTCCTTCAAATTACCCTGCACGTTTTTGACCCCTAGATAATTCTCGCCGTTTAGTTGCATTTCTCAATGCCGCAGCCAAAAGCGGATAACGTGCTTGACTGAATATCCCACCTACCATCCAGAGCGTAGAGGGACGTAGATATGTCCTTGATACAGTCATCGCAAGTCAGAGGCACCGAAAATGTCGCCTATCCATTTCTAATTAGTATCGAACCCGCTGTTAACAAGAATAAAAGGCTTTAAAGTAGTACCTGAAATGACTGCATCATGGGTAACTGCGCAAATGAAAGGCTTGGCGATCAATCAACTGGTGAGAAATCGATATCCGTTCAATATATAGTAAGAAAGGGATATTCATAGAGATGACCTCGGTCTCCATGGCGTCAGACTCGTCCATTGTTGAAGAGATGGAACTAGTGGGGGTGCTGGCTGGCTTAGAAACCAGAAATCGAAGCGACTTTTTTTTTTTTTTTTTTTTGCAGGAAAATCGTCTGCGTCGGACTAAAGTAGATCCTCTCCGGTATTGAATCATTTCCGACACAATGGAACGGCATGGAGAGCTATCCCTCCATTATCACCTGGATGCGCAATGTCGACCGCACCAAGATCAAGATGGGCAGAGGACGATGCCGAAACGGAAGCCCTTATTGAACAGAAAAGACGAGAAAAGGAGGAGCGGAAACGTATAAAGGCGGAGAAGCAGCGGCGCCAGCAAGAGGAGGCACAGGAACTACTTGCGCAAACACATGCGGACCAGGGGGCAAATAACTCTTTACAAGCTCAAGAGAAGGGTGCGAATGGCGATTCAGGGAGGCCATCCAAGAGGCGGAGGTTGTCGAATGAACCAGAATCACGGCCCGACCTTCCTGTTGATCAGAAGCCCATTCCCCTGCTCCGATTTCCGGCCCCGGAATGGGGACCGTGTAGACATGTGGACAATTTCGAACGACTAAATCGCATCGAAGAAGGCTCTTATGGCCTGGTATCGAGAGCGAAAGAACTTGCAACTGGCGACATTGTTGCACTTAAGCGGTTGAAGATGGAAAATTGCCACGACGGCTTTCCAATTACCGGGCTGCGAGAGATTCAAATCCTACTGGAATCCAGACATACAAACATTGTCCATCTACGGGAAGTCGTGATGGGCAATGGTATGGACGAGTAAGTTCTCGCGTTTATAATATATTCAAGCCATCCTGAAAAGCCCGGATACCGGAAAGCATTAACCAGCTCGTCCCTTCATGTCTTTTCCTCCCACTTTGTAGCGTCTACCTTGTCATGGATTTCGTCGAACATGACCTCAAAACACTCCTCGACCATATGCACGAACCGTTTCTCCAATCAGAGACGAAAACGTTACTTCTACAGATCATCTCCGCGACGGAGTACTTACACTCGCATTGGATCATGCACCGCGATCTAAAGACGTCAAATTTACTGATGAACAACCGGGGAGAAATTAAAGTTGCGGACTTTGGAATGGCAAGATATTATGGCGATCCGCCACCAAAGTTGACCCAGCTTGTGACCACTTTATGGTATCGGTCTCCGGAACTTTTACTTGGAGCGGAAACATATGGGCCGGAGATTGACATGTGGAGTATCGGATGTATATTTGCTGAGCTCGTGACGAAGAAGCCGTTATTTCAAGGGGAGAATGAAGTCAGCCAATTAAGCGAGGTACGGCCGACCCCTTGGTGTGAACCCAACTCCCCCCGGCAATC
The DNA here is from genome assembly GCA_017607445.1 of Histoplasma ohiense. Taxonomy (NCBI): domain Eukaryota; kingdom Fungi; phylum Ascomycota; class Eurotiomycetes; order Onygenales; family Ajellomycetaceae; genus Histoplasma; species Histoplasma ohiense. The sequence goes on from JAEVHH010000001.1 coordinate 7,427,384, forward strand.
CTTTCCTCCCAACCCAAAAGATTCAACTCGTCGATGACAAAACAATACCTCATGTTAACAAGCAATATCCCACGTAGATCTTTGCCAGCACGGGACCCCCAACCACCCAAAGCTGGCCCTCCTTCCGCTCCCTCCCCAACGCCAAATTCGTTGGTTTTCCAGCCAACAGCGCGGCACAAAACTCAGACGGCGGCATCCCTCTCCTCTGGCGCAAGAAATTCCCCTACCTTACCACCGCCGGTCTCACCCTTCTCTCCCACCTTCTTGCGTTAAACCCAGCCTCCCGCCCGGACGCCGCAACGTGTCTCTCACACCCGTACTTCCGCGAAGATCCCAAGCCAAAGGCGAAAGAGATGTTCCCGACGTTCCCGTCGAAAGCGGGCATGGAACGGAGGCGGAGGCGGGAAACCCCGGAGGCGCCGAAGAGGGGGGATGTGGCGCCTCGGTTGGATTTTACGAAGGTCTTTGGAGGAGTCGCTGGTGGTGTTGGCGATGGGGACGGGGTTGAGGCAGGGGCGGGTTTCACGTTGCGGTTGGGGTGATCAGGTGTCACCTTTCCTTGCGCTGCCTGCATGGCTTTGCTCTTGAGCCTCGGTGGTCTAAAGGGGGTGGTGGTATATAGAATGGATGCTGGGGTTTGACTGCAAGATATGGGGAGTTGGAAGATATCATTTTGTGTTTTTCGGGTGGTCAGATTTACGCATGAGTCTTTTTTATGTACACTGTACAACATAGCAAGCATACAAGTGAGCCAGTTACATGCAATCAGCAGTCCCTAAATTAAAGCCACCTCAAAACTCGAATTTACATCCCTAGACCTACCTTACCTGACTGAGGGAAAAAAAAAAAAAAAAAAAAAAAAAAAACCCAAAAAGTAAAGACAAATAAATTATGAGCCCACGGCGAGGGTCGAACTCGCAGCCTTGCGGTTAAAAGCCGCACGCTCTGACCATTGAGCTACGTGGGCTGATTGGATAAGTGCCGCCAAGGTGACGTGGAAGTTATCCTCTTGCCCGACGCCAGCCTAGTCATGCTTGGTCAACTTACCCCGTACTTATCCATCAACGCTTCTTGTATTTAAAACCAGGGCACGACCAATACATTTTACTCGCCAGGTCCTTCAGTCTTTAGACATGGCAAGTGTCCAAGCTAACATGCATATACTGATGAATTATCGAGAAGTCGTACCATGGTCGTCCGGCGTATCGCTGAAACACTTGCATTGCTACTCCCCGGCCAGCGCCATGTGGCATTGCTTGTATCAACTTGAATTGAAGTCTTTAATTTCGACAGAGGGATTTGATAAATGGAATCAATTTACAAGACCGGATGAGGTGCTTTATCATCTCATCTGCTCTTAGGTTTGTGTTGATGGATAGTTTGTGAAAATCCAGGATAAATACATACTATATTGGATGGGATTGAATATTGAAATACGGGCGAATGAAGAAGGGAATAAATAGGTTGCTACACCTGTCGCGGCAGCTCGCAGGAAGAGAAGAATTGGAGACAGCATTTCTCCCTAGTATTTAAGATAGCCTGCGCTGGACAAACTGGCAAATTCAACAATTCTTTATTGTAATGCGCGAAGGTGCCCTTGCAGTGAACGGTGGAATTCGGAAATTACCGTAGCTGGGCCGAGCTCACGGACTGAGAGAACTATCTCCCTCTCTAGTCCATGTAGTTGGTTTGTTGTCCATTCCCTATCCTCATTTCGTCCACAATAAAAAATAAGGAGGGAAATACGCCGCCGCGGAAGGGAATCATGATTCGCATTATTGATGATTGATCCAGTTCCCTACCCTAGAATGATCATAAAGCTTAACAAGAAGAAACCCATGAATAAAACCTCGCATGGTACTGTACGGCCTGCGTTCGGCTGTTATCATTATAATTGGGGGTTCTTGCTCACATGGCTAGGGCATGCTGAGCCTGAAAATTGCCCGTGATCTATCCTTCAATAGACCACACTCCTATTTCCCGGGGCGAAGAGGATTTTACACCCATTCTTTGAGAACTTGAAGCGGACAGCCCCGTTGCTGAACCAGAGTGGTTCCACTCATCGAAATGGATGCCAGATCTCCAATGATGTCAAAAACAACTCTGTTTAGAGCTGCATATTCCACAGGCCGTAACCAAGATGAACTGCACAAGCGACCCACGCCAAAACAAAGGAATATCCCCCATATCGCCTTTTCATTAGTTGTTGTCATGACCTTCGTAACTGGAAAAAGAGGAAAAGTAAACACCAATCCCTTCCCTGATGATGTTATCACGATTGCGTTGCTTCCCAAGCCTCACCACCCTCATACAACTCCCTCCGTCGCTGCCGATGTCTTCTCCACCACTTGAATACCTCCCAAGGACCCCTACAATACGCAGTCGCTTGTCGCATGGTGTCCGGCTGTGATGAAGATGATGAAGATGACGCGGGGGACGAGGGGGACAAGGCAAACGACACCTCGCTATGAAGGGGACTTGCAAGGGCAAAATCATCAGTGGTGCTCAACTCATGCAGCGATGGCGCTTTAAGACTCTGACTCTGCGGCCGCCTTAGGTGGTAGAAGGTCCGACGGCAGAGGGGGCAGCTCGCGTCTCGTTTCGACAGCCAGTCGTCGATACACGGCTGGTGGAAGACGTGTCGGCAGGGTAATTCTCGAAACTTCATGTCGCGGTGGAGGGTTTCGAAGCAGAGGATGCAGTCCGTTTCTTCTTGATTTTGGCTGTTGTCTTCGTCTGCAGAGCGGATGCGGGTTAGATGACTCTGGCTGGTACTCGATTTACGCACGACTTCTCGATCTTATCGCTGGTTGTACACCAAAAAAAAAAAAAAAAAATTGACACTATATGGGGAATACCTTTCGCAATGAAGGTGCCCGATAAACGCCTCATGTTCGCCTGGTCGAGCTCCTTGACGGAGAGCGTGCCCTGGCTTAATGGGATGCATATGTAATGTGCAGTGGGCATTGCCATGGGCCTTTTCTCTTCCCCTTGCAACCGATGAACGAAATCGCAACAGCCTGCAATTATTTCTCTGAGCGATGTCCACCAGATGAACGGTGCATGGCATAAAGAGTCTGGTTGTCGTATTGGACCATTAGTTAAAGAAAGGATAGCAGTACTATTCAGCGATATATCCCGTGTCAGCTTTACTGAAAGAGATGAGATTTTTTTTTTCTTTCACTTCTTTTTCTTCCCCCCTCTTCTACTTCTACTTTTCACTGTGGGACAAGGGGGTTTCTTTGATATGGCATGCTCCAACGAGTTTCATTGATTCCTGTTATGATTCCTGTTGGCCAGTGCCAATGACATCATTCCAACGCCTGCTTGCCGACTGAACCTTGGTCGCCGCATACTATATTTGCGCCACCGCATGTGCCATGGTCAGTACGGTGCTGATTTTGATTGCCATTTGCCATCTCTTCGTGGGTTCTAGGTGCCTAGTAACATGGACAAAAAGCAAAGAAAATAAAGAAGGAAGACCAAGGTTCAGGGGGGGAAAGGAGGACGGGGTTGGGGAGGAACAAAATGGAAAGGGAAAATAGGTTTATTAATATCCGTTTCACATGTTCATTTTGCAAAAGTAGTGGAGCCAGTCAAGGATAACTACTACTCGAAAAAAAAAAAAAAAAACTCCCAAATATAAACTAGCCAATCAAACCAATGTTGCATAGTATCGGTTAAGTTAATCGAATAAGAAGTATGCAATTTAAAATGGGTTGATATATAGGTCTTTTCCTATTCACTGAAATCTTCAGAGCGTACATCATGCACTGTCGTCTTAATATCCCATTCAACGGCCGAAACGGCCCAAAAAAAAAATTGAAGAGCGTGTTGGCGCAGAGGCGAAAGTTAGCTTAGTGGAGGGGTAGGCAGAGAATTCGTTGATTCTTCATTTCAGTTCTGAATATAGTCAGTCAGTAACCGCGGTGGCTTCGTTTGTTTCCATCCTAAAAGCCTGTTCCTTGTTTTGGTGAGCGCCTATTCGCAAGTGCATCGCTTCGTATTTACCTGGGAAGGAGTTGTGGACTTGACGGATACCCAGCTATACTGCGGGAAGGCGATTGTGCCAGGAGTAAGAAGTATCTCCAGATAAAGGAAGATAGAATGTTACGCTGGAATGGTGATCCCTGAATCATCACATTTGTTCCCAGAAAAGCCGGCTCAATGTGGGGGAAAACGTCCGAAAGGTAATGCAGGTGGTATTCACACGATATGGTTTAGTGATATTCAGGCGCGTCGATAAGACTCCGATTATCGCTTGCGTGCACGGAGAATTATCAGCGTTGCATATCTTGGATCTCTGCACAAGCCGAGCAGCCCATTAACTACTCGACTATCAAAAGCGCTTACATTATCGATCAGCACAGGTCAAGTAAAGGTCTGAAAGGGTATGCCTTCAGAACATGAATGTGTTTTAGCTCGATCGTTTGATTCGTCGCCTAGCACCATAGTTGTTCGAAAGGGGCTTCTTCCTCATTGCTCGAGATTTTGGAATTCCTTGGGGTTTAGCTTGGAGAGACTGTCTCCGACATTTTGATTTGCTATATATATGCCCGTTTTGGGATACAAGTTTCGATATTCCTTGTGGCGGCATTTGCTGCATGGGCTCCGCTTGCTGGTTCTTTTTGGCTGTTAAATCCATGATGCGCTGGATCCTGTGCAAGGCTGCAACAGGTGAAATGGGCAGATTCGTTGGTGCGGTGGCCCCTTTGTCGTGTGGTTTTACCAAATGGGTCATATCATAGTGGCCTGTTTGGTTGCGTATGGGTGCTCTTGAGATTTTTCTAGTTTTGGTAATTTTCGACAAGCGATCCGCTTTGAGAACTGTGTTTGTAGCAGTCTTTCCATCCATGTTAGTAGAGCTGCAATTGCTATTCAGCTTTTTGTCGATGTTAAGATTGGTAGACACAGTGGCCTCCTGCTTTGATTCTTCTTCGGGCATTCGAATTGGACTCAGATCACTATTGGACATAGCCATCTCCTGAGCAATTTTTGGAAGTTCTTGTTCAATCCAGATCAGTAAAATCATGAACTTGTCTAAATTCCTTTCACTGGCAGATCGAAGTAGCCAGGCGAGGGCTGGATTGAATGGTTCATGAGGATCCAAGGTTGCACCTTTTCCATGCTCGGCCTCCCACTCCAACCTCATATGCTCCCTCTTTTGTCGTCCTTCTTCTGCCATAATTCTCATTTTGGGCACATTCCGGTGCTGAAAGTAGTGGTATTCCTTCCATACATCCATCTTGCTTTGCTGTTTCGCATCAAAGAGAAGTTGTATAACCGATGCCTTCTTGTTGCCGATGGCGATGCACCTCTTGTTGATACTGTTTGAAAATCTCAACACTCCTGCGTCTTCGCTGCTGGAATTTTAGGAATGAAATCCATTCAAAGTCTTTGTCCCCAATAACCTGCATTCCAGTAGTCCACAATGGGGCCATACTTTCCATGGACATCTTTGGGGGCACGCCACATTTCCACTGGAAATGCTGGTCTTCCACCCAGTCGTATCAAATCATGGTAATCTTCCTCATTTTCCAGAGTATGTTTGAGCTGCAATGCTTCCCATTCTGGGTCGGGAGACCCTGGGGAACTCCGCGTTCGAGTGGAGGTGCCGCTTGAACAAGAGCTCCGAGCGCGCTGATTATCGGGGTTCGTTTGGATATTTCTAACATTTGTAATTTTATCAAATCTGAACGTTGAAAAGTAGGTGTTTTCTCTAGGCTTGTGGGGCTAGTCTCACTTTAAGTTTGACATCCACGGCTGCGACATCCAAGGGATGCGATTTGCCTCTAAGCTTAACCAACTCCCTACCAAGCTCATGTCAGTGTTCCGTGACTTCGTAGGAAAGGTCTAGGGAAGGGATATTCTCTTACATCAAATTTTGTATATGTTCGTCAGTCCAGTTTTCTGGGTCTGCATTATCGATCCAGCTTGTTGAGGTCAGTATTTGATTCCTCAGCAATCCGACTCTGTTAGGCTGGCCACCTACGTTATCCCTACAAGGTCGCTGGGGGAAAGTTTATCCAGATCTCGGGTAGAGAGCTTCAGCACAGGCATGATGAAGGTGAGAAGGGGAGTTGGGAGTTGGTTCAACAGCAAAAGCAAGAGTTGGCAAGAGAATCAATAACGACAAGTTCAAGATTTCATTTGAATCTTGCCATTGCATGATGTCATTCCATGTTGGGGGTCGGTCTTGGGGGTAGTCTTGGTGCCAGGGTGGGCATTTCCGACGCGGAAACTGCCTGACCGATGGATCAATGAATGCACGGGGATCAAACTCCTGTCGACTTGCGCAGGCTTTGCTCGTTTTGGTTCGCATCGCCTGCGGGTGAACGCTGCCTTATTGGCTAACTAACATGGCAAGGCTGTGTTTGCCCGTAAGTTGCTGTACGTCGGCCAGCATTAGCATGCCCACGATGCCCCTCCTCAGCGCTCCTGGGCCTTGGTATTGACACACAACAGGGCCCGCTACTTTCCTCCTGACGAATTCTCTCAACCTGGGAGTCGAGAACACACTCCATCTCCAGAACCGGAAGGGTCTAAGACGTCCTGGACAAATGCCGGGCGAGGATTCTCGTTCGGCAGTCATAAGGCGGTGTGCGATGTTTTACTTGCGCCGAATAGAACCTGTCATCATATAGGCAGAGTTCATTTTTACATTACATTTGATGAACAGGGGCGGCTTAATATTGAAAGATGAGTCAACTCATGGGACGGCTCTCAGCTATCATACGATGGCTGGGGCGGAGCTCTCAGGCGACGTCGATTTCAGTGGATTCTATTCCCAGAATTCACCATCCAAATCCACCTCCCTAACTTCACACTCGACATTGTGCAATTAAAAAACCGTTCTTGCTACCTAGAATATCAGAGAAATCTTACAAAATTCTTGGACAACAGTCGCGACGCCGTCCTCGCCCTCGCGGGATTAGATGTGCAAAGCCATGGATCTGGATCAACCGATCACTTAACAAACCCATATTCTCCGGGACAACAACCTATCTATTTTCCCCAAGCAGTTCTTGGTCAAGGTGGCTTTGGGAAAGCTTTCTTGGTTTCACACCTGAGCAACGGAATGGTATACGCTGCGAAAGAACTCCTCAAAGGCTTAAGCCTGAGAAATGAAGCAGCAATCCTGAGGAATATATCACATGTAAGACTGTTCCATGCCTGTTCAAAATTCAATCAATAGCTTATTCCTTCACAGAAGCATGTTGTTCAATATGTGGACTTCATAGAAGAGCCCACAACTCAACTAATTATGGAATATCAAATCTTGAACACGAATTCCTACAACTCATTGTCAAAACATTCATATTGAGAAATTTAATTTTCGTGACTAGTGGCCGAAATTTATCTTTAACAAATTTATGAATTTCGGATTTGTTACATTCTAAAATAACCAGTTAAAGAGAGAAAAAGTAATAAATTCTGTTATCCTCCCCCCTTGCGTATTCATTGAAGCTAGTTAGCTTGCTATTTTTTCAACTATGAAAACTATCTTCTTCCACCATATTCCGCTATAATTTTCTCTGCAGCTGTCTGTGCCACCAGATAGGCTGTGGGTTGACTATGGTTGCTGTTTATTAAGGTTATTGTTAGGAGTTGCTTTTTATCATGAATAGGAATGAGGAATGAGGAATGAGGAATGAGGAATGGGAAACAATGGCATATATGTCTATAGCCCTACTCACTTCGGTGTGATTGGACAAACACTCAAATCCACGACTCGCAACTTCTCAACGCCATAGACGCGGAAGCTCGGATCCGTACACGCCATTGGGTCGTCTGCTTTGCCCATTTTTAGGGTTCCGTTGGCATGGAAGACCGGAAGTAGGTTCTCATCGATGAATTCCTATGCACCCAAAAATGAAGTCCTAGATTAGATGGGGACAACCACTCGTATAGAAAGATTAGAGACGTCAGAGAACGGGCGGGATGATACCCGGAGTTACCGTACATGGATATCTTCATCCGACTGGCTTTTCGGGGCCAGGACGTATCCCTTAAATTCCTTCTCAATTGCGCCGGACTGATAAAATTTCATAGCTTCCCTTATTGCCAAGGTCAACATCTTTCGATCAAACGGGTGTGACATGTACTTGGGGTCAATGACTGGCGGATCATTCACGTTTGCCGATTTCAGTGTGATTTCGCCCCTCGATTGCATATTCATAAGGCAGACGACGGTAGAGAGGTATGATGTTCCCTCAGGAACAACGTATGTCGGGGGAAAATGGGGCCCTGCGAGAAAGAGCTCATAATGAGGAACGGAATCCTTGGTTAGATATTGCTTTGAGAGAGTGTCTAGGTTTTGATATTCGCTTGCTGTAAGGATGGAATTTTCCTTGAGCCATCCGGTAATGACGCAAGACCGGTGCAGGTTCATCTCCCCGGTTCCGTCCCGTTTCCACTGTTCTCGTGCAGCTTCGAGGGCGGCAGGATTTGAATCAAATTGAGTCCGATCACTGAGGCCCACACCTGGCGCGAATGACGCTCCTATAACAACTAAGGGGTGATCGGATAGTCCCTTGCCTACCCCAGGAAGATCATGGATAGTTTGAATATTATGCTGGGAGAGCTCCTGAGTGGGTCCAATACCAGATAGCAGCAAAATCTTCGCGGAATCGAATACACCGGCAGACAGTATTACTTCTTTATTCGCGGTGACTGTTGTCGCATATGAGTTATGGCTCAAAAAAAAAAAAAAAAAAAATAGCAGGAGTGGAACGGTGGGGGTTGACACACAATTCCTCCCATCCACTGCTTGGATGCCAACTGCTACTTTGTTTTCAAAGACAACCTTTGCAACTTTTATGTCGGTTATCATCTTCAAATTCGCAGGCCGATAGTTCGTGTATATAGACTCGCTGGTCCAGCGATAGCCTTTAAATGTTGTAGTAGGTGGTATGGACAACCCAATAGGGTTTCCAGAGTTAGTATCCATATTTAACGGCAGCTAGAGTGAGGGCAATTAGAAATACATCATCCCTGAGTTGTAAGACATTAAGACCTCACCCCGTATCTTGTCCCTGCATCCAAAAGCTCCGTTATACCATTTTCCCATTGAGCAGGTAAGCTCACATGCACCGGTCTGAAGCTATTAGATTCGCATCCAAGACAGAGAGGCTGGTAATATATTCCATACGCACCCTTTATATCCATGGTTCTCCGGTAAGGGATTGGAGTATTTCTTCATGTCCTCGGACAGCTCTGCGTGAAAAGTCTCTATCTATTTTTTTTTTTTTTAAAAAAAAAAGGACATGAAGTTAGCATTGGCATTGATATCGTAGAGTAACAACTGCCTACCTCCTTGAACCTCCTGAGAGTATGTTCCCATTTCCACGAGTCATCACCAACAAGTTCAGCCCAGTGGTTATAATCCTCCGCAGAGCCCCGAGTGTACGTCAAGAAGTTGACGTTGGTGCAGCCTCCTGGGCCCTTGCCGCGGAGATAAGGGAGTACCTGGCCCTTGAGGGAAGTTTGGGGCGTTGTAATATACCCGAGATCTAAGTCGGGCCGTTGCCAGGCATGGTATCTATCATACTGGCAAAGATGCGAGTTGTCAGGAAACGCACTGCCAGATTCCAGAACCACCACCGAGCTTTCTGGCAACGCCGTTGCTAGTCGCGTCGCAAAGAGCAGGCCAGAGTTGCCCCCTACTAAATATTAGAGCCACGATCTGTAAACCACACTGATGACGATGGGAGGAAGCATACCCCCAACGATAATAAAATCGTAGGTGTCAGTCATGATGTCGCTATTTTCCTCTCTCCAAGGTCTATATAGAATCATCACCAAAGGGAAAAAGCGTCAACTAGACATGGAGGGGTGACCGCCATCTTATAGTTAGAGGAAAGGATAATTACCTCATTCATAGCTTGAATAACTAACTATAAGAAAGGATAAAATAATCAAGGCCCATTAGTTTTGATTAATACGGCCGTAATCCGTACCGTACCCGTGGAATCTTATGAAACCTATGAGAGAGATTTCGCCCATTTTGATCTAAAGCTCATCGAGGGTCTGGGGCAAGAAGATGAGCATAGCCTTGGTGGATACTGTTTGTAATCATATTAGTTCATCGTCATGCAGCTCATCCCCGCAGCGCTTGAGACCGAGCTTCAACGTTTCGCTCCCCAATTGCTGTTGTTTGCTTTGGCTGATATAGTCGTGGGGAAATGTCATTCATTAGTTGGATAAACCCGGAGATAGGTCACGGGTGAAGGTCTGGCTAGAAAAGAGAGGGTATGCATGAAGTTGTCGTTCACAATGCTGTTTGACAGAGAGGATCACTGCGTAGGCAGTAAAGTGTCAAGATCAACCCTTATAATTTCCACAGATCGCCATTAGTTTGAAGGTAAAATTAACATGGTTCAGAGCATTTATCATGGGTCGGTAAGCAGTAAGTAGAGGGTCCCAGGATGTCCAGAGAACTAGTTGAGAGGAGGGGGTTGGGATGCCCGAACATATTCGGTTTTGGATCATGGCTCTCCAGGGTTCAAAAGCAGAGCATAGCTGCGGGTAACCGACTCCATAGGCAAGCTACCTCCTGCTGCGTTGAAGTGTAACCCGAGCTACTGTGTACTCCGTACTAGTAGATAAACAACAAAAAAAGCAGATTGGAATCCATGCTCATATTGATAATCACGGTTTCAGCTGAGATGGGCTAAATCTGATAAACTGGGACCCCGTTTAAGGCTGAAATCAACTGCTGCCCTGAACTAGTGAGAGATAGAATTCTCAATGAGAATCCCCAGTTTTGGCCTGGCGTTGCTTCAGAATGTTATTCTCCTGAAACTCGTTGAACCAGCTGTCTGCTTAGCTTTGTGACCCTTCTTCACTTTGACGGTTTTGTTGATATATGCAACAATCGCGTAAGAGTGCTGCCCAAGGCCCTGTCAGATGCCTTGGGAATGTCGCTAAGTGTACTCCGTACGCCCGTAACCCTAAACGACAGTCCGTGGATCATCGTATCGCAATATGCTAGCTACTGTTGTGGTTACGCTGTAGGCCAAGAATGAAAATTGGACCATGACATCGGGTTTAGCATAAACCTCGAAATGACTCTCACATAGAGTACTCTGTAATAAAAAATCTCATAGTGACTCTGAGAAAAAACAGTTTTCCAGGAGATTAATATCATTTCATACAATGTATCAATCTATTTGAATCTAAAATGAAATGGAATTTTCAGCATTCATGTCGTAACGCGATTTGCAAGACGGTGATTTAACTAAGTCTGAAATCATGTGATTGGGTCCATATCCTAACCTTGGAAGGTTTCCTGGAAAACCATCCAGAAGTCAGATTCGCCTAAACTGTTCATCCAGACTCACGACCTTCGACAGGACTCTACATGATGAGCCAACATCGCCGCCACAAACTTTCCCTAGAGGGTTTTATCTTCCCTCTAATGCCCGCACCCCTAACGCCAGAGGAGAGCAGGGAGGCGCGAACCCTGTTCAACACCATGATCAACTACATGCCTGACCGAACAGTTAAAAATCTCTACAAACCAGCGGCTCTTATAAGTTCAACATTTGAACATGTTAAATCCGCTGATGAGTTCCTTGATTACTTCTTTACGTACGTTTTATGGTAGTATAACTGCGGAAGAAGAACATGGAACTGGTTCTGTTCATCAAGCATTCACCTACTTCCGCGATTTCTCGCTGTGGAATTCAAAGCGAAAAGGAGAAGCTGTGGTTGCCATGGATAAATTTGCTGAATACATGATTGACAATTTTTTCATGCTGCGTCAGTTAGCTTTTGTTTCCGTTCTCCTTTCTATTCTCCTGTCTTCTTGGAAGTTGTGGCGTGTAGTACCCTATGAACTCTTAGCGTTAACTTCTGCCATGTAGTTCGAGCCTCCTCCGTCAAAACGCCGCAGCCCACACCTGCATCATTGTTTTCAAAACAATCTACACCCATTGGTACGAGAAACCGTGTGTCGAAGTTACGACAAGAATGCCTTTTCCGCGACCATCATCGCTGTGTAGTTTCGCGTAAGTTTGATAGAGCAGAAGTCAAGAAACGGCTTGACACAAATGAGGATAGCACAGATGATGATGGAAAACCTTTGAAGGGTCTAAATAACGATGAATTTGAATACCTAGAAGTGGCTCACATAATCCCTCATTCTCTCACATCCATCTCTCCAGAAAACTCACAATTAGTACGTCCATCCCCTGGCAACAGAAAACTGTTACTCTTCTCTAATATTGTTCATTAGAGTGAGTCGAAGCAGGCAGCACATCACATTCTAAAAATATTTGATCCGGATGTGATCTATCTTATCGAAGGACAAAAATATTGATAGCCCAAAAAATGCGTTGACACTAACGCAAAAGTACCGTCGACTTTTCGGAGAATTTGAGATATATTTCGAGCCCACTGAGAATAAGCATGAATACAAACTTAACACAACGGAAGAGAGGCCCTTCTTGCGCGAACCCTTATTCCCAGTCGTTCGCCAGCTTTATCTCAGTCCTGAACATACTATTGATCCACCCTCACCTCATCTCCTTGCAGTCCATAGTACTGTTGCACGCATTCTGAAACTAAGCGGTGCGGGTGAATACATAGAAAACATACTTCGAGAAATGGAGGATCCTTGCGTGGAGGCAGATGGATCAACAAATTTAGAACGCCTCCTAAACTGGGGCCTACAGGGTTGGCTAAGCCTCATCCGTTCGGGGATAGTTGCACATTGATATTTTGTCCCGATCTTTCTTCCTGCTTGCCAGAGTTGAACGTGCCATGCAGTCTCTTTCAATTGTTTCGACTCTCGCGGATATTCCCTTAAATATTACTTTGAATATGTTTTAAAGGACTTCGTTATCCTCGCTCTTGACTTTCTGTGGCCATTTGCGATGGCGAGGTCTTGGGTTGCCACCCCAATACTCATCTTTCTCTTCATGTGTTTCTCTGCATACGACCTTCGCTGCTCTTTTAGCTTGACATATGCAACATTCTCACTCTTTTAAATGACTTCTTCAATCATGAGGTCACCTTATTTGCTGAGAATTTGCTGCATTTGAGTGCAAACCAAATTTTCTCTGTAGATATTTCATCAATATGGCGGAAGAAGCAACATATCATGAAACGCAACCTGTCACTCATGGCATCCCAATGCGATGAAACCGCTGCTTACAGAATCGAAATAGTATGTCAGCCAACTTAATAGTAAGTATGTTCCTTCGTACGCAGCCTGCGTGAGCAGCAAAATTCCTCCTCATATGCAAAGCAAGCAATATATGCATCCAAGCCAACATGGACGACCAGCTCGAATTCAACAGGCAACGAGCGAGCGGTGAAGCATCTATTATAAGCTGACAGTGGAACGCAGGGTTTCATCTTAAGAGCTTTTAGACGGCCCACCGGGCCGGCCCGGTGATTGTGGTTGCATAATGATAGCAAGAGCTCAAGCTAGGCTTCAACATCATACCCATCTCTGGGGATGGTGACATCCCTTCCTGAGTGGAAATGGAATGTCAGTTCAATTATTAGAACCATTACATGCTGAGTGAGGGAATCTATTCCATTGAAAAAAAAACAATCCATGCGAGCACATGCTAGAATAACTATTGCCTCAATCAATGGTCTGCTATTGGTGCACTAGGGGAAACGCCTGGGGCAGGTCTACCTTTGGAGAGCGACAAATGCTGTTCTGAATGCCTTTGAGAATCTACCCTTCCTACTGCGAGGGATTGAAAGATGAGACAAGGCAGGAGGATATCTTTGAAGCTTACATCAATTCCCCAGAACAAAGGCCGTCTTCCATTGAAATAGTATGGGCTAGCCGCCAGTCATTTCGGCGAAGGAGGTGGGAAGAGCGATGTGAGAGAATGTGATCACTTTGATCAAGAAACTGGGGTTGGATTATACAATAGTTGAACGATTAGCACAATGAACCAGGAGGCAGTCCAGAAAATACAGAGCAGTGGCCTGTATATCGGTCACAAATTGAATCTAATACTGCTTAGCGCCAAATGGAGGTCTTCTCGACAACCTCCCCATCAAATTTATTTATCTTCTCATTCATCACTTCGCAATGATAGAGCTTTCATTTTCACACGTAATTCAAGAGAAAGCGGCCGAGCTACATCAGAGAGATTTTCTCAAAGCGGTGAGTTGCACTCCCCATATTCTGGGAGTTATCAGACAGCTTATGCTATTAGGTCATTGAACTGCTCGTAGCGAATCAAAAGGAACCGCCTTTGAAGCTATTGTTCCATTAAAGAAGACCTTTGGGAAATCAAGTAAGGGAAATTGGGGCTCTGGTACTGGGGAACATTCAAAAAGATGCATTGAAATCCAACAAGAAGGAGTAAAAACTAAGGACATGAGGACGTTGAACCCCCTGAGCGGATCTCATTGGCAGTTTCTGTCCGAAATAAATGGATATTGAATCACACTCTTGACTCGCTTGTGATGTCAAATTCGAGATGAGGGCCTCGTTAGTCTCGGAAACAAAAAGAAACATTTTTGAAGGTGCGTTGGGTTGGCAATTCTCTCCGCCATTGCTCTCTGCTTCCGGCTATCACGTTCCGCTCTCTCCCACTTCCGTCTTTTTCAAAAACATGAATGGGGATATACTTCATGCTCCCATCCTTGCCGATGTATCACCTGGCCGTTGAGTTCTGGCCCCGCTAATTGCTGGAAAGACCTATTATTTGAAGATTTTTTATATTTATGATAACAGTGTTAGAACAAGTGTTCAGCATCTTATCCTTAATGCAACACGCGGTTCTAAGAACATTTGTCTCCGACAACAAAATATCGGGCAACAAGTGTCTGCTTCCTGCTGGGATCAAGCGGAAGCGGCTAATGAGTGTCTGAGAGAGTAATAGTGCTCTTTGTGACATGGACGAGTCGTACTGTGAGACGGACAAAAACATGCAAACTGCTTTATAAGTGTTGGCCACAATGTTAAACATCACTGGCTTGAATCACCTGAGTGTGGGAATAACCTACAATTGTGCCTCGGATTTCCCTATTCTTGGCATGCAGTTGCAGATGTTGGAATCTGGCGCAAACAAGTCAATAATCAAAAATTATACGTTCATCCTCAATACTATTGGTCGGAGCTGTCTTGCGGAATGAGCCGGTCGGATCTGGAAGGACCCCATCTTGAGGATTGATCCTTTTGGCGCAGTGGGAAAACCCCGTTTTACATCCTTTGGCCCATCAATTTTAACAAGAAGCCGTTCAGACACATACCTGCAACGAGGCAACTCCAACACACCGCAGGGAATATATAATGTCCGCCGCGCTCCCACGTTATGTTCATTACTCCATCTTCCCATTTCTATTTTACAAGCAAATGCGACTTTAAGCAGCTTCGTTTTGCACATCCCCCACTCGCAGTCCCCATTCATAGACTAGGCGTGATTGGACATAGGACTCATTCACAATGAGTCTCATCTCCAAACTGCCGACAGAACTGGTGGAAGAAATTGCTCGGCATATGGACAAATGTGTTCTGAAAAATTTCGGGAGCGTTTGCTGGAGATTCCGCTCCATTGTCGAACCGAGATTATACGAAGCGATCCGCTTGAACGACCCGGAAACATCTTACCGTGAGGTATTGAAATTGCTGATAGCCATCGATAAACGGCCCCGGATGGTTTCTCGCACGGAAGCAGTAACCATATCCGAGCGATACGAAGACGCAGATGAGAGTGAGCTTGTTAAAGCTGCTAAATTGGATCCGAAGGTCACCATGAATGAAGTTATCTCACTCTTGCTGTCCAAATTACCCATTCTCCACTCCTTTTATTTCTATTCTCGCCTATATTTAGGTCTTCCCGGATGTGACTTGGCCGGACCTCCTCTCAACTTCTCCCACCTAAAAAAGATTGTAAACCTTCGGTTGCCATGGTTTTCTCTGTCCCAATACCTATCTTCAACACCAGTTTTACCTCCGACGCTAGCACGCCTCGAGGTGGAAGGATATTGTCGGATCGAGGAGGAAAAAATGGAAAGAATGCTGATCGATTGTGTCCAACGGAAGTCTGTTGAGGGCCCAGGCGCAGGTGGACTGAAAGTCATCGCCATCAGCTATCTGGTGCATGGACTGGAGCTGAAAACTATCTGCAAAAATAAATGGGTGTCGCTGGAACAGTGTTGGGATCCTTACATACATTCTGACAAAGAATTGTTCGGTCGTTGAACCTTGGGCTTTTAACGTAGATAACTTCTAAGTTATTATAATATTAGTTTAATTTGGCAATCCAACACCCTTGCCAGCTTCTTCTACAAAATCTATGAGTGGTGGTAGCATTCGACAAATCTGTAAACTCGTCAACCCCATCCGGGGATGGAATTTTGGCGCCCAAAGGAGCTTTAGGGAAAATTATAAAATAGCCAAGAAAAGAAAAATGAAAAGAAAAGAAAAGAAAAATGAAAAAAAAAAAAGAATCTGTCACGATAGGAAATCTAGCTAACCTATTGTAGCCGATCCCACACCTCAATGGGGAAATAGCGGACCTTCTTCGAAATAGGTGAACCTGGGAAACAGTCACGATCGAATTCGTCATGCAAATGTATATACATGTATGTACTGTAAAGCATCCGCGACCCTTCGGATGGGATGAGTCTTCAGCCAGTTCCATCTTTGGCGGTTCTCCCGATCTCTTGTTCACATACTGCACCAAAACCAACCTGGAACAACCCTTGATATGAGAATACCAAAAAAAAAGACATCACGAAGAAGGAGGAAGCCCAATGAATGCAATTGGCATAAAATATGACCTTCAATCGTAGCTTGAAACCCCCTTGCTCGTCAGCAAGAATAGTACTGGTATCTGCCGCTCACATTGATGTCATTCGTGCGTTGTTGCGACATGTACCCAAGGCCAAGCTGATAAAAGTCGGTTTCCAAGCATTAGCTACTTCGAACTGAGTTGTATTAACTTAGCACAAGTTCATTATTTTCTCGGCTGTGGTGGACAAAGGAAGTATAAAATTAAAAACTTTTACCACTAGTTAAAAGGAGAATTCCCCCAATTACCAATGTCTTAAGTTCACAATTTCATGCCTTGAAGTTTCACAGAAAGTCTCCAGAAGACAATAAGAGCTGTGCATGAAATACTAGTACCTCACACTAATGCGGATATAATCTGGGCGTTGTGTATAAATAGATCAGGATGCACCCGCATACTGCGAACCTTGAATTCAGAACAGACTCAAGGTGACCAGGCCCTATTCCACATTAGGAATACTCCTAGTTTCAATTTTGGAAATCACCTGGGAGTTTCTTCGGAATCATCCCCTGGCTGAGATATATTCAGACAGAAGTGTGCTATTTTCCCCTGCGTCATTTTGGTTTATCCGCCGCTTCTGAATCGCCGTTTGTGTGCCCATTGAACAGGAAATGTTTTAGGGGGGGCCATTCGGAATTGAGTTTTAAGTCAGGCTGCGGGATTGGCCTGACCAGTCCCCACCGTTCCCTGGATCGCTGCCAAACCTTCAGCGCACGGATGATGATGATAATAATAATTAAATGGGCGTGGTCCCCCCGCAGCATCAAGTAGATTGTTTGAAGGAATCTCGGTTTGTTCCTGGCTGTAAGACGGGCGCATTGCGCCAGCTCCTTGGTCAAAGGAGGTATACGAGGTTCTTGGCGAGGGCACGCAACAGGCATACACGGGGAGTGTGGAGCTTGCTCAAGCGAAGTTTGTGCACCTCGTACTTCCCATGAGGGAAAACTTTCCAAGAGGATCAGCAATCAACAATTAACATCATGCTGAGACTTACTGATAAAAATTGGGCCTCCGCAGGCCTTACCAGGCGTGGTTCCGAGTCGTATGAAGCAAGTCTCCAGGACTCCAGCATCACACCGGACCACTCCAGTGGAATAGGCTATCTAAGTCCCTGGACTGTACAGAGTAGCCGCCGGGCGAGTCCACGGATGTTCCCAGTAACGTGACTTACCGTCCCCCTCTCAGCCTCATCCCGATCTCACCCAAACGCTGAAACGCCAAAACCTTCGATCAACTTCACCTCCAGGCTCCAGCTCCAACTTCGCCTCTCCCTTGATCGAGATCTTTGGCGTGTCTCTCCTTTGCCCACGGCTGGGGGGTGCTTGGTTCGTCTTTCTCCTGTTTTGTCTTGCTCGTTCTTGTTGTGTTTCCCCTCCCCGCCACTGTCATGCCCTAACGATCCCGCACATCCTGAAGTCAACCATCTTATTATTACTCGCCCCTTTTTATCCTTGTGCATACCGCTGTCAGCAACCTCACTCCGAGTTATATTTAGATCTACTGCTTTGATCGCTGCCACCGTGTCAAACATTTCAAGTTTTTTTCTTTGCGACCCTCCGCCCCACTAATCATCAAGCACCACTGCGACTCAACCAGGCCCTAGTTCTTTAGACTACTCGGCGGCCTTTACGGTGAAACAAACTTCCGCCAAAGAAGTCCTTCCCCGAGGGTGTGCGGAAACGCAACTTTCCCCTTTCTCAGTGACGTCCATGTCCTCCCGGACTCATGCAATTCTTTCATAAAAATAAATCTCAGGCGTCACTAGTTGGTACTGTCGACAACTGGGCTAATCACCCGCCACCGCCGCATCAGCAGCAGCAGCAGCAGCAGCAGCAGCAACAACAACAACAACAACAAGATCACCATCTTCAAAACCAACATCATCTCCGCCACCAACCCGTGGGCGAATCGCTCGACTATAACAGTGAATCCCAATCCCAGCGGTATTCTTATGTTGATAACGAGGCATACGACCAAGGCTACGCTCACTCTCACGCTGCCCACACAGTTCAGCATACTTCCAATTATCACAATCTGCATCCGAATGACCCAAATTTCATCCCTGGACTAGCTATCACCTCCTATTCACCAATTGTTTCCCTGCCTTCTCCAAATTACTCTCGACGACCGACGCTGAATCTGATTCCATCCGCTGCAAGTGGATTTTATTCTCCCGATACCTCCACAAACCCCGAAGTCAGCTCCTCCGATTTGTCGTGGACCCCTCATAGCCCTGAGACATCTCCTCCCCTAGAATCCCTTCCGAAGAAGTCGAGAAGAAGTATTTTCGGCTTTTCATCTCCCAAGGACTCTGCGACACCTGCGCCCAAAGTGTTGGGTCGAAACCTCTCTGTGCGAAAGAAGGATAAAGCACAGACAAGTGGGCCGCAAATCACTCCAGACAGGCAATCTGTTGAGCCCACTCCGGAGTTGTTTGAAGAGCCGGCAGCTGGAACCCGTATACCACTCTCGAAAAAGCCCCCACAACCATATATCCAGCAGCAGCATTTCTCTTACCCTTCTACAACCGCCAATCGATCATCTTCTCACGTTGAAACTCAGTCATTCGACCAGCGTCCAGAAAATCGTTTTGTTCAACGTGTGAATACTGATCCACTGTCCAGCCAAGAATCCATCTACACGCAACGAGAATCTAGCGACTCGTTCCAAGCGAACCCATTCTCAGAAGTCCAGCAGTCTGCACCTCGCAACCCTCAGTTCCATATTAGCTATCCAACACGACGTGACTCGATTGCTGTCTTTACGGAGCCAACTCTCGAGCCACCCCATTATTCTTCTCAGTCAGAATCCCTCCTTACCGCTCGACCATCCTCACAGCAGTCTGGAGGCCCGCCGCCCTCCCCGCTCCACCAATATCAAACTACTGAACCAAGCCAACAGAAACCGTCCTTCCAACAGAACGCCCAGCCATCCGCCGGGCTTGCTCAAACTCAGGGCAGCATGCCGCCGGACAGACAAACGGGATTGCGGCAGCAGGTTGACTCTACTCCTCAGCATGGAGGGCAAGGTCGAGAGGGCATAGGCAGTGGCCAATCCCAATATCCACCAAATCTAGCCCAGGGCGGGAGCTTCAAAGGGAACCATTCTCAGCAAAGCCTGGGAGACCAAGATCGGCAAACACCACCGCCAGCTAATAATAATAATAATAGTAATAAAGGCCGCGAAGACCACTCAGAAGCAGAAGTCCGTGCGTTGGTGCAAAAACACGAGGAACTCCGTACGTGGCCTTTGTGGGGGGTTATAATTTTAAATATTATCCAAAAACCCCCTTTTCCTTACTTATTAGCTTTGCTGACCATTCCTTTATAGAAGCCAAATATCTGAAAGTTAAAAAGTATTATTTTGAGAAGGATGCTCAGGTTCAACTACTCCAGAATACAGTTGCTCATCAGCGGATGGCTACATCTCGCACGGTCCTTGATGACAGCGAATATATGACACGATTCTCCCGGCTGGATGGCGCAATCAACAATCTTTCTTTCAACATTCGCAAGGAGTGGAGGAGCATTCCGATTTGGCTCCAAGGCTTCGTTAACGAAGATGCTGTTGCTGTCGGCACCAAGGAAATGACGGCAGCTGGACGTGCATATGTTAGTCGATGGCTGGTCGATGAAATATTTGACCGGCTTTTCCATCCGGGCCTGGAGCTGAATCTCTCCCGCACGTTAAAAATGATTGAGCACAATGTACGGCGCGGGGCTAAAATAGCCTCCGAGGAGGATAGAGATAACCATCTTTCCAAGTTGTCAGCCTGGCGCAGGACCACGTTGGATGGATTGGGTGAGATATTGCAGAGCCGGGCCGCGGAGGAGAATAGATCGCAGTTAATCAAAAACCTCGTCGAGAAGCTCACGGCGTCCTTGGAAATGCATTTAAAAACCCCACCGCCACCAGGCCTCGAGAACGGTGTCTCCATGATCGTTGAGCTTGCCGTTGGCATCTCTGCAAACATCCCCTTTGAATCGAGAGAGATCGCGATAGAGTACTTCCTCCCCGGCTCTCCGATATCAGATACCTACATGAAATTAGAGGTATCACTTCCTCCACTAGTCGGGCTACCCGAGCCTCAATCTGCTGTCGATCGAATAGAACAAGGTTCCCCGACGAAAGGCATGAAAGCCACTGTTGCAGCAGAGAGTTCTTCCCCGCTGGAGGTGGACAGGGACAACGGGAAGGACTCCTCGTCCTCCTCCACCGCCCAATCTGGCCAATCACCCGTGCCGCCTGCACAGCCCAAGGAGCCAAGGAAGAAATCGGTATTTGGGTCGCTGATGAGCAAAAAGCCGCATTCCAGCAGTTCCGGAGGTGCGGCCCAGGGACAATCCGAGCAACAAGCTCGACCTGCCTCTGCTCTCACGCGTGAAAAGGAGCGGGAGGAGGCGGAGTTTAGAGAAGGTGACAATGGCACCAATGCGAACGCCGGAACTAATCAAAACAGCCGTATTAGATTTGCGGCGTTTGTTGCTGTGGAAGTGAGGAGCAAGGGAGTAGGCAATGTTATTGTCCATGCACCCGTCTATGGAGTAATGTGATCCACTGCCTTGCCATCCTTTTTTTTTTTTTTTTCTTCCTTGATGGATCCGGGTTAACGCCCCCTTCTGTTTTGCCTTTGGGCTATTTTTGTTTGAATTTTGGTTTGGCTTTGATTTTTTTTTTTTTTATTTTTTTTATTTTTCTGGTGCGTAGATGTTGGAAAGTGTCGACGATTAGTCGTAGTCCAATATGCCCAACAGTTCTTCTATATTTTTCCATTTGGAACCGGTCAATAAATAAATACTCTTTTGGTTTTCATTTTTCGGTTGTGAAAACGTACTAGAAAACATATGAATGAACGAATCCACTTAACGCAGCGTGCCCTGTCCCCTTGATTTCCGTGTATCCGCATTCCCGTTTCCCCGCCTTTATTCTCCTCCAAAGGGTATTTTTATCTTCCTGATCGAGACTTGTTGATTCTTTGAAACTCAATATCTTGGATGGGCCCCTTTACTCTGTCATATTTCTTCAAGTTCTCTTCTCTCTGCCATATTTTTCCCGCTTGAAAGGGAACGGAAACTCCAGCACGAGATGGGACGGTATGAGATAACTTCGTTGGCCCTGTATTTTTCTCTATATACATCGCTTCTTCAGTATGATTTCTTTCTTTTTTTTGTTCAACAGCACATCGTGAGGCCATATAGTTTTTGACGGAAAACCCGCCTCTTGAGATTCTCGTTATCATTCTTTGCTACTTCATTGTTATGACGATAACCCCTTCGGCCTCAACGATGAAGATTTCTTTTTCGTTTCTTTAACCCTTATTTCTCTTTCCTACTAGATTGGTGTAGCAGATGCTTTCCCCAAGATGCGCTCGCCCCTGTTGGCTTTTGCAGTTTTGCTAGAATTACGTTATAACCCCGAGCGAGGAGGAACGCATTTTTAAAAGAAGCGAAGAGTGCAGAGGAGCAATACAAGTCCTCCTATCTTATCTACCAGGCTACAGTAGTTGCTAGGCCAGAACTAGTTAGTCAAACTTATGTAATCCCCAAGCGAGCCCGCGCCAAGTCTCGGCCCGCACTAGTCTGTTTACGGCTAGATGAGGATTTTCGATCCCACAACAGCAGACATTCAACGCAGAACTACATCCTCGTCCTGTCTCGAAACCATCTCGCCAACTCTCTCTTCCCGACAACCCCCTCTCCCTTCTAGCCAAGCGACGATATACCCGCCTCGTGCGCTTCATATATCGCCCATCATGTGTACGTATTGGCCCCGTTTCACCTGCCTGCACGACGAGGTTTGCTGAATTCAGGATTTCTTTCTATCGAACAGCGCTCGTGACCGGCGAGAAGACGAACTTCCAGTTCATCCTTCGTCTTCTTAACACCAACGTCGATGGCAAGCAGAAGATCATGTACGCCTTGACGAAGATCAAGGGTGTTGGTCGCCGGTATTCCAATCTGGTTTGTAAGAAGGCGGATGTTGATTTGAACAAGCGGTGGGTTTTCTTCTTTTTTTTATGTTCCCTCTTTCCTTTCTCTGCTATTGTTGTGGGATTGGGATTGGGATTGGGCTGGTCTGTTTCCATGGGGATTTTTTCTCTTCGATGGAAGATGCGAATTAGGATGTTGGTTTGGAATATGGAAATTTGATGCGGGATTAGAATTGGGTGGGAACAACAAAGATTCAGGACGGGAAGAGAAGACCAGAATGTCGATACACCATGACCATCCGAAGACGCACCACCGTTGGAAAGACCTCCATCTTTCCACCAGTCCGCCTAATTCCACCAAAAAACCCCCTCCGAAACCCCCATACCCATATTTCCCTTTACCCCCTGCTTGATTTCTTCTTAAGTAACCATAAACTAACATGGAAAACCCAAACCCCACAACAGCGCCGGAGAAATCACCTCCGAAGAACTCGAGCGCATCGTCACCATCATCCAGAACCCCACCCAATACAAAATCCCCACTTGGTTCCTCAACAGACAGCGCGACATCACCGATGGCAAGGACTCGCAGGTCCTCGCTAACCAGATGGAGTCCAAGCTGCGCGAGGATCTCGAGCGCCTGAAGAAGATCCGCGCCCATCGTGGTCTGCGTCACTACTGGGGTCTCAGAGTCCGTGGCCAGCATACCAAGACCACCGGCCGGAGAGGGCGGACTGTTGGTGTCAGCAAGAAGAAGGGTTAAACGGGGTGTATGTTTGTTTTTGTTTTTTTTTTTTTTTGTTTGTTTGTTTTACACTTTTGTCTGGTGTCCGCTTTGTATTTCGCTTGTTTCTTTTTATTTTTCGTGGTTGGTTTGGTTTTTTGCCGGGTTGTGGAGGAGAGCGTGTGTGGGAATGGGAATGTTTTATGACAAGGGGTAGTAGGGGGCGCGGACAATTAAGAAAACCTGTTACGGCAACGTCATGGACTCTCTTATCTGCGTTCCCTGTTGATGCGGCCCATCTTGCTTGCTAGGCTCCCATGCGAATGAAAAATTGGGTTGGGGGGCCCCGGATTCCCTGGAGTAAATGAATGGAAAGAAAGAACCCAATGAAAAATTATACAACAATGCCATCAGGGGAAATTAAAAAGAAAGAAAGAAAGGGGGAAAAAATCACTTGTATGACTCCTCTGATTTTTTTTCATCCATCCATCGACTTTTGCTTTTATCCTCCGTGTCCCTTCATCTTCGATGCTATGTATGGTCCGTTCTTAATCGTATGAACGGGTCCGGGGATACCGTAGGTGATAGATATTATCTCAGAAGAAGAAGAAGAAGAAGAAGGTGATGATGATGATATATACAATAAAGACGAACCCCATTTTTTGTAATGTCAAACACAGTCTACAGAGAACTTGACTGGCCTCTCCCTCCCTTCTGGTTAGTACTTATGTTCCAACCCCCTCTACTTCGCTCAAGCGACGTGGAATGGGCACGCGTACTAATATTAATACATATATATAACTATACATACATACACACACATATGAATGAAATAGCAATGAAATCCAAAACGGAGTAAATACGTGCATTACGATGGAGGCTGGATATATAACTATATATATATATATATATATATATGCCCAAAGGCAGAAGGAAATGAAGTTCATACTTGCCAGTTTCCGCCAAAAACACACTGGCAAAATTTAAGAATTTCTTTTGCCTGGCTCAGCAGCGTTTACTAGTTATACTAAACAACTTGACATGTCTACCATAGATATTTTATACCTGTTGCTATTTCCTCTAGTTAGAGTGTACATTACATGAGTAGTCAGGCGAATGCATTGCCTCTTTCTTTTCTTGTGTGAGTGACTAGAACTGAAGGAAATTGTAATCATGAAACCGAGAGAGAGAGAGAGAGAGAGAGAGAGCTGTGTGGTTGTGAATAAAGAAAAGAAACCCCCAGAAAATCAGTTTGCAAGTCGAACACAAATAATCAATAACTGCAAATTAAACAAACCCCCTTCAAATGAAAAAGTCAAGATTAACACCCCATGAGATGTTTCCCGGAAGTATCGTCGTGGATACTATCAAATATAATATACCTCGTAAAATAAAAGCTCACATAAATGACGGGAAGCTTCGGGTGCCCACTTCGACTGCCCACTCCTAAAGACTCTAGATGTAGCTAACGTTATGAAATGAATAGAATGGGAACTTCTAGGGCGATTTAGCCAACCATTCGCCGCCCAGCCAGCGGTTGAAAAATTCCAAACTCGCTTCAGGTTGATCCATCGGGACCATATGTCCGCCACCGAAAAGACGCATGAAAGTGAAGTTGCCCGCGGACTTCACTTGGCCGATAACCTTCACATCTTCATGATTCTGGCTGGTCAAGTTCTTCATTTCAGCCGCCGCAAATTCGTCATGGCCGGGGTACTCGAGTGCCTCTGTCCAGGCTTTATTGCCCAGCCAATTACATATGAAATCAGCATCACCAGCATAAATGAGAACGGGAATTTGAGCGAGAAGCGTTGGTACGACACGCATGTACGGTTGCATCCAGTCGCCTTGGAAGAGGAAGTTGCGGTTAATATCCATATTGCAGGATTCGTAGCTGCTGACTTCGGCGCCCAGTGACTCCATCACAGCGTCCTGGTTCAAGTATTTGCTGATATCATCTAGTTGGGTGTAGCAGAGGTTACCGCCCTCGCACTTGGATCGTACGTCGTAAGGGTTCATACCGCTGCGTTGGTAAGGGCCGATCAGCGCGTTGTTGCAGTAGATAGAAGCGGGAACGCAGGACCATCGGCTCTCAGTGTTGTAGCAAGCTTGGATCATGGCAAGGCAACGGGGAAGTGCATTATCCATAGCTTGACAGCTAGACGAACTCAGGACCGCAGGGTACCCACCTTCGCCGCATGCCATGGGTCTGTAGTGTGGGTATTGAGAGAGAGGATCGGTCAATCCGTTCCCAACCAGAATGGACTTGAGGTTGATATTGCGGTGTGAATGCGACATGATTTCGGAAGCAAAGACTGGGATGTAATGTCCCGCGTAAGATTCGCCAGCAACATGGAAGTCCTGATGGGAATACTCCGGGAATTGCTCAAAGAATAGCGTGAGAAGAGCATAGACATCTTTACCAGCAGCTTGCGTATTGCTCACTGAGCTGCTACTGTAGGAGTACCCCACATTGACTGGTTGGTCGAGGAAAATTACCGACGCATTCGAATTCCATGAGAACTCGTTGTATTTCACCTTTAGTTGTTTTGTTATCGATGATGGACCCAATTCAAGAAAGAGGCCCGTAAGTGAACTGCAACCAGGACCTGTCCAGTAGCGTGACATCGGTTAGTTTGTTTATTTAGTCGCATTTTCGTAGGAGGACTCACCGCCGTTAAGCCAGAGAACGACAGGATCATTCTTCGGGTCGTTGCGAGACTCGAAGAACCCTAGTAGTTAGTTAGCAAGCAATTTTCGCTCTTTTTCATCTTTTGGTTTTGAAAAAGTTGTTGTTTGGGGGCCGGGCCAGGGAGGAGATGGTTTGAGTGCCATACAGTAGAAGAGATGTTTATCGTTCTCGTTATCATCGAGATAACCGCTATACTGCTTGACAGTATCAATACCAAGATTGGACGGGTCAACAGCCTTGACCCTCAAGTCATAAGTATCAAGTCTTCCGCCGACTTTGCGATGCTTCTCTCCAGCGTCTCCCTCCACCCACACAGCCTGGACGTCGGAACCGCGGACGATGTGGTCCCACTCGGAATCCGGGCGACGGTTATGTTTCTTGGGTGGGGGAGTCTGAGTAATGGCATCCATGAGGGTGTCTGGGAATTTGTCCATCACGTCTTCCCAGACATTGCCGGCTTGTTCGCTCAGGTGGCCAAAAATATCGCTGATCTTTTGAAGGGGTGTTTCAGCAGCTTGGGGGTCGTCTACAGGTTCCCGAAGGACCTGCTGCTGCGGCCCAGAGGCGATTGCACCTCCAACGAGGAGGGCAAGAGCGAGAGACTTCATTGTCGCCGGATCTAGGCAGTCTTTCAGGAAATAGAGCTTGTTCCAACCTGTGAGATGTCTGGTGTTAATGTTGAGCTGGGCAGGGAGGAAAGTAACGACCTGGCTCTATGGCATAACATACCTGGAGGAAAGGTTGCCAGGAGAATGGAGCTGCTTCAGGCGTGAGGTATAGATGAAATAACAGGATGAAGCTCACGTCTGAGCGGGATGAGGTTGATGTGGAGATGGGAGGAGGGTTGGGGACTGGGGACTGGGGACTGTCGAGGGTACCTAGGTAACGAACGAGAGGCAACCAGCTTGGGGAAGGCCCCGATTGCGTCACGGGACTGGAAGCTGCCGGCCTATCACAGTCTCCGATTGGGCATCCACAAGTCTGCGACAGCGACAACCTTTCTCCAAGCGCTATTTATATCAGCTTCAGGCGGATGAAACTTGCTTGTGCCGCTTCTGGCAGGTCAGGCGGCAACAAGTTCCGGGACCATTTTCTCATGGACCTTCTCAGGGACCAGTACAGCACGCACGGCAGAGCAGAGCAGAGCAGAGCAGAGCACATTGGAATCGACACCCATACTTGTCGGGCATAGCCCCGAATCTACAGCACCCGCTTCTCAGTCCAATCGGAAAGGCATAGCGGAGATGATACTATATCCCAAGTTGGCAGGATTTTGATGTTTTATACCTTATCCCTGAGTGGTAGCGTTATACGTCACCTAGTTTCAATGACAATTGATAAAACTCTAAGACACCTTCCAAATTCCCTTGCCGGAGAAAAGAATGCTTGCATGTTTCAATCATGAAAATATGTAAATGTTGGGCAGGACAGTTTTGAAGGAAGGCCATTGAAATAGGCCACGGACCCTGTTGAAGTAATGCTTAACAATATTGACTTGACTGGTTCCAACATGGAGATCCATAGCGCCCATCTGGATAGGATGTAGAAACCTCTGTCCTATGTAGTTCAATAACGTCCATTTGGCTTAAAATCCATTCGAATCTGTTACTGAGCATCTGATAAAATCTGCCGCTGAATCCTTCAAATCGAAACAGGGTCACCTAGATCTGATATTTTGAACACTGGGCTATTAGCTAGTTCTCTCTGCATTGGACATCACCAGGAGAGGTTGAGCGCGAGCAAGTTCATGTTTGTTCTGTTTGCATTCCGTTTTCCCCTCCATTCAATGTTTTTGATATCGAAGACAGTATTCGATTTCATGGGAACTATTTTCTTTTATCGACTCGATAGATACCCCCTCCAGTCATTATACTCGTTGTTGTCGCCCTGTATAGAGTCCCCTACATCGATACTTCAGCGTTCAAACAGGTCCCGCCCTCTCGAAACAACGTACGACTCGTGAACTACCCCTCACTTCGTTCAAAATGCCTGTAGGCATAAACCAGCCCTCAAACCAGATTAAATTTACGAATGTCTCTATCGTCCGGTTGAAGAAAGGTTTCCCCTAATCATTTTCTTCTTCTTCTTCTTCTTCTTGTTTCCTTTAAATCTAACCACAAACTGTCCCCAGGCAAGAAACGCTTCGAGCTAGCTTGCTACAAGAACAAGCTCCTCGAATACCGCTCGGGTACTGAAACAGACCTGGACAACGTCCTTCAGATCCCCACAGTCTTCCTCTCCGTCTCCAAGGCCCAGACAGCCCCCGCTGCAGAGCTAGCCAAGGCGTTCGGCCCCAAGGTGTCCAGCGATGAAATAATCCAGGAAATTCTGCGCAAGGGCGAGGTACAGGTTGGCGAGCGTGAGCGGAGAGATATCCTCGAACGGATTGAAAAGGAGGTCATCGAGATCGTCAGTGCGAGGCTGGTCGACCCTGTGTCGAAGCGGGTTTACACCACCGGCATGATTTCGAAGGCGCTCGATCAGTTAAGTGCCGCGAGCGGGCAGCAAGGCGGTGCTGCCACTGCAGCAGCAAAGGGCAAAGCTGCCGAGACCGTTGATACACCTGATGCTTCGGTGCCTGCCGCCGAGGAGCCCGTTGCTGCTGCTGCTGCTGCTGCTGCTCCTGCTGCGCAGGAAGACGAGACAGCATCCAAAAAGCCGATGTGGACCGGCGTTGTAACGAAGAAATCCGCCAAGACGCAGGCCCTGGATGCTATGAGGGCGCTGATCGCCTGGCAACCGATCCCCGTCATGCGTGCCCGGATGCGTCTGCGGATCACATGCCCCACATCGATTCTTAAACAGGCAGTGAAATCTGCGCCTGGCTCTGGTGGCGGTGGTGGGAACCACAGTTCGTCCCCGACGAAAGGTGGACATAAGAAGGGCAAAAAGTCTCGTTCCCGTTCCAATTCTCATGCTCAAGGCGACGACGACGACGATGACGGGACGCATGAGACTGCGGCGCCAAAGGCATCTGGAACTGTCAAAGATCGCATCCTAAGCTACTTCGAGCAGGTCGAAGTGCAAGATGTGCTGAATGTCGAGGAATGGGAAGTTATTGGATTTGCAGAGCCCGGCGCGTTTAAGGGGCTGAGTGAGTTCGTGGGAGGCGAGACGAAGGGGAAGGGCAGGGTGGAGGTTTTGGACATGGCGGTTACGCACGAGGAGTGAAAGGGGGAGCGTGGGATCTCTCTATTGCAATTCTCTCCGTGCAATTTGTTTTTGCATTCCTTTGCTATCCAATTTGTGTTTTGGCCGGTATTTGATATCCTGATGGAAACCCATGGACGACCGTAACGTTTTTTATATATGTCATTGTTAATGAGATGGTATGCTAGTTGAGAATCATGAACCTTTCTCGACGATTCGATGGTTTTTTTTTTCATTTTTCTTGTAAAGCATCGGCGCATGCATCCCCTTTGTAGTATGGCCAAATTGGCTAAGCCGCATGAAATCTTTCGCGAATGGCTTGAAAGGGCTGTGAGTAAAAAGCTTTCATCCAGAGGTCGTATTAGAACCAACTCCGTGTTGTTCGTGATTTACCATACTATTCAATCATTCGGCGTCCATTCCAACGCAGTTACGGATCCCACTGACCTTCAAGTGCATGTATCGCTTGACCGAGGGAGGGGCGGTTTGGAACTAGTTAGGACGGGATTGCGTTGGATCTGTTGAAATATATATATATATATATATATTTCCGCCGACCATAAAATAGAAGGCTAGCCGACGTATGTTGCCCTGAATGCAATTGTCTATAGGTTTATCTATCCGTCTATTTGTACATAAAATTGCAGTGCTCTTGTATATGTAGTTAAACTACCTTAAGCATATTTGTGTTTTAAAAGTTTCATAAAGCCAAATTTGCCGGCCTCTATTCGTGCGAAACATTTCAGACCTATGAGCAAAGAACTGCACCAGTTTCGATTTATTGGAAAATTTTCAGTGGGTGTGTTGGTATAGGTGCCCGCGGAGAAGAGAAAAAGGATAACAGGGAGAACAAAGGCAATGGGGGAGGGGAAAAGAAGAAAAGAAGAAAAGTGAGAGGGAGAAAAAAAAAAAAAAAAAAGCAACGTGCCGCCACATATGTTGCGGATAAATGATAGCTCGATGTCGAACAGTTTGCGCCACCGCACATTGCCAATATATTTATGATCATATCTTGCCGAAAACCCAAGCGCCCGGTACCCCGTCATCCCAACCAGCAGACAATGACAAAGAACAAACTCATTACATCGCAGTAGTCTGCGTAGTAAAATAATCCAATCAAAACATCATAATTCATGATCTTAGTTCTATCGCCTTCAACGCACTCGAGAGTCCCGCCGGCGAGACGGGCTGCGACATGGACGATGGTGACACAGCTTCCTTTTCTGCCTCCGAAACATGAATGGGGTTGATGGTGGGGATTGTTAGGACTGTCTCCGCCTGCGTCGGGAGCGTGTCTTGAGTTTGCAAGGTGAGAAGAGTGGAGGAACTCATGTTTACGTCCACTGGGTGTGGTGTTCGCGGGCCTGTGCTGTGACTACTATTTGGACCGCCACCGAGAACGCCCTGTTGTTCCGAAATGGCGGTCGTAGTTGGCGGTGAAGCAAACAGGGAGGATGAAACCATTCTTGCATCTGATGCACCGTCCGATGGCATTAGATGATACGACTGATTCGTTGCACCGACTCCGCCATCGATGTACTGCACAATTCCGCCCTCACTCGTCACACTCCCTCTCCGTGATGGTGGTGCCCTCGTGCCCATCGGCGAGAGCTCTGAAAGCATCGACCGCGGCCGATCCGCGCTCAACATTGCTCCTGATATCGAATATGCGGCCAGCCGCTTGATATGTGCTTCATCGAATGGGCCCCGGTATTTCGACCGTGGTATTTCGTGTGCCTTGTATAGCTCAATTTTCGGCTTGCTTGGTTTGATTCCACCCTTTTTGTGATGACCGTGGGCCTGCCTGGACCAGTAGCCGCTCTTGGGATGGCTAGATTTCTGGTTCTTGGAGTTTTTGGATGTTTGGGGGGGAGAGGAGGTGGGGAGGGAGCCGGAGCGGGAGAAAACTCGCTTGATCTTCTCGCGGAGGGGCTTTATGGACATGTTGGCGAATGTCCGAATGTTCGACCTCGAGGAATTGCTCCTCGATTGAGGTCACAGAAGGAGGCACAACAGAACGGTTTGGTATTTGGGAGGTGAGAGGAGCGTCAAAGATAGAAGCTACCTGTCGAGAAGCACTGATCATGGCTTCAAGACGGAAAGCGCACCTTTTGGCCTGCTGGAGAAGAAGGAGAAGATTTTTATGGCCAAAATACGGAGTATGGGGACGTTAATGATAGAAATGGTAGAGTCGAGTTCAGATTTGTTCGGTTCCTTGGATCCGCCAACTCTGGCCCGCGGCCGAGACGCAACGGAGAAAGAAGCTTGAAGCTTTGGTTCGGAAGCAGGGCAACGGGTGATGGGAAGCGAACGGTTCATATATTGATCTCGGCAATGTTGAAACTTTCGGTTTCCGTTTCCAAAAATTTCAACACGGAATGAATGGAAAATCATAACAGATACCAGAACACCACGATGGCGAGAAGGAGGTCTTAATACCATTAATATTATTTATTCATTATTCTTATTGGTTCAAGCAATATTTAGGAGGCTGCCATTCAGACGTGAGACGGACAGAGACGGAAATAAACAGGCCCCCATGGTTATTTATGCGCTTGTTGCATTTGCTGCGATTCTCGACGGTCGGAAGACCCACATAATGTAACTCTGGACATCAACAGCCTCCAACCATGGACACCATGGCGTAGATCGGTTGGTTTGGCTTGCGCAAATGATTCAAGGTTTTAACCGACATTCGACCAGTGCGGAGGAATTCGCTGGCGACGGTTGAACATTTGGTTGTGAAAAATCATCCTGAATGGAATCATCCATTTAAAGTACACTCACGCTATTCAAACAGGAGGTATTCGACTGGGGTTAGGGGCTTGGGAAAGAAGAACAAAGAGATAACTAACTAAAAGCCTTGCAGTTTAATAAGATGTTTGAAAACCACGGGAATGATTTTCAGCTGACAATCTGCTGTGCATCTTTTTTCTTTTTCTTCTTTTTCTTTTTCTCCTTTTTTCTTTTTTTCCTTTTTTCTTTTTTTTTCTATTCTTTTTTTCCAAATGGATCTCAGGCTCTTTTACCCTCCTCCTCGTCACGCGAGCCAAACCTTTGGCAGCAGGAATGATGCCGGTGTCTGGTGCTCATGAGCTAGGTCTGCTCAGTAAACCTTTTTCCAAAACCTTGTCCAACTCTCACCCCTTGATTTGAACCATATCCAACTGCGGCTTGTGAACCGAGGTAGGCCCAGGCAACGGACGATTGTCCACTGGCACGTATGGCCCGCCACGAAAACAGAGCCAATCGTTTATTTTGCTGCTAGCGGGAGAATATTCCAAGCTCATTCGGTTGCATTTTCTTTTCTTTTTCTTGTTGGAGTTATTCCGTGCTTCGTAACATGCAGCTCCCCTCCGCGTGGCGGCCAACATCGCTCGTCTGACACTGGTGCATCCGGCATAACCGTAAACCTTGGCAGCTTTCGCCGCAGAACAAGGTGGGGAATTTTGCGAATTTCCGGGGAATCGGCAGATCTTCTTGAGGACACATTTTTTGTCGATCGGATGATAGAGAGCTATCTATACCAGGAACGTATCCAGCTGAAGTTCATGTTTTGTTTTCTCCGTTCGTCTTTTCTTTTTTTTTTCGACGCGGGATTTCCAGCTTGGCGGGTTGGAGACTACCAACCTCTAGCTCCTCATTGGCTCAGCTAGCCCGCCACTAGCACACTATTCCTCTTCTGGAAATCTCCAGATTCCCGCGCGTCTATATCGGCTATTGTGTCTTGGCATCGATCTCTTGTCTTTGGCGTGTTTCAAATCGTCCGACGTGAGCGTCCCGAGGTTTATTTGTACTCTGATATGATATATTTGGGCTTTGTGCGATATCTCGGACTATCCAGGCGGTAAAAGATTGACCACCTATGCTAGTAGCTATGATCCTAAAAGAAGCTGCCCTTTGAGCACGTGTGGCGAGGAAACGAGCAGTTGGCGGATTCCTGCCTGCTACATTCGATTGCTATACGAACTACGCAGTAATGTTGAACAGGACTCAAATATACTGCTTAATGCTTTTAGGTTTCTTAAAAGCATCGGAGGGAGGCCAGAACCATGGAAACCCTATCGCATAGGCTTCTGGCTTCACAACAAAGGCGTCAACGTAAATATGACGTGGATGACCTCATTCTGTGTACTGCACATTATGCCCATGCCATCTCCCCCCGCCCTTCTCTTGACCTGCTCGGTCATAAACCAATTGGATATCCCTCTTGCAACAGATTCTGTTTCTCATTGACCGTATCTGAATCAATCATACCAGTGGGGAGTTTTTTTATGTCCTCTCTTATCAGGTACCGTACTTGTATCTGTTACTGTTAAAATCCTCAATTCATCTGTTTCCGCCCTTTCTGCTGCACTGCCGCCACTTTCTTCAGCGGAGGTAGTCACTTATTGGGATACTTGAACATGGTTTCATGCATTCGATTTATTTAAACTCCATAAACCCCGCTCCTTTATTTGCACAACATGCACCGGATGAAGTCACTTGTGTGAGCTCTTCGGATTTTCCATCTTTGGATGCCACCTGCTGATGATCAGAAAGTCATCGTGAGCCGAGGGAGCCCAGGAAATCTGGATCTTCCATCGAGAGAGAGCGGTCGACAAGGAAATCGAATGCGGTCCTAGCCGGACAAGGATCTCACTTGGCTGATCTGCGATCAGATTGGGAATCAGAAAAAGTTCAACCTCGCTATCCCGATGAAGAGGCGGCTTTCTCAAGCCGTTCATCATCTCCTGAACTGCGCCACCGTCGCATTGATTCTGGTGTTGCGGGACTGGAATCGTCACAACAAAAGAACAAAGAGTCTGCCAATGGGCGACCAACTGGTTCGACTGCGACAGGAAGCACTAGAGAACAAAATGTTCCAATGCACGATGGCAACCAAAGAAACCAGGGCAGATTCCCAGTGTCGATGCGCTCTGGTGATGTCTCCTCCGGGCAAAGGCAGCAATCAGGGCAACGTAAAGTCGGAGAAGCAGCAGCTTTTGCGGCAGCAACTGCCTACTTTCACCGCAGACCAAATGAACCTGTAGAAGTCATGAGATGTAAGCATTATTGCATCTTTCGATACTTATAACTACCGTGCAAGTACCCTCTGATTTCCATCCAATTTACGCGTCGCTAACGTCCAAACTATATCAAAGCTGGCGAAGCTTTACATCGTTTGCATAAATCTAAAGAGCCTCCGCCCATGTCTGCTTGGGGAAAAGGCAGAGAGTGCCGCCCTCTTGCGCACGACCCGCTGGCTGGAGTACCACGGAGGGATTCCAGTACGCTGGGTAGTTTTGAAAGCCCTGTCCCCACACCTTCCACAGAACGAAAAAGCGCACCACAGCGTGCTGCTCAAACTGAGGCCGCCGCTGCAGACACTGCACTAATTGAGCAATCTGGATATAGGCCAGAAGGCTATTCTGGAATGACGCAAGAACCAGATAGGCGCGAATATGAGGGACAGTATGAAAAAGCTACTGGCCCCGACGCTCCCATGGATGAGAAGGGGATTGACAAACCCGTTAGTAGCGACTCAGGGAAGGCCCTAGAAACTCCCATGCAAGAGAAGCAAAATGAGGGACTCAGCAACGACGGCCAAGGGCTGCGCCAAGATGACC
Organism: Histoplasma ohiense; assembly: GCA_017607445.1. Taxonomy (NCBI): domain Eukaryota; kingdom Fungi; phylum Ascomycota; class Eurotiomycetes; order Onygenales; family Ajellomycetaceae; genus Histoplasma; species Histoplasma ohiense. The sequence continues at coordinate 7,462,260 of JAEVHH010000001.1, forward strand.
CTAATGTTCAATCTCCCCGACTCACCCATGTGACTACTTCCGAACATGAACCTGAGGAAATTGCAGCCCGCGAAGAAGCAACACGCCGCGCAGTTGTGGAAGAGGCAGCGGCTAGAAGAAAGGCAGCCGAGGAAGTTGCTGCGAGGGAAGCTGTTAGTAGAGAAGCTGCTACTAAAGAAAACATTGCCAGAGAGACTGCCCAGGGAGAGGTCTCAGCCATGGAAGATGCGATACGGGAGGCATATGCTAATGAAAACCTGGCGAGGGAATCAGCTGCTGCGGAAGTATCTATGCTGGAGGAGGAAACCCGGCAAGCAATGGCAAGAGAAACTGCTGCTCGTGAAGTTGCAATCGCGTCGATACAGTCCGCAGAAATTGCCACCAGAGAAGCAATTGAAAGAGAAGCACTCATGAAACAAAAAGCGACAGAAGAAATAGCAACTAGGGAGGCAGTCACCAGCGAAGCCATTGCCAGTGAAGTCGCCGCACGTGAGGCTGCTAATAGGGAGACCTCTATCAAGCAAGCCAACACGCGAGAGGTAGCAGCTGAAGAGGTAGCCGCTAGAGAAGCTGCGCTGCGGGCGGGTGGCTTCGATGAAGCCGTCGCTAGAGATGCTGCACTCAGAGAAGTCGTGGCAGAGGAAACCACCGCGATGCAGGCTGAAGGTAGAGCCTCCATGCAGCAAGAACCGGGCTCCCGAGGAATAGACGTTTATGAAACTGGTCCTGGATCCGTCGCTACAGGCGGAGCATTTGCTGAAGATCCTCGCAAAGAACAAATTGTGACTTGTGGTGCAGCGCCATGTGCCCAGCCTGCTGATATAGGTGTCTCTTCAGCTCCCACGGCACAGCCAGTTACTCAAACCTCTCATGCGGAACAAGACCCAGGAGCGCACGCTCAGGAGCAGCGACCGGATGGAGTGGAGCCTGAGGGAAGGGGGTCACTCAAAGAGGAGAAGGAACTTAGGAAACAGATAAGCAAGGAAGAAAAGGCAATACTCAAAGAGAGGAACAAGATGGAAAAGAAACTCGACAGGGAAAGAGCTAAAAAAGAAAAGACCCGCCAGGCGCAACTGAAGAAGGAAGAAAGGGTCAACAAGCAGCGGCAGAAGTCACAGAAGAAGCAGGAAAAAGAAGCTAAGAGACAGGAGGAAATAAGGAATAGGTCTGCAACCGCGGATGAGGGCCAGAGAGAAAATAGACTTCTGGCCAAGATACGTCGCTTATGGAGGAGCGAAACGCAGTGAACATGGCTTACATCCGTGGCGATGCGCCAGCGATTCTCTCTTGATGTCCTTCGGTTGCGCTGCTGCAGGACCAGCTCTATGCTTCTCTCCATTCTCGATTTTCCTTCCCGTTCTCTCTTTTCCCATGGTTTTGGTTTCCTTATGCCTACAGCCGACTATTTCGAAATCGAAACCACAAATTAATTTATTGGAACCAGCATGAGTTCGTTCGACAAGGGGGCGATGTAATGTGGAGAAGGCAACATTTTGAACGTGTGGTAGTGAATTTTCATCTGCTAATAACGTGCAAAACCCATCAAGGTTAAAAGTAGCTACCTATATTTCGTCTAGTTGCAACGAGGGCAATGAACAGTTGGTGGAGGGGTTGAGTCGCGTTAATTCGAAATGGCCCCTCTTTTCCCCGCAATACCCTTGTGCATACATACACGTCAATATTTACCCTGTTGAGTTATGGGGATTTATTTTCCTCAATCATTCTCATAATTCCCCTTCCTTGCGACTTCTGCCTTAGTTGGTTGTCCGTTTTAAGGTTCTTACATGGAAACATAATCTTGCTCCCTTGATGGAATATTTAGGTGTCTCTTTGTTTATCTTTAATTTGCCCTTTTTATTTCATTTTAAATTCCTCCCTCCCCCAGGCTAGCTTGCCTAAGGAAGCCAGAAAAAGTGAGTCCATCGCAGCTAAAAAAAAAAAAAAAAAAAAAAAAAAAAAAAAAAAAAAAACTGAGAGAAATGTGGGATTGGAAAGCGGAGTCGTCGAGGTATAATATCCCAGAGACTCATGCGCGTCATCTTACCGTAGTTGAATACACAACATAATCAAGTAATGCTATTATGTGTCAGATTGCCTGTCATGTTTTAAGTAAAATAAGTTAAATATTAACCGTATAAAGGGTCTGTTGAGCTTCTTTTGCCATTCAGGCGCAAAGTCGTCAGGTCAGTTAGGGCACATAAAGCACGTGATAGGATTGTCTGGACAAGTTCCAAGCCAGATCAGCCGTATGAGAGCTGATGCAGCTTCCTGGATCTTTAGTGCTGAACACAGATAACTACGCGGCGTATTCCTACACTTCACATCCCCCATTCGTGTTCCCAGCGTCCAATCCGGCAGCTGGATGGGCCGTGCAAGGTTGGAAGCAAAGCATGCTGCGAGGACTTCCTATCCCGTCCTGCGAAAAATTGCTGCTTATTGAAGTAAAATGCTGCACGTGCATAAATGGGCCGTTCTGCGGGTTCAATCCATGGCCGATTAGGTTCTCGTCTCCATGTTCACCCTTCATCCCTCCTCGGAAATCCATGCCATATTCGTTGTTGTTGTGGTTGGGCATGCTGATTGCGGTTTGGTTGTTTGAAATAATATGCCCCTCCAACCCCTCCAATGCACATGTCATTATGCAAGTTTTCAGCCGACAGGGAGGGGAGGGGAGGGGAGGGGAGGGGTTCGCCATTGAGTATTTTTCCTTGAGAGCAATGTGGGTGATTAAGGTAGGATTTCGATGATTGTTATGGGAAGATGAAACCCCTCCCCCGCAGCTCTCTTTTTTCTTTTTCTCTTTTGAAAAAAAAAAAAAAAAAAAAAAAAATTCTTTTGTTGCGGGTTTGCCTGATTTTCACCAGAAGAGAAAATAAGCAATGTCTTAAGCATTTAAGGGACCCACTAATGATAGGCTGTGTATACATCATTCAAGTTCTTTGTGGGGGGATTGGCTGCTGATGGCTGGTGGTTGTTTCAGTTACTGTAACGAGGCTACAGTGATAGACTCGTTAGGTGCAGAGCCTTCGGTTAAGGAGCCAATTCTTTGTCACCGGAGTTAAATTGTCTTTGGGCCTATCCAGTCAAAGTTTGGCTCTCCCACTCGGCCATGCTAGCACTGGTTTGGAAGTTAATGAGCTCAGGACTCAGTGAACAACCCGAGGAGACTTACTTCAAGCACAGCGGTTTCATATCAATGCGGCAGTCTGAGAAGATCATTGCAGGGCTTCGTCCAAGCGTTTTATATTACTTGGCCCGCCTCGCCCACTTCTAAAGTCGCTTCTCTCGGCTTAACACTGATACTATTTTGGTACCTGATTTCTAGAGAAATAACTTCCCATTTCCCCGCCAAGATCGCACCTTTACCGCCAGAGTAGTACTTACCGCCATTAAAACCCCTACTATCGGCCACTATGGTCCATCTCGCAGCAATTCGAAAGGAATCGGCAGTCCTGCCGATTCGACCAATCCAGCGTATCGAAACTATCCCGCTCGAGGAGCCTCAGGAACATGATTTTTATTCCAGCGTCTATGGCTCTCGGTTCGCGGCAGAGGACTTGCCTACGTTGGAGATGCCAGAAAAAGAGATGCCCAAGGAGGTGGCATATAGAATGATCAGGGACGAATTGAGTTTGGATGGGAATCCGATGTTGAAGTGCGTTATAATTTTTTCTGATTTGCCGCTGTAGTTTGCAGCGGCTTGGCTACGTCACAGTGGAGAGGCCTGACCGCGGGGTTTCATTCTTAATGAACAGTGGGGCGATATGCTGATTACGGAGGTTTGTAGCTTGGCAAGCTTCGTTACCACCTACATGGTAAGCAATCCGGATAGATCCCCACTAGTTATACGAGAGATCTTAGATGGGCTCCGCCATGATCACTATTCGTTTGCCCAGGATACTAATGTTTTATCTCGAAAATTCAGGAGGAAGAGGCGGAGAAGCTCATGACCGAATCGTTCAGCAAAAACTTCATCGATTATGAGGAATATCCACAGTCTGCAGAGATCCAGAACCGCTGTGTGAATATGATCGCCCGCATGTTCAATGCTCCTGGCGAGGATTCTCCAGAACATGCGATGGGGACATCATGTATCGGTTCTTCGGAGGCTATAATGCTGGGCACACTTGCAATGAAAAAGCGCTGGCAAAACAAGCGAAAAGCAGAGGGAAAGGATTACTCACGCCCCAATATTGTCATGAGTAGTGCCGTTCAGGTCTGCTGGGAAAAGGCAGCTAGATATTTCGAAGTTGAGGAGAAATTTGTCTATTGCACGACCGAAAGATACGTCATCGACCCGGAGGAAGCTGTAAACCTCGTGGATGAGAATACCATTGGCATTTGTGCAATTTTAGGTACTACTTACACCGGCCAGTATGAGGACGTACAAGCAATCAATGATCTTCTTGTCGAACGTGGCATCGATTGCCCCATTCACGTTGATGCTGCCAGCGGTGGATTTGTTGCTCCCTTTGTAAACCCGAACTTGGAATGGGATTTCAGACTTGAGAAAGTTGTCTCTATTAATGTCTCCGGACACAAGTACGGCCTTGTATGTGCATTCTTTCTGCAATAAAATGCGCATAGGCCAAATACTGACAAGTCACCAGGTTTACCCCGGTGTTGGATGGGTGGTCTGGCGTTCTCCGGAATATCTCCCTAAGGAGCTCGTTTTCAACATCAACTACCTCGGCGCCGATCAAGCTAGCTTCACCCTTAATTTCTCCAAAGGTGCTTCGCAAGTCATTGGTCAATATTACCAAATGATCCGCTTGGGAAAACGAGGCTACCGCTCCATAATGATCAACCTTACACGCACCGCTGATTATCTCGGAGCTGCCCTGAAGGAACTGGGGTTCATTCTCATGAGCGATGGTCGCGGGCATGGCTTGCCCCTTGTTGCCTTCCGCCTTTCATCCAAGCAGGGCTTTGAGTTCGATGAGTTTGCGCTTGCACATCAGCTTCGGGAACGTGGCTGGGTGGTACCTGCGTACACTATGGCGCCACATAGCGAGCAGTTGAAACTCATGCGTGTTGTTGTTCGAGAGGATTTTAGTAGAAGCCGTTGCGATTTGTTAGTCGCGGATATTAAACTTGCGTTGACGCACCTGAGCGAGATGGATCGGAAGGCCATGGACAAATATAAGCTGTATGTTAAACCCCCTGATCCAATCTCCCATCAGTGTGTCGAGGTAAGTTGTAGCTTGTTAACGTCTGTGAATATACAGCCATGTACGCCAACACGTTTCCAATGTCGGTAAAGCCACCCATAATCCCCCGATTTACAAGGATGATGATCACTCGCTGCAAGGAAAGACCGGGAAAACTCACGCCATCTGCTAAATCAAGAATTTGACGATGGCTTCGCGATGCCCAGCAGCATGGGCTTTTGCACGCTTGAAACACCGTACACGTCGTTCGTTCTTTTTCCACTTAGGAGTTAATTGCCCCTAGGGTCCGAACAACTCCATGCGTAGATAAGTATCATACCTTGGATACAAGGACTGGTTAGAGTGTAGGGCTGCTCTTTATTTCGCTAAAGCAAGGGTATGAGAGAGAGAGAGAGGTTGAATCTGGCGGGGGAGGCGAGATGCAAGGATATCTCCCTAGCCATATATGCAGACGTGTCTCCCACACCTGGCGGAAACCAATCTTTCTTTTTTGCGGCTGGGATGGGTTGCAGTCAGCATTCTAGTTTCTCATACCTGCGTCCCTAGCTCCATAGACTTGACAACCACACTTGATCTGGATGTTCACTTTGAACCATATTCTGTCCATCTCTTCGCCTTGTTTCGTCTCTTGTTATCCACTTCACAATGTACAGGGTGACACTGTAGACGGCGCCGTTTCATTAACGATAACCGACACTGCCCTTAATCGTTTCACACCCGATCTGCTTTAAATTTAGTACTGGACAATAGAAATGCAAGCGATTGGAAAAACGATAGGATCGAGAGTATCGCTGGTGGGGCATCGTCATACTGGTTCGCTTTTGACACTCCCGGTGAAGTGCACTATCTCTGGCTAATTAACGTAGGAACAGAGCATACCTTGACTGTTCAGATATCAATCTCAGCAATCAGTAACAGCCACCAGCAACTAACAAACTGCCCCGCTGTCAGCGTCGTCTGCTAGACCTAATCAAGTTCGTCAGCCGGGTTTGTCTCCGGAAACAAAGACTCTTGGGTGACATGACCATGAACATGAACAAGATCTTTGGGGTTGTTTTGATATTTTAGTAAATCTGCTAGGTGAAGTCATGTCCAGTTAGCTTTTCTTCGGTGATCAGCTTGTTGATCTACAGTGCTAACTAAATGACATACCTGGGAATCATGCAAGTAACTATTCAGTGCTTTCGGTCCCCAGGAAAGTAGTCCGGTTACCCGCTATTCTGATCATATCTCAGAGAAGCTCTCATTACCCGCAAAATGAGCAATCCCAGGAGATAAAACAGAATATCATAGCAGAACCAACGGATGACACAGGCGAGGTATTGAGGGCCAAGAATAAACCACCACTTTACCACAGCTGTTGTAGCCAGGAATGGACCCCGTTTTTCACCATTGCATGCCTGCAATTTCTTCCGGGAGCATTTCTACAAGGTTTGGGCGCCACCTGCTCAGTGGCTTGTTTTACCTATAAACAACGGTCCCCGATGGACACTTTCTCACCGGGGGTTCACCTGAGTTGTAACACTTCGTAGCAAGTTGTAGACTATTCGCTAGAAACGCAGAGTACGATAATACGACCAGGCTTTTGTTCAGCCTACAACAGCGGCGAGCTTGCCGCTTATATCAAGTTCGTTTGAAACGGGTTTCTATTAACTAACTACCGGGAACACACTAGAGACGACAAATCAATTGTTCTCCAGATGTATCTCAGTTGCAGCCGAGACTTCCTGTAGAGACGATATATGAAATTGAATCATTGTTCCCTTATGCCCGCAGGTCTTTAAATATGTCATGGAATCCCCCCGTTCCCGGATATATTCTGCCTTCCACAGCACCCTCAAGATCATTTTCCTGAGTAGTCCGGATTATATTGTCTTATCCCTCTGTTCATAGTTAACTATAAGCCTCACATCCGACAATTACCCAATATACCCATACCCCTTGCGCAACAGTTCCTATATTTCACATCTCCCGTACTTCACCCGCAGTTCAACATGAAGTACTTGTCCGTCCTCCCTCTATTTTCTCTCGCATGTGCTGCTGTGCTTCCAAATCCGTTTCCGCGGGCAGAGGATATCAGCCCAGCAGACGTGCAGCTCAGGGGGGTAGCTTATGGCGGCAGCGGCTGTAACCAAGGAACATTATCAATAGAACTCGACGACAATGGCACCAAGTGTCCTATCCGGACAAGAGATTTGTACGCCAGTAACGGGCCAGGATCTTCGCCAAGGGACCAACGCAGGTTTTGCCAGCTAAACTTTGACCTCGTCTACCCTCGCGGCTGGTCATTTTCGGTCTTTGGAGCCGACTACAAGGGCTCTGTGTCTCTGGCCGGAGAGTCGACTGCCAGCTTCAAGACAACTTATTACTTCTCTGGAGAAACGAACCAGGTATGATTTGGATGTTTTCTTTCTTTCTTTCTTTCTTTCTTTCTTTCTTTCCTTTTTTTGGGGGGGGGGGGGAGGGGGAAACCTTCGCGTCGCATGCGAAGGGATCATATTTCAATCACCACTAATGCGCCTCATAACCACAACCACAGGCGACCAGCTCGGTCGGCTTCAAGGGGCCTACGTCTGAGAACTTCGAAAAGCATGATGTGGTGGTTTGGGATACCTGGTCGCCCTGTGGCTCCACCCAGGCAATGCTCAATGTGAAGCAGGAGGTGATTGTGCACGGCGCCGGTAAACTCGCAAGCACGTCGATGGATGGAGAGTTTGGCCATACTATTTTCTTCAAGTGGAGAAGGTGTTAGGATACTCCACTCCCTTTTGGTTCTGGTGCAGCAGCCATTTGTTTGTCTTTATTCTTCGTATTCTTCATTTCCTCTTCGTTTTCTATTATAGTGGAAGGGTGGATATTGGTCCATCCTGAATTCTGTGTTGTCTGTAGGGTATTATTCATGTTATTGAAGACCGTTTACACAACGGAGGAAAGACAAATTGCTGGCATTTTGCCTCTTACTATATACCCTGTATTTTATTCTCGTATTGGTGCCTTTAAGAGAACGGTTCACTGGCTTTTTTGAGGTTGAAACGCGGCTACTGGTGTGCAAAATAGCAGCCTCGAGCTGTATTCATATTTAATACGCTTGTCCAAAGTCAATAAGGGCGCAAAATAAATAAAGTGAAACATGGGAACAATGAATGATGATGAAATAAAAATTTCGAGTTCTGTGTTGACTTTGTCACCCGCCGGTCTCGAACCCGGGCCAAAAAAAAAAAAAAAAAAAAAAAGCAAAAAGCGAAGATGGGAAGCCTACAGAGTAGATTCCCATAATAACCTCTGTTAAGTATGTCAGTAGCTTACTTCGCTGCGATTTTGGGTGGAATTGTCGTATTTAAGGGAGGAATGGCTGACTCAGCCTTACCTCAAGAGCACGAAAAGTGTTGACTACAACGAGGAACGATTGGGATCTACCATAGCCTTCGAATTACGAGTCGATACTATTGCTCTTTTGACAACTGCAATTTCTATTTCTAGTCCATTGCCTCGCCTATTCTTTGATTAGGGCGAGAAAGATGAGAGATATTGGCGTCTGGTGGCGGAGTCAACAGCTCAAGACTGGCGGGCATCGACGATAGCATGTATTCCCTTCATAACGGCATATTCCTGCTGAAAAATATGGCAAAAAATGCTCACGATTTATTGCGACTGACCTGGTTGCTGGCAGTTTTGCTCTCAAGCCCAGCTACCATGAAATGACACTTTTAACTTACCTGGCCGTGCTTGAAGCGGACAAGAACAGGAGATCTCTCCACTTCCGCCTTTGGTTGATTGTGTGAGGTGTCGGGCCTGCGCCTCGCACATGTACACCTCGCTCGCATGTCCGCCTGTCCCAAGGTGTTAGCATCCCTATGACTCTGACCACTACTTGATCGAGTCTGCGGATTGGCTGCCTCACGACAACGTGATCTCGCTGCGGGAATACCCTTCTCCTGGATAAGTAGTACGGCACATCAAAGCTACATATGGGAAAATCCGGATGGGAAATGGCAGCCTGGTTAGTTGCATTGAACAGTGGTCGAGTGAAGAATATCGCCGCCTCGACAAACAACCTAGAGCTGTTATTTCATTCCGGGTACTGCCTTTGCGGCCATCGACGCATTTATTTGACAATTGTGGCTGGGTTCCTTATTCCCTGAGCTGTTTGAAGTCAGAATGGGTTGAATGTTTATTGAGTGATAACATAAAGTTTTCTAATGTGATTGCAATATTAAAACTTCATGCTGCGGAGCTTCCTACAGGTTACTTACTCATCTATTGACGATCTCCATCTCAAGATTTTCACCTAGCATTTACCTGAGCCGCTCCATCTTCTTGCAGAATATAGTATGTTAATTCAACCGTGCTTTCTTTTCGAGTTTGACTGAAACGATTTTGCGCGGCGACGTGACTGACACGAAACATTCGGTTCCTTGAATGAATGCCATTGTTTATATAACCCCTTCCTCGAGCATTTATTGTCAATGCTGTTTCAACTTCAAAGGTTTTGTTTGGCATTCCTCATTCGGCCTTGTCATTAACTGACTATTCAATTCTATTATAATATACCTAACGCTCTGTTTTTTATATTTAATACTCTTGCTAAAACAAAGATAACTTAGTTTTCTATCGCATTATCTCTTTATTTTTATTTCTTGTATCAAACTCGAAATAATCTACCCCTTTCACCAGTGATACATACTTGGCTACATCCTACGCTACTTAAATCCCCCAAGCTCGCAAACGCAGAACGCACACGGCTGGCTATTTTTATTCCTAGCTCACCTCCCTATTTTTCTTGTTTCTCTTCTCTTCTATTCTTTTCCTTGTTAATGTGCCTTTTTATCTTGGTGGACAAATGGTCAGAAATGTACCAAAGTGGGACCCATTATATCCCCAATTTAACATCGATGCCTGTAAAGGCCCAGAAGACCTAACGAAGCTCTATGGAAAAACATCAGCAGACTTTAGCCAGGCGGAGCTTAACAAGTTGTTTAAACACTATGGATGGGGTGTTAAGTATTCGCTCCCGAATTTCGAGAAAGAAGCAGTATTCCGCCATCTCGTTAAGATCGTCCATTATATGCGACCCGATTTAAAGCCCAGCAAGGAAGATTTTGAAAAATGCAACTCAGATGCTGGTCCAGGGCTTTTATTACAAAAATGCTCCGCGCTACCATTTTCCCTTGACCATCCCCCTCCTCCTCGAGATCAACCGATAAATCATTATCTCGAACAGGCCATATACCAGTTTCCTTATCGGAACCTTGAGCGATGCCCATCCGCCTTTCCAATCTTGCGAAATGTGACCGAGAATCGCCACGTTCAGCTTACTAGACCAGGGGTCGCAACAGACAATCGCGATTGCGGCCAAGGACCAACTGAAGATGGAAGTCTTGGCAATGCTCTTGACTGCGCGATTGTGGCAGCATACCTGCTTGATGCTGGTTGCACAAAAGCTGACCGGGACAGTGTGAACTGGCATTCGATACTTGAAGACGAGGAGAAGCAGTTCTTGGAGTTGGTTTGGATGGATTGGGGATGTGACCCGGATGACCTCATTTTTAGGCGACCCTCAACGATGTCATCAGAAACTCGGTCCAAACAAGCGGCAATACTCAGGCGCAATCTTATTGAGGGGCTTAAAAAGCGGAAGCCGGAGACGAATTACAGTCCTATTAGGCAGGTGTGGGAGTGCTGTACTGAATCTTTTCACCAATTTCTTGTTCGATACAGCCACCATCCTCTCCACAACGCTGGATATGGCTTTTCGAACGATGATAAACCATCCTCCAGCGGGTGTATACCTCTTAGCGGCATCGAGAGCAGCGATCCGTCAAAGAATACCATTCAGGAACAAATGGCCTTGTTCTTTACGCGTCCTTATCCAAGCTCACTCAAGTGTGAATGTGTGTTTGGCGGGGGCCTTGTCTATCATCAAGTTGAACGGAGATTTCATGAACTGCCGCTCCGGTTGGCTTTTGTGACAGATCCGGAGAGACCGCCTACTTCTCATACCACCAGTAATATCACCATAAAATATTGCAACTGGGAGTGCAAATGGAAACAAGCAACCTACCAATGGGTAGGTGGAATATACCCAATTAAAAGGGGCGATTCTTACCGATATGTTCTCTTCTGGAATCACCGCGAGCGACATGGACCCAGCATGGGAGACTTGCAGTACGATCCGCAGGAGCGCTACGGGAAAATCAGAAAGGGATTTGAATTTACGTCGACGGACCCATCAAAGTGGCAAGACATGCAATCCGCGCTCCTGTTTTATGAAAAGGTCCTCAGACCCGATCCAAAATCTCTGCAAAAAGTCATGCGTGCTGGGAAGAGTATGGGACCCTTTCATAGAGATGCCAATATCAGCAAACCAGATACAACTGCTAGTGTTAGAGTTCCCGCCCAAGGGCGGAAGCAAGGAATTAGGTATTTCGACGGTAATCCCGAAGACACAATATCTCCCCAACCGACAATCCCAATGACCATGACCACTCCTCAGCCGCCATATCAAACCCACAGAGGCCATCCACAGAGCTCAATATCGATACCCGCTAAAACGACAGAGGTCCCTCACTATGGAAGCATAAACCTACAATATGTCGAGGATGCTGGACATTCCTATCGGCCCCTCCAGACAGAACGGCAACCCTATCCACATATGAGCGCTCACTACCCTCGTCGACATCAACAGCAACCAACACCGCCTCAACGAATGCAGACAGGCCGGGGCCTCACGCCTGCGTTTCAGTCATCACACCAGGACGCTATTTCCCAGGTTTTGGATGAACGCGGAAACACCTCGCAAAATGAGCACGATACACTGACGAGCCATTTGGAGTATAGCCTTCTGGACAGTATGCAGAGCACACCCCAAATTTCCATGAGCCACACCCGCAGCCAGGCGCTTGCTCCTGGCCCCCTATTTCCTGAAGCATCCTCCATCGCTGAAACCAACTATGGGTTTATGGTTAGCATGGGTGACCCCCTAGAGTAAGTAGTTACTACCCTTCGGCTAAATTTAGCGAACCCAGCTAGCTAACCAATCCTCTCAAAGATTCACGGGAGCAATAGATCAGCTGAGCCACAGTTCACCGGCGTTGCCAAATGTGACAGGCTCTCTGACCAGTGCTTCGTTTCCCTCGATACTTGAAAATTATTACATATATGAAGACTCACAACCGCCTCCCCAGCAAAGCCACCCGTACGAGCACGGGTTAGGAGGTCTTGGCTCAATCCTGTCACCGCAAATCCCTCCCATCTGGGATCATCAATTAATTCCTACTCAGGAACTACGACCACAAGGCGAACCCTTGAAACGAAAGCAGCCACCAGATGATGGATCTGAAGCATCTGCGCCGCCTGCGAAACGATACAAATGGTGAAAAGGAAAGAAAGAAAACCCACCTACTTATTATTGATCCTCCCCTCGATGCTCCTTTATTTTTGTTTATTATTTCTGATATCCTCCATATATAAAGATTTAGTTCATGTTCATGCTAGATGATTCTATCAAGCGGTGCGGATTTCTCACTTGCCTGCAAGCTCGCTTGTCTAGTATCTTTTTATTTTATTTGACTGTACATTGTGGTATCTCTCTCTCTTTCTTCTTTTGGAGTTCTGGCTTGCTCTCCTTACTTTCTTGGTTAAATTGCTATTTTTCTACCCTGTCCTGTTTCTGTTCCTTGAGCGTTGGCGTTTCATTTTCCCCCATAGGTCTCATCATTTATACACCTATAGCTCCCATCTCCCGGTAGCTCTACAGATTGCGCGTCTCTGTTGTCTAGGATAACATTGCAAAGGCAATCCAGGCTTCATTATAGTATAATCGGTTGTTTTCAATAAAATAATGAAGATACGGAAAATGAGATAAAAAAAAAAGGATAACGTAAAAGTATCTAAATTTTACGATAACTATGATAGCGGCGATTGGCGCATAGGATTGAGGATCGGCACCTAATTATAAATTTAGTTTCCTTACTTTATCTCAATGAATGAATCCCCTTCCCATTACGAGGTGGCTTTAATTGAGCTTCATCAATGTTTGAGAATAATTTTGAGTTTTGGCAGGCCGGCGTAAATCCTGCCTAGCTAGCTCAACCGGGCCCGGTTTTTGTTTGTTTGTTAGCGGCATCAAGCACCTTCGTTCCCGCGGCTAAGAAACAGGGAATCGATCATAAAATCTTTCTCTTTAGCTCCGGCTTCCTTGGTGGTTTTGTTTATGAGTGTATCTTTCTCTTTTCCTTTTGGTTGCTTCACACACACCCTTATTTCCCTTGTTAGGCAAACAGCGATTTGACACAAAGGGTTATGCATTCCAAACTGGGATTTAACAAATGGTGTGTTCCAGATATATTTCTTGCAAGGTTTCTATGATGGCGCCATGCAAAATAACTATAACGCTTCTTTATGTTGTTTTTTGGTTTGCTTGGCGGAAGGACAAACAAAAGAAATCACAGAAACAGCAAAAGAGGATGGCCAAAGTATGATAGCAACTTGACAAAGGGGGCAAGGGGGAGTGGGATTTGGACAAATATGAAGAAAGGAGAGCACAGATGTCATAGCCTCGCCCGTGGTGTATCACTCTTCTTCGGCGCAGAAATATATCCACCAAGCCTATTATCCGTATTGATAATCCTCCCTTGAGCATCTCGCTTAATCCCCAGCTCCAGCAACTTCGCAAACACCTTGGAAAAGTGGTCAAAGAACAGTTCTTTATCCGCCGCGTATGCCATCACCCATTTCGAAAACTCCGGATCTGACAACAGCGCCATGTCCGTCGGCAACATCATCAGCGGCTCCTCCTTCTCATCCCCCTGCACGTCGGGATCCACGAAGTTAAATTGCTTGAATCCATTCGACAGCGTTGTCGGCTTCCAGTCCAGCGTCGTCAGTAGTTTGAAGTACTGATTCGAGAAGCGCGTGGGGTTATTCACCCACGGCCCCTCGAAGCCGCTGCGGTCCATATGTGTGCGTCCCAGTGTGTGGGCTCCCGACAGCGCGACGATTTCCTGGTCGTTGAAGCCCATGCGGTAGAAGATGTGACGTAGGTGATCGGTGCCCTGTGTGGCATCTGGAAGCCGGCCGCGGGGCGGAAGTTTCGAATCGTCGACGAAATCAGTCCGGCCCGGCCTCCAGGGGATATCGGGCCCACCCATGGCTTTTATGGCGACTACGCCTGCCAGCGTCCAGAGGTCTGAGTATGTGATCCAGGGATGGCGTTTCTTGACTGGTTCGAGAAATGAACGAGCGTGCTCGAGGCCTGCGTTGGCAGGATCGCCAGCTTCGCCTTCATATCGCATGCCGGCGCCGTTGGAGCCGCCTGTGTCTGTTTCCTTGTCGTAGGTGCCGGATGAGTGCCTTGATGAGGATCGAAATCAGTTAGATATTGTGACGAAACGGGATGGGATGCGGCGGCGGAAGCGTGGATGGCAGAAGGGTGGTATTCTTACCAGGCCAGACGCACAAAAACAGGACCGGCGCTGCCGTCGTCGTATCCCGGTTTCTTCATCTCTGCGATGATGTCCTTGCGGACTGCGTCGAAATCTCCCGGCTTACTCATTGCTATGCTCATGGGTAATCCTGACTACAAGTACAGGACTTGGCTTTCGGAAATATCTTCCAGGCAAGATAAAAGCTACAGTTGTTATTTTGGTCGTGTATATGTTTGAAGGGAAGAGAAGCATGAGATGGGCTTCTGGGTTAGGATGGCAAAACATCACATGGCAAAACACCAGCCGAGTTAAAAAGTATGGTACGCACGCCCTTTTAAATTCTGGCAAGCCGATATAGAACCCCATCACTTCATCCTCTGCGTGAGGTGGCTGATTCTTTGATTGTTGCGAATGCCGCATGTGTTCTAATAGCTAGCTTCAATCTCCTCCCCACTGCATTAATCCGACGCTGCCGGCTTGTATGCTCTACATTCCCCGATATCGTTTCCTAGTGATAACCAAACTTCCGGGGGATAAGTTATCTTTAAGCTTCGCCTCTGCGGATTTTCTAGCGCTGGGCAACCTCCGAGCCAATCAGAATGCAGGATTTGCGGAGTGGAATGCCTCGGCATCCATGGATCGAACTGCCAAATCATGTGAGGGCCCCATATGGCGGGGATGGATAAAAAACATCTACTCTCTACTCTGGACACAGATGAAGAATCGCCGAAACGGATACAGATACATGGCCGACGCCCATCTGGAGAATTGCGCTGACTATGTCATTAGGCCGGGGAAAGGGAGAGCTGCCCTGATTTGCTACTGCTCCAACATCCCCGGCCCATCACCCTCCAACTCCCTGAGCTTGCTCTCAAGTCTCTCCACACTCGCCCTCAGCTCTCTGACCACCGAGTCCGCACCCTCCGTCACCCTGCGCATCTCCTCCAGATGCCTCCCCTCAATCTCCTCAATCCGCTTAACCCGTTCGCCCAACATACCCCTCATCTCCTCAATTTGCTGATCCTGTTCCTCCAGCTCCCTCTCCAGCCGCTTTATATGCCGCCTCCCGACCATATTCACCTTGTCTATTAGATTGTAGATGGGCGTGATCTGTTCTGTGCTGACGTTTCCCACCGCTGCTTGCTTGGCGATGTAGATAATGGAGGCGGCGATGTCATTGGCTACTGCTGCGATGCGACGGGATTTTTCCTCTGGGGAGAGCATTTCGAGGCCTGTTAGGCTGAGGGCGTTGGACATGGGAGAGATAGGTAGGTAAAGTAGGCTTTGGTGGTGGAGGCGTGGTATTTAAAACAAATCCGGTTTTAATTTAATTTAATTTAATTTTGGTGCGGATGCCTTGAATCTTGCGTGAATGTGCGCTCCACATGGTAATTTTATGAGCTGCCCTGCGGGTGGTGGCCCGTCAATGTGACGTCTTCTTCAGTTGCCTTATATATTCCTTGATAAACCCCCTACAATTGCGACATCCTGAGTATGTACAGTACAAAGGAGGAGGAACAAGAGCTGTGCGTCTTCCGGTGTGCGGGTGGGAATTGCAGGAACCCGGACATCTAAAAGGAAACAATCACCACAGTCTTTGGATACCACGGGGATAGGGGCATGGATGAACTCACTGGATAGCCAATGCAAAACATAAAGAGATTGACGTACAGTACTTCTCTCCCTTCTGTAACACTACTTCCATGTCAGTTTTAAACGCATCGGATATGATGCATTTCATAATCCACCTCCCGCAAAAGGCGAGACAATGAAAACCACTAGCCCAGTATGTAAGTTAACCCCTCTTGTTTAATCTGACTAGGGCTGAGGATATAGATCAAGATACATATTATTTAGGTTGGAATAAAGCGCTTGAGACGATTTGAGTATTTTCGGACCGGTTCCGGAATGTCACCTTCATTATCAGGAGACAATTGATATCAACCCAGCGTGTATCGAAATCTGTTAGGCCACTGGGACATAAGAGTCACAGCCTTCATAAATATACCTAAGTACCACATATACATATACCGCGTATGGGGAGATGGATTTCGACAGGGGATTGAATGCCCTGGGACAACGACCATCAGAGTCATCGCCAATGTCTCATTGGAAAAAAAAAAATAAAAATAAAAATAAAAAAAAATTGACAAGGCCTCAAGCCGTACTCCAGATGAAGCATCGTATCGGTTTAATCATAGGAAATGAAAGCTTTTAGCTGTTCTTTGCCCGTATCATGGAGGCGTGTGGTGCATGGCCTGGATTCATTCATTCGTCTTTGGACCCCGCGATAAACGCCCAGGCATAACTAGTTATAGAGAGCATTAATTATTTATCCTCCTCCTCGCCCTGGAACAAATATCTCCTCAGGATGGTTTTCTCGACTCCATCCAGAGCAGACTGTAATCAGTTAGATCGGAGCACCCAGATACCAATATGAGTCATCTGCTATGCCCTTGCTATGTCGGAGTTATTCTACTGGTATCAATCTCAGCTGAAGGTGACTGGAGGCTGGTGTGTCAGGTAAAATCTCACGGAGCCATATAACCATCCTTCAATCAATCGCATACTACTCCGTAGAAGTACTTCCATCCCCATCTCAACCATGCTGACGCTCCTAGACCTTCCCGTAGACATACTATGGCGACTCCCTCTCTATGTCGACAACATCGAAACGCTCATCACCTTAGCGGGCACCTGTCGCAAGCTCCGCTCCGTCTGCTCCAACACCCTCCCACAGACAATCTTCCAGCTAGCCGCCGCCTCCGCTCCGACATTCTTCTCCCCACACCCCCACTTCCTCGTCATGGCTGTGGCCCCGCAAATCCGCGACTGGGCCCTTGGCAACGAGGAGAATAGCCGCCGTCTCCGCTTGGCATTCCAGGGCGGTATCGAGAGTCTGTACGAGTTTTGCGTGAACGACAAGAGCCTCAACGCTGGGCTTACACTCGACAGGATCCGAACGCTCTATGAAGCCCGCTTCTCGGTTATTAACCCTTTCGCGGACAAAATCGACAAAATGGCCGGCAACCAGTGGTACGAAGCGGAAAACTTTTGGAGCGGCGGCGTCAGCGAGCCTGACACTGTCTATTCCGATTCGAACCGCGCGGCGATGCAGATTATCATCTACGGCGAGCTGTTTGGGAGCAGCATGCGTCCGTTTCTGGAGTCAGGAGCTAGAGGGCACAGGACGGGTTCGGGTTCGGGTTCGGGTTCGGGTTCGGGTTCGGATTCGGATTCGGATTCGGATTCGGATTCGCCTCTACCGTTTTTTGATCTGGAAACTCGGCTCGACTTTATCAAGTACTGCGTCCCAGACTCGGTGTGCCAGGACTATCCGGGCTTGCATGTGCTGCCTGTCGGGCCCTATGCGCCGGAGAACAGGGAAGATTTGCCAGCTGATCAATATGCACTGCGACATATTTTGGGGTGCCGGAGGTGGCGCCGCATGTGGGCGGATGCGATGGCGATGGTAGGTCCACTTTTTGCGGCGTGGGATGCGGAGAATCGTCCCTGGGACGAAGAACAACCGGGCGGTGAAGTTGACGGAGTATGGAGATTGAAATTGTTCAGAAATGCGCTGCAGACTATGGGGCTTGAGGGGATGCAACTGGTGACTTTGCCGCGGGAGAAGATTTCTCCCGACGTCTTAGCGAAAGCACGCGGGATGCGAGCGCAGATTGAAGTGTTGCGGGAGCCGCCGCCGGTGTATACTGTTGGCGATTACCTGAGGGCTTCGGTTTCACAGGCGCCTGATCCGGCGCAGGACATTTACGTCTGCATGGCGGCATACTGGCCCGGGACTGATTAAGGTTGCGGAAGATTAACTCCATGGCATTAACTTAAATACTCGAATTGTTTGGTCGGGCAGCAATTCATACATCTGCATTCTCTATAGAGTAAATATTAAGTCATTGGAAATTTTATTAAATTTAAATATATATTACTGTATTAATTGATTTTTTTTTTTTTTTTTTTATGGTGGATATTAACTTTATCGAACGCCGAAGCCTTTCATTACAACCCGAATTCGGTTCAGTTGCTGGGTTATCTAAATAACCAACAAGGAGGTTTGGAGGGAACCACTTGGGTTAACTAGATATTGCAATACAACTAAGATCTCAGCCTCGAGACAAGCAATCAAATTTGCAGAACTGCCCTCAGCACAGCTTTCCGCAGGCCTCCACCCAGAATCGGGACATGAAAATTCTCCGAAGTCCTTCCAAGTGCTTGCCCCCTTCCCCCCCCATTAGTTCATATTACTGATGTGTATCCTTATAATACCTAGGTGTCATGATTTCACGTCAGCTTGCCGCACGATTTAAAACACCCTCAACTTCGCGACTCTCTGGGATGCAGTTCAATTCTTATAATCTCTCCCCTGGATTGACCAACACTCGCTCAATTATGAACTCGCCTTCGAAAACTCTCAATTCCCCCTATATTCCAAAGAAACGCAGCGGGGATTAGTCTTGAACGAAATGTTGGGATTCCAACGAAGGAACCGGAGGAGCCTTTGCAGCTCGGTACAAAGCTTGTTAGTCAATCAGGGATTCAATACCAGGTTGATCAAATACTTCAACACAGGACCGAGCCTACATTAGCCTGTGTTTACTCCGGCTATCTCGTATCCCTGCACTGACAAGGAGGAAATTCTGCAGCTCTCAGCAATAAGACTAGCCCATGCGCTTCGAGGTAGAAATCGATCTGAGGACAAAAGCCGAAGGAATGGTGGATACGGTAGCTTAATTATGTGGTTAGGCACCAATGGGAGTTGAGACGAAATGATCCAACCTCGTCTGCATAGCTAATTTCGAACGTAACTCACCATTGCTTTGCCGTGGCGTTTCAACGTCTTTTACGCTCTTTTGAACCTTGGTCGACTTGCAGACCATCTGTCGTCCGATAGCATTTGTATGTAGCATTGAGTAGTGCTCTGCGGTGGGCCAAATCAGTTGGGAGTTGTAGCAGATTTCGTCCCGTTGCACATGGTGGGCTTTTCTGCCTATCCTTTATTGTCGAGGGTAGACGCTCCGCTGAGGATATGATTTGAACACATGCTGTCCGAGTACTACTGGGAAGCATTGGCAAGCTAACATTGGACATTTGAAATAGCGCGCAATCCATCATTATCTCATCCGGGAGTGATAACTATTTCATTGTAGTCTCATTATTGTAGATTTTACGTGCCAATGACACTGCTTCATTGTTTCACAGAACTGGAGCAATTTCTCTTAACCCTAGGGCCAACATTTTTGGCTTATTGAGTATGCTAAAGTTGCCATGGCAACGTTTTGACTTGGTGTCGCCCTCAGCACTGTATTACTTCATAGGGTTCTGGACACCACAAGTCACTGTAGCAACTAGCTAGGGGATAAACCGGTTCTTTAATTACCCCTTAGATCTGGTGTCGCAGTCACGAGGCCTATAGAGATATTCCGTCTGGCCCATATTATTGCTCGCCAAAGGTGGCAGAACCTTCAGCGCCGAGCGCCTTCCGGGAGAGATGAACCACTCCAAGGCTGTCCCTTCGCAGGAGCCTCTTTTACCTCGTCATCAGGCTTGGCAAATGTAGCAGCAACGATCATGGGGAAACAAGCAGTCGCTTCGACGAAGACCTAGGACAGAAAGTCAGTACATTGCCTAGGAGAGTCCGAATTTCAAGGATCGACGGTGACATGCCTTCACACTGCTTGCCCCAGCCTTAATTTTGCCCCAGCTCACAGCTTCATCCGTGCTTGCACCTGCATCACTACCATCGAACTCCTGGTTGGTATTGATGTACACTGCGCTCTCGGCTCCATTCCTCATCAAGCAAGCGTTCGCGATGTGATGCTTGACAACACCTCCTCCTAGAATAATCATTCCAGCTCGCTTCGCAAAGACACCTAAAGTGTTGATACATCGAATGTCTTCGACAATGTCAATTTTCAGCTGTAGAGGCGATGACTTGAAAGTGTGGAAGTATGCCATGTCACCGAGACTGCCGTCCATCAATGCCGGACAGAATATTGGGATATTGTTCTTATATGCCCAATAGCAGACTGAGCGCTCGTCATTGATCTCTTTTCCGAGTCGATGGATAACCTTGGAGGGAGTCCAGTTGATTTCCTCTTCAGTGCCTTTGCTCGCCTCCTGCTCTTCCAACATTTTGTCGAGAATCGGCACAACCCATTCTTCGAACGCGCAATAGTTCTTGTTTGGGACTAACAGATTACCTATTCGATTTAGCCCCTGATCCCGAAGTAATGCACCTGATGTGTTAAATGCGCCCATATATGTATCTCCTATGCACTTGATCAAGTCTTCTTCTATACCACCAGCGGTCGTCACCACGGCCGACACGTGCTTATGTTCAACTAGGTACCGAAACACGCCACGCAGACCAGAAGATATGAGATTTGAGGTGTAGCCAAGGAATATGGTCGTTTTTTCGCGGGTTTCAGGACATCGCCAGGTTCTCTGCAGTAGTATTAGTTTCCTCGACGAAGTGAAGCATACTGGGAAATGTAGCAACATTGCGGGAGACTCCATACCATCTCGTTTATGATTCGCACAGCTTCACTGATTGAGCTTGCTTGAAATCCCATATTGCTCGTTTCGTTGATCAGATCTTCCACGGTGATAGCCCTTCCAGCATAATCATTGAAATTCAGCTCCTTGACTTTCTGTGCACCTTTTGGCATGTCAACCGATTGCTTGAGGACCGCTGCTGTGGACACCGATGGTACGGCACTCGTGCCATCAACTCCGTTCCCCGCCATACTTGCATCCCTGGTCCTACAGATTCGATTTGTTTGAGTGTTCGGGTGACGGGTAGACTCTCTTTGCAGGCTGCCTTTATTCAGCAATCTAATGTTTGAGGAAAGACAGTATGCCTTTCTTTGACTGTGCTGGATGATATTTGTGCTGCTGAACAAGAGGTTGCGTCATTAAGATTTTGACAGTATTTTGAGTCGGCGGGGGATCATGTGGATGTGGGTTAAACCCTAAGCGACCCCAGAACTTATCTCAGCAAGCTCAGACGCTTCGCAGGATAATTGCTGTTTTATGTGGGATGGTTAATTCTTCTCATTGTGCGATCGCTAGCTAACTATATAGGGGTAATCACGTGCGGTGGAGGGCCGCCTGGGCAACTAGTGCCCAACACCCCCCCACACGCCAACATGCATGATGTGTTTCTATGAATCTTCCATGCTAGCTATCTCAACTTGGATCATTCCAAAATCATGCTACATATAGAAATTTAATCATTCTTGCTGTTATCAGTGAAAAGTCCTAGTAAATCAATGAAATACCTAAATGCCACTGTGCCCAGAGGTTTGGTTAATCCATCTGCTATCATATTCTCAGTGGGAATATGTTTAATAGAAATAACACCTTCATTCAATTGTGTGTGAGAATAGTGGAAGCAAGTGTTGATATGCTTGCTGTGCACTGTGATCACAGCAACAGTAGCTAGATCAATTGAATCTTTATTATCTGCTCTGATAGACAAGAGATTCTTTGCTGTAACAAATCATCTTGCTAACATCTGTAAGTTTATCTTTATAGATATTTCCATCATTGTTGTATCTGCTGTTCTCCATCTCCCATTTAACTCTTGCTTCCATGGTGTGCTCAGTAGGGAATTCTGGGGGAATAGATGCAGGTATTTCACTCATTCTATTGGGACTTCCATCACTAATAAAATTCAGTACTTGGAGCTCAGTGGCAAGACCTAGTATCATGTTGTACCATAGGTTCCATTTCCTAGAAGAATCCAAGAAAAGTGATGTTTTTGATGAGGAATTTTCTGCTGACATCTTGGTCGTTGTATATAGATATAAAACCGATATAGAATCGAATGGATAATCGATATAAAATCAAATGAATATAATCAATATAGGATTGAATGGATATAATCGATATAGAATACGCCGCTATCTCTCGCCGATATGTAGGTCGATGAGGATTGGATAGATATAGATATAGATATAGATATAGATATAGATATAGATATAGATATTGCTGCAATCGTCGCCGATGAGGAGGTCGGTGAGATCAGATAGATAGATATAATCAAATAGATATCTT
This sequence comes from Histoplasma ohiense, assembly GCA_017607445.1. NCBI lineage: Eukaryota > Fungi > Ascomycota > Eurotiomycetes > Onygenales > Ajellomycetaceae > Histoplasma > Histoplasma ohiense. Next base: position 7,484,932 of record JAEVHH010000001.1, read on the forward strand.
TGCCGATAAGGAGGTCGGTATGGATAGATATCAAGATAGATATAGATAGATATCTTTGCCGATAAGGAGGTCGGTATGGATAGATATCAATATAATTGAATAGATAGTGATAGGTAGCTAACCCGGGCTCATAACTGTCGGAACTGGATAAGTCCGAATATTGACCCAAATACTGAATATCGAATAAGTAAATTAACTCCAGTAATTACATGATAACCAGGCAGTATTTATAAGAAAGAGAATGCTTGAACATATGATGGGGGCAGTGCTGGTATACATCGGAGCAGTGATCCAGTTTCCGGAATTGAGATAATAGAAGATCCTTGCTAGTGTATATTGACATCCCTATTGCTCACTATAATGTCACGTGATAATACCTATTTAAGCAGTGCTGCGCCGGCTCGATAGTTACAATCAACCAACCTTCCACTTCCATCGGTATACAAGTATTGATTTTACTGATAGAGTAGTATATTATAACTTACAGTATCTCAGAAATATATTGATAATAATATTGACTGGAGTATAATGGTTACTGGACAGTGTGTTGGTGATGTTAAAAAGTTCTACATCATTTCAATGTTATCATGATATTGAATTTTTGATGTATCAATGATGTGAATATGGGTTGCAAGCAGTGACATGTGACTGATATAGAACAGTGGAATCACTGTGTAATCACTGTAAATTAACCCTACATTCTTCTGGTATGGAGAGTTCTAAGGACCTCCCGTGATATAAGCAGCGAGATCCTCTGTTGGAAGCATTGGATTGGGTGATTCGTACCTCTAAACCACCACAGCGCTGGTGGTGATTGAGCTCTTTAGCCCCAGTGACCTAATATCCTCGACCCGCCGCTTACATGGCTCTATCTTCAGTGATGTCATATCTTTAGAGCAATTATCAATTCCAGCTTAGCAGTGATTATCTGCTTTGGTATAGCGCTGGCACCTTAGTGCGGGTTTCTTGCAAGTAACTCGTCTGAGAGGGGGTGATGAAGCCCTGAGCTTTCTAGTGCAATAACAACTCTTGTTGGACGTCTGACACCATTCTGATACGCACATGGCTTGCCACAGTGGCTATAGCATAAATGACGTCACAAAGCAAGCAAGGGTGATGTACAGTACTTAAGGATTGAAAAGTAAGGCAGGACTGCCCCTTGCAAAACACCCACAAAACCAACTCTCATCCAAGTACGGAGCATCAAACACGATTGTGGCTTACAGAAGCCCCCGTCAGATATGCCCTACAACCTACATCAACGATACTACCTACGGGAACGGGGTCAGACCCAACAAGACCAGCCGCCAACCAGACAAAACAGGAAACGGAAGCGTCGAGCAGCCGAACAACACCCCAAGTCAACACGGACAGGAGCACATCTAGGCAGGAGAAGTCAGGACAATAGAGATTCTCCTAGTCCGGCCGCAGCCCCCCAAGACCAAGAACAGCAACAACCGCCACCACCTGCTGCCAACGACGAAATGCACCCATGGCTCAAGGCGATGGGATACGAGGAGGTGGACTTTATTGTCGACCCAGAAGCTGGTCTTAAAGAGGGTGAAGAGCCTCCGCATTTAGGGACCGTGGAAGAAGAAGACCCTGATCTTTTGAACTACGGACCTTGGCCAGAAACAAATATCCAGATCCACCCGGCGACCCGGGATGCAATTGAAGCCTCGAAGAATCCATTCTTTATATCTTGGCTGAGGGGGTGGGACAGGATGCATGCACCGAGAGGTTGAGAAGAGATCCGCCTGATAAGAGATTGGCAAAAGTTGATTTTAATTGAATAATACATATCTACTGTGCATGTACTGCCAATGCTCTATCTGTAATTTTGCTCTCATGAATGACAACAAAATATCAGCATATTCAATAAGTATTTATCTACCAACTCGGTATTGTTAAAACATGGATCCCCTGATGCCTCCCAGCGTCCACTACTTCTCAGCCATTCGCTTTGTTAACCCTCTGCAACTCTCTCTCGTTCCCGTCTGCTCACTCTCTCACACCAGTACACTGGTTGTGATGACTGCTTTTCTTGTTCTAACTGACAAAATTACCTATTCAGGAGGCATATCAGCATATCCCATGGACATCAGAAGTCTGCCTTCTCTAGCTATGGAATCAATTATTTAAGTACCTGCAAGGGTTATGTGAATGGAAACCCTCTGGGAGGCGCAGAGAGCTCCATTAAAGTGACTATTTGCAATTCACGCTTTCTAAACATACAGCATCGAGCCTGGCTTTCTCGATGCAAAGGTAACTCAGTTGGTCGGCGGTCTTTCACTACCACTCCCGCTTGTGAATATATATCTAGCTAGCATGAGGCATCTAGATATAAATCTCCCTTCGGTTGCTCTGAGCGAGAGTTTCCTCTCTCACACAATTCTTGTTCTTCCAACTTGACCTCGTTCGGCTATTAAGATAGACTCATATTTGTATTTATTGTACTTTCCTGGCCCACCAGCTTCTCTGCGAGAAAAGCAGCAAATATCTTTTCACCAACCACAGGCTTCAAGATGGCAGCGTAAATCAGACCCAAGGAGAATATCAGTATGTCCCTATCTACACAAAATAACTAATCGATCGCTCCAGTCCAAATCTTGGCATTATTCCGACGACTCAGGGAGTTCAAACCCACTTCTGGAATAGGAATGAGGAGGCACATTCCTTAATTCGAAATCTCTATCATCTACCTGCCAATCACTCGCAGGAAGATATAGTCGACCATGTCTGGGTTGCCATCTGCCGTCTTTACTTTCCCCATACCGCCACGGGGAATAACGGCCCAAGATGGACTGTGCTACGGGAGGCATATCGAGGGCCACAACACCACTTATCGGAGCACAAGCCCAATGTCCTTGTTGTGCGGCTTCAACTGCAGCAAGTCGTGGGTGGTCTCCGCGTTTATGGGCGTGATTATCTATGGGTGGAGTGCAAGCCATCCTCTCACGATACACCGTCAGGGTGGAAGAACCTCATCAATGAGGCAACGGAGCGGCTGAATAGCGCCCACCCACAGCGCGCCGTGGCTGTCATCGTGGCCATCGGATGCAGGATGATGATGGCTTTTTGGTGGGACCCAACCAATACAGTTGTTAGTCCCCGAATTAGCATACAAGCTGCGCATCCACAGACAGTGGTAAATATGGGATCTGGACCCACGCCTAAAGGCTTGGTCCTGGGGGGATTGGGTTGACCCAACCACCGGGAGGATTGACCTCTCCCAGGCCCTAGTGGTGGGACTGTATCACTGAAGAAATCGTAAATGGTCAGCGGGTGTTGAGGTGGAGGGATGAACTCGCGGAAATTGAGCAATTGCTGGTGTCAATCCGCCACATGGGACTCCCAGGGCGGAACGATAGCCATTGGTCCTGCTGAAGCCAACCCAGGAAGAATTGAAATGATACTGCATGGGAAGAATTGCTTCGCCTGGTTGGCTATCATGTCAGTTTTATTTTGTCCTTTTCTTTTGAATTGTTCCTGTGCATCTTGCATTTCTTGCGTCGTTTCATTGCGCTGATATCAGTTACAAAAGGGGAGAGCAAGAAAGCAATTGCATCACATTGCATTGTTTTGATAGACCTAAGAGCTAAAGCTGACTCTGAGCAGACCCTTGGGTACTGACTGCATGGGTGTATCCGGAAGACTTATCTGAGTGGTTGATGTAAAGAATCTCCTGATCACATAACTAGGAATCTGCGTTGGAGCATCTAAAGACTAATAATCATCATCGGAAATAGGGTCTGGCCTGTAAAGACAGTGGCAATCAGTAAATATCATAAAATCACAATCTGTTTGGGGACTGGACAATACAATTCATATACAGAGAGAGGACACAGTTCTGTGAAATCTCCTCTCTGTAAGCAGCTGGCCCAACCTTCTGAAGGCCAGCAAATCATCCTGATGTAACCTGACCCCTATATTATTATTATTATTCTTCCATTATACTCGTATGCAAGCAGCGCTTATGACGAGTCCTTGTGTGATGTTAAATACAGGCAAGAGTTGGTTATACCAGAGGAATGCTTAGTGTTGAACAACACCAAGAATATAACAAGGAACATAGGAAAATTAATAAATGACAGGATTTGATACATGCAATACAGATTTCCAGCCCAGAAACAATAAGCTCATTCTACGGCCTTGATATCTGATCATTCTATCTGAATCCATTCAGATATAACACCGTATCACCCTCTATAGCTTGGTCCTCATCAGTTCTAAGGATCTTCCTGAGATAAGCAGCGAGATCTTCGGCCCGCCGCTTACAGTAGCCTGATGGTTCTATATCCATGGATAGAGTTTTATATCATGTGATTTAGTGTCTCAGCAAGTTAGTATTTTGTTGCACATAGTTACATGTTGAGGGGTTTGGATTGGTTCGTCCCCTCTACTACCAGCATGGTGCTGGTGTGAGAGAGCTCTTTTGCCCCAGTGGCCTAACAATATATGCCTCAGCTGCCCCGCATATTTGTTACAGCTACCGCGACAAAATGGCCCCCCCCCTCAACCCGGAGGATACTTTGTCGTCGATTGGTTTCCCAGACCTTGATGATCCTGATGAGGAAAAGTTTTCTGAGTGAGAACTACATTCTATATTCTACATGTTCTGGCATCAAACAATTGAAACTCATTGTCACTCATGTAGATATCTATCATCATCAATTGTTACTGTCATTGTCGGTCCCTCTGACTCAGCTTGAACCTTCCAACCGTGGGAGCGATCGTTAGGTGGGTGATCACGTTACGTTACGTCCGCCACAATATCAGGAACAAATAGTGAGTGGTCGGTATAACATTTCACCATTGCATACGCGCAACCCGAACTACCTATAACTACTGTGTATGTATTTAATACATCGATCCTTCATTGCAGCCAAATTTCACTCTCGTTAATACCCGGGGGAAGCAGCAGCAGCAGCAGCATACAGCCCCCCCCCCACTCCTCAAATGACCACTGATCCCCTCCCCAGCATCCTCTGCCTCCACGGCTCCGGCACATCCGCCGCCATCTTCAAAATCCAAACCATCCGTCTCCGCCGCGAGCTGCAACACCGTTTCTCCTTCGTCTTCATTGATGCGCCCTTCCAAACCGACCCCGGGCCGGGCGTGCTTCCCGTCTTCGCCGATGCAGGGCCCTACTTCACCTGGGTGGATTTCTCTACGCTGCCTGTATCGTGTCGCTCGCTAGCTACAAACGAAGAAGAAACCAAGGAAATGTCGGCCCTGCAGAGGAGTATCCTCCGCGGCCGCACGCAGCTGATGCCCGCGCGCACGGTGGAGTTGTTGGAGAAGACAGTTCGCGAGCAGATCGAGAGGGATGGGAGGGGCTTTGTGGGAGTTATTGGCTTCTCGATGGGGGGCCGGTTGGCTGCCGGGTTGTTACTGGAGCAGCAGGAACGGCTCCTGGCACAGCAGCGGGCGAATGGCGGGAATGCGAGCGGGAACGGGTTCGCCGACTGTCACCTTGCTCCGGCTCCCACTGGCCCGAGTGGTGGTGGTGGTGGTGAGGGGCAATCGTTCAAATTCGGAGTCTTCATATGTGCGACGTCGCCGCCCATAACAAAATTGCACGACCTCCTCGATCATGATAGTACGGATGGAAGAGGCGATAAAATCACACTGCCTCAGATTGATATTCCCACTCTACATATCCTGGGCCTCAATGATCCTTGGATAGCCCCGGGAGAGTTGTTGGCGACAACTCATTTCAACCAGGTGAAGACAACGGTGCGGAAGTTGGATATGGGCCATCATCTCCCTACCCAGCAGAAGGATAATATGCTGCTGGTCGAAGGTATATTGGATATGGCAAAGGAAATTGGCATATGAAATACGAGGCGGGCTCATGATGTTTTTATTCATTTCCCCCTCCATCAAGCTCTTATTCTTCTTGGCCGGGGCTTCGTGTTTTGATGGATATAAATAGATAGATCTCTTACTGAATACTTGAGCTGAGAGCGATGCCGGTGTTCCATAGACCAGTTTATGTTTGGTGTTTTCCCATAGAGAAATGAGCGAGGGCTTAATCGTTGCGGGGGATCCCGCTCTACATGCGCTTCTTAGAGGGAAGGAAGATGCTTATGTGACCATGTCACTCCAATCATGGAATTCGCAATTTTGGCAAATATAGTGCTAATAACTCGGTTACCATGCTCCATGCCTTTATGTTTGCATTCCCAAGACTGTAAATCGTAGGCTCCTTGTTTCCGCCGTGATCCTGCCACCTGGGCACAGACCTGGCTGTGCAACACTGTTGCCCGGCTTGTGGTGACATATATAAATCTCCAAATCACTGTAGATATATTTCATTATAGGGCCTGAAAACCCATATTGCGTGCTTGAAATGGTATCACCGCGCCAATGCTCAGGTTTGCCATCATCAACAAAAGATTCCAATGTCCATTCAAATTCTAAAGATTTTCTCTTCTCGCCCGTGTCCGAATAGTATTCATGGCTTCAGAATGCTGGCAGGGAATCAAACGTAGTTCCCACCTCCCTTGCCGCCGGTTCCCTGAAATAGATCTGTTCTTGCGGTCCTTTTTGCACACGGTTGCATTATTTTGCTTCGATGAAAAGCAAGCAAAAGTTGAGAATTTCAACTATTTATATATGGCCATTCTAATACGCGCCGCACCGTATCGATCAATGAAGTCCCCATCATCAACCCATTATATTTCACAAAATACTATTAATCTCACAGTGATCTATCATGTCTTGAAACGGGGCATCTTGTAGTTCTTGAATGATTAGTGGTTGCTGCTGGAGTTCCTTATTTAGATGAAAGTTAATCAGCCCAGTTGGAGACATTGAATCACGTTAAGGTTAGTTAGTTAGGAAAAAACTTCCGATTGATAAAATTACATCATCATCATCATCAGAAGCAAAAAAAATCCTCATTACATCGAGGCGGGGCGCAAGAACACAATCTCCTCGCCCATTGCCAACAGTCTGGACACCATGGTCCGCATAGAAGAACTCCCTGATGATTTCGAAGAATCCCTCGATCTCAATAAACCCCACGCTCCAGGACCTACACTGGGCGCGCAGGCTATCCTCAACGAAACACCCTTCGGCATCAAGGAAAATGCCTCCGTACAGGACCCAACCGCCCCTCCCATGCCGCCTGGCATGGCCTCGGTCAAGTCGCATACAGCAGAAGAAATATTTGACATGATGAACAAGACCCCGCTTTTCATGACTGATCTTTCGAAAGCAACGGATGGAGGTATGTGGTGCGGATTCGACCAGCGAGTTAGCCTTCCTTTTCGCGATGTGATTGATTTCACAAAATATTAATCTACCACCCTCTTCGCAGATGAGGAAAATATTGGTCTTGAAGCCATGCGGGCTTTGCAATATGAAGGGACACGAGCGGAAGTGGCTCAGGGATTTCGGGAATCGGGAAACGAGGTCACAAGGCAGAAGAAATGGGCGGATGGGAAGGAATTCTACACCAAGGCTATTGCGGTGCTTACAGGCGATAATAAATGGGAGAAGGGCGAGGACCCTGAGGGGGATCGTATAAAGGAACGCGAAATCGCGGAAGCTTGCTATACGAATCGCGCATTGTGTAATCTGGAATTGAGTAAGAAGCATCCCGCTCATTTGCCTGCGCCAAAAAAAAAAAAAAAATAAATAAATAAATAAAAAAGAAAAAAGTTAGTGTCGTGTCCCGTTGGCTCATTTACAAACTAGAAAACTACAGGTCAACCACTCTCGACTGCGCTTCGGCGCTGAAACTCAACCCAAAAAATGTCAAGGCCTACTACCGATCCACCTGTGCCCTCTTCGCACTCGACAAAATCCTCCAAGCAGAAGATACATGCGCAAGGGGGCTAGCCTTAGACCCGCCCAACAAACCATTGCAAACCATGTCCGCCAAAATATCCGCGCGCAAATCCGCCCTCGAGGAAATCGCCGCCAAGCGACGTGCCGAAGAGGAACGCGCCCGCAAGGAGAAACTACTCCTTAACTCCGCGCTGCGGGCTCGTGAAATCAGAGTCCGGAACTCCGGCCAGCCACCCGAACTTGAAGATGCCGTTATACACCTGTCCCCTGACCCGCTCTCACCCAAAAGCACCCTCGTCTTCCCCACCGTCTTCCTATACCCCATGGAAGCACAGTCGGATTTCGTCAAAGCGTTTGCCGAAACGGAGACGATTAGCGACCAGCTAAGTTATATATTCCCCTTGCCGTGGGATTCACGGCAGGAGTACAAGCTTGAGTCTGTGGAATGCTTTATGGAGACAGCGGCTGGGGGGCTTATTAAAGTTGGGAAGAAAATGCCGTTGTTGAAGATATTGGCGAGCGGGAAGGTGGAGGTTGTGGACGGGCTGGTTAAGATCAATATTGTGCCGACGGCCAAGTCAAAGCAGTGGATTGAGGAGATGAAGGCGAGGAAGGGGGCTTGATTTTGGCATACTAGGAGATTCCGTGCGGCCCTCGTTTTTGTTTACTCCGCTTGGAGACGGAATCGGACTAAATAATACCGGGTCATGTGTTTCCCTACATTTGGTTGTGGCCTCCTTTGGTTGTTTGTTTCTCAACCCCATCTTCCTGACTCCGGACTGGCGCCGACAACGAAATGGAAGAGAGAACTGGCATCTCTCAGGAAATCTGGCGACAAGGATGAATGATTTAAGATGCAGGAACGTACGGATGTACTGTGATCCTTGAGATGAGTGTCTGATTCCTAATTACTTGGCAACTGATGGTTGCGGGAGAAGATCCATTTCAAGATATGTGGCTTTCAAAAATACCCCATATTTGGCAATAGTTAGGTTACAGTGGTGGACTTCTTATATCAGACTGACGATGGGGAGCAAGTATAATAAAGCTTACCATGGGTCAGGAAGATAAGGAGCTAAGAATTGGCTCTGCTCCCTTCTATGGGCAAAATGGTAGGCCCATATGCCACTACTTTGGATGTCCTATCCGAAGCAAACGAACAGATTGTAGCCATTTTAGACCGACCACAGTGTATGTATTGTACAAAATACAGTACATAGATGCAGAATGATGTGTTATAACAGGAAGAGGGTTAAAGCTTTATTCATGTCGACCCTCACCAATGGGTTTATGAGTGTTGAGCTGTGATGCATTCATTATTAGGCTTTGCAATCCTAGCGGGAGAACCAGGGGAAGGCTGGATTTGTTCACAAAATATGAAGTGTTCGTGCTGGTCACTTGAAATGGTGATATTCCTTAGATGTCCTGGTATATTAGCGGCATGAGCAGCAGCCGAGGGTGTAAAGGGATAAAAGCTTACAGGCAATAGGGATTTCATAAAGCCGTTTTGTTTTCATAGGATTGATGATGAGGGATCCATCATTCAGTTGCCTCTGTTACATCTTGGAAAGATGCAATCCGAAGAGTCCAGGATCGACCTCCAAGGCCAAAAGCCCGGTGTACCAGAAGGATTCTGTACTTGGCGCATCAAAATTTCCGCCACAAGCTGGTATAGTTATTGCAAAGTACAGTTCAAGGAAGGGCTTCTTTCCAGTTCTTCTTCTTATTTTTGATGAAACAAATAGCTGAGCAGACACAAGATTCCTTCTCTATCTGTCCCCCTGTTCTGAAGCCAGCCAGGGCCAGGATCAAGGGATCTCCTCAATTCACAAGTTCATAATATCCACTTGGGTCGCAGTAGTGTAACGGCGGCGTTAGCGGGAAAGGATATTCTAGTGCCACCCACAGGGAACAGCGCCATAATAACTATCCGAGCGGACAAATGAGGGCGCTAGACCATTCAAGTCATGCATTGTAATTTGACAAACCGACGATGTGCTGCTGGGGAAGATTTGGTGTTTAAGCTGATGCTCGAGGTTGGGTGCAGATACATCGCAAGTTGAGTATTGTAAGCGCATGACAGCCACACAATACGACCAGTCCCAGAATAGCCATCTGGAGCATGATGAATAAGCCGTTTTAGCCAATGGGACCTCGGCAGCCACGAAATTGGTCACGGGACGGTAATATGACGCAGGGGGAAATCCCAGCAGAGATTTCCTCACCGCATTCGCTTCGGAGAGCCGCAACACAACGCGATTGCAACGCAACCTCAGACTTGTCGCCCTCAACGCCCGAGCAGCATCTCAACCCGCCCACGAAACGCGCTCTCGACATTGCACCTGGTTCCCCACCGTCAGCGTCATCGTTGGATCTGCCGCCGGCGCTATCTCTCCGCCGCGCACGTAATACCCCGTTCCCGTCGCCTAAGTTAACTGGCGCTGGAAGGCCAAACGCGAGTCACCAGAACAGCACGCAAATACTCAGCGTAGGCCAACCGGGCCTTTCGATGAGTCCATTTGCCAGATAGTGTGGCCAGACAAACAGACGCCTTGCACGGCCACCCTTACGCTTCTCATTTGCTCGGTGGCTTCGTTATTTAGCAAGTTCCTTCTGCTTATCATTCTTGGGCCACTCCTTTTGGAAGCGGTTATTGATCCGTGGCTGCCTGGCACTATTACCGCCGTGAATATTTCGATTATTATTATTGCGCATGATTATTCCCGCTATAATATTTTCCCCACCCGAAAAGATAGATATATGTACAGCTAAGAATGAATAATCAACCTCATTCCTCCTATCCGACCCTCCAACAGCATCCGATGGCTGTGATCTCTCCCGCAGGCTATCCGATGCAGCATCCCTCCCCGGCTCATATTCAAGCTCAAGCGCAAGCGCAGGCTCATGTCCACGCTCAGGCGCAGGCTCATGCTCAAGCACAGGCTCAAGCGCGTGCTCAGGGTCTACCCTACTATGCAAGTCCGAATCAGTATCCTCCCCAATCAAGAGCGCCACAGATCCACCATCAGCCTGTACAGCATGGTGGTGGCTACGGCCCCGTTCCACTGCATGCTGGTGCATCAAGCATGATGATGTCTCCTGGCATTCCCCATCATTCTTCTGGTCTTAGTCCCAGTAGGTCGTCCGTCTTTCCGCTCTTGTCGTCATTTTTTTACTTGATCTTATTTCTTTAGCTCCTTAAATTATGTGCCCTAAATTTCCTCCATCCCTGTTTTCTCTTACTGTTCTTATCCCATTGGCCGATCAGTCGCTCCATTGTCATGCTCAATGTCCCACCCCCGTTTCCCCCCTTGCTACTTTTACATTCCGACTCCGCTCCGGCAAAACGCTCTTCTCGACGCGCACAAAACCTTACCCTCTATGAATGTTTGTTATGTTGTTGTCACCTCGCTGACACATTGGCGTCTTCTCTGCCACGGTTTACAGTGCCTCACCCATCAAATTTCTCGAATCCTCAATATATGCAATCAATCCCAGCTACCGTGGCGCAATCCCCCATTCCTCAATCGCCGTCCCCCCAGAGTATAGTTTCTCTGTCGCAAAGCCAACCACAAGCAATGGCTACTGTTACCTCATCAAACCCTGTGTTTTCCACTCCTCCCCGTCCGTCTCAGACCTCAAACCACCAGGCGCAGGCGCAGGCACAGCAACAGCAACAGCAGCAGCAGCAGCACCAACAACTACAACAACAAACACACTCCCCAGTTTCCGCGCTCTCTCCGCAGCAGGCTGCTCGTGAAAAGGCCCGTGTGGCCGTTCTTCTCGATATCAATTCAGCGCTGCTACAGGAAGTGGTGAACCTTCAAGCCTCAGGCAAGGCGGGCGTAACACCCGCCCAGCCCGCTGCACAACAATCGTCATCCGTTAAAGAGAGCAGTACAATCTCACCAACTTCTCCTACCAACATCTCGGGTTCACAATCGCAGAACCCTGGAAGCAGCGCAGATGGACCTAAACCTCCCTCTGGTCCCACCAACAAACCCAGCATTGAATATATCGACTGCATGCGACGCCTCCAGGCGAACTTGGCGTACCTTGCTACTGTTGCGGATCGCGCGAAGAAATCAGGAGCCGCCGCTCCACAGGCTCCCGCAATTATGACTCCACCGCCAAGTCTTCCCGGTGTTACGGATTTATATACCAAACTGAGTGAACTATTTCCAGGGGCGTCAAAATCAGGTGGCGTGCCGCCGTCTACGCCTCAGCAACAGCAACATCACCAGCAACGAAACCTAACAGGAAGTTATATGTCGCCACAAGGGAATGGCACTCCAGTTCGTAACTCACCGGCGGAAACTATGGGTTGAGCAGACACTCAAAGAATGTAAGGATATGATTTACCTACTTTTCTCATTCACTTTCCCTCGGGATTAATCTGAAAACTGTTCGAGGCCCTCGAAGAACCAATGTCCATCCATTGCTACTTGATTAGTTTTCAGGAAGCATGGGAAACTGTCATCCGCACCACGGACGACGCCCGTACTAGGTCCCCAAATGTTTGGGCCTAAGAGGAATAATTCATGCGCGCGGGCAATAAACTTCTTGATTGTCCCAAGCCCTTGATGGTCTCAGCCCCGAGCAAGGAGAAGTAAAGGAGGAGTGTGTCAAGGGAAATATGTGTATTTATATGTGAAGAACGCACGCCTCACTTGAACGACCTAAAATACGGATATATGCGAATCCAACGAGGAGGGTGGGGTGTTATGTGCTTGAAGGCTATTGCTGGAGGCATAGAGCGGAACACGCACGCGGTTAATGGGTTCTAAAGTGCGGTTTTGATTATCTATGGTCCCTTTGTTATTGCCAATTGTTTTTATTGCTTGTGACAGTGGGAAATGGGGGCTTCCGGAAAGTATATATCTCTACATATGGCTGACCATATCAAAGGCTATTATTTATGTTATTCTTATGGACCCATGGCGAGCTGTTCAGTGTATCCGGTACGGAGTACCTGCCTCTCATATCTCGTCTGTTTCCTGAATGGGATGCTGGTTGGGAATAATTTGGTGGCAAGGAGGAACCGTCCTCCCTCCCGGGCAGTATGTAATTAATATCGATTAACTAGAATACTACCTTTCTCCGCTATCCGTTCCCTCAAATATTCTTGACTGCAATATTTTGCGCTTTTGTTGAGACCACAGAGACTTTGAACTGTAATATATTTCGATACAGCCACATTTCAACGCTTCAGGCAGCTTACCACCAGTTAAAAGCTACAGATTACCACATAACACAGTTACACGTACCGTCAGAACAGGCCAAAACATCTCGTTAACTTTTAAGGACAATGAGAAATAAGGAGACGAGGAGCGAACAATGTAACGGCAGCAACCTGCAGTCGTCTCTTATCTTTCATAGATACCGTACGCCTGGACCCAGCACAGCTCGTCCGATATCCTACATCCATCCATTGACTTGGATTTGTGGTGAATCGTTCGCGTGGTTATTCCCGCTAGTTCACTCTTGCGAAAGCCGACGACGCCCACTTCCTCGATCTTGAGCCGCAGCCTCAACCTCCTCCTCCTCGTGTTGTCAACAGTCTTTAGCATACAGCTAGACGATCTCTTCTCAGCATCATTCTCTCTCATTTTTTCCTTTCTCTTTATAATTTGCCGCCGTTCATCATTCCCTATTTATTTCTTCAACCTCTTCTCCGTTTCTTGCTGTGCATTATATCTAATCTCCTCGGCGGAAACTTTCTCCCGTTCTCCACCACGTTAAACCTAGGCACAATAACGCACCAGGAACCAACCGCCGAATTCAACTAGAAACAGGAAAACAGCCCGCCAACAATAGCACCGCGATCCCGACCTCCCTTTCTCTTCCTTCCTCAATCTCCCTCCTCCCTCCTCCCTCCTCATCCCGCCATGGAAATGAGCTCCAAGCGCAAACACAGTAGCGGGCCTATCTCCCTCCGCTCCGCCAAACACCTCCGCTCGGACACCGCCGCCTCCCCGCAACCATTAACCCCAGATGACCAAACCCTGGGCGAAGAGGCAGTTTATGTCCTCGATAACGAAGACGGGGATCTCTCCCATATGCTTCCCCTTGCCCCTGCCGCTGCTGCGCAGACAGACTCGCCAGAATGGCAGGCTACTATCGAGACGGTAGTGAAGAGCGTTGTCTCTATCCATTTCTGCCAGACTGCATCGTTTGATACGGATTTGTCCATGTCGAGTCAGGCTACGGGGTTTGTGGTAGATGCGGAGAAAGGGTATATTTTGACAAATCGACATGTAGTTTGCGCAGGGCCGTTTTGGGGTTATTGTATTTTTGATAATCATGAGGAGGTTTGTTTTTAGCTTTTTTTTTTTTATTTTTCTTTTAATATTTTCATAATCTCTGGTGGGAAGATTGTTACTGATATGGTTACTTTCGATTGTAGTGTGATGTCCGACCTGTTTATCGAGATCCTGTTCACGATTTTGGCATTTTGAAATTCGACCCTGCCGCTATTAAATACATGCCTGTCACAGAATTGGAATTGTCACCAGACGCGGCAAAAGTTGGTGTCGAAATAAGAGTCGTAGGGAATGACGCCGGGGAGAAATTGAGCATTCTCTCTGGCGTTATCAGTCGTCTGGACCGCAATGCTCCCGAATACGGAGAAGGCTACAGCGATTTCAACACAAATTACATCCAGGCCGCCGCTGCTGCCAGTGGTGGGAGTTCTGGCAGTCCTGTCGTGAACATAGATGGTCATGCGATTGCGCTACAGGCCGGTGGCCGGGCAGATGGCGCGGCTACAGATTACTTCTTACCTCTCGATCGCCCACTGAGAGCTCTGGAGTGCATACGAAAAGGAGTGCCGGTCACGCGTGGCACAATACAGACTCAGTGGATCATCAAACCCTTTGATGAGTGTCGTCGTCTTGGCCTATCTCCGGAATGGGAGGCTGCAGTCCGCAAAGGCTCTCCCAAAGAAACCGGGATGTTGGTCGCGGAAATAGTTCTCCCTGAAGGCCCTGGCGACGGCAAGCTACAGGAAGGGGACGTGTTGATCAAAGTCAACGGTGAACTTCTTACGCAATTTGTAAAGTTGGATGCGATTTTGGATTCGAGTGTGGGAAAGGATGTTCATCTTCTTGTGCAGCGTGGGGGGGAGGATCTAGAAGTTTCATGTACTGTTGGAGACCTTCATGAAATCACTCCCGCTCGCTATGTTACCGTTGCCGGTGCCACGTTCCACGACCTCTCCTATCAACAGGCCAGGCTTTATGCGATCGCCTGCAAGGGGGTGTATGTCTGTGAAGCTGCTGGTTCGTTTAAACTTGAGAATACCTTTTCTGGTTGGATAGTAGATACGGTGGACAAACGACCCACAAAAAATCTGGATGAGTTTATTGAGGTTGTGAAAACTATTCCAGGTAAGTTTTTTTTAACTCGTCCTATGGTGATATTTAATTCTATTTGCTGATTAGGGATTTAGATCGCGCGCGGGTTGCTCTGTCATATAGGCATATTCGAGATTTGCATACCAGAGGGACAAGCATAGTGCACATAGACCGCCATTGGCATCCACATATTAGGGAAGCAATCCGCAATGATGAGACTGGATTATGGGATTTCACAAACATTGCGGACCCACTTCCCGCGGAGCTCCCAGTTCCTCGGAAAGCTGATTTCATTCAGCTTGACGGTGCCAACCATCCAGCAGCTGCCGATATCGTCCGCAGCTTCGTTCGCGTCTCTTGCACAATGCCGGTGAAACTCGATGGATATCCACAAGCCCGAAAAGCCGGATTCGGTCTCGTCGTCGATGCTGAGGCAGGGCTTGTGCTTGTTTCCAGAGCTATTGTGCCCTTTGATCTGTGTGATATCAATGTCACCGTCGCGGACTCCATTATCGTCATGGCAAAAGTGATTTTCCTCCATCCACTACAGAATTACACGATTATCCAATATGACCCTAGTCTTGTACAGGCGCCTGTCAAGACGGCGCGACTTAGTACCAACTACATCAAGCAAGGTGCCGACACCATTTTTGTCGGTTTCAATCAGAATTTCCGCATCGTCGTGGCCAAAACGGCGGTTACGGATATCACTACCGTTGCCATACCCCCCAACGCAGCCGCCCCGCGCTACCGTGCCCTCAACCTTGACGCCATCACTGTAGATACCGGCTTAAGCAGCCAGTGTTCCAACGGTGTCCTGATCGGGGAGGACGGCATCGTCCAAGCACTCTGGTTAAACTACCTAGGCGAGCGCACTGCTAGCTCTCACAAAGACGTAGAATACCACCTGGGTCTCGCAACCCCTTCCCTCCTCCCCATCATCAACCAGATCCAAAGCGGTTCTTTACCGAAGCTTCGAATCATGGATATGGAGTCTTACGTGATCCAAATGAGCCAGGCGCGCATTATGGGAGTGTCAGAAGAATGGATCGAGAAGGTTGCCATCGCTAACCCCGCTCGCCATGAGTTATTCATGGTGCGGAAAGTCGACTGCGCATCCCCACTCACGGAGGACACCCACCAACTCGAGGAGGGCGATATCATCCTCACGCTGAACGACAAGCTCATTACTCGCGTCTCGGAGTTTGATATCATGTACCACCACGAAACCCTCGACGCGCTTATTGTGCGCAACGGCCAAGAAATGCGCGTCAAGATCAAGACTGTTCCAACAGAGGACCTGGAGACTGACCGTGCGTTGATATTCTGCGGTGCTGTGCTGCAGAAGCCGCATCATGCAGTTCGGCAGCAGATTTCAAAGTTGCATAGTGAGGTCTATGTTAGTGCGAGGGTACGTAACATTAAAACGCAATTAAATTAAACAAGGTATAAGCTAAATAATTGGTACGTTATAAACAGAGTCGGGGCTCGCCCGCCTACCAATACGGCCTCTCACCGACAAACTTCATCACGGCGGTCAATGGCGTCAAAACGCCAGACCTTGACTCGTTCATCAAGCAGGTCAACATCATCCCCAATAACACCTATTTCCGCCTTCGCGCTGTCACGTTCGATAATGTTCCGTGGGTCGTAACAATGAAGAAAAACGACCATTATGTATGTTTTTTTTTGGCGTATTCCCTTCTACATGATGGCCTTTATTAACCGCAGCCGCATGCAGTTTCCCATGTCTGAGTACATTAAGGACTCGTCCGCGCCCGAAGGCTGGCGGAGTATCTCACACGATAAAGAACTACTCCGCTTAGACTCTGATAACCTCAACGCAGACGCGATGGATGAAGGGCGCGATGACGGGATAAGTGATATGGAGCCTGATGGGGAGAAATAAGGAAGGATTGTTCAGTAACAGGGAGTATAAAATTTTCCGTACCTCTGGTTTTTCCCGTTTGCGAACATGGATGTGGTTCTGCGCTGTTTTCCGTTTCTTGGAAATTGTTGCGGGTTTTATGGGCAATAATAGAGTGTATCACTGCGCATGAGCATGGCTCTTATTTTGTGCTATTTTATTTTCATTTATTTTCATTTTGCTTTTCTCTCCTGGGTTTAAGTGAGAGATTGTTTTCGTATTCCAGGTGCATGTGGTATATTCTCTTGCTCTTAACGGTGCCACTCTTATGAGTTAGACTGGGGGAATCTACATTCTCATATGATTTGTTCGAGATTATGTCGACTTTCTTGCATATTCCTTCCTTTTTCTGGGTTTTGTCCTGCGATTGTGGTATGCTGTGGGCTCATGTTCCAAAGGTCAATTTTTCTACATTGATTTGAAGATGCGGCCTTTTGGGGGGAAAAGTATATCTTTCCTTTGGATTCGTCACAAGTACACTTATCCGGAATATTTCCTGCATTTTATCACTGTCGAATGGCAGACCATGTTGGATCTAGGTTTCACATATTTTTCATCTTCCCAAAAGCGCGCCTAAGCGTCAACAACGAAATACCAAGTGATATTCATTGTGAGGACTCTTCCTCTTTGGATAAGTTTCACAGAATCCCTCCTCGTTGTTAACCAAACACCTTGAAAGGCAGACATAAACCCATTGTTCTTTAACCTCTCATGAGGTTAAGATTGTTAATTGTGCCATCGCATCTTCAATCCATCCACCCTCAATTCCTTAGCTGCTAGATCTAAGATTCTAAGGCCGCCGCTAACTGACTGATATTTTCAGGAAAACCAATCAGTCTACCGACAGCGCAACGTTCCATACCAACTTCCAAGTGCAATCTATTTGAAGGGCTCTGCCACAGGTTAAAAGCGTTTCGGTCCTGTATACTAGTATACGACATGGACAGCGTGCGAAATCCTTGTTCTTTTGTGCAATTTTTTGAAACCAACGGAGATGGTCTTCCTGTTGATTATTGGTTGAAAAGAGCTACTCTCCCGCTTTGTTCACTTGCCCATGACTGCCGCCAGTTAGGGAACAATTCATCCAACATGGCTTCTCTACATATGAAGATATGTACAGTACAGTTAGAGTTCTCGAGGAATTTCTCGCTGAATGATATAAGGGCTCCATGAGTTTCTCCGACCCGGACTGTCGCTCCTGTGGTTGTCAACGAAGTATACCTAAACTGCAAAGGAAAGGGAAAGCATTCACGACAAATAATATTTAACCCTTGGCTCTTATTTTTCTCCCTACACAAGTATATATCTATGATCTCTAGGGACACAAAACTAACACGGCCATCGTCTTCAGGTCGTGGGGGAAAACTTAGGAGAAAAACTGGATGTCCCTGTATTACGTGGAGAAATGTTGTAGAGGCATGGAAAACTCCTTGTTTTTTCTTATCTTGCTGTTTCAGCTAACGAGGGAAACCCTAGATGAACTCCCTAAGTGTTGAATGGGTTTATTTCTTCTACATTTTTGAAGCAATCTATAAACAAATAGTTAAATTGGATTCGACATATATTTGAGGTTGTCATTTCTACATATGTCAAACTAGATCCTTACGCCGGTCATTTTTCTTTCTTTCTTTTCCTGTATAATATACATGTACATGTACATGTACATACATATCATACGCACTTTCCCGTTTCTCTCTCCTAATTGCTTTTTACTACGAGCCAGTTGATTTTTGTACCCATTTCCTCAAGCAGTGTACTCCACTAGAGGAGCGAAAATAAGTCATCTTGATTCAACTTTCTGGTTATTGGAATGGGCAGAGTCAAATGACAATGTGGATTCGCTAGATACAGACATAGAAGGTTAAACAGCCCCGCGGATTACAGACCAATATGCTCAGAGATAACTTCTTGCGAGAGCTGACAAGAAAGAAAGAGAACCTTGCTCCAAGGGTATATAGATATCGAACGCAACGTAGGAAAAAAAAAAAAAGGGGGAAGGGGACGCGCGTTGGGGAATCATAAAATGCACCTTCGACTATTTTTATGCGTAAAAACGAAAACCAAAAACCAGCCAATAAAGCCTCACGAGACACTCCTCTACATAAAATATCCTCAAGTATATTTTCTCCCCTTCTTCAGCCTCCCAATCGGCGCATCCCCCTGCGCCACAAAGGAAATATGCCCCACATGTTCAGCAGACCGCACATCACCCAGCATGACCCGTAAATCCTTCAGCATGCGCGTCCGCACCAGCCCATCCTGGGACGAGCCCGCAGACACCGGCGCATGCGGATTATCCCGCGTGTACGACGAAACAAAGCCCAGGATGTCCGGCGCGAGGGTGAGTCGTTTCAGAACCACGCTGGCCAGCGCCAGAACCTGCAGCACGAGACAGATTATAAGAAACACGGCGAACCATGCGCGGTCGCACTTGTACACCTCGCCAATGTGCCTGACGCCACTGGCTGGAACGGGCACAAAGCAATACAATGGAGACACCTCGGAGGAACAGTCTCCCATTGCTTCGTACGCGGCTGGGTCCTTTGGCAGGGATGTTCCGCGGTATTTGGTCGCGAAGCCGGCTTCCCAGAAGGTGTTCAACGCTGTTTCCAGGCGGGCAGAGAGAACTTTTGGATCTAGCTTCCACAGGTCCATGTCGATTCGGCCGCCGCGGAAGAGGAGGGCGGTGTCGTTCATCCAGCGCTCAGTGAGTGTGGCAGAATAGAGGTAGTTTGTCGATTTATCGCGGTCGGTTGCCGTGGGGAGGAAATTTAGGGTGAAGTTTACAAAGTTGGTGAGGCTTATGAAATTCTCGACTCGCTGCGACGGCCGCATGGCCACCACGCGGCACGACTCGGATTTACATTCCACACGGGAGTCGACGGCCAGGTTGCCGAGCGTGCAGTTCGCCAGTCCCCATGTCGTATTATCGTGTAGTGTGGTTCTGGATCCGAACATGAATTTGGCGCGCAAGGATATGTCACCGCCAACTTCGTCGGTCATTGCTGGAAGTTCATCGGCCAGATGAACGAGCATTGAGTGTCCGGGCCCGCTGCTCTCGTTGACCATATTATATGACAGGGCGGAAAGATCTTTCTTTTCTGCGAGGATGTTGTTGAGGCACTGGACGTCGAAGTGATGTGATGTTACGGTGAAGGTCATGTTACCCTCCGACATGGGCCTGCCGACGGGCAGACCTAGGAGGGATGTGAATTCTACAGTAGAATTCCAGTCTACCGTGCGCCAATCGCTGTTGTTCGCGCCTGGCTTTAGCGAATTTATATTTGGGATTTTGACACTGCCCCAAAGATCCATGCCTGTTCCAGCAGTGGTTTCAGAGCCCATCAGCGACGATACGTAGACGGAAGTAATTAGATCTCCGGAAGTTTGCATAGCACTAGTGCCCTGCAGCGAGGTATCGCGAAACGAGAGAGGAGAGAGATACCAGTTAGTGGCATTATAGGGAGCGTCCTGTAACGAAGTGCTCAGGAGGCGCAATCCGGCCTGGCCCCCAATGGGAGAGAGCGCCCAGACAGCCATAATCACCAACCCAACAAAACCAAAATCCCTCAGTAACATCTGCCTCTCAAAGGCAGAAAAGAAGGAGTAGCTTCCAACAAGTTGTTCCAGCGTCTATTAGGGAAGGACGTAAGAATATGTTAAATCGAAGGAACAAATGTAGACATGTCATACCCCTAGCCTGATTCCTCTCTCGGCCCTAAAAGTGCCATATATTCGGAAGAAATAGCCGACCAGTGCTGCGAAAGTAATTGGGAAAATTGTGGGAATCAAGGTCGTGGCCTCCTTGATTTGATCGCCACGTTTGCTCCTCAGGTTCCCTTCCAGCGAAGCCGCTAAGATGGCAATGACTATTTCTCACTGTCAGACAGGTTCAGGAGTATAACTCAAAAAAAAAGAAGAAAGAAGAAAGAAGAAAGAAGAGAGACGAGAGACGAGAAGAAAAGGAGAAGAAAAGAAGAACAAAACAAAAGCTTTTTTAAATATAGCATTTCCAAAATCAAACCACTAGACAGCACGAACCGATGAAAGTTACAGGAAGAATGGCCAAACAACAGTCCCATATCGAGCTTAAAACCAAATAGCTTGGTGCTTTGCTGAGTGTCACCGCATTCTGTCTCGATACTGGATTTTTTGTTCCTTCGACCCAGCGAGGAAAAAACGCTCGCGAGCCATGCTCTGGGCTTAGGTGTGTGTTGATGGCAGACAGCTCGAGGCTGCTGTCCCCGGGCGTTGGAGGCGAACTGGAGTCGATAAGGTGTTTGTACGATGTCATAGCTAATGGATGATCTTGCGGCGGTGGCAGTTATCCAGCTTCCTTTTATCAGCCCCCGCACAGAATCCACGAATGGAGGCGCACCTCCGAATGTGAAGGACAAACAAGCGTCCGAAATAACTGTGTCGGGAAACAGTTCGTCCAGGTGGGCAAGCTAGTTTAATATTTATACTGGAGGGAGGGACCGAAGCAGGGTCTGGTTCATTGCATCGTTGGCATTCATAGTCGGTACCGGCATATGGACATATTGCGGACCAAATTGCCCTTGGTAAGAGGGGCGTCCGGCTCCTTGAGACTCGAGATTGACCAGCCTCCCCCGGCCTGCAGGGATCATCAAGCTTCTTTGAATGTTCGCTCAACATTTCCATTTCCACACCAATCAAAGCAAGTAGGGTTGTGACAAAAGTGTGGAAGCACATTATCCGATAGTCTGGGGAGAAACAACACGACACTGGAGCATGATTAACTGTATTGTCATTGACCACAATCGGATGCTCCGTTCTGGCCTGTGTTTGAGAAATCCGCGCCATGGTTAGTACGCTGTCGTGTGGTGGGAGAATTTGTGCTTGCTTACCTCGCGATCCCTGGAAGATTTACGGATATATAAATAGAAGGTCGGTAGTCAGCCTCATTTAAATAGTTACCGATGGATTTTACACTTGGCCCAGAACCCACGACTAGGATTTTTGAAAGACACCAAGGAAATACTGCAGCGTTTATCTATCTACGTTCTACATACGGAGTATCTGATTCTGCTATGTAACCTCTGGGCATTTCAAGAGCTTTGGTACTAGTATCCAGCGTACAGACTTCTAACCAGGTCCCCATATAGCATTCTCTCGAAGTTGAGCTGCATGAAGTGAGTTACAGATTAACCGTTGCCTCAGGTAGTGGAATAGTGTGTTTTAACTATAAAAATAGAGTCATTACGGGCTTCGCGCTATGGCGTTTGGTCTTGATTGGGTGCTTGACGCAGGGTCAAGCCCATCCATGCCCGACACCCACACATTCAAAAGGCATCTGAAGGCATCATGACCTCTGTGACATGGCACCTCTATCTGGCATATCTATAGAACTGCCAGCTATTATGGTGAATGGTTAAGGGAGTGTCTGTGTCTGGCACCTACGACAAAAGCCTAGGGCGCAGACACATGCACTGTACTGTACATACAAAGGGCTCTAGCTACTCGAAGTTTAGGCTGGTATGTACTTCGCTTGTCAGGGTGCCGGTCTCCAGGGATGACACCTATGTTACCTGCTCGACGGCAGGCCCTGGAAGGGTTTTTGTTGAAAGGACGGGTTCGTCCGTGATGCCGCAATACTATAGTTACTAAATTTGAAGTATTAATTAGTTACTCTATGAATTTACTTAAATAGATATAGAAATTATCGGAATTATTGAATTTATAGTTCCACATATATATATATATATTATAATATATATATATACATGGCTGATACCCATGCCAAACAATATCTGTGACACAATACACTCGAAAAATAATCTCGAGGGGTGTTTGGAGGATCTTTCACGGCGTCTACTACCATGTGCAGCTTCACAAAACCACCTGGACACTTATCGCCGGCCTGTTTTCCGTGATGCTTTCACATCATTGAATATAATATCATTGGCGGTGCGTGGTTTCTCCAGTTCTCAAGAGATAGGCCATCCCTCACTCCCAGAAAATTTGCAATACCTTGCCTGACTGTATGTATGTGGCTCTATCTAGCCATGGTTTTTTTTTTGGGGGGGGGGATAAATCTACATAATTCACAGGAATTGCCGCCATTAGTTAAGATCCAGGAGGTATTAATAGCCAGAACTCGTACAAGGAAAAGTCGAAAAAGCAAACTGAGGACGAGAGTGAGTGAACGGATATCTAACTAACTGGAGAGGCAGCAGTCACTGTAATAATCTAACCTCCCAGATGAACAAAATTCACCCCTTAATATTCTACACTCAACCTTCCTTCTTACATTCCTATATATGAATCGACAGTCAGCAGATTTACCGCGATGTCAGCATCCAATTCTTCAAGAAATTGGTCACCTCCCATCCACATACGAACTTGATACCACCAAGTATACCGTCCAAATCTCATTGCTGTAGTAAACTCCCAATACTCAGGGCACCAACCCCTCGACTCCCAGTCAAAGAAAACCTGACAAATGCCCATCATCATCAACTAGGATATTGTGTGCTTTGAAATCTCCTTGAGTGAAGGTAACTCGATGCGGCCGTTGATCGATTCGCTTTGCATGAATCCATACTTCATCATACTCAGCTCTTGACTGAAAACCGTGATCGGAAACTGTTGAGAGAAGATATTGTGTGAACTCCTTTTCACTAGGGAATGGGCCCATGGTGTGGTTTGGAACTCGAGTGCTCCGAATGGCAGTTCCAAGCACAGAACAGATACAGTTTTGGTCATAAGGTGGTGATATGTGCCATTGACGGCATCGAATCCAGGCACAGTTTCAGCTCATGAATCCACGGGCCCTCAATGTCTGGATCAAATGGACCCCTTGAGTTGATAAGACTTATTCCCGACAGCCTTGTCATCAGAATTGAGAAAACACGATTCGACGGATCCCCGATATGCTTTCCGCAGTTCATTCCGGCAGCACGAGCCATTTGCATCGCGGCTACTTCCTCCAGAGATGTTCGATCTGTCCACTTCATGAGGAGCCCAAAGGGCAATTCGGCAATATTGCTGAATGGTATACCAAACCAGGAGCAATAATATTTGGAGAAAGCAAATACGGGCACTGGAGGAGTTATTGTAGAAATCGGTGACCTTATCGGTTGTGGCCAGCTGTAGTTGGGCTTCAAAATGCGCGGTATCCATGCCGACTCCATCTCCGAAACGATATTCTACGAAGGAGGGTATGTTTTTGGGAAAGTAGAAAAATTTGGTGCTTCGAGAAAGAGTGTGCCACCAGCGGACCCGATGTTGAACAGACACAATTTGTATACAAATCTGATGATATCTAGTTAGAATATACCGTCTATCTTCTTATTCTACTGAATAAAGCTATGCTGGTTTTCTAATCTAGTAATATATTTTACATTCTTGATAACTGCTTTATCAGTATTTTATAAAACTTGAATGTAATTCATAAGGAAGTGAGGCCACACAACTGAGTGAGCCACTTCCCCATCATAATATATAAGTTAGCTTTAGAAGTAAATATAACTAATCACAATTAGATTTAATAATCATTTAATTATATCGAAAATCATATCTAAATTAACTTTCATGTTGTCGGAACAGGATAATGTCCGAATATTGACTCAAATACTGAATATCGATAGATAATTGAATTGACTATCATTACTCTGATAATTACATGATAACTAGGCATACTTAGTATTTATAAGGAAGAGAATGCTTGATCAAATGAGAGAGACAGGGCTCAGATGTCAAATAGCAAGACATTACAAGATTCTCAATACGAGATAAACATCTCTAACACATATATATAAGTAGTATATTTAATAATATCATATAACTACACTATATATTGATAATTAATCATTCTGTAAATAAAAGAAGTGAATGTGAATCATATAACCACTGCAGTTATACAACTAGAAGAATGTCTGAGAGATCTAAGTTGAAGCAATTAAGATGTCAGTAGAAAATTCGTCATCAAAAGCATCACTCTTTCTAAACTCTTTCAAGAGTTGAAACGTATGATATAAAATGATACTAAGTTTTATCAAAATCTTATTAATGAGGAAAGTTTAATGACATGAGTGAAATATCTGAATCTATTTTGTTCAAAGTTCTCTACTGAGTAACTTATATCATTCTTACAACTACTCATGAATCTAAAGATGTGTTTGAATTTTTCCACTTTTCATTTGATTTTTGCATCGCTGCCCATTGCTAAGGGCCAAACGTCCATCCACCATTCCTCTTCAACCGTTCCCTCTCCGCTAAATCCCACTTGATCTCATCCTGCGTCAATCCGTCCGGCCCAGCCCAATTGGCACTACTAGTCCGATCGCGGAAACGCTTAAATCGATCCTTGTTATCCTTAAATATCTCCTCCATGTGCAACGGAGCGGAGGGGCCGAATACTTGCTCCCCATCCTTGCTTTCCTGGCTAATGAGGATGTTATTGAGGTTTTCAGGCTTGGCCCAATCGGGAACGTTGTAGGGTTCGGTATCCGAGTCCTCATCCTCGCTGTCTGTGAGGATTTCGGGGAGCTTTATGCTATCACCGTTCGGGTAGGCAGGGGAGGATTTGAGAACTTTCTGCGAGCCTTGTGCAGGGGTTTTATGAGTGGAGGGATGGGGCGGGTTGGCGTTGTCGGCGAAGGGGATTTTACCGTTGGCAAATTTTGACATCTCCAACGGGTGGCCGTTCCGATGCTGCTGCGATTGCATGGGAGGTAGAGGCTGGAAATGGCGTGGGGCTGGAGGGTTCTTGAAAATCGATGGGCCGGCTTGGTGGGGGACTGGCGGGGGCTGCATTGTCGAATAGCCGTGGTTGTAAGTTTGCTGTTTAGGAGGCTCCTGTCTGATGTTAGAGCATTTCACCATTTGGGGATACATATGACATACCTTGCGAACGTTGGACTGGCGGATTGGAGGTGCCATCGTTGATCGAACGGGCGGCTCAGCGGAGGCAATTTCATCATCCGTCTTCCGACGTTTGCCATCCACCTGGTGAATAGCTGCTCCTACTTTCCCAGTAACCGGACGTCCTGAACTTTCATCCTCGAGAGCTCTCTTTGGGGGTTTGGCGGGGTTTGGCGGTGGGTAATTGACAGTACGAGCTTGTTCTTGTGTACTATTCAGCCTCGAAGGTCTGGTGGATGGTAGGTCATTGCGCTGAGATCCTTGCAAAGCAATCTTCTCTTGGTGAAGAATTGAACCCTGGAACTCCCTACAGGTTAGGAATTAAGTAATTTAGGAAAAGAACAGGGATTATCAAGCTCACCAGGTCATTAACAGGCGTTGGCTGTTGGCTGCGCTGTTGTTCTAATTTCCGTGCATTCTCCAACCGTCTCTTTTCTATCGCTTGCTTATGGGCAAGTTTCTTGGGGTCATCCGTTACCGATCGCTCCCGTTCTCGTCGTTCAGCCTCAGCACGACTGGCCTGCTCTTGTCGGCGCGCTTCTTCCTGATGAGCTACGCGCTTCCGTTCTGCTTCTCGACGCTGTTCCAGCTTCCGTTGGGCCTCACGTTGCTCCTGAAAATTTCAGTTAGAATTGGCCGTTAATTAAAAATGTATAAGTTATTTACCTCTTTCTTTTTCTCCGCCGCCTGTGCGGCCTTCGATCTCAAACTCGTGGTAGAGGTGGCGCTCTTGAAACTACTAGTAGATGTATTCGTCTGCATTGACAACTTGCTTCCCTTTTTATTCACGGCTGGTGCGGGAGTTTTTGCTGCTGGAGTCGGGTTCGGCGCCGGTTCTTGGACACTGGACGAAAGAGAGGAACTGGACAACGGGATGCGTTGTGAAAGAATTCCAACGCGGATAGACACCGGCTGAGGCTTTGGCTTCTGGATTTCCCTCGTAGGTCTTACAGGACGACGGTTCTCATTTTGCTTGGGTTGAGGATGTTGCTTCGCAGGAACAGTAAATTTGTTCTCCGCTTCCCGGCTTTGTTCCGGTTCACGTACAGATTGTTGCGTTGGTGGTCTTCTGGGACTAGATCTCGTTGCAAGTGATTCTGAGGCCGCCGGTATTCCCATTGATTTGGGTGGACGGCGCTCTTGTGCTGAATTTATCATGGCTGGCCCTTGCGTTTCTTGTTCTCGAGTTTTTCGCAATTGTTCCTCCATTCGTTGTGCCTCCTGGCGCTCTTTCTCTTTTCGTTTTTCCTCCCTCTCTGTCGAACTCCTAGTTCGTCGTCCTTCCTGTAACGAAGGGCTCTGAGTTGCAGGAGGTTGAGGTTCTTGGGAGAAAATTTCTTGAAGATTCGGGTAGAGGCCCGTATGGGAACGTGTAGGTGATGAAGTCAAAGCATCCATTTTTGCCGCTGCAGATACACTGCCCGTACTGGTAAATAGCCCTTTGGCAGTTTTCATGATCGACTGTAGTCTAGATTTGGAGGCACTCAGAGGGCCATCATCCCTTCTTGGGGAGGAAACTGGCGTAACAGTTTCACGATTAGATGTGGTTCTCTGATGACCTACAGTATTCGCCCTAGGGCTTGTAATTATCGAGGTTGACGCCGACTTCGAATGAAAAGCACCAGTGGCACCAAACGGCTTGGCCGCAGGGGAACGCTTCTCTGGCGATCGGCTGTGCATAATCCTAGACATACTAACTTCTTGACCTGCAGCCCGGCGAAGGTGTGGGGGGGCTTCAGGGGTCGCGTCTCTCATAAAGTGGGAAGGTTGGAACTGTTGCGGCGACCTAGTTGGCGCTGTTCGGCTATCGTAAGTTTGTGTCGTAACCAGGGATGGCCTCCTTGGTTTATCGACAACAGGTTCGACTTGCGTCAACAACTCGGGATATTGAATGTGGGAAGCAGTATTGGGTGCTGGCGCTGGGATTGATTTGGTACTCCTCGATGGCTGAGATTTACCAAGCATATTGATTTTCTCGTGGAGCAGCTGCGTAGATGATTTATAAATATTTGCACCCTTCGTTGTAAGCTCTGAGTCCTCTTGTAGAGGAGCAGGAGCGCGATCTTCAGCAGACTTCGTATTTTCCTCAACATTTTCTTGTTCGGCGTGTCCTTCCGGTAAAATTTGGGTTATTCTTGCGCCTCCAGTTTGTCGTCCATAATAACCACCCTGGATTGATTTGGAAGGGTCAATATGACTGGTTCTCGACATCCTATGGCCCCCCATGCTTCGCTTTGTTGTTATTGGCTCGCGAGCTGGTAGAGAGGCAAAGCTCAAGCTACTTTTACGGATGGGAGGGCGGTCAGGAGTTGAGCCATCCGAAGGCGATCCAATGTCATCAAAATGATGATCGAAAGTGGCATCATGTTCATGAGTTTCTACTTCAGCCGTACTAACTTTTTCAAACGGTGTGGTGTCAAAACTTCCAGGGAGATGAACTGGTTCTTGAGGTGACTCATTATGCACACTGGAGGCCTGTTTAGGGGCAGCAATGGGGGTCGATTTGTAATCGTCAATATCCATGAGCTCCACCGTGCTCTCCTTACTTGGGGCGACTTCTCTTGCGGAGTGGAACGAAGCATCGGTCGTGCGTCGATCAACAGACGGGCTGAGGTCATTGCGATCGCGAGGAATAACGATGGTCGAGTCTTCAAGTGGTTGGGTATCTGTTTCAACAGGTTCGGGCCCACGCTGATGGTGTGATTCGCGCTCTGGTTCTGGCTCGCGTACTTGCTGCGCTTCAAGATTTGGATTTGACTGTGGATGTGGCTCTGGCTCTTCTTCTGACGCCTGCTCCGATCCTGCTTGTCGTTCCGGTTCTGAGACCGGCTCCGGGTCCTTGTGCGGTTCCGAGTATACAAGATCCATTTCATCATCCTCATCGGGCATGCCATGGTATCCAGAGTCAGTATTATAAATTGGTTGTTTCGTTTGGTGGTATTGAACTGGGGACGAGTATTTTGGTTGCTCTTTTGGGGATGACTTCGGAGCCAATTTGGCGATATCCTGGTGGAATCGATTAGGCGGCGCAGGGCTGTTTCGCACATTCTGTTGTGCCGAGAATATGTCGCCCAACGGCTAGAAAGTGTCAACAGTCGCGCATTACTATGAAGCAATCAACCACTCATGACGAAGAACCAGGCCACAGAATAATATTGCAATGCACTTACAACCCGAGCCTCTCGTGGGGTCTTATGTTTCCTGGCAGTTCTTGGAGTCTTCCCTCTTAACTTTCCCGGCGTCTTAAAAATCTCAGTTACATTACTATCATATGCATTAGTACCACGCTACCCCATTCCCTTGTGTGTCCGCTATAAATCAAGACAGATGAAAGGGGGATTGGGTGGTTGGTCGTACAATTGGTTCCTACTGAAGATTTCAGCCATATGCTCATTCAGCCAATCCATCTCATTCTGCACAGGATAGTCGATTTCTTCCATCTCCTGGTTTATCAGTAACTGGATATTCTCCCTCTCAGCCGCGATCCAGGCGGTCGAGCCCACGGCCCTCTGCGCCTTCGTTGTGCTTGCGGAGGCCATGGTTGTGGAGTAAACACAACGCGAGGCGACGCGTCGATGTAACAAATAAGGAGATGGAAATAGGCCTCAGTTAGGTGAGTGAGCCTCTTGCCAATATCTCGCAGTCTAGCACTAGCTGCAGTAACATTGAGGACACATTGGGATAGTGGTGTGTGGTATTGTTGTGTGTGTTGATGGTTGGAGATGAATCGCTCACCATCGAAGTTGTCGCCAAACAGGGAAAGCTTGCCCAAACAAGCCATGGATGACTAACTCGCTAGCTCGCCTTGGCAGTCGCGACATCACATGACCAAGTCCGACGGGTTCAAGTCCTGACCTGACCTTGGGTTTTCTATCCCAAACGTCAATCTGTGTCGAGATATTTACGATGATCCCTCGAAGCGCGGCCTCCAGGTGCTGTTGCCACCTCAGAGTGGCTTGAAATTGGCAGACTTGGGGTCAGCAACTCTCTCACCAGCTGCTCGGCCTCACTCGAGCAACCACCGCCGCCAAAGTTGCTACCCGGAAGGGATCTCGGAACCTTCCCGAACTCAATGTCTTGAGTTTCAAAGAGTTGTCCCTACTATTTAAATGAGCTGAATCGCGACGATTCTCGATATTAAATTTTTATTTCATGTTATCTACTTATCTACATTCACATTCCGTTGAAGGATTACATACTGAACACTCAACGTCAGGAATAGAGGTGAACAACAAACCCCTGTAGACACCAATTGTCCGACCCACTGGAACTTTGTTGAATTATTTCATGAATATCCACATCTCTATGGTCCTTCTGATAAACGAGAATCGATCTTGAGCCCATCAATCACGATGATCCCGCGCCTCCTCCGCCGCTCCCTCCTGAGCTCCGCTAGTCGCCAAGCCCGCATGCCAAGAATCGCCACGGCCCAACAATGGCTACAGTCGCGATCTTTCTCCGCCTCCCCGTCCAGTAAAATAATGGATCTTAGCTGCTTTTCGCAAAACCAGCTGATGGTCCGAGATGCCATAGAGAAGATTTGCTCGAACTTTCCTGACGTGTGTAGTTTTCTCTTTCTTGCGTGTCATGGATTACCGGACATTTAGATTTCGAACACATGGACGGGGCGGAATTGGATTGACCAAATATTTCGTAGGAATACTGGGCGGAGCACGATGAATCGGGCCAATACCCCCATGAGCTGCACGCGGCATTGGCTAAAGATGGCTGGATAGGAATCGCTCTTCCCGAGGAGCTGGGAGGAGCTGGCCTGGGCATTTCAGAAGCGACGATGATGTTACAGACGATTGCGCAGTGCGTTCTCCTGCGATTCATTTTGACCTGTTTCGAAATAAGAATGCTAACCAGGTACAAACAGGAGCGGTGCCGGTCTTGCTGGTGCGCAGTCGATTCACGCCAATGTTTACGCTACTCAGGTATTCATGTCATATGCCGATATGTGACCCAGCTGGTAATGCTAAGCAATATCCGCACATAATCTAGCCCGTTGCCAAGTTCGCGACGGAAGAGCAAAGGCAGCAGATGTTGCCCAGGTTAATCGCTGGGGATTACAGAGTTTGTTTTGGAGTGTAAGTCGGACAAGTCCGAGCCTGGTAATGTGGCATCTCGGATTGTGGTCTGACGAAAAAAAATATTACAAAACCAGCACGGAACCAAACACGGGGCTCGAGACGTTGAAACTCCGCACAGAGGCGATTAGGGATGGCGATTCGTACAGGGTATCTGGACAAAAGATGTAAATCACTAACCCGTTGCTCCAGTTACAAAAACATCTCCCCCCAAACACAGTCGGCAGAAAAGGAAACTAACTGTGCCTCTCAAGTTGGATATCCTCTGCCCAAGTCGCCAGGCGAATGGTCCTGCTCGCTCGCACCACACCGCTCGAGGAAGTGAAGAAACCATCTGAGGGCTTGTCGCTCTTCTTCATCGACTTCGACAAGGATGCGCCGGGCTTGGAGCTGCGCAAGATTAAGAAGATGGGCGGCCGAGCCGTTGACGCGAACGAGGTCTTCTTCGACAATTACCGTATCCCTGCGGATTCCCTCATTGGTCGCGAGGGCGACGGTTTTAAAATCGTAAGCCTCTCCCCCCGCATATTCAATTAGGAATAACGAGCAAAAGTTAAATCAGTGTCGTCCGTCATTATATTAGCTAACCAACCCCCTAGGTCCTCCACGGCATGAACGCCGAACGCTGCCTCCTTGCCGGCGAAGCACTGGGATTAGGCTACGTCGCCCTCGAAAAGGCGGCCAAGTACGCCAAGGAGCGCATCGTCTTCGGCCGGCCCATCGGCCAGAACCAGGCCATCGCCCACCCGCTCGCAGACGCCTACATGAATCTTGAAGCAGCAAAGCTAGCCACATACCATGCCACGAATCTATATGATTCCAGCAAGACTGATAAGTCTATTACGCAGAAGGCAGTTGGGGTTGCGTGTAACTCGGCCAAGTATCTGGCGGCGGAGGCGGCGTTTACGGCGTGTGAGAGAGCGGTAAGTTGGGTAGATTTTTATTGTTTTCCTTTTCTTCTATGGTTGCTAATGAATTTCTTTTCAGGTGCTTACACATGGTGGGATGGGATATGCGCAGGAGTATAACGTAGAGCGGTATCTGAGGGAATGCTTTGTGCCGCGGATTGCGCCTGTTAGTCGGGTGAGTATCTTTCCCTCCTTTCCTGACAATCATCATGGTAACTCTGCTTTGGATGTGGGGACCGAAGAACTGATGATTTGATCAGGAGATGATTATGAACTATGTCAGTGAGAATGTGCTGGATCTGCCTCGTAGTTACTAGTTAATTTGAGCTTTTTATTTTTATATTTCTTCTGTTGATATTTGAGGGTGATGATAGAGGCGCATCTCGGTTTTTGATTTTTGTGTAAGCTGATGTCCCCGTTTTTTTCCGTCTCGGTTTTCGCCCTTACATGCAGATATATATGTATACTGTATATATTGAAGGTTGGTCAGATAAACTGGAGTTTGAGTAACAACTATACAGATTCCTGATTGAAGAGAGGTTAAGATAATATAGTGTTTGTTCTATTCCATTTCCAAATTTATTTATTTTTATTTTTATTTTTATTTATTTATTTATTTTGGTATATCATGACGAGTTCAATGTCAGCTCTCACATGCCAGAGTGTCGTGTGCTGCCAACCCCTGATACAAAAACACCGCGTGATAGTCGGGCGGCACGAGGAAAGGGGCGGAAGAGACAGGGAATGGGTGTAGAGGCAGTTTGTCTGGCTGATTTTCACTTATAATAATCACTATTTACTACATGCCAGTTTTGCCTCTGGAAGCACCCGGTTTAGTTTATTTATTGTGCCGTCGCGAGGTCCAAGCGAAGCTCAAGGCTCCCAACTTTTTTTCTCCCAAAAACCTGAAACTGACATCTGACATCGGACATCTCTTTCCTCCTCCTTCCACCACACCAAAGCACACACCCAACTCCATACAACTCCATACAACTCCATACAACTCCATACAACTCCATACACACTCCATACGTCTATCTCCAGTTGTTGTCTCTTCGTCGTCTTCTTCTTCTTCCTCTTCCCCATAGCCTCTAGTGTCCGTCTGCTGTTTCATCCACACACTTCAGCTGCTTGTTGCTCATCCTCCATCTACATCGCACACATTTCCGGCTCGTCCCCATGGCGAAGGAATCCACACAGTCGGGCAGAGGCCCTCATCCAGGTAAATCCTGTGCCCTACGTACCCTACATCTGATTCCCCAGCCAGCAGAACCGCTTCATGCACAGTATAGTAAGGTATGTCTATTTTGCTTATTCTTCCCCCCTCCCCTTTGTGTGCTCTGCTCCAAGCAACAAGACATGAATATCATGAATATTGACATTGTGGTGTTTTGCATTGCCTAGTCAATCCCCTCTCGCTCCAGTTCACCCTTACCGGGATACCAGAACAGCCGTCCTCACAAACTCTTCGTAGGGACCGAGATCGATGCTCTGCAATACGGAAAAAATGTATTCTGACAAAGGTGCGGACAATAGGAGCCTCTGGACAGATTGGGAGGAAGCTAGAAGGAGCCATACTAATCTATCTATGATTATATATAGATTTATTCCACCACATAGGAAGCACGAAGGGTAAAACCAATGGGGTCACTGATACCACTGCTACCGGGCAACCTTTGACTCGTATGTGCAAAGTGCAATTGCATGCTGTTTTACAAGTTTTATATTATTAGTCCACCGCCCAAGGCCGTGCTAATTCCGAGCTTCCCGCAGACTATCATTCCCACATCTACAGCTTGTTAAGCGTTAGTTTCCCCAATCCTCGTTACGTTCACATTTAAAACATAAAGAATCAAGTCTAGCCGTTTCAAAACAGCTGATATCATATTCCAGTGGGAGCGCCCTCGAACTACCGCCCTCTCGTTCGTCTCGATTGTCAGTCTTATTGTTGCAGCCCGATACCTCCCCTTGTTACGATGGCTCTTCAAGTTTTCGTATCTGGCTCTTGGATGTGAGATAACTACCAGGGTTTTCAATCCCGTTACTTCACAGATTGTCGTCTGACCTATGCATTTTTGATATCCAGTCACCATTGCCCTCGAAATCGCCGGAAAAGTCCTCTTGTCTCGCGGCCTAGCCAGCTCCTCCCGCCCTCGCAAATACTACACAATTCCTAAAGACACAGTAGAGAGCATCCTGGAGGATCTAGAACAATTGATGGACTTCTTTCTCATTGAGATCCAGCGCATCCTCTTTGCGGAGAATCTCACCTATACTCTTGCCGTAAGCCCCTTCTGCCCCAACTACTTATACCAATCGATCTAACCCATATATACCTTCGCAATCAGGCATTTTCTGCCGCGTTGACCTCGTACTGGCTTGTCCGCTTCCTCCCTGTTTGGGGGCTGTCCCTCATCCTCGTTTCTGTGGCATACCTGGGACCCCTAATCTACGTCAACAACAAAGAACTCATTGATTCCCAGATCGACCAGATCCAACAAATCGTCAACTCCCAAGCCACCCAAGTGAAGGAGATGGCGGGCCAGCAGACAGCCCATGCCACCCACATCGTCAAGCAGTACGTGGGCGACTACCGTGCAAAGGCTAACGAATATATGGGCTCCGCCCGCTCTCTCCCTCCCGTCGAACAAGTTACCCCAGCAACCTCACAGGCCCAATCTGGGGTCAAATCCGCCAAAGAACCCGCGGTTGAACCCATAGCTAAACCTGTTGCGAAAGCCACCAGTGCTGAGCATGACGCTACTGAGCCCGCCATCACACAGACAGACTTTCCCACAGCACCGAAAGATGATATCCTTCTTGGTGAGGAAACGACACCGGAATCCGGGGCGGAGCCGAAATTAGACGAGCCTCTTCTGGTATAAATTTCACAATACATACCGGAGAATCGAGCCTTTTTCGTCCTTGCTGATTGCCATATCATGGCATAGCTTGCGAATTAGGCATTAAATAATAATAATAATAATAACAATAATAATACTAAAGCGTCAGACCGGAAAGGAGATCAAATGAGAAATTGACTGGTTGCTGTTCTCTCTCGACAATAATTTTTTTTTCCTTTTTTAATTTTCACTGTCGCGAGCGAGTTGTTACGTTCATGATACTAAAAAGAAGCTGCTTTTTCATACATTTTTTTTTTTTTGAAAATTATTTCTATTGTTGTTTCCCATCAACCTCTCTTTCTCCTGGTTTTTTTCCCCCTCTTTTTCTGTGTCCATAGCAAACGAAACTATTTCCTTGAATTTGGGATAATTTGTGAATGACTATTACTTGTTCCACAATCCCCCTCTTCTCATCCACCCCTATTCTTCCTTGATGATCTGGTAGGGTCACCAATTGTGAACAACTTCCTTCTGTTTCTGCTCCCTTTTTTCCGCCTCCAGCCAACCAGTCAGCAACAAATCTCCGAGTATTATTATTATTATTTATTACTTTAATACGCTCCTTCCAGGATGATGTGGAGGAGAATCTGGTCATTTCTCTGCTTCATTTTGTTTCCTTTCGTTTCTTTTTGCCCTGAAAGTAAGCGATCTTGTTTGATTGGGCATGGTCTAAATGCGAGTTAAAAGCAAAGCCGGGCAGGGGAGGGGCATGAGGGAACAACTTGTATGATTTTTTTATCCCCTGTTTCTCATATCTTCTTTTTCACTCCCATTGATATATCTTTGTTTCAACGCAATTATTTTCCCGTTTGTTTATTCTCTTTTTTTCACCTGTATCCATTCATTCCCTTCATTTCCCTACAAAAGTCACTGTATCTCGTCTTATCATCCCAGCTGCTTCATAGCTAGTTTTTGCTCGCACTGGATTCCTTACCCGTGTTTCTATTCTCTTTATCTTTCCCCCTTTTCCATTTAATCTCTTTGATCTGTACCATTGTCAAGCTGCTAGAACACTATTTAATTTCTCCAGGCAAACTAGTTTTTCTAACTATACAGGCAGCTGACATGTTTGTTGCTACCTATCAAGCTTGCTTGTTTGTTTGCTCCCGCTCGCTTGCTTGTGAGCGTGTGTTTTTTGTTCTGGGTTACCTGACAGAATTGCTGCGCCTCTCCTGCCCGCCCGTTCTGGCTTTTCTTCTCTCCATCGATTCAAGGGCGTATAACTGTTATTTCGATTTCACACCCGTGTACACCCAAACCGGTGGAAGAAGAAGAATTCAGTGTCTCAAAAGTGTGGTTGAATGGTTGTTTTTTTTTTTTTTTTTCATTCCGATTTAGCAAGCCCTTGAATGCCTATGGTTTCACTCTTTCAGAATAAGGAAAGGAGGTAAAGATTGCCAACTTGGCGGTATGGGTTTGCGTGACGGATTTCTTGTCTCTATTTCATATCAGGAGAAGTCGTCGTATGTTATGCATGTGCTCGAGATTGTGATATCTGATTTTGAAGGAGTGAATTGATAAGTATGGCCAACATCTTGCTCTGCTATTCTTGGCCTGGGAGACTTTCAAGGCTTCAAATTCGAAATCGGCCACTGTCTCTCTCTAGTATATTCCGGGTTACTACTTTTTGATTGCTATCGATGTTGTGATGCTTGAGCAAGCTGAATTGTTGATTGTATGCTATGAGCTTGAGAATGCTTATGATGAATGAGAATGTAAATGTATCACCGATAAAAAAATATTGATTTCTTGTTGTATTTTCATTGTTTCATGGCCATATCAATATCTTCTCTCCTGGTTCCCACATCTACTCCTCCTCCTTTCATTGTTCTCCGTTCTCTGTTCTCTGCCTCTCTGCTATGCTGCCAGAGACTTAACACTCTCGCTGCATTGGAATGACGTATGGTTGACCGAATTATCTAGCATGCATATAAAGCCATCAGCGGCAGATGCATATTTACTTGCATTGCATGTTCAACACAACCCCCCCCCCCGTTCTCCACATCATACCGGATTCACGGCTCCGCAGGTATGGATCCATAGATGTCTCAACTGCATGTTCCCCACCTCCCTGCGAACCCACATCCAATATGCACTTGACAAGACAATATTGTGCCCGCGTGGTCAGTTGTATGTAATTATTGAACCGTACTTCATGGCCTCCAACACGGCGATTGAGACAAGTTGTGATGTCTTTTTATTTACTTAAGGGAATGCTAGGGTGAGAGTGGGTGCAATTGATTCCATTTTCTGATAGGGGCCATCCCCATATGACGGTCTAAATACTGGGAAATAAATCGAGTATCAAGTAAGAAATAAACGAGTGGATGCACATCGCTAGGCATCACGTCATAGTACAATTGGATATAGGAAATAGAAAACGAGAGTAAGGTGGTGAAAGGGAAAGGGAAAATAGCAATGAAAAGAAAAATGACAACGAAAAACGAGAAAATAAATTGGCTCAATCAACACCCCCGCAATCGAATACACATAATGGCCCCCCGTAACTTGACCAATACCTCTGCGGAAGGAGTGAAAAGAGACAGTTTTCCAAGATGCGCGCGGGAAAGGGGATCAAAAGCAAACCAACCACCGCCTGCTACTGCGCACATGTATGTCGCAGTCGATATAGCCAACTCCCCTGTCCGATCACCAGCTCTAAACGCCAGAATGGATCAATAAGACAATCGACAGTCTGCCAAAGTTTTCAAAGGAGAACACATCACCCCCTACGAACAAACACACCAGCAAGACACATTAGAATGCCGTCGTTCCATTTCCTTTCTACGCTGAAGCCCGCCTCCTCTTCTTCTCATCCACACCCACCACATCCTGCATATGCAGTCGCATAAGCATATACGCAGCTCTTGCGTCGTTTGTAAGGGGCAAAGGCGAGCTACGCCGTTTAGCGCGGTCAACTTCGTGCCTCTTATTGTAGGTGATCTTAGGCAGTGAAGCTTCGCGTTCACCTTCACGCCTACGATCAGGGGTGGCTTCGACCTCAACGTCATCGTTGGCATCGTTATCACAATTGATCTCGTTATCCGTATCCCGATACGAGTCTCCTTGAAATCCCTGCTCCGTGGGCGTGCTTGCTGCCGAATCACCCAATTCCGACTCCGTCTCCATGTCAACGTCCGTATCCAGGATGTCTTCTGGCGTTGTAGCCTTGTTCCGCCGGTTGTTAAGGGAAGAGAGTATTTCCCGAGGAGAAGGTATCCGGCACTGATCCGTTCCCGTCGTACGTGGTGTACTTGCCTGAACGCAGAAGCTCTCCCGTGTTTTGGACGGTGAGAGGCAGTATGCACCACCAGCGTCAGTGTCAGCGGTATATTCCCTATCCCCTTTTGCCCCGAAACTTAGTCCCACTAAGGGAGAAGGTTTAGGCCGTAGTTCCTTCCTACTCCATCCAGCTGCGTTAGAATTCAAGCGTGGATAAGGTTCATCAGGACTCCGCCGCTGGTTCGTACTTTTGCCTGAAAGTCCTTCAAGGAGCAGGTAATGCCTAGCTGAATTTGTAGCGTCGCACACGATGGACTGGTCGATCACCCACCTGCCAAACCGCGGGTCGTCCGGAGGTATGCAGATAGATAGAAAGTCGACGCCGAAAAGAGGTGTCAACGCGTAGCGAATCTTCCAACAGAAAGTAGCTGCAACTGCCTTGGCGGCCTCGAAAGGCATCCAATATCCTGGTAATCATCAGAATTGGGAGTTCTAATAGTATTAGATGGAGCCTAACCTTGAGCCGCTAGCGCACCCCCTGTAATGCTGTGACAGATTTCGCGGAGACCAGGATTTGCGTTTAGCATTTTCGCCGGGGCCGTCTGAGAAATGGGTCAATAGTCATCTAGGAGCAAAAATTTCCTTCAAGCAGAAGGAACATACTTTGGAATAGTTGTTACATCGGAATAAAGAGGTAGTTCGAACGAGGCCGATATTGTAGTCCCACATAACGGTGTACGTCTTCTCGTCTCCAGGAACCTTGAACGTATACTGAAACACTATAAATAACATTTCAGATCAACGTATACCTCCAGAGTTAAAACAAAAACAGTTTAGGCTTAAAGTTCACGGGACAACATTCGTACCTTCGAAACTCTCCCGCCCTGTCTTCTCTAAAAACGACTTCTTCTCGCTATTGTATGGAATATGCCTTGGATACTCCGTAATATGGCCCATTGGATGGATCTGAAATTCTCTATGCGCTTCAGCAAGTTCTTGATTCTGATACTCGCAAGGAGGATACCTCAACTCTCCTCGCGTTCTACCCCGAGTGAAGACGGCGGCATCTTTGGATATCTTCTGTTTTTTCTGCCTTGGAGGGGGGGACTGGCGGTACTCTCTTGCAAAGCGGCTGGGGGACGGCGTGGGGAGCTGTTGGGGATATCTCTCTCTCGATTCAGGCTCCGGGTTAAGGAGAGAAGCGATAGACGTCATGCTTATATCAAGGAAAGGAGAAAGAGCGAGCTCGCCGCCTGGAATGAAATACCGTTTCTCTGCTTGATTCCAACGGATGTGTAGAATGCTGCCCGGACTGAAGGCGCAAAGTGGGTAATGGAAAAGGAGCTTGGGCCAGTAACGGGAGAACTGTGTAATTTAGAAGAGAAAAGAGAAAACCATTGACAAACAGCCAAACCAAGCGAGGACGAGGGAGAAATTTAAAGCTGGGTGGGGATATGGATAAAAATGAGCAAATGGACTTCTCATGGGCAGAAAAATATAGAAGGACAAGGTAAACAGATCTACTTCAGAAAGCCAAGGTAGAACGCAGATCAATGCATACAAGACTAAGAAGGTTTATCGGCTTTTGGCATTATGACATATGGGCGAAGGAGCAAGGAGAGAAATAAGGACCCTCCTAGTCTACATCAAGCAGATTCCGGTCCGATATCTTTGTCAGGAACCTTCCGATAGCTCCGGGGGGCAAGGCTATGATGGTCGGCTGGCTCCCTTTTGGGCTCTGAACTGGCGGGCAGGGTATTCTGCGCCATTCCTAGGTCTACTTTGTATGTTTGTTTGTAGGTTGTTAGTAGCCACCTAGCTTCCTACCTATGTATCGAGGTAGGTTAGGCAAGCGGTGAACAAGAAACAAATGACTGACAGTCAGGAGACACAGGGCGGATGTCTCAGAGGTATCCCCCGGAAAAGAGTTCAACATCTCGTCTTTCCGCCAAGGGATATCCTGATATAGAAAATGTAGAGCTTTAGCATTGGAAACTGCTGCATTCCTGTAATTGTGTTCTTCAAACCAAAATAAATTCTAGTATGATCAACCAAAGCTGCTGCTGGGAGGCAGTGACAGTCCTGCAACACCGTTTCGGTACTCCATAACGGCTGAGAGATGGCAAAAAAGGAGAAGGACTGATACACAGAGTCCCAACCCTAATCAAAGAGTTAAGCCCTCTGTGCCTAGTATGTTTCGTCAGGAAAATTGCATCCGATCTAACCAGGAATGGAATGCACCCCATCGAGGCAAATGTGTTTCACTGACATGATGCAAACACCCGCTCCGCGGGTGAGGAGACGCCACATATGTATGTATTTCGCACCAAAGTGCAATTTGGGCGGTGTTCGGGCAGCTGTTCCTATGGGGCATCGTACCCTTAGGCATTCCTCAAGCATGCCAGTTGAGTGCCCTACTTGGCGAGCCAGCGTTCGCCAGAAATTCACAAAGGACAGTATTGATTGCCAATAGCGATATGGGATAAAGAAGTAAAACAAAAAAAGCAGGTAGGATGATAGCATAGCAGGACATGAAACTTAGGACTGAGATTCCCGCTTCTCTTTATTCTTTACCTATCAAGCATTCCTCTCGCTCACAGTGTCTTCTTTTCTTTTCTTTTCTTTTTTTTTTTTTTTCTCATTTCACTTTTATTCGCCCTTTTATTGCCACAGGAAATAGAACCCTGGCTTTGCCCTCTTTCTCGATTCACGGCTCCCACCGCTAGAAGAAAGGCTGAAGGAGCTTAATCAGTATCATAGCAAGCCCTAAAGTTAATTTAAAGCCTGATGATAGACGCAAAGAAGAATGTCTAGGTAAATGGTTGAGAAGTTAATCGGGTATGTACTGTTTGGTAAAGCTCGTGTTACGGGAAGCTGCTGGCTGGTCAGACTCGTTAGGTGCAGGAAATGGGAGGATCAGAGACAAAAGAGCAAGATGATTGGCCGGCGTATCGGAGAATAAATAACCAGTGTCCCTAGGCACCCAGTCAGAAGAGCTGTCATTTTGTTTGGACTTCGTATGTTGAGGAGAGGCGTGTAATGGGGACAGGGGAGATGAGGTGCAATGGCGCTGAGTTGTTAAAATAAATGAAGGAAGAAAAAAAGGTCAGAAACGCATTCTGAAGACTCGGGGGGTGTTTGATACTTCTCAAGCCCGTAACTCTGTTTCCCCCCCCTTCCTCCCTCGACAACCACCTGGAAGTTATATAGATGGGAAAATGAGGTCCATCTAATTCCAAAAAAAAAAAAAAAACCTCCTAGTAGTGGACAGGAAACTATTTCCTTTCCGAGCTGTCCAAGAAGAACAATCCGCCCACTGAGGCAGAGAGAGGATTTCGTTGAGGATGCGCCCTCCACATTCCACCTCCATCTCTCCCAATCACCCATACAAGTGAATCATGGGCCAGGAAGCCTAGATCAACGGGGTGTTTTCATTTCGCCACTGATGAAACCGTAATAATCAAACCCAAGGCTGCCAGGACAAAAAGCGGTAGGGGAATTTCCTCCCGATCCATGAATGGCTTGATGCAGCTACCCGTGTAGTTCTTCAGGCACAGACTCCTCATCTAAGAGACAGCTGAGAAAGGACGAAAAGTGGTAAGAGAGCCGCTAAGGATAGAAGAAACCCTAGGCGAAGTAAAAGGGTCTTTTCTTTTTCTTTTCTTTTTGTTTTTTTAAGAGAATGGGCTACCTTAGTCCCAGCGGGTAGGACACCGCTATCTTCCCTCTCCTTTCTGCAGGCAAAACAGCGAGAATTACTGGCCAAGACTGTCAGGAGAACGGAGGCTTGTTGTCCTATGGCCTGGCCTTACATAGAGTAGATGGAGGCTTGTTTAATGCCCAAGTAAGCCATACAAGTTGCTTTTCAATCGAGACGTTTTGACCGAGATGGTTTGGCTGGTCAAGAAAAATTAGCCGACTGCCCTTTGGCTCTAGTTGTTCTCACCGTATGATATTTTTAAGTTTTGATGTTTTAGACAAGCAGCAAAAAGAAGAAAAGAAAAGAAAAGAAAGAATAAAAGAATTATGCAGACAATTCAAAGCTGCGTGTGGTTGCTGTTGATAGAACTAACAACAGACAGTGGCACTGTCTTGAATGTGAAGTTGCGCAGAAACAAACTTCGCTGAAGCTTTTAACTATTTCTTCATTTTAACCCAATGCGGAAATCTTCATATAGATGCGTGATATCGACCAACACCGAATGAATCCAGTTCAATTACTCCAACTCCATCAGGGTTAGAGAATGACATTAACCTGTAGAATATTTACCTTAATCCTGCTCCTCCTCAAAATGACTATCAAGGGAGATGTATGTAGCTGCCCGCCTTCGTCGGAACCCCAAACCCGCCAACTTTCTCATACCCGCTGCCTTACGCTCTCTATCAACGGAGTTCTGGCTGTGTTTATTTATGTACAGTACATGTAGAGGACAATACCTAGGTATACCTTTTCCACAGCATTATTTGTATCTGCCATATATGTATGTAGGGAAAGAGTATTACTTGTGGGGTTCCATTGGAATAGTCCAGTACACATGCAAGAAAACATCCATGGCAACGAGCATGGTTATGACTTTACTCCATGGTAGCCAACATAGCCAAAATATCAAGCAGATGAGAAAAAGTATTGTTTCATTAGAAATAGGACACGAAAAGAAGCTAAACAACACCTGAAAATAAATAAATACAAAATGGAGCTATACAGAAGATGAAAACATGCAAAACATACAATAATAATAATAAAAGGGGGGTTGGAAAGTACAGAGTAGAAATTACAGCTCTACGGCAGCCACACGAAAACGGTATGACTATAGCTTCTTAGCCATGTGGTTCATCTCACCTAATCAATATCAGAAAACTCCTCACTCGAACCAACATCAAAATCATCCTCTTCATCGCTATCATCATCAATCGTATATGTAGGCTTCTTCGCCACTGCTGCTGCCCGACGCGTTGGACGACCCCCGGCCACACGTGCTGGTACTGGAGCAACCACCTCGTCTTCCGAATCA
Source organism: Histoplasma ohiense (assembly GCA_017607445.1). Lineage (NCBI taxonomy): Eukaryota > Fungi > Ascomycota > Eurotiomycetes > Onygenales > Ajellomycetaceae > Histoplasma > Histoplasma ohiense. Next base: position 7,528,035 of record JAEVHH010000001.1, read on the forward strand.
TCCACATCAAAATCATCATGTCTCTCCTTTCCCTTTCCCTTTCCCTTTCCCTTTGCAGCTGGCACGGGTGAGTCGAGGATGTCATTGGCCATGGCGTCGATGTCATCGTCATCATCGCCATCAGATAGCGCATTAGTTAATTTCTGCGACTTAGCTTTCTTCGCAGCATAAGCTTTCGCCGCGGGCGAAAGAACACCTTTTTTTGCTGGGGCGGCAGTTGCAGCTTTGGGTTTGGTAACAGCTTTTTTAGTGGTAGCAGCTGTCTTAGTTGCTTTCGGAGCGGGTTTCCGAGACGTAGCGCTGGGTTTTGCTCTGGAAGCTGCTGCAGACTTTGAAGTGACAGCCGCATCCGAATCGCTCTCTTGGTCCTGTCCTTCATCACTGGAGAATTTAGTGTCTTTAGGCTTCACCAGAAGTGACCTCCTTGGAGAATTCTGAGGAATCAGTTTCGAGTAGTCCGTTTCATCAGGATCGAAGAGGTCAGTACTGGTGGCTTTGGGGTGTTTTGAAGATGGCGTTGTCGTCGGTTTAACCCCGGAACTAGTACCTGGACGTGAGAGTTCGGAAAAAAGAGCTCGAGACTCGGATGATAGGTCGGCAGTATGTCCAATACCTTTCACCATCTGGCTGACGTCTCCAAGCAAGTCTTCACCATCGTCGCTGTCAGATCCGCTAGAATTGTCGAACGTGATCGGTTTCCGATTCACTTTCGCTTGACGGGCTGGCCTTCTCGACGTGATTTCTATATCTGAAGCATCATCATTCAACGGAATCTTCTTAGGCGGAGGGGCCGCCTTTGTATTTTTCTTTTCCGAGGAAGTTGTAGGCTTAGATTCTTCAAAATCACTTCCATGCGTGGCAGCTGGCTTCCCTGGCTTCCCTGGCTTCCCGGGTTTGGCGGGTTTGCCGGACTTTGAGACTTGTGTTTTTACCTTCTTCGGAGGGCCAGCCACAGGTTGAATAGCATCGGACTCGCTCGGTCCATCAATAGTCATACCCGTATCCATATCCATCGGCTGAGCGAGATTCGGTGAAGCCGTTCGGGAAATTTCTTTGATTGCCGGCTCAAACTCGTCAAAATCGCTCAATCCGTCAAGTTCTATAGGCTTTGCCGGCTTAGAAGAAGCAGCTCTTGGCTTCCTAGTTGGGAGAATTTCTGGTTCGAAATTATCTTCATCGTCCAAATCACTCGCGCCATCCGCACCACCAACACTTTTGTTACTGTTCGGTTTAGGCTTCGAAGGCACACTGTTAAGATAGTTAAGAAGTCCACCCTGCGGCTTTACGCGATTTATGGTTGTTGATTTGCCAGATTTTTTCGGTTTGGGCAGGCCGAAATCGCTATCGTCGTCATCGGCGGCCTTGCGTTTCTTACCGCCTTTGGTAGCGGCAGTCTTGAGCTTCGTAGAAACGCGACGGGCACTTTTCGTCCGCTTTGTTTGCCGACGTTCTTCGTCTTCGAGCTGGAATTTCCACTCCGCGAGGAAATCGTCAAGATCAGCAGTCCATATATCTTCCTTGGATAGCTTGATAAGGGTATCAATCTCAGTTTCCTTATCCCCAATTTGACGACGTAGCTTTTCCACTCTTTCCTTGGTCAAAGACCACAATGGCATCCCAAGCAAGTAGTCATAAGAATTAGCTGCAATCTCCGTATCTTCACCATCATCGTCCTCATCCTCCTCCTCCACAACGGGTGCGTTCTCGCCCTTTGCGGCGGCGTCCGAAACCTTAGAAAAAGGTTTGAACCCTTTCTCTTTCAACTCCCGTACCAGCTGTGCCTTGGGCTTTTTCGAAATGACAAACTTCCCATCGATAATCATTTGAACAAATCGAGCCTGGTTGGTCATTTTCTCTAAATCTTTCTGCATTTGGGAAAGTTGATGTTGCTTCCGCTTCTCATACAGTTTAAGCCTAACAGAAAAGAATTCTCGAAGTATCTCTTCAACCGATTCGTACTTGGTAATTCGACCCTCAGAATCAAATGCAACAAGATTCGAGGTGGCGATGGTCTTCGTTAGTTTGAACTTCTCTTCTAGACCTTCAGCGATTGCCTTTTTCGCGTACTTCTCGTCCAACTGAATTATAAAGTGGACTTTGGTGTGGGTATTGTAGTCCTTGTAGTCTTTGATAAACGACGGAACTTTCTCGGCCTTGATAATTTCCTCGAGCCGGTCTTTGAAGTCCTGCGTCCAGGAACGAATGGGTAGCTCGGTAATTTCAACTTCATTGTCTCCAATTTGCGAAATTCTCCCACTAAATTTGTATCGTTCGCCACCCATCGAGACGACCTCACCGGTAAAACCTCGAAACCAAGGTTCCATTGGGACAAGCGGCTCACCAGCCATGAGACGTTTTAGATTCGCAACTATTTCCTCAGGATTGTAGTTCGGAATGGAAGTGCTCCAACCTGTTCCAATTCCCTCAGCGCCGTTGATTAAAATCATAGGCACAACGGGGAAGTAAATCTCGGGTTCGATGACCTGGCCATCATCGACGTTGTATGTCAACAGAGGTTCATCAGCCTCGTGGAATATCCGTCTCGCGAATGGCGAAAGTCGGGTGTAGATATAACGGGGGCTAGCAGCATCAGATCCACCTTGTAAACGGGAACCAAAGTTTCCACTAGGCTCCAGGCAGTTGATATTGTTGGATCCCACAAAGTTCTGAGCAAGGCCGATAATGGTTTGCTGCAGTGACTGCTCTCCGTGCTGATACGCGGTCATGCCAAGAACGTAACCACTAAGTTCAGCTACTTTCACATCTTTTTTAACATTGCGCTTGAAGCAGGTATAGAGAACTTTGCGTTGGCCAGGTTTCAAACCGTCGACGACAGAAGGGATGGATCGTATGTTGTCAGCCATACTGAAAAGGATGAGTTCTTTGTTGATGAAATCAGTATAAGTGATCTCGTCAGTCGTATGGTCTAGGAAGGTGCCAGGTTTAAACTGACGGAGCCACTCTTTTCGCTCGTCGGCTTTTTTCTTGGAAAATGCGAGGTCTATGAGCTCCGCCTCATGATCCTGCATGACATGGAATTGCTTCAGATGTTTATCCAAGTCGCGGAAATAGATTTCGGCATCATCTGTAGAACTGGTACCTAAACCCTTGTAATATTTCTTTTCCCACCGTTTATCGTGACCATGAATCTCTTGCCATGTCTTATATTCTTGCATTGTGAAAAAGACTTTAGATATGGTTGGATTTTTCGGATCACCCTTCCACACTTTGACGATTGGTGTGATAAATTCAATCAAGAACTGCGGTATTTTAAGTAAACTTGGGAATGCAACTTGGAAGAAATTGATCAATAGGCCCTTGATATGGCTTCCATCGTGATCCTGATCCGTCATGATCATGAGATGTCCGTAGCGGAGGCCCTTGGTATCGGTATACTCTTTCTTGTGCTGTAGGCCAAGGAAATTTTTGATATTCTGAATTTCCGCATTTTTAGATATCTGATCAACCGAGGCGTCCCGAACATTGAGCAACTTTCCGCGGAGAGGGAATACGCCGAAAAGATCAGGGCCGACAATAGCTCGACCAGCCATAGCCAATCCCTTTGCAGAATCTCCTTCAGTCAAGATGAGAGTGCAGTGGTGTCCCTCTTTCGTTCCAGCCTTGTTAGCATCAGTTAATTTTGGGTTGTTCATACGTGATCGTCGATTGCCGTCCGTCTTCTTCAAGATTTGATCCGCTTTCTTCTCAGCGAAATGCAAGATATTTTCCATCACTTGGGTTTTCAGGATCTTCTTGAGGAATTCATCCGACAACACACACTTGCTTCCAAACTGGCTCGGTTTTGTTGTCAATTGCTCCTTTGTCTGGGATGTAAATGCGGGATTGACAATCTGTGCGTTTACGAATACAAATATGTGATTCCGAATTTGGGCCGGTTTGAGGGTGGCGCCTGTCTTGTTCTTCTTTTTTACCGCATCCACAAGTTTGTTGCAAATCTGGTCGGCAACTGAATTGACATGGGATCCACCTGATGTTGTCGCAATAGAGTTAACAAAAGACACCTGCTGGAATGAGCCGTCGGAAACAGCGAACCCGATTTCCCATCGCGGGTCTGGGTTGTCAGTGATGATCTCAGATTTGTCTTTGGCGGCCTCCTCGCCACGTTCTTTTTTTATGGCGTTAGTATACATTTGCATGTACTGTTTGAAATTGCGGATAGGAATACGCGATCCATTCAATTTCACGGCGACCTTGCAAGTTCCTGCCAAGTCATAAACTCGACGCTTAACCAACGCCTCGAAGTCGTCATCGATCCCGTCCATTCCGAACTTCTTGAAGTCTGGGGTGAAAGTAACCTTGGTGTAGTCATCGCCTTTGCAATCCGTTATCTTTGGCTTTCCCATCTTGGACATGTTGTCAGTCCATGTTTGCTTATATTTCTTTTTTAGTTTAGAGTCTGCTGTTTCTAGTGTAAATTCTGTGCTGAAGATATTACAGAGCTTGGCACCATAACCATTTCGTCCACCAGTCACCTTTTGTTGGTTGTCATCGTAGTTGGACGAGCTAAGAAGGTGACCGAAAACCAGTTCAGGAATGTAGACTTTTTCTTTCTAAAAAAAAAAAAAAAACATCTATTAGCAGAGGAGTAGTGGACTTGAGGCAATGGAGAACATGCGCACCGCGTGGATCTCAATGGGAATACCGCGACCATTGTTCCAGACACTTATTTCGCCAGATTCCCTGTCTAAAGTGACACGTATTTCGTCCATGTTTTTATCGTTGTGCTTATTATCGGCAGCATTGACCAGAATCTCATCGAATATTTTGTAGAGACCAGGCACGTATGAGACTTCTCGAAATTCCATTGATCCAGATTGCATATTGTAAACCCACATCTGGTTAGTGGACCGTTCGATAGAGCCGATGTATGTGTCTGGCCGTTTGATGATATGTTCTAATTGGGTAAGCTAGGTAGATTGTGCAGTCAATATCACTCCCCCGCTGATGGGAAAGGTATCGATCAACGGCTTACTTTCTGGTACTTCTCACTGTTCTCCTTGGGCACCGTAGCGCCATCCATTCCAAACGATTCATTTTCAACATTTTCTAGGGGTTTGTTAGGCGGCTTCTTGGCGCCCGCAGATTTTTTCGTCTTCGCAGCAGCATTTGGAGGTGTAGCTGAAAGCAGGGATGCGACATCGAGATCTCCGTCATCATCACCATCTGATATCTCATTTTCTGTGTCTACTTTCGCCTTCTTCTTGGAGGCGGTTGATTTGGGGGCAGCGGCTTTCGGTTTAGCGGCGGCTTTGGTCGTCTTTTTAGCAGGTGCTTTCGGCTTAGTAGAGGTAGCAGCTTTCTTGGGAACCTTGGCTTTGGATTTCTATAGGAACGAATGAGTTAGACACGCTAGCTAGAATCGATATTGGGGGAGATCGGCCAGCAACTAAAAGTCAAAAGGGGACACGCACCGGCGCCTCTGGGACGAAATCAGAACTATCCCCATCGTCTTCAAAGACGGAGTCTATTGGGGAGTCCATCCGCAGCGGATGTAGTTGGAAGTTGAGCCTACAGACAGGTTTCGGCGAGTGGAGGAAACAAACGAATGTGTGACGACAAAATCAGTGCGACAGAGACAGACGCAAGGTCAAGCACTCCTGGAGCATTAGGAGGAGGTGTTGAAGAAGACGAGAAAAGAAACGAGCGTCGTGGTCGTGGTCGTGGTCGATGTCGATGTCGATGTCGACGTCCACATATGTTGTTGGTGAAAGAAGGGGCAAAGGCGCGTTTGTTTGGTGTTTGTTTGGACACCGCGATTTTCGCTGTGGGGTGTTGCTGGATCCGGCAACGGGAGTCTAGGCCCCTGCCGCTTAGGGCCACTTCTTGGCGGGTGACTCAGCAATGCTTCGCCCAACTAGGAAATTTGACAACACGACCAGTCCTTTTTGACACTAGTGTGTGGAAATTAGTGTCAACAAGCTGCGGCCAGATATAGTAACTATCCACATAACATTGTCCATATATACTGCGCAGATGCGACTCTCTGCTTTCTCTCGGTCCTTTCCTCAGCATATGTAAAGATGTATCACTCAGTAATGGGATAGTAAAGTGACCAATGCCAACTCTAAGGATCTCTTGAATTGTATGTAGCCTCAATCAAAGCATACCAACACCAAAAAATGTAAAAGGGGATAGCATGGAAATCAGCCAACAATGAGGGCATATTACAGTACAGTAATTGACAAGAAAGTAACTTTAATCAAATAGTTATTTTTTAAAAGACGTTTTAAACCCCTACATCCTTGAAATCCAACATTGTGTTGAAGGTTTTCATGTTTATTTTGTGTATTCTTGCCGCGAGTCCCCCATGACATAGAATGCTATATCTATATTTTCAGTGTAGTATTCAACGCTGCGTATAGTTATTGACATTCATAGGTTCTAAAAGTCTCTGCTATATGTTGCACTCATATACAAAATACAAGTCATGCCGTGATGAGAGATGAGAGTAGTTTGGTGGTGAGGTTGCGCTAACAACTGAAAACTTTATCCAGATAACTAGTGGTTATGGGGGGGATGTTACTATGTATGTTAGAAAATTAACATACAGATGCCTCGGCGCTTGATGTTGAGGGCTGAAACCTACCACAGCAACAGTAAAAATGCAGCAATCAATGGGAAAACTCCTTTTACAAAGTATGTATTCACCGAGAAAAATGATTTATGGATGCTTTTGTTGCAGACTATATTTATCTTTTCGCTATCGTCATGCGCTACGCCTTCCATGAGGCCCATTTTCACGCTTGGATCTTCAGTGCAATGGTCGAGCGTATTATCACCTATTGACCGGCGTTGACAAAGTTCACAGGTGAGATTGATTTTGACGTCTTTATTTTCCACGGCGGGGATATTCTTCTTACAAGCTCGGCTAGGGATTGATTCCTTAGGTGCCGATCAAAGGTGCTAATCGTAAGTTAGCTTTAGGAAATTCATGTTGATCTCTTCGGTCCGAACCACATTTTTGCACTGATTGAGTTAGCAATGAATATTTACATCCGTTATCACTGAGCTCCTCGCCCGGTCGCGAGCCCCACTTGGCAGCTTCAGTCCGCTGCCTTGATCTGGCCAGTATCCCGACGTAGATGGGTGAAATTTGCTGGCAAAGAAGTATGAGAACGTTGTCTCACCATGACCCAACCCAGTTCCATACATTCAAGGACGCGTATCTCTAATTTTTTGATCAGCTGCTTTCAACATCATGATTTTAATTCTGATATTTACCCACTTAAACCAGTGCATCATGTTCGCGTCGAACCCCCCCAGGGCGCTGCGGTGGAACCTGCTGTGGAACTTGGCCGGAGCGGCTGATTCCATGCAGGGTCGCGTATGAATTTCACACAGTACTGGTTGAGGGGTTTGGCAGTTAAAATATCGAACTGATGAACCGGGTCGCAGAAGGTTTGCGTTTTAATGACCAATTTTGGTCGTGTCGGGTGCTTTTGTGATAGTGAGCAATTGGTCCTATTTCCTATTTTTAAGGCTGTGTGGGCGTTGATCTGGTAGCACCAATACGAGATTTTCCCTCCGATATATCTTATAGGTACACGTAGTGGTCGACACGGTATCATTAGCGGCAGATATGACATTTGAATTGGACGGGAATGTTCTGAGTTGAGAGATATATGAATGAAAAGAGAGAGTTGTGGTTGAATTCAGGTTGATTCTTCCAAGCATGTACTGTACGTACGGAGGTGTAGAATTTACTGCTATGCAAATCCTTGCACACACTAATGGAAATCAGCAGCAGACCTCAAATAATAAATTCTTCCCCTCATGGTTGGAGTCTAGAGGCTAGACACGTAAATTGCAAGCCAAGTCCGGCAACCTCAAATCTTTGAGGGGTTGACCAACCAGTATGTAACAGGTTTACCTGATTTTTTTTATTGCCTGTAACTAAACATCGATTTGAGATCCAAGTTCTCTTGACGTAGATCAAGCATATCGCGCGCTATGATGCCGCCTTGACTAATGTTCGAAAAACTATTCATATCGGTTTGAGCCGCCTGCACTTTAAAAGCCTAGTAGTAATATAAGGCATAATATTACAGTACATTTACTGCATGGAGATTCCTCAAGACGCGGAAGACATGCACTTCAACAATGGCCCAAGCCCAAGCCAAGCTTTCTTGGAACTGATGAGACTCTAGGGCGATGGTAGGGATACTGCCCGATAAATTGGGTTAATGAAAAGTAAAGCAAAGCAGGCTGGGTTCGAGAATCCTATTTTTGGGTTTGATGCAGTGATAAACTGCAAGGATATGTGGGTGAGCTTGATTCTTTCTCCGCTCATTTCTTGGCCAAAATATGCCTGATTCGCTTGACTTCGCGTCGTATTGAAGTCAGCCATGCAATTATCAACGCAAAAATGAATATGCACAATATGTCGATCCCGTTGCGCTACTACGAGAAGAGTCTATTCGGAGGTTGTGGGGTTGGTTTTTTGAGAGTAGCACAGGTGGCACCTGAGAGCACAAGTTTCCGAAAGAGAAGAACCTTTAAAGGCATGTGTTAACTTCTTAGCCTCCCACAGGCCACGCCGTATACTCGTCCGGGAAAAGAGAGTTGCCATGATTTCCCCAGATCAATACGGGTTCGATAACCACTCGGTTCGATGATCTTAATTCTGTCATTTGGGAAATTATCGTCAGGCTGATAACACTGTCGCTTCGTCCTTAACTTGAAGAGACCACGCCTCATTGGCCCAGAGCGCAATACTCTCCCATAAGAATCCCACTGGAAAATTGATGACACCCAAGCATCCACAGTGCTCAAACAAGAGGGTAGCAATGGGGCCTATTTGCTAGGTTTTGGAGATTCCACCATGCTCCGTTGTCCAACGGAGATCGTTAGGCTGGCGCTCGAGTTTATTTCAAGGCCATCGGGACTGGAGAGAATTAGTTGATTTCAAAAATGCCAAGGGCCTTGCCTGCATATTTATTGATGATGAGACGGAGGATGCAGATTTACGCTAGAATCTCCAGTGGTGGTCAGTGGATATACACTATAGTATTGAAGGGCACCCAACGAGTAGTCGAAAAATAACTTCTTTTGGGCTTTCACGAAGCCCGTATTTATGCAAGGGAATTTGATTGTGGCGCAGGAGAGCAACGCAAGACTATGTAGATTGCAATGGGTGCAATGAGGAAAGTAGCCGCCGTGCCAACGCTCCTGACAAGATATCTGCACCTTCACATGCGTGACAAGAGTTGCTCTTGGGAGAGAGAATTCTAGATCGTTGAGGGGCATAACCAATGAGGCAGCAGGTTCTATTACCTCGTGTTTGTGCATTTAGCTTATCCAGCTGGCCATCATGGTTTTAAGCAGTGGAACACACCCCCCAAGACCCCAAGACATGGTGGTATCCAGGGAAGGAATGAAAGTTGACCTGGAGCTCCATGCATCAGATCAGGAATAAAAGAGAGGTAAAACCCACGTTCCAACACCCCTTTTTTCATCATTCCATCGTATTGGATAAGTCGCAAGAGGACAAACCATCAAAAATAAATCCCAAGACAACAAAATCCAGGTGAAATTCAAAAAATATGAAGCTCAATCTTCTGCTTTTCTGCCTGATATCAAGCTTGACTCCGATCTTCGGCGCTCCGGAAATGGAGAAAAAGGCTGCTGGTGAGTTTGGACAGTATGAAATACAAAGTCACAAACAGGTTTGAGACAGGCTAACATACTTTCCCCTGGCTAAACAGCCAATTCCCTAGATACTTCCCCCGCCGCCAAGAGCAATGGTGATGTCCTCGCAGATGGTATGGCTAATTTTTTGTCTCTGATCTTCCCACCATGTCTGGTTCCAATATTTGTGGAAATCCCAGAGCTGATGGAAACCTCTCCTCCTTTCGGAAATTGGTAGCTTGCTATTACTGCGCAGGGGTATGCAGCGGCTATTACTGCTGCGACCCACGCCCCAACTGCTTCTATGCTTCAGGCGGTTGTTGGTGTTCCGCCTAATCGGGAAACTCTCTCGATGGCCACTGAGGCGCACCAGCACCGCAGTCTGGAAAGGATTCTGCAGTTTGTAACTTGAAGGTTGAAGAATTGGTCATGAATTGTCTGGCAAAGTGTTAAGGGTTTGGAAATTGCAAGTCTTTGATTTTGATGACACTGGGTATAGGGAACAGTCGTGTTCCCATGTCTCTCGTTAAGGCAATGAGGAATAAATGCTGGATATGGGTGCCAAACCAGATACAAGGGAGGTAGTAGGGTTTTTGAGTTGGAATAGTAACAGCGAGCTGTATATGACCAAACACTGAGTTGTGTGCGTAAAAACTTTCTCTGTGACTTGTGCTGTGGCAATATTGGATTGTTTGTAGCCTTTTGACGCATAGAAAACTTCAAACAACGCCGATGAGTCAAAGCTGCATCCTGAAAATTTTCCTGTGAGTAATGCCGTTTTACACGCGAAAGCTTAGGTGTTCAAATCCCCGGAACACTGAAGATGTTTAGGTTATAGGTTCAAATCTTATTTCGCTCCAGGACCTCCAGATGATAAGCACGTGATGAAAGACAGCCGGTATTATTGTTCAAAAACGAAAATAGTAAGGAATTATCAAACTGCCAACAGGGATTCGGTTTCAAAGCAGCCATCATTTAATGAAGCAACAATCATACGAAGGGGAATGGGAATATATTGCTTCATTTGGGATTTTGATGTCGGGACTACCCATTGGACTACCCATTGGACGAACGGAACAGGGGCGATTCAGAGACAAAGGAACAATGGACCAGCAATGGCGGCTTTAGGGATATCCCGTACCGGGGTGAAAGAATGGTTGACATTAGGTCTGTCCGCTGAAGAGAGAATATATAAAGCACAAGCGGCACTTCATCCTCCGTGCAAACTCGCCGTGCGGCTGTCGTGCGGTTTGTCGCGTGTCGTTTTGCGAAAGCACCAAGAATTTGGGAAGGTTCGAGCGTTCCTGAAACCCTAAATTAGAGTGCGTTCCGCTTGCCCGCTTTAGGCATAGCTAGCCGCCGTTTCTGACTAACAACTTACGGCATGCGGCGCAACCAAAGTAACTCGTTGCCCCTTATCGTCTCCACACTCCTGACGCAGTTCTCGACGACAACGACATCATACATCTTCATACAGCTTCAACTTCTTCCCATCCGCGTCAAGAGGACAACTCCCTCATTCTCCGTCAGCATCGCGACTCTCGGTCACCCGCACTCCTTTGCTCCTGCAATTGTCGCCGGCGACCCCATTGCATCTTCACCCCCTCGTTTTAGTTGTCACCCGCCCCATTGCTTTGCCGGCAAATCCAGGCACCTTTTGAACTGGCCCGACAGCGTCCCCCCCTTCCCCTCTCTATATTGCCATATAACATCCGTCCCGTCGATACCGCACCTGTATACCGCTCTTTTAATACCCATGCTTACCCACTAGCTTGAGACACGCTGCGTTTTTCTCATATTCGGCATGCACCATTCTTCAGGTTTTCAAGATTCGTCCGAGGAGACTATGTCCTCGTTGACTTCCGTCAGCCGTGAGCTGCAATCGACGGATTCCATGGTTACTGTTCCTCTCTCAGATGTGTCATTTGGCCCTAAGACCACAGACTCTGTTTGTCGTACTTCCACTGTCCTTTCGTCTCCAATCGTAGAGGAACCTCAAGATATTGTCCAGGGAGAAAGCATTGTCCCACCAAACGAGGACCCTCCACAGCGACGATCCAACAATCAATCGGGAAGCACACGATCTTCTTCCTCTACAAGTTCTAGAAGCAGTGGTGGAAGCAGTGAGCCGGGATCTCGAGAAGGAAGTGAGCAAGTGGACTGGAGAGAACTCGAGAAAACTGAGCAATTGGAGTCCAAGAGCGACCCCGGAGATGAGGTGAGTTGCTTGCTTTGTTGAAGATCCCATTTCATCATGTCATGCCATCTTATCTAACAGGAATTACTAGTCTACTGCTCTGCTCCTTGCGAGACTTGAGCAAGAAAACAATGCTCTGGCTGGCAACCCCAAGTCAGGCTCACATGTTCGAAAGGACTCCCGTCCCCCATCTCTCCATCAGATCAGAAAGCTCGTGGACGAACCGCAGAGACCTTCCTTACGATTTTCCCAGCTGCCCACTCCTCAGATGACCGAGCTGGACTTCTGGGCTGCTCTTGTTGCCGACTATAACCATACTGCCTCTCGATTACCAACATTAACCTCAAACAAGATAAGAGCAGGTGTTCCTCCACCGCTAAGAGGAGTGGTATGGCCCAGCCTCGCTGGTGCTAGAGACTCAGATCTTTTAGATGAATTTGCGAGACTCACCGGAGTGACCAGTCCGTATGAGGGCTTAATTGGCAAAGATATTGGTAGAAGTTTCCCAAGTGTGGAGATGTTTCGCGATCCTAATGGAGAGGGACAACAGATGTTAGGAAGGGTATTGAGGTCTTTTAGTCTTTATGATGAAAAGATTGGGTATTGCCAGGGATTGGGTTTTGTTGTTGGCCCTCTTTTAATGCATATGAGCGATGCCGAGGCATTTTGTGTGCTTGTCCGGTATGTGCACTACAATTGTTTCTATCCTGCGATTTTATCGCCCACTAATGCCATTGCATTTCCACAGTCTCATGGATCATTACAATCTCCGGTCCTGTTTCTTGCCAACACTCTCTGGCTTGCATTTACGGATATATCAGTTCCAGGCACTCCTCTCAAGACATCTACCAGAGCTCCATTCTCATTTGGAATCCCTGAAAATTGAGCCGGTTTATGTTTCGCAATGGTTTTTATCCTTCTTTGGTGTTACATGTCCACTTCCAATGCTTCTTAGAATATATGATGTTTTGCTCTTGGAGGGAGCTTGTGAAACATTGATGCGAGTGGCTCTTTCGCTCATGCAACGAAACCAGAAAAAACTCCTAGCATGCGAAGAATTCGAGGATGTTATGCAAATTTTGCTAGCTAGAAGTATATGGGATACGTGAGTGTTGGCCCATTTCCTCCCACGGTAACCATGTCCTAACGTATTTTTCCTGATAGGTATGGAGGTAGCGCAGATGCACTAGTCCATGACTTTGTATCTTTGACCTCCCTTGTGACACGCGAAAGCCTCCAGCAACTGGAAATAAGCTATAAAGAATCGCAGGGAACCTCAACTAGTGTTTCCTTTCCTCAAATGCAAGCTGTCGCTTCCAGGTTTCTAGGACGGCTTTGGGCCGGATCCGGATCCCATAATTCTTCCAGGTCTCTTACTCTGAACCTCAATCCCCCTCCGCCGGTTTCACGCCCCTCTAGTGTTGTGCGACGCACTCCGTCCAAACAAAGTATGGCATCTACATTGAATTCCTGCGAGTCTGCATCTGATGCCAGTACCGCCCCTACAGAACCATCACCAGTCTCAGCATCCGCCGTGGATTCGATCAATCGTAAGACGAAGATGGCTGGAACGTCAAACCAAGACAGAGACTTACACAGTCAGATAGAAGATCTACTGACGGCTCTGACGGATATGCAACGTGAACAAGCAGTCTTGGCTGAAGACCTCCAAAGGGAGAGGGAGGAGCGAGAAGAAGATCAGCAAACTGGGAGACAGATGCTAGAATATTTGAGAGAACATTCTACCGATGAACATGCCGCCCTACTCGAAAAAGCCACCAATCGATTTTCTCCTACGGCATCTCGCCGTGTCTCAATAAATCAAACAAAACACGAGCTCCGAGATGAGATGATTAAGTGGAAGGGGAAATATTCACAGGAAGCTTCGATTTGTAAGGATTTGAGCAGACGCATTGACGATAAGGATGTAGAGTGTTCCCAAATGAAAGACGAGCTGAAAAAGGCACAAGCTCGCTTACAGGAGTTCCACAAAGACAAACAACGGCTCGAGAAAGCTGTCCAAGAATTACGTGTGAGAAAAAATTCCCCATCAGAGAGCCCTCACGAGCCTCAAGGCTCATCAGGCTCCTCGGATAGGGGATCAACTGGCCTGCGTGAATTCAAGCTTTGCAGAACTGCTTCATCAGCTTCTACCTTTTCGAAACGAACCAGCACCCTTGGAGCACAAGCGCTTGTGTCCAACGAGGATTCCCGCGTGGTTCCCGACGAGGGTCTTCTCCTTGAGCTTGTCAATGCAAAAACTGCGGAGGCGGTTGCTCGACAGGAACTCGAAGAGGTGAAAGGAAAATTGGATTCGCTGAGGAAGTTGATGAGCTGTTCGACAGATAACTTAGCGAAAAGGCCAGGTCCGATTGACCTGGCACGCAGTCTTACTGTCAACAGCCCTCCGAAGTCGAGAATGTTTCCAAACTCCCCCACGGAATCTTCTAAAATGCAAGGTTCGAACGCAGCCATTTCTGCTGGCGGGTTTTTCAGTGGATGGACGAAACGATCCGCGTCTACCTCACCTGATTCGCGATAACCGCAGCTCTTCCCGGAACCAACTCTTTATTACTACGAAGCCTTACTTGGAAACAAGAAGTACGCTGATCGTCCGTGGAGTTACATATACTTCGCGGCCTTTTTTCTAGAAGCCTAAATTCCTACTTTCGAATATTGGCTCGTCCCAGCAAAGCTAGCAAGGTTTTCATTATTTATTTCCTTGTTATTCAATGAATACACCATATCACCTTATCATATTGGTAAGCCGATTTCAGCTTACAGTCAGATACAACTAGGAAATTTTTACTTGGCTTTCTTCATCACTGCAATTTTCACAGCTAGCATTTTCTTTCCTTTTGCACTTGCATTGCTTCCATAGCCCTTTTCTTCTTTTCCCTTCATGACACAATTTTCGTTCTTTTTGTCCTTTTCCTTACGCTTCTAAGATATATATATATACGCTTACCTTCATTTTCCGCTTTCCACTTTTTAATGTCTTGCCATTTCTCAAGCCCGACTCCATATTTGTGTAGAATTTTTTGTTTTCGTAATACCACCACTTTATGTTTTCTACAGTCGACTTCTTCAAAAATTTCCGCAGATGCGAGATTTTCTATGTTATTTTTGGGCCTCTTTTTGATTGAATTATGTTTTCTTGACTCTTCAGATACCTTACTCTCTTTTTTCTTTTTGCCTTTGGGATTTCCCCCTTTCTTTCTCTTCCCCTTGTTTTCTTTCAACTTTATAGAACTACCTTTGTACAGTACATTACTTTTCATTCTACATCACCCCATGCTCCAAATGTACACTACCACTCAGCAGTATTGTCTGATAAAATATGAATGGGAGGAGTGTAGCCGTTCTCTTTTCTTGATTAAAAAGTTCATACACAATATTCGTATATACCTTCGCTAAAGGAGCCCCCCCCTTCATTTCTCATTCGTATTGTATAGTATATAGTACATAGCTTTTGGCCTGCTTGATTCTTGAAGTCTTTTTCTCCTTTTGTGGGTGTCTGACTTGCTGATTTCGGTGACATGTGTATATATATAACTATACTTAATAATATTTTACATATCTTCAACAACATGACAAGCTGCGGGACACTCAATACGATCTTCATCTTCATGTTTTACTATTAACTTTGATTGCTATTTCCTGCTGGCGATCTTCTTTCTTTCTTTTTTGCATGATTCTCTCTCTCTCTCTCTCTCTCTCTCTCTCTCCTTTTTCTAATTGTTTCTAGTTATGTATGTCTCTTCTGATTACGTTCGAAAGAAAGATCATAGATCATTCATTCCTCAGCTTCATTCTTATATATAGTTCTTATTGTCCAGGAACTTTAGCTTTAGCTTTAACTTTGAATTTTAACTAAGTAATATTAATCTTTTCGGGCGCCCCGTGCATCACATTCTCTTTCTCTATTAATTGATAAAAAGCCCTGACGGGTGTCTCTATTCAGCGGACAGTAATAATATCGCGTAACTAATCATGAAGAAGAAGGAAGAAAACATTTGAGAACTTCCCTTTCAGCCAAAGAGACATCAAATAATCGCCCATCAACTTTAAAAAAACTAATGAGTGAAGTGAAAACTATGTACTTAGCTTACTTAGCTCTTAACAATACTAGTAGTACATCCGCGCTTCAACCGGTTACCTTTTGCCACCTTAAATCCCCTCCAGTGGATAAACTGGGTGGCAAATCCTCCATCCGTGTTCCCCATTTACTCTCCCTCTTCCCTAGAATCAGCTCCAAAACACCCCCGTTCTCAAAGAAGTCGTGTCCGATCCAGTTCTTACGCCAAGCTTTCCCATCGCGCTTCACCCGCTGGATATAAATCGCCCGATACGAGGGATCGAAGTGTATATTCCGGATAATCGCCACGTTCCCCGTGAGGGGATTGCGGATCTTCACCTCGGCGAAAAACGGTGGGGTAATGAGGTATACGTCTTGGCCTGCGACGGGGTACAGGCCGATCATCGCGAATGCGAGGAACGATCCAATCGCTCCGCTGTCGTCATTGCCCGGGATGCCGTTGGGGGTATTGTTGAATTGCGAGGGGATGTAAAAGTGGATGCGCTCTGCCGAGAGCGCGGGACGACCTGAGTAGTGGTACTGGTATACCGAGAGGAAGGCTTGTTCGTTCCCCACGTAGAGCAGGCCGGATTCGTGCAGGTAGTCTAGACGCTTGGTGAATGCATCGGGTCCTCCTAGCGTGTCTACGAGCGTTGCCATATCTTGGGGAACATAGCTAGATACTCTTTTGTGAGCGATTGGATGGATCCAAGGGGAGTAATATTACGGGGTCAAAAAAGAAAAGGAACAAATATATGAGAACATACAAGGTGTACATGAATAGACTCCCTTCGTATGACTCGCCACCATCCTCATTCAAATAGCATGAATACGGGTTAAGCAGGGGGCTGCATTGGATTGGATTTTGGTAACTCCATTCCCCATTCTCATGACGCGGTTGGAGACATCCTACAAAGCCCGTGTCCGTCCCGTTGATTACAATGGTCTGGTCTTCCCGATATAGATTCTTCCAGAATTTCGCGCGATCCGTGTATTTGATATAGTCCTCCTCATGTCCCAATGCTTTCGACAATAATGCAATGCAGAAATCGTTGTATGCATATTCGACTGTGCGCGAGACACTTCGTGAGCGAACGCCTCTGCCCTTCGGCTTGCTGTCAACGGGGACATAGCCCACCGACTTCCAGCTCTCGATATCTCCTCGACCCTCAATACTCCAGTCTGGGGGAGTGACTTCTGCATCCTTGATCAAAGCCTCGTACCCGGTTTTCCAATCAATGCCAGGGAGACGTTTAACAAAGGCATCCGCAAGAACAACGTCTGCGTTTGAGCCACCTTGGGTGAATCCCTTGCATAGGGACATGCGGCAGTCGGGAAGCCAGCCTTCATGTCGATAAATATCTATTAGACTGCGGACCATGTTCGCCTGAGCTTGAGGGTCGAGAATTGTTATGAATGGATGGGTGGTACGGAAGGAATCCCAGATGCTACGCACAATAACTGGTTAGGAACTTTTTTTCCTTTCTTGGATCCATCTCAACTCATTGGAGGGTACAAAGGGTTAAACAAGTGCATTTCTACTAACCAGTAAAAATTATCGTAATATGGTTCATCGCTTTTCCACAAAGGATTTTCACCCGAATAATCTTGAGGGCTGATAAGTGTCCTATAAACCCCACTCCAGAAAGTAACTTCAAAATCCCGCGGCAAGCCTACCGCATTGACTTCGATAACCCCAAGCTTCTGCGCCCATACCTCTTCAGCAGCTGACACAGTGGCATCAAAGTCGAAAAATGGCTGCTCTCGTTCGGCATTGGAACAAGCCTGATCGATACTCATAAAGCTCAGGCCCACACGGGCGATCAACTCTCTGTTAACCGGCGCTTGAAACTGAACAAACGCTCCTAACAGGTCGCTATCGGTGTCAAGTCCACTAACTATGTTGGAATCTGTTCTGAGTACGGGTGTCGATTTCCCGTCTTCAGTTTTGAATATACCCGCCCGGCGGACGTCCGCTCCTTGAAAGTCAGTGCAGAAATATAGCTGGTATGTCCCTTTGCCGAAGCTGGGGCTAAACGAACCACCACCCTTCACTCGTCCAGTTTCTGGATCAACGGAAACCTTGCTCTGATGGCGCGTGCCTTGCATATCAGACAAATCAACGATGATGAACGGGCTGAGCGGGAGGTCTAAGCCGGTGAATGGATTTTCGGGGAAACTAAATTTATATAGAGCGCTGCGGTTGGTCACCGTCATCTCTGTGGTGAGCCCATTCTGGAGAGTGATGCCAAAATAGCCAGGGCTGGCTTTGACACTGTCCTTAACCCATGGGGTTGCACGTGCAAGCTTATCAAACTTGCACTTGTTCATGTTGTCATCCGGGCAGGATGAGTGAGCGAACAAGGAGAAAGCTCCAAAGGAAAAGCTCTGTAGCAAATAAGGCGCGGGTTAGAAAGATCCTGAACTGATGTCATGGGGGACGAGAGACCAGCACTACTATTTTGGCCCAAAACCCATCAAGTTTTCAGGGGTCATCATATGGAAGGAAAATAGGAAATATATCCGCATACCCCGCCAGTGCCTGAATCATGCATGTGGGAAAAACCCCGAACGGAGAGTGCATTCCCGTCAAAACCTCCTTGAGCCTCTCCGTCGGTATCAGGTCCTGCTTTCGCCATCCCTATTATGTAGTGGGTTAGACAGATAGAGTACGCCCTCCAGGGCTCTTCCCCCGAGAGATCGCTCTGGGTCCCTTACCGTAGGGCAAAGTCGCACCGGGGAAAACATGGCCTGGAATCGAAATAGGTAAGCAAGGCGAAATACAAGTTCACAAAGCAGCAGCAGAGCGGCAGGACGGCAGGATAGCAGGATAGCAGTACCAACCTCCATTGGTAGTCCCTATGAGCGGGTCAACAAAGTCCAAGATCCGATATGAACCTCGCTCTTCAGCAGCCGCAGGACCAGCCAACAGCCACAGACACAGGAACAGCAGTCCAGCGCAGAGTCGTGCCATAACCGAACTCAGTAGCTAACCGCAGCCCAAAAAGGCATCCAAACGGGTGCCTCCGATGCTGGAAGAATAGCCTTAGTAGAAACTGGATTTCGAGGGCTCCTTGAATAGTGCCTAGGTATTGATATTTAGATACTGCGTATGCTCCTACAGCCCCTAGCGGCTGATCGGTTAGCTAGTTAGTTAGAGAATAACTTAGCGCTGACAGCGGATCATTATGGGATATGTCCCGCACAACAACAAGGAGACAAGCCCCATGCAGATTGCTAACTATTGTTGAATACTCCGGAGAGTCCAGGCCATGCTCGCAGCTACCCCGGGAGTGGGCTCGGGTCGCCGCGAAGGGAGAAGGGAGAGAGCAATCGGGCAGAGCCATCTGGCCATCAACATATCCCTGGGGAAGAGAGAAACACAACAACTGTCGCTCCTCTTGCAGACTCCAGTGACGCCGGATACAGAGTTCTACTACTCCGTAGAGTTCATTCAGTCCAACAGGGCTGCATCCTGCATCCTGCATCCTGGCAAGCGAGTGGGAGGGCTTTGCGGGTTTGGACATTGGAAGCTTGGTTCACGGCGGCCTTTGACGTTAAGGCCTACGCAGTAATCAAACCATCATTCATTACGCAGTAACTTAGTTAGCTGAGAGCAGCGGATTTCGTTGTGCCTGGGATTGAGGATTGATTGTCCAGTTAGCCAGTCAAGCAGACAACGGATAGACCGGACTGAGGATGTACTGTATATGCATATTCTCGAGTCGCCCAATAACTAGTACCCAAGCGGCTCATGAGTTATTTATTGTGAATGAGACACGGAATAACAGTAGGTTTGCAGGAGTACTAGAATCAGTGAGCTCATGGAGCAACTTCATCAGCGGTTTGGCTAGGGTGTCACCATTGTACGGAACAGAATGGGGAAATTTGAAGCTTTTGAATCCTGGCTAACTAAGCTACTAGTCAAGCCCGAGTCAACCGGGCCGAGAGGAGGTATCTAGATAGATCCTAGAGACTCGTTAAGACCCTCAGTGGGTTCTGGTAGTTACATATTCTGGAAGAAGTGCTTTGAAGGTCAAGCAAAAGCGCCGTATGCCTTGATGGCCAGCCGTGTAGATGCCATCTGGTACAGGTTGCTCTGGTGTATGCGGATATTATCTACTACTACTACTACTACTACTACTACTAGTATTGGCTTCGCGAGCTGCAAAGTTACTCTTGTGATATCTCTATACATGGTAAACCATATGCAAATATATACATCATCGCTCAAGATTGAATTAATAACAATGAAGCTATATACAGGATGGTTTGGTTACTACACAACTCCAGTGCAACGCCGCCACTCACCCCCTCTGGCTCTATCCACAAAACCGAAACTTAGACAGAACCCGAGCCCCAATTGCCCCCGAAACAACCATCCCTTCCCCCGCACCCGCGAGTGAACCGAACCACTGCAGGCCACCCCAACCTTTTGACGCCCCAGCCATTCCCCCACCAATCCAGAAGCCCGGCGCCACCATCTACACGTTGCACGTTGGACTGCGCGCAGAACCGCCAGCCCGCCACCCACGTCGCCCCCGTGAACGTTGAACGGGCACTGTTGTTTCGCTGGCTGATGAGTGGCCGAACGTCAGACCATGACGCAGGTGGCACCAGGAGCCGCCAGGTGCTGCCGTTCTTCAAGACTCGAACAGAGGTTGATCTCCAATGCCAACGCAACAATGCCATATATGCGCGTTTGGAGACATCAAAGCTCATATGGCCTCCATTCACATACAGAAGGGGAAATGGAAGGAAGGGTGGGATTAAAATGGCTCGGGCGTATAGATAAGACATTCAATTGATTTCTTGTCTTTGTGGATTAATCACTCGGAAAGGAGTATACATCTATCGTAACCACATAAATGCTGCGTGCAACTGCCGGAACACAATACCGATAAATTAAAAAAAAAAAAAAAATCCCACGCCGCGCTCTCTTTCACTAGAAAGTGCAGGCCATGTATCCGCCATGTCAGGTCTCCAGATGAAAAGCATTTTTGAATACATGCTGGAGATCAGGGCGTCCAGGGTTGGCTTTGTTCCGTATCCCAGTCCCTCCGCCATCCGCCCCATTCATTAAATAACTCCACCCGTTGATTAATATGATGAATATATACATATTTATGTCGTATAAAAGGTGCCCTGACGGCTTAGAAGGAACATTGTAGCGGGACGACGAATGCTGCTCTGCGAGGAGGCCTGCATTCTTATCCACGCTCATACGCATCGTCGATTTCAGCTTTATACTTGTCATGAATGACTTTCCTGTTCAGCTTATCCGTCGCCGTCGTGAGCCCCTAAGATTGTGTTTGCAGAAACACGTTAGCCCGCTTACTGCATTCAAGGCTTAAGGCCAAAAAAAAAAAAAAAACTTCGAAGAAAGGAAGGAAACTTACATTCTGCGCCGTCCACGGCTCCTCCACTAGCACAACACCATCAATAATTTCCAACCCAGTAAGCCCCGCCTTCCGTCCGATCGTCTGCATATTCTGCAGCACAACACTTCGAAGTTTCTTGTCATGGACTAGATCCTGGCCCTGGATGCCGTTCTCTACAGCTACGTTCTTCAACGCCTGCTCAACGGGGACCACCAAGGCGACTGCTTTGGCTTTATCGGGTGCCGCGTAAACGCATATGTTTCCCACTACACTCGCAGTCCGGTATACGGATTCGAGCTACGCAAAACCCGTCTTGTTAATATTAATAAAACCGGGTAAAAAAAAAACGGTTAAAGTCAAAAGAGAGTTATCCAAAACCAAGACATACCTTTTCCAGTGCTATGTATTCCCCATTCAGAGTCTTGACTAGACTCTTCTTCCGGTCAATGACTCGGAGGTGGCCATTTTCATCCCACTGCCCAATATCCCCGGATTTAAACCAGCCATCCGCTGTCATGACTTCGGCCGTCAGGCTTTCGTTTTTATAGTATCCTTCCATGACGCTATTCCCTCGAACCCAGATTTCGCCTTGTGGCGGCGTAGATTTTGTATAATACCCGGCTTCCGGGAAATCAACCAGTTTGACTTCAACGCAGCCGGGGATATCACCCAGCGTCTCATGGCACCATCCCCATGGATCGGAAACAGACGCCATGCTATCGGATTTTTGCGGTTAGCTGTACCATCTTCTTTTATTTTTCAGAAAAATCATTGGAAGGAGGTTTGCTAGTCTTACGCGGACGTTTCGGTTAAACCGTATCCGATAACCATGGGAGCTACCACCAGAGAGATAAACTCTTGCGTCTCCCGAGCAATGGGGCCAGCTCCATTCATAACGAATCTGAGCCTGCCTCCGGTGGCTTCGGTGATCTTTTTGAAGATTACAGAGTTCAAAATAGCCGACCAGCCAAACTGATGATTGACGAGCGCACGTTTGAGGTAGAAAGCTGCCCAGAAGAGCGCTTTCGATATCAACCCAGCCTGCCCAACTTTTGCAACGACGCCCTTTCTCACGGTTTCCCACACAGCCGGCACACCGATCATCAAGGTTGGCCTGAGTTCCCGGATATCACCTTTGCAGTTGCGGGTGGATATGTCTGCAAGCGTTTTGGGGTTTCCGTAGCCCATTGGGCTGCCCCAGAACAGTGCTGCGTGCTCGAATACAAATTCGAAAATATGCGCCAAGGGGAGGAACGTTAGGACAGTATCACTGGGACCAATATGGCGTCCAATCATCGAATCGATTCCAGCAACTATTGCATCACAACTGGTTAGAAGGATTGTCGAAGTTTTAGTCGGGCGCGTACCTGTTGGACACCGTACATACCAGCAGCGATAACATGTTTATGTTTCAGGGATACACCCTTTGGAGGCCCCGTAGCACCTGAAGTGTACATAATCATGCCCACGTCCTCCGCATCTGGAGGAACAGGCTCGACGGGATGATCCTCTCCAAGCTTCCTGAGCTCCTCAAAGCTGATAACAGTCACCGTAGGATGTGCAGATTTCAGGGAACTCAACGCCTCCTCTTGGAGCAGGCAGGTTTTGTTGTAAATAACCACTCTGATACATCTAGCATCAGCAAGCAATTTAGCAACTGAGCCCAGAAGCTGCGGATCTGTAAAGAGAGCTTTGGAACCAGCTTCTACAGCTGAATGCCGCAGCCCTTCCTCGCCAAGGGTGTCGTACGAGGTAACAATAGGCATGGACTGCGAAATCGCACCATGGGCCACAGCAAGCCACCGATCGCTGGGGGAAAGGCATGTTAGCAGAAGTAAGCAACAGGACCAGCAGCTGGATGTGGATGTATATTTTTATTTGCCCTACCTCGTACTTGCATAAAGGTGGAGCCTATCCCCTTTGGCCAGGCCAAGTTTCCTCAGACCCGCCCCGAGCTGTAGAGTCAATTTCTCATACTCATGGAAGGTGATGAAGTTGTAGCCACTTAATTCAAAGTATGACCACTCCCTATCCACCTCCTGCTCCTCCCCACCCACCAGCTTCTTCACCTTCTTGTTCTCCTTGTGCACCTGTAGAAGCTCTCGCGAGCCCATACATTTTGCATTTCCGAACTTCGCAGCCCCCCGCTTGACGATATCATATACGGTGTTGATTGAGTCCTCTGGTCGCTCAAGCAATTGGTCCTTGTAGTTTATATTTCGGCGAGGGATGGTTTCTCCCTGGACAGCCTCGTAGCCCGGGACATCGACCGTGAAGGGCGATTTCTGTGCCATGCGACCATTGAGAACATTAGTGAACGGCTTCTTTCTTTCAGTCATAATTTGGTAGCCGGGTTATAGGATATAGTTCGCGCAAGTAACATAGGACGAGTGGGGATATCCACCCAGAACCCATAGATATATATATCTACATGTGTATGTGTATTTTTAATGGAGATATACAAGCAAAAGCGCAATTGCCGTGAGGAAGGGAGGCTTACAGCGAAACTCAGAATCATTGCCTAGAGCATATGACACCGAGGCCCAGTTCAAGGAATACGACGAGTTGAGCTCACTCCGAGGGCAACAAATGCACGACACACGATTGATGATTGTGGTGATTGGTGTGAGACAATCGCAGCTAAGGCCTGGCCCGCATCTAGCGCCTTAGCTCGTGGTTTAACAGGCACAATCGTACGTTGTGGGGAAAGGAAAGGCGTCGTGGCTGACAGTAAGTCGCAGAAAAATTGGTGCTGTTGGAGGAGAATGTTGGAGATTCTTGATTGTTTGTGCCGCAACGGAGGACGGATCGGAATTTCTATATGGAGACTTCTCCTGTTAGTTGCCAGTAACTATGCCGAGGTTCATCATCTACCATCTCCGACAGCCTCTATATCGTCACTCACACTTGGAATAGATCTTGATTCTTGGCTGATGCAGCCAGCAGCCAGTTCGCCTGTCCCAAGTCCGGAAGCTGTTCCAGCAAGATGGGGCGCTGGTGAGGCATTGGTCGGCGCGGCGCTGCGCTGCGTAACGCTATGCTCGCTATTCCCGGTAGCTCGCCAGTTTCAATCAATCAGCTTCCCTATGTCAGGTGAATGTTGTCGTTTCTCTCTTGATACTTAGGGATATGCTATATCCTAGCTGCCAAGGCGTCGTCCGGCTGACTGTTCATGCATGCAGTGGATAGAAAAGTATCCGATTGGGGCATCTCTGGACAGCATTCATTACGCTGGGAACTCCCTCTATGACCACTAATTCTTCATGGCCAGAACCCTTTTATCTCTATCAAGTTGGTCTCCGCAGTGCTGACACTCACGCTATACCACGGAATGATGGGATGGCCTCTCCTAACGACCAGCTATATTGAAAATTGAAGAAAAAGAATACTACGCCATTTGCCCCTCGTGGCTTCGCTATCGGCATCCATTCAAACCAATGAAGAACTCGCATTTCTCCTGACCAGTAGAATTGAGTGCCGGCCTGCACCTGAAATTAACGTGTGCCGAGAAGCGCTGGTTGGGGCGCTTCACGGTAGCCTGAACGGTTATTTTCTTCTCCAGCTGGGATCCTCAAACGACAAGGACACCCTATACATTCCACCCAGCAGTATCAACAACTATTGTCTCCTTTGGGAGAAAACCCATACACGATATTGCTCCTGTTGGCCTGGGCGTTTCCTTCATTCCCAAGTGAACCTTCCACAGACAAAGTGGGCTATATACATACATACATAAATATACACACACATATATTTAAAAACAAGTCCGGGGCTCTTGGTTTTAAAAATGATGTCCGAAAAGTCTACTCTGCAATTCCTGCCTGGGGAAATTCTCCAACTCATACATTCATTTCTTTCGCCGGGCTCCAAGCTCGTCTTTTCCCTGACCTGCAAGCGCTTCTATTACAGCTTCTTTGAGGCAATCCCCCCATCGTACTTGAATGACCCCTCAATGCGCCAGGAATTCGAAAAAACCACGAGGAACCAGACTATAAGAGATGAATTGAAGATCTACGATTTTCTCCGCTCCCGCGAATTGTGTGGATTTAAGTCCAACCGGAAACTCGCCTGCTGCGATCCATGTCACTCAAGGCATCTCCCTCTCTTCTTTCACCCAACCGACCTTGACAAGCCCGTCAACGAGCGCACATGCATTAAGCACACCAGAGGCTTCTGGGTAGAGCCGGGCAAATGCTTTAGCTTTGCAGATCTAGATGGACGGCCCACTCGGCTGCACAAGATGCGAACCCCTCACTCCATTGCATTGAGTGAGGATAATGTCTATGGTCGCAGATACACCTTATGGACGCACTACGACATCCTCACACTGCCAATGCACAAACACGCTTCGAAGGCGCAAATCGCCAAGATCCTCAACGGCTTTGACTTGCCCACTTGCCCGCATGTGCGCCTCAGTGACAGCACGATTATGGACCTCTGCGACATCCCGCGCAACACAGTGTCCGAGCCGCTCGACCAGCGCTATCCGCCTTTCTTTGATACGGTCGATCTCCGTACGAAATGCACGTTCCCGTCCTGCCTCACATCATTTTGCTGGACACAGCATGCCAGTGCGGAAAGCCCCGGTTGGAAAACCATCTACCTCCACGTGCTCCGCAAGGTTCGTTTCAACGCATCTATTGACCGTGTCTGGATAGCGCAGCTGATAAAGCCCAACGAGACGCTGATGGAACGTCACTGGGACGATTGCTTCCGGTGGAAAACAGAGAGGCTCGCTATTGAGAAGGAGAGGTATGCAAATGAGGCAGGCAACGGTAACTGCTCTAACCATGAAGAATACCTACGTTTTGAGACTCAACTCCGCCGGCGCGAGGATGTTGTGGATATCATCTTCCACCCACATCGTTTACAGAACTACCCAGACATCGCACGCAGGCTAGCGGGAACTGGTGAAGATGTATCCACAGCTGATAACAGCAATGGACCAAACACA
This sequence comes from Histoplasma ohiense, assembly GCA_017607445.1. Lineage (NCBI taxonomy): Eukaryota > Fungi > Ascomycota > Eurotiomycetes > Onygenales > Ajellomycetaceae > Histoplasma > Histoplasma ohiense. Next base: position 7,554,293 of record JAEVHH010000001.1, read on the forward strand.
CCGTCTGCTCCCAATTGCCGCCCGTGGACCCCTCCAACCAAGGCAATTGTCACAATGGAAATGATTCGTGATATTGACCTCTCTGTAAAGTCTACACCGAAACAGCCAGCTGATGCAGTGTTCACGCCGTTCATGACGGAGGAGGACTTTCAGCGATATGGCAAGCTCCAGGCCCCCGTGCAGGTGGCTGCAGAAAAGCAGAAGAATCCAACCTCGTGGTTTGGAAGGTTTCTTAAGCTCACACCCTGGTAGAGAGGAAGTCGAAATTGACACGTAAATTTAGGGAAAACAGGTCATTTATCTCCGACTAGTCACATCCCCTGGGGGAAAAAAATAATACAAAGAAATATCTCTTTTCACCATTCTGACGGGAAACCGGCTTTTGCGAAGCCCTTCTTTCGTTCTTTCTGGTCTTTTACTGTAATGCGATGTGCATTGTTACCACTCCATTTCTACAACCCCTTTTATAATCTACATCTACGTCCGCACCAAGCAGGAGGTCAACGGCTAAGATCTTTTTTGGCGGAACAACTGTATGGAATGGTCTATGGTGAGCAGAGCAGGAACACCCAAGAATGTTTCGCTCTCTACGCTCGCTTTAATGCTTGTGTACAAGGAAAAAAAGAAAAAAAAATGCGGATGCGTGGAAAATAAGTCCTTAGCATAGGCTAGAAATTTATTATGGTAGTCAAGCAATCATGTTACACACCCGTTGGCAGGCTGCGGGTTTAGGGGCTCGAGGCCTAAAGCTTGGTTGTCGAGTTAGGCATCCAGGCCCCATAATTTCCACTGTGGAGATTGAATTTCACTAAACTGTTATATGCAAGGACTTATTTATTTTCCACGCCTCCGGAATTAGGAATCAAATAGCCAGTAAACTCAATAGAAAAAAAAAAGGAAGAAAAAAAAAGAAGAAGAAGAAGAAAAAGACGAGAAAAACAAATACATCAAAAAAAAATAACGACGCGAGCAGGATTCGAACCTACGCCCCCGAAGGGAAGAGATAGAGCTGGTATTTAGTTAGTTCTAGTCTCTCGCGTTAACCACTCCGCCATCGCGCCTTTTCATGCCGATGAACCGGGCGAATTTAACTTTGAACTAGGCTGCTTCCAAGTACTACACATATTCAACCTTTGTTCATTTCATTTCCCATTGTTTTGTTTCTCTTTTTGCTCGCAAAAAAAAAAAAAATAAAAAAAAATAAAAAAATAAAATTATGCAGAGTAACGACAATACGTAAGGTATATCACACGGTAGTTATGTTCACCTTTACCCAAACGCCCATCATAAAGAATCATAAAAGAATCAATCAAACAAACAGGCCATACTTGAATGCTATCACATGTGTTCGCTGTAATTAACATCGAACCATATGGGGATAATAATGTTTATGCGGGTGCAAACGCCATGGACAAAAAAACCCGAAAAAAAGATCACCTACCGGATACCACGATGTACCATGCCAGAGAGCAAGATTCTCTAAGCTCTCCAACAGAAATCCATTTCAAAAAACGCCGATTATCAATGAATACCATGTTTGCTGTTTACCCCATAGATCAGTCCACTTGACTGGCTGAGCTGGCTTTCACTCGTCTGTCCCATATTCGACCTATTTTTTTCGCCCATCTGGCGAATGTTCCGAGCCTTCCTGTCGGTTGCCAGAGTTTTTGCGAATTTGGATTTCTCTCGGATTATGGGGCCTTTCCAGTAGAATACGTAAATGGGAACGGTGACAATAAATGAGACTATGGCGAGAATGGTCGAAGGCCATTCAAGTTGATACTTGTTGCCGATTGATTCGTACACTAGTTTATATTAGCAAAATAAAGGAAATTTTCATTGACAATGGGCATAATAAAACTCACACGGGGTTGAATACATCGCTGCAATTCCCGCAAGGAAATCCCTTGCGAGTGCATTACCACCCGTCGCAGACGCTGAATACGGTCCATAGCTTGCGACCATGTAGTCAATTGTCGCCATGTAGATGCAGTACTATTATGGTCTCGTTAAATTACAATGAACACAATTAATTTGGATAACATGAATGGGAATATCAACTTACATTTGCAACAGCAATCAAAAGGGAAAATATCATGGGAGCAATCCAATGTACTTGAGGAGGACCTAAACTTGTCCATGCAAATCCGAATAAGCCTATAGTTTCAAGGGGGGCCGCTAACGTAAAACAACCATGTCAGCTTCACAGATATCCAGAGACACAAGAAAGAATGGCCTTACTGAATAACAACCACCATAATCTTGATTCCGGTTCAAGGGTATTTGGACTTTTTCTGTGAATCTTTCGGTGCTTTACCATGACGGGGAGAAAGCTGATATAACCAATGAAGTATCCAATGAGGATACTATATTGCAGAGTTAGAACGCATTCAAATTTTAGACACCCTTTATGCGTAATGGAATCTACTTACGGTATAAAAGCTAGACCAATTTGTATGAGGCTGAATCCCCATTGGGCATACACAAAATCATACGAGTCGAGGAAGGTGAAAATCAAGGCATCGCTAAAGCCACTGAGAAGCGACAAACAAAACACGATGGGCTCGCGTACAAACATACTAAACGGTCGGGCCCAGATTATCGCCACATCTCTCATAGTAATTCCCGGCCCATCGATCTCGCTGGGGCCGTAAATATTTGTCTCTCCCGCCCGACGTCGCCGTTTAGCTTCTCTGTCTAACAGGATAGTAGTCCTTGTTTCTGGCACGAACAACAAGTGAGCGAGTTGAGCAGCTGCTCCAAAGATGAGTTGGCCCCAAAAGTTCCATCTCCAATCAAGGTAAAACTCCATGAATCCCCCGATGATGGGCGCTATGACAGACCCCGCAACAGACGAAAGTACAATGAAAGCGACAGCAAACTGTTGGTCATCGGGCTCCCACATGTCGGCAATCATCCCCAGTGTGACAGAACCACCGGCAGAGGATAAACCGCCGAAAAAGCGCCCAATCACAATGGTGTGGTAATTCCGAGCCAACGCGCAGGGTATTTGCCATAGATTAACCAGAGACAAACTAAGCTGCATGACTGGATACCGACCAAGCTCCTCACTCCAAGGGGCCCACAGCTCACTCCCAAACGCGTAGGCAACAAGGAAAATCATCTGGCCTACTCTAGCAGCTTGCTCGGAAATAGAGAAATGGAGAGCTAAGGGCGTGATGGCATTGGAGTAGATACTAGTGTTGAAATTCATTGATAATTGCACGAAAAAGACGACGCTGAGGATTGTCCACTTTTTCCATCGCGGGAAGGTGAATCCAAGCTTGTCATAGCAATCACTTTCGAGAAGCAGAACTTTTTTTTCCACCTCACCTTGAACGGGAGCTATCGGAGTTGTCGGTGTTATAGGAGGTGATTGGGGTGATTGCGATGGTTGTGAGGAGAATGATTTCCGATGTCCATTATGTTTCGGATTGTGATCTTCTCCGCTCATAGTACGAGACTCGGACGCTAAAGAGGACGACCGTAAGACGTCACTCTCAGCGGAAAACGGCAGTCTGTCGAGTAAGCTCGCTTGAAATCTCGGGATGAATCTGGGGTAGGATTTATGGCGGGAACGAGAGCGCGTAGGCTCTTCCTGCGCGCCAACCTGAGAAACAGGGTCTGATGCAGTCATATCGTAACAATAGGACTATCAACAAATATCCCACAGGACTGCGCTGTAGAATGAATGGGCGCACGGGCAAGGAAAAGCATACACATTAGAGAAACGGGAGAAGAATGCGATGAGCAGGAAAGCAACAGGAAGAGCCGAGAATACAACAGTGATGGAAGAAAACTGCAGCAGCAGCAGCAGCAGCAGCAGGAACAAGGCAGCACACTTTTGCGCCGGGGGAGGAAGAACCACCGCAGCCATCTTGGCTCGTTGCTGCTGCTGTTGCTGCGACTATGGGCGCTGTTATTGTTTACCATCGATCACAAGGCGAAGTGCGCAAAATCCGCGATGATATTTATGCGCGGTATAGCATCATTGAGTGCTTTGATTCCACAGCTGTGGTACTCGAAGCTAAGCATTATGCAGATATCTGAGAGGTTTCAAGAAGAATGGTAAGTAAGCATAAACGGTTGAATGCATTCCAGCGGAATTCGATACCTGAGCTTAGTTGTCGTCCTCTGATTTCAGGCGCTGGGATGGGTAACTTAGACGCCAGGCTGACTAAAAATATATAAATAAATAACTAGTTAAAGATTCGGCCCCATTCCATGATCCACGTCTTTGCTCCACCTCCAGCCTGGCATTCCGCTGATGGTGATCATGAAGAAGGGCCACAATATCGCCAACTGCGCTCCTTATCATCAGCCCTGTTCACCCCTACATAATATCGGATTTAATCCCCAAGGACTCTCAAACGTCGATCTCCCAAAAGTTGCCGAGTTTGTGTGCCGAACCCGGCTAACAAACCGGCCTTCCAAGCCATCGAATGCGAGCGGAGATATAGAGGAATGGGGTCATTCATTAGAGACGAGGCGAGTGGGTCATGGCGAGCTTTTAACAAGGAGCTAATGAACCTCTGCGACAAAACGGTCAATCCTCGAGCTGGGTATCGCCCACCTTAAGATACCTATAACAGGATGTTTTATGCTCAACAGGTCGAACCAAGCGTGGCATCAAAGGGGCTTTCTCGGAAATTGATGTTGTCCAAGAATGTCATGTTGCGAGTTCCAGCTAGCCCAAGCCCATTGGATTGGACCGAATGTGCTGTATGCACTCCCAACAAGCAGCGAGTTGCAGCAGTTGTTGTTTACGCGTGTCATATTTAGGATTTATTCTTGACTCTAGCCAATGAAGGTTTAGGAGAAGCTGGGAAGTTGCATGAGAAATCCATGGATGTCGGACTGATCTGACCTGATGCGCGTGAGGCAGATCGATACTCTCTGATTGTGCGGGATTGCTTCTCAACCTAATCAGAAGTCTGCCACTTTCGCATCTAGCAGACCACGGTTACCTGAATTATACGAGTATGGTGCAAAAGATACCCCGCACATCCTCAGGTACTGTGCTGCCCCGAACCGCTTCACAATGGTGATTGGCATCTGTCTCATGAAGGTGATTTGTTCTGTCCATCGATGCAATCGTATGCCCCTGTGTCAGAGTAATGCCAACAATGAAACAATCATCCTGTCATACTCAATGCAGAGACAAATTTAGAAGCCCCGTTTCTACCAATAATGACCGCATCCTAAACAAGCTAAGTTGGTGGAATGGTAGAGTACTTTCATTGCCGCGCCACCTCTCCTTCCAATCTCCAGAGTCGCAGCGGAGAGCATCTATATATACTGCTTAAAGCCGTCCGTGAAATCGACTTGGTTGTCGCCCCATCCTCTTCGTCTCTATATCTGAACAAACTGTTTCCCCCCAAGAACCAAGGAGGACCAGCCCATCAATGGGTTGGATTCAGTAACTAGAGGTTACATTACTTGTCGAGCCCTATATTTGGTTTCGCTGCACGTCTTCAACTTGGGTCTGTTTACTACATAGTTATCCGGTTTTCGTTGCGTCGAAAATGGAGATGAACAATGATGAAGAGGTAGGTTGAAATTTTCATATATATATTTTATTCGGTACCTTATTATTCCAGATATTGGTTCTGAGTACAAATTTTCAATTCATATTATCCAACCAAACTGGGAAAAGAGATGTGTACTAATGTCATCCTCCATATCTAGGCCCTCCGGCAGTCAGTTTGACACATTGGAGATGATTAATATATTTATCATTCGTCACTGACTTAAACTTGTTTAGGATTGAGAAGGAGTTGGACACCAAGATCTACCCTGGCACGGAGATTATGACGGATGTTGGCTCCCATCATTTTGTCAAGTCGTCTAAGCGTTCAGATCGTGTCTTGGTCCCACAGCCTTCTAATAATCCCAGCGATCCTTTGGTGAGTGTACTCTTTGTGGATACGCTGGATATCATGGCCGTTTCATCCCGCTGGAACTCGAAATAATGATCTTTTACTGACAAAATAGAATTGGAGCCCTTTCTGGAAAGCGACTGCAATGTTTCTCTCGACAGCAGTAACGTTTACGCAAGCATTTGGCCCCCTAGCTTTGGCCCCTATGTTCCCTCAATTAATCCAAGATTTCGATACCGACTTAGCTGGTGCTGTTAAATTTACTGGTGTTTGTATTCTTGTTCTTGGGTTTAGCAATTTTTTCTGGTGAGTTGAGAGAGATTGATTCAAGCCATCGTTTCCAACATCTCTTCTTCTTCTTCTTCTTCTTCTTCTTCTTCTTCTTCTTCTTCTTCTTCTTCTTCTTCTTCTTCTTTCCTCTCTTTTTTCAGCTCATTGACGGGACACCTGTAGGGTTCCATTGCAAACATGCTTTGGAAGAAGACCAGTCTTGATTTTATCTACTCTGGTGTGTTTGGTCGCCTCGATTTGGAGAGGCCTTGCCACGTCCTACGGGAGCTTTATGGGAGCTTGCATTTTGAATGGCTTTGGTGCTGGACCAGCAGAGGTGAGAAACCTTTGTCCATATCTATCCCAAAATTATCTCATCTGACGCACTACGTAGACTGCGCAGCCGCAAATAATCGCGGATATTATGTTCCTCCATGAACGGGGTGCATACAATACGCTTTACTTCACGTTTTATTTCGGAGCGTTGGTGGTATGATTTCCTGTTCAACGCAAGGGTTGTATCAAGGTCTATACTTACTATTGCTAGATGTCACCAGTTATTTCCGGATCTATGGCGTATAATCTACACTGGCGTGACTTCTGGTGGCTCAATGTCGGCCTGTTAGGTTTTGTTCTAGTGTTATTGGTATTTCTTTTCCCTGAAACGAGATGGCCTCGGACTCACCCAAGGGATCTGGCTGCGGGGAACGGTGTGACTGATGAGGATGCCGCCAACTTGGAAGCCGGATCGGCGGAACCACCCACAGAATCCGAAATCGAAAATGAACATAAAAACAGGGGTCCATACCTTTCCAAGGGGAAACCTTCATTTCGACAGTTTAGACCATTTTTGATGGTCGAACATCCAGTTAAAAGTTTGTTGCTTGACTTTTGGATCCCCTGGAAGCTCCACCTTTTCCCTATTGTCCACCTGGCAGCTTTCATTGTTTCCTGGTCGGCCAGCGTTTTTCTCGTGGTTAACGTAACCCAGAGTCAGCTCTTTGCGGCACCACCATATAATTTCAACAGTCAGACAGTTGGATTTTTCAACTTTGCCGTGATAGTTGGTATCGGTATTGGACTGGCCACAAACGGGTACCTCTCTGATTGGATTTCTATGCGCGCCACGAAGAAAAATAGAGGCATTCGAGAACCGGAGATGAGGCTCCCTGCTATGATACCATATGTTATTATTATGATTATTGGGAACTTTGTCGTGGCATTTGGGTACGAGCACAAATGGGATTGGAAGGTATGACAATCTCCCCTTTTTAGCCACCACCACTACACGGCAATCTACTTGTTTTAGGTTCCATGGTTTCTTCGTCTGATTAATACTAAATATCTATAGATAATCGTGATAATCGGCTATACCGCCATTGGAATTCAGGTAGCTGCACTTCCAGCTATTTCCAGCACGTACGCTGTCGACAGCTACAAGCCCATTGCCGGAAGCATCTTCGTCACCATTACCGTGAACAAAAATCTCTGGGGCTACGGCTTGAGCGAGTTCATTACGCCATGGACGCAGCGCAGTGGCTTCATTCCCGCTATCATGCTGAACATGTGTTTGACAACCCTTTTCTGTGCTTGTGGGATCATCTTTTATTACTATGGCAAGCGGCTGAGAAAGATCACGGCTAATTCGAAGGTGCATCGTATGTGACTTTTGGTGTGGCCACTGTGTACAGAACTTTCATTTTCCCGGTTTTAAATAATGAATATATCTTGGCCAGATCATTGGGTTGTGTACAAGTATAGTGATCGTGCGACAGTTTGAGTAGGAGTAATTTGAACAAACTGTAGGGATCGGCATGACATGGTGTATTTGACGAAGTTGTGGTGATGAGTCGGTGTTTGAAGGTGACGAAGTAGAGAAGGATGAAGACTCGAACAAGGATAGTTCATCCAATAGCCTGTAAGGAATATCCTTGATATCCACCCATCCAAGATTCCGAATTTCATAATAGAGAACTCTAATTTAAGTGGGCTGGAAGCCTTTAATCATCCTCATCGGGGTCATATAAATCCAGATCCAACACAGCCTTGGGTTTCTCCTTCGGTGCTGAAACTCCTCCCATGACAGTATCTGCCTGACCAATAGACCCTCCAGCATGGCCATGCCCAGAAACGGATATATGTTCCCGCCCAATAGCCATCCCATCCGCTGCCGTCGCATGCCCACCTCCCGCATCATTATCTTCATCATCACCACCACCGGCGCCTGTACCTTCTGAGGCACGGATTAAGCGTTCGAGTTCCTTCTCCACATCCACTCCTTCGCTCGCCTTCGCCTGTAATTGACCCATCAACCCCATCCGTATTTGTTCTTCACTCGGGAATGCCATACGTGACAAATCACGCGACCAGTTCGCCGTTTCGTCCAGCCAGGACACCGTCTCTTGAGACAACGCGGCAACTCCAACACCCTTGGCCACCCGCTGCCCGCCCGTACCCACTCGCCCAGCATCTTCCCCATTGTTTTCATGAGCACTTGCTCGCTGTTGTTGAGCTTCCGTGTCCCCTTCCGGCGGCGCTGTTTTCCCGGGAGTGCCAGCAGCAACATCCGCGGCTGCATCACTGTTATACCGACTAATCCTACGCGCAAAATTCACAAGTAACTTGTAGTCGATTTCGTTCGTGGCCTTCCCTTTCCCTTTTCTTACCCCGCTGAAACCACGAGGAGAACAAGCCGATACGCCTCCCATCTGCGTATCGGGATCTTCCCCTTCCGTCTCCATCTCACTATCTGTGTCACTGCTATCGTCATCGCTTGCACTAACCCCTTGCTGGCATGCGGTGGATATTTCATTGCCCACATTCTCGACTTCGCGGACGATGTCGCGCACCCGTTGCTCTAGCGCGAGCGCTTCCGCGCGTAGACGAAGGATTTTGGCGTAGTTCGATTGGTGCGTGTGTAGCGTTTTAAGGGCGCTCGAGACGGCGTCATCTGCTTCTAGGAGTGAGAGGGCGGCTGCTGGGGCTCCTGCAGCTGTTGGGGAAGAGACGATGGACATTAGGAGATTGTTCAGTCTGGTTTCTAAGGTGCTGAGCGGGGTGAGGAGTTGAGAGTCCATGGTGAACAGCTGGTAGGGGTATTGCGCTCGCTATTGGTTGTAGCAACGCAAGCAGTGGTATGGTAAATATTAGTAGTATTGAAGCTATCGCATGTGGAGATGCTGAGTTGGGCGATGGGCGACACGTGATCGAGCATATGCCATTGAAAAATCGGGGCGAAGGGTAATTATATTATGATATATATTGATTACTCTCGATAATCCTGTGCTACTAAAATGGCCGCACTTTCGCAGGATACAAACATCACTGCATGTCGCAGTGTATTTGACCCCATTAGTTGGCTCTGGTCTTTATCAGGTGGTGGGCATCATGCCAACATTTCCTCTGAGGATTTTTGTTACGAATGAAGCTCCATAGGACCAACAGTTGAAATAGAAATAGCTGACCAGCATTTCGTCAATGAGCCAGCTGGCAATCCTGCAATTCTTTCGAATCAATCGCTTTTCGGGAAGGCCCAACTTTTCACCATCGGTCCCTTACCTTCTTCGTCGAGTCATCAATTTACACTCATCTCGGTTTCACCCAACCCTATAATGCATTCCTATTCAGCATCTGTTCCACTCCCTTCTTCCTCTTCGTAGTCTCCCAGGCCGTTAAATTCTTCATCCTCAACCGTTTTGTCCAGTCAAACCCCGGCGAAAGGGCGTCCGGGAATATATTGCCACCTAACAACAGTCATGCCATCTGCACTCCTCTCTATCCCACAGATATTGCCCGCCATCTGGCATAAATAGCCCGTTTTTCACCAACTTAATGGCCGTGTCTCAATCGTGCCCTTTCCGATCTCAACGTCGGAGCTCTCATGATCGCAGACCTTATAGCTTCGGGGGTACTTTCAATATGCAATTTATGAAAATCCTAGACTTGTGTTATTTGATAACCCTCATCGTTTATGCGAGTCAAAAGCTCTTCTCAGGTATGTCTGCACAGATGGAAAATCCATGCCTAACCTGGGCAAGCAATGGGCTGCTGTTTTGGAGGATAGTAGATGTAAATTGTTGTAACGAAAATCCTATCTCATTTTGGAACCATCGTCAGAAGTACTACATATTTCTTCAGAGGAGGACGGAGTTCGCTGAACGCTGAGACGCGATGGAACTTAGCACAAAAATTAACGCTGCTCGTTGCTTGCTTGCTTCGCATTCCAAGCAACCCAGTCAATAGAATAAGTATAAGTCCGAGTCCTCTAGTTAGAGGGAAAGGGATGGAGGTTATATAAGTTCACCGCGTGGTCCAAGTAGCCTCATAATTTTTGAACATTTTCCGCAACTAAGAGTCAATTTGGTTATCAATCAAGAACCAAGCCTTTGTGGCCAAGAAAGCCGTCCGGGAGAAGAATGGGATTAACGCTTTCAAGATAGCAGATCCAGCGGAGAGCTCTTCAAAAGCACCAGGAATTGTTTAGGTGATTCAAAATGGGAGGCGGTAACCCTGCTTCCATTGGCTTGTTCAAGAAAATTCAAGGAGACCCAGCGGACTGGTTCCTTTCGTCAAAATTTGAATATACTAGTAACGTAATGACCCGGTTGGCTGCCAGGGCCATGCATGCCATGCCATGCCAATGATGCCATCCTCTACGGAGTAGACACAATGCAAGACGAGAAGCAGCTCCGGCTGTGGCTTGTGGAGGTTGTTTCAGCCTAGACCCAAAACGGCTAATGCATCGTCGACCATTCTTCCTTGAATTGAGCCGCCGCATGATTTGTCAGCAGCTGGATCACGCGCTAATCCCTTTCCGATGCGGCCCATCATCGCAAACGACATTGTCCACCGTTGTCTCCAACATTCCTCGCATTGCCCTGGCTCTTTGATTCCTCTTCTTTCGCCGTCTACGATCCCGTGTCAGCATCCAACACCGTTGGGATCAACTATCTCTCCATTTTCAGCCCGCTTTCTCCCCCTATTACCCCGCTAGCTTCTCCCGTTGCAACCCGTCATCGCACAACTACCCCGCCCGCGGTCCCTCACGATCACGATATTCACTCCGCTCAACAACACCCACTTCCATGCGAGAGATTTAATACTGAAGGCGAACAGCTTGATTTCATTCGTCGTTTATTTCAGCATTCGCATCCATGGGGAAATCGTGAGACCCCTATCCTCCCTGAATGTTTCTCAGTGCCTGCCCCTATACATATCTCCCCCCGCCAAAAGGAAAGAAAAAAAAAAAAACCCCCTTTCACCTGGCTCATGCAGGGCTCTCCGGTCCAACGTCTTCATAGGCTGGTCTACACTATTGGCTGAAGGCTTTCTCCCTATCGGTTCCTTTTGAAATCACATAATGCACCTCTCTGTTGGTTGTATAGTGCTGTTGGAGAGAGCTCGACAAGCTCCAACCGTTGTAAATGATAGACTTGATAGCAAGTGCTAACCATTCGATCTTTTCTCATGAAGACAATCAAAACTTTCCCCTTCGCAACTGGACGAACTGCAGAAGTCAACTCACTTTGACAGAAAGGAACTACAACAATGGTACAAAGGTATTCATTTTTGTCACTGAACTCCCGGGGAATAACGACCTGTTATCAAGAGCTCCGTTCGTGTTTTTCTTGCTCACATATATTATTAAAATCATCCAGGTTTTCTAAAGGACTGCCCCTCTGGCACCTTGACGAAGGAAGAGTTCCAAAAAATCTACCGGCAATTCTTCCCCTTTGGTGACCCGTCCTCCTTCGCGAATTACGTTTTTAGAGTTTTCGATTCTGATGAAAGCGGCATGATCGATTTTAAAGAATTCATTTGTGCATTGTCCATCACTTCAAGAGGACGAATGGAAGATAAATTAGACTGGGCTTTCCAGTTATACGATATTGATGGTGATGGGAAAATAACCTATGACGAAATGCTGGCTATTGTCGAGGCTATATATAAGATGGTATATCATCCTTGTTTCTATACAACCCTCAGCCCAAGTTTCTTTCATTTTTCACAATCTAATAACCCTGTGTCCTAGGTCGGTTCTATGGTCAAACTGCCTGAAGACGAAGATACTCCCGAGAAACGTGTAAAGAAGATCTTCCGTATGATGGATAAGGACGAGAATGGAAGTTTAGACCTCGCGGAATTCAAGGAGGGAAGCAAGAAAGATGAGACCATCGTCAGCGCTTTGTCTCTGTATGATGGGCTAGTGTGATGACAAACATGACGTTGGCAGGGGATTCAACCAGACACTTGCCGCTGGCACACGCGTGGGTCTGCTATCAATTTACGTCCAGTCAGGACCGAGTGGTCGGTCTACTTTTGTTTTGTTTTTTTGAATGATGCTTTTTTCTGTCTTACACTTTTAAATGGCTTTTGGATTTTATTTAAAGGGCGCTTTTGGCTAGTTGTTTGTCTGGTTTATGCAGTACGATGCCGTACGCAGCCCCTTTTCCACACATCCTCGATGCTTACATTTCCAAATCACTACTACCACCTACCCTTTTCCTCAATCTCGCTTCCACACACTGTCATAGCCGCCATTTTCCACCCATCTATTACTTGGGGGATTGCGGTTTCCTTATCACGATTTCCGGTGTGACATGTGCCATGATGTCAATGTTTTTATTATGATATGAAGAAGTGTTTGAACTATTGTGTATTTCCCGTCCATTTCTTCGTTCTTTTTTTCCATTATCTCAGCGCTGCGATGTGCTGCATGACAAAAGACTTACCCACTCCGCCACGCTTTCAATCTACGTGCTGCCTATTGTTTATCTCTTGCGTACATGTTTCTATGTCTTTATATTGTTTTTGCCACATCACCAGTCGGACCAGTCTCAGCCGGGAATGATTCACTTCGCTTTTTGTTTCTATGCCTCATCTATTAGTTTCCCTTTTTATCATTTCTATAAGTCTGTAATCTTGGTGGTTTCTATTTTTGTAGTGGATATGACTAGAAAAAAGACTGATCTTTTCCCGAATATGGTTTCCTCCTTCTCTACTCTGATTTCTCTTCTTGTCGCCCTCATCAAAAATGCCATATCCCCGGCTCAGGAACAATGCGGTTTGTTGGCTAGCCCATCCGGATATTTACCTGTACTCTCTCTGTCACGGCCTAGAGCGCTGACAGTTCCTCTTTCAGTTCTTTTAAAATTCAACGATACTGACTCCCCTGGACCTCTATCCCGTCACTGCACCATGGACAGCTAGCCGACAGACAGTTCAGTCCTGTATTTAACCCCCCACCACCATAACCATACTTAGAGAAAGGAAGAGAATACGTTTTTTTTAAAAAAAACAACCCTCAAGTTCATGGAAACCAGACTCTCTGCTCCGTTCTGATGGGTCGGCTGCCGTCGTCGGGTCGATTGACGCATGGATTTCAACGAAAAGAAACGCCCGAAGAGCGTTGGCAGACGTTACCATCCTGTGGTGTGGGGTTTCTAGATGGCTGTGGGAAATTAGACAATACGTTAATTAATACAATGCCGTTCTTCGGAGTGAAGTGGAGTTTCCATGAAGTAGAATCCTCAATCAAAATGAGGTAAACTACGGAAACGCGGCGCTGAAGGCGGATAAACACACTCGAAGTGCAGTACAGCACATTGACGGAGAGGAAAAATTGGCTGTTTTCGGCAAAAATGGATCGACAAATGCGGCAAACGTATGGAGTTTTGAAGTTAGTGCCTGGAGAGTAAGAGAATAGAAGGGAAAAATTCCGGAACCACAGTATAAAGTAAACACAACAGTGATAGGAGTAAATATGTACAGAATAGCTCGAAGCAATTTCCAAAGCAAATATTGTTGAACGCCAGGGGAAAAGCTAGAATGGCAAAGCAAACCCCGTTTCTCTTTATTTTAAAATGTGAGAAAATGAATGGAACTACTGCGCTCCCTCTGGCTAACACGGATAAGTATGAGTACGGAGTGAGGAATCGCAATGTGGTCTATAACCGAAAGAGTAAACGCTTGCTGAAAGAATTTTCCTAGAGAACGATGCATTCGACAGATATCCTACATTAGCATTACATAGCGCCGATGGACCAAAATCTAGTACTACGCTTTTGGCCACAGCAATGGTATGGTTCGGAGTAAAATAATTGAGTGGGTCGGAGATGGATAATGCCGATTTGCCATGAGGTACAGGGTTAAGTCGAAAAGGTTGTCCAATTTTAATCAACCTTAATAGACCGATAGATGCGCTGGACAAATATCCAGCTCGCAATTAGACCAATGGAGCCTGCAATTTGAAAAGGAAGTTAGTATTCGTCGTAAAGGGGGAGAATTTTGGAAATAAAAAGTGGAAGAGTTGACACCCATTGTTACCAAATAAAGGGGGGGAAAAAAAATCGACATACCAGTCAATATAAATACCAAAAATGCTATAAGAGCAGAATATCCCAAATACAACACCGCACCCGTCAACCCGCCAAAGCTCACCCGGGTAGCCCAGAAGATAAGCGCGTTCAAAAATACGTATCCGCCGGTCATCCCCGCACCCATAAAGGCCCGCCAGTGCCAGCGGTAATCCTCAGCGCATAAGAGGAAATACACGAGAAGAATTGTAGTTGCCGCTGAAGTAACGATCATGAGACCGTAGCAGAGGAAGAGGAATCCAAACATATAATAGATTTTACTCGTCCAAAGGGAATGCATGATGAAGTAAAGCTCAACGAATATAGCAGCGAATGGGAGGAGCCCTGTAATGAGGGTTGACGGCAAGGGGCGGAGGGAGCCCACCGCTGGTGGGATTTGACGAGGGATTTGGTTGGTTCTGGTTGGGCCTTCGATAGCCTACAGCGGAAACAATCAGCAAGAGAAAATATTTTAAGAAGGCCCGACGTGAGGTAGCCATACCGGCTGCTTCAATCCGATCCAGCTGCCTGCGACACTAAGAGGAACGCTGATAACAAACCATATCAGAACGGTGATGAGCATGGTTGTGAACGGGACAGCGCCGCTGGACCCCTTGAACCAGACGAAGAGGTTTAAGAAGAAAAATACTGAGAAGACAAGTCCAGGGGTTAGAACTGGTGTGAGAATTATGAGTTTTTTCCAAGATTCGCCGCCGAACGACTTGTACGCCCTTGCAGCGACGTAACCACCGACAAACCCGAGGAAAGTATAAAGGATCAATATAACTGTCCCCAAGAATCCACGATTTGCAGGGGAAAGTAATCCGAACAACGCAAAAACTAATAGCAGATTAGTCACGCTCGACACAAGAAACCTAGTTAGAAAATATGAATGTCACTTACTGACTGTGATGCCAGTCATCACGAACAGTTGTGCGCCATTGCCCAAGAATACGCTAAGTAGAAGGAGGTGCCTTGGACAGCGGAAAACGTCCCCATGGACCAGCTTCCATCCAGAATCTTCTTGAATTCCATCCTCAACAGTCGCGGAGGTGTCATTCAGATCGTCCAAAGTGATCATATCCAACCTGTTATATCTCGCAATGTCTTTTTTCAAAGCGCGGAGCAAGATCGTGCTCACCAACGCGACAAGCAACATGACAAATACAGCGGAGTAGATGAGGGAGTACCAATGGACATTCGGGTCGAAGACATGAAGGTATTTGTCCCAACGAGTTGCCCACACGGTGGAGGATTCTCTCCAGAACACACCGTATGTCCATGTAACTGTGGTATCACCATCTTCGTTGAGAACGACTGGAGGTCCATTCTGGTTGCATTCCGCCTGTCCATTAACAATTTTGTTGTTCTTTCGCGATTCTGGGACTACCAGGACACCAACAACACGGTATTTAATTCCCTTCCCTAGGCCGCTAACTGTGTGATAGTCGATTAAAATATTATAGTGGTTGTTAAGGATTGCCTGGCCATCATCGTCCACAGAGCCTAGGGCGAATCCAGGGCTATAGAATTCTGTTTCTGTTTGGTCGTCGATATTGATCTGGGCAGCTGGGAGTCCGTCGATCAACCAGTTAATATTATACTGCTGCCATATCCGGCGGTTAACGAATTTGCTGCTCTTAATGTCAAATTTCACTTCGGAACACAAGGGCTTGCAAGTTTCATTTTTCGCCATGTGTAGTTCGAAAGGAGAGGTGCGGATGCGGTCTCCAAATATTATGCTGCCTAGCGACTCCCGAACGTCTTTTGGGCCATCTTTTGGTTGGCAAAAGTGGAAAGCCGGATGATAATAGTCGTAGGGGATAACAGAATGAAGCTGCTCATCAAGTTCAGATATCGCTGGGGTTAGGCGGTTAACCTGGAGTGGGACCAGTTGTCCTTGATCGTATGATGTTGGCGCGACACCTGGAAGATAGAAGGCGGAGGACAGGTGTGGAAAAAGGAGGGCGAAAGAGAGAAGCTGCAGCTTCTTAGGAGACAGCATTTTCAGACGGTTGTCTATTAGACGCAAGTCAACTTCAGCATTGATCAAGGCAAGTCTTACGGATTGATAACGTTACATACTAAGAAACTCGGAGCCGTTTTAGTACACCATGTGTGCTATTTAAGGGGGGGGGCGGGGAGCCAATATATTTACAACACTAAGATTTTGGGAAAAGATCAATAATAAAGAGGATATAAACTGTGAAATAGAGTGCCCTGAGTATGGGACTTGATCAGAGTAGTATGAATGGTTCAAGTTGGATGTTTGTTGTCGGTTTCTTGAAGATTTGCACAGGGCTTGTTTGCATTAAAAACACGTGATCCAGGGGATCACCCTGAAAGTACGCAGCATACAGCGTACATCGTCTTCAATATATGATAAAGCACACAGTCGAATTTCAGCGGTGTCCGACTGCTCCTTCACAAAGGACAAGGCGTAGGCAGAACTAGTCGATTTTCCTATCCATTCCATCTTTCTGAACCGCGCATCACTCTTGACCTTCAACCTGAGGGATAAATTACTCTTCTTACTGCTTGCCCTTGAGATTGACACTTTTTCGGGCCATACGTTGAGACCATTTATCAGAGAATTAATAAGCTTTAGGAAATGCTTGGATCTTTGAGGGTTGGGAGAAATTCGATATCATATTCCACCACTAGAATTTACCATATACTCTGAGAAATATGAAAATGGGAGATCGAAATCGCCTTTGGAAAACTAAATACAGAGGTCAGCACCCTTGAGGGAGACAACCCCCCACAAAAGATAGTTGTAATTTAAGCGAACAGGCCGCCTTGACAGAGTCCCATATGCTGCTAGCAGCTTTGAGGAAAGCGAATCCATCAGAAGTGAACCCTTGCGAAAGGACACAATGTAAATGGACAGGAGGTTAGGGTAGTCTGAGTATTCATCAAAAAAGTGAGATACATGGTATGGTGCAGCTCACCACGGTCAGATCAACAACTGATAGTTTAACAGAAATATAACAAAGGGCATAGGTGAATCATACCGCCGCTCAAATGGGTATCACATCGGCGGAAAAATCCAATAAACTTAAAAAGAAAAAGTATGCGCAGCATCTCCTGGAGAAAATCTACTATATCATGACACACCGTCGTTGCACCTTGCTAGCTTGGATGACGGAACGGCCCGCAACAGGGAGAAAAGCCCAGTCATGAATAAAATGGAAAAATTAAGAGATGACATCTAACTTCCCAGAGCGCCTACGGGTCTTGCTCCGCTTAGGTTGACTACACGTCCGCCCATCCCTCCTGCGGGACTGGCCAACGACCCTCCCGTGCTATTGCCGAATCCTGGGTTCGATGCTGGTTTCACCCAGCCGGGAACTTGGTCATCTTCGCTTTCTCTAGCATAAATAGTTCTCCATACATTAGGGAACCCCGTAGGAAGGGATCCCTTAACGCGCGCTCCTGGGATAGCGAAGCGCGGGTTCTTATGAGTCAAGTAGCCACGCATCAGATCTTGTACAAGAAGCGAGGCAAGGACTGATTCGAGATCGCGCATCAGTGGTGAAGGGGACTCTGGGCCCTTTTCACCGTCTGACACCTTTCCTTCACTTGTTATATACGACAGAGCGTCGGAGGCAAGATTGTCCGAATCTTGGTCTTCAGGAGCTACATCATCAGGCAAATCATTTTCGCCAGTCACAAGCACCCATTCCCCATCACGGTCGAAATATCCGTCAGGTTGAAAATAATCGTCGTAATCGGAAGAGGAATTGGCTGTAGCATCATTAACGACCATGTCTGGCTTAGCGAAATCGCGATCGGCTGCGAAAGAGAAGAGCCGCTTCGCTTGAGATGGGGGCGATGTTTGCAGAATTTGTCCAGGGTGCCTCATAGCGGAAGGCGATTGCGTTGCATGCTTGGACCAGCGTGATTCTATCCACATAATTGCTCCCTCCAGTTTACTAAGATAGAGAAATGGAGGAGGCCCTCTTTGGGCCTGGGCTTTCTGATCTCCGTGAAAGCCAGAGAAGATGAATACCTTCCTGGCGAGGGAGCGCCAAACAAGAATCTCACATCTATTTCGTAATTGGAGCAAAATCCCTTTGCGAGCAAAAAAATCTGCATGGGGAGAGTCAACATCCAGGTAAGATCGAAAAGCACCCAGATCGCCGCTTGCAATGATCTGACAAATAGGTAAAAACACATCGTCAAAGCCCTTGGATTCTGGTCGCTCGAGTAGAGTTCGGGAGGGGAAGCGCCCCAGGATAATGTTACATGGTATCAAATAGGTTAAGATGAGGCGTCGTTGTTGCAGTGCTTGCCTGTGGCATTGGTTATATGCTGCCTGCAATGCGGTTTGAGCCGGGAAGAAAAGGTTATTCGAAAAAAGGTATCGCCCCAAGTAGTAAAGGTAGGTGACCCTTTGCGAGGCGGGGAAATGAGAAAGAGGGGGAGATTGGGCATTGATACTCGCAAACATCTGTTCAGCATTCCGAAGTTTGCCGCACTGTTCGAGACAAGTTAGGAACATGGCGAGTAAGCAAATAAAAAAGTGCAAGAAAAATCACCTTGAATAAAAGCTTCAAACACAAATTTGCCATCAAGTAGATTCCAACGCGTTTCCCTTCTGGCTTCCCTTGTGCACCAACTGCCCCGCTCCTATCAGTAAGGCATTTGATAAAAGCTTCACGGACAACGTTCGCGGATTTCTCAACGAGGGTCACCTTCTCCGTTGCTTCGTCCGTTCCAATTGACTCCTTTAGGAGATGTGAGACCAATTCCGGCCGATGGTCTAAGCCAATCGCTAGCTTCGCGAGCACTTTTGAGAGATAAAGGACCGTAGGCAGGACGACGACTCCCATTTGACTATCGCTCAGGGCTATAACGCATTGACTATACAGCAAAAGGATCCAGAAATAAACGATTAGTTAGAAAAGGATTTAAATTTTAGAAGGGAACGCATTGCGACATACTTTAAGAGAGCTTTTAGTAAATCGTAAGTATCCAAAAGGTTGTCGACATTGACGTCCCTTACGAATGTAAAGTACTGTCGCAAAAATAAGGGAAATGCGGACCAGGAACTACCTGGTGGAACCGCGGACTCGCATTTTCCTAGAAGTTGGTCATCGTTATTTGCGCTTTGTGGATATTGACTCTTCAGCTCCGCAACCATATCATGGTATACAGGTGGCAATGGAGGTTCAATCTGGAGATAATCCTGTAGCTTAGCTCCATTGCGATCCCTTATGAGCTCCATAATGTTTGCGATGAAGCTGTCCACAACTGGAGTCCCTCCAGAAGATGCGCCCCACATCTTGAAAAGAGAAGCAACACACTCGTAAAGCCGAAAAGTGTGGTTTGGAGTGAAGCGCGAAGTGCGATGGGGGAGCACGGAGAGGTTGAAACGCTTTGTGATCTCTTCAATCCATCGATGGATATGGTCGAATAATGTCAGAGGATATGAAGGCAGCACGCATAGCAGCCTGGTCCCTTTATCATGTTAAGCCACGGATGATTGATTCCAATGGTTTGCGGCATGGCTTATATTGGCATATCGATAACTTACCTGCTAGAGGAGAGTTTGAAGAGGCGATATTTAAACTAAACATTCAATCCACCTACCAATGCATGCACAAATCTTCATTTGTTCATCCACCTTCAATATTCAATAACATGCACCACAAAGCAATATACAAGCAGCAATTGATGATTTGAATTCACAATTATTTCTAATTACACTTAACTGCTAAAAAAGTATGGAATCAGTTGATATACGCTGGTATTATAATACTGGAGTATAGATACAAGCATGCTTTGGTCACAACATAATACATTTCATGAAGATAAGAACTTGAATGTATAGGATTCATCAAAGTTGTATATTCACCACCAAGTATCAGTACATATAATGGAGTATCTATTCAATCTATGCTATGAAAATGTGATCAGCGCTTACAAGGCATCCTGTTACAAATTGATTTAGACGAATCTGTGTGGAATGGAACAATAATAATCCTGGCCATAAAGGGCCTACCATGTCACATCCTACGAAAGACTCCAGTTACTCTTATAAGAGTGGAGATATTTAACTCTTGATGGAGGTGGAAGCTTGGTTGATTGTAACTATCTCATCCCAGTGGCCCGTGGTCTTATCCGTGCGCTGGTGAATCCAGCTCGGATCGAATGTGAATCAACCAGCTCATGTCCAGACATGTGCAACAGCCGACTGGCTCATGATGCTGAAAATATCTAGCCAACAATTTCTACCATCGAAGCGGCCCACGAGCTGAGAGACTTGATGGCAGTAAACCTGTCGCCAACAAAAAAACTCATGCGGGATAATGTGGAAGAAATTGATAAATTGAACACCTCATGTATGAAGAACGGAAATAGGATTGGCAAGCATGTCTAGCTGCTATCGCAGAGAAAATCAACTAATACTATGGACATGGCGTGTCTCCGCTGCGAGACGCTGTTCACGGAACAGATGGGAAAAATAGATGGGACATGTGCTTCGTCAAGATGGCTAGAATAAAAGAAAGCAAAGAACAAGGAAACAATGCTCTTATAGAAGGGCATGCCCGAGTTGATTTAAATATCCCACTGAGCTGCCATTAATGAGAGAAACTGAAAAATCCATACGGAAATAAGGAGAAAGAAAAGGAGAACCGTAAAATAGTTGGGAAATCGAGCACATCAGTCCTCCCCCAGGCTCTGTCTCACGCATTGCCTTACCCTCTTCTTGAATTCTTTCGGATCCTCACGCCAAAGCCTTGCAGCTTCCACATTTGCCGGACTCTCATCGTTGGGACTAGAGAGCATGCTGATTACGCTTAGGAGGATAGTCTCAGGTGTCTGTACTGGCGACCAGCGCTCGGCAGCAGACTCGTAACCGTATCTGTCGTCTTCTGGAGGATGAAGAATAGATATACAGACTTCACCGGTGGCATAGACTAGAGGAGTTTTTTGTCAGATAGAGGATGGAGCCGATCTAAATATACAGTGCAGGTACGTACTATTGGGGTGAAATATTGGTGTTTCAAATTTCATCGTGGGCGGCATATGGGGATACTCGGGGGGAAAAGATAGTCGAGCGCAGAAAAAGCCACCTAAAGTAAATAGATTTGATATTTATGTCCTGTTAATGAGCGAGTTTGAAACGAATTCCACTTTCAGGTACAGTGTAGCCCACCGGGCAAATGCTTCACGTACCACCATAAAATTTACACTCATCTGAGATCATGAGCATAACCTCCCATTCAAATATGTTATCGTTTGCCAAACCACAACTAATCCCCGGGATATCCTTATCCGTTTGCATCTGCTTCAATTGGCGGCTGAGCAACCCTGCTGCGGCGGAAGTGGCCATGATGTAATATTCACAGTACAGTGGTAACAACTAGCCAAGGTGCGGCTTGAAGAAATCTGAAGCGGGGTTTGGTTTTGAATTATCTGCTTTGTCCACCACACCACGCAGCGGGGGCTGGAGAAAGCTGCAGTAATGATTAAGTATTATGCAAAGTAGCGGTGATTTGCTGAGATAGCTGCGGTTTATTTCAACTGAGAGGTTGGTTAGGGTCCATATTGGTCACATGCCCTACATGAAGCCAGCATTACTTAATCAGTTATTCCACTTAGTTATGTGCAAAAAATACATTCATTTGTACGGAATTTGCCAAAGGTTTACAGAATGTCTTAAGAGATCCAGCCAGGTAATAAATTTATTTCGCAACATACAATAAAAGATCGTCTCGCAACCATATCAATAACGGCGAGGAAGGATGGGATAAATACATATCAACGAATCAAAAATACAAAGAGCGTTGGAGCAATCAAGATATCGGGATTTGGAAGTTACATGCGTTAAATCAACATGATGTTCCCTTGATTTGGGCAGGTGGGCGCAGAGTATCAGAAAAGTAGTGCTGATCTTACGAGCTATAGTCACAGACGGCCAGCCGCTGACAATAGCCGTAAATCTGTCTGATGATAAACAGAGGAACCTATGCTTGAACGAATATCTTCTCACCTAGAAGAAGAGCTTCGCCGGCAAGAAAGATAGCGCAGGTGGTAGTAACTGCGATTATCATGCCGACGGTTTTAACTAACACTTTGAGGAGACGGACGCGCGACGCCCAGGTGAAGGTCTTCCATGCATCCAACAAACCAACCTTACCGCTACCTCCCAGGATGGCCGGTTGGACATTGCCACCAAAAGTGCGATCGAAAGGCACAATAGTCTCTTCTTCCTCAGGAAGGATGGACGCGGCCACACGGATCATGGTCACTGTGGCTGGAAGCTCTATCAAGACTGTCAGGCACATGGCGAGGAGGCAAGCGCTGACTGCTATAGCGATTTCAGAGCGAGGGTCAGATTCTGGCTCAGAGAATGGACTTCCTTTCCCCATATGCCATACATGGGTTCTCCATCCCAAGTGGGCAGGCAGCAAGAAGGTGAGCTGCGCTGCTACGGACCGGAGGGCAACAGCGGGAGCAATCTTAACCCAGCTGCTGTATCTGGGAACCCGTCTCCAAAATGATTTGGCAGAAGGTTGTGAAATTACTATATGGACCCAGGTAAGCTCGAGATTCGCCGAAACTACATCAGTAGCAACCTGAGCAACAGCGTGGGCAAAATGGTTGACTGCGCTGCCATGACCAAAGATGAGGAGTTGGGCGAGAGCTGAGCGGCAAATACCCAAACACAAATACATTCCCAAACCACGGAAGCGAGACCAAGGACCAGCACGAGTGCGAAGATGGTGGATGGCGGTGCGTAGGCTACGTGTGACTGGGGCAGGCCGTTTGTGGGAGAAATCGGGGCCAGAATCAACCAAGTTGGTCGTTTTACTGGAGTCGTCGGTGCCCTTAATGGGCTCATAGACAGCTGGATGAGGATCTTCTACCGCAGCCAGTACTGCAACAACAGTGCCATATGTATATTGAATCTACAATCGCACCAATAATTAGTATATAATATCCAGCGGTGGGGCGAATCAACCCCTATGACAAGGTGTAGGGAACCACATACGGCGAAAGCAACAAGGCTAAAGACTAGAGCAGTCACACCAAACACCAGAACCGCCCAGACGGACAGTTGGCGATGGTCTTCATTGTTGCTTGACGTTGGGGATAGGTAATTGGTCGTTACCTCTAGTCCTCTACGAACCACATGATAGGTGGTAGCGGACATGGCAAACCGGTGGAATAGAAACAAATGAAACAGCAGGAAAGAGAGACACAAGTAAGATATAAAGGAAATTTATTGCAAAATCGAAGGCAAGGATGGGAAGCAGAGAGAGGACGGATGAATGAAGTTGATTCATCAAGAGCCCAGCTGGTTGCCTTCGGCGTTTAGTCAGCTGCTGACCTCTGCTGGTCTTCGTCCCGACCACAGAGCAGACTGGCGATGCAGGACACCATGAGACAAGAGTCAGTTTTTTCCCATGAGTTTTCCTGATGATTCGGATCAGGTGATTATTGGTAATTACTCGCACACAGCCCTGCTGCAATTCTCCTAATAATCCGCAAATGTTCTCCCTGGTTGCATCTTCCAATCTAAGATTAATTCACACTAAACGCAGCAGAAGATCGCCATACGAAGCAACTTCGCTATACATCGGGATAATCCACATGAATAGCACAGACAACGAACAAGCCCCCTCCCTCCATGCCGCTAGTACTCTCATTCGCATTCGATAGTATCGCTGCTAGGACAGTGGGTTGATATTTGTTATGGCGCATCCTCCCTTCGCCCGAAGTGTCAGGGGTCTCACAGATACTGTATGAATGGCATCCGAATTGCAATTTAAGCAGACCACATGTCGCTGTCACCCTGTTTCATCTTGCATTTCTTCCCTTTTTTCTGCTTCCTCTTTGTCTTTTGGCTTGTTTGCCTCCCCCTCTCTGTACGGCTTTTCTGTTCTTCCGCTTTCCGAACCGAGGCTCTCGACTTACATAATCTCCCCGCCGCCCAAAAAGTCACCAGCTAACTGCTGTAAAACTCTCTACATTCTCCCGCTGGGACTTTTTTTTTTTTTTTTTCTTCCCTTCTTTTCTTCTGTTCTTCCTTCTTTCTCCTCTTCCCTTTTCGTGCCTTGTCGCTACCTCAGTAGTTAGTTCCTCTTGGTTAATACACTCTCTTGTGCTTTTGTGCGACTTGTGCTTCGGTGTAATAGCTTTCCCATCGTTGATTCAACCACCCCCCCCTCCAATACACACGATATGCCATCCACTACGGCTGCTATCTCTCCCTCATTACCAATGGAATCGGAACCTCAGAAACAATCCCCGGCTGCCTCGAACGCTAGCGTTGCGCAGATCAAATCCTTTGTCGCTGGTGGTGCAGGCGGAATCTGCGCTGTCATTGTCGGCCATCCATTTGACCTGGTCAAAGTCCGCCTACAAACCGCCGAAAAAGGCGTTTACTCGGGTGCAATCCATGTCGTGAAGAGAACTATTGCACGCGAAGGACTTGCCAGGGTAGGTCCCTGGACAAGTCACTCTTACCAGTGAACCTAGGAATTTGACTTTAAGAAATACAGTTGCTAACAACTGCCGTCAGGGCTTATATGCGGGGGTTTCAGCCCCATTGGTTGGAGTAACTCCTATGTGTACGTTGTTATTTTCTCTATTTCTACTCTTAGAAGAATTATCTTTCAGCTGGCTAACTGTTTGTTCTTTTATCAGTCGCTGTCAGCTTCTGGGTACGTTCGCATTCGTTAATCCATAAAATTTGCTTGCCCGCGCTCTAATTCACTCCGTCATATCTATAAAGGGTTATGATCTTGGGAAAACACTCGTCAGCAACTTCTCCTCCGTTCCGGTACATAACGGAACTCCCCAATACACAATCGGCCAGATATCTGCTGCTGGCTTCTTCTCCGCGATCCCCATGACCCTGATCACCGCCCCTTTCGAGCGTGTTAAGGTTCTTCTGCAGATTCAAGGTCAAAACCCTCCTCCTCCCGGCCAAAAGCCCAAGTATTCCGGCGGAGTAGACGTTGTCCGCCAGCTCTATAAGGAGGGAGGTATCCGTAGCGTGTTCCGCGGAAGTGCAATGACATTGGCCCGTGATGGTCCTGGTTCGGCAGCCTATTTTGCCGCGTATGAATACATAAAGCGCAGCCTCACACCGAAAGATGCGGACGGAAATGTCACTGGTGAATTGTCTTTGCCCGCAGTCGTAGCTGCAGGCGGTGCAGCTGGCATTGCGATGTGGATCCCAGTCTTTCCCATCGACACCGTCAAGTCCCGTTTGCAGAGCGCGGAAGGGCGACCCACCATCGGAGGTACCATCCGCGGTGTATATGCTAACGGCGGCTTCAAAGCCTTCTTCCCAGGATTTGGTCCCGCCTTGGCAAGAGCGGTACCTGCCAATGCCGCTACCTTGTAAGTCCCCGATTCTCGTCACGTCTCCTTCCCAAAATGTGTATACATTGAATATCCACGTTCCGGTTCTGACAATTCACTCATTCATACAGCCTCGGGGTCGAATTGGCTCACAAAGCTATGGACAAATTCTTTTAATCATTTCGACAGATGGATAAAAACCCCTTTGCCATATTAACACTTTAAGATTTTTCACTGCTGTTCTTCACAGTGGAGCTATGATACCCGTACACATTAAACTGAGAAACATATATTTATTGCCCATATATCCGTCGACACCATTTACCTGGCGAACGCGTAGTCTCGCAGCCGTGCCTTAGGGCTCGTTGTCGCCCTCCTCCCCCGCCAGTTGACAACATAATTTTTTCCTAGAAGTTCTCCTCTACATATTATTCCCCTTTTCTCCAACTTTGTACAGTACATGTATAATTTCGACGCCCATTGTGTTCTATTCCCTGATGTGTCCCGTTAGCTTTGGTTTTCCATATAGGGTTATCATGGTACTATTCGATCTATTATACGTATATATATGGAGTCGGTCATCTCTGGTTTTGTCATCGGTTAAGCATTCGTGCATAATGCCTTTTCTTCCTTTTCTTTCTTTTCCTTCCTTTCTTTTTTTGGTTGTTTTTTGGTAAATACCATTGCTCGGGGAAGCTTTTATGGCCATTACCCACAAGAATAGACGTTTTCTCTCGGTTTGCTTATGTACTATATATACAGTAGGGCCACAGCGTAAGTAGCATTACTTAGGCTGCCATCGCTGAGGCTATACCATCATCTCTCATACATCCTCCCAACCATGTTTCCTTTTCAGATGCACAACCAAGCCTACCACACAACTTAATCCCTAAACCTCCCACCACAGTAAATACATGTGTCAAAAGCGTCACAGAGGATATCAATCAATCGCTCATGCGGCCGCTGAGGCTGGGACCCACCCGCCGCGCCCATCCCTGGCCCAATCACACTGGGAAAATCGACGAGCTCCGCATCCAAGACCTCGCTACCACAAACTGAGCAACGCTTGGAAATCGACGGGTCCTGGATGGAGAGAAACGTCAAACCACATCGAGCTAGATTTGCACATGGTGTCATTAGTAGTTGTGGATGGAATTAAAGGAAGGGTAAAGGTTCAAAGGGGGAGGGGGGGCGAACCAAACACATGCCCCTCCGCACATTGGGACTCTTCAGCGGAGTACCAGTCAATACCGCTACCGCATATATCGCAAAATTCAAATACATCATCACCAGGTCCCGTTTGGGCATCACAAGTTTTGCCGGGTATCTGTTTACTTGTTTCCGGGCCGCATGCGGATCCAGCTGGAAGTTCGATCTGCGACTGGAGCTTTTCATTTATACAAGATAACTCCACTGATAGGTCAAGGTCAAATGTACTAGATAACCATTTCGTCGCTGATTTTGCAGCTTCCAGCAAGTGCGGGGCGTCGACAGGGTCTTGATCCGTAATGAGACAGCAAATAGCGGCGTATTGTAGCTTTTTCACCCAGGGATCATTCAGTAGATCTCTATGACTATCACGCAGGATAAAAGAGAGAGCTTTGTCGCGACCAGCCTTCATGCGCTGTGGCGTTAGCTCTGGGGGAATGCGCCATGGGAGCTCTGCTGATTCACCCTCCTTTGGGTGCGGTGGCGTAAAGACGATCCGCGATCGTTGGCGCGCCGTAGTAACATATTCAACCATGTCGCTGGGATGAACTGTGAAACATGCTGCGATCCAGCCTCGATGGCTAGTCATTCCCCATATTCTAGCTACAGACATTCCGCCCAGGTCGTGGTCGAGGTCGAATCGGCTGCGGAAGCCTTCCATCTGTCTGTGGAGATCGGCAGTCTGTGCATTGTCCGAGAGCCCATTATTGCAAGCGGTAATGTCCCGAACCTGGATCGCTTGGAGCGGTAGGGAGCGGAGGGATGAGGAAAAATGGGTGACATGTATGACAGTTGTATGGGATTTAGTATCCTCTGTGGAAGTTATGGCTGCCCGGGGAAGCCTCAACACGTGTACATCTACAAAGGATTTTTTTGGTGTGACAAGATACTCACCAGTAATGGGCTCCCATTCTAGCAACCTGCCATCCTCCACAGTGTCTGCATGTAGTGCATGGTAGAGTGATACAGTAGACGTCGACTGCTCTGCCCCAGCGGATTTATGGGTAAACAAGTAGTCAAAGCTGATCAGTGCATATCCGCCAAGATACCCAACCACCAAACAGGATGATGATGGATTTTTGGGGCCCTTCGTTAGTTAGTAGGAAAATACCTAAATACAAGAAGGAAACGTTGCCGTATTTACCGCGTTGTCAATCCAACGTAGCGGACCATGGAAGCTCATGCTCTCAAACTGAGGTTCTTGGGAAATAGGAATAGCGTCGCCCAAGCGTAAATCCAGTTTGGCCTCCGTATCGCTGTCTTCAGCCGCTCGTCCCGGGTCTTCAAACCGTGCATGTAGTAGAAAAGCCTTAACTCCAGTGGCGTGAATAATTGCAAGAGGTGAAGAATATATAGGGTTCCCCTGATCGTCAAAACTCTGACGCGCAGGACCCCATGTAATGTGAGATATGATAGGCACAGATCTCACTGATTGACCCAGAAGGGAATCAGGCTGCATACGAGGATATGCTACATGCGGGGCGGGTATTTCATTCTGGGAAATGACCTCTACCCACAACTGTCGTCGAGTATTCATGTCTGGTCTCAGGCGGTCATTTCTAACTCTGATCAGAGTTATGTCGTTCATATCATTCGCCACAGCCAGCAGAGACATATCTCGATACGCCTGATGCCCGTGTAAAGTATCCTCGTGATGATCATCCTCGTCACTCTTTGGGCTCCAGCAAAAGCACCTCACATGCATTTTACGGTGTAAAATAGAACCCTTTCCGCGTAATGACGGGCCAAAGGCCTGTCTTAATGCATTGTTGACGACCACAGTCCTCATCCACTTCGAATAGCCATCCACCAGTTCCCAGAGAGACAGGACCAAGTTACTAGTCAACACCGCGAGGACATGTCGAGAGTACCTAGCCAGACGGTGATGTGACCAAGCCAAGGCAAGAACGTGACTTGAAGACTGCTCTTCGCCGAGAGAAAAAGTATCGCCCGGCTGAGGAAATATCATGGGCCATTCATTGTTAGTGAAGACATTTGCGCGGAATTTGGTAGTCGTCCACTGGGTGCTTGATCCAGATGGTATTTCCGTTGTTCTGTTTGACGCAGGCGACTTTATGCGTGGGATCTATAGGGATGATCAGCGTGATACCTTGTTTTTTCTTTGGAAGAGAACAAATGACATAATCAAAGAAGTATATGGGAGGATATGATTTTTCGAATTTTAGAAGATTATTTGCGTGGTTGAAAATGGCGTGGCTCACTGACCAACACATGGACATATTCTCCCAGTGCAACCGCCAGCTCGCCATCTGGGGACCAGGAAATACAGTCGAAGCAGGATGGGAAAAGCTTGAGTTCCACAGGATCGAGCATGACGATGTATGATGGATATCATATACCATTCTCGCCGACGCTGGCAGGTTATTCGGTTGGGCCTATGTTGGTTTGGACTTGGATATAAGTTGGGTTGTGGGTTGCATTTTGTGGTATCACGGAACGACCCAAGGTCGCTACTATTACCAAAGTACTACCATCTTCTTCTACACATTTTCAAGACGTTTATTTATTTATCTCATTGAATATAGGATAAATGTGTTCGCGTACTCAGAAGTAAGGATTTAGTTTAATCCATACCTTCAAGTTATTAGTCCAGCAGCCAAACGTTCGATTGCGAGTAGGTTAGCCAGCCATCCATGGATCTATGTATGGTATATGTGAACCTTTCTATAGCAACCAAGAAATACTTCTTTTCAATACATAGCAGTCTTCTCATCTAAACAAAGGCTCAGATGTCTGAAAGAACAGATTGCTAAGTTAGAACAAGCTTTTCTCAATTTGACGCTGTATATTAATCATTGCTGGAGCTGAACATAAGAGATCTTGAATATTTGCTAGTATATAAAACAAATTCGGGTTAGTAGTAAATCATAAAATTCTATCGTCAAAAAATCTTATTGTCAAAAAATTCCTAAGTCTTTTCTTGTAATAATTAAGTAGAGTAGATAGATGATAAAGGGTAAAGATGTTGGGCCACTGGGGCCGATCACCACCAGTGCCAATGCTGGTATACCGTAACTACAGGGGACGAACCAATCCAACCCTCCAACAAGTTGATTTTATATTTGATAGTCGTTAGTTACTATCCCGGCGGTCTTCAAGTTCAAGTTTGAATCAAAGAAAACAAGGATTTATTTCTACAAGTAATTGATGAAAGCTACTGATATCTTATGATCTACTCCGTAACTTATCAAGTAGATAGTCAAGCCTCTACCGCATCATACCCATCTACTTGGTGACTCTTGAGTCCAGAGGTCCTCTCGAAGCGCCGTCATTTTACATACTTGTATTGAGGTCATATTCCGCTAGTACTAACTAGTATTTTAGGCTGATCTCACATTCATTTTCTACCACAGCTTGCCTGATATTACCTCGCCTAAGAGCGATGTATTATGGAAATGACTCTGGAGTAGTTATAGATGTGCTATTATTTCATCGTACCATACAGTGAAAGCATTGGACTCTTCTAAATTTGTTTTCTCATTTTATTTTAACTTATATATACATTTATCCATTACCCTCTCACCAAACATTCCCACAAGCCCGAGCCCAAAGGTATGGTTCAACTTGGAGCTTACATCGTGTGATGAGAATCTTCCACCCTTCTCCCATCGCTGCCGATCTTCGGACGAAACGGAGAAGAGAACAAGATTTGCGGGCGGCGCTTATCGGTCGCAATTCAACTTCTAAAACAATACCATTGTCTCAAGGACCAATTGATCGCTCGCCCCCCTGCTCGGAAGGCAGTGGCAGCACTGTATCTTCGCTTGGGGCACTGTTAACATGGATGTGAGAAGGCCGAGCGAGCTCTTTCAATTGCTGGCTTTCGCCGGAGAAACTACTTCGATGGCTTCTGCGACCGGGGTGAACAGCGCTGAAGAAATAGCTCGCAGATACTAGGGGGCTCGTTTTCCTCTTTGGAAACAGTTGCAAAAGAGGCTTTAACGTGGGGATACAAGATGCCATAATAACGGTGTCCGCCTCGAGTCTAAGAATTTTCCCTCATCGTTAGTCTCGCGCAAAATGAAGTAAGAGGGGCGAAAGGATTGGGACAAACGGGGATATTAGCTTACAGGGTCCATATTATCAAATCACTGCTTCTGTCTGTAGGACATCTGCTGTTAGTCCCTCCATGCGAGTTCCCGGGTGCCGCGGGCGGTTAGCACACTTACAACTGGTGTCGACTCTCTGTTTCAAAGTTGGCAGGTGCACACATTTGACAATCGCCACGGCGCAAGCACTGTGGAAGACAATGGCTGGTGAGAAGTGGTCGTCCATGACAGAACAAAATGGCACGGGAATCACACACATTAGACCAAGTCCCAGTGCTGCACAAACGGCAATTTTTTTCAATACCAATACTTTGAGCTGCCAGCACACAACCACTGAATACACTGCGAAGTACAGATCCACGAACGCAGACACCGCTATATTAAAGAGATATATCAGCCAATTCGTCATAGGCCATTTTCATACGGCTAGTCCCTGCTTAGGGTGTTAGAGGGATATGACAAACCTCCAACGAATATCAAATAATTAGTGGATGACGAAGGGTCTCTGCACTTGGGATTTTTGACGCGTTTATCCCACGTTGCCCGGTGAGGGCGGCAAATAGTCATGAGGACAGGAAAGCAGATGCAGCCGACCAGCAGACTAAATCCACTCAGGAGCCAGACCACATTGCGGTGGAAACGAGTTGGAACAAGAATCCTGTTGAGCATCGCCGCCACCCCGAGCTTCGGAAATGAGATTGCGAGTATTCCGAAGAGTGAGCCGATCTGAGCATTGAGCCTTGAACCGCGGAGTTGCTCCGGCGTCAGAGTGTCCTCATGTCTTCCAAATCCATAACGTATGCTAATCGTAACAAACACGACAAAGATAAAGCTCAAGACCTTGGTTTGAATACAAAGTGGTTAGTGAGCTCACCACATCCACGATCAAACAGTAAATATTAAATAAAAGGTAAAATACGGATGAACTGAATTGAACTGAATTGAAAATACTCGAAAAGGAATATGACAAAATTTTCGGGGATGGCGAAGAAAGAAACATTGTAATATACCATGGATATCAAAATCAGCCAGTCATCAAGTCCAACCATCCGCACCATTCTAGATCTAACAAAGAGCCTCGTCGCCACTACCGCAGTGGTAAGGCAGGTTACAACCCACATGACCACAAGAATAAGAGGCCCTTTATTTTGAGAATCCCTCGCTGATGTCATCGTCGTCTGAACGTCCGGCCGGAATCCCCATAAATTGAGTAGATGAGGTGCAGTTGATGGGAAAGGTAAGGGGGCTTCCAAACTGTTGTTTTATATATTCGATAGGTGGTCAGGAATACTGTCAAAAAGATTTATGAAAAAGCATAATGTTAGCCCGGTTACCCCCAGCCCGTGCGATTTACAGTACAAATGCATCTCAGGCCTTCTGCTGCTGGCATATGGGAAAAGGCAATATATGAATGTTGATGTGAATGGAACGATGTGGTCGGCACGGGTGCTCTCGAACCGTGAGGAAACGTGAAGATGTCATCCTCAAAACTTTGCATTCCGCACTAAGTAACAACACTAAATCCTATCGAGTGGTGGCTTCAAGTTGAGCCGTTCAGCTGGATCGATATTCAGAGAACTGGAGGCTTGAGAGCAACAATTCTTCGAAATGGTGTTCCTCAAGGTTCAACTAAACCAGCAGAGTTTGAGCATAAATAATTGTGGTCTCGGGCCATTGCTTGGGGAGGTCAACGTTTCGGAGAGTTTTGCAGATAGGACAACAGGGGATGTCCGTGCCGGTTTTTCATAACCTTTGAGATCGTCATGCATCTCTTGTGCTGATACGCTACCCAGGGACCGTGCTGGTGCTCCGCCAAGTCTGACGAGGCAGCGAAGGTTCAAGTGGCTTTTCAGCGGCGTCAGACGGATGGGTGAAGTTGTCGCCAAACCTCTTCTGAGCAATTCGATGCTGTGAAGGAGTTTCGAGTCCTCACATATGCAGTGCGTACATAAAATGGTTCACAAGCCTTTGATTATGCCGTAGAACATCGGAAATGCTTATTCTGTATACTAATTGAAAGACGACCTCATATAAAAAGTCTTCTGGGAGGTGATCTTTAAGGAATGTTTTGTCTGTTCTTGAGCTTTTGCTGGCACAAGAGTATGTGCAGCTTAGCTCGCATCAGGAAGGCGGTTGGAAATAACAAATGCGAGCATGATCTTCAAGCCATAAATAGTTAGGTGCAGTGATTCACACAAGTTGAAAGTGAAGGAGATGACACCTGGATTACTGAGAGATGGCCAAAATTCGTTTTCATATCAACATCCTTCCACAACAGAATGCTGATATTGTTGACATTCAAAGGGAAGTTTCACTACCTGTTGCCTCCCAGTACATTCATGATGCGTGAATGTACAGTACCTGTACTTCTAACTGGCTAAGTAGAGAGTAAGGACTTGATGGACGGTTTATCGAGATGCCCTGAGACTTTGGGAGGAAAGAAATTCCCTGGTATCTGTGGATCCTGGAACGCGAAACAAAAGACTATATAATATTAAATAATTCACCCGCTTTCCTCACCCCGCAAATAACAGCTGCTGTCAAATAAGTAATAAGTATTGATGGATCATTTAACGGAAGTCGTATTATCCACTTGTGTGTATTTGCCTAACAAGGACGGACAGATGTACCCATGTAGATATTTTTGGTCTAGGGATTGTAAGGTAGTCCGAATAGCTTTCCAGCAACTGGGTCCCATTCGTCATCCCATCGCCGTTCGCTTTCTTGGAGTGCACCTTGACGAAGTATGGAGAGTTTCTCCTCGGTCCCACCAAATAAATCAACCAAGTGAGTAACAAGTTCATCGGTGCTCCCAAACCCAAGGCCGTTGACTCCTTGAGATACCAATTCTGGCCATGCCTCATATTTGTTCCAGCCGACCACCGGGAGTCCAGCTCCAAACATATCCACAACTTTCATTGGTAGGTCAACGCCGCTGCTGCTAGTATGCAAACATACACCAAGAGAAACGCTCGCGAGAAGCTGAGCGTACTCTTCTAAACTTAGCCATGCCGTTTTAATTTTCACGTTTTCAAGCTTGCCCTGGGCTCTTAATTTTGCAATCCGGGAAAGGTACATTTGCTGCTGTGGACCCTTCCCAGTTATGATGACGCCCAACCGTGGGAGGCCAAGGTTTTTTGTCGAAGCCATGGCTGAATAGCGGCATAATGCGTCGATTAGAATCGAAAAGTCTTCGTCCGGTGTCCATGAAGTAGAGCTGATTAGAAGACGGCAAGTTCCCGCCCTCAGATCTTCAACGAATTCAGCTGTTTCCGAAAGAGACGACAGGAACGCATACTTTTGCTCGTTGTTTCGAAAAGGCTGGAAACAGGACGGTGGCCGGTCGTGCAAAACGAGAATGGGTGTTTTGATTTTTAAATCATCACGTAACCGCCTTGCCATGGCATTACTAACGCAAAAATGTGCAGAGGAGAAACGACCAAATGTGGACTCATGGGATTTATTTATCTTAACCATTGGGTGGCCATCACCAAGTTTCAACGCCAAGATGGAATACCCAAAATTATGCCAGTCGATAACGAGGTTCGTTTTGCGAAGTTGGCAAACAACTTGGGCTACCACTAAAGTTGGAGCAGTGGGTGGGTTCTGAGGAAGGCAATTAAAGGATATTTCAGTAGTAAGTTCAGAGACGATATCATCTCAGACGAATTGGTGCAGACCACATGCAGAAAGAGAAAATCAATAAAGGAAAAGCTCATATACTGATGGAAACTGACCTGGACCAACATCCATCGTGCGGGCCTGGAGTGATATGCCAAGGCAAGCCACAAAAGCCAGGTTTGGTGTAACAACTTCAGAAAAGCAACAAACGGAAATAGATACTTGTTGTGAGTTTGTAGGAAGCTTGGAGGTAAGGCTAAAGAGATAATGGAGACTCGAGGATGGTCCACCAGATCTGGGTGGATGTTGGAACCTAACAATCGCAACACAGGGTCAGCGTTTAGGATCTAAAATGGAGAAGCAATGAAACCAGTAAACACTGTACCTGCATGTCCAATGATTGATACAATCCCACCATGTTTCGCGAAACTCAATGCATGGTACTGCATCCGTGGGCTGCGACCAATATCCCCAAGCACGACGATCTGAACAGAAGGAGGTTCGAGAATTGGTTCTTTGAATTTTGATGGAAAACCTGGAGATGTGTGTATATTCCGACCATAGCGAGATGGTGAGATAAATATCAATACCGGTATAGAAATGGCCAGGGAGAGCAACACTCCTGCCACGATCACTAGAAACATAACTGCAAGGAGCAGCACGAACTCGTAGGCTTCGTCAAGAAATGAGCACAGACAATTACCATGCGCCAGGTAACCATACTCCAAAACAACCCTACAGCCTGAGCCAGACAAACGTGCAATGCCTTTCCTGATGATATACGTGTCTATGATGAATTTCTATGACAATGAAGCTCTAACTATGGATTCTCCGCTGGCTATATTAAGCCTTATCGGTAAATTGATATTCCGTTCCGTTCCCAATAGCTCTAGATCTCGGCATGCCGGTACCTAGGTTGATGGCTCGGCGTGCCGAATGCTGGTATGTTACACTCCCCAGAGAATTTTTTTTCCGGACATTCACTCGTACTTGAACTTTTAATGTAGTAAGTCCGCTAAAAAGGAATGGATTTAAAGACTACTGATACTTGCGTCCTTCACCTCCTACATTTCGATTGCCAGAGATGGTCATATTCCGTTGCATACTAATTCGGTTTTTGCGAGAAGAACTGTACATCCTCCCATTCTCATACAAAAGAGCTGATATCGCTTTCTTTATCCATTAAGCTTACATCATTATTTATTATTATTATTATTATTCTTCAAACCAGGGTATATCCAGTCAGAGACTCTAACACCCACCTGAGTATTGCTCAGGATTTTTCTAGTTCTAATTGCTTTACTTACAAATACTCTTTCACTTACAATACAGAATTCTAGCTCAGAATCAAACAACACTTAAAGATACTTCTTACAAAATCACAATTCACTCAAGTTTATTGAGTAAAAAGAGGTTAAAGAATGACAACAGTAAAACAAGAATAAAAGAAATAAACTAAATGAATACAATCTACAAAACAAACCCCTGCAGTTTATACCTTGAGCTATACACAATATTTTAACACCCTATATAACTAACCACCATTTTGTCTTTTCAGATCATCATTAGAGGATATCATTCCTCCTAGAACACCGCCACTCATCTGAGTTCCTTAACTAGTCTATCTAGGTGGGATTCTCACTAAGAATAACATCAGAGCTACTCAGTTCTAGTTAAATCCCTCAATCTTCCAGCTGTCAGTCTCGGTATTCTAGTCTATCAATTGGTGGTCATGGTCTTGCTTGCTCTAATCATCTATTGAGAGCACCTAGGCCTTGTCTCATCTAGGTCTTTGCTGGGGCCAGGATGCCCTGATTGGGTAGTTTTTAAATGTTAATTTCCCAGAATTTGGAGATGTCTAGATAGTTAGTGAGTGAAATGGTGGTGAATTTCTGACCAGTTAAGCTTGGCAACGATTCGTTATCCTGCGGGTTGCTCCACCACCACGCCACCGTATCTATCCAGTACTGATGTAACTTGATGCATCTTGGGGGGTTCTAGCCCCAGAAGGTCAGTGAGAATTAGCACCTGGTGACACCCAGTCAAGGCCGGGAGCTTCCAGTACTGTTTTGTGATTTAACAGTGGAAATTGGTTAAGTGAGCCCCGCAGGATTCACTTCACCACCGGCCTCATTAAGCTCACAGGACGGGTAGTCGTCGGGTCTGTGACCAGTCTTCAATCTTCAATCTCTGTACATTTTTAGGCAGGCTTGTAAAGCAGACAGTTAGCAGGCAAACAGAAAAGCAGATAGACATCGTTAGTTTTAAACTTGTAGAAAACACGTTGTATCCCCCCGGCTTTCCAAAGGAAGCAAATACACCCTACTGTGTCAACTGAGTGGACTTACTAAGTGTCTCCGCAACAGATAACCGAGGCTTCCTCCTAGGCCAATGGGAGCCGTGCGAAGCTGCACGAGATTACTAATCGCAGAACCTCACCATCCCCAATAACATCTCGAACTTCTGGCGCGAATGAGCTTGATTTCCACCAGCGCCAACTTGCAGTAGAACGGACGAACCACCCAATCCAATCAAATCCAATCCCTCAAGCCAACGTTCGTCTGACTCCAGAGAATCATGTGACCTGGACTGGATCCCAGATGTTTGGGCCGACAGTTGGAGCAACATCAACCGACAACGGCCAGCACGCAGACACGGACAAGGAGAATATAGACGGCTAACTGCGGGATGTTGTTGGGAGGTCACAGCATCGGATTAAATACTGGCAATAACGCTCGTCTCTTATTCGACAATTGACGGAGTTTAATAGCAATTCGATATTACATTCTCGTCACACATCGAACGGCCAACACGGTCGTCTAACGTTGTTGGAAATATTGGTTTTATTTCTAATATGATGGAGAAAATTGAATAATGCCTGTAGCATCATATCCGTCCATGGCCAATCCTGCACGTGGTGGCCTCCAACCACCGGCTCCAGGCCATCGGCGCACTCGCGAGGGCTACGCAGGCCCCCCCGTCCCTCCTTCGAACAACTTCTCGGCTCATCCAAGCCCGCAGCATCATGCTGGTGACACTCCCATCGAGCCCATTTCGCATTCGATTTTCGGCTCTGCTGGCTATCACCCAAACATATCACCACGATCGCCAACTTTTCAAAACAATGTGCCTGCACAGGTCAATAAGCGCGATCCGGTCAATGGAAATGGCGGTTCACTGTCGCAGTTGCCGTTGGGCTCCTCGACCGCTACGATCCGCGAGGGAATGGGTGCCACGCCGGAGATTTCAGAGCAGTCAGTCTCTCTTATGAGCAAGTCAGTTTTGTCACGATTGAATTGCGACGGATCAAGTACATCAATGCTGACCGGGTTTACGCCTTTAGGCTTCTCTCTAGCGAAGTCATTGCAGGCATGCTAGTGTCCACTCCCTACCTCATATCCTCATTGCTCATAAACATATATTCTCCAACCCACGATCCCAGAGGACATGTCAAGGACGAGTCTGTAGAATTCGGCTTGATACGCCCTCCTCCTCCGAGAAGAGAATTTCTCATGACCTGCACGCTGGTGTCGATCACGATGCTGATAATAGGCCTCTACACCGAAATGCGAAAGAAAACCCAGTTTCATCTCTTGAATGACCCAACAGGCAAAACGAAATCACTTGGGGCGGCTGTGCTAACTTCCCGGAGTATTTTCCTTGTGATGATAGCCATCGGTCTGCCATTTTATGCGACTCTATTCCTGGACCATGGAAGAGTTTCCATCACAATGCTTCTCCTGCTAGTCTCTAGAGTGTCCCCGATTGTCCAGCTTGATCATGACAACGATCACCAGAAACAGTTCCGATTTCATTTAACACAACGCAATGGAACGGTTTTTTTCCTGCTTGGAATGATGGTTCTAGATACCGTCGGGGTCACATCATCCACTGACTGGCTACTGATTCTTAGAGGATATCTTGCTCTTATGTTCTCAGTATTTATTATTCAACCCCCTTTTACGAATATGCGAAAGCCGTCTTCAATAGCTCATCCCAACCAGCCAACTTACGAGTCCGCAGATTCTGATTCTGTCCGTCAAACCCAGAGTAATTTCTTCTCAGCCTCGTCAGCTGCGCTTGTCAGTACCAACCAATATTTCCGAGGGGGCAGCATTTTAGCAGGTTTCTGCTTACTCATGGCCTATATGTCTGGCGGTATTAATATCGCTCTGCCTTCTTTAACCAGCATATTGATGGTAGGGCTATTCTCAGCAATATCCTTTCTAAGTATCGAGCCTAAAACGTTCCAAAGTAAACATCAGATAGGCTTCATTGCAGGCTCCGGTTTCTCCCTTATTGTCAGTGCTATTGTATCTCCCATGGAATTTTTAGTACTTGCGTCAACCTGCTCTTTCACCATTCTTAGTTATATCTTCGTTCGCCTGGATCTTAGGACGGTGAAATCAGAGACCCATGACTATTCTCATGCCATACATGGACATCAAGAGTACCACCATAATCATCACCACAGCAATGAAAACTCTCCTTCTCGAATCACTAGATGGTTATTGAAGACCTGCGAGCATTGGCCTTTCATATATGGGATCCTCAAGGAAAAAGATTCGCGGAAGATATTCTATTTTATGTGGTAGGTTCCTTCCAGGAGATAACATATTATAACCAGCTTCTACTGACTCTTGTTCACTGTTTACAGTCTAAATTTTGGGTTCATGCTTGTCCAATTATCCTATGGAATTTTGACTGGCTCTCTCGGCTTGCTTAGCGATAGCATTCACATGTTATTCGATTGTTTTGCGCTCGCAGTAGGTTTATGCGCCGCCGTGATGAGTAAGTGGCCTCCAAGCGTAAGATTTCCTTATGGATACGGAAAGGTTGATACGTTGGCCGGTTTCGCCAACGGCATTTTTCTCATGTAAGTTTTGGCATGACTGTCGCAAAACCAACAAAGATGTCCCTAACAACCGATTACAGGATCATAAGTATTGAAATTGTCTACGAGGCCATTGAAAGACTCGTGTCTGGAAGTGAGGTCCATCGGATAGGGGAGCTCCTTTTTGTGAGCGCAGCTGGATTAGCAGTCAACATGGTGGGGATAATGGCTTTTGACCACGGCCATCACCATGGGCATTCGCATTCCTGCGGTGGCCATGACCACGATACCGGTCATTTACACTCGCATCATACCAATGAAAACATGCATGGTATTTTCCTCCACATCCTAGCCGACACTCTTGGGTCGGTGGCAGTGGTTCTGTCCACGGTCCTCGTGCATTTTTACAAGTGGTCTGGATTCGACCCCATCGCATCGTGTTTAATAGCCATTCTCATCTTTGCCTCTGCCGTGCCGCTGGTGGCCAGCACATCGAAAACCTTACTTCTCGCCCTTCCGGCGGATGTTGAATATGGGCTACGCGATGCATTAGCTGGTGTGAGTACTCTACGCGGAGTCGCTGGGTATTCCGTTCCAAAATTCTGGTTAGACGATATCGTCGATCATGACCATAAACATGGCCACATTGGCCATCACCATCATCACGGACACGATGAGCATGACCACAATCACGGCCATAGCCATCATTCTCATACACATCACCAAAACAACATTGACTCCAGTGACGAAAAGTATCCGCTCGAACACACCCCTAGGCATGGTGGGACTGGCCAACAAATTCAAGGGGTGATACATGTGATTGCCTCGCGTGGGGCGGATATGGAGGACGTCCGGCGGCGGACGATCAGCTACTTAAGCGAGAAAGGCATCAATATCCTAGTTCAGGTGGAACGCGAAGGAGAAAACAGGTGTTGGTGTGGTGGCGGGAATAAACCGGTGACCTAGTATTTTGCATGTAACGGCTATGTATGTATGTATGGATGGATGGATGGAATATATCGCGGCATATACATATTTTTTGATGCTTTTTATTGCTCTTATGTTTGACCTTTTACATTCCTTTGTTGCGATTGCTTCTTTGTTTAGTTTTTCTATTGGTACATTTCTGAAGATTTTTTATTATCCCTTAACACACCCCATTCCCCGCCACATCAACGACATTATACTTCTGCATTGTTATGTATAATTAATTTCGGCGCTCTCATTAACACCAAGCGTGGCCGTTATTGTTATCCCTCGACGATCCTATAGAGCCAGCGATCGCAGTCCAGACGTTTATACCAGACAGCTCTTTCGTTATCCTGCTGGATGTTTTCTATCTGTGATAGCAATGACAGTGATAATGCTTCAATGACGTGAGATTGAAATTACTGAAGTAATGAGAACTGATGAAACTAATTTTGAGTACCTGGCCTTGGATTTAGGGGGAATCAGAAAGGGTGTAGTATCGTATATATCATCTTCTCTGCATTCTGTCCCTCCATATGCCGTGTCAACCAAGAACACTGGACTACCGTTGGACAATGCCAGCAGGGATGGCTACTGCGGCCAAACTCAGGAGAAAGAATAAATATCCAAACCGGGATATCATAATCAAAAATCTGCTTGGCCTGACAATACCTTTCCTAGGTGAAACCGCAAATTTCCGCTGTTTTACTTCAATGAGTGAAGAGAGATCGAAGGTGATTGAAACTTAACCTACACAAATATAACTTAGACTCGTAACTACTTCCTGCGCTACGTATTGGAGGATATTTATTCTCTTCAGAATATATATTCCTCACCTTGTGTTAAGTTGTTTTTTATTTTTATTTATTTATTTTATCTATCATGTATAGTACATGTGACGGTTAATGCCAGGAACTACAAGAAAGTATACAAAGTGAGACCGTTCCTGCTGCTAGCCATATTGTAGGCAAAGAAACGCTGCACCACTTGGGAGCTTGGAAATCCGTTCGATTGTAATACATGCCATTGTGCTGATATATAATGGCAGAACGCTAGCTGCTTATTTAGAATAAAACGAAAGACGAGAAAGGGAAATAACAACACAACTAATGTCACATACTCATATAAGCTCCATACATACACATATATACATACTGTTTATAATAAACAATGAACGGACATGTTATCCAAAAGTCCCCAATCCCTAGTCGACCTTTTCCACTCTCTGGACGACGACGGCAGTAGCTGCTCCACCGCCGTTGCAGATAGCCGCGAGGCCGTACTGGCCCGGTTGCAACTGGTGAAGTAGGGTGGTGAGAATGCGGGAGCCAGAGCTTCCAAGAGCATGGCCCAAGGAGATGGCGCCACCAAGGGGGTTGACACACGCGTTCTCGAGGCCAAGGATCTACATGGTAAAGGTAAAAACGTTAGAAATGCAAAATATGGTTTTGGTAGGGACAAAAAGAAAGCTAGAAGATACCTTTTCGTTAGCTTTAATGACAGCGGCAAACGCCTCATTGAATTCCCAGATAGAGATCTGGTCCTTGGTTAGGCCTGCTCGCTCCAGTGCGATAGGCACAGCCTTGGCGGGCGCGACGGGGAAGTCGATGGGATCCATAGCAGCATCAGCAGACGATACGATGCGTGCAAGAACCCTACTCGCTGTGCCGTACCGTTGAGCAATCTGCTTATTGGTAATTACTAGCGCGGAGGCGCCGTCGTTGAAAGTAGAGGCGTTGCCGGCAGTGACGGTTCCTGTGCCATCGCGGACAAAAGCGGGCTTCAGCGATTTCATCTTTTCCTCGCGCAAATCTTCGAAGCCCTCATCGCTGGTCACGAGGATGTCTCCTTTCTTTCCCTTGACAGTAACGGGAGCGATTTCGTCGTCGAATTTTTTCTCCGCCCATGCCTTCTGCGCGCGTTTGTAGGATCGTACGGCATATTCATCCTGCTGTTCGCGAGAGATTTCGTACTTCTTCGCCGTGTTCTCCGCGCACACCCCCATGTGGAATTGGTTGTAGACGTCCCACAGGCCGTCTTTGATCAGGCCATCCTCCAGCTTCATATTGCCAAATGGGCCCTGTTGGCTAGCTCGCGGGAGGTAATATGGGACTCTTGACATGTTTTCCATACCACCAGCAACCTGTGCCTCTGCCAGCCCAAGCTGGATATTCTGTGCGGCGAAGACGACAGCCTTGAGGCCGGAGGCACAGACTTTGTTGATGGTGATGGCCTCGACGGTTGGAGCCAGGCCGGCAAAGATGGAAGCCTGTCTCGCAGGGGATTGGCCGATAGATGCTTGTAAGACATTACCCATGTAAACATCGGTGAATTTCTCGGGGGGGACTCCAGACTTTTCGATGGCGGATTTGATGGCTACGGCACCCAGCTCAGGAGCAGGGACGGTGACAAAGGAGCCATTGAACTGGGATAGTTAGCTATTCTTCTTATTCTTCTCATCTTCTTTTCTTTCTCGGATCTTCAGCATTATAAAAATATCCAGCGACAGAATTACCTTGGCAGTTGGTGTACGTGCAGCCCCCAAGATGTAGGCCTCCTGTATTTGCTTCTGGCAGGAGCTGGAAGAGGAAAAATGCCTCTGGACCTGGCCCAATCTCTGTGATGACCTCACCATAGAGGCATTTGAGGAGAATCTGGAGGCTGTTCTGAGAGAGCACTGCATTGTGTAGAGGGTGTGATGGTGTACGCTAATGGGGAAATGTGGTATGGCAGACACGAGTCGCCAGAAGGGATAGGAAGGAGAACGCGCTCAGGAAAGGGAAAAGCTAAAGAATGAAAGGGCTATCCCAGGCGAAAAAGATATACGAGATTCCATAAATACATATATATAAGTAGTAGCTGCTGGAGCTCATTGAGGAGAGAAATAATTCTCTTAGCGTTGCATGTACCAGGTGGGGGAGACAGTATTCTCCGTGACTAAGCGGATGCTATGAGCATGTGACTTCTATTTCCTAGTACGGACTAGCGCCCCGCGGTGTCAAACATTTTTTGCCTCGGCTAATATTCCCCTGACGGAGCGGATTTATTTTTATACGTTGATCGTGTAGCCTAGTATTTGTATTCCGTAGTTGAGAAATATTGATCTCCACTCAACCTGGCAATTCCTGCCAGGCTCATGGAAACGGCAATTACATGAAGACAAATAGTAGGAGAGCGATAGTAATGTCGTTGTATAAATTTTTTAAGAAAAATAACATATATATTGCGTAAGTAAAATCAATTGGAAGTCAATTGGAAGTTGTGTTGTGTTAATCAATTTCTACTCAAGTATTCAGTCGACTTGAACTTGGCTAGAAACAAAACAGATGAATACCGATTCAATATGGGGAGACCTTCCGGCTAAGTTCACCTATAGAGAACTGCAACGTTATCAAGAATCA
Organism: Histoplasma ohiense; assembly: GCA_017607445.1. NCBI lineage: Eukaryota > Fungi > Ascomycota > Eurotiomycetes > Onygenales > Ajellomycetaceae > Histoplasma > Histoplasma ohiense. The sequence goes on from JAEVHH010000001.1 coordinate 7,598,225, forward strand.
TGGTATATAGAATAACGGAGGCAACGCCTTTCAGGGCTCACCAACTCCGGCCAGTAATAACCACCAAGCGAAATAGAGGGCAAAGGTCGCTGAAAATCATATAGAAAAAATCCAGAAATACTCCACGGTGACTACATAATAAGTGAAAATTAGAGGTATCATAGCGTAACCAAAATCGTAAATCATAGCAATCAAGCCAGTGCTCCCATCGGATCCCAGAGCGGGAGGGTCAATGGCGCTTGCTTCAACACATCTCTCACTCCCTGACTCACAAACCGCGGATCAACGACAACCTGATACACAAACTCGTCCATCCATTTATCCGTCATAACGAACCAGCCCTTGTCACCTTTGGCGTCACCCCATGAATTCTCTACACGCCAGCGCAGGGGTTTACCGTCGTCTCCAATGTGTACGGCTGTCAGGACCATGGCATGCGTCATAGATGATTCTCCCGTTTGTAGCCTCTCGGCCTTACTCATGCCTAAGTTGACGTTGAAGCCCAGGGAGTAGTCGTACAGCGTAGTGTCCATGATGCCCGATGCTGAGTTGGAGTATTTCCCGACGTCGCTGCCGAAGAAGACAGGGATTCCGGCTTTGAGCATTGCGATTGCGCCAGCCTTTATAGTCTACAGATGATGTAAGTTATGTTATAAGAAGTGAAACGAACACTTCGTAAATCAAGGGAAAGAGAAAACGCTTACATTCATATCAACATTAACATAGGTTACCGGCTGGCCGCCGACAACATTCCCCAACCGATCGACAGTCAACAGTCGCTCATAGGAGTTCCTTGGGTCATTGACCAGGCTAAAGAGCTCGTTCACGTCCGTCCCTTTACACGCTCTAAGACCTTCACGACTTGAAAGGCTCGATGCAAATTCCAAAGGGGTCATGGATAGTTTGCAGAACTTGCCATTGGCGTCATAATATTCCCAGGTAAATTTCTCCTGGGGGGATGGCGGCGGTCCAAGTAAAATGGTCAGGATTGAATGAATTTCCTGTAGAAACTTTTTCTTCGTATCGCCAATGGATGCCCTGACAGAAGGATCAAAACTAGTTGCCATTTTGCGCAGGACAAGCGCATCTTCACGCAGTTTTGTGGTGACAAGTTTGCCCAAGAACGAACTACTCTTGGCATTATATGTATCAGGGTATAATTCCTTGGGAACCTGGATATTTACTACATTAATTCTCCTAGTTTATGATCTAAAGTTTTGGTTGAACATGGAACTTACCAATCCATATTTCCCAACCAAATTCATGACCATATCCCACTGACCGCCATCCGACATGGGGCTTGACATTAGACGCTGCACCAACCTGCCATCCAACGCCTCACTAGCCGTGTCAATGGCATTCTCCAAGAACCAATTAGCCTTCTCCATCTTATCCCAGAAAAATGGATACGCCTGACTCAGCTCGAAGCTTTTCACATTATACAGCTTCATCAAAGCCACACGGAACACGTTGGTGGATGCGAACAGCCAGCAACGGCCGGAGGAGTGCTGATTGGTGATTGGAGCGCCTTCAAGCGGGATCCTGATATTGAAGACCTGAGTATCGGCTATTTCTGCGGCGTGGTTAGCTATGATGGTTGTGGGGGAGTGCGATGACAGAGCGGATAAGGCGAGCCGGTTCTGGTGAAGTATGAATATTAGGGGGATATCCGTAAAGGCTAATGCAGCATGCTGAGTATTGATTACCTTGGGATCGGCCAGCAACTCCTTTTCCCAATTCTTCGTCTCTGATATAGACAAAGTGGTATTTCTTTTCGATGAGGAGTAGGTTGGGGCTATAAGCATACGGAGCAAGGTCAGCTGTCGACATGGAACTAAGAAAAGACTATAAGCGAGATATTCTATACTCACGATCCTCATCAACACAGACATAAGTTTCCAACGCTTCTTGCATCTTCCCCGCCACACTCAATTTGGACATGCGCTGTGCAATCTCCCCTTTTTCCCGCCCAACAGCCGACGCAGCGACCTGCTTGGACTGGCCGGCACCCATATCATAGAACAAATAATGGATTTGGCGGCGGATCTGTGCACAGTTATGCAAGTGGAGTATGATGTCTGGAGTGGGCGAATGAGACAGGGTGGCTCCAATCGCAAGGTGATTGTTACGACGTTGGTGTTGAGATGTCGAGATATCAAGATGTCCATCTTGCTGGGACTCGGTGTGCAGGTTATGCTGACGTAACTTAAGGTCATCTAGGATTCTAATAGCTACTAGAGCTCGATCACCACCCAAGGCATGCTGGTAGTACACGGGACGAACAAATGCAATCCCTCCAACACCTAACTAACTAGCTTCACTGGATAGAAGGAGCACTCCTGAACATACAATGTGTTTCGTCTACACTAGCATATGAAAGAAAAAGAAACCATGGAAGATAATGAGGTGGAGAAGCTCTAGTACGTGAAAGAAGGATGTCCAAAAATGAGCCAAAGAAAAGGAAGGGAACCAAATCCGAACGAAATGGCGGGGTGGTATGGGGGGGGAAATGGGAACCTGTCACATGAAAGAAGAAAGTTTCACAAATGAATCTATCTACAATGAAATACACCATCTTGGAAGGCGGGACAAACACGATGGCAGCGATAAGAATGGTAATATGAAATTCTCCCCCATCTCTGCAACAACCACAACAAGCCTCAGAGGAAAAGGGTAGCAGTTACCGCACTTTCTTTTTTTCCACCTTAAATAGATTCGTCTCTTCAGTTGCGCCGACGAAACACAAAAACACCAACTGGTGCACCGAACCCTAATCGCAACTTCTAAGCGAACACCCCAACCCTATTCGAATGTGGTCAAACCGGCCACAACGAATCTTGATTCACTTCATCGCCGATCGAAGAACCAACTGGTGCGCTTCCCTCCCCCCGAACCTGAACCGGAGCTGGAAGCGTCCTGCGACTGCAGCCCAGAAAGGGTGGGGTTCACGAGCCCGCCACTTGAGTCAGCTGCACCTCCACCGCCGCCACGGAGAGGTTTGGCTATACGTGAGCCGCCAAAGCTGAACGTTCCTGTCTCTGAGGATGGGAGGCCACGTGTTGACCCTGCTTTTGCGGCTTCCAGACGTTCCTTGAGGCCAGTGAGTTGTGCTTCGAACCTGTATTTGAAAAATTAAAAGTTAGACACATATATGCGGCTTGACATGGAAATGGGAGATGAAAGAGATCGTACCGATGATTGGCTGCAGTAAGCTTCTCCTGACTATCCTGCAAAAGACCCTCAAGACTCTCAATGCGCTCATTGCGCGCAATGAGTTTCCTTTCCGCAATAGCCACCTCGCGCTTCAAACTCCCATTCTGCTCAACCAGCTGTCGCTGCACGTGCGTTAGCTGCTCCAGATTCCGCTCCAGGAAAGCCATCTTTTTCTGCTGCGCTCTGTTATTTGAAGACTGAAGCACGTTCTTGTACTGCTCGCGCGTCTCGTCGAGGGAGATCTCCAGCTCCACCACTCGCTCGCACCGGTTTTGAAGGTCACGCATCAACGATTTCTTCATGATGTCAAAATCTGCGATCTGCTGCTGGAGCGTTTTGCTGTTAACTGCGGGTCCGCCGCTGCCGTTGGCGCCGGGAGCGCCATTGATAGGACCCCCACGGGACTGTGCCTCAGCAAGAGATTGTCGTAACCGCTCCAACTCCTTGTCCCGTCGTGTTAATTCGCTTCGAAGCTCCTCGACCATTTTGGACTCATGCTCTGCTCGGTCCTCATACGCCTGACTCAGACGAGTCTTGATCTCTTCCACGTCTTCTTTGCTCAGCCCGTTCTCGAGCACCTCTTCATATCGCCTTTGAAGACCTGCGATATGATCCTCAAGCTCCACCCGTTTGTTGTCGGGCAATTCTTGGTAGGCGCTTCGGTGATTCACTGTCAACTCCGCCTGGCGAACGAATCCTTGAGCCTCAATAAGACTTGCCCTAAACTCAGCCAGGTCGTCGGCTGCAATCGGATCCCCGGCAGCGTTGGATGCCTGCAGCGCTTCCACCCGGTCTACAAGATTCTGGATCTTGCGCTCATTGTCAGAGAACACGTTCATTCCCAGATCGAACCCAGCCATCATTTTCGCCATGCGCTCTGCCTTTTTCTTATCCTTTTCATCCAAAGCAGCGCTGGTTTCCCTGGCGCTCATTCTAACATCGAGAAGTTGTTGTTTCAGTTCGTCGAGTTCTGCTGTGAGTTCAGCGTTGGCCTCCTTCAGCGTGTCCATGGTAATTGACGCCTCCTTGCTTTCATATGAGACCTTCTCCAACTGCATCCGCAGTTCGTTGACCTCAGCATTAAGTTTCTCATTATCTTTACCCGTCCGGATCGTATTTTCCTTAAGGAATTTTAACTCCTCCTTCTTTTCTAAAAGATCTTTTTCAGTGTTGGCAATATGCGTCTCCTTCTCTGCAATTTGATCCTGCAGTTCATTCTCCCGTCGTAAGAATTCTTCCCGCTCGTCTTTCTCAAGCAGGATGCTAGGCGTGCTGGAGCGTTCGCCAATCCTTGAATCAGGCCTGCTGGGCGTCTCTGGTCTTGAGACATCCATTTGTAGGCGAGACGGCGTCCCCGGCCGAGGAGTCCCCCGCAGTTCGGCCCTCATGTTGCTCAGCCCATCAGAGGATCTAGCAGGAGTCCACCGTTCCCTCGGTACCGTCTCCCCAGTCCGCCAGATGTGTACCTCCGACTCAAGCGCATTAATATAAGTTTCAAAAGTGACAACCTGGGCCTGGGCTTTTTTAAGCAGCATTTTAAGCTCTGTGGGACTTAACTCCGCGTTAATCTTTGCCTTGTTCTTAATTGCTTTGGCCCGTACTCCGAAACGGAGCGTACTTATCGTTTCAGCATCGTTGTAGCTGCTTGGAGAACAGTTGATAATCAAAGTCGTCCGCGAGTTACCACCCAAACTCTCCTGCAGAATCCGCGTAAGCTTCGAGTCGCGGTAAGGGATATGTGTCGATTTGCCATCCGTCAGTGAATTGATGACCATCCCTAGCGCGCTCAAACTTTTGTTGATCTTCTTGGCTTCCTCCAGCGTCTGGCCGCTCGCGCCTGTTTTACCGACCTTTTCACTACCTGCAAGGTCGACGAGGAATAGCTGGCCGCTCTTCGCAGAGCCCGTTTCCACGTTCTTCTGCGTGATAGTGATGACGAAAATCGAATGGGACCGCGAAGACTCCTGGTTCATATTGGTTGCAGCTACGGCCCTCGCCGCATCGCCCCTGCGCATGACTTCGTAGACCTCCTGCACGCTGGAGACGTAAATTTCCAACAGGCCTTTGACGTAAACACCACGCGACTTCTCTTCATGGATGGGGAGGTTGTCGTTATGTGGCACCAGCAGATCCCTAATGCGCTCCATATAGATTTCCATATAACTTACGCGAACGGTATACTCGATGTTTCCCGGGCTAGCAAGGATGCTCGCAAACATCTGTTCCACGATACGTGGGATAATGCCCTTGCCTACTTCATCGTCGATATCCGAACCCATCATCGTGTAGGATTTTCCGGCACCAGTTTGTCCATAGGCGAAGACGGTTCCATTATAGCCATTCAAGATGTCGTCGACGGTGGAGCGGATGGAGAAATCAAAGACGTCCTGTTGTTTGGAGTCCATTCCAAAAACACGGTCGAACGTGAAGGCCCCCGCGGCCTCTTTTGACTATTGTTCCAAAAGTCGGACGTTTTAGTTTGTGCCTGAGGACAAGAAACAACAAGGGTGGAAAGGAAAGAATAAAGAAGCAAAAGTCTCAAGCTTACATTGATCTTGCATGTGTCGTCACTTTCGAACTCAACAATGGGCTCCCCTCCACTGGCAAGTTCGACTTTGTTCTGGGGCCGGAATCTGGCAACAACTGTATTGATGTATGAGCATGATCACTTTATATGTTGAGGGAATAAGCGAAAGGAAAAATGTAATAACGATAATAACAACAATCTCAACAATATCAACAATAGTGTTGATGTCATACATACCCTTGATGGTGTTGGTGCTGCCCGACCCGCTCGAACTGTGTGTGCGAATGTCAGCAACCAGAAAGAATAATTGACATTGGCAGATATATGACAATGAGATTCCGTGTAAGGGGCGGGCATATTGGAGAAACTGTTTGTGATTTACATACGCCATGGTTGCTCAACTACAGGCACTGGACCTTCACCGTTCGCCGTTCTTTCACACCAGTAGTACGAAAGCAAAAACGAAAGCACTGAGCCCACGAAGGGCAGGGTGCAAGCGTATCCCCCCAAACTAAACTATTGAGCGATGGTCTTAGTGGAGGACAAGAAGTGGTGGTGGTGTTGGAGGAGAGGACCGAGGTGACTGACAGGGAGAGTGTCTAATGAGCCAGGGCTCGAGTTGGGTTCGCTCTTGACGCGTTAAAACTGTGTCGTGAGAGAGCAGAGAACAGGCACAGTGGGGAGGCGTGGGAAGTGCCCCGCGGCATGGATAGCGATAGAGAGGTTTGTAGATTGGGCGAGGCGGTCGTATGCTGCGTAAAGTTAATGTGCTAACTAGAGGATGTTTTTGCCAGGCTTGGCTTGGCACGGATGCATCACCGTCTTATCTAGACATCATAACCTGAAACACCTTAGGGTATGCAATTTAATATTGTGGTAGTTATTTAGATTATCGGATGGATGTCCACATGTTTTGTGTCGAAGACTGCGCAACAAATCGTCCTCTACCAGACAGACTCTTCTAGACATTTTGCTCCTCCATTGTACTGGGCGGCCTGGGTACCACTGATTATATCGACAACGCAATATTTTCTTACTATTAAACTGTTCCCCTTTCCCTCACGAGCTTGGATTTTCAAATGTTTCGACCCTCACAAATCCCACTCCTGCGATTCATTGTTGTTATTGTTATTGTCATTGTTGATGTCGATAAAAAAAAACGACGTGTAAACAAACTTTACCTGGTTGCCCTAAACTCTAAAAAACCATATTGCTTTGTTTTTAATACGCGGCGTAACATTCCCAAGCCATGGGATGGCACTTTTTGCAAGCTTGTTATTATGGTGATTGTAGACCATATAACATAAATGATAGGCGATATACAAGTACCTTATCTCGAACTTGATCACATTGTCTCTAAGGTACCATCCAGTGAGTGGGAGTAAAGTATCAAGCGGCCAGAGTTTGATGTCCGTAAGCCTATGGCGAAGTATATTTATCAATTGAATTACAATTCAACCATTTCCCGCTGTTCAGTATTTATATAGGGCAAGAAACAAGGAAAATATAGACTGATTAGAGAAGAGATAGGCTATGAGTTGGAAAGGACAAGAGGAAGAGAAGATACTGATGATTATATATGTGGAAGAATAAGAAGCAGCGCCAGAACCCCATGCTGAGAAAATATGGAAGCCTCGAGTTCAGGAGGCAAAGAGAAACAGGAAAAATTAAAAAATGCAGCAGAAGAAGAAGAAAAAGTCAGACAAAAAGACAATCGGTTCGATAACAAGGTATCAATCAAACATCATCTCCATTGCCATGTGTATTTTATGACAAGAGGGAGAAAAGGGGAGAAGGGATAATGCGACAGTGATGGAAGTGCCAACAAGAGGGGAGGTAGGCACAAGAATTGCCAAGGTGCGGTGGTAAAATATTGCTTAAAAAAAAATCATCCACAAGTCATGATCAAGTTGCAATGCTACGGTCCATCGATCCAAGTGTACTGGCTGAATGGTCCAGTCGATAGGTTTCGGATATTAATCTTCCCAGCTCTTCTCTACTGTTTCCCGTACTCGTTTCGTATATTCGCGGCGGTTGTCCTTGTAGAGATTGGACGCTTCTACGTTGGCTGGTGACGATGTGTTGGGGTCGTTAAGCAAACTGGATTGAACAGAATCTTATTAGAATTGATTTCTCTCGGCAGGAGGTAGCATTGAACTAGGAAATATTATCAGCAAACAATACCTTTGGATACTGGTTAAGATAGCAGCAACGTCATATGTTGGACTCCAGCGGTTCTGCAATATATCCAAGCACAGCTCCCCGGTGCCGTAAACGTTTGGATGGAACATCTGGCTGACGAATTTCACTCCAGGGGGCTTGTTTGGATATTGTTCTTCAAAATGCATGACGAGGCGGAATGTGCCATCTTCAAAGGGAGTGTCCGCCGGACCGATAATGACAGCATTCCAAGTCATGACATTATCTGCGATAGGAGAGGCGGAGACACCAGCCGGGGGGTCTGTTTGCATACGCTATCCAGAGAGACGTGAGTTAGTTGGGAAAATGCATGTTAGCTAACGTAAATGGAAGATAGTACCTTGAAATCCCGCATCAAGCGGCGGCGAGCAGCGGTGGACATGGCGAGGGTACAGAATCAAAAGGGTTTGATATACCCAGGAAGTTTGTAAGTTGCAAATGGACAGAAAGGGTGTTCAGAAGGGGTGGAAGGAAGTGGAAAGAATCAGAAGGAGGCTTGATCGGGTTGAGGAGAATTGACGAATGGGGACACAGCAACAACAATGTAGCGAGTAGTCAGGTAGAGGAATCAGGGATCGAAGTGAAGGGTTGAGGTTTGTGCACCAAAGATGGGTTACGGTATACACTCAAAAGGACGGTTATAAGATGGGGATGGATGGAGAAAAGGTACAGCAACTGGATGATGACAATTAAACGAACCACAGCAGTGGAGAGAAGGTGATTACCTAAGCACTGGGATGGCCTCGCGTGACAGTTAACTAGTTGCCAAACTAACTCAATTAAGTTAGTAGGCTAACTAAGTCACTGAAGCTTCTCTGTTTATATAAGCCGATCTTGGCTGCCCCGCGATCACATGCGCCTTCAGAGCTCCATCGCAGAACCAACGAAATAACAACTTCAATTGAAAATCTCGTCTCAAAGGCCAACTTCAGGCGAAAGCTTGGTGTTCTGAGCAGGTTGGCCCGTTTCTCTTTTAGAGCTATATTTTGCCCAGCATTCCCTCCTTGTGTATAATTCCTCGCAGCGTCTTTGTTGCTTACATACTCGCCCTCTACCCCACGACGACCAGCTGTGGGATTTCGAGTTTCTCAAAACTAGGTCGAGTCAATTATGCTGGAATCTTAGCCTTCTGAGGACAATGAGCTGGCGAAGCTCAGGGAAATCCTTACTCTATCTATTACCAGCCCGGTATCCACGATTCCCGCTACATTGCTAATCACCACCGCCGGACCTGCCTCCTTCAAGACGCATTGTTATAGAAACCGAATTCGGGTGAGGTACCCCTCACGGCAGCTATGGGAAAACCTCCAGCTGTGATCATTATTGCGAGGTTAGTTGGTGCCGATTTGTAGTTTACTTACTCTCCGTTCTCTTTTTGCTACCCAACTATTGTTGTGAGGTGGCATTTTTGCTAATTGAGCCTCAGGCACGGTGCTCGGTTGGATGCGGTGGACAAACAGTGGCATTTAACATCGCCCACACCTTACGATCCTCCTCTTACATACGGTGGTTGGAATCAAGCCCGTGCACTCGGTATTCGGATAAGGGACCTTCTTCGAGCTAGAGAAAACGTGGTGTGGCCCGGCACGAATGGCGGCGAGGAGAGCCAATTGAGTAGAAAGCAAAGAATAATTATCCACACTTCACCCTTCCTCCGCTGTGTGCAAACCGCTATCGGAGTGAGCGCGGGTATGAGGCTTAGCAAGCATTCTCCTCTTGACTGCAGTCAATCTTCACAAAACAAACATCGTCGATTGCATTCAGGCCCCCCCGCCTCTCGAGGCAGCGATTCCAACCAGCTTTCGGCTATTCCAGAACCGAGCATTAGCCTTGCTCTCTCCAAGCTGACTCCCGAGTCACCTGTCCCGAAATACAAACTTCGACTTGACGCATTTCTTGGGGAATGGCTCACGCCAGACTACTTCGAGCATATTTCACCTCCCCCGGGTTCTGTGATGATGATTGCCTGTGCGAAAGCGGAACTTTTGCGTCGCGGTGAACCAATCGAAGTTGGTCTTGAGGCCGACGGGAAATCAATGTTTGGCCACTTTCCGGGAGGCTGGATTAACCCGTCTGCCAGCGGCGCGGCAAAACATCAAGAAGCCGAATCCGGTGATGGAAGTGAAAAGAATAGTGGAACTTTCAAGCATGTGGCGCCCAAGACTTATGAGCTTGCGCACAGGAATCGCTCTGGCAGCTTCGATACGGGCGCAAATGGTGGTATGAAGCCAGCAGGAGCTGGAATTTCGAAAATCGCAGCAGATATCCCAGCAGGCTATCCGGGATACGTACCTCCCATTCCAACTTATGCTATTTCGCCATCGGATCCAATTCCTACGGGCTACGTATCCCATGCTCGTGACGCCTGCATCGACATTGATTCCCAATGGGATAGCATGCGCGATCCTCAAAATTGGGGCAGTGGGGGAGAATATGGAGAAGAATGGAGCGCGATGCACCAGCGATTCCGCAATGGACTCCAACATATGATAGACTGGTACAGATCTGAAGGTCCGGGGACAGCTGATCCTTCCACAGCGATTTCAAAGGAGGGAGATACTACAGAGACTGTTTTGATTTTAATATCTCACGGAGCTGGTTGCAATGCGCTGATTGGGGCACTAACAGGTCAACCAGTTCTGCTTGATGTCGCCATGACTTCGCTGACTATGGCAGTCAGGAAACCTGAAACTGCAGAGCCTTCTGAGCAGGATACCGCAGTTGTAGCGACTTCCAAACAAGACTCTCCGCCCAAGGAGTTAGCAGACGAGTATGAGATGAAATTCGTTTCGTCGACGGAGCATCTCCGAACGACCGCCAATTCCTCCCATGCGCCCCAGGCATCCTCGCCGCGGGGTTTCCCAGCCTCCAGCTCCGCGTACCACCGTAGGTTCGTGTCTACTTCGGGCTCCACCAACCCTCGGGAAAATTTCACTATCGGGGATTCTGTGACTCGAAAACAAGGCAATTCAGAGGCAACATCCCCGCAGTACTTTCGCAGCAGTTCTGCAAGCAAATCGCCATCCTCCGGCCTTTGGGGCGCCGTGTCAAGTAGTTCAACCGATCTAGCTGAATCAGTAGACGATCTGGTTCCCAATTTCGAGGATCCAAAACCAATATCTGCTTCGAGGGAAACGGCAAGTCCGCGGCCACAGGTGTCATCGAGATTGTTATCCCAGCATGGTCTATGGGGTAGCGTCTCGGCCCCTGAACGTGAGCTGCCGATGAAACGCCGATGGACGATGAGCGAGCGGAATATATGAGAATAGAATAGATTATTGGTATTTATTTATCCTTCTTGATTCTAATGGTTTTCTTTTGGGCACCACTCCTCTTCTCCCTTAATTTTTCCTCTTGAGGTTATATTTCGGGACCTGGTCGATCTCGGGTAACTCTTGTTGTTTGTTTTTTTGCATCTTCTGCGCTATATGTGTGGAGTAGGACAGTACCAAAGTCGGGTTTTCATACTTAATGACGAGTCTTCTTTTCCATTCCCCAGGTTTTGCATTTTCCAACGGGCGTGATTACCCCAAGCTATTATGCATTTTTCGGTTCTTTAAAAGATATGCTTTTCTTTTGACTGGCGGGAGTTTAAATGGAACTCATTTGCTGATTACTCGGTTCGGGATATATATTTATTTATTTATTAATCCCATGAATAATGAAATGAAATGATATGATCATGTACCTGTACTGCTGCATAACCATAACGTATGCTTATGCAATAGCTATGTCAATTGAAATATTGCGATCAAGGCTCATCCAGCTTGTATAACACAGAAATCACCGATTTGGGTGAAAATGTCTCAACATGGGGATGGCTCTATCTACTCTGGAATGAGATTATTATGAATGAATGAACAAGCAAAATCAAGGTATCAATCTCGGAGCTAACAGTCGCAGCGGAAGCAATAATAGTAGCAAGAAAGATACAACAAATCCATGTGTGTGACATTGAGAAACCAACACTGTTGTTGGTAGACGCTTGCTCCCGGATTGCATAGTCCGGCGGTTTGTCGGACGAACAGGAGAACTCTTCCTTTGAAACTCCCACTCTCAGTCTGCGCGTCAATAAAGAAATCAGAGCTCTCCAAGCAATTTTAGATAGACCAAGCAATCCCTCAGCACATCGAACCTAACACGCTGAATATTGAATCCATTAATATCACGATATACGATGTCGCCCACCGAAGAGGCGGGGCTCTCCACCACCTACGACTGCGGGCGAACAGGGCCGCCAGACCTCCGCCTGCTCCATTACAACGACGTCTACCATGTCGAGTGAGTAAGATACTCCTCTAATTGCATCATTTGCATTACAACGTAACCTCCTCAACTCAAACTAGAGCCGGCTCTGCAGAGCCCATCGGCGGAACCCCGCGATTCCAGACCCTCATCAACTACTACCGCAACCACCCCAGATTCGCCAACCTACCGCCGCTACTCACATTCTTCTCAGGCGATGCTTTCAACCCCAGTCTCGAGAGCTCCGTTACGAAAGGCCGCCATATGGTGCCATTCCTCAACCAGGCCGGCACCGATGTTGCATGTATTGGGGTGAGTGAATATACCAAATGTTGATCTTTGTGTCTGAACTAATGGAGTTTCATTTATTAACAGAACCACGATCTGGACTTCGGAGTTGAGCAATTTCAGCATCTGAGGAACCAGTGCAAGTTTCCATGGCTGCTGGCGAACGTGCTTGACCCTGCGCTGGGCGACGGGGTGTCGTTGGCCAATTGTCTTAAGACGTGCATGCTGGAGTCCAACGGGGTGAAAGTTGGAGTTATTGGACTTGGGGAGAGGGAGTGGTAAGAGGAAAGAGAATAGAAAACAATTACTGTGCTTTCTTCATAGGTTTATTTTGATATAAAATGACTGACACATCGTAAGCTGACAACTTTTCTATTTTTAGGCTGGATACAGTCAACGCGCTCCCACCTAATATCATATACAAATCCGCGTCAGAAACTGCAAAGGAACTAGTGCCCAGCCTGCGCGCACAAGGCGCTCATCTCATCGTCGCCGTGACCCATCAGCGAGAACCGAATGACAACAAATTGGCGACCAGGACCCCACCCGGCCTCATTGATATCATCCTAGGCGGCCACGACCATTTCTACGGACACAGCATCATCAATTCTACACATGTACTCCGCTCGGGAACGGATTTTAAACAACTAAGCTACATCGAAGCATGGCGGAAGACGGACGATAGCGGGTGGGACTTCTCCATCACCCGCCGTGACGTGGTTCGAGCAATACCGGAGGACCCGGCAACGGTAGAGCTGGTGGACAAATTGACCTCAGCGCTGAAGGCAAAGCTCCAGAAACCAGTCGGTTACACAGCGAACCCGCTGGATGCGCGGTTCTCGACTGTGCGGAGGAAGGAGTCTAACCTTGGCAATTTTGTGTGTGACCTGATGCGGTTTCATCATAATGCAGATTGTGCGATGATGGCATCAGGAACTATTCGTGGGGATCAGATATATCCTCCCGGACCTCTGAGAGTGAAGGATATTCTCAGCTGCTTCCCCTTTGAGGACCCAGTGGTTGTGTTACGAGTGACGGGGCGGGCGCTGAGAGCCGCATTGGAAAATGGTGTTTCCCAACTACCAGCTCTCGAGGGACGTTTCCCCCAGGTGTCAAACATTCAATATGGATACTCACTTTCTGCACCAAGTGGATCCCGCATTGTGTTTGTTAAATTAGGGGGAAAGGATCTCGAGGATGAAAAACTGTACACGCTCGCGACACGCGGTTACATGGCGCGGGGGAAGGATGGGTATACGGTTCTCCTTGCAAAGTCCGAAGGTGGGGAAGTGGAAGAGATCATCTCTGAGGAAAACGGGGCTCTGATCAGCACTATTCTCCGACAGTATTTCCTCAGTCTCAAGGTACTTGGCAAATGGAATCGGCTAGGCCCCAGTATGCATCGTCACTGGGACTCCGTGAATGAACGCTGGCACGGGCCCGGCTGGTTGGAAGCCACCTCCCCGCTTGCCTCTCCAGAAAAGCAGCCCGAGAAACGAATCTCAAACCCAACCATAAGCGGCAATGCCAGCCCACCAAAATTTTCCAGCTTCCAATACAATCCACGACCCAAACAACAACCGGGTAAAACACAGGATCAGGTCTCACGCCGGGACCAACTGGATGACATTGGCAGAGACAGTATCAGCGAGGATGAGAGCACCATGGATTCTGAATCCGACTCAGAGCCTGAGGTGTTGAGCCGGCCGTGTACCTATGTAACAACGGCTGCTCTTTCTGTCGAGGATGCAGACCACAGGGAGATAGTGGCTCGACAGTTCGTCCGAAAATGGCAACGGAAAGCCGGACTTAACCCTGACAAAATACAATTAGTGGACCGCGTAACGGATGGATCTTCGCCAGCGTGGACACGGGCTATTGCTCCAGTGGTGGAAGGAAGGATTGTCCAGGTTGATAGCGAACAAGACTGAAGGAAATTTAAGCTCGAATTCAAGGCGCGGAACGCTGGCAGTCAACGCATTTGGAACGGGTTGGGCTTGAGTCTGGATATTGACTTTTTTTTCTTTGTATCAAGATATTGAAATGCACAGACCTGAAAATAAGAAAAAAGAAAGAGAAAAATAAAAAAGAAAAGAAAACCAGGTCTTGGCTAGTGGGCATTAATCGGGATGAAGGCAAATGCCAGATCGGAATAGATTGCACAGTTTCTACATCTTGATTTTCACTTGATTGTACTGTACAGTACAGACCACACAGTACCACCCTTTGCTTCAGTAGATAGGTAGATATTCTAGTAAACAATTTGATTACCAGTTACCAGACTCTTGGAATATTCCCGTCGTTGACGGAAACCTTCACCACGGTTGAAGAAGAATATGAAGGATAATAATCATCAGAAATAGCATCTTCAACTTTTCCTTTGCAGCACCTGGGACCTATTAGGGTTCGCACCATCCTGGGCCATCCAGCGCCCGCAGCCCTGCAACAATCCCCCCCATTGGCATCAGCGTATGTTGCTTGTGCTGGATACCTTCGGCACTGCCTGAACAAACTTCCCAGCCAATGCCGACAGAGCTGTGGCAACAAGCCCAGATGATGTTACGCTGTGGCTCCCTGGCCGCATACTGATGGCGCAGATCCCCCGACTCCCAAGGGCATAGTCTGTGCTGATAGACTCATAGTGTACGCAGTAATCGTCTCAGCCGGACGATTGCGACGGTTAAATTTTCTTTGTCTGCCTGCCAGGCCTATCACAACCCGCACAGTCGGTTTAAAGTTGTGGGATGTCGCCCTTGCAAAGTTGGAAAAAGGCAATCCTGACATGGATTTCATGGATTTGAGTCTCTTCGTCTGGAGATCGAACGCCCCCTCAGGCTTCAAGCCCTGGGATATCCGACTAACTGCGTACATCACTAACAACCCGTGGCGCTGCAGACCCAACCTGGGCCCAACCAAACCCAAACCCTTTCGTCTGGTGGAACTTGCGCGGGCTAGTTCAACTCGACTGACTCCGGGAGCCTATGAAATAGCAGTCCATCGTTTCGGGGCGAACGCCGCCGCTACGATGATGACATGGGCCTGCTCTAAACAAAAGCTAACTGAATTGCCCGCCATGAATTTAAAATCCCCCACTGCAAAGTCGATTCCCTTGAAGTGACGAGTGATCAGATATTTATTAGCTCGCCTTGCATCCGCTGCAGATTCCAAAGACAGCTTTGGCCGCCCTCCCTCTATGGCCGCCCTCAAGTCATTTCCCACCGACTTTCTGACGTCTCTTCCTGATAAGAAATCGGCACAAAAAAAAAAAAAAAACAATCAAACCAAACCAAACCAGATTCCCTATTTTTGACTTCTTGATATTATTTTAATTTCTAGTATCTGTTCTTAGCCTTCCGATTTCGAAGTGAAGTTTGGTCTGCGCACATCACGATGGAGTTGGATGGCGAGAGGGTTTCGGACCGCAGCAGAGTGGAGGTTGACGAAGTACGGCCTTCCTCATAACTCGCCCGGCTTTTGTCGTCCATTAATTTGAGCTTGGATGAATATATGCATGCTCTGAATCACACTCTTGGGAATGTTCGCTGATATCAGCTTGAGGCAGTCTTCTGCGGAAAACAGAGCAACACTGAGCGAGGAGCTGTATGCTACCATTGTTTTTGTTTTCATCTCGAACTTCCCATTTTCCTTTCA
This sequence comes from Histoplasma ohiense, assembly GCA_017607445.1. NCBI lineage: Eukaryota > Fungi > Ascomycota > Eurotiomycetes > Onygenales > Ajellomycetaceae > Histoplasma > Histoplasma ohiense. The sequence goes on from JAEVHH010000001.1 coordinate 7,614,348, forward strand.
TGTAAAAAAAAAAAAAAAAAAAAAAAAAAAAAAAAAAAAATCTATATTTACACTGGTGACCCTTCTTCTCATCGTATCAATCAAGGTTGGACTTTACCGAATCTCTCCACTCCTCCATTGTCCACTACGAATGGAAAAACGGTAGACGGTATCGAGAGGGAAGTGCGTAAACCGTTTTCGTATTTTTGGCCCCCGAAATTACCATCCAAGTTTGCCGGCATCTAGCGATGCGTGGTATATTTATCTGACGCTGACGAGACATATCTACAGACTACAAGTTCCCCAATGACGAACGGGAACAAGATCGACTCAACCTCGTCCATTATGCGATTTACTATCTGTGCGACGAGAAATTGTTCATGGCGCCGTTCAACCCGGACGGGAAGAGAATTTTAGATACAGGAACAGGAACGGGCAAATGGCCGATTGAAATGGGTACGGATGCGGGAATATTTAATCCGCAGCTGCTATTTTTTAAGTCAAGTTCCGCGGGCTGCTAACTCGTGTGTGGTTTTGCAGGGGATCTATATCCCTCAGCAGAATTGGTGAGCACTTCCATACTGGCAATTTTTCGGTATTTTACTAGGGAAGGACAGCCTGTTGAAACGAATTAATTGCATAGACGGGCGTCGATTTAAGTCCGATACAGCCGCGATGGTGAGGAGCAATGTGTTTTTCACACCCGTTCTGTGATATTCTCCAGAGCTAACCCTAAGACAGGGCACCGCCGAACGTCAAATTCATAGTCGAGGATATCGAGGAAGATTGGATAGAAACAGAACGATACGACTTCATACACTGCCGGTATTTGATGGGATCTATCAAGGATTGGCCACGATTGGTGAAGAAGTTTTATCAGTTGAGTTAAAACCTAACCATAGGATAAGAGATATGCGTATCGTTCCTTTGCTTATTTAGTTATGAAAACAATTAGACATTTAAAGCCAGGCGGCTGGGTGGAATTCAAAGACTCAACATCCACCATATTTTCTGAAGATGGCAGCGTCACGCCTGACTACAAGGTGGGCGAAATGCTTCGGAATCTGAGGCTGGCATCGGAGAGAATAGGCATAACTATGGATCATGCCCCGTCACTGAAGGGCTGGATGGAACAGGCCGGATTTACAAATATCGAGCAGCGCACAATGAGGTTACCGATAGGCACGTGGCCAAAGAATAAACGCTTGGTGAGTACACCACGTCCTCATTTTCTGTCCCACGTTCTCTCTCGATGTGATCCTAGTCTAACTGCAAACGCTCCCGGCAGAAACTTATTGGGGCAATGATGGCGTCACATTATCTCGAAGGGGTGGAGGCATTCACGCTCATTCCATTTACGGAGATCCTAGGCTGGACCACGGCAGAGGTTGACGAACTGAACGCGCAGGTCCGCGCTGCTGTGCAGACGAAGGGAGTCCATCCACTGCATATCTAGTGAGTGCCTGTTTTTAGCATTGATTCCTGTCTGCCCATCGTGATGATTTTTCATTCTCTTCTTCTTTTTTTTTTCAAAACTGATATCGAGGCAATAGTTATGTCGTCTGGGGTCAAAAACCCGAAACGTAAGCAGACATGAATGAAGTTCTCGTGTACAAAGTGCGTACGTACTTTTTACATACAACAGCTGTCTGAGAAAACAGCCAGCGGTTACTGCATGAATCTATTTTGTCTCCGGGGTCCGCTGTTTTAAACAATCGGCGTTTGTATTGCTGTTTTCACGATGGGCATGGTTCAATCGTTTTCATTTCACTATCAGCATATGAGAAGGCGCATTTCGCAGCTTACTTTTTCTTGTTTCCCTTCATTCATTTTACTCCCCTGCCTTGGGGACGTTTGTAATGATTTGAGCATCACCATAGAATTCTACATCAACCGTTAAAAACAAGTTGCGCAAGTTTAAGAAAGAGAGAAGAGTGGAAGCAGAAAAGGATTCATCGCTTCATCCGCGGTCGGTTGAACAACCTCTCAACACATGGACGAAAGAATCCTGACACTCCTTATTCCTGGCGCAAGAACACTAGCCAGCGAGCTAGCACTATTTATTTCTCGCTGCAGAAGCATTTGGCAACAAACAACGTCCATTATCCTGCTGGACGAAGCGTCGCCTCCTTGAGGAGATGAAGGCTACCAGGGGTAGGCATTAGCTTGACCTGAGTGCTGGCTCCATCTGGCTTGCAAGAATGAGCATTTCGAAGCCGAGAGAGGGGCCCGTGTTGTTCTGGGTTTAGGGATTACTAGGTGGTGCGGATGGCTGTGTTGTGCATACTCCGTAGTTTTTCATGGGATAGTGATGAATTCGGGTTCTTGGCATCCCCGCAGCACATACGGATTACAATGTACTGTACATACACAGAGTAGCACGTATTATGATTATCTGGCTGATCTACATCCGTGTCGAGTGTTGGAGTTCTCACCATATTGACGCAGTCTCCCCCACACCTCTCAGGTGTGAGCCCTAGGGTGAATGACATTGAAAGGGTTAGGGTTAGGTCAGTGAGATGTCCACCGTATGTGGTGGTCAATCATAATAATTTGAGTTCGAGTCAGTGATTTGATGAAAAGCAAACTAACGGGCCAGGGCAGCGAACGCCCTGGGACACATTGTGCCCATACTGCCCAAAACCCCGCTCGACCTCTGACTGGTGGGAGATGCCTAAGCTGCTGGATGGCTCTCGTTTTATTGGTGCTGTACCGAGTCTTTGCTCCGAACTGTTGGGTTGTGAATTTACCGTCAAATCTTCCAATTTCCGCTAAAACAAAGCTAAATCGCGCTGCATCCGCCGCTCGCTACTTCCGGGTCAAGGGGACAAACATGCACAGTGGATGTTACAGTACCAATCTCCCGGGATACCAACAGCAAGTCACTTATCGATGCCTTCTCCATACTATTTCATTTGGACAATTGCTCATAATAGGCGCTCAATGCGCTCTGCTATTATGGAGAAGCTTCAATGTGCAGGAAACTATGCCCAGTCATCATTGAATCAAAAGTGACCGATGAGTAAACCTCGTTGTCTGGCATGCACCGCCCCATCCCGCCAAATCTGCTTCCCACCCTGTTCAACAACAGCCTTCTTAGGTTGAGGTGAGACCCGCCTGGCCCATCCCAGCACAATGGAAAGGCCTGGGCCCATATTTCGTTAGCCATTGCCTGTGCCGCCACCAGCTGGCCTAGCGGCGGTGGGACGGGATGCGGAAGCACCTATGCCCTGGATGAACCAATGCAAACAATGACAAGGAATAACCTGACCGGCCGTGATGATGGGGAGATAGTAACCATGATATCGGGTGACAAAGTTCTAAGTCTGGCAAACATATTTGGGGGGTTATTCCCTTTCAAACTTTCTGTAGCTCTTTAGCATGGTGGTATCCAGCAAACCTGCCTTCATGCATTGAGGAAAAAGGCGGAGAAACAAGAAGCCAATGCGAGGTTTTCAACGAGGATTATTTCTGTTCACAGCGTTCTTGGAATATGTGGCGCAAGTTGAGCTTTGTGGATGCAGGTCTAGATGAAGAGGCCTCTGCTATTATCTTGGAATGAGAGAATATCTGCTCAAGAGGAACGCATGGATGGAGTAATGGTAAGGGTACTGGAGGCTGATGCACACCATCTATCGTTTGCAGTTGCAGTGTGCCGTTTTCAGGAGCAACGCTCTGGTACCTTAGCTTAATGGTAGTTTGAGTTTCGTAAGTTCTGTACAACGACGGAAGCCTGTGTGAGTGTGTTTGCCAAGGATAAGAGACATGAGTTCATGACCTTGGAGTGGGTTTGGCTTCATGGATACGAAAGACGCGTTGTCTGATATGCCATGGCCGTATTTGTTTACACACAGAGTTGCAGAGAAATCTTTTGTAAATGGCAATGCTTTCTCTCCTTTGATTTGATTTTTCTTCACTCACTCTCACTCTCTCTCCCTTTTTTTTTTTTGTTTCTTCATTTTGGTTTTCTTTTTGATGCGGACTCTTTCTACCACAAGCTTTGATACTTTGAAAAGAAACTTCAAATTGATGAACCTCTATTTTCTTTTTCACTGCGGATAAAGTCAAATCATTGATGATATGGCATACGCTGCGTACATACCAAGAGAGAAGCATCCATTCATAGATAAGGACGATTAGGCAACTCAATGTTATCCATGTCGACAACTCAATAAGATTATATAGAGAGAGATACAGAGAAGCTGGACAACCGACCTCGAACTTAGAAGACCAAAAATACACATTATGTTGTGCGAATGATAAGAGATCTCATGGGAACCTTGTAGACCATTATTCATGAGAGTATGAATGAGAATAACAATTCCAGGCTCAAAGAGCATACACTTCATCAGTTTGCAACGGAAAATAATTACTCTGCATGTGCATGCCTGTTGGGCGATTTTTAGATGTAGCATCGGAGGAATTCACGAGCAGCATCTACGAATATGGCATATCTTCATATCTGTAGAACGAAACAAGCCGAAGATACTGTCGATTTTGAGGTTTCAAAGAGGGAGCGATACAGCAATACGAGGGGTAAACTCGTTGGTGGAGAGAGGGCTTTGTAATGGAAGCATTTTCCAACAAAGAACTGTTGGCTGAATGATCACGTGAACATGCTTCTAGATCACGTGGTGATAATGGAGCACTCGGGAGAAAAAAAAAAAAAAAAAAATTAGAACTTGTTAAAAGTTCTCAACCGACAGTTAGGAAGGAAGAATATCCTATTACATGCAGGTCTGAGGTGCTCCAAATTGGATTAGAGGTGGTGAAACAGCACATCGACCCGTCGTTTAATTGCCATGCCTATCGACATTGAGACGACCTCTGCTCCTGCGCAGTCCCTATTAAGTTCTCTGGAAACCCTCACGGAGACGTTTTCAAGTGTGCTCGCATCCCTCCCGACCTCCCTGCCACACGAAGATGTTTCAGAGAACAATGCGTCCATATTACCTCCTCTGGATGGCATTTCACTTCTCGACACAAAGAACGAAATATTCCTCTCCTATCTTCAAAACCTTATCTTTGTGATGCTTCTACAACTGAGGAAGTTGCCCATGAGGAGATCAGGGGACGGAATGAATGGTGAAGGAAAGGGGGAAGTCACGGATGCACCTCCATACAGTAATGTTGTGAAAAAATTGACAGAGCTGCGGGTGTTTTTAGAACGTGGTGTGCGACCATTGGAAGGCCAGTTGAAATATCAGGTTGATAAGGTGCTAAAGGCAGCTGATGATGCCGAGCGAAATCAACGAGACCCTGTGTTTAAACGAAATCGGCTCCGGAGAGGAACACAAGAACCGGGAGATGAAGATAATAGTGGATTAGGAAGCAACTCTGACAGTTCTGAACACAGTGATGAAGACGAGGATGTTGATGAATTGGCGTACCGACCTAACGTAGCTTCATTCTCGCGGGGAACCCGAGATCAAGAGAAATCGAAAGTTCCGAGTAGGAGGGATGCCGGTGATGGTATCTATCGGCCACCCAAGATAAAACCCACAGCCCTCCCAACTACGACACCAGATAGTCGCGAGCAGAAACGAAGCCGCCACACCGCCAAATCTGCCGTCATTGACGAATTCGTATCGGCTGAGATGTCCAGTGCGCCCGTTGCAGAGCCTAGCATTGGCACGACGATCAGGGCTGGAGGAAGGATGGTGCGGTCCGAAAGGGAGAAGACGAAGGAACTCGAAAGGCGAGCATATGAAGAGGGCAATTTCGTGCGACTGCCCAAGGAGAGTAAGAAGGAACGACAGGCGAAGCGCGGAGAAGGCCGCCCGGTCGGCTACGGTGGCGAGGATTGGAGAAGCTTGGGTGAAGGGGCGGATAGAATCGAACGACTTACGCGTCGTGGTCGAGATAGTGGCAGAAACACTGCCCTGGACAAGAGCCGGAAGAGACGAGCTACGGAGGATGGCCCGAGAGGCGATGGCATAAATATTGGCGCGAATTTTGAGAAGCGCCGGCGGAAGATCAGGAGCTGGAAGCGGTAGCGTTTACATTCCTGTATCATCTGAGCATCTGCCTCTATTCTGTTATTCCCCACCAATGGATTTGAAATATATCCGGCAATTGAATGTCTAATTTTCATATCCTGAGTCGTAGAGGACGTCTTGCCTGAATACTCTTGAAATCACAACACTACACTTGCACGGCTAACGTGGCTGAATGGTTTTGTTAGTAGGAAGCGCGGTTTGAGACTGGAGAGAATCACAGCCAATTCAAGAATCATTCCTTTGCTGACCTCCCCCAGCGTCGTCTCGGCCCATGCAGCCGGGCCCTTTAATCCTACAGGCACACTCTTACTTAGATCATAGAGCCCACACACTCTCTCTAGTACCAAGGCGGTCGAGAGATCAGCTCCATTGTCATGCTAGCACATCACTCTTCCATTATCTTGCCAATCATGCCGCCGTTTCGGATATCCATTTTCCGATCTAACTCACATAGTTGTACCTCTCATGTTGACCAACACGGCCATCCGAAAGCCGCAAGTCATCGCTGATCCAGTTTGGGATGTTTCGACGTCTAAATCCCGGATCTGAGATTGTTGGCATACCGGGAGAACGACAGAGGCCGACGCCAGAAACGAGGATTTCATGTCCAGGGCCGCCCTTTGGCACATCTGGTGAACAGCGGTTGAACGTCAGGTCGTTTTCTTTAACGGAGATGATATTCCCGCGCAACCAGCAAGATTGCCAGCGCGGATCTGGCCGAACAGTCCCGAGTTCACTATGGAGAAATCTGTAAATATTACTGTGGCCGCAGTAGCATTACCGGGGAGATCGTGGCAGAAAATCTTTTTCAGGAGCCATTCAGGGATCAAGGAAAAGCATATTTCTTGACCGAAGATGTTGGACGCGAGGCAGGTATCTACGACGATGTTGATCTATATGCCTGGGAGAGACAGGACATCGATTCCCGCTGCACTAGAGAATACTACATATTCGAGAGCTTCAATGGCAACACCCCGGCTTCTATCACACGTTTTCCTTTGGAGTTCTTTCCACCAAGATTTTCAAAGAATGGGCTAAGTTGCCCCCGAACTGATACTGGTGACGAAATTGGGCTTTTTAGGATCCCCGCAAACGCCTGTGGCGGCAATAACGCCATTAAAGATTCCATACTTGGCTCCATAGTTGTTGGTGATACATTTACCCTCATTGTTTTTGTCAATAGATTGGATTGGCGTTTTGAATACGGTGTGCCGCTCGAGATCGCCATGCCTCCAAGTACTATCGATCTTCGTTTAATTTGTGCTTGAGTGGGATATACACTGTTCTCTTTTATGGCTGTGAGGAATTGGAACATGAGACTCGGAATCCGCAGTGCAGAAGTTGAGTTTACTCTCTATCATGGAACTTTTCAGTTCGACAGGCAGAGAATTTTAATTCCCAGATTTATATTAAAGCTGTGCACTCCGGATACCATCCAACTTATTCCTACTTCGTTCTGGCCTCGAATGTTTTCACATCAAACCCATGACCAGCGCAATGCGATGATGCTATGGAATACCGGTGAAACCGGCATCGATAACGGCGATGCGAGGGGGCATTTTACTTCTCGGAGGAACTGGTGGTAGAGGAAGAGGGGCGAAGGCGAAAGCTGGGTTATATACCCGAAAAGATAAAAGAGGTGATACTTGATATACTTGTGCTTAATTGAATGCTTTATATGCTCCTTTTTGCCAATCATGGTCGATCAACGGATCCCGCCGCTTGTTTTAGCAGTGTGGATAGCACGCAGAAATTCAGCTCGAATAGTTGACAAATCTTAGAATCTAAAATAGTCTAGGTGATCCATTGTGTCTTGTCTAAGGATATAACTCAAGAAAAATGAAATATATAACTTGAATTAGGAGTATATCTCCCATCTCCTCCCCAATTCCAAGTTGTTGATTTTTTGTCATTTTTATCCTCCAAAACCGTCTATGCAAGTCCCCGTACTTTACGGACATCAACGATTGTAAAAATTGCATTACTTCTATTAAATCCTTCTACGTTACGGAAGAGATTCTAGCTAGCCTACATGCAATACCATTGGCAATTCTATTACTAATTCCACTCAGCGGTTATGATAGGTTGTGAACATTTTGATTGCATTTCCACTAGCTATCTAGATGTCGGCTAATTAACGATATCCTTTTGATTTTGTCGTTTAGGTTTGTCTGTTCTTTCCACCTCTGCCCCCAGTATACGACATGCTCGTAATACTAACTCACTTGTCGTAGCGTTCATTGTTTGCAACCCGCTATTTAGGCGCAAGATGATCACACTTGATAGAATTCACGTCTGCGTGAACATCCCTTAAATAGGCTGGTGTATCCTTGACACCCGGAGCCAGCAGGTGTCTCACATAGCTGCCGGAGCAGTCGGTCGAACTGTCGATTGGGATAGCGGAAGAATTGAGTTAGCGTAAGCGTTAAGAGGCCTTAGGATGTATATAGAATAGTTGCTTTTGTGGGGAAATCCTCCATTGAAATGAGGGTGATGTAGAGAAGTCAGTTGTTAATACAAACCTATAGTATGCACAAGATGTTTGGAATGGCACGAAAATCCAGCCAGATGTCAATTTACTAAATGGTGGAACGGGTGATCAGGTTAGTAAATCTCTTAATCTCGATAAAGTAAGACGGTAGAAGTTAAAAGGGGACAAAAAAAGAGGAACTTACTACTGGTCGGACTTTGCGTAGCACTTCCCTTCATCAAGCCGAACACCACCATTTTTGCTATTTATCTCTGGATAGAGGGTGAGCTGGAACAATCTCCTTAGTCAACTATATGCCACACAATACCTATGGGAAATAGAAAATAGAAAATATTTAAGCTTCATTGAGCGACGGCAAGCGTCCAAGGAAGAGAAGTATAATGGGGCCTTACAGGGTCCTCACGCTTGTGAAGTGTAGCGCCAGAACAAAGCGGAATGATGGAGGATAAAGAAGCGAGGGTGAACACTGCTGCTGTGAGATAATTCATTTTAGCTAGCTGTGGTATTGGTTCGAGTGTTGTCTTGCGGGGATGAGGCTGGAAGATGGATTTGAGGATTTGTGATATAAAAATAAAGCGAGATTTGGATTCCTTGAGGCCGTATTTATACATTTCTGTTGGAGAAGTCAGCCATAGCTATAGAAGCGAATCCTTCGCTGATTAACAAAAAGGAAAAGAAAAGAAAGAAGGACGCGCAATCGCCTTCAATAGACGATTGACAGGTCTCAGACGGAGCGGGGGCTGATTGGGATTCTATGTGCCAAATGAAGAACATGTTGGATTTTGTCTCTTAGGGACTGAAGCGAAGAGTAGTTATCCTGATGTTTTTTTTCTACATTGCACCTGCATTAGCCCCTATGAAATTATCAGGTAGATTCCAATATCCCACTTGATGAGGGTTAGAATAAAGTCAAATAACCGCCCTAACTCTGCTCTCCATTGATAATGCGCGATTCTTTGATTTGCTGATTGTTGGAAGCAACCATTATTCACATCAGGTTACACAGATTGGCACATTCGTTATAATGAACCAAAACAATAGCAACAGATTGCTGTCAAGAGACCAAACACCAGCAGGTACCAGACCTTTTATATGCACTTTCAAGAGCAGTGACCGGAGAAAAAGAATCCCCTTCTTTGGTAGGCGGGAGTCGAGTACGGCTCGCGAGTTGACTAACTGTCCTTCACGCAGTTGTCAATAGTTGGAAAACAAAGAAAATGGATTTTCGGAGTGTGAGTTAACTAACCATCACCCTTTCCCAACCCAACAAGCAACATAACTGCTTGTGGGGAAGGAAGAGCATGCGGAATTCCTGTTGCAGACCAAATTAATGATCCTCGACTGAGTTTAATACGTACTCCATAGGTTTGATGCTATAATATTTGTATCAGCTACTTACGTATTTTTGACCACAGAAGTAAAATGCTGGAGTGACTGACCTTAATGATGAAACTGCCCATGGAACACCTATGCAAATCTCTAAAAAGAAAAAAAAAAAAAAATCACATCACTTCGCCATTACCGATCGATGGTAAAAGTTGCTTTTTGGGAGTGCAATGCATACAATTTATCCAAGAGAGTGAGGGCTGGGAGAATAGAAGACTGTTGAGTGAAGTTTATGTGTCCCTACAAGGTATCAAGCGTCATGTTAATTGGTTAGGTACTCAAAAAAAGGAGGCTTTAGCTACAAGCTCACCATTATTAACCCGCGATTGCCGTCCCACTCCTCCCTTACCCTGTGTCCACCGCTCCACTCTTACCAGCTTCCATATTCGAAACATTCTATGGACAGCGGAATAAGGTATGGGACAAGGTTTGCCGAGAGGTCATCAACACCCGGGCTGGCTAGCTGAAAGATCCAACTACCAGTGCAATTCATCGAGCTATTGAATATTCAAAGCACCGGTTCGATACATCATTAGCGGACTTTACGAATATGACGAGGACGATCGAGGAGGATATTGGAGGGACACACTCATAAATGTTGCAATATGTCCCATATGGAATATCAAGCGAGCCACTGACTCCGGTACTAGGTAAGTAGATACAGATATTAGTGCAATGCTTTTTTTTTTGTCTCCAATAAACGAGAAAATCGGCGTACAAGATGATGTTGAAACTTTCACAGACACCTTCCGGGATGAAACCCTCTACGCTGGTTTGATTTGGGCCGATAAAGTAGGAAACCTAGATGACTCTTTTTTAACTCTCTCTTGCTAATAGCTCCGCATAAGACGATGGTCTATGAGATGAGAGCCACACAATCGCAGGCCATTTTGAAAGGTTCATGTCGACTTGTGTTAAATGGGAAAGCTCTTCAGCAACACTTGCCGCTGGCGTTCGGAACAAATAGCCCTTCGCATGTTACCGAGATAAAAGGGGCAACATACCTTCCTTTTCTGTAGGGATTCAATCGCAGACGCGTTGGCAGGCGGTGATTGAGTGAGAGTAACTAGCATGGCCGATATGGTGAGTCTTAGGTAGCGCATTTTCCAGCCCGTTTGGCGTGAAAACCACATGCTGTTCAGCTGGGTAGAACGATATTAGGCTAGAAAGTCGGGGAAGAGATCCAGAACATAGACCTATATGTAGAGTAAGGCTTCCTGTCATCATACTTCCTTTGGTGCTCGTATTTATGTAGTCTCCATGTTACTCCTGAAATCCACGGTTTGTTGGAGGCGAGGATGAAGATGAACACAACAAACCGTTAAGAACAAATACAAATAAGGAACTTAAGTAAAAACTGTTTTCTTTCCATTGTAATGTGAATTCCACAGACGTATTTAGAATCACACCTGCCGAGACCAAAGCTTCCTGGGCTTGCATCTATGAAGACATGAGCAAGAGGGATCCAAATTTAGTTAGCTCTGAAAGCAACATGATACTCAATGCGATGCCAAATTTTGAAATAATTTTGCTTTCTGGTAAAGGGAGTCACTTCAATGTTCGTCTACAAACCCACAAATGCCATAAACATCAGAATAGGCCATAATGTCCTTTTAATTGCAGGGATAGTTGCTATCTTCTCCCCCGTCGCCGTTGACGGTGAGCTTGTTGCATTTGGACCTGGCCCTGTCGTGGTAAGCGTATTTGTTGCTGGAGGTGTTGACAGCGGAATAGTCCCAGGTCCGTTGGTAGTGTCGGGGATGGTGGTTGTGTATGTAGCTCCAGCTCCTAACTCGCTCCCTGGAATGGCAGTTCCGACACCTTTGCTTGTCCAAGCTGGAGGAAGCACCATTGTGCTAGTATTAGGTTTAGAGGCTTCGTCGCCAGCGTAGATATTTCCTGTTTCGCCGTTAGAGCGTGTATATTTTCCCGAGATCAGATCCACAATGTCGCCAGAATTGTTGTAAATCCCAGTCAGAATACTCCCATAGGAGCCATCGATAAGGTAGAAGTTTGTTGTAAATCGATCCTAGCTTATGTTAGGATTGCCACACCCTCTTATTTATACACGTAAGGATACAAGCGGAATGATATTGAGTTGCTCAAGCACATACCCAGCAGAAAGATGTATGATAGTTTTTAAGGAGCCGGCATTCCATTCCATTCTTGCCTGTGTCGGGAGGATGTTAGTACTGTAGGTGCCAAATCCGTGTGGATCAAGTTGGTATATCAGAGAGCACCTACAGCAAAGACTTGGCAATTCGGCACGCGGCACTGCATCATCACGCTTGGTCGTTTCTCTCTTCCATGGATTTGTAACATCAACCGACTCTATCACGGAGACGAAGAGTTTTCGCATGTCTGGACCAATGGAATGAGGGGAAACTGAACTGGAGCCTCGTGCAACACACATTTCATATCCTGGGCCACAATATTGTCGTGCAGACACCGTGGACGCGGACACCAAACCAATGAACCCCACAAGAAAGGTGATTATAAAAGGACGCATTTTGGACAGAGTCGGGAAATGTTAGGGAGAGGAATAAATGGAATGAAACCGTAATTGTTCAATGAAGGACAGAGTACTTCCAGCTACAAAGCGTCGAGGCTGGTAGTAGAGGCAAAAATGTTTGATATGAAGGTGTTGTTCGCAAGGAAAATGATTGACCAAGGTTTGCTATAAAAACAAATGTGCGAAGCGTCAAGTGAATTGAAGGCTATGAAACAGTGAAAGGAAATGAAAGGAACATTCCCCTTTATGATTTAAGAATAGGATCATTTGTCCTGCGCTTGTACGGTACAAATAGAACAAAGCCACTTTTAATCGGACATTGTAATGTTGACAGTGTTGACAGTTTTGACTGCTGTAGACGAAATAAACATTGAGATATCAGAGAGAGCGATAACAAGCGTGATAAGCCTGCCAATTCAATACCACCAAACGAAATATATCCTGGCATGATGCAATAATTGTCGGAGGCGTCGTAAAATTATAAAATGGGATTCCAGCAGATTCTCTGTCCCCTAACAATAAATGTTTTGCTTAAGAACATGCGGTAAGGAAACAAAGACAGGGTTGGGAAGACCAATTCTTCCAAAAGAATTCATGCCAATCAAACCATAAATATGTTTTAACCCGTGGAAGTTGGGTGTATGATACGTGTCTGCCTGCATGCGGGCCTCAGAACCAGGAACGCACTCGAGATCAATTAAGACATGCGGAATTAGGGATGAGCTCTGATTGGATAAGAGGGATAGGCACGAACGTTACAGACTGCATGACATGGAAGACTTGGATCACAAACGTAAGCAATTCTTTTTGCGGAATATAATCGAAGAATTTCGGAATCGACGTTGAAGGGCTGATAAGCCGAAGGTTGAGCGTGCTGTGGAATATCGGCCACTTTGCAGCATGCTTAGTAGCTGCTTGTGTTTGTCTTGTTTGTCTTAGAGGTACTTAGGGTCACTAAATTGGCGTGTACGCCGCGTAGTGTACTCCGTAAAGTGGTGAAGTATGTTAGGCTAGTTACCTGTCCAGGATTTTTGCTTTTTTTTAACCAAAAGGCAGGACTTTTCTAAAGGAGAATCAAACAAATTAACTAACAACGCAGTGGCAAGCAATAACACCCCACGTGCTCCTCTCTCCGAGAGTTATGTTGCTGCTATTAACCCTCAGCCCAACCCAAGCTTCTGTATCACCCACAACACTTGTTCTCTTTGTTGAGAGCTGCAACATGGCAAATGACCGCAGCCTCTGGCGTAATATCCACATTTACAACGCGAGTGATCAAACGCTCCTGGCGGGCCATTGCCAATCTGGCTCTATGACTGAAGAAAATTTGTTCTTCACTCTCAAGCATATACTTCTGGTCGCGGACCAGCCGTGGACGTTGAGACATAGAGCCTCTGGGAGGGCTATTTTGTCCTCGAACAATCGGGCTGAAACTGGGGATTATGATGTCCATTGCGATGGTATGTTTCCGACCAATGAATGGCGGGCTTTCAGCTTATTCATCTAGAAGCTATCCGTCTGACAGACGAAGCGTGGGTTGCTCGAGTGATGAGCCATTCTGAGTCGGGCCGAGAAAATTCATTCCGAAACGGGATCCGGTCAAGAGACGGGAGATGCGTCATTAGTGGGCTGGTTAATCTCCTCGCCCCGCATCGCTGGACAGGATTCGAAGCCGCACATATATTCCCACTGGAGAAGGAGACGCTCTGGGGGCAATTTGGCTATGGCCGCTGGATTGCAAACACCGAAGGAGCATCAGGGATCAATTCTACTCAGAATGGGTTACTTATGTCATCGCATTTGCACACGTGCTTTGATCAATATCTGTTTTCCGTCAATCCAGATGTAAGTACTTCACTTTCCGAACCTGTCCTGCAAGACTAATACGACAAAGAATGACTACAAGATTACCACATTTGTACCGGACACATGGGGAATCGATGGGCGAGTACTTGACCCTGTTTGTCGCGACCCAAACAGCCCTGATTGCGTCTCAGACAATTTATTACGATGGCACTTTAGACAATCAGTCCTCGCCAATATGCGAGGAGCAGGGGAGCCTATTTTTGAAACTGACTTCCCTCCTGGTACTGATATGATGGGAACACTGGTTGACGAACCATACGGTAAAGAGAGGTTTGAAATGGAGATTGAGTCAAGACTAAGGTCTGCAATCAGGGACTAGTATTAAGACTTTTCTTTTGGGCTGGTTTACACTTGCATTATCAGAGCGATGTGTCATACCTGTGTTTAGGCTGAGTAGATGAGGCAGCTCGCTAAGGATGTGACGGTCAATGAGGAATCCAAAGCATGGGTTTTTAAAACACAAAGGAAGGAAAAACTGAAAAACTGGACACTTAGGCCATTTGCCCACGTGAGTTTTCACTTCCTAAAATCGTCTACAAATCCTCGCGACTATATGGAAAGCAGTGGGGATTCGGCGTGCCTTGAGTTCTACGAGCGGTCACTCACCTTGCAGAGACACTCTGTTCAGGATTTAGGTTTTATAGCTTACTATCATTTTTCAAGTGTTTCGTTGGTACTTTGTAGGCCTCTTTTGCTATGGAATGTTTGGCGTTGATCATGACCAAGTCGGATCCTGCAATCTGTTTCACCTTCAGTTGAATTCTTCGCTATAGGCATATCTATGGAGCATATATTATGGATTGACGTCAATGAGTTAATCAGCCTGGGTGATCCCAGATCCCCAGGAAGGAAATGTATGTAAACAAGTCTGATGGCAATTGACACAATTAAATACATACATAGGAAAGAACGGGGGAATTATAAACAGGGTATATGGGATCAATCAATACAGTATGAGACAGTTCCATCATTCGGCTATCATATTTCATCGATTAATAGTATGGCGCTGGTGGCGTATTGTGGTGTGGATGATACGGATGCTGCTGTATTGGCTGATATGGCGGCGTCATGCCTACAGGAGGGTAAGGCTGCTGGGCATTCTGCTGCATGAACAGAATATGTGGATCTGGTGGGTTTTGATGAACGGGATGTGCGTAGGCTAGTTGTTGAGAAACAGGTTGGTGGATATCATTTGAAGGTTCGTTGTCCGAAAAGGCTGGCGATACTGTGACAAGCAGAGCAAACAAAAAAGTCGAACTGTAGAAGAACAGGTTAAGAAACACAAGCGCATAGTAAGCGTCACGCACGTCGATAACTGATGTTGTCTTCCAAAACATGCGATAGACCAGGATTTGGTGAGCGAGGAATGATGCGCCAAAGCACACGGAGCTCAATGCTAGAAATGAAGCAATGATTCTGAGAGACTGAACCAGGAAAAGTTATTATTTAACCACCACCAAAATATCAAGGAGCGGACGAAGAAACACATACGCTGCTTTTTTGATGCCTGAAACGAGACAATGGGCCAACCAAATTGAAAGAAGTTGAGAGCATCCCAAGCAACAAGACAACACCGGCCAGGGTCATCATACCATTCCACCCCAGAACCAAACTCGCTAGTGCCTCACGTCTCCCGTAAGAGCTGGAAAAGTCAAGTTGTTTAGTGGTTATCGCCGCATAGAGACACATCGCAATAAAATAAAAGCAGGCGAAACCAGCTGCCCAGAGGCCGTGAAGAATAGCAATCAGCCTTGGAGCCATGTTGGCAATATGGTGAAGGCGTTTGCATAGGGAGACCATGACCACCCCAACCAGAAGAGAAATTGCTACAACATCCAAGAAGCTGGAAACAAGTGCCAATTTTACGCTTAGATCGACTCCGGTAATAGAGCACTCGCCGAGAACGAGGAAAAGTACATCCCATGCGTGGTCGCTATGAGTTTGACTGGTCAGCTGGTAATGCGACCCGCATAATTCGAGAAATGGGGCGGGCGAATAGTGGTTTCTTTGAGAAGGGTTCGTTCCACTTACAAAACGGTTAGGATAATCGACAAGATGAGAAGCCAACGTAAAAGCGGTCTACCACGTTGGAGCTTGAAGAGCAGGCGAGATGCCATCCATAGAAGGACCGAGTCAATGATGAAAAACGTAGCAAAGTATCCGAGATAGATCTTGGAACTTGTTGCGACAAAAGCGCTACTTGAGCATGAGGCAGATGAAGACGAAATAAAGATTCCACCTCCTCCACCTCGCCTGGGTGCCATTGTTGCTGCTTGTTCTAGCTGGGCGAAATTGATAAACGGGGATGTGAGCTCATGAAGAATGACACCTGAAGAAGAAAAGCGAAGTTCGACAAGTGTTGGATCTCCATCTCAATATGTACGGAGCATGCCTGTAAGACTCCGTATTCTTTATTGGTGGAAAACAGGAACATTTCACCTGAAAAAAAAAAAAAAAAAAAAAAAAAAAAAGCCTTCAAAAACGACGACAGTATGTCTTGTCGATCGCGAGCCAAGTTATACGAGGAGGCTCCGTTGGAGGAAGATAAACTGCCTGTCAGAATCAAAAACAGCCGTATGTCGAAGGCCGATCCTAACAAACACGAGGCGATTTCAGCTTGGCGCACCAAGCCAATTAGCGGAGTTCAATTTGAATACGAGAGCACCGCCATCCAGAGTTTGAGTGGTGATTGACTCCGCACTCGAAAACACCAGAGAAGCTCACTCAGCGCCGCCCGAGGCCAAAATGGGGAATATTAAGGCTGCGATTGGAGCTTCTTGTTAGCAATTGTATCGCTTTGAACCTCCTTCCAACCTTTTTTCAAACCCGACACCCCACTCTCGTCACCCCGTGCTTCTTGGTTTGCAAGACAACATATGGTCTCAGCACGCCGTTATCAAACAACGAGATATCCTAACTCAAAAGTCCGATCCGAGGCTGCATTTGTTTATTCGCCCTCCTATCTCCTATCCGATGATAAATAGTTATTTCTCCCAAATTGACTCATCAACGGAATGCCCGACGGCCTCGACGGCATCGACGGCAACGCGGACATCCGACTAACCGCCAGAGGTTTCCTACCATCGCCGAGAATAAAAAATAAGGATTTACTATGTCTTGCGCGTTTTCTATTCAAACCAGCAAACAGTCAACTTTGAACACTTCTGAACTGTGAGGGTTGTCAAAGGTGGACACCAGCGATGGTGGACAATTTGAAAAGCATGGGATATTTCCAACGGTGTATGATAATGTCGGACATTTGAACGTGGTATATCGGCGCACTGGGTGCCCGGTTAGTTTGTCGATGGCAAACCATGTATCCGAATGAGTCTTTCGTTCGCTTTGCCTTGTATCTTGATCAATAGATGCATAGAGGGTAAAACCAGTTTGCTCCAGGCGGTCTAGCATTCTCAAGAGTATCAATTACGTCTGGACCGTCTCAGTTCCGCCTGCTTTCCAAGGATAGCCACGAAATTTGATCTCGAAGGATGACTCAAGAAACTGCGTTCTCTACACTTTATTCATTGCCTGACACACTGGGTTCGGCGCATCGATTTGGTGGAGAAGGTTAGACCTATCAAAGGAGATGTACATCCAATTCCTTCGCGGAGGCGAAGGCTGTTGAAGGCGAAAAGGAAGGGTATCTGGAAAGAGTTAGTGACTGATTGGACTGTGCGTTGAAATGAAGAGTTGTGCATAGCGCTCAATTGTACGGAGTCGATCCCAAAAATACGCAAAATAAACGAAAAAGTAAAAAATCAAAAATGAAAGGAGATACCTGTATTCCAGTCTTTTTTTTTTTTTTTTTTTTTTTTTTTTTTATCAACCATCCCATTTCATACAGGGCCTGTAGTAACCCACAAACCAAACGGCGGGAGGCGGTTTTCTCATCCTCAAACCAGGCCGACGGAGTCCAGGTATTGCCATGTAAACTGACTTCGTCTGAAGGACCGTATATTCGTGTGTTAGGGTTAAATGTTTAATACCGATCTCGCTTTTTGGAGCATGGAAGGCAGGCATGGTATGAGCAGATCCTCAACTGAATGCCCTTGGGCCAACATGGCTTGATAATTTCGTGTATCCAGGAGACATCTTTCGAAGCGGATCCTATCAATCATGTGTAGCGAAACACTCGTGAAATTCGTGCCTAAAGAGGATGGTGTTGACTCCTGTTGACTGGATCTGTGTCTGTGTTTGTGTGGTATCAAGTATGGCAGAGTCAGTCAATGTCTCTTCACTTCCACCGTCGTATGCAGGTGGTTTGCCCTTCATCTTTTCTGTGGTTATGAGGATTTAGCAACTTGTGCGGTTGCTACTCCGTAGAGTACACCGAGACCATGTAAAGTACAGTACAATGCATACATACATGGACTGTTTTCCATATCAGGCGGGATTCCCGCCTGATGGGGCGCTCTCCCAGCAGCTCACTTGCATGAAACATCCTGGCGAACTCTGCTGTCTCCCTGTCTCAAATCAACTGGGAAATTGTAACAACACCAGAGTGAGGATTGAACGTCTTTCTACCTTAAACCTCCTTGGAACCAAGGTCCCGTGTGAACCAAACAAGGTTTATCACCTGCTGGGTCCGGCATCCCTCGTCCATCTATTGTGGCGGACGTAAAGCTTGCGAAAACAGAATTTTCTGCCACCCCCTGAAAAATAATAGCAAAACACCACAAAAATAACCAAAATATCCACATATCTCTAGAATCATTCAAATATCATCCAATTCATTCAAATACACACCTTTATCATCAAATACACACCTTTATCATCAAATACACCAATATGCCCCCTCAGCTCAGTGAATTTATCATCAATGAGATCATACATCTTCTAAATGATGATTATATATCTGCTCAGATTGTATGAATCATTGAGTGTCATCTGATCACTGTATATCAAATTCAACAAAATATTTGCTGTTTTGAAACTGCTAGAAGTTCTCATTCAATATAGAGTGTAAAGTCAAAGATCACATCAGATATCTTGTCAGATTTGAAGAACTTTTTTGAGATATATTCAACTATATATCATGATAAGACTGTCTGCTTTGTGAAGAATGAATTTGATATTGATATTCATTCTTGATCAATATCTAGATTATTGAAGAAACTGAATTTGATATGAAAGAAGATAATTAATTATTACAATTGTCACTTATAGAATCTGTGTGACGGGTTAGCACCTGTTAGTAATTAATTTACACAATCAACTCCTCTTCTGCACCTGCTCATTTCTGATTGCTGTGACCTTGTGTAACTCTCAATGTTCTTCTGCTCTGTGCTCCACACTCATGTAGTTTCTAATGATTCTTCTGCATAGCTCTTAATGTTCTTCCACTCTGTGCTCTGCATTTGTGTAGTCTCTAATGATTCTTCTGCATAGCTTCTAATGTGTAACGGGTGTACTTCGATTAATGATTTGGTACTATTCTAATTACAGATTATGAATTGATTAAGAAAAGAAAGAGAAAAGAAATCAGAAGAAAAGATTGTATGAAGAGGATTCTTATAGAGAAAAGTTTAAGATGAAAGAATATCAGAAGCCACTCCACAGTGGAGTGTGAAGTGAAAGAACATTAAGAGATACACATAAGAATCATTAGAAGTTACACAAGTGTGGAATGTGAGACAGAAGAATCATTGAGAACTATACAGAAGAATTGTTAGAGACTACATGAGTATGAAACACAGAGTGAAAGAATGTAAAAAGCTACACAGAAGAATCATTAGAGACTATATAAGTGTGAAATATGAAGCAGAAGAATGTTAAGAGCTACACAGAAGAATTGTTAGAAACTACACAAACACAGAGCACAGAACAGAAGAACATTAAGAATTATGTAAGATTACAATGATCAGAAACAAGCAGATGCAGAAGAAGAGTTGATTGTGTAAGTTAATTACTAACAGATGCTAATCTATCACATTATCCCCTTCTATCAGAGTGAGTGAGGACTCATAGATGTCAAGAGTGATGATGTTCTTCAAAACAGATGCAGATTCTCAGATTGAATGATTGTATTCTACTCATTTGATGAGATATTCACAGCAGTGATGATTGATTCTATTGTCAAGAATTGCTTCAATTTCTCACTTGAGTTTGTTGTCTTCTTCTACAATGACAGATGACTGTCAATTGAAGATTCTCTGTGAGAAGAATGAATCCTCAGCTGTGAGTCAGAGCAGATTTGTATGAAAGATATTGTGAATGTCAGATAAAATGTCAAGTCAATAATTATGTATGTCTAGCACTTTCTTCACTGTATATTTGATGTGATGATAATCTAGTGTATGTGAGGAGCAGTCTGTTCTTATATTCTTGAGATTCAGTCAGACTTTGTCTTCTATATAATATTGAGTTGCAGAACTTCTTCTGATGTTTGTTTAGTTTTTGTAATTTTACTAAATGCTGATCATTGAAGCTTCTGTTCATTCATGAGTTTTCTTCAGCTTGCTTATGATGTTCTCTGCTGTCTGTATGAGACTGCAGACATGTGTGGTTTCTCAGAGAGTCTCAGAGAAGTTCAGAATCTCTAAGTTGTATTCATGTAGAAGAAAGAATGAGCTTATGTCTGTTGTAGTGAAATCTCAACTGTTAATCACAATCTCAGCATATGACAGCAGATTGCTTCAGTTGTTTTGTGTGTAATTGCAGAACTTACAAAGAATATTCTTTACTGTTTATATCATTCTCTCAGTAGCTTCATCAGTCTCTGAGTGATACACTGTTGATAACTTTTGTTCAATTCTTAATAATTGGCATACACAGGCTCAGAGTGTGCTGATGAATTGACTATCTCTATCTGACACAATGAATGAAGACAGATCATATATATGATAGAATGAGCTTCTGATGAAGACATCTGCAACTACTTTGATGTTCATCTTATCACAGAGCTGTAGTATTACACCCTTGCTGAGTTGATTGACAATGACTAGAATGTTTATAGAATCTCCACTTTCAGATAAAAAAACTGCAAAATTGATAGCTATATTATGCTAAGTTTCATTGAGAACAGATAGAGGCTTCAGTATCTCTTTTCAGTGTTCACATCATACTGTCACTGAGCTGCAGCAATCACAGTTGTATACAAACTGATGTATATCTTTCAATATATCTGATCAGTAGAATTCTTGAATGATGATGTTGTACATGATTTTGTGTTCTGAGTGTCTGATTATCAGCAAGTCATGAATTTCTTGCATGATCTGTGTTTATAGAGATTCTGAATCAGAGACTCATTGTCTATCTTGAAAGTGTAAGCAGTTGTCATCATCAATTGAACATGCTGAGATATCTGTTCTTAGATATACACCTGCAGAGAATCAAGATGCTTTACTTTGTATGACTTCAGTGACTTACTGTCAGAATTCATCTGCTTCTGCTGCTAGTCTTCATTATTCTTTGAGTGAGAGTTCTTGAGCTTGGAACTGATTGATATATACACAGAGTTCATCTGATTGTATAGAACTTTCTATGATCACAGAGTTGATTAATCAATACTCTCAGTGTTTCCATCTGTCATCTAGATCATCAGATGATATATCTTGTTTTTGATGAAATAGAGCATCTGCAAGAGTGTTCTCTACTTCAGATTGATAATGAATTGTGAATAAAAAACAGCTAAGAAACAATGATCAATGCATATATCTCTCAGTGAGTTTATGAGTGGTTGTGAAGTATTCTAGATTCTTATGATCAGTAACAATCTTGAATCTCTCAACACTCATAAGTTCAGATTTTCATTCTTCAAGACATTATATAATCACTAGAAGCTTCTTGTTGTAGATCTTGTAGTTGCATTCAGTGGGTGATATCTTTTTCAAGATGAAGACACAAGATTATAGAACATCTTCATTATCATATTGTATCAGTATCTCATCTACTACATAATCTGAGATGTCTGTTTTGAGAATTGTATGTTTATCTGAATTGAATGATTGCAGCATCAGAGTGCTTGTGAACATATGCTTCAGCTTTTTGAATGCTGCATTCACTTTGTCAGTTCATTGAAATACAGTGTCTTTCTGAGTCAGATCTGTCAGTGATTGTATGATATTGAAGAAGTTCTTGATAAATCTTCAGTAGAAGTTGACAAACTCTAGAAAGCTTCTAGTTTCTTTTATCAAGACTGATGCCTCTCAGTTGAGGATTGCTTCCATCTTTTTAGAATCCATGCATACATCTTTTTCAGCTTTGATGATGAATTCTAGATAGATTGTAGACTTGGTCTCAAAGTTGCATTTGTCAATGTCCACTTGCAGTTCAGCTTTTTGTAGGCAGTCAAGCACTTGTCATACATGCTTATAATACTTAGTAAATGATTCATCAGTGAAGATCAAGATATCATTCATGTATGCTGAGATGATCTCATTGAGCAGATCTTGTAGAGCTCAGTTAATGTATTTCTGAAATGTACTCAAAGTGTTCACTAATCCAAAAAGGGTCACTGTCCATTCATATAATCTGTAACATGTATGAAAAGTGGTTAGCCATTCATCACCTTCATTAATCCTTATCTTATAGAAGGCTGCAGAGATGTCAAGCTTTGTAAATCATTTTGCTTTTTCTATTCATTCAAGTGTTTTGTTGATGAGTGGAAGAGGATATTGATTCTTCCACATAATCTTGTTGAGTTCTTGATAGTCAATGCAGAATCATAAGTCTTCTTCTGATTTCTTCACAAACAGTACAGATGCTGCAGTGAATGAGTTGCTA
The DNA here is from genome assembly GCA_017607445.1 of Histoplasma ohiense. Taxonomy (NCBI): domain Eukaryota; kingdom Fungi; phylum Ascomycota; class Eurotiomycetes; order Onygenales; family Ajellomycetaceae; genus Histoplasma; species Histoplasma ohiense. The sequence goes on from JAEVHH010000001.1 coordinate 7,637,305, forward strand.
ATACAAATGAAGTCTTTGTTCAGTAATCTGTTGAGCATTTTTCATAGAACAAGGAGTTTGTCATGTGATATGCTGTAGAGAGAATCTCAGAGCAGTTGCAGATTCTTACTGTCTTTCTTGATAAGCTCAATCATATAATCTATACTGGGTTCTCAGTGAGAGAGAAGCTTTTCAGCTTCTTTCTTGTTGAACACATCTGTGAAGTCTTCATACAATTCAGATAGTTTTTTGTGTGATTTCTTGAGATCTTTGAGTTCTAACTTTTCTAACATCTTTTTGATATCCACTATGCTAGCAGTGAACACTTGGACATTCTTCTTCTCATGCACTTGGTGGGTTAGTAGTTTGTATGCTTTCACTGATATCTGAGTGAGATCAGCAGTTCTATCAACATCCTTCTCATAAACACAATTGCCTTCTGGGAAAATAAGACAGTGATTGTGTGCATTTAATAAGGTTCCAAATTCTGTGAGCTATGATAGACTGAGCATTAGATTGTACTCAAGGTCTTGTATTTTGTATGTATATACATTCTTTTTCTTATATCCTTCTACATCAACATTAAATCTTACCATATTGTAGAAGGCAGATTCTCTGAAGCTGTCAAATCCACTGAGTTTATGTGATTTGAAAAAGAGAATACACTGAAGCTTATGCTTCTCAACCAGCTGAGTGTCTATAAGAGTGTAATGAAGAAAATCACTGTCTATCATTGCTTGTATATTGACTAGACTATTTACAATGACAGAAATCATGATTGTGTCTGCTTGCATCTTCTGTTTGAATCTTCAGCTAGCTTTCTGCTTCTTGAGCTCTTGTCTGTGTTTTAGAGTGAGAGCTTGTCTTTTCTCTGTTCTTGCCTATCCGCGGGTGATGCAGCATTCACACATGTGGGGGGTTTACTCAGAGTGATTGCATTCAGATATTGGTTTGCAAAGTGCTCTGACTTGTCACAGTGTATGCAGACTTCTCTGATGATTCAGTCAGCAGTGTTCTTCTCTGAGATATTAGAGATTCTCAGATGACTTGCATTCATGTGTGGAACTCAGTTCATTGATTCTGATTCAGAGATGGGGGGTGCTGCAGAGTGGTTTGAGATGTACACATTTATTTGATGAAATTCTCTACAATTTTGAAGCACATGGAACTGAGACAGATTGTTGTTCAACAGATGAAGATCAGTACAGAATTTGCTGTATGTTGAGAACTTTGAATACTCTATATTTTGATTATGCAACTAAAAGTTCAAGTTCTTGAACAATATGTTGATCTTGACAGTGTTGTCTCAGTCTTGTCCATCTGCTTCTAGAAGCTTGTGATTGAATTCAGAAAGATAAGTTGTCAACACAATATTCATCTGATAAGTTTGATTAAATCAGTCTAATGTCTTGGCTTGAAGTGTAGAATCAAGAAAGAGGGAGTTGAGTTGTTGAAAGACTAGCTCTGACATACACTGATCATTCTGACAATGACTCATTCAGAGTTGAAATTTCACTAACACATCATCATTCAATCTGCTATGAATATACCACACTTGATTGAACAGCAAGTCTATTGCTTGTCTGTCAATGTTCAATTTGATGTTCACTTTTGACTTTCATATGAGGTAGAGTGTTAGATCTCTCTTGTATTTGTTGAGGATTGAGAGCTTCTCTCTTGAGGGCTTTTTGTAAGACATGAGTGTAGAAGGAATGGTGAATGCAGAAGTACTCATCTCAGCAAGTTGTTGTTGCAATTCAGTCATCTGTAGCATCTGCTGCTGAAGAATGCTTTGTAGATCTAAGTTATCATCCATCACATTTGAATGTGGTGGATGTTTGTAGAATTGCTCATAGTTCATTTTGATATCTAAAGACATATAATAATAAAAAAAAAGAAAAGAAATACTTGTAGACACTCAGTTCTCTCACAGACACTATTTGCAGTGTTGCAGTGCTAAGCTTGATCAAGCTTCTTTGTGAACACTATTCACAGTGTTACAGTTCATAGACACTTGAGCCTTGTAGAACATGATTGATTGTGTTTCAGATGCTTAGACACAACAGTCTATATAACTAATGATAAGAGCACTCAGATTCACAAGAGATCTCTTGTAACAACTAGACATTCAGATCTGTAAACAACACACTTGAGTGTAAGAACTGATAATGATGCACTCAGATGTAAGAACTAATAACAAAGCATTTGAGTCTTAAATACAGAAGAATCAATTTGTAATGTAATGAATGTACTTCAATTAACAATTCGATACTATTCTAATTACAGATTATGAATTGATTAAGAAAAGAAAGAGAAAAGAAATCAGAAGAAAAGATTGTACAAAGAGGGTTCTTATAGAGAAAAGTTCAGAGTGAAAGAATATCAGAAACCACTCCACAGTGGAGTGCAGAGTGGAAGAACATTAAGAGATATGTGTAAGAATTGTTAGAAGTTACACAAGTGTGGAACATGAGGTGGGGGAATCATTGAGAGCTATGTGAAAGAATTGTTAGAGACTACACAAGTGTGGAACACAGAGTGGGGGAATGTAAGGAGCTACACAGAAGAATCATTAGAGACTACATAAGTGCAGAGCATGGAGTGGAAGAATGTTAAGAGCTATACAGAAGAATTGTTAGAAACTATATGAGTGCGGAGCACAGAGCAGAAGAACATTGAGGGTTACACAAGGTCACAACAGCCAGAAACAAGCGGGTGCAGGAGGGGAGTTGGTTGTGTAAGTTAATTACTAACAGGTGCTAACCTGTCACATAATGTTCTTCTGCTCTGTGTTCCACACTCACGTAGTCTCTAACAATTCTTCCATGTAGCTCTCAATGATTCCCCCACCCCACACTCTGTGCTTGTGTAGTTTCTAATGATTCTTACACATATCTCTTAATGTTCTTCCACTTCATGCTCCACTGTGGAGCAGCTTCTGATATTCTTCCACTCTGAACTTTCCTCTATAAGAACCCTCTTTGTACAATCTTTTCTTCTGATTTCTTTTCTCTTTCTTTTCTTAATCAATTCATAATCTGTAATTAGAATAGTATCAAATCATTAATCGAAGTATGTCTGTTACAATCTGTTAATCTGTTCTATTTGATATAGATTGAATCTGTGGTCAGTCAATGTAACAAAAAACTTTGAGCTGAATGATGTATTCAAATTACTCAGTATCAATCTGATCAACTTATCTTTTTAGATGAGAGTGCTGTGAATGAATGTACTGCAGATCAATGATATAAATAATCAAGCAGAGAATTTTTTTATTGTATTAGAAAACTTTGTAAACAATCTCATAGATGATCAATCTTATCTGCAATAAGTGTTGATAAATATCTTGATTATAATATATTGTAAGCAGTGGTATGAGAATTAGCTGCTTATATCACAAGAAGTTCTTAAGACTCTGCAAGAATTAAATTGTAGAAGATAATATATGTGACAGATTAGCATCTGTTAGTAGTTAACTTACACAATCAACCCCTTCTGTCTCATGTTCCATGCTTGTGTACATCTACTCATCTCTGTTATTGCACTCTGCACTCATGTAGCCTCTAACAATTCTTCTGTGTAACATCTTCTGTCTTACACTCTGCACTTGTATAGTTCTAACAATTCTTCCACATAATTCTCAACATTCTTTCACTCTGTACTTCACTTCATGCTTCACTGTAGAGTGGCTTCTGATATTCTTTCATCTCAATCTCTTTTCTATAAGAATTCTCTTCATACAATCTTTTCTTCTGATCTCTTTTCTCTTTCTTTTCTTAATCAATTTGTAATCTGTATTTAGAATAGTGCTAGATTGTTAATCAAAGTACATTCATTACATTATAAATTGATTCATCTGTGTCAGCTCAAGTGCTCTATGTTTACAATTGCACTCAGATACTCAAGTTAAGAATAAGTTATCAAGCTCTCACAAAGCTGTGTTGTTGTGATAACATCTACAATTTTCAAAGTTCTATAAAGCTGCATCATTGTGATAGTGCTGTGAAGAAGCTCAAGTGCTTACAAAGTATTTTCTTCAAGAATAAAAACTGAATCTTCTGATCTTCAAGCTATCAGAACTAAAAATCATAATCTTATATGAAAATAAAATGAATTACAAACACTTCTTCATGAGTAAGAATCAAAGTCTTGCTGAAGATAATACTGAGCTTTGTAATTTTCTTCAGCAGCAATTCTTGCAAATGATGAAGCTTCAACAACAACTAAATCATCTGAGTGTGAATACATCAGAAATCACACAAACATTAATATTCTCTGTGTATGAAAGAAAAAAATATCTTTCTCTTTTCAACAAGTTTGCAGAAGAGCTCTTGATCTATCTAATCTGAAAATAAAAGATAAAAACTAAGCTTAAGAAAGATGAGTCTGTGATAGACTCTCTGCTCTCACAAATCTGCTATATTTATAGTCAGCTAGAAGAAGACATTCTAGCAAAATTTCAACTCTGAATTGAGTCATATATGTATGAAATGTGTACTTCTGAAGAAGTCTTTCATCAACTGAATGTTCTATTCTTAGACTCTACACTGCAAGTGTGTGCAATGCAGTGGCTGAATAGAAATCATCAGCAGAATACTTCTCTAGTAAACTATCTGTCTGATTTCAATAGCAAGATCTGCAAAACAGAAGAACAGAATTGAAATAATACTGTGAAAATTAATCTTCTGAATCAGTATATCAGTTTCAAACTACTTAAGCTCTGCATCTCATATCTTATATTCTCACATTATCATGACTACTGCATTCACTTGTGTCAACTCAACAACAATCTCATACATTTCAACACTGTATAAGAAAGCTGTAACAATTGTAGGCAGAACTTTACATCTATCACTGCATTGACTACATCAACCACTCCCACAGACATTATGAATTGAATCTCTTATGTAAATACAGAACAGCTAAGAATATCTGATCTCTCTGAATAAGAAATTACTGATTGAATCACTCAAGAAGTTTGCATCTGTTGCAATAGACTGAGACATTTTGCAAGTCAGTGCATCAACACAGTGGTCTCAGCTTCTACACTGTGTGTGAACACAACTACATCTACAAATGAACAAGAACAGAGAAATGAAGAGCTCTCACTCTAAAATATGAATAAAAGCTTAAGAAGCAAGAAGTGAGTTGAAGATTTGAACAGAAAATGCAAATGAATATGATTATAGTCTTCATCATTGTAAATAGTCTAGTTAATATACAAGCAATGATAGACAGTGATTTCCTTCACTACATTTTTATAAACATTCAGTTGATTGAAAAATATAAGCTTCAGTGTATCCCCTTTTCTGAACTGTGTAAGCTCAATGAATTCAATGGCCTCAGAGAATCCACCTTCTACAATATGATAAAGTTCAACATTGATGTAGAAGAACATGAAAAAAGAAATGTTTATGCATATGAAGTGCAAGATCTTGAGTATGACTTAATGCTTGATCTGTTATGATTTACAGAATTTGAAACTCTGATAGACACACACAACTGTTGTCTAATCTTCTCAGAAGACAACTGTGTTTATAAAAAGAATATTGACAGAACCACTGACCTCACTCAGATATCAGCAGAAGCATTCAAGCTACTAACTCATTAAGCACATAAGAAGAAGAACATTCAAGTGTTCACCACTAGCATAATGAATATCAAGAAAGCATTAGAAAAACTAGAACTCAAAAATCTCAAGAAATCATGCAAAGAACTACTTAAATTGTACAAGAACTTCACAGATATGTTCAATGAAAAGAAAGCTGAAAAGCTTCTCTCTCATTGAGAACACAGTATAGATTATACAATCAAACTCATTAAGAAAGATGATAAAAACTCACAATTATTCTGAGATTCTCTCTACAGCATATCACACAATGAGCTTCTCATTCTATAAAAAACATTCAATGAATTACTTAACAAAGACTTCATTCACATTAGCAACTCATCTGCTGCAGCATCTGTGCTATTTGTAAAGAAATCAGAAGAAGACTTACAATTCTGTATTGACTACTGAGAACTTAACAAAATCACACAGAAGAATCAATATCCTCTCTCATTTATCAATGAAATATTTGAACAGATAGAAAAAGCAAAATGATTTATGAAACTTAATATCTCTGCAGCCTTCTATAAGATAAGAATTAATGAAGATGATGAATGACTAACTGTCTTTTGCATACATTATGAATTATATGAATGAACTGTGACCTCCTTTGAATTGGTGAACACTTCAAGTACATTTCAGAAATACATTAACTGAGTCTTACAAGATCTGCTCAATGAGATTGCTTCAGTGTATATAGACAATATTCTGATCTTCATCAATGAATCACTCACTGAACACTGCAAGCACATACAACAAGTGCTTGACCATCTATAAGAAGCTGAACTACAAGTGAACATTGACAAATATGACTTTGAAACTAAGTCTACAATCTATCTAGAATTCATCATTGAAGCTGAAAAAGATGTACACATGAATTCTAAGAAGATGGAAGCAATCCTCAGCTGAGAGACATCAGTCTCAGTAAAAGAGACTAGAAGTTTTCTAGAGTTTGTCAACTTTTATCAAAGATTTATTAAGAACTTCTTCAATATTGTACAATCACTGATGAATCTAATCTGAAAAGACACTGTATTTCAATGAACTGATGAAGCAGACACAGCTTTTAAAAAGATGAAGTGTATGTTCACAAGCATTTCAATGCTACAATCATTCAATTCAGATAAGCATACAACTCTTGAAACAGACATCTCAGATTATATAGTAGATGAAGCACTGATACAATATGATAACAAAGATGTTCTATAATCTTGTGTCTTCATCTCAAAGAAGATGTCACTCACTGAATACAACTATGAGATCTACAACAAGAAGCTTCTAGCAATCATACAATATCTCAAAGAATAAAAGTCTGAACTCATGAGCATTGAGAGATTTGAGATTGTTATCAATCATAAAAATCTGAAATATTTCACAACTACTCATAAACTCACTGAGAGACATATGCACTGATCATTATTTCTTAGCTGATTCTCATTCATGATTTGCTATTGATCAGAAGCAGAGAACACTCTTACAGATGCTCTATTTTATCAAGAACAAAATATATCATCTGATGATCTGAATGACAGATGAAAACATCAAGAGTATCAGTTAATCAATCCCATAATTATAGAAAGTTCCACACAGTCAGATGAACTCTGTATACACATTAATCAATTTCATACTCAATACCCCTCACTTGAAGAGCAATGGAGATAAGCAACAGAGACAGATGAATTCTGACAACAAGCTGCTGAAGCTATACAAAGCAGAGCATCTCAATTCTCTGCAGATGTATACTCAAAAACAGACATCTTGACATACTCAATCAGTGATGATGGATGTTTACACTTTCAAGACAGACAATGAATCCTCAATTCAGAATCTCTATGAATACAAATCATGCAGAAGATTCACAACTCATCAATGACTGAGCACTCAGACTGCAAGATCATGTACAGTATTGTAGTCTGAGACTTCTACTGACTGAACATATCAAAGAATGTATGCTGATTTGTATGCAATTGCAATTGCTGTGGCTCAGTAACAGTATGATATGAACAATGAAAAGAGATGTTAAAATCTCTGTCTATCTCTGAATGAATCTGATGTAATATAGCAATTGACTTTGCAGTTTCTCTATCTGAGAGTGAAGGTTCTACAAACATTCTAGTCATTGTTGATTGTCTCAGCAAGGGTGTAATACTGCAATTCTGTGACAGAATGAATGTCAAAGTAGTTGTGGATGTCTTTGTTCAGAGCTCATTCTATCATATACACAGTCTGTCTTCATTCATTGTATCAGATAGAGACAGTCAATTCATCAGCACACTCTGAACCCATGTATATCAGCTGCTAAGAATTGAACAAAAATTGTCAACAGTGTATCATTCAGAGATCAATGAAGTCACAGAGAGAATGATACAAACAGTAAAGAATATTCTTCATAAGTTCTGCAATTACACACAAAACAACTGAAGTCATCTGCTATCACATGTCAAGATTGTGATTAACAGCTGAGACTCTGCTACAACAGATATAAGCTCATTCTTTCTTCTGCACAGATACAATTTAGAAGTTCTAGACTTCTCTGAGAATCTCTGAGAAATCACATACACTCACAGTCTCATACAAGCAGCAGATAACATCATGAGTAAGCTTAAGAAAGTCTGTGAATGAGCAGAGACTTTCATGATCAGCACTCAGTAAAATTATGAGAATCAAACAAACATCAGAAGAAGTTCTGCAATCTGATATTATATAGAAGACAAGATCTGATTAGATCTCAAGAACATAAAGACAGATCATCTCTCATGTACACTGAATTACCATCACATCAAATATACTGTGATGAAGGTGCTAGGCACACACAATTATCAACTCAACATCATATCTGGCATTCACAACATCTTTCACACAAACCTGCTCCAATCTGCAGCTGAGAATCCATTCTCTTCACAGAGAATCTTCAACTGACAGCCATCTGTCATCATAGAAGAAGATAACAAACTTGAATAAGAGATTGAAATGATTCTTGATGATAGAATCAATCACTGCCACCATGAATACCTTGTCAAATGAGTAGAATATGATTGTCTGATCTGGGAACCCATGTCTGCCTTGAAGGATACTGCTGCTCTCAATGTCTACAAATCATTGCTCACTCTGATAGAGGGGGATAATGTGACAGATTAGCATCTGTTAGTAGTTAACTTACACAATCAATCTCTTCTGCCTCATGTTTCACATTTGTGTACATCTACTTATCTCTGTTATTGCATTCTGCATTTATGTAGCCTCTAATGATTCTTCTGCATAACATCTTCTGTCTCACACTTCACACTTGTATAGTTCTAACAATTCTTCTGTGTAATTCTCAATGTTTTTCTGCTTCATACTTCACTTCATGCTTCTCTGTGAAGTGGCTTCTGATATTCTTTCACTCTGATCTCTTCTCTATAAGAATCCTCTTCATACAACCTTTTCTTCTGATCTCTTTTCTCTTTCTTTTCTTAATCAATTCGTAATCTGTATTTAGGATAGTGCTAGATCGTTAATCGAAGTACGCCCGTTACAATATGATAATATATTGAAGAGGATTTGAATTAATATCAATATTGTAGAACATAGAGGTCAAATTAAAACAGAATGATCCACTGACCTCTAGAAAATTGAGTCAGCTGTTATCTATATACACAGTATCATAAACAAATTGAACTTGCTATGATGTAGATGGTGTAGTATGATGCAAGTGGTAAGATAATACCTTGATTTCAAATCTGATATGATGTTGATGGTGCTATATTCAGTGATGTCATATCTTTAGAGCAATCATCAATTTTAGTCAAGCACTGATAACTTAGTGCAGATTTCTTACAACTGCCCCCTCTGAAAGAGCTGCTGTCCCAGCAGATCAAAAAATTGTAGAGTAATTATAGATAATTTACAATCACAAGTGACAGTGAATCTTTGTTGTTTCACTGATAACACAAAACTCATAGAAGTAAATAGAATCATAACTGACAACACAGAAGTAAATAGAATTATAGAATACATGATTTCACAAAAAATATAGAGGATCAGAATCTCTGAGCAAATCTTGATTCTGATAAGCTATTGAGAGATTCCTTCCCCCACCTCTGCTATTGATATTTTGAAGAAGAATGTAAGTAATCACTAAAGAACCAATGAGTTATCAATATAGAAATATTTGTTAACAGTAAAAGCAGTTTTTTAATCATATTTTCCAGAGAAATCCTCAGTCAGTAAGTATTGTGTTGCTTTGTTTCTATTTCCAGTAAGAGATTGCTAACTTGCTTTGAATAGAATCAGAAATTATGTTGTTTACTTTAGTTAATCAGCAAATTCAGAATTTTATCACTGAGAAGAATGTTGCAGCTGATTCTGTGACAGAAAAAATTCTCACAGAGGACATATTCATGAAACTGCATAAAGAAATCAATGAATAACTGAAAGAGAAGCAGTACACTTATGATCTGAAGCTGAGAAGCTGTGTTCACTGTCTCAAAGCAATAGAAGACATACTCTTCTGTGTGTGAGAGATTGCATTTAAAAACTGCAAGAGATGTCACAACAATAGATCTCATTGCAACTCTATAAGTTTATCAAAGTAATATCAAAGATTTGATAATAAGATTAATACTGAAATAGATTTCTGCACATTTCAAAGATCAGACTATGGCATTAAAGGTGTTATTTCAGAAGAATCTGAGAAAATACTCTGAATTGCTAGTGATGCAGAAGCAATTCATGAAGAAACTCAGTGTGTATTACTTATTTGAATATAATAAGATTGATGAAGATATTCTCAGCACTTCACAGTGCTGAAAGATCTGTGTTGCTGCTGATAGAACCTCTATCAAGGAAAAATCTGTTGCTGTGTTGATCTCTGCTGCTCTCTCTGCTTTCTCTGCTGCTGCTTTTGTGATTGTATCAAACTCATCCCCTGCCTCTGAAGTTCTTGCGATTCTGCAGTGGATTGAAACCGCTCAGAAGGAAATGAACAAAAAAATAGAAAAAATGATTACACAGATGAGAGAGATGGCCCAGAATATTGAATGCTTGAAGACAACATTTTATACAGTATGTATAATCAAAGGAATTTCACTAGATAATTGCTAACAGATTGTAGTTGATAGGAAGGATTGGGAAAATTGAAAGAGAATTTGATATTATAAAAGAAGAATAAATTATAGATGGTGTTCTGAAGAATTCTTTGAGTGTTTTTTTTTAATAGTTTTTTCATCAAGAGTATAATGCTCAGAATAATATCTTGGTTCTTTGCTTTTTCCTTCTGATCAGAGTTCAAAATTGTAATGTAGCCTCATTAAACTCTTAAAACCTTGTAGAATAAAAAGAAGAAGAGTGCCACTAAGCTTCAAGAATCTTTCACAGTTTGAAACAGAAGCATAGATAAGTAGAAACTTCAAAATCTTTATAGAAAAAAATAGAAGAACTACTAATATTGTATTCTGAAACACTTCTTCTTAACAAGAGATTGATTTTGATTTACCTTCTCAAATTCTTCAAGAAGGTTATAGGAATTCAAAAGATTATTAGAGGATTTTCAAGTATTCTCAGTATTAGAATATTCTTCCCACTTGACAAGATATTGCTTCTTATTACAGTGCAATCATTTATTCAAAATGACTTCAACAAAATATTCCATTTCATCTTTGAGTAGAATATCAGAAGGTTTCTTAGATTCTTCATCTGATCTATAATAATAGAGTTTCAACAAGGTAACATGGAAGACAGAATGCATAGATTCAAAGATTCTCAGAAGATCTAGTTGATATACTTACAATCTGATGATGTTCAGAATTGTAAACAATTCAAATCATTTATCTTCAAGCTTGCAGCAAGATCTAGAAGTTGTTATATTCATGAAAGATAGAAGAACTTGATCTTCAATAACAAAGGATTTCTTTTGATGCCTTCTGTTATAGTATTCCACTTGCTTTTCAAAGGATTTTTGAACTTTGATTTGAAGATTGCTTTGTATCTTTTGTAATTTCTTCACCCTTGCTGTAGCTAAGGGCTCAAGATCAATAGAGGTTACAGATTCAGATTCTTTATCAATTACCCCTCTCAGTGAAACAGAATTGTAACCTAGTAGTGCTTGAAACAGTGACATATCAATAGATGCTTGAGAAACAGAATTGTAGATGAATTGTGTCTGTGGAAGTAGATTCATCCAGTTATTCTGATGATAGTTCAAATATACTCATAAATAGTTCTCTAATGTTTGATTCTGGCATTCTGTTTGTCCATTGATTTGAGGGTGGAATGCTGTACTCAGGTTGTGCTTAACTCATAAATAATAACAGAATGTTGATCAGTAGTGATTGGTAAACAACTTATCTCTATCAGATATGATAGATGAAGATGAACTGTAATCACTTAGAATAGCATCTATAAACAACTCTGCAAAATCAGAAGCAGTAATTGAAGTCATGCAAGAGAAATACTTAGCTAGTTTAGTATAGTGGTTCAGTATGATCAAAATACTATCATAGATGATTCCCTTTCAAATTACTGATGATAATTCAACAATGAAATTCATAGCAAGAGAACTGAATGATTTAGTAGACATGGAGATTTTGACAAGTTATCTATATGATTTATGCCTCTTAGCTTTAACATGCTGGCAGATATCACACTCTCTGATGTATGTTTCAACATCTTTTCAGAGCATATTCCAGTAATATTTGTGATATAGAAGCTCTAAGATTCTGGCAATATCAAAGTAATCTGCTCAGAGATCATCATAATGTATTCATAATAACTTCTGAGTGATTGCTTTGCTAGAGAGAATATAGATAGCATGATTGCAACATAGAAGTTCACAATCTTCATCTACTCATCAGATAATTGAAGAATCTTTGAAGATATTGAAGACTTCTCTAAGAGTTTCAGACTCTGCACTATTCTCAACTTCTTGACTTTAAATTACAGTAAAGACATTCCTCTTCTGTAATTCTTTAATGAAGTCTAGAAGCTGATTAGTAGACAGTTTGTGGTCTGTTTCATTCTCAGCAGCTTTCATTACTGCTAGATGTAGCATAAGAAGTTCATGACCTTCAGTGCCAGTTTCAAAGAAACCTCAGAAACAAGAATACTCTGCAGAACAATCTGAGCTTCTTCATATCAAAGATGATTCAGTATCTACTAAGCTGTTCTGATCAGAGCTATGAAGTTTCTGATGGATTTTTTTCTGTAGAATCAGCAGCATTGACAGCTTTGAGTCTACATCTTCAGAGGAAATAATATAGTTCAGACATTTCAAAGATGAATCAGCAGAGTTTAGCTGTTCTGATTGATAGATCATATAGAAATCATAAGCAGATAGCTCTTCTACTCAATGTATCTGACAGTTGTTCAAGCTTTTGATACTAAGAAAGTATTTCAGATTATCATGATCAGTTATGATCTGAATTGAGTACAGATTGCCTTGCAGATAGTATCATCAGTGATAAAATGATGCCACTATAGTCAGAAGTTTCAAATTATGAATGTCATAGTTTCTAGAAGCTTCAGAAAGCTTCTGTGAAAAGAATGCAATGAGCCTTCACTCTTTTCTTCAAGTAGACACTGAATTATCTATATCTTTGCTTCATTCTGATGCTATTTCCATAGCTTCTTGATAGGTTTCTGATACTGATTCTAGACATTGAGATAGAATATCAGAAATTCCATCCTTGCTTGCATCCATTTCAACTTGAGTTTTCTTCTGTGAATCATAATGAATCAGTAGAATAGCTTGTGCAAATGCTTCTTTCAAATTTACAAAAGCTTTTCTTGCTGAATCACTAAGTTGAAACTTAGTTTGCTTATCTGTAGCATTTCAAAGGAGATCTGTAAGAGATGTGACTATTTGTGAAAAAGTATATATGAATCTGCAATAAAAGTTCACAAATTCTATGAAAACTTGAATATCACAGACACCTTTAGATTCCAGCCAATTTAGAATAGTTTCAACTCAGTTGCGATCCATGGCTATACCAGTAGATGATACAATATAGTCAAGAAATTCAACCTCAGTAGTGAAAAAGATGTATTTACTTTCCTTAGCATAAAGTCAATATTTTTGTAAGCATTCAAAGATTAATCAAAGATGTTTTGTATGATCTTCAGTATTTTGAAAATAGATAAGAATGTCATCAAGGTAAACAATGCAACAGATATCAACTAGACCTTTCAGCACTTCATTGATATAAGATTGAAATGTAGCAGAAGCATTACAGGGCTCCATAGACATAACTTGAAATTTATAGCTATTATATTGAGTTCAAAATGCTGTTTTCCATTCATTTTCTTCTGCTATTCATATGCAGTAGTAGACATCTCAGAGATCTATTTTAGAGAAGATGATAGCACTCTGTAATCAATCTAACATTTCTTCAATGCAAGGAATTGAATATCAATCCTTTATAGTTATCTTGTTAAGGCCTCAATAATCTATGCAAAGGTGTAGAGTTCCATCCTTTTTCTTTGTGAATACAATAGATGCAGCAGCAGGGCTCTTTGTAGAATGAACTAGACTGATCATATGACTGTGCATGAAATCATGACCAATTTTAGCATTGGTTCCATTCTCATATATTTTAGTTCTGGTTCCATATATTGTTTTTCAAACCAGTCACTTTACACTGTTTGTATTATAGCTCTGATTTCATTTCACTGTTTATGAGAAATATTTAGATTCTGAATACTGTTCTTATCTTGATTTCTGAGTCACAGTCCCATTTGATCTCATTTTACAAAATGGAATCAAACAGAATCATGACTTACTCATAATTACATAATACATATATCTTTATGCTGAATGGTGGCTAATTATAATGTGAGTGTTACCAAATATTGTTATCTTTTTGATGTCAACAACAGAAATATCATTATATGTCTGTAGACATTTTGAAAATTAAAAAAAAAAAAAACAAAAACAACAACTGAGAATATTATAAAAAAAAAAACAAAAACTTTCAGTAAAAAAAAAAAAAATAAAAAAATAAACAAACAAACAAATGAAAAAAACTCATTTCTTCAATCTATAATCATCAAAAAAATTGCTACTCAATTCTTGAGTGATCTTTATCATCAATCTAATATTTCTTACAGTGAGAATCATCTGTTCATGATGAATTATAGTCTTAAGATCATCTGTGAAATGATTAGTGAGATATTGTTACATTGATTTTCACATAATATCATACACTCAAAAAGTGTGATCAATGTGGTCTCAATTGTGACTTGATGTAACGGGCGTACTTCGATTAACGATTTGGTACTATCCTAATTACAGATTACAAATTGATTAAGGAAGGAAAGAGAAAAGAAATCAGAAGAAAAGATTGTACAAAGGGGGTTCTTATAGAGAAAAGTTCAAGACAGAAGAATATCAGAAGCTGCTCCACAGTGAAGTGCAGAGTGAAAGAACATTGAGAGATACACATAAGAATTGTTAGAAGTTACACAAGTGTGGAACATGAGATGAGGGAATCATTGAGAGCTACACAGAAGAATTGTTAGAGACTACACAAGTGCAGAACACAGAGTGAGAGAATGTAAGAAGCTACATGAAAGAATCATTAGAGACTACACAAGTGCAGAACACAGAGCAGAGAAATATAAGAAGCTATACAGAAGAATCATTAGAGACTATACAAGCACAGAGCACAGAGTGGAAGAATGTTAAGAGCTACATAAAAGAATCATTAGAAACTACACAAGTGCAGAGCATGGAGTGAAAGAACATCAAGAATTACACAAGATCACAACAGTCAGAAACAAGTGGATGCAGAAGAGAAGTTGATTGTGTAAGTTAATTACTAATGAATACTAATCCATCACATTATCCCCCTCTACTGGGGTGAGTGAGAACTTGTAGGTGTCGAGGGTGGTGATGTTCTTCAAGACAGACACAGATTCCCAGGTCAGACAATCATATTCTATTCATTTGACAAGGTATTCACAGCAGCAGTGGTTGGTTCTATCATCAAGAATTGCTTCAATTTCTCATTCAAGTTTGTTGTCTTCTTCTACAATGACAGATGACTGTCAATTGAAGGTTCTCTGTGAGAGGAATGAATCCTCAGCTGTGAGTTGAAGCAGGTTCATATGAAAGACATCATAGATATCAGACAGAGTGTTGAGTCAATAATTATATGTGTCTAGCACTTTCTTCACTGTATACTTGATGTGATGATAATCTAGTGTACACAAGAAGCAGTCTATTCTTATGTTCTTGAGATTCAGTCAGACTTTGTCTTCTACATGATATTGAGTCACAGAACTTCTTCTGATATTTGTTTGATTTTTGTAATCTTGCTGAGCATTGATTATTGAAGCTTCTGCTCATTTGTGAGCTTTCTTCAGCTTGCTCATGATGTTCTCTGCTGTCTGTATTGAGCTGCAGATGTGTGTGGTTTCTCAGAGAGTTTCAGAGAAGTTCAGAACCTCTAAGTTGTATTCATATAGAAGAAAGAATGAGCTTACATCTGTCATAGCAGAATCTCAATCATTAATCACAATCTCAGCATATGACAGCAGATTGCTTCAGTTGTCTTGTATGTAATTGCAGAACTTACAGAGAATGTTTTTTATCATTTATATCATTCTCTCAGTAGCTTCATCAGTCTCTGAATGATACACTGTTGATAACTTTCATTCAATTCTTAATAATTGGCATACACAGACTCAGAGTGCACTGATGAATTGACTGTCTCTATCTGACACAATGAATGAAGGCAGATCATGTATACAATAGAACAGGCTTCTGATGAAAGCATCTGCAACTACTTCAGCATTCATCTTGTCACAGAGCTGTAGTATTACACTCTTACTGAGTTGATTGACAATGACTAGAATGTTCATAGAACCTCCACTTTCAAATAAGAAAACTGCAAAATCAATAGCTATATCATATCAAGTTCAGTCAGAGATAGATAGAGACTTCAGCATCTCTTTTCAGTGTTCATATCATGTCATCACTGAGCCACAGTGATCACAGTTGCATACAAACTGATGTATGTCTTTCAACATATCTGATCAGTAGAATTCTTGAATGATGATGTTGTACATGATTTCACATTCTGAGTGTCTGATTATCAGCAAGTCATGAATTTCTTACATGATCTGTGTTTATAGAGATTCTGAATCAGAGACTCATCATCTATTTCAAAAGTGTAAGCAGTTGTCATCATCAATTAAACATGCTGAGATATCCATTCTTGAGTATACATCTGGAGAGAATTGAGATGCTTTACTTTGTATGACTTCAGTGGCTTGCTGTCAGAATTCATCTGCTTCTGCTGCTAGTCTTCATTGTTCTTCAAGTGAGGATTCTTGAGTTTGAAACTGATTGATATGTACACAGGGTTCATCTGATTGTATAGAACTTTCTATAATCATGAAATTGATTAATCAATGCTCTCAGTGTTTCCATCTGTCATCTAGATCATCAGATGGCATATCTTGTTCTCAGTGAAACAGAGCATCCACAAGAGTGTTCTCTACTTCAAATTGATAACAAATTGTGAATGAAAAATGGCTAAGAAACAATGACCAATGCATATGTCTCTCAGTGAACTTATAAGTGGTTGTGAAGTATTCTAAGTTCTTATGATCAGTAACAATCTCAAACTTCTCAACACTCATAAGTTTGAACTCTCATTCTTTGAAGCATTGTATGATCACTAGAAGCTCCTTGTTGTAGATCTTGTAGTTGCATTCAGCAGATGACATCTTTTTCAAGATAAAGGCACAGAGTTGTAGAACATCTTCATTATCATATTGCATTAGTGCTCTGTCTACTACATAACTCAAGATGTCTGTTTCAAGAATTGTATGCTTATCTGAATTGAATGATTGCAGCATCAGAGTGCTTGTGAACATATGCTTCAGCTTTTTGAATGCTGCATCCACTTTGTCAGTTCATTGAAATACAGTGTCTTTTCAGGTCAGATCTGTCAGTGGTTGTACAATATCAGAGAAGTCTTTGATGAATCTTCAATAGAAGTTGATGAATTCTAGAAAGCTTCTAGTCTCTTTTATCAAGACTGATGTCTCTCAGTTGAGGATTGCTTCCATCTTCTTAGAATTCATGCATACATCTTTTTCAGCTTCAATGATGAATCCTAGATAGATTGTAGACTTGGTCTCAAAGTCACATTTGTCAATGTTCACTTGCAGTTCAGCTTTATGTAGGCAGTCAAGCACTTGTTGTATATGCTTGCAGTGCTCAGTAAGTGATCCATCAGTGAAGATCAGAATATCATTTATGTATGCTGAGATGATCTCATTGAGCAGATCTTGTAGAGCTCAGTTAATGTATTTCTGGAACATGCTCAGAGCATTTGCTAATCCAAAGGGGGTCACTGTCCATTCA
Organism: Histoplasma ohiense; assembly: GCA_017607445.1. Classification (NCBI taxonomy): domain Eukaryota; kingdom Fungi; phylum Ascomycota; class Eurotiomycetes; order Onygenales; family Ajellomycetaceae; genus Histoplasma; species Histoplasma ohiense. Next base: position 7,655,244 of record JAEVHH010000001.1, read on the forward strand.
TATAATTCATAACATGTACAAAAAGTGGTTAGCCATTCATCACCTTCATTAATCCTTATCTTATAGAAGGCTGCAGAGATGTTGAGCTTTGTAAATCATTTTGCTTTTTCTATTCATTCAAGTGTTTCATTGATGAGTGGGAGAGGGTATCAGTCCTTCCATATAATCTTATTGAGTTTTCAGTAGTCAATGCAGAATTGTAAGCCTTCTTCTGATTTCTTTGTGAACAGTACAGATGCTGCAGTGGATGAGTTGCTAACACAAATGAAGTCTTTGTTCAGTAATTCATTGAGCATTTTTCATAGAATGAGAAGCTCATCACACAACATGCTGTAGAGAGAACCTCAGAGCAGTTGTGAGTTCTTACTATCTTTCTTGATGAGCTCAATTGTATGATCTATACTGAGTTCTCAATGAGAGGGAAGCTTTTCAGCTTCTTTCTCATCAAACACATCTGCAAAGTCTTCATACAATTCAGATAGTTTCTTGCACAGTTTCTTGAGATCTTTGAGTTCTAACTTTTCTAATGCTTTTTTGATATCCATCATGCTAGCAGCAAACACTTGGACATTCTTCTTCTCATGCACTTAGTGGATTAGTAGTTTGTATGCTTCTGCTGATATCTGAGTGAGATCAGCAGTTCTATCAACATCCTTCTCATAAACACAGTCATCTTCTGAGAAAATAAGACAGCAGTTGTATGTGTTCAACAAGGTTTCAAATTCTGTGAGTTATGATAGGCTGAGTATTAGATTATACTCAAGATCTTGTATTTCATATGCATATACATTCTTTTTCTCATGTTCTTCTATGTTGATGTTAAATCTTATCATATTGTAGGAGGCTGATCCTCTGAGGTCATTAAATTCACTAAGCTTACACAGCTTGAAAAAGAGGATACACTGAAGCTTATACTTCTCAATCAGCTGAATGTCTATAAGAGTGTAATGAAGGAAATCACTGTCTATCATTGCTTGTATGTTGATTAGATTATTTACAATGACAGAGATCATGATTGTGTCTGCTTGTATCTTCTGCTCAAATCTCCAGCTAGCTTTCTGCTCCTTGAGCTCTCATCCATGTTTTAGAGTGAGAGCTCATCTTTTCCCTGTTCTTGCCTGTCCATGGGTGACACAGTGTTCACATACATGGGGGGTTTACTCAGAGCAATCACATTCAGACATTGATTCACAAAGTGCTCTGACTTGTCACAGCATATGCAGACTTCTCTGATGATTCAGTCAACAGTGTTCTTCTCTGAGATGTTAGAGATTCTCAAGCAGCTTGCATTCACATGTGAGACTCAGTTCATTGATTCTGATTCAGAGATGAGGGGTGCTGCAGAGTGGTTCAGAGTGTATGCATTTGTTCAGTAAAATTCTCTACAATTTTGAAGTGCACAGAACTGAGACAGATTGTTGTTCAACAGACAAAGATCAGCACAGAATTCACTGTATGTTGAGAGCTTCAGACACTCTATACTTTGATTATGCAACTGAAAGTTCAAATTCTTGAACAATATGTTGATCTTGACAGTATCATTTCAGTCTTGCCCATCTGCTTCTAGAAACTTATGATTGAATTCAGAAAAATAAGTTGTCAACATGACATTCATCTGATGAGTTTGATTAAGCCAGTTCAACATCTTGGCTTGAAGTATAGAATTGAGAAAGAGGGAGTTGAGTTGTTGAAAGACTAGCTCTGATGTACACTGATGATTCTGACAATGACTCATTCAGAGTTGGAATTTTGCTAACACATTGTCATTCAATCTGCTATGAATATACCACATCTGATTGGATAGTGAGTCTATTGCTTGTCCATCAATGTCCAATTTGATGTTCACTTTCATCTTCCACATGAGGTAGAGCACTAGATCTCTCTCATATTTGTCAAGAATTGAGAGCTTCTCTCTTGAGAGCTTTTTGTGAGATGTGAATGTAGAAGAAACAGTGAATGTGAGAGTGCTCATCTCAGCAAATCATTGTTGCAATTCAGTCATCTGTAGTATCTGCTGCTGAAGAATACTTTGTAGATCTAAGTTATTGTCCACTGTGTTCAGATGCAGTGAGTGTTTGTAGAATTGCTCATAGTTCATTTCAATATCTAAGAATATATAATAATAAAAAAAAGAAAAGAAATACTCAGTTCTCTCACAGATACTATTCACAGTGTTGCAGCACTAAGCTTGATCAAGCTTCTTTGTGAACACTATTCACAGCATTACAGTTTGTAGACACTCAGACCTCATAGAACATGATTGATTGTGTTTCAGACACTTAGACACAACAGTCTATATAACTAACAATAAGAGCACTCAGACTCATGAGGAATCTCTTATAACAACTAGACACTCAGATCTGTAAATGACACACTTGAATATAAGAACTGATAACAACACACTCAGATGTAAGAACTAATAATGAGACACTTGAGTCTTAAACACAGAAGAATCAATTCATAATGTAACAGATGTACTTCAATTAACAATTTGATACTATTCTAATTACAGATTATGAATTGATTAAGAAAGAAAAGAGAAAAGAAATCAGAAGAAAAGATCATACAAAGAGAATTCTTATAGAGAAAAGTTCAGAGCAGAAGAATATCAGAAGCTGCTTCACAGTGAAGTGTGAAGTGGAAGAACATTAAGAAGTATGTGTAAGAATTGTTAGAAGTTATACAAGCACAGAACATGAAGTGAAGGAATCATTGAGAGCTATATGAAAAAATCATTAGAGACTACACAAGTGCAGAACACAGAGTGGAAGAATGTAAGAAGCTACATGAAAGAATCATTAGAGACTACACAAGCACAGAACACAGAGCAGAGGAACATAAGAAGCTACATAGAAGAATCATTAGAGACTACACAAGCACAGAGCACAGAGCAGAAGAATGTTAAGAGCTATACAGAAGAATCATTAGAAACTACACAAGCACAGAGCACAGAGTGGAAGAACATTGAGGGTTATATGAGGTCACAACAGCCAGAAACAAGTGGGTGCAGAAGGGGAGTTGATTGCATAAGTTAATTACTAACAGGTGCTAACCCGTCACATTTGAAGAGCATTGAGAGTGGAACACTGAAAGTGATACTTCTCTTCATCAATCTCTCAGATAAAACAGACAAACACAGTCTTGAGAAAAATAAGATTCTCAGACTTCTGATAATATTGAATCTTATAGATAGTCTCTACTCTTATATCAGTATCTAGCATTATCAAAAAGTGTTACTTTGAATTTCATACTCTGCTTATTCACTTTTTTCATACAAGGGCAGGGGTTGCACACCTCTCACACAGCACAGCAAGCATTGAAATGTCACTTATGATGATGAGCTCAGACTGCTTCCCACTCCATCACTCACTGTTTATATGCTGCCTTGCAGGCAGCAGCAGTGGTTGGCATGGCTCTCTGATGAGAAATACTCTTATCACAGACTATTTTTTCACTGAGAGGGATGAAGAGAAAGATTTGTTTGTTTGTTTGTATTGGTTTAACATCCCGGAGAAAGCACGGGCAGCGCCCGTGTTTCAGAAGCCTCCCGAAGGGCATGGAGATGTGCTATGCTGGAGAAATCTCTATATACACAGTAATGATAGACACAGGATCCAGATAGCAACTCTTGAGAAGACTCAGTCTATATAGACTGTTCATCCACTTCTGGCCCGACATATGGCCATTCATGGTAAAGATAATCAAAGCACACAAGTGCTACGGCAGGGCGATTGCTCGCAGGGAGCAGCGACAGGGCGATTGCTCGTAGTGAGCAGCGGCAGGGTGATTGCTCTCACAGAGAGCAGAGGCAGGGCGGAGGCAGGGCAGAGGCAGGGCAATTGCTCACAGAGAGCAGCGGCAGGGCGATTGCTCGCAGGGAGCGGCGGCAGGGCGATTGCTCATAGTGAGCAGCGGCAGGGTGATTGCTCTCACAGAGAGCAGAGGCAGGGCGGAGGCAGGGCGATTGCTCACAGGGAGCAGCGGCAGGGCGATTGCTCGTAGTGAGCAGCAGCAGGGTGATTGCTCTCACAGAGAGCAGAGGCAGGGCGGAGGCAGGGCAGAGGCAGGGCGATTGCTCACAGGGAGCAGCGGCAGGGCGATTGCTCGTAGCGAGCAGCAGCAGGACGATTGCTCGCAGGGAGCAGCGGCAGGGTGATTGCTCGCAGGGAGCAGCGGCAGGGCGATTGCTCGTAGTGAGCAGCGGCAGGGTGATTGCTCTCACAGAGAGCAGAGGCAGGGCGGAGGCAGGGCGGAGGCAGGGCAATTGCTCACAGGGAGCAGCGGCAGGGCGATTGCTCATAGCGAGCAGCAGCAGGACAATTGCTCACAGAGAGCAGTGGCAGGGTGATTGCTCACAGGGAGCAAAGATCAAGGCCTGAAGGCCAATGAATGCTGAGTTCACTAAGAATCAGACACTCATAACAAACCGCTCTGCTCTTGGCCATCATCACTAGATGATGTTACCAGGCTGCACCACGAGGAGGTGGCAGAGTCGGACTTCGCAGCCCAATGAAGAGAAAGAGAGAATGAACACAGAGAATAAACACATAGATTTCAGAGAAGAAAGAACAGAGACTTATAATACTGAATTTGCTAGATAGAATCAATTAATTAATCAGTATTCATTTATAGAAAACATTGAGATATTCATATTGCTTTTAATAGTTAACATACTGCAGTGGAATTATGATGGGTTGGAGAGAGAAGAAAGAAAGAACAAAGAAAAAGAAAAACATGTATGAATATTAAACTGAGAGATTGTATATGCAAATAATCTCTATAGCAACAAAGAAATATCTCATCTGCATTCAGTCATAATATAGCTTGCAGAGCAACTGCATGCATGCAGCATGCAATATCAACAAATAGCACAAAAATGCAAACAGTGTTGTTATAAGACATATAATTTCTCATAATATATAGATGTAGATTTTCTTTTTTCTTGAATTCTTTGATATATCTCTGTTCTTGCCATCACATTTCTGTGTGTATAGCAACTTATAAAAACAATATATTTTTTTTTTCTAGAAATTTTCATTATCACAATCAGAATGTGTTTCTCTTTCTCTCTTCTGCTGAAAACATATCTGCTTCTCTCTTCAAGAAACATTTGATGACTCTGTGTATCACTAAAACATGCAAGTACTGCTATCATCTTGAGAGAGAAGAGAAAGAATTCTTCAAATGTGAAGAGACTGACCACAAAACATATCATATTGTCTTGAAAAAACTCTATAATAAAGCAGATTGATAACAATCTTGAATAATACTTTTGCTGAAATTTGACTAATATTATGAAAGAAATGATGCTGATGACTCAATGTATGAGAAGTTGGAGAAGAAAGCAGTGAAGTTGCTGATACAGCAGTGCTGAGATCAGAAGCATTTATGAAAATGATTTGAAATCAAAGTAAAAAAAGAGAGAGCTGAGAAGATGACAGCTGTGAAAAAGCACTGTCAGAAAAAGATTGAAAATGTACTTACTCATGAGACAAAGAAGCTCAAGCTGATAGATTGTATTTTGAATATATTTATTGATAATGCTTTTTGATAATGATTCTGTGATCTAATTGATTAGCAGACTTCTGAAGAGAATCATGAGATTGAGGCCTTGTTTAGATCTTGTATGCATTCAATAATTCAGAATATTGAGAAGATAGTATTGCTTTCTGAGTATACTAATTTACTTGCTGCAGAGGTAGAATCTGAGACAGCAGATCAAAAGATACAGAACTTTGAAGCTCAAATAAATCTGATAAAAAAAGAGAAGAGTTCTCTCTCATCTAAAAAGATAGCTGAGAAGAATTTTGAGATGATTGTTTTCTCAGATAAGAAGAAGAAGAAGAGAGAGAAGAAGAAAAAGAAGAATTGAATTGTGAAGAATAAAGAGAAAGAAAAAGAGAAAAAGAAGAAGAAAATGAAAGAAGAAAAGTAGAAGAGAAAATAATCTAAAAAAAAATTTTTTTTACATATTTGTTTTTTTATATTTTTGCTAAATTAATTGTATTATTATCATTATCAAAGATTACAAATTTTATTTGATATTTTACATTATACAATTCTTTGTTGTGAGGATATATTATTGTAGCGATATTATGCTCATGATATATATATATATATATGTATATGTATACTTGTAAGTTGTGTGTGACTTTACATTTAGTATCAGTAAACAACAAAAGCTGATAAATTCATACTGTGGAATTGTGATATATTAGAGATAGATAATATGTCTAATGAATCAACTTTTCAGCACTTACAAATCTTAATAATATCTTCAATATTTTCATTATCATTCTTTTTTATTTGATCATAATGTGTTTTATTTGTTGTTGTTTATAAATATATTCTACTAGTGTTCTAATCAATTAGAATGGATTAATGAAAAAGAGGTAAAAAAAAATCCCAATCAAATTGAATCAATTTCTTAACCTTTTTATCCTCAGAATTCATTTTACACATAATTTCTTATCATTTATATTCATCATAACAACTTCAGTAATTGCTGAATCAGAGAATTCATCACCTTTTTTAATAAAGATTCAAGATCTTATAGAAATAAGAGTGAATCAAACAATTTATATTGTTTATAAATTCTCACAAGATGAGCTCTTTCAAGTCTGATGAATGCATACTTCTTTTTTTCTTGATGATGAAAAACAATGCAATCTATGAAAAAGTCAGTATAGATAATGAGAAGATCTATGAAAAAACTTTCAACAAATTGCTGTGAAGATTACTGAAGAGTCATTTCTCTGCTGTAATCATTGCAACTCCATACAAAAACATTCATTCTGAAGTGAACATGAATCAGAAGAAATCACATGAGATTTGAAATCTGCTGATTGTCTACAGCTTAGAGAAAAACATCAGAATATTCTTTATGAACTGATACTTATATCATCTACTCTCATTAATGATAATGATATTTGGTAACACTTATGTATTATTTTGCAGGAAAACATGTGAAAATGACAATGAACTGATATCAATCTTTCAATTCCAACTCTTTCATCAGACAACTTTCAAGAACAACTTCTACATCTATATATATCATTGAATCTTCCACTGTGTGCTGTCAAAAACTCGGAATTTTGAACTCTACTGCAAATGCTTAATTCACATATTCAAATTCCTCATCAATTCAGTCTTCACTCTTCTCTGAATACATATTACAACAATGATATGTGACAACTTGGACTTCTGTTGAAGAAACAACAGAAGATATCACTGACAGTGAATGTATGAACAAGCATCAACAATCTATCCTTTTTGAGTGCAGTTTGTTATTTTATTGATGAGAATTGAAATTATAAAGAGAAATTGATTGACTTTGAACAATTGAAGAGCAGTCATATAGATGAATATATGACTGATGTTTTTATGACAATCATTAAAAATAATTACTGAGATATTTCATCAGATCTTCTTGCAATCACAACAGACAATGCAGCAAACAACTTGATCATGATACAGAGTCTGAAACAAAAACTGGTATTGTATAGATGAAATGATAAATATGAGTATATTTTCTGTATTGCATATATTATTCAGCTTGTTGTTCAAGCATTGATTAAAGATCTGAACATTGAATCTGAAAACACAGAACTGATCAGTTGTTTTGATAAGAATGATGTTGAAATTGTTACACACATCACATTCTCATCAACTCTTTGCAAGGTAATGATATTTGATAATGCTTCAGTGAAAATTGATCAATTTGCTAACTATCTCATTATCTTTCTTTAGATTCATCATATCACCAATGCAATCAGTACTTCTCCCAAACAACAACAACAATTTTATGATATTCAAGCCATCCACAGCTCAGTTCCTCCTCTTAATATAATACAAAATGTTCAAACACAGTGAAGTTCTACTTATAAGATGACAGTTTGAGCACTTCAACTAAAAGATGCTGTGAATCATTGAGTTCAGAATTCTGAGTGAGAGAAAATTTGTGCTCTGAAACTTTCTGATACAGAGTGAGCATAGTTAAAATATGTTGTTGAATTGTTGTTTATCTTTTACAAAACAACAAAGACTGTGTCTATTACAGTAACATCAATGATGCAAGCTTCTTGATGAATATACAACAGTTTATTTACTCATTTGAAAATGCAGATGACTCATGTATGAGAAGAACAATTCTGAAATAGAGTTATTTCTGCAGCAATTGAAAGAGTGCAAGACAAACTTGCAGAATATTATGCAAGAATCAATCAATCATTTGCTGATTACTATACTGTTGCTGCTGTACTTGATCTCTCTTGTCAAATCAATGCATATACTCTCAGAGATTGGACAGTGGAAGAACAACAAATCTATATTGATATAGCTTGAACATACTACAACAACAACTATCAACAATATGAACAGAATAATACTCAAATTGAAGAGTCAATAGAGCATGATTCTTTGATTAGTAACTTTTTTTTTATAATACTCACTGAGATATTGATATTAATCTGTTACTAATATTGATTAAGAATTTGCACTCATTGATTGCTGCTGAAAATCTGAGCAAACAAAATTCTTGCAACACTGAATTTGATCACTATCTATATGATGATTCTGTTAATATCAAAGGAAAATCTATTTTAGATCTGTGGAGGATGATCAGCAGTCAGTATTCAACAGTGGCAATGATGACATGTGATATTCTGACAATTTCATTGACAGAAGTTGATATGAAGAGAAAGTTTAACTCAAGTTGAGATATTTGTCACTATCATCATAGTCAATTGCAAGAAGAAACTGTAAAGAAATTGATGATGATTAAGCATGGAAAAGAAAAAGAAATTGTTGATAAGAATTCTATTGTAGCAGAATTCTCTTTCAATGATATAGTGAAGGAAAAAATTGACTGTGATTGTATATAGTATTAATGAGCTTGTGAGTGTTATCAATAATTGTTACCAATTGTCATGTATTACATAATCATCAGAACAGGATCAAACTTGAGCTAAAATCATGATCAGTTTCAGATTATGTTCTTATTTTTCATAGTCAGTCACTTCTGCATGGAATAATAAATTTTGTTGATTTAATAATAGTCATGTTAGATCTAAATCTGATTCTTTTACACTCCATTTCTGAAAATTTTGATCCCTTTACACTCCCATTCTGATTCTGGTCCCACTGAAAATCACGCCAAGAAATGGACTGGGATCAAACCAAACCAAATCAAATGTGAAATTCATGGTCCCACTGGTCAGCCTAGAATGAACCCACTGTCATGACAGCATTTCTTCTAGATATTTGCATAAGACATCTAGTTCTGCTATTGAGAGGTTGTATAAAAGTCTATAAGAGGGTTTCTTTCTGTCTTGCAATCAAATATGATGTGATATGATGAGGTTCTCATCCAATTTAGCTGCTGCTTCAGCAGAAAAGATATCTTTAAATTCAATTAAGAGATCTTGTAGATTTTGAGGTAAAGTAGTTTCATTAATAGAATATAGTTGTTCTGAAGAAGATTTGATATTGCCATTTCAAAAGTAGAGTGGTGTTGTAGATGTTTCTTGCATAGAATGGATAAATTCTTCTGATTCTGTTATTTCAATTCTAGTATCTCCAATTCAATATCACCATGATAATGCTTTTCAATTGATTAAAGGATTGACTGTTCATAATCATGAAAGATCTAGATAAAGATCTTCATCTGCTAGATTAACAGAATGAAAGCTAAGTTTGCTTGCTCAAGTTTCATCTAGTTCATCAGTGGCTCTATGAGTAGCATTAACAATGTCATATCAATATCCTCATCATTCATCAGAATATTGCACTTGAGATGATGGTCCAATCCATTTCCATTCTTTAGAAATAGTGTAAGTATGAGAGATATAATTGAAATCTGCTTCAGAATCAACTAGGCATCACATCAGCTCAGAATCATTAGAAATATCTAGTTGAATAGTGATGTATATACAGAATCTATCATCTAGTCACTTCTCATCATTCTGAGTTTCAGTGATATGAGCTATCACAGATGTGGGTTTTGATTTGTCTGAGATTTGAGTTTGTTTTTTCTTTTTATTACAATTCTTAAGAAGATGATCTGTCTCTCCACAGAATAGACAAAGATTATTATTCATGTGATGTTGATGTTTCTCTATAATAAGCTTTCCAGCTGAGATTAGATTCTGTTGAGTCTTTGAAAAAGAGTCATCAGAGAATCACTTGATTCTGTGTTTGTCATCACTCTTCTGATATCTATTTTGTGAAGAGGATTCTTGTTTGTTGTTACTCCTTCTAACATGGCTTCTATTAACAGCTTGAATTTGAGCAACTAGTGCAATCAATTTGGCTTGATTGATAGAAGGATCATGATGAGTTTGAATTTGATCTTGTATTGCTGATGGTAATTTAGCAAAGAATAATTGAGCAAATAGTTCTTCTATATTGATTGCTAGACCATTGCAAATCTCATTAAATCTGGAGGCAAATTGTTGAACTGGTTGATTCAGTGGATGCTTTAATTCTTCAAAGCAAATCACTGTCATAAAGCTGCAGTTGCAGACATCCTCCAGATCATTGTGCAGGAATTTCTTAAAGTTCTTCCATAAGAAAGATTGATTTAATCTTTCAAGCTCTCTCTCTTTAGTAGCTCAAGTAGTTTCAATTGTTTTTCATAATCATTCTGAAGCATAAACAATCTTGACTTCATCAGTATCATATTGAGTTGAGTTCAACTTATATATGCATTCAAGAGCTCTTATGAATATATGGTATTCATGTAGATTGCTGCTATAATAGGCAGGTGGATCAGCAAGCTGAATTTCCTGCCAATTAGCTGAGGCAGATATTGCAGATGCTGCTAGCTCAACAACTGCTGATTGAGAAGTATTCAAGAGTGAATCAACCTTGGATATAATGATTAGAATACTCAATTCTTGAAGAGGTAAGGAATCAAGCAGATCAAACTGTAAGCAGTGGTATGAGAATTAGCTGCTTATATCACAAAAAGTTCTTAAGACTCTGCAAGGATTAAGTTGTAGAAGATAATATAGTAATATATTGAAGGGGATTCGGATTAATATTGATATCATAGAATGTAGGGATCAAATTAAAACAGAATGATCCACTGGCCTTTAGAAGATTGGGCCAGCTGTTATCTATATACACAGTATCATAAACAAATTGAACTTGCTATGATGTAGATGGTGTAGTATGATGCAAGTGGCAAGATAATGCCTTGATTTCAAACCTGATATGACATTGATGATGCTATGTTCAGCGATGTCATATCTTTAGAGCAATCGTCAATTTCGGCCTAGCACTGATAACTTAGTGCGGGTTTCTTACATATATATCAGAGATTCTATAATACAGAAAGATTCAATGAGTTTGTATATATTCAGATACTGCTCAAATATCAATAAAATTATCACTATTTAGTGATGAATAATTGCTCTTCTCATCATTTACAAGCACTGCAAGATCTCTGCAGAGAAGCTGATATTGAACTTTTATTCTTATTTTTATATTCTTCTGATTATAATTCTATAGAGGAGTCATTTCATGCATTGAAAGAATGAATTAGAAGATACAGATATCAGTTAGAGAATCAATGTAATAGATACAACAAAGATATCTATATTAGAAAATAGCTATATGGCAATAGAAGAACACAGAACACATCAGAATTGATGAGAATGAATATAACACACAGAATTATAGATGGCTGTAGAGTATGATGATTGTCTATATAATACTCACTGATATCTGTAGATATTAGAAGATCAGTGATTAGCTTTGAATAATAGAGATTGCTATCTTCTTAACATTCTACATATGTACTTCACACTACTTTCATAATTATATCTAAATCATCTCTTACAATTCTAATCACTCTAAACTTTATTTAAGTGGTCTGTTGTTATGCACATCTACAATAAAACATGTAACATTAGTTAAAACACACAAGATGATCTCAATACACACAAGATCTTTTGAAAATCAATCTGAATTCTCTACTATCTCTGATGATCACAATGTGTGCTTGCAATAGTTGAACAATCAAATCTGTGAACAAAAGCAGTAATTAGTTATTCTGCATGCACAACAGTGACTCAATGAGTTGAAAGTGCAGATTTGTGGAGATACTCTCATTGAGTCTCAATTAACTCAAAATATCATCACAGAACTGCTGCAAAATTGATCTGCAAATGATATAGATGAAGATAATGAAACATCACTGAGATTAGAGATTAAGAACTATTATTGAGAAAAAAATATATTAGAATTCAAGAACTATAAAGATTGCATATTGACTCTCTTTACATACCACTGCTGATATTATTGAAAGAAAAAACACAAGATAAATGATGCTAAACTCTATCTTGATATTCATATTAAGTAGAAATGGTTGAATTTTGTATCATTGTATGAGAAATATGAAGGAGCAACACTGTTGACTTTTGATGATATACTATCACATCTAGAAATACAAATTAACAATCCACAGAATCAGTACTGATTGATGAGTCAAAAGTTTCAAAATACAAAACAACAAAAATGACAATCAATACACAACTTCTCTAAATATTTCAAAGACTGAGAATACTACTTACCCTCATATAGTGAAGAACAAAGAATGGATAACTTGTGTAGTAAGATATTGAAGATACTACACACTGAACTTGACTGTTGAAATCAAGAATCTCAGAACTATGAAGAGTTGTTTTGAACTCTACAGACTCTCAAAGAAAATATGCTGAAGTGATGATATGCTATTCACAAAGACAGATCTGCAATATTTGTAGAGAATCAGTGTTGTTCTGATAACTCTAGCAACTGTCAGAACAAGAGAAAACAAGAGAAACAAATGAGTTCAACTGAACAAATCAAGAAAGATAAATATAACTGAATGAAGAAGTGTTCTCACTGTCATAAAAAGAATCATATTACAAATAATTGTTGAATATTACACTCTGAAAAACACAATCAAATTCAATAAACAAAAAATCAACAATTTCAATTGTAGAAGCAGCTGCTGCATTGAGAATTTGAACAACTAGACTGTGAGATAAATGATTATTGATGATGAATATGTGAATACTGACAGAAGCAGAATGGTCAATGATATGAACACTAGTGAATTCTGATGCAGATGTGAACTTCATGTCCCACATCTGAGCATCAAAATATTTCTCAAAGACAGAAGATAAATCAAAAATAGTGGAAGCAGTTGATAATCATAAAATTAAGTTGTATAAACAATGAAGAGCTGCAATAAAGATTATTGATGATGAACATATTCTTCAAGAAGAATTTCATCATTTCAAAGAGATCAACATTAACAGATATGATGTAATTTTAAGCATGTCATGATTGAAAGCTGTGAACTCTGATATTGATTGAGTGTGAAGATGCTGAATCTATAGAAAAGCATCAAATATTAACCATGTGCATCTGAATACTGTCAAAGAATTTGCAACACTAATTGACAATAGCAATATTATATTCACTGTCTTATCATTACAAGCTGTGAATGCAGCAACTGAGTCAAATATCTCAGATAATTATAAAGATTATCTTGATATGTTTTGAGAAGATATATCTGATATGAAATATACATCTCATAATCATGCCATAGATCTCAAATCTGGCAAGAAATCTTCATATCAATTGATATATAACTTATCACCTCAAGAACTCTCTGTTCTTCAAGAATATATTGAAAAAATGTTAGAGAAGAATTGAATATATTCATTCAAGAGCTCAGCTGATGTGTCAGTATTATTTGCACTGAAGAAAGATGAGACTCTGCATCTTTGTGTGAATTATTGAGAATTGAATGAAATAATGATCAAGAATCAATATCCACTGTCTTTGATAAATGAAATACTTAATAGATTAGCAGATGTCAAAATATATACACAGCTGAATCTTAGAGACATGTATTATAGAATTTGTATATGAGTGAAGAATGAATGAAAAACAGCATTTTGAACACAATATGAATATTTTGAATATCTAGTCTTATCTTTTGAGCTAATCAATACCTCTGCTAGGCTGGCCGGTGGGACCATGAATTTCATGTTTGGTTTGGTTTGGTTTGGTCCCAGTCCATTTCTTGGCGTGATTTTCAGTGGGACCAGGATCAGAATGGAAGTGTAAAGTGACTAGAATTATTAGAACATGAGTGAAATGGGACTAATAAATCTTGATATTTCATGTAAAGTGACTGACTATCAAAAATAAGAACATGACCTGGGACTGACTATGATTTTGACTGAGGTTTGGTCCCGTTCTGATGATTATATAATACATATCTTAGATATCAATCTGATGATATGATTGGTGGAGATATCACCCCTATCTAGTGCTGTCAACCAATTTACCGCTGCCAACCTATCTACTGCTGCAAGCTATCCCTCGCTGCTAAGCTATCCCTCGCTGCTAAGCTATTCCTCGCTGCTAAGCTATCCCTCGCTGCTAAGCTATCCCTCACTACTAAGCTATCTATCGCTGCTAATCTATCGCTGCCAATCTATCTATCACTGCCAATTTATCTACCACTGCCAATCTATCTATTGCTGCTAATCTATCGCTGCTGTCAATCTATCTATCGCTGCCAATCTATCCCTCGCTGCTAAGCTATCCCTCACTGCTAAGCTATCCCTCACTGCTAAGCTATCCCTCGCTGCTAAGCTATCGCTGCCAACCTATCTATCGCTGCCAACCTATCTATCGCTGCCAACCTATCTATCGCTGCCAACCTATCTATCGCTGTCAATTTATCTACCACTGCCAATCTATCTATTGCTGCTAATCTATCGCTGCTGTCAATCTATCTATCGCTGCTAATCTATCTATCGCTGCTAATCTATCGCCGCTGCCAATCTATCTATCGCTGCCAATCTATTGCTGCTGCCAATCTATTGCTGCTGCCAATCTATCTTTCGCTGCTAATCTATCGCCACTGCCAATCTATCTTTCGCTGCTAATCTATCGCCGCTGCCAATCTATCCCTCGCTGCTAAGCTATCCCTCGCTGCTAAGCTATCCCTCACTACTAAGCTATCTATCACTGCTAATCTATCGCTGCTAATCTATCGCTGCTAATCTATCGCTGCCAACCTATCTACCGCGGCGAATCTATCTATCACTATCATTACTAGTTCAAAATAGAACTAGAGCATAAATACACTAAACTTCTTTTGATAGGTAATGATTTTTGGTAACGCTCATAGCATTATATCATCTATATAGGGTAAATCATGGTCCCATTTGGTCCCATTTTAACAAAATGGGACCAAATGGGACCAGAATCAGTAATTTATAAGAAGAACATGACCTGGGACTAGATTTATAATATAAACAGTGTAAAGTGACTAATTTAATAAACACTATATGGGACCAGGACTAAGAAATTTGATAATGGGACTGATGAAATATTTAGTCCCAGTCCCATGCATGGTCACACGGCCAGTCTAACCTCTGCAATCTTTCAATTTTATATCAATAAAGCCCTCAGTGATCTTTTAGACATATACTGTGTGGCTTATCTCAATGATATTGTAATCTATTCAAACACATTTGATGAACATGTCATTCATGTTAAGAACATGCTGAAACAGTTAAAGTGATGAAGACTATATATCAAACTTAGTAAGTATATATTCCATGCAACAGAAATTGGATTTTTAAGTTTTGTGATTATCATGCAGAGCATTACTGTTGAGAAACACTGCATTGATACAATTCTAGATTGATCAGAATCATGAACTATAAATGAATTGCAAACATTTCTAGAATTTATTAATTTCTATTGTTGATTCATATACAAGTTCTCAATAATAACAGCAACTCTGACTGAATTGTTAAAAGATTATGAAATGAAAAGAGAAAAGAATAACACATCTGTTCAGTTAGATGAAAACTGCAAGCACACAATTTTGCAGTTAAAAGAATGCTTTACAAAAGCACTGTTGTTGATTCACTTTGATTCACAGCAAAAACTCTGTATAGAAACAGATGAATCTGATGTTGCAATCACTGCAGTAATATCACAATTAATGAATGATGATCACTGACATCTGATTATGTTTTGATCTAGAAAGCTCACAGAAGCAGAAAGATGTTATCAAACATATAATCTAGAAATATTATCAATTGTAGAAACTTTCATACAATGATGTCACTATCTATATAGTAGCAGACATTCAATAATTGTTTTATCTGATCATGTTAATCTCTGATGCTTCATGACAATGAAGCAGCTAAATGAGTGTCAGATTCATTGAATGAAAATACTCTCAGTATTCAATTTTGAAATAGAGCACTGTTCTGAGAAAAATAATCCCACAGATGTATCAAATCATCACTCAGATTTTATAAAATATACAACTCTCTTGATGAGATTCTCTACTCTGCAAGAGAAGCTGTGTAAAAGAATCTTTAAGTCACTAAAGACAAAAGAAAATACAAAATTAGATCAATGTATCAAAATAATGTTATTATTATTATTATTCTTCCGTTATACTCGTATGCAAGCAGCGCTTATGACGAGTCCTTGTGTGATGTTAAATACAGGCAAGAGTTGGTTATACCGGAGGAATGCTTAGTGTTGAACAGCACCAAGAATAACAAGAACATAGGAAAATTAATGAAAGACAGAATTGGTATATGCAATACAGATTTCCAGCCCAGAAACAATAAGCTAAATCAGGTAGTAGGTCCACCCGAAGATACCTACTTGGCAAGTTCACATCTCATTATTTTAGAAGCTGAGAAGTTGGCTCTGGATGTAATGTTGTCCCCTGTGGGTTTCGAACCCACGCACCCTGGGTCCCCACGCCAAGGCGCTACCTGGTGGCCGCATTACCCATTCGGCCACCGGGGCATCAAAATAATGTGAAAAGATCTGCAAGCTAATGAAAATTGTTGAATGAAGAAATCTGTAGTTGTTGATGACAACAACCTCTGCAGAATAAAGAACACATCTGTGAATGAGAATGAAATTGTAGATATTACAGAGTTAGATCTAGAAATTCTGATGCCACAGATTCTAACTGTCAAGATATTTGAGTCTGAAACAGTCTATTGTAAAGAGATAGCTGAATCTATCATTGAACTCTTACTGCAGATTCAGAATAGAAATATCAGTATATCTGAACTTTATAGAAGACTAGAGATGAATGACACTAGTGTAGATAATTGTTCAATCTGAACAGTAGATAAAGATGATCTGCTTAGAAAAGATGATAAAGTCTATATATTACAAAACAAGACTGTAAGACATGAAATAAACCACAATGATTCTCAAGATGATCATTTTGAATGTGACAAAACTATCAAAATGATCAAATGCAAGTACTTGTGACATGGTATGAGTGATGAGATTGCAGAATATGTGAGAACTTGCAATATTTGTCAATATATCAAGATACTGCAGCACAAGCTGTACAGATTGCTACAATCACATTCAGTATCAGATAAAAAATGACATACAATTAGTATGAACTTTATTAAAGATCTGTCAGATAATAAAAAGAGAAGTTAAATCTATAATACTATTGTTATATTTGTTGATTTATTCATCAAATGAGTCATAATTATACCCACATCTTCAGAGCTAGATGTAGAAGAATTTGTGAATATTATTATATAAAGAGTTGCAAAAAACTTTGGCCTATCTGTGAACATTATTAGCAACTGAGATTCATTAATAAATAGCAAGTTTTGATCAACATTATATTATCTGCTTCATGTTCAACAAAAATTATTGACAGCATTCCACCTGCAAATCAACAGCCAGACAGAATGATTGAATCAGATGATTGAACATTATCTTTGTATATATTGCAGCTATCAACAAGATAATTGAATAGAATGAATTTCTCTGATGCAATGAGTATATAACAATGTCTTTCATACATTGATAAAAATGACATCATCTGAAGTGATGATCAGCTGATCAACTGAACTTCATAAAGATGTGAAACCCCTAAGCATGAATGTGTCAAAATCAGTGATGAAACAAATGAAATAAATGAAATAAGTGAAGAACAAGATCTGAGAATGTCTGAAAGCTGTCAAAACAGCTGAGAAAAAGTATTATAATCAGTGTCATATATCAAAAAGCTTTAAGATAGAGAACTGAGTAATGCTGCATGCAAAAAATATATTCATCTTGCAATTCTCATTCAAACTAGATCATTGATTTTTGAGTCTCTTTCAAATAATTGATATCTGTGGTACACAGATGTACAAACTGAAACTTATGCTGTAATATAAAGAAATTCATTCTGTATTTCATATTTCTCTTCTTGAATCATATCACACATGCAACAGACAAATTCTGCAAGCAGAACTGATAATTATAAATGTGCAAGAGAAATGAGAAGTTGAAGCTATATTAGACAAATATCAATATCACAGTCAAACACAATATTTTGTTAAATGAAAAGATTGTACAGACATAGATAATTCTTGAAAATCTGAGAAAAACTTAATGAACAGTCAGAAGTACTTGAAACAGTTTAATAAAATTTATCAGAAATCAATCAGTAAATGAAAACAAAGAAGATGACAATGACTGCTGAATATATTTATTTCACTCAGAGATTAAAAAACAGATCTGTCTCAGCTTGATCAGTGTCATTTGAGAAATTATCATCAAGACAAATCTGCTTATTATTCTGAATTTTCTCAACTGATGAAGCACAATGTTTCAATAATGACTTGAGAGCTGCAATCAGCAATGTAATCACTGAAATCTCATCAATCACTGTTTCAGCTGAAGCCTCAGAAGAACTGTCTCATTGAATCTCATGAATCTTCACAGCAAAGAATTTAATCACTGCAGTTATAGTACTCTGCAAAACATTAACATTCAAAGTGTCTGCATCAGTGACAATTAGATTCTCAGCAGTGTTGATAACTGTCTGAGTCAATTCAACAACATCTGCTGACATCTAATATGAGTTAATGTTGTATACTGTAAAACATCTGAATAATAACTTACTGAAACACAAATGTGTTTCATCACTGAGCAGTGTTTGCATTTTTTGCATCAATTCTCAGCAGACTCACAATGATGGTGGGGGGATGTTGTCAAATATTGAATACAATGACAGCAATATACTGCTGTGTTTCTTTCTAACACTTCAATGAAACTGTCCACTTTCTCATCTTTGTCTATATTATCAGTCAACTCAAATAACATATCAAGATCTTGACTCAGTGAGAATGACACTGATATAATAGCAGAATACAAAAACACACTTTCTGAAACACTGCTATAATTGAATGCCACACTCTGCTGTGACAACAGATCATCAGAGTTTATATAGAATTCTAGAATCTCATCTACATTCTTGTAGATCTGCATGTCAAATACAAATCTTGCAATAACAGTTTGATATGTGATAAATCTCTCATTCAGAACTTCATTGAAGAGCAGCATCTTGTGAAATTCATTGATCAAAGATTGATCAGTTTTGTGAAAGTGTTCAGACATCTAAATCTGTTAGTATCTATAACAATCTTAGTTTAAGAAAACTTATAGCAGCACAACTTCTATTTGATATATGACAGATGTGACAGTGTGTCTGTTCATCATTCACAAAGCAAGAATATACTGAAGAATTCTGTAATCTCTTCAGACAACCCAAGCAAATGCTCTCAATGACAGACAGTATATCACTCTTTATAGACTCTGAATCAGCAACAGAAACAGCTGATTCTGATATTCTATCATAACTTTAATTAATATCAAGATCTTGTTCAAAGAAGAAGAAGAAGCAAGAAAGAAAAACAGATATTGAAGATTGAAATCAATATTGCAATATTGATCAAAAGAATTGCAACAACACAAAACTCAACCCAAAATGAAAAATGCAACCATGCAATCAAAACTTTGAATTTTGCAATAAAAATTGCATAGAAGAATACAGTGTACTTTATTTGATAAATTGATGTATTCTTTTTTAATAAAAAATTGTTAGTGATGATGTTGATGATGATTTTGTTAGAGTATGATTTTTTGATGTAGAAGTCAAAGAAAAGAGATTCAGAAGTTGTATCTAAATCATGATTGAACTGCAATGACATCAGAGATAGAGAAACATTCTCTCAAAACAGCAACACTTTGAAATTAATCTCAACAATTAATCCAGCCTGATTCTGTGAACTTTATACAATATCAACCACACAGCACATATTATGAACTTCACATATTGCAATAAGAAACTCTGAGAACCAGACCTTTGAAGAAGAGAGATAATTGTAATAGATGCAATGAAGATATCTATATTAGAAAATAGCTATATAGTGATAGAAGAACACAGAACATGCCAGAATTAATGAGAATGAATATAGTATATGAAATTATAGACAGCTGTAGAGTGTGATGATCATCTATATAATGCTTGCTGATATCTGTAAATATTAGAAGATCAGCAATTAGCTTTGAATAATAGAGATTGCTATCTTCTTAACATTCTACATACATACTTCATACTACTCTCATAATTATATCTAAACTATCTCTTACAATCAATTTGATGAAGATTTTAAAATCTTCTTATATCATACAGTTGAGAACTTCATGAGAGAAGAAGATGTAAAAGAATATTTCAGATCTACTCATATAGAATAGTATTGTAAAATCTAGAAAGATTCAGATTGCAATTCAATTATGATGATATATAATATCTAAGTTTCAAATTCAGAAGTAGAAGCAGTATGAGATCTGCTGTTATTACTACAAACAGCAGATAAAGACAATTTAATCTTCTTCAACTGTGACTGTCAGATAGAACTCTTTAACTCATCTCTTATTATTGAGAATATATTCATTTCAATATTCAACTGAATCATCTGTTCATTTGTCATTGTCTGTATATGATTCAGTTCAAATTCTTTATTCTGAATAATGCTCTTTGCAGTTAAAAGAGTTTCTGCTCTTTGAGATCTCTCTGTCATCAATCAGTTGAAGAACTCATCAATAAACAGATTTATATATTCATCAAACTGAGAGATTGAACTACTTTGAATAGAAGACAGATTTGAATTTGATGACAGATTCAAATTCAATGACAGATTCAGATTTGATGACAGATTTGAATTCAATAACAGATTCAGATTCAATGATAGATTTGAATTTAATGATAGATTTGAATTCAATTCTTTCATATCTTTCATTTTTTTCATCATATATTTCATCACCATCATATTGATTATCTCATTTGAAGATACAATATTAGATGAAGAAGTTGAGAAAGAAAATATAACTATTGACATCTGAAATATCTGTATAGAAGAATTAGAAGCAGAGATAGATTTTTTTTTTTATTTTTTCTTCTTCTTTCTATTCATTAATCTTTTTATCATCTTTCTTGAAAGATTTTTAACTATTGTATATTTATATTCAACATCATCTATCCAACTGGCAATCTCACTACTCAGAAGCTGAATATGAGTATCATCAAAAGCTATTCAATAAATACTCTGCTCAAAGTTATGACAATTTATCTTTTGACAATGTCAGTGAGCAGTTATCTCACACTCAATCTGCAAAGAATTATATTTATTTGATTGTTGATTTTGAGTTTTCTTCAGCTGCTGACTAGTGGCTGTGGATCTTGTATATATAGACAGCAGCTTTTTGTCATTGAATATTTCATGAATTCAAAAAAATTTGACAGAATGATAGAGAGAGAATTTGATAGATGATGAGATTACTTCTTCTTTGACATCTAATACTTTTTTTAATGTCAATGTCTGTGTTGTTAATTAGAAATTCAACACTTCAATGAAAGCTGCAGAAATGTGTATTACAGAGATGTTTGAGAATAGAATTGAGATATCAAGAAAATTAAAAAAGATGATAATCTCAATATTAAATTCATTCATCTTCTTTTTATATAACTTCTTCAGAAAAGTGATAATCTCTCTTCAATCTATCTTCTTCTCAAGAGTGATTTTGATTGAAGATTTATATTTGTTTAATGAGATGACTGTTATACAATTTGCAACTTCTATCTTCTTACAGTTCTGTTTCTGTGACAGGTTAGCATCTGTTAGTAATTAACTTACGCAATCAACTCCCCTTCTGCACCTGCTTGTTTCTGGCTGTTGTGATCTTGTGTAATTCTCAATGTTCTTTCACTCCATGCTCTGTGCTCATATAGTCTCTAACAATTCTTCTGTATAGCTTCTTATGTTCTTCTGCTCTGTGTTCTGCACTTGTGTAGTCTCTAATGATTCTTCTGTGTAGCTCTCAATGATTCTCTCATCTCATGTTCTATACTTGTGTAGCTTCTAATGATTCTTATATGTATCTCTTAATGTTCTTCTGCTTCACACTTCACTGTGGAGTGGCTTCTGATATTCTTCTGCTCTGAACTTTCCTCTATAAAAACCCTCTTTGTACAATCTTTTCTTCTGATTTCTTTTCTCTTTCTTTTCTTAATCAATTTGTAATCTGTAATTAGAATAGTGCTAGATTGTTAATCAAAGTACATCTGTTATATTATGAATTGATTCTTCTGTGTTTAAGATCTGAGTGCCTCATTATTAGTTCTTACATCTGAGTGCATTGTTTAAGGTCTGAGTGCTTTGTTATCAGTTCTTACATTCAAGTGCATTGTTTACAGACCCAAGTGTCTAGTCATTACAAGAGATTTCTCATGAGCTCAAGTGTCTCTATCATTAGTTATATAGACTGTTGTGTCTAAGCATCTGAGACACAATTGACTGTGTTCTATGAGGTCTGAGTGTCTATGAACTGTAATGCTGTGAATAGTGTTCATGAAGAAGCTTGACAAAGCTTAATGCTGCAACACTGTGAATAGTGTCTGTGAGAGAATCAAGTACCTACAAGTATTTCTTTTCTTTTTATTATTACATATTCTTAGATATCAAAATGAACTATGAACAATTCTACAAACACTCACTGCATTCAAACACAGTGAACAACAACTTAGATCTATGAAGTATTCTTCAGCAGCAAGCACTACAGATGACTGAATTGCAATGACAACTTGTTGAGATGAGCACTTTCATGTTCACTGTTCCTTCTATACCCACATCTCATGAAAAGCCTTCAAGAGAGAAGCTCTCAATTCTTGATAAATACAAGAGAGATCTAGCACTCTATCTTGTGTGAAAGTCAAAAGCAAACACCAAAGTAGACATTGATGAACAAGCAATAGACTCACTATTCAATCAAGTGTGGTATATTCATAGCAGATTGAATGGCAACATATTAGCAAAATTTCAATTCTGAATGAGTCATTGTCAGAATCATCAGTGTACATCAGAGCTAGTCTTTCAACAACTTGACTCTCTCTTCCTCAATTCTACACTTCAAGTCAAGACATTAGACTGACTTAATCAGACTTGTCAGATGAATGTTGTGTTGACAACTTATCTTTCTGAATTCAATTACAAACTTCTAGAAGCAGATGAGCAAGACTGAGATGATGCTGTCAAGATCAACATATTGTTCAAGAATTTGAACTTTCAGTTGTATAACTGAAGTATAGAGTGTTTGAAGCTCTCAATATACAGTGAATTCTGTGCTGATCTTTGTCTGTTGAACAACAATCTGTCTCAGTTCCACACACTTCAAAATTGTAGAGAATTTCATTGAACAAATGCATATGCTCTGAACTGTTCTGCAGTGCCCTCCATCTCTGAATCAGAATCAATGAACTGAATTCCACACATGAATGCAAGCCACTCAAGGGTCTCTAATGTCTCAGAGAAGAATATCACTGACTGAATTGTCAGAGAAGTCTGCATATGCTGTGACAAGTCAGAGCACTTTGTGAATCAATGTCTGAATGCAATTGCTCTGAGTAAACTCCTCATACATGTGAATGCTGCATCATCTGTGGACAAGCAAGAACAGAGAAAAGATGAGCTCTCACTCTAAAATATGAATAAGAGCTCAAGAAGCAGAAAGCTAACTGAAGATTTGAGCAGAAGATGCAAGCAGACACAATCATGATCACTATCATTGTAAATAGCTTAGTCAATATACAAGCAATGATAGACAGTGGTTTTCTTCACTATGCTCTTATAGACACTCAGCTGATTGAGAAGCATAAGCTTCAGTGTATTCTCTTTCTCAAACTGTGTAAACTCAGTGAATTTGACAGTCTCAGAGAATCTGCCTTCTACAACATGGTAAGATTTAATGTTGATGTAGAAGAACACAAGAAAAAGAATGTATATGCATACAAAATACAAAATCTTGAGTATGATCTAATGTTTGATCTATTATAGCTCACAGAATTTGAAACCTTGTTGAATGCATGCAATCACTGTCTTATTTTCTCAGAAGATGACTGTGTTTATGAGAAGAATGTTGATAGAACTGCTGATCTCACTCAGATATCAGTGAAAGCATACAAACTACTAATTCATCAAGCACATGAGAAGAAGAACATCCAAGTGTTCACTGCTAGTATAGCAGATATCAAAAAAGTATTAAAAAAGCTAGAACTCAAAGATCTCAAGAAACTGTGCAAGAAACTATCTGAATTGTACAAAGACTTCACAGACATATTCAATAAGAAAGAAGCTGAAAAGCTTTCTTCTCACTGAGAACTCAGTATAGATCATACAATCAAGCTCATCAAGAAGAATAGTAAGAACTCACAATCACTCTGAGATTCTCTCTACAGCATATCACACAATGAGCTTCTCATTCTATGAAAAACACTCAACAGACTACTGAATAAAGACTTCATTCATATTAGCAACTCACCCACTGCAGCATCTGTACTGTTCACAAAGAAATCAGAAGAAGACTTACAATTTTATGTTGACTATCAAAAACTCAACAAGATTACACAGAAGAACTGATACTCTCTTTCACTTATCAATGAAACATTTAAATGAATAGAAAAAGCAAAATGATTTACAAAGCTTGACATCTCTGCAGCCTTCTATAAGATAAGAATTAATGAAGATGACAAATGACTAACTGCTTTTTGTATGTGTTATGAATTATACAAATGAACAGTGACTCTCTTTGAATTAGCAAATGCCTCAAGCACATTTCAGAAATACATTAACTGAGCTCTACAAGATCTGCTTGATGAGATTGCCTCAGCATATATAGACAATATTCTGATCTTCACTGATGAACTGCTCACTGAGCACTGCAAGCATATACAACAAGTGCTTGACTGTCTATGAAAAGCTGAACTGCAAGTGAACATTGATAAATGTGACTTCAAAACCAAGTCTACAATCTATCTAGAATTCATCATTGAAGCTGAAAAAGATATATGCATGAATTCTAAGAAGATGGAAGCAATTCTCAACTGAGAGACATCAGTCTCAGTAAAAGAGACTAGAAGCTTTCTAGAATTCATCAACTTCTATCAAAGATTCATCAAAGACTTCTTCAATATCATACAATCACTGATGAATCTGATCTGAAAAGATGCCATATTTCAATGAACTGATGAAGCAGACACAGCATTCAAAAAGCTGAAATGTATATTTACAAGCACTCTGATGCTGCAATCATTCAATTCAGATAAGCATACAATTCTTGAAACAGACATCTCAGATTATATAGTAGATGAGACACTGATGTAATATAATAATGAAGATGTTCTACAACTCTGTATCTTTATCTTGAAAAAAATGTTGTCTGCTGAATGCAACTATGAGATCTATGACAAGGAGCTTCTAGCAATCATATAATATCTTGAAGAATAAAAATCTGAACTTATAAGTATTGAAAAGTTTGAGATTGTTATCAATTATAAAAACTTAGAGTACTTCACAATCACTTATAAGCTCACTGAAAGACATATGTGTTGGTCATTGTTTCTTAGCTGTTTTTCATTTATAATTTGTTATTGATCTGAAGTAGAGAACACTCTTGCAGATGCTCTGTCTCATCAAAAACAAAATATATCATCTGATGACTTGAATGATAGATGAAAACATCAAAAGCATTGATTAATCAACTCTGCAATCATAGAAAGTTCTACACAATCAGACAAACTCTGCATACATATCAATCAGTTCCAAGCTCAAGAATCCTTGCTCAAAGAACAATGAAGACTAGCAGCAGAAGCAGATGAATTCTGACAATAAATCATCAAAGTCATACAAAGCAAAACATCTCAATTCCCCACAGATATATATTCAAGAACAGATATCTCAGCATATTCAATCAACAATGACAACTGCTTACACTTTCAAAATAGATGATGAGTCTCTGATTCAGAATCTCTACAAACACAGATCATACAAGAAATTCATGACTCATCAATAATCAGACACTCAGAATATGAAATTATGTACAACATTATCACTCAAGAATTCTACTGATTAGATATATTGAAAGATATACATCAGTTCATACACAACTGTGATCACTGCAGTTTAGTGATGATATATTATGAATACTGAAAAGAGATGCTGAAGTCTCTATCTGTTCTCAATCAAACTTGATATGATATAGCTATTGATTTTGCAGTTTTCTTGTCTGAGAGTGAAGATTCTACAAATATTTTAGTCATTGTCAATCAATTCAGTAAGAATGTAATACTACAGCTCTGTGATAAGATGAATGTGGTAATTTCGGCTTATTATTCTTCCGTAGCGTATGCCACCCTCTATTATCAAGGATGGTGTATGCTACTGCACTAGTTAATTCATATAAGAAGAGCTGCAAAGCTTAGAAGCTTTGAACAGCTCAAGCAACTTTTGAACTACATCTGATAGCATGTCTAAATCAAAGAGAGCATACACTTCTGAGGGTGTGATAATTCCACCTACAATGCAAGTCATAGTTATCATGCCAGTGTGGTCATCTCTACACTCTAGAGCTCAATCATACAAATGAGCAGTGAAGTTGAAACACTTTCAATTGCAAAATTGGTAGCAGACAACTCACTGCCATACATGAGGTGAGTTGAGAGCATAGAAAGACAGTGTAGAGATGAACAACAGTTCAAAGAATCATTCTACTCACAAGCTTAAGAAGAAGTCAGTCAGTTGTACAATCAAGAAGATATCAACAAGAAATCAACTACAAACAATATTCTTAAGACATAGAAAAAAGTGTACAATCAATGATAACCATCATGGACACCTTCAACCAACACTCATCCCTTGTATCTGAATTGAATGAAATGCAACTGATTTCTGAAGATCTACAAGAAGCAGTACACAGAGCAGCAGCTCTCACATCTGAGAATGACAAGCTTCTCATCCACAACACCTTGTTGAAGAAGATATTGGCAATGCATAATCTTTATCAAACAGAGCTCAAGGTGCAGAAGGAACATCAGCATGCAGAAACCACTCAGCAACAAGCAGCAGATGCTGTGAGCTTTGCAGATAGTCTCACAAATGTCAGAAACAAGCAAAACACTCAGATGACTGATCTGCATCAAGAGCTGAAGCACATACATCTCAAGATCAAACATTCAGCAACACTTGAGATCTCATCACATAGCTTAACCAACTCTTCAAACATCAACACCCCATCTAACAACCCTGACCCAGCATACACAGCACAAACAGCATTCCCTGAGAATACATCAATCATCACAGAATATATCAAGCCAGGCAATCTATCTAATCCATCACACTTTGATGATGAGCATAAGAACAACACCACTCTCAACTGATTGAGTCAGATGCATTCACACTATCACATGGAGTGCAAGCTCACAGAACAGCAATCCATCAAATTACAGCAGATCTTGCACACAGCATCTATCCTCAAGAGAAAAGCTAGATTCCTTTGAATGACAGCTGAGAAGTTGAACATGGAAGTGTCTGACAAGCATAGATTATCACAGAAGTGGGATGATTTCACAAGATGGATTCTGCATAACTTCAAGAAACTAGACATCAAAGACAAACATTACAAACACTTCATAGAATGCAAGCAAGAAGAAGATCTTACATTGTACTACATTCATTTCAGCTTACATTATCTTGCAATGAATCAAGAGCTCCTGACATCTTTCTGTCTACAAATCTTCATACACAGCTTAGACACTGACCTATACACCAAGTGGAAGTGTCTTAACCCACAGCCACAGATGGTGGAGGAAATGTACAAAACACTACTCTCAAGAGAACAAGCAAGCAAGCTGTGAAAGCAAGCAGCAAGAGTGCAGACAAATTCAAAGAGATTCACATCTACATCCACCACTTCATCATCAAGACATCTGAATGTGATGGATATCAATCTCAATGCTATTGTGAGAGCCCTGAACCCCCCCAAGAAGAATTCATCAGAGTGAGTAGTCTGATGTCACAAACACAGAGCATACTTTCACTGCAGCTGACAGAATCATAACACAAGAGATTGCTGTAATCACCTTCAAGAGAAGAAGTCAAAAAACTAGAAGAATCAGCAGAATCAGAGACACTCACTGATCAACTACTAAAGATCTTCAAAGTAGATGAATTGTCTGCATTAGATGACCCTCTGGATTCTATAAGAGCTAAACAGAAGAGAGATGAAGAAGTGAGTGCAGAAGAGAAAGCAGATGAACATCTGAATGTCATAGAATTGAATACACTGATGTATAGAGAATATCTGAGACAGAAAAGAGAAGTGGCAGCAAAGATGTTATTGAACACAGACACTTCAACAAAGTACATTGATGATTATATGCTAAAACAATTGTCTGGCATACAACAGATGAAGGAATCTAAATGAGTAAAGCTTTCAAACAATCATTATCTTATCTCATCTGTGAGAGTAAAGATGCTCTTGCACTTCAAGAGATGGTCTTGCTGCATCTGAGTGCACATGCTCCCAGACATAGAATACAACCTGATCTTGAGGCTTGATTGATTTCAGAAGTATGATCCTCAAATCTATTGATGTACATATCACATACAGTTGACAGATTATAAGAACCAAATTCATACAATCTTATCCATGAATATGAGGCGCAGATTCCATGTGCCAGGGATGGAAGACTTGAACCTCATCACCCAACACCAAGCAAAGCAAGCACTGCATAAATCTTTGATTCAGAGCATTCTATACATCATAAGAGAATCTGAGACAAAAGAATCATCATCTACAAAAGATTCAAAAAACAAAACACATATGAAGACACTGCTTGAAAAGCATAAAAAGATCTTTCAAATGAACCTCCCATCTTCTCTGCCACTCAAAAGAGAATTCATTCACAAGATCAATACAGAGGATGCAAAGCCAATAAATCACAACACATACTCTCTATCACAAACACATCTCAAGAAATTACAGTGACAGATAGAGGAGTTGTTGAAGAGGGGTCTCATACAACCATTCTCCAGCACATGGGGCTTCCCAGTCCTATTCACTAAGAAGCCAAATGAAGAATGGCATATGTGCATCAACTATTGAGCACTCAATAAACTCACCATAAAGAATGGATATCTACTACTGCAAATCCAACAACAACTAGATACAGTAGAAAATGCTCAATACTTGACAAAGATTGATCTACTCACAGAATACTGGCAGATTCATGTAGACAAACTATCAGTGCTCAAAACAGCATTTAACATACAATGAGGAAAGTTTGAATTTCTTGCAATGTCTATGGAGCTTACAAACACCTCTGCAACCTTTCAGACAATAATGAATACAATTCTTGCAAAACAGAACAGTCAATCATGCCTTGTATATCTTGACAATATCTTAATCTTTTCAAACTCATACAAAGAGCATCTACAACATATGAATCAGATGCTCACAACTCTGGCAGAGCACAAGCTCTACATCAAATCATCAAAATATGTGTTTGATACAAAGGAGTTGGAGTTTGTGGGACATCTCATGGAAGGAGGCTGCATACACCCAATCCCTGAAAAACTAGAAGTTATCATGAAATGGCCAAGGTCTAGAAATGTACACCATGTACACCAATTTTTAGAACTGGCATTCTATTACAGAAGGTTTGTAAAGAATTTCACATAAATCACTGCTTCATTGTCAGATCTTCTTAAAGAGACAGACACTGAGCTTTGCAAAAAGAAATTTCATTCAATCATCTGAAATGTCTTCTGCAAAAAGGTCTTTCTTGAGCTTAGAGAATGTATGACAACATCTCCAGTGCTTGTTCAACTGGATTGTACAAAGCCCTTCACAATTGAAACCAACACATCAGAATGAGCCATTGGATGCTCCCTCTTGCAAATGGGGGAGGATGATAAATTACACCCAGTAGCATATGATGGCTGAAAGCTGTCAGGCACAGAGCTTAACTATTCTGTGCATGAGAAGGAACTTCTAACAATCAAACACACACTAGATCTGTGGAATCAATATATCAACAACAGGCATACAACAACAGTGATCACCGACCACAAAAGTCTCATTTATTTGCAAACAACAACCAAACCCTTCAAGCAGCTAGCACAATGGATATCAGAGTTCCAGACATACAATCTTCAAATCAAATACAGAAAGAAGGCAGACACTATCATGTCAGATGTCATAAGTCATAGACCTGACTTCATGGAAGAAGGTTCAGTGAATGCAGCACAGAGAGAATTCACACTAACAGCACTGAGAGATTATGATGAGGCAGAGTGGTTGAAAGCTATGATCACTCACTTGAAGAATGGAAGTGTATCAGCTGATAAACATCTGACAAAGATAATAGAAGAGATGCTTCCAAAATTCAAGCTTGCAAAGTTAGAGAAGAATGTTGTGCTTTATCATGATCTCAGTTACACAGAGACACTGTATCTTGAGCCCCAGTTTCAACAGAATCTGATAAGTCATATGCACAAGGAGTTCAGCCACTTAGAGAGTCCAGAACTTATGAGTGTTCTGAAAGATCAAGCATACTGATCAAGCATGAAAGAAGATATTCAGACATACACACAGAAGTGCCCAAACTGTCAAGTCTCAAAGAGCACAAGACAAGGATTGGAGTGTGAGAGGGCACAACATCAGATAGAAGATACAATTAAATCATTTGAACATTGAGAGATAGATCTCATAGAGATATTGCCATGAACATCAAATGGGAATCACTGGATAATAACAGCAATCAATTACACCACAGAGTGGCCAATCACACAAGTGGTGTCAGAGGCAACAGAGGAGATCATTGCTAAATTTCTACACAATGATATCTACATCAATTATGGTATGCCCCATGAGATATTGACAGATAACAGTGCAAACCTCATAGAAGAAGTCATGAGACACTTCATCAAACAGTTGCAGATGAAGCATCACACAACAACACTCTATCACTCTTATACAAATGAAAAAGTCAAACACTTAAACAGAATACTAGGCAGCATGCTGATGAAATATCTAGTGAGAAAGCTCACAAGATTATGAGATGAATATCTGAAACAGACATTATTCACAACACAAGTTTATCAGCATGCAGTCTCAAAGCACTCACCATTCTACCTGCTCTATGAAGTGCATCCGCATATCTCAGGGGATATGCAGGAGCAGATAGAGGAGAAGATAGCAGTTGCAGACATGAAATCAAGAGTGAGAGAAGTTAGCTACACTCAAGCAAAAGCAAACAAATTACTGCTCAACTGTGTCATACAATCAAAAAGAATACAAGACTCATTAGTGAAAGAAACAAGTCTCACTGTGAGCATTTGAGTTCTTGTATGAAATGAAGGACCTGAGAAGTTCCAATCAAGATGATTTGAGTCATACAAAATCCTCAAATCACACCCTCTTGAAACATACACTTTGAAAGAATCAGGGGGATGAGTTCTACACAATCTTATAAATGACTCTCATCTTGTAGAGATGAAGACAGAGAATCTCAATGAGCTGTGATCATCTGCAGCACTATCATCAGCATTGAAGAAAAGAGAGCTTACAATAGAAAAGCTCAGAGAAGTTAGAGAAATCATCAACACTTACAAATCAGATGATATCACTTACTCAGACCTCTCAACAATAATCAAAAAAGAATGGGAGGAAATGGAAAAGGTGGGCATACAGCACACCTCAATAAGTGACAAGACTGTTGCTGACTGTACAATATTGTGACATAGACAGCAGACACAACACAGTCAGAGATGAACTTGAGATAGCTGATCAGCACATGAATTGAGTTGCAAGAAACAAAGAGATTCAGAGAAGGATTTGACTGTCTACACTAGCTCAATCACAGAGATCTCAGAGGATGAACTGTCAGAAACATCAGTGAACACATTGAATCAAGCTATTTCAGCATCTGAGAACATTCAGAGATTGAGTGAGGTTAGTTTCAACAGACCATTCACTGTAGTTGTCTGAGCTTGCAAAGAGGGGCAGTATAATACACAGAGACAGAATGCTCTCATTGAAAAATATGAGATCTGCTGTCTCTAGTTGTCAAGTGTAGAACTGATAAAAGATCATGTAAGATTAATGACTAGAAGAGAAAGGGAAAAAGAAAGTCAGAAAAACAATCTATTCACACACAGCTCTAATGACTGCCACAGAGGCTTTGCCCAATTCCTAAAAATACATGAATGAAACAAAAAGAAAGATGCACATCAATGAAAACACTCAAATCAGCAATCTTCAGAAACTATCTGTACACAACAATAGAGAAACTAAAATTCAGCCTGCATCAAGAACTCCAGAATCTCAAGATGCATGCACAGAAGTGCAGTACAAGCCTCCATCTTGTGCAGAGTCTGACACACTGATTCAATATCTTCAATAGAGAGATTCACAGAAAGCTCAACAAAACAATGAGCACACATACACAGAGAAAAATCAATCAGAAAAGAGAGGGACAAGAAAGGAGCAGACAGAGCAGTTGAGCAGACATCTGAGCTTCTATAAGAATGAGTAACAGACACTCACTCAATGAGAGTTGAAGAAAGGAAAGAAAGAAGGGGAGTGGAATTGAGAGCAGAGAAGAGTGGACAAGTTGTGAAAGAACTCAAAAAGAAAGCAGAGATAGACATACACAGAGTGATGTCAGAAGTAACTGTAGAACATTAACAGCCATCACAATGAGAAGAAAGAAGTATACACTTACTGAAGAAACAGAAACTCCTCTTGAAGCTTCAGAGACAGTTGCAGCAGAGATGAGAGCAGTTGACAGAATGATCACACACAGAAGACAGAACACAAAATTGAAATGATTCTTTGTCCCTCACACAATCAGCACAGAGAACAGATGTATACTCACTGCAGATATAAAAAAGCACCACATCACCATTCAGACTATCTTGCACACATATCTCCTTTCTACAAATAACTAATTCAGAAGTCATTCATCAACAAAGAGAGTGAAGACACTCATTCAACAGGCTGAAAGTGCACAAAGATAGAGAGACAATACAAAAATCAGCATAAGCAAATATAATGTGAGGATTCTCATCTGTCATAACCTCAACAACACAGAGACTCTGTACAATTTCATCTATGAAAGTTAGAAAGAAAATTGTAGAAAAGAGACAAGAAGAGATATAACATACACTCAGCACAATCAGTACAAACAACAGCAGAATTCAGAGAATGTGTAAAATTGCTAAAGATTTCATACTTGCTCTGAGCAAGAGATGCAACAGATGAATAACTAGCAAAGCAGATTGTATTGTACAATGCTTGCATATGAAATTGCATTTTGATGAAGGCAGTGAGAGCAGGAGGGGGACATGAAGAATAGAGAGAAGAACTGTGAAAGATGCACAGAGCTTCTCAAAAAGCAGAAGAAAGAGAGAAACCAGTGTAGAAAGAGAGGGAGGAATCAGTGAAGATGAGAGAGATGGAATTGAGAAGAGCAGAGAAGACAGAGACACAGACAAGAGCAGAGAAGACAGCAGCAGAGAACAACACAGAGACATTCATCATCTCATCATCTTCACAAACACTGCCACCACTGTTCATGTCCTCATCAACCACTCCACTTGCACTCTCATCACTAGCAGAGATAGCCACATTGTTGTTGTTGCACTCTGCCCCCACAACATCATTGAAGGTGATCTCCTCAACAGAAGCAAGATCACACACAGAAGAGGCATTGAAAGAGGAGATGAAACAATCACAAACAAAATAAGCACTCTAACAACAAGAGATAGAAGCTAACAACAGTTAGCAACTGTGAAAGCTGTTGATTTGCAGTCAGATTAGCTTTCAACAAGGTTTGATCAACAAGAACTTATCAATAGATTGCATGATGCAATCAGAACAGTGGAAGACACAGCAACCAGATGCCATATCACAGAATAAGAGGGCTAGACATTCAATAGAAGAGGATAGATGCATAGAATGATTGAAGCAGAGCAAGAGAGGTCAAGTGAAGGGGGTATGAGAGAGCAAATGAAAGAGAATAGTTGTGAATATGACATTGTTAGTGATGAACTGACATTGTTGTGATAGGGACTCTTGTGCACACAAAGTGAGCATTTTACCTATTGCAGAATAGCACATCGCAAAAGCAGGCGCACACAGCATAACACTATTTCCATCACAAGAACATAGACAGATTTGGTAGGGGAGGATGTGGTAATTTCAGCTTATTATTCTTCCATAGCATACACCACCCTCTATTATCAAGAATGGCATACACTACCACACTAGTTAATTTGTATAAGAAGAGCTGCAAAGCTTAGAAGCTTTGAACAGCTCAAGCAACCTTTGAACTACATGAATACTGAAGTAGTTGCAGACATCTTCATTAGAAATCTGTTCTATTGTATACACAGTCTGTCTTCATTCATTATGTCAGATAGAGACAGTCAATTTGTCAGTGCACTCTGAGTCTGTATATGTCAATTACTAAGAATTGAACAAAAGTTATCAACAGTATATCACTCAGAGACTGATGAAGCTACTGAGAGAATGATACAAATAGTAAAGAACATTCTCTGTAAGTTCTGCAATTATACACAAGACAACTGAAGTGTGACGGGTTAGCACCCGTTAGTAATCAACTTACGCAACCAACTCCCCTCCTGCACCCGCTCGTTCCTGGCCGTTGTGACCTCGCGTAACCCTCGATGTTCTTCCGCTCCGTGCTCCGCGCTCGCGTAGTTTCTAACGATTCTTCCGCGTAGCTCCTTACGTTCTCCCGCTCTGTGTTCCGCGCTCGCGTAGTCTCTAACGATTCTTCCGCGTAGCCCTCAATGATTCCCCCGCCCCACGTTCCGCGCTCGCGTAGCTTCTAACGATTCTTACGCGTACCCCTTAATGTTCTTCCGCTCCGCGCTCCACTGTGGAGCGGCTTCTGATATTCTTCCGCCCCGAACTTTCCCCTATAAGAACCCCCTTCGTACGACCTTTTCTTCTGATTTCTTTTCTCTTTCTTTCCTTAATCAATTCGTAATCTGTAATTAGGATAGTACCAAATCGTTAATCGAAGTACGCCCGTTACATTACGAATTGATTCTTCTGCGTTTAAGGCCCGAGTGCCTCGTTATTAGTTCTTACGCCCGAGTGCGTCGTTACCAGTTCTTACGCCCGAGTGCGTCGTTTACAGGCCCGAGTGCCTAGTCGTTACAAGAGATCCCTCGTGGGCCCGAGTGCCCTTATCGTTAGTTATATAGGCCGTCGTGCCTAAGCGTCCGAAACACAATCGACCGTGTTCTACGAGGCCCGAGTGCCTACGAACCGTAACGCTGCGAATAGCGTTCACGAAGAAGCTTGACCAAGCTTAGCGCCGCAACACTGCGAATAGTGCCTGCGAGAGGACCGAGTATTCCTTTTCTTTTTTTTTTTTATTATTATATGTCCTTAGATATCGAAATGAACTACGAGCAATCCTACGAACACCCGCCGCACCCGAACGCGGCGGACGATAACTTAGACCTACGAAGCATCCTCCAGCAGCAGGCGCTACAGATGGCCGAATTGCAACGACGACTTGCTGAGATGAGCACTCCCGCGTTCACCGTTCCTCCTACGCCCGCGCCTCACGAAAAGCCCCCAAGAGAGAAGCTCCCAATCCTCGACAAATACGAGGGAGACCTAGCGCTCTACCTCGCGTGGAAGTCAAAAGCGAACGCCAAATTGGACATCGATGGACGAGCAATAGGCTCGCTATCCAATCAAGCGTGGTATATCCATAGCAGGTTGGATGGCGACGCGTTAGCAAAATTCCAACCCTGGATGAGCCATTGCCAGGACCACCAGCGTACGCCAGAGCTAGTCTTCCGACAACTCGACTCCCTCTTCCTCGATCCTACGCTTCAAGCCAAGGCGTTAGACTGGCTTAATCGGACTCGCCAGATGGATGTCGCGTTGGCAACTTACCTTCCTGAATTCGATCGCAAGCTCCTAGAAGCAGGTGGGCAAGACTGGGACGACGCCGTCAAGATCAACATGTTGTTCAAGAACTTGAACTTCCAATTGCATAACCGAAGCGTAGGGCGTCCGAAGCCCTCAACATACAGCGAATTCTGCGCTGATCTTCGCCTGTTGGACAACGACCTGTCTCAGTTCCGCGCGCTCCAAAATCGCAGAGGATTCCGCCGAACAAATGCGTACGCCCCGAACCACTCTGCAGCGCCCCCCGCCTCCGAACCAGAACCAATGGACTGGGTCCCACACGTAAACGCAAGTCGCCCGAGGGTCCCCAACGTCTCAGGGAAGGACGCCGCCGACCGAATCGCCAGAGGAGTCTGCATACGCTGCGACAAGCCAGGGCACTTCGCGAACCAATGTCCGAATGCGATCGCCCCGAGTAAAACCCCCCACGCGCGTAAACGCTGCGTCGCCCGCGGATAGGCAAGAACAGGGAAAGACGAGCTCTCGCCCTAAAACGCGGACGAGAGCTCAAGGAGCAGAAAGCTAGCTGGAGATTCGAGCAGGAGATGCAAGCGGACGCAATCATGGTCCCTGCCATTGTAAATAGCTTAGTCAACGTACGAGCAATGGTAGACAGTGGTTTCCCTTCACTACGCTCTTATAGACACCCAGCTGGTCGAGAAGCATAAGCTCCAGCGTATCCCCTTTCCCAAACCGCGTAAGCTCAGTGGATTTGACGGCCCCAGAGGATCCGCCTCCTACAACATGGTAAGATTTAATGTCGACGTAGGAGGAC
Organism: Histoplasma ohiense; assembly: GCA_017607445.1. Lineage (NCBI taxonomy): Eukaryota > Fungi > Ascomycota > Eurotiomycetes > Onygenales > Ajellomycetaceae > Histoplasma > Histoplasma ohiense. Next base: position 7,692,223 of record JAEVHH010000001.1, read on the forward strand.
ACGAGAAAAAGAACGTATACGCATACGAAATACAAGGCCTTGAGTACGATCTAATGCTCGGCCTATCATGGCTCACAGAATTTGGAACCTTGTTGGACGCACGCAACCGCTGCCTTATTTTCCCAGGAGGCGACCGTGTTTACGAGAAGGATGTCGATAGGACCGCTGATCTCACCCAGATATCAGCGGAAGCGTACAAACTACTAACCCGCCAAGCGCATGAGAAGAAGAACGTCCAAGTGTTCGCTGCTAGCATGGCGGATATCAAAAAAGCGTTAGAAAAGCTAGAACCCAAAGACCCCAAGAAACCGCGCAAGGAACTACCCGAATCGTACGAAGACTTCGCAGACGTGTTCGACGAAAAAGAAGCTGAAAAGCTTCCTCCTCACCGAGGACCCGGCATAGATCATACGATCGAGCTCATCAAGGAGGACGGTAAGGACCCGCAACCACCCTGGGGTCCTCTCTACAGCATGTCGCGCGACGAGCTCCTCGTCCTACGAAAAACGCTCAACGGACTATTGGACAAAGGCTTCATTCGTGTTAGCAACTCACCCGCCGCAGCACCCGTACTGTTCGCGAAGAAACCAGGAGGAGGCTTACGATTCTGCGTTGACTACCGAGGACTCAACAAGATTACGCGGAAGGACCGATACCCTCTCCCACTCATCAACGAAACACTCGAACGAGTAGGAAAAGCAAAATGGTTTACGAAGCTTGACATCTCTGCGGCCTTCTATAAGATAAGGATTAATGAAGGTGACGAATGGCTAACCGCTTTTCGTACGCGTTACGGATTATACGAATGGACAGTGACCCCTTTTGGATTAGCGAACGCCCCGAGCACGTTCCAGAAATACATTAACTGGGCCCTACGAGACCTGCTCGATGAGATCGCCTCAGCGTACATGGACGATATCCTGATCTTCACCGATGGACCGCTCACTGAGCACCGCAAGCACGTACGACAAGTGCTTGACCGCCTACGAAAAGCCGGACTGCAAGTGGACATTGACAAATGCGACTTCGAGACCAAGTCTACGACCTACCTAGGATTCATCATCGAAGCTGAAAAAGGCGTACGCATGGATCCTAAGAAGGTGGAAGCAATCCTCAACTGGGAGGCACCAGTCTCGGTAAAAGGGACTAGAAGCTTCCTAGGATTTGCCAACTTCTACCGAAGGTTCATCAAAGACTTCTCCGATATCGTACGACCACTGACGGACCTGACCCGGAAAGACGCCGTGTTCCAATGGACTGACGAAGCGGACGCAGCATTCAAAAAGCTGAAGCGTATGTTCACAAGCGCCCCGATGCTGCAATCATTCGATCCGGATAAGCATACGATTCTCGAAACGGACGCCTCAGGTTACGTAGTAGGTGGGGCACTGATGCAATATGATAACGAAGGTGTCCTACGACCCTGTGCCTTCACCTCGAAAAAGATGTCGCCCGCCGAATGCAACTACGAGATCTACGACAAGGAGCTCCTAGCGATCATACGATGCCTCGAAGAATGGGAGTCCGAACTTATGAGCGTCGAAAAGTTTGAGATTGTTACCGATCATAAGAACTTAGAGTACTTCACGACCACTCGTAAGCTCACTGAAAGGCATATGCGTTGGTCATTGTTCCTTAGCCGTTTTTCGTTCACAATTCGTTATCGACCTGGAGTAGAGAACACCCTTGCGGATGCCCTGTCCCGCCGAGAACAAGATATGCCATCTGATGACTTGGACGACAGGTGGAAACACCGAGAGCATCGATTAATCGACCCTGCAATCATAGAAAGTCCTACGCAACCAGACGAACCCCGCGTACATGTCAACCAGTCCCGAGCTCAAGAACCCTCGCTCGAAGAACAATGGAAGCTAGCGGCAGAAGCAGATGAATCCTGGCAACAAGCCGCCGAAGCCGTACGAAACAGAGCACCTCGATTCCCCGCAAGCGTATACCCAAGAACGGATATCTCAGCATGTTCGATCGATGATGACAACTGCTTACGCTTTCGAGATAGGCGATGGGTCCCCGATTCAGAACCCCTACGAACACGGATCATGCAAGAAATTCATGACTCGCCGATGACCGGGCACCCAGGACGCGAAATCATGTACAACATCGTCGCCCGAGAATTCTACTGGCCAGATATGTCGAAAGACATACGCCGGTTCGTACGCAACTGTGATCGCTGCGGCTCAGTGACGGCATGGCGTGAACGCCGAAAAGGGATGCTGAAGCCCCTACCTGTCCCCGACCGAACTTGGCGCGATATAGCTATCGATTTTGCAGTTTCCTTACCCGAGAGCGGAGGTTCTACGAACATCCTAGTCATCGTCGACCGACTCAGCAAGGGCGTAATACTACAGCCCTGTGACAAGATGGACGCCGAAGTAGTTGCAGATGCCTTCGTCAGAAGCCCGTTCTATCGTATGCACGGCCTGCCCTCATCCATTGTGTCAGATAGAGGCAGTCAATTCGTCAGCGCACTCTGGGCCCGCGTATGCCAATTATTAAGAATCGAACGAAAGTTATCAACGGCGTACCACCCAGAGACTGATGGAGCTACCGAGAGGATGATACAAACGGTAAAGAACATCCTCCGTAAGTTCTGCAATTACGCGCAAGACAACTGGAGCAACCTGCTGCCACACGCTGAGATTGCGATTAACGGTCGAGATTCCGCTACGACAGGCGTAAGCCCATTCTTCCTCCTACACGGATACAACTTAGAGGTCCTGGACTTCCCCGAGACTCCCCGAGAAACCGCGTACGCCCGCAGCCCCATACAGGCGGCAGAGAACATCGTGAGCAAGCTGAAGAAAGCCCGCGAATGGGCAGAAGCTTCAATGGCCAGCGCTCAGCAAGATTACGAGGACCAAGCGAACACCAGGAGGAGTCCTGCGACCCGATACCACGTAGGAGACAAAGTCTGGCTGGACCTCAAAAACATAAGAACGGACCGCCCCTCGCGTACGCTAGATTACCGCCACGCCAAGTATACGGTGAAGGAAGTGCTAGGCACACACGATTATCGACTCGACACCCCGCCTGGCATCCACGACGTCTTTCATACGAACCTGCTCCGACCCGCGGCCGAGGATCCATTCCCCTCACAGAGAACCTCCGATTGGCAGCCACCCGCCATCGTAGGAGAAGACAACGAACTCGAGTGGGAAATCGAAGCAATCCTTGACGATAGAACCAACCGCCGCCGCCGCGAATACCTCGTCAAATGGGTAGGATACGATCGTCCGACCTGGGAACCCGCGTCCGCCTTGGAGGACACCGCCGCCCTCGACACCTACGAGTCCTCACTCACCCCGGTAGGGGGATAATGTGACGGGTTAGCACCCGTTAGTAATCAACTTACGCAACCAACTCCCCTCCTGCACCCGCTCGTTCCTGGCCGTTGTGACCTCGCGTAACCCTCGATGTTCTTCCGCTCCGTGCTCCGCGCTCGCGTAGTTTCTAACGATTCTTCCGCGTAGCTCCTTACGTTCTCCCGCTCTGTGTTCCGCGCTCGCGTAGTCTCTAACGATTCTTCCGCGTAGCCCTCAATGATTCCCCCGCCCCACGTTCCGCGCTCGCGTAGCTTCTAACGATTCTTACGCGTACCCCTTAATGTTCTTCCGCTCCGCGCTCCACTGTGGAGCGGCTTCTGATATTCTTCCGCCCCGAACTTTCCCCTATAAGAACCCCCTTCGTACGACCTTTTCTTCTGATTTCTTTTCTCTTTCTTTCCTTAATCAATTCGTAATCTGTAATTAGGATAGTACCAAATCGTTAATCGAAGTACGCCCGTTACATGAAGCAACCTGCTGCCATATACTGAGATTGCAATTAACAGTCAAGATTTCACTACAACAGATGTAAGCTCATTCTTTCTTCTATATAAATACAACTTAGAGATTCTGAACTTCTCTGAGACTCTCTGAGAAACTGTGTACATCTGCAGTCTCATACAGATGACAGAGAACATTGTGAGCAAGTTGAAGAAAATCTGCAAATAAGCAGAAGCTTCAATGATCAGTATTCAGCAAGATTATAAAGATCAAGCAAATATCAGAAGAAGTTCTATAATCTGATATTATATAGAAGACAAAGTCTGACTGAATCTCAAGAATATAAGAACAGATCATCTCTTGTGTATGCTAGATTATCATTATATCAAATATACAGTGAAGAAAGTGCTAGATATATATGATTATCAACTCAACATCTCATCTGATATTCACAATGTCTTTCATATAAATCTGCTTCAATCTGCAGCTGAGAATTCATTCTTCTCACAGAGAATCTCTGATTGACAGTCATTCATCATTATAGAAGAAGACAACAAACTTGAGTGAGAAATTGAAGCAATTCTTGACAATAGAATCAATCACCATCACTGTGAATATCTCATCAAATGAGTAGAATACAATCATTCAATCTGAGAACTCATGTCTGTCTTGAAGAACATCACTGCTCTCAACATCTACAAGTTCTCACTCATCTCAGTAGAGAGAGATAATGTGATGGATTAGTATCTATTAGTAATTAACTTATACAATCAACTTCTCTTCTGCATCCACTCATTTCTGACTATTGTAATTGTAACGGGCGTACTTCGATTAACGATTTGGTACTATCCTAATTACAGATTATGAATTGATTAAGAAAAGAAAGAGAAAAGAAATCAGAAGAAAAGGTTGTATGAAGAGGGTTCTTATAGAGAAAAGTTCAGAGTGAAAGAATATCAGAAGCTGCTCCACAGTGAAGCACAGAGTGGAAGAACATTAAGAGATACACATAAGAATCATTAGAAACTATGCAAGTGCAGAGCATGGGGTGGAGGAATCATTGAGAGCTACATAAAAGAATCATTAGAGACTACACAAGCACAGAACACAGAGTGAGAGAACATTAGAAGCTATACAGAAGAATCATTAGAGACTACACAAGCACAGAACACAGAGCAGAAGAATATTAAGAGCTACACAGAAGAATCATTAGAAACTACACAAGTACAGAGCACAGAGTGAAAGAACATTGAGAATTATACAAGATCACAGCAATCAGAAATGAGTGAATGCAGAAGAGAAGTTGATTGCATAAGTTAATTACTAACAGATGCTAATTCATCACATTATCCCTCTCTATCAGAGTGAGTGAGAACTCATAGATGTTGAGAGCAGTGATATTCTTTAAGATGAATGCAGATTTCCAGATCAGACAATCATATTCTATTCATTTGACAAGGTATTCACAGCAGCAGCAGTTGGTTCTATCATCAAGAATTGCTTCAATTTCTCACTTGAGTTCATTATCTTCTTCTACAATGACAGATGACTGTCAATCAGAGATTCTCCGGAAGAGGAATGGATCCTCAGCTGTGAGTTGGAGCAGGTTTGTATGAAAGACATTATGAATGTCAGACAGAGTGTCAAGTCAATAATCATGTGTGTCTAGCACTTTCTTCATTATATACTTGGTATGGTAGTAATCTAATATATATGAGAGATAATCTGTTCTTATGTTCTTGAGATCTAGTCAGACTTTGTCTTCTATATGATATCAGATCACAGAACTTCTTCTGATGTTTATTTAATTCTTATAATCTTACTGAATGCTGATCATTGAAGCTTCTGTTCATTTGTGAACTTTCTTCAGCTTGTTCACAATGTTCTCTGCTGTCTGTATAAGACTGTGAGTGTACACAGTTTCTCAGAGAGTCTCAGAAAAGTTCAGAATCTCTAAGTTGTATCTATATAGAAGAAAAAATGAGCTTACATCTGTTGTAGTGAAATCTCAATCATTAATCACAATCTCAGTGTGTGGCAGCAGATTGCTTCAGTTGTCTTGTGCATAATTGCAGAACTTACAGAGAATGATCTTTATCATTTGTATCATTCTCTTGATAGCTTCATCAGTCTCTGAGTGGTACACTGTTGATAACTTTCATTCAATTCTTAATAATTGGTATATGTGGGCTCAGAGTGTGTTGATGAATTGACTGTCTCTATCTGATACAATGAATGAAGGCAGACTGTGTATACAATAGAATGAGCTTCTGATGAAGACATCTGCAACTACTTCAGTATCCATCTTATCACAGAGCTGTAGTATTACATTCTTACTGAGTTGATCAACAATGACTAGAATGTTTGTAGAATCTCTGCTTTTGAATAAGAAAACTGCAAAATCAATAGCTATATCACATCAAGTTCAGTTGAGAACAGATAGAGGCTTCAGCATCTCTTTTCAGCATTTATATCATACTGTCACTGAGCTGCAGTGATCACAGTTGTGTACAAATCAGCATATGTCTTTTAACATATCTGATCAGTAGAATTCTCAGACAATGATGTTGTACATGATTTCATATTCTGAGTGCTCAGTTATCAGCAAGTCATGAATTTCTTGCATGATCTGTGTTTATAGAGATTCAGAATCAGAGACTCATTGTCTATCTTGAAAGTGTAAGCAGTTGTCATTGTCAATCAAACATGCTGAGATATCTGTTCTTGAGTATACATCTGTGGGGAATCAAGATGCTTTACTTTATATGACTTCAACAACTTGTTGTCAGAATTCATCTGTCTCTGCTGCTAGTCTTCATTGTTCTTCAAGTGAGAGTTCTTGAGCTCAGAACTAATTGACATGTATATGAGATTCATCTGATTGTGTAGAACTTTCTATAATTGCAGAGTTGATTAATCAATGCTCTTGATGTTTTCATCTGTCATCTAAGTCATCAGATGGCATATCTTGTTCTCAGTGGGACAGAGCATTCACAAAAGTGTTCTCTACTTCAGATTGATAATGAATTGTGAACAAAAAATGACTAAGAAACAATAATCAATGCATATATCTCTCAGTGAGCTTATAAATGATTGTGAAATATTCTAAGTTCTTATGATCAGTAACAATCTCAAACTTCTCAACACTCATAAGTTCAGACTTTCATTTCTCAAGACATCATATGATCACTAGAAGCTTCTTGTCATAGATCTTATAGTTGCATTCAGCAGGTGATATCTTTTTTAAAATGAAGACACAAGATTGTAGAACATTTTTGTTATTGTATTGCATTAGTGCCTCATCTACTATATAATCTGAGATATCTGTTTCAAGAATCATATACTTATCTGAATCAAATGATTGCAGCATTGAGATGCTTGTGAATATATGCTTCAGCTTTTTGAGTGCTGCATCCACTTGATCAGTTCATTGAAATACAGCATCTTTCCAGATCAGATTCATCAGTGATTGTACAATATTGAAGAAGTCTTTGATGAATCTTCAGTAGAAGTTGATGAATTCTAGAAAGCTTCTAGTCTCTTTTACTGAGACTGATGTCTCTCAGTTGAGGATTGCTTTCATCTTCTTAGAATTCATGCATACATCTTTTTCAGCTTTGATGATGAATTCTAGATAGATTATAGACTTGATCTCAAAGTCACATTTATCAATGTCCACTTGCAGTTCAGCTTTTTGTAGACAGTCAAGCACTTGTCATACATACTTACAGTGCTCAGTGAGCAATCTATCAGTGAAGATCAAGATATCATTCATGTACACTGAGGCAATCTCATCAAGCAGATCTCATAGAGCTCAGTTAATATATTTCTGAAATATACTCAGAGCATTCACTAATTCAAAGAGAGTCACTGTTCATTTGTATAATCTGTAATACATACAAAAGACAGTTAGCTATTCATCACCTTCATTAATTCTTATCTTGTAGAAGATCACAGAGATGTCAAGTTTTGTAAATCATTTTGCTTTTTCTATTCATTCAAGCATTTCATTGATAAGTGAGAGAGGGTATCAGTTCTTCTGTGTAATCTTGTTGAGTTCTCAATAGTCAATGCAGAATCATAAGCTTTCTTCTGATTTCTTCACAAACAGTACAGATGCTGCAGTGGATGAGTTGCTAATATAAATGAAGTCTTTGTCTAGTAATTCATTGAGCATTTTTCATAGAATGAGAAGCTTGTTGTGTGATATGCTGTAGAGAGAACCTCAGAATGATTGCAGATTCTTATCATCTTTCTTAATGAGCTCAATTATATGATCTATATCAGATTCTTGATGAGAGAGAAGCTTTTCAGCTTCTTTCTCATTGAACACATCTGCAAAGTCTTCATACAATTTGAGTAGTTTCTTGCACAGTTTCTTGAAATCTTTGAGTTCTAACTTTTCTAACACTTTCTTGATATCCATTATGCTAGCAGTGAACACTTGGATGTTCTTCTTCTCATGTGCTTGACAGATTAGTAGTTTGTACACTTTCACTGATATCTGAGTGAGATCAGTGATTCTATCAACATCCTTCTTATAAACACAGTCATCTTCTGAGAAAATAAGACAGTGATTGCATGCATTCAATAAGGTTTCAAATTCTGTGAGTCATGATAGACCAAGCATTAGATTGTACTCAAGATCTTGTATTTTGTATGCATATACATTCTTTTTCTCATGTCCTTCTACATCAACATTAAATCTTATCATATTGTAGAAGACAGATCTTCTGGAGCTGTCAAATTCACTGAGCTTACACAGTTTGAAAAAGAGAATATACTGAAGCTTATGCTTCTCAATCAGCTGAGTGTCTATAAGAGTATAGTGAAGAAAACCACTGTCTATCATTGCTCATACATTGACTAAGCTATTTACAATGATAGAAATCATAATTGCATTCACTTGTATCTTCTACTCAAATCTTCAGCTAGCTTTTTGCTTCTTGAGCTCTCATTCATATTTTAGAATGAGAGCTCATCTTTTCTCTGTTCTTGTCTATTCACAGACAACACAGCATTCATGCATGTGAGAGGTTTACTCAGAGTGATTGTATTTGAATATTGATTCACAAAGTGCTCTGACTTGTCACAGTGTATGCAGACTTCTCTGACAATTCAATCAGCAGTATTCTTCTCTGAGACATTGAAGATTCTTGAGTAACTTGCATTCATATATAAGACTCAGTTCATTGATTCTGATTTGAAGGTGGAGGATGCTGCAGAGCAGTTTGGAATGTACACATTTATTTGATGAAATTCTCTACAATTTTGAAGCACATGAAACTGAGACAGATCATTGTTCAATAAATGAAGATCAACACAGAATTCACTGTATATTGAGAATTTTGAACACTCTACACTTCAGTTATGCAACTGAAAGTTCAAATTCTTGAACAGTATGTTGATTTTGACAGCATCATCTCAGTCTTATCCATCTGCTTCTAGAAGCTTATGATCAAATTCAGAAAGATAAGTTATCAACACAACATTCATCTGACAAGTCTGATTAAGCCAGTCTAACATCTTGACTTGAAGTGTAGAATTGAGGAAGAGAGAGTTGAATTGTCAGAAGACTAGCTCTGACATACACTGATGATTCTGACAATGACTCATTCAGAATTGAAATTTTGCTAACACATCATCATTCAATCTGCTATGAATATACCACACTTGATTGAATAGTGAGTCTATTGCTCATTCATTGATGTTCAATTTGATGTTTGCTTTTGACTTCCACACAAAATAGAGTGCTAGATCTCTCTCATATTTGTCAAGAATTGAAAGCTTCTCTCTTGAGAGCTTTTTGTAAGATATGAATATAGAAGAAACAGTGAATACAAAAATACTCATTTCAGCAAGTCATCATTACAATTCAGTCATCTGTAGCATCTGTTGCTGAAGAATGCTTTGTAGATCTAAATTGTCATCCACTGCATTTGAATGCAGCAGATGTTTGTAGAATTGTTTGTAGTTCATTTCAATATCTAAAAATATGTAATAATAATAAAAGAAAAGAAATACTTATAGACATTCAGTTCTCTTATAGACACTATTTACAGTATTGCAGTGCTAAGCTTGATCAAGCTTCTTTGTGAACACTATTCACAGTGTTACAGTTTGTAGACACTCAGACCTTGTAGAACACAGTCAATTGTGTTTCAGATGCTTAGACATGACAGTCTATATAACTAACAATAGAGACACTCAGACTCATGAGAGATCTCTTGTAATGACTAGACACTCAGATCTGTAAACAATGCATTTGAATGTAAGAACTGATAACAAAGCACTCAGATCTTAAACAATGCACTCAGACATAAGAACTAATAACAAGACACTCAGATCTAAAACACAGAAGAATCAATTTGTAATGTAATGAGTGTACTTCAATTAATGATTTGATACTATTCTAATTACAGATTATGAATTGATTAAGGAAAGAAAGAGAAAAGAAATCAGAAGAAAAGATTGTATGAAGAGGATTCTTATAGAGAAAAGTTCAGAGCAGAAGAATATCAGAAACCACTCCACAGTGAAGTGTGAAGTGAAAGAATATTAAGAGATATACATAAGAATTGTTAGAAACTATATAAGTGCAGAGTATGAGATGGAGGAATCATTGAAAACTACACAGAAGAATTGTTAGAGACTACACAAGTGTGGAACACAGAGTGGAAGAATATTAGAAGCTATATGAAAGAATTGTTAGAGACTATGCAAGTGCAGAGCATGAAGTGGAAGAATGTTAAAAGCTACATGGAAGAATTGTTAGAAACTACATGAGTGCAGAGCATGGAGTGGAAGAACATCGAGGGTTATGCGAGGTCACAGTGACCAGGAACAAGCAGGTGCAGGAGGGGAGTTGATTGCGTAAGTTAATTACTAACGGGTGCTAACCCGTCACAGTAATCTTGCATAACTTTCAATATTCTTCTGCTCTGTGCTTCACATTCATATAGTCTCTAACAATTCTTCTGTATAGCTTCTTACATTCTTCTGCTCTGTGTTCTGTGCTCATGTAGTCTCTAACAATTCTTTTATGTAGCTTTCAATGATTCTCTCATCTCACATTTCATACTTGTGTAGCTTCTAACAATTCTTACATGTATCTTTTAATGTTCTTTCACTCCACACTTCACTGTGGAGTGGCTTCTGATATTCTTCCATCTCAAACTTTCCTCTATAAGAACCCTCTTTGTATGATCTTTTTTTCTGATTTCTTTTCTCTTTCTTTTCTTAATCAATTTGTAATCTGTAATTAGAATAGTGCTAGATTGTTAATCGAAGTACATTCATTACAGTTTCATAACATACTCTTCAGCTATTCTTTTTGTAGTATATTGAATACAATAAAAGCTGACAGTTATATTATTTATTATGATATTCTGTAACTTGATTTTTATAGACTTCTTTATTTTATTGATAATCACTCATTCATACAGTCTGAATGAGATCTCAGACTTAGAAATAGATGTTTGTAGAAATTAAAAATTTTTTGATTATATCTTCTTCTTCTTTTTCTTCTTATTCTTCTTCTCATCATTAGTTGAATTCTCATCATTATCCAGAACATCTGGAATCTATGGTTTGAACAGATGAAGATACAGAATAGTTGAAGTCTCTTTACAAGCTTGCAAAACAGTAGAACAGTGGATGTTGTGAGACATATTGATATATTTGATGATAAAGATGTATATTTGATGATAAAGGTGTGTATTTGATGATAAAGGTGTGTATTTGAATGAATTGGATGATATTTGAATGATTCTAGAGATATGTGGATATTTTGGTTATTTTTGCAGTGTTTTGCTATTATTTTTCAGGGGGTGGCAGAAAATTCTGTTTTCGCAAGCTTTACGTCCGCCACAATACTTGGAGGGGTTTCCGCTGGTAGTAGGGGGCACCCAAATGTCGGTATTTCAAATATCGACATCTGGAGCAAATTGGGTTTTTTTTTTTTTTTTTGGATTGACATCAAGCGCTACGGTTTTTTTTCTGATAGTATCCCATTCCTGGAGAACTGCATGCGCGTTAACTCGTTTGGGTTAGATTCTTCATTATTCTGTGCCTCTGATATGCGCGAGATTCCCTATCACACAGAAGCAGTTTAGGCCGTTGTTGAACATAATAACATGGCACTTGAGGGCCTGTTCGGTGATTTTGTCCATACAGTGCCAGGGCCGTACAGAAAGTGGATATTTGCCTTTTGACAGTGTGAACCTTCATTATTGCTCTCTTTCTCTATGAATATCAATCTGCTTGGTGTTCTGGCATTACTTTTATTACTTACAAGCAGTTTTTATCATGATGATTATCATGTGATTCCAGTGGATGTGTAGCAGTTGAAAATCCCATTATTTACTACTTTCACACACCGAATATCAGTGGGTGGGAGGTAGGATCCAACAACTGAGTGGTAAATTGAAATCCATGAAATGGATCAGAATACATGGATTGTATGTCAGATGAGACAGTTGAGATGCTCTGATGAATCACTTCTGCAGCAGCAAGCCTGATTAATTGTTGTCTACAATATAGATACTGTTGTATTGCCTTCTGAGTTGCAGTATCACTGTTGCTCGCCATGATCCTTGATTTTTGATGATATTTGCAGGTTCCAAGCCGGCCAGTGCTGGCTTGAGTCAGCACAAATCATAACTTGTTCCAGTGTACTGTACATCTGTAAACAGTACAGATTTAACTTGATTAGATTTAAATTCATCACTTTTCAACTAATTACACTGTTGAACTCTATAAAGTGGATTTTGAAACCAGCTTGGCACTCTTGATGAGTTATACAGGGTTATACGCAAAATCTACTGAACAGCAGGTCTTTTTCAGCCAGATTAGCATGTACAGAGCTGTATAAGTCTGTATAGCTGGCACTGTACGGACTTATACAGCCCTGGACGGGGTCACCGAACAGGCCCTGAAAGTTTGGATCCGGGGTTAGTTAACCTTTCGCATTCATCCGTTGTGCCGAGTGTGGCATGCACGTTCATTGTACCGAATAGCTGGGAGAAGCGGTCTGATGTTATCAGATATTTCTAGGACGGATGCAGGGGGAGTTATCCCCCTTCCAGCTTTGACAGGCTTAAACAGGGTTCCACAACTGGAACGAGAAAAGGGGCAAACCCGAAGAGCTGGCGACGCGATTCGACCACATCACAGGGGCGTCGGGTCCGGCTGAACTCCCGCAACATTTGCTTTAGGTATCGTATGAAATGGCTCAACAATCGACTGCGAAGCAAAGCTGGAAGGTAAGCTCAACCCATTTACCTATACTTCTCCTACCAACCAACAGCAAAGAGATGAATTGTTCGGAATATGCAGGGAAGTGAGACTCCATGCCAAGGTGAGTAGGACAGATCGCCACCAGGAAAAGTGCTTAGCGTTACTCCTCACCAACCAGGCGGAGTGGCGTCGCGAACGGAGATCCATCCTGCAAAATCAGCAGTTGGGCCTGCGATCAGCATGAAGCTATTGGGTTCTTGACTCCTTAGCAATATGCTTTGTGCAGCCCAAAGCCCATCTTCTCACAGCGCATGGACAGCGGAGTGAACAAGCTGGTTAACAAAACGGGAATTGGGAATTCCGCTGAACAGCGCAATACAGTGAAAATCTTTATCATCGAGGATTCTGTGCTATCACGCACCTCCAGTGATAGCAGCATCTCTCTTCTCCCGTTTGATGTATCTCTCATCGCGCTATTGTAGCATTTGTTTCGAGAAAACTGGAGGAATCCCCTTTCCAATAATCTGGTTGTGGCGGTGACAAATCAATCGAGCTGAAAATGCGCATCTTCGCACTATCGCTTGTTTCTCTGCAGGCACAACTAGCGCATGATTGAATCTCGACAGGTTCGAATAATTCGCGAGTCACATCGACGCTAATCCCCTCAAGCCCTTGATGAGCCAGTTGAGTTGTCCAGCTAGAGGATTACAGGCTGCACATCTGGCTCGTCGCTGGCGATTCTTCACGTCATGTCAAACTTGTTTTCTTGCCAAATCACTCACGCCATGATTATTTCCAATACTATTTCCAATACATGTTCATCTCATGAATGTCCGGCAAAGACTCTGTATCTGAGCCCTTGGTTCGCAAATAGGTTGTTTGGAGCGAAGAACAGGGTTTCATTTTACGACGCGAAGTGTATGGCAACAATCGCCATTCATTCATGAACGAATGACATAGTATTTTCCCTCCTAGCATCTCATCAGGGATCAAGTTAAGGATCAAGTTAACTCGGCACACGAAGAGTACCAAGCCTACCAGGAGCTTGCCAATTCGCCACCAAAAGAAAAACAGAGAGAACAAATTTTGAGATGTGCCGGTTGTGGTTGGACGGTAATGGCTGGCACACAACGTGTGCTCCATGATGGCTTGAGTTGGACTATCTTTTGTTTTTCCCTTGGACATTTTTTACTTGATTTGGTTCCATTGTTTGTTGTCGTGATCGGATGGCCCGAGTTCATTTATTTATTCCCTATTTCCCCTTTTTCCTCTGTTGTTCCTTTTATCTTCCCTTCGTCGTCTTCCACATCGCTGATCCACTTGCGACACACAGCAAAATCATTATTACTTTGATCAATTTCTTGTCATATTTAAAGTGATATTGCAAACTCACCCAAGTGAAAATGAAAGTTGTTACATTGCTCGCTGCGGGTGCTTTCACCGGCCTGGGCGTGGCGCAAGACTTACAAGGTGTGTCGGAATGTGCCGTATGTCTTCCACGAGTTCCCTTCTTGTTGTTTTGGGGCTGGTTTTAAACTGTTCAGTGCTGCTAACTGTCGATATTGAAAAACGATTAGCGTGGATGCATCGGACGGATGCTGGATCTCGCTCCATCTCTAGGCTGCAAAGCCGACGATGTTGCTTGCCTTTGCAAGAACATGGATTTCGCATACGGTGTGCGTGACTGCACTACGGAGGCCTGTGGGGCCCAAGATCTTCCAGCTGCTGCCGCAGCTGCTGCCAGATATTGCCCCGGCAATGCCCCAAGCGGTTCCCAAGAACCTAGAGCGACTGCTACGAGCAAGCAGACAGCGTCACCCACAGGCGCCCCTAGACCGAGTGAAGCATCTCCAGTGAGCCATCTCTTCTGCATCCAACTATCCCTGTGGCATCAATGTCGCTAATAAACACCCAGACGGGTTTGGGCTCCTCTGCATCTACTCCTTACACTACCCAAGCAATTGTGTCTACAATAACTTCCGGCACTCAAGTGATCACGACCACACTCGGCAGCACTACCCTCTATCCACCCGTATCTGCTACAACCGGAACCGCCGGAACAACAGGCATTCAACCTCAATCAACTGGGTCCGGCTCTTCCCAAACTGACAAGCCCAGCTCCACTGGAAACAACGAAACTAAGAGCTCAGGCGAAAGCACTGGCACTGGCACTGGCACAACCCCTACTCCGACGGGCAATGGCGCATCCCATACGCTGATCCCAGCCACCCTGGGAATAATGGGAGCTGTCGGCATTGCCCTCATCTTTGCCTGGTAAAGCCGCTCTCGTGAGGTTAACTTATATTTGTGATGGATACCTTAGTCAAGCGATGCGTCCATTGAGAGATGTCTGGTATGACATAAATTGATGGAAACGTCATCTTTATTAGTATTTTGTTCATAGCTATTTTATGGCCCTTCAAGACCACCAGTGGAATATGCCCTCTTCACATTTCGTGTCGTCTCTACCTAGTCCCCAACTGTGTCGCGTTATGTGGATGATTGTCCGTCAGTGCCAATAGCATTTGCGATTGGCCAAGTCCAAAGTAGATGGAGCGTGCCTTGAGTCATTGTGTGTATGAGGATTCAATAATAGGCTACAGTTGAATGGGATTGAAAAGATTCAAATTTTTGCCAAACCACCTGTCACCGCTAGGGTTCAAACTTGGAGCTAATCTTGCTATGGGGAAGAAGCTTATAAGATAGATTTGAAAGGCAAGAGTGAAACATTATGAACCATAATGAGTAGTAGTTACTAAACAAGATGGATGATTATGTATCAACAGACAATGCATATTTTGGAGGAAGTCTTTTGATTTCTGAGTCTCCATTCCACCTCCGTGCCTCTAATCCCGAGGGGTAAAAGAACATTTTAATTCCACCCTACCTTTAACTCAGGTGAACCCTCCAGACCCTCATTATACGGCCTAAGGTCCTGCAGGAGAATGGAGCAAAGCGCTGGTAGATGGGGAGATGTATAGTGAATGAGCAAGCATTGAGCCCGCTAGGTAGAACCCGCTACTTTTATACAGATGCTCCTGCGAAAAGATTTGACTCACTAAGAATTTAGATTGAAATATTGATACTGGCATTAAGTATTGGTGTTCCATCACTTAATTCAGAGAATAGGGACTGTCAGAGGGAAAATTAGAGGTCAATGCCTATAGCCTTCTCCCTACCTCACTGCCAAAATCCCAGGCAGTATAGTCATAAGATTCAGCACACTAGAAAGACAGTGTAAATTGTTGGTGAGACGAAACTTTTTGCAGAGCATCTGTAGAGATCCAGCAGATGTAGAGCAGGAAGGTATGTGGTACTCGAGGGATTCAACTGGGATTAAGCAAATAGACAGCTAGTTAGCAATCTCCATTCCCGTAACTAAGGATCAATCGGATAAAAATCGGATAACAAGAACTGGTAGATATTCGGCAAGCAGACTGCTCGGCCGTTCCGATAGGACCTCAGAGTTTCTACCAGCATCTTAGGTCAGTATCCACTTGTTCGATCTTATTTTGGGAGGGCACGAGTGGTTGAAGTTAGCATCAGCTTTGATGAACAACATTTTCACGTCCCATTAATGCGAAACTGAGTTTTTAAGTTAAACCCCGCCTTACTCTGAGGTTTAATTATGCTTTCTATTTTGAATGCTGTCTATACAATGTTTGATAAAATAATAATGCTTTAATACTTCACTTCAAGTGTGTTATTTAACTTGAAGTTTTTTTTCAATGTTTTAAGTAATAATGGTTTAAAAATAAAAAATTCAGCTTTTATATATTTTACTAGCATCCATGCTCATACATATTTAACCTTGGAAACAGTGCTGCGCCCGCTAAATACTTACAATGATTCCACCTCCATCATTTATGTTAAAAAGTAAAGTGTTTGTTAAAACTGTATAGTTACTAATTAATTTTTAATATAACTTTATAACTTTCAAAAAGCATTGGTATAATCTTGAAAAATTAAACTAATATTATAGTACTTAAATCTTCAAAGGTATTCATAAAAAAACATTTCAGTTAAAAATTCACACTCTATATAATTGATATCTAAGTTAACAAGTTATATATTTCACTCATTGTTACTTGATAAATAAATGATAAAAAGTTTGAAACTAAATTTAATCTAAAACTTAGTTAAATAAATCATAAATATATATATGAAATACTATTATATCTAACTTTAAATGTAAATCAAAACATTTTCTTATTTTTAAACTATCTGATTCAAGTGATTATAAAAAGTTTAACATTCAACTTAATTTTTTGATCTTTATCAATCTTAGTTTTTATAAACTAAAAAATCAACTGTGAAAATATTATTAAAAGTTATCTTGCGTTAATATCTTTAATGGCTGCTGATATTTAAGCAATGGTACGCCCGCTAGATGATTACAATAAACCAACCTTCCACTTTTATCATATTGGAAAACTTTTGATCTTATATTTTTCTACTTTAGTTAAAGTATAACCCATTATTATTCCTTTAATAGTAATGAATATTGTTGGAATATCAGGTTTAAATTTTATTATTTTCAGTGTTATTGCTTATGAAAACTTGGTGAGTAGTATCTAATTATCATTATATATAATTCTTCTATGATAGAGTAATTTTTAATATTTATAATATCAAAGCAAAATCTAGTTATCACGAATAAGGCCGTACCTCAAATGATAAATGACATAAATTTAGATATTAAAACGCATAAAAGTCAATATATTGACAATATAGAAAAATTATCACTTTTGAATAAAGAAGACACTGTCATGACAGCTCAAAGTAAGAAAGGTAATTCCCTCTCATGAATAATCAATGTTCTCATTGAATTTAAAAGTTAATATTTTGTTAAGCTGATAAAACAGAAATCTCGACACCGTTTTCATTTAATATATTATCCCATCGAATAAATCACTGTTATCCTCATGGATGTCTTGGGAATGCAGACTGTTGGCAAAGACCACCTTGTCAGCGTTGTGTTTTTATAAATCGCAGTCATTGCGAATAGATAAATGTTGTTAAAATGAATAAAGGTAGTGTAATATATCTACATTAATGATACATTGAATTCTATATCAATCGCTGGGTTATATAATAGTTTTATCTACATCGTTAAATTGAGATATAAAAATACATTATATCTATGGATTAAAGATAAAGAACATTAGGGTTATTTATTTATTTATTTATAGATGTATATAATCAGAGACTATTAGACATTACTTTCAGACATATTTTTACAATTACTTAGCAATAGACTGGCTGATAGAATCATGAATTATATATTTACTTCATTTTTATTTTATCTCATGCAGTTCTTGACATAATTCCTAGCAGAATTAAAAATGAAAGTGTAAAAGAATTGAGATTTTTAAAAACAAAGTATAAATGAATCAGATTTCAATAGAATATGAGTATTAGACTGACTGTTTGACCATATATGAAACTAGAATTAAATTTTTCCTTAGTCTTATTCTCAAATATTTTAGTTCTGATTTCATATAGTGTTTATCAAATCAGTCACTTTATATGATTTATATTATATTTCTAGTCTCAGATCATATTTTATTTATAAATTATCAGTTCTGATTTCATTTGATTTTATTTTACAAAATGAGATCAAACAGAACTGTATTTACTCTATATAGATTGACAATGATAGATAGATTAGCAGTGATAAACAGATTAACAGCACAGTAGTAGATGGTAGATAGATTAACAGCACTAGATAGAGATAATATCTTCATCAATTATATTATCAGATTGATTGATATCTAGATATGTATTATATAATCATCAGAATGAGATCAAATTTCAGTCAAAATCATGATCAGTCTCAGATCATGTTTTTATTTTTGATAGTCAGTCACTTTACATGAAATACCAAGATTTATTAGTCTCATTTCACTCATGTTTTAATAATTCTAGTCATTTTACACTCCCATTCTAATCATGGTTCAACTGGAAATCACACCATGAAATGGACTGGGACCAAATCAAACCAAACCAAATGTGTAATTCATGGTCCCAGCGGCCACTCTAAATATGACTAACTATTATAAAAGTAATCGATTTTAATATTATATATAAAATAGCTGACGATTAAAAATAAGAATATATTAGGCCACTGAGGCAAAAGAGATCAATCGCCACCAGTGGGAAAGGATACGAATCACCCAATCCAATCTTTCAACACCCCACCTCAGACCCACTTTACCATCCGGCCAGCTGGGGGAACCTCTAAGTTTCACTACTACTGCCATTGATCCTTGGTGGTCTAGGGTCTTTCTGAGTGTCTAACTAATCATCAATCTCCTTCATCTTGGTAAGAGAATGTGCATTAGTAAGGGAATCTATTAGACTGCTAGAACAAAAGAACTCAATCACCATCTGATGATATAGAGGGTACAAATCACCCAATTTAATCCCTTCAACAGAATATAATCAAAAATTAATTTATACTAACCGTAATAACCCATTAACACATATTTGCTCATAATTGCTCTCTAGCCCAGTATCGATCTCATGCTCGACATCTGCATGCATACCTCATCATCCACTCTCCTTGCTCTCCATTGTCAGTCTCTGAAACACTAATTATGCCATTCATCATTTCATCAACTCGCGCAGGAGTAACAGCATCTTTTTTCTTATCAAAAACCATGTCATCTCTTACTTCTGAACAGGTTTTGACAGAAGGAAAATGGAACTATCAGCTCATCAATGCTCTGAAGAGAGATGGCATGCATCAATCTGTAGCTTTCAAAGCCAAAGTCATACCAAAATATGATGTTCTTGATGCTTCTCAGTGGTTCATTAGATTGCATTGAGTGTCTGCAAACTCCAAGCCTAAACCTTCTAACCAGGGCTTTCATCAAAACCGCTGCGCCAAATGACCCACACGCTAGAGAGCATCTGAAATGTGAACAAGAGAACTAACCTCCTTCCTAGCATCGCATCAGACACGTGCTTTCAGAAGATGTACAACACAATCGGCGATCCCAGTGATGGTGGTGGCATATTGTATGCTGCTTTCGAATGGCTGGAGACCACACTGACTAGCATGGAATACTGGCCTTGCAAGTGTAAATACACTCTAGTCAAGGCCATTATAAAAACAGTTTTGAGCATTCTGACAAATGAAGAACTTGTCAATACATGCAGAAACATCTGATTTTCAAATGATGGCATTTATTAATGAGATCAGATTACAAATCTGCCAACATATTGCTCTCTGACATTGACACTAAGAGTCTGTTTGGCGATTTTGTCTGTACAGTGCCAGAGATGTACAGAAAGTGGATATTTGTCTTTTGATAGTATGAACCTTCATTATTGCCACCTGTGAGGGGTGATGACAGTGTAAAGAGTAAATAGTAGAAGATAGAATATAATACACAATAATGAGAGAATATAATAATATAGTGATAGTGATAGTAGTAGTATTGATAGTAACTAATCACTAAGAAAGAAAAGTAAGAGAAAAGAAGATGTGTGGAATACATACGGATATATAGAAACAGTGTGTGACGGGTTAGCACCCGTTAGTAGTTCCCCTCCTGCACCCACTCGTCTCTGTCATTGACTCCGCGTAACCCTCGATGTTCTTCCGCCCCACACTCCACTCTAGGGCGGCTCCTGATACTCTTCCACCCCAATCTCCTCTATAAGAACCCCCTTCATACAACCTTTCCTTAATCAATTCGTAATCTGTATTTAGGATAGTGCTAGATCGTTAATCGAAGTACGCCCGTTACACAGTGATAGCAAGAACATAATGAGAAAGGTAAGAATAAACGAAGATATATAAGGAAATAATAAACGAGTAGGCTGGCCGGTGGGACCATGAATTACACATTTGGTTTGGTTTGGTTTGGTCCCAGTCCATTTCTTGGCGTGATTTCTAGTGGGACCAGGAACATGCATGGGACCAAGGACCAAATTTTTCCTCAGTCCCATTCTCAAATATCTTCGTCCTGGTCCCATATAGTGTTTATCAAATCAGTTGCTTTACATGATTTATATTATAATTCTAGTCTCAGATCATATTTTATTTATAAATTATCAGTTTTGATTCCATTTTGTCCCATTTTACAAAATGGGATCAAACAGGACCATGATTTACCCTATATAGATTGGCAGCGATAGATAAATTAGCAGTGATAGATAGCTTAGCAGTGGTAGATAGATTGACAGTAATAGATAAATTGACAGCGATAGTGTGACGGGTTAGCACTTGTTAGTAGTTAACTTAAACTCCCCTTCTACACCCATTCGCCCTTCTCATCGCGATCTCGTGTAACAATTCCTCCGTGTAACTCTTAATGTTCTCATCGCGATCCTGCTCCGCGCTCGTGTAGTTCCTAACAATTCCTCTGCATAACCCTCAATGTTCTTTCACTCCGCGCTCCACTGTGGTGTGGCTTCTGATATTCCTCTGTTCCAATCTCCCCTCTATAAGAACCTCTTCATATGATCTTTTCTTCTGATCTCATTTCTCTTTCTTTTCTTAATCAATTCATAATCTGTATTTAGAATAGTGCTAGATTGTTAATTGAAGTACATTCATTACATTATGAATTGATTCTTCTGTGTTTAAGATCTGAGTGTCTTATTATTAGTTTTTACATCTGAGTGCATTGTTTATAGATCTGAGTGTCTAGTTGTTACAAGAGATTTCTTATGAGTCTGAATGCTCTTATTATTAGTTATATAGACTGTTGTGTCTAAATGTCTGAGACATAATCAACTGTGTTCTACAAAGAGACTCAAGTGTCTATGAACTGTAATGCTGTAATGGGTGTACTTCGATTAATGATTTGGTACTATTCTAATTACAGATTACAAATTGATTAAGAAAAGAAAGAGAAAAAAAATCAGAAGAAAAGATTATATGAAGAGGATTCTTATAGAAAGAAATTCAGAGTGAAAGAATATCAGAAACTGCTTCACAGTGAAGTATGAAGCAGAAGAATATTAAAAGCTATATAGAAAAATTGTTAGAAACTATATAAGCACAGAGCATGAAGTGAAAGAATCATTGAGAGCTATATGAAAGAATCATTAGAAACTATACAAGTGCAGAGTGTGGAATGAAAAAATCATTGAGAGCTACACAAAAGAATTGTTAGAAACTATACAAATACAGAGTATAGAATGAAAGAATGTTAAGAGCTACACAGAAGAATTGTTAGAGACTATATAAATATAAAACACAGAATGAAAGAATATCAAGAGTTACACAAAATCACAATGATCAGAAACAAGTGAATACAGAAAAGAAGTTGATTGTATAAGTTAATTACTAATAGATACTAATCCATCACATTATCCCTCTCTATCAGAGTGAGTGAGAACTTGTAGATGTTGAGAACAGTGATGTTCTTCAAGATAAACACAGATTCTCAGATCAGATGATTGTATTCTACTTATTTAATGAGATATTTATGATAGTAATGATTGATTCTATTGTCAAGAATTGCTTTGATTTCTCATTTGAGTTCATTATCTTCTTCTACAATGACAGATGACTGTCAATTGAAGATTCTCTGTGAGAGAAATGAATTCTCAGCCACAGATTGAAGCAGATTTGTATGAAAGTGTAATGGGTGTATTTTGATTAACAATCTAGCACTACTCTAATACAGATTATGAATTGATTAAGAAAAGAAAGAGAAAAGAAATCAGAAGAAAAGATTGTACAAAGAGAATTCTTATAGAGAGAAATTCAGAATGAAAGAATATCAGAAGCCACTTCACAGTGAAGTATGAAGTGAAAGAATGTTAAAAGCTATATGAAAGAATTGTTAAAAACTATATGAGTATGAAGTATGAGGTGGGAGAATCATTGAGAACTATATGAAAGAATTGTTAGAAACTATATAAATATGAAGTATGGGATGAGAGAATCATTGAGAGCTACACAGAAGAATTGTTAGAAACTACATGAGTGTGAAGTATGAAATGAGAGAATCATTGAAAACTACACAGAAGAATTGTTAGAGACTATATGAGTGTAAAACACAGAGTAAGAGAATGTTAGAAGCTATATGAAAGAATTGTTAGAGACTATACAAGTGCAGAGCATGAAGCAGAAGAACATTGAGAATTATATAAAATCACAATGATCAGAAATGAGTAGATGCAGAAGAGAAGTTGATTGTATAAGTTAATTATTAATAAATGCTAATTCATCATATTATTCCTCTCTACTGAGATGAGTGAGGATTTGTAGATGTTGAGAGCAGCAGTGTTCTTCAAAACAGATGCAGATTTCCAGATCAGATGATTGTATTCTATTCATTTGATGAGATATTTATGATGATGATGGTTGATTCTATTGTCAAGAATTGCTTCAATTTCTCACTTGAGTTTGTTGTCTTCTTCTACAATGATGAATGACTGTCAATTGAAGATTCTCTGTGAGAGGAATGGATCCTCAGCTGTGGGTTGGAGCAGATTCATATGAAAAATATTGTGAATGTCAGATGAAGTGTTGAGTTGATAATTGTGTGTGTCTAGCACTTTCTTCACTGTATACTTGATGTGATAATAATCTAGTATATGTGAGGGATGGTTTATTTTTATATTCTTGAGATTCAGTCAGACTTTGTTTTCTATATGATATTGAGTTATAGAATTTCTTCTGATGTTCATTTGATTTTTGTAATCTTGCTGAGCACTGATCATTGAAGTTTCTGTTCATTTGTGAACTTTCTTCAGCTTGTTCATGATGTTCTCTGCTGTCTGTATAAGACTGTGAATGTATGTGATTTCTTGAAGAGTTTCAGAGAAGTTCAGAATCTCTAAGTTGTATCTATATAGAAGAAAAAATGAGCTTATATCTGTTGTAGTGAAATCTCAACTGTTAATCACAATCTCAGTGTGTGACAGCAGATTGCTTCAGTTGTCTTGTGTGTAATTGCAGAACTTATAAAGAATGTTCTTTACTATTTATATCATTCTCTCAGTAGCTTTATCAGTCTCTGAGTGATATGCTGTTGATAACTTTTATTCAATTCTTAATAATTGACATACACAGACTCAGAGTGCACTGATGAATTGACTATTTCTATCTGATACAATGAATGAAGACAGACTGTGTATATAATAGAATGAGCTTCTGATGAAGACATCTGCAACTACTTCAGTGTTCATTTTGTCACAGAGCTGTAGTATTACACTCTTGCTGAGTTGATTGACAATGACTAGAATGTTTGTAGAATCTCTGCTTTCAGATAAGAAAACTGCAAAATCAATAGCTATATCATATCAAATTCAGTTGAAGATAGATAGAGACTTCAGCATCTCTTTTCAGCATTCATATTATGCTGTCACTGAGCTGCAGTGATCACAGTTGTATATGAATCAGTGTATATCTTTTAATATATCTGATTAGTAGAATTTTTGAGTGATGATATTGTATATAATTTCATATTCTGAATGTTTAATTATTGATGAGTTATGAATTTTTTGTATGATCTGTGTTCATAGAGATTCTGAATTGAGAACTCATCATCTATCTTGAAAGTGTAAGCAGTTATCATTGTCAATCAAATATGCTGAGATATCTGTTCTTGAGTATACATCTGTGGGAAATTGAGATGTTTTACTTTATATGACTTCAGTAATTTGTTGTCAGAATTCATCTGCTTCTACTACTAGTCTTCATTGTTCTTTGAGTGAGAATTCTTGAGCTCAGAACTGATTGATATGTACACAGAGTTCATCTGATTATGTAGAACTTTCTATATTATTATTATTATTATTATTCTTCAATTATAGATGCATGCAGTCAGTGACTATGACATCTACCTGAAACACTTCAGGATTTTTCAACTCAAGAATAATTTAATATACAAAGACAATTTAAAACATGCATTATCAGAATTCCAGCCCAGAATCAAACAACTATTCAAACTATTCAATCAAAGAAATCAAAATCAAAAGAATGTCAGCAAGTCAACACAACTTAGTTTGAAAACAAAAGAAATAAACATTGTAAAAGACAGCTTTATTATAACAAGGAAAAGAAAAACCACTGACAACAACTATAACATCAACAAAAAACAAACCAAACTTTTCAAAACAAATTAAAACTGATCATAAACAACTTAAGAGAGACTTCAAAGCAAGATGAAAAGAAAGACTAAAAGTAAAATCAAAATAAATCAAATTGAAAATCTGATCTCAATATTTTTAACAGACAATTCATTCAAACTCTTGTAGCAACATTTGATTCTTTCAAATATTCAATTAAAAACTTGTTTTCAGTTTCTGTATTGAATAACAGATTCAAATTTAATTGTTCCAATTCAAACTTCTTTCTCAGTTTCAATCTCAATTCTGAATACTTTGCACAAAGTAACAGAAGATGCTCTGGATTTTCATATAACTGACAATCTAAACATAGACTACTTAAATCATCTCTAAACTTTGTTAAATATGATTTGAAGTAACCATGCCCAAGCTTTAACTGCATTATTGTAGCAAAAAGTTTCTTTTTACACTTTATTGAACAAGTTTTTCACTTTGGCTTTGTTTCAAATCTGGAGTAATGCACACTTTTTCTTTGCATAAGCCAGATATCTTGCCATTTTTGCAAACATGATTCTCTTATTTTTCTCTTAATAAAAGCTCATGTTACAATTCTTTGAAAGCAGATTTCTAATTCAGTTGCTTTTTTTGCAGCTCTATCAGCCATTTCATTGTCATATATACCCATGTGAGCAGGCACCCAGTGAAGATGAATAGAACAATTGAATGAGATTTTTCTTTGAATATTTTGAAGACTTTTCAAAATCAGCTCTAGCATTGACTGTCCACTGCTGATTTTATTACTTTGAAGTCTTTTAAGCCCTGCTTGACTATCAGAGAATATTCAAATATGCTCAAATCTTTTCCATTGTTCAATCTTCATTTCAATCAATTTGAAAGCTCTTGAAATTGCAAATAATTCAGCATTAAAAACTTCTGACTCTTTTTCAATTTGTCAAGAATCAAGAATATAGTTTTTATCATTTTCTGAATATGCTATTCCAGCTCCAAGATTGCCTGTTTTCTCACATTTTGAGCCATCAGTGTATATAAGAATTGCTTTATTTTTCATTTGTTTCAAAAGCTTTAAATGTTCTTGAGTCTGATCTTCTTTTGAAAGTTGACTAACATTTAAATCAACAAGATTATCAAGACTTTTCTTCCAAGGAGAGAGATTTTCAATAGCTATTCTCTCTACATTTAAACTAGAGAAACAGTTCTTAACCATTGAGCAAACTCTAAATAGCTGAGATGGTATTCTTCTTCTTTGTAAAGAACTTGAATTTTCAGATAAATCAGTTTCATTTCAATCAAGATAAAGTTCCCAATCTAATTCTAATTCATTTGATTCATTTGAAAAAGAACTTGAAACTCTCTTTCTAATAGAATGATATGAATATAGCTTCATAATTCTGAGAGTATAATTCATACAGATTTTATCAAATCTCACTTGTGATGGAGAAATAGAGGCTTAAATTTCCATAGCTTTAATTGAAGTAGTTTTGAATACTTCTAAGATCTTTCTTAAAGCTAAGTTTTGAAGTTTTTGAAACCTTTCTATAAAGTGTTTTTGACCTCTCCACCACACCTGAACTGCATAATCTGAAACAGAGGTCACACAGGCAATATATAATTATCTCATTGCTTGAAATATCAGACCTCTTTCAGTATTTGAAAGTCTCAATATACTGTTTAAAATTCTTTCAGCATTTGCAGTTTTTATTTGCACATGAGATTTAAAATTCAATTGAGAATCTAACCAAACACCAAGCCATCTAACTGAGTTTTTAGATTTAATTAAATGATTTAAAAGCTTAACTTCAGTATCTTTTTCTCTGAAATTTGGATAAAAATGAATTAATTCAGTTTTATCCATATCAAAAACAATGTTTTTTGATTTTGCTTTTTCAATCATTTCAGTTGCTGCTTGCTCAATCAAATTGCAGTTATTCACAATTGATTCTGAGCTTACAACTAGGCCTAAATCATCCACATAGCTTGGAGTTCTCACCATAATTGCCATTTGTCTATCAATAAATAGAAACTTGACAAATATAGCAAACAAAATGGGTGAGACTGGGGAATCCTGAGGAACTCCTATCTCAATATCTGTTATATCCTGTCTCATTCCATCAAAAAGCAACTGAATAGTTCTTTTTGACATGAAACAGATAATCCACTTAATGAGAGACTTTGGCATTCTCAGTTCTATCAAAGTATTTATCATTTGAGAAAGTGAAACACAATCAAATGCATCTTTTATATCAATAAACATTGCAGTTGTAACCATTTTTTCATTCTTTGTAAGTTGAATATTATGAACTACAGAGAGAACTGCATCAATTGCTGAGTTTTGCTTTCTACTTCCCATTTGATCATCATATAATAGATCAGTAGTAGCAGATAGAAAAGACAATCTAATTGCAATTATCTTTTCCAGAATTTTTCCCAGGCAATTCAGCAGAGATATCACTCTATAAGATTTAAGAATAGTTGGTTTTCTATTGGGTTTTGAAAGAACAACTCCAACAGCATGCCTCCAGCACTTAGGATGATACCCATATTTCAAAAGATTTGAGAACAATTCAAAGAGCTCATCTTTTAGTACTGAATAAAACTCTTGAATTATTAAGTGATTTATAGTATCAGCTTCTGCTGCTGTGACTTTTGAAGATGAAAAAATAGCTGTCTTTAATTCATCTTCAGTCAAGTCAGGCCATTTCTATTTCTTATCATATTCATATTCATTATCTTCTTGCAAAGAACAAATCTCAGTTGAATTATTTGATGATGGAAACAATATTCTCATAAAAGCTTGACATTTATCTTCAAATGAGCTAGCTATAATTTCCTCATTCTGAAAATTATAAGTTAATGTTGGTAGCTTAGACATTGTTTTTGACTTAGTATATCTAAAAGCTTTGAAGATCTCTTTCCCCTGAGCATTTTCTAGAAAGTTATTCCAACAATCAGTCTTTGCCTTTTTAATTGTTGAGAAATAATCATTTCTAATATTCTTTAAATACTCAAATAAAACAAAATCTTCTTTCCAATCTTTTTTAACTCTAGCTAAATGTCTTCTTTTATTTGAAATCTCATCATTCCACCAAGGCTTAGAGAATTCAGAGACTGTTTTCAATGGAATATATTTCTTTATACTTGAAAGAATAATCTCAGTGATTAAATTTGCTCTGTCTTCAAGCATTTTATCTGTAAGATTTGTATCTGATTTCCAATAAAGAGTTTCTCTATTCTCTAATTTCAACTTTTCAATCATTCTTTTCACTTCTGTCCACTGAGCTTTTTCAAAGTTGTATTGATTTGAATATAATGGGTTTTGAACTGTTTGATTACTATCCAATTCCATATCAACTTGAATTATCTCATGACCAGTGGCAGCACCATTTGTTTCATTTGAGTCAATATATCAGTGCTTTGCATTCATAGACTGCTGAAATGATACTAATCTGAAGCAGTGAAAGAAGAAGAGGCTCTGAATCATGATATATATATGCAAGAGTTCAAAGATAAAAGCACAGCAATATCAATCTGTGCAAAACAGAGATCTGCTGTGAATCAGTATCAATGACTGTCACATTCTCAATGTGTACAGACAGTCTGAGACAGATACAGTTATGAACTATCTGATCAATTTGAGCTCATCAGCTGTAACAGATGTACTTCGATTAATGATCTAGCACTATTCTAAATACAGATTACGAATTGATTAAGGAAAGAAAGAGAAAAGAGATCAGAAGAAAAGGTTGTACAAAGAGGGTTCTTATAGAGAGAAGATTGAGATGGAAGAATATCAGAAGCCACCCCACAGTGGAGCACAGAGTGAAGTATGAAGTGAAAGAACATTGAGAGTTATGCAGAAGAATTGTTAGAACTACATAAGTGTGAAGTGTGAGACAGAAGAAGTTATGTGAAAGAATTGTTAGAGGCTACACAAGCACAGAGTGCAATAACAGAGATGAGTAGATGTACACAAGTGTGAAGTGTGAGACAGAAAAAGTTGGTTGTGTAAGTTAACTACTAATGAGTGCTAATCTGTCATATTATCCCCTTCTATCAGGGTGAGCAATGACTTGTAGGCATTGAGGACAGCAGTATCCTCCAAGGTGAACACAGGTTCTCAGATCAGATGATCATATTCTATCCATTTGACAAGGTATTTATAGTGGTGGTGATTGATTCTATCATCAAGAATTGCTTCAATCTCTCATTCAAGTTCATTATCTTCTTCTATAATGATGGGTGGCTGTCAGTTGGAGGTTCTCTGTGAGGGGAATGAATCCTCAGCTGCAGATTGGAGCAGATTTGTGTGAAAGACATTGTGAATATCAGATGAAGTGTTGAGTTGATAATCATGTATGTCTAGCACCTCCATCACAGTATATTTGATGTGACAGTAATTCAGTGTACATGAGAGATGGTCTGTCTTTATGTTTTTGAGATCTAATCAGATCTTGTCTTCTACATGATATCAGATCACAGAACTTCTTTTGATGTTCACTTGATTCTCATAATCTTGCTAAATGCTGATCATGAAAGCTTCTGCTTATTCATGAACTTTCTTAAGCTTGCTCACAATGTTATCTGTCACTTGTATGAGACTGCAGATGTACATGATTTCTCAGAGATTCTCAGAGAAGTCTAGAACTTCTAAATTGTATCTATGCAGAAGAAAGAATGAGCTTATATCTGTTGTGATAGAGTCTCAGCTGTTAATTGCAATCTTGATGTGTGATAGCAGATGACTTCAGTTGTCTTATGTGTAATTGCAGAACTTATGAAGAATATTCTTTACTGTTTGTATCATCCTCTCTGTGACTTAATTGATCTCTGAATGATATGCTGTTGACAATTTTTGTTTGATTCTTAGCAGCTGGCATACACAGATTCAGAGTGTGCTGATGAATTGACTGTCTCTATCTGATACAATGAATGAAGATAGACTGTGTATATGATAGAATGAGCTCTGAACAAAGACATCTGCAACTACTTCAGCATTCATTCTGTCACAGAGTTGCAGTATTACACCCTTGCTGAAATGATTGACAATGACTAGAATATTCATAGAATCTTCACTCTCAGATAGAGAAACTGCAAAATTGATTGCTATATCACATCAGATTTATTTGAGAATAGGCAGAGGTTTTAACATCTTTTTTTATTGTTCATATCATACTGTTACTGAGCCACAGTGATCACAATTGTGTACAAACTGATGTATGTTCTTTGATATGTTCAGTCAGTAGAAGTCTTGAGCTACAATGCTGTACATAATCTCACAGTCTGAGTGCTCAGTCATTGATGAGTTGTGGATTTTCTGCATGATTTGTGTTCATAGAGATTCTGAATCAGAGACTCATTGTCTGTTTCAGAAGTGTAGACATTCATCATCATCAATCAAGCATGCTGAGATGTTCATTTTTGAATATACATCTGCAAAGAATTGAGATGCTCTGTTTTGTATGATTTCAGCAGCTTGTTGTCAGAATTCATCTGTCTCTATTGCTTGTCTTCATTGCTCTTCAAGTAAGGGGTATTGAGTATGGGATTGGTTAATGTGTATACAGGGTTCATCTGACTGTGTGGGACTTTCTATGATTGTGGGGTTGATTAATTGATGCTCTTGATGTTTCCATCTGTCATTCAGATCATTGAATGGTATATCTTGTTCTTGATAAGATAGAGCATCCACAAGGGTGTTCTCTGCTCTCAGTCAGTAGCAAATTGTGAATGAGAATCAGCTAAGAAACAATGACCAGCACATATGCCTCTCAGTGAGCTTATGAGTAATTGTGAAATATTCCAGATTCTTATGATCAGTAACAATCTCAAACCTCTCAATGCTCATGAGTTTGAACTTTCATTCTTTGAGATATTGTATGATTGCTAGAAGCTTCTTGTTGTAGATCTTGTAGTTGCATTCAGTGAAGAACATCTTTTTCAAGATGAAGATACAAGATTGTAGAACATCTTCATTATCATATTGCATCAGTGCCTCATCTATCACATAATCTGAGATATCTGTTTTGAGAGTTGTATGCTTATCTGAATTGAATGATTGTAGTATTGAAGTGCTTGTGAATATATACTTCAGCTTTTTGAAAGCTGCATCTACTTCATCAGTCCATTGAAATACAGTGACTTTTCAGATTAGATTTGTCAGTGATTGTATGATATTGAAGAAGTTCTTAATGAATCTTTAGTAGAAGTTGACAAACTCTAGAAAACTTCTAGTCTCTTTTACTGAGACTGATGTCTCTCAGCTGAGAATTGCTTCCATCTTCTTAGAATCCATGTGTATGTCTTTTTCAGCTTTGATGATGAATTCTAGATAGATTGTAGACTTAGTCTTGAAGTCACATTTGTCAATGTCCATTTGTAGTTTAGCTTTTTATAGACAGTCAAGCACTTGTTGTATGTGCTTGCAGTATTCAGCAAACAATTCATTGATAAAGATCAGAATATCATTCATGTACACTGAAGTGATCTCATTGAGCAGATCTTGTAAGGCTCAGTTAATGTATTTCTGAAATGTACTCAGAGTGTTCACCAATTCAAAGAGGATCACAGTTCATTTGTATAATTCATAGTATGTGTGAAAGACAGTTAGTCATTCATCACCTTCATTAATTCTTATCTTATAGAAGGCTGCAGAGATATCAAGTTTCATAAATCATTTTGCTTTTTCTATCTATTCAAGTGTTTTATTGATGAGTGGAAGAGAGTATTGATTCTTCCACATAATTTTGTTAAGTTCTTGATAGTCAATGCAGAATTGTAAGCCTTTTTCTGATTTCTTTGCAAATAGTACAGATGCTGCAGTGAATGAGTTGCTAATACAAATAAAGTCTTTGTTCAGTAATCTGTTGAGCATTTTTTGTAGAATAAGAAGCTCATTGTGTGATATACTGTAGAGAGAACTTTAGAGTAATTGTGAGTTCTTGTCATTCTTCTTAATGAGTTTGATTATATGATCTATACTGTGTTCTTGATGAGAGGGAAGCTTTTCAGCTTTCTTTTTGTTGAACATGTCTGTGAAGTCTTTGTATAATTTGAGTAGTTCTTTGTATGATTTCTTGAGATTCTTGAGTTCTAGCTTTTCTAATGCTTTCTTGATATCTGTTATACTAGTGATGAACACTTGAATGTTCTTCTTCTTGCATGCTTGATGGGTTAGTAGCTTGAATGCTTCTGCTGATACTTGAATGAGATCAGTGGTTCTGTTGATATTCTTTTCATAAACACAGTCACCTTCTGAAAAGATTAGACAACAGTTGTATGTGTCTATCAGAGTTTCAAATTCTGTAAGCTATGACAGACTGAGTATTAAGTTGTATTCAAGATCTTGCATTTCATATATGTAAACATTTCTTTTTTCATATTCTTCTACATTGATGTTGAACTTTATTATATTGTAGGAGGTGGATCTTCTGAGGTCATTGAATTCACTGAGCTTATATGATTCAGAAAAGGGGATACACTGAAGCTTATGCTTTTCAATCAACTGGGTGTTTATAAGAGCATAGTGAAGAAAACCACTGTCTATCATTGCTCATATATTGACTAGACTATTTACAATAGTGGGGATTATAATCACATTCATTTATATTTTCTATTCAAACCTTCAGCTTGCTTCTTGCTTTTTAAGCTCTCATTCATATTTTAGAGCAAGAGCTCTTTGTTTCTCTGTCCTTGTTCATTCATAGATGTAGTTGCATTCACATGCAGTGTAGAAGCTGAGACCACTGCATTGATGCACTGACTTGCAAAGTGCCTCAGTCTATTGCAATGAATGCAAACTCCTCAGATGATTTGATCAGTAACTTCTCATTTGAAGAGATCAGATATTCTCAGCTGTTCTGTGTTCACATGAGAGGTTCAATTCATGATGTCTGTGGGGGTGATTGATGTTGTCAATGCTAGACTGGCCGTGTGACCATGCATGGAACTGAGACTAAATATTTCTCCAGTTCCATTATCAAATTTCTTAGTCCTGGTCCTATATAGTGTTTATTAAATTAGTCACTTTACACTGTTTATATTATAAATCTAGTCCCAGGTCATGTTCTTCTTATAAATTACTGATTCTGGTCCCATTTGGTCCCATTTTGTTAAAATGGGACCAAATGGGACCATGATTTACCCTATATAGATGATATAATGCTATGAGCATTACCAAAAATCATTATCTATCAAAAGAAGTTTAGTGTATTTATGCTCTAGTTCTATTTTGAACTAGTAATGATAGTGATAGATAGATTCATTGCAGTAGATAGGTTGGCAGCGATAGATTGGCAGCAATAGATAGATTGGCAGTGGTAGGTTGATTGGCAGCAATAGATAGATTCGCTGCGGTAGATAGGTTGGCAGTGATAGATTAGCAGCAATAGATTAGCAGCGATAGATTAGCAGCGATAGATTAGCAGCGATAGATTAGCAGTGATAGATTAGCAGCAATAGATTAGCAGTGATAGATAGATTGACAGCAGCAATAGATTAGCAGCAATAGATTAGCAGCGATAGATTAGCAGCGATAGATAGATTGGCAGTGGTAGATAAATTGGCAGCAATGGATAGGTTGGCAGCGATAGATTAGCAGCGATAGATTAGCAGCCATAGATAGATTGGCAGTGGTAGATAAATTGGCAGTGATAGATAGGTTGGCAGCGATAGATTAGCAGCGATAGATTAGCAGTGATAAATAGATTGGCAGTGATAGATAGCTTAGCAGCAAGGGATAGCTTAGCAGCGAGGGATAGCTTGCAGCAATAGATAGATTGGCAGCGGCGATAGCTTAGCAGCGAGGGATAGCTTGCAGCAATAGATAGATTAGCAGTGATAGATAGCTTAGCAGCGAGGGATAGCTTAGCAGCGAGGGATAGCTTAGCAGCAATAGATTGGTTGACAGCACTAGATAGGGGTTGATATCTCCACCAATCATATCATCAGATTGATATCTAAGATATGTATTATATAATCATCAGAACAGGACCAAACCTCAGTCAAAATCATAGTCAGTCCCAGATCATGTTCTTATTTTTGATAGTCAGTCACTTTACATGAAATATCAAGATTTATTAGTCCCATTTCACTCATGTTCTAATAATTCTAGTCACTTTACACTCCCATTCTGATTCTGGTCCCACTGAAAATCACGCCAAGAAATGGACTGGGATCAAATCAAACCAAATCAAATATGAAATTCATGGTCCCACTGATCAGTCTAGTCAATGCAGTGGTAGATGTAAAGTTCTGTCTACAATTATTACAGCTTTCTTATACAGTGTTGAAACATGCAAGATTGTTGTTGAGTTGACACAAGTGAGTGCAGTAGTTGTGATAATGTGAGAGCATAAAATGCAAAATACAGAGCTTAAGCAGTTCAAAGCTGATGTGCTGATTCAGAAGATTAATTTTCACAGCATTGTCTCAGTTCTGTTCTTCTGCTTCACAGATCTTGCTATTGAACTCAGATAGATAGTTCATTAGAGAAGTATTTCACTGACAATTTCTGTTCAGTCACTGCATTGTGTGTGTTTGCAGTGTAGAGTTCAAGAATAGAACATTCAGTTGACAGAAGACTTTTTCAGAGATACACATTTTATATATATATAACTCAATTCAGAGTTGAAATTTCACTAGAGTGTCTTCTTCTAGCTGACTATAAATATAGCAAATTTGTGAGAACAGAGAGTCTATCACAGACTCATCTTCTTTAAACTTAATTTTTATCTTTTATTTTCAGATTAAATAGATTAAGAGCTTTTCTGTGAACTTGTTGAGAAGAGAAAGATGTTCTTTTCTTTTGTATACAGAGAGTGTTGATATCTGTATAATTTCTGATGTATTTATATTCAGATGATTCAGTTGTTGTTGAAGCTCTGCCATCTGCAAGAATTACTGCTGAAGAAAATTATGAAGCTCAGCATTATCTTCAGCAAGACTTCAGTTCTCACTTATGAAGAGATGTTTGTAATTCATTTTGTTATTGTATAAGATTATAATTCTAAATTCTGATAGCTTGAAGATCAGAAGATTCAGTTTTTATTCTTGAAGAAAATACTTTGTAAATACTTGAGCTTCTTCACAGCACTATCACAGTGATGCAGCTTTGTAGAACTTTGAAAATTGCAGATGTTATCACAACAACACAGCTTTGTAAAGACTTGATAACTTATTCTTAACTTGAGCATCTGAGTGCAATTGTAAACATAGAACACTCAGATCAACACAGATGAATCAATTTGTAATGTAATAAGCATACTTCAATTAACAATCTAACACTATTCTAAATACAGATTACAAATTGATTAAAGAAAGAAAGAGAAAAAAGATCAGAAGAAAAGGTTGTACAAAGAGAGTTTTTATAGAGAGAAGATTGAGATGAAAGAATATCAGAAGCCACCCCACAGTGGAGTACAGAGCAGAGTACAGAGTGGAAGAACATTGAGGGTTACACAGAAGAATCATTAGAACTACACAAGCGCGGAGTGTGAGACAGAAGGGGTTACACAGAAGAATCATGAACTTGCCAAGTAGATACCTTCGGGCGGACCTACTACCTGATTTAGCTTATTGTTTCTGGGCTGGAAACCTGTATTGCGTGTACCAATTCTGTCTTTCATTAATTTTCCTATGTTCTTGTTATTCTTGGCGCTGTTCAACACTAAGCATTCCTCCGGTATAACCAACTCTTGCCTGTATTTAACATCACACAAGGACTCGTCATAAGCGCTGCTTGCATACGAGTATAACGGAAGAATAATAATAATAATAATTAGAGGCTACGCGAGCGCGGAGTGCAATAACAGAGATGAGTAGGTGTACGCGAGTGTGGAGTGTGAGGCAGAAGGGGTTGGTTGCATAAGTTAACTACTAACAGGTGCTAACCCGTCATACCAGCCCACTGTCTGATAGATGGGGATTTCAATGTATAATATGATGTCTTTGAATCAGAGACAGTGAATCTGCACTAAGAAGAAGAGCTTGTTCAGTGAGTCAGTGAACATAAGATGAACTTTGTAGAAGAGATAGATGTTTCAACTTATACAGCAGATCATATAATTGATCTCATCTTCTTCAATGTAATCTTTGCTTCCACTTCAGTGTGTCAACATTTACACTGCAGCTCAGATCATCAGTCTATAATTACTATACTGTCAACAACATCTCAGATACAGCAGAGCAGTGCTCAGATCAAAATTACAGACTCTCAACTGAAGCTCTTTGCAGATTTTATCAGAGATTTCATGATGAACATATCTTACTCAGATAGAGTTGAAAATGTGGCACAGTTTGATGATCTGACTCAGTGCTTCACTCAGAATCTTCTGGCTGCAGCTCAGACAGTCAGTAAGTCAATGCAATAAGAACAGACTACAGTTCTCTGATGAACAGCAGACTGCTGAAGAATACATCAAAAGCTCATCACTCATCAGACAGAGACTGCAAAGCATCAGTTCAAAGACACAGTGTGTAAGATCAAGTGTGTATATTGAAAACAGATAATCAATGAGATTAGAGATGGCAGAGATCTGTATCAAATGATAGTATGATATAAGCTGAAACTCAATCTCAGAGTATCTTCTCTGATGATTGAGAATCAGATTATAGAAGAGACAGTTGTCAAAGTTGAAACACTTCAACAAATCATTCTAAAATGATACAACTCAGTCAATGATCTGAAGTACAACTTATTGAACAATGAGCACTGAAGCAGCATGAGAAATCTACTCTGAAATTCTCAGATTGAAATGAAGAAGATAGAGTGCAACATCATTAAAGTACAGAGTATCTTTTCAGATATGAATGAAATCACAGTGCAGCTGCTCAAAATATACTGACAGTATGTGTTTCTCTTTGTACAGCAGTTATACAACTGCTGTCTTCAGCTCTGCCACTTCTCACAAATCTGAAAGCTGGCAAAGATGGCAATGATATTCAAGATAGATAAGAGAAATAGAAGCTCAGTCTACTTCTGAATATAGCTGTCTACATTCTTACAACTACCCACAAATGTAGAGGTACATTTGAATTTTCCACTTTTCCAACTGTTTTTCATATAATTTTAACTCTTCAACTCATTCAATATCATTGCACACTCTCTGTGATTACTCTATATGTGTGTACTGCACAGATTGAGTGGTCATGGAGCTCTCAATGCTCTCTCATTCATTCAAGAACATTGACATGGCCTACATCAGATCACTGAAGCTGAAGTCACTGATCAATTTTGTTACTGAAAAGACTGATAAGAGACAGAGAAAGACTGTTACAATGTCTTCTTCAGTTCTCAAAGAAGTCAGTGACAGCATTCTCACAGTCATCTCTCAGCTGCAGAAACAGTTTGAGAAGACTCAACAGCAACAAAATCTATAACAGAAGACTTTCATCAGATTGACAAAGACTCTGAACAGCTGAGTTGAGAAGAAAAAACAGTCAGTCAATCAGAACTTTGTTTTAGTCTTCTGTAAAAGATTCATCACATATATAACAGCAGATCTGAGTGTAGCATCAACTCTGAAAGAAAGTGCTACTCTAAATACTCATCCACAGTCAAATTCAGTGAAGACAACTGCAAGAAAGTTGACT
This sequence comes from Histoplasma ohiense, assembly GCA_017607445.1. Classification (NCBI taxonomy): domain Eukaryota; kingdom Fungi; phylum Ascomycota; class Eurotiomycetes; order Onygenales; family Ajellomycetaceae; genus Histoplasma; species Histoplasma ohiense. Next base: position 7,729,887 of record JAEVHH010000001.1, read on the forward strand.
ATCTGAATAAGCATTGTGCAGAAGAAGAAAAACTCTGTTCTCTCTGAAGCTATCTCTGTCAAAACTACAGCTTTCTCAGCTGACAGAGCTAGTGAAGCCAGTCTGCAGCTCAAGAACATCAGTCAGTCAAGAAGCTTCACAGAGAATACAAAACAGCAGAAGAACTCACAAATTCTCATCATTCTTCAGTCAGAGAAATGAGTCACTCAATTGCAGCTATATACTGTGCAGCAGATGATCATTACAAATATTCAGAGAATGAAGAATATAGCTAATATACTGAAGATGAAGCTCATCAGAATAGATTGAGCAATTATATCAAACAACAGAAACATACACAATGCTCTGATCATTGAGAAGACAGTGATTACACTCTGTGAAGTTTTTGAGATCACAGAGATTCAGCTATCAGAGCAGTCAAACAATTATACTATTTCAGAGATTTCAGAATTTGTTCAGAACTGAGAAGAGATAAGAATCTCTATAGATAAAATAATTGAGAAAGAGATTCTGACTCAGACAAAGATAAAATCAGTGAGCTGTCAATTCTCACAATATAGAGTGAATCTTAAGATGAGAAAGATTATATGAATTGTCTTCTTTCTCACTCTGATAAAAGACTTCTCACTCTTCAATATCAGTGAGAGGATCAGACTCATTGAGAAAAGATCACTGACAGTGAGACATGACTCAGAATATCAGAGATACTATCATTTATCAAAATATATATGACTGATGAGATGCTTCAACTGCAGCAAGCCCACAAGCCAGTATGAGAGATCAACAGATGTGAAGTGTAAGAGAGCATCATAATATATCAACTGCTGTTAACTCTATTCAGCTGAATATCAGCACTGCTCTGCTGTATTCAGATATGTGAATGACATTCTCAGACATCTAACTCAAAAGAAGCTAGCAGCTGTCCACTGTCTTGATGACAGATGTCACAGAGATGCTCAGAAGTGGCAATCACTGTCAGCACAGTCAGCATCAATAATTACAGTGATGATATCTACATCATTCACTCAATCAACTCAGTCAACACAGCTCATCAAGCTAGCACTCTGTAAATGAATAACTATTCAGAGCTTCATCAGTGAAGAGAATGCTATCTGACAGATGACTCACATCAGACAACACTCAGTTCACACAGCAGAACAGCAGCACAGTTAAGTAATCAAAAAATAGTCTAGTCTCAGTATACAGAAAACAGATCTGAGACTCTTTAATCTTATTCTGTAGATGAACTTTGACAGCAGCTCATCAAGTGACTTCTTATACTAGAATATCAACATCAGTGATACAGCTGATGCTGCAAAAACAATCAGCAGAAAAATCACTCTCTACAAATTTTCTGAGTAAATACAGTCAGAGTAGTCTTCTGTCACACAGCAGCTCTACAGCTTGCTTTTAAACAGAGCTGTAAAGTGATCTGTATACAGAAGCTGTACACACACTCTGACATCAAGATTTTTAATCACTCAGTATATGAGTGCTTTACACTCATAGACTGCTGAGATGATATTAATCTGAAGTAATGAGAGGAGAAGAGACTCTGAATCATGATATACATACACAAAAGTTCAAAGATAAGAACACAGCAACACTGATCTGTGCAAAACAGAGATCTGCTGTGAATCAGTATCAATGACTGTCACATTCTCAATGTGTACAAACAGTCTGAGACAGACACAGTCATGAACTATCTGATCAATTTGAGCTCATCAGTCTGCTGTCTGATAGATGGGAATTTCAATGTATGATATGATGTCTTTGAATCAGAGACAGCAAATCTGCACTGAGAAAAAGAGCTTGTTCAGTGAGTCAGTGAACACAGAATGAACTTTGTGAAAGAGATAGATATTTCAACTTATACAACAGATTATATAATTGATCTCATCTTCTTCAATATGATTTTTGCTTTCACTTCAGTACATCAAGATTTACACTGCAGCTCAGATCATCAGTCTATAATTACTATATTATCAACAATATCTCAAACACAGCAGAGCAGTGCTCAGATCAAGATCACAGACTCTCAGCTGAAGCTCTTTGCAGATTTTGTCAGAGATCTCATAATGAATATATTTTACTCAGATAGAGTTGAGAATGCAGTACAGTTTGATAATCTGATTCAGTGCTTCACTCAAAATCTTCTGACTGCAACTCAGACAGTCAGTAAGTCAGTGCAACAAAAACAGACTACAGTTCTCTGATTTGTTTGTTTGTTTGTATTGATTTAACATTTCAGAGAAAACACAGACAGTGTCTGTGTTTCAGAAGCCTTCTGAAGAGTATGAAGACATACTACACTGAAGAGATTTCTATATACACAGAGAGAGAGAAAACAGAATTCAGATGACAACTCTTGAGAAGATTCAGCTTATTGAAAAGAATTATTTCAAGCTGCACATTCACTTCTGATCTAATGTATGATCATTCATGATGAGGCTATAGTATGGTTTCTGAGAGGACTGCTGCTGCTGTGTCTGAAAGACTTTATAGTGAATAAAGAGAGATAACTCTCTCAGTTGATCTGAGAACTGTCTGCACTTTCAACAATAGAAGAAAAACAGATAAAATAGATAAAAGAAAAAAAGAAAAAATAAGTGTACTGAAAAGAAAAATAAAGAAGAGAAGTGAAGAAAAGACTGTGTTCTCTGTGACATCTTGCAATTATATGACCCAGTACAAGTCTGAAGAGAGAGAGAGGAGAGAGCACTGAAGAAGATTGTGAGAGAAAAGAAGTGAAGAGAGACAGTAACAGCAGCAGAAAAAGAGAAGAAGAGTGTATACTGACAGCAAAAAATATATCAACTGAGTCAGTATGCAGACTGTACTGATTACATCACAGCTAGTTGAAACAGATGAGTCAACTGTGCTGATTGAATCATTTGCATCAGTTGAACTGATTGAATCAATTGAACTGTTTGTATCAATTGAATCAGTTGAATTGATTGTATTGATTGAACTGATTGAGCTGATTGTACTGATTGAACTGATTGCATCATTTGTATCAATTGCATCAGTTGAATCTATTGTATTGATTGAATCAGTTGTACTGAATATTGTGCTATCTGTACCACCTTGCTGTGGGGGGCTGTCTGATGATGTGTGTTCAAACAGCTGCATTATCTCATGCAGTACTGTGTGTAGAACTGTGTGTGATCAAGCAGTTCTACAAAGTCTGTAGAAGTCAGAGATTCTAGATAGACAACAGCTGTTGTCTGATTATATGACTGTGCTGCTGATTTCTTGAGTCAGTGAGAGAAGTGTCTCTGTGAGTGTTGACAGAGCATCAAATATTCTGAGCTTTTGTTGTGTTCACAGACACAGATGAGCCTCATATCTGCATGCTGAAAGCATCTGTGGTATCAGAAGAAGTCTCCATGAGAGGAGTGAAATATAAGTCAGTGATGAAGAGCATATCATGATATGATAAGCTCTGAAGAAGTTTTCATTTGATATTCCATAGTCAGTTTGCTGAATCTTCAGTCTCAGTATCAGTCAGAGAGCTTTTCACAGACTCTGCTTCATTACTCTCACTCTGTCTCTTGACTGAGCTGCTTGGCCACTGTGTGGACCCCACTGACTGTGGGCATGATCTCAAATTCATAGACTGAGACTGCAGTAGATGAGACTGTCTGCTTAGTCAGACAGTCTACTTTCTCATTGCTCTTTATTTTCATATACTCAGAGACTCATTTCAGATCTATATTATATTATCTGAGGAGTTTATGACAGCAGCTGTAGACTCAGTTTGAGAAGACAGCTGCACTGTTTTGTATATTTCAGATGACTGAGATGTTGTCAAAACAGAGTCAGATCTAAGAATTGATGCTGTCATCTGTGACACAGAGTAGAAGCTTCATCACACACTCTAATACACAGCAGATATCAACTGTCTCAGCATTGAAGATATGTGATATAGAGCTCAGTGCAGCTGAGAAGCTGATCAGCTGTTTGTTTCTCTGATAGACTATAAAGCTATAGTTCACTCATCTGCTGTTGTTAAAAATCTGTTTTGATTCATTCAAGAAAATATATAGATCTGTTGAAGATTGACTTCTTCATCATTTTTTGAATATCTGAACAGCATTTTTTTTATCTACACTCTCTGTGAGATCTGTCTCACATCTTTCTGAATAGTGTGAAATGATAAGTGTGGATTTATTAACTGCAGACAGCAGCATCTTCAACTTCTGAATCTTGATCTTTGAATGCTGTCAGATTTCAGCCTCTCTTTCATGTGTGATTATTGAGGAAGCTATCTGTGAAGTCAGTGGATGTCTTTTATCCACTGTCTGAAGTCTTATTGTGAAATGCATTTTGACCTTCTTCAGAGCTATCATTGCTGATGGAAGCTCAGCATCTCAGTATAGAGTTGTAATGAATATTGTATGAAAAACTGAAAGGATTTCTCTGACTGTCATGATAAGCATCTTCTCAACTGTTCTCACATGTTATCTCAGATGAAAGCTGATCTCTCCACTTCTGTCTGTGTGTTTTACTGACTGAGTGCAGCTGCTGTTATTATTATTATTATTATTCTTCAATTATAGATGCATGCAGTCAGTGACTATGGCATCTACCTGAAACACTTCAGGATTTTTCAACTCAAGAATAATTTAATATACAAAGACAATTTAAAACATGCATTATCAGAATTCCAGCCCAGAATCAAACAACTATTCAAACTGTTCAATCAAAGAAATCAAAATCAAAAGAATGTCAGTAAGTCAACACAACTTAGTTTGAAAACAAAAGAAATAAACATTGTAAAAGACAGCTTTATTATAACAAGGAAAAGAAAAACCACTGACAACAACTATAACATCAATAAAAAACAAACCAAACTTTTCAAAACAAATTAAAACTGATCATAAACAATTTAAGAGAGACTTCAAAGCAAGATGAAAAGAAAGACTAAAAGAAAAATCAAAATAAATCAAATTGAAAATCTGATCTCAATATTTTTAACAGACAATTCATTCAAACTCTTGTAGCAACATTTGATTCTTTCAAATATTCAATTAAAAACTTGTTTCCAGTTTCTGTATTGAATAACAGATTCAAATTTAATTGTTCCAATTCAAACTTCTTTCTCAGTTTCAATCTCAATTCTGAATACTTTGCACAAAGTAACAGAAGATGCTCTGGATTTTCATATAACTGACAATCTAAACATAGACTACTTAAATCATCTCTAAACTTTGTTAAATATGATTTGAAGTAACCATGCCCAAGCTTAGTGCAGCTGCTGTTGTAATAGGCGCAACGGAGATATCTATATTAGAAAATAGCTATGTGGCGATAGAAGAACACAGAACACACCAGAATTAATGAGAAGAGACATAGCACATAGCATCATAGACAGCTGTAGTGCATGGTGGTCGCCTATATAATGCTTGCTGATATCTGTAGATATTAGAAGATCAGTGATTAGCTTTGAATAATAGAGATGACTACCTTCTTAACATTCTATATGTGTACTTCACACTACTCTCATAATTATATCTACAATCATCTCTTACAATTCTAATCACTCATAACTCTATTTGGGTGGTCTGTTGTTATGCACATCTACAATAAAGCATGCAACATTAGTTAAAACATGCAAGATAATCTCAACATGTGCAAGATCTCTTGAAAATCAATCTGAATCCTCTACCACCTTCGATGATCACAATGTGTGTTTGCAACAGTTGAATGATCAAATCTGTGAACAAGAGCAGCAATTAGCTATTCTGCATACACAACAGCAGCTCAATGAATTGAAAGTGCAGATTCATGAAGATACTCTCATTGAGCTTCAATTAATTCAGAATATCACCACAGAACTGCTGCAAAATCGATCTGTGAACAATATGAATGATGATAATGAAACACCACTGAGACTAGAGATTAAGGACTATTATTGAGGAAAAAATATGTTAGAATTCAAGAACTATAAAGATCACATGTTGACTCTCTTTACACACCACTGCTGGTATTATTGAAAGGAGAAACACAAGATAAATGATGCTAAACTCTACCTTGATGCCCATGTTAAGCAGAAATGGTTGAATTTTGTATCATTGTATGAGAGATGTGGAGGAGCAACACTGTTGACTTTTGATGATATGCTATCACATCTAGAGATGCAAATTAACGATCCACAGAACCAGCACTGATTGATGAGTCAAAAGTTTCAAAATGCAAAGCAACAAGAATGACAATTGATATACAATTTCTCTAAATATCTCAAAGACTGGGAATACTACTTACCCCCATATAGTGAAGAACAAAGAATAGATAACTTGCATAGTAAAGTATTGAAGATATTATGCACAGAACTCAACTGTTGAAATCAAGAGCCTCAGAACTACAAAGAGTTGCTTTGAACTCTACAGACTCTCAAGGAAAATATGCTGAAGCAATGATGTGCTATTTGCAAAGAAAGATCTGTGATATTTGTAGAGAATCAGCATCATTCTGATAAATCTAGCAACTGTCAGAACAAGAGAAAACAAGAGGAACAAATGAGTTCAATTGAACAAATCAAAAAAGATAAATATAACTGGATGAAGAAGTGTTCTCACTGTCATAAGAAGAGTCATATTGCAAATGATTGTTGAATGTTACACTCTGAAAAGTGCAACCAAGTTTGATAAGCAAAAAATCAACAATTTCAATTGTAGAAGCAGCTGCTGCATTGAGAATACAAACAACTAGACTGTGAGATAAATGATTATTGATGATGAATATGTGGATGCTGACAGAAGTGGGATGGTTGATGGTGTGGATGCTAGTGAATTCTGATGTGAATGCAAACTTTGTGTCCCACATCTGAGCATCAAAATATTTCTCAAAGACAGAAGGTAAATCAAAAGTAGTGGAAGCAGTTGATAATCATAAGATTAAATCATATAAACAACAAAGAGCTGCAATGAAGATTATTGATGATGAACATGTTCTCTGAGAAGAATTCCACCATTTCAAAGAAGCTGACATTAGTGGATATGATGTAATTTTGAGCATGCTGTGGTTGGAAGCTGTGAACTCTGATATTGATTGGGTGTGAAGATGCTGAATCTATAGAAAAGCATCAAATATTAACCACATACATCTGAATACTGCTAAAGAATTTGCAACACTAATTGATGATGATAATATTATATTTGCTGCTTTACCATTACAAGCTGTGAGTGCAGCAACTGAGTCAAATATCTCAGATGATTATAAAGATTATCTTGATGTATTCTGAGAAGATATATCTGATGTGGAACATGCACCTCACAATCATGCCATAGACCTCAAACCTGGCAAGGAACCCTCATACTGACTGATATATAACTTATCACCTCAAGAACTCTCTGTCCTCTGAGAATATATTGAAAAGACATTATAGAAGAATTGAATATATCTGTTCAAGAGCCCAGCCAGTACATCAGTGCTATTTGCACTGAAGAAAGATGGAACCCTGTGTCTTTGTGTGGATTATTGAGAATTGAATGAAATAACAGTCAAGAATCAATACCCACTGCTCTTAATAAGTGAAATACTTGATAGATTAGCAGATGCCAAAATATATATGCAGCTGAACCTTAGAGATGTGTATCATAGAATTCACATATGAGCAGAGGATGAATGAAAAACAGCATTTTGAACATGATATGAATACTTTGAATATCTAGTCTTATCTTTTGAGCTAATCAATGCTTCTGTGATCTTTCAATCTTATATCAACAAAGCTCTCAGTGATCTTTTAGACATATATTGTGTGGCTTATCTTGACAATATCATAATCTATTCAAACACATTTGATGAGCATGTCGTCCATGTTAAGAATGTGCTGGAATGGTTAAGGCATTGAAGACTATATGCCAAACTTAGTAAGTGTATGTTCCATGCAACAGAAATTGGATTTTTGGGTTTTGTGATTACCACACAGAGCATTACTGTCAAGAAACACTGTGTCAACACAATTCTAGATTGATCAGAACTGTGAACTATAAATGAATTGCAAATATTTCTAGAATTCATCAATTTCTATTGTTGATTCATATACAAGTTCTCAATAATAACAGCACCTCTGACTGAATTGTTAAAAGATTATGAAATGAAAAGAGAGAAGAATAACACACCTGTTCAGTTAGACAAAAACTGCAAGCATGTAATTTTGCAGTTAAAAGAATGCTTTATGAAAGCACTGTTGTTGATTCACTTTGATCTGCAGTGAAAACTCTGTATAGAAATGAATGAATCTGATGTTGCAATTGCTGCAGTAATATCACAATTAATGAATGATAATCACTGACATCTGATCATGTTTTGATCTAGAAAGCTCACAGAAACAGAAAGATGTTATCAAACATATGATCTAAAAATATTGCTGATTGTAGAAGCTTTCAGACAATGATATCACTACTTATATAATAGCAGACACTCAATAACTGTTTTATCTGACCATATCAACCTCCAACACTTCATGATGACAAAGCAGCTAAATGAGTGTCAGATTCACTGAATGGAAATACTCTCAGCATTTGATTTTGAAATAGAGCACTGTTCTAGAAAAAATAATCCAACAGATGTATCAAGTCATTGCTCAGATTTTGTAAAATATACAGCTCTCTTGATGAGACTCTCTACTCTGCAAGAGAAGCTGTGTAAAAGAATCTTTAAATCACTAAAGACAAAAGAAAACACAAAATTAGATCAATGTGTCAAAATGATGTGAAAAGATCTACAAGCTAATGAAAATTGTTGAGTGAAGAGATCTGTAGTTGTTGATGATAACAACCTCTGCAGAATAAAGAACACATCTGTGAATGAGAATGAGATCACAGATGTTATGAGATTAAATCTAGAGACTCTGATGTCACAGATTCTAGCTGTCAAGATATTTGAGTCTGAGACAGTCTATTGCAAAGAGATAGCTGAATCTATCATTGAACTCTTACTGCAGATTCAGAATAGAGACATCAGCACATCTGAACTTTGCAGAAGACTAGAGATGAGTGATACTAGTGTAGATAATTGTTCAATCTGAGCAGTAGATAAAGATGATCTGCTCAGAAAAGATGATAAAGTCTATATACTGCAAGACAAAATCATAAAATATGAAATAATGAAAATGAATCACAATGATTCTCAAGATGGCCATTTTGAATGTGACAAAATCATTGAAGTGATCAAATGCAAGTACTTGTGGCATGGTATGAGCAATGAGATTGCAGAATATGTGAGAACTTGTGATGTTTGCCAACATATCAAGATACCACAGCACAAGCCATACAGATTGCTACAACCACATTCAGTGTCAGACAAGAAATGGCATATAATTAGCATGAACTTTATTGAAGATCTGTCAGATAATAAAAAGAGAAGTCAAATCTATAATGCTATTGTTGTATTTGTTGATTTATTCATCAAATGAGTCATAATTGTGTCCACATCTTCAGAGCTAGATGCAGAAGAACTTGCAGATATTATTGTATGAAGAGTTGTGAAGAACTTTGATCTATCTGCAAACATTATTAATGACTGAGATTCATTAATAAATAGCAAGTTTTGATTGACATTGTGTTATCTGCTCCATGTCTGATGAAAATTATCAACAGTATTCCACCCACAAACTGATGGTCAGACAGAATGATTGAATCAGATGATTGAACATTATCTTCACACATATTGCAGTTATCAGCAAGATAATTGGATAGAATGGATTCCTCTGATGCAATGAGCATATAACAATGTCTTCCACACATTGATAAAAATGACATCATCTGAAGCAATGATCGGCTGACCACTGAACTTTGCATAGACATGAAACCTCCAAGCATGAGTGTGTCAAAATCAGTGATGAAACAAGTGGAATGAATGAAGTAAGTAGAAAACAAGATCTGAGAATGTCTAGAAGCTGTCAAAGCAGCTGAGAAAAAATATTATAATTAGCATCATATATCAAAAAGCTTTAAAATAGAGGACTGAGTAATGCTGTGTGCAAAAAATATATCCATCTTGCAATCCTCACTCAAACTAGATCATTGATTTTTGAGTCTCTTTCAAATAATTGATATCCACAGTACACAAGTGTACAAACTGAAACTCATGCTGTAATATAAAGAAATTCATTCTGTATTTTATATTTCTCTTCTCAAACCTTATCACATGTGCAATGGACAAATCCCATAAGTAGAACTGATAATTATAGATGTGCAAGAGAAATGAAAAGTTGAAGCTATATTAGACAAATGTCAATACCACAGTCAAACACAATATCTTGTCAAATGAAAAGATTGTACAAATACAGATAATTCTTGAGAATCTGAGGAAAACTTGATGAACAGTCAGAAGTACTTGAAACAGTTTAATAAAATCTATCAGAAATTAGTCAGTAAATGAAAATGAAGAAGACAACAATGACTGCTGAATATACTTATTTCACTCAGAGATTAAAAAACAGATCTGTTTCAGCTTGATCAGTGTCATTTGAGAAATTGTCATCAAGACAAATCTGCTTATTATTCTGAATTTCCTCAACTGATGAAGCACAACATTTCAACAATGACTTGAGAGCTGTGACTGATGATGTAATCATCAAGATCTCATCAATCACTGTTTCAGCTGAAGTCTCAGAAGAATCATCTCATTGAATCTTCTGAATCTTCACAGCAAAGAATTTAACCACTGCAGTCACAGTGCTCTACAAAATGTTAATGTTTGAAGTGTCCACATCAGCAACAATTAGATTCTCAGCAGTGTTGATAACTGTCTGAGTCAATTCAATAGCATCCACTGACATCTAATAGAAAGTTAATATTATATACCATAAAAACATCTGTTTTGAATAATAACTTACTGAAATGCAGATGTGCTTTGTCATCAAGCAGTGTTTGCATTTTTTGCATCAATCCTCAACAGACTCACAATGATGATGAAGAGATGTTGTCAAATGTCAAATACAATGACAGTAATATGCTGCTGTGTTTCTTTCTAATACTTCAACAGAACCATCCACTTTCTCATCTTTGTCTATATTATTGATCAACTTAAATAATGTACCAAGATCTTGGCTCAGTGAGAATGACACTGATGTAATAGCAGAATGCAAAAACATGCTTTCTGAAATGCTGCTATGATTGAATGTCACACTCTGCTGTGACAACAGATCATCAGAGTTTATATAGAATTCTAGAATCTCATCTGTGTTCTTGTAGACCTGCACATCAAGTACAAACCTCACAACAGCAGTTTGATATGTGGCAAATCTCTCATTCAGAACTTTATTGAAGAGCAGCATTTTGTGAAATTCATCAATCAAAGATTGACTGATTTCATGAAAGCACTCAGACATCTATAATCTGTTAGTATCAATAACAATCTCAGTTTAAGAAAACTTACAGCAGCACAACTTCTATTTGATATATAGCAGATGTGACAGTGTATCTGTTCATTGTTTACAAAGTAAGAGTATACTGAGAGGTTCTGCAATCTCTCCAGACAACCCAAGCAAATGCTCTTGATGACAGACAGTATATCACTCTTCATAGACTTCAAATCAGCAACAGAAACAGCTGATTCTGATATTTTATCATAACTTTAATCAGTACCAAGACCTTGTTCAAAGAAGAAGGAGAAGCAAAAGCAATAAGAAAGAAAAACAGATGTTGAAGATTGAAATCAATATTGCAATGTTGATCAAAGAAATTGCAACAACACAAAATTCAACCCAAAATGGAAAATGCAATCATGCAATCAAAACTTCAAATTTCACAATAAAAATCACATAGAAGGATACAGTGTACTTTGTTTGATAAATTGATGTATTCTTTTTAAATAAAAAATTGTTGATGGTGATGGTGGTGATGATTTTGTTAGAATATGATTTTTGAGTGTAAAAGTCAAAGAAAAGAGGTTCAGAAGTTGTGTCTAAATCATGATTGAACTGCAATGACATCAGAGATGAAAAAACATTCTTTCAAAACAGCAATACTTTGGAATTAATCTGTAACGGGCGTACTTCGATTAACGATTTGGTACTATCCTAATTACAGATTACGAATTGATTAAGGAAAGAAAGAGAAAAGAAATCAGAAGAAAAGGTCGTACGAAGGGGGTTCTTATAGGGGAAAGTTCGGGGCGGAAGAATATCAGAAGCCGCTCCACAGTGGAGCGCGGAGCGGAAGAACATTAAGGGGTACGCGTAAGAATCGTTAGAAGTTACGCGAGCGCGGAACGTGGGGCGGGGGAATCATTGAGGGCTACGCGGAAGAATCGTTAGAGACTTCGCGAGCGCGGAACACAGAGCGGGAGAACGTAAGGAGCTACGCGGAAGAATCGTTAGAGACTACGCGAGCGCGGAACACAGAGCGGGAGAACGTAAGGAGCTACGCGGAAGAATCGTTAGAGACTACGCGAGCGCAGAGCACGGAACAGAAGAATGTTAAGAGCTACGCGGAAGAATCATTAGAAACTACGCGAGCGCGGAGCACGGAGCGGAGGAACATCGAGGGTTACGCGAGGTGACAACGGCCAGGAATGAGCGGGTGCAGGAGGGGAGTTGGTTGTGTAAGTTAATTACTAACAGGTGCTAACCCGTCACATTATCCCCCCCTACCGGGGTGAGTGAGGACTCGTAGGTGTCGAGGGCGGCGGTGTCCTCCAAGGCGGACGCGGGTTCCCAGGTCGGATGATTGTATCCTACCCATTTGATGAGGTATTCGCGGCGGCGGCGGTTGGTTCTATTGTCAAGGATTGCTTCAATTTCCCACTCGAGTTCATTGTCTTCTTCTACAATGGTGGGTGGCTGCCAATCGGAGGTTCTCTGTGAGGGGAATGGATCCTCGGCCGCGGGTCGGAGCAGGTTCGTATGAAAGATGTCATGGATGCCAGGCAGGGTGTCAAGTCGATAATTGTGTGTGCCTAGCACTTCCTTCACTGTATACTTGGTGTGGTGGTAATCTAGCATACACAAGGGGTGGTCCATTCTTATGTTCTTGAGGTCCAGCCAGACTTTGTCTTCTACATGGTATTGGGTCGCAGAACTCCTCCTGATGTTTGTTTGGTCCTTGTAATCTTGCTGAGTGCTGGCCATTGAAGCTTCTGCCCATTCACAGGCTTTCTTCAGCTTGCTCATGATGTTCTCTGCCGCCTGTATGGGGCTGCGGGCGTACGCGGTTTCTCAGGGAGTCTCAGGGAAGTCCAGAACCTCTAAGTTGTATCTGTGTAGGAGGAAGAATGGGCTTACATCTGTTGTAGCGGAATCTCAACTGTTAATCACAATCTCAGTGTGTGGCAGCAGGTTGCTCCAGTTGTCCTGCGCGTAATTGCAGAACTTACAGAGGATGTTCTTTACCATTTGTATCATCCTCTCAGTAGCTCCATCAGTCTCTGGGTGGTACACCGTTGATAACTTTTGTTCGATTCTTAATAATTGGCATACGCGGGCCCAGAGTGCACTGACGAATTGACTGTCTCTATCTGACACAATGGATGAAGGCAGGCTGTGCATACAATAGAACAGGCTTCTGACGAAGGCATCTGCAACTACTTCGGCGTCCATCTTGTCACAGGGCTGTAGTATTACACCCTTGCTGAGTCAGTCAACAATGACTAGGATGTTCATAGAACCTCCACTTTCAGGTAAGGAAACTGCAAAATCAATAGCTATATCACATCAAGTTCAGTCAGGGACAGGTAAGAGCTTCAGCATCCCTTTTCAGCATTCACATCATGCCGTCACTGAGCTGCAGCAATCACAGTTGTGTACAAACTGGTGTATGTCTTTCGACATATCTGGCCAGTAGAATTCTCAGATGACAATGTTGTACATGATTTTGTGTCCTGGGTGCCCAGTCATCAGTGAGTCATGAATTTCTTGCATGATCTGTGTTCGTAGGGGTTCTGAATTGGGGACCCATCGCCTATCTCGAAAGCATAAGCAGTTGTCATCATCAATCAAACATGCTGAGATATCCGTTCTTGGGTATACACCTGCGGGGAATCGAGGTGCTTTGCTTTGTACAGCTTCAGCGGCTTGTTGCCAGAATTCATCTGCCTCTGCCACTAGTCTCCATTGTTCTTCGAGCGAGGGTTCTTGAGCTCGGGACTGGTTGATATGTACGCAGGGTTCATCTGGTTGCGTAGGACTTTCTATGATTGCAGGGTCGATTAACCAATGCTCTCAGTGTTTCCACCTGTCATCCAAGTCATCAGATGGCATATCTTGTTCTCAGCAGGACAGGGCATCCGCAAGGGTGTTCTCTACTCCAGGTTGATAACGAATTGTGAACGAAAAACGGCTAAGGAACAATGACCAACGCATATGCCTCTCAGTGAGCTTACAAGTGGTTGTGAAGTACTCTAGGTTCTTATGATTGATAACAATCTCGAACCTCTCGACACTCATGAGTTCGGATTCCCATTCTTTGAGGCATCATATGATCGCTAGGAGCTCCTTGTCGTAGATCTCGTAGTTGCATTCAGTGGGTGACATCTTTTTCAAGGTGAAGGCACAAGGTCATAGGACACCTTTGTTGTCATATTGCATCAGTGCCCCACCTACTACATAATCTGAGGTGTCTGTTTCGAGAATCGTATGCTTATCTGAATCAAATGATTGCAGCATCAGGGCACTTGTGAACATACACTTCAGCTTTTTGAATGCTGCGTCCACTTCGTCAGTCCATTGGAATACGGCGTCTTTCCGGGTCAGGTCCATTAGTGGTTGTATGATATTGGAGAAGTCCTTGATAAACCTTCAGTAGAAGTTGGCAAACCCTAGAAAGCTTCTAGTCCCTTTTACCAAGACTGGTGCCTCCCAGTTGAGAATTGCTTCCACCTTCTTAGGATCCATACATACGCCTTTTTCAGCTTCGATGATGAATTCTAGGTAGATCATAGACTTGGTCTCGAAGTCGCATTTGTCAATGTCCACTTGCAGTCCAGCTTTTCATAGACAGTCAAGAACTTGTTGTACATGCTTACAGTGCTCAGTGAGCAATCCATCAGTGAAGATCAAGATATCGTCCATGTACGCTGAGGCGATCTCATCGAGCAGGTCTCGTAGAGCCCAGTTAATGTATTTCTGGAATGTACTTGGAGCATTCACTAATTCAAAGGGGGTCACTGTCCATTCGTATAATCTGTAACGCGTATGAAAGGCAGTTAGCCATTCATCACCTTCATTAATCCTTATCTTGTAGAAGGCCGCAGAGATGTCAAGTTTCGTAAATCATTTTGCTTTTCCTATCCATTCAAGTGTTTCATTGATGAGTGGGAGGGGGTATCAGTCCTTCCGCATAATCTTGTTGAGTCCTCAATAATCGATGCAGAATTGTAAGCCACCTCCTGGTTTCTTTGCAAACAGTACAGGTGCTGCAGTGGGTGAGTTGCTAACACAAATGAAGCCTTTGTCTAGTAATCTGTTGAGTGTTTTTCGTAGGACGAGGAGCTTGTCGCGCGACATGCTGTAGAGAGGACCCCAGGGCGGTTGCGGGTCCTTACTGTCTTCCTTGATGAGCTCAATTGTATGATCTATGCCGGGTCCTCGGTGAGGGGGAAGCTTTTCAGCTTCTTTCTCGTTGAACATGTCTGCGAAGTCTTCATACAATTCAGGTAGTTCCTTGCACAGTTTCTTGGGGTCTTTAGGTTCTAACTTTTCTAATGCTTTCTTGATATCCGCCATGCTAGCAGCGAACACTTGGACATTCTTCTTCTCATGCACTTGATGGGTTAGTAGTTTGTACACTTCTGCTGATATCTGGGTGAGATCAGCGGTCCTATCGACATCCTTCTCATAAACACAGTCGCCTCCTGGGAAAATAAGGCAGTGGTTGCATGCGTCCAACAAGGTTCCAAATTCTGTGAGCCATGATAGACCGAGCATTAGATCATACTCAAGGCCTTGTATTTCATATGTGTATACATTCTTTTTCTTGTGTCCTTCTACGTCGACATTAAATCTTACCATGTTGTAGGAGGCGGATCCTCTGAGGCCGTCAAATCCACTGAGCTTATGCAGTTTGGGAAAGGGGATACACTGGAGCTTATGCTTCTCAACCAGCTGGGTGTCTATAAGAGTGTAGTGAAGGAAACCACTGTCTACCATTGCTCATATGTTGACTAAGCTATTTACAATGGCAGGGACCATGATTGTGTCTGCTTGCATCTTCTGCTTGAATCTCCAGCTAGCTTTCTGCTCCTTGAGCTCTCATCCACATTTTAGAGTGAGAGCTCATCTTTTCCCTGTTCTTGCCTATCCGCGGGCGACGCAGTGTTCACACATGTGGGGGGTTTACTCAGAGCAATCACATTCGGACATTGGTTCGCGAAGTGCCCTGACTTGTCGCAGTGTATGCAGACTCCTCTGGCAATTCAGTCAGTGGCATCCTTCCCTGAGACATTAGAAACCCTCGGGCGGCTTGCGTTCACGTGTGGGACCCAGTCCATTGATTCTGGTTCGGAGGCGGGGGGTGCTGCAGAGCAGTTCGGGGTGTACATATTTGTTCAGTGGAATCCTCTGCAATTTTGAAGCGCGCGGAACTGAGACAGGTCATTGTCCAACAGATGAAGATCAGCACAGAATTCACTGTATGTTGAGAGCTTCGGATGCTCTATGCTTTGATTATGCAACTGGAAGTTCAAGTTCTTGAACAACATGTTGATCTTGACAGCATCATCCCAGTCTTGCCCACCTGCTTCTAGGAGCTTGCAATCGAATTCAGAAAGGTAAGTTGCCAACGCGACATTCATCTGACGAGTTTGATTAAGCCAGTCTAACACCTTGGCTTGAAGTGTAGGATCAAGGAAGAGGGAGTTGAGTTGTCAGAAGACTAGCTCTGGTGTACACTGGTGGTCCTGGCAATGACTCATCCAGGGTTGGAATTTTGCTAACGCGTTGCCATCCAACCTGCTATGGATATACCACACTTGATTGGATAGCGAGCCTATTGCTCGTCCATTGATGTCCAATTTGGCATTCACTTTTGACTTCCACGCGAGGTAGAGTGCTAGATCTCCCTCGTATTTGTCGAGGATTGGGAGCTTCTCTCTTGGGGGCTTTTCGTGAGGCGCGGGCGTAGGAGGAACAGTGAACGCGGGAGTGCTCATCTCAGCAAGTCGTCATTGCAATTCGGCCATCTGTAGCACCTGCTGCTGGAGGATGCTTCGTAGGTCTAAGTTATCGTCCGCCGCGTTCGGGTGCGGCGGGTGTTCATAGGATTGCTCGTAGTTCATTTCGATATCTAAGGACATATAATAATAAAAAAAAAGAAAAGGAATACTTGTAGGCACTCAGTCCTCTCGCAGGCACTATTCGCAGTGTTGCAGCGCTAAGCTTGGTCAAGCTTCTTCGTGAACGCTATTCGCAGCGTTACGGTTCGTAGGCACTCGGGCCTCGTAGAACACAGTCGATTGTGTTTCGGACACTTAGGCACGACGGCCTATATAACTAACGATAAGGGCACTCAGGCCCACGAGGGATCTCTTGTAACAACTAGGCACTCGGGCCTGTAAACGACGCACTCGGGCGTAAGAACTGGTAACGACGCACTCGGGCGTAAGAACTAATAATGAGGCACTCGGGCCTTAAACACAGAAGAATCAATTCGTAATGTAACGGGCGTACTTCGATTAATGATTTGGTACTATCCTAATTACAGATTACGAATTGATTAAGGAAAGAAAGAGAAAAGAAATCAGAAGAAAAGGTCGTACGAAGGGGGTTCTTATAGGGGAAAGTTCGGGGCGGAAGAATATCAGAAGCCACTCCACAGTGGAGCGCGGAGCGGAAGAACATTAAGGGGTACATGTAAGAATCGTTAGAAGTTACGCGAGCGCGGAACGTGGGGCGGGGGAATCATTGAGGGCTACGCGGAAGAATCGTTAGAGACTTCGCGAGCGCGGAACACAGAGCGGGAGAACGTAAGGAGCTACGCGGAAGAATCGTTAGAGACTACGCGAGCGCGGAACACAGAGCGGGAGAACGTAAGGAGCTACGCGGAAGAATCGTTAGAGACTACGCGAGCGCAGAGCACGGAACGGAAGAATGTTAAGAGCTACGCGGAAGAATCGTTAGAAACTACGCGAGCGCGGAGCACGGAGCGGAGGAACATCGAGGGTTACGCGAGGTGACAACGGCCAGGAACGAGCGGGTGCAGGAGGGGAGTTGGTTGCGTAAGTTAATTACTAACGGGTGCTAACCCGTCACATAATCTCAACAATTAATTCAACCCAATCCTGCAAACTTCATACAATATCAACCACACAGCACATATTACAAACTTCACATGTCACAGTAAGAAGCTCTGAGAACCAGGCCTTTGAAGAAAAGAGATAATTGTAATAGATGCAACAGAGATATCTATATTAGAAAATAGCTATATGACAATAGAAGAACACAGAACACATCAGAATTAATGAGAAGAGACATAGCACATGATATTATAGACAGCTGTAGCACATAATGATCATCTATATAATGCTCACTGATATTCATAGATATTAGAAGATCAGTGATTAGCTTTGAATAATAGAGATGGCTACCTTCTTAACATTCTACATGTGTACTTCACACTACTCTCATAATTATACCTACAACCATCTCTTACAGCTGTATCAGATCTCTGTGTTATAGAGTAGTGAGGAAACCACACAGATGATGACTGTCTTCTGCAGAGCATTTGCTGAGAACTCATCTCTGATCTTCTCTAGACTTTGAATGTGCTGAGCCACAGCTCTTGTCTTCTTTGCTCCAGTTTCAGTGGTCTGATATAGACTGTGTCGACATTCTTGAGTGGATGGAAGGGCATTGAGAGCTCCATGACCACTCAACCTGTGCAGTACACACATGTAGAGTAATCACAGAGGATGTGTGATGATATTGAACAGGTTGAAGGGTTAAAATCATACAAAAAACAGTTGGAAAAGTGGAAAATTCAAATGTACCTTTACATTTGTGAGTAGTTGTAAGGATGAGCTATGTGGTGATAAAAGAACATAGAACTAGACTGGCCGTGTGACTGTGCATGGAATCATGACCAATTTTAGTGTTGGTCCCATTCTCATATATTTTAGTCCTGGTCCCATATATTGTTTTTCAAACCAGTCACTTTACACTGTTTGTATTATAGCTCTGATTTCATTTCACTGTTTATGAGAAATATTTAGATTCTGAATACTGTTCTTATCTTGATTTCTGGGTCACAGTCTCATTTGGTCCCATTTTACAAAATGGGATCAAATGGGACCATGACTTACTCATAATTACATAATACATATACCTTTATGCTGGATGGTGGCTAATTATGATGTGAGTGTTACCAAATATTGTTATCTTTTTGATGTCAACAACAGAAATATCATTATATGTCTGTAGACATTTTGAAAATTAAAAAAAAAAAAACAAAAACAACAACTGAGAATATTATAAAAAAAAAAACAAAAACTTTCAGCAAAAAAAAAAAAAATAAAAAAATAAACAAACAAACAAATGAAAAAAACTTATTTCTTCAATCTATAATCATCAAAAAAATTGCTACTCAATTCTTGAGTGATCTTCATCATCAATCTAATATCTTTCACAGTGAGAATCATCTGTTCACAATGAATCATGATCTTAAGACCATCTATGAAATGATTAGTGAGATATTGTTACATTGGTTTTCACATGATATCATACACTCAAAAAGTGTGATCAACATGGTCTCAACTGCAACTTGAAGAGCATTGAGAGTGGAACACTGAAAGTGATACTTCCCTTCATTAATTTTTCAGACAAGACAGATAAATACAGTCTTGAGAAAAATGAGATTCTCAGACTTCTGATAATATCAGATTTTACAGATAGTCTCTACTCTTATATCAGTATCTAGTGTTATCAAAAAGTGTTATTTTGAATTTCATACTCTGCTTATTCACTTTTTTCATACAAGAGTGGGGGTTGCACATTTTTCACACAGCACAGTGAGCATTGAAATGCTGCTTATGATAATGAACTCAGACTGCTTTTCACTCTGTCACTCACTGTTTATATGCTGCCTTGCAGACAGCAGCAGTGGTTGGCATGGCTCTCTGACAAGAGATACTCTTATCACAGATCATTTTTTCACTGGGAGAGAGTGGAGAGAAAGAGGGGATGAACACAGAGAATAAATGTATAGATTTCAGAGAGAGAAGAACAGAGACTTGCAGCACTGAATTTACTAGATAGAATCAATTAATTAATCAGTATTCATTCACAGAAAACATTGAGATATTCATATTGCTTTTAATAGTTAACATACTGCAGCAGAATTATGATGGGTTGAAGAGAGAAGAAAGAAAGAACAAAGAAAAAGAAAAACATAAGTGAATGTTAAATTGAGAGATTGTATATGCAAATAATCTCTATAGCAACAAAGAAATATCTCATCTGCATTCAGTCATAATATAGCTTGCAGAGCAACTGCATGCATACAGCACACAATATCAACAAATAGCATAAAAATGCAAACAGTGTTGCTATGAGATATATAATTTTTCATAACATATAGATGTAGATTTTCTTTCTTCTTGAATTCTTTGATATATCTCTGTTCTTGCCATCACATTTCTGTGTGTATAGCAACTTATAAAAACAATATATTTTTTTTCACTAGAAATCTTCATCATTACAATCAGAACATATTTCTCTCTCTCTCTTCTGCTGAAAATATGTCTGTTCTTTCCTTCAAGAAACATTTGATGACTCTGCATACCACTAAGACACACAAGCACCACCATCATCTTGAGAAGAAAGAGAAAGAATCCTTCAAGTGTGGAGAGACTGATCACAAGACACATCATATTGTCTTGAAAAAACTCTGCAATGAAGCAGATTGATAATGATTTTGGATAATACTTCTGCTGAAATTTGACTAATATTATGAAAGAAATAATGCTGATGACTCAATATATGAGAAGTTGAAGAAGAAAGCAGTGGAGTTGCTGATGCAGCAGTGCTGAAACCAGAAGCACTCATGAGAATGATTTGAGATCAAGATGAAAAGAGAGAAAACTGAGAAGATAGCAGCTGTGAAAAAGCACTGTCAGAAGAAGATTGAAGATGTGCTTGTCTGCAAGACAAAGAAGCTCAAGCTGATAGATTATATTTTGAATATATTCATTGATAATATTTTTTGATAACAATTCTGTGGTCTAATTGATTAGCAGGCTTCTGAAGAGAATCATGGGATTGAGGCCTTGTTTAGATCTTGTATGTACTCAATGATTCAGAATATTGAGAAGACAGTGTTGCTTTCTAGATATACTAATTTGCTTACTACAGAGATAGAATCTGAGACAGCAGATCAGAAGATGCAGAATTTTGAAGCTCAAGTGAATCTGATAAGAAGAGAGAAGAATTCTCTCTCATCTGATTATTATTATTATTATTATTATTCTTCAATTATAGATGTATACAGTCAGTGACTATGACATCTACCTGAAATACTTCAGGATTTTTCAAATCAAGAATATTCTAATATACAAAAACAATTTGACACATGCATTAACAGAATTCCAGCCCAGAATCAAACAACTATTCAAACTATTCAATCCAAAAATAAAATCAAAAGAATGTCAATGGGTTAGCACAACTCAACTTCAAAACAAAGGAAATAAATATTATAAAAGACAGCAGCTATTAAAAATCAACAGAAAAGAAAAAACATTTGCAATGACTATTATCAACAAATAATGAAGCAAACTGCTTGAAACAAATGAAAATTAACAATAAACAAAGTTAAAGAAAAGATCAAAATAAAATAAACAAAAACAACTGATCTAAATATCATCAAGTGACACTATTCAAACAAGCTCTTGTAGCAACATTTGACTCATTTAAATATTCAATTAAGAACATATTTCCAGCTTTTGTATTGAATAACAAACTCAAATTTAACTGATTCAGTTGATACTTCTCTCTCAGTCTCAATCTTAGTTCTGAATACTTTGTACAAAGTAACAGAAGATGCTCTGGATTTTCATATAACTGACAATCTGAACATAGATCATTTAAATCATCTTTAAACTTTGCTAAATATGATTTGAAATATCCATGTCCAAGCTTTAGCTGCATTATTGTAGCAAAAAGTTTCTTCTTACACTTTATTGAGCAAGTCTTCCACTTTGGCTTAGTTTCAAATCTGGAATAATGCACACTTTTTCTTTGCATGAACCAGACATCTTGCCACTTTTGTAAACATAATTCTCTTATTCTTCTTTTAATAAAAGACCATGTTACAATTCTTTGACAGCAGACTTCTAACTCAGTGGCTCTTTTTGCAGCTTTATCAGCCATTTCATTGCCATATATACCCATGTGAGCAGGCACCCAGTGAAGATGAATAGAACAATTGAGTGAGATTTTTCTTTGAATATTTTGAAGACTTTTCAAAATCAGCTCTAGCATTGACTGTTCACTGCTGATTTTATTACTTTGAAGTCTTTTAAGCTCTGCTTGACTATCAGAGAATATTCAAATATGCTCAAATCTTTTCCATTGTTCAATCTTCATTTCAATCAATTTGAAAGCTCTTGAAATTGTAAATAATTCAGCATTAAAAACTTCTGACTCTTTTCCAATTTGCCAAGAATCAAGAATATAGTTTTTATCATTTTCTGAATATGCTATTCCAGCTCCAAGATTGCCTGTTTTCTCACATTTTGAGCCATCAGTGTATATAAGAATTGCTTTATTTTTCACTTGTTTCAAAAGCTTTAAATGTTCTTGAGTCTGATCTTCTTTTGAAAGTTGACTAATGTTTAAATCAACAAGATTATCAAGACTTTTCTTCCAAGAAGAGAGATTTTCAATAGCTACTCTCTCTACTGTAACGGGTGTACTTCGATTAACGATTTGGTACTATCCTAATTACAGATTACGAATTGATTAAGGAAAGAAAGAGAAAAGAAATCAGAAGAAAAGGTCGTACAAAGAGGGTTCTTATAGAGGAAAGTTCAGAGTGAAAGAATATCAGAAGCCACTCCACAGTGGAGTGTGGAGTGGAAGAACATTAAGGAGTATGTGTAAGAATTGTTAGAAGCTATACAAGTGTGGAATGTGGGGCAGAGGAATCATTAAGAGCTACATGGAAGAATTGTTAGAGACTATGTGAGTGCAGAACACAGAGCAGAAGAACATAAGAAGCTACACAGAAGAATTATTAGAGACTACATAAGTGCAGAGCACAGAGTGGAAGAATGTTAAGAGCTACATGAAAGAATCATTAGAAACTACACAAGTGTGGAGTACAGAGTGAAAGAACATTGAGGATTATGTGAGATCACAACAGTCAGAAACAAGCAGATGCAGAAGAGAAGTTGATTGCATAAGTTGATTACTAATGAGTGCTAATCTGTCACATTATCCCTCCCTATCAGAGTGAGTGAGAACTCATAGATGTTGAGGGTGGTGGTGTTCTTCAAGGCAGACACAGATTCCCAGGTTGGATGATTGTATTCTACTCATTTGATGAGGTATTCACAGTGGCAGCAGTTGGTTCTATTGTCAAGAATTGCTTCAATTTCCCACTCAAGTTCATTGTCTTCTTCTATGATGATGGGTGGCTGTCAATTGAAGATTCTCTGTGAGAGGAATGGATTCTCAGCTGTGGGTTGGAGCAGGTTTGTATGAAAGATGTTGTGAATATCAGATAGAGTGTTGAGTTGATAATTGTGTGTGCCTAGCACTTTCTTCACTGTATACTTGATGTGATGATAATCTAGCATACACAAGGGGTGATCTGTTCTTATGTTTTTGAGATTCAGTCAGACTTTGTCTTCTACATGATATCAGATCACAGAACTTCTTCTGATGTTTACTTGATTCTCATAATCTTACTGAGTGCTGATCATTGAAGCTTCTGCTCATTCACAGACTTTCTTCAGCTTGCTCATGATGTTCTCTGCCATCTGTATGGAGCTGTGGGTGTACATGGTTTCTCAGAGAGTCTCAGAGAAGTCCAGAACCTCTAAGTTGTATCTGTGTAGAAGAAAGAATAAGCTTACATCTGTTGTAGTGGAATCTCAACTGTTAATTGCAATCTCAGTGTGTGGCAGCAGGTTGCTTCAGTTGTCTTGTGTGTAATTGCAGAACTTACAGAGGATGTTCTTTATCATTTGTATCATTTTCTTGATAGCTTCATCAGTCTCTGAGTGGTACATCATTGATAATTTTTGTTCAATTCTTAATAATTGGCATACACAGGCTCAGAGTGTGCTGATGAATTGACTGTCTCTATCTGATACAATGAATGAAGGCAGACTGTGTATACAATAGAACAGGCTTCTGATGAAGGCATCTGCAACTACTTCAATGTCCATCTTGTCACAGAGCTGTAGTATTACACTCTTACTGAGTCAATTGACAATGACTAGAATGTTCATAGAATCTCTGCTTTCAGATAAGAAAACTGCAAAATTGATAGCTATATCACATCAAGTTCAGTTGGGAACAGATAGAGGCTTCAGCATCTCTTTTTGATGTTCATATCATGCTGTCACTGAGCTGCAGCAATCACAGTTGTGTATGAACTGATGTATGTCTTTTGATATATCTGGTCAGTAGAATTCTTGAGTGATGATGTTGTACATGATTTTGTGTTCTGAGTGCTCAGTCATTGATGAGTCATGAATTTCTTGCATGATTCATGTTCATAGAGGTTCTGAATTGGGGATCCATTGTCTATCTCAAAAGCATAAGCAGTTGTCATCATTGATTGAACATGCTGAGATATCTGTTCTTGAATATACACTTGTGGGGAATCAAGGTGCTCTGTTTCATACAGCTTCAGTGACTTGTTGTCAGAATTCATCTGCTTCTGCTGCTAGCTTCCATTGTTCTTCAAGTGAGGGTTCTTGAGCTCAGAACTGATTGATATGTATACAGGGTTCATCTGATTGCATAGAACTTTCTATAATTGCAGAGTTGATTAATCAATGCTCTCAGTGTTTCCATCTGTTGTTCAAGTCATCAGATGGCATATCTTGTTCTCAGCAGAACAGAGCATCTGCAAGGATGTTCTCTACTTCAGATTGATAATGAATTGTGAATGAAAAATGGCTAAGGAACAATGATCAACACATATATCTTTCAGTGAGCTTATGAGTGGTTGTGAAGTACTCTAAGTTCTTATGATCAGTAACAATCTCAAACTTTTCAACACTCATAAGTTCAGACTCTCATTCTTCAAAGCATTGTATGATCACTAGAAGCTTCTTGTCATAGATCTTGTAGTTGCATTCAGCAGGTGACATCTTTTTTAAAGTGAAGACACAGAATCATAGAACATCTTTGTTATCATATTGCATCAGTGCCCCATCTACTATGTAATCTGAGATGTCCATTTCAAGAATCATATGCTTATTCAGATTGAATGATTGCAGCATTGAGATGCTTGTGAACATACACTTCAGCTTTTTGAATACTGCATCTGCTTTGTCAATTCATTGAAACATAGTGTCTTTCTGGGTCAGGTTCATCAGTGGTTGTATGATATTGGAGAAGTCTTTGATAAATCTTCAGTAGAAGTTGGCAAATTCTAGAAAGCTTCTAGTCTCTTTTACTGAGACTGATGCCTCTCAGTTGAGGATTGCTTCCACCTTCTTAGAATTCATGTGTACACCTTTTTCAGCTTCGATGATGAATTCTAGATAGGTTGTAGACTTGATCTCAAAGTCACATTTGTCAATGTCCACTTGCAGTCCAGCTTTTTGTAGGCAGTCAAGCACTTGTCATATATGCTTGCAGTGCTCAGTGAGCAGTTCATTGATGAAGATCAGAATATCATTCATATACACTGAGATGATCTCATCAAGCAGATCTTGTAGAGCTCAGTTAATGTATTTCTGAAATGTGCTCAAGGCATTCACTAATCCAAAGGGGGTCACTGTCCATTTGTATAATTCATAATGTGTATGAAAAGCGGTTAGCCATTCATCACCTTCATTAATCCTTATCTTATAGAAGGCTGCAGAGATGTCAAGCTTTGTAAATCATTTTGCTTTTTCTACTTGTTTGAGTGTTTTGTTGATGAGTGGGAGAGAATATCAGTCCTTCTGTGTAATCTTGTTGAGTTCTTGATAGTCAATGCAGAATCATAAGCCTTCTTCTGATTTCTTCACAAACAGTACAGATGCTGCAGTGGATGAGTTGCTAACATGAATGAAGTCTTTGTTCAATAGTTCATTGAGCATTTTTTGTAGGACAAGAAGCTTGTCACACAACATGCTGTAGAGAGGATCTCAGAGTGGTTGTGAGTTCTTATCATTCTTCTTGATGAGCTCAATTGTATGATCTATGCTGGGTTCTCAGTGAGGAGGAAGCTTTTCAGCTTCTTTTTCATTGAACACATCTGTGAAGTCTTTGTATGATTCAGATAGTTTCTTGTGTGATTTCTTGAGATCTTTGAATTCTAGCTTTTCTAACACTTTTTTGATATTCATCATGCTAGCAGTGAACACTTGAATGTTCTTCTTCTCATGCATTTGGTGGGTTAGTAGTTTGTATGCTTCCACTGATATCTGAGTGAGATCAGCAGTTCTATCAACATTCTTCTTGTAAACACAGTTGCCTTCTGGGAAAATAAGACAGTGGTTGTGTGTGTTCAACAAGGTTCCAAATTCTGTGAGTCATGATAGACTGAGCATTAGATTGTACTTGAGATCTTGTATTTTGTATGTGTATACATTCTTTTTCTTGTGTCCTTCTATGTTGACATTAAATCTTACCATGTTGTAGAAGGTGGATTCTCTGAGGCTGTCAAATCCACTGAGTTTATGCAGTTTGAAAAAGAGAATACACTGAAGCTTATGCTTCTTGACCAGCTGGATGTCTATAAGGGTGTAGTGAAGGAAACCACTGTCTATCATTGCTTGTACATTGACTAAGCTATTTACAATGACAGAGATCATGATTGCATTCATTTGTATCTTCTGCTTGAATCTTCAGCTAGCTTTCTGCTTCTTGAGCTCTTGTCTGTATTTTAGAGTGAGAGCTCATCTTTTCCCTGTTCTTGCCTATCCATGGGTGACACAGCATTTACACATGTGGGGGGTTTACTTGAAGCAATTGCATTCAGACATTGATTCACAAAGTGCTCTGACTTGTTGCAGTATATGCAGACTTCTCTGACAATTCAGTCAGTGATGTCCTTCTCTGAGATGTTGGGGACCCTCAGATGACTTGCATTTACATGTGGAATTCAGTTCATTGATTCTGATTTGAAGGTGAGGGGTGCTGCAGAGCAGTTCAGAGCATACATATTTGTTCAATGAAATTCTCTGTGATTTTGAAGCACACAGAACTGAGACAGGTCATTGTTCAACAGACAAAGATCAGTGCAGAATTCACTGTATATTGAGAGCTTCAGACATTCTACACTTTGATTATGCAATTGAAAATTCAAGTTCTTGAACAACATGTTGATCTTGACAGCATCATCTCAGTCTTGCTCATCTGCTTCTAGAAGCTTGCAATTGAATTCAGAAAGATAAGTTGTCAACACAACATTCATCTGACAAGTTCAATTAAACCAGTCTAATGTCTTGGCTTGAAGTGTAGAATTGAGGAAGAGAGAGTTGAGTTGTCAGAAGACTAGCTCTGATGTACACTGATGATTCTGACAATGACTCATCCAGGGTTGGAATTTTGCTAATGTGTCGCCATTCAATCTGCTATGAATATCCCACACTTGATTGGATAGCGAGTCTATTGCTCATCCATCAATGTTCAATTTGGCATTCACTTTTGACTTCCATGCAAGGTAGAGCACTAGGTCTTTCTTGTATTTGTCAAGAATTGAGAGCTTCTCTCTTGAGGGCTTTTTGTGAGGCACAGATGTAGAAGGAACAGTGAATGCAGAAGTGCTCATCTCAGCAAGTCATCATTGCAATTCAGTCATCTGTAGCATCTGCTGCTGAAGAATGCTTTGTAGATCTAAGTTATCATCCACTGTGTTCAGATGCAGTGGGTGTTTGTAGGATTGCTCATAGTTCATTTCAATATCTAAGAACATATAATAATAAAAAAAAGAAAAGGAATACTCAGTTCTCTCACAGACACTATTTGCAGTGTTGCAGTGCTAAGCTTGGTCAAGCTTCTTTGTGAATGCTATTTGCAGTGTTACAGTTTGTAGGCACTCAGGCCTCATAGAACACAGTTGATTGTGTTTCAGACACTTAGACATGACAGTCTATATAACTAACAATAAGAACACTCAGACCCACAAGGGATCTCTTATAACAACTAGACACTCAGGCCTGTAAACAATGCACTCAGGCATAAGAACTGATAACAATGCACTCAAGCATAAGAACTAATAACAAGGCACTTGGGTCTTAAACACAGAAGAATCAATTTGTAATGTAACAGGCATACTTCAATTAACAATTTGATACTATTCTAATTACAGATTACAAATTGATTAAGGAAAGAAAGAGAAAAGAAATCAGAAGAAAAGGTCATACAAAGAGGGTTCTTATAGAGGAAAGTTCAGAACAGAAGAATATCAGAAGCTGCTCCACAGTGGAGTGTGGAGTAGAAGAACATTAAGAAGTATATGTAAGAATCATTAGAAGCTATACAAGTGTGGAATGTGGGATGAAGGAATCATTAAGAGCTACACAGAAGAATTGTTAGAGACTATATGAGCATGGAACACAGAGCAGAAGAATGTAAGAAGCTACACAGAAGAATTGTTAGAGACTACATGAGTGCAGAGCACAGAGCAGAAGAACATTAAGAGCTATGCAGAAGAATTGTTAGAAACTATGCAAGTGCAGAGCACAGAGCGGAAGAACATTGAGGATTATGCGAGGTCACAATGGCCAGGAATGAGCGGGTGCAGAAGGGGAGTTGGTTGCGTAAGTTGATTACTAACGGGTGCTAACCCGTCACATCTACATTTAAACTAGAGAAACAGTTCTTAATCATTGAGCAAATTCTAAATAACTGAGATGGTATCCTTCTTCTTTGTAAAGAACTTGAATTTTCAGATAAATCAGTCTCATTCCAATCAAGATAAAGTTCCCAATCTAATTCTAATCCATTTGACTCATTTGGAAAAGAACTTGAAACTCTCTTTCTAATAGAATGATGTGAATATAGCTTCATAATTCTGAGAGCATAATTCATACAGATTTTATCAAATCTCACTTGTGGTGGAGAAATAGAGGCTTCAATTTCCATAGCTTTAATTGAAGTAGTTTTGAATACTTCTAGAATCTTTCTTAAAGCTGAGTTTTGAAGTTTTTGAAACCTTTCTATAAAGTGTTTTTGACCTCTCCACCACACTTGAACTGCATAATCTGAAACAGAGGTCACACAGGCAATATATAATTGTCTCATTGCTTGAAATGTCAGACCTCTTTCAGTATTTGAAAGTCTCAATATACTGTTTAAAATTCTTTCAGCATTTGCAGTTTTTATTTGCACATGAGATTTAAAATTCAATTGAGAATCTAACCAGACACCAAGCCATCTAACTGAGTTTTTAGGTTTAATTGAATGACTTAAAAGCTTAACTTCAGTATCTTTTTCTCTGAAATTTGGATAAAAATGAATTAATTCAGTTTTGTCCATATCAAAAACAATGTTTTTTGATTTTGCTTTTTCAATCATTTCAGTTGCTGCTTGCTCAATCAAATTGCAGTTATTCACAATTGATTCTGAGCTTACAACTAGGCCTAAATCATCCACATAGCTTGGAGTTCTCACCATAATTGCCATTTGTCTATCAATAAATAGAAACTTGATAAATATAGCAAACAAAATGGGTGAGACTGGGGAACCCCTGAGGAACTCCTATCTCAATATCTGTTATATCTTGTCTCATTCCATCAAAAAGCAACTGAATAGTTCTTTTTGACATGAAACAGATAACCCATTTAATGAGAGACTTTGGCATTCTCAGTTCTATCAAAGTATTGATCATTTGAGAAAGTGAAACACAATCAAATGCACCTTTTATATCAATAAACATTGCAGTTGTAACCATTTTTTCATTCTTTGCAAGTTGAATATCATGAACTACAGAGAGAACTGCATCAATTGCTGAGTTTTGCTTTCTACTTCCCATCTAATCATCATATAATAGATCAGTAGTAGCAGATAGAAAAGACAATCTAGTTGCAATTATCTTTTCCAGAATTTTTCCCAGGCAATTCAGCAGAGATATCACTCTATAAGATTTAGGAATAGTTGGTTTTCTATTGGGTTTTGAAAGAATAACTCCAACAGCATGCCTCCAGCACTTAGAGTAATACCCATATTTCAAAAGATTTGAGAACAATTCAAAGAGCTCATCTTTTAGTACTGAATAAAGCTCTTGAATTATTAAATGATTTATAGTATCAGCTTCTGCTGCTGTGACCTTTGAAGATGAAAAAATAGCTGTCTTTAATTCATCTTCAGTTAAGTCAGATCATTCCCATCTCTCTCATCTGAGAAGATAGCTGAGAAGGGTTTTAAGATGATCATTTTCTCAGATGAGAAGAAGAAGAAGAGAGAGAAGAAGAAAAAGAAGAATTGAATTGTGAAGAATGAAGAGAAAGAAGAAGAGAAGAAGAAGAAGAAAATGAAAGAAGAAGAGTAGAAAAGAAAATGATCTAAGAAAAAAATTTTTTTTACATATTTGTTTTTTTATATTTTTGCTAAATTAATTGTATTATTATAATTATCAGAGATTACAAATTTTATTTGATATTTTACATTATACAATTCTTTGTTATGAGCATATATTATTGTAGCGATATTATGCTCATGATATATATATATATATATGTATATGTATACTTGTAAGTTGTGTGTGACTTTATGTTTAGTATCAGTAAACAATGAAAGCTGATAAATTCATACTGTGGAATTGTGATATATTAGAGATAGATAATATGTCTAATGAATCAACTTTTCAGCACTTACAAATCTTAATAATATCTTCAATATTTTCATTATCATTCTTTTCTATTTGATCATAATGTGTTTTATTTGTTGTTGTTTATAAATATATTCTACTAGTGTTCTAACCAATTAGAATGGGTTAATGAAAAAGGGGTAAAAAAAAATCCCAATCAAATTGAATCAATTTCTTAACCTTTTTATCCTCAGAATTCATTTTACACATAATTTCTTATCATTTATATTCATCATGGCAACTTCAGTAATTGCTGAATCAGGGAATTCATCACCTTCTTTAATGGAGGTTCAAGATCTTATAGAAATAAGAGTGGATCAAACAATTTATATTGTTTATAAGTTCTCACAAGATGAGCTCTTTCAAGTCTGATGGATGCATACTTCTTTTTTTCTTGATGATGAAAAACAACACAATCTATAGAAAGGCCAGCATAGACAACAAGAAGATCTATGGAAAAACTTTCAATAAATTGCTGTGAAGATCACTGAAGAGTCATTTCTCTGCTGTAATCATTGCAACTTCATACAAAAACATCCATTCTGGAGTGGACATGGATCAGAAGGAATCACACAACATTTGAAATCTGCTGATTGTCTACAGCTTAGAGAAAAACATCAGAATATTCATCATGAACTGGTACTTATATCATCTACTCTCATTAATGGTAATGATATTTGGTAACACTTATGTACTATTTTACAGGAAAACATGTGAAAATGATGATGAACTGATGTCAATCTTTCAATTTCAACTCTTTCATCAGACAACTTTTGAGAACAACTTCTACATCTATATATATCATTGAATCTTCCACTGCATGCTGTCAAAAACTCAGAATTTCAAACTCTACTGCAAATGTTTAATTCACATATTCAAATTCCTCATCAATTCAGTCTCCACTCTTCTCTGAATACACATTACAACAATGATATGCAACAACTTGAACTTCTGTTGAAGAAACAACAGAAGATATCACTGACAGTGAATGTATGAACAAGCATCAACAATCTATTCTTTTTGAGTGCAGTTTGTTATTTTATTGATGAGGATTGGAATTATAAAGAGAAATTGATTGGCTTTGAACAATTGAAGAGCAGTCATACAGATGAATATATGACTGATGTTCTTATGACAATCATTAAAAATGATTACTGAGATATTTCATCAGATCTTCTTGCAATCACAACAGACAATGCAGCTAGGCTGGCTGGTGGGACCATGAATTTCATGTTTGGTTTGGTTTGGTTTGGTCCCAGTCCATTTCTTGGCGTGATTTTCAGTGGGACCAGGATCAGAATGAGAGTGTAAAGTGACTAGAATTATTAGAACATGAGTGAAATGGGACTAATAAATCTTGATATTTCATGTAAAGTGACTGACTATCAAAAATAAGAACATGACCTGGGACTGACTATGATTTTGACTGAGGTTTGGTCCCATTCTGATGATTATATAATACATATCTTAGATATCAATCTGATGATATGATTGGTGGAGATATCGCCCCTATCTAGTGCTGCCAACCTATCTATTGCTGCAAGCTATCCCTCGCTGCTAAGCTATCCCTTGCTGCTAAGCTATCGCCGCTGCCAATCTATCTATTGCTGCAAGCTATCCCTCGCTGCTAAGCTATCGCTGCCAATCTATCTATCACTGCCAACCTATCTATCGCTGCTAATCTATCACTGCTGTCAATCTATCTATCACTGCTAATCTATCTATTGCTGCTAATCTATCACTGCTGTCAATCTATCCCTCACTGCTAAGCTATCCCTCGCTGCTAAGCTATCACTGCCAATCTATTGCTGCTAATCTATCGCTGCCAATCTATCTACTGCGGCGAATCTATCTATCACTGCCAATTTATCTACCACTGCCAATCTATCTATCGCTGCCAATCTATTGCTGCTAATCTATTGCTGCTAATCTATCGCTGCTGCCAATCTATCTATCGCTGCTAATCTATCGCCGCTGCCAATCTATCCCTCGCTGCTAAGCTATCTCTCACTGCTAAGCTATCCCTCACTGCTAAGCTATCTCTCACTGCTAAGCTATCTATCACTGCTAATCTATCGCTGCCAACCTATCTATCACTGCCAATCTATCTATCGCTGCTAATCTATTGCTGCTAATCTATCACTGCTAATCTATCGCTGCCAACCTATCTATCGCTGCCAATTTATCTACCACTGCCAATCTATCTATTGCTGCTAATCTATTGCTGCTGCCAATCTATCTATCGCTGCTAATCTATTGCTGCTGCTAATCTATCTATCGCTGCTAATCTATCGCTGCTAATCTATCGCTGCTAATCTATCGCTGCTAATCTATCGCTGCTAATCTATCGCTGCTAATCTATCGCTGCTAATCTATCGCTGCTAATCTATCGCTGCCAACCTATCTACCGCGGCGAATCTATCTATCACTATCATTACTAGTTCAAAATAGAACTAGAACATAAACACACTAAACTTCTTTTGATAGGTAATGATTTTTGATAACACTCATAGCATTATATCATCTATATAGGGTAAATCATGGTCCCATTTGGTCCCATTTTAACAAAATGGGACCAAATGGGACCAGAATCAGTAATTTATAAGAAGAACATGACCTGGGACTAGATTTATAATATAAACAGTGTAAAGTGACTAATTTAATAAACACTATATGGGACCAGGACTAAGAAATTTGATAATGGGACTGGAGAAATATTTAGTCTCAGTCCCATGCATGGTCACACAGCCAGTCTAAATGCAGCAAACAACTTGATTATGATACAGAGTCTGAAACAAAAACTGATATTGTATAGATGGAATGATAAACATGGGCATATTCTCTGTATTGCATATGTTATTCAGCTTGTTGTTCAAGTATTGGTTAAAGGCCTGGACATTGAATCTGAAAACACAGAACTGATCAGTTGTTTTGATGAGAATAATGTTGAAATTGTTACACACATCACATTCTCATCAACCCTTCACAAGGTAATGATATTTGATAATGCTTCAGTGAAAATTGATCAATTTGCTAACTATCTCATTATCTTTTTTTAGATTTGTCATATCACCAATGCAATCAGTACTTCTCTCAAACAACAACAACAATTTCACAATATTCAAACCACTCACAGCTCAGTTCCTTCTCTTAATATGATACAAGATGTTCAAACACAGTGGAGTTCTACTTATGAGATGACAGTTCAAGCACTTCAATTAAAAGATGCTGTGAATCATTGAGTTCAGAATTCTGAGTGAGAGAAAATTCATACTCTGAAACTTTCTGATACAGAGTGGGCACAGTTAAAATATGTTGTTGAACTGTTGTTTATCTTTTACAAAACAACAAAGACTGTGTCTATTATAGTAACACCAATGATGCAAGCTTCTTGATGAGTATACAACAGTTTATTTACTCATTTGGAAACACAGATGACTTATATACAAGAAGAATAATTCTGAGATAGAGTTATTTCTGCAGCAATTGAAAGAGTGTGAGACAAACTTGCAGAATATTATGTGAGAATCAATCAATCATTTGCTGATTACTATGCTGTTGCTGCTGTATTTGATCTCTCTCATCGAATCAATGCATATACTCCTGGGGATTGGATGGTGGAAGAACGACAAATCTATGTTGATATAGCTTGAACATACTACAACAACAACTATCAACAATATGAACAGAATAATACTCAAATTGAAGAGTCAATAGAGCATGATTCTTTGATTAGTAACTTTTTTTTTATAATACTCACTGAGATATTGATATTAATCTGTTACTAATATTGATTAAGGATTTGCACTCATTGATTGCTGCTGAAAATCTGAGCAAACAAAATTCTTGCAACACTGAATTTGACTGCTATCTATATGATGATTCTGTTAATATCAAAGGAAAATCTATTTTAGATCTGTGGAGGATGATCAGCAGTCAGTATTCAACAGTGGCAATGATGACATGTGATATTCTGACAATTCCATTGACAGAAGTTGATATGAAGAGAAAGTTTAACTCAAGTTGAGATATTTATCACTATCATCATAATCAATTGTAAGGAGAAACTGTAAAGAAATTGATGATGATTAAGCATGGAAAAAAAAAAGAAATTGTTGATAAGAATTCTATTGTGACAGAATTCTCTTTCAATGATATAGTGAAGGAAAAAATTGACTGTGATTGTATATAGTATTAATGAGCTTGTGAGTGTTATCAATAATCATTATCAATTGTCATGTATTACATAATCATCAGAACAGGACCAAACTTGAGCTAAAATCATGATCAGTCTCAGATCACATTCTTGTTTTTCATAGTCAGTCACTTTGCATGGAATAATAAATTTTGTTGATCTCATAATAGTCATGTTAGGTCTAAATCTGATCCTTTTACACTTCATTTCTGAAAATTTTGATCTCTTTACACTCCCATTCTGATTCTGGTCCCACTGGAAATCACGCCAAGAAATGGACTGGGACCAAACCAAATCAAACCAAATGTGAAATTCATGGTCCCACCGGCCAGCCTACACAGAACACATCAGAATTAATAAGGATGGACATAGCACACAGCATCATAGACAGCTGTAGGGCGTGGTGGTCGCCTATATAATGCTTGCTGATATTCATAGATATTAGAAGATCAGTGATTAGCTTTGAATAATAGAGATTGTTATCTTCTTAACATTTTATATACATACTTCACACTACTCTCATAATTACATCTAGAATCATCTCTTACAGATAGTTAGTCATTCATCATCTTCATTAATTCTTATCTTGTAGAAGGCTGCAGAGATGTCAAGTTTTGTAAATCATTTTGCTTTTTCTATTCATTCAAGTCTTTTATTGATGAGTGGAAGAGAGTATTGATTCTTCTATATAATCTTGTTGAGTTCTTGATAATCAACACAGAATTGTAAGTCTTCTTCTGATTTCTTCACAAACAGTACAGATGCTGCAGCAGATGAGTTGCTAATATGAATAAAGTCTTTGTCTAGTAATTCATTGAATGTTTTTTATAGAATGAGGAGCTCATTGTGTGATATACTGTAGAGAGAATCTCAGAGTGATTGCAGATTCTTATTATCTTTCTTGATAAGTTCAATTATATAATCTATACTACATTCTCAGTGAGAGGGAAGCTTTTCAGCTTCTTTTCTATTCAATACATCTGTGAAATCTTTGTATAATTCAGATAGTTCTTTGTGCAGTTTCTTGGAATTTTTGAGTTCTAGTTTCTCTAACACTTTTTTGATATCTGCTATGCTAGCAGTGAACACTTGGATGTTCTTCTTCTCATATACTTGACAGATTAGTAGTTTGTACACTTTCACTGATATCTGAGTGAAATCAGCAGTTCTATTGACATTCTTCTTGTAAACACAGTCATCTTCTGAGAAAATAAAGCAGTGATTGCATGCATTCAACAAGGTTCCAAATTCTGTGAGCTATGATAGACTGAGCATTAGATTGTACTCAAGGTTTTGTATTTCATATGTGTATATATTCTTCTTCTCATGTTCTTCTACATCAATATTAAATCTTATCATGTTGTAGGAGGTGGATTCTCTGAGACTGTCAAATTCACTGAGTTTATACAGTTTGAAAAAGAGAATACACTGAAGCTTATGCTTCTCAATCAGCTGAATGTCTATAAAAGTATAGTGAAGAAAACCACTGTCTATCATTGCTTGTACATTGATTAGACTATTTACAATGATAGAGATTATAATTGTATTCACTTATATCTTCTACTTGAATCTTCAGCTAGCTTTCTGCTTCTTGAGCTCTTATCTGTATTTTAGAGTAAGAGCTCATCTTTTCCCTGTTGATGCTTGTCCACAGATGACACAGCATTCACATGTATGAGAGATTTACTCAGAATGATCATATTCAGATATTAATTTGCAAAGTGCTCTGACTTGTCACAGTGTATGCAGATTTCTCTGATGATTTGATCAGCAGCATTCTTCTCTGAGACATTAGAAACTCTCAGACAGCTTGCATTCACATATGAAACTCAGTTCATTGATTTTGATTCAGAGATGAGAGATGCTGCAGAGTGATTTGAGATGTATAGATTTGTTCAGCAGAATTCTCTGCAATTCTGAAGTGCACAGAACTGAGACAGATTGTTATTCAATAGATGAAGATCAGCACAGAATTCACTGTATATTGAGAACTTTGAACACTCTATACTTTGATTATACAACTGAAAGTTCAAATTCTTGAACAATATGTTGATTTTGATAGTATTGTCTCAGTCTTGCCCATCTGCTTCTAGAAGCTTGTGATTGAATTCAGAAAGATAAGTTGTCAATATGACATTCATCTGATAAGTCTGATTAAATCAGTCTAACATCTTGACTTGAAGTGTAGAATTGAGGAAGAGAGAGTCAAGTTGTTGGAAAACTAGCTCTGATATACACTGATTGTTCTGACAATGACTTATTCACAGTTGAAATTTCACTAACACATTGCCATTCAATCTGTTATGAATATACCACACTTGATTGAATAGCAAGTCTATTGCTCATTCATTGATGTCCAATTTGGCATTCACTTTTGACTTTCACATGAGGTAGAGTACTAGATCTCTCTCATATTTGTCAAGAATTGAAAGCTTCTCTCTTGAGAGCTTTTCATGAGATGTGGATGTAGAAGAAATAGTGAATACAGAAGTGCTCATCTCAGCAAGTTGTTGTTGCAATTCAGTCATCTGTAGCATCTACTGCTGAAGAATACTTTGTAGATCTAAGTTGTCATCTGCTGTGTTCAGATGTGATGAGTGTTCATAAAATTGTTTATAGTTCATTTTGATATCTAAAAATATGTAAAAAAAGAAAAGAAATACTTGTAGACATTCAGTTCTCTCACAGATACTATTCACAGTGTTGCAGTACTAAGCTTTGTCAAGCTTCTTTGTGAATACTATTCACAGTGTTACAGTTTGTAGACACTCAGATCTTGTAGAACACAGTTGATTGTGTCTCAGACACTTAAACACAACAGTTTATATAACTAACAATAGAGACACTCAGACTCATGAGAGATCTCTTGTAACAACTAGACACTCAGATCTATAAACAACACACTCAGATATAAGAATTGATAACAAAGCACTCAGGCTTTAAATGATGCACTCAGATGTAAGAACTAATAACAAAGTACTCAGATCTTAAACACAGAAAAATCAATTCATAATGTAATAGATGTACTTTGATTAACAATTTGATACTATTGTAATTACAGATTACAAATTGATTAAGAAAAGAAAGAGAAAAGAAATCAGAAGAAAAGATCATACAAAGAGGGTTTTTATAGAGAGAAATTCAGAATGAAAGAATATCAGAAG
The DNA here is from genome assembly GCA_017607445.1 of Histoplasma ohiense. NCBI lineage: Eukaryota > Fungi > Ascomycota > Eurotiomycetes > Onygenales > Ajellomycetaceae > Histoplasma > Histoplasma ohiense. The sequence continues at coordinate 7,768,163 of JAEVHH010000001.1, forward strand.
TCACTTCACAGTGAAGTGCAGAGCAGAAGAATGTTAAGAGCTATACAGAAGAATTATTAGAAACTATCTAAGCACAGAGTATGAAGCAGAAGAATCATTGAGAGCTACACAGAAGAATTGTTAGAGACTATACAAGTGCAGAGCACAGAGTAAGAGAATGTTAAGAGCTACACAGAAGAATCATTAGAGACTACACAAGTGCAGAGCACAGAGCGGAAGAACATCGAGGGTTATGCGAGGTCGCAATGACTGGAGTTGATTGCGTAAGTTAATTGCTAATGAGTCAGACACAAACGAGCAAAACCCCGAACGAGCCCATTTCTTCGAATTAGACAACGCGAGTACCCTCAGTCGATTCCTGCTGCCTTCATCAGTAACTGCTGCAAATTTGGAAAGATTTGATGAAGTTTTGAAAGAGATATTTGATGAATAGTGTTTTGGCATCTGCTTGGGCGGAGTTTCAACATTTCATCAAATTGCTCCATCAATACTGAGTCAAATCAACTCAGATTTTGATCACAGATAGATCTATCTTATTTTGATAATCTATTAAAATCTTGTTCAATTTGATCTGCAGTTGCTTGAGTTATTCTTGATTCTTTGTTTGTGAAAACTCTGATTGATTTTTGTGTTCCAACGCATCTGTGCCAAGTCCCCCCTGAGTACCTCCCAGCCACACGTGCCTGCCAAGTAACAAAAAGATACCTCGGCACAATTGACTAGTGCATACCCCATCAATTCAAATCCATCGTCCCTTGAATCCCTCATCGAATCCCTTTGAATAACCCCTCCATTGATAAGAACATAAGATAAAAGTGGAAATTTCAGTGTTTGAAAGATAGCTTGATCCCTGCAAGTAGTTTATATATATATTTATATATATATATTCTATTATAAAGGAAAAAAGTGCAGATTTAGCCTGTTGATTCTTCATTTGCATACCCATTTCTTTGGAAACTCAATATTCAACTTATTGGGAGCTATTCAGTAGGATAAAGTGTTTCAATTTGAATGAAAGAGAATTCATTTAGTATTGAAAGTTTTTGATATTGCAGGAATATAATCTTAAACTGAGAAGGGGCCTAGTTTAAGCAGAGACTTTGACAAGCTTTTTATTAAAGAAAAAGACAAAGTTTGAAAGAGATAGAGTATTTTCTCTGTTTTAACTCTGAGTTAATAAAACAGAGATCTCTTGCTCAAAAATCCATATTTCTTTTATCTTATTCAAAGGCTGAAGAGCTTTCATTAATACTGATCAATCTGCTATTATATATCTTTTCTTTTTCAATTGAGCTGCACACTTGTTGTGTGGGGAAATTGCTGAAGTAAAGAATATAATCAGCTAGTTTTAACAGCTTCTCTTCAAAAAGCTGAGTATTTTTTATTAGTTTTTCTTTTAAAAACTGACATTTCAATTTTGACTTATTCAAGTTGAAATCATTAGTTTCCCCTCTCTTTAATCTTTGTAACCCTCAGTCTGTGAAGATTTAACTGGTTTATCTCTAAAAATCAGTATTAGTTTATTAAGTTCTCTTGAAAAACTTAATCTAGTTACTATCACTAGTAGGAAAAATAGTTTGAAACACAATCAAATACTTTAAATCTATCAGTATCTATCTATCATAATGATAGAGAAGAATGTCTTTTCTGAGGAAATTCCTGAAATTGAATTTCTTAAAAAAAGAAAAAAGAAATATCAAGATCAGATGCAAGAGATTCAAAATCTTGAAAAGGCTGCTAAATGCTTGAAGAATCAATGTATGGAGGAAAAAGACACTGAAGTACTTCATATATTGCTTATTCAAGCAAGACAACTGAATGAGATTCTCAAGTACAAAATGAGGATCTCATCAAAACTTGAAAAGGTATTTGAGATGAAGTCTATGTCTCAAGTTCAGATTCAAAAAGTAGAGCAAAAATCTTATGCTCAAGCAGCAGCAAATATTGCAACAGAAAACACATCTTCTTTGAAAAAGGAATATGTTCAAGTCTCAAAAACTGCTTCTTCTCTGAGTTCTCAGATCACAGAGAAATCAAGAAAGGAATTGAAAGAGGAAAAGTTTCTTCAATTAAAAACTCAAAGATTGATTGTTAAAGTCTTTAACAAGGAGATTTTTGAGAAGAAGATGCTGTCAAATGCAGGTCTTATTTTTCAACTGAGAAATGAAATGAATCATGCACTGAATTCTATCTCTGAATCCAAGCTACAAAAGTCAGTGATAGCTTCAGTTGAAAGCTCTTTTCTTGGAAACTCAATTATTCTCACCACTATGCCTGATTTCAATTCCAATTTTCTTATTCAAAATCAGTAGATCTGGGCACCCATAATTGAGTCTCTTTTAAAAACTGAAATCTCAGTTGAAAAGGATGAGAAATGGGGAAAATTTGTGCTTCATGATATACCAACTGCAATCTTCAATCATGATGATGGGCTGATTCAGCTGCAACATGAAATTGAAGATATTAATTCAATCAAGTTGAAAAAACTTCCTATCTGGTTGAACAGTTCAGAACAAAGAGAAAATAGACAAAATAGCTCAGTTCTAATCATAACTGAGACATTTGAACAATCTAAAATCTCATTTGTGAGAATTGCTGGTATGAGAATGAGGACTTATGAGTTCAAAGATACCAGAGAAAATCTAAAGACTCAAATTCAATGCTCAAACTGTCAAAAATATGGTCACTTTGCAAATCTATGTAAAAGAAATGTAAAGTGTCAGATTTGTGCACAATCTCATAGAACATCTGAGCATAATTGTCATCTTTGTTTGAAAAAGGGAACTCTGTGTGAGCATTCTAAATCTATTGCAAAGTGTGCCAATTGTAAAGAGCCCCACTTTGCAAATTCAAAAGAATGTGTATTTGCTCCCAAATCAGAAAAGTCATCAGTACAGATGAATAACTCAGTCTCTACTAATGTAAATGATAGCAATAAACAAAAAAGAAGAAATTCTCAACTCTCTGAGTCTGCTATCTGTGAATCTTCTGCAAAGCAAAAAATTAGATCACAGAAGTCACCAAGAACCTCTGTTCAAACAAAGATAAGAGATACACATATGCAGGATATGATAGCAGTTGAAGTTGTGAATAATAGATTCAGTCTATTATCTGACTCTGAATAAAAAGAAACACTTGTTAATATTTGTGTAATGTCAGAAAAACAACAAAAAAATGTCAAAAGCTCTACAAAAATCAAATTTATTCAAAATAATGTGGACAGAATAAATCCATGTCTTTATTCCTGTTTACAAATTGACTATAAGCAAAAAGCAGACTTCATTCTTGTTCAAGAACCCAGACTTGATGCTGATCAAGAGTATAGTGTATCTCATCCAGCATACTATTGTTTTTTACCAGAGAAAACAGATATTAGAGTTAGAGTAGCAATTTATGCTAGAAAGAATTCAAGATTTCAATTCAATCTGAGATATAATTTGTTATCTGACTCTGTTAATCTTGTTGGTGACATTGTGGATATGAAAAAAGAGTTTGAAAATATTCAATTAATCAATATCTACAATGAAAGATCACTGAGAGAAAACAATAGAACTTGGACATTTGATAGATGTTTAATACAGTTGAAACCAGAAAAGAACTCAATAATCATGGGGGATTTCAATGCTCATCACTCTTGGTGGAATTCAGAAAGAACTCAATCAATTAGAGCTGAAAAACTAGTTGAATGGGCACTTTTAAACAAACTAGAGTTGATAAATGAGCAAGATATTCCCACTTTTCACAAGCCAGGTTTGAGACAGAAATCAATTATAGATCTATGTTTTTTCTCTAAGAATCTATATAAAAATAAACATTTTAATTGGTATATTGACTCAAATGAAACAAATGGTGCTGCCACTGGACATGAGATAATTCAAGTTGATATGGAATTGGATAGTAATAAACAGTTCAAAACCCATTATATTCAAATCAATACAATTTTGAAAAAGCTCAATGGACAGAAGTGAAAAGAATGATTGAAAAGTTGAAATTAGAGAATAGAGAAACTCTTTATTGGAAATCAGATACAAATCTTACAGACAAAATGCTTGAAGACAGAGCAAATTTAATCACTGAGATTATTCTTTCAAGTATAAAGAAATATATTCCATTGAAAAGAGTCTCTGAATTCTCTAAGCCTTGGTGGAATGATGAGATTTCAAATAAAAGAAGACATTTAGCTAGAGTTAAAAAAGATTGAAAAGAAGATCTTGTTTCATTTGAGTATTTAAAGAATATTAGAAATGATTATTTCTCAACAATTAAAAAGGCAAAGACTGATTGTTGGAATAACTTTCTGGAAAATGCTCAGGGAAAAGAGATCTTCAAAGCTTTTAGATATACAAAGTCAAAAACAATGTCTAAGCTACCAACATTAACTTATAATTTTCAGAATGAGGAAATTATAGCTAGCTCATTTGAAGATAAATGTCAAGCTTTTATGAGAATATTGTTTCCATCTTCAAATCATTCAACTGAGATTTGTTCTTTGCAAGAAAATAATGAATATGAATATGATAAGAAATGGGAATGGCTTGACTTGACTGAAAATGAATTAAAGACAGCTATTTTTTCATCTTCAAAGGTCACAGCAGCAGGAGCTGATACTATAAATCATTTAATAATTCAAGAGCTTTATTCAGTACTAAAAGATGAGCTCTTTGAATTGTTTTCAAATCTTTTGAAATATGGGTATCATCCTAAGTGCTGGAGGCATGCTGTTGGAGTTATTCTGTCAAAACCCAATAGAAAACCAACTATTCCTAAATCTTATAGAGTGATATCTCTGCTGAATTGTCTGGGAAAAATTCTGGAAAAGATAATTGCAACTAGATTGTCTTTTCTATCTACTACTACTGATTTATTATATGATGATCAGATGGGAAGTAGAAAGCAAAACTCAGCAATTGATGCAGTTCTCTCTGTAGTTCATAATATTCAACTTGCAAAGAATGAAAAAATGGTTACAACTGCAATGTTTATTGATATAAAAGGTGCATTTGATTGTGTTTCACTTTCTCAAATGATCAAAACTTTGATAGAACTGAGAATGCCAAAGTCTCTCATTAAATGGGTTATCTGTTTCATGTCAAAAAGAACTATCCAGTTGCTTTTTGATGGAATGAGACAAGATATAACAGATATTGAGATAGGAGTTCCTCAGAGTTCCCCAGTCTCACCCATTTTATTTGCTATATTTATCAAGTTTCTATTTATTGATAGACAAATGGCAATTATGGTGAGAACTCCAAGCTATGTGGATGATTTGGGTCTAGTTGTAAGCTCAGAATCAATTGTAAATAACTGCAATTTGATTGAGCAAGCAGCAACTGAAATGATTGAAAAAGCAAAATCAAAAAATATTATATTTGATATGGATAAAACTGAGTTAATTCACTTTTATCCAAACTTCAGAGATAAAAATAGTGAAGTTAAGCTTTTAAATCATTCAGTTAAACCAAAAAATTCAGTTAGATGGCTTGGTGTCTGATTAGATTCTCAGTTAAATTTTAAATCTCATATTCAGATCAAAGTTGCAAGTGCTGAAAGAATCTTAAACAGTATTTTAAGACTTTCAAATACTGAAAGAGGCTTGTCTTTTCAAGCAATGAGACAATTATATATTGCTTGTATAACCTCTGTTTCAGACTTCGCAGTTCAAATATGGTGGAAAAATCAAAAGAGTTTTGTAGAGAAGTTTCAAAAACTTCAAAATTCAGCTTTAAGAAAAATCTTGAGGGTATTTAAAACCTCTCCAATTAAAGCCATGGAGATTGAAGCCTCTCTATCACCACCACAAGTGAGATTTGATAAAATCTGTATGAATTATGCTCTCAGAATTATGAAGTTATATTCCAATCATTCAATTAGAAAAAGAGTCTCAAGTTCTTTTTCAAGTGAATCAACTGAAGTAGATCTGAATTGGGAGTCTTATCTTGATTGGAATGAAATAAATTCATCTGATAATTCAACATCTGTGCAAAGAAAGAAGATACCATCTCAGTTATTTAGAATTTGCTCCATGATTAAAGACAATTTCTCTAGTTGAAATGTGGAGAAAGTGGTCTTTGAAAATCTCTCTCCTTGAAAGAAAGATCTTGCCAGTCTTATTGATTTAAATATTAGTCAACTTTCAAAAGAAGATCAGACTGAACAACATCTAAATCTTCTAAAACAAATGAGAAACAAAGCAATTCTTATCTACACTGATGACTCAAAATATGAGAAAACAGGCAATCTTGAAGCTGGAATAGCATATTCAGAAAATGGTAAAAACTATATTCTTGATTCTTAGCAAATTGGAAAAGAGTCAGAAGTTTTTAATGCTGAATTATTTGCAATTTCAAGAGCTTTCAAATTGATTGAAATGAAGATTGAACAATGGAAAAGATTTGAGCATATTTGAATATTCTCTGATAGTCAAGCAGGGCTTAAAAGACTTCAAAGTAATAAAATCAGCAGTGGACAGTCAATGCTAGAGCTGATTTTGAAAAGTCTTCAAAATATTCAAAGAAAAATCTCATTCAATTGTTCTATTCATCTTCACTGGGTGCCTGCTCCCATGGATATATATGGCAATGAAATGACTGATGAAGCTGCAAAAAAAGCAACTGAATTAGAAGTCAGCTTTTGTAATGCACTCATTTATTATTTCCTTATTATCTTCGCTTATTCTTACCTCTTTCCATTATACTCTCGCTACCACTATTTCTATATGTATATATATATCGATGTATGTATTTCGCACATCTTCTTTCTCTTTCTTTTCTTCCTTAGCGATTAGCTACACTACGCTACGTTACGCTACTATACTATATTACTGTACAATATATTACTATTATCTCCGCTACGCTATAAACTATCTTCTACTGTTACTCTTCACACTGTCACTACACCTCACAGCTTTCAAAAAATTGTAACATGGACTTTTATTAAGAGGAAAATAAGAGAATCATGTTTGCAAAAATGACAAGATATCTGATTTTTACAAAGAAAGAGTGTACATTATTCCAGGTTTGAAACTAAGCCAAAATGGAAAACTTGCTCAATAAAATGTAAAAAGAAACTTTTTGCTACAATAATGCAGCTAAAGATTGGACATGGTTATTTTAAATAATATTTAACAAAAATTAGAAATGATTTAGATGACTTATATTCAGATTGTCAGTTATATGAAAACTCAGAGCATCTTCTTTTACTTTGTACAAAGTATACAGAGTTAAGATTGAGATTAAGAGAGAAGTTTGAATTGAGACAGTTAAATTTAAAACTTTTGTTCAATACAAAAACTGGAAATGAATTCTTGATGGAATATTTGAAAGAATCAAATATTGCAACAAGATTTCAATTGAATAGCTTGATCTGATAATAAACTCAATTTTTTTCCTTTTTCTTTTGTTTCTATATATTTGCTTTAATTTTTGTTTTTGTTTTTATTTTTATTTTGTTACTTTGAAATTTGTTTCATTTTGATTATTTTGATTTTGTTTTGTTTTGAGAAGTTTGATTTGTGAATGATTTTTTTTTTTTTTCTTTTCTTTTAATAGCTGCTGTTTTGTTATAATTTTTATTTTATTTGTTTTAAATTGAATGTACTGATCTGTTGTCATTCTTTTGACATTCTTTCTTATATTGAATCGTTTGAATAGTTGTTTGATTCTGGGCTGGAATTCTGCTATTGCATGTATTAAATTGACTTTGTATATTAGCTTATTCTTAAGTTGAAAAATTCTGAAATATTTCAGGTAGATGTCATAGTCACTGACTGCATACATCTATAATAGAATAATAATAATAATAATAATTGCTAATGAGTGCTAATCTGTCACATTTTGAGTTCTTTAAGTTCTTTGTGTTTTTCATATCAGATTTCAAGTCAGACTTGAAGTTCTTGGATTCATCTTTGAGTCATTTGAAACACAAATCAATGATATGTTCTGATCACTTGCAATAACAGCAATATTTCAATCAAATAGAGTCATCAAACTTTGTAGTGTCATTTCATCTGTATTTATTTTGTGATCTATTATCAGCATTATTTCTGTAGTTAAAGTTTTGAGTGAGATTTTTGAAATTTGACTTCTTTTTAAGCTTCTTTCATCTCTCTGACAGATTTGATTCTGTCATTGCAAGTTTATGTAGAGTGGTATCATAGCTTAACTCTTTCAATTTGATTGTATATTTGTTGAATTCTCAGCAAATGGAAGATAGAACTTTCATATAGAGATGTGATTTTCAATGATATTCACTATAAAAATGTCACAGACACTCTTCAATTGATTGTAAATGTGAAGCAAATTGTTGAACTGTCTGATCTTCTTGTTGCTCTGTTTTTCAGTACTGTCTATCAGTATCTCAGAAACTTCTATCTGAATCAGTGACTTGACATTACATTCAATTAACAAATTCTTTCCATGGCAGCAAAGTCTGTATATCATGTGTATGTTGATATCAACATTGTTGTATCTCAACATTGAAATGAGTGACAGCTTTGATGATCTTTCAATGATTGTGTTCATTGTAGTAATCAAGATCACTGATATGAAAAGCAATAGCAGCTGTAACAAAGTTTTCAAATTCTTTCATACTTTGATTTCAGAACTTTTCCACATCTCTTCAAGAAGAATGACTGCTCATATCAGAATCTCAAAGTTCTAATTGTCAAAATGATACTCAACTATATCTCTCACTGACAGTAGTCACAGCACTTTTCACTAAAATGTTGAATGCTTGTAGTATGAATTTCAGTGATCTGAGAATACTTGTAGTATTATTGCAGTTATCATTCACACTAGTTATATCTCTATCATAGTTCAGATATACTTCTAGTGTATTTTGAGTGACTGAAATTGTTTCATTCAATTCTTGCAGTAAAGTATCATATCAGTGTTGAAGTTTTCACAATTCTTTCTCAGTCTGTAATTTTTTGATTTTTCTGATCACAGCTATCTTTTCAGTCTCAATTGTACTGAGATCTTCAGAAGAGATATTGTAATGAGTGTACTTTGATTAACAATCTAGCACTATTCTAAATACAGATTACAAATTGATTAAGAAAAGAAAGAGAAAAGAGATCAGAAGAAAAGATTGTATGAAGAAGGTTCTTATAAAGAGAAGATCAGAGTGAAAGAATATCAGAAGCCATTCCACAGTGAAGCATGAAGCAGAGTACAGAGCAGAAGAACATTGAGAGTTACACAGAAGAATCATTAGAACTACACAAGCATGAAGCACAAGATAAAAGAGATTACACAGAAGAATTGTTAGAGGCTATATAAATGTGGAATGCAATAACAGAGATGAGTAGATGTACACAAATGTGAAATGTGAGACAGAAGAAATTGATTGTGTAAGTTAACTACTAATAAATGCTAACTCATCACATTATCCCCCCCTACCAGGGTGAGCGATGACTCATAGGCGTCGAGGGTGGTGGTATCCTTCAAGACAGATACAGATTCCCAGGTCAGATGATCATATTCTACTCATTTGACAAGATATTCATGACAGCAGTGGTTGATTCTATCATCAAGAATCACTTTGATCTCTCATTCAAGTTTGTTATCTTTTTCTATGATGGCAGATGGCTGTCAGTTGGAGATTCTCTGTGAAGGGAATGAATCCTCAGCCATGGGTTGGAGCAGGTTCATGTGAAAGACATTGTGAATGTCTGATAGAGTGTTGAGTTGATAATCATATGTGTCTAGCATCTCTGTCACAGTATATTTGATATGACAGTAATTCAGCATATGCAAGAGATGATCTGTCTTTATATTCTTGAGATCTAATCAGACTTTGTTTTCTATATGATATTGAGTTGCAGAACTTCTTCTGATGTTCATTTGATTCTCATAATCTTGCTGAGTGCTGACTATAAAAGCTTCTGCTCATTTGTGAGCTTTCTTAAGCTTGCTCACAATGTTATCTGCTGCTTGTATGAGACTGCAGGCATATGTGATTTCTCAGAGATTCTCAGAGAAGTCTAGAACTTCTAAATTGTATTTATACAGAAGAAAGAATAAGCTTATATCTGTTGTAACAGAGTCTTGACTGTTGATTGTAATCTTGATATGTGATAGCAGATGACTTCAGTTGTCTTGTATGTAATTGCAGAACTTATAGAGGATGTTCTTTACTGTTTGTATCATTCTCTCTGTGACTCCATTGATCTCTGAGTGGTACACTGTTGACAATTTTTGTTCAATTCTTAGCAGCTGGCATATGTAGGTTCAGAGTGCACTGATGAATTGACTGTCTCTATCTGATACAATGAATGAAGGCAGACTGTGCATACAATAGAACAGGCTCTGAACAAAGACATCCACAACTACTTCAGCATTCATTCTGTCACAGAGTTGCAGTATTACATCCTTACTGAGACAATCAACAATGACTAGAATATTTGTAGAAGCTTCACTCTCAGATAGAGAAACTGCAAAGTCAATTGCTATATCACATCAGATTCATTCAGAGATAGACAGAGGTTTTAACATCTCTTTTCATTGTTCATATCATGCTGTTACTGAGCCACAGCAATTGCAATTGCAAACAAATCAGCATACATTTTTTGACATGTTCAGTCAGTAGAAATCTTGAGCTACAATGCTGTACATGATTTCACAGTCTGAGTGCTCAATCATTGATGAGTCATGAATCTTCTGCATGATTCATGTTTATAGAGATTCTGAATTGGGGACCCATTGTCTGTCTTGAAAGTGTAGACATCCATCATCATTGATTGAGTATGCTGAGATGTCTGTTTTTGAGTATACATCTGCAGGGAATTGAGATGCTCTGCTTTATACAGCTTCAACAGCTTGTTATCAGAATTTGTCTGCCTCTGTTGCTTGTCTTCATTGCTCTTCAAGTGAGGGGTATTGAGTATGGAATTGGTTAATGTGTATACAGAGTTCATCTGACTGTGTGGGACCTTCTATGATTGCAGAGTTGATTAACTGATGCTCTCAGTGTTTCCATCTGTCATCCAGATCATTGAACAGTATATCTTGTTCTTAATAAGATAGAACATCCACAAGGATGTTCTCTGCTTCTGATTGATAGTGAATCATGAACAAGAATCAGCTAAGAAACAATGACCAGTGCATATGCCTCTCAGTGAGCTTACAAGTGATTGTGAAATATTTCAGGTTTTTATGATCAGTAACAATCTTGAATCTCTCAATGCTCATGAGTTTGAACTTTCATTCTTTGAGGCATTGTATGATTGCTAGGAGCTTTTTGTCATAGATCTTGTAGTTGTATTCAGTGAGTGACATCTTCTTCAAGATAAAGGCACAAGATTGTAGAACATCTTTGTTATTGTATTGCATTAGTGTCTCATCTACTACATAATCTGAGATATCTGTTTCAAGAATTGTATGCTTATCTGAATCAAATGATTGCAGCATTCAGATGCTTGTGAATATACACTTCAGCTTTTTGAATGCTGCATCTGCTTTGTCAGTTCATTGAAATACAGCATCTTTCCAAGTCAGATCTGTCAGTGATTGTATGATATCAGAGAAGTTTTTGATGAATCTTCAGTAGAAGTTGATGAATTCTAAAAAGCTTCTAGTCTCTTTTACTGAGACTGATGTCTCTCAGTTGAGAATTGTATCCACCTTCTTAGAATTCATGCATACACTCTTTTCAGCTTTGATGATGAATTCTAGATAGATTGTAGACTTGATCTCAAAGTTGCATTTGTCAATGTCCACTTGCAGTTCAGCTTTTCATAGATGGTCAAGCACTTGTTGTATGTGCTTACAGTGCTCAGTGAGCAATCCATCAGTGAAGATCAAGATATCATTCATATACACTGAGATGATCTCATTGAGCAGATCTCATAAGACTCAGTTAATGTATTTCTGAAACATACTCAGAGCATTCACTAATTCAAAGAAGATCACTGTTCATTTGTATAATCTGTAACACATATGAAAGACAGTTAGTCATTTGTCATCTTCATTAATTCTTATCTTGTAGAAGGCTGCAGAGATGTCAAGTTTTGTAAATCATTTTGCTTTTTCTATTCATTTGAGTGTTTCATTGATGAATGAGAGGGGGTATCAGTCCTTTCATATAATCTTGTTGAGTTCTCAATAGTCAACACAGAATCATAAGTCTTCTTCTGATTTCTTTGCAAACAGTACAGATACTGCAGTGAGTGAGTTGCTAATATGAATGAAGTCTTTGTCTAGTAATTCATTGAGTGTTTTTCATAGAATGAGGAGTTCATCATGTGATATGCTGTAGAGAGAATCTCAGAGTGGTTGTGAGTTTTTACTGTCTTTCTTAATGAGTTCAATTGTATGATCTATGCCACATTCTCAATGAGAGGGAAGCTTTTCAGCTTTCTTTTTGTTGAACACATCTGTGAAGTTCTTGTACAATTCAGATAGTTCTTTGCATAATTTCTTGGGATTCTTGAGTTCTAGCTTTTCTAATGCTTTTTTGATATTCATTATGCTAGTGATGAACACTTGAATGTTCTTCTTCTTGTATGCTTGATGAGTTAGTAGCTTGAATGCTTCTGCTGATACCTGGGTGAGATCAGTGATTCTGTTGATATTCTTTTCATAAACACAGTCATCTTCTGAAAAGATTAGACAACAATTGTGTGCATCTATCAGAGTTCCAAATTCTGTAAGCTATGACAGATCAAGCATTAAGTCATACTCAAGATCTTGCACTTCATATGTGTAAACATTTCTTTTTTCATGTCCTTCTACATCAATGTTGAACTTTACCATATTGTAGAAGATGGATTCTCTGAGGCCATTGAATTCACTGAGCTTACACAGTTTGAGAAAGGGGATACACTGGAGCTTATGCTTTTCAACCAACTGGATGTTTATAAGAGTGTAGTGAAGGAAACCACTGTCTATCATTGCTTGTACATTGACTAGACTATTTACAATGATGAGAACTATGATCACATTCACTTGTATTTTCTATTCAAATCTTCAGCTTACTTCTTACTCTTTAAGCTCTCATCTGCATTTTAGAATGAGAGCTCTTCATTTCTCTGTCCTTGTTCATTCATAGATGTAGTTGTGTTCACACACAGTGTAGAAGCTGAGATCACTGTGTTGATGCACTGACTTGCAAAATGTCTCAGTCTATTGCAACAAATACAAACTTCTCAGATGATTTGATCAGTAACTTCTTATTCAAAGAGATCAGATATTCTTGATCATTCCATGTTCACATGAGAGGTCCAATTCATGATGTCTGTGGGAATGATTGATGTAGTTGATGCAGTGGTAGATGTAAAGTTCTGTCTATGATTGTTACAGCTTTCTTGTACAGTGTTGAAACATGCAAGATTGTTGTCAAGTTGACACAAGTGAATGCAGTAGTTGTGATAATGCAAGAGCATAAAATGTAAGATGCAGAGCTTAAGCAGTTTGAAGCTGATGTGCTGACTCAGAAGATTAATTTTCACAGCATCATTTCAGTTCTGTTCTTCTGCTTCATGAATCTTGCTATTGAAATCAGACAGATAGTTCACTAGAGAAGTATTCTGCTGATGATTTCTGTTCAGCCACTGCATCACACATGCTTGCAGTGTAGAGTTCAAGAATAGAACATTCAGTTGATGAAAGACTTTTTCAGAAGTATACATTTCATGTGCATATAACTCAATTCAGAGTTGAAATTTTGCTAGAGTATTTTCTTCTAGCTGACTATGAATATAGCAGACTTGTGAGAGCAGAGAGTCTATCACAGATCTATTTTTCTTAAGCTTGGCTTTTGTCTTTTATTTTCAGACTAGATAGATTGAGAGCTCTTCTGCAAACTTGTCAAGAAGAGAAAGATATTCTTTTTTTTTATACACAGAGAATATTGACATCTGTGCAGTTTCTGATGTATTTGTACTCAGATGATTCAGTTGTTGTTGGAGCTTCATCATCTGCAAGAATTGCTGCTGAAGGAAATTACAAAGCTCAGTGTTATCTTCAGCAAGACTTTGATTCTCACTCATGGAGAGATGTTTGTAATTCATTTCATTTTCATATAAGATTATAGTTTTTAGTTCTGATAGTTTGAAGATCAGAAGATTCAGTTCTTATTCTTGAAGAAAATACTTCATAAGTGCTCAGACTTCTTCACAGCATTATCACAGTGATGTGACTTTGTAGAACTTTGAAAATTGCAGATGTTATCACAACAACACAGCTTTGTGAGAGTTTGATAACTTATTCTTAACTTGAGCACCTGGGTGCAATTGTAAACATAGAGCACTCAGACTGACACAGAAGAATCAATTTGTAATATAACAGATGTACTTCAATTAATAATCTAGCACTATTCTAAATACAGATTATGAATTGATTAAGAAAAGAAAGAGAAAAGAGATCAGAAGAAAAGGTCATATGAAGAAGATTCTTATAGAGAAAAGATCAGAGCAGAAGAATATCAGAAGCTGTCTTACAGTGAAACACAGAGTGAAGTACAGAGCAGAAGAACATTGAGAGTTACACAGAAGAATTGTTAGAACTACACAAATGCAGAGTGCAAGGCAGAAGAGATCACACAGAAGAATTGTTAGAGGCTACACAAGTGTGGAGCACAATAACAGAGATGAGTAGATGTACATGAGTATGAAATGTGAAATAGAAGAGATTGATTGTGTAAGTTAACTACTAATAGATGCTAATCTATCACAGATATTCTCTTCTGAACTATACTCAAAGTTCAATTTCATAGAGAAAGATGATACTTGTTGCACACTTTCAGTGACAGAAGTGTATGTTTTGTGGTTTTCTTCAATAATGTTTATTGCTTCAGATTCAGTGGTAGCACAAGTATGGTGAATGCTGCAGATAGAGATCATGACTATTACTCAATGAACTGTCTCTCAAAGATTGAGCAATTAGAAACTGTGAGATGTAGTGACAGTGTGAAGAGTATCAGTTGTAATGCACTCGTTTATTATTTCCTTATTATCTTCGCTTATTCTTACCTCTTTCCATTATACTCTCGCTACCACTATTTCTATATGTATATATATATTGATGTATGTATTTCGCACATCTTCTTTCTCTTTCTTTTCTTCCTTAGCGATTAGCTACACTACATTACACTACTATACTATATTACTCTACAATATATTACTATTATCTCTGCTATGCTATAAACTATCTTCTACTATTACTCTTCACACTGTCACTACATCTCACAGTTTCTAATGACTCAATCTTCAAGAGACAGTTCATTGAGTAATAGTTATAACCTCTATCCACAGCATCTGCTGTACTCATGCTACCACTGAATCTGAAGCAGCAAACATCATGAAAGAAAACTGTGAAATGCACACTTCTGTCACTGAAAGTGTGCAACAAGCATCATCTTTCTCTATGAAATTGAACTCTGAGTATAGTTCAGAAGGGGATACCTCCTCTGAAGATCTCAGTACAATTAAGACTGAGAAGATAGCTGTGATCAGAAGAATCAAAAAATTACAGACTGAGAAAGAATTGTGAGAACTTCAACAGCAGTGCAACACTTTACTACAAGAATTGAATGAAACAATTTCAGTCATCTGAAATACACTAGAAGCACATCTGAACCACAGTAGAGATGCAACTAATATGAATGATAATTATAATAACATCACAAATATTCTTGAGCCACTGAAAGTCACATTACAAACACTCAACATCTTAGTGGAAAGTGTTGTGACTACTGTCAGTGGAAGATATAGTCAGATATTACTTTGACAATTAGAACTTCAAGATCTCAGCATGAGTGATCATTCTTCTTGAAGAGATGTGAAAAAGTTTCAAAGTCAAAGTATGAAAGAATTTGAAAACTTTGTTACAGCTGCTATTGCTTTCCATGTCAGTGATCTTGATTACTACAATGAACACAATCATTGAAAGATCATTGAAGCTGTTACTCATTTCAATGTTGAGATGCAACAATGTTGGTATCAATATACACATAATATACAGACTTTGCCACCATGAGAAGAATTTGTTAGTTGAATGCAATGTCAAGTCATCAATTCAGATAGAAGTTTTCAAGATACTGATAGACAGTACTGAAAAATAGAGCAACAAGAAGATCAGACAGTTCAACAATTTGTTTCACACTTACAATCAATTGAAGAGCATCTGCAGCATTCTTATAGTGAATATCATCAGAAATCACACCTCTATATGAAAGTTCTACCTTTCATTCACTGAGAATTTGACAAATATGCAACCAAATTGGAAGAGTTAAGCTATGATGCCACTCTACATAAACTTGCAATGACAGAATCAAATCTGTCAGAGAGATGGAAAAAGCTTAAAGAGAAATCAAATTTCAAAAACCCCACTCAAAGCTTTAACAACAGAAATAATGCTGATAATAGATCACAAAACAAATGCAGATGAAATGACACTACAAAGTCTGATGACTTCACTCAATTGAAATATTGCTGTTATTGCAAGCAATCAGAACATATCATCAATTTGTGTTTCAAATGATTCAAAGACAAATTCAAAAACACCAAGTTCAACTCAAAATCTGATATGAAAGACACAAAGAACTTGAAGAACTTAAAAAATGCTTAAGACACATCATTCAGCTTGCAATGACAGTCATAAGCACAGAAAGTTGATGCAAAAATGTCTTAAGCTTCACTGTCACAGTGAAACTCACTACATCTAAGAGTCTGCAAAAAGTGCTTGTGCTAGTAGACTCTGAATCAGAAATGAACTGTGTTGATGAATTTTGAGCAAAGAATTACAATCTAGAAGCTGCTCACCACAAAATCAAAATGATCAAATCAATTGATGAATGTATAATGCACTTCTTTGAAGAGTATAACATTGCAACTACTGTCACTGATCACAAGGGTAATGCACAGCAGATATCTCATTTCTTCCATGCAATGAAAATGGAGAACTACAGTCTTGTATTAGAATTTTCTTGATTAAGACAAACAAATTCTCTTATAGATTGATCAGATGAACAATTCTTCTTTAGAAGCTCTGAAGATGAACAACAGTCTTAAATTATTTCTGAACAAGATGTCTTAGCTGAAGTTCTCACAGAAGCTAGAGTAGAAATGCTTGTAGTATTATCTACAGAACATTCAAAAGACTCAAAGCATGCTTCATATATATTCTCAGCTGCATATTCAGACTTGTCAACTGATCTATCTGATTATGTCATGTCATACACACATATCTTCTCAGAAGAAGCTGCTATAAGCATGAAAAGATCAGAAGAAGCAGAACACTGTATAGATCTCAAGTCTGATACACAATCTTCATTTATGCTGATATACAATCTCTCTGAAACTGAGTTAGCCACTCTAAGAGAATATTTAAAAAATGTATTAGATAAAGAGTGGATACAATCATTCAGTAGCTCAGCTGATACACTGATTCTCTTTGTTCTCAAAAAAGATGATGAACTTCATCTTTGTATAGACTATTGAGAGTTAAATCAAATCACTATCAAGAATCAATACTCTCTATCTTTAATAAGTGAATTACTTGATAGACTTTCAAAAGTCAAGATATTCACTAAGCTGAATCTTTGAGATGTCTATCACTGCATACTTATAGCAGCAAAAGACTGTTGAAAGACAGTCTTTAGAATGAGATATGAACATTTTGAATATATAGTTATATCATTTGAACTAGCTAATACTTCAGTGATATTTCAAGCATACATTAACAATGTCTTGTCTGATTTGTTGGATATATGTTGTGTTGTCTATTTGGACGACATTCTCATATTCTCCAATTCAAAGCAGAAATATAAAGTGCATGTTACTAAGATGCTAGAATATCTTGAGTGTGTGAATCTATTTGCAAAACTCTCTAAGTGTGAATTTGAAGTGAACAAGATCTTATTTCTGAGGTTTGTTATAGATATAAATGATGTTGAGATGAAGTCAGACAAAGTCTCCACTATTGTGGAATGATCTACATCTAAATCAATTAAAGAGGTTCAATTCTTCTTGAGCTTTGCTAATTTCTATCAGTGATTTATTAAGTCTTTCTCCTCTATTGCAGCCTCATTATTTGAACTTACAAAAGAAAGCAAGAAGGGGGAAAGAAAAGCCACTTTTATATGAACAGAAGATGCTCAAAGTGCTTTTGATGAGCTCAAATCACACTTTATACATGCTTCTCTATTAGCTCATTTTGACTCAGCTCAGTATATTCAGATCAAATCTGATGCATTCACTTTTGCAGTCACTGCTATTCTGTCACAGTTGCAGAATGATGAGCACTGACATTCAGTTGTCTTCTGATTAAGAAAGTTGATTGATGTGTAAATGTGTTATGATACTCATGATAAAGAACTCTTGACTATTGTAGCAGTATTTAAGAATTAAAGACACTATCTGAAGAGAAGTCAGTATTCAATTCAAGTCTGATCTGATCATGCCAATCTGCAGTACTTTATGACAACTAAGAAACTGAACAGACATCAGATCAGATGAATGAAAGCTTTATCTGTTTATGATTTTGTATTACTGCACTGTTCTGAATCAAAGAATTCAGCTGATGAGCCCAGTCATTGCACAGACTACAGTGAGGTCTATAATGATCAAACTATGTTATCTACTCTGCAACAGAAGCTGAAACATGAAGTTAGATTAGACTGAAAAGCTGATACTTCTTTTCAAAATGATATTTCTTCTGATGTAGTCTGTGCACAGATCTCTAATGAGCAAAATGCTTCTTTTAATGAGTGAAAAATACTTCATACATTGACATCTTCTACCTCTCATGTAAACTCTTCCCCTTCAATGTGCATTGAGCAATATATGCCCCAGATTGCAGTCAATAAGGCTATTCTTGAAGACTCAGCATATACAGAAATATCTGAATTCATCATCTCATTTCTGAGTAAAGCACAGAAGATTGATTCTTTTGCTGCTGAGCAAAGAAAGAAGATAAAAGAGAAGAATATGACTGTTACTGAAAATATGCTATGAACAATTTCTGAGAATGATATATTGTGTGCTGATGGTTGTGTGTATGTCTCTCAACAAAAGACACTCATTGATGAAATTATCAGTGCAAATCATGATGATCTGCAGAGGGGTCACTTTGATATAAAAAAGTTCATAGACAGTATTCAGAACAAATACTATTGATATAAGCTAGTCAGAGATATCAAAGATTATATATCCACTTATGATACTTATCAAAGAGTAAAGTCAAAACAGTACAGACAATATGAAGAATTGAATACAATTCTCTTATCATCAAATTCTTTTGAGTTCATCACTATGAATTTTATTACAGACTTGTCAGCCTCTACATTCCTCCACCAAATCTACAATGCAATTTTAGTGATTGTGAATATATATACCAAGTTTACAATCTATATTCCTTGCACCAAAAACATTACAGCTGATGAACTAGCAGAAATCATTTATACCAAGTTCTATACAATTTACAGAGTACTCAAAAACCATATATTCAATCAAGATTTGTGTAAGAGATGGTTGTTGGTATAATTATGGGAGTAGTGTGAAGTATGCATATAGAATGTTAAGAAGGTAGCAATCTCTATTATTCAAAGCTAATCACTGATCTCCTAATATCTACAGATATCAGTGAGCATTATATAGATGACCATCACACACTACAGCTGTCTATGATGCCATGCACTATGTCCCTTCTCATTAATTCTGATGTGTTCTGTGTTCTTCTATTGCCACATAGCTATTTCCTAATATAGATATCTTCATTGTGTCTATTACAATTATCTCTCTTCTTCAAAGACCTGGTCCTCAGAGCTTCTTACTGCAACATGTGAAGTTTGTAACATGTGCTGTGTGATTAATATTGTATAGAGTTCACAGAATTGAGCTGAATTAATTGTTGAGATTAATTCTGAAGTATTGCTGTCTCAGAAGAATGTTTTTTCATCTCTGATGTCAATGCAGTTCAATCACAATTTAGACACAACTTCTGAACCTCTTTTCTTTGACTTTTACACCAAAAAGTCATACCCTAACAAAATCATCACCACCATCACCACCAACAATTTTTTATTTAAAAAGAATACATCAATTTATCAAACAAAGTACACTGTATCTTTCTATGTGATTTTTATTGCAAAATTTGAAGTTTTGATTGCATGATTGTATTTTCCATTTTGGGTTGAGTTTTGTGTTGTTGCAATCTCTTTGATCAACATTGCAATATTGGTTTCAATCTTCAACATCTGTTTTTCTTTCTTGTTGCTTTTGCTTCTCCTCCTTCTTTGAACAAGGTCTTGGTACTGATTAAAGTTATGATAGAATGTCAGAACCAGCTGTTTCTGTTGCTGGTTTAAAGTCTATGAAGAGTGATATGCTGTCTGTCATCAAAAGCATTTGCTTGGATTGTCTGAAGAGATTGCAGAACTCTTCAGTATATTTTTGCTTTGTGAATAATGAACAGACACACTGTCACATCTGTCATATATTAAATAGAAGTTGTGCTGCTGTAAGTTTTCTTAAACTGAGATTATCAAGAATACTAACAGATTATAGATGTCTGAGTGCTTTCATGAAACTGATCAATCTTTGATTGATGAATTTCACAAGATGCTGCTCTCTGACAAAGTTTCAGATGAGAGATTTGCCATGTATCAAACTGCTGTTGTGAGGTTTGTACTTGATGTGCAGATCTACAAGAACACAGATGAGATTCTAGAATTCTATATGAATTCTGATGATCTGTTGTCACAGCAGGGTGTGGCATTCAATCATAGCAGCATTTCAGAAAGCACATTTTCACATCCTGCTATTACATCAGTGTCATTCTCACTGAGTCAAAATCTTGGTATGTTATTTGAGTTGGTCAATAATGTAGATGAAGATGAGGAAGTGAACAGTTTCATTGAAGTGTTAGAAAGAAACACAGCAGCATATTGCTGTCATTGTATTCAACATTTGACAACATCCCCCCACCATCATTGTGAGTCTGCTGAGAGTCAATGCAAAAAATGCAAGCACTGCTCAGTGATGAAGCACATCTGCATTCCAGTAAGTTATTATTCAAAACAGATGTTTTTACAGTATATAATATTAACTTTCTATTAGATGTCAGTGAATGCTGTTGAATTGACTCAGATGATTATCAACACTGCTGAGGATTTAATTGTTGCTGATGCAGATGCTTCAAATATTAATGTTTTACAGAGTGCTGTGACTGCAGTGGTTAGATTCTTTGCTGTGAAGATTCAAGAGATTCAATGAAACAGTTCTTCTAAGGCTCTGACTGAAACAGTGATTGATGAGATCTCAGTGGTTACATCATCAGTCACAGCTCTTAAGTCATTGTTGAAACATCATGCTTCATCAGTTGAGGAAATCTGAGATAATAAGCAGATTTGTCTTGATGACAATTTCTCAAATGACACTGATCAAGCTGAGACTGATCTGTTTTTTAATCTCTGAACAGAATAAATATATTCAGCAGTTATCATTATCTTCTTTGTTTTTGTTTACTGACTGACTTCTGATAGATTTTATTAAACTGTTTCAAGTACTTCTGACTGTTCATCAAGTTTTTCTCAGATTCCCAAGAATTATCTGCATCTGTACAATCTTTTCATTTGATAAGATATTGTGTTTGACTGCAGTACTGACACTTGTCTAATATAGCTTCAACTTCTCATTTCTCTTGCATGTCTATAATTATCAGTTCTGCTTGCAGGATTTGTCTGTCGCATGTGTGATATGATTTGAGAAGGGAAACATGGAATATGAGATGAATTTCTTTATATTGCAGTGTGAGTTTCAGTTTGTACATCTGTGTACCACAGATATCAATTATTTGA
This sequence comes from Histoplasma ohiense, assembly GCA_017607445.1. Lineage (NCBI taxonomy): Eukaryota > Fungi > Ascomycota > Eurotiomycetes > Onygenales > Ajellomycetaceae > Histoplasma > Histoplasma ohiense. The sequence goes on from JAEVHH010000001.1 coordinate 7,789,958, forward strand.
AAGAGACTCAAAAATTGATGATCTAGTTTGAGTGAGAATTGCAAGATGGATATATTTTTTGCATACAGCATTACTCAGTTCTCTATCTTAAAGCTTTTTGATATATGATACTGATTGTAATACTTTTTCTCAGCTGCTTTGACAGCTTCCAGACATTCTCAGATTTTATTCTTCACTTACTTCATCCATTCCACTTGTTTCATCACTGATTTTGACACATTCATGCTTGGGGGTTCCACATCTATGCAAAGTTCAGTTGGTTGGCTGATCATTGCTTCAGATGATGTCATTTTTATTGATGCATGGAAGATGTTGTTGTATGCCCATTGCATCAGAGAAATCCATTCTATCCAATTATCTTGCTGATAGCTGCAATATGTGTGAAGATAATGTTCAATCATCTGATTCAATCATTCTGTCTGGCTGTCGGTTTGCGGGTGGAATGCCATTGATAATTTTCATCAGATATGAAGCAGATAATACAATATCAATCAAAACTTGCTATTTATTAATGAATCTCAGTTGCTAATAATGTTCACAGATAGATCAAAGTTCTTCACAACTCTTCATACAATAATATTCACAAGTTCTTCTGCATCTAGCTCTGAAGATGTGGGCACAATTATGACTCATTTGATGAATAAATCAACAAATATGACAATAGCATTATAGATTTGACTTTCCTTTTTATTATCTGGCAGGTCTTCAATAAAGTCCATGCTAATTGTATATCATTTCTTATCTGACACTGAATGTGGTTGTAGCAATCTGTACAGTTTGTGCTGTGGTATCTTGATGTGTTGACAAACATCACAAGTTCTCACATATTCTGCAATCTCATCACTCATATCATGTCATAAGTACTTGCATTTGATTGCTTTGATGATTTTGTCATGTTCAAAATGGTCATTTTGAGGATTATTGTGGTTCATTTTCATTATTTCATGTCTTACAGTCTTGTCTTGCAGTATGTAGACTTTATCATCTTTTCTGAGCAGATCATCTTTATCTACTACTCAGATTGAATGATTATCTACACTAGCATCACTCATTTCTAGTCTTCTGTGAAGTTCAGATATGTCAGCATCTCTATTCTGAATCTGCAGTAAGAGTTTGATGATAAATTCAGCTATCTCTTTATGATAGACTGTCTCAGACTCAAATATCTTGACAGCTAGAATCTGTGATATCAGAGTTTCTAGATTTAACTCTGTAACATCTGTGATCTCATTCTCATCCACAGATGCATTCTTTATTCTGCAGAGGTTGTTGTCATCAATAACTATAGATTTCTTCACTCAACAATTTTCATTAGCTTGCAGATCTTTTCATATCATCTTGACACATTGATCTAACTTTGTGTTTTCTTTTGTTTTTAGTGACTTAAAGATCTTCTTATGCAGCTTCTCTTGCAGAGTAGAGAGCTCTGTCAAGAGAGCTGTGTGTTTTACAAAATCTGAGCAACAACTTGATGCATCTGCAGGATTATTTTTCTCAGAACAGTGCTCTATTTCAAAATCAAACACTGAGAGTATTTTCATTCAGTGAATCTGACATTTATTTAGCTGCTTCATCATCATGAAGTGCTGGAGGTTGACATGGTCAGATAAAACAGTTATTGGATGTCTGCTATTATGTAAGTAGTGATGCCATTGCCTGAAAGCTTCTACAATTGACAACATTTCTAGATCATATGTTTGATAACATCTTTCTGTTTCTGTGAGCTTTCTAGACCAAAATGTGATTGGGTGTCAGTGATCATCATTCATTAATTGTGATATTACTGCAGCAATTGCAACATCAGATTCATTCATTTCTATATGAAGTTTTCACTGCAGATCAAAGTGAATCAATAATGATGCTTTTGTAAAGCATTCTTTTAACTGCAAAATTGTGTGCTTGCAGTTTTTGTCTAACTAAACAGATGTGTTATTCTTCCCTCTTTTTATTTTGTAATCTTTTAACAATTCAGTCAGAGATGCTGTTATTATTGAGAACTTGTATATGAATTGACAATAGAAATTGATGAATTCTAGAAATATTTGCAATTTGTTTATAGTTTGCAGTTCTGGCCAATCTAGAATTGTGTCAATGCAGTGTTTCTTGACAGTAATGCTCTGCATGGTAATCATAAAACCCAAAAATCCAATTTCTGTTGCATGAAATGTACACTTACTAAGTTTGGCATATAGTCTCCATCGCCTTAACCGTTCCAGCATGTTCTTAACATGGATGACATGTTCATCAAGTGTGTTTGAATAGATTATGATATCATCAAGATAAGCCACACAATATACATCTAAAAGATTGCTGAGGGCTTTGTTGATATAAGATTGGAAGATCACAGAAGCATTGATTAGCTCAAAAGATAAAACTAGATATTCAAAGTATTTATATTGTGTTTGAAATACTGTTTTTCATTCATTCTCTGCTTGTATGTGAATTCTATGATATGTGTTTCTAAGGTTCAGTTGTGTATATATTTTGACATCTGCTAATCTATCAAGTATTTCACTTATCAAGAGCAGTGGATATTGATTCTTGACTGTTATTTCATTCAATCCTTGATAATTCATGCAAAGATGCAGAGTTTCATCTTTCTTCAGCACAAATAACACTGGTGTGCTGACTGAGCTCTTGAACAGACATATTCAATTCTTCTCTAACATTTTTTCAATATATTCTCAGAGGACAGAGAGTTCTTGAGATGATAAGTTATATATCAGTCAGTATGAGAATTCCTTACCAGGTTTGAGCTCTATAGCATAATCATGAGATGCATGTTCTGCATCAGATATGTCTTCTCAGAATACATCAAGATAATCTTTATAATCATCTGAGATATTTGACTCAGTTGCTGCACTCACAGCTTGTAATGATAAAGCAGTGAATATAATATTGTCATCATCAATTAGTGTTGTGAATTCTTTAGCAGTATTCAGATGCATATGGTTAATATTCAACATTTTTCTATAGATTCAGCATCTTCACACTCAGTTGATATCAGAGTTTGCAGCTTTCAACCACAGCATGTTCAAAATTACATCATATCTGCTAATGTCAGTCTCTTCAAAATGGTGGAATCCTTCTCAGAGAATGTGTTCATCATTGATAATCTTCATTGCAGCTCTTTGTTGTTTATATGATTTAATTTTATGATTATCAACTGCTTCCACTACTTTTGATTTACCTTCTGCCTTCAAGAAATATTTTGATGCCCAGATGTGGGACACAAAGTTCACATTCATGTCAGAATTCACTAGTGTCCACACCATCGACCATCCCACTTCTGTCAGCATCCACATATTCATTATCAATAATCATTTATCTCACAGTCTAGTTGTTTGTATTCTCAATGCAGCAGCTGCTTCTATGATTGAAATTGTTGATTTTTTGCTTGTCAAACTTGATTGCACTTTTTGAGGTGTAACATTCAACAATCATTTGCAATATGATCCTTCTTATGACAGTGAGAACACTTCTTCATTCAGTTATATTTATCTTTCTTAGTCTGTTCAGTTGAACTCATTTGTTCCTCTCATTTCCTCTTGTTTCAACAATTACTAGATTTATCAGAATGATGCTGATTCTCTATGAATATTACAGATCTTTCTTTGCAGATAGCACACTGTCACTCTGACATATTTTTCTCAAGAGTCTGTAGAGTTTGAAGCAACTCTTTATAGTTCTGAGGCTCTTGATTTTGACAGTTGAGTTCTGTGTGTAATATCTTCAATGTCTTACTATGCAAGTTATCCATTCTTTGTTCTTCACTATATGAGGGTAAGTAGTATTCCCAGTCTTCAAGATATTTAGAGAAATTGTGTATTGATTGTCATTCTTATTGCTTCACATTTTGAAACTTTTGACTTGTCAATCAGCACTGGTTCTGTGGATTGTTAATTTGCATTTCTAGATGTGATAACATATTGTCAAAAGTCAACAGTGTTGCTTCTTCATGTCTCTCATATGATGATACAAAATTCAACCACTTCTGCTTAATGTAGGTGTCAAGATAGAGTTTAGCATCATTTATCTTGTGTTCTTTCTTTTGATAATACTGATGATGATGTGTAAAGAGAGTCAATATGCAATCTTTATAGTTCTTGAATTCTAACATATTTTTTCCTCAATAATAGTCCTTAATCTCCAATCTCAGTGATATTTCATTATCATCATTCATATCATTCACAGATTGATTTTGCAGTGGTTCTGTGATGACATTCTGAATTAATTGAGACTCAATGAGAGTATCTCCATGAATCTACACTTTCAACTTGTTGAGCTGCTGTTGTGCATGCAGAATAGCTAATTGCTGCTCTCATTCATAAATTTGATCATTCAACTGTTGCAAACACACATTGTGATCATTGAAGGCAGTAGAAGATTCAGATTGATTTTCAAGGAATCTTGTGTATGTTGAAATCATCTTACATGTTTTAACTAATGTTGTGTGTTTTAACTAATGTTGCATGCTTTATTGTAGATGTGCATAACAACAGATCACTCAAATAAAGTTTAGAGCAATTAGAATTGTAAGAGATGGTTGTTGATATAATTATGAAAGTAGTGTGAAGTATACATATAGAATGTTAAGAAGGTAGCAATCTCTATTATTCAAAGCTAATCACTGATCTTCTAATATCTACAGATATCAGTGAGCATTATATAGACAATCATCACACACTACAGCTGTCTATGATGTCATGCACTATATTCCTTCTCATTAATTCTGGTGTATTCTGTGTTCTTCTATCGCCACATAGCTATTTCCTAATATAGATATCTCCGTTGCGCCTATTACAATTTGCTGTTTACAAGCCATTATTGGTCCATCTTTTGTTATATGCTAGGCGCATGCTGAAAACTTTCAACAGTCTTTCACTCTCAAACAGATGGCCAAACAGAATGACAAAATCAAATCTTGAAACATTATCTTCAATGTTTTATCAACTATCATCAAAATGACTGAGCACACTGACTACTGCTGATACAGTTTGTTTACAATATCTCTCAACATATCTCTACTGAAATGACACTCATGGAAGTCTTAATGGAATATCAATCTGATTTGAAAATTAATGTCAGCAAATCACCACAATCAGTCACCATACATACTGCTAGCTATGCAAAACATATCAAGAAAACACATCATAAGCTCATTGAAAATCTACAAAAAATGTGACAAACACAGAAAATCTATTACAATGCAAAACATAAGTCTCAACAATTTAAAATAGATGATTATATCATACTCAATGCAAAAAATCTCTGATTGCTGCATTTGATTCACAAACTCAATTATAAATATGTTGAACTCTTCAAGATTCTGAATATCATCAAAAAACAAGTGTACAAACTAGAACTGTCATCTTCATATAGAAGCATTCATTCTGTATTCCACATATCTTTATTGAAGTCATACAATCACAGAAATGAAGCTCTATCAGAATCAGAACTGAAACTTGTCAATGAAGAAGAAGAATATCAAGTTGAAGAAATTCTTGAAAAATGACAATGAAAAAACAAACCTCTGAAATATTTTGTGAGATGAACAGATTGAGATTCTAATAATGATACATAAGAACTGAAAGAAAACATATTGAACACTCAGACATTCAAAATCTTCCTTGAACAAGAAAATGAACAACAAATACAAAATCAACATACTTTCAAATGTCAAAAGCATGAACATCAAATTGAAAGACATCAGAAACACAAATTCTAAATCAAAAAACACTAGAAGCACAAATCTCATTCAAACTTCAATCAAATACATTTTTTTTAGAAGGATTTTATCAGAGAAAAGAGAAAATGAAAAAAATTCAATTTGAGTATAATAAATACAAAAAATAAAAAATACAGACAAGGAAAAGACAAAGAAAATAGATTCTAAGAAAAGTCTAAAGACTCTCAGTTCATTCACTCTCATCTCAATACTTCTCATCTCTTACTTTCATTTCTCTCTTCATCATTTCTCTCATTCTCTCTCTGCCACCCCCTTCTTATGCTGTCTTCAGTACTCATGAAGTATCAGACCTCATTTCAGATGCAAAGACATCAGCAAATATCTCTCTCACAGAACATTTACTTTTTTCTCTCTATTCTTCTTCATCAATCCCTTCATCCATCAACACATCTGCTGAAGAAAGATCTCTCCCTTCATGATCTTCTCTTACATCTTCACATTATAAAGTTCATACCTCTCATATTCTGCTGCCTTCACTGCTGAAGCCTTCACAATCTTCTTCATTGACTCTTCAGTCAACTTCTTCAATTTCTCTTCAATCAACTTCTTCAACCTCTTCTCAGTCAACTTCTCCTCAGCTGACTTCTTCATCACAGAGTCTCTGAAGCTCATCACTTTCAAAATCCTCATATTCTTCTCCACATGCTTCTCTTTCTTTAACATCTCTGCTCTGAAAGAATCAGACACAATTATAATCTTCAAAATCTGCATCTCTGCAGACTCAGCTGTCATCTGACACTGAGATTATAGAGCATTCATCTCTGCTCTGCTCTGAGCAGACAGCATTGCCAGACAAGATGTGTTCAATTATTTAACTAAACAACAAAGATGACTTTTGTAGCTGATCATGTTCTTTTCAGCTGCCACCCCCACAAAGATAAATGCTCACTCACATATAATGCATCTCAGAAGAGGTGTATCACACATTTAGCATCATTATCAGTATATCAACATTGCTAAGAACACTACTATCTATTCAAAAAGCAAATTTGAAGAAAAAGAAAAAGAAAATAAGAATTAAAGAGGATTACTTATGAATTTGCAGAATTTCTCTGCAGAGACACAAGTCTCACAACACTTTCAGACATTTGACTTTAACACACATCAAAAATTGATGTCTTCAAGTCTAGAGACACAACATTCACACAGAATCCAACTGTTGTGCATCACATAATTAGAGTTAGAGCAATATAACAAGCAAACAGCAAATGACACTATACAGAAATGAGCTAGTGGCACATGTGACCACACTAATAACACCACTGACAAGAAACACCAGCAATAATATGTGATAAACATCAGTGAGGAAACAACTTACTTAAAATTGAAATATTCAAGAGAGCTCATTTCAAAAAAAGAGGGGAGGGAGAGAGAGAACTGATAAAAATTTAAAAATCTTTATTAAATTAGAAACAAGAAAATCACAGCAGAAGGGCAAGGAGTTTGATGATGATTAAGTTAAAAAAGAAGAGAAATCTTCAAGAAAAAGAAATTCTTTTTGCTTCTCTGCATACAATCTCTAGCAATCAAAGAATCCACCAATTCCATCTCATTAGAAAATTGATAACAACATGTATACAAGCTATCTAGGAGATGTGAATACAAGCTATCTAGAGGATGTGATTAATACACTGCTATCAACAAGTGGAACTTACAATATGAGAATGCAATTATCTATCAGCAAGCAATCTATACAATCACTGAGAGCAGCTCTTATAAAAAAGAGGGGCAATTGTAATGCACTTGTTTATTATTTTCTTATTATCTTTGCTTATTCTTATCTCTTTCCATTATACTCTTGCTATCACTATTTCTATATGTATATATATATTGATGTATGTATTTCGCACATCTTCTTTCTCTTTCTTTTCTTCCTTAGCAATTAGCTATGCTATGTTATGCTACTATACTATATTACTCTACAATATATTACTATTATCTCCGCTACGCTATAAACTATCTTCTACTGTTACTCTTCACACTGTCACTACACCTCACATCAGTAGAAGATAGTTTATAGTGTAGTGAAGATAATAGTAATATATTATAGAGTGTAGTGTAGTAGTGTAATTAGACTGGCTGATGAGACCATGAATTTCTTGTTTGATTTGATTTGATTTGATTCCAGTCCATTTCTTGGTGTGATTTTCAGTGAGATCAGAATCAGAATGGGAGTGTAAAGTGACTAGAATTATTAGAACATGAGTGAAATGAGACTAATAAATGTTGATATTTCATGTAAAGTGACTGACTATCAAAAATAAGAATATGATCTGGGACTGACTATGATTTTGACTGAGGTTTGGTTCTGTTCTGATGATTATATAATACATATCTTAGATATCAATCTGATGATATGATTGGTGGAGATATCACCCCTATCTAGTGCTGTCAACCAATCTATTGCTGCAAGCTATTCCTCGCTGCTAAGCTATCCCTCGCTGCTAAGCTATCCCTCACTACTAAGCTATCTATCACTGCTAATCTATCGCTGCCAACCTATCTATCACTGCCAATTTATCTACCACTGCCAATCTATCTATCACTGCTAATCTATTGCTGCTAATCTATCACTGCTAATCTATCGCTGCTAATCTATCGCTGCTAATCTATTGCTGCTAATCTATCGCTGCTAATCTATCGCTGCCAACCTATCTACCGCGGCGAATCTATCTATCGCTGCCAATCTATCGCTGCCAATCTATCGCTGCCAATCTATCGCTGCCAACCTATCTACTGCAGTGAATCTATCTATCACTATCATTACTAGTTCAAAATAGAACTAGAGCATAAATACACTAAACTTCTTTTGATAGATAATGATTTTTGGTAACACTCATAGCATTATATCATCTATATAGGGTAAATCATGGTCCCATTTGGTCCCATTTTGTTAAAATGGGACCAAATGGAACCAGAATCAGTAATTTATAAGAAGAACATAACCTGGGACTAGATTTATAATATAAACAGTGTAAAGTGACTAATTTAATAAACACTATATGAGACCAGAACTAAGAAATTTGATAATGGAACTGAAGAAATATTTAGTCTCAGTTCCATGCATGGTCACACAGTCAGTCTAAGTGTAATGTAGCTAATCACTAAGAAAGAAAAGAAAGAGAAAGAAGATGTATGAAATACATACATTGATATATATATACATATAGAAATAGCGATAGCGAGAGTATAATGGAAAGAGGTAAGAATAAGCGAAGATAATATACAATAAGGAAATAATAAACGAGAATAATAAACAAGTGCATTACACTGATTCAAAAATATTATATTGTACATTAAAATCTCCATCTATCAGACAGCAGACTGATGAACTTGAATTGATTAGATAATTCATAACTGTGTCTGTCTCAGACTGTCCATACACATTGAGAATATAGCAGTCATTGATACTGATTCACAGCAGATCTCTGTTTTGTATAGATTGATGTTACTATATTTTTATCTTTGAATTTTTATATATATATGTCATGATTCAGAGTCTCTTCTTCTCTCACTGCTTCAGATTAGTGTCATTTCAGCAGTCTATAGACACAAAGTATTTATATACTGAGTGATTAGAAGTTTTGATATCAGAATGTGTGTAAGACTTCTGTATACAGATCACTTTACAGCTCTGCTCAAAAGCAAGCTGTAGAGCTGCTGTATAACAGAGAACTACTCTGACTGTATTTATTCAGAAAATCTGTAGAGAGTGATTTTTCTATTAATTGTTTCTGCAGCATCAGCTGCATTGCTGATGTTGATATTTTAGTATAAGAAGTTATTTGATGAGCTGCTGCTGAAGTTCATCTTATGAGGTGTAGTGACAGTGTGAAGAGTAACAGTAGAAGATAGTTTATAGCGTAGCGGAGATAATAGTAATATATTGTAGTGTAATATAGTATAGTAGCATAATGTAGCTAATTGCTAAGAAAGAAAAGAAAGAGAAAGAAGATGTGCGAAATACATACATTGATATATATATACATATAGAAATAGCAGTAGTGAGAGTATAATGGAAAGAAATAAGAATAAGTGAAGATAATAAGGAAATAATAAACAAGTGCATTACAATTGCCCCTCTTTTTTATAAGAGCTGCTCTCAGTGATTGTATAGATTGCTTGCTAGTAGATAATTGCATTCCCATATTGTAAGTTCCATTTGTTGATAGCAGTATATCAATCGCGTCCCCTAGATAGCTTGTATACACATTGTTATTGATTTCCTAATAAGGTGGAATTGATGGATTCTTTGATTGTCAAAGGTTGTGTGCAGAGAAGTAAAAAGAATTTCTTTCTTCTTGAAGATTTCTCTTCTCTTTTAACTTAATCATCATCAAAGCTCTTTGCCCTTCTGCTGTGATTTTCTTGTTTCTAATTTAATAAAGATTTTTAAATTTTTATATCATTGTTCTCTCTTCTCTCTCTTTTTTTTATTGAAATGGGCTCTCTCAGTTATTTCAATTTTAAGTAAGTTGTTCCTTGAGTGCTTATTGTGTATTATTGTTGGTGTTTCTTGTTAGTGGTGTTATTAGTGTGGTCACATGTGTCACTAGCTCATTTTCATATAATGTCATTCACTATTCACTTGTTATATTGCTCTAGCTCTAATCACATGATGCACAACAGTTGAATTCTATATAAATGTTGTGCCTCCAAGCTGAGAGATGTTGACTTTTGATGTGTATTGAAGTCAAATGCTTGAAAGTGTTGTGAGGCTTGTGTCTCTGCAGAAAAATTCTGCAAACTCATGAGTAATTCTCTTTAATTCTTATTTTCTTTTTCTTTTTCTTCAAATTTGCTTTTTAAATAGATAGTAGTGTTCTTAGCAATGTTGATATACTGATAATGATGCTAGATGTGTGATACACCTCTTCTGAGATGCATCATGCATGGGTGAGTGTTTATCTTCATGGGGGTGGCAGCTGGAAAGGACATGGCCAGTCACAAAAGTCATCTTCATTGTTTAGTTAAACAATTGAACACATCTTGTCTGATGATGCTGTCTGCTCAAGATAGAGCAGAGGTGAATGCTCTATGATCTCAGTGTCAGACAGCAGCTGAGTCTGCAGAGATGCAGATTTTGAAGACTGTGGTTGTATCTGATTTTTTCAGAGTGAAGATATTAGAGGAAGAGAAGAATGTGGAGAAGAATATGAAGATTTTGAAAGTGATGAGCTCTGAGAGCTTCATGATGAAGAAGTTGACTGAGAAGGAGTTGACTGAAGAGGGGTCAGAGAAGTTGGCTGAAGAGTCAATAAAGAAGATTGTGAAGGCTCTGACAGTGAAGGCAGTGGAATATGAGGGGTATGAGCCTCATGATGTGAAGGTGTGAAAGAAGATCATGAGGGGAGAGACCTTTCTTCAGCAAGTGTGTCAGCAGATGAGGGAGTTGATGAAGAAGAGTAAAGAGAAGAAAACAAATGTTCTGTGGAAGAGGTATTTGTCAGTGTCTTTGCATCTGAAATAAGGCTCAGTGCTTAACAAGTACTGGAGGCAGTATAAGAAGAGGGTGACAGAGGGGAAGTGAGAGATGAAGAAATTGAGATGAAGATGAATGAACTGAAGATCTTTAGACTTTTCTTAGAACCCATTTCCTTTGTTTTTTTCTTGTCTGTATTTTTTATTTTTTTTTGTATTTATTATACTCAAATTGAATTTTTTTCTTTTTCTCTTTTCTCTGATAAAATCCTTCTAAAAAAATGCATTTGATTGAAGTTTGAGTGAGATTTGTGCTTCTAGTGTTTTTTGATTTAAGATTTGCACTTCTGATGTCTTTCAACTTGATGTTCACACTTTTGATGTTTGAGGGTATGTTGTTTTTGTATTTGTTGTTCATTTTCTTGTTTGAGAAAGATTTCAAATGCCTGAGTGTTCAATATGTTTTCTTCCAGTTCCCATGTATCACCACTAGAACCCCAACCTGTCCATCTCACAAGATATTTCAGAGGTTTGTTTTTTCATTGTCATTTTTCAAGAATTTCTTCAACTTGATATTCTTCTTTGCTGTTGACAAGTTCTGATCCTGGTAGAGCTCCATTCCTGCGGTTGTATGGCTTCAATAAAGATACATGGAATACAGAATGAATGCTTCTATATGAAGATGACAGTTCTAGTTTGTACATTTGTTTTCTGATGGTATCCAGAATCTTGAAGAATCTCACATATTTATGATCAAGTTTGTGAACCAGGCGCAGCAATCAGAGATTTTTTGCATTGAGTATGATATAGTCATCTATTTTAAATTGTTGAGACTTATATTTTATATTGTAATAAGTTTTCTGTGCTTGTCACATCTTTTGTAGGTTCTTGATGAGCTTATGATGTGTTTCCTCAATATGTTTCATGCAGCTAGCAGCATGTATGGCAACTGATTGTGGTGATTTGCTGACATTAATTTTCAAATCAGATCAATATTCCATTAAGGCTTCTGTGAATGTCATTTCAGTAGAGACATGTTGAGAGGTATTGTAAACAAACTGCATCAGCAGTAGCCAGCATACTCAGTCATCTTGATGATAGTTGGTAAAGCATTGAAGATAATGTTTCAAGATTTGATTTTGTCATTCTGTTTGACCATCTGTTTGAGGGTGAAAAGCTGTTGAAAGTTTCTGACATGTGCCTAGCATATAACAAAAGGTGGATCAATAATGGCTTGTAAACAGCAAACTTTGATTGAATATATGGTTTTTGGATACTCTGTAAATTGTATAGAACTTGATATAAACAATTTCCACTAGTTCATCAGCTGTAATGTTTTTGATGCAAGGAATATAGATTGTAAACTTGGTATATATATCCACAATCACTAAAATTGCATTGTAGATTTGATGGAGGAATGTAGAGGCTGGCAAGCCTGTAATAAAATTCATAGTAATGAACTCAAAAGAATTTGATGATAAGAGGATTGTACTCAATTCTTCATATTGTCTGTGCTGTTTTGACTTTACTTTCTGACAAGTATCACAAGTGGATATATAATCTTTGATATCTCTGACTAGCTCATGTCAATAGTATTTGTTCTGAATGCTGTCTATAAACTTTTTTATATCAAAGTGATCCCTCTGTGGATCATCATGGTTTGCACTGATAATTTCATCAATGAGTGTCTTTTGTTGAGGGACATACATGTGATCATCAGTATGCAATATATCATTCTCAGAAATTGTCTATAGTATATTTTCAGCAACAGTTATATTCTTCTCTTTTATCTTCTCTCTTTGCTCAGCAGCAAAAGAATCAATCTTCTGTGCTTTACTCAGAAATGAGATGAAGGATTCAGGCATTTCTGTATATACTGAGTCCTCAAGAATAGTCTTATTGACTGCAATTCAGGGCATATATTGCTCAATGTGCAATGAAGAGGAAGAGTTTACATGAGAGGTAGAAGATGTCAACATATGAAGTGCTTTTTGCTCATTAAAAGAAGCATTTTGCTCATTAAAGATCTGTGCATGTAACGGGCGTACTTCGATTAACGATTTGATACTATCCTAATTACAGATTACAAATTGATTAAGGAAAGAAAGAGAAAAGAAATCAGAAGAAAAGGTCATACAAAGAGGGTTCTTATAGAGGAAAGTTTGAGGTGGAAGAATATCAGAAGCTGCTCCACAGTGGAGTGCAGAGCAGAAGAATATTAAGAGGTACATGTAAGAATCATTAGAAGCTACAAAAGTGTGAAACATGAGGTGGGGGAATCATTGAGAGCTACATGAAAGAATTGTTAGAGACTACACAAGCATGGAACACAGAGCAGAAGAATGTAAGAAGCTATGTGAAAGAATCATTAGAGACTACACAAGCATGGAACACAGAGTGAGAGAACATAAGAAGCTATGCAGAAGAATTGTTAGAGACTATACAAGTACAGAGCACAGAGCAGAAGAACATTAAGAGCTATATGAAAGAATTGTTAGAAACTATACAAGCACAGAGCACAGAGCAGAAGAACATCAAGAATTATACAAGATCACAACAGTCAGAAACAAGCAGATGCAGAAGAGAAGTTGATTGTGTAAGTTAATTACTAACAGATGCTAATCTGTCACATTATCCCCCTCTATTGAGGTGAGTGAGGACTTGTAGATGTTGAGGGTGGCAGTGTCCTCCAAGGCAGACATGGGTTCCCAGATCAGATGATCATATTCTATCCATTTGACAAGATATTCACAGCAGTGATGGTTGGTTCTATCATCAAGAATTGTTTCAATTTTTCATTTGAGTTTGTTGTCTTCTTCTATGATGACAGATGGCTGTCAATTGAAGGTTCTCTGTGAGAGAAATGAATCCTCAGCTGTAGATTGGAGCAGGTTTGTATGAAAGACATTGTGAATGTCAGACAGAGTATCAAGTTGATAATTGTGTGTGTCTAGCACTTTCTTCACTGTATATTTGATGTGATGGTAATCTAGTATACACAAGGAGCAGTCTGTTCTTATGTTCTTGAGATTCAGTCAGACTTTGTCTTCTACATAATATCAGATTGCAGAACTTCTTCTGATGTTTATTTGATTCTCATAATCTTGCTGAATGCTGATTCTTGAAGCTTCTGCTCATTCACAGACTTTCTTCAACTTGCTCATGATGTTCTCTGCTGTCTGTATGGGACTGTGAGCATGTGTGGTTTCTTGGGGAGTCTTGAAGAAGTTCAGAATCTCTAAGTTGTATCTGTGTAGAAGAAAGAATGAGCTTACATCTGTTATAGCAGAATCTCAACTGTTAATCACAATCTCAGCATGTGACAGCAGATTGCTTCAGTTGTCTTGTGCATAATTGCAGAATTTACAGAGAATGTTTTTTATTATTTATATCATTCTCTCAGTAGCTTCATCAGTCTCTGAGTGGTACACCATTGATAACTTTCATTCAATTCTTAATAATTGGCATACATGAGCTCAGAGTGCACTGATGAATTGACTGCCTCTATCTGACACAATGAATGAAGACAGATCATGTATACAATAGAATGAGCTTCTGATGAAGGCATCTGCAACTACTTTGATGTTCATCTTGTCACAGAGCTGTAGTATTACACCCTTGCTGAGTCAGTTGACAATGACTAGAATGTTTGTAGAACCTTCACTTTCAGATAAGAAAACTGCAAAATCAATAGCTATATTGCATCAAGTTTGATTGAAGACAGATAGAAGCTTCAGCATCTTTTTTCAGCATTCACATCATGCTGTCACTGAGCTGCAGTGATCACAGTTGTGTATGAACTGATGTATATCTTTTGACATATCTGATCAGTAGAATTCTCAGACAATGATGTTGTACATGATTTTGTGTTCTGAGTGCTCAGTCATCAGTGAGTCATGAATTTCTTGTATGATCTGTGTTTGTAGAGATTCTGAATTGGAGATCCATCATCTATCTCAAAAGCATAAGCAGTTGTCATTGTTGATTGAATATGCTGAGATATTCATTCTTGAGTATACATCTGTGGAGAATTGAGGTGTTTTGCTTTGTATGATTTCAGCAGCTTGTTGTCAGAATTCATCTGTCTCTGTCACTAGTCTCCATTGTTCTTTGAGTGAGGGTTCTTGAGCTTGAAACTGATTGATATGTATGTGGGGTTCATCTGATTGTGTAGAACTTTCTATGATTGCAGAGTTGATTAATCAATGCTCTCAGTGTTTCCATCTGTCATTCAAGTCATCAGATGGTATATCTTGTTCTCAGCAGAATAGAGCATCTGCAAGAGTGTTCTCTACTTCAGATTGATAACAAATTGTGAATGAAAAACAGCTAAGGAACAATGATCAACACATATGTCTCTCAGTGAGCTTATGAGTGATTGTGAAGTACTCTAAATTCTTATGATCAGTAACAATCTTGAATCTCTTGACACTCATGAGTTCAGATTCTCATTCTTCAAAGCATTGTATAATCACTAGAAGCTTCTTGTTGTAGATCTTGTAGTTGCATTCAGCAGATAACATTTTTTTTGAGATGAAAGCACAAAATTGTAGAACATCTTTATTGTCATATTGCATCAGTGCCTCATCTACTACATAATCTGAGGTGTCTGTTTTGAGAATCATATGCTTATCTGAATCAAATGATTGCAGCATTGAGATGCTTGTGAACATACACTTCAGCTTTTTGAATACTGCATCTGCTTTGTCTGTTCATTGAAATACAGTGTCTTTCCAAGTCAGATCTGTCAGTGATTGTACAATATTGGAGAAGTCTTTGATGAATCTTCAGTAGAAGTTGACAAATTCTAGAAAGCTTCTAGTCTCTTTTACTGAGACTGATATCTCTCAGTTGAGAATTGCTTCCACCTTCTTAGAATCCATGCATACATCTTTTTCAGCTTCAATGATGAATTCTAGATAGGTTGTAGACTTGGTCTCAAAGTCACATTTGTCAATGTTCACTTGCAGTCTGGCTTTTCATAGACAGTCAAGCACTTGTCATACATGCTTGCAGTGCTCAGTGAGCAGTCCATCAGTGAAGATCAGAATATCATTCATGTACACTGAGACAATCTCATCAAGCAGATCTCATAGAGCTCAGTTAATGTATTTCTGAAACATGCTCAGAGCATTCACTAATTCAAAGAAGGTCACTGTCCATTCATATAATCTGTAACACATATAAAAAGCAGTTAGCCATTCATCACCTTCATTAATCCTTATCTTATAGAAGGCTGCAGAGATGTCAAGCTTTGTAAACCATTTTGCTTTTCAGCTTCTTTCTCGTCGAACATGTCTGCGAAGTCTTTGTATGATTCGGGTAGTTTCTTGCACAGTTTCTTGAGGTCTTTGAGTTCTAGCTTTTCTAATGCTTTTTTGATATCTGTCATGCTAGCAGTGAACACTTGGATGTTCTTCTTCTCATGCACTTGATGAGTTAGTAGTTTGTATACTTCCACTGATATCTGGGTGAGATCAGCAGTTCTATCAACATTCTTCTTGTAAACACAGTCACCTTCTGGAAAAATAAGACAGTGGTTGCATGCATTCAACAAGGTTCCAAATTCTGTGAGCCATGATAGACTGAGTATTAGATTGTACTCAAGGTCTTGTATTTCATATGCATATACATTCTTTTTCTCATATCCTTCTACATCAACATTAAATCTTATCATGTTGTAGAAGGCGGATCCTCTGGGGCCATCAAATTCACTGAGTTTACACAGTTTGAAAAAGAGAATACACTGGAGCTTATGCTTCTCAATCAGCTGAATGTCTATAAGAGCATAGTGAAGAAAACCACTGTCTATCATTGCTTGTACATTGACTAAGCTATTTACAATGATAGAGACTATGATTGCATTCACTTGTATCTTCTGCTTGAATCTTCAGCTAGCTTTTTGCTTCTTGAGCTTTCATTCACATTTTAGAGTGAGAGCTCATCTTTTCCCTGTTCTTGCCTATCTGCAGATGACACAGCATTTACACACATGAGGGATTTACTCAGAGCAATCACATTCAGACATTGGTTTGCAAAGTGCTCTGATTTGTCACAGTGTATGCAGACTTCTCTGATGATTCAATTGACAGTGTTCTTTTCTGAGACATTGAGAATCCTCAGATGACTTGTGTTCATGTGTGAAACTCAGTTCATTGATTCTGATTCAGAGGTGAGGGGCACTGCAGAGTGATTCAGAGTGTACACATTTATTCAGTAGAATTCTCTACAATTTTGAAGTGCACAGAACTGAGACAGATTGTTGTTCAACAGACAAAGATCAGCACAGAATTCACTGTATGTTGAGAGCTTCAGACACTCTACACTTCAGTTATGCAATTGAAAGTTCAAGTTCTTGAATAATATGTTGATTTTGACAGTATCATCTCAGTCTTACTCATCTGCTTCTAGAAGCTTGTGATTGAATTCAGAAAGATAAGTTGTCAATGTGACATTCATCTGATGAGTCTGATTTAGCCAGTTCAACACCTTGGCTTGAAGTGTAGAATTGAGAAAGAGAGAGTTGAGTTGTTGAAAGACTAGCTCTAACATACACTGATGATTCTGACAATGACTCATTCAGAGTTGAAATTTTGGTAATGTGTCATCATTCAATCTGCTATGAATATACCACATCTGATTGAATAGCAAGTCTATTGCTTGTTCATCAATGTTCAATTTGGCATTCACTTTCAACTTCCACACAAGATAGAGTGCTAGATCTCTCTCATATTTGTTGAGGATTGAAAGCTTCTCTCTTGAGGACTTTTTATGAGACATGGGTGTAGAAGAAATGGTGAATGCAGAAGTGCTCATTTCAGCAAGTTGTTGTTGCAATTCAGTCATCTGTAGCATCTGCTGCTGAAGGATGCTTTGTAGGTCTAAGTTATCATCCACTGTGTTTGAGTGCAGCAGATGTTTGTAGAATTGTTCATAGTTCATTTTGATGTTTAAGAATATGTAATAATAATATAAAAAAAAGAAAAGAAATACTTGTAGACACTCAGTCCTCTTGCAGGCACTATTCACAGTGTTGCAGCACTAAGCTTGATCAAGCTTCTTCATGAACACTATTCACAGTGTTACAGTTCATAGACACTCAGATCTTATAGAACACAGTTGATTGTGTTTCAGACACTTAGACACAACAGTCTATATAACTAACAATAAAAGCACTCAGATCTATGAGAAATCTCTTGTAACAACTAGACACTCAGATCTGTAAACAACACACTCAGATGTAAGAACTGATAACAACACACTCAGATGTAAGAACTAATAACAAGACACTCAGATCTTAAATACAGAAGAATCAATTTGTAATGTAACAGATGTACTTTGATTAATGATTTGATACTATTCTAATTACAGATTATGAATTGATTAAGGAAAGAAAGAGAAAAGAAATCAGAAGAAAAGGTTGTACAAAGAGAGTTCTTATAGAGAAAAGTTCAGAGTGAAAGAATATCAGAAGCCACTCCACAGTGAAGCACAGAGCAGAAGAACATTAAGAGATATGCATAAGAATCATTAGAAGCTACACAAGCACAGAACATGAGACAGAGAAATCATTGAGAGCTACATGAAAGAATTATTAGAGACTATACAAGTGTGGAACACAGAGCAGAAGAATGTAAGAAGCTACATAGAAGAATCATTAGAGACTATACAAGCACAGAACACAGAGCAGAAGAACATAAGAAGCTACACAGAAGAATCATTAGAGACTATACAAATGCAGAGCACAGAGCAGAAGAATGTTAAGAGCTACATGAAAGAATTGTTAGAAACTACACAAGCACAGAGCACAGAGTGGAAGAACATTGAGGGTTACATGAGGTCACAACAGCCAGAAACAAGCGGGTGCAGAAGGGGAGTTGATTGCGTAAGTTAATTACTAACAAGTGCTAACCCATCACAGTGCACAGACTACATCAGAAGAAATATCATTTTGAAAAGAAGTATCAGCTTTTCAGCCTAGTCTAACTCCATGTTTCAGCTTCTGTTGCAGAGTAGATAATATAGTTTGATCATTATAGACCTCACTGTAGTCTGTGTGACAACTGAGCTCATCAGCTGGATTCTTTGATTCAGAGCAGTGCAGTAATACAAAATCATAAGCAGATAAAGCTTTCATTCATCTGATCTGATGTCTATTCAGTTTCTTAGTCATCATAAAGTACTGCAGATTGGCATGATCAGATCAGACTTGAATTGAATACTGACTTCTCTTCAGATAGTGTTTTCAATTCTTAAATGCTGCTACAATAGTCAAGAATTCTTTATCATGAGTATTATAACACATTTCCACATCAATCAACTTTCTTGATCAGAAGACAACTGAATGTCAGTGCTCATCATCCTGCAACTGTGACAGAATAGCAGCAACTGCAAAAGTGAACACATCAGATTCAATCTGAATACACTGAGCTGAGTCAAAATGAGCTAATAGAGAAGCACATATAAAGTTTGATTTGAGCTCATTGAAAGCACTTTGAGCATTTTCTGTTCATATAAAAGTGGCTTTTCTTTCCCCCTTCTTGCTCTCTTTTGTAAGTTTGAATAATGGGGCTGCAATAGAGGAGAAAGACTTAATAAATCACTGATAGAAATTAGCAAAGCTCAAGAAGAATTGAACATCTTTAATTGATTTAGATGTAGATCATTTCACAATAGTGGAGACTCTGTCTGACTTTATCTTGACATCATTTATATCTATAACAAATCTCAGAAATGAGATCTTGTCCACTTCAAATTTACACTTAGAGAGTTTTACAAATAGATTCACATGCTTGAGATGTTCTAGCATCTTAGTAACATACACTTTATGTTTCTGCTTTGAATTGAAGAATATGAGAATGTCGTCCAAATAGACAACACAATATATATCCAACAAATCAGACAAGGCATTGTTAATATATGTTTGAAATGTTGCTGGAGCATTAGCTAGTTCAAATGGCATAACTATATATTCAAAATATCCATATTTTGTTCTAAAGGCTGTCTTTCAATGGTCTTTTGCCACTATAAGTATGTGATGATAGGCATCTTGAAGGTCCAGCTTAGTGAATACCTTGGCTTTTGAAAGTCTATCAAGTAATTCACTTATTAGAGGTAGAGGGTATCAGTTCTTGATAATGATTCAATTTAATTCTTGATAGTCTACACAAAGACAGAGTTCATCATCTTTTTTGAGAACAAAGAGAATTGATGCATCAGCTGAGCTACTGAACAGTTGTATCCACTCTTTATCTAAGACATTTTTTAAATATTCTCTTAGAGCAGCTAACTCAGTTTCAGAGAGATTGTATATCAGTATAAATGAAGATTGTATATCAGATTTGAGATCTATACAGTGTTCTGTCTCTTCTAATCTTTTCACACTTATAGCAGCTTCTTCTGAGAAGATATGCATATATGACATGATATAATTGAGTAGACTGATTGGCAAGTCTGAATACACAGCTGAGAATACACATGAAGCATGCTTTGAGTCTTTTGAATATTCTGTAGATAATACTACAAACATTTCTACTCTAGCTTCTGTAAGAACTTCAGCTAAGACATCTTATTCAGAAATAATTTGAGATTGTTGTTTATCTTCAGAGCTTCTAAAGAAGAATTGTTCATCTGATCAATCTATAAGAGGATTTGTTTGTCTTAATCAAGAAAATTCTAATACAAGACTGTAGTTCTTCATCTTCATCATATGAAAGGAATGAGATGTCTGCTGTGCATTACCCTTGTGATCAGTGACAGTAGTTGCAATGTTATACTCTTCAAAAAAGTGTATTATGCATTCATCAATCAATTTGACTATTTTGATTTTGCAGTGAGCAGCTTCTAGATTGTGATTCTTTGTTCAAAATTCATCAACACAGTTCACTTCTGATTCAGAGTCTACTAGCACAAGCACTTTTTGTAGATTCTTAGATGTAGTGAGTTCCATTGTGATAGTGAAGCTTAAAGCATTTTTGCATTGACTTTCTGTATTTATAACTGTCATTGTGAGCTGAATGATGTATCTTAAGCATTTTTTGAGTCCTTCAAGTTCTTCATGTCTTTTGTATTGAGTTTTGAATCAGACTTGATGTTTTTGAATTTGTCTTTGAGTCATTTGAAACACAAATTGATGATATGTTCTGATCACTTGCAATAACAGCAATATTTTGATTGAGTGGAGTCATTGAACTTTGTAGTGTCATTTCATCTGCATTTGTTTTGTGATCTATTATCAGCATTATTTCTGTTGTTAAAGCTTTGAGTGAGGTTTTTGAAATTTGACTTCTCTTTAAACTTCTTTCATCTCTCTGACAGATTTGATTCTTCCATTGCAAGTTTATGTAGAGTGACATCATAGCTTAACTCTTTCAATTTGGTTGCATATTTATTGAATTCTCAGCAAATGAAAGATAGAACTTTCATATAGAGGTGTGATTTCTGATGATATTTGCTATAAGAATGCCACAGATGCTCTTCAATTGATTGTAAGTATGAAGCAAATTGTTGAACTGTCTGATCTTCTTGTTGCTCTGTTTTTCAGTACTGTCTATCAGCATCTCAGAAACTTCTATCTGAATTGATGACTTGACATTACATTCAACTAACAAATTCTTCTCATGGTGGCAAAGTCCATATATCATATGTATGTTGATACCAATGTTGTTGCATCTCAACATTGAAATGAGTGATGACTTCAATGATCTTTCAATGGTTGTGTTTGTTGTAGTAATCAAGATCATTGATATGAAAAGTGATAACAGCTGTAACAAAGTTTTTGAATTCTTTCATATTTTGATCTCAGAACTTTTTCACATCTCTCTAAGAAAAATGATCACTCATATCAGAATCTCAAAGTTCTAATTGTCAAAGTGATACTCAACTATGTCTCTCACTGACAGTAGTCACAGCACTTTTCACTAAGATGTTAAGCACTTGTAGTGTGGCTTTCAGTGGCCTGAGAATACTTGTGACATTATCACAGTTATCATTCATACTAGTTGCATCTCTATCATGATTTGAATGCACTTCTAGTGTATTTTGAGTGACTGGAATTGTTTCATTCAATTCTTGTAGTAAAGTATCACACTGCTGTTGAAGTTTTCACAATTCTTTCTCAGTCTGTAATTTTTTGATTCTTCTGATCACAGTTATCTTCTCAGTCTCAATTGTGCTGAGATCTTCAGAAGAGGTATTCTCTTCTGAACTATACTCAGAGTTCAATTTCATAGAGAAAGATGATGCTTGTTGCACACTTTCAGTGGCAGAATGTAATGCACTTGTTTATTATTTCCTTATTATCTTCGCTTATTCTTACCTCTTTCCATTATACTCTCGCTACCACTATTTCTATATGTATATATATATTGATGTATGTATTTCGCACATCTTCTTTCTCTTTCTTTTCTTTCTTAGTGATTAGCTACACTACATTACACTACTATATTACACTCTACAATATATTACTATTATCTCTGTTACACTATAAACTATCTTCTACTGTTACTCTTCACACTGTCACTACATCTCACAGTTTCTAATCACTCAATCTTTGAGAGATGATCTGTTGAGTAATAGTCATGGCCTCTATCCACAGCATCCACTGTACTCATGCTACTGCTGAATCTGAAGCAGTAAACATCATGAAAGAAAACTGTGAAACACACACTTCTGCCACTGAAAGTGTGCAACAAGCATCATCTTTCTCTATGAAATCAGACTCTGAACATAGTTCAGAAGAGGATACCTCTTCTGAAGATCTCAGTACAATTGAGACTGAGAAGATAGCTGTGATCAGAAGAATCAAAAAATTACAGACTGAGAAAGAATTGCAAGAACTTCAACAGCAGTGCAACACTTTACTACAAAAATTGAATAGAACAATTCCAGCCACTCAAAATACACTAGAAGCACATCTGAACCACAGTAGAGATGCAACTAGTGTGAATGATAACCACAATAACACCACAAATATTCTCAGATCACTGAAAGCCACACTACAAGCATTCAATATCTTAGTGAAAAGTGCTGTAACTACTGTCAGTGGAAGACATAGTCAGATACCACTTTGGCAATTAGAACTTTGAGATTTCAGTATGAGTGATTACTCTTCTCAGAGAGATATGAAAAAGTTCTGAGATCAAAGTATAAAAGAATTCAAAAACTTTGTTACAGCTGTTATCACTTTTCATGCCAGTGATTTTGATTACTACAACAAACACAACCATTGAAAGATCATTGAAGCCATTACTCATTTCAATGTCAAGATGCAACAACATTGATATCAACATACATATGATATGTGAACTTTGCCATCATGGGAAGAATTTGTTAGTTGGATGCAATGTCAAGTCACTGATTCAGATAGAAGTTTCTGAGATGCTGATAGACAGTACTGAAAAACAGAGCAACAAGAAGATCAGACAGTTCAACAATTTGCTTCACACTTACAATCAATTGAAGAGCATCTGCAGCATTCTTATAGCAAATACCATCAGAAATCACATCTCTATATGAAAGTTCTACCTTCCATTCACTGAGAATTTGACAAATATGCAATCAAATTGGAAGAGTTAAGCTATGATGCCACTCTACATAAACTTGCAATGACAGAATCAAATCTGTCAGAGAGACAGAAGAAGCTTAAAGAGAAGTCAAATTTCAAAAACCCCACTCAAAGCTTTAACAACAGAAATAATGCTGATAATAGATCACAAAACAAACACAGATGAAATGACACTACAAAGTTCAATGACTCCACCCAATCAAAATATTGCTGTTTGTAAGAGATGGTTGTAGGTATAATTATGGGAGTAGTGTGAAGTACGCATATAGGATGTTAAGAAGGTAGCAATCTCTATTATTCAAAGCTAATCGCTGATCTTCTAATATCTATGGATATCAGTGAGCATTATATAGGCGACCTCCACACACTATGGCTGTCTATGATGCTGTGCACTATGCTCCTTCTCATTAATTCTGGCGTGTTCTGTGTTCTTCTATCATCATATAGCTATTTTCTAATATAGATATCTCCATTGTGTCTATTACAATTATCTCTCTTCTTCAAAGGCCTGGTCTTCAGGGCTTCTTACTGCAACATGCGAAGTTTGTAACATGTGCTGTGTGGTTAATATTGTATAGAGTTTGCAGAATTGGGCTGGATTAATTGTTGAGATTAATTCTGAAGTGTTGTTGTTTTGGAAGAACATTTTTCCATCTTCAGTGTCAATGCAGTTCAATCATGATTTAGACACAACTTCTGAACCCCTTTCCTTTGACTTTTACACCAAAAATCACACTCCACCGAAAATCATCACCAACATCATCACTAACAATTTTTTATTAAAAAAGAATACATCAATTTATCAAATAAAGTACACTGTATCTTCCTATGCAATTTTTATTGTGAAATTTGAAGTTTTGATTGTGTGGTTGTGTTTTCCATTTTGGGTTGAGTTTTGTGTTGTTGCAATCCCTTTGATCAATATTGTAATATTGATTTCAATCTCCAACATCTGTTTTACTTTCTTGTTGCTTTTGCTTTTTGCTTCTCCTTCTTCTTTGAACAAGGTCTTGGTACTGATTAAAGTTATGATAGAATGTCAGAACCAGCTGTTTCCATTGCTGATTCGGAGTCTATGGAGGGTGATATGCTGTCTGCCATTGAGAGCATTTGCTTGGGTTGTCTGGAGAGGTTGCAGAACCCCTCAGTATACTCTTGCTTTGTGAACAATGAACAGACACACTGTCACATCTGTCATATATCAAATAGAAGTTGTACTGCTGTAAGTTTTCTTAAACTGAAGTTGTTATGAGTGCTAACAGGTTATAGATGCCTGAGTGCTTTCACAAAACCAGTTAATCTTTGATCAATGAATTTCATGAGATGCTGCTCTTCAATGAAGTTTCAGATGAGAGATTTGCCATGTATCAAACTGCTGTTGCAAGGTTTGTACTTGACATGCAGATCTATGAGAATGCAGGTGAGGTTCTAGAATTCTATATGAACTCTGATGATCTGTTGTCACAGCAGAGTGTGGCATTCAATCATAGCAGCATTTCAGAAAGTGTGTTTTCACATTCTGCTATTACATCAGTGTCATCCTCACTGAGCCAAGATCTTGGTATGTTATTTGAGTTGACTGATAATGTAGATGAAGATGAGGAAGCGGACAGTTCTGTTGAAATGTTAGAAAGAAACACAGCAGCATATTGCTGTTGTTGTATTCAACATTTGACAACATTCCCCCACCATCATTGTGAGTCTGCTGAGGGTTGATACAAAAAATGCAAGCACTGCTTGGTGACAAAGCACATCTGTGTTTCAGTAAGTTATTATTCAAAACAAATGTTTTTACAGTATATAATATTAACTTTCTATTAGATGTCAGTGGATGCTGTTGAATTGACTCAGGCAGTTATCAACACTGCTGAGGATCTAATTGTCACTGATGTGAATGCTTTGAATGTTGATATTTTGCAGAGCACTGTGACTGTGGTGGTTAGATTCTTTGCTGTGAAGATTCAGAAGATTCAACAAGACAGTTCTTCTGAGACTTCAGCTGAAACAGTGATTGATGAGATCTCAGTGATTACATTACTGATCACAGCTCTCAAGTCATTGTTGAAACATCATGCTTCATCAGTTGAGGAAATCTGGGATAATAAGCAGGTTTGTCTTGATGACAATTTCTTGAATGACACTGGCCAAGCTGAGGCAGATCTGTTTTTTAATCTCTGAGTGGAATAAATATATTCAGCAGTCATCATCACCTTCTTCATTTTTGTTTACTGACTGGCTTCTGATAGATTTTATTAAACTGTTTCAAGTACTTCTGGCTGTTCATCAAATTTTCCTCAGATTTCCAAGAATTATCTGTGTCTGTACAATCTTTCCATTTGACAAGATATTGAGTTTGACTGTGATACTGATGCTTGTCTAATATAGCTTCAACTTTTCATTCCTCTTGCACATCTATAATTATCAGTTCTGCTTGCAGGATTTGTCCGTCGCGCGTGTGATATGGTTTGAGAAGGGAAACATGGAATACAGGATGAATTCCTTTATATTGTGATGTGAGTTTCAGTTTGTACACCTGTGTACCATGGATATCAATTATTTGGAAGGGACTCAAAAATTGATGATTTAGTTTGGGTGAGAATTGCAAGGTGGATATATTTTTTGCATGCAGCATTACTCAGTCCTCTATCTTAAAGTTTTTTGGTATATGACACTGATTGTAATACTTTTTCTCAGCTGCTTTGGCAGCTTCCAGGCATTCTCAGATTTTGTTCTCCACTTGCTTCATCTGTTCCACTTGTTCCATCACTGATTTTGACATGCCTGTGCTTGGGGGTTCCATGTCTATGCGAAGTTCAGTTGGTCGGCCGATCATTGCTTCAGATGGTGTCATTTTTATCAATGTGTGGAAGGTGTTGTTATATGCCCATTGTGCCAGGGGAATTCATTCTATCCAATTATCTTGCTGGTAACTGCAATATATGTGAAGATAATGTTCAATCATCTGGTTCAATTGTTCTGTCTGGCCGTCGGTTTGCAGGTGGAATGCTGTCGATAATTTTCATTGAACATGGAGCAGATAACATAATGTCAACCAAAACTTGCTATTTATTAATGAATCTCAGTCACTAATAATGTTCACAGATAGGCCAAAGTTCTTTGCAATTCTTCATACAATAATATCCACAAGTTCTTCTGCATCTAGCTCTGAAGATGTGGGCACAATTATGGCTCATTTGATGAATAAATCAACAAATACAACAATAGCATTATAGATTTGACTTCTCTTTTTATTATCTGACAGACCTTCAATAAAGTCCATGCTAATTGTATGCCATTTCTTATCTGGCACTGGATGTGGTTGTAGCAACCCATACAGCTTGTGCTGTGGTATCTTGACATGTTGGCAAACATCACAAGTTCTCACATATTCTGCAATCTCATCACTCATACCATGTCACAAGTACTTGCATTTGATTGCTTCAATGGTTTTGTCACATTCAAAATGGCCATCTTGAGAATCATTGTGGTTCATTTTCATTATTTCATGTCTTACAGCTTTATCTTGTGGTATATAGACTTTATCATCTTTTCTGAGCAGGCCATCTTTATCTACTGCTCAGATCAAATAATTATCTACACTAGTATCACTCATCTCTAGTCTTCTGCAAAGTTCAGATGTGCTGGTGTCTCTATTCTGAATCTGCAGTAAGAGTTCAATGATAGATTCAGCTACCTCTTCATGATAGACTGTCTCAGACTCAAATATCTTGACAGCTAGAATTCATAGTATCAGAGTCTCTAGATTTAACTCTGTAACATCTGTGATCTTATTCTCATCTGCAGATGTGTTCTTTATTCTGCAGAAGTTGTTATCATCAATGACTACAGATCTCTTCACTCAACAATTTTCATTAACTTGCAGATCTTTTCACATCATCTTGACACATTGATCTAATTTTGTATTTTCTTTTGTCTTTAGTGACTTAAAAATCCTTTTACACAGCTTCTCTTGCAGAGTAGAGAGCTTCATCAAGAGAGCTGCATATTTTACAAAATCTGGATGATGACTTGATGCATCTGTGGGATTATTTTTCTCAGAACAGTGCTCTATTTCAAAATCAAACACTGAGAGCATTTCCATCCAGCAAATCTGACATCCATTTAGCTGCTTTGTTGTCATGAAGCACTGGAGGTTGGCATGGTCAGATAAAACAGTTATTGAGTGCCTGCTACTGTGTAAGTAGTGGTGCCATTGCCTGAAAGCTTCTACAATCAGCAACATTTCTAGATCATATGTTTGATAACATCTTTCTGTTTCTGTGAGCTTTCTAGATCAAAACATGATTGGGTGTCAGTGATCATCATCCATTAATTGTGATATTACTGCAGTGATTGCAACACCAGATCCGTCCATTTCTATACACAGTTTTCACTGTGGATCAAAGTGGATCAACAATGGTGCTTTTGTAAAGCATTCTTTTAACTGCAAAATTGCATGCTTGCAGTTATCATCTAACTGGACAGATGTGTTATTCTTCCCTCTTTTCATTTTGTAACCTTTTAACAATTCAGTCAGGGGTGCTGTTATTATTGAGAACTTGTATATGAATCAACAATAGAAATTGATGAATTCTAGAAATATTTGCAATTCATTTATAGTTTGTGGTTCTGGCCAATCTAGAATCATGTTGACACAGTGTTTCTCAACAGTAATGCTCTGTGTGGTAACCACAAAACCCAAAAATCCAATTTCTGTTGCATGAAATATACACTTACTAAGTTTGGCATATAGTCTCCATCACCTTAACCATTCCAGCACATTCTTAACATGGACGACATGTTCATCAAGTGTGTTTGAATAGATTACAATATTGTCAAGATAAGCCACACAATATACATCTAAAAGATTGCTGAGGGCTTTGTTGATATAAGATTGAAAGATCACAGAGGCATTGATTAGCTCAAAAGATAAGACTAGATATTCAAAGTGTTCATATCATGTTCAAAATGCTGTTTTTCATTCATCCCCCACTCATATGCAAATTCTATGATACGCGTCTCTCAGGTTCAGTTGTGTATATATTTTGGCACCTGCTAATCTATCAAGTATTTCACTTATCAAGGGCAGTGGATATTGATTCTTGACCATTATTTCATTCAATCCTCAATAATCTACACAAAGATGCAGAGTTTCATCTTTCTTTGATGTGAATAACACTGATGCACTGGCTGGGCTCTTGAACAGACATATCCAATTCTTCTCTAACATCTTTTTGATATATTCTCAGAGGACAGAGAGTTCTTGAGGTGATAAGTTATATATCAGTCAGTATGAAGATTCCTTGCCAGGTTTGAGCTCTATGGCATGATCATGAGATGCATGTTCTGCATCAGATATGTCTTCTTGAAATACATCAAGATAATCTTTATAATCATCTGGGATATTTGGCTCAGTTGCTGCACTCACAGCTCATAATGATAAAGCAGTGAATATAATATTGCCATCATCAATTAGTGTTGTGAATTCTTTAGCAGTATCCAGATGCACATGGTTAATATTCAACACTTTTCTATAGATTCAGCATCTTCACACCCAGTCAATATCAGAGTTCACAGCTTCCAATCACAGTATGCTCAAAATTACATCATATCCACTAATGTCAGCCTCTTTGAAATGGTGGAATCCTTCTTGAAGGATGTGTTCATCATCAATAATCTTCATTGCAGCTCTTCATTGTTCATATGATTTAATCTTATGATTATCAACTGCTTCCACCACTTTTGGTTTACCTTCTGCCTTCGAGAAATATTTTGATGCCCAGGCATGGAACACAAAGTTCACATCCATATCAGAATCCACTAGTGTCCACACCATCGACCATCCCACTTCTGTCAGCATCCACATATTCATCATCAATAATTGTTTATCTCACAGTCTAGTTGTTCATATTCTCAATGCAGCAGCTGCTTCTACAATTGGGATTGCTGGTTTTTTGCTTGTCAAACTTGATTGCACTTTTCAGGGTGTAACATCCAACAATCATTTGCAATATGATCCTTCTTATGGCAGTGAGAACACTCCTTCATTCAGTTATATTTATCTTTCTTGATTTGTTCAGTTGAATCCATTTGTTTCTCTCATTTCCTCTTGTTCCGATGGTTGCTAGATTTATCAGAATGACACTGATTCCCTACAAATATTGCAGGTCTTTCTTTGCAGATAGCACATCATCACTCTGGCATATTTTTCTCAAGAGTCTGTAGAGTTTGAAGCAACTCTTCATAGTTCTGAGGCTCTTGATTTCAACAGTTGAGTTCAGTGTATAATATCTTCAACATCTTACTACACAAGTTATTCATTCTTTGTTCTTCACTATATGGAGGTAAGTAGTATTCCCAGTTTTCAAGATATTTAGAGAAATTGTGTATTGATTGTCATTCTTGTTGCTTTGCATCTTGAAATTTTTGACTCATCAATCAGTGCTGGTTCTGTGGATTGTTAATTTGCATTTCTAGATGTGATAACATATCATCAAAAGTCAACAGTGTTGCTCCTCCATGTCTCTCATACAATGATATAAAATTCAACCATTTCTGCTTAATGTGGGTGTTAAGATAGAGTTTAGCATCATTTATCTTGTGTTCTTCCTTTCAATAATACTGATGGTGGCATGTAAAGAGAGTCAGCATGCAATCTTTATAGTCCTTGAATTCTAACATATTTTTTCCTCAATAATAGTCCTTAATCTTCAACCTCAGTGGTGTTTCATTATCATCATTCATATCATTCACAGATCAATTTTGCAGCAGTTCTGTGGTGATATTCTGAGTTAATTGAGACTCAATAAGAGTATCTCCACAAATCTGTGCTTTCAACTTGTTGAGCTGCTGTTGCACATGCAGAATAGCTAATTGCTGCTCTCATTCACAGATTTGATCATTCAACTGTTGCAAACACACATTGTGATCATCAGAGGCAGTAGAGGATTCAGGTTGGTTTTCAAAAGATCTTGTGCATGTCAAGATCATCTTGCATGTTTTAACTAATGTTGCATGTTTTAACTAACATTGCATGCTTTATTGTAGATGTGCGTAACAACGGACCACTTAAATAAAGTTTAGAGCAATTAGAATTGTAAGAGATGGTTGTAGATATAATTATGAAAGTAGTGTGAAGTACACATGTAGGATGTTAAGAAGGTAGCAATCTCTATTATTCAAAGCTAATCACTGATCTTCTAATACCTACAGATATCAGTGAGTATTATATAGGCGACCTCCATATGCTACAGCCGCCTATGGTGCCGTGCACTATGCCCCTTCTCATTAATTCTGGCGTGTTCTGTGTTCTTCTATCGCCACATAGCTATTTTCTAATATAGATATCTCCGTTGCGCCTATTACACTGTTATTGCAAGTGACCAGAACATACCATCGATTCATGTTTCAAATGACTCAAAGATGAATTCAAAAACACCAAGTTCAACTCAAAACTCAATGCAAAAGACACAAAGAACTCAAAGAACTCAAAAAACACTTAAGACATATTATTCAGCTTGCAATGACAGTCATAAGCACAGAAAGTCAATGCAAAAACACCTTAAGTTTCACTGTCACAGTGAAACTCACTACATCTAAGAATCTGCAAAAAGTGCTTGCACTAGTAGACTCTGAGTCAGAAGTGAACTGTGTTGATGAATTTTGAGCAAAGAATCACAATCTAGAAGCTGCTCACTGCAAAATCAAAATGATCAAGTCAATTGATGAATGCATAATGCACTTCTTTGAAGAGTATAACATTGCAACTACTGTCACTGATCACAAAAATAATACACAGCAGACATCTCATTTCTTTCATACAATGAAGATGAAGAACTATAATCTTGTATTAGAATTTCCTTAATTAAGATAAACAAATTCTCTTATAGATTGATCAGATGGACAATTCTTCTTTAGAAGCTCTGAAGATGAACAACAGCCTCAAATTATTTCTGAACAAGATATCTTAGCTGAAGTTCTCACAGAAGCTAGAGTAGAAATGCTTGTAGTATTATCTACAGAACATTCAAAAGACTCAAAGCATGCTTCACATATATTCTCAGCTACATATTCAGACTTGCCAATCAGTCTATCTGATTATGTCATGTCATACACACATATCTTCTCAGAAGAAGCTGCTATAAGTGTGAAAAGATCAGAAGAGACAGAACATCACATAGATCTCAAGTCTGATATACAATCTTCATTTATACTGATATACAATCTCTCTGAAACTGAGTTAGCCACTCTAAGAGAATATTTAAAAAATGCATTAGATAAAGAGTGGATACAACTGTTCAGTAGCCCAGCTGATGCACTGATTCTCTTTATTCTCAAAAAAGATGATGGACTCTGTCTTTGTGTAGACTATTGAGAATTAAATTGAATCACCATCAAGAATTGATACTCTCTGTCTCTAATAAGTGAATTACTTGATAGACTTTCAAAAGTCAAGATATTCACTAAGCTGGATTTTCAAGATGCCTATCACTGCATACTTATAGCAGCAAAAGACCATTGAAAGACAGTCTTTAGAACAAGATATGAACATTTTGAATATGTAGTTATATCATTTGAACTAGCTAATGCTTCAGTGACATTTCAAGCATACATTAACAATGTCTTGTCTGATTTGTTGGATATATGTTGTGTTGTCTATTTGGACGACATTCTCATATTCTCCAATTCAAAGCAGAAATATAAAATGCATGTTACTAAGATGCTAGAACATCTTGAGTGTGTGAATCTATTTGCAAAACTCTCTAAGTGTGAATTTGAAGTGGACAAGATCTTGTTTCTGAGGTTTGTTATAGATACAAATGATGTTGAGATGAAGTCAGACAGAGTCTCCACTATTGTGAAATGGTCTACATCTAAATCAATTAAAGAGATTCAATTCTTCTTGAGCTTTGCTAATTTCTATCAGCAATTTATTAAGTCTTTCTTCTCTATTGCAGCCCCATTATTTGAACTTACAAAAGAGAGCAAGAAAGGGGAAAGAAAAGTCATTTTTATATGAACAGAAGATGCTCAAAGTGCTTTTGATGAGCTCAAATCATGCTTTATACATGCTTCTCTATTAGCTCATTTTGACTCAGCTTGATGTATTCAGATCAAATCTGATGCATTCACTTTTGCAGTTGCTGCTATTCTGTCACAGTTGCAGAATGATGAACACTGACATTCAGTTGCCTTCTGATCAAGAAAGTTGATTGATGCAGAAATACATTATGATACTCATGATAAAGAACTCTTGACTATTGTAGCAGCATTTAAGAATTGAAGACACTATCTGAAGAGAAGTCAGTATTCAATTTAAGTCTGATCTGATCATGTCAATCTGCAGTACTTTATGATGACTAAGGAACTGAACAGACATCAGATCAGATGAATGAAAGCTTTATCTGCTTATGATTTTGTATTACTGCACCACTCTGAATCAAAGAATCCAGCTGATGAGCTCAGTCATTGTGCAGACTACAGTAAGGTCTATAATGACCAAACTATATTATCTACCCTGCAACAGAAGCTGAAACATGGAGTTAGACTAGGCTGAGAAACTGATACTTCTTTTCAAAATGATATTTCTTCTGATGTAGTCTGTGCACAGATCTCTAATGAGCAAAATGCTTCTTTTAATGAGTGAAAAGCACTTCATACATCAACATCTTCTACCTCTCACATAAACTCTTCCCCTCCATTGCACATTGAGCAATATATGCCCCAGATTGCAGTCAATAAGACTATTCTTGGGGACTCAGCATATACAGAAATGTCTGAATCCTTCATCTCATTTCTGAGTAAAGCACAGAAGATTGATTCTTTTGCTGCTGAGCAAAGAGAGAAGATAAAAGAGAAGAATATGACTGTCACTGAAAATATACTATAAACAATTTCTGAGAATGATATATTGTGTGCTGATGGTCGCATGTATGTCTCTCAACAAAAGACACTCATTGATGAAATTATCAGTGCAAACCATGATGATCCACAGAGGGGTCACTTTGGTATAAAAAAATCCATAGACAGCATCCAGAACAAATACTATTGGCATGGACTAGTCAGAGATATCAAAGATTATATATCCACTTGTGATACTTGTCAAAGAATAAAGCCAAAACAGCACAGACAATATGAAGAATTGAATACAATTCTCTTACCATCAAATTCTTTTGAGTCCATTACTATGGATTTTATTACAGGCTTACCAGCCTCTACATTCCTCCACCAAACCTACAATGCAATTTTAGTGATTGTGGATATATATACCAAGTTTACAATCTATATTCCTTGCATCAAAAACATTACAGCTGATGAACTAGTGGAAATCATTTATACCAAGTTCTATACAATTTACAGAATACTCAAAAACCATATATTCAATTGAGAGTTGCTGTTTACAAGCCATTATTGATCCACCTTTTGTTATATGCTAGGCACACACTGGAAACTTTCAACAGCCTTTCACCCTCAAACAGATGACCAAACAGAACAACAAAATCAAATCTTGAAATATTACCTTCAATGCTTTACCAACTATCATCAAGATGACTGAGCACACTGACTATCACTGATGCAGTTTGTTTACAATATCTCTCAACATGTCTCTACTGAAATGGCATCCGCAGAAGCCTTAATGGGATATCAATCTGATTTGAAAATTAATATCAGCAAATCATCACAACCAGTTGCCATACATACTGCTAGCTGCGCGAAGCATATCGAGGAAACACATCATAAGCTTATCAAGAATCTACAAAAGATGCAACAAGCACAGAAAACTTATTACAATACAAAATATAAACTTCAACAATTTAAAATAGATGACTATATCATACTCAATGTAAAAAATCTCTGATTGCTGCGCCCAGTTCACAAACTCAATCATAAATATGTTGAACTCTTCAAGATTCTGAATACCATCAGAAAACAAGTATACAAACTAGAACTGCTATCTTCATATAGAAGCATTCATTCTGTATTTCACATATCTTTATTGAAGTCATACAACTGCAGAAATGAAGCTCTATCAGAATCAGAACTGAAACTTATTGACAGCAAAGAAGAATATCAAGTTGAAGAAATTCTTGAAAAACAACAACAAAAAAACAAACCTTCAGAATATTTTGTGAGATGGACAGATTGAGATTCTAGTGGTGATACATGAAAACTGAAAGAAAACATATTGAACACTCAGACATTTGAAATCTTTCTCAAACAAGAAAATGAATAATAAATACAAAATCAACATACTCCCAAACATCAAAAGCATAAACTTCAAGTTGAAAGATGTCAGAAGTGCAAATCTTAAATTGAAAAACACTAGAAGCACAAATCTCACTCAAACTCCAATCAAATGCATTCTTTTTAGAAGGATTTTATCAGAGAAAAGAGAAAAAAGAAAAAAAAAAAAAAAAAAAAAAAAAATTCAATTTGAGTATAATAAATACAAAAAATAAAAAATACAGACAAGAAAAAAACAAAGAAAACAGATTCTAAGAAAAGTCTAAAAGTCTTCAGTTCACTCATCTTCATCTCAACATTCTCCATCTCTCACTTCCTCTTCTCTCTCTCACCATCTCTCTCATTTTCTTTCTCTGCCACCCTCACCCAATACTTCTTCTGATACTCATATATTACAGGCACTCATTTTGGGTGCAGAGGTATAGACAAATACCTATTCCACAACACATTTGTCTTCTCACATCTTCTCTCTCTCATCAATCTACTCATTCTTCAGTATATCTGATGAAAGAAGACATTTTCCCTCATCTTCTTCTCTCACTTCTCCATCATTTGGAGCACCCTCTCCCTCTGCTCCATCAACATCAGTGGCAAATTGACAAAGAAAGCAGGTATCATAAGCACTGCTGCAGTCATCAGTGTCTCCACAATCTTCTTCATCAGCTCTTCAGCCAACTCCTCCCTCATCAATCCCTTCTCAATCAACCCCTTCATCACAGAGTCCTCAGAGCTCATCACTTTCAAAACCCCCTTCTTCACACTCTTCTCTTTCTCTAATGCCTCCACTCTGAAAGAATCAGGCACAATCACAGTCTTCAAAACCTGCATCTCTGCAGACTCAGCTGCTGTTCAGCACTGAGATCATAGAGCATTCATCTCTGCTCTGTCTTGAGCAGACAGCATTGCCAGATGAGATGTATTCAATCATTTAACTAAACAATGAAGATGACTTTTGTGACTGGTCATGTCCTTCTCAGCTGTCACCTCCATGAAGATAAATGCTCACCTGTGCATGATGCACCTCAGAAGAGGTGTATCACACATCTAGCATCATTATCAGTATATCAACATTGCTAAGAGCAAGAATTAAAGAGGATTACTCACAGATTTGCAGGATTTCTCTGCAGAGACACAAGCCTCACAACACTTCTGAGCATTTGACCCCAACATACACCAAAAATCAATGTCCCCAAGTCTAGAAACACAACATTCACACAGAATCCGACTGTTGTATGTCACATGATTAGAGCTAAATCTAGGGCAATATAACAAGTGAACAGTGAATGGTGCTATACAGAAACAAGCTAGTGGCACATGTGACCACACTAATAACATCACTGACAAGGAACACCAACAATAATACACAATAAGCACCCAAGAAACAACTTACTTAAAATTGGAATAATCAAGAGAGTCCATTTTGATAAAAGAGAGGGGAAGAGAGGACAACAATATAAAAAATTTAAAAATTTTTTGAAGACAAAAAATTGCAGCAGAAAGACAAGAAGCTTTGATGATGATCAAGTTAAAAAAGAAGAGAAATCTTCAAGAAGAAAGAAATTCTTTTTACTTCTCTGCATGCAACCTCTGACAATCAAAGAATCCACCAATTCCACCTCATTAGGAAATCGATAACAACACATATACAAGCTATCTAGAGGACGCGATTGATATACTGCTATCAACAAGCAGAACTTACAATATGGGAATGCAATTATCTACTAGCAAGCAATCTATACAATTGCTGAGAGCAGCTCTTATAAAAAAGAGGGGCAATTGTAATGCACTTGTTTATTATTTTCTTATTATCTTTGCTTATTCTTACCTCTTTCCATTATACTCTTGCTACCACTATTTCTATATGTATATATATATTGATGTATGTATTTCACACATCTTCTTTCTCTTTCTTTTCTTTCTTAGTGATTAGCTACACTACATTACACTACTATATTACACTCTACAATATATTACTATTATCTCTGTTACACTATAAACTATCTTCTACTGTTACTCTTCACACTGTCACTACACCTCACACAGAAGTACACATTTCACAGTTTTCTTTCATGATGTTTGCTGCTTTGGGTTCAGTGGTAGCATGAGTACAGTGGATGCTGTGAGTAGAGATCATGACTATTACTCAACAGATCATCTCTCAAAGATTGAGCAATTAGAAACTGTGAGATGTAGTGACAGTGTGAAGAGTAACAGTAGAAGATAGTTTATAGTGTAGTGGAGATAATAGTAATATATTGTAGTGTAATATAGTATAGTAGCATAACGTAGCTAATCGCTAAGGAAGAAAAGAAAGAGAAAGAAGATGTGCGAAATACATACATCGATATATATATACATATAGAAATAGCGGTAGCGAGAGTATAATGGAAAGAGGTAAGAATAAGCGAAGATAATAAGGAAATAATAAACGAGTGCATTACATATCTGTAAGATAAGATTGAAGAGTATCAGATCTGTTGTTTATATACTGAGACTAGATTATTCTTTGATTGCTTGACTATATTATCACTCTATTGTATGAGCTGAATGTTGTCTGATGCAGATCATCTGTCAGATAGTATTTTTTTCACTGATGAAACTCTGAATAGTCATTCACTTATGAGATACTAGCTCAATGAGCTGTGTTGACTGAGTTGATTGAATAATTGATGTAGATATCATCACTGTAATCATTGATACTGACTGTACTGATGATGATTGTCACTTCTGAGTATTTCTGTGATATCTGTTGTTAAGTCAGTAGACAATTGCTAGCTTCTTTTGAATTAGACATCTGAGTGCAGCAGAACAGTGTTGATGCTCAGTTGAATGGAGTTGACAGTAGTTAATACATCATGATATTCTTTTACACTTCATATTTATTGATTTCTTATGCTGATTTATAAGCTCACTGCAGTTGAAGCATCTCATCAGTTGTATATATTTTAATAAATGACAATATCTCTGATTGTAAGAGATGGTTATAGGTATAATTATGAGAGTAGTGTGAAGTACATATGTAGAATGTTAAGAAGATAGCAATCTCTATTATTCAAAACTAATCACTGATCTTCTAATATCTACAGATATCAGTGAGCATTATATAGACAATCATCACACTCTACAGCTGTCTATAATGCTATATGCTATATTCATTCTCATTAATTCTGACATGTTCTGTTGTAAGAGATGGTTGTAGGTATAATTACAAGAGTAGTGTGAAGTACGCACGTAGAATGTTAAGAAGATAGCAATCTCTATTATTCAAAGCTAATTGCTGATCTTCTAATACCTACAGATATCAGTGAGCATTATATAGATGATCATCACACACTATAGCTGTCTATGATGCTGTGTGTTATGTTTCTTCTCATTAATTCTGATGTGTTCTGTATTCTTCTATCATCATATAGCTATTTTCTAATATAGATATCTCTGTTGCATCTATTACAATTATCTCTCTTCTTCAAAGACCTGATTCTCAGAGCTTCTTACTGCAACATGCAAAGTTCATAACATATGCTGTATGATTAATATTGTATAGAGTTCACAGAATTGAGCTGGATTAATTGTTGAGATTAATTCTAAAGTGTTGCTGTTTTGAGAGAATGTTTTTCCATCTTCAGTGTCATTGCAGTTCAATTATGATTTAGACACAACTTCTGAACCTCTTTTCTTTGATTTTTACACTCAAAAATCATATTCTAACAAAATCATCACCACCATCATCATCAACAATTTTTTATTTAAAAAGAATATGTCAATTTATCAAACAAAGTACACTGTATTCTTCTATGTGATTTTTATTGTGAAATTTGAAGTTTTGATTGTGTGATTGTGTTTTTCATTTTGAGTTGAGTTTTGTGTTGTTGCAATCTTTTTGATCAACATTGCAATATTGATTTCAATCTTCAATATCTGTTTTTCTTTCTTATTGTTTTTGCTTCTTCTTCTTCTTTGAACAAGGTTTTGATACTGATTAAAGTTATGATAGAATGTCAGAACCAGCTGTTTCCATTGCTGATTTGAAGTCTATGAAGAGTGATATACTGTCTGTCATTGAGAGCATTTGCTTGAGTTGTCTGAAGAGATTGCAGAACCCCTCAGTATATTCTTGTTTTGTAAACAATGAATAGATATGCTGTCATATCTGTTATATATCAAATAGAAGTTGTACTGCTGTAAGTTTTCTTAAACTGAGATTGTTTTGAGTACTAACAGATTATAGATGTCTGAGTGTTTTCACAAAATCAGTCAATCTTTGATCAATGAATTTCATGAGATGCTGCTCTTCAATGAAGTTTCAGATGAGAGATTTGTCACATATCAAACTGTCATTGCAAGGTTTGTACTTGATATGCAGATCTACAAGAACACAGATGAGATTCTAGAATTCTATATAGACTCTGATGATTTGTTGTCACAGCAGAGTGTGGTATTCAATCATAGCAGCATTTCAGAAAACACATTTTTGTATTCTGCTATTATATCAGTGTCATTCTCACTGAGTCAAGATCTTGATATGTTATTTGAGTTGACTGATAATATAGGCAAAGATGAGGAAGTGAATGATTTTATTGAAGTATTAGAAAGAAACACAGCAGCATATTGCTGTCATTGTATTTAATATTTGACAACATCCCTCCACCATCATTGTGAGTCTGCTGAGGGTTGATGCAAAAAATGCAAGCACTGCTCAGTGATGAAGCACATCTACATTTCAGTAAGTTATTATTCAAAACAGATATTTTTACAGTATATAATATTAACTTTCTATTAGATGTCAGTGGATGTCATTGAATTGACTCAGATGATTATCAACACTGCTGAGAATCTAATTGTCACTGATATAAATGTTTTGAATATTAACATTTTGCAGAGTGCTGTGACTGTGGTGATTAAATTCTTTGCTGTGAAGATTCAGAAGATTCAACAAGATGGTTCTTCTGAGGCTTCAACTGAAACAGTGATTGATGAGATCTCAGTGATTACATTGTCAGTTGCAGCTTTCAAGTCATCATTGAAATATTGTGCTTCATCAGTTGAGGAAATCTGAGATAATAAACAGATTTGTCTTGATGACAATTTCTCAAATAACACTGATCAAGCTGAGACAGATCTGTTTTTTAATCTCTGAGTGAAATAAATATATTCAGCAGTCATTGTTGTCTTCTTTGTTTTCATTTACTGACTGACTTCTGATAGATTTTATTAAACTGTTTCAAGTACTTCTGACTGTTCATCAAGTTTTCCTTGAGTTCTCAAGAATTATCTGCATCTGTACAATCTTTTCATTTGACAAGATATTGTGTTTGACTGTGGTATTGATGCTTGTCTAATATAACTTCAACTTTTCATTTCTCTTGTGTGTCTATAATTATCAGTTCTGCTTGTGGGATTTGTCTGTTGTGCATGTGATAAGGTTTGAGAAGAGAAACATGGAATATGAAATGAATTTCTTTATATTGCAGTATGAGTTTCAGTTTGTACACTTGCATACTGTGGATATCAATTATTTGAAAGAGACTCAAAAATCAATGATCTAGTTTGAGTGAGAGTTGCAAGATGAATATATTTTTTGCACACAGCATTACTCAGTTCTCTATTTTAAAGCTTTTTGATATATGATGCTGATTGTAATACTTTTTCTCAGCTGCTTTGACAGCTTCTAGACATTCTGAGATCTTGTTTTCCACTTGCTTCATCTGTTTCACTTGTTTCATCACTGATTTTGACACACTTGTGCTTGAAGGTTTCACATCTATGTGAAGTTCAGTTGATCGGCTGATCATTGCTTCAGATGATGTCATTTTTATCAATGTGTGGAAGGCATTGTTATATGCCCATTGCATCAGAGAAATCCATTTTATTCAATTATCTTGCTGGTAGCTGCAATATGTGTGAAGATAATGTTCAATCATCTGGTTCAATTGTTCTGTCTGACTGTTGGTTTGCGGGTGGAATGCTGTTGATAATTTTCATCAGATATGAAGCAGATAACACAATGTCAATCAAAACTGCTATTTATTAATGAATCTCAGTCACTAATAATGTTCACAGATAGATCAAAGTTCTTCACAATTCTTCATACAATAATATCTGTGAGTTCTTCTGTATCTAGCTCTGAAGATGTGGACACAATTATGACTCATTTGATGAATAAATCAATAAATACAACAATAGTATTATAGATTTGACTTCTCTTTTTATTATCTGACAGATCTTCAATAAAGTTCATACTAATTGTATGCTATTTTTTGTCTGACATTGAATGTGATTGTAGCAATCTGTACAGCTTGTGCTGCAGTATCTTGATGCATTGACAAATATCACAAGTTCTCACATATTCTGCAATCTCATTGCTCATATCATGCCACAAGTACTTGTGTTTGATTGCTTCAATGATTTTATCACATTCAAAATGATCATCTTGAAGATCATTGTGATTCATTTTCATTATTTCATATCTTATGATTTTGTCTTGTAGTATGTAGATTTTATCATCTTTTCTGAGCAGATCATCTTTATCTACTACTCAGATTGAACAATTATCTACACTAGTGTTACTTATCTCTAGTCTTCTGTGAAGTTCAGATGTGTCAGCATCTCTATTCTGAATCTGCAGTAAAAGTTCAATGATAGATTTGACTATCTCTTTGCAATAGACTGTCTTGAACTCAAATTGTAACGGGCGTACTTCGATTAACGATTTGGTACTATTCTAATTACAGATTACAAATTGATTAAGAAAAGAAAGAGAAAAGAAATCAGAAGAAAAGGTTGTACAAAGAGGGTTCTTATAGAGAAAAGTTTGAGGCAGAAGAATATCAGAAGCTGCTTCACAGTGAAGTGTGGAGTGGAAGAACATTAAGAGATATGTGTCAGAATCATTAGAAGTTATACAAGCATGAAATGTGAGGCAGAGGAATCATTGAGAGCTACACAGAAGAATCATTAGAGACTACACAAGTGCAGAACACAGAGTGAAAGAATATAAGAAGCTACACAGAAGAATCATTAGAGACTACACAAGTGCAGAACACAGAGCAGAGAAATGTAAGAAGCTACACAGAAGAATTGTTAGAGACTACACAAGTACAGAGCACAGAGCAGAAGAACATTAAAAGCTACATAAAAGAATTGTTAGAAACTACACAAGTACAAAGCACAGAGTGGAAGAACATTGAGAGTTACACAAGATCACAACAGTCAGAAACAAGTGAGTGCAGAAGAGAAGTTGATTGTGTAAGTTAATTACTAACAGATGCTAACTCATCACATTATCCCCCTCTATCAGAGTGAGTGAGAACTTGTAGGTGTCAAGGGCAGCAGTGTTCTTCAAGACAGACATGAGTTTTCAGATCAGACAATCATATTCTATCCATTTGACAAGATATTTGCAGTGATGGTGGTTGATTCTATTGTCAAGAATTGCTTTGATTTCTCACTTGAGTTCATTGTCTTCTTCTATAATGATGAGTGGCTGTCAATTGAAGGTTCTCTGTGAGGGGAATGGATCCTCAGCTGTGAGTCGGAGCAGGTTTGTATGAAAGATATTATGAATGTCAGACAGAATGTTGAGTTGATAATCATGTGTGTCTAGCACTTTCTTCATCATATACTTGATATGATGATAATCTAGTGTACACAAGAGATGATCTGTTTTTATGTTCTTGAGATTCAGTCAGATTTTGTCTTCTATATGATATCAGATCACAGAACTTCTTCTGATGTTCATTTGATTCTTATAATCTTACTGAGTACTGATCATTGAAGCTTCTGCTCATTCACAGACTTTCTTCAGCTTGCTCACAATGTTCTCTGTCATCTGTATGAGGCTGCAGATGTGTGTGGTTTCTCAGAGAGTCTTGAGAAAGTTCAGAATCTCTAAGTTGTATTTATGTAGAAGAAAGAATGAGCTTATGTCTGTTGTAGCAGAATCTCAATCATTAATTGCAATCTCAGTATATGACAGCAGATTGCTTCAGTTGTTTTGTATGTAATTACAGAACTTACAGAGAATGTTCTTTACTATTTGTATCATTCTCTCAGTAGCTTCATCAGTCTCTGAGTGATACATCATTGATAACTTTCATTTGATTCTTAATAATTGATATATGTGAGCTCAGAGTGCACTGACAAATTGACTGTCTCTATCTGACACAATGAATGAAGACAGATCATGTATATGATAGAACAGACTTCTGATGAAGACATCTGCAACTACTTCAGTGTTCATCTTGTCACAGAGTTGTAGTATTACACTCTTGCTGAGTCAGTCAACAATGACTAGAATATTCATAGAATCTCTGCTTTCAGATAAGAAAACTGCAAAATCAATAGCTATATCATATCAAATTCAGTCAGAGACAGATAGAGGCTTCAGCATCTCTTTTCAGTGTTCATATCATACTGTCACTGAGCTACAGTGATCACAGTTGTGTACAAATCAGTGTATGTCTTTCAATATATCTGATCAGTAGAATTTTCAGATAACAATGTTGTACATGATTTCATGTTCTGAGTGCTCAGTCATTGATAAATCATGAATTTCTTGTATGATCTGTGTTTGTAGAGGTTCTGAATTGGGGACTCATCATCTATTTTGAAAGTGTAAGCAGTTGTTATCATTGATTGAACATGCTGAGATATCTGTTCTTGAGTATACATCTGCAGGGAATTGAGATGCTTTACTTTGTATGACTTCAGCAGCTTGCTGTCAGAATTCATCTGCTTCTGCTGCTAGTCTTCATTATTCTTTGAGCAAGAGTTCTTGAGCTTGAAACTGATTGATATGTATGTGGGGTTCATCTGATTGTGTAGAACTTTCTATAATTGTGAGGTTGATTAATCAATGCTCTTGATGTTTCCATCTGTCATCTAGATCATCAGATGGCATATCTTGTTTTTGATGAAACAGAGCATTCATAAGAGTGTTCTCTACTTCAGATTGATAATGAATTGTGAATGAAAAATGGCTAAGAAACAATGATCAACACATATATCTCTCAGTGAGCTTATAAGTGATTGTGAAGTATTCTAAGTTCTTATGATCAGTAACAATCTCAAACTTCTCAACACTCATAAGTTCAGACTTTCATTCTTCAAGACATTGTATGATCACTAGAAGCTTCTTGTTGTAGATCTCATAGTTGTATTTGACAGACAACATCTTTTTCAAGATGAAAACACAGAGTTATAGAACATCTTCATTATCATATTGTATTAGTACTTCATCTACTACATAACT
Source organism: Histoplasma ohiense (assembly GCA_017607445.1). Classification (NCBI taxonomy): domain Eukaryota; kingdom Fungi; phylum Ascomycota; class Eurotiomycetes; order Onygenales; family Ajellomycetaceae; genus Histoplasma; species Histoplasma ohiense. Next base: position 7,834,187 of record JAEVHH010000001.1, read on the forward strand.
CAAGATGTCTGTTTTGAGACTTGTATACTTATCTGAATTGAATGATTGCAGTATCAGAGTGTTTGTGAATATATGCTTCAGCTTTTTGAATGCTGCATCTGCTTCATCAGTTCATTGAAATACAGTGTCTTTCCAGATCAGATCCATCAGTGATTGTACAATATTGAAGAAGTTTTTGATGAACCTTCAGTAGAAGTTGATGAATTCTAGAAAGCTTCTAGTCTCTTTTATCAAGACTGATGTCTCTCAGTTGAGGATTGCTTCCATCTTCTTAGAATCCATATGTATGTCTTTTTCAGCTTTGATGATGAATTCTAGATAGATTATAGACTTGATCTCAAAGTCACATTTGTCAATGTCCACTTGCAGTCTGGCTTTATATAGGCAGTCAAGCACTTGTCATACATGCTTGCAGTGCTCAGTGAGTGATTCATCAGTGAAGATCAGAATATCATTCATATACACTGAGATGATCTTGTTGAGCAGATCTCATAGAGCTCAGTTAATGTATTTCTGAAATATACTCAGAGCATTCACTAATCCAAAGAGGGTCACTGTTCATTTGTATAATTCATAATGTGTATGAAAAGTGGTTAGCCATTTGTCATCTTCATTAATCCTTATCTTATAGAAGGCTGCAGAGATGTCAAGCTTTATAAATCATTTTACTTTTTCTATTCATTTAAATATTTCATTGATGAGTGAGAGAGAGTATCAGTTCTTCTGTGTAATCTTGTTGAGTTTTTGATAGTCAACACAGAATTGTAAGCCTTTTTCTGATTTCTTTGTGAACAGTACAGATGCTGCAGTGGATGAGTTGCTAACATAAATGAAGCCTTTGTTCAGTAATTCATTGAGCATTTTTCATAGAATGAGGAGCTTATTGTGTGACATGCTGTAGAGAGAACCTCAGAGCAGTTGCAGATTCTTATCATCTTTCTTGATAAACTCAATCATATAATCTATATCAGATTTTTGATGAGAGAGAAGCTTTTCAGCTTCTTTCTCATTGAATATATCTGTGAAGTCTTTGTATGATTTGAGTAGTTTCTTGTATAGTTTCTTGAGATCTTTGAGTTCTAACTTTTCTAATGCTTTTTTGATATCTGCTATGCTAGCAGTGAACACTTGGATGTTCTTCTTCTCATGTGCTTGGCAGATTAGTAGTTTGTATGCTTCTGCTGATATCTGGATGAGATCAGTGGTTCTATTGACATCCTTCTCATAAACACAGTTGCCTTCTGAGAAAATAAAACAGTGATTGTGTGCATTCAACAAGGTTCCAAATTCTGTGAGTCATGATAGACTGAGCATTAGATTGTACTCAAGATCTTGTATTTCATATGCATATACATTCTTTTTCTCATATCCTTCTACATTGATGTTAAATCTTATCATATTGTAGGAGGCTGATCCTCTGAGGCCATCAAATCCACTAAGCTTATATAGCTTGAGAAAGAGAATACACTGAAGCTTATACTTCTCAATCAGCTGAGTGTCTATAAGAGTGTAATGAAGAAAACCACTGTCTATCATTGCTCATACATTGACTAGACTATTTACAATGACAGAGATTGTAACGGGCGTACTTCGATTAACGATTTGGTACTATCCTAATTACAGATTACAAATTGATTAAGAAAAGAAAGAGAAAAGAAATCAGAAGAAAAGGTTGTACAAAGAGGGTTCTTATAGAGGAAAGTTCAGAGCAGAAGAATATTGGAAGCCACTTCATAGTGAAGTGTGGAGTGGAAGAACATTAAGAGGTACATGTAAGAATCATTAGAAGCTACACAAGTGCAGAATGTGGGGCAGGGGAATCATTGAGAGCTATATGAAAGAATTGTTAGAGACTACACAAGTGTGGAACACAGAGTGGGAGAACATAAGAAGCTATATGAAAGAATTGTTAGAGACTATGCAAGCACGGAGCACAGAGCAGAAGAACATCAAGGATTATACAAAATCACAACAGTCAGAAACAAGCAGATGCAGAAGAGGAGTTGATTGTGTAAGTTAATTACTAACAGATACTAATCCATCACATTATCCCCCTCTACTGGGGTGAGTGAGAACTCATAGGTGTCGAGGGCGGCGGTGTTCTTCAAGACAGACACAGATTCCCAGATCAGACAATCATATTCTATCCATTTGACAAGATATTCACAGCAGTGATGATTGATTCTATTGTCAAGAATTGCTTCAATTTCCCACTCAAGTTCATTGTCTTCTTTTATGATGACAGATAGCTGTCAATTGAAGATTCTCTGTGAGAAGAATGAATCCTCAGCCACAGGTTGAAGCAGGTTTGTATGAAAGACATCATGAATGTCAGATGAGATGTTGAGTTGATAATCATGTGTATCTAGCACTTTCTTCACTGTATACTTGATGTGATGATAATCTAGTGTATGCAAGAAGTGATCTGTTCTTATATTCTTGAGATTCAGTCAGACTTTGTCTTCTATATAATATTGAGTCACAGAACTTCTTCTGATGTTTGCTTGATTCTTGTAATCTTACTAAACACTGATCATTGAAGCTTCTGCTCATTTGTGAGCTTTTTTCAGCTTGCTCACAATATTCTCTGCTGTCTGTATGAGACTACAGATGTATGTGGTTTCTCAGAGAATCTCAGAAAAGTTCAGAATCTCTAAGTTGTATTCATATAGAAGAAAAAATGAGCTTACATCTGTTGTAGTGAAATCTCAACTGTTAATCACAATCTCAGTGTGTGGCAGCAGATTGCTTCAGTTGTCTTGTGTGTAATTGCAGAACTTATGAAGAATATTCTTTACTATTTGTATCATTCTCTCAGTAGCTCCATCAGTCTCTGAGTGATATACTGTTGATAACTTTTATTTGATTCTTAATAATTGGCATATGTGGGCTCAGAGTGCACTGATGAATTGACTGTCTCTATCTGACACAATGAATGAAGACAGACTGTGTATATAATAGAATGAGCTTCTGACAAAGGCATCTGCAACTACTTCAGCATTCATCTTGTCACAGAGCTGTAGTATTACACTCTTGCTGAGTTGATTGACAATGACAAGAATGTTCATAGAATCTCTGCTTTTGAGTAAGAAAACTGTAAAATTGATAGCTATATTGCATCAAGTTCAGTTGAAGACAGATAGAGGCTTCAGCATCTCTTTTCAGTATTCATACCATGTCATCACTGAGCTGCAGTGATCACAGTTGTGTATGAACTGATGTATATCTTTCAACATATCTGATCAGTAGAATTCTCAGATGATGATGTTGTACATGATTTCATATTCTGAGTGTCTGATCATCAGCAAGTCATGAATTTCTTACATGATCTGTGTTTGTAGAGATTCTGAATTGAGGATTCATTGCCTATCTTGAAAGCATAAACAGTTGTCATCATCAATTGAACATGCTGAGATATCTGTTCTTGAGTATACACTTGTGGGGAATTGAAATGCTCTGTTTTGTACAGCTTCAGTGACTTATTGTCAGAATTCATCTGCTTCTGCTGCTAGCTTTCATTGTTCTTCAAGCAAGAGTTCTTGAGCTCAGAACTGATTGACATATACATGGGATTCATCTGATTGTATAGAACTTTCTATAATTGCAGAGTTGATTAATCAATGCTCTCAGTGTTTCCATCTGTCATTCAAGTCATCAGATGGTATATCTTGTTCTTGATGAGACAGAGCATTCACAAGAGTGTTCTCTACTTCAGATCAATAATGAATTGTGAACAAAAAATGACTAAGAAACAATGATCAATGCATATATCTTTCAGTGAGCTTACAAGTGATTGTGAAGTACTCTAAGTTCTTATGATTGATAACAATCTCAAACTTTTCAATGCTCATAAGTTCAGACTCTCATTCTTTGAGACATTGTATGATTGCTAGAAGCTTCTTGTCATAGATCTCATAGTTGCATTCAGTGAGTGATATTTTTTTCAAGATGAAGACACAGAGTTGTAGAACATCTTTGTTATTATATTGCATCAGTGTTCCATCTACTACATAATCTGAGGTGTCTGTTTCAAGAATTGTATGCTTATTCAGATTGAATGATTGCAGCATCAGAGTGTTTGTGAACATACACTTCAGCTTTTTGAATACTGCATCTGCTTTGTCAGTCCATTGAAACACAGCATCTTTCCAGATCAGATTCATCAGTGGTTGTATGATATTGAAGAAGTCTTTGATGAATCTTTGATAGAAGTTGACAAATTCTAGAAAGCTTCTAGTCTCTTTTACTGAGACTGATGTCTTTCAGTTGAGAATTGCTTCCATCTTCTTAGAATCCATGTGTATGCCTTTTTCAGCTTCGATGATGAATCCTAGATAGATTGTAGACTTGATCTCAAAGTCACATTTGTCAATGTCCACTTGCAGTTCAGCTTTTCATAGGCAGTCAAGCACTTGTTATACATGCTTACAGTGCTCAGTGAGTGATTCATCAGTGAAGATCAGAATATTGTTCATGTACACTGAGGTGATCTCATTGAGCAGATCTTGTAGAGCTCAGTTAATGTATTTCTGAAATGTGTTTGAGGTGTTCACTAATTCAAAGAGGGTCACTGTCCATTCATATAATCTGTAATGCATATGAAAAGTGGTTAGCCATTCATCACCTTCATTAATCCTTATCTTATAGAAGGCTGCAGAGATGTCAAGCTTTGTAAATCATTTTGTTTTTTCTATTTGTTTGAGTGTTTTATTGATGAGTGGGAGAGGGTATCAGTTCTTCTGTGTAATCTTGTTGAGTTCTTGATAGTCAATGCAGAATTGTAAGTCTTCTTCTGATTTCTTTGTGAACAGTATGAGTGCTGTGGTGGGTGAGTTGCTAACATAAATGAAGTCTTTGTTCAATAGTTCATTGAGTGTTTTTCATAGAATGAGAAGCTTGTCATGTGATATGCTGTAGAGAGAATTTCAGAGTGATTGTGAGTTCTTACTATTCTTCTTGATGAGCTTGATTGTATGATCTATATCAGGTTCTTGATGAGGAGGAAGCTTTTCAGCTTCTTTTTTGTCAAACATGTCTGTGAAGTCTTTGTACAATTCAGATAGTTTCTTGTGTGATTTCTTGAAGTCTTTGAGTTCTAGCTTTTCTAACACTTTTTTGATATCTGTCATGCTAGCAGTGAACACTTGGACATTCTTCTTCTCATATGCTTGATGAGTTAGTAGTTTGTATGCTTCTGCTGATATCTGAGTGAGATCAGCAGTTCTATCAACATTCTTCTTGTAAACATGATTGCCTTCTGGGAAAATAAGACAGTGATTGTGTGTGTTCAACAAGATTTCAAATTCTGTGAGCCATGATAGACTGAGTATTAGATTGTACTCAAGGTCTTGTATTTCATATGTATATACATTCTTTTTCTCATGTTCTTCTACATTGACATTAAATCTTACCATGTTGTAGGAGGCAGATCCTCTGAAGCTGTCAAATCCACTGAGCTTACATAATTTGAAAAAGAGAATACACTGAAGCTTATGCTTCTCAATCAGCTGAGTGTCTATAAGAGTGTAGTGAAGAAAACCACTGTCTATCATTGCTTGTATATTGACTAAGCTATTTACAATGACAGAGATCATGATTGCATCTGTTTGCATTTTCTGCTCAAATCTCCAGCTAGCTTTTTGCTTCTTGAGCTCTCATTCACATTTTAGAGCAAGAGCTCATCTTTTCTCTGTTCTTGTCTATTCACAGACAACACAGCATTCATGCATGTGGGGGGTTTACTCAGAGTGATCACATTCAGACATTGATTTGTGAAATGCTCTGACTTGTTGCAGTGTATGCAGACTTCTCTGATGATTCAGTCAGCAGCATTCTTTTCTGAGACATTGAAGACCCTTGAATGACTTGCATTCATGTATGGAACCCAGTTCATTGATTCTGATTTGAAGGCGGGGGGTGCTGCAGAGCAGTTCAGAGTGTATATATTTATTCAGTGAAATCCTCTGCAATTTTGAAATATGTGGAACTGAGACAGATTGTTATTCAACAGATGAAGATCAGTGCAGAATTCACTGTATATTGAGAATTTCAGATGCTCTATACTTCAGTTATGCAACTGAAAGTTCAAGTTCTTGAACAATATGTTGATTTTGACAGTGTCATTCCAGTCTTGCCCATCTGCTTCTAGGAGCTTGCAATCAAATTCAGAAAGATAAATTGCCAACACAACATTTATCTGACAAGTTTGATTAAGTCAGTCTAACATCTTGGCTTGAAGTGTAGGATTGAGAAAGAGAGAGTTGAGTTGTCAGAAGACTAGCTCTGACATACACTGATGATTCTGACAATGACTCATTCAGAGTTGAAATTTTGCTAACACATTGCCATTCAATCTGCTATAAATATACCACATTTGATTGAATAGTGAGCCTATTGCTCATCCATTGATGTTCAATTTGATGTTCACTTTTGACTTTCACACAAGATAGAGTGCTAGGTCTTTCTTGTATTTGTCAAGGATTGAGAGCTTCTCTCTTGAGAGCTTTTCATGAGGCATGAGTGTAGAAGGAACAGTGAATGCAGAAGTGCTCATCTCAGCAAGTCATCATTGCAATTCAGTCATCTGTAGTGTCTGCTGCTGAAGAATGCTTCATAGATCTAAGTTATCATCTGCTGCATTCAGATGCAGTGGGTGTTTGTAGAATTGCTTGTAGTTCATTTCAATATCTAAGAACATATAATAATAAAAAAAAGAAAAGGAATACTTATAGACACTCAGTCCTCTCACAGACACTATTCACAGTGTTGCAGCACTAAGCTTGATCAAGCTTCTTCATGAACACTATTCACAGTGTTACAGTTTGTAGGCACTCAGGCCTTGTAGAACACAGTCAATTGTATTTCAGACACTTAGACACAATGATCTATATAACTAATAATAGAGACACTCAGACCCACAAGAGATCTCTTGTAACAACTAGATACTCAGACCTGTAAATGACACACTCAGATGTAAGAACTGATAATGATGCACTCAGATGTAAGAACTAATAACAAGACACTCAGATCTTAAACACAGAAGAATCAATTTGTAATGTAATGAGTGTACTTTGATTAATGATTTGGTACTATTCTAATTACAGATTACAAATTGATTAAGGAAAGAAAGAGAAAAGAAATCAGAAGAAAAGGTTGTACAAAGAGGGTTCTTATAGAGGAAAGTTTGAGATGGAAGAATATTGGAAGCCGCTCCACAGTGGAGTGCAGAGTGGAAGAACATTAAGAAATATGTGTAAGAATTGTTAGAAGCTATATGAGTGTGGAATGTGGGGCAGAGGAATCATTGAGAGCTACACAGAAGAATTGTTAGAGACTATGTGAGTGCAGAACACAGAGCAGGAGAACATAAGAAGCTACACAGAAGAATTGTTAGAGACTACACAAGCGCGGAGCATGGAGCGGAAGAACATCGAGGGTTACGCGAGGTCACAACAGCCAGGAACGAGCGGGTGCAGGAGGGGAGTTGATTGCGTAAGTTAATTACTAATGGGTGCTAACTCATCACAGAGATTATGATTGTGTCTGCTTGTATCTTCTGCTCAAATCTTCAGCTAGCTTTCTGCTTCTTAAGCTTTTGTCTGTATTTTAGAGTGAGAGCTCATCTTTTCTCTGTTCTTGCCTGTCTGCAGGTGACACAGTGTTCACATGTGTGGGGGGTTTACTTGAAGTGATTGTATTCAGACATTGATTTGTGAAGTGCTCTGACTTGTTGCAGCATATGCAGACTTCTCTGATGATTTGATCAGTGACATTCTTCTCTGAGATGTTGAGAATCCTCAGACAACTTGTGTTTATATGTGAGATTCAGTTCATTGATTCTGGTTTGAAGATGGAGGATGCTGCAGAGTGGTTCAGAGTGTATATATTTATTCAGCAGAATTCTCTGTGATTTTGAAGCATGCAGAACTGAGACAGATTGTTGTTCAACAAATGAAGATTAGCACAGAATTCACTGTATGTTGAGAGCTTCAGACACTCTACACTTTGATTATACAATTGAAAGTTCAAGTTCTTGAACAATATGTTGATTTTGACAGTATTGTCTCAGTCTTGCCCATCTGCTTCTAGAAGTTTGCAATTGAATTCAGAAAGATAAATTGTCAATATGACATTCATCTGATAAGTTTGATTAAGTCAGTCTAATGCCTTGGCTTGAAGTGTAGAATTGAGGAAGAGAGAGTTGAGTTGTTGAAAGACTAGCTCTGATGTACACTGATGATTCTGACAATGACTCATTCAGAATTGAAATTTTGCTAACATGTCATCATTCAATCTGCTATGGATATACCATGCTTGATTGAATAGCAAGTCTATTGCTTGTTTATCAATGTTCAATTTGGTGTTCACTTTTGACTTCCACACAAGATAGAGTGCTAGATCTTTCTCATATTTGTTGAGGATTGAAAGCTTCTCTCTTGAGGGCTTTTCATGAGACACAGATGTAGAAGAAATGATGAATGTGGAAGTGCTCATCTCAGTAAGTTATCATTGCAATTCAGTCATCTGTAGCATCTGCTGCTGGAGGATGCTTTGTAGATCTAAGTTATCATCCACCACATTCAGATATGGTGGGTGTTTGTAGAATTGTTTGTAGTTCATTTCAATGTCTAAGAACATGTAATAATAATATAAAAAAAAGAAAAGGAATATTTGTAGGCACTATTCACAGTGTTGCAGTGCTAAGCTTGGTCAATCTTCTTCATAAATGCTATTCACAGTGTTACAGTTTGTAGGCACTCAGGCCTTGTAGAACACAGTTGATTGTGTTTCAGATGCTTAGACACAACAGTCTATATAACTAACAATAAGAGCACTCAGACCCACAAGAGATCTCTTGTAATGACTAGACACTCAGATCTGTAAACAATGCACTTGGGTGTAAGAACTGATAACAAGACACTCGGGCCTTAAACAACACACTCAGATGTAAGAATTAATAATAAGGCACTCAGGTCTAAAACACAGAAGAATCAATTCATAATGTAACAGACATACTTCAATTAACAATTTGATACTATTCTAATTACAGATTACAAATTGATTAAGAAAAGAAAGAGAAAAGAAATCAGAAGAAAAGATTGTATGAAGAGGGTTCTTATAGAGAAAAGTTTGAGATGAAAGAATATCAGAAGCCACTCCACAGTGAAGTGTGAAGTGGAAGAACATTAAGAAGTATGCATAAGAATTGTTAGAAGTTACACAAGTGTGGAACATAGAGTGAGGAAATCATTGAGAGCTACATGAAAGAATCATTAGAGACTATGCAAGCACAGAACACAGAGTGGGAGAATGTAAGAAGCTACACAGAAGAATTGTTAGAGACTATACAAGCACAGAACACAGAGCAGAGAAATGTAAGAAGCTATGCAAAAGAATTGTTAGAGACTATACAAGCACAGAGCATGAAGTGGAAGAACATTAAGAGCTATGCAGAAGAATTGTTAGAAACTACATGAGCACAGAGCACAGAGCAGAAGAACATTGAGGGTTATGTGAGATCACAATAACCAGAAACAAGCAGATGCAGAAGAGGAGTTGATTGTGTAAGTTAATTACTAACAGATGCTAACCCATCACACAAATATCTTGACAGCTAGAATCTGTGACATCAGAGTCTCTAGATTTAACTCTGTAACATCTGTGATCTCATTCTCATCTGCAGATGCATTCTTTATTCTGCAGAGGTTGTTGTCATCAACAACTACAGATCTCTTCACTCAACAATTTTCATTAGCTTATAGATCTTTTTGCATTATCTTGACACATTGATATAACTTTGTATTTTCTTTTGTCTTTAGTGACTTAAAGATCCTCTTATGCAGCTTCTCTTACAGAGTAGAAAGCCTCATCAAGAGAGCTGCATGTTTTACAAAATCTGAGCAATGACTTAATACATCTGTGGGATTATTTTTCCCAGAATGATGCTCTATTTCAAAATTGAACACTGAGAGTATTTTCATTCAGTGAATCTGACATTCATTTAGCTGCTTTGTTGTCATGAAGCACTGAAGATTGACATGGTCAGATAAAACAGTTATTGAATGCCTGCTATCATGTAAGTAGTGGCATTATTGTCTGAAAGCTTCTACAATTGGCAATATTTCTAGATCATATGTTTGATAATGTCTTTCTGTTTCTGTGAGCTTTCTAGACCAAAATGTGATTGAGTGTCAGTGATCATCATTCATTAATTGTGATATTACTGTGGTGATTGCAACACCAGATCTGTCTGTTTCTATACAGAGTTTTCACTGCAGATCAAAGTGAATCAACAACAGTACTTTCATAAAGCATTCTTTTAACTGCAAAATTGTGTGCTTGCAGTTTTCATCTAACTGAACAGATGTGTTATTCTTTTCTCTTTTCATTTCATAATCTTTTAACAAGTCAGTCAGAGATGCTGTTATTATTGAGAACTTGTATATGAATCAATGATAGAAATTAATGAATTCTAGAAATATTTGCAATTTGTTTATAGTTTGCAGTTCTGATCAATCTAGAATTGTGTTGATGCAGTGTTTCTCAACAGTAATGCTCTGTATGGTAACCACAAAACTCAAAAATCCAATTTCTGTTGCATGGAATGTACACTTACTAAGTTTGACATATAGTCTCCATCATCTTAACTGTTCCAGCATGTTCTTAACATGGACAACATGTTCATCAAGTGTGTTTGAATAGATTATGATATCATCAAGATAAGCCACACAATATATGTCTAAAAGGTCACTGAGGGCTTTGTTGATATAAGATTGAAAGATCACAGAGACATTGATTAGCTCAAAAGATAAGACTAGATATTCAAAGTGTTCATATCATGTTTGAAATGCTGTTTTTCATTCATCCTCTGCTCATATGTGAATTCTATGATACATGTCTCTAAGGTTCAGCTGTGTATATATTTTGGCATCTGCTAATCTATCAAGTATTTCACTTATTAAGAGCAGTGGGTATCAATTCTTGATCATTATTTCATTCAATCCTTGATAATTCATACAAAGATGCAGGGTTTCATTTTTCTTCAGTGTGAATAGCACTGGTGTGCTGGCTGAGCTCTTGAATGAATGTATTCAATTCTTTTCTAACATTTTTTTGATGTATTCTCAGAGGACAGAGAGTTCTTGAGGTGATAAATTATATATTGATTGATATAAAGGTTTCTTGTCAGGTTTGAGATCTATGGCATGATTGTGAGGTGTGTGTTCCACATCAGATATGTCTTCTTGGAATACATCAAGATAATCTTTATAATCATCTGAGATATTTGACTCAGTTGCTGCACTCACAGCTTGTAATGGTAAGACAGCAAATATAATATTGCCATCATTGATTAGTGTTGTGAATTCTTTAGCAGTATTCAGATGTATATGGTTAATATTTGATGCTTTTCTATAGATTCAGCATCTTCACACCCAATTGATATCAGAGTTTGCAGCTTCCAATCATGGCATGCTCAAAATTACATCATATTCACTAATGTTGACTTCTTTGAAATGGTGGAATCCTTCTTGAAGAACATGTTTGTCATTGATAATCTTCATTGCAGCTCTTCATTGTTCATATAATTTAATCTTATGATTATCAACTGCTTCCACTACTTTTGGTTTATCTTCTGTCTTTGAGAAATATTTTGATGCTCAGATGTGGGACACAAAGTTCACATCTGTGTCAGAATCCACTAGCATTCACACCATCAACCATCCCACTTCTGTCAGCATTCATGTATTCATCATCAATAATTGTTTATTCCACAGTCTAGTTGTTTGTATTCTCAATGCAGCAGCTGCTTCTACAATTGGAATTGTTGATTTTTTGTTTGTTGAACTTGATTGCACTTTTCAGAGTGTAATATTCAACAATCATTTGCAACATGACTCTTCTTATGACAGTGAGAACACTTCTTCATTCAGTTATATTTATCTTTTTTGATTTGTTCAGTTGAATCTGTTTGTTTCTCTCATTTTCTCTTGTTCTGATGGTTGCTAGATTTATCAGAATAATGCTGATTCTCTATGAATATTGCAGGTCTTTCTTTGTGAATAGCACACTGTTGCTCTGATATATTTTTCTCAAGAGTCTGTAGAGTTTAAAGCAACTCTTCATAGTTCTGAGGCTCTTGATTTCAATGATTGAGTTCTGTATGTAATATCTTCAATGCTTTACTACACAAGTTATCCATTCTTTGTTCTTTGCTATATGGGGGTAAGTAGTATTCTCAGTCTTTGAGATATTTAGAGAAATCATATATTGATTGTCATTCTTGTTGCTTTGTATCTTGAAACTTTTAACTTGTCAATCAGTGCTGGTTCTGTGGATTGTTAATTTGCATCTCTAGATGTGATAGCATATTGTCAAAAGTCAATGATGTTGCTTCTTCACATCTCTCATACAATAATACAAAATTCAATCACTTCTGCTTAACATGAATATCAAGATAGAGTTTAGCATCATTTATCTTGTGTTCTTTCTTTTGATAATATCAGTGATGATGTGTAAAGAGAGTCAACATGCAATCTTTATAGTTTTTGAATTCTAATATATTTTTTTCTTGATAATAGTTTTTAATCTCTAATCTCAGTGGTGTTTCATTATCATCATCTGTATCATTCACAGATCAATTTTGTGGCAGTTCTGTGGTGATATTCTGAGTTAATTGAGGCTTGATGAGAGTATCTTCATGAATCTGCACTTTCAATTCATTGAGCTACTGTTGTGCATGCAGAATAGCTAATTAGGCTGACCGGTGGGACCATGAATTTCATGTTTGGTTTGGTTTGGTTTGGTCCCAGTCCATTTCTTGGCGTGATTTTCAGTGGGACCAGGATCAGAATGGGAGTGTAAAGTGACTAGAATTATTAGAACATGAGTGAAATGGGACTAATAAATCTTGATATTTCCTGTAAAGTGACTGACTATCAAAAATAAGAACATGACCTGAGACTGACTATGATTTTGACTGAGGTTTGGTCCCATTCTGATGATTATATAATACATATCTTAGATATCAATCTGATGATATGATTGGTGGAGATATTGCCTCTATCTAGTGCTGCCAACCTATCTATTGCTGCAAGCTATCCCTTGCTGCTAAGCTATCCCTTGCTGCTAAGCTATCGCCGCTGCCAACCTATCTATTGCTGCTAATCTATCACTGCTGTCAATCTATCTATTACTGCTAATCTATCTATCGCTGCTAATCTATCACCGCTGTCAATCTATCCCTCACTGCTAAGCTATCTATCACTGCTAATCTATCACTGCCAATCTATCTATCACTGCCAATCTATCTATCGCTGCTAATCTATTGCTGCTAATCTATCACTGCTAATCTATCGCTGCCAATCTATCTATCGCTGCCAATTTATCTACCACTGCCAATCTATCTATTGCTGCTAATCTATTGCTGCTGCCAATCTATCTATCACTGCTAATCTATTGCTGCTGCTAATCTATCTATCACTGCTAATCTATCACTGCTAATCTATCACTGCTAATCTATCGCTGCTAATCTATCGCTGCTAATCTATCGCTGCTAATCTATCGCTGCTAATCTATCGCTGCTAATCTATCGCTGCCAACCTATCTACCGCGGCGAATCTATCTATCACTATCATTACTAGTTCAAAATAGAACTAGAGCATAAACACACTAAACTTCTTTTGATAGATAATGATTTTTGGTAACGCTCATAGCATTATATCATCTATATAGGGTAAATCATGGTCCCATTTGGTCCCATTTTAACAAAATGGGACCAAATGGGACCAGAATCAGTAATTTATAAGAAGAACATGACCTGGGACTAGATTTATACTATAAACAGTGTTAAGTGACTAATTTAATAAACACTATATGGGACCAGGACTAAGAAATTTGATAATGGGACTGGAGAAATATTTAGTCCCAGTCCCATGCATGGTCACACAGCCAGTCTATAGCTAATTGCTGCTCTCATTCATGAATTTGATCATTCAACTGTTGCAAACACACATTGTGTTCATTGAAGGCAGTAGAGGATTCAGATTGGTTTTCAAGAGATCTTGCACATGTTGAGACCATCTTGTGTGTTTTAACTAATGTTGTGTGTTTTAACTAATGTTGTGTGCTTTATTGTAGATGTGCATAACAACAGACCACTCAAATAGAGTTATGAGTGATTAGAATTGTAAGAGATGGTTGTAGGTATAATTACAAGAGTAGTGTGAAGTATGCATGTAGAATGTTAAGAAGATAGCAATCTCTATTATTCAAAGCTAATCACTGATCTTCTAATATCTATGAATATCAGTGAGCATTATATAGATGACCACTATGTGCTACAGCTGTCTATGATACTGTGTGCTATATCCCTCCTCATTAATTCTGGCGTGTTCTGTGTTCTTCTATCGCCATATAGCTATTTTCTAATATAGATATCTCCGTTGCGCCTATTACATCTGTGTTCTTCTATCATCATATAGCTATTTTCTAATATAGATATCTTCATTGTATCTATTACAATTATCTCTCTTCTTCAAAGACCTGGTCTTCAGAGCTTCTTATTGCAACATGTGAAGTTCATAATATGTGCTGTGTGATTGATATTGTATAAAGTTCACAGAATCAGACTGAATTAATTGTTGAAATTAATTTCAAAGTGTTGCTGTTTCAGAAGAATGTTTTTTCATCTCTGATGTTATTGCAGTTCAATCATGATTTAGACACAATCTCTGAACCTCTTTTCTTTAACTTTTACATCAAAAAATTGTACTCTAACAAAATCATCACCACCATCATCATCAACAATTTTTTATTTAAAAAGAATACATCAATTTATCAAATAAAGTACACTGTATTCTTCTATGCAATTTTTATTGCAAGATTTGAAGTTTTGATTGTGTGGTTGCATTTTCCATTTTGGATTGAGTTTTGTGTTGTTGCAATCTCTTTGATCAACATTGTAATATTGATTTTCATTTTCAATATCTGTTTTTCATTCTTGCTTCTTCTTCTTCTTTGAACAAGATCTTGATACTAATTAAAGTTATGATAGAATATCAGAACCAGCTGTTTCCATTGCTGATTTGAAGTCTATGAAGAGTGATATACTGTCTGCCATTGAGAGCATTTGCTTGGATTGTCTGAAGAGATTGCAGAACTCTTCAGTATATTCTTGCTTTGTGAACAATGAACAGACACACTGTTACATCTGTCATATATCAAATAGAAATTGTGCTGCTGTAAGTTTTCTTAAACTGAGATTGTTATGAATACTAACAGATTTAGATGTCTGAGCACTTTCACAAAATCAGTCAATCTTTGATCAATGAATTTCACAAGATGCTGCTCTTCAATGAAGTTTCAGATGAGAGATTTGCCACATATCAAACTGTCATTGTAAGATTTGTACTTGATATGCAGATCTACAAGAATGCAGATGAGGTTCTAGAATTCTATATAAACTCTGATAATCTGTTATCACAGCAAAATATAGCATTCAATTATAGCAGCATTTCAGAAAGTGTGTTTTCACATTCTGCTATTATATCAGTGTCATTCTCACTGAGCCAAGATCTTGGTGCATTATTTGAGTTGACTGATAATATAGACAAAGATAAGAAAGCAGACAGTTCTGTTGAAGTGTTAGAAAGAAATACAGCAGTATATTGCTGTCATTGTATTCAACATTTGACAACATCTCTTCATCATCATTGTGAGTCTGCTGAGAGTTGATGCAAAAAATGCAAGCACTGCTTGGTGACAAAGCACACTTGCATTTCAGTAAGTTATTATTCAGATGTTTTACAGTATTCAATATTAACTTGTATTAGATGTCAGCAGATGCTGTTGAATTGACTCAGACAGTTATCAATGCTGCTGAGAATCTAATTGTCACTGATGTGAATACTTCAAACATTAATATTTTGCAGAGCACTGTGACTGCAGCAGTTAAATTCTTTGCTGTGAAGATCTGAAAGATTCAACAAGACAGTTCTTCTGAGACTTCAGCTGAAATGATGATTGATGAGATCTCAGTGGTTACATCATCAGTTGCAGCTCTCAAATCATCATTGAAACATTGTGCTTTGTCAGTTGAGAAAATCCAGAATAATAAACAGATTTGTCTTGATGATAATTTCTTAAATAACACTGATCAAGCTGAGACAGATCTGTTTTTTAATCTCTGAGTGGAATAAGTATATTCAGCAGTCATTGTTATTTTCTTCATTTTCATTTACTGACTGACTTCTGATAGATTTTATTAAACTGTTTCAAGTACTTCTGACTGTTCATCAAGTTTTTCTTGAGTTCCCAAGAATTATCTGTGTCTGTACAATCTTTTCATTTAACAAGATATTGTGTTTGACTGTGATACTGACATTTGTCTAATATAGCTTCAACTTTTCATTTCTTTTGCATATCTATAATTATCAGTTCTGCTTGCAGGATTTGTCTGTTGCATGTATGATATGATTTGAGAAGAGAAATATGAAATATAGAATGAATTTCTTTATATTACAGCATGAGTTTCAGTTTGTACATCTGCATACTGTGGATATCAATTATTTGAAAGAGACTCAAAAATTGATGATCTAGTTTGAGTGAGAGTTACAAAATGAATATATTTTTTGCACACAGCATTACTCAATCCTCTATCTTAAAGTTTTTTGATATATGGTACTGATCATAATACTTTTTCTCAGCTGCTTTGACAGCTTTCAGACATTCTCAGATCTTATTCTCCACTTGCTTCATTTCACTTGTTTCATCACTGATTTTGACACACTCATGCTTGGGGGTTCCACATCTATGCAAAGTTCAGTTGGTCAGCTGATCATCACTTCAGATGATGTCATTTTTATCAATACATGGAAGATATTGTTATATGCTCATTGCATCAGAGAAATCCATTCTATTCAATTATCTTGTTGATAGCTGCAATATGTGTGAAGATAATGTTCAATCATCTGATTCAATCATTCTGTCTGACTGTCGGTTTGTGAGTGGAATGCCATTGATAATTTTCATCAGACATAAAGCAGATAACATAATGTTGATCAAAACTTGCTATTTATTAATGAATCTCAGTTGCTAATAATGTTCACAGATAGATCAAAGTTCTTCACAATTCTTCATATAATAATATCCACAAGTTCTTCTGCATCTAGCTCTGAAGATATGAGCACAATTATGACTCATTTGATGAATAAATCAATAAATACAACAATAGCATTATAGATCTGACTTCTCTTTTTATTATCTGACAGATCTTCAATAAAGTTCATGCTAATTGTATACCATTTCTTATCTGACACTGAATGTAATTGTAGCAATTTATACAGCTTGTGCTGTGGTATCTTGATACATTGACAAACATCACAAGTTCTCACATATTCTGCAATCTCATCACTCATATCATGTCACAAGTACTTGCATTTGATTGCTTCAATGATTTTATCACATCCAAAATGGCCATCTTGAAGATCATCATGATTCATTTTCATTATTTCATATTTTACAGCTTTGTCTTGCAGTATATAGACTTTATCATCTTTTCTAAGCAGATCATCTTTATCTACTGCTCAGATCAAATAATTATCTACACTAGTATCACTCATCTCTAATCTTCTGCAAAGTTCAGATATGTTGACATCTCTATTCTGAATCTGCAGTAAAAGTTCAATGATGAATTCAGCTATCTCTTCACAATAGACTGTCTTGAACTCAAATATCCTAACAGCTAGAATCCATGACATCAGAGTCTCTAGATCTAATCTCATAATGTCTATAATCTCATTCTCATTCACAGATGCATTTTTTATTTTGCAGAGATTGTTATCATCAACAATTACAGACTTCTTCACCCAACAATTTTCATTAGCTTGCAGATCTTTTCATATCATCTTGATACATTGATCTAATTTTGTATTTTCTTTTGTCTTTAGTGACTTAAAGATTCTCTTACACAGCTTCTCTTGCAGAGTAGAGAGCTCTGTCAAAAAAGCTGTATATTTTATAAAATCTGAGCAACAACTTGATGCATCTGCAGGATTATTTTTCCCAGAACAGTGCTCTATTTCAAAATTGAACACTGAGAGCATTTCCATCCAATGAATCTGATATTCATTTAGCTGCTTCATTGTCATGAAGCACTGAAGATTAGCATGATCAAATAAAACAGTTATTGAGTATCTGCTATTATATAGATAGTGATATCATTGTCTGAAAGCTTCTACAATTAATAATATTTCTAGATTATATATTTGATAACATCTTTCTGCTTCTGTGAGGTTTCTAGACCAAAACACAATTGAGTGTCAGTTATCATCATTCATTAATTGTGATATTACTGCAGTGATTGCAACATCAGATTCATCTGTTTCTATATGAAGTTTTCACTGTAGATCAAAGTGGATCAACAATAGTGCTTTTGTAAAGCATTCTTTTAACTGCAAAATTGCATGCTTGTAGTTTTTATCTAACTGAACAGATGTGTTATTCTTCCCTCTTTTCATTTCATAATCTTTTAACAATTTGGTCAGAGATGCTGTTATTATCAAGAACTTGTATATGAATCAACAATAAAAATCAACAAATTCTAGAAATGTTTGCAATTCATTTATAGTTCACAGTTCTGACCAATCTAGAATCATGTCAACACAGCATTTCTCAACAGTAATGTCCTGCATGATAATCACAAAACTCAAAAATCCAATTTCTGTTGTATGGAATGTACACTTACTAAGTTTGACATATAGTCTTCATCATCTTAACCGTTCCAGCACATTCTTAACATGGATGACATGTTCATCAAGTATGTTTGAATAGATTATGATATTGTCAAGATAAGCCACACAATATACATCTAAAAGATCACTGAGAGCTTTGTTGATATAAGATTGAAAGATCACAGAGACATTGATTAGCTCAAAAGATAAAACTAGATATTCAAAGTATTTATATCATATTCAAAATACTGTTTTTCATTCATTCTCTGCTCATATGCAAATTCTATGATACATATCTCTAAGATTCAGCTGCATATATATTTTAGCATCTGCTAATCTATCAAGTATTTCACTTATCAAAGACAGTGGATATCAATTCTTGACCATTATTTCATTCAATTCTTGATAATCCACACAAAGATGCAGGGTTCCATCTTTCTTCAGTGTAAATAATACTGGCACATCAGCTGAGCTCTTGAACAGATGTATTCAATTCTTCTCTAACATCTTTTCAATATATTCTCAGAGAACAGAGAGTTCTTGAGGTGATAAGTTATATATCAGTCAATATAAAGATTCCTTGCCAGGTTTGAGATCTATGGCATGATCATGAGATGTATGTTTCATGTCAGATATGTCTTTTCAGAACACATCAAGATAATCTTTATAATCATCTAAGATATTTGACTCAGTTGCTGCATTCACAGCTCATAATGATAAGGCAGTAAATATAATATTGTCATCATCAATTAGTATTGCAAATTCTTTGACAGTATTCAGATGCATGTGATTAATATTTGATGCTTTTCTATAGATTCAGCATCTTCACACCCAATCAATATCAGAGTTCACAGCTTTCAACCACAGCATGCTGGGCGCTGCCCAGACGATCTGCAATGGACCTGGTAGCTGCTTTCACTCATGAGATGGAGGCAGCCTTCGCACAAAACAAGAAGATATCCATGATCACAATGGATGTGCAGAGTGTCTTTGATGCTGTGCTGTGCAGACAGCTGCTTCAGCAGATGACACCACAGAGATGACTGTGCAAGCTGCTACAACTCATTGACAGCTTTCTCATCAAACACAGAGCTCAGATTCAGCTGAAGAGGACCATCACAGCAGTATATCAGATGCAATGTGGCACATCACAGAGGTCTTCTCTGTCATCAATACTGTTTCTTCTGTATCTGATAGAGCTGCTGTGACAGAATTCAGAATTGTGCTTTGGCTATACAGATGATCTGAATACTTGACAGACTACACACTCACTTGACAGCAATGCTACTCTTCTCAGCCATGATATACAGAGTATTCTGAGATGAAAGAAGACAAACAAGATGATCTTTACATCAGAGAAACTTGAGATAATTCATCTCACAAGAAAGTGACACAATGAAGCACTGTCAGTGATTGTGTCAGAGAATCTGATCATACATTCTGTCACTGTCTCAGCTGAACAGAAGTCAGTACTTCACTAACTGAGTGTACATTTTGACAGAAGACTCATCTGAAGATTATATATCTCTATCTGAGTAAAGAAAACAAGAGCTGTGACTCAGTACATCTGAAATCTAGAGAAGATCAGAGATGAGTCTTCAGCAGATACTCTGCAGAAGATAATCACTATTTATGTGATTTTCTTACTGCTCTATAGCACAGAGATCTGATACAGCAGTCACACACAGTCAGCAAGACATATAGACAGAAATGAGAAAATCAGCTCTCATCTGAAATAACATATGAAAACAGTCAAGAAGATGTTTATCATAACAGTCAGAGAAGTTCTTTCAGTTTTCTGTACAACATTCATTGCAACTCTATATCAGAATGCTGAACTTTCATCAGCAATGATAGCTCTGAAGGAGATCAAAATATATTTTGTAACAAGACTTCAGATGATGAATGAGAGACATCCACTGACTTCACAAATAGCTTCTTCAATGATTATACATGGAAGAGAGGCTGGAACTCAACAGTATTTGAAGATCAAGATTCAGAGGTTGAAGACACTGCTGTCTGCAGTCAATAAATCCACACTTATCATTTCACACTACTCAGAGAGATGTGGGACAGACTTCACAGAAAGTGTAGACAAAAAAAATACTGCTCAGATATTCAAAAAATGATGAGAAAGTCAATCTTCAACAGATCTATATATTTTCTCAGATGAATCAGAACAGATTTTTGACAACAGCAAATAAATGAGCTATAATTTTATAGTCTATCAGAGAAACAAAGAACTGATCAGCTTCTCAGCTGCACTGAGCTCTATATTATATATCTTCAACACTGAGACAGTTGATGTCTGCTGTGTATTAGAGTGTGTAGTGAAGCTTCTATTCTGTGTTATAGATGATGGCATCAGTTCTCAGATCTGACTCTGCCTTGACAACATCTCAGTCATCTGAGATATACAGAGCAGTGCAGTAGTCTTCTTGAACTGAGTCTACAGCTACTGTTACAAACTTCTCAGACAATATAATGTGAATCTGAAATGAGTCTCTGAGTATATGAGAATAGAGAGTAATGAGAAAGCAGACTGTCTGACTAAGCAGATAGCCTCATCTACTGCAGTCTCAGTCTATAAACTTGAGATCATGCTCACAGTCAGTGGAGTCTGCACAGTGATCAAGCAGCTCAGTCAAAAGACAGAATGAGAGTGATGAAACAGAGTCTGTGAAAAGCTCTCTGACTGATATCAGAGCTGAAGATTCAGCAGACTGACTGTGAAATATCAAGTAAAGACTTCTTCAGAGCTCAGCATATCACAGTATGCTCTTCACTGCTGACTCACACTCTGCTTCTTTCATAAGAACTTCTTCTGATACCACAGATGTTTTCAGCATGCAGATGTGAGGCTCATCTGTGTTTGTGAATACAACAAAAACTCAGAACATTTGATACTCTGTTGACACTCACAGAGACACTTCTCTCACTGACTCAAAATATCAGCAGCACAGCCACACAACTGAACAACAGCTGTAATCTATCTAGAGTCTCTGATCTCTATAGACTTTGTAGAACTGCTTGACTGCACACAGTTCTACACACAGTACTGTATGAGATAACACAGCTGTTTGAGCACACATTATCTGACAGCCCCTCACAGCAGTTCCAAGTCTATACAGATGATACAGATAGCACAACATTCAGTACAACTGATTCAATCAATACAATAGACTCAATCAATACAATCAGTACAAACAGTACAATCAGTTCAATTGATACAATCAGTTCAATCAATTCAATCAGTACAAACAGTACAATCAGTTGAACCAGTTCAATCAGTACAAATAGTGCAATTGATACAATTGATTCAATCAGTTCAATTAGTTCAATCAATTCAATCAATTCAACTGATGTGAATGATTAAATCAGCATGATTGACTCATCTGTTTCAACTAGCTGTGGTGTAATCAGTACAGTCTGTATGCTGACTCAGTCAATATGTTTCTGACTGCAGGCATGCACTCTTCTTCTTCTTTCTCACTGCTCTCTCTATCTCTCTTCACTTCTTTTCTCTCACAGTCTTCTTCAGTGCTCTCTCCTCTCTCTCTCTCTGAGTTTGTGCTGAGTCATATGACTGCAAGATGTCACAGAGAACACAGTCTTTTCTTCACTCTTCTCTTTATTTTCTTTTTCAGAACACTCTCTTTTTCTCTTTTCTTTTATCTATTTCATCTGTCTTTTCTCTGCTGTTAGAAGCACAGACAGTTCTCAGATCAACTGAGAGAGTTATTTCTCTTCATTCACTATAAAGTCTTTCAGACACAGCAGTGGTGGTTCCCTCAGAAACCACACTATAGCCTCATCATGAATGACCATACATCAGATCAGAAGTGAATGTGCAGCTCAGTAAAATTCTTTTCAATGAGCTGAGTCTTCTCAAGAGTTGTCATCTGAATTCTGTTTTCTTTCTCTCTGTGTATATAGAAATCTCTTCAGCATAGCACATCTCCATGCTCTTCAGAAGGCTTCTGAAACACAGACACTGCCCGTGTTTTCTCCAGAATGTTAAACCAATACAAACAAACAAACAAACAAACCACAGCATGCTCAAAATTACATTATATCTGTTAATGTCAGTCTTTTTGAAATGGTGGAATTCTTCTTGAAGAACATATTCATCATCAATAATCTTCATTGCAGCTCTTTGTTGTTCATATAACTTAATCTTATGATTATCAACTGCTTCTACTACTTTTGATTTATCTTCTGTTTTTGAGAAATATTTTGATGCCCAGGTGTGGGATATAAAGTTCACATCTGCATCAGAATTCACTAGCATTCACATCATCGTCCATTCTGCTTCTGTCAGCATTCATATATTCATTGTCAATAATCATTTATCTCACAGTCTAGTTGTTCATATTCTCAATACAGCAGCTGCTTCTACAATTGAGATTGTTGATTTTTTGCTTGTCAGACTTGGTTGCACTTTTCAGAGTGTAATATTCAACAATCATTTGCAATATGACCCTTTTTATGACAGTGAGAACACTTCTTCATTCAGTTATATTTATCTTTCTTGATTTGTTCAGTTGAACTCATTTGTTCCTCTCATTTTCTCTTGTTTCAATGATTGCTAGAGTTATCAGAACAATACTGATTCTCTATAAATATTACAGATCTGTCTTTGCAAATACCACATCATCACTTCAGTATATTTTTCTTGAAAGTCTGTAGAGTTTGAAGTAACTCTTTATAGTTCTGAGATTCTTGATTTCAACAGTTGAGTTCAGTGTGTAGTATCTTCAACATTTTACTACACAAATTATCCATTCTTTGTTCTTTGCTATATGAGAGTAAGTAGTATTCTCAGTCTTTGAGATATTTAGAGAAGTTGTGTATCAATTGTCATTCTTGTTGCTTTATATTTTGAAACTTTTGATTCATCAATCAGCACTGGTTCTGTGGATTGTTAATTTGCATTTCTAGATGTGATAGCATATCATCAAAAGTTAACAGTGTTGCTCCTCCACATCTCTCATACAATGATACAAAATTCAATTATTTCTGCTTAACATGGGCATCAAAATAGAGTTTAGCATCATTTATCTTGTGTTCTTTCTTTTGATAATATCAGCAGTGATGTGTAAAGAGAGTCAATATACAATCTTTATAGTTCTTGAATTCTAACATATTTTTTTCTTGATAATAGTTCTTAATCTCTAATTTCAGTGGTGTTTCATTATCTTCATCTATATCATTTGCAAATCAATTTTGCAGCAGTTCTGTGGTGATATTCTGAGTTAATTGAGACTTGATGAGAGTATCTCCACAAATCTGTGCTTTCAACTTATTAAATCACTGTTGTGCATGCAGAATAGCTAATTACTGCTCTTGTTCACAGATTTGATCATTCAACTATTGCAAGCATGCATTGTGATCATCAGAGATGATAGAGGATTCAGATTGATTTTCAAGAGATCTTGTATATATTGAGACTATCTTACATGTTTTAACTAATATTGCATGTTTTATTGTAGATGTGTGTAACAACAGACCACTCAAATAAAGTTTAGAGTGATTAGAATTGTAAGAGATGGTTATAGATATAATTATAAGAGTAGTGTGAAGTACACATGTAGAATGTTAAAAAGATAGCAATCTCTATTATTCAAAGCTAATCACTGATCTTCTAATATCTATGGATATCAGCAAGCATTATATAGGCGACCACCACATCCTACAGCTGTCTATGATATCATATGCTATGTTCATCCTCATTAATTCTGGCGTGTTCTGTGTTCTTTTATCGCCATATAGCTATTTTCTAATATAGATATCTTCGTTGCGTCTATTACAAGACATTTGTCTTCTCACTTCTCTTCTCTCTCATCAACCTACTCATTCTTCAGCACATTCAATGAAGAAAGACATTTTTCTTCATCTTTTTCTCTCACTTCTTCACTGTTTGAGGCACCCTCTCCCTCTGCTCCACAGATGTCAGTGGCAAATTGACAAAGAAAACAGACATCATAAGTACTGCTGCAGCCACTGATGTCTCCACAATCTTCTTCATTGACTCTTCAGCTGATTTCTTCTCAATCAATCTCTTCATCACTGAGCCTCTGAAGCTCATCACTTTCAAAACCCTCATATCTTTCTCTTTCTCTAATGCCTCTACTCTGAAAGAATCAGACACAATCACTGTTATCAAAATCTGCATCTCTGCAGACTCAGCTGCTGTCTGATGCTGAGATTATAGAGCATTCATCTCTGCTCTGCTCTGAGCAGACAGCATTATCAGATGAGATGCATTCAATTGTTTAACTAAACAATGAAGACAACTTTTGTAGCTGATCATATTCTCTTCAATCATCACTCTCACAAAGATAAACACTCATCTGTATATGATGTGCCTTAGAAGAGATGTATCATGTATCTAGCATCATTATCAATATATCAACATTGCTAAGAGCACTACTATCTATTCAAAAGCAAATTTGAAGAAAAAGAAAAAGAAAATAAGAATTAAAGAGAATTACTCATGGATTTGCAGAATTTTTCTGCAGAGACA
Organism: Histoplasma ohiense; assembly: GCA_017607445.1. NCBI lineage: Eukaryota > Fungi > Ascomycota > Eurotiomycetes > Onygenales > Ajellomycetaceae > Histoplasma > Histoplasma ohiense. The sequence continues at coordinate 7,859,441 of JAEVHH010000001.1, forward strand.
CAAGCCTCACAATGCTTTCAAGCATTTGATCTCAACACACATCAAAAATTGACATCTCTCAATTTGAGAGCACAACATTCACATGGAATCTGATTGTTGTGCATCACATGATTAGAGCTAGAACAATATAACAAGTGAACAGTGAATGATACTATACAGAAACAAGCTAGTGGCACACATAACCACACTAATAACACCACTGACAAGAAACACCAGCAATAATATATGATAAGCACTCAAGAAACAACTTACTTGAAATTGAGATAACTGAGAAAGTTCATTTTGAAAAAAGAAGAAGAAAGAAGAACTGATGAAAATTTAAAAATCTTTATTAAATTAGAAATAAGAAAATCACAGCAGAAGAGCAAGAAGTTTGATGATGATCAAGTTAAAAAAAAAAGAGAAATCTTCAAAAAAAAAGAAATTCTTTTTGCTTCTCTGCATGTGTGGTAATTTCGGCTTATTATTCTTCCGTGGTGTACACCACCCTCTATTATCAAGGATGATGTACACTACTGCACTAGTTAATTTGTATAAGAAGAGCTGCAAAGCTTAGAAGCTTTGAACAGCTCAAACAATCTTTGAACTACATCTGATAGTATGTATAAATCAAAGAAAGCATACACTTCTGAGGGTGTGATAATTCTGTCTATAATGTGAGTTGTAGTTATCATGTCAGTGTGATCATCTCTATGCTCTAGAGCTCAATTGTATGAATGAGTGGTGAAGTTGAAATACTTCTGATTGCAAAATCAGTAGCAGACAACTCACTGTCATATATGAGATAAGCTGAGAATGTAGAAAGATGATGTAGAGATGAACAATGATTCAAAGAACCACTCTACTCACAAGCTTAAGAAGAAGTCAGTCAGTTGTATGATCAAGAAAATATCAACAAGAAATCAACTACAAACAATATTCTTAAGATATAGAGAAAAGCATACAACTGATGATAATCATTATGGATATCTTCAACCAACACTCATTTCTTGTATTCAAACTGAATGAAATGCAACTGATTTCTGAAGATCTATGAGAAGCAGTATATAGAGCAGCAGCTCTCATATCTGAGAATGACAAACTTCTTATTCACAACATCTTGTTGAAGAAGATATTGGCAATGTGTAATCTTTATCAAACAGAGCTTGAGATGCAGAAGAAATGTCAGTGTGTGAAAGCTGCTCAGCAATGAGCAGCAGATGCTGTGAGCTTTGCAGATAGTCTCACAAATATCAGAAATGAGTGAGACACTCAGATGACTGATCTGTGCTGAGAACTGAAGCATATATATCTTGAGACTGAATGTTCAGCAACACTCAAGATCTCACTGTATAGCTTAATCAACTCTTCAAATATCAACATCCCATCTAACAACTCTGACTCAGCATATACAGCATGAACAGTGTTCCCTGAGAATACATCAATCATCACAGAATATATCAAGCCAGATGATCTATCTAACTCATCATGCTTCAATAATGAGTGTAAGAACAACACTGCTCTCAACTGATTGAATCAGATGTGTTCACACTATCACATAAAGTGTGAGCTCACAGAATGACAACTCACTGAATTACAGCAGATTTTGTATGCAGTATCTATTCTCAAGAAAAAAGCTAGATCTCTTTGAATAACAGCTGAGAAGTTGAACATGGAAGTATCTGACAAGTATGAGTTATCATGAAAGTGAGATGATTTCACAAGTTGAATCCTGCATAACTTCAAAGAATTAGACATCAAAGACAAACATTATGAATGCTTTGTAGAATGCAAGCAAGAAGAAGATCTTGTATTATACTACATTCATTTCAGATTGTGTTATTTTGTGATGAATCAAGAGCTCTCAACATTTTTCTATCTACAAATCTTTGTACATGCCTTAGATACTGATCTATACACCATGTGGAAGTGTCTTAACCCACAGCCACAGATGATGGAGGAAATGTATGAAATACTACTCTTGAGAGAACAAGCAAGCAAGCTGTGAAAGCAAGCAGTAGAGATGCAGATGAATGCAAGAAGATTCACATCTACATTCACTACTTCATCATCAAAACACTCAGATGTGATGAATATCAATCTCAATGCTATCATGAGAGTCTCAAACCTCTTCAAGAAGAATTCATCAGAGTGAGTAGTCTGATGTCATGAATATAGAGTGTGCTTTCACTGTGGTTGACAGAATCATAACACAAAAGATTGCTGTAATCATCTTCAAAAGAAGAAGTTAAAAAACTAGAGAGATCAGCAGAATCAGAAATATTTGCTGATCAATTACTAAAGATCTCTGATGTAGATGAGTTGTCTGTGTTAGATAATTCTCTGAATTCTACAAAGATTAAACAGAAGAGAGATGAAGAGATGAGTGCAGAAGAGAAAGTAAATGAACATCTGAACATTATAGAACTGAATACACTGATGTATAGAGAATATCTGAGACAGAAAAGAGAAATGACAGTGAAGGTAATTGTAAGAGATGGTTGTAGGTATAATTATGAGAGTAGTGTGAAGTACGCATGTAGGATGTTAAGAAGGTAGCAATCTCTATTATTCAAAGCTAATCACTGATCTTCTAATATCTACAGATATCAGTGAGCATTATATAGACAACTACCACACACTACAGCTGTCTATGATGCTGTGTGCTATGTCCCTCTTCATTAATTCTGATGTGTTCTGTGTTCTTCTATTGCCACATAGCTATTTTCTAATATAGATATCTCCATTGCATCTATTACAATTATCTTCCTTCTTCAAAGGCCTGGTCCTCAGAGCTTCTTACTGCAATGTGTGAAGTTTGTAACATGTGCTGCATGGTTAATATTGTATAGAGTTTGCAGAATTGGGTCAGATTAATTGTTGAGATTAATTCTGAAGTGTTGCTGTTTCAGGAGAATATTTTTTCATCTCTGATGTCAATGCAGTTCAATCACAATTTAGATACAACTTCTGAACCCCTTTCCTTTGACTTTTACATCAAAAAGTCATATCCTAACAAAATCATCACCATCATCACCATCAATGATTTTTTACTTAAAAAGAATACATCAATTTATCAAACAAAGTACACTGTATCTTTCTATGTAATTTTTATTGTGAAATTTGAAGTTTTGATTGCATGATTGTATTTTCCATTTTGGGTTGAGTTTTGTGTTGTTGTAATCTCTTTGATCAACATTGTAATATTGATTCCAATCTCCAACATCTGTTTTTCTTTCTTGTTGTTTTTGCTTTTCCTCCTTCTTTGAATAAGGTCTTGATACTAATTAAAGTTATGATAGAATGTCAGAACCAGCTGTTTCCATTGCTGATTTGAAGTCTATGAAGGATGATATGCTGTCTGCCATCAAGAGCATTTGCTTGGGTTGTCTGGAGAGATTGCAGAACCCCTCAGTATACCCTTGCTTTGTGAACAATGAACAGACACACTGTCACATCTGCCATATATCAAATAGAAGTTGTGCTGCTGTAAGTTTTCTTAAACTGAGGTTGTTATGAGTGCTAACAGGTTATAGATGTCTGAGCACTTTCACAAAATCAGTCAATTTTTGATCAATGAATTTCACAAGATACTGCTCTTCAATGAAGTTTCAGATGAGAGATTTGCCACATATCAAACTGCTATTGCAAGATTTGTACTTGATGTGCAGGTCTACAAGAACATAGATGGAATTCTAGAATTCTATATGAACTCTGATGATCTGTTGTCACAGCAGAGTGTGGCATTCAATCATAGCAGTGTTTCAGAAAGCATGTTTTCATATTCTGCTATTACATCAGTGTCATTCTCACTGAGCCAAGATCTTGATACATTATTTGAGTTGACTGATAATGTAGACAAAGATGAGGAAGTGAACAGTTTCATTGAAGTGTTAGAAAGAAACACAGCAGCATATTGCTGTCATTGTATTCAACATTTGACAACATCCCCCCACCATCATTGTGAGTCTGCTGAGAGTCAATGCAAAAAATGCAAACACTGCTCAGTGATGAAGCACATCTGCATTTCAGTAAGTTATTATTCAAAACAAATGTTTTTATGATATATAATATTAACTTTCTATTAGATGCCAGCAGATGTCATTGAATTGACTCAGACAGTTATCAACACTGCTGAGAATCTAATTGTTGCTGATGTGAACATTTCAAACATTAACATTTTGCAGAACACTGTGACTGCAGTGGTTAGATTCTTTGCTGTGAAGATTCAGAAGATTCAACAAGACAGTTCTTCTGAGACTTCAGCTGAAACAGTGATTGATGAGATTCTGATGATTACATTGCTGATTGCAGCTCTCAAGTCATCATTGAAATGTCATGCTTCATCAGTTGAGAAAATCTGAAATAATAAGCAGGTTTGTCTTGATGACAATTTCTCAAATAACACTGATCAAGCTGAGACAGATCTGTTTTTTAATCTCTGGATGAAATAAGTATATTCAGCTGTCATTGTCATCTTCTTCATTTTCATTTACTAACTAACTTCTGATAGATTTTATTAAACTGTTTCAAGTACTTCTGACTGTTCATCAAGTTTTTCTCAGATTCCCAAGAATTGTCTGTGTCTGTACAATCTTTTCATTTGACAAGATACTGTGTTTGACTATGATACTGACATTTGTCTAATATAGCTTCAACTTTTCATTTCTCTTGCACATCTATAATTATCAGTTCTGCTTGTGGGATTTGTCTGTTGTATGTGTGATATGGTTTGAGAAGAGAAATATGGAATATGAAATGAATTTCTTTATATTGTAGTATGAGTTTCAGTTTGTACATCTGTGTACTGTAGATATCAATTATTTGAAAGAGACTCAAAAATCAATGATCTAGTTTGAGTGAGAATCACAAGATGGATATATTTTTTGCATGCAGCATTACTCAATCCTCTATCTTAAAGTTTTTTGATATATGACACTGATCATAATACTTTTTCTCAGCTGCTTTGACAGCTTTCAGACATTCTCAGATTTTGTTCTCCACTTACTTCATTCATTCCACTTGTTTCATCACTGATTTTGACACACTCATGCTTGGAGGTTCCACATCTATGCAAAGTTCAGTTGGTCGGCTGATCATTGCTTCAGATGATGTCATTTTTATTGATGCATGGAAGGCATTGTTATATGCTCATTGCATCAGAGGAATTCATTCTATCCAATTATCTTGCTGATAGCTGCAATATGTGTGAAGATAATGTTCAATCACCTGGTTCAATTGTTCTGTCTGGCCGTCGGTTTGCGGGTGGAATGCCATTGATAATTTTCATCAGACATGGAGCAGATAACACAATGTCAATCAAAACTTGCTATTTATTAATGAATCTCAGTCATTAATAATGTTCACAGGTAGGCCAAAGTTCTTCACAATTCTTCATACAATAATGTTCATAAGTTCTTCTGCTTCTAGCTCTGAAGATGTGGACACAATTATGACTCATTTGATGAATAAATCAACAAATACAACAATAGCATTATAGATTTGACTTCTCTTTTTATTATCTGATAGGCCTTCAATAAAGTTTATGCTAATTGTATGTCATTTCTTATCTGACACTGAATGTGATTGTAGCAACCTGTACAGCTTGTGCTGTGGTATCTTGACACATTGACAAATATTGCAAGTTCTCACATATTCTGCAATCTCATCACTCATACCATGCCACAAGTACTTGCATTTGATTGCTTTGATGGTTTTGTCACATCCAAAATGGCCATCTTGGAAATCATCATGATTCATTTTCATTATTTCATGCTTTACAGTCTTGTCTTGTGATATATAGACTTTATCATCTTTTCTGAGCAGATCATCTTTATCTACTGCTCAGATTGAACAATTATTTATACTAGTGTCACTCATCTCTAGTCTTCTGCAAAGTTCAGACATATCAGTGTCTCTATTCTGAATCTGCAGTAAGAGTTCAATGATAGATTCAGCTATTTCTTTGCAATAGACTGTCTCAGACTCAAATATCTTGACAGCTAGAATTCATAGCATCAGAGTCTCTAGATTTAATCTCATAATATCTGCAATCTCATTCTCATCTGCAGATGTGTTCTTTATTCTGCAGAAGTTGTTATCATCAATGACTACAGACTTCTTCACTCAACAATTTTCATTAACTTGCAGATCTTTTTGCATCATCTTGACATATTGATCTAACTTTGTGTTTTCTTTTATCTTTAGTGATTTAAAAATCCTCTTACACAGCTTCTCTTGCAGAGTAGAGAGCTCTGTCAAGAGAGCTGTGTGTTTTACAAAATCTGAATGACAACTTGATGCATCTGTGAGATTATTTTTCTCAGAACAGTGCTCTATTTCAAAATCAAATGCTGAGAGTATTTCCATTCAGTGAATCTGACACTCATTTAGCTGCTTCATTGTCATGAAGCACTGAAGATTAGCATGGTCAGATAAAACAGTTATTGAATGTCTGCTATTATGTAAGTAGTGGCATCATTGTCTGAAAGCTTCTACAATCAGCAATATTTCTAGATCATATGTTTGATAACATCTTTCTGTTTCTGTGAGCTTTCTAGATCAAAACACAATTAAGTGTCAGTGATCATCATCCATTAATTGTGATATTACTACAGCAATTACAACACCAGATCCATTCATTTCTATACAGAGTTTTCACTGTGGATCAAAGTGAACCAACAATGATGCTTTTGTAAAGCATTCTTTTAACTGCAAAATTGTGTGCTTGCAGTTTTCATCTAACTGAACAGATGTATTATTCTTCCCTCTTTTCATTTTGTAACCTTTTAACAATTCAGTCAGAGATGCTGTTATTATCAAGAACTTGTATATGAATCAACAATAGAAATTGACAAATTCTAGAAATATTTGTAATTCATTTATAGTTCACAGTTCTGGTCAATCTAGAATCATGTCAACACAGTGTTTCTTGACAGTAATGCTCTGTATGATAACCACAAAACTCAAAAATTCAATTTCTGTTGTGTGGAACATACACTTACTAAGTTTGGCATATAGTCTTCATCGCCTTAACCGTTCCAGCACATTCTTAACATGGACGACATGTTCATCAAGCATGTTTGAATAGATTACAATATCATCAAGATAAGCCACATAATATACATCTAAAAAATCACTGAGGGCTTTGTTGATATAAGATTGGAAGGTCACAGGAGCATTGATTAGCTCAAAAGATAAGACTAGATATTCAAAGTGTTCATATCATATTCAAAATGCTGTTTTTCATTCATCTCTCATTCATATGCAAATTCTATGATATGCGTCTCTAAGGTCCAGTTGTATATATATTTTGGCATCTGCTAATCTATCAAGTATTTCACTTATCAAGGGCAGTGGGTATCAATTCTTGACTGTTATTTCATTCAATCCTCAATAATCCACACAAAGATGCAGGGTTCCATCTTTCTTGGGCACAAATAATACTGGCACACTGGCTGAGCTCTTGGACAGACATATTCAATTCTTCTCTAACATCTTTTCAATATATTCTCAGAGGACAGAGAGTTCTTGAGGTGATAGATTATATATCAGTTGATATGGGGATTTCTTGCCAGGTTTGAGCTCTATAGCATGATCATGAGATGCATGTTCTGCATCAGATATGTCTTCTCAGAATACATCAAGATAATTTTTATAATCATCTGAGATATTTGACTCAGTTGCTGCACTCACAGCTTGTAATGATAAGGCAGCAAATATAATATTGCCATCATCAATTAGTATTGCAAATTCTTTAGCAGTATTCAGATGCATGTGGTTAATATTCAACACTTTTCTATAGATTCAGCATCTTCACACTCAGTTGATATCAGGGTTCACAGCTTCCAACCACAGCATGTCCAAAATTATGTCATATCCACTAATGTCAGCCTCTTCAAAATGGTGGAATTCTTCTCAGAGGACATGTTCATCATCAATAATCTTCATTACAGCTCTTCATTGTTTATATGATTTAATCTTATGATTATCAACTGCTTTCACTACTTTTGATTTATCTTCTATCTTTGAGAAATATTTTGATGCCCAGGCATGGGACACAAAGTTCACATCTGCATCAGAATCCACTAGCATTCACATCATTGACCATCTCACTTCTGTCAGCATCTACATATTCATCATCAATAATCATTTATCTCACAGTCTAGTTGTTCATATTCTCAATGCAGCAGCTGCTTCTACAATTGAAATTGCTGATTTTTTGCTTATCAAACTTGGTTGCACTTTTCAGAGTGTAACATTCAACAATCATTTGCAATATGACTCTTCTTATGACAGTGAGAACACTTCTTCATTCAGTTATATTTATCTTTCTTGATTTGTTCAGTTGAACTCATTTGTTCCTCTCATTTCCTCTTGTTTCAACAGTTGCTAGATTTATCAGAACAACACTGATTCTCTACAAATATCACAGATCTTTCTTTGCAAATAGCACATCATCACTCTGATATATTTTTCTCAAAAATCTGTAGAGTTCAAAGCAACTCTTTATAGTTCTGAGGCTTTTGATTTCAACAGTTGAATTCTGTGCATAATATCTTCAATGTCTTACTACACAAGTTATCCATTCTTTGTTCTTCACTATATGAGGGTAAGTAGTATTCTCAGTCTTTGACATATTTAGAGAAATCACATATTGATTGTCATTCTTGTTGCTTCATATTTTGAAACTTTTGACTTGTCAATCAGTGCTGGTTCTGTGGATTGTTAATTTGCATTTCTAGATGTGATAACATATCATCAAAAGTCAACAGTGTTGCTCCTCCACATCTCTCATATAATGATACAAAATTCAACCATTTCTGCTTAACATAGATGTCAAGATAGAGTTTAGCATCATTTATCTTATGTTCTTTCTTTCAATAATACCAGCAGTGGTGTGTAAAGAGAGTTAACATGCAATCTTTATAGTTCTTGAATTCTAACATATTTTTTCCTCAATAATAGTCCTTAATCTCCAATCTTGGTGGTGTTTCATTATCATCATTCATATTGTTCACAGATTGATTTTGCAGTGGTTCTGTGGTGATATTCTGAGTTAATTGAGACTTGATGAGAGTATCTTCATGAATCTGCACTTCCAACTCATTGAGCTGCTGTTGTGCATGCAGAATAGCTAATTGCTGCTCTCATTCACAAATTTGATCATTCAACTGTTGCAAACACGCATTGTGATCATCAGAGGCAGTAGAAGATTCAGATTGATTTTCAAGAGATCTTGCACATATCAAAATCATCTTGTGTGTTTTAATTAATGTTGCATGTTTTAACTAACATTGTGTGCTTTATTGTAGGTGTGTGTAACAACAGACCACTCAAATAAAGTTTAGAGTGATTAGAATTGTAAGAGATGGTTGTAGATATAATTATGAGAGTAGTGTGAAGTACACATATAGAATGTTAAGAAGATAGCAATCTCTATTATTCAAAGCTAATCACTGATCTCCTAATATCTACAGATATCAGTGAGCATTATATAGGCAACTACCATGTGCTACAGCTGTCTATGATGCTGTGTGCTATGTCCCTCTTCATTAATTCTGATGTGTTCTGTGTTCTTCTATCGCCATATAGCTATTTTCTAATATAGATATCTCCGTTGCGTCTATTACAGTGTTATTGAACACAGACACTTCAATGAAGTATATTGATGATCATATGCTAAAATGATTGTCTGATGTATGATGAGTGAAGAAATCTAAATGAATAAAGCTTTCAAACAATTGTTATCTTATCTCATCTGTGAGAATAAAGATGTTCTTGCACTTCAAAAGATGATCTTGCTGCATCTGAATGCATGTGCTTCTGAATGTAGAATACAATCCGATCTTGAGACTTGATTGATTTCAGAAGTATGATTTCTAAATTCATTGATGTACATATCATATACAGTTGACAGATTGTAAGAATCAAATTCATACAATCTTATCCATGAATATAAAATGCAGATTCCATGTGTCAGAGATGAAAGACTTGAATCTTATCACTCAACATCAAGCAAAATGAGTGCTGTATAAATCTTCAACTCAGAGTATTCTATATATCATAAGAGAATCTGAGACAAAAGAACTGCTGTTCACAAAAGATTTAAAAAACAAAATGTATATGAAGACACTGCTTGAAAAGTATAAGAAGATCTTCTGAATGAACCTCTCATCTTCTCTGTCATCTGAAAGAGAATTCATCCATGAGATTGATATGAGAGATGTGAAGCCAATAAATTGCAATGCATACCCTCTATCACAAATGCATCTTGAGAAATTACAGCAGCAGATAGAGGAGTTGTTGAAGAGGGGTCTTATACAATCATTCTTCAGTGTATGAGGCTTTCCAGTTCTATTTGCTAAAAAGTCAAATGGAGAATGGTGTATGTGCATCAACTATCAGATGCTCAATAAGCTCATCATCAAGAATGAATATCTACTGTGACAGGTTAGCACCCGTTAGTAATTAACTTATGCAATCAACTCCCCTCCTGCACCCGCTTGTTCCTGGCTGTTGTGACCTCACATAACCCTCGATGTTCTTCCACTCTGTGCTCTGCACTCATGTAGTTTCTAACAATTCTTCTGTGTAGCTCTTAACATTCTTCCACTCTGTGCTCTGCACTTGCATAGTCTCTAACAATTCTTTCATATAGCTCCTTACATTCTCCCACTCTGTGTTCCACACTCATATAGTCTCTAACAATTCTTTCATGTAGCTTTCAATGATTTCTTCACCTCACATTCCACACTTGTGTAGCTTCTAACAATTCTTATGTGTACTTTTTAATGTTCTTCCACTCCACACTTCACTGTGGAGCAGCTTCTGATATTCTTTCATCTCAAACTTTCCTCTATAAGAATCTTCTTTGTACAATCTTTTCTTCTGATTTCTTTTCTCTTTCTTTTCTTAATCAATTCATAATCTGTAATTAGAATAGTATCAAATCATTAATCAAAATATGCTCATTACATTATGAATTGATTCTTCTGCATTTAAGATCTGAGTGCTTTGTTATTAGTTTTTACATCTGAGTGTGTTGTTATTAGTTCTTACATCTGAGTGTGTTGTTTACAGATCTGAGTGTCTAGTCATTACAAGAGATCTCTTATGAGTCTGAGTGCTCTTATTATTAGTTATATAGATTATCATATCTAAGTGTCTGAAATACAATCAATCATGTTCTACAAGGCCTGAGTGTCTACAAACCATAACACTGTGAATAGCATTCACAAAGAAGCTTGATCAAACTTAGCATCACAACACTGCAAATAGTGTCTGTGAGAGGATCAAGTGCCTACAAGTATTTCTTTTCTTTTTTTTTTATTATTATATGTTCTTAGATATTGAAATGAACTACAAGCAATTCTACAAACACTCACCACATCTGAACACAGTGGATGATAACTTAGATCTACAAAGCATCCTTCAGCAGCAGACACTACAGATGATTGAATTGCAACAATAACTTGCTGAAATGAGCACTTCTGTGTTCATCATTTCTTCTACACCCACATCTCACAAAAAGCTCTCAAGAGAGAAGCTCTCAATTCTCAACAAATACAAAAGAGATCTAGTGCTCTACCTCACATGAAAGTCAAAAGTGAACATCAAATTGAACATCGATGAACAAGCAATAGACTCACTATCCAATCAAGTATGGTATATTCATAGCAGATTGAATGACAATGTGTTAGCAAAATTTCAACTCTGAATGAGTCATTGCCAGAATCATCAGCATACATCAGAGCTAGTCTTTCAACAACTCAACTTCCTCTTTCTCAATTCTACACTTCAAGTCAAGATATTAGACTGACTTAATCAAACTCATTAGATGAATATTGTGTTGACAACTTATCTTTCTGAATTCAATCACAAGCTTCTAGAAGCAGATGGGCAAGACTGAAACAACATCATCAAGATCAACATATTGTTCAAGAACTTGAACTTTCAGTTGCATAACTGAAATATAGAGTGTTCAAAACTCTCAACATACAGCAAATTCTGTACTGATCTTTGTCTGTTGAACAACAATCTGTCTCAGTTTCACACACTTCAAAATTGCAGAGAATTCTGTCAAACAAATACATACACTTCAAACCACTCTGCAGCACTTCTCATCTTCAAATCAGAATCAATGAACTGAGTCCTACATATAAACACAAGTTGTCTGAGAATCCTCAATATCTCAGAGAAGAACACTGTCAACTGAATCATCAGAGATGTCTGCATACACTGCAACAAGTCAGAACACTTCACAAACCAATGTCTGAATGCAATCATCTCAAATAAACCCCCCACACACATAAACACTGCATTGTCTGTGGATAGGCAAGAACAGAGAAAAGACAAGCTCTCACTCTAAAATATAAATGAGAGCTCAAGAAGCAGAAAGCTAGCTGAAGATTCAAGCAGAAGATGTAAGCAGACACAATCATAATCTCTGTCATTGTAAATAGCTTAGTCAATGTACAAGCAATGATAGACAGTGGTTTTCTTCACTACACTCTTATAGACACCCAGCTGGTTGAGAAGCATAAGCTTCAGTATATCCTCTTTTTCAAACCACATAAGCTCAGTGAATTTGACAGCCTCAGAGGATCCACTTCCTACAACATGATAAGATTTAATGTCAATGTAGAAGAACACAAGAAAAAGAATATATACACATACAAAATACAAAACCTTGAGTACAATCTAATGCTTGGCCTATCATGACTCACAGAATTTGAAACCTTGTTGAACACACACAATCACTGCCTTATTTTCTCAGAAGGTGACTGTGTTTATGAGAAGAATGTTGATAGAACCACTGATCTCACTCAGATATCAATGAAAGCATACAAACTACTAATTCATCAAGTGCATGAGAAGAAGAACATCCAAGTGTTCACTGCTAGCATGACAGATATCAAAAAAGCATTAGAAAAGCTAGAACTCAAAGATCTCAAGAAATCATACAAGAAACTATCTGAATTGTACAAAGACTTCACAGATATGTTCAACAAAAAAGAAGCTGAAAAGCTTTCTCCTCATCAAGAGCTCAGTATAGATCATACAATCAAGCTCATCAAGAAGAACAGTAAGAATCTGCAATCACTCTGAGATTCTCTCTACAGCATGTCACATAATGAGCTTCTCATTCTACAAAAAACACTCAACAGACTACTGAACAAAGACTTTATTTGTGTTAGCAACTCACTCACCACAGCATCTGTACTGTTTGTGAAGAAATCAGAAGAAGGCTTACAATTCTGTGTTGACTATCAAGAACTCAACAAGATTACACAGAAGAACTGATATCCTCTTCCACTCATCAACAAAACATTTGAATGAATAGAAAAAGCAAAATGATTTACAAAGCTTGACATCTCTGTGACCTTCTATAAGATAAGGATTAATGAAGGTGATGAATGACTAACCACTTTTTGTACACATTATGAATTATATGAATGGACAGTGACCCCCTTTGGATTAGTGAATGCCTCAAGCATATTTCAGAAATACATTAACTGGGCTCTACAAGATCTGCTCAATGAGATTGTCTCAGCATACATGGACAATATTCTGATCTTCATCAATGGATCACTCACTGAGCATCATAAGCATATATGACAAGTGCTTGACTGTCTATGAAAAGTTGGACTGCAAGTGGACATTGATAAATGCAACTTTGAGACCAAGTCTATAACCTATCTAGGATTCATCATTGAAGCTGAAAAAGGCGTATGCATGGATTCTAAGAAGATGGAAGCAATCCTCAACTGGGAGACATCAGTCTCAGTGAAAGAGACTAGAAGCTTTCTAGAATTTGTCAACTTCTATCAAAGATTCATCAAAGACTTCTTCAATATCATACAACCACTGATGAATCTGATCTGGAAAGATGCTGTGTTTCAATGAACTGACAAAGCAGACACAGTATTCAAAAAGCTGAAGCATATGTTCACAAATGCTTCAATGCTGCAATCATTCAATTCAGATAAGCATACAATTCTCAAAACAGACATCTCAGATTATATAGTAGATGAGGCACTGATGCAATATGATAACAAAGATGTTCTACAACTCTGTATCTTCATCTTGAAAAAGATGTCATTCACTGAATGCAACTACAAGATCTACAACAAGAAGCTTCTAGCAATCATACAATGTCTCAAAGAATGAGAGTCTGAACTTATGAGTGTTGAAAAGTTTGAGATTGTTACTGATCATAAGTACTTAGAGTACTTCACAACCACTCATAAGCTCATTGAAAGGTATATACATTGATCATTGTTTCTTAGCTGTTTTTTGTTCACAATTCATTATCAATCTAAAGTAGAGAACATTCTTGCAGATGCTCTGTTCCATCAAGAACAAGATATACCATTTGATGACTTGAATGACAGATGAAAACACTGAGAGTATTGATTAATCAACCCTGCAATCATAGAAAGTTCTACACAACCAGACAAACCCCATGTACATATCAATCAGTCCCAAGCTCAAGAACCCTCACTCAAAGAACAATGAAAGCTAGCAGCAGAAGCAGATGAATTCTGACAACAAGCTGTCAAAGTCATACAAAACAGAGCATCTCAATTCCCTGCAAGTGTATATTCAAGAACAGATATCTCAGCATGTTCAATCAATGATGACAACTGCTTACACTTTTGAAATAGATGATGAATCTCTGATTCAGAATCTCTATGAACACAGATCATGCAAGAAATTCATGACTCACTGATGATCAGATATTTAGAATGTGAAATCATGTACAACATTGTCATCTGAGAATTCTACTGACCAGATATGTTGAAAGACATATGCTGATTTGTACACAACTGTGATTGCTGTGGCTCAGTGACAGCATGATGTGAATGCTGAAAAGAGATGCTGAAGCTTCTATCTGTCTCTGATCAAACTTGATGTGATATAGCTATTGATTTTGCAATTTTCTTATCTGAAAGCAGAGGTTCTACAAATATTCTAGTCATTGTCAACTGACTCAGTAAGAATGTAATACTACAGCTCTGTGATAAGATGAACACTGAAGTAGTTGCAGATGTCTTTGTCAGAAGCCTGTTCTATTGTATACACAGTCTGCCTTCATTCATTGTGTCAGATAGAGATAGTCAATTTGTCAGTGCACTCTGAGCCTGCATATGTCAATTATTAAGAATTGAATGAAAGTTATCAACAGTGTATCATTTAGAGACTGATGAAGCTACTGAGAGAATGATACAAACAGTAAAGAACATTCTCTGTAAATTCTGCAATTACACACAAGACAATTGAAGCAATCTGCTATCACACACTGAGATTGTAATTAACAGTTGAGATTCTGCTACAACAGATGTAAGCTCATTCTTTCTTCTACACAGATACAACTTAGAGATTCTGAACTTCTCTGAGACTTCTCAAGAAACTGTGTACACCCACAGCCTTATACAGATGACAGAGAACATTGTGAGCAAGCTGAAGAAAGTCTGTGAATAAACAGAAGCTTCAATGATCAGCATTCAGCAAAATTATAAGAATCAAGTGAATATCAGAAGAAGTTCTGCAACTCAATATTATATAGAAGACAAAATCTGACTGAATCTCAAGAATATAAGAACAGATCATCTCTCACATACACTAGATTATCACCACATCAAATATACAGTGAAAAAAGTGCTAGATATACATGATTATCAACTCAACATCTCATCTGACATCCACAACATCTTTCATACAAACCTGCTTCAATTCATGGCTGAGGATTCATTCCTCTCACAGAGAATCTCTGATTGACAGTCATCTGTCATTGTAGAAGAAAACAATAAACTCAAGTGGGAAATCAAAACAATTCTTGACAATAGAACCAATCACCACCACTGTGAATACCTCATCAAATGAATAGAATATGATCATCCAATCTGGAAACTCATGTCTGTCTTGGAGGACACTGCCACCCTCGACATCTACAAGTCCTCACTCACTCTGATAGAGAGGGATAATGTGACAGATTAGCATCTATTAGTAATTAACTTACACAATCAACTCCTCTTCTGCATCCACTCATTTCTGACTGTTGTGATCTCATGTAATTCTCAATGTTCTTCCACTTCATGCTCTGTGCTCACATAGTTTCTAACAATTCTTCTGTGTAGCTCTTAATATTCTTCCACTTCATGTTTCACACTTATATAGTCTCTAACAATTCTTCTATGTAGCTTCTTACATTCTCTCACTCTGTGTTCTGCACTTATATAGTCTCTAATGATTCTTCTGTGTAGCTCTCAATGATTCCCCCACCTCATATTCTGCACTCATATAGCTTCTAACAATTCTTACACATACTTCTTAATGTTCTTTCACTCTGCACTTCACTGTGGAGCAGCTTCTGATATTCTTCTGCTCTGAACTTTTCTCTATAAGAACCCTCTTTGTATGATCTTTTCTTCTGATTTCTTTTCTCTTTCTTTCCTTAATCAATTCGTAATCTGTAATTAGAATAGTATCAAATCGTTAATCGAAGTACACCCGTTACATCTACTACTGCAAATTCAACAACAACTAGATACAGTAGAAAATGTCTGATACTTGATGAAGATTGATCTACTCACAGAATACTGACAGATTTATGTAGATGAACTATCAGTACTCAAAACAGCATTTAACACACAATGAAGAAAGTTTGAATTTCTTGCAATGTCTATGAAGCTTACAAACACCTCTGCAATCTTTCAGATGATAATAAATACAATTCTTGCAAAACAGAACAGTCAATCATGTCTTGTATATTTTGATGATATTTTAATCTTTTTGAACTTGTACAAAGAGCATCTACAACATGTGAATCAGATGCTCACAACTCTGACAGAGCACAAGCTCTACATCAAATCATCAAAATATATGTTTGATATAAAGAAGTTGAAGTTCATGAAACATCTTGTGAAAGAGAGCTGCATACACCCAATCTCTGAAAAACTAGAAGTTATTGCAAAATGGCCAAGGTCTAGAAATGTACATCATATACATCAATTTTTAGAACAGACATTCTATTACAGAAAGTTTGTAAAGAATTTTGTATGAATTGCTACTCTGTTGTCAGATCTTCTTAAAGTGATAGATGCTGAGCTTTGTAAAAAGAAATTTTGTTCAATCATCTGAAATATCTTCTGCAAAGAGATCTTTCTTGAGCTTAGAGAATGTATGACAACATCTTCAGTGCTTGTTCAATCAGATTGTACAAAGCTCTTCACAATTGAAACTAATACATCAGAATAGATCATTGAATGCTCCCTCTTGCAAATGAGAGAGAATGATAAATTACACTCAGTAGTGTATGATGACTGAAAGCTGTCAGATGCAGAGCTTAACTATTCTGTGTATGAGAAGAAACTTCTAGCAATCAAATATACACTAAATCTGTGGAATTGATATATCAACAACAGACATACAACAACAGTGATCACTGATCATGAAAGTCTCATTTATTTGCAAATGACAATCAAACTCTTCAAGCAGCTAGTATGATGAATATCAGAATTTCAGATGTATGATCTTCAAATCAAATATAGAAAAAGAATGAATGCTATTGTGTCAGATGTCATAAGTTGTAGATCTGACTTCATGAAAGAAGATTCAGTGAATGCAGCACAGAAAGAATTCATACTAACAACACTGAGAGATTATGATGAGACAGAGTGATTGAAAGTCATGATCATCTGCTTGAAGAATGAAAGTGTATCAGCTGATAAATATCTGACAAAGATAATAGAAGAGATGCTTTCAAAATTCAAGCTTGCAAAGTTAGAGAAGAATGTTGTGTTTTATTATGATCTCAGTTACATATAGACACTGTATTTTGAGTCTCAGTTTCAACAGAATCTGATAAGTTATATGCATAAGAAGTTCAGTCACTTAGAGAGCTCAGAACTTATGAGTGTTCTGAAAGATCAAACATACTGATCAAGCATGAAAGAAGATATTCAGACATATATGCAGAAATGCCCAAACTGTCAAGTCTCAAAGAATACAAGACAAGGATTGAAGTGTGAGAGGACACAACATCAGATAGAAGATATGATTAAACTGTTTGAATGTTGAGAGATAGATCTCATAGAGATATTGCCATGAATGCCAAATGAGAACTACTGAATAATAACAGCAATTGATTACACCACAGAGTGATCAATTGTGTGAGTGGTGTCAGAGATGATAAAGAAGATCATTGCTAAATTTCTACACAATGATATCTACATCAATTATGGTATGCTCTGTGAGATATTGACAGATAACAATGCAAACCTTGTACAAGGAGCTGTGAGACATTTCATCAAACAGTTGCAGATGAAGCATCACACAACAACATTCTATCACCCTTGTACAAATGAAAAAATCAAATACTTAAATGAAATACTAGACAGCATGCTGATGAAATATCTAGTGAAGAAACTCATAAGATTATGAGACAAATATCTGAGACAGATATTATTCATAATATGAGTTCATCAGCATACAGTCTCAAAGTGCTTGCTGTTCTATCTGCTCTATAGAGTGCATCCACATATCTCAGAGGATATGCAGAAGCAGATAGAAGAGGAGATAGTGATTGTGAACATGAAATTAAAAATGAGAGAAGTTAGTCACATCTGAGCAAAAGCAAACAAATTACTGCTCAACCACATTATACAATCAAAAAAAATATGAGACTCACTAGTGAAAGAAACAAGTCTTGCTGTGAACACTTGAATTCTCATACAAAATGAAGAATCTGAGAAGTTTCAATCAAGATGGTTTGAGCTGTACAAAATCCTCAAATCACATCTTCTTGAAACATATGCTTTGGAAGAATCAGAGGGACAGATTCTACACAATTTTATAAATAGCTTTCATTTTGTAGAGACAAAAACAGAGGATTTCAATGAACTGTGATCATCTGCAGCACTATCATCAGCATTGAAGAAAAGAGAACTTACAATAGAAAAACTCAGAGAAGTTAGAGAAATCATTGACACTTATAAATCAGATGATATCACTTACTCAGATCTCTCAACAATAATCAAAAAAGAATGAAAGGAAATGGAAAAGATGAGTATACAGCACACTCTGATAAGTGACAAGACTGTTGCTGACTGTATGATATTGTGATGTAGACAGCAGATACAATGAAGTCAGAGATGAACTTGAGACAGCTGATCAGCACATGAATCAGATTGCAAGAAACAAAGAGATTCAGAGAAAAATTCAACTGTCTACACTAACTCAATCACAGAAATCTCAGAGAATGAACTGTCAGAAACATCAGTGAATATGTTGAATCAAGCTATTTTGACATCTGAGAACACTCAGAGATTGAATGAGATTAATTTCAATGAGTCATTCACTGTAATTGTCTGAGCTTGTGAAGAGGGGCAGTATAATACACAGAGGCAGAATGCTTTCATTGAAAAATATGAGATCTACCACCTCTAGTCATCAAGTGTAGAACTGATAAAAGATTGTGTAAGATTAACAACTAGAAGAGAAAAGAAAAAAAAAAGTCAGAAAAATGATCTATTCACACACAGCTCTAATGACTGCTGCAGAGGCTTCACTCAATTTCTAAAAATACAGAGAAATTGAAGCACAAAGAAAAAGATGCACATCAACAAAATACTCAAATCAACATCTCTGAAAACTATTTGTATGCAATAGAAGAAAGACTAAAAATCAGTCTGTATCAAGAACTTCAGAATCTCAAGACATATGTGTAAAAGTGCAGTGCACATCTCCATCTCATGCAGAGCCTGACACACTGATTTGATATCTTCAATAGAGAGATTCACAGAAAGTTCAACAAAACAATGAGTATGTGTATGTGAAGAAAAACTGATCAGAAGAGAGAGGAGTGAGAAAGAAGTGAGCAGAACAGTTGAATGAATGCTCAAACTTCTACAAGAATGAGTGACAGACACTCACTCAATGAAAGTTGAAGAAAGGAAAGAAAGAGAGAGAGCAGAATTGAAAGTGAAGAAGAGTGAATGAGTCATGAAAGAACTCAAAAAAAAAGCAGAGATAGATGTATATGAGATGATATCAGAAGTAACTGTAGAACATTAACAGTATTACAATGAAAAGAAAGAAGTGTATATTTACTGAAGAAACAGAAACTTCTCTTGAAGCTTCAGAGACAGTTGCAGCAGAGATGAAAGCAGTCAGCAGAACAGTTATATACAGAAGACAGAATACAAAATTGAAATGACTCTTTGTCTCTCACACAATCAGCACAAGAAACAGATGTATACTCATCACAGATATAAAAAAACATCATATTGCTGTTTGAACTATCTTGAACATATATCTCCTTCCTACAAATGATCAAGTTGGAAGTCATTCATCAACAAAGAAGACAAAGGCATTTGTCTGATAAGCTGAAAGCACACAAAGACAGAGAAGCAATGCAAAAATTGACATAAGCAAATATAATACAGAGATTTTTGTCTGTTATAATCTCAATGACACAGAGACTCTGTACAATTTCATCTATGAAAGTTAGAAAGAAAATTGTAGAAAAGAGACAAAAAGAGATATAATATACACTCAGCACAATTGATACAAACAACAGCAGAATTCAGAGAATGTATAAGATTGCTAAAGATTTCATACTTACTCTGAGTAAAAGATGCAACAGATGAATAACTAGTAAAGCAGATTGTATTGTACAATACTTACATATGAAATCATGTTTTGATGAAGACAGTGAAAGCAGAAGAAGAATGTGGAGAATAGAGAGAGAGACTGTGAAAGATGTATAGAGCTTCTCAAAAAGTGAGCAAAAGAGAGAAATCAGTGTAGAAAGAGAGGAGGAGATTGACAGAGATGAAAGAAATGAAACTGAGAGCAGAGAAGATGAAGACACAGACAAGAGCAGAGAAGACAGCAGCAGAGAACAACACAGAGATATTCATCATCTCATCATCATCACAAACACTGTCATCACTGCTCACATTCTCATCAACTGCTTTGCCTATGTTCTGATCATTGACAGAGATAGTCATGTTGTCATTGTCTACCCCTGCAACATTGTTGTAAGCAATCTTCTCAATAGAAGTGAGATTGTATGTGAGAGGGGCATCAGAAGAGAAGAGAGAACAATCACAAATAAAACAGATGCTCTGATGATGAGAAGTAGAAACTAACAACAATTAGCAATCACAAAAACTGCCAGATTAGCTTTCAACAAGGTTTGATTGACAAGAACTTATCAATAGATTGCATGATACAATCAGAACAGTGGGAGATATAGTAATCAGATGCTATATTGCAGAATAGAGAGGAGCTAGACATTCAATAGAAGGGGATAGATGTGTAGAATGATTGAAGCAAGACAGAGAGATCAAGTGAAAGAGATATAAAGAAACAAATGAAAGAAGATAGTTGTGAATGTGATGTTGATTAGTGATGAGCTGATGTTGTTGTGATAGAAACTCTTGTGTGTGTGAAGTGAGCATCTTATCTATTGCAGAATAGTGCATTGCAAAAGCAGACATGCATGGCATAACACTATTTCTGTCACAAGAGTGTAGACAGATTTGATAGAGGAGAATGTAGTAATTTCAGCTTATTATTCTTCCATGGCATACACCACCCTCTATTATCAAGGATGGTGTACACTCCCACACTAGTTAATTTGTATAAGAAGAGCTGCAAAGCTTAGAAGCTTTGAACAGCTCAAGCAATCTTTGAACTACACATACAATCTCTGACAATCAAAGAATTCATCAATTCCATCTCATTAAAAAATCAATAACAATGTGTATACAAACTATCTAGAGAATGTGATCAATACACTGTGTAACGGGCGTACTTCAATTAACAATCTAGCACTATTCTAAATACAGATTATGAATTGATTAAGAAAAGAAAGAGAAAAGAAATCAGAAGAAAAGATTGTATGAAGAAGGTTCTTATAGAGGAAAGTTCAAGACAGAAGAATATCAGAAGCCACTCCACAGTGAAGTATGGAGTGGAAGAACATTAAAAGCTACACAGAAGAATCATTAGAAACTACACAAGCACAGAGTATGAAGCAGAAGAATCATTGAGAGCTACATAAAAGAATCATTAGAGACTATATGAGTGCAGAACACAGAGTGGGAGAACATTAGAAGCTACTAGACTGATCATATAACTGTGCATGGAACCATGACCAATTTTAGTGTTGGTCCCATTCTCATATATTTTGGTCCTGGTCCCATATATTGTTTTTCAAATCAGTTACTTTACACTGTTTGTATTATAGCTCTGGTTTCATTTCACTGTTTATGAGAAATATTTAGATTCTGAATACTGTTCTTATCTTGATTTCTGGGTCACAGTCCCATTTGATCCCATTTTACAAAATGGAATCAAACAGAACCATGACTTACCCATAATTACATAATACATATATCTTTATGCTGGATTGTAGCTAATTATGATGTGAGTGTTATCAAATATTGTTATCTTTTTGATGTCACAACAGAAATATCATTATATGTCTGTAGACATTTTGAAAATTAAAAAACAAAAACAAAAACAACAACTGAGAATATTATTAAAAAAAAAAAAAAAAAATCTTCAGCAAAAAAAAAAATAATGAAAAAAAAAAAATAAAAATAAATAAAACTCATTTATTCAATCTATAATTGTCAAAAAAATTACTACTCAATTCTTCAGTGATCTTCATCATCAATCTAATATCTCTCACAATGAGAGTCATCTGCTTATAATGAATCATGATCTTAAGACCATCTATAAAATGATTAGTGAGATATTGTTACATCTGTTTTCACATGATATCATACACTCAAAAAGTGTGATCAATGTTGTCTCTATGACAACTTGAAGAGTATCAAGAGCAGAATACTGAAAGCAATACTTCTCTTCATCAATCTTCTGAACAAGATGTGCAAATGCAGTCTTGAGGAAAATGAGATTCTCAGACTTCTGATAATAATGAATCTCACAGATAGTTTCTACTTTTATATCAGTATTTAGTGTTATCAAAAAGTGTTACTTTGAATTTCATACTCTGCTTATTCACTTTTTTCATACAAGGGCGGGGGTTGTGCACCTTTCACACAGCATGGCAAGCATTGAAATGCTACTTGTGATGATGAGCTCAGACTGCTTCTCACTCCATCACTTGCTGCTCATATACTGCTTTGCAGAAAGCAGCAGTTGTTGGCATTGCTCTCTGATGAAAAATACCCTTATCACAGACCATTTTTTTCATTGAGAAGAGGGAGAGAAATCAAGAAGTGAGAAGAGAGAAATTGAGAAGTGAGAGAAGATGAGTGCAGAGAATAAATGTGTAGATTTCAGAGAGAGAAGAACAGAGACTTGTGATGATGAATTTGCTAGATAAAATCAATTAATCAATCAGTATTCATTTGCAGAAAACATTGAGATATTCATATTGCTTTTAATAGTTAACATACTGCTGCAGAATTATGATGGGTTAGAGAGAGAAGAGAGAAAGAACAAAGAAAAAGAAAAACATGTGTGAATATTAAATCAAAAGATTGTATATACAAATAATCTCTATAGCAACAAAGAAACATCTCATCTGCATTCAGTCATAATATAACTTGCAGAGTGCATACAGTATGTGATATCAACAAGTAACACAAAAATGCAAACAGTGTTGCTATGAGACATGTAATTTCTTATAATATATAGAAGTAGATTTTCTTTCTTCTTGAATTCTTTGATATATCTCTGTTCTTTCCATCATATTTCTGTGTGGATAGTAACTTATAAAAAGAATATATTATTTTCTCTAGAAATCTTCATCATTATAATTAGAATATGTTTCTCTCTCTTTCTTCTGCTGAAAATATATCTGTTCTTCTCTTCAAGAAACATTTGGTGGCTCTGTGTACCACTAAGACATACAAGTATCATCATCATCTTGAGAGAGAAGAGAAAGAATTCTTCAAATGTGGAGAGACTGACTGCAAGACACATCATATTGTCTTGAAAAAACTCTGTAATGAAGTAGATTGATAATGATTTTGAGTAACACTTCTGCTGAAATTTGACTAATATTATGAAAGAAATGATGCTGATGACTCAATGTGTGAGAAGTTGAAGAAGAAAGCAGTAAAGTTGCTCATACAGCAACACTGAGATCAGAAGTATTCACAGAAATGATTTGAGATCAAGATAAAGAGAGAGAGAACTGAGAAGATGATGACTGTGAAAAAGTACTGTCAGAAGAAGATTGAAGATGTGTTTGTTTATAAGATAAAGAAGTTCAAGCTGATAGATTGTATTTTGAATATATTCATTGATAATGCTTTTTGATAATGATTCTGTTGTCTAATTGATTAGCAGGCTTCTGAAGAGAATCAGAGTATTGAAGCCTTGTTTAGATTTTGTATATACTCAATGATTCAGAACATTGAGAAGACAGCATTGCTTTCTGAGTATGCTAATTTGCTTGCTGCAGAGATAGAATCTGAGGCAGCAGATCAGAAAATGCAGAACTTTGAAGCTCAAGTGAATCTGATGAAAAGAGAGAAGAATTCTCTCTCATCTGAAAAGATAGCTGAGAAGGGTTTTGAGATGGTTGTTTCCTTGAATGAGAAGATGAAGAAGAGGGAGAAGAAGAAAGAGAAGAATTGAATTGTGAAGAATGAAGAGAAAGAGAAAGAGAAGAAGAAGAAGAAGAAGAAGAAGAAAGTCAAAGAAAAAGAGAAAATAGTCTAAGAAAAATTTTTTTTTTTACATGTTTGTTTTTTAGTATTTTTATTAAATTAATTGTATTATTATCTGTCAGAGATTACAAATTTTTTATTTGATATTTTATGTTATGCAATTCTTTGTTGTGAGAATATATTATTGTAGTGATATTATGCTCATGATATATATATATATATATATGTGTATGTATACTGTAAGGTGTGTGTGACTTTACATATAGTATTGATAAACAATGAAAGGTGATAAATTCATACTGCGGAATTGTAATATATTAGAGATAGATAATATATCTAATGAATCAACTTTTTGATACTTATAAACCTTAATAATATTTTTAATATTTTAATTATCATTCTTTTCTATTTTATCATAATTTTGTTGTTGTTTATAAATATATTCTACTAGTGTTCTAACCAATTAGAGTGGGTTAATGAAAAGGGAGTAAAAAAAAACTCAACAAATTTCTTAACTTTATTATCCTCAGAATTCATTCCACACATAATTTCTCATCATTTATATTCATCATGGCAACTTCAGTAATTGCTGAATCAGGGAATTCATCATCTTCTTTAATGGAGGTTCAAGATCTTATAGAAATAAGAGTGGATCAAATGATTTATATTGTTTACAAGTTCTTGCAAGATGAGCTCTTTCAAGTCTGATGAATGCACACTTTCTTTTTTCTTGGTGATAAAAAACAACATAATCTATGAAAAAGTCAGTATAGACAACAAGAAGATCTATAGAAAAACTTTCAACAAATTGCTGTGAAGATCACTGAAAAGTCATTTCTCTGCTGTAATCATTGCAACTTCATACAAAAACATCCATTCTGAAGTGGATATGAATCAGAAGAAATCACACAACATTTGAAATCTGCTGATTATCTACAGCTTAGAGAAAAACATCAGAATATTCTTCATGAACTGGTACTTATATCATCTACTCTCATTAATGATAACAATATTTGGTAACACTTATGTACTATTTTGCAGGAAAACATGTGAAAACAACAACAAATTGATGTCAATCTTTCAATTTCAACTCTTTCATCAAACAACTTTTGAGAACAAATTTTATATCTATATATATTCTTGAATCTTCCACTGCATGCTGTTGAAAACTCGGAATTTTGAACTTTACTTCAAATGCTTAATTCACATATTCAAATTCCTCATTGATTCAGTCTCCACTCTTCTCTGAATACACATTACAACAATAATATGCAACAACTTGGACTTCTGTTGAAGAAACAACAGAAGATATCACTGACAGTGGATGTATGAACAAGCATCAACAATCTATTCTTTTTGAATGCAGTTTGTTATTTTATTGATGAGGATTGAAATTATAAAGAGAAATTGATTGACTTTGAACAATTGAAGAGCAGTCATACAGATGAATATATGACTGATATTCTCATGATAATCATTAAAAATGATTACTAAGATATTTCATCAGATCTTCTCACAATCACAACAGACAATGCAGCAAACAACTTGATCATGATGCAAAGTCTGAAACAAAAACTGGTATTGTATAAATGAAATGATAAATGTGAATATATTCCCTGTATTGCATATGTTATTCAGCTTGTTGTTCAAGCATTGATTAAAGGTCTGAATATTGAATCTGAAAACACAGAACTGGTCAGTTGTTTTGATGAGAATGATGTTGAAATTGTTACTCACATCACATTCTCATCAACTCTTTGCAAGATAATGATATTTCATAATACTTCAGTGAAAATTGATCAATTTGCTAACTATCTCATTATCTTTTTTAGATTCATCACATTGCCAATGCAATCAGTACTTCTCTCAAACAACAACAATGATTTCATAATATTCAAGCCACACACAGCTCAGTTAATTCTTTTAATATGATACAAGATGTTTGAATATGATGAAGTTCTATCTATGAGATAGCAGTTCAAGCACTTTGACTAAAAGATGCTGTGAATCATTGAGTTCAGAATTCTGAGTGAGAGAAGATTTGTGCTCTGAAACTTTCTGATACAGAGTGGACACAGTTAAAATATATTGTTGAACTGTTGTTTATCTTTTACAAAACAACAAAGACTGTGTCTATTACAGTAACATCAATGATGCAAGCTTTTTGATAAGTATACAACAGTTTATTTACTCATTTGAAAACTCAGATGATTCATGTATGAGAAGAGCAATTCTGAGATAGAGTTATTTCTGCAGCAATTGAAAGAGTTTGAGACAAATTTGCAGAGTATTATGTGAGAATCAATCAATCATTTGCTGATTACTATGCTGTTGCTGCTGTATTTGATCTCTCTCATTGAATCAATGCATATACTTCTGGGGATTGGACGGCGGAAGAATGACAAATCTATGTTGATATAGCTCAGACATACTACAATGACAACTATTGACAATATAAACAGAATAATACACAAATTGAAGAGTCAATAGAGCATGATTTTTTGATTAGTAACTTTGTTTTTTAAAATACTCACTGAGATAATGATATTAATCTGTTACTAATATTTATTGATTAAGGATTTGCACTTGTTGATTGCTGCTGAAAATCTGAGCAAACAAAATTCTTGCAACACTGAATTTGACTGCTATCTATATGATGATTCTGTTAATATCAAAGAAAAATCTATTTTAGATCTGTGAAGGATGATCAGCAGTCAGTACTCAACAGTGGCAATGATGACACACAATATTCTGACAATTTCATTGACAGAAGTTGATATGAAGAGAAAGTTTAACTCAAGTTGAGATATTTGTCACTATCATCATAATCAATTGCAAGAAGAAACTGTAAAGAAATTGATGATGATTAAATATGGAAAAGAAAAAGGAATTGTTGATAAGAATTCTATTGTGGCAGAATTCTCTTTCAATGATATAGTGGAGAAAAAAATTGAGTGTGATTGTATATAGTATTAATGAGCTTGTGAGTGTTACCAATAATTGTTACCAATTGTCATGTATTGTGAGTGTTACCAATAATCATTACCAATTGTCATGTATTACATAATCATCAGAATGAGACCAAACTTGAGTTAAAATCATGATCAGTCTCAGATCATGTTCTTATTTTTCATAGTCAGTAACTTTGCATGAAATAATAAATTTTGTTGATTTCATAATAGTCATGTTAGATCTAAATCTGGTTCTTTTACACTCCATTTCTGAAAATTTTGATCTCTTTACACTCCCATTCTGATTCTGGTCCCACTGGAAATCACGCCAAGAAATGGACTGGGACCAAATCAAACCAAATCAAATGTGAAATTCATGGTCCCACCGGCCAGCCTAGAAGCTACACAGAAGAATTGTTAGAGACTATACAAGTGTAAAGCACAGAGTGAAAGAACATTAAAAGCTATATAAAAGAATCATTAGAAACCACACAAGCACAGAGCACAGAGCAGAAGAATATCAAGAGTTATACATGATCACAACAGTCAGAAACAAGCAGATGCAGAAGAGAAGTTGATTGCATAAGTTAATTACTAATAAATGCTAATCTGTCACATTATCCCTCTCTATCAGAGTGAGTGAGGACTTGTAGGTGTTGAGAGCAGTGATGTTCTTCAAGACAGATGCAGATTCCCAGATTGGACAATTGTATTCTACTCATTTGACAAGATATTCATGACAGTGATGGTTGACTCTATTGTCAAGAATTGCTTTGATTTTCTATTTGAGTTCATTGTCTTCTTCTATGATGGCAGATGACTGTCAATTGAAGGTTCTCTGTGAGAGAAATGAATCCTCAGCTGTGGATTGAAGCAGGTTCATATGAAAGATGTTGTGAATGTCAGATGAGATGTTGAGTTGATAATCATGTGTATCTAGCACTTTCTTCACTGTATACTTGATATAATGATAATCTAGCATACATAAGAGGTGATCTGTTCTTATGTTCTTGAGATTCAGTCAGACTTTGTCTTCTACATAACATCAAGTCACAGAACTTCTTCTGATATTTGTTTGATTCTTATAATTTTACTGAGTGCTGATCATTGAAGCTTCTGCTCATTTGTGAGCTTTCTACAGCTTGCTCATGATGTTTTCTGCTGTCTGTATAAGGCTGTGAATGTACACAGTTTCTCAGAGAGTCTCAAGAAAGTTCAGAATCTCTAAATTGTATCTATATAGAAGGAAGAATAAGCTTACATCTGTCATGATGAAATCTTGACTGTTAATCACAATCTCAGCATGTGGCAGCAGGTTGTTTCAATTGTCTTGTATATAATTGCAGAACTTACAGAGGATGTTCTTTACTATTTATATCATTCTCTCAGTAGCTTCATCAGTCTCTGAGTGATATGCTGTTGATAACTTTCATTCAATTTTTAATAATTGACATACACAGACTCAGAGTGTGCTGATGAATTGACTGTCTCTATCTAATACAATGAATGAAGATAGACTGTGTATACAATAGAACAGACTTCTGACAAAGACATCTACAACTACTTCAGCATTCATCTTATCACAGAGCTGTAGTATTACATCCTTGTTGAGTCAGTCAACAATGACTAGAATGTTTGTAGAATCTCCACTTTCAGATAAGAAAACTGTAAAATTGATAGCTATATTGTGTCAAATTCAGTTGAGAATAGATAGAGGCTTCAGCATTTCTTTTTGATATTCACATCATACTGTCACTGAGCTGCAGCAATCACAGTTGTGTATGAACTGATGTATGTCTTTCAACATATCTGATCAGTAGAATTCTCAGACAACAATGTTGTACATGATTTTGTATTCTGAGTGTTCAGTCATCAGTGAGTCATGAATTTCTTGCATGATCTGTGTTTGTAGAGATTCTGATCAGAGACTCATCATCTATTTCAAAAGTATAAGCAGTTGTCATTGTTGATTGAGTATGCTGAGATATCTGTTCTTGAGTATACATCTGCAGGGAATCAAGATGCTTTACTTTGTACAGCTTTAGTGACTTACTGTCAGAATTCATCTGCTTCTGCTACTAGTCTTCATTATTCTTCAAGCAAGAGTTCTTGAGCTTGGAACTGATTGATATATACACAGAGTTCATCTGATTGCATAGAACTTTTTATGATTGCAGAGTTGATTAATCAATGCTCTCAGTGTTTCCATCTGTCATCTAAGTCATCAGATGGTATATTTTGTTCTTGATAAAACAGAGCATTCACAAAAATGTTCTCTACTTCAGATCAATAACAAATTGTGAATGAAAAACAGTTAAGAAACAATGATCAATGCATATGTCTTTTGATAAGCTTACAAATGATTGTGAAGTATTCTAAGTTCTTATGATCAGTAACAATCTCAAACTTCTCAACACTCATAAGTTCAGACTCTCATTTCTCAAGATATTATATAATCACTAGAAGCTTCTTGTCATAGATCTCATAGTTGCATTCAGTGAATGACATCTTTTTCAAGATAAAGACACAAGATTGTAGAACATCTTCATTATTGTATTGTATTAGTGTTTCATCTACTATATAATCTGAGATGTCTGTTTCAAGAATCATATGCTTATCTGAATCAAATGATTGCAGCATCAAGACATTTGTGAATATACACTTCAGCTTTTTGAATGCTGTGTCTGCTTCATCAGTTCATTGAAATACAGCATCTTTTCAGATCAGATCCATCAGTGATTGTACAATATCAGAGAAGTCTTTGATAAATCTTCTATAGAAGTTGATGAATTCTAGAAAGCTTCTAGTCTCTTTTACTAAGACTGATGCCTCTCAGTTGAGGATTGCTTTCATCTTCTTAGAATTCATGTATACATCTTTTTCAGCTTTGATGATGAATTCTAGATAGATTGTAGACTTGATCTCAAAGTTGCATTTGTCAATGTCTACTTACAGTTCAGCTTTTTGTAGATGATCAAGCACTTGTTGTACATGCTTACAGTGCTCAGTGAGTGATTCATCAGTGAAGATCAAGATATCATTCATATATACTGAGACAATCTCATTGAGCAGATCTTGTAGAGCTCAGTTAATGTATTTCTGAAACATACTCAGAGCATTCACTAATCCAAAGAGAGTCACTGTTCATTTGTATAATCCATAACACATACAAAAGACAGTTAGTTATTCATCATCTTCATTAATTCTTATCTTATAGAAGGCTGCAGAGATGTCAAGTTTCATAAATCATTTTGCTTTTTCTATTCATTCAAATGTTTCATTGATGAGTGGGAGGAAGTATCAGTCCTTCCACATAATCTTGTTGAGTTCTCAATAATCAACACAGAATTGTAAGCCTTCTTCTGATTTCTTCACAAACAGTACAGATGCTGCAGCAGATGAGTTGCTAACACAAATAAAGTTTTTATCTAGTAATCTGTTGAGTGTTTTTTATAGAACAAGAAACTCATCATATAATATACTGTAGAGATAATCTCAGAGTGATTGTGAATTCTTATTGTTTTTCTTGATGAGTTTGATTGTATGATCTATACTGAGTTCTCAGTGAGAGGGAAGCTTTTCAGCTTCTTTCTTGTCAAACATATCTGTGAAGTTTTTGTATGATTTGAATAGTTTTTTGTATAATTTCTTGAGATTTTTGAGTTCTAACTTTTCTAATGCTTTCTTGATATCTGTCATGCTAGCAGTGAACACTTGGACATTCTTCTTCTCATACATTTGACAGATTAGTAGTTTGTACACTTCTGCTGATATCTGAGTGAGATCAGCAGTTCTATTGACATTCTTCTTATAAACACAGTTGTCTTCTGAGAAAATAAGACAGTGGTTGCATGTATTCAACAAGGTTCCAAATTCTGTGAGTCATGATAGGCTGAGCATTAGATTGTACTCAAGATTTTGTATTTTATATGTGTATATATTCTTTTTCTTGTGTTCTTCTATGTTGATATTAAATCTTACCATGTTGTAGGAGGCAGATTCTCTGAGGCTGTCAAATTCACTGAGTTTACACAGTTTGAAAAAGAAGATACACTGAAGCTTATACTTCTCAATCAGCTGAGTGTCTATAAAAGTGTAGTGAAGAAAACCACTGTCTATCATTGCTTGTATATTGACTAAGCTATTTACAATGACAGAGATTATGATTGTGTCTGTTTGTATCTTCTGCTCAAATCTTCAGCTAGCTTTTTGCTTCTTGAGTTTTTGTCTGTGTTTTAGAGTGAGAGCTCATCTTTTCTCTGTTCTTGTCTATCCACAGACAATGCAGCATTCATGTGTGTGGGGGGTTTACTTGAAATGATTATATTTGAACATTGATTTGTGAAGTGCTCTGATTTATTGCAGTGTATGCAGACTTCTCTGACAATTTGATCAGTGATGTTCTTTTCTGAGACATTGAGAACTCTCAGATGACTTGTATTCACATGTGAAACTCAGTTCATTGATTCTGATTCAGAGGTGGAGGGCACTGCAGAGTGGTTTGAAGTGTACATATTTGTTCAGCAGAATTCTCTATGATTTTGAAGTGCACAGAACTGAGACAGATTGTTGTTCAACAGACAAAGATCAGCATAGAATTTGCTGTATAATGAGAGTTTTAAACACTCTATACTTCAGTTATACAATTGAAAGTTTAAGTTCTTGAACAATATATTGATCTTGACAGTGTTGTCTCAGTCTTGCTCATCTGCTTCTAGAAGTTTGTGATTGAATTCAGAAAAATAAGTTGTCAATACAACATTCATCTGATGAGTCTGATTAAGCCAGTTCAATGCCTTGGCTTGAAGTGTAGAATTGAGAAAGAGAGAGTCAAGTTGTTGAAAGACTAGCTCTGATATATGCTGATGATTCTGACAATGACTCATTCAGAGTTGGAATTTTGCTAACACATCATC
Organism: Histoplasma ohiense; assembly: GCA_017607445.1. Classification (NCBI taxonomy): domain Eukaryota; kingdom Fungi; phylum Ascomycota; class Eurotiomycetes; order Onygenales; family Ajellomycetaceae; genus Histoplasma; species Histoplasma ohiense. Next base: position 7,891,949 of record JAEVHH010000001.1, read on the forward strand.
ATTCAATCTGCTATGGATATACCATGCTTGATTGAATAGCAAGCCTATTGCTTGTCCATTGATGTCCAATTTGATGTTCACTTTTGATTTCCACATGAGATAGAGCACTAGATCTCTCTCATATTTGTCAAGAATTGAAAGCTTCTCTCTTGAGAGCTTTTCATGAGATGTGGATGTAGAAGAAACAGTGAACACAGAAGTACTCATCTCAGCAAGTTGTTGTTGCAATTCAGTCATCTGTAGCATCTGCTGCTGAAGGATGCTTTGTAGGTCTAAGTTATCATCCACTGCATTTGAATGTGGTGGGTGTTCATAGAATTGTTCATAGTTCATTTTGATGTCTAATGATATGTAATAATAATATAAAAAAAAGAAAAGAAATACTTGTAGACACTCAGTTCTCTCACAGACACTATTTACAGTGTTGCAGTGCTAAGCTTTGTCAAGCTTCTTCATGAACACTATTCATAGCATTACAGTTTGTAGACACTCAGACCTCATAGAACACAGTTGATTGTGTCTCAGATGCTTAGACACAACAGTCTATATAACTAACAATAAGAGCACTCAAGCCCACAAGAGATCTCTTGTAACAACTAGACACTCAGATCTGTAAACAACACACTCAGATGTAAGAACTAATAACAACACACTCAGACATAAGAACTAATAACAAGACACTCAAATCTTAAACACAGAAGAATCAATTCATAATGTAACAGACATACTTCAATTAACAATCTAACACTATTCTAAATACAGATTACAAATTGATTAAGAAAAGAAAGAGAAAAGAAATCAGAAGAAAAGATCATACAAAGAGAGTTCTTATAGAGAAAAGTTCAGAGTGAAAGAATATCAGAAGCTGCTCCACAGTGGAGCACAGAGTGGAAGAATATTAAAAGCTACATGAAAGAATCATTAGAAACTACACAAGCATGAAATATGAGACAGAAGAATCATTGAGAGCTATGCAGAAGAATTGTTAGAGACTATACAAGCACAGAACATGAAATGAGAGAACATTAGAAGCTACACAGAAGAATCATTAGAGACTATACAAGTGTGAAACACAGAGTGAAAGAACATTAAGAGTTATGCAGAAGAATCATTAGAAACTACACAAGCACAGAGCACAGAGCAGAAGAACATTGAGAGTTATGCAAGGTCACAACAGTCAGAAATAAGCAGGTGCAGAAGAGAAGTTGATTGCATAAGTTAATTACTAATGAGTGCTAACCCATCACACACTGCTATCAACAAGCAGCACTTACAATATGAGAATGCAATTATCTACTAGCAAGCAATCTATACAATTGCTGAGAGCAGCTCTTATAAAAAAGAAAGGCAATTGTAATGCACTTGTTTATTATTTTCTTATTATCTTTGCTTATTCTTATCTCTTTTCATTATACTCTCACTACTGCTATTTCTACATATATATATATATTGATGTATGTATTTCACACATCTTCTTTCTCTTTCTTTTCTTTCTTAGCAATTAGCTACACTTCATTACAGTACTACACTCTATAATATATTGCTATTATCTCTGCTATACTATAAACTATCTTCTACTGTTACTCTTCACACTGTCACTACATCTCACAGTATTTTCTTTCAGAGTTGATACTGCATTTAGATCTGCTATTATATATACAATGAATCTTTTATAAAAAATATAGATAAAGTTCTGATTGACTGACTGTTTTTTCTTTTCAATTCAACTATTCAGAGTTTTTGTTAATCTGATGAAAATCTTCTATCACAAATTCTATTGCTGTTAAATCTTTTTAAACTACTTCTGCAGCTGAAAGATGATCATAAGAATGCTGTTACTGACTTTTTTGAAAATTGAAAAAAATATTGTAACAATCTTTCTCTGTCTTTTATCAGTCTTTTCAGTGATAAAATTGACTGATGACTCTGATTTCAGTGATCTGATGTAGGCTGTGTTGATGTTTTTGAGTGAATGAGAAAATGTTGAGAGCTCTATAATCACTCAATCTATACAGTACACACATGTAGAGTAATTGCAGAGAATATGTGATGATATTGAATGAATTGAAGGGTTAAAATTATACAAAAAACAGTTAGAAAAGTGGAAAATTCAAATGTATCTCTATATTTGTGAGTAGTTGTAAGGATGAAGTACATCTGTTACATGTACAGAGAGCTGTTCAATCAATTCATGAATTTGATGAGGTTCATGTGATATCACATGAGATCATGTTACAATATTTTTTTCAGAGAAAAAGTTTTATCTCAGTGAGCTCAGACCCTCTATTGGCTCAGTTGCAGCAGCATGACACTAAACTACTTTAGTTACAAGTCATGTGCTCAGAGCAATTCTCATCAGAGAATCTGAGAAGAAACAGTTCATGCTTCTGTGATGTGATGGGTTAGCATCTGTTAGTAATTAACTTATGCAATCAACTTCTCTTCTGCACCCATTTGTTCTCCCCTTCTGCACCCGCTCGTTCCTGGCCATTGTGACCTTGTGTAATCCTTGATATTCTTTCACTCTGTGCTCTGCACTCATATAGTTTCTAACAATTCTTCTGTGTAGCTCTTAACATTCTTCTACTTCATATCTTATACTCATGTAGTTTCTAACAATTCTTCTGCATAGCTTCTAATGTTCTTCTGCTCTGTGTTCCACACTCATATAGTCTCTAATGATTCTTTCACATAGCTCTCAATGATTTCTCCATCTCACACTCTGCACTCATATAGTTTCTAACAATTCTTATGTGTATCTCTTAATGTTCTTCCACTCCATACTTCACTGTGAAGTGGCTTCTGATATTCTTTCACTCTGAGTTTTTCTCTATAAGAACTCTCTTTATACAATCTTTTCTTCTGATTTCTTTTCTCTTTCTTTTCTTAATCAATTTGTAATCTGTAATTAGAATAGTATCAAATCATTAATCAAAGTACATTCATTACATTACAAATTGATTCTTCTGTGTTTAAGATCTGAGTGTTTTATTATTAGTTCTTACATCTGAGTGTATTGTTATCAGTTCTTACACTCAAGTGTGTTGTTTACAGATCTGAGTGTCTAATTATTACAAGAGATCTCTTGTGAGTCTGAGTGCTCTTATTATTAGTTATATAGATCATTGTGTCTAAATGTCTGAAACACAATTAACTGTGTTCTACAAGGCTCAAGTGTCTACAAACTGTAACACTGTGAATAGTATTCACAAAGAAGCTTGATCAAGCTTAGCACTGCAACACTGTAAATAGTGTCTGTGAGAGAATCAAATGTCTACAAGTATTTCTTTTCTTTTTTTTATTATTACATGTTCTTAGATATTGAAATGAACTATAAACAATTCTACAAACACCCACTGCATCTGAACACAGCAGACAATAACTTAGATCTACAAAGCATCTTTCAGCAGCAGATACTACAGATGACTGAATTGCAACAATGATTTGCTGAGATGAGCACTTCTGTGTTCACTGTTTCTTCTACACCCACATCTCACAAAAAGTTCTCAGGAGAGAAGCTCTCAATTCTCAACAAATATGAGAAAGATCTAGTGCTCTACCTCATGTGGAAGTCAAAAACAAACACCAAATTGAACATCAATGGACAAGCAATAGACTCACTATTCAATCAAGTGTGGTATATTTATAGCAGATTGAATGATGATGCATTAGTGAAATTTCAACTCTGAATGAGTCATTGTCAGAACAATCAGCATATATCAGAGCTAGTTTTCTGACAACTCAACTCTCTCTTCCTCAATTCTACACTTCAAGTCAAGACATTGAACTGACTTAATCAGACTCATCAGATGAATGTCATATTGACAACTTATCTTTCTGAATTCAATCACAAACTTCTAGAAGCAGATGGGCAAGACTGAGATAATGCTGTCAAGATCAATATATTGTTCAAGAACTTGAACTTTCAGTTGTATAATCAAAGTATAGAGTGTTCAAAGTTCTCAATATACAGTGAATTCTGTGCTGATCTTCATCTGTTGAATAACAATCTGTCTCAGTTTCATGTGCTTCAAAATCACAGAGGATTTCATCAAATAAATGCATACACTTCAAACCACTCTGCAGCACTCTCCATCTCTGAATCAGAATCAATGAACTGAGTTTCATATATGAATATAAGTCACTCAAGAGTCTCTAATATCTCAGAGAAGAATACTGCTGACTGAATCATCAGAGAAGTCTGCATACACTGCAACAAGTCAGAACACTTCACAAATCAATGTTCAAATGTGATTGCTCTGAGTAAACCCCTCATATATGTGAACACTGTGTCATCTGTGGATAGGCAAGAACAGGGAAAAGATGAGCTCTCACTCTAAAACACAGACAAGAACTCAAGAAACAGAAAGCTAGCTGAAGATTCAAGCAGAAGATGCAAATGAACACAATCATGATCTCTGTCATTGTAAATAGTCTAGTCAACATATGAGCAATGATAGACAGTGGTTTTCTTCATTACACTCTTATAGACACTCAGCTGATTGAGAAGCATAAGCTTCAGCATATCTTCTTTTTCAAATCATATAAGCTCAGTGAATTTGACAGCCTCAGAGAATCTGCCTTCTACAACATGGTAAGATTTAATGTCAATGTAGAAGAACACAAGAAAAAGAATATATATATATACAAAATACAAGACCTTGAGTACAATCTAATACTCAGTCTATCATGACTCACAGAATTTGGAACCTTGTTGAATGCACACAACCACTGCCTTATTTTCTCAGAAGACAATCATGTTTACAAGAAGAACATTGATAGAACCACTGATCTCATTCAGATATCAGTGGAAGTGTACAAACTACTAATCCATCAAATGCATGAGAAGAAGAACATCCAAGTGTTCACTGCTAACATGATGAATATCAAAAAAGCATTAGAAAAATTAGAACTCAAGAATCTCAAGAAATCACACAAAAAACTACTCAAATCATACAAAGACTTCACAGATATGTTTAATAAGAAAGAAGCTGAAAAGCTTTTCTCTCACTGAGAACCTGGTATAGATCATACAATCAAGCTCATCAAGAAAGATAGTAAGAACTCACAACTACTCTGAGATTCTCTCTACAGCATATCACACAATGAACTTCTTGTTCTACAAAAAACACTCAACAGATTACTGGATAAAGACTTCATTTGTGTTAGCAACTCACCCACTGCAGCACTCATACTGTTTGCAAAGAAATCAGAAGAAGACTTACAATTCTGTGTTGACTACTGAGAATTCAATAAGATTACACAGAAGAATCAATATTCTCTTCCACTCATCAATGAAATACTTGAATAAATAGAAAAAGCAAATAGATTTACAAAGCTTGACATCTCTGCAGCCTTCTATAAGATAAGGATTAATGAAGATGATGAATGACTAATCACTTTTTGTACATATTACAGATTATACAAATGAACAATGACTCTCTTTGAATTAGTGAATGCTTCAAGTACATTTCAGAAATACATTAACTGAGCTCTACAAGATCTACTCAATGAGATCATCTCAGTGTATATAGATGATATCTTGATCTTCACTGATGAATCACTCACTGAACACTGTAAGCACATACAACAAATGCTTGACTGTCTACAAAAAGCTGAACTGCAAGTGGACATTGATAAATGCAACTTTGAGATCAAGTCTACAATCTATCTAGAATTCATCATTGAAGCTGAAAAAGATGTATGCATGGATTCTAAGAAGATGAAAGCAATTCTCAACTGAGAGGCATCAGTCTCAGTAAAAGAGATTAGAAGCTTTCTAGAGTTTGTCAACTTCTATCAAAGATTTATCAAGAACTTCTTCAATATTGTATGATCACTGATGAATCTGATCTGAAAAGACACTGTATTTCAATGAACTGACAAAGTGAACACAGTATTCAAAAAGCTGAAGCATATGTTCACAAATGCTCTGATGCTGCAATCATTCAATTCAGATAAGCATACAATTCTTGAAACAGACATCTCAGATTATGTAGTAGATGAAGCACTGATGCAATATGATAATAAAGATGTTCTATAATTTTGTATCTTCATCTTAAAAAAGATGTTATCTGCTGAATGCAACTACAAGATCTACAACAAAAAGCTTCTAGCAATCATACAATGTTTTGAGAAATGAAAATCCAAATTTATGAGTGTCAAGAGATTCAAGATTGTTATCAATCATAAAAATCTAGAGTACTTCACAATCACTCATAAGCTCATCAAAAGATATATGCATTGATCATTGTTTCTTAGCTGTTTTTCATTCACAATTCATTATCAATCTGAAGTAGAGAACACTCTTGTGGATGCTCTGTCTCACTGAGAACAAGATATGCCATTTGATGACTTGAATGACAGATGAAAACATCAAGAGCATCAGTTAATTGACTCTGCAATTATAAGAAGTTCTATATAATCAGACAAACTCTGTGTACATATCAATCAGTTCTGAGCTCAAGAACCCTTGCTTGAAGAACAATGAAAGCTAGCAGCAGAAGCAGATGAATTCTGACAACAAATCATCAAAGTCATACAAAACAGAGCATCTCAATTCTTCACAGATGTATACTCAAGAATGAATATCTCAGTATATTCAATTGATAATGACAACTGCTTACACTTTCAAAATAAACAATGAATCTCTGATTCAGAACTTCTACAAACACAGATTATGTAAGAAATTCATGACTCATCAATAACTGAGCACTCAGAATGCAAAATCATGTACAATATCATCACTCAAGAATTCTACTGATCAGATATATTGAAAGACATACATCAGTTTATACACAACTGTGATCACTGTGACTCAGTGACAGTATGATGTGAACACTGAAAAGAGATACTGAAGTCTCTATCTGTTTTCAATCAAATTTGATGTAATATAGCTATTGATTTTGCAGTCTTCTTATCTGAAAACAGAGGTTCTATAAATATTCTAGTCATTGTCAATCTATTCAGCAAGAGTGTAATACTACAGCTCTGTGACAAGATAGACACTGAAGTAGTTGCAGATGTCTTCATCAGAAGCTCATTCTATTGTATACACAGTCTGTCTTTATTCATTGTGTCAGATAGAGACAGTCAATTCATCAGTGCACTCTGAGTCTGTGTATGCCAATTATTAAGAATTAAACAAAAGTTATCAACAGTGTATCACTCAGAGACTGATGAAGCTACTGAGAGAATGATATAAATAGTAAAAAACATTCTCTGTAAGTTCTGCAATTACATACAAAACAACTGAAGCAATCTGCTATTATATACTGAGATTGTGATTAATAGTTGAGATTCTACTACAACAGATGTAAACTCATTCTTTCTTCTATATAAATACAACTTAGAGATTCTGAACTTCTCTGAGACTCTCTGAGAAACCACATACATCTGCAGTCTCATACAGACAGCAGAGAACATTGTGAGCAAGTTGAAGAAAGTTCACAAATGAGCAGAAGCTTCAATGATCAATATTCAATAAAATTATAAAAATCAAATGAACATTAGAAGAAGTTCTACAATCTGATATTATGTAGAAAACAAAGTCTGACTGAATCTCAAAAATATAAGAACAGATCACCTCTCACATACATTAGATTATCATCACATCAAGTATACAGTGAAGAAAGTGCTAGATATATATAATTATCAACTCAACATCTCATCTGACATTCATGATGTCTTTCATACAAATCTGCTTCAATTTGTGGTCAAGAATTCATTCTTCTCACAGAGAATCTTCAATTGACAGTCATCTGTCATTATAGAAGAAGACAATGAACTTGAATGAAAAATTAAAGCAATTCTTGACAATAGAATCAACCATCACCACTGTGAATATCTCATCAAATGAGTAGAATATGATTGTTCAACCTGGAAATCTGCATTTATCTTGAAGAACATCACTGCTCTTGACATCTATGAGTTCTCACTCATCTCAGTAGAGGGGGATAATGTGATGGGTTAGTATCTGTTAGTAATTAACTTATGCAATCAACTTCTCTTCTGCATCTGCTCATTCTCCTCTTCTGCATCCACTTATTTCTGATCATTGTGATCTCATATAACTCTCAATGTTCTTTCACTCTATGCTTCATACTTATATAGTTTCTAACAATTCTTTTATATAGCTCTTAACATTCTTTCACTTCATGTTCTGCATTTATATAGTTTCTAACAATTCTTCTGTATAGCTTCTAATATTCTTCTGCTCTGTGTTCCACACTTATATAGTCTCTAACAATTCTTTCATGTAGCTTTCAATGATTTCCTCACCCCACACTCTGTGCTTGTGTAGTTTCTAACAATTCTTATATATATCTCTTAATGTTCTTTCATTTCATGCTTCACTGTGGAGTGGCTTCTGATATTCTTCTACTCTGAGTTTTTCTCTATAAGAACTCTTTTTATATGATCTTTTTTTCTGATTTCTTTTCTCTTTCTTTCCTTAATCAATTCATAATCTGTAATTAGAATAGTATCAAATTGTTAATCAAAGTACATCTGTTATATGTGGAGATTATTGAGATTTTTATAGATTCTTCAAATTTCTCAACTTTGACTTTCAATTACACAATAGTCATATATCTTTGAGATTTGTGAACCATCTTAGATTGTAGCTAAAGAGAAGAAGAATATAAATATATAATTTTTATATTAAAAAAATCAATATTTAATATAGATGTATCTTGTTGAAAATGATCACTTTATTTCTTGTTGAAATCAAGCAAATAGCAAATCCTTCCCATGTTCAAAAAAAAATGGATTCACTTTGAGATGATACTTCATATCTAATAAATGGGAATATGAAAATAAAAATTGATATCATTGCAAGAACATTGATTTCTCTAGGTCCTAAGGTGATACAGAGATGCTGAATAGATGGGGTTGGTTTGCTATCCTCACCCATATACAAGGTATAGAGCAAATCGTTCCCGTGTTGCTAACAAACTGAAACCATTTTTTCTCAGATGTTTCACAGGATAATTGCACATCATGTGATATGACTATTTTGGGTTAGTTGATTACTTATTTGAGATTAGCTTCTTTAAAAAGTGACTAATCATCAAATCAGTGTTAAAACAGCAATTATCCTGAGAAGCGTCTGAGCTTGCTGAGATAAGAAAAAGTTGGTTTTTCTATAATGTAAAGAGAGAAGAGAGAAGAGATGTCCTCTTGCATAACCCAATCAATACGCCCCACAACAGCCTTGGTGTGACCACTCATCATTTACTCGCGCGCTAGACGAAACAGCCAATATCTCTAGGATGATGCGACAGTTCAGCGCTAAGGTAAAACAGCTACGAAGATCTCGTCATCCAATAGTTTAGCGCGACCTTCCCACTGAGCCTCCCCATCACTGCTGGGGCAAAATGATCGGGGACAGAGATAGGATAGTGATTGGCTTGACCTATAAGCGCCGAGATCATGCAACGAGACACATTTGTACTGCAACTCTGGTGCTCATTAGGCAACGAGTCAGCATCTATACTATTTAAGTGGCCCTTTGGCCGTGGGTCTGGTCTTCAATCTTCCTATCACGAATGCAACCATAGCAGCCATCATCACATTCTTCTCATCGATCCTCCCGAATTCCTTCCCCGATTTTTCCATATGCAGGCCACGCAAAAACCAGTGACTCCTAGAGAGCGGGCCCTGATAATCAAAAAGACTCAGGAAGACGCGCTCGCTCGATTGCCTCTAAACACGCTCTTCATTGTTCTTTATATACGATCCGACCCTCCTCAGCCAAATGACTTTCACTGGGGACACTACTTCCACACTAGCGCCCAGGGAGGGTTGAAATATCACATGAGAAACCTGGGCGGAGGATGGATCCCGGACCATGGCCCAACCGGAGGCGTTTTCAAGTCGAATTTCCTGTGCGTCCTTATCGAGATCGCAAACGTCCCATACGAAACGCATGGTCTTCTCGACCAGATTATGAGATCTCGTGATGGAGACGTCAATTCAATTCCCGGTATAACCTGCCGAGTATGGCTCATGGTCATCTTGCAAGACTTGATTCGACAAGGGATAGTACGCTGCAGCGATATTGATGGCTTGCAGCAGGAATGTATGGCTTTCGGAAACCAATACAGTCAAGGGGCAGCAACCAACACCCAGCCACGACCTGTATTGAGATCAACCCTGTGTCCTTGAAAGCCAAATTAGGGAGAGAACGCACGTGGTTGAGCGGAGCTGCGTATACATGTTTTATTTTTCTGCTTTCATGTTTGTAACTCGCAATCGTTATCCGAATCCATTAAGCCAATGCGTGCATGTCTCTTAGCATTCACATTACATTGTTAATGTGTATAAGCCTCAGTCACTAAAGCGCTATGTAAGAGTCGACGGTTAATAGATTTAAAGCCACATCGGAGTCCAACTCATCCAGATATTGTCTTCCACCCATCCAAGAGGCAACTTGGAACCACCAGCTATCTTTCCCAAAGCGCATAGCCGTAGTAAACTCCCAGTATTCGGGATACCAGCCTGCAGATTCCCAGTCGAGAATCCCAGATAAATGTCCATCATCATCGACGAGAATGTTGTGCGCTTTGAAATCCCCATGAGTGAACACAATTCTATGCTGATGACTCTGTAACCTTTTTGCGCGTGACAGAGTGTTGTGGTATTCGGTGTCGGATTTGAATGTATGGGCTGAAGCTGGAGCAAAAAGGTAGTCGTGAAAAGTCCCCAGACTAGAAAAAGGACCCATGATGTGCCCAGGAACTCGTGAACTCCGTAAGCTGGTTCCAATGGGAGAACAAATCGTCTCTGACCCTGGAGAATGCCACGATCGCATGGAGGTGATACAAAATTTCAACTCTTCCAGCCAAGGCTCGGCATCAGCCTGTAGTACATCGTTCGAGTTCTCAAGAGGTAAACCAGGTAGTCTTGTCATCAAGATAGAAAATCTTCGGTTGAAAGGCGCATCTAGGTGTTCACCACAGCTGATGACTTTCGGTACAGGCATTCCAGCAGATCTTGCCATTTGCATTGATACCACCTCCTCAACACTCGCCCGGTCCGTCCATTTCATAACAAGGCCAAATGGTAATTGAATAATATTTGCATCGAATAGAAGACCGAACCAAGAGCAGTACCGTTGAGAGAAATAATAAAGGAACTTGTGAATGATGCCCCAGAGCATTCTGGTGCACGTGCTGGGCACAACTGGTACTTGAGGGGTGGTCCGCTGAATTGAAGACTGCATCCGCCGGGGCCAGGTATAATCTGGCCGTAAGATCGATGGAATAAAAAGGCGATTCATTGAGCCGTCTAAGAGCCTAAGTCCGAAAATGAATGCTGGGACGTCGCCAGGGGGGGAAGGGGAAGGGGGCGGATTTCACTTCCTGTGAGGTTTTGGTCAAGGCTGACTTTACACAAGATAGGATATAGTTTCGCACATTTTATCGATCAAAAAGAGTGAATCACTTACTCGACGATAGAAACCGGGCGAGATAAAATCGGCTCCACTCTTAGAGACGAAATAAAGAGCAGGTAGCAACCGAGATTTCTAGGAGAAAAGGGGGTAGTAACAGGGACAGCCGAACTTTGGTAGGGAAATATTTTATTATGTAAGGTAGGTGGCCAGGGCCTTTCCTAAATAGCCGCCAGGGGGGTGATGAAGTATGACTAAGCGCCAAGCACCGGACTGTATGTATATAGATTTAACGTCCCAGAGAAACACAGGCAGTGCCTGTGTTTCAGAAGCCTCTCAAAGGGCATGAAGATGTGCTATGCTAGAGAGATTGCTATGTACACAGAGAGGGAGAAAACAGAATCCAGATGACAACTTTTGAAAAGACTCAGTTTATTGAAATTGAATTTTCAGAGCTGTGCATTCACTTTTGATCTGATATATAATCATTTATAATGAAGCTATAGTGTGATTTCTCAAGAGAATTGCTGCTGCTGTATTTGAAAGATTTTATAATAAATAAAGAGAAATATTTCTTTCAATTGATTCTAAAACTATCTATACTTCTATAACTATTGCATGTTGAACTCTGCTGAAGTTCACCAGTTTTGCTAACAAATTAAGTTCACACTAACCAGAAACAAGCTGCAATCGCTCGCTTGCGCTCGCTTATCCAGCTTGAAAACGCGCCGTTTAATCCCTCGGGTGAATATAATGAGATATCCAACAGCCACACATGACTCATATATGTGAATTCCATGTAATCTACAGCTGTCAATAGAGAACAATCATATAGATGAAAAAGATGAATAACATTAGAGTAGTGTTGTAGAGTTAATGAAGAAGTGCTAAGTAAGATGTAATTAAATATCAGATAGTTTATATAAAGAATATAATAATTACAATTAAATAGTAAGCATGTAATGCACTCGTTTATTATTTCCTTATTATCTTCGCTTATTCTTACCTCTTTCCATTATACTCTCGCTACCGCTATTTCTATATGTATATATATATTGATGTATGTATTTCGCACATCTTCTTTCTCTTTCTTTTCTTCCTTAGCGATTAGAAACTGTGAGGTGTAGTGACAGTGTGAAGAGTAACAGTAGAAGATAGTTTATAGCATAGCAGAGATAATAGTAATATATTGTAGAGTGTAATATAGTAGCGTAATGTAGTGTAGCTAATCGCTAAGGAAGAAAAGAAAGAGAAAGAAGATGTGCGAAATACATACATCAATATATATATACATATAGAAATAGCGGTAGCGATAATGCTGATAATAGATCACAAAACAAATGCAGATGGAATGACACTACAAAGTCCGATGACTCCACCCGATCGAAATATTGCTGTTATTGCAAGCGACCAGGACATACCATCGATTCATGTTTCAAATGACCCAAAGATGAATCCAAAAACACCAAGTCTGATTCAAAATCCAATGCAAAAGACACAAAGAACTCAAAGAACTCAAAAAACACTTAAAATATACCATCCAGCTCACAATAACAGCTATAAACACAGAAAGTTGATGCAAAAATGCCTTAAGCTTCACTGTCACAGTGGAATTTGCTACATCTAAGAGTCTGCAAAAAGTGCTTGCACTAGTAGACTCTGAGTCAGAAGTGAACTGTGTCAATAAATTTTGAGCAAAGAATCACAATCTAGAAACTGCTCACTGCAAAATCAAAATGATCAAATTGATTGATGAATGCATAATGCACTTCTTTGAAGAGTATAACATTGCAACTACTGTCACTGATCACAAGAGTAATGCACAGCAGACATCTCATTTCTTTCATGCAATGAAGATGAAGAACTACAGTCTTGTATTAGAATTTTCTTGATTAAGACAAACAAATTCTTTTATAGATTGATCAGATGAACAATTCTTCTTTAGAAGCTCTGAAGATGAACAACAGTCTCAAATTATTTCTGAACAAGATGTTCTAGCTGAAGTTCTCACAGAAGCTAGAGTAGAAATGCTTGTAGTATTATCTACAGAATGTTCAAAAGACTCAAAACATGCTTTACACATATTCTCAGCTGTGTATTTGAACTTGCTGACTGATCTATCTGATTATGTCATGCCATACACACATATCTTCTCAGAAGAAGCTGCTATAAGTGTAAAAAGATCAGAAGAGACAGAACACTGTATAGATCTTGAATCTGATGTGCAATCTTCATTTATGCTGATATACAATCTCTCTGAAACTGAGTTAGCCACTCTAAGAGAATATTTAAAAAATGCATTAGATAAAGAATGAATACAACTGTTCAGTAGCTCAGCTGATACATCAATTCTCTTTGTTCTCAAAAAAAATAATGAACTTCATCTTTGTGTAGACTATCAAGAGTTAAATCAAATCATCATCAAGAACTGATACTCTCTATCTCTAATAAGTGAATTACTTGATAGACTTTCAAAAGTCAAAGTATTCACTAAGCTGGACCTTCAAAATGCCTATCACTGCATACTTATAGTGGCAAAAGACTGTTGGAAGACAGCCTTTAGAATGAGATATGAATATTTTAAATATGTAGTTATGCCATTTGAACTAGCTAATGCTTCAGTGACATTCCAAGCATACATTAACAATATCTTGTCTGATTTGTTGAATATATGTTGTGTTGTCTATTTGGACGACATTCTCATATTCTCCAATTCAAAGCAGAAATATAAAGTGCATGTTACTAAGATGTTAGAACATCTCAAGTGTGTGAATCTATTTGCAAAACTCTCTAAGTGTAAATTTGAAGTGGACAAAGTCTTATTTCTGAGATTTGTTATAGATACAAATGATGTTGAGATGGAGTCAGACAGAGTCTCCACTATTATGAAATGATCTACATCTAAATCAATTAAAGAGGTTCAATTCTTCTTGAGCTTTACTAATTTCTATTGATGATTTATTAAGTCTTTCTCCTCTATTGCAGCCCCATTATTTGAACTTACAAAAGAGAGCAAGAAGAGGGAAAGAAAAGCCACTTTTATATGAACAGAAGATGCTCAAAATGCTTTTGATGAGCTCAAATCACACTTTATATGTGCTCCTCTATTAGCTCATTTTGACCCAGCTTGATATATTCAGATTGAATCTGATGTGTTCACTTTTGCAGTCACTGCTATTCTGTCACAGTTGCAGAATGATGAGCACTGGCATTCAGTTGCCTTCTGATCAAGAAAGTTGATTGATGTGGAAATGTGTTATGATACTCATGATAAAGAACTCTTGACTATTGTAGCAGCATTTAAGAATTGAAGACACTATCTGAAAAGAAGTCAGTATTCAATTCAAATCTGATCTGATCATGCCAATCTGCAGTACTTTATGATGACTAAGAAACTGAACAGATGTCAGATCAGATGAGTGGAAGCTTTATCTGCTTATGATTTTGTATTACTGCACTGCTCTGAATCAAAGAATCCAGCTGATGAGCTCAGTCATCATGCAGACTACAGTGAGGTCTATAATGATCAAACTATATTATCTACTCTGCAACAGAAGCTGAAACATGGAGTTAGACTAGACTGAAAAGCTGATACTTCTTTTCAAAATAATATTTCTTCTGATGTAGTCTATGCACAGATCTCTAATGAGCAAAATGCTTCTTTTAATGAGTGAAAAGCACTTCATATATTGACATCTTCTATCTCTCACATAAACTCTTCTCCTCTGTTGCATGTTGAGCAATATATGCCCTGGATTGCAGTCAATAAGACTATTCTTGAGGACTCAGTATATACAGAAATGCCTGAATCCTTCATCTCATTTCTGAGTAAAGCACAGAAGATTGATTCTTTTGCTGCTGAGCAAAGAAAGAAGATAAAAGAGAAGAATATAATTGTCACTGAAAATATGCTATGAACAATTTCTGAGGATGATATATTGCATGCTGATGGTTGTGTGTATGTCCCTCAACAAAAGACACTCATTGATGAAATTATCAGTGCAAACCATGATGATCTGCAGAGAGGTCACTTTGATATAAAAAAGTTCATAGACAGCATCCAGGACAAATACTATTGACATGAGTTAGTCAGAGATGTCAAAGATTATATATCCACTTGTGATACTTGTCAAAGAGTAAAGCCAAAACAGCACAGACAATATGAAGAATTGAATACAATCCTCTTATCATCAACTTCTTTTGAATCCATTACTATGGATTTTATTACAGACTTGCCAGCCTCTACATTCCTTCATCAAATCTACAATGCAATTTTAGTGATTGTGGATATATATACCAAGTTTATGATCTATATTCCTTGCATCAAAAACATTACAGCTGACAAACTAGCAGAAATCATTTATACCAAGTTCTATACAATTTATAGAGTACTCAAAAACCATATATTTGATTGAGAGTCACTGTTTACAAGCCATTATTGATCCATCTTTTGTTATATGCTAGGCACATGCTGGAAACTTTCAACAGCCTTTCACCCTCAAACAGATGGCCAAATGGAATGACAAAATCAAACCTTGAAACATTATCTTCAATGCTTTACCAACTATCATCAAGATGACTGAGCATGCTGGCTACTGCTAGCACAGTTTGTTTACAATACCTCTCAACATATCTCTACTGAAATGGCATCTGCGGAAGCTCTAATGGGATATCAACCTGATTTGAAAATTAATGTCAGCAAACCATCACAACCAGTCACCATACATGCTGCTAGCCGCACAAAACATATTGAGGAAACATGTCATAAGCTCATTGAGAATCTACAAAAGATGTGACAAGCACAGAAAATCTATTATAATGCAAAACATAAGCCTCAACAATTTAAAATAGATGACTATGTCATGCTCAATGCAAAAAATCTCCAATTGCTGTGCCTGGTTCACAAACTCAATCATAAATATGTTGAACCCTTCAAGATTCTGAATATCATTGGAAAACAAGTATACAAACTAGAACTGCCACCTTCATATAGAAGCATCCATTCTGTATTCCATGTATCTTTATTGAAGCCATACAACTGCAGGAATGGAGCTCTACCAGAATCAGAACTGGAACTTGTCAATGACAAAGAAGAATATCAAGTTGAAGAAATTCTTGAAAAATGACAATGAAAAAACAAACCTTCAGAATATCTTGTGAGATGGACAGATTGAGATTCTAGTGATGATACATAGGAACTGAAAGAAAACATATTGAACACTCAGACATTTGAAATCTTCTTTGAACAAGAAAATGAATGACAAATACAAAACCAACATACTCTCAAACATCAAAAGCATGAACTTCAAGTTGAAAGATGCCAGAAGTGCAAATCTTAAATTGAAAAACACTAGAAGTGCAAATCTCACTCAAACTTCAATCAAATGCATTCTTTTTAGAAGGATTTTATCAGAGAAAAGGGAAAAAAGGAAAAAAAATTCAATTTGGGTATAATAAATATAAAAAATAAAACATACAAGCAAGAAAAAAAACAAAGAAAACAGATTCTAAGGAAAGTCTAAAGACCCTCAGTTCACCCATTCTCATCTCACTCTTCATCTCTCACTTCCTCTTCTCCCTTCCATCATTCCTCTCATCCCCCCCCTCTGCCACCCTCGCCCAATACTCCTTCTGATACTCATATATTACAGGCACCCATTTTGAATGCAGGGGTATAGACAAATGTCTATCCCACAACACATTTGCCTCCTCACATCTTTTCTCTCTTATCAATCTACTCATTCTTCAGCACATCTGATGAAGGAAGACATTTCTCTCCATCTTTTCCTCTCACTTCTTCACTGTCTGAGACACTCTCTCCCCCTGCTCCACTGATGTCAGTGGCAAATTGACAAAGAAAGCAGGCATCACAGACACTGCTGCAGCCATCAATGCCTTCACAATCTTCTTCATTGACTCTTCAGCCAACTCCTCTCTCATCAACCTCTTCTCAATTGACCTCTCCATCATGGAGCCCCTGGAGCTCTCCACTCTCAAAATCCTCATATTCTCCTTCACACTCTCCTCTTTCTCTAATGCCTCTGCTCTGGAAGAATCAGGCACAATCATGGTCTTCAAAACCTGCACCTCTGCAGGCTCAGCTGCTGCTCAGCACTGAGATCATAGAGCATTCATCTCTGCTCTGTTCTGAGCAGACAGTATCATCAGATGAGATGCATTCAATTGTTTTATCAAATGATGAAGATGACTTTTGTGATTGGCCATATCCTTCTTGACTGCCACCCCTGTGAAGATAAACACTCGCCCGTGCATGATGCACCTCAGAAGAGGTGTATCATGCACCTAGCATCATTATCAGTATATCAACATTGCTAAGAACACTACTATCTATTCAAAAGCAAATTTGAAGAAAAAGAAAAAGAAAATAAGAATTAAAGAGGATTACTCACAGATTTGCAGAATTTCTCTGCAGAGGCACAAGCCTCACAACACTTCTGAGCATTTGGCTTCAATGCACATCAAAAGTCAACATCCCTCAGCTTGGGGGCACAATGTTCACATGAAATCTGACTGTTGTGTGTCACATGATTAGGGCTAGAGCAATATAACAAGTGAACAGTGAATGGCGCTATACAGAAATGAGCTAGTGGCGCACATGACCACACTAATAACACCACTGACAAGAAACACCAACAATAATACACAATAAGCATTCAAGGAACAACTTACTTAAAATTGGGATAACTGAGAAAGCCCATTTCAATAAAAGAGAGAGGGAGAGAGAACAATGATATAAAAAATTTAAAAATTTTTTTGGAGATGAAAAATCACAGCAGGAAGGTAAGGAGCTTTGATGATGATCAAGTTAAAAGAGAAGAGAAATCTTCAAGGAGAAAGAAATTCTTTTTGCTTCTTTGCATGCAACCTCTAGCAACCAAAGAATCCACCAATTACATCTCATTAGAAAATCGATAACAATGTGTATACAAGCTATCTAGGAGACATGATCGATATACTGCTATCAACAAGTGGAACTTACAATATGGGAATCCAATTATCTACTAGCAAGCAATCTATACAATCACTGAGAGCAGCTCTTATAAAAAAGAGGGGCAATTGTAATGCACTCATTTATTATTTCCTTATTATCTTCACTTATTCTTATCTCTTTCCATTATACTCTCGCTACCACTATTTCTATATGTATATATATATTGATGTATGTATTTCGCACATCTTCTTTCTCTTTCTTTTCTTCCTTAGTGATTAGCTACACTACATTACACTACTATATTACACTCTACAATATATTACTATTATCTCTGCTACGCTATAAACTATCTTCTACTGTTACTCTTCACACTGTCACTACACCTCACAAAGCATCTGAAATACAATGATTTACATCTATCAATTCTCAAAACATCTGTAATACAATCAAAGCAGTCAAAATAACTGAATATAAATAGAGAATCATTAAAAAATGAAGAAAAATAACTCAGAAATGATGAAATTACAGTTAATAATAGTACACAGCAAGCTCAGCAAGCTCAGCAGATTCTGAAGATTCAGTAACTTATATTATTCATCAATTCATTTGTATTCAATCTGTGATGAGTTAGTATCTATTAGTAATTAACTTATACAATCAACTTCTCTTCTGCACCCACTCATTTCTGATCATTGTGATCTCATATAACTCTCAACATTCTCTCACTTCATGCTCTGTATTTATATAGTCTTTAATGATTTTTCTGTGTAGCTCTTAATAATTCTCTTATTTCACACTCTGTGTTTGTGTAGTTTCTAACAATTCTTCTGTGTAGCTTTCAATGATTCTTCTGTCTCATACTTCACATTTATGTAGTTTCTAATAATTCTTTTGTATAGCTTTTAACATTCTTTTACTTCATACTTCACTGTGAAATGGCTTCTGATATTCTTTCATTCTGAATTTCTCTTTATAAGAACTTTTTTTGTATGATCTTTTCTTCTGATTTCTTTTCTCTTTCTTTTCTTAATCAATTCATAATTTGTATTAGAATAGTGTTAGATTGTTAATTGAAGTACATCTGTTACATTACAAATTGATTTTTCTGTGTTTAAAATCTGAGTATTTCATTATTAGTTTTTATATCTGAGTGTGTTGTTTACAGATCTGAGTGTCTAGTTGTTACAAGAGATTTCTCATAAACTCAAATGCTTTTATCATTAGTTATATAGACTGTCATATCTAAGTGTCTGAGACACAATCAACTGTGTTCTACAAAGAGACTCAAGTGTCTACAAACTGTAACACTGCAAATAGCATTTATAAAGAAGCTTGACAAAGCTTAGCATCACAACACTGTGAATAGTGTCTGTAAGAGAACTGAGTATCTACAAGTATTTCTTTTTCTTTTTATTACATATTCTTAAATATCAAAATGAACTATGAACAATTCTACAAACATCTGCTGTACTCAAACACAGCAGACAACAATTTAGATATATGAAGCATTCTTCAGCAGTAAATGCTACAGATGACTAAATTGCAATAATGATTTGCTGAGATGAACACTTTCATATTCATTATTTCTTCTACATTTATGTCTCATGAAAAGCTCTCAAGAGAGAAGCTTTCAATTCTCAACAAATACAAGAGAGATCTAACACTCTATCTCATATAAAAGTCAAAAATGAATGCCAAATTGAACATTGATGAACAAGCAATAGACTCACTATTCAATCAAGTGTGATATATTCATAGCAGATTGAATGATGATATATTAATGAAATTTCAACTCTGAATGAGTCATTGTCAGAATAATCAGTGTATATCAGAGCTAGTCTTTCAACAACTTAACTTTCTCTTTCTTGATTCTACACTTCAAGTCAAGATATTAGACTGGCTTAATCAGACTCATCAGATGAATGTTGTGTTGACAATTTATCTTTCTAAATTCAATCACAAACTTCTAGAAGCAGATGAGTAAGACTGAAATAACATCATCAAAATCAATATATTGTTCAAGAATTTGAACTTTCAGTTGTATAACTGAAATGTAGAGTATTCAAAGCTCTCAATATACAGTGAATTCTGTGCTGATCTTTATCTATTGAACAATAATCTGTCTCAGTTCTGTGCACTTCAAAATCACAGAGAATTTCACTGAATAAATGTGTATGCTTCAAACTACTCTGCAGTATTCTCCATCTTCAAATCAGAATCAATGAACTGAGTTTCACATATAAACACAAGTTACTCAAGAATCTTCAATGTCTCAGAGAAAGATATCATCAACTGAATTATCAGAGAAGTCTGCATATGCTGCAACAAGTCAGAACACTTCACAAATCAATGTTCAAATACAATCACTTTGAGTAAACCCCCCACACATGTGAACACTGCATTACTCATGAACAAGCAAGAACAGAGAAAAGAAGAGCTCTCACTCTAAAATACAGACAAAAACTCAAAAAATAGAAAGCTAGCTGAAGATTCAAGCAGAAAATGCAAGCAGATATAATTATAATCTCTGTCATTGTAAATAGTCTAATCAATATATGAGCAATGATAGACAGTGGTTTTCTTCATTACACTCTTATAGACATTCAGCTGATCAAAAAGCATAAGCTTCAGTGTATCTTCTTTCTCAAACTGTGTAAACTCAGTGAATTTGATGGCCTCAGAGGATCAGCCTTCTACAATATGATAAAATTTAATATCAACATAGAAGAACACAAGAAAAAGAATGTATATACATATGAAATACAAAATCTTGAGTACAATCTAATACTCAGTCTATCATGACTCACAGAATTTGAAACCTTGTTGAATGCATGCAATTGTAGTTCAAAAATTGCTTGAGCTGTTCAAAGTTTCTAAGCTTTGCAGCTCTTCTTATACAAATTAACTAGTGCAGTAGCATACACCATTTTTGATAATAGAGAATGGTGTATATTATGAAAGAATAATAAGCTGAAATTATCACATTCTTCTCTATCAAATCCATCTATGTTCTTGTGATGAAAATAGTGTTATGCTGTGCACACCTGCTTTTGCAATGTGCTATTCCACAATAGATAAGATGCTCACTTTGCATGCACAAGAGTCTCTATCACAACAACATCAGTTCATCACTAATCAACATTATATTCACAACTATTCTCTTTCATTCACTCTCTCATACCCTCTTCACTCAATCTCTTTTACTCTGCTTCAATCATTCTATACATCTATTCTCTTCTATTGAATGTCTAGCTTTTTTATTCTGCAATATAGCCTCTGATTATCATATCTTCTACTGTTCTGATCACATCATACAATTTATTGATAAGTTCTTGTCAATCAAACCTTGTTGAAAGCTAATCTGGCTGTGAATTGATGATTTTTGCAGTTGCTAACTGTTGTTAGCTTCTACTTCTCATTGTCAAAGTGTTTATCTTGTTTATGATTGTTTCATCTTCTCTTTCAATGCCTCTTCTGCATGCAATCTTGCTTCTGTTGAGGAGATTGTCTCTGATGATGTTGTGAGAACAGAGTGCAACAATGACAACATGGCTACCTCTGCTAGCAATGAGAGCACAAATGGAGTGATTAGTGAGGATATAGACAGTGATAATAGTGTTTGCAAAGATGATGAGATGACAGATGTCTCTGTGTTATTCTCTGTCACTGTCTTCTCTGCTTTTATCTATATCTCTATCTTCTCTGTTTTTTCTGATATCATTTCTCTTATCTTCACTGATCTCTCTCTCTCTTTCTACACTGATGTAATAGGCGCAACGGAGATATCTATATTAGAAAATAGCTATGTGGCGATAGAAGAACACAGAACACGCCAGAATTAATGAGAAGGGACATAGCACACAGCATCATAGACAGCTGTAGCACGTGGTGGTCGTCTATATAATGCTCACTGATATCCATAGATATTAGAAGATCAGTGATTAGTTTTGAATAATAGAGATTGCTATCTTCTTAACATTCTATATGTATACTTCACACTACTCTCATAATTATACCTACAACCATCTCTTACAATTCTAATTGCTCATAACTTTATTTGAGTGGTCCATTGTTATGCACATCTACAATAAAGCATGCAACATTAGTTAAAACACACAAGATGATCTCAACACACACAAGATCTCTTGAAAACCAATCTGAATCCTCTATCATCTCTGATGATCACAATGCACATTTGCAACAGTTGAACAATCAAATCTGTGAATGAGAGCAGCAATTAGCTATTCTGCATGCACAACAGCAGCTCAACAAGTTGAAAACACAGATTCATGAAGATACTCTCATTGAGTCTCAATTAACTCAGAATATCACCACAGAACCACCACAAAATCAATCTGTGAACAATACAGATGATGATAATGAAACACTACTGAGGTTAGAAATTAAGAACTATTATCAAGGAAAAAATATGTTAGAATTCAAGAACTATAAAGATCACATATTGACTCTCTTTACATATCACTGCTGATATTATTGAAAGAAAGAACATAAGATAAATGATGCTAAACTCTACCTTGACACTCACATTAAACAGAAATGATTGAATTTTGTATCATTGTATGAGAGATGTGGAGAGGCAACACTGTTGACTTTTGACAATATGCTATCACATCTAGAAATGCAAATTAATGATCCACAGAACCAACATCAATTGATGAGTCAAAAGTTTCAAAATACAAAACAACAAGAATGACAATCAATACACAATTTCTCTAAATATCTCAAAGACTGAGAGTACTACTTACTCTCATATAGTGAAGAACAAAGAATGAATAACTTGCATAGTAAGATGTTGAAGATATTACACACAGAACTCAATCATTAAAATCAAGAGTCTCAGAACTACAAAGAGTTGCTTCAAACTCTACAGACTCTCAAGAAAAATATACTGAAGTAACAGCATACTATTCACAAAGAAAAATCTGTGATATTTGTAGAGAATCAGCATCATTCTGATAAATCTAGCAATCATCAGAACAAGAGAAAATGAGAGAAACAAATGAATTCAACTGAACAAATCAAGAAAGATAAATATAACTGAATGAAGAAATGTTCTCACTGTCATAAGAAAGATCATATTGCAAATGATTGTTGAATGTTACATCTCAAAAAGCACAACCAAGTTCAACAAGCAAAAAATCAACAATTCCAATTATAGAAGCAGCTGCTGCATTGGAAATATAAACAACTAGACTGCAAGATAAACAATTATTGACAATGAATATGTGAATACTGACAGAAGCAGAATGGTTGATGATATGAATGCTAGTGGATTCTGACACAGATGCAAACTTTGTGTCTCACATCTGAGCATCAAAATATTTCTCAAAGACAGAAGATAAATCAGAAGTAGTGGAAGCAGTGAATAATCATAAGATTAAATTATATAAACAACAAAGAGCTGCAATGAAGATTATCAATGATGAATATATTCTTCAAGAAGAATTCCACCATTTCAAAGAGGCTGACATTAGCAGATATGATGTAATTTTGAGCATGCTGTGATTGAAAGCTGCAAACCCTGATATTGACTGGGTGTGAAGATGCTGAATCTATAGAAAAGCATCAAATATTAACCACATACATCTGAATACTGCTAAGAAATTCACAACACTAATTGATGATGGCAATATTATATTCACTGTCTTATCATTACAAACTGTGAGTGCAGCAACTGAGTCAAATATCTCAGATGATTATAAAGATTATCTTGATGTATTCTGAGAAGATATATCTGATGCAGAACATATATCTCATGATCATGCTATAGATCTCAAATCTGGCAAGAAATCTTCATATCAACTGATATATAATTTATCATCTCAAGAACTCTCTGTTCTCTGAGAATATATTGAAAAAGTATTAGAGAAGAATTGAATACATCCATTCAAGAGTCCAGCCAGTGCATCAGTATTATTCACATCCAAGAAGAATGAAACCCTGCACCTTTGTGTGGATTATCAAGGATTGAATGAAATAACAGTCAAGAATCGATATCCACTGCCCTTGATAAGTGAGATACTTGATAGATTAGCAGATGCCAAAATATATACACAACTGAACCTTAGAGATGCATATCATAGAATTCACATACAAGCAGAGAATGAATGAAAAACAGCATTTCAAACACAATATGAACACTTTGAATATCTAGTCTTATCTTTTGAGCTAACCAATGCCTCTGCAATTTTTCAATCTTATATCAACAAAGCTCTCAGTGACCTTTTAGATGTATATTGTGTGGCTTACCTTGACAATATCATAATCTATTCAAACACACTTGATGAACATGTTGTCCATGTTAAGAACATGCTGGAACAGTTAAGATGATGGAGACTATATGCCAAACTTAGTAAGTGTATATTCCATGCAACAGAAATTGGATTTTTGAGTTTTGTGATTACCACACAGAGCATTACTGTTGAGAAATGCTGTGTCAACACAATTCTAGATTGATCAGAACCACAAACTATAAACAAATTGCAAATATTTCTAGAATTCATCAATTTCTATCATCAATTCATATACAAGTTCTCAATAATAACAGCACCTCTGACTGAATTGTTAAAATATTATGAAATAAAAAGAGAGAAGAATAATGCATCTGTTCAGTTAGACAAAAACTGCAAGCACACAATTTTGCAGTTAAAAGAATGCTTTACAAAAACACTGTTGTTGATTCACTTTGATCTGCAGTAAAAACTCTGTATAGAAACAGACAGATCTGATGTTGCAATCACTGCAGTAATATCACAATTAATAAATGATGATCACTGACATCTGATCATGTTTTGATCTAGAAAGCTCACAGAAACAGAAAGACATTATCAAATATATGATCTAGAAATATTGTCAATTGTAGAAGCTTTCAGACAATAACATCACTATTTATATGATAGCAGACACTCAATAACTGTTTTATCTGATCATGTCAATCTTCAGCACTTCATGATGACAAAGCAGCTAAATAAACATCAGATTTGCTGAATGAAAATACTCTCAGTATTCAATTTTGAAATAGAGCACTGTTCTGAGAAAAATAATCCCACAGATGCATCAAGTTGTCACTCAGATTTTGTAAAATATGCAGCTCTCTTGACAGAGCTCTCTACTCTGCAAGAGAAGCTGCATAAGAGAATCTTTAAGTCACTAAAAACAAAAGAAAATACAAAGTTAGATCAATGTGTCAAGATGATGTGAAAAGATCTGTAAGCTAATGAAAATTGTTGAGTGAAAAGATCTGTAGTCATCAATGACAACAACCTCTGCAGAATAAAGAACACATCTGTGAATGAGAATGAGATCACAGACATTACAGAGTTAAATCTAAAAACTCTAATACCACAGATTCTAGTCATCAAGATATTTGAGTCTGAGACAGTCTATTACAAAGAGATAGTCAAATCTATCATCAAACTCTTACTGCAGATTCAGAATAGAGACACTGACACATCTGAACTTCACAGAAGATTAGAGATGAATGATACTAGTATAGATAATTATTCAATCTGAGCAGTAGATAAAGATGATCTGCTCAGAAAAGATGATAAAGTCTACATACTGCAAGACAAGGCTATAAGACATGAAATAATGAAAATGAATCACAATGATTCTCAAGATGACCATTTTGAATGTGACAAAATCATCAAAGCAATCAAACACAAGTACTTGTGACATGGTATGAGTGATGAGATTGCAGAATATGTGAGAACTTGTGATGTTTGTCAACACATCAAGATATCACAGCACAAGCTGTATGAATTGCTACAATCATATTCAGTGCCAGATAAGAAATGATATACAATTAGCATGGACTTTATTGAAGGTCTGCCAGATAATAAAAAGAGAAGTCAAATCTATAATACTATTGTCATATTTGTTGATTTATTCATCAAATGAGCTATAATTGTGTCCATATCTTCAGAGTTAGATGTAGAAGAACTTACAGATATTATTGTATGAAGAGTTGTGAAGAACTTTGATCTATCTGCAAACATTATTAGTAATTAAGATTCATTAATAAATAGCAAGTTTTGATTGACATTATATTATCTGCTTCATATTCAACAAAAATTATTGACAGCATTCCACCTGCAAATCAACAGTCAGACAGAATGATTGAACCAGATGATTGAACATTATCTTCATACATATTGCAGCTATCAGCAAAATAATTGGATAGAATGAATTCCTTTGACACAATGAGTATATAACAATGTCTTTCACACATTGATAAAAATGACATCATCTGAAGCAATGATCAGCTGATCAACTGAACTTTGTATAAACATGGAACCTCCAAGCACAGATGTGTCAAAATCAGTGATAGAATAAGTGGAATGAATGAAACAAGTGAAGAACAAGATCTGAGAATGTCTGAAAGCTGTCAAAACAGCTGAGAAAAAGTATTACAATCAGCATCACATATCAAAAAGCTTTAAGATAGAAGACTGAGTAATGCTGTGTGCAAAAAATATATCCATCTTATGATTCTCACTCAAACTAGATCATTGATTTTTGAGTTTCTTTCAAATAATTGATATCTGTGGTACACAGATGTACAAACTGAAACTCATGCTGCAATATAAAGAAATTCATTCCATATTTCATGTTTCTCTTCTCAAACCATATCACACATGCGATGGACAAATTCTGTAAGTAGAATCAATAATTATAGACATGCAAGAGAAATGAAAAGTTGAAGCTATATTAGACAAGCATCAATATCACAGTCAAACACAATATCTTATCAAATGAAAAGATTGTACAGACACAGATAATTCTTGAGAATCTGAGGAAAACTTGATAAATAGTCAGAAGTACTTGAAACAGTTTAATAAAATCTATCAGAAGTCAGTTAGTAAACAAAAACAAAAAAGATAACAATGACTGCTGAATATACTTATTTCACTCAGAGATTAAAAAACAGATCTGCCTCAGCTTGATCAGTGTCATTCAAGAAATTGTCATCAAGACAAATCTGCTTATTATTTCAGATTTCCTCAACTGACAAAGCACAACATTTCAACAATGACTTGAAAGCTGCAATCAGTGATGTAACCATCAGAACCTCATCAATCACTGTTTCAGTCAGAGTCTCAGAAGAATCATCTCATTGAATCTTCTGAATCTTCACAGCAAAGAATTTAACCACCACAGTCACAGCATTCTGCAAAACATTAATATTCAAAGCATTCACATCAGCAACAATTAGATCCTCAGCAGTGTTGATAACTGTCTGAGTCAATTCAACAGCATCCACTGACATCTAATAGAAAGTTAATATTATATATCATAAAAACATCTGTTTTGAATAATAACTTATCAGAATGTAGATGTGCTTTGTCACTGAGCAGTACTTGCATTTTTTGCATCAATTCTCAGCAGACTCACAATGATGATGGGGGGATGTTGTCAAATATTGAATACAACAACAGCAATATACTGCTGTATTTCTTTCTAACACTTCAACAGAACTGTCTGCTTCCTCATCTTCATCTACATTATCAATCAACTCAAATAACATACCAAGATCTTAGCTCAGTGAGAATGACATCAATGTAATAGCAGAATGCAAAAACACACTTTCTGAAACACTGCTATAATCAAATGCCACACTCTGCTATGACAACAGATCATCAGAGTTTATATAGAATTCTAGAATTTCATCTGCATTCTTATAGATCTGCATATCAAGTACAAATCTCACAACAGCAGTTTGATACATGGCAAATCTCTTATTCAGAACTTCATCAGAGAGCAGCATTTTATGAAATTCATCAATCAAAGATTGATCAGTTTCATGAAAGCACTCAGACATCTATAACTCATTAGTACTCATAACAATCTTAGTTTAAGAAAACTTACAGCAGCACAACTTCTATTTGATATATGACAGATATGACAGTGTGTTCATTCATTGTTCATAAAGCAAGAGTATACTGAGGGGTTCTGCAACCTCTTCAGACAACCCAAGCAAATGCTCTCAATGACAGACAGCATATCATTCTTCATAGACTCTGAACCAGCAACAGAAACAGCTGATTCTGATATTCTATCATAACTTTAATCAGTACCAAGACCTTGTTCAAAGAAGAAGGAGAAGCAAAAGCAACAAGAAAGAAAAACAGATGTTGAAGATTGAAATCAATATTACAATGTTGATCAAAGAGATTACAACAACACAAAACTCAATCCAAAATGAAAAACACAATCACACAACCAAAACTTTGAATTTCGCAATAAAAATCATATAGAAGAATACAGTGTACTTTGTTTGATAAATTGATATATTCTTTTTAAATAAAAAATCATTGATGGTGATGATGGTGATGATTTTGTTAGAGTATGATTTTTTGATATAAAAGTCAAAGAAAAGAGGTTCAGAAGTTGTGTCTAAATCATAATTGAACTGCAATGACACTGAAAATGGAAAAACATTCTTCTGAAACAGCAACATTTCAGAATTAATCCCAACAATTAATCCAGTCTGATTCTGTGAACTTCATACAATATCAACCATGCAGCACATATTACAAACTTCACATGTCACAGTAAGAAGCTCTGAGGATCAGATCTTTGAAGAAGAGAGATAATTGTAATAGATGCAACAGAGATATCTATATTAGAAAATAGCTATATGATGATAGAAGAACACAGAACACATCAGAATTAATAAGAAGAGACATAGCACACAGCACTATAGACAGTCATAGTGCATAGTGGTTGTCTATATAATGCTCACTGATATCTGTAGATATTAGAAGATCAGTGATTAGCTTTGAATAATAGAGATTGCTACCTTCTTAACATTCTACATACATACTTCACACTACTCTCATAATTATATCTACAATCATCTCTTACAACTGATTTCTCTTTTTCTTCTGCTCTTTGAGAAGCTTTGTACATCTTTCATGATCTCTCTCTTTATTCTCCACATCTCTCTTCTGCTCCCACTGTCTTCATCAAAATGTGATTTCATACACAAGTATTGTATGATACAATCTGCTTCACTAGTTATTCATCTGTTGCATCTCTTGCTCAGAGCAAGTATGAAATCTTTAGCAATCTTATACATTCTCTGAATTCTGCTGTTGTTCATATCAATTGTGCTGAGTATATATTATATCTCTTTTTGTCTCTTTTCTACAATTTTCTTTCTAACTTTTGTAGATGAAATTGTACAGAGTCTCTGTGTTGTTGAGATTATGACAGATAAGAATCTCTGTATTATATTTACTTACATCAATTTTTATATTGTCTCTCTATCTTTGTATGCTTTCAGCTTATCAGACAAGTGTCTTCATCTACTTTGTTGATGAATGACTTCTGATTTGATCATTCATAGAAAGAAGATATATGTTCAAGATAGTCTGAATGATGATGTGATATTTTTTTATATCTGTGATGAGTATACATCTGTTTCTTGTGCTGATTGTGTGAGAGACAAAGAATCATTTCAATTTTGTGTTTTGTCTTCTGTATATAACTGTTCTGCTGACTGCTCTTGTCTCTGCTGCAACTGTCTCTGAAGCTTCAAGAAGAGTTTCTGTTTCTTCAGTAAGTGTATACTTCTTTCTTTTCATTGTGATAACTGTTAATATTCTACAGTTACTTTCAATATCACTCTGTGTATGTCTATCTCTGCTCTTCTTTTGAATTCTTTTGTGATTTGTTCACTCTTCTTCACTTTCAATTTCATTCTCTCTCTTTCTACTCTTTCTTTGACTTCTGTTGAATGAGCATCTGTCATCTGTTCTTATAGAAGCTCAGACATTCATTCAACTGCTTTGTTCACTTCTTCTTTGTCTCTTTCTCTTCTGATTGATTTTTCTCTGTGTATACATACTCATCATTTTGTTGAGCTTTCTGTGAATCTCTCTATTGAAGATATTGAATCAGTGTATCAGACTCTGTATGAGATGAAAGCATACATTGCACTTCTATATATACATCTTGAGATTCTGAAGTTCTTGGCACAGACTGATTTTTAGTCTTTTTTCTATTGCATACAAATAGTTTTCAGAGATGTTGATTTGAGTATTTTATTGATATGCATCTTTTTCTTTGTGCTTCAATTTCTCTGTATTTTTAGAAATTGAGTGAAGTCTCTGCAGCAGTCATTAGAGCTGTATGTGAATAGATTATTTTTCTGACTTTCTTTTTCTCTTTCTCTTCTAATTATTAATCTTACATGATCTTTTATCAGTTCTATACTTGACAACTAGAGATGGCAGATCTCATATTTTTCAATGAAAGCATTCTGTCTCTGTGTATTATACTGCCTCTCTTTGTAAGCTCAGATAACTACAGTGAATGACTCATTGAAACTAATCTTATCTGATCTCTGAGTATTCTCAGATTCTGAAATAGCTTGATTCAATACATTCACTGATGTTTCTGACAGTTCATTTTCTGAGATCTCTGTAATTGAGCTAGTATAGACAGTTGAATTCTTCTCTGAATCTTTTTGTTTCTTGCAATCTGATTTATGTGCTGATTGACTGTCTCAAGTTCACCTCTGACTGTGTTGTGCTCACTGTCTACATCACAATATCATACAGTCAGCAACAGTCTTATCACTTATCAGAGTATGCTGTATACTCATCTATTCCATTTTCTTTCATTCTTTTTTGATTATTGTTGAGAAATCTGAGTAGATGATATCATCTGATTTGTAAGTGTCAATGATTTCTCTAACTTTTCTGAGCTTTTCTATTGTAAGCTCTTTTTTCTTCAATGCTGATGATAGTGCTGCAGATGATCACAGCTTATTGAGATTCTTCATCTTCATCTCTATAAAATGAGAGTCATTTATAAGATTGCATAGAACTTGTCTCTTTGATTCTTTCAAAGCATATATTTCAAGAGAGTGTGATTTGAGAATTTTGTACAGTTCAAATCATTTTGATTGAAACTTTTCAGATTCTTCATTTTATACAAGAACTCAAATGCTCACAGTAAGACTTGTTTCTTTCACTAATAAATCTCATATTCTTTTCAATTGTATGATATGATTGAGCAGTAATTTGTTTGCTTTTGCTCAGATATGACTAACTTCTCTTATTTTTGATTTCATATCTACAATCACTATCTTCTTCTCTATCTGCTTCTGTGTATCCTCTGGAATATGTGGATGCATCTCATAGAGCAGATTGTTATAAACCTGCGGCATGAATCAGAGCTTATTGAATAAGAACTGAAGAGATGCAGAAACAGAATAATTCATAATCAACACTAATATAAGATCACATAACTGCTCACTCTGATCACTGTGCTCACCATGATCACCAGTGAGCAAAGTGAGCAAGTGAGCAGAGTGAGCAGGATATTTTGTATGAGGACTTCAATGTATTTAAACACACTCATTACCCTTAGAATCAAGGAGCTTATCTTCTTGATCATGATCAATGTTGCTACCGAGTCTCTAACTCAGCAAGCTTCTCACTGGATATAAGATAAGATCGGGGCTTATATAGTGTTGCTGAGCTTGTTCACTGAATCAGAAGATAGTGCCACTATCACAGGTTAAGATATAACATCAAAAGAAATATCTAGAATGACTAGCAATAGCTACAGCAGTGATCTAAGATAGACAATAAAAGTATCTAGTAGAGCTTACAAGGTAGAGCAGATGCTTAAGATATACATTGTGAAGAAGTATACTTGAGATGAGCTTATAGTCATACTATATAACTGAGTATAAGTAAAGATAAAGGCAAGAGGTAGAAAGAAATAAGATTGATCATGATCAAGAAAATAAACTTCTTGATTCTAAGAGTAATAAGTGTGTTTAAATACATTGAAGTTCTCATACAAAATATCCTGCTCACTCTGCTTACTTGCTCACTTTGCTCACTGATGATCATGATGAGCACAGTGATCAGAGTGAGCAGTTATGTGACCTTATATTAGCATTGATTGTGGATTGTTCTGTTCCTGCATCTCTTCAGTTCTTATCCAATAAGCCCTGATTCGTGCCGCAGGTTTATAACACAGATAGAACAGCAAGTGCTTTGAAACTGTATACTAATGAACTCATATTGTGAATAATATCTGTTTCAGATATTCATCTTATAATCTTGTGAGCTTCTTCATTAGATATTTCATCAGCATACTGTCTAGTATTCTGTTTAAGTGTTTGACTTTTCCATTTGTATGAGAGTGATAGAATGTCATTGTGCAATGCTTTGTCTGCAACTGTTTGATGAAGTGTCTCACAGCTTCTTCTACAAGGTTTGCACTGTTATCTGTCAATATCTCACAGAGCATATCATAATTGATGTTAGGCTGGCTGGTGGAACCATGAATTTCATGTTTGGTTTGATTTGATTTGGTCCCAGTTCATTTCTTGGCGTGATTTTCAGTGGGACCAGGATCAGAATGGGAGTGTAAAGTGACTAGAATTATTACAACATGAGTGAAATGGGACTAATAAATCTTGATATTTCATATAAAGTGACTGACTATCAAAAATAAGAACATGACCTGGGACTGACTATGATTTTGACTGAGGTTTGGTCCCATTCTGATGATTATATAATACATATCTTAGATATCAATCTGATGATATGATTGGTGGAGATATCACCTCTATCTAGTGCTGTCAACCAATCTATTGCTGCTAAGCTATCCCTCACTGCTAAGCTATCGCCGCTGCCAACCTATCTATTGCTGCAAGCTATCCCTCGCTGCTAAGCTATCCCTCGCTGCTAAGCTATCCCTCGCTGCTAAGCTATCGCCGCTGCCAACCTATCTATTGCTGCAAGCTATCCCTCGCTGCTAAGCTATCGCTGCCAACCTATCTACCGCGGTGAATCTCTCTATCGCTGCCAATCTATCGCTGCCAATCTATCGCTGCCAATCTATCGCTGCCAACCTATCTACTGCAGTGAATCTATCTATCACTATCATTACTAGTTCAAAATAGAACTAGAGCATAAATACACTAAACTTCTTTTGATAGATAATGATTTTTGGTAATGCTCATAGCATTATATCATCTATATAGGGTAAATCATGGTCCCATTTGGTCCCATTTTAACAAAATGGGACCAAATGGGATCAGAATCAGTAATTTATAAGAAGAACATGACCTGGGACTAGATTTATAATATAAACAGTGTAAAGTGACTAATTTAATAAACACTATATGGAACCAGGACTAAGAAATTTGATAATGGAACTGGAGAAATATTTAGTCCCAGTCCCATGCATGATCACACAGCCAGTCTAATTGATGTAGATATCATTATATAGAAATTTAGCAATGATCTTCTTCATCATCTCTGACATCACTCACACAATTGGCCACTCTGTGGTGTAATCAATTGCTGTTATTATTCAGTGATTTTCATTTGATGTTCATGGCAATACTTTCATAAGATCTATCACTCAATGTTCAAACAGTTTAATTGTATCTTCTATCTGATGTTGTGCTCTCTCACACTTCAATTCATATCTTGCATTCTTTGAGACTTGGCAGTTTGAGCACTTCTGCATATATGCTTGAATATCTTCTTTCATACTTGATCAGTATGCTCAATCTTTCAGAACACTCATAAATTCTGAGCTCTCTAAGTGGCTGAATTTCTTGTACATATGACTTATCAGATTCTATTGAAACTGAGGCTCAAGATACAGTGTCTCTGTGTAATCAAAATCACAGTAAAGCACAACATTCTTCTCTAACTTTACAAGTTTCAATTTTGAAAGCATCTCTTCTATTATCTTTGTCAGATGTTTATCAGCTGATACACTTTCATTCTTCAAGCAGATGATCATGGCTTTCAATCACTCTGTCTCATTATAATCTCTCAGTGCTGTTAGTATGAATTCTTTCTGTGCTGCATTCACTGAATCTTCTTTCATGAAGTCAGATCTACAACTTATGACATCTGACACAATAGCATTCATTCTTTTTCTATATTTGATTTGAAGATCATACATCTGAAACTCTGATATTCATCATACTAGCTGCTTGAAGGGTTTGATTGTCATTTGCAAATAAATGAGACTTTCATGATCAGTGATCACTGTTGTTGTATGTCTGTTGTTGATATATCAATTCCACAGATTTAGTGTATGTTTGATTGCTAGAAGTTTCTTCTTATACACAGAATAGTTAAGCTCTGCATCTGACAGCTTTCAGTCATTATACACTACTGAGTGTAATTTATCATTCTCTCTCACTTGCAAGAGAGAGCATTCAATGATCTATTCTGATGCATTAGTTTCAATTGTGAAGAGCTTTGTACAATCTGATTGAACAAGCACTGAAGATGTTGTCATACATTCTCTAAGCTCAAGAAAGATCTCTTTGCAGAAGATATTTCAGATGATTGAACAAAATTTCTTTTTGCAAAACTCAGCATCTATCACTTTAAGAAGATCTGACAACAGAGTAGCAATTCATACAAAATTCTTTACAAACTTTCTGTAATAGAATGTCTGTTCTAAAAATTGATGTATATGATGTACATTTCTAGACCTTGGCCATTTTGCAATAACTTCTAGTTTTTCAGAGATTGAGTGTATGCAGCTCTCTTTCACAAGATGTTTCATGAACTTCAACTTCTTCATATCAAACATATATTTTGATGATTTGATGTAGAGCTTGTGCTCTGTCAGAGTTGTGAGCATCTGATTCACATGTTGTAGATGCTCTTTGTACAAGTTCAAAAAGATTAAAATATCATCAAAATATACAAGACATGATTGACTGTTCTGTTTTGCAAGAATTGTATTTATTATCATCTGAAAGATTGCAGAGGTGTTTGTAAGTTTCATAGACATTGCAAGAAATTCAAACTTTCTTCATTGTGTGTTAAATGCTGTTTTGAGTACTGATAGTTCATCTACATAAATCTGCCAGTATTCTGTGAGTAGATCAATCTTCATCAAGTATCAGACATTTTCTACTGTATCTAGTTGTTGTTGAATTTGCAGTAGTAGATATTCATTCTTGATGATGAGCTTATTGAGCATCTGATAGTTGATGCACATACACCATTCTCCATTTGACTTTTTAGCAAATAGAACTGGAAAGCCTCATACACTGAAGAATGATTGTATAAGACCCCTCTTCAACAACTCCTCTATCTGCTGCTGTAATTCCTCAAGATGCATTTGTGATAGAGGGTATGCATTGCAATTTATTGACTTCACATCCCTCATATCAATCTCATGGATGAATTCTCTTTCAGATGACAGAGAAGATGAGAGGTTCATTCAGAAGATCTTCTTATACTTTTCAAGCAGTGTCTTCATATACATTTTGTTTTTTAAATCTTTTGTGAACAGCAGTTCTTTTGTCTCAGATTCTCTTATGATATATAGAATACTCTGAGTTGAAGATTTATACAGCACTCATTTTGCTTGATGTTGAGTGATGAGATTCAAGTCTTTCATCTCTGACACATAGAATCTGCATTTTATATTCATGAATAAGATTGTATGAATTTGGTTCTTACAATCTGTCAACTGTATATGATATGTACATCAATGAATTTAGAAATCATACTTCTGAAATCAATCAAGTCTCAAGATCAGATTGTATTCTACATTCAGAAGCACATGCATTCAGATGCAGCAAGATCATCTTTTGAAATGCAAGAGCATCTTTATTCTCACAGATGAGATAAGATAACAATTGTTTGAAAGCTTTATTCATTTAGATTTCTTCACTCATCATACATCAGACAATCATTTTAGCATATAATCATCAATATACTTCATTGAAGTGTCTGTGTTCAATAACATCTTCACTGCTACTTCTCTTTTCTGTCTCAGATATTCTCTATACATCAGTGTATTCAGTTCTATAATGTTCAGATGTTCATTTACTTTCTCTTCTGCACTCATCTCTTCATCTCTCTTCTGTTTAGCTCTTATAGAATTCAGAGAATCATCTAATATAGACAACTCATTTACTTCAAAGATCTTTAGTAGTTGATCAGTAAATGTCTCTGATTCTGCTGATCTCTCTAGTTTTTTGACTTCTTCTCTTGAGAATGATTACAGCAATTCTTTGTGTTATGATTCTGTCAGCTGCAGTGAAAGCACACTCTGTGTTCATAACATCAGACTATTCACTCTGATAAATTCTTCTTGATGAGGTTTGAGACTTTTGTGATAGCATTGAGATTGATATTCATCACATCTGAGTGTCTTAATGATAAAGTAATGAATGTAGATATGAGTCTTCTTGCATTTATCTGCATCTTCACTGCTTGCTTTTGCAGCTTGCTCACTTGTTTTCTTGAGAGTAGTGTTTTGTACATTTCCTTCATCATCTGTGGCTGTGGGTTAAGACACTTTCACTCAGTGTATAGATTGATATCTAAGCTGTGTATGAAGATTTGTAGACAGAAAGATGTTGGAAGCTCTTGATTCATTGCAAGATAACACAAGTTGAAATAAATGTAGTATGATATGAGATCTTCTTCTTGCTTGCATTCTATAAAGCATTCATAACATTTGTCTTTGATATCTAATTCTTTGAAGTTATGCAGAATTCATCTTGTGAAATTGTCTCATTTTCATGATAATTCATACTTGTCAGATGCTTCTGTGTTCAACTTCTCAGCTGTTATTCAAAGAGATCTAGCTTTTCTCTTGAGAATAGATGCTGTGTGTAAGATCTGCTGTAATTCAGTGAATTGCTGTTCTGTGAGCTTGCACTTTATATGATAGTGTGAATGCATCTGACTCAATCAGTTGAGAGCAGCATTGTTCTTACACTCATTATTGAAATATAGTGAGTTAGATAGATCATCTGATTTGATATATTCTGTAATGATTGATATATTCTCAGAGAATGCTGTTTGTGCTGTGTATGCTGGGTCAGAGTTGTTAGATGAGATATTGATGTTCAGAGAGTTGATTAAGCTATATAATGAGATCTTGAGTATTGTTGAATGTTCAGTTTTGAGACATATACACTTCAGTTCTCAGTGCAGATCAGTCATCTGAGCATCTTGCTTATTTCTGATATTTGCAAAACTATCTGCAAAGCTCACAACATTCACTGTTCATTGCTGAGCAGCTTCTGTACACTGATGTTTCTTCTGTGCCTCAAGCTCTGTTTGATAAAGATTACACATTGTCAATATCTTCTTCAACAAAATGTTGCAGATGAGAAGCTTGTCATTCTTGAATGTGAGAGCTGCTGCTCTATGTACTCCTTTTTATAGATCTTCAAGAATCAGTTGCATTTCATTCAGTTCAGATACAAGAGATGAGTGTTGATTGAAGATGTCTATAATGATTATCATCAATTGTACACTTTTCTCTATATCTTAAGAATATTGTTTGTAGTTGATTTCTTATTGATATCTTCTTGATCATACAACTGACTGACTTCTTCTTAAGCTTGTGAGTAGAGTAGTTCTTTGAATCATTGTTCATCTCTACATCATCTTTCTACATTCTTGACTCATCTCATGTATAATGATGAGTCATCTGCTACTGATTTTGCAATCAGAAGTATTTCAACTTCACCACTCATTTGTACAATCAAGCTCTAAAGCATAGAGATGACCATGCTGACATGATAACTACAACTCACATTATAGACAGAATTATCACACCCTCAGAAGTGTATACTCTCTTTGATTTAGACATACTATCAGATGTAGTTCAAAGATTGCTTGAGTTGTTCAAAGCTTCTAAGCTTTGCAGCTCTTCTTATATGAATTAACTAGTGCAGTAGTGTACACCATTCTTGATAATAGAGGGTGGCGTACGCCACGGAAGAATAATAAGCCAAAATTACCACACAATCACTGTCTTATTTTCTCAGAAGATGACTGTGTTTACAAGAAGAATATTGATAGAACTGCTGATCTCACTCAGATATCAGTGAAAGTGTACAAACTACTAACTCATCAAGCACATGAGAAGAAGAACATTCAAGTGTTCACTGCTAGTATGATGAATATCAAAAAAGTATTAGAAAAGTTAGAACTCAAAAACTTCAAGAAACTGCATAAGAAACTATCTGAATCATATGAAGACTTCACAGATATGTTCAATAAAAAAGAAGCTGAAAAGCTTCTCTCTCATCAAGAACTCAGTATAGATCATACAATCAAGCTCATCAAGAAAAATGATAAGAATCCACAATCACTCTGAGATTCTCTCTACAGCATATCACACAACAAGCTTCTTATTCTACAAAAAATGCTCAACAGATTACTAAACAAAGACTTCATTCATATTAACAACTCATTCATCACAGCATTTATACTGTTTGTAAAGAAATCAGAAGAAGACTTACAATTCTGCATCAACTATCAAAAACTCAACAAGATTATATGAAAGAACTGATACTCTCTTTCATTTATCAATGAAATATTTAAATGAATAGAAAAAGCAAAATGATTTACAAAGCTTGACATCTCTGCAGCCTTCTATAAGATAAGGATTAATGAAGATGATGAATGGCTAACTGCTTTTCACACACATTACAGATTATACAAATGAACAGTGACTCTCTTTAAATTAGTGAACACTCTGAATACATTTCAGAAATACATTAACTGAGCTCTATAAAATCTGCTTGATGAGATTGTCTCAGTGTATATGAATGATATTCTGATCTTTATTGATGAATTGCTCACTGAGTATCACAAGCATGTACAACAAATGCTTGACTGTCTATAAAAAGCTGAACTGTAAGTGAACATTGATAAATACAACTTCAAGATCAAGTCTATAATCTATCTAGAATTCATTATTGAAGCTGAAAAAGATGTACACATGAATTCTAAGAAGATGAAAGCAATTCTCAACTGAAAGACATCAGTCTCAGTAAAAGAGACTAGAAGCTTTCTAGAATTTGTCAACTTTTATCAAAGATTCATCAAAGACTTTTCTGATATTATACAATCACTGATGAATCTGATATGAAAAGATGCTGTATTTCAATGAACTGACAAAGTGAATGCAGTATTCAAAAAACTGAAGTATATATTCACAAACATTTTGATGCTGCAATCATTTAATTCACATAAGCATACAATTCTCAAAACAGACATCTTGAGTTATGTAGTAGATGAGATATTAATGCAATATAATAATGAAGATGTTCTATAATCTTATGTCTTTATCTCAAAAAAGATGTCATTCACTGAATGCAACTATAAAATCTATAACAAAAAGCTTCTAGTGATCATACAATATCTTGAAGAATGAAAGTCTGAACTTATGAGTGTTGAAAAGTTTGAGATTATTATCAATTATAAGAACTTAGAGTACTTCACAATCATTTATAAACTCACTGAGAGATATATACATTGATCATTGTTTCTTAGCTGTTTTTCATTTATAATTCATTATTGATCTGAAGTAGAGAACACTCTTGCAGATGCTCTGTTCTGCTGAGAAGAAGATATATCATCTGATAACTTGAATAACAGATGAAAACACTGAGAGCATCAGTTAATCAACTCTGCAATTATAGAAAGTTCTAGCCCGCGTGGCGCAGTTGATAAGACTGTTACCCAAGGTAGCACTGTTAGATGTGCTGTAGGTTCGAATCCTGCTGCTGGCAAGGTCTCATTTTGAACCACTTCTTACTCATGAAGGCCTCTGTGACCAGGGGTCAAGTCTAGTGAGGCAGTGCTGACAGGGGTGCTGCTTGGCAGTGGTGAGGGTGGTGGCCGCTGGAAGCCACACTCATTAGTGCCAAGCAGCCCCCTGCCACTAGTGCTGATCTAAGCAAGATCCGATGATTACAGAGGGTTGAGTATAGGGTGCTTATACATACTAGCACCTGCCAAGGCCCCCGGCAACTAGGGGGCCACCCCAACAACAGGGAATGATTTTAAAAACCATCCGATTGGCTGCCTCATCAGAGAGGTAGTAGCAAGCCAAGCAGGACATCCTGGTAGACACCCTATTCTCAGAGCCCACTAGTGGTCATCTAACACTATTAGTGGGTAATTTGGGTGGGGTAAGCCTATGGTTAGTCCCTTACACAGGGCAAGGCCACGACGGCCGGTTGGTAGGCCAAGGGGGCAATGGGCCGAGATCAGCAACTGGAAGCTCTGGGCTATGGTGATGCCTAGGGTGGGCAGTGGCGCTTAACTAGGACCCCCGCTGGAAACCCCAGAACTAGTTAAAGCGGCCCGAGAGGATGGACGCGGTGGTCGGTTGGTTATAGGGGTTATAATATGTAACTAGCTTAAGGTGCATCCTGCGTGGAATAGCCACGTAGTCAAAAAAATGTTAAAAGTTCTACAAAAATCAAATTTATTCAAAATAATGTGGACAGAATAAATCCATGTCTTTATTTCTGTTTACAAATTGACTATAAGCAAAAAGCAGACTTTGTTCTTATTCAAGAACTCAGACTTGATGCTGATCATATAGTGTATCTCATCCAGCATACTATTGTTTTCTACCAGAGAAAACAGATATTAGAGTTAGAGTGGCAATTTATACTAGAAAGAATTCTAGATTTCAATTCAATCTGAAATATGATTTGATATCTGACTCTGATATTCTTGTTGATGACATTGTGGATATGAAAAAACAGTTTGAAAATATTCAATTAGTCAATATCTACAATGAAAGATCACTGAGAGAAAACAATAGAACTTGAACATTTGATAGATGTTTAATGCAGTTGAAACCAGAAAATAATTCAATAATCATGAGGGATTTCAATGCTCATCACTCTTGGTGGAATTCAGAAAGAACTCAATCAATTAGAGCTGAAAAACTAGTTGAATGAGCACTTTTAAACAAACTAGAGTTGATAAATGAGCAAGACATTCCCACTTTTCACAAGCCAGATTTGAGACAGAAATCAATTATAGATCTATGTTTTTTCTCTAAGAATCTATATGAGAATAAACATTTTAATTGATATATTGACTCAAATGAAACAAATGGTGCTGCCACTGATCATGAGATAATTCAAGTTGATATGGAATTGGATAGTAATCAAACAGTTCAAAACCCATTATATTCAAATCAATACAACTTTGAAAAAGCTCAGTGGACAGAAGTGAAAAGAATGATTGAAAAGTTGAAATTAGAGAATAGAGAAACTCTTTATTGAAAATCAGATACAAATCTTACAGATAAAATGCTTGAAGACAGAGCAAATTTAATCACTGAGATTATTCTTTCAAGTATAAAGAAATATATTCCATTGAAAAGAGTCTCTGAATTCTCTAAGCCTTGATGGAATGATGAGATTTCAAATAAAAGAAGACATTTAGCTAGAGTTAAAAAAGATTGAAAAGAAGATCTTGTTTCATTTGAGTATTTAAAGAATATTAGAAATGATTATTTCTCAACAATTAAAAAGACAAAGACTGATTGTTGGAATAACTTTCTAGAAAATGCTCAGAGGAAAGAGATCTTCAAAGCTTTTAGATATACTAAGTCAAAAACAATGTCTAAGCTACCAACATTAACTTATAATTTCCAGAATGAGGAAATTATAGCTAGCTCATTTGAAGATAAATGTCAAGCTTTTATGAGAATATTATTTCCATCATCAAATAATTCAACTGAGATTTGTTCTTTGCAAGAAGATAATGAATATGAACATGATAAGAAATGGAAATGGTCTGATTTAACTGAAGATGAATTAAAGACAACTATTTTTTCATCTTCAAAGGTCACAGCAGCAGAAGCTGATACTATAAATCATTTAATAATTCAAGAGCTTTATTCAGTACTAAAAGATGAGCTCTTTGAATTGTTCTCAAATGTTTTGAAATATGGGTATCATTCTAAGTGCTGGAGGCATGCTGTTGGAGTTATTCTTTCAAAACCCAATAGTGTGACGGGTTAGCACCCGTTAGTAATTAACTTACGCAATCAACTCCCCTTCTGCACCCGCTTGTTCCTGGCTGTTGTGACCTCACATAACCCTCGATGTTCTTCCACTCTGTGCTCTGCACTTGTGTAGTTTCTAACAATTCTTTCATGTAGCTCTTAACATTCTTCCTGTAAGAGATGGTTGTTGGTATAATTATGGAAGTAGTGTGAAGTACGCACGTAGGATGTTAAGAAGGTAGCAATCTCTATTATTCAAAGCTAATCACTGATCTTCTAATATCTACAGATATCAGTGAGCATTATATAGATGACCATCATGTGCTACAGCTGTCTATAATGCTGTGCACTATATCTCTTCTCATTAATTCTAGCATGTTCTGTGTTCTTCTATCACCACATAGCTATTTCCTAATATAGATATCTCCATTGCATCTATTACAATTATCTCTCTTCTTCAAAGGCCTGGTCCTCAGAGCTTCTTACTGCAACATGCAAAGTTTGTAACATATGCTGTGTGGTTAATATTGTATAGAGTTCACAGAATTGAGCTGGATTAATTGTTGAGGTTAATTTCAAAATATTGCTGTCTCAGAAGAACATTTTTTCATCTCTGATGTCAATACAGTTCAATCATGATTTAGATACAACTTCTGAATCTCTTTTCTTTGACTTTTACATCAAAAAGTTGTACTCTAACAAAATCATCACCACCATCACCATCAATGATTTTTTATTTAAAAAGAATACATCAATTTATTAAACAAAGTACACTGTATCTTTCTATGCAATTTTTATTGTGAAATTTAAAGTTTTGATTGCATGATTGTGTTTTTCATTTTGAGTTGAGTTTTGTGTTGTTGCAATCTTTTTGATCAATATTGCAATATTGATTTCAATCTCCAACATCTGTTTTTCTTTCTTGTTGCTTTTGCTTCTCCTTCTTCTTTGAACAAGGTCTTGGTACTGATTAAAGTTATGATAGAATGTCAGAACCAGCTGTTTCCATTGCTGATTTGAAGTCTATAAAGAGTAATATACTGTCTGTCATTGAGAGCATTTGCTTGGATTGTCTGAAGAGGTTGCAGAACCCTTCAGTATATTCTTGCTTTGTGAATAATGAACAGACACACTGTCACATCTTTCATATATCAAATAGAAGTTGTGCTGT
Organism: Histoplasma ohiense; assembly: GCA_017607445.1. Classification (NCBI taxonomy): domain Eukaryota; kingdom Fungi; phylum Ascomycota; class Eurotiomycetes; order Onygenales; family Ajellomycetaceae; genus Histoplasma; species Histoplasma ohiense. Next base: position 7,935,284 of record JAEVHH010000001.1, read on the forward strand.
CATAAGTTTTCTTAAACTGAGGTTGTCAAGAATACTAACAGATTATAGATGTCTGAGCACTTTCACAAAATCAGTCAATCTTTGATCAATGAATTTCATGAGATGCTGCTCTCTGATGAAGTTTCAGATGAGAGATTTGCTACATATCAAACTGCTGTTGCAAGGTTTGTATTTGATATGCAGATCTACAAGAACACAGATGAAGTTCTAGAATTCTATATGAACTCTGATGATTTATTATCACAGCAGAATATGATATTCAATCATAGCAGCATTTCAGAAAGTGTGTTTTCACATTCTGCTATTACATCAGTGTCATTCTCACTGAGTCAAGATCTTGGTACATTATTTGAGTTGGCTGATAATGTAGATGAAGATGAGAAAGTGAACAGTCTCATTGAAGTGTTAGAAAGAAATACAGCAACATATTGCTGTCATTGTATTTGACATTTGACAACATCCCCCCACCATCATTGTGAGTCTGCTGAGAATTGATGTAAAAAATGCAAGCACTGCTCAGTGACAAAGCATGCCTGCATTCTGATAAGTTATTATTCAAAACAGATGTTTTTACAGTATATAATATTAACTTTCTATTAGATGTCAGTGAATGCTGTTGAATTGACTCAGACAGTTATCAACACTGCTGAGGATTTAATTGTCACTGATGTGAACACTTTGAATATTAATATTTTGCAGAGCACTGTGATTGCAGCAGTTAGATTCTTTGCTGTGAAGATCTGAAAGATTCAACAAGACAGTTCTTCTGAGACTTCAGCTGAAACAGTGATTGATGAGATCTCAGTAATTACATCATCAGTCACAGCTTTCAAGTCATCATTGAAACATCATGCTTCATCAGTTGAGGAAATCCAGGATAATAAGCAGGTTTGTCTTGATGACAATTTTTTGAATGACACTGATCAAGCTGAGGCAGATCTGTTTTTTAATCTCTGAGTGGAATAAATATATTCAGCAATTATCATTGTCTTCTTTGTTTTTGTTTACTGACTGACTTCTGATAGATTTTATTAAACTGTTTCAAGTATTTCTGACTGTTCATCAAGTTTTTCTCAGATTCTCAAGAATTATCTGTGTCTGTACAATCTTTTCATTTGACAAGATATTGTGTTTGACTGCAGTACTGATGCTTGTCTAATATAGCTTCAACTTCTCATTTCTCTTATGCATCTATAATTATTGATTCTGCTTGCAGGATTTGTCTGTCACGCATGTGATATGGTTTGAGAAGGGAAACATGAAATACAGAATGAATTTCTTTATATTACAGTATGAGTTTCAGTTTGTACATCTGCATATCATGAATATCAATTATTTGAAAGAGACTCAAAAATCAATGATCTAGTTTGAATGAGAATTGCAAGATGGATATATTTTTTGCACACAGCATTACTCAATCCTCTATCTTAAAGCTTTTTGATATATGATGCTGATTGTAATACTTTTTCTCAGCTGCTTTGACAGCTTTCAGACATTCTCAGATTTTGTTCTCTACTTGCTTCATCTGTTCCACTTATTCCATCACTGATTTTGACACACTCATGTTTGAGGGTTTCATGTCTATGCAAAGTTCAGTTGGTCGGCCGATCATTGCTTCAGATGATGTCATTTTTATTGATGCATGGAAGACATTGTTGTATGCTCATTGTGTCAGAGAAATTCATTCTATTCAATTATCTTGCTGATAGCTGCAATATGTGTGAAGATAATGTTCAATCATCTGGTTCAATCATTCTGTCTGGCTGTTGGTTTGCAGGTGGAATGCTGTTGATAATATTCATTGAATATGAAGCAGATAACACAATATCAATCAAAACTTGCTATTTATTAATAAATCTTGATTGCTAATAATGTTCACAGATAGATCAAAGTTCTTCACAACTCTTCATACAATAATATCCACAAGTTCTTCTGCATCTAGCTCTGAAGATGTGAGCACAATTATAACTTCTTTGATGAATAAATCAACAAATACAACAATAGTATTATAGATTTGACTTCTCTTTTTATTATCTGACAGATTTTCAATAAAGTTCATGCTAATTGTATGCCATTTCTTATCTGACACTGAATGTGATTGTAGCAACTCATATGACTTGTGCTGTGATATCTTGACACATTGACAAACATCACAAGTTCTCACATATTCTGCAATCTCATCACTCATATCATGCCACAAGTACTTGCATTTGATCACTTTGATGATTTTGTCATATTCAAAATGATCATCTTGAGAATCATCATGATTCATTTTCATTATTTCATGTCTTACAGTCTTGTCTTGCAGTATATAGACTTTATCATCTTTTCTGAGCAGATCATCTTTATCTACTGCTCAGATCAAATAATTATCTACACTAGTGTCACTCATTTCTAGTCTTCTGTGAAGTTCAGATGTGTCAGTGTCTCTATTCTGAATCTGCAGTAAGAGTTCAATGATAGATTCAGCTATCTCTTTGCAATAGACTGTCTCAAACTCAAATATTTTGATGACTAGAATCTGTGACATCAGAGTTTCTAGATTTAACTTTGTAATGTCTATAATCTTGTTCTCATCCACAGATGCATTCTTTATTCTGCAGAGATTGTTATCATCAATGACTACAGATCTCTTCACTCAACAATTTTCATTAGCTTGCAGATCTTTTCACATCATTTTGATACATTGATCTAATTTTGTATTTTCTTTTGTCTTTAATGATTTAAAAATCCTCTTACACAGCTTCTCTTGCAGAGTAGAGAGCTCTGTCAAGAGAGCTGTGTGTTTTACAAAATCTGAGCAACAACTTGATACATCTGTAGAATTATTTTTCCCAGAATGATGCTCTATTTCAAAATCAAACACTGAGAGTATTTCCATTCAGTGAATCTGATGCTCATTTAGCTGCTTCATTGTCATGAAGTGCTGAAGATTGACATGATCAGATAAAACAGTTATTGAGTGCCTGCTATTATGTAAGTAGTGGCATCATTGTCTGAAAGCTTCTACAATTGGCAACATTTCTAGATCATATATTTGATAATGTCTTTCTGTTTCTATAAGCTTTCTAGATCAAAACACAATCAAGTGTCAGTGATCATCATTCATTAATTGTAATATTACTGTGGCAATTGCAACATCAGATTCATCTGTTTCTATATGGAGTTTTTGCTGTGGATCAAAGTGAATCAACAATGATGCTTTTGTAAAGCATTCTTTTAACTGCAAAATTGCATGCTTGTAGTTTTTGTCTAACTGAACAGATGTGTTATTCTTCCCTCTTTTCATTTCATAATCTTTTAACAATTCAGTCAGAGGTGCTGTTATTATTGAGAACTTGTATATGAATTGATGATAGAAATTGATGAATTCTAGAAATATTTGCAATTCATTTATAGTTCACAGTTCTGATCAATCTAGAATTGTGTTGATGTGGTGTTTCTTGACAGTAATGCTCTGTGTGGTAACCACAAAACTCAAAAATCCAATTTCTGTTGTGTGGAATGTACACTTACTAAGTTTGGCATATAGTCTCCATTGCCTTAACCGTTCCAGCACATTCTTAACATGGATGACATGTTCATCAAGCATGTTTGAATAGATTATGATATCATCAAGATAAGCCACACAATATACATCTAAAAGGTCACTGAGGGCTTTGTTGATATAAGATTGAAAGATTGCAGAGGCATTGATTAGCTCAAAAGATAAGACTAGATATTCAAAGTATTCATATTGTGTTTGAAATACTGTTTTTCATTCATCCTCTGCTCATATGTGAATTCTATGATATGCATCTCTAAGATTCAGTTGTGTATATATTTTGGCACCTGCTAATCTATCAAGTATTTCACTTATCAAGGGCAGTGGATATTGATTCTTGATCATTATTTCATTCAATCCTTGATAATCCACACAAAGATGCAGAGTTCCATCTTTCTTCAGTGCAAATAACACTGATGTGCTGGCTGAACTCTTGAATGAACATATTCAATTCTTCTCTAACATCTTTTCAATATATTCTTGGAGGACAGAGAGTTCTTGAGGTGATAAATTATATATCAGTCAGTATGAGGGTTTCTTGTCAGGTTTGAGCTCTATAACATAATCATGAGATGCATGTTCTGCATCAGATATGTCTTCTCAGAATACATCAAGATAATCTTTATAATCATCTGAAATATTTGACTCAGTTGCTGCACTCACAGCTTGTAATGATAAGGCAGTGAATATAATATTGTCATCATCAATTAGTGTTGTGAATTCTTTAGCAGTATCTAGATGTATATGATTAATATTCAATGCTTTTCTATAGATTCAGCATCTTCACACCCAGTCAATATCAGAGTTCACAGCTTTCAATCACAGCATGCTCAAAATTATATCATATCTGCTAATATCAGCCTCTTCAAAATGGTGGAATTCTTCTCAGAGAATGTGTTCATCATTGATAATCTTCATTGCAGCTCTTTGTTGTTCATATAATTTAATCTTATGATTATCAACTGCTTCCACTACTTTTGATTTATCTTCTGTCTTTGAGAAATATTTTGATGCCCAGGCATGGGACATGAAGTTCACATCTGCATCAGAATTCACTAGTGTCCACATCATTGACCATCCCACTTCTGTCAGCATTCATGTATTCATCATCAATAATTGTTTATCTCACAGTCTAGTTGTTTGTATTTTCAATGCAGCAGCTGCTTCTATAATTGAAATTGTTGATTTTTTGCTTATTGAACTTGGTTGTGCTTTTTGAGATGTAATATCCAACAATCATTTGCAATATGATCCTTCTTATGACAGTGAGAACACTTCTTTATTCAGTTATATTTATCTTTCTTGATCTGTTCAGTTGAATCTGTTTGTTTCTCTCATTTCCTCTTGTTTCAATGATTGCTAGATTTATCAGAATGATGCTGATTCTCTACAAATATTGCAGGTCTTTCTTTGTGAATAGCACACTGTCACTCTGACATATTTTTCTCAAGAGTCTGTAGAGTTCAAAACAACTCTTTATAGTTCTGAGACTTTTGATTTCAACAGTTAAGTTCTGTGTGTAATATCTTCAACATCTTACTACACAAGTTATCCATTCTTTGTTCTTTGCTATATGGGGGTAAGTAGTATTCTCAGTCTTTGAGATATTTAGAGAAATCATATATTGATTGTCATTCTTGTTGCTTTGTATCTTGAAACTTTTAACTTGCCAATCAGTGCTGGTTCTGTGGATTGTTAATTTGCATCTCTAGATGTGATAGCATATTGTCAAAAGTCAATGATGTTGCTCCTCCATGTCTCTCATATAATGATACAAAATTCAATCACTTCTGCTTAATGTGGGTGTCAAGATAGAGTTTAGCATCATTTATCTTGTATTCTTTCTTTCAATAATATCAGTGGTGATGTGTAAAGAGAGTCAATATGTGATCTTTATAGTTCTTGAATTCTAACATATTTTTTTCTCAATAATAGTTCTTAATCTCTAACCTCAGTGGTGTTTCATTATCATCATCTGTATTGTTCACAGATCGATTTTGCAGCAGTTCTGTGGTGATATTCTGAGTTAATTGAAGCTCAATGAGAGTATCTCCATGAATCTGCACTTTCAACTCATTGAGCCACTGTTGTGCATGCAGAATAGCTAATTGCTGCTTTTGTTCACAGATTTGATCATTCAACTGTTGCAAATGTGCATTGTGATCATCAAAGATGGTAGAGGATTCAGATTGGTTTTCAAGAGATCTTGTATGTGTTGAAATCATCTTGCATGTTTTAACTAATGTTGTGTGTTTTAACTAATGTTGCGTGCTTTATTGTAGGTGTGCGTAACAACGGACCACTCAAATAAAGTTTAGAGCAATTAGAATTGTAAGAGATGATTGTAGATATAATTATAAGAGTAGTGTGAAGTATGTATGTAGAATGTTAAGAAGGTAGCAATCTCTATTATTCAAAGCTAATCACTGATCTTCTAATATCTACAGATATCAGTGAGCATTATATAGATGATCATCATATGCTACAGCTGTCTATAATGCTGTGTGCTATGTCCCTCCTCATTAATTCTGATGTGTTCTGTGTTCTTCTATCACCATATAGCTATTTTCTAATATAGATATCTCCGTTGCGTCTATTACATAAGCTCAGTGAATTTGACAGCTTCAGAGAATCTGCCTTCTACAACATGGTAAGATTTAATGTCAACATAGAAGGACATGAGAAAAAGAATGTATACACATACAAAATACAAGACCTTGAGTATGATCTAATACTCAGCCTATCATGACTCACAGCATTTGGAACCTTGTTGGACACACACAATCACTGCTTTATTTTCCCAGAAAATGACTGTATTTACAAGAAGAATATTGATAGAACTGCTGATCTCACTCAGATATCAGTGGAAGTGTACAAACTACTAATCTGCCAAGCACATGAGAAGAAGAATGTCCAAGTGTTCACTGCTAGTATAACAGATATCAAAAAAGCATTAGAAAAGCTAGAACTCAAAGATCTCAAGAAATCATGCAAGAAACTACTCAAATCATACAAAGACTTCACAGACATGTTCAATGAGAAAGAAGCTGAAAAGCTTTCTTCTCACTGAGAATCTGACATAGATCATACAATTGAGCTCATCAAGAAGAATGATAAGAATCCACAATCACTCTGAAATTCTCTCTACAGCATATTGTGTGATGAGCTTCTTGTTCTATGAAAAACACTCAACAGACTACTGAACAAAGATTTCATTCATATTAGCAACTCATCTGCTGCAGCATCTGTACTGTTCACAAAGAAATCAGAAGAAGACTTACAATTCTGTGTTGACTACTGAGAACTCAACAAGATTACACAGAAGAATCAATACCCTCTCCCACTCATCAATGAAATACTCAAATGAATAGAAAAAACAAAATGATTTACAAAGCTTGACATCTCTGTGGCCTTCTATAAGATAAGAATTAATGAAGGTGATGAATGACTAACTGCTTTTTGTATATATTATGAATTATACAAATGAACAGTGACTCTCTTTGGATTAGTGAATGCCTTGAGTATGTTTCAGAAATACATTAACTGAGCTCTACAAGATCTGCTCAATAAGATCATCTCAGTGTATATGAATGATATTCTGATCTTCATCAATGAACTGCTCACTGAGCACTGCAAGCATATATGACAAGTGCTTGACTGCCTACAAAAAACTGAACTGTAAGTGGATATTGACAAATGCAACTTTGAGATCAAATCTACAATCTATCTAGAATTCATCATTGAAGCTGAAAAAGGCATACACATGGATTCTAAGAAGATGAAAGCAATCATCAATTGAGAGACATCAGTCTCAGTAAAAGAGACTAGAAGCTTTCTAGAATTCATCAACTTCTACTGAAGATTCATCAAAGACTTCTCTGATATCATACAATCACTGACAGATCTGACTCAGAAAGACACTGTATTTCAATGAACTGATGAAGTAGATGCAGCATTCAAAAAGCTGAAGCATATATTCACAAGCATCTCAATGCTGCAATCATTCAATTCAGATAAGCATACAATTCTCAAAATGAATGCCTCAGATTATGTAGTAGATGAGACACTGATGCAATATAATAACAAAAATATTCTACAACTCTGTGTCTTCATCTTGAAAAAGATGTCATCTGCTGAATGTAACTATGAGATCTACAACAAGAAGCTTCTAGTGATCATACAATGTTTCAAAGAATGAAAGTCTGAACTTATGAGTGTTGAAAAGTTTGAGATTGTTACTGATCATAAGAACTTAGAGTACTTCACAATCACTTGTAAGCTCACTGAAAGACATATGTATTGATCATTGTTTCTTAGCTGTTTTTCATTCACAATTCATTATCAATCTGAAGTAGAGAACATTCTTGCAGATGCTCTGTTCTGCTGAGAACAAGATATGCCATCTGATGACTTGAATGACAGATGGAAACATCAAAAGCATTGATTAATCAACTCTGCAATCATAAAAAGTTCTATACAATCAGACAAACCCCACATACATATCAATCAGTTCCAAGCCCAAGAACCCTCACTCAAAGAACAATGAAGACTAGTGACAGAAGCAGATGAATTCTGACAACAAGCTGTCAAAGTCATACAAAACAAAGCATCTCAATTCCCCACAGATGTATACTCAAGAATGAATATCTCAGCATGTTCAATCAACAATGACAACTGCTTACACTTTCAAGATAGACAATGAGTCTCTGATTCAGAACCTCTACAAATATGAATCATGTAAGAAATTCATGACTCACTGATGACTGAGCACTCAGAACACAAAATCATGTACAACATCATCATCTAAGAATTCTACTGATCAGATATGTTGAAAGATATACATCAGTTTGTACACAACTGTGATTGCTGCAGCTCAGTGATGACATAACATGAACACTGAAAAGAGATGCTGAAGTCTCTATCTGTCTCTGACTGAACTTGATGCAATATAGCTATTAATTTTACAGTTTCCTTGCTCAAGAGTGGAGATTCTACAAACATTCTAGTCATTGTCAACTGACTCAGCAAAAGTGTAATACTACAGCTCTGTGATAAAATGAATGTTGAAGTAGTTGCAGATGCTTTCATCAGAAGTCTGTTCTATTGTATATATGATCTGCTTTCATTCATTGTATCAGATAAAGACAGTTAATTCATCAGCACACTCTGAGCCTGCATATATCAATTACTAAGAATTGAACAAAAGTTATCAACAGTGTATCACTCAGAGACTGATGAAGCTACTGAGAGAATGATACAAACAGTAAAGAACATTCTCTGTAAGTTCTGCAATTATACACAAGACAACTGAAGCAATCTGCTGTCACATACTGAGATTGTGATTAACAGTTGAGATTCTGCTACAACAGATATAAGCTCATTCTTGTGACGGGTTAGCACCCGTTAGTAATCAACTTACGCAACCAACTCCCCTCCTGCACCCGCTCGTTCCTGGCCGTTGTGACCTCGCGTAACCCTCGATGTTCTTCCGCTCCGTGCTCCGCGCTCGCGTAGTTTCTAACGATTCTTCCGCGTAGCTCCTTACGTTCTCCCGCTCTGTGTTCCGCGCTCGCGTAGTCTCTAACAATTCTTCCGCGTAGCCCTCAATGATTCCCCCGCCCCACATTCCGCGCTCGCGTAGCTTCTAACAATTCTTACACATACCTCTTAATGTTCTTCCGCTCCGCACTCCACTGTGGAGCGGCTTCTGATATTCTTCCACCCTGAACTTTCCCCTATAAGAACCCCCTTCATACAACCTTTTCTTCTGATTTCTTTTCTCTTTCTTTCCTTAATCAATTCGTAATCTGTAATTAGGATAGTACCAAATCATTAATCGAAGTACGCCTGTTACATTACGAATTGATTCTTCTGCATTTAAGGCCTGAGTGCCTCATTATTAGTTCTTACACCTGAGTGCGTCGTTACCAGTTCTTACGCCCGAGTGCGTCATTTACAGGCCCGAGTGCCTAGTCGTTACAAGAGATCCCTCGTGGGCCCGAGTGCCCTTATTGTTAGTTATATAGGCCGTCATGCCTAAGCATCCGAAACACAATCGACTGTGTTCTACGAGGCCTGAGTGCCTACGAACCGTAACACTGCGAATAGCATTCATAAAGAAGCTTGACCAAGCTTAGCGCCGCAACACTGCAAATAGTGCCTGTGAGAGGACCGAGTATTCCTTTTCTTTTTTTTTTTTATTATTATATGTCCTTAGATATCGAAATGAACTATGAGCAATCCTACAAACACCCGCCGCACCTGAACGCGGCGGACGATAACTTAGACCTACAAAGCATCCTCCAGCAGCAGGCACTACAGATGACCAAATTGCAACAATGACTTGCTGAGATGAGCACTCCTGCATTCACTGTTCCTCCTACGCCCGCGCCTCACGAAAAGCCCCCAAGAGAGAAGCTCCCAATCCTCGACAAATATGAGGGAGACCTAGCGCTCTACCTCGCGTGGAAGTCAAAAGCGAACACCAAATTGGACATCGATGGATGAGCAATAGGCTCGCTATCCAATCAAGTGTGGTATATCCATAGCAGGTTGGATGGCGACGCGTTAGCAAAATTCCAACCCTGGATGAGCCATTGCCAGGACCACCAGTGTATGCCAGAGCTAGTCTTCCAACAACTCAACTCCCTCTTCCTCAATCCTACACTTCAAGCCAAGGCGTTAGACTGGCTTAATCGGACTCGCCAGATGGATGTTGTGTTGGCAACTTACCTTCCTGAATTCAATCACAAGCTCCTAGAAGCAGGTGGGCAAGACTGGGATGATGCTGTCAAGATCAACATGTTGTTCAAGAACTTGAACTTCCAATTGCATAACTGAAGCATAGAGTGTCCAAAGCCCTCAACATACAGTGAATTCTGTGCTGATCTTCGCCTGTTGGACAATGATCTGTCTCAGTTCCACACACTCCAAAATCGCAGAGGATTCCACTGAACAAATGTGTACACCCCAAACCACTCTGCAGCGCCCCCCGCCTCCGAACCAGAACCAATGAACTGGGTCCCACACATAAACACAAGTCGCCCGAGGGTCCCCAACATCTCAGAGAAGGACACTGCCGACTGAATCACCAGAGGAGTCTGCATACACTGTGACAAGCCAGGGCACTTCGCAAACCAATGTCCGAATGTGATCGCCCCGAGTAAACCCCCCACGTGCGTAAACACTGCATCGCCCGCGGATAGGCAAGAACAGAGAAAAGACAAGCTCTCACTCTAAAACGCGGACAAGAGCTCAAGGAGCAGAAAGCTAGCTGGAGATTCAAGCAGAAGATGCAAGCAGACACAATCATGATCCCTGCCATTGTAAATAGCTTAGTCAATGTACAAGCAATGGTAGACAGTGGTTTCCTTCACTACACTCTTATAGACACCCAGCTGGTCGAGAAGCATAAGCTCCAGTGTATCCCCTTTCCCAAACCACATAAGCTCAGTGAATTTGACAGCCCCAGAGGATCCGCCTCCTACAACATGGTAAGATTTAATGTCGATGTAGGAGGACATGAGAAAAAGAACATATACACATATGAAATACAAGGCCTTGAGTATGATCTAATACTCGGCCTATCATGACTCACAGAATTTGGAACCTTGTTGGACGCATGCAACTGCTGCCTTATTTTCCCAGGAGGTGACTGTGTTTATGAGAAGGATGTCGATAGAACTGCTGATCTCACCCAGATATCAGTGGAAGTGTACAAACTACTAACCTGCCAAGCACATGAGAAGAAGAACGTCCAAGTGTTCGCTGCTAGCATGGTGGATATCAAAAAAGTGTTAGAAAAGCTAGAACCCAAAGACCCCAAGAAACCGCGCAAGGAACTACCCGAATCATACAAAGACTTCACAGACATGTTCAACGAAAAAGAAGCTGAAAAGCTTCCTCCTCACTGAGGACCCAGCATAGATCATACAATCGAGCTCATCAAGAAGGACGGTAAGGACCCGCAACCACTCTGGGGTCCTCTCTACAGCATGTCACGCGATGAGCTCCTCATCCTATGAAAAATGCTCAACAGACTATTGGACAAAGACTTCATTTGTGTTAGCAACTCACCCGCCGCAGCACCTGTACTGTTCGCGAAGAAACCAGGAGGAGGCTTACAATTCTGCATTGACTACTGAGGACTCAACAAGATTACACGGAAGGACTGATACCCTCTCCCACTCATCAACAAAACACTCAAACAAGTAGGAAAAGCAAAATGGTTTACAAAGCTTGACATCTCTGCGGCCTTCTATAAGATAAGGATTAATGAAGGTGACGAATGGCTAACCACTTTTCATACACATTACAGATTATATGAATGGACAGTGACCCCTTTTGGATTAGCGAACACCCCGAGCACATTCCAGAAATACATTAACTGGGCCCTACGAGACCTGCTCAATGAGATCGCCTCAGCGTACATGGACGATATCCTGATCTTCACCAATGGACTGCTCACTGAGCACTGCAAGCATGTATGACAAGTGCTTGACCACCTACAAAAAGCTGGACTGCAAGTGGACATTGACAAATGCGACTTCGAGACCAAGTCTACAACCTACCTAGGATTCATCATCGAAGCTGAAAAAGGCGTATGCATGGATTCTAAGAAGGTGGAAGCAATCCTCAACTGAGAGGCACCAGTCTCAGTAAAAGGGACTAGAAGCTTCCTAGGATTTGCCAACTTCTACCAAAGGTTCATCAAAGACTTCTCCGATATCGTACAACCACTGATGGACCTGACCCGAAAAGATGCTGTGTTCCAATGGACTGACGAAGCGGACGCAGCATTCAAAAAGCTGAAGCATATGTTCACAAGCGCCCCGATGCTGCAATCATTCGATCTGGATAAGCATATGATTCTCGAAACAGACACCTCAGGTTATGTAGTAGATGGGGCACTGATGCAATATGATAACAAAGGTGTTCTACAACCCTGTGCCTTCACCTCAAAAAAGATGTCGCCCGCCGAATGCAACTATGAGATCTACGACAAGGAGCTCCTAGTGATCATATGATGCCTCAAAGAATGAGAGTCCGAACTTATGAGTGTTGAAAAGTTTGAGATTGTTACCAATCATAAGAACTTAGAGTACTTCACAACCACTCATAAGCTCACTGAAAGGCATATGCATTGATCATTGTTCCTTAGCTGTTTTTCATTCACAATTCGTTATCAACCTGGAGTAGAGAACACCCTTGCAGATGCCCTGTCCCACCGAGAACAAGATATGCCATCTGATGACTTGGACAACAGATGGAAACACTGAGAGCATTGATTAATCAACCCTGCAATCATAGAAAGTCCTACACAACCAGACGAACCCCGCGTACATGTCAACCAGTCCTGAGCTCAAGAACCCTCACTCGAAGAACAATGGAAGCTAGTGGCAGAAGCAGATGAATCCTGGCAACAAGCCACTGAAGCTGTACAAAACAGAGCACCTCGATTCCCCGCAAGCGTATACCCAAGAACAGATATCTCAGCATGTTCAATTGATGATGACAACTGCTTACACTTTCAAGATAGGCGATGGGTCCCCGATTCAGAACCCCTACAAACACAGATCATGCAAGAAATTCATGACTCACCAATGACCGGGCACCCAGGACACGAAATCATGTACAACATCATCACCCAAGAATTCTACTGGCCAGATATGTCGAAAGACATACACCAGTTTGTACACAACTGTGATCACTGCGGCTCAGTGACAGCATGGCATGAACACCAAAAAGGGATGCTGAAGCCCCTACCTGTCCCTGACTGAACTTGACACAATATAGCTATCGATTTTGCAGTTTCCTTACCTGAGAGCAGAGGTTCTACAAACATCCTAGTCATCATCAACCAACTCAGCAAGGGTGTAATACTACAGCCCTGTGACAAGATGGACGCCGAAGTAGTTGCAGATGCCTTCATCAGAAGCCTGTTCTATCATATACACAGCCTGCCCTCATTCATTGTGTCAGATAGAGGCAGTCAATTTGTCAGCGCACTCTGGGCCCGCGTATGCCAATTATTAAGAATCAAACAAAAGTTATCAACAGTGTATCACTCAGAGACTGATGGAGCTACTGAGAGAATGATACAAACAGTAAAGAACATCCTCTGTAAGTTCTGCAATTACACACAAGACAACTGAAGCAACCTGCTGCCACACACTGAGATTGCAATTAACAGTCGAGATTCTGCTACAACAGGCATAAGCCCATTCTTCCTCCTACACAGATACAACTTAGAGGTCCTGGACTTCCCTGAGACTCCCTGAGAAACCGCGTACGCCTGCAGCCCCATACAGGCGGCAGAGAACATCATGAGCAAGCTGAAGAAAGCCCACAAATGGGCAGAAGCTTCAATGGCCAGCACTCAGCAAGATTACAAGAACCAAGTGAACACCAGAAGGAGTCCTGCAACCTGATATCACATAGAAGACAAAGTCTGGCTGGACCTCAAAAACATAAGAACAGACCACCCCTCGCATACACTAGATTACCACCACACCAAGTATACAGTGAAGGAAGTGCTAGGCACACACAATTATCAACTCAACACCCCACCTGGCATTCATGACATCTTTCATACGAACCTGCTCCGACCCGCGGCTGAGGATCCATTCCCCTCACAGAGAACCTCCGATTGGCAGCCACCTGCCATTGTAGGAGAAGACAATGAACTCAAGTGGGAAATTGAAGCAATCCTTGACAATAGAACCAACCACCGCCGCCGCGAATACCTCATCAAATGGGTAGGATACAATCATCCGACCTGGGAACCCGCATCCACCTTGAAGGACACCGCCACCCTCAACACCTACGAGTCCTCACTCACCCCGGTAGAGGGGGATAATGTGATGGGTTAGCACTCATTAGTAATCAACTTACACAATCAACTCCCCTCCTGCACCCGCTCATTCCTGGCTGTTGTGACCTCATGTAACCCTCGATGTTCTTCCGCTCCGTGCTCCGCGCTTGCATAGTTTCTAACAATTCTTCCACATAGCTTCTTATGTTCTTCCACTCTGTGTTCCACACTTGTGTAGTCTCTAACAATTCTTCCGCATAGCCCTCAATGATTCCCCCACCCCACATTCCACACTCACATAGCTTCTAATGATTCTTACACATACCCCTTAATGTTCTTCCACTCCGCACTCCACTGTGGAGCGGCTTCTGATATTCTTCCGCCCCGAACTTTCCCCTATAAGAACCCCCTTCGTACGACCTTTTCTTCTGATTTCTTTTCTCTTTCTTTCCTTAATCAATTCGTAATCTGTAATTAGAATAGTACCAAATCGTTAATCAAAGTACGCCCGTTACAATTCTTTCTTCTACACAGATACAACTTAGAGATTCTGAACTTCTCTGAGACTTCCCAAGAAACCACACACACCCACAGCCTCATACAGATGGCAGAGAATATCATGAGCAAGTTGAAGAAAGTCTGTGAATGAGCAGAAGCTTCAATGATCAGTATTTAACAAAATTATGAGAATCAAATAAACATCAGAAGAAGTTCTGCAATTCAATATCATATAGAAAATAAAGTCTGACTAGATCTCAAAAATATAAAAACAGATCATCTCTTGCATACACTAGATTATCATCACATCAAATATACAGTGAAGAAAGTGCTAGACATACATGATTATCAACTCAACATCTCATCTGATATTCACAATATCTTTCATATGAACCTGCTCTGACCCACAGCTGAGGATCCATTCCCCTCACAGAGAACCTTCAATTGACAGCCACTCATCATTGTAGAAGAAGACAATGAACTCAAGTGGAAAATTGAAGCAATTCTTGATGATAGAATCAATCACCATCACTGCAAATATCTCATCAAATGAGTAGAATACAATTGTTCAATCTGGGAATCTGTGTCTGTCTTGAAGAACACCACCACCCTTGACATCTATGAGTCCTCACTCACCTCAGTAGAAGGGGATAATGTGATGAGTTAGCATTCATTAGTAATTAACTTACACAATCAACTCCTCTTCTGCATTCACTTGTTTCTGATCATTGTGATCTTATGTAATTCTCAATGTTCTTTCACTCTGTGCTCTGCACTTATATAGTTTCTAATAATTCTTTTGTGTAGCTTTTAACATTCTTCCACTCTGTGCTCTGCACTTGTATAGTCTCTAATAATTCTTCTATGTAGCTTCTTACATTCTTCTGCTCTGTGTTCTGCACTCATATAGTCTCTAACAATTCTTCTGCATAGCTCTCAATGATTTCTTCATTTCACATTCCACACTTGTATAGCTTCTAATGATTCTTATGTGTATCTCTTAATGTTCTTCCACTTCATACTCCACTGTGGAGTGGCTTCTGATATTCTTTCATTCTGAACTTTTCTCTATAAGAACCTTCTTTGTATGATCTTTTCTTCTGATTTCTTTTCTCTTTCTTTTCTTAATCAATTTGTAATCTGTAATTAGGATAGTACCAAATCGTTAATCGAAGTACGCCCGTTACAAATAGAAAACCAACTATTTCTAAATCTTATAGAGTGATATCTCTGCTGAATTGCCTGGGAAAAATTCTGGAAAAGATAATTGCCACTAGATTGTCTTTTCTATCTGCTACTACTGATCTATTATATGATGATCAAATGAGAAGTAGAAAGCAAAACTCAGCAATTGATGCAGTTCTCTCTGTAGTTCATGATATTCAACTTGCAAAGAATGAAAAAATGGTTACAACTGCAATGTTTATTGATATAAAAGATGCATTTGATTGTGTTTCACTTTCTCAAATGATCAATACTTTGATAGAACTGAGAATGCCAAAGTCTCTCATTAAGTGAGTTATCTATTTTATGTCAAAAAGAACTATCCAGTTGCTTTTTGATGGAATGAAACAAGATATAACAGATATTGAGATAGGAGTTCCTCAGAGTTCCCCAGTCTCACCCATTTTGTTTGCTATATTTGTTAAGTTTCTATTTATTGATAGACAAATGGCAATTATGGTGAGAACTCCAAGCTATGTGGATGATTTAGACCCAGTTGTAAGCTCAGAATCAATTGTGAATAACTGCAATTTGATTGAGCAAGCAGCAACTGAAATGATTGAAAAAGCAAAATCAAAAAACATTGTTTTTGATATGGATAAAACTGAATTAATTCACTTTTATCCAAATTTCAGAGAAAAAGATACTGAAGTTAAGCTTTTAAATCATTCAATTAAATCTAAAAACTCAGTTAGATGGCTTGGTGTTTGGTTAGATTCTCAATTGAATTTTAAATCTCATGTGCAAATAAAAACTGCAAATGCTGAAAGAATTTTAAACAGTATATTGAGACTTTCAAATACTGAAAGAGGTCTGACATTTCAAGCAATGAGACAATTATATATTGTCTGTGTGACCTCTGTTTCAGATTATGCAGTTCAGGTGTGGTGGAGAGGTCAAAAACACTTTATAGAAAGATTTCAAAAACTTCAAAACTTAGTTTTAAGAAAGATCTTAGAAGTATTCAAAACTACTCCAATTAAAGCTATAGAAATTGAAGCCTCTATTTCTCCACCACAAGTGAGATTTGATAAAATCTGTATGAATTATGCTCTCAGAATTATGAAGCTATATTCACATCATTCTATTAGAAAGAGAGTTTCAAGTTCTTTTTCAAATGAATCAAATGGATTAGAATTAGATTGGGAACTTTATCTTGATTGAAATGAAACTGATTTATCTGAAAATTCAAGTTCTTTACAAAGAAGAAGAATACCATCTCAGCTATTTAGAATTTGCTCAATGGTTAAGAACTGTTTCTCTAGTTTAAATGTAGAGAGAATAGCTATTGAAAATCTCTCTCCTTGAAAGAAAAGTCTTGATAATCTTGTTGATTTAAATGTTAGTCAACTTTCAAAAGAAGATCAGACTCAAGAACATTTAAAGCTTTTGAAACAAATGAAAAATAAAGCAATTCTTATATACACTGATGGCTCAAAATGTGAGAAAACAGGCAATCTTGGAGCTGGAATAGCATATTCAGAAAATGATAAAAACTATATTCTTGCTTCTTGACAAATTGGAAAAGAGTCAGAAGTTTTTAATGCTGAATTATTTGCAATTTCAAGAGTTTTCAAATTGATTGAAATGAAGATTGAACAATGGAAAAGATTTGAGCATATTTGAATATTCTCTGATAGTCAAGCAGAGTTTAAAAGACTTCAAAGTAATAAAATCAGCAGTGAACAGTCAATGCTAGAGCTGATTTTGAAAAGTCTTCAAAATATTCAAAGAAAAATCTCATTCAATTGTTCTATTCATCTTCACTGAGTGCCTGCTCACATGGGTATATATGGCAATGAAATGGCTGATAGAGCTGCTGTGGTAATTTCGGCTTATTATTCTTCCATGCTTGGCCAGTATGCTCGACCTTCCAGAACACCCATAAGTCCTGGGCTCTCTAAGTGGCTGAACTCCTTGTGCATACAACTTACCAGGTCCTGTCGAAACTGGGGCTCAAGATACAGTGCCTCCGCGTAACTGAGGTCGTGGTAAAGCACAACATCCTTCTCTAACTTTGCAAGCTTGAATTTTGGAAGCATCTCTTCTATTATCTTCATCAGGCATTTATCAGCCGATACACTCCCATTCTTCAAGTGGGTGATCATGGCTTCCAATCACTCTGCCTCATCACAACCCCTCAGTGCTGTCAGTGTGAATTCTCTCTGTGCCACATTTGCTGGACCTTCTCTCATGAAGTCAGGTCTATGACTTATGGCATCTGGCATGATAGCATCCGCCCCCTTTCTGTATTTGATTTGAAGGTTGTATGCCTGGAACTCTGATATCCATTGTGCTAGCCACTTGGAGGGTTTGGTTGTCATTTGCAAATAAATGAGGCTTTTGTGGTCGGTGATCACCATTGTTGTATGCCCGTTGTTGATATATCAATCCCACAGGCCTAGTGTGTGTTTGATTGCTAGAAGTTTCTTCTCATGCACAGGATAGTTAAGCTCTGCACTCAACAGCTTTCAGCCATCATACACTACTGAGTGTAATTTATCATCCTCCCCCACTTGCAAGAGGGAGCACTCAATGGCCCATTCTGATGCATCAGTTTCAATTGTGAAGGGCTTCGTACAATCCGGTTGAACAAGCACTGGAGATGTTGTCATACATTCCCTAAGTTCAAGAAAGGCCTCTTTGCAGGAGGTGTTCCAGATGATTGAACAAAATTTCTTTTTGCAAAGCTCAGCATCTGTCTCTTTAAGAAGATCTGACAACAGAGCAGTGATTCATGCAAAATCCTTTACAAACCTTCTGTAATAGAATGCCAGTTCTAAAAATTGGTGTACATGGTGTATGTTTCTAGGCCTTGGCCATTTTGTGATAACTTCTAGTTTTTTGGGGATTGGGTGTATGCGGCCCCCTCCCACGAGATGTCCCACAAACTCCAACTCCTTTGTACCAAACACACATTTCAATGGTTTGGCATAGAGCTTGTGCTCTGCCAGAGTTGTGAGCACCTGGTCCACATGTTGTAGGTGCTCTTTGTATGAGTTTGAAAAGATTAAGATATTGTCAAAGTATATGAGGCACAATCGGCTGTTCTGTTTTGCAAGGATTGTATTCATTATTGTCTGAAAGGTTGCAGGGGTGTTTGTAAGTCCCATAGACATCACAAGAAATTCAAACTTTTTTCATTGTGTGTTAAACACTGTTTTGGGCACTGATAGTTCACCTACACAAATCTGCCAGTATCCTGCGAGTAGATCAATCTTTGTCAAGTATCAGGCATTTTCTACCATATCTAGTTGTTGTTGGATTCATGGTAGTGGATATCCATTCTTTACAGTGAGCTTATTGTGGGACGTCTAAGTGGTTGTATTAGCATGTCGGCAGCTGAGGCATATATGTGCGGTGCGCTAGTCCGTGATAGGCAGCCTAGGGCCAACACCTCCCCTCGGACTAGCAGCTGTACAGATATCTATCTAGAAATTCTATTATACATGAAATCAAATCAAATCAAATCAAATGAAATCAAATCTATCTATCCTTCTATCCTTCACCCTTTCGGCATCTGTGAGGCTTTGGTTTGTGGTAGTAGTATCGATGTTCAAGAGGTTCTCTGATAACAGTGGTGGTGGTGGTGGTGGTGATGGTGGTGGTGGTGGTATTCTTAATGATCAATCTCATCATGGTGGTTCTTATAGAAGGTTCTTTGATGGTTCTCGCAGAGGGTTCTCTGATGGTTGGTTCTTCAGAGGGTTCTTCAGTAGATGAAGAAGTAGTGACAGTGACTTGTGTAGCCAGTTTCATCTCATCCTCCCCTTGTTTCATATTCTCTTGATCTCTTGACAGAGAATCAGAGTTTTCAGCTGATTTTTGTAAGGATTTTCCCATCCTTCTGTCCCAATATTCATTCATTCTCTTCAGACATTCATCTTGCTTTTTCAAATATTCATCCTGCTTTTTCAAATATTCCATCATCATCTGTATCAAGGTATCGGTCGTTGTTGGGTCCGGTGACCCAGTGGTAGGTTCGTAGCTAGCTGGGGTATCCATCCCCATGGTAGCCTGAGTTCTAGGAGGCATTCTCCCCCCTATATCAATCAATTTATAATCTTTTCCCGCGATCAAAGCTCTTCTAGCCTTCGTCAGGATCCCTTCTGCTGATCAGCGTAGCAGCTCGCGAGACGTTAGATGGGCAGTGGAAGGTTTTAATAAAAAAAACAAGCAATCCGGGTCATAACCTGTGGGACGTCTAAGTGGTTGTATTAGCATGTCGGCAGCTGAGGCATATATGTGCGGTGCGCTAGTCCGTGATAGGCAGCCTAGGGCCAACACTTATTGAGCGCCTGATAGTCGATGCATATACACCATTCTCCATTTGACTTCTTAGCAAATAGAACTGGGAAGCCTCATGCACTGAAGGATGGTCATATAAGACCCCTCTTCAACAACTCCTCTATCTGCCACTGTAATTCCTTGAGATGTGTTTGTGATAGAGGATATGTGTTGCAATTTATTGGTTTTACATCCCCCATATCAATCTCATGGACAAATTCTCTTTTGGATGGCAGAGAAGGCAGAAGGTTCATTCAGAAGATCTTCTTATGCTTTTCAAACAGTGTCTTCATACACATTTTGTTTTTCAAATCTTTCACAGACAGCAGTTCTTTTGCCTCAGATTCTTTTATGATGTATAGAATACTCTGAATCAAAGGTTTATACAGCACTCACTTCACTTGATGTTGAGTGATGAGATTCAAGTCTTCCATCTCTGATGTGTGGAATCTGTGCCTCATATTCATGGATAAGATTGTATGAATTTGATTCTTACAATCTGTCAACTGTATGTGATATGTACATCAATGAATTTGGGGATCATACTTCTGAAATCAATCAAGCCTCAAGATCAGATTGTATTCTACATCTGAGAGCATGCACACTCAGATGCAGCAAGACCATTTCTCAAAGTGCAAGAGCATCTTTACCCTTGTGAGTGAGATAAGATAATGATTGTTTGGAAGCTTTACTCATTTAGATTTCTCCATCCATCATACATCAGACAATTGTTTTAACATATGATCATCAATGTACTTCATTGAAGTGTCTGTGTTCAATAACACCTTTGCTGTCACTTCTCTTTTCCATCTCAGATATTCTCTATACATCAGTGTATTCAGTTCTACAGTATTCAGATGTTTGTTCACTTTCTCTTCTACACTCACCTCTTCATCTCTCTTCTGTTTAGCTCTCATAGAATCCAGAGAATCATCTAACACAGACAACTCATCTACTTCAGAGGTCTTTAGTAGTTGATCAACAAGCATCTCTGATTCTGCTGATCTCTCTAGTTTTTTGACTCCTTCTCTTGAGAGTGATTACAGCAATCTCTTACATTATGATTCTGTCAGCTGCAGTGAAAGCACACTCTGTATTCACAACATCAGACTACCCACTCTGACAAATTCTTCTTGGAGGGGTTCAGAGCTCTCACAATAGTATTGAGATCAATATCCATCATATCTGAGTGTCTTGATGATGGAGTGGTGGATGTAGATGTGGATCTCCTTGCATTTGTCTGCACCCCCACTGCTTGCTTTCACAGCTTGCTTGCTTATTCCCTTGAGAGTAGTGTTTCATACATTTCCTCCACCGTCTGTGGCTGTGGGTTAAGACACTTCCACTTGGTGTATAGGTTGGTATCTAAGCTGTGTATGAAGATTTGTAGACAGAAAGATGTTGGAAGCTCTTGATTCATCACAAGATAACACAAGCTGAAATGAATGTAGTATGATGTGAGGTCTTCTTCTTGCTTGCATTCTACAAAGCATTCATAACATTTGTCTTTGGCATCTAGTTTCTCAAAGTTATGCAGAATCCATCTTGCAAAATCATTTCACTTTCATGATAACTCATACTTGTCAGACACTTCTGTGTTCAACTTCTCAGCTGTTATTCAAAGAGATCTAGCTTTTCTCTTGAGAATAGATGCTGCACACAAGATCTGCTGTAATTCAGTGAATTGTCATTCTGTGAGCTCACACTCCATGTGATAGTGTGAATGCATCTGATCCAACCAGTTGAGAGCGGCGTCGTTCTTACACTCACCATCAAAGCATGGTGGGTTAGGTAGGTCGCCTGGCTTGATATATTTCATGATGATTGATGTATTCTCAGGGAACACTGTTCGTGCTGCGTATGCTGGGTCAGAGTTGTTAGATGGGGTGTTGATGTTCAGAGAGTTGATTAAGCTACACAGTGGGATCTTGAGCATTGCTGGACATTTGATCTCAAGACATATGTGCTTCAGTTCTCAGCACAGATCAGTCATCTGAGCATCTCACTTGTTTCTGACATTTGTGAGGCTATCTGCAAAGCTCACAGCATTCACTGCTCATTGCTGAGCAGCTTCCACACACTGACATTCCTTCTGCATCTCAAGCTCTGTTTGGTAAAGATTACACATTGTCAATATCTCCTCCAACAAGGTGTTGTGGATGAGAAGCTTGTTGTTCTCAGATGCAAGAGCTGCTGCTCTATGTACTGCTTCTCATAGACCTTCAGAAATCAGTTGCATTTCATTCAGTTCAGGTACAAGGGATGGGTGTTGGTTGAAGATGTTCATGATGATTATCATCAGTCATACACTTTTCTCTATGTCTTAAGAATATCATTTGTAGTTGATTTCTTGTTGATATCTTCTTGATCATACAACTGACTGACTCCTTCTTAAGCTTGCAAGTAGGATGATTCTTTGAACTGTTGTCCATCTCTACACCATCTTTCTACACCCTCAGCTCACCTCATGTATGGCAGTGAGTTGTCTGCTACCAATTTTGCAATTGGAAGTGTTCTGACTTCACTGCTCATTTGTACAATCGAGCTCTAGAGTGTAGAGATGACCATACTGGCATGATAACTACAACTCACATTGTAGATGGAATTATCACACCTCCAGGAGTGTATGCTCTCTTTGGTTTAGACATGCTATCAGATGTAGTTCAAAGATTGCTTAAGCTGTTCAAAGCTTCTAAGCTTTGCAGCTCTTCTTATATGAAATAACTAGTGCAGTAGCGTACGCCATCCTTAATAATAGGGGGTGGCGTACGCCACGGAAGAATAATAAGCCGAAATTACCACACTGCAAAAAAAGCAACTGAATTAGAAATCTGCTTTCAAAGAATTGTAACATGAGCTTTTATTAAGAGAAAAATAAGAGAATCATGTTTGCAAAAATGGCAAGATATCTGACTTATGCAAAGAAAAAGTGTGCATTACTCCAGATTTGAAACAAAGCCAAAGTGGAAAACTTGTTCAATAAAGTGTAAAAAGAAACTTTTTGCTACAATAATGCAGTTAAAGCTTGGGCATGGTTACTTCAAATCATATTTAACAAAGTTTAGAGATGATTTAAGTAGTCTATGTTTAGATTGTCAGTTATATGAAAATCCAGAGCATCTTCTGTTACTTTGTGCAAAGTATTCAGAATTGAGATTGAAACTGAGAAAGAAGTTTAAATTGAAACAATTAAATTTGAATCTGTTATTCAATACAGAAACTGGAAACAAGTTTTTAATTGAATATTTGAAAGAATCAAATATTGCTACAAGAGTTTGAATGAATTGTCTGTTAAAAATATTGAGATCAGATTTTCAATTTGATTTATTTTGATTTTACTTTTAGTCTTTCTTTTCATCTTGCTTTGAAGTCTCTCTTAAGTTGTTTATGATCAGTTTTAATTTGTTTTGAAAAGTTTGATTTGTTTTTTGTTGATGTTATAGTTGTTGTCAGTGATTTTTCTTTTCCTTGTTATAATAAAGCTGTCTTTTACAATGTTTATTTCTTTTGTTTTTAAACTAAGTTGTGTTGACTTGCTGACATTCTTTTGATTTTGATTTCTTTGATTGAATAGTTTGAATAGTTGTTTGATTCTGGGCTGGAATTCTGATAATGCATGTTTTAAATTGTCTTTGTATATTAAATTATTCTTGAGTTGAAAAATCCTGAAGTGTTTCAGATAGATGTCATAGTCACTGACTGCATGCATCTATAATTGAAGAATAATAATAATAATAATAATATAGAAAGTTCTACATAATCAGATAAACTCTGTGTACATATCAATCAGTTCTGAGCTCAAGAATTCTCACTCAAAGAACAATGAAGACTAGTAGTAGAAGCAGATGAATTCTGACAACAAATTACTGAAGTCATATAAAGTAAAGCATCTCAATTTCCCACAGATGTATACTCAAGAACAGATATTTCAGCATATTTGATTGACAATGATAACTGCTTACACTTTCAAGATAGATGATGAGTTCTCAATTCAGAATCTCTATGAACACAGATCATACAAAAAATTCATAACTCATCAATAATTAAACATTCAGACTATGAAATTATATACAATATCATCACTCAAAAATTCTACTGATCAGATATATTAAAAGATATACACTGATTCATATGCAACTGTGATCACTGCAGCTCAGTGACAGCATAATATGAATGCTGAAAAGAGATGCTGAAGTCTCTATCTATCTTCAACTGAATTTGATGTGATATAGCTATTGATTTTGCAGTTTTCTTATCTGAAAGCAGAGGTTCTATGAACATTCTAGTCATTGTCAACTGACTCAGCAAGAGTGTAATACTACAGTTCTGTGATAAGATGAATATCAAAGTAGTTGCAGATATCTTCATCAGAAGTCTGTTCTATCATATATATAATCTGTCTTTATTCATTGTGTCAGATGAAGACAGTCAATTCATCAGTGCACTCTGAGTCTGCATATATCAATTATTAAGAATTGAATGAAAGTTATCAATAGTGTATCACTCAGAGACTGATGAAGCTACTGAGAGAATAATATAAATAATAAAGAACATTCTCTGTAAGTTCTGCAATTACACACAAGACAACTGAAGCAATCTGCTATCACACACTGAGATTGCAATTAATAGTTGAGATTTCATTACAACAGATGTAAGCTCATTCTTTTTTCTATACAGATACAACTTAGAGATTCTGAACTTCTCTGAAACTTTTCAAGAAATCACATACATCCACAGCTCTATACAGACAGCAGAGAACATTGTGAGTAAATTGAAGAAAGTCTGTGAATGAGCAGAAACTTCAATAATCAGTATTCAGCAAAATTATAAGAATCAAATGAACATCAGAAAAAGTTCTGTGATCTGATATTATATAGAAGACAAAGTCTGACTGAATCTCAAGAATATAAGAATAGATTATCTTCTGTGTATACTAAATTATCATCATATCAAATATACAGTGAAGAAAGTGCTAGATATATATAATTATCAACTCAACATTTCATCTGATATGTATAACATCTTTCATACAAATCTGCTCTGATCTGTTGCTGAGAATTAATTCCTCTCACAGAGAATCTCTGATTGATAGTCATCTGTCATTGTAGAAGAAGACAATAAACTTGAGTGAGAAATCAAAGCAATTCTTGATAATAGAATCAACTGCCATCACTGTGAATATCTCATTAAATGAGTAGAATATGATTGTCTGATCTGGGAATCTGTGTTCATCTTGAAGAATATTATCACTCTCAACATCTACAAGTTCTCACTCATCTCAGTAGAGGGGGATAATGTGATGGGTTAGTATCTGTTAGTAATTAACTTACACAATCAACTCTTTTTCTGTATTTGCTTGTTTCTGATCATTGTAACTTTGTATAATTCTTGATGTTCTTCTGCTCTGTGCTCTGTACTTATATAGTCTTTAACAATTCTTCTGTGTAGCTCTCAATGATTCTCTCATTTCATGCTCTGCATTTATATAGTTTCTAACAATTCTTCTATATAGCTCTCAATGATTCTCTCATTTTATGCTCTGCATTTGTGTAGTTTCTAACAATTCTTCTGTGTAGCTTTTAACATTCTTTCACTCTGCACTTCACTGTGGAGTGGCTTCTGATATTCTTTCATCTCAAATTTCTTTCTATAAGAATTCTTTTTGTACAATCTTTTCTTCTGATTTCTTTTCTCTTTCTTTTCTTAATCAATTTGAATCTGTATTAGAATAGTGCTGGATTGTTAATCAAAGTACATCTGTTACACAATCTTCAGCAATTTCAGCAGTGCAGATAGTACATCTGTTGCAGATAGTACATCTATTGCAGATGATACATTCAATGCAGATAGTATATTCATTGCAGATAGTGCATTCAATGCAGATAGTACATTCATTGCAGATGATGCATTCAGTGCAGATAGTACATCTATTGCAGATAATGCATTCAGTGCAGATAGTACATCTGTTGCAGATGATGCATTCAGTGCAGATAGTATATTTATTACAAATAGTATATTCATTGCAAATAGTATATTCATTGCAGATGATGTATCTGTTGCAGATGATAAATTCATTGTAGATAGTATATTTATTGTAGATAGTACATTTATTGCAGATAGTACATCCATTGCAGATAATGCATTCATTGCAGATGATGCATTCAGTGCAGATAGTACATCTGTTGTAGATGATGCATTCAGTGCAGATAATACATCTGTTGCAGATGATGCATTCAATGCAGATAGTACATTCATTGCAGATGATGCATCTATTGCAGATAGTACATTTATTGCAGATAGTACATTCATTGCAGATAGTACATTCATTGCAGATGATGAATTCATTGCAGATAGTATATTTATTACAGATAGTATATTCATTGCAAATAGTACATTCATTGCAGATGATGAATTCATTGCAGATGATGAATTCATTTCAGATAGTATATTTATTACAGATAGTATATTCATTACAAATAGTACATTCATTGCAGATGATGTATCTATTGCAGATAGTATATTCATTGCAGATAATGCATTCAATGCAAATAGTATATCTGTTACAGATGATACATCTATTGCAGATAGTATATTTATTGCAGATAGTACATTCATTGCAGATAGTATATTCATTGCAGATAATACATTTATTACAGATAGTATATTCATTGCAGATGATGCATTCATTGCAGATAATATATTTATTGCAGATAATATATTCATTGTAAATAGTACATTCATTGTAAATGATGCATTTATTGCAAATAGTACATCTATTGCAGATGATGTATTTATTGCAGATAGTGTATTTATTGTAAATAGTATATCTATTGCAGATGCTGCATTTGTTGTAGATAGTATATCTATTGTATATAATGCATCTATTGCAGATAATGCATTTGTTGTAGATAGTACATCTATTGCAGATAATGCATCTATTGCAGATAATGCATTCATTGCAGATAATATATTTATTGCAGATAATATATTCATTATAAATAGTATATTTATTATAAAGAATATATTTATTGCAGATAATATATCTATATAAATAGTAGTATAATCTTGGTTTGTGTCGCCGCGGCCGCTTCTGCGCCCTCTTGGTGCCCCTTGCCCCGTTGCGGTCTGGCACCCTCCTGGTTCAGCCTAGCGTCACCTGTTCGGGTTTGGCGTCTTCCGTTTCGGGTTTAACCTGCCCTCTCGCTCCTCCGGTGGCCGTGACGTCGCCATGGTCGAGACTATATAAACCTCGTCCGACTCACTCTTTCTTCCACGTCCTCCTTCTTCCTTTTTCCTCCTCAGTTCCCCTCTCCTCTTCCCGGCCCCGTTCGCTAACTGTTTCTTCCCCCTGTCCCAATGGCGCCACCTTTCGCCTTTTCATCGTTTCCACCAGGCCCATTGGCTCGCTGGCACCTGCCGGCGATGCAGGCCCTGCCATCACATCACTCCACTCTGAGCCAGCAGCAGGCTGTTCCGTGCCGTGCTGTGCTGTTTCTGATTCTTTTTGACTGACGGCCTAGCAAGCGATGACAGCCGGCGTTGTGATGACGGCTTACCATTTGTTTCCGCCTCTTGTCTGTTCTCGCGAGAATCACTGGAGAGGTCTTTTGATCTCCCTCACCGTACGATGCTGCACTGGCTTCTCTTTCCATCATTCACCGGTTAGGCGGGCTGCGCCTCCGTATGGAGATTACCCGTTCGAGAGCAATCCCCCCCAAACCCCACTTTTGCGACGTGGTACCTCCCTGCGATCGAACCGCAGCTCGTGATGAAAATGCCTCACGACAGGGATATCCACCTGAAATTGCTCACTGGATACCTCCACCCCCCCCGGCCTGCATTGGAATCATCGTGGGTTCGATCCTTCTCGCCTGGACTCGCAGCCAATGGTGAAAATGCCTCACTCTATGGACACAGGCAACGACCATCTGTCCCGTCTGCATACGTGGCACACAGTGTGTATGCACCTCGGTCGGTTTTCCCGCATGTGGTAACTCCTTCCGTTCAGGATCCCATCAAACTCGGCGAATGGGAGAGGGACGATAAGGAACTTTTCAACGGGAAGGATCGCCCTGGTCGCAGCTATCTTCACCGTGATATGGAGCTGCGCCCCCTTACTCATTTCCCCCAAGGTTCGTGCAACTTGATCACCCCGTTTCGATTGGTTGAGGCTCAGCGATGGTGGTGTGATCCTCTCTTGGCCCGCATCTGGAGTGAAAAACCTGGCGAATCCACAAGAGGAGAGGGGTAATTTCTGCAACGGGGGCCCCTAACTGATAGTCGGATTTGAAATTCCTGCGCCTTTCAGCTGCTCAAAGTCCTTGCAATGATGGATGATGCATGAAAAATGCAGGGATGAAGACCGGATCTTATTTAGACTGCTCTCCATATGGCGGTTTCTCCGTAGGCGAATTCAAGATTGCTGTACATTTCAGCTGCATGAGAAACTCTGGAATCGTGCATGCGAATTGTCCGCCTTGTATCTTTCGTGGTCTGCCTTGCTGCGGGGTAATGATGGTATTGCAGGGTTAGCTCTATCCGTGGTGAGCATTGTTGTCCAGCTGACACAGCTGTGATGGAAGGTATAGCACAGAATCACATCAGTGAATCATTGATGAGCTTCTTTGCTTTTTATTCAAGGGGAAGGGTGGTTCCACGTCAGCTACACATGGAAATTGCTCAAGGGAATGAACACAGAGCTGCTAGTTTCAGTGTCACTGATTTTATCCTTTCCATTCAAGTGTGGTGCGGTGCGATTTGCTGCTCATAGCTGGGATAGCTGGAACTGGATTTTTAGCTTCAACAAGGAGAACAGTGTACATCATGTCTATATAAGAGACCTGCTTTCCCGGTCGATTTGGACGCGAGAGGACGAACAGAGTAGACACTGGGATTTAACCCTCCCCAACTACAATTTCCCTTTCTGCAAGCATGGCTGTGAATATGAACTTCATTCTGTACTCTCCACTCCCCTCAAAGCCTCCCAAGCCTCTTCCCATCAAGCACTATATCCCTGAACACTGTCTTCCCCAGCCAGCCCCTTTGCCCTTTGCACAATTCATCCCTGAACCACTGCTTACACACCATCTTCCCTGCCCTTCTCTTCCCTTCTGTAGAGATGCCCGCGAGGGCTCTGACACCCAGATCGGGGGTTGAGATTCAAGTGCTTCACTGAATGAGTTTGACACTGAACTGGAGTGTTGGGAGGTCATGGAAGTGGTTGACATGAGCAGTTCCAATTCCGACTCCATCGACCAGGATGGCGTTGAGCCTTCTAGCCCAAGGGTTGCCGGCGTGATCCAAGGTAGACATGCTTTGTCTTTCAGCGAGGGAGGATCTTCTGGGCAATTGGCTGATTGAAGGTGCAATTTTTCTCCAGGCTCAACTGCGCCAGACACCAAGCTCTGCAGGGAAGTCTCAAGCAATAAAACCCCCCAGAAGGCCGGTCGATCATCATCTCAGGAAATCGCCTCTCCCCTCCCTGATAGCAATACCACACTGGACGAGTCTGAACTGAAAGCCTCGTGTCAACCGCCTGGCTTGGTGGATTCCTCCGACCAGCTTCCGTACAGTTCAGTGAAGTTACCAGGGCCAGAAGGCAGCCAAGGTAAGTCGGTTTCGCACCTTTCTTTCACTTGTCTCTGGAGCTCTGCTTCTGACAGCCTTCAACAGAACAACCGATCCTTGTGGGCTTGGAGAGCGATGGAGAGGATTCTCCGAACGATATCAAATCCCAGGTTATTGGTCCTGCTGTGCGCACCAGTGCCACAGGCGGAGGGATTGCGGACGGCACACCTTCCAGCACGGGTGCCGAATCGGAGCCTGGGGGTTCCGGCAATCCTGAAAAGTGCGATGGGGGAGAGTACCGACTGATGAGGTGGCGAGGCGTGCGACACATGGGTGTCTGAGTTGAGATTCCTTCCACACCAGACACTTTCCAGGAGACAGACAGGCGAGGCGATAGGTGAGGTGATAGAACCAATCCCAGTGACAACAGTGACTTCAACAACTCCAGCAACTGCAGTGATGATGATGATGACCATGTCACTAGGCGGTCACGGAAGCGGCAGAAACTCTCAGCGCGGTCCTCCTCTGTGTCCACTGTCTCTTCCACAGCTTGCACAGATGACCCTCCTGCGACCACTTTGATAAATGATAAGAAGTCACAGAATCTAATGAAGAAGTACTATAAAAATCCAGCCAGTGATTCCTCCTGTGTGTCCGCTGTCCCACAAGATGATATGGTGACGAATCGCTCGGGTGGCGACATACCAGTGTGCGGCTTTCTTTCAAGTTACCTGAGCGGGGCCAAAGTGTGCTATACTATAACATTCTATCATGAGAAGGCTGGGAGGCCCTTATCAGTGAAGGCAAACTGTTTGTTGAGTCCCAGTCGCAAAAAGCGGCTGCCTGTCGCAACTGCTATGCATGTGCCGTTTGCCTCGGAGGACGACGCGCTGCTGAAGGAACTCAAGAAGAAGGGTGAGTCATGGGATGAGATCACCAAGCGCTTCCCGGGCAGATCCAAGGCGACTCTGCAGGTGTGGTACTCCACCAAGCTGAAGGACCGCACCCTGTCAACACGCAAGTCAAAGCCTAGAAAATGTGGATGTTGCTAAGTGAGAACATTGACAGCCTCTATGGCTACAGGTATCAGCGGGGGGTTCTGAAAGGAGATCTGAATGCCCAGGGGCTGGCACTGTAGGTGGTATTAGGGGACAAAAGAGTAGACTGCTACAGCTATGCATATTCAGGAAGTGTCCAAAGATTGATGGTGGAAGCTGATGAACCTTTACTGAACTGTATATTTCCATCTACTCCCTTGGCTCCCAACCCTCTTTCTTATCTCTGGGAGAAATTAAGCTACTTCTATTTTTCCTTGACACTTAGGACATTGTATCTAAAGACAGAATATCAGCTGACTCATGGCACAATTTCTCCCAAGATAGCAGACACAAAACAGAATATAATCTACCAATAAGCATGTAAGCATTCCCATTGCGAGATCCTGGAATTGGCAGCAGGTGCTGAGTTCTTCAGGGCAGGTAGGTCGGAGCCCTACTGACAGTTACATCATGTGGCTATATTACATACTTGAGACAACAAATACTTGGTTTATTATTAACCTCCGACGTAGTATTGTGCTAACTCGCTAGTCCCACTTGGTGTGAGGTTTTGTTAGCTATCAATCTACTAGGCGATCTAACTATCATCAACTTAAAAGTGACAGACTGCAATGCTTAATAAGCAATGGGGCATGGTAATAGAAAACGTTCCTTGAGAATAAACCTGATCAACTGTTTCGTTTTCTTCATGGTAATTTAATAGTGTCGTATCGGTGGAATGACTTGAAACAAAGCCCAATTCATTCCATTCAACTCTGTATGAGTTGTAAGCAATTTGAGCAAATAAAACAGTATATCCATATATCCAACCCCCGAGAAGCTCGCAGGCCCGAAGCTCGTAATAAGGATTCATGGTATAAAGTAGAGCCATTGGCTTCAGAATTCCATACTGCCTGCCGAAAATATTACACACTTGGCTCTAAGATTTCTGTGGATGAGATTATGATTAAATGTTTTGGCCTGGGGGTATTGATTCACAAGTCTTTGGTTCTCTGCCCATCTTAAACACCTTCAAACCACTTGTGTGCCAACGCCTCGTGAGCAGTGATCCTTTTTTCCGGATCAAAATTCGTCATTGCACGGATAAGACTTTTAAAATCATCGTCAACACCCTTCCAAAGGCAAAATGGTCTGCGCGGGTTGTCTTTGTTAAAACCATCCCGAATTACTTCAAAAACGCGAACCCAGGGATTATCGCCAAGATATTTCAAAAACCCAGTCAGTCCGTCTTCATCTGCAAAGTACGAGATTTGGCGCTCAATTACAATAGCCAAGGGATCCACACCCTCATCCAACTCCTCTTCCCCAACCGCAAAGATGACGCGTTTATGCATCGCATAAATACACTATATGATAAGTGAGAATCCAACAGTTTATAGACGTAGAGATGTACGACAAACTTACGACAAGAGCAAAAGAGAAAATATCAGACGGCTTATTCACAGGTCCCTTAGCGTGGGCTTCGGGACTCCTCCACATCCAGTTCCCCGCCTGTTTTCCAATCATATGTGATCCAGGAGGGATATGCGCGGCATCTTCAAGATCCCCAAGCTGGACTCGCTCAATAACGATTCCATCCTGGTCACCTTTCCAGTCGATAAAAACATTGTCCGCCTTGATATCTACCAAGAATAAGTCACCACTCACCGCTCCGCGAAAGGTGTAACCTACCTGTATGGACAATATCTTGATCATGGAGTTCTGCGATTCCATGAAGAGCATCTTTGAGAATCCCCTTTTTCGCTTTGAGGGGCAAGTTCTTCTGAGTAAGGTTTAGGAGATGATCCGCGAAGTACTCGAAAACAAACATTGACTTCTCAGGGACGGTGTCTTGGACGAGACGGACATGGTTAGCACCGCCGCGCAGCCTATTATTTATCTCTTGAAGGTCCCCGAAATTAACAGTGTGAATATACTTCAGTATGAACTTTCGGTCGCCAGCGCTGGGGAAGTAGTAAGTAGGTAACCACGAGAAGGGGTAATCAGTGCCAACTCACGTAGCAAGGCAAACCTGGCGTAGGGGAAATGTTTCTTCCTGAAGCACCCGCTCAATCCTATAAGTATCACCAGACTGGCCGATGTACTCCCCAGAGGCTGCCAGGGCAGTTGACATTGTGCTTATTCTGCGATGAAGGGTGGTATTTGGTAGTAAAGTCGGTTTGCAGTTGGAGAGGTTCAGTGTCGCGAGATTTAAATACGCCCGGTTTCTGCAAGAGCGAACGGCCAGGAAAGAGAGGGAGCCTAATGGCAGCATTAGAGGCAACCAATTTGGAGAAGGTGCTGTTGATACTCTAGCAATTCGCAACAGATTGGACTGACCAAAGTTCCACTTCCCACGTTAAAATTATTGTTCTCCATGTACCGCCTACCCGGGATCATGTGACCATGATGATAGTCTGGCCGCTCGGGCAACGATTAGAGAATTGGCGTTCGCGGAATATGGCCGCAGCACCTTTTACATTGCGCTGACCGTGTTGCCACCTATCACATAGTACTGGCAAATAAGAATTCAGGTATTACCCCTCATTAGATGCATTTCGGTTTGCTTTTAATAAACCAGCCAGCTCTCTGCTGTTCAGGCTCTCGGACATCTAGGCAACACCTCAGCAGGCGCTAGCCTCTTTCAGTTGATGCTCGCCACAGATAAGAAAATTTCTCACAACAAAGGCAGGGAGAGGCGCCAACATGAGACTCTGAGTGTTATATGTATCAAATCACCTTTGATCAAGGGAGAGTCGTGGTAGGCTACGAGCTAGTCACCAACGATACTCATTTTACAATGGTACGATACTAAGGTTCAATACCCACTAGGATATGCTGAGAGCTAGAGCTGATTTCAAGTTCACTCTTGTCCTGCAAGTAAATCATTGGATGGTTATGTGTTTGTTACTGCATCGCTACTGTGTGATCTGGAGGTAGGATAAGCGCCGACCTATCTCCCGTCCTTCCTCTGGGCCACCTCTAGCCAACCAAACTCGATTGTCATGCTATTTCCTCTGCAATGTTCAGCAAGTCGCTTGAAAAGTGCAGCACAGCACCACAGAGTCAAAACTGCTGCCTGCAGCATGAAAGTTATAAAGAGAGCGGTTGAAGAATGTCCTTGGAGGCACACAGAAATGTCCATACAATCATTTTCTGCGATTTGGAATTACTGTTCAACTCGCACAAATTTCCTAAAGCATTGCTCATCCTCAAAAACGAACCCTAGCTTTTCGCGACAATGGCGGCGCGATACGTTTCAAGCCAGCTCATCCAGACCATCCAGAAAGGCGGGAGAAGCATCGCGGTGGAGTGTGTCGATAAGACGACTGCTTGGATCCGTCCAGCAGGCTTTCCTACCACTAACGTCCGATTTGAATTTGTCCAAGTCGTTGAAGAAAACGTTGATTCTCTCCAGCCTACAACTGCCATAGTTGCAATGAAGTAAGCCACTTCAGTCTTTCCCCAATAGAGCATGTTTTCCTTACTATCAAATAGGGAATCCGAACACCAAAGTGACAAGGATAAGCGCATGCACTACACGGCGTTCGAGCTAGACAGCAATCGTAATGTTGTACGTACAACTCACCTCGTGAAGCAGAAGTAGAATGGGAAAGTCGGGATCATTACAGACCATAATCACTGGGAACGTTGTCATCGATGGTTTGGCAATTTCTCGACCATGAGAATCCTTAGGCTTGTTACTCTCGCCTTGATATATCTAAACCCACATTCATTACCCCTCCTATGTTACTGCTATAGTCTCTCGTTCTGTTGAGGTGCTCATGTACTTAAGACCCTCTTTGGCTATCAATACCACCAAACCTGGTCCTGTGTTTACTTTGCTCAGTGAGAATTGGCACGACTAGTCAAATGGTACCTTATTTGTAAGGAGCTTATCTTTCTGGTCATCTAGTCTTGGTGTACCGAGATATCAAGCTTCCTAGATGAGCCCAAAAGTGCCTAGACGTGGGCTAATGACTTAGAAAGTTGTTGTTGACTGGTACCAAAGAGGAAGACTTCGAGGGCGATACATCCTCCGGACAGCCAATCAATTGTGCCGATCAAAATGTAAAAGTTTAACTTTAGCAAGTTCACAAGTCTTAAGTCTGGTTGGTACCCTTGTTGAATGAGGTACTATCATGGTGACAGCTTGGGTATGGATCTGAGGGTTATTTTCCAAAAGGATTCAAGATAAAAAAAATGTTTGGAAGACAACAGGGAAAAAGAAGCAGGAGTCATATGCAACATGTAGTCCTCTTGCCAAGAACTGTGCTGATGACCGATGATCGGGTCTGACGGCTCTGTTGACTCATGCTAATTTGCACATGCCACTAACCAAAGCCAGGAGTAACCGAAGATTTCGCCTGTCGGTAACAAGGTTGATATCATTCATATTAAAGGAATACAGAGAAAGGGGTCGGCGTTGCTCATGGTCAATAGATTTTGGCTAGTAGTTACGTCTGTCGGGAGCGCGTTTGACTGATGGTGTCGGACGACTATCTCCAGGTCAAGTTTTTGTCCGTCGTGGTTGCCTTGCATTGTTAGCAAGGTTTGGGTGACCAGCTCTTATTCTCAAGTAATTCTTGCTCATCTGCCTTGTCACCAATTCTTTGCCTTTTGAAGGTGCCTCTACTCGCTCCAATGGTATCTCCCATTTTTAGCAGTCACTCTTTTTTAGTCATTAGCAAGTGCCACTCCCTAATACAAAAATCATTCTACGTGGGTGCGCAGTGGTCCATGGGGCCATGATTTTGAGGACTGTGGCTGTGGCTATGCTCTGCTTCTACTTGAAAAATCGATACTTCACCCTGTACACGAATGGAAAGGCCCCACCATCAGCCGAGCAAATAGTATGACCCTTGAATTCAGTTTAAGTGCTCTGACTGACCTACAACAGGCGTATCACTATCCGCTCCCGATTTACAAGACAAGAACAGCAGCGGAAAATATCAACAAAACATTAGCTCGCGGATGGTCAAATAAAGGCCAAAAAAATATACAAAATTGTCATGATCCAGGGAACAAAACAGTGGTCTTAGAAAAAGCGTACGATGAAACAGAAGGTAACACCGAATCAGCTAAGGCGGATCCTGCGCATGGTAGAAGGCGAACTCATCGAGATTCAGCATTAAAGCGGCGTTATCATCAGATATAATTACTGACAGAGAAACGTGAAGCAGAAAGATAGAATATCTGTCCCAGTCCACCTCGCGAGAACGTCAACTCGGAGTTAACATTTCGCCAGACAAAACACAGAGGGCCTCCCAGATTGACCACCTTCACATCAAACTTTCCAATATACAAGCATAAAACCGAGACGTAAGAATGCGTTGGATCGGCCAGGCTTCCGCGGTGGATCACGCGTTATGAGCCTCCGCAAGATCCTCGAAAGAGTCAGTGGGGTTTGCAATTGCGCGTGCCCTGACATAATTCTCCGGCTTCCCCCTTTCTTTGCTGGATTTAGCAACCCAGTCCTCCTTAGGTGAATTTGTCATTTTGAAACATTCTTTCATCACAGGATCGAAACCGACGTTCACGTTATCCATAAATAGGGGATCACACTCCATCCAATTGGGTGGTATGTCTGGCATATATTTATCCATAAGCACGGGCGATTCAGATTCGGCATTGCGTGATGAGGATGTCTCCTGCTCTTGGGGCTTCAGCTTAGAAGCATTATCCAACTCAGTCTCTGAACACATATCAGCATATGCTCTCAGTGTCCAGTTGAGATATCAATTACCTTGCTTCTGAAGAACCTTTTTGCCATCTTGCTTAGGGCTGGCAAACCCACCTGCAGTGTCTTCGGAGGGATTGGGTTTGGAGGTGGTGGAATCCGCCCTGACTTCGCGAAGGGCTTCTTCTGCGAGTTCTTTCGGCTCGGAATGCTGGTACCCATCTCCTAGTGTCACACTCTGGGGACTTTCATCGGTGGGTGCGTGTGGAGGCGTTTGGGCCGGCGGAGTAGTGGCAGGGGCCTTGCCAGTGAGCTTTATTGCTTTAGGCATTGTAGTAGTTGATGGACGAAGGGTCTCGTTAATTAGCTTGATAAGATCTTTGAGTGTCTTGGATGTCTGTTCATTGCTTCAGGATTTCGAGGGGAATTGGGCCTCCTTATATGCCATTCTGTCAACACTTCCGGGACCACGTAGATACGGGAGGAGATGGCCGTCGCTCTTCCATTTTAGGGATGCATGAAACTGTGCTGCAGGATACATCGCGTAGCTTCAAAGCACTAAAAGGGATTTGGCGAGACCTGGATGCTGGGGAACACATCATTAGTTCCGTTGGGGGTTCTGGTTGGTAAACGGCTCTGGAAAAACAAATTTGATGCCAGGTTTGTTGTCCTTCATCACGGCCTAATTGCGCCATGTAGTCAGAGGATCAATGGACTTGTAGACGCACAAAGCTCTCGCTTCAATGCTGGGAATGCATTATCCGCCGACAACTGAGCCATTCACAAGGCCTGCCAGAAGTAGCTATGACAACGAACCAATATAAGATCGAAGCCAATTGTGTCTGTCCCAGACTGCAGTAGCGAAAAATATCACAAGAAAAAGCAAGGTATATGCAGGAACCTTGCTGGCATGGGGCGGGACGAAACCAGAGGTTAGGAAGCAAGAGCGTTGATTTTGTCTGACTACCCCTGTCGGACACATCCTGTCGCACCTTACAAGGCAGACTTGAAATTGATCAGCTACCTACCTATGGGCGCTATGATCTGGCCCATTAGACATGCAAACGGAAGCCCTACTGGTTGGCGTGCTTAAATTGCCTTCAGATAAGGTACTCTGTAAAATAGCAGATCACTGCTATGGATGCTCTGATTACGCGCTCCTTCATAAAGCGAGAGCTCTCGCCTTGGCAGCCCTATTAATTAATACTCTAATGCCTCAGTTCAATACCATTCAACACTCACGTTTGCTGCCCAAGCGGGGCCTTGGTGATGTAAGCGACTCTACCCCTCCAAAAAGATTAACTGCGTCCACCACGAGAACTTATGGTTTGACGCTTCAAATGTCGCAAAGGATCGCGTCGAACGTCTTAACATAGTAAGTATGGCCACAACTGAACCCGATGCATGATATAAGTATGCTCTTCAATGGCTGTTTATGTTACTCACAACTTGATATTATCCAGCCTCCTTGGGCACCTAAGTTTTGGCCCCCTACAGACGATGATATGAACCTGCTGGTAGTCGCCGTCTATCCACAACCTTCTCACGGCCTTCCTATCTCCTCAGCAAGAAGATATTTTGGATCTGTCGAAGAACTTTGGAGGTATGAGTGCCACGAGCGATGTTCTATGTGAGGACTGACAGTATCGGTCTTCAGAACAAGAAACAAAAGTACACTATGTCAATGACTTCAGAGGTGAGATTAAATTCCCTAACTAATTTCCTAATCTCTGACGCTGATCATTATCCTTTTATAGCGCGGCAAACTTGCACTGAGCGGACAAGAAGAGTATTTGCCTAGTCACCTATTTCCTAAGGCAGAAGAGGATACTTGGGTGACGGGTAGAGGCACTCTGATCGTCGTATTCGATCCCGATGCACCCGAAAATACAATCCCAGTTTGGAAATGGAGAGAAGTGGACAAATATGGCACCGGGCGTGTGCCAAAAGGATGTAGAGTCAAGGTCCTCCATGGCTGGGTAAAGATGTCCACTTCGGCACCAGGCTGAACGTGTCATTTATCAGAAGTCCCGCCTCTTGACCTACCCACAAGGTGATGGAAATGTCTTGAGCGGTGTCCTCAGGGATTAGAGTAGTAAGGCAATCTGTCGTCGACTCGGCTAGCCTTCTTTCTATTTCCCATTGACGACTACTGCGAACAGCCTCGGAGAGTAAATCGCCCAAGAGTGAGATTTTGTCCATTGGAGCCTTCGAATACATATACTGGATTTCTACATGCGTGTTAGCATACGTTGTATTTATAGCATGAAAGCATTGTTCTTACGCCTCCCATTGCTGGTTAGCTCATGACGTGCATCCTCTACTCGTACCTTCTTTCTTGGACGTGTCACCGAAGTGTCCATCTGTTCTCCTTTGAAGAGTGAATTTTCTTGTTGACAAGATCCCGGGGAAGATGCCAAACCTTCTTCGTTTCTGCGCTGTCTAACGCGTAGACCAATATGTGCTTCTCTTATATTAACTTCAGATCCAACGCTATGGGGAAAGAAGGGAAACAACAAGCTATGAAGGATTTGAATAACTCATCGTCATCCGGGTCCACGTCACTTAGTACGGCCTTATTGATATCATCCCGGCATAACAATAGTGACAATTGTTGATGCTCCACGAAGTCTGCTATGTTCTCGAGAAGGAAATCGAATACTTGAGAAGGAAGTTCAAGGATCTCCCGAACAGTGTAAGATAGTCCGCAGAACTTTAATGATGTGCAGTCCAAGTTGCGTAATCGTGTCTGCCTGTCTTTTCCTCGTGTAGCTGCCTCAAACACAAACCTAACAAAGTGTTTCACTCTCGTTGCTTGCTGGTTTGGAAGAGGCTTATTGACTGGATTCTGCCGCAGTAGATTCGTAGTTGAGAGAACGACAGTTTGGACTTCAAGCTGCCTTTGGAGGCGCGACACAACATCAAGTAGGTGCGGGAAAGCGATTTTGGATTCATCGAGGTACCAGGCGTCCTTAATGACCTCGTCGCCGTTCCGTACGAGAGCCTGCAACAAGGCAGTTGACATCTTGGAAGATAATTTGTGACGCGGTCTAGAGGACGAACAGAAACAGTTGACTGGGGGCACCAAGACAAGTCAGGTCAATCTGATGGGGGAGAATACCCCGCCTTATGATAGCCTGGTCACTTGCATGGTCTCGACCTCAACTTGGAAAACGAAAGTGTGACCCCAAGAGGGGTGAAGACGATTTCCCCCCCGGAGCAGCTGAACACGACAAGTCTGGCTACGTGGCGGGTTCTGATTCGTTTACCACTCTCCCCTGTCGCACCACATAAATCGGTTATCAGATTTCGGCTCACTATCCCTGCCACGTAGATTTTAATCCACCTGAGAGGTGCTTGATGTGGGACGTCTAAGTGGTTGTATTAGCATGTCGGCAGCTGAGGTATATATGTGCGGTGCGCTAGTCCGTGATAGGCAGCCTAGGGCCAACACCTCCCCTCGGACTAGCAGCTGTACAGATATCTATCTATCTAGAAATCCTATTATACATGAAATTGCAAATCAAATCAAGCTATTCTTTATATCCTTTTATCCTTCACCCTTTCGGCATCTGTGAGGCTTTGGTTTGTGGTAGTAGTATCGATGTTTGAGAGATTCTTTGATAGCAGTGGTGGTAGTGGTGGTGGTGGTGGTGGTGGTATTCTTAATGATCAATCTCATCATGGTGGTTCTTATAGAAGGTTCTTTGATGGTTGGTTCTT
The DNA here is from genome assembly GCA_017607445.1 of Histoplasma ohiense. Classification (NCBI taxonomy): domain Eukaryota; kingdom Fungi; phylum Ascomycota; class Eurotiomycetes; order Onygenales; family Ajellomycetaceae; genus Histoplasma; species Histoplasma ohiense. The sequence continues at coordinate 7,975,657 of JAEVHH010000001.1, forward strand.
CAGAGGGTTCTTCGGTAGATGGAGGAGTAGTGACAGTGACTTGTACAGTCAGTTTCATTTCATTCTCCTCTTGTTTGATATTCTCTTGATCTCTTCTTTACAGAGAATCAGAGTTTTCAGCTGGTTTTTGTAAGGATTTTCCCATTCTTCTGTCCAAATATTCATTCATTCTCTTCAGACATTCATCTTGCTTTTTCAAATATTCATCTTGCTTTTTCAAATATTCCATCATCATCTGTATCAAGGTATCGGTCGTTGTTGGGTCTGGTGACCCAGGGGTAGTGGCAGGTTCGTATTCAATATCATCATTGCTAGCTGGGGTATCCATCCCCATGGTAGCCTGAGTTCTAGAAGGCATTCTCCCCCCTATATCAATCAATTTATAATCTTTTCCTGTGATCAAAGCTCTTCTAGCCTTCGTCAGGATCCCTTCTGCTGATCAGTGTAGCAGCTCGCGAGATGTTAGATGGGCAGTGGAAGGTTTAATAAAAAAACAAGCAATCTGGGTCATAATCTGTGGGACGTCTAAGTGGTTGTATTAGCATGTCGGCAGCTGAGGTATATATGTGCGGTGCGCTAGTCCGTGATAGGCAGTCTAGGGCCAACACTTGAATGGACCTCTGACTGAAACCTGATGATGTATTGCAGGGACTTTGCAGTGGCAGAATTCCTTCCACCGTTCTAACCACAACATGAAATATCATTGGTCCAGCATATCCATTATCAGCAAAAGGCCTTCGACCCAGGAACTTTTACTTGACTCGCCTGGATATCAGGTACTGTATTGACAGGATTCTACCTTCAAGATGGGATTTGACATAGCTGTCAAAGAAGGTTTTCTATTTTCTCTGGGGTGGGACAGGTTTGGCGCACACTTACTAAACCATCTGCACACATGTTCTCTTCTTGCCAACGAGCTTTGACCTTTTGTTGGCCTATTATGTGTCAGACTGCTATCATTTCAAACTTTGCTAGTGATGGTGTTTGCATTCTGTGGAATCAGCAGCATGTAGCCTCTGCCCCTGTCGCTTCAAAGGTGTCTGTTGTGACTGATTGTTCAGTTGGCATCAAATGGGATGGGATGGGATGAGACGAGACAGCTGCTACGAGACAGCTGCCTGACTGGTAATTGGGATTTTCAATGCATGATAATGAAAGCCAGGCTTGCGCAACTCACGCCAACAGCGGCCACAGCGGCATGTCGTGTATCACCTTGCAGCCAGCCAACAACAATGATGAGGAGGCTACAACCTCCACTGGGCTCAAAATGATGAGTGACTGAACACTTGAAGCTGCACAGAGCAGAGTGACTAGTTCCGAAATGGTGCATTTTTGTGGTATCCTACTGGACTTTGAGCTGCCGCATGGTTGTATTCTGTGACTCATTTTGTTGTTTGTGTGAATTTGTCCCCGACAAAGGGCCACCAAACAGTATATAGAAACCCCCTCTTCCTGTCAGCGGACAGCGTCAAGCTTTCCTCACCACCTGAGAGTATACTTTGTTTTCTCCGGATTAACTCTTACCCCTAAAAATCGCAAACATCCTGGTGCCTCCATCTCTATCCAACCATGTGCACGGAGTACAAGACAATATACATGTATTCCGGAGGTGGTTGCAAGATTGGAGAATGCGACAAGATTGAGTACACAGCAGATCCTTGCCCCGACAAACCCACCAGCGGTATACGCAACTGCCACAAATACAAGATGGTTCACGCTGCATCAACGAGAAGAAAGGGTCCGCGCCCAGGGCACGATCACGGCAATCAAAAGCCAAGCTCTATCTCGGCTCAGACGGGTTAGTGCTAGATAACTTGGTGTGGATGTTATTACTGACCGTTTTGACATCAATAGCGAATGCCCCCAGTTTTGATGCTTAATACGACCCAGTCGGCCCCTTCCCTCCCCCCTCCTTCTTTCCAACCGTCCGGGAACAAAAATTGGTTTCTCCGGTTTGCGGTGGCGATGGCTACATTGTGATTGTAATTTCATAAGCGTTGGAACGTGCGTCCAGAGGTCTTCTAACATTCACTCTTTGGTTTATCTTGTATCTAGCTCTGACAGACTAGCTTTTAAATGTGGAGCTACCGTTTGGTGCTACTGTGTGGAACTTGGTTTCATACATGCATTCAGAAGACATATGTCATGCAAGGCCTCTCTATCCTGCAAGTTAGACAGTAACGAGATTTGCTCCTTTTCAACATCTCCTTTCCCTTGTGAGCCGATATGCTTCCACTGTGTTGCTAGTTTCAACATCTGAGTAAAGAAATTATATTCTTTAGCACAGATATGACCACGTTGGACCCTCTCATACTTTTTCTTCTCAGATCCTTCTCGCCCATATCGAGTATGTCCTGAGCCGAAACAAATCTCTGCTGCCAGCAGCTTCTAATAGTGTCCCCAAGGAAAAGACCCTCTGTGTTTGGAAATTTTTGTTCTCGAAAAAGTAACTCGATCGATTCGTCGCTCTGGTCTTCGTAGGGTCGACAGCCAGTCACGAGTTCATAAAGCGCAGAACCCAATGCAAAAAGGTCGGACTCCACTGTGCTATCTGCTTCAGGGTCTCGAGGTAAATAATGGCTCGGGCTTTCGAGGCCTTGAGCCTGTGTCTGCTTCAACCCTAGACCTGGCTGATAGTCAAACCCAGATGCATTGAAATCACTGAGCCGCGCATTGAGGTTTGCATCCACAAGCCATTGGTCGAGTCTGATATCAGAATGGCGGACCCCCTTTGAGTGAATATACGCGACACTTTCAATCATTTGACACGCCCAACGCCGCAGATCCATGTTTGTAACGCTCGCACGGTTCCTGGCCACGTATGTCTTGAGGTTGCCGTTGGGATAGTACTCGAGGTCAAGATATTGCTTTTCAGGGCCGATATTCAAGCATTTAGCGATAAGTTGGTGACTACCCAGAATAATATAGACATCAGCTTCAGTTTTGCATGCAGTCAAGTTCTGCTGGGTAATTTCGGGCTCATCGACAAGTACGTGGCATTCCTTCCTGACAGTCTTTCCGATACGGTAGGTTTTGGCACTCATGCCGACCATCAGAAGCTCGCGCTGTGGTTGAGTAGCATTCCGCTCACGCCACATTCTAAAAAATTCAGAGACTGTGAATACCAATACGCGACGATGAATTTAGATGGGCCGAAATGGTGTGAAGAAGATGACTAGACATAATGGAACACAAACGTATTTGTAGATGTACTCGAAAGTCGAGCAGCGGTAGACTCGCCAAGAAACAAAGCGGTGATCTATATCACGTGACCTGGCTTTTGCCGTTATTCGTACACCAAAAAAGTTCACGCCAAGAATTCAGTACATAGTAAATGGTCACTGAGGCTTGGCGGAGCACCTGCAGCGTCCTCTCTATAGAGTATGTCTCTTATCCATAAAGTTGTCGGTCAAAGATTAACGATACCTTTTAGGTCGCTGGGGGAGAATTGATAGGGGACAAATGTCTGGAGGAGCATGTTTCCAACGTATTCAAGATCGCCAGCCACTTCAATGCTATACTCCTGATGGACGAGGCCGATGTCTTTTTGCATGGACGCTCGATTGGTGGAGTCCACAATCATTCCGTGACAGTCTTCCTCCGCAAGCTTGAATATTTTGAAGGGGTTTTGTTTCTCACTACAAATCGTGTCAATGAGTTTGATGATGCTATCCTCAGCAGGATCCATTATAAGCTGAAGTATGAGGATCTGAGCTGAGAATTCCGGTGAGAGATCTGGAAGAGTTTTCTTTCAAAGTCGCGCACACATAAGGGAAGTGCACAGCTGTCCAGTGATGAGCTGCATAAACTGAAGGGCCTGGATCTCAGTGCTCGAGATGTAAGTTGCAGAGCACCCACATTCCATATCTCATCTCTAACTGTGTATTCCTCTTTAGATCAAAAATCTGGCTACGATCGCCCATGCACTCGCCGCTGTCCGTGGAGAATGTGTGTCTTACACCCATCTGGAGCAGGCGGCGGCATCGAACGAGGAATTCGCCCGCGCTTTCAATCGTACGGAGCGTCTCGAGACCATGTACAATTAGGATACCGTGTCGATCCCATGACCGCAGAAGCACGTACTTGTGTCTCAGTCTTATTTGTAGATTGTTTGATATGACCGAGCAAGTTGCGAAGTCCTCGGGCATGTGGTTTGGTTGCAAACGAGGTTTCATCAGGTCCTGTCTCTGCCGGCTTCCAAGTCCGTGGAGATTGTTCGTCGAGAATCCAAAGCAGGCGGTGGCATGAGATGAATTCGTTATTTCTCATATTTCTCTCTCGGTAACTGTATCTAATGACAAAGCTGCCGGATATAACACTGAATCTTATAAATCGTGTTCTCCGTCCGGCGCAAGGTTTGTCGTACACTTGCGTTTTCCTCGTTGGACAGTTCAATAATCTATGAAAGTTAGTTACTTTTGTAAATCCCATTTCTAGCCGCACATCAACGGGAAGCGGTGAGAACGTTCTGTGGATGTCATAGGAATTTCCCTATTGTAGGTACCGTTTCTATCTCTCCGAGCTGGCTCTATCCCAGGCTGGCTCTAATACATCGTCCTTGAGCCAGTCAGCAAATCCCGTAGACGGCGCGGTCTACTGCAGTTGCTCCCACTTTGTCTTGGGGGGCGTAGTAGCATAGACCAGGGTCTGAGGACATATAAAGCTTGCCTTCCTCCCACTTTGCTTCTATTGCTCTATCTTCCCTTTTGTCTCACAAAGGTCCCCCCAGCTCTGTAAATCGCCCGACGCGACACTTCCATCATGAGTATGGGGACAACACGAACTCCTAAGATTGAGGAAACAGAGACTGGCTCGGTGGACAGTAGAGGTGGTAGTGGGACAATTTCTGCCACAGGTGCACTGAAAACTCCCATCCTTTTACTTATAACCAGTCGCAACTGACATCTGGACGCAGAAAAAAATAATAGTATTGACCTGGGAACAAAAATGGCCGCGAAGGTCCAGCGCTCTGGAGACCAGCAGCAGGTGGACTCTACTAGCTCAACAAGACCAACATCTCCGGTGCCGGCGACACAGCTTTGGGAATCGGTAGCTCACAGTTATGTATGTTGCGAGGAAACTCCCGCCGGAAAAACTATCCATATCACGCTCTCTAAAAATCCGCTTAACCTCCAACCTTCGAAAGTTGTACCAGATTGGACACAATTGATTCGTACAGCTCTTGCAGAGAGCCCGCCGACAATTCCCTTTCAGCAGATGGACAGACCTCTTAGCCAGGAAGACATGAGCTACATTCGAAAGAGACTAGAAGAATATACAAACAAAATGAGATGGCAAACCCATAAGTTAGATGCCTTTGACTGTGCAGTTATCCTCGCGGACGCCAGGACATTATTTTCATATATTGCTCTTCTGGAATCGATGGTCGCATCCCAAGCCCAACAGGTAAAGTTACATCGCCAACCTCTATCACATTGCTTCAACCAACGTAGAAGAATCATAGACTGAGACACCGTCTAGGAAGAGAACGATGTCTTCGCCTGCTGGAGACCAGGAGGAATATGGAAAGCGGCCGCGACGTCATTAGGAATACGCATGTATGGGAGGGAAACAGACAAGGCAAACGGCTCTTCGTCGTGGCGTAGGTAACAAGGGTAGTCGAACGACGTGCGAGAATTACCCGAAACCTCGGAAGTCCGGAAAGGGAGGCAACGGGGGAAAGGAAAGTAGCCCAGAGAGCAGAAGTGAGAGCTGCTGTGACTGCGGCTGTGACTGGCTCATAGTTCAGCGGCTATACAATCATATAGGATGACGTCAAGATTTTCTATATTTAGTTTTGTACATCGGTTTGGCTTCCTTACGCTTGAAACTTTGCTAGCCGTCGGTTGACAAGAATATTTACTTTTTAATATCTGTGTTTATTAGCCAGTTTATGCCATGTAATACCTGAAATCTTTCAGCACAAGGCCTGGTCAGGCTCCAAGCAGCAAGGCCCCAAAATGCTTCCTCTTTTGGGAACACAAGCGCCTCCCCATCCAATGAACCGATTACCGCGGCCGAAGTATAATTCGCTATTTCTTTCTTTCCCTTCTTTTTCTTTTTCTTCTTTTTTTTTTTTGAAGTCTTCTGGCTCGAAGAAAGATCACATGCCCATGTCTCGACACTCGGCACCTTTGCAAGGCGGGTTCTACAGCAACTTTCTGCTGTCAAAGGAAAGCTCCTATCATGTCTGCAGAGCATGTGAGCAGCAGTTGTTTTAGATGGAAGATGGGAGGATGGCACACTTTACGCCAAATCCCTCTTCTTGGGTGATCTAGTCACTCACGTGACTTGCGCCTGTATGGGGCCATATGGGAAAAGTTGGGTTTTTCGGAACGGCGGATCTACTGTTCCGACACGGTGATTTTGCTGGCACGCTCCGAAAAAGGGAAGCCGCACAGCACAGTTAACTAGTGGTTATATGAAGGTGGACTTGCCTGTGTTCGAACACATGTTCCTATGGTGTTCAGCCAAGGCCCTCAAATAACTCATACATGTTCTGTATGATGAGCTACCTTCTTTGATCATATAAAAAAGGTAATTTTTCTGTAATATTATATACAATGACAGTATCAGCCTCTTTCTGAATGTGTATTTAATAATTATCATTTCACTAGCTAGTCATTACTGAATTCTTCTTCTCTGCTTTTGTATTGATTTCTATTCTTAACTATTCTTGTTCTTGTCCATCTATTTTGAAATTTTTACATCTCTGTATGAGTGAGAAAGACTGATAATAATCTCTGCTGTGAATACTGCTGTTGAAGCTGCTGCTGCACAGAAGCATACAGCATGATCTTATTATAGAAATGACAGCACAGAGAAAAAATGCACTGAGAATCAACAAACAAAGCAGACTGAAGAATACACAGATAGTATATACAGAGAAGCAGAATGAATGAGTGATAATATATAGATTTATTTTATTTCTATTTCTTCTTTATTTCTGTGTATGAAGAGAGATAGAATTTGATAGACTAACTTCTCACTGCTGCTTGATCTTCACTATTCATATGATAGAAATGATGTAATGAAAAGAAGTTTTCAGATGATCAGATTATTTCTGAGCAGAAGACAATCTGATTTTTTAGTGAGAGAATTCTCAATTATTCACTCAGAGAGAGTCATCATAAAAAAAAGTGTATGAATACTGAGAGAGAAGAGATTGTGCAGACAATAGAAGAGAATTTAATCAAACAATATCAAACAGTTTTTGTTGATTTGTATTGTATACAGCAGAGCAGATAGAAGAACTCTCATTCTCATTCAATTGATCAGATTTTGAATAATATATTAAAGACTCACAGATCTATAAAACATGTACAGAGATGTATAGAATTTATAAACAGAGATACAGACACTCTGATGAACAGCTATACTGAGCTGAATATAATGAACTTTATACATCAATACTGAGAGAGATGATAGAGAAATGAAAGATATATAGTTGAGTCTCTTCTTCATATAGCAGCTGACTTTCTTATGAGTCATCATATATTACTGAGAGAGTAGTTTAGATGAAAGATGCAGTTAACTAATCTATTTACAATTGAATTGTTAAATAAAAGATCAACACTCTGCTGATCTCTTATTCAGATCATAAATAATGATAAGATAAATCAGAACAATAGACTTGAATATTCAACTGTTGTATGATATAAAAATTATATTCTTTATTCAATATTATAGATTGCATTCTATCTGTTCTATAGATGAAATATTATATAAAAGTCTCTGTCTCAGTTTCACTACTATCAGTTCTGATACAATATTCACTTACTTAAAAATGAGAATCTGTATGAGCAGATCTTCTACAGAACTCATCTTGAGTGAACAAACAAACTCTTTACATATACAGATATATCAGATATGACAAAGAAGACTCATATCAGATAATTCACAAATGCATAGAAGACAGAGCTTAATGAAGTGAATGAAAACAACATTCACAGAACTGAGCAATGAAATAATAACTTTTTAATCAGCTGCTATCTCAGTCAGATCAATAAAGAGTTCATATAAGATATTACAGAGTTCAATTCTAGTTTGTCAAATAATTACTATCTTTCATAAACTACAGTCACTTCATCAGAGCTGTTGAAGAAATCTCTCTGATTATGAATAAATGAATAATTTATTTTATTTCATTCTGAGAATAGATTCTTCTCTATCACTTCTTCTGAGATCTCTGATGTGAGTCTGAAGTAGCTTGATAGTGAAAGTTCATTTGACTCAGATGATCTTACAGCTCAGAGATTTTTGCAGCTGTTAGATTATCTTCATATAATGATACTACAGAACTCTGCTCTTCTTCAGAGAGAATTTTCAACTTATTCACTGTGAATTGACTCAGTATTTCAGTGTGCAGAGTATAAACAGTTTGCAGATGCTGTATGAGCTGCAGAGTCAGTTTTCATTTCTTCACAGAAGATAATATTTCAACATTCAGTATTACAGATTTCTGAAAGTCTGAGCACTGTACAGAGACTGATCAATGTGATGGCAGATCAGATAAAGATCAGAGATGTATAAATGAAGAAGAAGATTGATAAAATTCAGTATGAAATTAATACAATAATAATTGAATTTTGAATCTTTCAGTCTGTCTCTGTTTCTGTTCATGTATAGAAAAATACTGTTGAAATTTCTTTCATCTCTGTATCTGTATCTTCATTCTTCTTTTTATCAATCACTGCTGCTGCTGTCACCACTTCTGCTACAGCATTGTCAACTGAGAATGATATTTGAACATATCAGCTCTCTCATACAATTCAATTGATTAATGATCTCTGAAAGAAATGAAAACAGAGATTGAATGAACAGCTCTCTGTGCAGCATCTGAAGTCATTGTATGAGTTTAGCTGAAGAAAGAAGAATAGTGAGTGTATATTCTTTTTCTGATGAAAGATAATCATTGATGAGATACTCAGCTGTCACTGTACAATGAAATTAAGATCTATTCTAGAGATTGTGAAGAAGCTTGAGTTGATGTGTGTACAATTAAAAATGAGTCTGAATAAGCTCTCTGTCTTTCTCAGAAGAGCAAGAAGATAATCTGTGTATATTAACTATATTACATATTTTTTAATCTTGAGTATTTATTTATGTATGCAGACTGTCTCAGTAGAATTCACAAAGATGAGCATTCTCATTCTCTTCTTCTCTCTTTCCTTTTTCATACACAAGACATTCTCACTTTTCTCTTTCATTCACAATGACAACAATAACAATAAGTTGATTATAAAATCCTCTTTTTCTCTGTCTCTTCTTTCAATTTCTTTTCTCTTTCTCTCTTCAGCTTCATCATTATCATTCACAGTATGTATAATCTTTTTTGTATCAGAATTCATTATACTCTTGTTGTTTTTCCACTTCATACACTGCATGGAATGTCCATTTCATCATATCAAAGAAGAAACACTGACAGAGACTTGTGTATATAGTCAGAGAACAGATTTTCAATTTTTTTTTCTATAAAAAAAAAGATCAACTCTTTCTTACAGTCTTTTTTATAGTATCATTTCTTCTCTCTCTTCATACACAGTGAATAAATATGAGTACTTCTCTGCTTCTCTACTGTACAGTATAGAAAACTGATTATAATGCAAGAACTTTTATTCTGTACAATTCTGTCATCACTCAGTGCAATCTGACTCAGACTGAATTGATTGATTCATATCATTCAACTGCTGAACATCAAGATAAGTGACAGAAATAATCAGAGTATGATACAATATATATCAGCAATTCTCAGCTGAGTATATTTTATTATAGTTCTCAATTCTGTGCTCTGTTTGCTGTCTCTGACTTTGATATTGTGACGGGTTAGCACCCGTTAGTAATTAACTTACGCAACCAACTCCCCTCCTGCACCCGCTCGTTCCTGGCCGTTGTGACCTCGCGTAACCCTCGATGTTCTTCCGCTCCGTGCTCCGCGCTCGCGTAGTTTCTAACGATTCTTCCGCGTAGCTCTTAACGTTCTTCCGCTCCGTGCTCCGCGCTCGCGTAGTCTCTAACGATTCTTCCGCGTAGCTCCTTACGTTCCCCCGCTCTGTGTTCCGCGCTCGCGTAGTCTCTAACGATTCTTCCGCGTAGCTCCTTACGTTCTCCCGCTCTGTGCTCCGCGCTCGCGTAGTCTCTAACGATTCTTCCGCGTAGCCCTCAATGATTCCCCCGCCCCACGTTCCGCGCTCGCGTAACTTCTAACGATTCTTACGCGTACCCCTTAATGTTCTTCCGCTCCGCGCTCCACTGTGGAGCGGCTTCTGATATTCTTCCGCCCCGAACTTTCCCCTATAAGAACCCCCTTCGTACGACCTTTTCTTCTGATTTCTTTTCTCTTTCTTTCCTTAATCAATTCGTAATCTGTAATTAGGATAGTACCAAATCGTTAATCGAAGTACGCCCGTTACATTACGAATTGATTCTTCTGCGTTTAAGGCCCGAGTGCCTCGTTATTAGTTCTTACGCCCGAGTGCGTCGTTACCAGTTCTTACGCCCGAGTGCGTCGTTTACAGGCCCGAGTGCCTAGTCGTTACAAGAGATCCCTCGTGGGCCCGAGTGCCCTTATCGTTAGTTATATAGGCCGTCGTGCCTAAGCGTCCGAAACACAATCGACCGTGTTCTACGAGGCCCGAGTGCCTACGAACCGTAACGCTGCGAATAGCGTTCACGAAGAAGCTTGACCAAGCTTAGCGCCGCAACACTGCGAATAGTGCCTGCGAGAGGACCGAGTATTCCTTTTCCTTTTTTTATTATTATATGTCCTTAGATATCGAAATGAACTACGAGCAATCCTACGAACACCCGCCGCACCCGAACGCGGCGGACGATAACTTAGACCTACGAAGCATCCTCCAGCAGCAGGCGCTACAGATGGCCGAATTGCAACGACGACTTGCTGAAATGAGCACTCCCGCGTTCACCGTTCCTCCTACGCCCGCGCCTCACGAAAAGCCCCCAAGAGAGAAGCTCCCAATCCTCGACAAATACGAGGGAGACCTAGCGCTCTACCTCGCGTGGAAGTCAAAAGCGAACGCCAAATTGGACATCGATGGACGAGCAATAGGCTCGTTATCCAATCAAGCGTGGTATATCCATAGCAGGTTGGATGGCGACGCGTTAGCAAAATTCCAACCCTGGATGAGCCATTGCCAGGACCACCAGCGTACGCCAGAGCTAGTCTTCCGACAACTCGACTCCCTCTTCCTCGATCCTACGCTTCAAGCCAAGGCGTTAGACTGGCTTAATCGGACTCGCCAGATGGATGTCGCGTTGGCAACTTACCTTCCTGAATTCGATCGCAAGCTCCTAGAAGCAGGTGGGCAAGACTGGGACGACGCCGTCAAGATCAACATGTTGTTCAAGAACTTGAACTTCCAATTGCATAACCGAAGCGTAGGGCGTCCGAAGCCCTCAACATACAGCGAATTCTGCGCTGATCTTCGCCTGTTGGACAACGACCTGTCTCAGTTCCGCGCGCTCCAAAATCGCAGAGGATTCCGCCGAACAAATGCGTACGCCCCGAACCACTCTGCAGCGCCCCCCGCCTCCGAACCAGAACCAATGGACTGGGTCCCACACGTAAACGCAAGTCGCCCGAGGGTCCCCAACGTCTCAGGGAAGGACGCCGCCGACCGAATCGCCAGAGGAGTCTGCATACGCTGCGACAAGCCAGGGCACTTCGCGAACCAATGTCCGAATGCGATCGCCCCGAGTAAACCCCCCACGCGCGTAAACGCTGCGTCGCCCGCGGATAGGCAAGAACAGGGAAAAGACGAGCTCTCGCCCTAAAACGCGGACGAGAGCTCAAGGAGCAGAAAGCTAGCTGGAGATTCGAGCAGGAGATGCAAGCGGACGCAATCATGGTCCCTGCCATTGTAAATAGCTTAGTCAACGTACGAGCAATGGTAGACAGTGGTTTCCTTCACTACGCTCTTATAGACACCCAGCTGGTCGAGAAGCATAAGCTCCAGCGTATCCCCTTTCCCAAACCGCGTAAGCTCAGTGGATTTGACGGCCCCAGAGGATCCGCCTCTTACAACATGGTAAGATTTAATGTCGACGTAGGAGGACACGAGAAAAAGAACGTATACGCATACGAAATACAAGGCCTTGAGTACGATCTAATGCTCGGCCTATCATGGCTCACAGAATTTGGAACCTTGTTGGACGCACGCAACCGCTGCCTTATTTTCCCAGGAGGCGACCGTGTTTACGAGAAGGATGTCGATAGGACCGCTGATCTCACCCAGATATCAGCGGAAGCGTACAAACTACTAACCCGCCAAGCGCATGAGAAGAAGAACGTCCAAGTGTTCGCTGCTAGCATGGCGGATATCAAAAAGCGTTAGAAAAGCTAGAACCCAAAGACCCCAAGAAACCGCGCAAGGAACTACCCGAATCGTACGAAGACTTCGCAGACGTGTTCGACGAAAAAGAAGCTGAAAAGCTTCCTCCTCACCGAGGACCCGGCATAGATCATACGATCGAGCTCATCAAGGAGGACGGTAAGGACCCGCAACCACCCTGGGGTCCTCTCTACAGCATGTCGCGCGACGAGCTCCTCGTCCTACGAAAAACGCTCAACGGACTATTGGACAAAGGCTTCATTCGTGTTAGCAACTCACCCGCCGCAGCACCCGTACTGTTCGCGAAGAAACCAGGAGGAGGCTTACGATTCTGCGTTGACTACCGAGGACTCAACAAGATTACGCGGAAGGACCGATACCCTCTCCCACTCATCAACGAAACACTCGAACGAGTAGGAAAAGCAAAATGGTTTACGAAGCTTGACATCTCTGCGGCCTTCTATAAGATAAGGATTAATGAAGGTGACGAATGGCTAACCGCTTTTCGTACGCGTTACGGATTATACGAATGGACAGTGACCCCCTTTGGATTAGCGAACGCCCCGAGCACGTTCCAGAAATACATTAACTGGGCCCTACGAGACCTGCTCGACGAGATCGCCTCAGCGTACATGGACGATATCCTGATCTTCACCGATGGACCGCTCACTGAGCACCGCAAGCACGTACGACAAGTGCTTGACCGCCTACGTAAAGCCGGACTGCAAGTGGACATTGACAAATGCGACTTCGAGACCAAGTCTACGACCTACCTAGGATTCATCATCGAAGCTGAAAAAGGCGTACGCATGGATCCTAAGAAGGTGGAAGCAATCCTCAACTGGGAGGCACCAGTCTCGGTAAAAGGGACTAGAAGCTTCCTAGGATTCGCCAACTTCTACCGAAGGTTCATCAAAGACTTCTCCGATATCGTACGACCACTGACGGACCTGACCCGGAAAGACGCCGTATTCCAATGGACTGACGAAGCGGACGCAGCATTCAAAAAGCTGAAGCGTATGTTCACAAGCGCCCCGATGCTGCAATCATTCGATCCGGATAAGCATACGATTCTCGAAACGGACGCCTCAGGTTATGTAGTAGGTGGGGCACTGATGCAATATGATAACGAAGGTGTCCTACGACCCTGTGCCTTCACCTCGAAAAAGATGTCGCCCGCCGAATGCAACTACGAGATCTACGACAAGGAGCTCCTAGCGATCATACGATGCCTCGAAGAATGGGAATCCGAACTCATGAGTGTCGAGAGGTTCGAGATTGTTACCGATCATAAGAACCTAGAGTACTTCACAACCACTCGTAAGCTCACTGAGAGGCATATGCGTTGGTCATTGTTCCTTAGCCGTTTTTCGTTCACAATTCGTTATCGACCTGGAGTAGAGAACACCCTTGCGGATGCCCTGTCCCGCCGAGAACAAGATATGCCATCTGATGACTTGGATGACAGGTGGAAACACCGAGAGCATCGGTTAATCGACCCTGCAATCATAGAAAGTCCTACGCAACCAGATGAACCCCGCGTACATATCAACCAGTCCCGAGCTCAAGAACCCTTGCTCGAAGAACAATGGAGACTAGCGGCAGAGGCAGATGAATTCTGGCAACAAGCCGCCGAAGCCGTACGAAGCAAAGCACCTCGATTCCCCGCAGGCGTATACCCAAGAACGGATATCTCAGCATGTTCGATCGACGATGACAACTGCTTACGCTTTCGAGATAGGCGATGGGTCCCCGATTCAGAACCCCTACGAACACGGATCATGCAAGAAATTCATGACTCGCCGATGACCGGGCACCCAGGACGCGAAATCATGTACAACATCGTCGCCCGAGAATTCTACTGGCCAGATATGTCGAAAGACATACGCCGGTTCGTACGCAACTGTGATCGCTGCGGCTCAGTGACGGCATGGCGTGAACGCCGAAAAGGGATGCTGAAGCCCCTACCTGTCCCCGACCGAACTTGGCGCGATATAGCTATCGATTTTGCAGTTTCCTTACCCGAAAGCGGAGGTTCTACGAACATCCTAGTCATTGTCGACCGACTCAGCAAGGGCGTAATACTACAGCCCTGTGACAAGATGGACGCCGAAGTAGTTGCAGATGCCTTCGTCAGAAGCCCGTTCTATCGTATGCACGGCCTGCCTTCATCCATTGTGTCAGATAGAGGCAGTCAATTCGTCAGCGCACTCTGGGCCCGCGTATGCCAATTATTAAGAATCGAACGAAAGTTATCAACGGCGTACCACCCAGAGACTGATGGAGCTACCGAGAGGATGATACAAACGGTAAAGAACATCCTCCGTAAGTTCTGCAATTACGCGCAAGACAACTGGAGCAACCTGCTGCCACACGCTGAGATTGCGATTAACGGTCGAGATTCCGCTACGACAGGCGTAAGCCCATTCTTCCTCCTACACGGATACAACTTAGAGGTCCTGGACTTCCCCGAGACTCCCCGAGAAACCGCGCACGCCCGCAGCCCCATACAGGCGGCAGAGAACATCGTGAGCAAGCTGAAGAAAGCCCGCGAATGGGCAGAAGCTTCAATGGCCAGCGCTCAGCAAGATTACGAGGACCAAGCGAACACCAGGAGGAGTCCTGCGACCCGATACCACGTAGGAGACAAAGTCTGGCTGGACCTCAAGAACATAAGAACGGACCGCCCCTCGCGTACGCTAGATTACCGCCACGCCAAGTATACGGTGAAGGAAGTGCTAGGCACACACGATTATCGACTCGACACCCCGCCTGGCATCCACGACGTCTTTCATACGAACCTGCTCCGACCCGCGGCCGAGGATCCATTCCCCTCACAGAGAACCTCCGATTGGCAGCCACCCGCCATCGTAGGAGAAGACAACGAACTCGAGTGGGAAATCGAAGCAATCCTTGACGATAGAACCAACCGCCGCCGCCGCGAATACCTCGTCAAATGGGTAGGATACGATCGTCCGACCTGGGAACCCGCGTCCGCCTTGGAGGACACCGCCGCCCTCGACACCTACGAGTCCTCACTCACCCCGGTAGAGGGGATAATGTGACGGGTTAGCACCCGTTAGTAATTAACTTACGCAACCAACTCCCCTCCTGCACCCGCTCGTTCCTGGCCGTTGTGACCTCGCGTAACCCTCGATGTTCTTCCGCTCCGTGCTCCGCGCTCGCGTAGTTTCTAACGATTCTTCCGCGTAGCTCTTAACGTTCTTCCGCTCCGTGCTCCGCGCTCGCGTAGTCTCTAACGATTCTTCCGCGTAGCTCCTTACGTTCCCCCGCTCTGTGTTCCGCGCTCGCGTAGTCTCTAACGATTCTTCCGCGTAGCTCCTTACGTTCTCCCGCTCTGTGCTCCGCGCTCGCGTAGTCTCTAACGATTCTTCCGCGTAGCCCTCAATGATTCCCCCGCCCCACGTTCCGCGCTCGCGTAACTTCTAACGATTCTTACGCGTACCCCTTAATGTTCTTCCGCTCCGCGCTCCACTGTGGAGCGGCTTCTGATATTCTTCCGCCCCGAACTTTCCCCTATAAGAACCCCCTTCGTACGACCTTTTCTTCTGATTTCTTTTCTCTTTCTTTCCTTAATCAATTCGTAATCTGTAATTAGGATAGTACCAAATCGTTAATCGAAGTACGCCCGTTACAGATATATTGTATATCTGTACATGTATCAGAGCTGATCAAGTGTTGTTTTATTGTTCATTATATGTAAATATCATTCTGATTTAATTCTATAATAGAACTCTTGTCACAGACTGTATACAGTGTTGTATATTTTCTGAGCTTAAACTGTTCTCATTGTGCTGCTGTGTATACAGTCACTTTGAAGAAGTATGTGTCAACTGTAAGTAATGTGATCATGCAGCACACTGCTTCCTCCACAGCTCTGCAGATCAGTCTGATATATATAATAATTTTCATAATAAACAGTCACCACAGCTATAAGTATCAGCAGCAGATGATGCAGATCATGATACTCAGTCTGATGCACAGAATAATCTCATTCTCATTGAATAGAATATATATGAAGCTTTTATTTTTCTTTTCTTTATCTAATTTCTCTATTCTATTCTGTTCTTGCTCTTCGATCTCTGTTTCTTCATTATTATTATATATTATATTATTATAGAGTTAGATTTAGTTATATGAGCTGTGTATGACACTCAGATGTTGACTTGCACTTCTACACAGTGTCTGAAATCAGTAGCTCTTTAATAGAGATGAAGTCAAGCAAGTCATTTAGCTAGTGATTATATAACTTTCTGTGTGTGAAGTCACATGTATCTGAATTTAATAGTGTTTCTCTTACTAAATACAAGTATCCTGTACATATGAATATAGAATTGAACACACATCAGCAATAATCAGATTATATGCAGTGATGTTGATGGCTGAGTGACTGCACCTCCGCACATAACCTGGTTATTGTGAGGGTTGGGTTCAAACACACCGTAACCCGACCCATCTATAACTATTACACATTGAACTCCACTGGAGTTCACTCATTTTGCTAACAAATTAAGTTCACACTAACCAGAAATATCCTAGCCCTCTTAGAGTTACTTGGAGTAAACCTCCACTGATGTTCAAAGTTATCTCAACAAGTAAAACTCTCAATTTTTCGAATTAGACAATGAGAGTACTTTCAATTGATTCCTGCTGTCTTCATCAGCAACTGCTGCAAATTTGAAAAGATTTGATGAAGTTTTAAAAGAGATATTTGATGAATAGTGTTTTAGCATCTGCTTGAATGAATTTTCAACATTTCATCAAATTACTCCATCAATATTAGATCAAATCAACTCAGATTTTGATCAGAGATAGATCTATTGTATATTGATAATCTATTAAAATCTTGTTTAATTTGATTCACAGTTGCTTGAGTTATTCTTTATTCTCTGTTTGAGAAAACTCTGATCAATTTTTGTGTTCCAACACATCTGTGCCAAGTCCTCTCTGAGTACCTCCCAGCCACACGTGCCTGCCAAGTAACAAAAAGATACCTCAGCACAATTAGCTAATGCATACTCCAAGATATTACCTCTTATCTATCAGCTACTGCTGTCAATCTTGCTCAGCTATCTCTCACTGCTAAGCTATGCCTCGCTGCTAAGCTATCCCTCACTGCTAAGCTATCCCTCACTGCTAAGCTATTCCTCACTGCTAAGCTATTCCTCACTGCTAAGCTATCCCTTGCTGCTAAGCTATCTCTTGCTGCTAAACTATCTCTCACTGCTAAGCTATCTCTTGCTGCTAAGCTATCCCTTGCTGCTAATCTATCCCTTGCTGCTAAGCTATCCCTCACTGCTAAGCTATCCCTCACTGCTAAGCTATCCCTCGCTGCTAAGCTATCTCTTGCTGCTAAACTATCTCTTGCTGCTAAGCTATCCCTTGCTGCTAATCTATCCCTTGCTGCTAAGCTATCCCTCACTGCTAAGCTATCCCTCACTGCTAAGCTATCCCTTGCTGCTAAGCTATCCCTCGCTGCTAATCTATCTATCACTGCTGTCAATTTATCTACCACTGTCAATCTATCTATCACTGCTAATCTATTGCTGCTAATCTATCACTGTCAGTCAATCTACTGCAGTGAATCTATCTATCACTATCATTACTGATTCAAAATAGAACTAGAGCATAAATACATTAAACTTCTTTTGATAAATAATGATTTTTGATAACACTCATAGCATTATATCATCTATATAGAGTAAATCATAGTTTCATTTGATCTCATTTTATACTGTATCTATCTGATAATCTATATCAAAAAGAAGTATAAAATCATTTTAAATCTGAAGTTTACAGATTTTGATTCTGTAATCATTTTTAAAGAAAGATATCATACAGCAATCTGTCTTCTGCTGCAGCATATGAACTCTTATAAGATCACTGTCTGTAACAATATCAGCATTGAGATTCTTCTGAACAAAATTAAGAACTTGTGTTATAAACCTGCAGCATAAACCAGAGCTTATTGAGTAAGAACTGAAGAGATGCAGAAATGAAACAATCCTTGACTGAGATTAGTATGAGATCATATGACTGCTCACTCTGATCACTGTGCTCATCATGATCACCAGTGAGCAAAGTGAGCAAGTGAGCAGAGTGAGCAAGATATTTTGTATGAGGACTCAAATGTATTTAAACACATTCATTACTCTTAGAATCAAGAAGTTTATTTTCTTGATCATGATTAATTTCTTTCTTACTTCTTTCTTACTTCTTTCTTACTTCTTATTTCTACTACATCTTTACTTATACTCAGTTACATAGTATGACTATAAGCTCATCTTAAGTATACTTCTTCATGATGTATATCTTAAGCATCTGCTCTATCTTATAAGCTCTACTAGATATTCTTATTGTCTATCTTAGACTGCTGCTGTAGCTATTGCTAGTCATTCTAGATATTTCTCTTAACATTATATCTTAATCTGTGATAGTGGCACTATTTTCTGATTCAGTGAACAAGCTCAGCAACACTATATAAGCTCTGATCATATCTTATATCCAGTGAGAAGCTTGCTGAGTTAGAGACTCAGTAGCAACATTGATCATCTCTAATTCAAAATCATGGAGATCTCTTGTAATGCACTTGTTTATTATTTCCTTATTATCTTCGCTTATTCTTACCTCTTTCCATTATACTCTCGCTACCGCTATTTCTATATGTATATATATATCGATGTATGTATTTCGCACATCTTCTTTCTCTTTCTTTTCTTCCTTAGCGATTAGCTACACTACATTACACTACCACACTACATTACTCTACAATATATTACTATTATCTCTGCTACACTATAAACTATCTTCTACTGTTACTCTTCACACTGTCACTACACCTCACAGTTTCTAATCACTCAATCTTCAAGAGACAGTTCATTGAGTAATAGTCATGATCTCTATCCACAGTATCCACTGTACTCATGCTATTGCTGAATCTGAAGCAGCAAACATCATGGAAGAAAACTGTGAAACACACATTTCTGTCACTGAAAGTGCACAACAAGTATCATCTTTCTCTATGAAATCAGACTCTGAGCATAGTTCAGAAGAGGATATCTCTTCTGAAGATCTCAGCACAATTGAGACTGAGAAGATAGCTGTGATCAGAAGAATCAAAAAATTACAGACTGAGAAAGAATTATGAGAACTTCAACAGCAGTGCAATACTTTACTACAAGAATTGAATGAAACAATTCCAGTCATCTGAAATACACTAGAAGCACATTCAAACCACAGTAGAGATGCAACTAGTATGAATGATAACTGTGATAACATCACAAATATTCTTGAACCACTGAAAGCCACACTACAAACACTCAACACCTTAGTGAAAAGCATCATGACTACTGTCAGTGAGAGATGTAGTCAGATATCATTTTGATAATTAAAACTTCAAGATCTCAGCATGAGTGGTTACTCTTCTCAGAGAGATGTGAAAAAGTTTCAAGATCAAAACATGAAAGAATTTGAAAACTTTATTACAGCTGCTATCACTTTCCATGTCAGTGATCTTGATTACTACAATGAACACAACCATCAAAAGATCATCGAAGCCATTACTCATTTCAATATTGAGATGCAACAATATTGGTATCAACATACACATGATATGTGGACTTTGCCACCATGGAAAGAATTTGTTAGTTGAATGTAATGTCAAGTCACTGATTCAGATAGAAGTTTCTGAGATGCTGATAGACAGTACTGAAAAACAGAGCAATAAGAAGATCAGACAGTTCAACAATTTGCTTCACACTTACAATCAATTGAAGAGTGTCTGTAGCATTCTTATAGCAAATATCATCAGAAATCACATCTCTATATGAAAGTTCTATCTTTCATTCACTGAGAATTCAACAAATATGCAATCAAATTGAAAGAGTTAAGCTATAATGTCACTCTATATAAACTTGCAATGGCAGAATCAAATCTGTCAGAGAGATGGAAGAAGCTTAAAGAGAAGTCAAATTTCAAAAACCCCACTCAAAGCTCTAACAACAGAAATAATGCTGATAATAGATCACAAAACAAATACAGATGAAATGACACTACAAAGTTCAATGACTCCACTCAATCAAAATATTGCCATTATTGCAAGTGACCAGAACATATCATCAATTTGTGTTTCAAACAACTCAAAGATGAATCCAAAAACACCAAATCTGACTTGAAATCTGATACAAAAGACATGAAGAACTCAAAGAACTCAAAAAACACTTAAGACACATCATTCAGCTCACAATGACAGTCATAAATGTGGAAAGTCAATGCAAAAACACCTTAAGCTTCACTGTTACAGTGAAACTCACTACATCTAAGAATCTGCAAAAAGTGCTTGTGCTAGTAGACTCTGAGTCAGAAGTGAACTGTATCAATGAATTTTGAACAAAGAATCACAATCTAGAAGCTGCTCATCATAAAATCAAAATAATCAAGTCAATTGATGAATGCATAATGCACTTCTTTGAAGAGTATAACATTGCAACTACTGTCACTGATCACAAGAGTAATGCACAGCAGATATCTCATTTCTTTCATGCAATGAAAATGAAGAACTACAGTCTTATATTAGAATTTTCTTGATTAAGATAAACAAATTCTCTTATAGATTGATTAGATGAACAATTCTTCTTTAGAAGCTCTGAAGATGAATAACAGTCTCAAATTATTTCTGAACAAAATGTCTTAGCTGAAGTTCTCACAGAAGCTAGAGTAGAAATGCTTGTAGTATTATCTACAGAATATTCAAAAGACTCAAAGCATATTTTATATGTATTCTCAGCTGTGTATTCAAACTTGCTGACTGATCTACTCAATTATGTCATGTCATACACACATATCTTCTCAGAAGAAGCTGCTATAAGTGTGAAAAGATTAGAAGAGACAGAACATCATATAGATTTCAAATCTGATATACAATCTTCATTTATACTGATATACAATCTCTCTGAAACTGAGTTAGCCACTCTAAGAGAATATTTAAAAAATGCATTAAATAAAGAGTGGATACAATCATTCAGTAGCTCAGCTGATGCATTGATTCTCTTTGTTCTCAAAAAAGATAGTGGACTCTGTCTTTGTGTAGACTATCAAGGATTAAATCAAATCATCATCAAGAATCAATACCCTCTGTCTCTAATAAGTGAATTACTTAATAGGCTTTCAAAAGCCAAGATATTCACTAAGCTGAATCTTTGAGATGTCTATCACCACATACTTATAGCAGCAAAAGACTGTTGGAAGACAGTCTTTAGAATAAGATATGAACATTTTAAATATGTAGTTATATCATTTGAACTAGCTAATGCTTCAGCAATATTCCAAGCATACATTAACAATGTCTTGTCTGATTTGTTGAATATATGTTGTGTTGTCTATTTGAATGACATTCTCATATTCTTCAATTCAAAGCAGAAATATAAAGTGCATGTTACTAAGATGCTAGAACATCTTGAGTGTGTGAATCTATTTGCTAAACTCTCTAAGTATGAATTTGAAGTGGACAAGATCTTGTTTCTGAGATTTGTTATAGATACAAATGATATTGAGATGAAGTTAGACAGAGTCTCCATTATTGTGAAATGATCTACATCTAAATCAATTAAAGAGATTCAATTCTTTTTGAGTTTTGCTAATTTCTATCAGTGATTTATTAAGTCTTTCTCCTCTATTGCAGCCCCATTATTTGAACTTACAAAAGAGAGCAAGAAGAGAGAAAGAAAAGCCACTTTTATGTGAACAGAAGATACTCAAAGCACTTTTGATGAGCTCAAATCACACTTTATACATACTTCTCTATTAGCTCATTTTGACTCAGCTCAGTATATTCAGATTGAATCTGATGCATTCACTTTTGCAGTTGCTGCTATTCTATCACAGTTACAGAATAATAAGCACTGACATTCAGTTGCCTTCTGATCAAGAAAGTTGATTGATGTGGAAACACATTATGATACTCATGATAAAGAACTCTTGGCTATTGTAGCAGTATTTAAGAATTGAAGATATTATCTGAAGAAAAATCAGTATTCAATTCAAGTCTGATCTGATCATGCCAATCTGCAGTACTTTATGACAACTAAGAAATTGAACAGATATAAAATCAGATGAATGAAAGCTTTATCTGCTTATGATTTTGTATTACTGCATCACTCTGAATCAAAGAATTCAGCTGATGGGCTCAGTCATTGCACAGACTACAGTGAGATCTATAATGATCAAACTATGTTATCTACCCTGCAACAGAAGCTGAAACATGAAGTTAGACTAGACTGAGAAACTGATACTTCTTTTCAAAATGATATTTCTTCTGATGTAGTCTGTGCACAGATCTCTAATGAGCAAAATGCTTCTTTTAATAAGTGAAAAGCACTTCATACATTGACATCTTCTATCTCTCACATAAACTCTTCTTCTTCATTGTGTGTTGAGCAATATATACTCTGAATTGCAGTCAATAAGACTATTCTTGAGAACTCAGCATATACAGAAATGTCTGAATCCTTTATCTTATTTCTGAGTAAAGCACAGAAGATTGATTCTTTTGCTGCTGAGCAAAGAAAGAAGATAAAAGAGAAGAATATGACTGTCACTGAAAATATACTATAAACAATTTCTGAGAATGATATATTGTGTACTGATGATTGTGTGTATGTCCCTCAACAAAAGACACTCATTGATGAAATTATCAGTGCAAACCATGATGATTCACAGAGAGGTCACTTTGGTATAAAAAAGTTCATAGACAGCATTCAGAACAAATACTATTGACATGAGCTAGTCAGAGATATCAAAGATTATATATCCACTTGTAATACTTATCAAAGAGTAAAGTCAAAACAGCACAGACAATATGAAGAATTGAATACAATCCTCTTATCATCAAATTCTTTTGAGTTTATTACTATGAATTTTATTACAGACTTGCCAGCCTGTAACGGGCGTACTTCGATTAACGATTTGATACTATTCTAATTACAGATTACGAATTGATTAAGGAAAGAAAGAGAAAAGAAATCAGAAAAGGTTGTACAAAGAGAGTTCTTATAGAGGAAAGTTCAGAGCAGAAGAATATCAGAAGCCACTCCACAGTGGAGCACAGAGTGAAAGAACATTAAGAGGTACACATAAGAATTGTTAGAAGCTACACAAGTGTGGAATGTGAGATGAGAGAATCATTGAGAGCTACATGGAAGAATTGTTAGAGACTACATGAGTGTGGAACACAGAGTGAGAGAACATAAGAAGCTACACAGAAGAATTGTTAGAGACTATATGAGTGTGGAACACAGAGTGGAAGAATGTAAGAAGCTACACAGAAGAATTGTTAGAGACTACACAAGTGCAGAGCACAGAGTGAAAGAATGTTAAGAGCTATGTGAAAGAGTCATTAGAAACTATGTGAGTGCAGAGTATGGAGTGAAAGAACATTGAGGATTACACAAAATCACAACAGTCAGAAACAAGTGAATGCAGAAGAGAAGTTGATTGCATAAGTTAATTACTAATGAATGCTAATCTGTCACATTATCCCCCTCTACTGGGGTGAGTGAGGACTTGTAGGTGTCAAGGGTGGTGGTGTTCTTCAAGATGAATGCAGGTTCTCAGATTGGATGATTGTATTCTACTCATTTGATGAGATATTCACAGTGATGGCAGTTGATTCTATTGTCAAGAATTGCTTTGATTTCTCATTCAAGTTCATTGTCTTCTTCTACAATGATGGGTGGCTGTCAATTGAAGATTCTCTGTGAGGGGAATGGATCCTTGGCTGCAGATCAGAGCAGGTTTGTATGAAAGATGTTGTGGATGTCAGATAAAGTGTCAAGTCAATAATTGTGTATATCTAGCACTTTCTTCACTGTATATTTGATGTGATGATAATCTAGTGTATGTGAGAGGTGGTCTGTTTTTATGTTCTTGAGATTCAGTCAGACTTTGTCTTCTATATGATATCAGATTGCAGAACTTCTTCTGATGTTCACTTGATTCTCATAATCTTACTAAGTGCTGATCATTGAAGCTTCTGCTCATTTGTGAACTTTCTTCAACTTGCTCACAATGTTCTCTGCTGTCTGTATGAGGCTGCAGATGTGTGTGATTTCTTAAGAAGTCTCAGAGAAGTTCAGAATCTCTAAGTTGTATCTGTGTAGAAGAAAGAATGAGCTTATATCTGTTGTAGTGAAATCTTGACTATTAATCACAATCTCAGTGTGTGGCAGCAGGTTGCTTCAGTTGTCTTGTGTATAATTGCAGAACTTATGAAGAATGTTCTTTATTGTTTGTATCATTCTCTCAGTAGCTCCATCAGTCTCTGAGTGATACACTGTTGATAACTTTTGTTCAATTCTTAGTAATTGACATATGCAGGCTCAGAGTGCACTGACAAATTGACTGTCTCTATCTGACACAATGAATGAAAACAGACTGTGTATATGATAGAATGAGCTTCTGATGAAGATGTCTGCAACTACTTCAGCATTTATCTTGTCACAGAGTTGTAGTATTACACTCTTGCTGAGTTGATCAACAATGACTAGAATGTTTGTAGAATCTCTGCTTTTGAGTAAGGAAACTGTAAAATCAATAGCTATATCATGTCAAGTTCAGTCAGAGACAGATAGAGGCTTCAGCATCTCTTTTCAGTGTTCATATCATACTGTCACTGAGCTGCAGTGATCACAGTTGTGTACAAATCAGTGTATATCTTTTGATATATCTGGTCAGTAGAATTCTTGAGTGACAATGTTGTACATGATTTTGCATTCTGAGTGTCTGATCATTGATGAGTCATGAATTTCTTGCATGATCTGTGTTTGTAGAGATTCTGAATTGAGGATTCATCATCTATCTTGAAAGTGTAAGCAGTTGTCATCATTGATTGAACATGCTGAGATATCTGTTCTTGAGTATATGTCTGTGGGGAATTGAGATGCTCTGTTTTGTATGACTTCAGTGATTTATTGTCAGAATTCATCTACTTCTGCTGCTAGTCTTCATTGTTCTTCAAGTGAGGGTTCTTGAGCTCAGAACTGGTTGATATGTATATGGGGTTCATCTGATTGTGTAGAACTTTCTATGATTGCAGAGTTGATTAACTGATGCTCTTGATGTTTTCATCTGTCATCTAAGTCATCAAATGGCATATCTTGTTCTCAGTGAGACAGAACATCCACAAGGGTGTTCTCTACTTCAGATTGATAATGAATTGTGAATGAAAAATGGCTAAGAAACAATGACCAATGCATATGTCTTTTGATAAGCTTATGAGTGATTGTGAAGTATTCTAAGTTCTTATGATTGATGACAATCTCAAACTTCTCAACACTCATAAGTTCAGACTTTCATTTCTTGAGACATTGTATGATTGCTAGAAGCTTCTTGTTGTAGATCTTATAGTTGCATTCAGCAGATGACATCTTTTTTGAGATGAAGACACAAGATTGTAGAACATCTTTGTTATTGTATTGTATTAGTGCCTCATCTACTACATAATCTGAGATGTCTGTTTTGAGAATTGTATGCTTATCTGAATTGAATGATTGCAGCATTGAGGTGTTTGTGAATATATGCTTCAGCTTTTTGAATGCTGTGTCTGCTTTGTCAGTCCATTGAAATATGATGTCTTTCTGAGTCAGATTCATCAGTGATTGTATGATATTGAAGAAGTCTTTGATGAATCTTCAGTAGAAGTTGATGAATTCTAGAAAGCTTCTAGTCTCTTTTACTGAGACTGATGTCTCTCAGTTGAGGATTGCTTCCATCTTCTTAGAATCCATGTGTACATCTTTTTCAGCTTTGATGATGAATTCTAGATAGATTGTAGACTTAGTCTTGAAGTTGCATTTGTCAATGTCCACTTGCAGTTCAGCTTTTTGTAGGCAGTCAAGCACTTGTTGTATGTGCTTACAGTGCTCAGTGAATGATTCATCAGTGAAGATCAAGATATCATTCATGTATGCTGAGACAATCTCATCAAGCAGATCTCATAGAGCTCAGTTAATGTATTTCTGGAATGTACTTGAAGTGTTCACTAATCCAAAGGGGGTCACTGTTCATTTGTATAATCTGTAACATGTACAAAAGACAGTTAGCCATTCATCATCTTCATTAATTCTTATCTTGTAGAAGGCTGCAGAGATGTCAAGTTTCATAAATCATTTTGCTTTTTCTATCTGTTTGAGTGTTTCATTGATGAGTGGAAGGAGATATCAGTTCTTCTGTGTAATCTTGTTGAGTTCTTGATAGTTGATGCAGAATTGTAAGTCTTCTTCTGATTTCTTTGCAAACAGTACAGATACTGCAGTGGATGAGTTGCTAATACAAATAAAGTCTTTGTCTAGTAATTCATTAAGTGTTTTTTGTAGAATGAGGAGCTCATCATATGATATGCTGTAGAGAGAACCTCAGAGCAGTTGCAGATTCTTACTATCTTTCTTGATGAGCTCAATTGTATGATCTATACTGAGTTCTCAGTGAGAGGGAAGCTTTTCAGCTTCTTTCTTGTTGAATATGTCTGTGAAGTTTTTGTATGATTTGAGTAGTTTCTTGTGCAATTTCTTGGGGTCTTTGAGTTCTAACTTTTCTAATGCTTTCTTGATATCTGTTATGCTAGCAGTGAACACTTGGATGTTCTTCTTCTCATGCACTTGGCAGATTAGTAGTTTGTATGCTTCTGCTGATATCTGAGTGAGATCAGCAGTTCTATTGACATCCTTTTCATAAACACAGTCATCTTCTGAGAAAATAAGACAGTGGTTGCATGTGTTCAACAAGGTTTCAAATTCTGTGAGTCATGATAGACTGAGCATTAGATTGTACTCAAGGTCTTGTATTTTGTATGTGTATATGTTCTTTTTCTCATGTCCTTCTACATTGACATTAAATCTTATCATGTTGTAGGAGGTGGATTCTCTGAGGCTGTCAAATTCACTGAGCTTACACAGTTTGAGAAAGAGAATACACTGAAGCTTATACTTCTCAATCAGCTGAGTGTCTATAAGAGTGTAGTGAAGAAAACCACTGTCTATCATTGCTTGTACATTGACTAAGCTATTTACAATGACAGAGATCATGATTGTGTCTGCTTGTATCTTCTGCTTGAATCTTCAGCTAGCTTTTTACTTCTTGAGCTCTTGTTTATGTTTTAGAGTGAGAGCTTATCTTTTCTCTGTTCTTGTCTATCCATGGATGACACAGTGTTCACATGTGTGGGGGGTTTACTCAGAGTGATTGTATTTGAATATTGATTCATGAAGTGCTCTGACTTGTTGCAGTGTATGCAGACTTCTCTGATGATTCAGTCAGCAGTGTTCTTCTCTGAGATATTGAAGACTCTTGAGTGGCTTGTGTTCACATGTGGAACTCAGTTCATTGATTCTGATTCAGAGGTGGGGGGTGCTGCAGAGTGGTTTGAGATGTACACATTTGTTCAGCAGAATTCTCTACAATTTTGAAATGTGCAGAACTGAGACAGATTGTTGTTCAACAGATGAAGATCAGCACAGAATTCACTGTATGTTGAGAACTTTGAATGCTCTATACTTCAGTTATGCAACTGAAAGTTCAAGTTCTTGAACAATATGTTGATCTTGACAGCATTATCTCAGTCTTGCCCACCTGCTTCTAGAAGCTTGTGATTGAATTCAGAAAGATAAGTTGCCAACACAACATTCATCTGACAAGTTTGATTAAGCCAGTCTAACACCTTGGCTTGAAGTGTAGAATTGAGGAAGAGAGAGTTGAGTTGTCAGAAGACTAGCTCTGATGTATGCTGATTGTTCTGACAATGACTCATTCAGAGTTGGAATTTTGCTAATGCATCACCATTCAATCTGCTATGAATATACCACACTTGATTGAATAGTGAGTCTATTGCTTGTTTGTTGATGTTTAATTTGGTGTTTGTTTTTGACTTCCACACAAGGTAGAGCACTAGATCTCTCTTGTATTTGTTGAGGATTGAAAGCTTCTCTCTTGGAAGCTTTTTGTGAGATGTGAGTGTAGAAGGAATGATGAATGTGAAAGTGCTCATCTCAGCAAGTTGTTGTTGCAATTCAGCCATCTGTAGCACCTGCTGCTGGAGGATGCTTTGTAGGTCTAAGTTATTGTCCACTGTGTTCAGATGCAGTGGGTGTTTGTAGAATTGCTCATAGTTCATTTCAATATCTAAGAATATGTAATAATAATAAAAGAAAGAGAATACTTGTAGGCATTTGATTCTCTCACAGACACTATTCACAGTGTTGCAGCACTAAGCTTGATCAAGCTTCTTTGTGAATGCTATTCACAGTGTTACAGTTTGTAGACACTCAGGCCTTGTAGAACACAGTCAATTGTGTTTCAGATGCTTAGACACAATGATCTATATAACTAATGATAGAGGCACTCAGGCCCATGAGGAATCTCTTGTAACAACTAGACACTCAGGCCTGTAAATGATGCACTTGGGTGTAAGAACTGATAATAAGACACTTGAGCCTTAAATGACACACTCAGATGTAAGAACTAATAATGAGGCACTCAGGTCTAAAATGCAGAAGAATCAATTTGTAATGTAATGGGTGTACTTTGATTAATGATTTGGTACTATTCTAATTACAGATTATGAATTGATTAAGAAAAGAAAGAGAAAAGAAATCAGAAGAAAAGATCATATGAAGAGGATTTTTATAGAGGAAAGTTTGAGGTGGAAGAATATCAGAAGCCACTCCACAGTGAAGCATGGAGTGAAAGAACATTAAGAGATATATGTAAGAATCATTAGAAGCTACACAAGTGTGGAACATGAGGTGAGAAAATCATTGAGAGCTATGTGGAAGAATCATTAGAGACTATGTGAGTGTGGAACACAGAGCAGAAGAATGTAAGGAGCTATGCAGAAGAATTATTAGAGACTATATGAGTGTGGAACACAGAGTGAGAGAATGTAAGAAGCTATGTGGAAGAATTGTTAGAGACTACATGAGTGCAGAGCACAGAGCAGAAGAATGTTAAAAGCTACATGAAAGAGTTGTTAGAAACTACATAAGCACAGAGCATGGAGCAGAAGAACATCGAGGGTTACATGAGATCACAACAGCCAGGAATGAGTGGGTGCAGAAGGGGAGTTGGTTGCGTAAGTTAATTACTAACAGGTGCTAACCCGTCACACAGCCTCTACATTCCTCCATCAAATCTACAATGCAATTTTAGTGATTGTGGATATATATACCAAGTTTACAATCTATATTCCTTGCATCAAAAACATTACAGCTGATGAACTAGTGGAAATTGTTTATACCAAGTTCTATACAATTTACAGAGTACTCAAAAACCATATATCTGATTGAGATTTGCTGTTTACAAGCCATTATTGATCCACCTTTTGTTATATGCTAGGCACACACTGGAAACTTTCAACAGCCTTTCATCCTCAAACAGATGGCCAAACAGAACAACAAAATCAAATCTTGGAACATTATCTTCAATGCTTTATCAACTATCATCAAGATGACTGAGCATACTGACTATCACTGATGCAGTTTGTTTACAATATCTCTTAATATGCCTCTACTGAAATGGCACTCACAGAAGCCTTAATGGAATATCAATCTGATTTAAAAATTAATGTCAGCAAACCACCACAACCAGTTGTCATACATGCTGCTAGCTGTGTGAAACATATCAAGAAAACACATCATAAGCTCATTGAGAATCTACAAAAGATGCAACAAACACAGAAAATCTATTACAATACAAAACATAAGCTTCAACAATTTAAAATAGATGACTATATCATATTCAATGCAAAAAATCTCTGATTGCTGCATCTGATTCACAAACTCAATCATAAATATGTTGGACTCTTCAAGATTCTGAATATCATCAGAAAACAAGTATACAAACTAGAACTGTCATCTTCATATAGAAGCATTCATTCTGTATTCTATATATCTTTATTGAAGTCATACAACCACAGAAATGGAGCTCTACCAGAACCAGAACTGAAACTTGTCAACAGCAAAGAAGAATATCAAGTTGAAGAAATTCTTGAAAAACAACAACAAAAAAACAAATCTTCAGAATATCTTGTAAGATGAACAGATTGAAATTCTAGTGATGATACATGAGAATCAGAAGAAAACATATTGAACACTCAGACATTCAAAATCTTCCTCAAACAAGAAAATGAATGATAAATACAAAATCAACATACTTCCAAACATCAAAAGCACAAACATCAAGTCAAAAAACATCAGAAGCACAAATTCTAAATCAAAAAACACTAGAAGTGCAAATCTCACTCAAACTTCAATCAAATACATTTTTTTAGAAGGATTTTATCAGAGAAAAAGGAAAAAGAAAAAAATTCAATTTGAGTATAATAAATACAAAAACTAAAAAATACAGACAAGAAAAAGACAAAGAAAACAGATTCTAAGAAAAGTCTAAAGATTCTCAGTTCATTCACTCTCATCTCAACACTCTTCATCTCTCACTTTCATTTCTCTCTTTATCATCTCTCTCATTCTCTCTCTATCATCTTCTCTCTATACTGCCTCTGATACTCATGAAGCACTGAGCTTCATTTCAGACACAAAGATATCAGCAAATGTCTCTTTCACAGAACATTTGCTTTCTTCTCTCTATTCTTCTTCATCAACCCCTATTAAAAGAAGAATAAGAGAATTATGTTTACAAAAGTGGCAAGATGTCTGGTTCATGCAAAGAAAAAGTGTGCATTATTCCAGATTTGAAACTAAGCCAAAGTGGAAGACTTGCTCAATAAAGTGTAAGAAGAAACTTTTTGCTACAATAATGCAGCTAAAGCTTGAACATGGACATTTCAAATCATATTTAGCAAAGTTTAAAGATGATTTAAATGATCTATGTTCAGATTGTCAGTTATATGAAAATCCAGAGCATCTTCTGTTACTTTGTACAAAGTATTCAGAACTAAGATTGAGACTGAGAGAGAAGTATCAACTGAATCAGTTAAATTTGAGTTTGTTATTCAATACAAAAGCTGGAAATATGTTCTTAATTGAATATTTAAATGAGTCAAATGTTGCTACAAGAGCTTGTTTGAATAGTGTCACTTGATAATATTTAGATCAGTTGTTTTTGTTTATTTTATTTTGATCTTTTCTTTAACTTTGTTTATTGTTAATTTTCATTTGTTTCAAGCAGTTTGTTTCATTATTTGTTGATAATAGTCATTGCAAATGTTTTTTCTTTTCTGTTGATTTTTAATAGCTGCTGTCTTTTATAATATTTATTTCCTTTGTTTTGAAGTTGAGTTGTGCTAACTCATTGACATTCTTTTGATTTTATTTTTGGATTGAATAGTTTGAATAGTTGTTTGATTCTGGGCTGGAATTCTGTTAATGCATGTGTCAAATTGTTTTTGTATATTAGAATATTCTTGATTTGAAAAATCCTGAAGTATTTCAGGTAGATGTCATAGTCACTGACTGTATACATCTATAATTGAAGAATAATAATAATAATTCATCAACCCCTCCACTCATCAACACATTCACTGAAGAAAGGCCTTTCTCTTCATGATCTTCTTTCACATCTTCACATCATGAAGCTCATACCTCTCATATTCTGCTGTCTTCACTGTCAGAGCCTCCACAACCTTCTCTGTTGACTCTTCAATCAACTCCTCCGACCTCTCTTCAATCAACTCCTTCAACCCCTCCCCAGCCGACTTCTTCATCACAGAGCCTTCAGAGCTCACCACTTTCAAAATCCTCATATTCTTCTTCACACCCTTCTCTTCCTCTAACATCTCTGCTCTGAAAGAATCAGATACAATCACAGTCTTCAAAATCTGCATCTCTGCAGACTCAGCTGCTGCTCAGCACTGAGACTATAGAGCATTCACCTCTGCTCTGCTCTGAGCAGACAGCATTGTCAGACAAGATATATTCAATCATTTAACTAAACAATGAAGACAACTTTTGTGACTGATCATGTTTTTTCTGACTGTCATCTCTGTGAAGATAAACACTCATCTGTGCATAATGCATCTCAGAAGAGGTGTATCACACATCTAGTATCATTATCAGTATATCAACATTGCTAAAAGCACTACTATCTATTCAAAAACAAATTTGAAGAAAAAGAAAAAGAAAATAAGAATTAAAAAGAATTACTCACAGATTTGCAGAATTTCTCTACAGAGACACAAATCTCACAATGCTTTCAGATATTTGATCTCAACACACATCAGAAATCAACATCTCTCAGCTTGGAAGCACAACATTCACACAAAATCCAACTGTTGTGCATCATGTGATTAGAGCTAGAGCAATATAACAAGCAAACAGCAAATGGCACTATACAGAAATGAGCTAGTGGCACATGTGACCACACTAATAACACCACTGACAAGAAACACCAACAATAATATGCAATAAGCACCCAAGAAACAACTTACTTAAAATTGAAATAATCAAGAAAACCCATTTCAATAAAAAAGAAGAGAGAGAGAACAATGATATAAAAATTTAAAAATTTTTTGAGAACAAGAAATCACAGCAGAAAGGCAAGAAGTTTTGATGATGATCAAGTTAAAAGAGAAAAGAAATTTTCAAGAGAAAAGAAATTCTTTTTGCTTCTCTGCACACAACCCCTAGCAACCAAAGAATTCACCAATTCCACCTCATTAGAAAATCGATAACAACACATATACAAGCTATCTAGAGGACACAATTGATATACTGCTATCAACAAATGGAACTTACAATACAGAAATGCAATTATCTACTAGCAAGCAATCTATACAATCACTGAGAGCAGCTCTTATAAAAAAGAGGGGCAATTGTAATGCACTTATTTATTATTTCCTTATTATCTTCACTTATTCTTACCTCTTTCCATTATACTCTCACTACCACTATTTCTATATGTATATATATATCAATGTATGTATTTCGCACATCTTCTTTCTCTTTCTTTTCTTCCTTAGCAATTAGCTACACTATGTTACGCTACCACACTACATTACTCTACAATATATTACTATTATCTCTGCTATGCTATAAACTATCTTCTACTGTTACTCTTCACACTGTCACTACACCTCACATCTCTACTTGAAGGAATAATTTGTTAATTGAGATGAAACTAAGCTTAATGTAACTAGCTAAGTTTAAAGATACAAATCCCCAAGCTGTAAAGGAAAGGTAACTATAGCATTCAAGACAGAATCAATTGTCAATGGTGGAAAGTACAATGTAAAGAAGTTACTTGAACATTGCAGCAAGCTGAAGCAAGCAATCAGTGCTCAAAAACTCAAGTGCAACCTCTCTACATCATTTAGTGGAGAATGTGGAAAGTTGAGAGTCTTTCTCAGTCAAATAGACATCTACCTCACTGCAAATGCATCTAAGTTAGCAGGAGAAGTGGATAAGGTTTTACTGACATCAACATTCTTGATAGAATCTGCATTTGATTGGTTTGAACCTAGGATCAGATCATGGTTCCATGAAGTCAAAGAGGATTGTGATGCACAAATCAACAGAATATTCAACAGCTACACTTGATTTACCAATCAGCTACAGTAAATCTTTGAAAATGTTGATGAGAAGCACTCTTGTAATAGATGCAACGGAGATATCTATATTAGAAAATAGCTATATGGCGATAGAAGAACACAGAACACATCAGAATTAATGAGAATGAACATAGCACATGATATCATAGATGGCTGTAGAATGTGATGATCATCTATATAATACTTGCTGATATCTGTAGATATTAGAAGATCAGTGATTAGCTTTGAATAATAGAGATTGCTATCTTCTTAACATTCTATATATGTACTTCACACTACTTTCATAATTATACCTACAACCATCTCTTACAATTCTAATCACTCTAAACTTTATTTGAGTGGTTTGTTGTTACGCACACCTACAATAAAATATACAATGTTAGTTAAAACATGCAAGATGATCTCAATATGTGCAAGATCTCTTGAAAATCAATCTGAATCCTCTACTGCCTTCAATAATCACAATGCATGTTTGCAACAGTTGAACAATCAAATCTGTGAATGAGAGCAGCAATTAGCTATTCTGCATGCACAACAGCAGCTCAATAAGTTGAAAGCACAGATTTGTGAAGATACTCTCATCAAATCTCAATTAATTCAGAATATCACCACAGAACTGCTGCAAAATCAATCTGTGAACAATACAGATGATGATAATGAAACATCACTGAGATTAGGATTAAAAACTATTATCAAAGAAAAAATATATTAGAATTCAAAGACTATAAAGATCACATATTGACTCTCTTTACACATCACCACCAGTATTACTGAAAGAAAGAACACAAGATAAATGATGCTAAACTCTATCTTAACATTCATGTTAAGCAGAAATGGTTGAATTTTGTATCATCATATGAGAGATGTGGAGGAGCAACACTGTTGACTTTTGATGATATGCTATCACATCTAGAAATGCAAATTAACAATCCACAGAACCAGCACTGATTGACAAGTCAAAAGTTTCAAAATACAAAACAATAAGAATGACAATTGATACATGATTTCTCTAAATATCTTGAAGACTGGGAATACTACTTACCCTCATATAGCAAAGAACAAAGAATGGATAACTTGTGTAGTAAGACATTGAAGATACTACACACTGAACTCAACTATTGAAATCAAGAGCCTCAGAACTATGAAGTGTTACTTTGAACTCTACAGACTCTCAAGAAAAATATGTCAGAGCAACAGCATGCTATTCACAAAGAAAAATCTGTGATATTTGTAGAGAATCAGCATCATTCTGATAAATTTAGCAACTGTTGAAACAAGAGGAAATGAGAGAAACAAATGAGTTCAACTGAACAAACTAAGAAAGATAAATATAACTGAATGAAGAAGTGTTCTCACTGTCATAAGAAAGATTATATTGCAAATGATTGTTGAATGTTACACTCTGAAAAGTGCAACCAAGTTCAACAAGCAAAAAATCAACAATCTCAATTGTAGAAGCAGCTGCTGCATTGAGAATATGAACAACTAGACTGCAAGATAAATGGTTATTGATGATGAATATGTGAATGCTGACAGAAGCAGAATGGTTGATGATGTGGATGTTAGTGAATTCTGACATAAATGTGAACTTCATATCCCACACCTGGGCATCAAAATATTTCTCAAAGACAGAAGATAAATCAAAAATAGTGAAAGCAGTTGATAATTATAAGATTAAATTGTATGAACAATGAAGAGCTGCAATGAAGATTATTGATGATGAATATATTCTCTGAGAAGGATTCCACCATTTCAAAGAGGCTGACATTAGCAGATATGATGTAATTTTGAACATGCTGTGATTGAAAGCTGTGAATTCTAATATTGACTGAGTATGAAGATGCTGAATCTATAGAAAAGCATCAAATATTAATCATGTGCATCTGAATACTGCTAAAGAATTCACAACATTAATTGATG
Organism: Histoplasma ohiense; assembly: GCA_017607445.1. Classification (NCBI taxonomy): domain Eukaryota; kingdom Fungi; phylum Ascomycota; class Eurotiomycetes; order Onygenales; family Ajellomycetaceae; genus Histoplasma; species Histoplasma ohiense. The sequence goes on from JAEVHH010000001.1 coordinate 8,011,498, forward strand.
ATGGCAATATTATATTTACTGTCTTATCATTATGAGCTGTGAGTGCAGCAACTGAGTCAAATATTTCAGATGATTATAAAGATTATCTTGATGTATTCTGAAAAGACATATCTGATGTGGAACATGCATCTCACAATCATGTCATAGATCTCAAACCTGGCAAGGAACCCCCATACTGACTGATATATAATTTATCATCTCAAGAACTCTCTGTTCTCTGAGAATATATTGAAAAGATGTTAGAGAAGAATTGAATATGTCTGTTCAAGAGTTCAGCTGACACATCAGTATTATTTGTGCTGAAGAAAGATGGAACCCTGCATCTTTGCATGGATTATCAAGAATTGAATGAAATAACAGTCAAGAATCAATACCCACTGCCCTTAATAAATGAAATACTTGATAGATTAGCAGATGTCAAAATATACACACAACTGAACCTTAGAGATGCATATCACAGAATTCACATATGAGCAGAGAATCAATGGAAAACAGTATTTCAAACATAATATAAACATTTTGAATATCTAGTTTTATCTTTTGAGCTAATCAATGCCTCTGCAATCTTTCAATCTTATATCAACAAAGCCCTCAGTGATCTTTTAGATGTATATTGTGTGGCTTATCTTGATGATATTGTAATCTATTCAAACATGTTTGATGAGCATGTCATCCATGTTAAGAATGTGCTGGAACAGTTAAGGTGTTGGAGACTATATGCCAAACTTAGTAAGTGTACATTCCATGCAACAGAAATTGAATTTTTGGGTTTTGTAGTTATCATACAGAGCATTACTGTTGAGAAATGCTGTGTTGACACAATTCTAGATTGATCAGAACTGCAAACTATAAATGAATTGCAAATATTTCTAGAATTCATCAATTTCTATTGTTGATTCATATACAAATTCTTGATAATAACAGCATCTCTGACTGAATTGTTAAAAGATTATGAAATGAAAAGAGAGAAGAATAACACATCTGTTCAGTTAGATGAAAACTGCAAGCACACAATTTTGCAGTTAAAAGAATACTTTACAAAAGCATTGTTGTTGATTCTCTTTGATCCACAGTGAAAACTCTGTATGGAAACAGACAGATCTGATGTTGCAATTACTGCAGTAATATCACAATTAATGAATGATGATCACTGACATCCAATCATGTTTTGGTCTAGAAAGCTCACAGAAACAGAAAGATATTATCAAATATATAATTTAGAAATATTGCTGATTGTAGAAGCTTTCAGACAATGATACCACTACTTACATAATAGCAGGCACTCAATAACTGTTTTATCTGATCATGTCAATCTCCAGTGCTTCATGACAACAAAGCAGCTAAATGAATGTCAGATTCATTGAATGAAAATGCTCTCAGTGTTCAATTTTGAAATAGAGCACTGTTCTGAGAAAAATAATCCCACAGATGCATCAAGTCATTGCTCAGATTTTGTAAAATATACAGCTCTCTTGATGAGACTCTCTATTCTGCAAGAGAAGCTGTGTAAGAGAATCTTCAAATCACTAAAGACAAAAGAAAATACAAAATTAGATCAATGTGTCAAGATGATGTGAAAAGATCTGCAAGCTAATGAAAATTATTGAGTGAAGAGATCTGTAGTCATCAATGACAATAATCTCTGCAGAATAAAGAACACATCTATGAATGAGAATAAAATCACAGACATTACAGAGTTAAATCTAGAAACTCTGATGTCCCAGATTCTAGCTGTTAAAATATTTGAGTCTGAGACAGTCTATTGTGAAGAGATAGCTGAATCTATCATCAAACTTTTACTGCAGATTCAGAATAGAGACACTGACACATCTGAACTTTGCAGAAGACTAGAGATGAGTGATGCTAGTATAAATAATCATTCAATCTGAGCAGTAGATAAAAATGATCTGCTCAGAAAAGATGATAAAGTCTATATATTATAAGACAAAATCATAAAACATGAAATAATGAAAATGAATCACAATAATTCTCAAGATGGCCATTTTGAATGTGACAAAATCATCAAAGCAATCAAATGCAAGTACTTATGACATGGTATGAATGATGAGATTACAGAATATATGAGAATTTGTGATGTTTGTCAATATGTCAAGATATCACAGCACAAGCTGTATGAGTTGCTACAACCACATTCAGTGCTAGATAAGAAATGATATACAATTAGCATGAACTTTATTGAAGATCTGTCAGATAATAAAAAGAGAAGTCAAATCTATAATACTATTGTTGTATTTGTTGATTTATTCATTAAATGAGTCATAATTGTGTTCACATTTTCAGAGCTAGATGCAGAAGAACTTACAGACATTATTGTATAAAGAATTGTGAAGAACTTTGATCTATCTGCGAACATTATTAGCAACTGAGATTCATTAATAAATAGCAAGTTTTGATTGACATTATGTTATCTACTTCATATTCAATGAAAATTATCAATGACATTCCACCTGCAAACTGACAGCCAGACAGAATGATTGAACCAGATGATTGAACATTATCTTCACACATATTGCAACTATCAGCAAGATAATTGAATAGAATGAATTCTTCTGATGCAATGGGCATATAACAACATCTTCCACACATTGATAAAAATGACATCATCTGAAGCAATGATCAGCCAATCAACTGAACTTTGCATAGACATGAAACCTCCAAGCACAGATGTGTCAAAATTGACAATGGAACAAGTGAAACAGATGAAACAAGTGAAGAACAAGATTCAAGAATGTCTGAAAGCTATCAAAGCAGCTGAGAAAAAGTATTACAATCAGCATCATATATCAAAAAGCTTTAAGATAGAGAACTGAGTAATGCTGCATGCAAAAAATATATTCATCTTGCAACTCTCATTCAAACTAGATCATCAATTTTTGAGTCTCTTTCAAATAATTGATATCTGCAGTACACAGATGTACAAATTGAAATTCATATTGCAATATAAAGAAATTCATTCTGTATTTCATGTTTCCCTTCTCAAACCATATCACATGTGTGACAGACAAATCCCACAAGCAGAACTGATAATTATAGATATGCAAGAGAAATGAAAAGTTGAAGCTATATTAGACAAGCATCAGTACTGTGATCAAACACAATATCTTGTCAAATGAAAAAATTGTACAGATGCAGATAATTCTTAAGAACTCAAGAAAAACTTGATGAACAGTCAGAAGTACTTGAAACAGTTTAATAAAATCTATCAGAAGTCAGTCAGTAAATGAAAATGAAGAAGATGATGATGACTGCTGAATATACTTATTCCACTCAGAGATTAAAAAACAGATCTGCCTCAGCTTGATCAGTGTCATTCAAGAAATTGTCATCAAGACAAACCTGTTTATTATCTCAGATTTTCTCAACTGACAAAGCACAATATTTCAATGATGATTTGAGAGCTGCGACTGGTGATGTAATCATCAGAACCTCATCAATCACTGTTTCAATCAGAGTCTCAGAAGAACCATCTCATTGAATCTCTCAGATCTTCACAGCAAAGGATTTAATCACTGCAGTCACAGTGCTCTGCAAAATGTTAATGTTTGAAGCATTCACATCTATAACTATTGCATGTTGAACTCCGCTGGGGTTCATCTGTTTTGCTAACAAATTAAGTTCACACTAATCAGAAATATTCTAGCTCTCTTAGAGTTACTTGGAGTAAATCTTCACTGATCTTCAAAGTTGTCCACAGCTGTGTCAGCAGTATCAACAGTATACTTTATTTCATCTACACAGTCTGTATCATCAGCAGAATATGTTCATTACAAGTTTGAGATCTTTATCATCTGTGATGAAGGCTGAGTGTGATGTGTCACTGTTATATCTTAGAATTCTATTTGAATGATGTGTTGTGCTTTGTACAATACATGGTTTCTGCTATACTCATCAGAATCTTAGATGACATCTACTAGAAAAGCATCATCAGAAGTGGGCTCAGTGTCAGATGATTGAGCAAGATAATCAGTTCTGAACAGTTGCAGATACAGTGAATGAGATTACACATTCATTCAATGAAATCTCTGAGATTTATGAACTGTCAACTCAATCAGAGTTCATCTGTCATCTGAAGTCATGTAATTACCATACCACCAGCCACACCCACATGCGACAGCATTACAATAAAGAGCATCAGTGGTGAATATCTCATCACAGCTCCATGCCCTGGCATCATGCACACTTTCAGTGTCTTTTCAGTCAAAGTCAATGAGTTCAGTTCTTCACTGTGATGTTAACTGACTGTAATGCACTCGTTTATTATTTCCTTATTATCTTCGCTTATTCTTACCTCTTTCCATTATACTCTCACTATCACTATTTCTATATGTATATATATATTGATGTATGTATTTCACACATCTTCTTTCTCTTTCTTTTCTTCCTTAGCAATTAGCTACACTACATTACACTACTATACTATATTACTCTACAATATATTACTATTATCTTCACTATACTATAAACTATCTTCTACTGTTACTCTTCACACTGTCACTACACCTCACAGTTTCTAATCACTCAATCTTCAAGAGACAGTCTGTTGAGTAATAGTCATGACCTCTATCCACAGCATCCACTGTACTCATACTATCACTGAACTCAAAGCAACAAACATCATGGAAGAAAACTGCAAAACACACACTTCTGTCACTGAAAGTATGCAACAAGCATCATCTTTCTCTATGAAATCAGACTTTGAGTATAGTTCAGAAGAGGATATCTCTTTTGAAGATCTCAGCACAATTGAGATCAAGAAGATAGCTGTGATCAGAAGAATCAAAAAATTACAGACTGAGAAAGAATTGTGAGAACTTCAACAGCAGTGCAACACTTTACTACAAGAATTGAATGAAACAATTCCAGCCACTCAAAATACACTAGAAGCACATCCAAATCACAGTAGAGATGCAACTAATGTGAATGATAACTGTGATAACATCATCAGTATTCTCAGATCATCAGAAACCACACTACAAGTACTTAACATTTTAGTGGAAAGTACTGTGACTACTGTCAGTGAGAGATGTAGTTGGGTACCACTTTGGCAATTAGAACTTCAAGATTCTGACATGAGTGATCACTCTCTTTGAAGAGATGTGGAAAAGTTCTGAGATCAAAATATGAAAGAATTTGAAAACTTTGTTACAGCTGCTATTGCTTTCCATGTCAGTGATCTTGATTACTACAATGAACACAACCATTGAAAGATCATCAAAGCTGTTACTCATTTCAATGTCAAGATGCAACAATGTTGGTATCAACATACACATGATATGCAGACTTTGCCACCATGGGAAGAATTTGTTAGTTGAATGCAATGTCAAGTCACTGATTCAGATAGAAGTTTCTGAGATACTGATAGACAGTACTGAAAAACAGAGCAACAAGAAGATCAGACAGTTCAACAATTTGCTTCACACTTACAATCAATTGAAGAGTATCTGCAGCATTCTTATAGTTAATATCATCAGAAATCACACCTCTATATGAAAGTTCTACCTTTCATTCACTGAGAATTTGACAAATATACAATCAAATTGGAAGAGTTAAGCTATGATGCCACTCTACATAAACTTGCAATGGCAGAATTGAATCTGTCAGAGAGATGGAAGAAGCTTAAAGAGAAGTCAAATTTCAAAAACCCCACTCAAAGCTTTAACAACAGAAATAATGCTGATAATAGATCACAAAATAAATGCAGATGAAATGACACTACAAAGTTTGATGACTCCATCTGATCAAAATATTGCTGTTATTGCAAGCAACCAGGACATACCATCGATTTGTGTTTCAAACAACTCAAAGACAAATCCAAAAACACCAAGTCTGACTCAAAATCTGATATGAAAGACACAAAGAACTTGAAGAACTCAAAAAATGCTTAAGATGCATCATTCAGCTTGCAATGACAGTTATAAATACAGAAAATCAATGCAAAAATGTCTTAAGCTTCACTATCACAGTGAAACTCACTACATCTAAGAGTCTGCAAAAAATGCTTGTGCTAGTAGACTCTGAATCAGAAGTGAACTGTGTCAATGAATTTTGGACAAAGAATCACAATCTAGAAGCTGCTCACCACAAAATCAAAATAATTAAATTGATTGATGAATGTATAATGCACTTCTTTGAAGAGTATAACATTGCAACTACTGTCACTGATCACAAGAATAATGCACAGCAGACATCTCATTTCTTTCATGCAATGAAGATAGAGAACTACAGTCTTGTATTAGAATTTCCTTGATTAAAACAAACAAATCCTCTTATAGATTGATCAGATGGACAATTCTTCTTTAGAAGCTCTGAAGATGAACAACAGTCTCAAATTATTTCTGAACAAAATGTCTTAGCTGAAGTTCTCACAGAAGCTAGAGTAGAAATGCTTGTAGTATTATCTACAGAACATTCAAAAGACTCAAAGCATGTTTCACACATATTCTCAGCTGTGTATTTGAACTTGCCAACTGATCTATCTGATTATGTCATGTCATACACACATATCTTCTCAGAAGAAGCTGCTATAAGTGTGAAAAGATCAGAAGAGATGAAACACTGTATAGATCTTGAGTCTGATATGCAATCTTCATTTATGTCAATATACAATCTCTCTGAAACTGAGTTAGCCACTCTAAGAGAATATTTAAAAAATGTATTAGATAAAGAGTGGATACAACTGTTCAGTAGCTCAGCTGATACACTGATTCTCTTTGTTCTCAAAAAAGATGATGGACTTCATCTTTGTGTAGACTATTGAGGGTTAAATTGAATCATCATCAAGAACCAATATCCTCTATCTCTAATAAGTGAATTACTTGATAGACTTTCAAAAGTCAAGATATTCACTAAGCTGGATCTTCAAGATGCCTATCACTGCATATTTATAGTGGCAAAAGACTGTTGGAAGACAGCCTTTAGAATGAGATATGAACATTTTGAATATATAGTTATGTCATTTGAACTAGCTAATGCTTCAGCAACATTCCAAGCATACATTAACAATGCCTTGTCTGATTTGTTGGATATATGTTGTGTTGTCTATTTGGACAACATTCTCATATTCTCCAATTCAAAGCAGGAACATAAAGTGCATGTTACTAAGATGCTAGAATGTCTCAAGTATATGAATCTATTTGCAAAACTCTCTAAGTGTGAATTTGAAGTGGACAAAGTCTTGTTTCTGAGGTTTGTTATAGATACAAATGATGTCAAGATGGAGCTAGACAGAGTCTCCACTATTGTGGAATGATCTACATCTAAATCAATTAAAGAGGTTCAATTCTTCTTGAGCTTTGCTAATTTCTATCAGCAATTTATTAAGTCTTTCTCCTCTATTGCAGCCCCATTATTTGAACTTACAAAAGGGAGTAAGAAGAGAGAAAGAAAAGCCACTTTTATGTGAACAGAAGATGCTCAAAGTGCTTTTGATAAGCTCAAATCACACTTTATGCATGCTTCTCTATTAGCTCATTTTGACTCAGCTCAGTATATTCAGATTGAATCTGATGCATCCACTTTTGCAGTCACTGCTATTCTGTCACAGTTACAGAATGATGAGCACTGGCATTCAGTTGCCTTCTGATCAAGAAAATTGATTGATGTGGAAACACATTATGATACTCATGATAAAGAACTCTTGGCTATTGTAGCAGCATTTAAGAATTAAAGACACTATCTGAAGAGAAGTCAGTATTTAATTCAAGTCTGATCTGATCATGCCAATCTGCAGTACTTTATGATGACTAAGAAACTGAACAGATATCAGATCAGATGAATGAAAGCTTTATCTGCTTATGATTTTATATTACTGCACCACTCTGAATCAAAGAATTCACAACAACGAGCAAAACCCCGAACGAGCCCAATTCTTCGAATTAGACAACGCGAGTACCCTCAATCGATTCCTGCTGCCTCCATCAGTAACTGCTGCAAATTTGAAAAGATTTGATGAGGTTTTGAGGGAGATATTTGATGAATAGTGTTTTGGCATCTGCTTGGGCAGATCTTCAACAGTTCATCCAATTACTCCATCAATACTGAGTCAAATCAACTCAGATTTTGATCACAGATAGATCTATCTTATTTTGATAATCTGTTAAAATCTTATTCAATTTGATCTGCAGTTGCTTGAGTTATTCCTGATTCTCTGTTTGGGAAAACTCTGATCGATTTTCGTGTTCCAACGCACCCGTGCCAAGTCCCCCCTGAGTACCTCCCAGCCACACGTGCCTGCCAAGTAACAAAAAGATACCTCGGCACAATTGACTAGTGCATACCCCATCAATTCGAATCCATCGTCCCTCGAATCCCTCATCGAATCCCTTCGAATAACCCCTCCATTGATAAGAACATAAGATAAAAGTGGAAATTTCAGTGTTTGAAAGATAGCTTGGTCCCTGCAAGTAGTTTATATATATATTTATATATATATAATCTATTATAAAGGAAAAAAGTGCAGGTTTAGCCTGTTGATTCTTCATTTGCATACCCATTTCTTTGGAAACTCAATATTCAACTTATTGGGAGCTATTCAGTAGGATAAAGTGTTTCAATTTGAATGAAAGGGAATTCATTTAGTATTGAAAGCTTTTGATTTTTCAGGAATATAATCTTAAACTGAGGTGGGGCCTAGTTTAAGCAGAAACTTTGAGAAGCTTTTTAATTAAAAAAAAGACAAAGTTTGAAAGAGATAGAGTGTTTTCTCTGTTTTAGCTCTGAGTTAATAAAACAGAGAATTTCTGCCCAAAAATTCATATTTCTTTTATTTTATTCAAAGGCTGAAGAGCTTTCATTAATACTGATCAAGTGGTTATTATATACCTTTTCTTTATCAATTGAGCTACACACTTGTTGTGTGGGGAGATTTCTGAAGTAAAGAATATAACTAACTAGTTTTAACAGCTTCTCTTCAAAAAGCTGAGTATTTTTTGTTAGTTTTTCTTTCAAAAACTGACATTTCAGTCTTGACTTAATCAAGTTGAAATCATTAGTCTCCCCTCCTCTGTCAAGTTTGTAGCACTCAACTTTGTGAAGATTTAACTGATTTATCTCTAAAAATCAGTATTAGTTTATTAAGTTCTCTTGAAAAACTTAATCTAGTTACTATTACTAGTAGGAAAAATAGCTTGAAACACAATCAAATCATCTAAATCTATCAATATCTATCAAAATGATAGAGAAGGATGTCTTTTCTGATGAGATTCCTGAGATTGAGTTTCTTAAAAAACGAAAAAGAAATATCAAGATCAGATGCAAGAAATTCAAAACCTTGAAAATGCTGCCAAATGCTTGAAAAATCAATGTATGGAGGAAAAAGATACTGAAGTACTTCATATACTGCTAATTCAAGCAAGACAACTGAATGAGATTCTAAAATATAAACTGGGAATCTCTTCTAAACTAGAAAAGGTTTTTGAGATGAAATCTTTGAGTTCATCTCAATCTACAGAACAGAAAACAGAGCTGAGAACTTATGCTCAAGCTGCAGCAGTGTCTTCTACCTCTTCTGTTACAAAAATTGCATCCTTGGAAAAAACATATACTCAGAATTCAAAATCTGCTGATTCTCTGAATACACTGAGTTCAGAAAAATCAAGAAAAGAGCTAAAAGATGAGAGACTTCTTCAGTCAAAAGCTCAAAGACTAATTGTTAAAATCTTTAACAAAGAAGTCTTTGAGAAAAAGATGCTATCAAATGTAAGTCTTATTTTTCAAATGAGAAATGAGATAAATCATGCATTAAACTCTGTCTTTGAGTCTGAACTACACAGATCAGTTGTAGCTTCAGTTGAAAGCTCTTTTCTTGGAAATTCAATAATTCTCACTACCATGCCTGAGTTCAATTCTGATTTTCTGATTCAAAATCAACAGATCTGGACCCCCATAGTAAAATCTCTTTTAAAAACTGAGATTTCAGTGGAAAAAGATGAGAAATGGGGCAAGTTTGTTCTCCATGACATACCTACAGCAATCTTCAATCATGATGATGGACTGATTCAACTTCAGCATGAAATTGAAGACTTCAATTCAATCAAATTAAAAAAGCTGCCAATTTGGCTGAACAATGAGGAGCAAAGAGAAAATAGACAAAATGCTTCAGTGCTAATCATAACTGAGTCATTTGAACAGTCTAAACTCTCCTTTGTGAGAATTGCTGGTATGAGAATGAGAACATATGAATTTAAAGATACAAGAGAAAATCTAAAATCTCAAATTCAGTGTTCAAATTGTCGAAGTATGGTCATTTTGCAAATCTCTGTAAGAGAAATGTAAGATGTCAAATTTGTGCTCAATCTCACAAGACAGCTGAGCACAGTTGTCATCTATGTTTGAAAAAGGGAAAATTGTGTGAACATTCCAAATCCATTGCAAAGTGTGCCAATTGTAAAGAGCCCCATTTTGCAAATTCAAAAGAATGTGTATTTGCTCCCAAATCAGGAAAGTCATCAGTACAGACAAATAACTCAGTCTCTACTAATGTAAATAATAGCAATAAACAAAAAAGAAGAAATTCTCAACTCTCTGAATCTGCTATCTCTGAACCTTCTGCAAAGCAAAAATTAGATCACAGAAGTCACCAAGAACCCCTGTTCAAACAAAGATAAGAGATACACATATGCAGGATATGATAGCAGTTGAAGTTGTGAATAATAGATTCAGTCTATTATCTGACTCTGAATAAAGAGAAACACTTCTTAATATTTGTGTAATGTCAGAAAAACAACAAAAAAATGTTAAAAGCTCTACAAAAATCAAATTTATTCAAAATAATGTGGACAGAACAAATCCATGTCTTTATTCCTGTTTACAAATTGGCTATGAGCAAAAGGCAGACTTCATTCTTGTTCAAGAACCCAGACTTGATGCTGATCAAGAGTATGGTGTATCTCATCCAGCATACTATTGTTTTTTACCAGAGAAAACAGATATTAGAGTTAGAGTGGCAATTTATGCTAGAAAGAATTCAAGATTTCAGTTCAATCTGAGATATGATTTGATATCTGACTCTGATATTCTTGTTGGTGACATTGTGGATATGAAAAAACAGTTTGAAAATATTCAATTAATCAATATCTACAATGAAAGATCACTGAGAGAAAACAATAGAACTTGGACATTTGATAGATGTTTAATGCAGTTGAAACCAGAAAAAAACTCAATAATCATGGGGGATTTCAATGCTCATCACTCTTGGTGGAATTCAGAAAGAACTCAATCAATTAGAGCTGAAAACCTAGTTGAATGGGCACTTTTAAACAAACTAGAGTTGATAAATGAGCAAGATATTCCCACTTTTCACAAGCCAGGTTTGAGACAGAAGTCAATTATTGATCTATGTTTTTTCTCTAAGAATCTATATGAGAATAAACATTTTAATTGGTATGTTGACTCAAATGAAACAAATGGTGCTGCCACTGGACATGAGATAATTCAAGTTGATATGGAATTGGATAGTAATCAAACAGTTCAAAACCCATTATATTCAAATCAATACAACTTTGAAAAAGCTCAGTGGACAGAAGTGAAAAGAATGATTGAAAAGTTGAAATTAGAGAATAGAGAAACTCTTTATTGGAAATCAGATACAAATCTTACAGATAAAATGCTTGAAGACAGAGCAAATTTAATCACTGAGATTATTCTTTCAAGTATAAAGAAATATATTCCATTGAAAAGAGTCTCTGAATTCTCTAAGCCTTGGTGGAATGATGAGATTTCAAATAAAAGAAGACATTTAGCTAGAGTTAAAAAAGATTGGAAAGAAGATCTTGTTTCATTTGAGTATTTAAAGAATATTAGAAATGATTATTTCTCAACAATTAAAAAGGCAAAGACTGATTGTTGGAATAACTTTCTAGAAAATGCTCAGGGGAAAGAGATCTTCAAAGCTTTTAGATATACTAAGTCAAAAACAATGTCTAAGCTACCAACATTAACTTATAATTTCCAGAATGAGGAAATTATAGCTAGCTCATTTGAAGATAAATGTCAAGCTTTTATGAGAATATTATTTCCATCATCAAATAATTCAACTGAGATTTGTTCTTTGCAAGAAGATAATGAATATGAACATGATAAGAAATGGGAATGGCCTGACTTAACTGAAGATGAATTAAAGACAGCTATTTTTTCATCTTCAAAGGTCACAGCAGCAGGAGCTGATACTATAAATCATTTAATAATTCAAGAGCTTTATTCAGTACTAAAAGATGAGCTCTTTGAATTGTTCTCAAATCTTTTGAAATATGGGTATCATCCTAAGTGCTGGAGGCATGCTGTTGGAGTTATTCTTTCAAAACCCAATAGAAAACCAACTATTCCTAAATCTTATAGAGTGATATCTCTGCTGAATTGCCTGGGAAAAATTCTGGAAAAGATAATTGCAACTAGATTGTCTTTTCTATCTGCTACTACTGATCTATTATATGATGATCGGATGGGAAGTAGAAAGCAAAACTCAGCAATTGATGCAGTTCTCTCTGTAGTTCATGATATTCAACTTGCAAAGAATGAAAAAATGGTTACAACTGCAATGTTTATTGATATAAAAGGTGCATTTGATTGTGTTTCACTTTCTCAAATGATCAATACTTTGATAGAACTGAGAATGCCAAAGTCTCTCATTAAATGGGTTATCTGTTTCATGTCAAAAAGAACTATTCAGTTGCTTTTTGATGGAATGAGACAAGATATAACAGATATTGAGATAGGAGTTCCTCAGGGTTCCCCAGTCTCACCCATTTTGTTTGCTATATTTATCAAGTTTCTATTTATTGATAGACAAATGGCAATTATGGTGAGAACTCCAAGCTATGTGGATGATTTAGGCCTAGTTGTAAGCTCAGAATCAATTGTGAATAACTGCAATTTGATTGAGCAAGCAGCAACTGAAATGATTGAAAAAGCAAAATCAAAAAACATTGTTTTTGATATGGACAAAACTGAATTAATTCATTTTTATCCAAATTTCAGAGAAAAAGATACTGAAGTTAAGCTTTTAAGTCATTCAGTTAAACCTAAAAACTCAGTTAGATGGCTTGGTGTCTGGTTAGATTCTCAATTGAATTTTAAATCTCATGTGCAAATAAAAACTGCAAATGCTGAAAGAATTTTAAACAGTATATTGAGACTTTCAAATACTGAAAGAGGTCTGACATTTCAAGCAATGAGACAATTATATATTGCCTGTGTGACCTCTGTTTCAGATTATGCAGTTCAGGTGTGGTGGAGAGGTCAAAAACACTTTATAGAAAGGTTTCAAAAACTTCAAAACTCAGCTTTAAGAAAGATTCTAGGAGTATTCAAAACTACTCCAATTAAAGCTATGGAAATTGAAGCCTCTATTTCTCCACCACAAGTGAGATTTGATAAAATCTGTATGAATTATGCTCTCAGAATTATGAAGCTATATTCACATCATTCTATTAGAAAGAGAGTTTCAAGTTCTTTTCCAAATGAGTCAAATGGATTAGAATTAGATTGGGAACTTTATCTTGATTGGAATGAGACTGATTTATCTGAAAATTCAAGTTCTTTACAAAGAAGAAGGATACCATCTCAGTTATTTAGAATTTGCTCAATGATTAAGAACTGTTTCTCTAGTTTAAATGTAGAGAGAGTAGCTATTGAAAATCTCTCTCCTTGGAAGAAAAGTCTTGATAATCTTGTTGATTTAAACATTAGTCAACTTTCAAAAGAAGATCAGACTCAAGAACATTTAAAGCTTTTGAAACAAGTGAAAAATAAAGCAATTCTTATATACACTGATGGCTCAAAATGTGAGAAAACAGGCAATCTTGGAGCTGGAATAGCATATTCAGAAAATGATAAAAACTATATTCTTGATTCTTGGCAAATTGGAAAAGAGTCAGAAGTTTTTAATGCTGAATTATTTGCAATTTCAAGAGCTTTCAAATTGATTGAAATGAAGATTGAACAATGGAAAAGATTTGAGCATATTTGGATATTCTCTGATAGTCAAGCAGGGCTTAAAAGACTTCAAAGTAATAAAATCAGCAGTGGACAGTCAATGCTAGAGCTGATTTTGAAAAGTCTTCAAAATATCCAAAGAAAAATCTCACTCAATTGTTCTATTCATCTTCACTGGGTGCCTGCTCACATGGGTATATATGGCAATGAAATGGCTGATAAAGCTGCAAAAAGAGCCACTGAGTTAGAAGTCTGCTGTCAAAGAATTGTAACATGGTCTTTTATTAAAAGAAGAATAAGAGAATTATGTTTACAAAAGTGGCAAGATGTCTGGTTCATGCAAAGAAAAAGTGTGCATTATTCCAGATTTGAAACTAAGCCAAAGTGGAAGACTTGCTCAATAAAGTGTAAGAAGAAACTTTTGCTACAATAATGCAGCTAAAGCTTGGACATGGACATTTCAAATCATATTTAGCAAAGTTTAAAGATGATTTAAATGATCTATGTTCAGATTGTCAGTTATATGAAAATCCAGAGCATCTTCTGTTACTTTGTACAAAGTATTCAGAACTAAGATTGAGACTGAGAGAGAAGTATCAACTGAATCAGTTAAATTTGAGTTTGTTATTCAATACAAAAGCTGGAAATATGTTCTTAATTGAATATTTAAATGAGTCAAATGTTGCTACAAGAGCTTGTTTGAATAGTGTCACTTGATGATATTTAGATCAGTTGTTTTTGTTTATTTTATTTTGATCTTTTCTTTAACTTTGTTTATTGTTAATTTTCATTTGTTTCAAGCAGTTTGCTTCATTATTTGTTGATAATAGTCATTGCAAATGTTTTTTCTTTTCTGTTGATTTTTAATAGCTGCTGTCTTTTATAATATTTATTTCCTTTGTTTTGAAGTTGAGTTGTGCTAACCCATTGACATTCTTTTGATTTTATTTTTGGATTGAATAGTTTGAATAGTTGTTTGATTCTGGGCTGGAATTCTGTTAATGCATGTGTCAAATTGTTTTTGTATATTAGAATATTCTTGATTTGAAAAATCCTGAAGTATTTCAGGTAGATGTCATAGTCACTGACTGTATACATCTATAATTGAAGAATAATAATAATAATAATAATCAAAGAATTCAGCTGATGAGCTCAGTTGTCACACAGACTACAGTGAGATCTATAATGGCCAAACTATGTTATCTACCCTGCAACAGAAGCTGAAACATGAAGTTAGACTAGACTGAGAAGCTGATACTTCTTTTCAAAATGATATTTCTTCTGATGTAGTCTGTGCATGAATCTCTAATGAGTAAAATGCTTCTTTTAATGAGTGAAAAGCACTTCATATGTCAACATCTTCTATCTCTTGTGTAAACTCTTCCCCTCTGATGCACATTGAGCAATATATGCCTCAGATTGCAGTCAATAAGACTATTCTTGGGGACTCAGCATATACAGAAATGCCTGAATCCTTCATCTCATTTCTGAGTAAAGCACAGAAGATTGATTCTTTTGCTGCTGAGCAAAGAGAAAAGATAAAAGAGAAGAATATGACTGTCACTGAAAATATGCTATAAACAATTTCTGAGAATGATATATTGTGTGCTGATGATTGTGTGTATGTCTCTCAACAAAAGACACTCATTGATGAAATTATCAGTGCAAACTATGATGATCTGCAGAGGGGTTACTTTGATATAAAAAAGTTCATAGACAGCATTCAGAACAAATACTATTAACATGAGCTAGTCAGAGATATCAAAGATTATATATCCACTTGTGATACTTGTCAAAGAGTAAAGCCAAAACAGCACAGACAATATAGAGAATTGAGTACAATTCTCTTATCATCAAATTCTTTTGAGTTCATTACTATAAATTTTATTACAGACTTGTCAGCCTCTACATTTCTCCACCAAACTTACAATGCAATTTTAGTGATTGTGGATATATATACCAAGTTTACAATCTATATTCCTTGCATCAAAAACATTACAGCTGATGAACTAGTGGAAATTGTTTATACCAAGTTCTATACAATTTACAGAGTACTCAAAAACCATATATCTGATTGAGATTTGCTGTTTACAAGCCATTATTGATCCATCTTTTGTTATATGCTAGGCACATGCTGGAAACTTTCAACAGCCTTTCACTCTCAAACAGATGATCAAACAGAACAACAAAATCAAATCTTGAAATATTATCTTCAATGCTTTATCAACTATCATCAAGATGACTGAGCACACTGACTACTGCTAGTGCAGTTTGTTTACAATATCTCTCAACATGTCTCTACTGAAATGACATCTGTGGAAGTCTTAATGGGATATTGATCTGATTTGAAAATTAATGTCAGCAAATCATCACAATCAGTCGCCATACATGCTGCTAGCTGTGTGAAACATATCAAGGAAACACATCATAAGCTCATTGAGAATCTACAAAAGACATGACAAGCACAGAAAACCTATTATGATGCAAAACATAAGCTTCAACAATTTAAAATAGATGACTATATCATACTCAATGCAAAAAATCTCTGATTGCTGTACCTGGTTTGCAAACTCAATCATAAATATGTTGGACTCTTCAAGATTCTGAATATCATCAGAAAACAAGTGTACAAACTAGAACTGTCATCTTCATATAGAAGCATCCATTCTGTATTCCACATATCTTTATTGAAGTCATACAACCACAGGAATGGAGCTCTACCAGAACCAGGATCAGAACTTGTTGACAGCAAAGAAGAATATCAAATTGAAGAAATTCTTGAAAAACAACAATGAAAAAACAAATCTCTGAAATATCTTGTGAGATGAACAGATTGAGGTTCTAGTGATGATACATGGAAATCAGAAGAAAATATATTGAACACTCAGACATTCAAAATCTTTCTTGAACAAGAAAATGAATGACAAATACAAAATCAACATACTTTCAAACATCAAAAACATGAACATCAAGTTGAAAGACATCAGAAGTACAAATCTTAAATTGAAAAATGCTAGAAGTGCAAATCTCACTCAAACTTCAATCAAATACATTCTTTTTAAAAGAATTTTATCAGAGAAAAAAGAAAAAAGAAAAAAATTCAATTTGGGTATAATAAATACAAAAAATAAAACATATAAGCAAGAAAAAAACAAAGAAAATGAGTTCTAAGAAAAGTCTAAAGACCTTCAGTTCATTCATCTTTATCTCACTCTCCATCTCTCACTTTCTCTTCTTTCTCTCATCATTTCTCTCATTTCCTCTCTCTGTCACCCTCACTCAATACTCCTTCTGGTATTCATAAATTATCAGCATTTATTTTGAGTGCAGAAGTATAGATAAATATCTATCTCACAAAACATTTGTCTTCTCACATCTCTTCTCTCTCATCAATCTACTCATTCTCCAACACATTCAATGAAGAAAGACATTTCTCCCCATCTTCTTCTCTCACTTCTCCACCATCCAGAGCATCCTCTTCCTCTGCTTCACTGACATCAGTGACAAATTGACAAAGAAAACAGGCATCACAGACACTGCTGCAGTCATCAGTATCTTCACAATCTTCTTCATTGACTCTTCAGTCAACTCCTTTCTCATCAACCTCTTCTCAATCAACTTCTTCATCACAGAGCCTCTGAAGCTCATCACTTTCAAAATCTTCATATTCTTCTTCACATCCTTCTCTTTCTCTAACATCTCTGCTCTGAAAGGATCAGACACAATCACAATCTTCAAAATCTGCATCTCTGCAGACTCAGCTGCTGCTCAGTGCTGGAATCATAGAGCATTCACTTCTGCCCTGCTCTGAGCAGACAGCATCACCAGATGAGGTGTGTTCAATCATTTAACTAAATGACAAAGATGACTTTTGTGGCTGGTCATGTCCTTCTCAGCTGCCACTTCCATGAAGATAAACACTCATCCATGCATGATGCACCTCAGAAGAGGTGTATCACACATCTAGCATTATTATCAGTATATCAACATTGCTAAGAGTAAAAATTAAAGAGAATTACTCATGAATTTGCAGAATTTCCCTGCAGAGGCACAAGCCTCACAACACTTTCAGACATTTAATCTCAATGCACATCAGAAGTCAACATCCCTCAGCTTGAAGGCACAACATTCACACAGAATTCAACTGTTGTGTGTCATGTGATTAGAGCTAAACCTAGAGCAATATAACAAGTGAACAGCAAATGACACTATACAGAAATGAGCTAGTGACACACATGACCACACTAATAACACCACTGACAAGAAACACCAACAATAATACACAATAAGCATTCAAGAAACAACTTACTTAAAATTGAAATAATCAAAAGAGCCCATTTCAATAAAAGAGAAGGAGAGAGAGAACAATGATATAAAAATTTAAAAATTTTTTTATTGAAGATGAAAAATCACAGCAGAAAGACAAGGAGCTTTGATGATGATCAAGTTAAAAGAGAAGAGAAATCTTCAAGGAGAAAGAAATTCTTTTTACTTCTCTGCACACAATCTCTAGCAATCAAAGAATCCACCAATTCCATCTCATTAGAAAATCGATAACAATGTGTATACAAGCTATCTAGGGGACGCGATCGATATACTGCTATCAACAAGCAGAACTTACAATATGGGAATGTAATTATCTACTAGCAAGCAATCTATACAATCACTGAGGGCAGCTCTTATAAAAAAGAAGAGCAATTGTAATGCACTCATTTATTATTTCCTTATTATCTTCACTTATTCTTACCTTTTTCCATTATACTCTCACTATCACTATTTCTATATGTATATATATATTGATGTATGTATTTCACACATCTTCTTTCTCTTTCTTTTCTTTCTTAGCAATTAGCTACACTACATTATGCTACTATACTATATTACTCTACAATATATTACTATTATCTCCACTACGCTATAAACTATCTTCTACTGTTACTCTTCACACTGTCACTACACCTCACACTGACTCAGTCACATCAGAACAATATATAAAGTTACACATCAATGCTTCTGAAACTGCTTCATACTTAGCATCAACATCCACACTCAGATCAACCACCACCATTTCTCAGCTAGCATGAAAACAGATATTCAATCAATTTAAGAACAGTCTGAAGAAAAATCATTTTAATCAGAACACTCTGAATGAATCTCAACATATTTCTGAGATCACTTCATGAATGAAAGTCATTGAGATTCATATTCATCTTCAGAGAATCATTCTTGATGAGCTTGCTGTCAGTTACTGACTGCTACAGTCAACTGAAGAGCTCAGATTGGCCACAATTTACTTCAGTATCAGACACATTCTGAAGAGTGCAATGATGATACTGATGCATGATCAGACCCTCAATGCATATCAGCTCAGTCATCACAACACTCAGCTGCTCAACATTTTTATATATGAGAAAGTCTCTCAGAATTCAATATCTGCTCTGCAGAACAAACAGATCTGCTTACACTATATTCAGACTTAGCAGAGATTGATTTGCTACTGAGAGTGTGTTGTTGAACAGAAGTATTTATCAGATTCTCTCTTCAAGCTCATTGATGAACAGTAGATGTTATGAGCAGAGATGACAGAGACAGCTGAGACAGCTGAGACAGCTCAATCAGCTGTCAATGATCAGAACAATCTGAATGAACTGAATAAATAGTTTGATCAAAAGATCTTGCAGTTCTGCATGACTGTGATTCAGTATTCTGTATCTCATTATACTTTTGACTCTGTTTTGATCTTCTTTGCTATCATTCTCTTCTGAGATTCTGAGCAGCAGTGATGGTTACTCATATTCATCTACACATCATATCTATCCCAGCTCATCTACAACTGTCAGATTGTTGTTCTGACATATGTGATGAAACAGTGCATGAAGGATTCCAATCTGAATCTCACATCATCACTGATGATCATTTGAGATCAATGAATGCTCAATAACACAGCTGATCTCATGACTGAGCTGCTGAAGAATCAACTGCTTGAATTTCAGATCACTCACACAGAGATTCTGTCTGTGCTGATATACTGACATCAGAATGAACTGACTCTTATCTATCAGAATATAGTTTTTCTTCTGACTGATCTACACATCATCATCTGACAGAGCTTGGCTCAGATCTGTGAGATCTTTCAGAATGAGCTCTGTCTCAGTGATATCTTGTGTCTGATATCTCAGATTTCATGATTTGATCTGTCAGATCTTGTCAACAACTGAAATGCTGTGAGACTGAGTGACTTCTTTCTCACTGACTCTCAAAACACCTCTCAGCTGCAGCTCTTCAACAGCTGATTATTCATCTGAGTCAGCAAGACCTCTGCACTGTTTCAGACATTCTGAGAGCAGACTAGACTGGCCGTGTGACCATGCATGGGACTGGGACTAAATATTTCTCCAGTCCCATTATCAAATTTCTTAGTCCTGGTCCCATATAGTGTTTATTAAATTAGTCACTTTACACTGTTTATATTATAAATCTAGTTCTAGGTCATGTTCTTCTTATAAATTACTGATTCTGGTCCCATTTGGTCCCATTTTGTTAAAATGGGACCAAATGGGACCATGATTTACCCTATATAGATGATATAATGCTATGAGCGTTACCAAAAATCATTACCTATCAAAAGAAGTTTAGTGTATTTATGCTCTAGTTCTATTTTGAACTAGTAATGATAGTGATAGATAGATTCGCCGCGGTAGATAGGTTGGCAGCGATAGATTAGCAGCGATAGATTAGCAGCGATAGATTAGCAGCGATAGATAGATTGGCAGTGATAGATAGGTTGGCAGCGATAGATTACCAGTGATAGATAGCTTAGTAGTGAGGGATAGCTTAGCAGCGAGGGATAGCTTAGCAGTGAGGGATAGTTTAGCAGCGAGAGATAGGTTGGCAGCGATAGCTTAGCAGCGAGGGATAGCTTGCAGCAATAGAGAGGTTGGCAGCGATAGCTTAGCAGCGAGGGATAGCTTGCAGCAATAGATAGGTTGGCAGCGGCGATAGCTTAGCAGCGAGGGATAGCTTAGCAGTGAGGGATAGTTTAGCAGCGAGAGATAGGTTGGCAGCGATAGCTTAGCAGCGAGGGATAGCTTAGCAGTGAGGGATAGTTTAGCAGCGAGAGATAGGTTGGCAGCGATAGCTTAGCAGCGAGGGATAGCTTAGCAGTGAGGGATAGTTTAGCAGCGAGAGATAGGTTGGCAGCGATAGCTTAGCAGCGAGGGATAGCTTGCAGCAATAGAGAGGTTGGCAGCGATAGCTTAGCAGCGAGGGATAGCTTGCAGCAATAGATAGGTTGGCAGCGGCGATAGCTTAGCAGCGAGGGATAGCTTAGCAGCGAGGGATAGATTGGCAGCGGCGATAGATTAGCAGCGAAAGATAGATTAGCAGCGATAGATAGATTGACAGCAGCGATAGATTAGCAGCAATAGATAGATTGGCAGTGGTAGATAAATTGGCAGCGATAGATAGGTTGGCAGCGATAGATAGGTTGGCAGCGATAGCTTAGCAGCGAGGGATAGCTTGCAGCAATAGAGAGGTTGGCAGCGATAGCTTAGCAGCGAGGGATAGCTTGCAGCAATAGATAGGTTGGCAGCGGCGATAGCTTAGCAGCGAGGGATAGCTTAGCAGTGAGGGATAGTTTAGCAGCGAGAGATAGGTTGGCAGCGATAGCTTAGCAGCGAGGGATAGCTTAGCAGTGAGGGATAGTTTAGCAGCGAGAGATAGGTTGGCAGCGATAGCTTAGCAGCGAGGGATAGCTTGCAGCAATAGAGAGGTTGGCAGCGATAGCTTAGCAGCGAGGGATAGCTTGCAGCAATAGATAGGTTGGCAGCGGCGATAGCTTAGCAGCGAGGGATAGCTTAGCAGCGAGGGATAGATTGGCAGCGGCGATAGATTAGCAGCGAAAGATAGATTAGCAGCGATAGATAGATTGACAGCAGCGATAGATTAGCAGCAATAGATAGATTGGCAGTGGTAGATAAATTGGCAGCGATAGATAGGTTGGCAGCGATAGATAGGTTGGCAGCGATAGCTTAGCAGCGAGGGATAGCTTGCAGCAATAGAGAGGTTGGCAGCGATAGCTTAGCAGCGAGGGATAGCTTGCAGCAATAGATAGGTTGGCAGCGGCGATAGCTTAGCAGCGAGGGATAGCTTAGCAGCGAGGGATAGATTGGCAGCGGCGATAGATTAGCAGCGAAAGATAGATTAGCAGCGATAGATAGATTGACAGCAGCGATAGATTAGCAGCAATAGATAGATTGGCAGTGGTAGATAAATTGGCAGCGATAGATAGGTTGGCAGCGATAGCTTAGCAGCGAGGGATAGCTTGCAGCAATAGATAGGTTGGCAGCGGCGATAGCTTAGCAGCGAGGGATAGCTTAGCAGCGGCGATAGATTAGCAGCAGTAGATAGGTTGGCAGGGGCAAATTGGTTGACAGCACTAGATAGGGGTGATATCTCCACCAATCATATCATCAGATTGATATCTAAGATATGTATTATATAATCATCAGAATGGGACCAAACCTCAGTCAAAATCATAGTCAGTCCCAGGTCATGTTCTTATTTTTGATAGTCAGTCACTTTACATGAAATATCAAGATTTATTAGTCCCATTTCACTCATGTTCTAATAATTCTAGTCACTTTACACTCCCATTCTGATCCTGGTCCCACTGACAATCACGCCAAGAAATGGACTGGGACCAAATCAAATCAAACCAAACATGAAATTCATGGTCTCATTGGCCAGTCTAGAGCAGACAGTGGACAGCATCTGAATGATGTCAGCTGATGCAGCTGATCAGTATAAGAATGCTGTTCAGCAATTTCTCAACACTCTTTTTATTTCATTCTTCATCAGTTCTGAGCAGCAGCTGCAGTGCATGAAGTTTCTGAGGCTGTAATGATGAAACACAATCCTCAAGTCTCAGAATCTCTTTCTCCACAACAGTCATATACTGTTCATTATCAGCTATCACAAATCTCTGAACATAATCAATGCATTGCAGTGGTCTGTGCAGTTCCTTCTCTCAGAGATCATGACTCTCACAGTGCAGTTTCTGACACTAGTTCAATCATTTCATCAGTGACTGCATCAGCAGATCAACATCTCAGAGGTTATATTGAATTATCTCTGATTTCAGAGATGTTCACTGTGATCTGATGACTGTATGATCAACATGATCATCTCTGTGGGCAAGCAGTTTCTGAGCAAGCACATTCACATTCATGCATGATGACAGATCACTGTGGGCATTGCCATCAGAAAATTCACCACAGTCACTTCTCTCTGACTGACTGAGAATGATAATGAAGATGAAGATGAGAATTTCATCAGCAGTATATCTGCTGTCTTCTACTGACAGACATTACACACACTGCAGATGAGAAACCATATCTATAATGACACTGTCAACTTTCAAAATAACTTGACAGACACTGAGCTGCAGAAGTTTCAGTGTGTCAGTGAGCTCTGATATCAGCTCATCTATAATCTCATCACATTTCATCTGACTGTTTTTTTCTCTCTATTTTCAACTCTGATTCAAGATCTCAGCTGAGTCAGCAACTCATCCACTTATCAGCTGATTAATCTGATAAATCAGAAAGAAGAGAACAAAAACTTCTTCAAACATCAGTGAATGAATTCAGAGATGAAGTTCTGACTTGTGCAGTGATTGACTCACTGAATTATCTCAGTTCACAGTCATCAGTATTGAATCATGAAACAGACACATCTCATTCTGCAGTGTATGTATGAAGAGCACATTCAGTATCAGTCCACTGTGCAGAAGCAGACAATGCAGTATATACTCAATGAAACTAATCAGATTATCACAGTTCTTCATACTGATGAGAGGAAGAGTCTGCTCTATCTTCTTCTCTGCTAACTTTCTGATACCAGCATCACAGTGGTGATACTGCCACTGATTGTGCTCAAGAAGAAGATGAGACAACAGTGTCAGACAGCTGACATCAGTGTCAGAGTCTGAAATCAGATCTGTGATGCTGAGAATTTCATCTTCTGTCTTCTCATCATAGTGGGGGTGAAGCAGACAGTTAATTGACACTTTCACTCTCTATTGCTCTGACTGTATATAGTCAATCAGCTAGACTGCATGATTTTCAATGAGTGTCATCTGATCATCACTGCTGCATCATACTGAAAGAGTCTCACTCTACTACTCATATTGCAGAAACTGATATGTCAGTTTGTGTTTCTAATCAGAATACTGTCTCTTCATCTGATCAGAAAGTTTGAGAAAGTCTTGCTAGTACAGAGTGTCTGAATTGTACACAGTATAACCACTCAATATGATCTATTCTATAAAGTGATCATCTGCTCATTCAATCAGAAACTGATGCTGAATTATGAAATTTCTTGAATTTAGAATACTCTAAAAAGATTGAACTCATTCATCTGCATCATCATCTACTGTCAGAGTAGACAGAAAACAGAGAAGATAACTCATCATCTTCACTGTTTCTATTATCATTTTCATTTCATCACTTCAGAGGATAAGGCTGTTGTTCTGAGACAATGACATGCAGAAGAGCCACTCTTGATCACTGTCATATCTATCTTTGATATAAGTATTGATCACACTGCTGTGCAGCTGATCATTCATCTGAGTGTATCTTGCAGTATAATCAACTTTGTATAGAAGATCAGATGTCTGAGCTGTGACAGTCAGAGTGAGCAATCAGCTGTTTTTTTGCCATCACAGTGAATGTCATTATCAACAACTCAATATGAAGTTCTGATGTCTGATGAGAAACAGATCATACATGCATTTCTTCATCAATCTCAATATCAAATTGCTGAGCTCTCTCACTTTCTGAATGATGTAGTGATCTCATGTGGGGATGCTTATGTTCTCTGTAATCAATGTTTGTTTGTTTGTTTGTTTGTATCAATTTAACATTCCGGAGAAAACACGGGCAGCGTCTGTGACTCTGTAATCAATGTCAGATCACAGAGCTCTCATTTGTCAGCTCATCTGTACAGTCTGTACAGTCAAGCTTATCTGTATCATCAAATTCATCTGTATCATCAAACTCATCTGTATCATCAAGCTCATCTGTACAGTCAACTGATTCTGTGAAAACTATCTCTGAGAATGATCTGACTGATCTGATCATTGATGCTCATCTTAGAGCTGATCAGATACAGAAGAAGATGCATCTTTTTGAGAAGTATCAGAACTGTCTTCAATAACTTCAGAGTCTATACATGATCTGTTGACTTCTTTCTCATGCAGAGACCCTTCCCAACACACAGCACAGTCTTCAATCATGCAATAATCTACAACAATTCAAGTATTTCAGAGCTCATCAACAGATCAAGCAGAACAGCCTTCACTGAAGAAGCTGAATAGAGACATACACAGTGTGTTTTCACTGTTACAACCCACAGACAGTGTGTCAGCAGCAGAGCCATGATCAGTACAATTACTCTGATCTGATCATGCCAGTATACTGAGCAATATATCAGAATCAGATTTGAAGATTAAGTCATCTTTTCAATTTAACTGAAGAATATATTTCTTCTGATGAGACAGTCTATATGCAGTGGCTGAGCAGAAAGTGAAAGATGTATGATGTGACAGCATCAAATACTATGTTAATTGCTGATCAGATGTTTCAAATACTCTTATCTAGTCAGTAACTCTAAGACAGTGTATAGATACAGTTTTGTACTGCTAAAGAGTTTCTTACTATTTACTACAAAATCTTTAAACTTGATTATTTCTTGACAGATAAAAATTTAGCATTTATATATCATTGAAATCAATTCTTAGATTCTTCAGCTGTCATGTCTATATAAATCTGATATGTTTTAATAGTAATTTATTATTCTGTCTATCTTGCTGAATGAAGCTGCACTGATTTCTGAATTTAGCAATATATACATTGATGGCTTCAGATGATAGCATCAACTCTTGAATCTAGCTCTGTCTTGACAACATCTCAGTCATCTAGAGCATATAGAGCAATGCAGCAGTCATCTCAAATCAGATCTTCAACTGCTGTCATGAGCTCCTCAGACAGCACAATGTTGATCTGAAATGATTCTCTGAGTATATAAGAATTGAGAGCAATGAAAAAGCAGATTGTCTGACTAAATGAGTAGTCTCATCTATAACAGCTTCAGTCTATGAATCTGAGGCCTCACCCACAGTCAGTGGTGTTCACACAGTGACTAAGCAGCTCAGTCAGAAGACAAAGCAAAAGTGATGAGAAGAAGTCTGTGAAAAGCTCTCTGACTGATATCAGAGCTGAAGATTCAGCAGATCAACTGTGAAATATTAAATGAAGACTTCTTCAGAGCTCATCATATCACAGTATGCTCTTCATCACTGACTCACACTTCACTTCTCTTATGGAGACTTCTCTTGATATCATAGATATTTCCAGCATGTGAATGTGAGACTCATCTGTGTCTGTGAATACAATAAAAGCTCAGAGCATTTGATGCTCTGTCAACACTCACAGAGATACTTTCTTCACTGACTCAAAAGATCAGCAGCACAGTCACACAATCAGATGACAGCTGTTATCTATCTAGAATCTCTGATCTCTACAGACTTTGTAGAACTGCTGAAACACATACAGTTCTACACACAATACTGCATAAGATAGCACAGCTGACTGACTGCATATCATCTGACAACTCTTCAGCAGTTCCATGAGACTGGTCTGCTGAGTACATCTGTGTTAATGAGTGTAACCACCAAGGACAGCACAGTCTATACAGGTGGTACAGATAGCACAACCAGTACAGTTGACTCAATCAGCTCAATTGATATAATTGACTTGATTGATACAATTGATTCAATCAGTACAATTGGTTCAATCGGTACAATCAGTTCAATCGGTATGATTGATTCAATTGATACAATCAGTATAATCAGTTCAATCAGCACAGTTGGCTCAATTGATTCAATTATCTGCACTGATAGTGTAATCAGTACAATCTGCATATTTGATTCAGCTGATACATTCTTGACTGCCAGCATTGTATCTACATGTACTCTGCTTTGATTTTTTTTTAATACTCTTGTCTCTATCAGCTCAAACACTTCTTCTCTTTTCTTTTCTATATTCTTTCTCTTACACTCTGTTTTTTTCTTTTTTATAATCTTCTTCAATACTCTCTTTCCTCTTTCCTCAGATCTGTGTCAGATTATATGACTACAAGATGTCACAGATGACACAGCTCTTCTCTCATTATTTTTTTATATATTTCATTTCAGAATATAGACTTTCTTTTTTTTTCTTTCATTTATCTTATCTCTCTTTCTTCTATGATATAAGAAGTACAGACAGTTTTCTGACAAACTGAAAGAGATGTTTCTTTCTACTCACTGTAAAATCTTTCAGAAACAGCAGTGGTGGCACTCTAACTCTAATTAATAGCACACACATTGCAGCTGATCATTTTATTTGTTATCTTTCTTCTTATTCTCTGAATTTCAATTCAGTTGAGTTTACATTTTCTGTTTTGAAGACTTGAATGAAGTGTCATTGAATCTTTATTCATTGAATTTGTATAATATATATTGTGCAGCTTCATTGCATCTGACAGTTATTGCATTGCTTCTCAGTCTTCAAGAATCATGACAGCTGTGATTCTTGAAGAACTGTTCTTCTGTTCAAAGAAATGATCTGTAAATAAATTATGCTCTCATTGAGATTCACAGACAAAGACTTATATCTGTACAACAGTTGCTCTATGATCTATACAGTCAGTGCAAAATGTACAGTCAGTGCAAAATGTACAGTCAGTGCAAAATGTATAATCAGTGCAAAATATACAGTCAGTGCAAAATGTACAGTCAGTGCAAAATATACAGTTCATGTGGCTTGTACAGTGAGTGTTAAGTGTAACAGACCTTCTGAATCTTGAGACATATAAATCAGAGAAAGATTATAACTCTATATATTCTACTGTCTGTACTACAGAGCATACAAGATACACATCTGTGCATTTCTCACAGCATTGCTTTGAAGATTAGCCAAATAAATCCTCAACTCTGCAAATCACAGTGAGACTATATATAACTTAATTACTTTAAAATTTACTTAGTACAGTGATATTCTGCTTTGCACACAGAAGAACATGATGGATGCAAGAATATTCTTTCATGTTTATCACTTAGACTTATTGATTGCTCAGTTCTTTCACTCATTGACTGAATATTCAGATGAATAAATAACAACACAATCTAATTTAAGCAATTATCATCTTTTGTTCTCAGAGACTGTTTCTCTTTAATCACTGTCTGACTATATTTAGCTACATATCTAATCTTCATCTTTGATCTTAGATATCTCTTTATTGACAGTATTTCTGACATCTTCATTTTTGTCATTCTCTGACTGACTGCATGTCTTTTGCAGCCACAGTTGCTGCTGAGTTATATTGTCTGTTTGTATTATAGAGAACTTCTTTCTTCTGTTTCATCATATTTCTTTTACTTCTTTTTCTCTTTGTGTTATATTTTTAGATCTTTCATTCTCTTGATCTTAGATTCTCTCAATCTTTTAATCTCTTAATCTTTCATCTGATCTCTTGATCTTTCACTCTCTCAATCATCCAGCTGGCTATCTTATAGTTTCATGTCTGTTATCTACTTTGTCTTTTACTTTTTCTTTACATCTTCATCTTCATCTTTTATTCTTCTCTGCTAATCACATCATTTTCTTATTGATTTGATTGCTGAGCTCAAACTCATCTGTCATCTCTTCTTGATCTCTCTGTTTAATCTTCAGTTGATTCTCAGCAGTGTCTGTTATAAAACTCTTCTTGTACTCTTTCTATTTCTTAGAATGTTTTTCTTATCACTAATCTTAATTCTTCAAGTTATCCTTTAGTTCTGTCTCATGACCACTCAAAATGACACTCAGACACAAATTCAATGCTCACAGCAAAAATAAAACATTCAGATTCTCAGCTGACAAGAAAAACAACATCTCAGAATTCAATGCTGACAGTAGAGATGATATCTTAGCTGCATCTGATTGTGATCAGAAGAACAGACTCATATCTGACATCATGTACAGACTCAACCATTCAGCTTACAAGACATTTCAGCATTATATCCACTGTGCTGCTCTCTATTTTCTCAAGAAGAAACAGATCATTGAAGAGCTTTGTATCAACATTCAGAAAAACATTTCTCACATCTGTATCAATCTGATAATCTACATCAAAAAGAAGCACAAGATCATTTTGAATCTGAAGATTACAGTCTTTGATTCTGTGATCATTTTCAAAGAAAGATACCATGCAGTAATCTGTCTTCTGCTGCAGTATATGAAGTCTTACAAAATCACTGTCTGCAACAATGTCAGCACTGAGGTTCTTCTGAACAAGGTTAAGAACTTGATATATTGCTTTGAAGAACTTTGTGATTTCTATTACCTCTTTGAATTCAACTATGTCTTTGAACAACACAATACAGATGTCAACAACATTCATGTCTATGGTATATTTGCTGATCAAGACTTTAAGTCACAGCATACTCAGATCAATGCCATTCACAATCTGTTCTTGTCCAGCAATTCATCATCTGCCAGAATCTTCATGATTGTTAGAAGCTCAGACTTCAACACTCTTCTTGAAGACTTTGTTCAACAGTTCCACAACCCTGCAAATTCTCTGATGAACAACCTCTTCAAGTGATATTCTGATCATTTCAACCATGTCTTTATTCAGATTGGAGACTACTCTGAATCTGATCAGCATTCTCAGTATCAGATTGAACAGCAGATCTCTTTCATCAATCTGAAGAAGTACATCACAGTTCTTGATTTTGAAACAGTTATCAAGAATGAGACTCAAACACAGCTCAGAGCTGATTTTGATCAGCAGTCAACTCATATCTATCTGATAATCATTCTCAGAGTGAACAACTGTTGTTACTATGTCTTTCTCTGTATCTCTGAAGATATCAAATGCTGTCTGCAGCCAGATGACAGCCTTAAGATCAACTTTGATTCAGATGTTAACAACTCTCTCTTAAGTTGATCTGCTCATATTGTTGATCATCTTTTCTTCACATCTTTGTTCCATCTCAGTCTGTACATCACTCATCTCTGGATCAAGCAAGAGCTTTGTTGAGCTGATAATCCCACTCTCTCTCATGTATCTTTTGAACTGGTTGATTTCATGGAGATTCAGACAGTATCTGAATTGTGTTCTGCAGTAGCCAGTGCCTGTGGTATTTCAGTGCTTGTTCAAGCAATTCAGTTCATCATGCTCTTTCACCTTCAGATTGCAAGTCTCTGCAAGTTCCAGAATGATAGACTTTCACTGCAAAAGATTGACATGCTCAAGTTTCTCTTGATCAACAATCTTCAGTTCACTCATCTTCACTGTGTCAACATCTATAAGTTGATCAAGAGCAGTGAATGCCTGGGTCTGATCAATGACATTCATTTAACTGCTGAGTTCAACATCAAGCAGATTCTTGCAATGAACAGCTTGCTGTCTCTGATTGAAGAAGTGAGTCTCTTTCAGAGATCATCTGAAACTGGCAAGTCTTACTGAATCACCCACACAATGCTTCTGTTTGTTGAGACTTCAAAGAATGGAGTTGAAGATGCCAAGCATCAGCTTCTCATCACTGCCTCATTCAATGAGCCAGTCAACAAACTCATCATCATGATGTACAATGCTCTGAAGAAGAAGCATGATGACTATCTTCAGAGTTCTGACACTGACAAGCCAACCACTGAGCTGATCATCATTCACATTCATTTCATTATCACAGATGAGAATATCATCTGAGCTGAAGCTGAAGACAAATGTGATCTCTTCTGCAACAACTGACTGTGAATAGTTGATGTTGCTAATCTCACAGAAAACATCTCTCAGATTGTTACTGTTTCTGTTGTGTACAAAAGCTACACTTAAGTCATCACTGATTTGCATTGATACTTCAGATTCAATGATCCACAGCTTGCTCATCTTTTTCTCAGTCTGAGTATATGAATGCTGCACTTTGCTGACCTTGTCAAGCCTTATGTAGAAGATATTACTTGCTATGCATCACTCTGCTGACTCTATAATCAATTCTCACAGAGTCTTCTCAATGACAATTCTGAGATGATTGAAAAGCTGAATGAGCTCATCTCTGAGCTGTGTCAAAATATTCTTCAGAATGCTGATGTTCTATTTTCCACTCTTTCTCAGACTGCAGTTGTCAAGATCTACAACTATATCAATTCAGATGTCATTGTTGTTGATGAGATGGCTAAGGCTTCTAAGACAGAGAATTGATCTATCATCACCCACTATAATCCTCAGATCTACATATTTGTTGATGATGAATTTCAGCTACATTCTACAATCATATTGAACAATGTCAGCAACAATTTCAAGCTTCAGATCTGTCAGTCTCTGTTTGTCTGTCTGATTGAAGCTGATGTTCAAGTTGACACATTTGATACCCAACATCATTTGCATCCTTCAGTCAGTGCTGTTGTGTCTGATGTCTTCTATCAGAGCTTGCTGTTAGATGCCTCTGATGTTCAACAGATCATCACTCAGATTCATGATGTTGAGAAGTTCAACAAGAAATGCTTTGAAATTCCATCAGTTTCTGTTATAATCAATCTGATCAACAGCACTGTCTCTGTCAATTCAATCACTCACTTACTCAGCAATTTTCCCAACATCATCTTTGTATGTAACCTTGTTGTCTCTCTTCACATCACAGTCAATATCCCCACCAATGACATTGTGATTCTGACACTCTACAACAATCAGTATCTTGCATACACTGTCACCATCACTCATCTTCAGAAGATCTTAGACTCTGAATATAGCAAGATTCTTCTTCACAAAATCAATGACTTTCAGAGAGATGAGTATTTCATTGTCATTTTTGATCTGATTGTTGAGAAGAAAATTGATTTCCTCTGCAAGCTCAATCATCTCAATATTGAACTCTCTCATGCTCATCATACTCACTACATCATCACCAATATTGATGCCCTTGACTGTACCCAGAAACATCATGGTGCATGTTATTTTCAGCATGTGATCAGTCACTTCAGACAGACTCACACCTTCTATATCTGTCTCAAGAATTTCACCTCCAAGCACATCAGTCTTGAACATAGCATCACCATTCCCACTACTGACAGTAACTATATCATCATTGAAGAGGGAGAAATCTTAGAGAATGGGTCAGATGCTGAATGAGATCAGATTGAGGATTCACTCAACCTCAGTTCTTTCAATAATGTTGACAACATGAACACATCAGTCTGAGATGAGTCAGAAGAAAATCAACAATCAGATTGATAGAAATGAGATTAGCAGATCTAGCACTCAACTGATTTTTTCTGTGCTTGATAATATTTTAAAGTTATCATCTTAATCTTTGTTTCTTTTTGTTTCTATTTAGAATGGCATTTGACTTGTCTACTAGTTGTCATCACAATGAAAAAACTTTCTTTCATTGTTTAAACTTTATCAGAAGTGTAGATATTTATTGTCAATTGAAAGATTGACATTGAATGATAAGTTAGTTAACTTAAATGTATGTACTGTTCATGTACTGTATATACATAGATGTCATGAGGCTGTCAAGATTGCTTAGTAGCATTGAGAAAGTTAGTTGTAGTGAACTTATATATTTTTGATTTCTCAACTGCATTTTGTCTTGACATTCACATCTTCATAAATGATTTGATGATCTTAGATATTCTATGTCTGAAGCTGGCATCATCTTCACTATAAAATATCAAGATATATCATGACATATCTTAGAGTTAGAATTATGTGAACAGTGCAGTTGACATGACACTCAATAAAAATATGATTGCATTCTGAATTCATGGGTTGTTTGAACAGTTGAAGTTGATACAGTTTTTATCAACAATACAGTCTGTGCAGTCAGCACATCTGATCAGTTCAGTCTACAGTCTCACTCTGATGTGCATTTCTTGAAGAATCAGAATTGTGTGTCTGTTTGGAAATGAGAGCAAATTTAGAGAGTTTACAGATGATTCAGATGACACAGATGATACTGATGATACTGATGATATCAATGATGCAGATGATACTGATGATACAGATGATGCAGATGATATCATTGTGTAGATTCTTTTAATTCATACTGATAGCAAATCATTTAACTAATAATATCATAGCAGATATCATGTGCTGTTCTGATAGACTAGATAATTTCATTTGCAGATCTATACAGATGGTGTAATTTACTCATCTGTTTCATTGATGAGACTATATATAGAGTATACATTCATCTGTTCAGTGGTTGAAGACTGTCTTTGTGTTGTATAGTTCATTGATCATCTTCTTATATTAATATCTCTTTCTTCTGCCTCTTTCTGTTCACTTCTTTCAATTCACTGGTTCTCCAATCTCTTGCTTAGCAATTCATATTGTCATATTTATTAATCTCTACAACTGTCACTTTCAGCTCTTTTCTTTATCACCCTCTCTCATTCATCTGTCAGAATTGCCAGTCTTTCTCTATTCCTTCATAATAAAGAGAGAGCTCAATGCACTAATTGCTTAATATTCATCTGATATCAAATCACTTTAAAACTTCATTGATTTCAAACTGTTCCTCTGTTTTAGCTCTTTACAACCATCCTCTATTTTCTCTCTGCATTTTATCATTGATAGCAAGCTTCACATCATCATTTATGCATTAGAAAGTTATTACTGACTGGTTAGATCAGTGTTACAACATGTCTCATGCACACAACATCAAATCTGAAAGAGCATCACAGTTTGCAGAAAAGTTTTATGAGTTTATAGACATTCTGCTGTCTGAGCTGTCATCTGTCAACAAGATTATCAGAAAGCTGTTTGTCAAGTATGATCTCTATCATCAGTTCTACACTCAGACAGACATTCTCTCTTGTGTCAAGCAGATGTTGAGAGACAATCTTGCCAAGTTTCTCAGCTGCATCTCATCAAATCAGAATAACTCTGAGATAGTCAATGATCTATATACTCAGATCTCATATCTC
This sequence comes from Histoplasma ohiense, assembly GCA_017607445.1. Taxonomy (NCBI): domain Eukaryota; kingdom Fungi; phylum Ascomycota; class Eurotiomycetes; order Onygenales; family Ajellomycetaceae; genus Histoplasma; species Histoplasma ohiense. Next base: position 8,045,463 of record JAEVHH010000001.1, read on the forward strand.
AAGTGTCAAATCAAGAATAAGATTGAAAAACATCTCAGTAGCTCATTGAGAATGTCAAGACACTGTGTAAGACTCAGAAAGTACTCAAGCAGCTACAGTGAAAGTACAGATGAGAGTACTGATGATTTCTGCTTCAAATCATCAAGTTTTAGATTACATTTTCACAAAAAAAGACAACAACAGTCTTTCTTCAGCAGTGATTTGAGTGATTCAGACATCTTAGAATTTTCTGACTGATTCAAGTGGGTTAAAACTTTGAAATTATCTCAGCTGAGTGTTAGAAAAACAGCATTGTCATTGTCAATGATCAGTTCTGAGGAACTGCTGAGAAGCTGTATCATCAAAGTATTCTTTGAGAGCTATAAAGTCAGAAATCTCTCATTCTTCTTTCTTCTCTCTGATATCTGCAATGATTACTCTGAGATTTCACAGAGAATGAGTCAATTGTCTGCTCTCAACTTTGATAAGATGATAAGTTTAATTGATGAGAATAGTAGCATTGATGAAGCCAAGCTACAGTCTTACTCTATAGTACTATATCAGAGAGAACATGATCTGTTGAATACTGTTCATCTCAAGAACACACACAACCTTTGCACTGCCATTCTTGATCTTGTTCATAATCACCATTGCAATGACCTTGAACTCATGGTGATTGGGTTGTCATTGAAGTTGCCAGTAAACCTGAATAATCATTACTTTGTAGAATTATATTTAGTTCTTTCTTTCTTTCCTTCTTTTGATCTTAGAGCTAACATAGAATAGAATGATTTGTATGATCAATTCTCAGAGTATCATGATAATGACTTAGATGATTGCAGTCAGAATCAGATTTCAACAACTCAGAACCTCTCAACAATCCCCATCTCTACACAATCCACCACTGTTATTTTCAAGAAACATCTCACAGAATCAACTCCACACACTAGATCAGATTCTTCAATGCTCTCTGTCAATTCTGCTATCTCACAGCTCATCTCTGTCTCAGTGCAGCTTTCTAGCAGATTGAAGAATGATTCTGAAAGTCTCTGCACAAATCTGATCAACTGTGTCAACAATATGAATGATGCAGCTCATGACAATGACAGTATAATCTCTGCACATCTCAAATTCAAAATCTGCATACTCTATATCAATTCTTCTTTCTCAATAACTGCTCCTGCACAGCTCTTCAGTGATTTGGACAATGGTTCAGATATCACTGACACCGACACAATCAATCATATCAACAGTAAAACTGATGCTGCTGAGGATGATGACAACAACAAATCTGATGATTGAAATCCATCTGAAAGTGAGGATTCTGACACAAACAATGGAGTTTCTTCTATCATCAGTGATGAGGGCAACAAAATTGATTGTAAGAGCAAGAACAAAGATATAATCTTAGTCTTAGATATTCTCTTGCAACTCAGTCACTGATAATATATACTCAGTCAGAAATAGACAATCTGAGAAATCTTCCTCTTCTCAAATCAGTGGTCAGTAATTGGAATAAGTTGTTGCTGTTGTCACTGCTGGAGCTAACTAGTGCTAATATTGCTTAGATAATGAGTCAATTGATTGGAATGTGGATGAGATTTACTCTACTGATTCAAGTGAAGAGGAACACTGACAGCCATTCAATGATGAAGAAGCTCCAGTCTTCACAATGCCAGTCAATGATAATCAAGATAATGATAATGATGATGTTATTGATCTGACAGCAGACACAGTGCTTCAACAAAGTATTTCAGTCTTGATTTATCTCTGTGAACAGCTCATTTCTGTCTTATTCTCTGAGTTCCAGCAATTCTATCTGCTGCCAAAACTTTTTGCTACAATAATGCAGCTAAAGCTTGGACATGGACATTTCAAATCATATTTAGCAAAGTTTAAAGATGATTTAAATGATCTATGTTCAGATTGTCAGTTATATGAAAATCCAGAGCATCTTCTGTTACTTTGTACAAAGTATTCAGAACTAAGATTGAGACTGAGAGAGAAGTATCAACTGAATCAGTTAAATTTGAGTTTGTTATTCAATACAAAAGCTGGAAATATGTTCTTAATTGAATATTTAAATGAGTCAAATGTTGCTACAAGAGCTTGTTTGAATAGTGTCACTTGATGATATTTAGATCAGTTGTTTTTGTTTATTTTATTTTGATCTTTTCTTTAACTTTGTTTATTGTTAATTTTCATTTGTTTCAAGCAGTTTGCTTCATTATTTGTTGATAATAGTCATTGCAAATGTTTTTTCTTTTCTGTTGATTTTTAATAGCTGCTGTCTTTTATAATATTTATTTCCTTTGTTTTGAAGTTGAGTTGTGCTAACCCATTGACATTCTTTTGATTTTATTTTTGGATTGAATAGTTTGAATAGTTGTTTGATTCTGGGCTGGAATTCTGTTAATGCATGTGTCAAATTGTTTTTGTATATTAGAATATTCTTGATTTGAAAAATCCTGAAGTATTTCAGGTAGATGTCATAGTCACTGACTGTATACATCTATAATTGAAGAATAATAATAATAATAATATCTGCTGCCAGATAAGTTTGATAACAATGGAACTCATTCAAGAAGACCCATCAAAATCTGAAATATGCAGATGAAATCATTTGCTTATCAACTCTTTGATGTCTATTGAATTCTCTGGCAAAATTGTAAATCTCAAGAGAATGGCATTCTTGCAGATCAGATGAGTCTTGATAAGATAATGATTGTTTACATTCTGCTTACCATGTTCATCTGACTTAAGGCCAACTTCAATCATATTGAAAAATTTCTCAATTGATATCTATTCTTCAACCAGGCTGAGCTCATCAGTGCTGATGAATCACTGCTCAAGTGTCTTTCACAGAGACTCTTTTCAATGTTGTGTTGCTGTGTCAAATATGAAGTTACTGCATGTCATATCAAGATCTTTGATGAATCTTTTCTTATGCTTGTATCAAAGAGTCTTCTCTACTCATGGGTCTGTCAATTTGTCATCATCATTGCAAATGGCAAGAAAAACATTCTGAGGCTCAGTCTGTTTCTGACACATGGCAATATGACACAGACATCCCTTGAACATCTGAATCACAGATTCATTTTCGACTTCAACAGCAATCATGATTGTTTAGATATTCTCAACAGTGGAATGAAGCATTATCATCATCAATATATGATTATCACAACTTCTGTCTCTTATCTTAACTATGTCAACAAATATATTGGGAAAAAACCTGCTGCTTCCACATCATCTCTTTGGAGACAAGAGTTAGTTTTCTCTGTGTGGGGTGTGGTCATTCATAATGAGTTTCATCAGAAAAAGAACAACACTGAATCAGTTGATCTGTTTGTCAAGTTCAGAGAAAGACAAGCTGATGACTCATTATGAATCTGAATTCTAAGCAGTACTCTCTGTGATTGCAGCTCAGAGAATATGAAACACTGAATGAATGTTCTTTACACAAAGCAGTGACAACAGCACTGCAGTCTGCAGAATGACTGCTCTGAGTTATTTGATCAACTTGTAAAAAATGTCAGATCACTTCTGAAGATTCACAGCACTGATCAGAAAATACTTCTTAGAGAACAGCAGTCTCTACAGCAGCTGACTGAGAAGTTTGAAGATCTGATGAAAAATCTTATGATTCATCAGTCATCTGAAGCTTTCTGATTCTTCAAGCTCATCATTCAATTACCATTGAATGAGCACAAGAATATAAAGTGTTATCTGTCTGAGAAGTATCTCCACAGAATCAAGCAACTGAAGACTGATGTCAAGAAACATGTTGAGAAACAGTATCAGAAGAGGGTTTTTCAATACAACAGTCTGTCAGTAAATCAGTGAGCAAAGAAAGCTGAATCTCAGATGAGCTTCCACAGCTTCTTTAAGATCTTTTGACATAATCAAATCCTTGCAATCTTTCTCAGACTTCTTGATCTCATGTTGAAAAACCCAGGGCTTGCCCTCATCAAGAAGAAGCTTAGAGAAAATGATTGGCTGATCAATTCATCCACATCACTCTATATCCAAAATCTTGATACTCTGATTCAAGACAGTGAAAAATGCAACAGACTCATGGACATCATCAGAACTGCACAGAGTATGTATGACTTTGAGAATTGAAGAGAAAAGCTAATCATCATATGCTTCTTTTCTGTTGTGATACATATTCTTGAATATGTAAGTCTCTGTCTCACTCAAACAGTCTGGCTTTCCAGCTTCTGAAATACTGACTGACTGAATAGTGGCTATGCAATCAGAGTCTCAATGCTAAAGCAGTGCACAGTGAATTGAAGAGACAGAATCATGATGATCTTGTATACTCATTCAACAGTGATGAATCATTTGATGAAGATGACAAAGCAGTTGAGTTCTCTGACATACTGATCAGCATCATCAATCTTCTCAGCACTGAGTTCACATGTGTGCATGCCCAATATCTCATTCTGTTCAGGCTGGAGTGGTTGAGTTCACAGGAGGAACAGATGATTGCTCATATTCAGCACATTGAGAAGAAAAACAAGCAGACATTCACATACTGTTTTGTATATCAGAATTTGAATATTGAGTGTGTGATTATCAATCAACAGCTTCTCTGTGAAGAGTTCCAGTGAATGTCACTTCAGATGCAGAATAATGTCAAGAAGCAAATGACTTTACATTAGAATGAATTGAATGCAAGAGATACAGCTTGATTAAAAATTGTAAAGTAGTTGAGATCTCAGAATCATATAGAAGTAGATTGATACTGAGATTTAATTTTTATTCTTATCAGATCTTGAGCTCAACAACCACAGCTGCTGTCAGCATTGTTTTGAAGTCATTTCAGAGATTTTTCAGTGAATACATAATAGTATTTGAGCTGCATGCAGAAGCACTCTAGTTCTGTCAATAGACTAGATTTAAGATCAGACAGAGAAAGCTCTTCTGAATCAATGACTGCATCAATGTCTCTATTTGATGAGTTGTCTATCAATGCTATAGTGGAGTGCAGAGCAGAAGAATGTTAGAGTTTGTGCAACTGTAGAGTGAGTTCACAAGAAGAAGAACACTTGTTGCTATATGAGTGAGTGAATAGACAGTCTAAGATTGAGTAGACTGTTTGCTTAAAATCATATATTATTCTATTCTCAAATGCATTATCTGTTCTGAGAAGTATAATTTCAGTGATGTTTTTTATATTCTGATCTATATTAGCTTCAAGAGCCATCTCTCCCTCTACTTCAAGCTATTAAGAAGTCTCACTCAGTTGCTAAACCTCTCAAACAGTCTGTCAGAACTAGTCATCTTCCCAACTATTTAGATTCTCAGATGTCTCTTTCATACATTGCCACTGACAACAGTCACACTCTTATTCAAAAGATCTTAAAAATCAGCAGTGCTATAAATAACATCTCTAAACAATCTTCTGCAGCTCATGCATCACTGTGACTCATATGTCAATCAAAAATGTTGCTACTCTCTGAGACAGAAAACACAATTGACTGAAAGTCAGTATCTGACTTCTCTACATCTGAAGAGTTGAAAGAGATGAGATCTGTCAGTCAAGAGAATAAGTTTCTTGTTGAATAAATTGATAGTTCTTATACTGCTTTGCTGCATTGATCAGAACACTCAGTTACTTCTAGTCTCTTTTCAAATAATGATATACTGAAGTAGATTGCTAATGACAATGATGAAGAATCTATCACAGAAAGAGATTATATGACTGAAAAGTATTTTATCATTCTTTCATCTTATATCTCAATATATCTCTACTATAAGAACTTTTATTGTATGATCTTTTCTTCTACTCTCTTTTCACTTTCTTATCTTAATCAATTTGTAATCTATTATCAGAATAGTGTCAAGTGTGTTGATGATGCTGTTGAGAACTTGAGATAGATTGTATGAACTGCACAGATGATATAAACAGTTCAATTCACATCAATGATAACATCTGATTAATCAGTGGCAAATCCATTACAATAAGTTTATATATCTTATATACTGTTTAGATATTGTATATAATTATAAGCATAATTTACACTATCTATAATATCTATCAGATTTGTACAATATACACTGTGTAGGCAGCTTATTTGAAGATAGTACAATAAATTCATTGCAGATAATACATCAATTACAGATAGTACATTCATTGCAGATAGTACATTCATTGCAGATGATGCATTCAATGTGAATAGTACATTCATTGCAGATAATGCATCCAGTGTATTTGTGTAATGCATTTGTTTATTTATTTTCTTTGTACGCTCTTCTTTTATTCTTACCTCTTTTCATTATATTCTCACTACTGCTATTTCTATATGTATATATATATATATGAATGTATGTATTTCATACATCTTCTTCTCTCTTTCTTTTTCTTCTTAGAAATTAGCTACTATTATTACTACTACTACAATTACTACTGTTATTATCATTCACTATACTATCTACTATCTTCTGCTATTCACTCTTCACACTGTATTCACCCCTCACAATTTGTTGCAGGTGGTGCATTTGTTGCAGATAGTACATTTATTGCAGATGATGCATTCATTGCAAATAGTACATTCATTGCAGATAGTACATCTATTGCAGATGATGTATTTGTTGCAGATAGTACATCTATTGCAGATGATGCATTTGTTGCAGATAGTACATCCATTGCAGATGATGCATTCAGTGCAGATAGTACATCTGTTGCAGATAGTACATTCATTGCAGATGATGCATTCAGTGCAGATAGTACATTCATTGCAGATGATGCATTCAGTGCAGATAGTACATCTGTTGCAGATGATGCATTCAATGCAGATAGTACATTCATTGCAGATAGTACATTCATTGCAGATGATGAATTCATTGCAGATAGTATATTTATTACAGATAGTATATTCATTGCAAATAATACATTCATTGCAGATGATGTATCTGTTGCAGATAGTATGTACATTCATTGCAGATAGTACATCTATTGCAGATGGTGCATTTGTTGCAGATAGTACATTCATTGCAGATGATGCATTGAATGCAGATAGTACATCTATTGCAGATAGTACAGTCATTGCAGATGATGCATTCAATACAGATAGTACATTCATTGCAGATAGTACATTCATTGCAGATGATGAATTCATTGCAGATAGTATATTTATTACAGATAGTATATTCATTGCAAATAGTACATTCATTGCAGATGATGTATCTGTTGCAGATGATAAATTCATTGTAAATAGTACATTTATTGCAGATGATGTATCTGTTGCAGATGATAAATTCATTGTAAATAGTACATTTATTGCATATGATGCATTTGTTGCAGATAGTACATTCATTGCAGATGGTGCATTCAGTGCAGATAGTACATCTGTTGCAGATAGTACATCTATTGCAGATGATGCATTCAGTGCAGATAGTACATCTATTGCAGATGATGCATTCAGTGCAGATAGTATATCTGTTGCAGATGATGCATTCAGTGCAGATAGTACATCTGTTGCAGATAGTACATTCATTGCAGATGATGCATTCAGTGCAGATAGTACATCTATTGCAGATGATGCATCCGGTGCAGATAGTACATCTGTTGCAGATAGTACATCCGTTGCAGATGATGCATCCAGTGCAGATAGTACAGTGGTGTTCAATAAGTCAGTGTACTAGAGGCTCAGCACCGAGCTTCAGCACCCTACCCATCTCAACTAGATATTAAATAAAATCTCAACCAGGTATCCAAAATAGAATTATATACATGTTTTATATAGCTAAATGAATAAAGAATATCTATATACATTTTCTTCTCTAATACTTGGTTGATCCATCTCTGGCTTTGATAACTGCAGCTAATCTTTGGGGCATGGAGCTGATTAGATGCTGTATCTCAAGTTGTGTAATAGAATTCCATATCATCTGTAATTCTATTCTCATTTCAGCTTTGGAGTGTATTCAATGTTGTATCTTTGATATGTGGAACTTCATTATTGCCCATTGATTCTCTATAGGATTTAAATCAGGACTTTGTGCAGGCCATTTCATTCAATCCATCTGTCAATCATCCATCCACTGTTTTAACAGCTTAGAGGTATGATATCTAGCTCCATCCTCTGCCCAGAGTGCAATCCCATGTTTTTCAAGAATGCAAATATAATGGGGATAGCCATGAAGTAGTATAATCTTGATATACTCCTTGAAATTCATCCAGATGTTCAATGGAATAAAAACCAGCTTAGATTTGAAATCCCAGCTTATTGCTCCCCATACACTCACTGAGGTACACTCAGATTTGAAGGTAGAGAGTAGATATCTACTCTCATAACCTTTACCAATCAGATGATGAACATAGCAGCTTGATATATTCAATCCAACCTTGAAGTGAGCTTCATCTGAGAAGCTCACACAAGAGAAATCTTCATCAGCTCAATTTCTATATTGAATATCAAAAGTTCTTCAAATTTCCTTGTGTATAGACTTTAAATAGAGCTTCTTTCATGGTTTAAAGACATATCATTCATTCTTTTGAAGATACTGTCTTGCTGTATTTCGGCAAATATAGAAGTCAGATTTTGAGAGTGTGAGAAAGCTGGCTAGAGAATGGAAGGAATTCTTCTCTACAGAGAGAATAAGATGATGTTGATCATGAGCAGAGAGCTTAGAAGGCCTCCCAGAATGTTTTTTAGAGCTTTCTTCATGTATTCAATGAGATTCATGATAAACAATGAAGGATATGATGGAGTGAGGCAGCTCTAAAATTCGAGCTATATCTAGAAATGAATGTTCCCACTTTCAAAGATTCAAAATAGTATTAATAATAGCTGGAGAGTGTTCTCTCTGCAATGTTTTCAGTTTTGAGGGCATCTTTTGATGTATAGAGAGGATGTTGGATGATGAAGGAATCTTTGAAGAAGAGGGGTAAGAAGAGGGGTTCTCAGCGCCGAGCCACTAGTACACTGACTTATTGAACACCACTGTACATCTATTGCAGATGGTGCATTCGGTGCAGATAGTACATCTGTTGCAGATAGTACATCCATTGCAGATGATGCATTCAGTGCAGATAGTATATCTGTTGCAGATGGTGCATTCATTGCAGATGATGTGTCTGATGCAGATAGTACATCTGTTGTAGATAGTACATTCATTGCAGATAGTACATTCATTGCAGATGATGAATTCATTGCAGATAGTATATTTATTACAGATAGTATATTCATTGCAAATAGTACATTCATTGCAGATGATGTATCTGTTGCAGATGATAAATTCATTGTAAATAGTACATTTATTGCAGATAGTGCATTTGTTGCAGATAGTACATTCATTGCAGATGATGCATCTGATGCAGATAGTACATCTGTTGCAGATAGTACATTCATTGCAGATAATGCATTCAGTGCAGATAGTACATTCATTGCAGATGATGCATTCATTGCAGATAATGCATTCATTGCAGATGATGTATTCAATGCAGATAGTACATCTGTTGCAGATAGTACATCTATTGTAGATGATGCATTCAGTGCAGATAGTACATCTGTTGCAGATGATGCATTCATTGCAGATGATGCATTCAATGCAGATAGTACATCTGTTGCAGATAGTACATCCATTGCAAATAATACATTCATTACAAATAATGTATTTGTTACAGATAGTATATTTATTGCAGATAATGTATTTATTACAGATAGTATATTTATTACAGATAGTATATTTATTGCAGATAATACATTCATTATAGATGATGTATTTATTGTAGATAATATATTTATTGTAAATAATATATCTATTGCAGATGCTGTATTTGTTGTAGATAATATATCTATTGTATATAATACATCTATTACAGATAATACATCTATTGCAGATAATGTATTTATTGTAGATAATATATTTATTGCAGATAATATATTCATTATAAATAATATATTTATTATAAAGAATATATTTATTGCAGATAATATATCTACATAAATAGTAGTATAAAAATTAATTATTTATATTATAAAAAATTTTTAAAACTCTACAAAAATTAAAATATAAAAGATAATATAATAATATATTCAAAAAATTCAGATTTAATGATTAGATATTGAGATTATAGAATATATAAATTCTCTTTTTATATTATAAAAAAATCAATTTTTTCTCTGAAAAAAATACTGTAATATAATCTTATATAATATTATATAAATCTCATTAAATTCATGAATGAATTGAATGACTCTCTGTATATATAACAGACATACTTCAATTAACAATCTAGCACTATTCTAAATACAGATTATGAATTGATTAAAAAAAGAAAAGAAAAGAAATCAAAAGAAAAATTATATAAAGAGAATTTTTATAAAGAGAAAATCAAAGTGAAAAAAACTGTCTCACAGTGAATACAGAATAGAAGAATATTATGAATTATATGAAAAATTATTAGAACTATACAAATATGAAATATAAGATAGAAGAGATTACATAAAAGAATTGTTAGAGACTATATAAATATAGAATATAATAATAGAAATAAATAAATACAAAAGAAAAATTGATTGTATAAATGATAAATAAATATAGAAAAAAAGTTAATTGTATAAATTAATTACTAACAGATATTAATCTATTATAATACAACTCTAATATTAATCTTTATTTTTTTACTTTATAGATATTTTTTATTATATTTATATCTTTTATACTCTTCTCTATATTTATTATAATCTATATATATTCATTAATATACTCATTTTATGTGTCTCTGCTCAGTGTGTTGAGATTTTCATTTTTTTAGTATATTTGAACAGTCTCAATTCAATGCATTATTCTGTATATACTCTATATACTATCAAATTCAATATTATATATATGAGATATATTCAATTCAAATCTTTCATCTATTATTGAGAGATATAGTTGTTTCTATACTTAACTTATAATAAATTGATATAATACATTTATTTATTATTTTTTTATTATATTCTCTTTGTTTATTTTTATTTCTTTTCATTATATTCTTGTTATTGCTATTTCTATATGTATATATATATAAATATATGTATTTTGTATATTTTCTTCTCTTTTTTTTTTCTTCTTAATAATTAGCTTACTATTATTACTACTACAATTACTATTATTATTATCATTCACTATACTATTTACTATTTTCTACTATTTATTTTTTACACTGTCATCAATTCTCATAGTTGAGTTGTTATACTGTAATATATACTGTGAAAATTATCTATCTTATTTATTTTACACTGTTATTTATGTTTTCAAGAACTGTATTGACTGCTGAACTCTCAATTATAAATATATCTATAATATTAAATATTATTATTTGACAACTGCTACTGCAGATTCTGCAGTAGATGAGTTTACTGATTATATATATATAAATTTACTGAATCAGTTGATTTTTAATGATTTTAATTTTTAAATTGATTCAACTATTTCTGAATCAGTTGTTAATTCTTTAATTATTTACAATTATTAATCTATTCTCTGTGACTTTCATTTTTTATATTTATCATTGTCAATTATTTAATTTTAATTAAATAAATGTCTACTGCTCTCTCTGCAGAGCTAAATATTGAATTAATAAATGTGTAAATAAATTATTAAAAACATTTTCAATATTTTTCATATACTGTATAAAAGATGCTGTGAGATTGTTATCTGTCAGAGAATTTTTATTAGAGCTATATAAACTTTTTAATAATAATACAATTGATATAAAATATTTTTATAGATATATTTAAAACTACAACTCTGTTCTGATATTTATATCTTTTAAATATGAATAGAATTCATATTTTGATTATCTGATTATTGATGATTTGATATTATTTCAAATATAGAGAAAATTCTATAATCTGTAAGAGCTGTTAAAGTTTAAATCAGATGAAAATATCTGTTTTATATAAATATAAATTTTATCATACATTCTAATATATTTAATTATATTTATATTATATTATTTACTGTTTATTTATTTACTTTTCTATATTTTTCTGTTATATTATTGACTGTTAATATTTCTAAGATTAATTCTTTTATTCAATTTTATCAGTTTATATAAAAAATATTATAAGACAGCTCTGCTGTATATATTCATTCTATCTATACTCTGTCTTCACTCTGTCTCTATTTTCTCTGCAAGCAATCACTTTACTACTGCTCTCTGTAAGCAATCACTCTGCTACTACTCACTATAAGCAATTGCTCTGCCACTGCTCTCTGCAAGCAATTGCTCTGTCATAACACTTGTGTGCTTTGATTATCTCTATTATAAATGATCATATATCAGATCAGAAATGAATGAAAAGTCTATATAAATTAAATCTTCTCAAAAGTTATTATCTGAATTCTATGTCTATCATTACTATATATATAGAGATTTCTTCAGTGTAGTATATTCTCATATTTTTTGAAAGATTTTTAAAATGCAGACATTGTCTGTGTCTTCTCTGAAATACTAAATCAATATATATATACATATATACTGTATATATTGATTTGAACTCTATTATATAATTGAAAATAGATAATAATCACTGCTGAGAGAATCTATCTACTGTTTCAGAAATTGCAATTGTTATACAGAATATTTTCAATAACTCTCATCATTTTCATATTATTCTTCTGATACTACAATAATTTAGTACTGATTTGAGTTTTATATATATTAACTTTTACAATTTATTATATCTAGACTGGCCGTGTGACCATGCATGGGACTGGGACTAAATATTTCGCCAGTCCCATTATCAAATTTCTTAGTCCTGGTCCCATATAGTGTTTATTAAATTAGTCACTTTACACTGTTTATATTATAAATCTAGTCCCAGGTCATGTTCTTCTTATAAATTACTGATTCTGATCCCATTTGATCTCATTTTGTTATCACTCATGTTCTAATAATTCTAGTCACTTTACACTCCCATTCTGATTCTGGTCCCACTGAAAATCACACCAAGAAATGGACTGGGATCAAATCAAATCAAATCAAACATGAAATTCATAGTCCCATCAGTCAGTCTAATTATATCTTTCACTGCATTATATTCTACTTTTTTTTTGAAGATTATTATTGATATATTGATATAAATATACTTGCAGATCTCTCATCTACTTACAATAACTTTAATAATAATATTGATAATACTATTGAAAATGAAGATAAATGTGATAGTTATAGTCTAACTCTGTATATATAATATATATATTATTTTTTTTAATAAAAGAATGTTGATATTTTTTTTTTCAGACTGAATATTTATTCTTCTTCAAAACAATTATATTCTATTAATAAAACTATTTTATCTTATATTTAGTCTCAGTTTTATATATGATCACACAGTCAGTCTATATATATATAATGTTATCAATTACTTAATGAAATAGAATTGATGAATTATTTGATTGCTAGAAATTGAATATAGTAAAACAAAAAGAATTTATTTTTTCTTGAAGATTTAACTCTAACTCTAACTCTAACCACTATTTATAAAAAATAAAAATTATAATAAAAATAAAAATAAAAGTGAGAGTGAGAATAAAAATGAAAATAAAAATTAAAATAAAAATGAAAATAAAAATAAAAATTAAAAATTAAAGTAAAAATGAAAATAAAAATAAAAGTAAAAATAAAAATAAAAGTAAAAATAAAAATAAAAATAAAAATTAAAGTAAAAATTAAAGTAAAAATTAAAATAAAAATGAAAATTAGAATATAAATTAAAATAAAAATAAAAATAAAAATTAGTATGAAAATAAAAATAAAAATTAAAATTAAAAATTGAAGTAATAAAGTAAAAATAAAAAGAAAAATAAAAATAAAAATAAAAATTGAAATAATAAGATAAAAATAAAAGTGTTAATAAAAATAAAAATAATAAAAATTAATATAAAAATGAAAATGAAAATAAAAGTAAAAATTAAAATTAAAAGTAAAAATAAAAATGAATGAAAATAAAAATAAAAATTAAAATAAAAATGAAAATTAGAATATAAATTAAAATAAAAATAAAAATAAAAATTAGTATGAAAATAAAAATAAAAATTAAAATTAAAAATTGAAATAATAAAGTAAAAATAAAAAGAAAAATAAAAATAAAAATAAAAATTGAAATAATAAGATAAAAATAAAAGTGTTAATAAAAATAAAAATAATAAAAATTAATATAAAAATGAAAATGAAAATAAAAGTAAAAATTAAAATTAAAAGTAAAAATAAAAATGAATGAAAATGAAAATAAAAATAAAAATTAAAGTAAGAATTGAAATAAAAATAAAAATAAAAATAAAAATAAAAATAAAAATTAAAGTAAAAATTAAAGTAAAAATGAAAATAAAATTAAAAGTAAGAGAAAGAATAAAAATAAAAATAAAAATAAAAATTAAAATAGAAATGAAAATGAAAATAAAAATAAAAATAAAAATAAAAATAAAAATAAAAATGAGAATGAAAATAAAAATAAAAATTAAAATTAAAATAATAAATAAAGTAAAAATAAAAAGAAAAAGAAAAATAAAAATAAAAATTGAAGTAATAAATAAAATAAAAATGAAAATGAAAATAAAAATAAAAATAAAAGTAAAAATTAAAGTAAAAATTAAAGTGAAAATGAAAATAAAATTGAAAGTAAAAGAAAGAATAAAAATAAAAATAGAAATGAAAATGAAAATAGAAATTAAAATTGAAATAATAAAAATATAAAAATAAAAATAAAAATTGAAATAATAAATAAAATAAAAATGAAAATAAGTAAAAATAAAAGTAAAAATTAAAATAAAAATTAAAATTAAAAATAAAATTAAAAATTAAAAATTGAAATAAAAATAAAAATAAAAATAAAAATGAGAATGAAAATAAAAATAAAAATTAAAATTAAAATAATAAATAAAGTAAAAATGAAAAGAAAAATAAAAATAAAAATAAAAATTGAAATAATAAATAAAGTAAAAATAAAAATAAAAATAAAAGTGAAAGTATGAATAAAAATAAAAGTAAAAATAAAAATTAGAATAAAAATAAAAATAAAAATAAAAATGAAAATGAAAAAAATGAGAGTAAAAGTAAAAATAAAAATAAAAATTAAAAATAAAAATAATAATTAAAAATTAAAATAAAAATGAAAATGAAAAAAATGAGAGTAAAAGTAAAAATAAAAATAAAAATTAAAATATGAATTAAAATAAAAATGAGAATGAGAATAAAAATGAAAATAAAAATAAAAATTAGAGTAAGAATTGAAATAAAAATAAAAATGAAAATAAATAGAAAAATGAAAATGAAAATGAGAATAAAAATAAAAATAAAAATAAAAGTAAAAATAAAAATGAGAGTGAGTTAAAGTTAAAATTAAAAATAAAAATAAAAATAAAAGTAAATTAGTTATTAAAATAAAAATAAAAGTAAAAATAAAAATTAAAATAAAAATTAAAGTATAAATGAAAATGAACATGAGGGTTAGGGTTAGGGTTAGGGTTAGGGTTAGGGTTAGGGTTAGGGTTAGGGTTAGGGGTTAGGGTTAGGGTTAGGTTAGGGTTAGGGTTAGGGTTAGGGTTAGGGTTGG